>CM061551.1:24613386-29413386 GCA_030864225.1 Capsicum baccatum var. pendulum | reverse complement strand
ACGTGAAAAGACAAAAACAAAAGAAAAAAAAAGCCATAACAAAAAAAAAACAAAAAGAAAAAAAGAAGATTAAAAAACGAAAAGAAAAAAAGAGAAAGAAAGGTTAAAGATATAACAGAGAGAAAGAGAAAAAACAAGGAGAATACAAATCCACTAAAATATTGCTATGTTGCTATTTCATTTTTTTTAAAGTATTGTTATTTAGGTTAATTATGAAATTAAGTTTGCTAGTCTCTGTAAATTTTTTTTAAAAAACTCATTATAATTGGTTTGATTTGATTTTAGCTAAAAGAAAGTCAAACTGAACCGGCCAATCGATACTATATTCGTACAATTTTAAAAATGAAAAAGGAACAAATATAACCCCTAACTATGATTAATAATATGTATATACTCTTCGTCATACTTTGGATACATATATGTCCCTGCGGTTAATGAAAGATATGTATATGCCCCTCACACTAACGGTAGGGGCATATGTGGACCCAAAGTATGCTGAAGGATATATACGTACCATTATCATATTTTGAGGGTATATTTGTTCCTTTTTCATTTAAATTTTTTTATTCCAGATAATTAATCAAAATCATTACCTGACCCAACAAACCCATCGAATTCGATTTTAACCCAACTCGACCTGATCTCTATATTTTGTTCCAAACCTGATACTCCCTCTCTTTTTCTCTTAACCTTGACCCCCAATCAAATTGTAGTGATTGGTCGTTGCTACTAGTTGGTGTTTACTGGTTGGAGAGAGTGGAGATTAGGCCGGAGGAGGCCAAAATTAGGGGTGCAACGATGGTTCGTAGGTGGGGTGTTTTCGATTCGATGGGGATGGTAGCTATATGGTGTTGACCGATGGTGGAAAGTGTTTTCTTTTGCTGAGAATTAAAATGTGAGTGGTTCAATTTATTTGGTATTGTTTTTGGGTGTTTTGAGTGTTACTTTATTGTGAGTGTATATCATTATAGCGGTGGAAAAAATGCGTCTATTAGATAGGCATATCTTGAATTTTAATTGAGATCAGATCGGGTAGTAGGTTTGAGTTAATTATTTGGGATAAAAATATTCAAACAAAAATGAATAAATATACCCCCGAACTATGATAAATGGTACATATATACCATTCGTTATACTTTGGGTGCACATATGCCCCTACCGTTAGCGTGAGAGGTATATACATACTATTTCATTAATGGTAGGGCCATATGTGTATTCAAAGTATGACGGAGGATATATACATATCATTTATCAGAGTTCAAGGGTATATTTATCCCTTTTTCGTTTTAAAAATATTTAATACATTAAAATACTTACTATGATATAATTTTTAAATATTTTTCATTGTTTTTATCTTTCAACATATTATTCCTGTTAAACAAAGAATTTTTAACAGTTCAATAATATAGCTCATAGATATTAGCAACTCAAATAAAACCCAAATCAATACTAATGCTAACAAAACTATTCAATTAAACAATAGAAATGACAATAATGTTGGATATCTATTCTTTAATTTTGTATCTTGAATCTCTGATTCAAGAAAATGGTGAGATTGACAAGGATGTCACGCACCATATTGATGCAGGGTGGTTAAAATGGAGGCTTGCTGCGGGAGTCTTGTGTGATAAGAAGGTGCCTCCTAAGCTTAAAGTTAAGTTCTACAGAATAAGAGTTCGACTAGCTATGTTGTATGAAATAGAGTTTTGGCTGGTTAAGAACTCCCACATCCAAAAGTTGAAGGTGGCGGAGATGAGGATGTTGTGATGGATGTGTAGACTAACCAGGAGAGATAAAGTTAGAAATGAGATTGTTAAGGTGGGAGTGGCTTCGGTGGAGGACAAAATGTGAAAAGTAAAATTGTGATAGTTCGAACATATGATAAGGAGGGGCACAGATGCTCCAGTACGGAGGTGTGAGAGGATGACTATGGGATGATTTTAGGCGGGGTAGAGGTCGGCCGATGAAATATTTGATGGAGATGATTAGGCATTACATAAATTATTTACAACTTACGGAGGACATGATCCTTGATAGGAATGTATAAAGGATGATTAGAGTGGAAGGTTAGTAGGTAGGATTACGTCCGTAATAGTATGAACGAGTGCTTTATTTATATCTGTGCATGTAATTTCTTGTAGTCTCTTGTTCGTGGTGTTCTGGTGATTTCTATGATTTTGAATAACTAGTTTATAGAATTACCTTGTGGATATCTTGTTACCTTTATTATCTAGGGGTGTGATATCATTTTTTGTTGTTTGCATTTATGTTTTTTTTTTTTGTTATACTGTGATTTGTCCTACTCCGGGGGTCCATCGGAAACAACCTCTCTACTTCATATGAGATAGTGATATGGACTACGCACACTTTAACCCCTCCCCCGCTCCCCCTCCCCAGATTCCACTTTGTGGAAATGGACTGGGATGATGCTTCTACTTATGTATGTAGAAGTAATACACTATTATATATACTGATAGTTGTTATCTTCTTTAGTTATAAGCATTAACCTCAATAAGTCCTAAAAGTTTAGGCTTGTTCGAATCGAGGTTCATGTGTGTAACCAAAGGAGATGATATATTTATTGTGGTTAACTACCTACTAAACGCTTTAGATATATGCAAACTTTTAAAAGATTTAGTTGAAAGTGTCTAAAATAAATACTTTATTATGTATTTAGATGGTCAATATTAGAACAAGTCACAATTCGAGTGTGTAAATAAAATTAATGACAAATTTAAGAGAGTGCGCATGTTTTAAGCCTTTCAAAAATAGTATGGTATGATCATCACATCTTTGGGTCAAAATAGTTAGTTGGTTAACCTCCTAGAATTTGACCACTGTTCCTATGGTATACATTTGAATAACCTCTTCCTAAGAAATAAATCTGATTGTAGCAGTTTTAATTGATGGTCTTTTCTAGGTTACTAACTAATGCTTACTATTGACAGTAGCTTGAAATTGTTTTTAAGTGATATATAATTGCATTTTTTTCTTTTTAAGAATTGAAGTCGTATGCACTCTGAGTGACAATTTAACCTCATAGTTGATAGAACTGCACATGATTTGACTTTAGTTAGTGAATGAATTTATCTTGGCTTTTTGAAATTACGGCATAAAATTGATGAATGCATATGCACATATAAGAAGAGAATCAGAGATGCAAGTGCAACGACGGCACAAGGAGAACCAGGTGCAGATAGGGCTATGCATATGGCAGTGTAAAAGAGAGCATAGAAGAAACCTTTGATGGTCATACGTGTGAAAAGGATAATAATTCAAAAGATAAAATTGAAGATTAACTTTATTTTATGTTTGGCTTGAATTTTACTCTCCCATTCATATTATAATGGTGGGATTACTCCCTTGTATAAGAGGTGATTTAAAATAATCTCATGAAATATCCTTGTTTATACTATCTTGCATACGAAACAACCCTCATGGTTTTAGAGTAACCAAGAGGTTTAGACGCAAGTGCAACAACGACACGAGGAGAACCAGAAGCAAGCTACGAAGTATGGTAGTGGGGGCATTTGAGACGTGAGCTAAGGATAAAATTTTAAAGATAAAATTTGAGAGTAATTTCATCTCATATATGTATGATTTTAGGTATTAGCTGATCTCAAGATTATTTTTATCTTACTATTTGTGCAAAATGGTGAAATTACTATCTCATATAAAAGATGGAATAAAATAATCTCATGGAATACCTTGCTTTTTACATCCAACTTACCAGATGACCCTCTTGGTTTTAGAGTAACCAAGAGGTTTAGATGGCGTTTTAAAGAGAATACACAGGTCTAGCTCAAATCAATCTGAATTTGAGGCATAATTTATGTTGTACCTAGAAATATACTTCTTGACAACGTTTTAATCACAAGTGAAAAGTAAGTTAAAGCATGAATCAAACTCGATAAACAATCGGTCTGCTCTTCTTCATTTTTCTTCACTTAAAGAACATAACAAGTTTTTGATCCAAGACAGACAAATGACGCGACGACATGACAAATGAAAAAACTGACACATCACTGTCTCCGATGTATTTTCGGAGGAAAGATAGACACACAGATACACAGATTAGAGGAAGACAAAGAGTAATTATACAACACACACTGATATACAATGGCAAGAAACAATAACAAATAAGAGACCCACGCGGTTCTGATATTTTCGTCGGAAAACGTCGCCCCAAGAGACGATTTTTGTTTTCAACAATTAGTAGTTATAGATTAAGATAGATCTATAAAGTTTTCCTACAAAATGGAGGAAAATGGTTATTTTTCGGTCAAGTGGATGATGGTTTGAAGTTGGAAGTGAATGCGTTAGATGGATTTCGTTGGCAGCTTGCCGGAAAACTAGGTGGAGGCCGTTGGGGTATTTTGGTGGTGGTTTAGTGGCGTTGTTGATCGTTGTTGTTGTTGTTGGTCTTTTCGCTGGTGATTTTTTGGTGAGACAGAAATGAGGGAGGGTGGCTGGTTGTGTTGGGATGTGTAACGCCCCAAAAATCTGTCCCGAGACGTCACACGATGCTTAGGACCACAAGTGATCCCAAGCTAACACTTCTACTGGTATAACTCATAAGCAACTGAATGATATGCATAAACGACTGATTTTACTGTGCGGAAACATAATAACGATGAAATCTGGGAAAAATACAATATCAATACAACTTTTACATTCTGATAAATTCTGAAAGAGGAACTGAAAATACATAACTAACATCTGTAAAACCTCTACTATACTGACTATAGATAGCTGGGATGCGACTCCAACTATCACAAATCAATACATATGAATAAGAAAATAAAGTACATCAATAACATCTAACTAAAGTCCCCGAAGTAGGAGGACTCCTCATCTGCTGGTTGGAATTTGCAAACTGTCTAAATTTAGTATACATGCTACGACTGAGCTGATACCTACATTATTAGACAATGTAGCACATAGACATATATGTGGATCACTACTTTGAGGATGTACTGGGTATATGAGGGTGAAATGCATAAGTAGAACATCATATTGTCATCATAATTTGAAAAACAATGCATGCTAAATGTAAATGACTCACATAAGCTGGAATATCTGAAATACTGAAAATAATAATCATGAGAAACAAATCATACTTGTAAATCTAGTGAGACATAACATTTAGTTATAAAAGCTGTGCTAATACTCTGTCTTTAAATCATACTGTCTAAGTGTAGAAAAGACTCACTTCTAAGTCTGAAATCTGAAAACTAAAATCTGTAACTCTTATTTTTCTGTAAATCATAATCTGAGTAGAACGGTGAGCCTTTCCACATAGTTTTCTAAAATCTAGAAAATACTTCATCTTAGGGCTTAAAATCTTAAAATCATAACTTCCAAAACATATGATTTTATCTTAAATCTTTAAATCAATAGACTATTGCAGAGTGGGGGACATCTGTTGGGAGGTTCTTCTAACCAACATACACATGTGAGCATCCATGGAGTCCCACGTCTGGCCCCCGTTAGGTAGGGCTGTTCTACCCTTGCCATTGGAATAGAACTTCTATCTTAGTGATCACAATCGGAGTTATCCACGTAGAAGCGAGAATAAATCTGAATCCTACATTGGCACGTAGTTTTGGGGATTGATCGTAGTAACCTACCCATCTCGGTTCTAAATACTACTCCCATTCTTGTACTCAAAATCTTAAGAAATTCACTTCAAAAATAGCACAAGGGTTTTCAAGAAAACCAATTATGTTTTTCTTTCTTTAAATCTCAAGTTATCTGAACAAAGTGGATTCTTTATCTTAGCTTAGGACTAAAAGGTCAAATCTTTATCAAAATCTATAAATAATCTTATCTAAGGGTGCTCATGGCACAAATAATCTCAAAATAATAATCTTAAATTGGGGCTTAACGACCCATGCATTAATCTCATGTTAAAATATCTAAAAATTCATGCTTGATAATATAAATACTCATAATTCATCATAAGATCTAGAAAATTTCTGCACACTGCATAGAAATATAAATATAATCATGTAATTCAACTTCTAAATCATGAAAAATCTCATAATCTTGCAAATAATGATAATGGGTATAAACCCTAACTTTAATTTCATGGGAAATCTCATAAATTGCAGTAAATTTATAATTAAAATAAAGTTTTGGGCACAAGGATGAAAGAATTATCCTTGTTCAAACCCCACATACCTTGATGAACTAGATGAACAAGCTTGTTTTTGAGATCCTATTTGTGCTCTTGAATGATAATTCTTGGTGTCCTTGAATCGGGAACTTTGAATCTTGAACTAATTTGGGAAAAGAATGGTGGAATCTTAGGGATTCTTGAAGTTGAATAATGAAGCTTAGGGTTTTGGTTGAGAGAAATTTTGATGAATATAAGTATAGAAAGCTTGTAATAGGGTTAAATCGTGTGTTTGGACAGATTTGGGGGCTTGGGAATTGACCAAAACACCACCTTGAGCTTTTAAACGATACTGGAAAAACAGCAAAAATCCTGATTTAGCTGGCCACCGCAATGCGCCACAATCGCGGTGGCTCACTGAAAAAGGACAAGTGGAAACTGGGCTTTCTCCGCGACGCAAAGCTATCGCGGTGCCCTATCGTTTTTCCATTTTGGCCACTGACGCGACGCGCCTCTATTGCGTAGGCTTGCTGAAAATTAGCAAATGTGAAATGGGACTCCTCCACGACGCGGCGAAATCGCGGAGTCTCACTATAATTTGACAACTACCAATTTGCTTAGCTTCGCAACGCGCTGAGAGTCCAAGTGACACATTCTTCACCGAGTGTCGAATTTAGGCGAATTTGATATCGATGAAAAGCTTATTCAATTTCTCATACAATGAAAAGTTAAAATCTTGAAAATTCAACATGGAATAAATATTATTCATTTTGGAAACTATCCCTTAACATTCTAGGAACGAATTTAAACTAGAAAAAATACAGGGTACTACAGGATGACATTTTTTGGTGAAAAACTGGCAAACTTTTTGCCGCAAAAATCAAGACTACAATTGATTAGAGAAAATAAATAAATAAATAAATAAATAAAAGAAATAAGAGTAAATAATGGCTTCTCGCTCTCCTGGTGGAGAGTGTATTGTACATGACATTTCATATCAACAATTTGAAAGGATTTAACAGATTATATAAACTTGAACAATTTTATATGTAAATAATTCTATCAAATATTCAGGAACGTAGAACTTAATGATTATCACATACATTCTATAACAAACTTAAAATTCAGTCAAGAAACATACCAGAATTCTCCATCTTTCTTGACCGAGATTTAGCAGAAGTAGAAGTATTATTTCTCTCTCTTAACCTTACGTTTTAGAATAGTGTTTGATGGAGTCTATTCTTCTTTTGACAGAGAGAGGATCCCTTTTATAATATGGAGAGTAGACAGTTATGTTTTCACGTTCCATCAACATGATTTATGAGAGATAATAATTATCCCACTATTAGCAGTAATTATCCTACTAGAGCAATAATTATCCTTCTAGGAATCAGTAATTATCCTACTAACAGATTAGTCAGTAGTTTAATCCTACTATGTAACTTCCTCATACAGATTTAGGATTTAACTTATTCAATTATTATTAAACCAGCAAATAAATTAATTATGTAGGCCATAGAAATTTACATTCTCCCACTTGGAACACACAATGTTAATTTAGTGGTTTAATATGTACGTCAATCATGTGCACAATTAACGTTAAATCCAACATCATTTGTCATCGTTAAATAAATCAACTAAAATGAGGCATGGAGGTTGTAGTCACTTTACTTGACATAATTCCTTCCATGTACTACAATATTAGTCTATTATCTAACATAAACTTTCAAATACATAATGGGTCCAACGATAATACTTAGAATACTTTATCTAAGTCAGAATCTGTCATCATCATTCACAATATTATGTATACAATAGAAAAAAGGTAACAATAGAAACATATATAATTTGAGTTCAAAGTGTCAATTACATAAACATAATAAAGTCTTTACATGAAATCATTCATTGCTATCAATAAGACCCATCCTTTCAACATGTTCAACAAATATTTTGGGCGATAACCCTTTCGTCAAAGGATCAACAATCATAAGCTTGGTGCTAATATGTTCAATTGACACCTTATGTTTCTGGACTTCTTCTTTAACCGAAAAGTATTTCAATTTCATATGCTTAGCACCTTTCAAATACTTATCATTTTTAGAGAAGAATACTGTGGTGGTATTATCACAATAAATTTTTAGCGGCCTGGCTGTATAGTCAACTGGTCCGAGTCCTGAAATAAAATTCCGCAGCCAATTAGCCTGGACTGTGGCCTCAAATCATGCCACAAACTCAGCTTCCATAGTGGATGCAACTATAACAAACTGCTTCACACTCTTCTATGATATTGCTCCTCCACCTAACAAAAACAAATATCCAAATGTGGATTTTTTTGTATCCACACAACCAGCATAATCTGAATCTGAATATCCCACCACATCTAGATAATCAGATCTTCTATAAGTGAGCATATGATATTTCGTTCCTTGTAAGTATCACAACACTTTCTTTGTAGCCTTCCAGTGATCCTTCCTGAATTACTTTGATATCGGCCCAACATTCCAACAACAAAACTGATGTCTGGTCTTGTACATATTTGGGCATACATAAGAATCCCAACTATTGATGCATAAGGAATATTTTTCATTTTCTTTCGTTCTAAGTCATTCTTTGGACATTGATTGAGACTAAACTTATCTCCTTTCTGAATTGGAACGAAACTTGAAGAGCATTTTTCCGTTTTAAATCTCTCTAATACTTTATTAATATAGGTTTTCTGAGACAATTCCAACAATCCTTGTGATCTATCTCGAAATATTTCTATTCCAATCACATAGGATGCCTCACCCATATCTTTTATTTCAAAGTTATTAGAGAGATATTTCTTGGTATCATGCAACAAACCAAGATCATTAGTAGCTAGAAAGATGTCATCAACATACAAGACTAATATAATAAACTTACTCCCATTAACCTTTAGATATATACATCGATCAACAGTGTTTTCTTTAAATCCAAAGGTGACAATCGTTTCATTAAACTTAAGACACCATTGTCGGGAAACTTGCTTAAGTCCATATATTGACTTCTTAAGTTTACACACCACGTGTACATTTTCTTTAATAGAAAACCCCTCAGGTTGATTCATACAAACTTCTTCCTCCAAATTTTCATTCAGAAAGGCTATTTTCACATTCATTTGATGTAGCTCTATGTCCAAATGAGCTACCAAGACCATTATAATTCTAAGTGAATCTTTTCTAGAGACAGGTGAAAACTTCTCTTCACAGTCAATGTCATCCTTTTGAGTGAAACCTTTGGCAACAAGTCTGGCCTTGTGACGTTCGATGTTGCAGTTAAGTCGCGTTTGGTCTTAAAGACCTATTTATACCCAACTCTTTTGCAACCTTCGGGTAATTCAACAAGGTCCCAAACTTTATTTTGTTCCATAGATTTTAACTCATCTTTCATAGCATTTATCCATTTATCAGAATTGTTGCTATCAATGGCTTATGAAAATTAATCTGGAATATCTTCAATTCCCAAATCAATTTCTAATCCCAAATCAGTTTCTAACTCATGTAGATATACTAAGTAATCATCAGAAATAGAAAATCTTCTTTATCTTTGAGATCTTCTTGATGCTACTTCTTCTACTACAGGTTCATCAATTATAGCTTCATTGTGATTAGTAGGAACATTAATTTGTTGTTCTTGTTGATTACTTTATTGTACAACAGCTTCAGGAACAACAAATTTAAAAGAAGTACAGGGTAGAGAAATTCGCACCCTAACTTCTTTAATTTCTACATTACGTGGTTCTTTACTCCCACTAACTTCGTCAATGAACCTAGCATTTCCAGTTTCAACTATTCTTGTACTATGATTAGGATAATAAAATCTATACCCCTTTGATTTTTCTGGATAACCAATGAAGAAACCACTGATTGTTCTTGAATTCGATTTCTTTTCTTGTGGATTGTATACTCTAACTTTTGTCGGGCAACCCCAAACATGTAGGTGCCTTAAACTAGGCTTCCTACTAGTCCACAATTCAAAAGGTGTCTTTGAAACTGCTTTACTAGGAATCCTATTTAGCAAGTAAACAACAGTCTTTAAAGCATACATCCATAACGAAGGACGTAAAGATGAATTACTTACATACTCCTAACCATATCTATTGATGTACGATTACGCTTTTCTACCACGCCATTTTGATGTGGTGTGTCAGGCATTGTGTATTGAGCACATATACCACGCTTTTTGAGAAATTTAGCAAATGGACTTGGGTGTTGTCCACTTTCATCATATCTTCCATAATATTCACCACCTCTATCAGACCTGATTATTTTCACCTTTCTATCTAGTTGTCTTTCAACCTCAGTAAGAAATACCTCTAAGGCATTAATCGCTTGAGATTTTTTATGCAACAAATAGATATATCCATAACGTAAAAAGTCATCAATAAAAGTGATAAAATATTTTTCTTTATTGAAAGATGTGATATCAAAAGGACCACATATATCAGTGTGTATAATTTCAAGAAGCTTTGTGTTTCTTGTGGATCCTTTCTTTATGTGTTTTATTTGTTTTTCTTTAATACAATCTACACAAATATTAAGATCAGTAAAATCTAAATCTGAAAGAATTTTATTCTTAACTAATCTTTTCAGTCTTTCTTTAGATATGTGACCTAAACGTTTATACCACAAGTAAGCGGATTATTCATTCACCAAACTTCGTTTGATTCCAACATTATGATGCAGAGTTAAGAGTGTTTCGTCAAACAGATTATCAAGATTCAGTTTGTATAAGTTATCACAAAGAGTACCAGTACCAATGAGATAATTATGTTTAAACAAACTAAAACATCCAGTACCGAAATTAAAGGAATAACCAATCTTATCCAACTTAGACAAAGAAACTAAATTTCTCGAAGAGAAGGAACATAAAAAGTTTCAACTAAATCTAAGTGACGTCGAGTATCGAGAATCAGACGATAAGTCTCGATAGCTTCAACTGGAGCCTTCACTCTATTCCCTATGTAAACAAATCTTTCATTCTTGTTTATGGTTTGGATTGTAAAGAATTCCTGCATAGTATTAGAAACATGAACAGTACAACCTGAGTCAATCTACCAAGTATGTCGCGCTCCATTTTCCTCGCGGAAAGTGGAATTCGACGTGACAAACTCTTTTTGAGATTGTTTTGAAAGGTGAGTGTGAAGAGTCGTCACCTAATGTATTAAGGTGTGTTAGGGCATCGGTCTAGGCTAACTACGAACCTATTTTGTCGTTTTATCTTAGTTCACCAGAGCTCAAGTAAGGATTCAAATTACCTCAAAAGAAAAGTGTTAGGCACCTTTTGAGGTCCACAAAGGTGGTTCCCGGCCGAATTCATACTTTACGTGGGAATTTTATGTGATCAAATAAAGTCTCTTATTTTATTAGTAATTTAACGTTTAGTTAAGTGATAAAGCAATTAACAAACGTTTATTTTAGCTATTAATCGTCTAAGTGATAAAATATATAAACAAGACAAGCGAGAAGAAAGAAGGAAAACAATTATAATAATAGAGACTACTTAAGTAATAACTAACTACCCCAAATAAACATGTAAAGTAAATAAAAAGACTAAAAGAAATCGTCCAGGTCAAACAAAAAAATATTTTGATCTCATTCGGATCAAAACCCAACTTGTTTAATCATCATTCAACCCATCAGCCGAACTCTTAGACAAGTAACAATGTCATTAATCTTACCGCCAATATGTGTTGGGATCATCACTTCCGAATGACTACCCGTCCCACCCGACCTAAGCTGAATGTCAAGTCTAAGGGCGTTCTATGACAAGGATAAAACTAACGTCTTTTAGTAATACTTATCGTCCCACCTATCGTCCAAGAGGCATTCGACTTTACTATTTTGGATTTGTGTTCTAGACAAAAGTAAACCTATATTGCCTAGGACTCGAAGCGCGTAACACGTTGGACAACAAGTAGCACATAATAATCCCAAGTTAGCCTCTTGGTTAATTAATGTTCATTAATGTGATTAACAAGCAAATACGAATAATTACTTATTTTGATGTCATTAAACTATAGGCATGATATCTAAGTGTTCAACAATTGATAGCGTCAAAAGGACAAATGTGATTCGTGCGTGTAACAATGCATCGCCAAATTGTTAAAAGAGGGTGTCTAAAGTGTAATAAATATGTCAAGAAATTGTGCTCGTGAGATAAGTGTTATGAACTCATGAGAATATAAGAAATTAACCAAAATATAAAAATGCATTAACATGCTAAGGATGCAATGATGTATCTAGTCTAGTATTTGACATGTTGAGAATGCCTAAAATCTAACATTTTAACAGCCTAAAAATTATGCAAATAGTGTAGAAATTTAATATTAACATGCTATAATTTGTGTAATAACATGCTGAAAGTTAATTTAAGTTGCTGGAAATTGATATTAAACATGCTGAAGTTTGATTTATACCAAGCTGAAATTTTCTTTAATATGCCTAAATTGTGTTGACACATCTAAACAAGACATATTAAATAAGTTGTGCTTAACGTGAGAAAATACGTTAATATGATTATGTCAAATCAACATGCTTAACATTCTAAAATACATAATTATAAGTTAATATGCTCAAATTCGTATTAATATGAAAGACATATATTAAAATCATTTACGTGTAATTTTCAACATGGTAAAGACGTGTTAATATGCCGGAATTGAATCAAATTCGTTAATAAACAGGTTAACCATCGCATGAGTTAATAAATCCTATATTTGTGTGCCTAGATGATCCACGTAACACGTATTGCACATAAACCTAAGTTGTGACTATGTATACCGTTCATAGAGTACGTAAATCCCCGCCCCCAAGGCAGTTTCCAAAATTATTATTACATCAATAAGAATAATATTTTTACAATAACATTACAAACCAAGTGATACAAAAAGAACAACTAGCTATAACGTATCCTGTCTAAACATCCCGGAAACTCTTCAGTTTCCCAATCCTGTAAGTATACGAAATAGCCAGGCAAGCACGAAAGATGTACAAACATGATGTCCTAAACCGAAGCACAAGCAAAATGAAAGCACAGAAAACAAAGATATAGTAAGCAAGCTCAACATCATTGTTTCAACTTTATCCCTATAGATATGCTTTCTATGTTTTGCTATCACAAATACTAGGGATTAAAAAGATAATGCGACGATTAATGATTTACCGGTGAACAGTAAACAAGAGAGATAATAAATAGGTTGTTGGAATAAAGAAGTCGTAGCAGAGAGAGATATTCCTTGAGCAGCAGTAAAGAAGTAATAGAAATAATAAGGCCAAGCTTGTAAGAAAAGTATTCAAGATGGTTCTTCTAAAATATATCATTGTCTCGTACCAAAATAGATAGTGTTTTTCTTATAGGGAGTCTTATGTTTTTTTTTCCAGAACAATCCCCTAATTTAAAAAGAAGAGTTGTTTATACAGTTGGAGGATTGTGGGTTAAAAGGAAAGAAAATACATGAATGTTACTTAGTGGCAACAGAGAAAGGAAAAAAGATATTCAAAAAATCAGTCCGAATCAATTAAGGAAGAGGAGAATAGCTGATGAAGCCGATCAATGGGGTTTTCCATAAATATGAAATCACACTTATAATATCAAAAGACACCCGTTAAGTAAATCAATTATATTTTACAAATAATGTACTTACCACAAATAGGTGTATGAAACATGTCTGATGAGCTACTAATTACCGTAAGAGAATAAAATAAAATAAAAAGGCAGCTAATCTATCTATATCTAATAAGAGAGGCAAAAACCTTATGTGTCAACACTAGAAAAATCCTATTTTAAAAAAATAAAAATCTATCTATAATTTTTTTTAAAAAAATAATTTAAAATAAAAAATCTATCTATATCTGCTATTAACTGCCCCTATATAAACTGCACGTTAACTACCCACAGAATAGATTTATTTTATAAGTTAGTTATCCGCATAGATCCGCACCCCCCTACAAATGGTATCAAAGCTCAGTTATTTAAAAAATACAGCAGTAGTAGATATGTTTGAATTTATTGAATATGTTATATATGTTTATTGAATTAATTATGAGAAGACCATTTAAAAACAGAGAAGCTTTTAGAAAAATTAATGAATCTTTAATTAGTAATTATTCAGATTATATAAGTCTAAATAAAACAAAAGAAAACCCACAAAGATTAGCCTACCTAATTACCTTAATATCTAGTATTGAAGCAAAATTAATAATCCATTTAAAATCTAGAAGAATGAGACACATACCACCTAATTATGATAAAATTAGATTTAGATATCCACCAAGATATTATAAATATGGTTTGAATGAATAAAATACAAAAATACAAAGAATTAAAACAAATTATCTCTGAAAAACGTAAAGAATTAAAAATAAGAATAGAAAGACTACATTATAATATATTTGCCGGAGTTAGTGAAAATTCAATAAATACACAAAAAGATGAAATATCAAAATTAGAATCACAAATAGACAGTTTAGAATATATATATCAACATGAACTATTCACAATAAAATGAACAAAGAAGAATTTATAATAGATGAAAAAATATATGAAAATCACGAAGAATTAAAAATAAAAATAGTATTTTCTAATCTAGGAAGTAGATATAAGAAAATAGGTGAACATTTATATCTAATGTCAGAAAAAAAAGAATTAAAATTAGAAGATAAATTGACAGCAATGGTAAGAATAAAAAGAGAAAATGAAGAAATAGATAGGAAAAAGGAAATAGAAAAAATAAAATAACAAACTATAGAAGAAATACGAAAAATAGAAAAAACTAAAAATAGTAGGATTGTTGAATTAGAAAAAGAACTACAAATGTTAAAAGATTTGTATGAACAAAGACAAAAGGAAAAAGAAGAAAAAGATAAAGAACAAAAATTACTAAACGAGATAAATCAATTTAAGGAAAAATTAAAAATAAAAAACAAGGAATTAGAAATAAATAATATAGATGTTGAAGAGACAGATAATTATGATTCAGAAGACAGTGAAACATATACAGAAATATTAACAAATACAAAAAATTTAGAAATCAATGAAAAACAAGAAGTAATTAATGAAGAAAACTTAGAAAATACCAACACAGAAATAAATACTCTTGATAAAAAAGAAGATGAAAATATAATACCTAGAACATCAGAAATAAGAAAACCTACATATTATAAGAATAAGTTTAAAAGATATAATCTAAAGAATGAATATGACAAATGGACACCAAAACAAATAGTTAATAAAAATTATAAATTTTTAGACTTAGACTGTGTAATAGATACAGAAAAAATAATACAATTATGGATAGGATATATGACAAAACAATTATTAGATAATAATATAAACATAACAGATGCACCAGAATATATAGAAAGAACACTAATAGGAACAGTGAAATTGTGGTTTTCAAATTTAACTGAAAATAGCAAGAAGGTATTAAGAATTAATAAACCTACAGAAGGAACATCATCAACAACAACTAAACTAACACCTATAGAATTATTAAAAAAATATGAAACAGCTATAAAAGATGAATTTGTTAGTATGACAACAATAGAAGAAGAACAAGATAAAGAAAAAGATACAAATAGGGATTTAATGTTAAAATTAGCAATATGTAATATGTGTTATATAGATGAATATACTTGCGCATTTAAAGAGTATTATTATAAAGTAGCCTATAATATAAAAGAAAGTAAAGAAATAAGAAAATTACATTTTAATAAATTACCCGAACCATTTAGTTCAAAGATAATAAAGAGTTGGGAAGAAGCAAAAATAGTAGATACTTTAGGAGCAAGAATAAAATTTTTACAACAATGGTCTAAAAACTTATGTGAAAAATATAGAGAAGAATTAAAAATGGAAAAAACATTGATAAGAAATTTAGCATGTTGCAAAAATAAAATAGCACCCCAATTTGGATGTGAAGAAAGATATTATAAGAAAAGAAAAAGACATAAGAAATATAAGAAATATAAAAAATCAAAATATAAATACAAGAAACCAAGAAAAAGATATATGTAAAAAATTATAAATACAAAAGACCATATAGAAAGAAGAAATCTATAAAAGAATGTACTTGTTATAATTGTGGAAAGTTAGACCATTTAGCTAGAGATTGTAAATTACCTAAAAATCCAAAAAATAAACAAATATAAGAAATAAAAATAGATAATACAGAATATATGCAGATAGATTATATAGATTATGAGTTAGAAAGTGAGGATAGTATATATGAAATTTCAGAAAACGAAACAGATAATGAAATATATAGTGAAATAGATGAATCAAATGACTGAACAAGATATAAAAATAATAACAAAGGAAGAATATTTAAATGATGAAGGAACAGAACAAAAAATAATATTTGACAGTAACATATTTGATGAAATAAAAGGAAAAGAATTAGATTTAAGTGTAGAAAAAATATTTAAAATACCAACAATAAAAAATATCTTTACTAGGAAAAAGGACGAATATTATGTAGTATGCCAAAAGAAACATGTAATAGATTGTAGATATGCAAAAGGCAAAGCTAGTGTACCACTAGTAACAAAAAGAATAATTAATAAAGAGATAAATGATATAAAGAGTAAAGGAGATCCAATAAAATATGTACACCTTGGAAGTACAGAGATATTAATAAAAGCTATTTTAGAGAAGGAATAGATACACCAATAGAATTATATTTAGCAGATGATAGAATTATAAAACCTATAGAAAAAAGCATAATAACTGTCATAAAAGGAAATCTAATATACCAAAAATTCAAATTTATAATAAGTGCAAATTATTCAGTAGCAGTAACAGATAAAAATATAGATAAATCACTAGTATTATATTGGAAAATATCAGGAATAGAATTAACCCCAGGAAGTAAAATATTTACAGCAAGATGCAAAAATTTATATGTATTAACAACAAAACATAAAATAACAGGAAAAAATAAGATTAACAAAAACAAAATACGAATAGAAAGTCCATTCGAGCAAATTGTAAAAACAATAGATTATAATGATTATAGCTATAGAGACATAGATATAGAAGAAAATTTAGAAATACTAAATGATAGAATAAGTACAATGAAAAGAATAGCTGATGAAAAACCAGAATCATCAAGTTCATCAAAAAGAACAAGTTATGAAATAAATTCAACAAGTAATTTAAACCAATATTATATAACAGGAAAAATAAATGAGAAAGAATATTTAATACTCTTAAATACAGGACAAGAAGAAAATTATATAGCAAAATATCTAGTAAAAAATGAAGAAATAAAAACTGATAATGATATGTGCCCAGATCTACCAAGAAGTTTAATAAATAATAAAAATATAGCAGAAAAAGAAATAATAATAGGAATTAGAAAAATAAAAATAGAATTTGAAGTAAAGGAAGAAATGCAAAAAGCAGATATAATATTAGGAATAAAATGGCTAGAACAAGTAAAACCATATAATATAGAACATACACAATTAACCTTAACATATAACAAAGAGAAATTATTCTTAAGAAGAGCCTTAACATAAAATGAAAATATATGTATTAATGAAGATAGTAGTAGAAGGATATAACAGTAGATATTATACGCCTATGATAAATACAGGAGCAGAAGCTAATTTATGTAGATATAATTGCTTACCAGAAAGTAAATGGGATAAATTAAAAACACCAATAATAGTTAAAGGATTTAATAATGAAGGAAGCTTAATTACTTATAAAGCTAGAAATGTAAAAATACAAGTATGGGATAAGATATTAACAATAGAAGAAATTTATAATTATGAACTAACATCAAAAGATATACTGTTAGGAATGCCGTTTTTAGATAAATTATACCCACATATAATAACTAGAACAGACTGGTGGTTTACAACACCATGTAAACAGAATGTGAGAGCAAAAAGAGTTAATAATAAAATAAGAAAGAAAACTGATTGGATAAAAGGAAGTGAAAAAATTACACAAAAGTTAGAAAATATAAAAAATACTGAAGATACAATAGAACTAGTATTATTTTCGATAAATAAAACAGAAATAACTATATTTTCAATAAATAAGATAGAAAAAAATTAAGAAAAAATTAGAACAATTATATAGTGAAGATCCATTAAAAGGATGGGAAAAACATAAAACTACTATAAAAATTGAATTAATAGATAAAAATAGGATAATAACCCAGAAACCATTAACATATAATTTTGATGATTTAAAAGAATTTAAATTGCATATAGATGAATTATTAGAAAAACACTATATACAAAAAAACAATAGTAAACATAATAGTCCAGCATTTATAGTAACTAAACACAGTGAACAAAAAAGAGGAAAAAGTAGAATGGTTATTGACTATAGAAATTTAAATGCAAAAACTATAACATATAATTATCCAATACCAAATAAGATATTAAAAATAAGGTAAATACAAGGATATAATTATTTTAGCAAATTCGATTGTAAATCAGGATTTTACCATTTAAAGTTAGAAGTAGAATCTAAAGAATTAACCGCATTTACGGTACCACAAGGATTTTATGAATGGAACGTATTACCATTTGAATATAAAAATGCACCAGGTAAATATCAACATTTTATGGATAGATATTTTAAACAATTACCTAACTGTATAGTATACATAGATGATATATTATTATATACAAAAGCTAAAGATTAACATTTAAAATTATTGGGACAGTTTACAGATATAATAGAAAAATCGGGAATAAGTCTAAGCGAAAAGAAAGCTGAAATTATGAAAAATCAGATAGATTTTTTAAGAATACAAATAGATAAAAGTGGAGTAAAAATGCAACAACATATAATACAAAAAATAATAAATTCGAAAGAAGAATTAGATACAAAAAAGAAATTACAATCATTTTTAGGATTAGTAAATCAAGTAAGAGAATATATTTCAAAATTAGCAGAAACTTTAAAACCACTACAGAAATAATTAAAAAAGGATGTAGAATATAACTATAATGAAGAAGATAAAAAACAAGTCCAAAAAATAAAATTACTTTGTAAAGAATTACCAAAATTATAATTTTCAGATGAAAATAGAAAATTTATATATATAGTAGAAGCAGATGCTAGTGAATATAGTTATGGAGGAATACTTAAATATAGATATGAAGCAGAAAAATTAGAACACCATTGTAGATACTACTCAGGTACGTTCAATGAAACAAAAACAAAATGGGAAATAAATAGGAAAGAATTATGTTCATTATATAAATGTTTGTTAGAATTTGAGCCATATATTGTATATAACAAATTTATTGTACGAACAGATAATACACAGGTACGCTGATGGTTAACAAAGAAAATACAAAATTCAGTTACAACAAAAGAGATTCGGAGACTTGTCTTGAACATATTAAATTTCACATTTATAATTGAAGTAATTAGTACTAACAAAAATGTTATTGCAGATTACATATCAAGACAAAGGTACACAGACTGATATAATAGAAGAAGATACTCTAGAAAAAATACTCAACACCCTAATTACGCTTTCAATGAAAGTGGACAGTATGGGTAATGAGATAGAAAAGCTAAAGACTAATGAAGATAAACTGAAGTCTATAGCTACAAATCAGCTAACTCAGCAGTGTGCAGAGCTATGTCGATCGGAAGACATTAAAGTTTCAAAGCTAGAAGGAGACGATGGGACACTCCATAAAACCCATAACATTTATCAATCTACTTCTGCAGGTACAAGCAAAGGAGTTAGTAGACAAAGATACTAGAACATGAATATGAATAAGATATTTGAGAAATCATTTATACCAAAAACACAACCCCCACAAATTACCATATACCGAGATAGTCTGAACCAATATTAAAAAATTTACAACTATACAACCCAAAAATACATAGAAAATATCTATAGAGTACAAACTTTCCTAAACCTTAACCCCAGAGCTACAAATATCAAAGAACCAAACACAAACTATATAACCCAAAAATTACAAGGATATAACAAGCTAATTGCACTACCCAAAACCAACCCAAGCCTAGTGAAAACTTGTTTTGACTATGGATTATTAAATACCATATACACCCAAGACGGAGAAGAACTAACAGCTATGGAAGAATTACATAAAATATTTACAACCTATAAAAGGATAACAAAAGAAAATCTATTTTATATAAAGTGTTATACTGCACCAGCAGAGATATTATACGACGAAATAAAACCAGTTATACAAGTTGTAAAAATAGGACTAACCAGAGATATGATCATACCGGAAGATATTACGCAGCAGTCAGAGATACCCAGAATTGAGATACCTGATTTCTACACAAATAAATGACTCATTGAACTAGCTACAATTATTTAAGAATTAGCAAATAATTATACTAATGGAAACCCAATATGGAGCTATTATTCTAGAGACCATCAGATGATTTATTCAAATTCAAAAGAGCTACGACAAACAGATATGGAAGATGTTAGACAGTGGATACTGACATTACTTAACCCAGAAAAACAATCTACTGCAAGAGCAATTAAGTAAGGATTTATTTAAGACGGATTATTGACAAGATATTGTAAGATAATTGGACACAAATATCCAGATCATCAATGTTCAAGATGTAACGGAGAAGATAATATTATTCCAGAAGTCCACCTAGAATAAAAGAATCAAGAAAATGAGCATGCCAGCTAGAAAGATAAGATAAGATAAGATGCAATAATGGAGATATGGAAAAACAGCAGATACGACAACGAGAAGATATCAACGGAGTAATAGAAGACAAGATACTAAATTATTTACGTAAAATTATTGTACAAAATTATTAGACTTTAGCCTTCTAGCCTTTTTGACTTTTTTAAAAGGCTATAACATTAACTTTTTAGCCTTCTAGCCTTTTTGACTTTTTTAAAAGGCTATAGCATTAACTTTTTAGCCTTCTAGCCTTTTTGACTTTTTTTAAAGGCTATGTCACTTAGTTTTAGGATTCTGTTTAGAATACGTGTAAAGACTTTGTAAAAAAATTTCATTCTATAAATGGAAGAAACCGAAGGCATTACAAAGTAAGCCTTCATGTGTTGAAGCAATACTCTCTCCTGTCCAAAATAAATATTTTGCTCAGTTAATTAAAAAACAGACATATTTCAATGGAAAAAGCTATGGAGGAACAAACTTCAGAAATATCAAAACTATCCGAACAGGTATATTTATTTATGATTATGAATAGTTAAATTCATAATTCTCAACAATCATGGTATGATAAAATAAATTCATATTAGTTACTTTATAGTAGAATTATTCGAAGAATAATATGTTAAGAAGTTTATTAGCAAAGTGGAAACAGAGAAAAATCCCTAAGAACTATGTCATCCTAAAGGTGAAACCAATGAGGCAAGAAGCCGTGGCGGGGAGTAACCAGAGTAGAGGCGTTGTTTAAGGGAAAAAGTATCCAAATTACCATGCTAATAGTGACCGAAGAACATGTTATTTAAGAATAATCTAGTATATAGTAATCTAAGATGACCATATTTTGTTATGTACATGGTTGAAGAGAATATTTTGAAAAATAGCAATTTTATGAAAATGAATAATTATTTATCTGATGTGATGGTAGATAAATTTAAAATACTTATTTTGTATGCACTTAAAGATATAAAAGTAGTAGATATAAGAAAAATCATATTAGAAAATGCATTTGGTAAATATTACATGACTAGAGTAAATTACATACCATACCTACCTAACTACTCTTACAAATACTTATCATGATAAATTACATATATCTAGAAATTTTGAAAAAAGGTATGAGAAATATACAGTTAATAGAAAAACAGATGAAAATAAATATAGACAAATACATGAAAAATAAAGATATAAAATTCTATATAGAATTTCTTAATAAAAATATGCAAGAACTACTAAGGCTAAAACTACAAAATATTATAATAAAATCAATTTTAAAAGATAGATCATCTTAAAGTCTTAATCTTATACATACTTAGAAATATAGAAATTATAGATATTAAGAGAATAATATTAGAAAAGGTATTAGACTATGAAATTGAAACCATAAATTGGATAGAACAGTTATACCTAGATAATTACCCAGAAGGATATTATTCAGATTAAGAAATGTTAGAATATATTAGAAAAACTAGAGAAAATCAAGATAATCTAAATAAAGAAATAAATTATAGAAACCGAATTAGAAAAATAATGGAGAATCTAAAAGAAAAATTAATATGGATAGAAGAAACCTTAAAAAATTTAGAAAAAAGTACATGTGATAGTTTATATAATTTAAAAGGCTCGCTACGAGAAGAACAACACAAGATAATAAATAACATTGAAAATCTAGAATTAGACATACATTACAGTGCAATTAGGATAAATTATTATACAGAAATCTGTAATTCTACAATTACTACAGGATAAAATAATAAACCAAACAAATTAATGAATACATCTTACGAAAAGAAAAAATCATTAAAAGATATTGAAATAAAATTTAAGAAATATCCACGCACAAAAAAAAATAGATTCATTATACATATAATAGATCTATTTCATAAGTTATTTATCCGTATATATCCGCACCCCTACAAATGGTCCAATTATTTTGAGGAATATTTTGTGAGCAAATATGTCTAACTATTTTGAGCTAGAGGGAGTAATAATTTATCACTTGACATTGACAACTATTAGAATATATATGGAGATAAAAACTTTACCTGTGTAAATATATATAGTATATATAATTATTGGAGAGGCAAAATATTTTACACGTGCAAGGGAAGATTCAACCAAAAAGTGTTTGCTTCTTTTTGTCTTCCTATATATATGGAGTGAGTATGTGTTTGTGGCAACGTTGTATTTTGCTGCGTTCACTCATGTTTAAGTTAGGATAAAACCATGTATAAAAAATTGTGATTATCCATCATAAATGCGTATAAATTTATATACCACCCTTGATTTTGTCAACTTAATCCAACCTAATTATAAATTTGAAGGATGAACCTGAGAATCTACGTACATAATTCTTTTTGTTGGAACCCCTGTTAACTGCAAGGATAAGTACGAAATAATCTATTAATAACAAGAGTATGAATAGATCAAAACTATAATGCAGGGCTTATTAGTTAGTTTGGATTTTTGTTTCCTTAAATAAATGGTTAAAGAACCAAGAAGTTAGTGACCATTAATCGATTAATACACACTACTAGAAACAAATGTTTCCGACTGCAAATTAACAAAAGAATTGTGTTATAAAACATGAGTTTTTCACTTATTTGACATCGAACGAGCTCAACAGAAAAAAAAAATAACGAGAAACAAATCCTCATTGAAATATGAGAAGCTTCCTAATTATTCTGTGTGAAAGCACTATAATAATTTTTTTCCCTTTACTAATTCAATTAAAATATTTGTGGGGATAGTCACCGAACATTTTTGTCACGACCCAAAAGGCCATGAGTGGCACCCACACTAATCTTTCTGTGGGAGAACCATCCAAATCGAACCATTACTCAATCACTTAATCAATATTAAGATGATATTATTATAAATCAACATAATAACAATAATTCAGAACTAATCATTATTAACGCGGAAGTCAAACAAACTGCTTACTAAAATCCCCAAGACCCGAAAGTCATCGTACAAGAACTACTAACAAAGATCATGTCTAAAAGAATATTCAAAAATAAAGTAAATAAAGAATGTTTCATTGTCCGAAAGATGGACAAGAACAAATAAGATGATCCATGACAGCCTGGAGACAGAGTGCTCACCCTTGGATCAAGATCTGCTATCAAACTCTAGAGGTGAGGTCATGTCTGAGCCTCCAGAACACTTTCTGCACTCAACAAAAGAAAAGTACAGGGTAGTATTAGTACAAACCACTATGTACTAGTAGGTATCATAGGCCAACTCAATTTAATAGCATGTACACAACATAAATCAAATAACAAGTAGACAGGCATCGTCATATAACAAATATTTAATAAATCAACAATACAGGAATAACAGGTCAAACAGTGCTCACAAACAAGTCACATAACCATCAAGAGTATCAACCATACTGTAAACATCCGCAGAATCAACACAAATATGTACACACGTGCTATGGAACTTATTTTTGCCCAAATATTCATGACCTGCCGGGACCAATCTATGTTCATGTACTGTACCGGCGTGGTACTCGATCCATCATATACATATCTGTCCCGACGTGGTACCCGATCCAACATATACATATCTGTACCGGCGTGGTACCCGATCCTACATATACATATCCGTACCGATGTGGTACCCGATCCAATATATACATACCCATACCGACGTGGTACCCGATCCAATATATACATACTCGTACCGGCGTGGTATTCGATCCAACATATACATATCCGTACCGGCGTGGTACCCGATCCAACATATACATATCCGTACCCGCGTGGTACCCAATCCAACATATACATACCCGTACCGGCGTGGTACCCGATCCAACATATACATATCTATACCGGCGTGGTACGCGATCCAACATATACATATCCATACCGGAGTGGTACCCGATCCAACGTATACATACCCATACTGGCGTGGTACCCAATCCAACATCTACATATAATATCAATATCAAATTTACACCACCTCACAGCATACAATACGATGTACCAAGTTTACAAATACACTTAAAGTCATAAGACAATTTCGTTAAGTAAATTTTTAATAATCATTTATACACGCCTCAACAATCTGAACATCATCAATTTCAAGCATGTCTGAATACCAATCAACAAGTATCTAATTTAGGAGCACACACACAATTAAGTCGAGTCTAAACTCCAATTAAATTGTAACTTACCTCACTCAAAGAATCTGAATATCACTAGTCCACAAGTGTCTTTCCCTTCCTCAAACTTTCAAAACGTTCAAGATCTGTTCAACTATATAATCCCCATAAGAGTACGAATCTAATAACACCCATAGGCTGTTAACAATTTTGGCTCATTTTAAAACAAAAAGGACGAAAGTAATTTTTGCATCACTATTTCATATGCTTAAATCTTAATCGCATCACTATTGCTTATTAGTAATACTAGGTGCATGGCCCATGTCAGCACGGGCCCAACACTATAGATATTTTTTAGCACTAAAATTTGATATTGATGAGATACAAACATAAATGTACATTGATTTAAAATGATAACTTTTTAAATAATAACTATTTGACGGTACTCGCTGAGGAGTGAAGTTTTATAAGATAGTTTTTTCACATGATAAAAAAGTGTGATATGTCGTGTAGTCAGGCTATTTTAATTGTTTGATGATAAGATTGAGACTTGTTACAAAATATAGAAAAGATGTAGAACTAATATTCATAGGATTATTTCATACAAAAACTGGAACAAAAGATACTTTAATTAACAACAAAGTCTTGGATCATCTTCTTAAAGGCAAAACACTTATAAATACAGATATTGAAATGTTTTAAACCACTACTAAGTTAAGAAATTCTTATAGATGGGTGCACAATATTATTAGATCTAGATATCCAAATATAACAATAGTTAGAATTGAGGTGGCAGCGCGAAAAATATTTTCAAGATTAACTATTGTGATTTATAATACTTTTTATGTAATTTTTAAATGATATATGTTATACCCTCAGTCTCAATTTATGTGGTATTGATACAATTTTTGAGAGTTAACTAAATTTCTTACATATTTTAAAAATACTTTAAATTATTAATTATTGTGATTTGTAGTACTTTTTCTTCTATTCTAATTTTCGTGACAGTAATAAAATTTGGAGAGTCAATCAAACTTTTTTTATGTCTTTTTAATTACTTTAAATTGTTAATTATTATGATTTATAATACTTTTACGTAATTCTCAAATATATAATAGATTAAAATTGAAAGTAAAATAAACAAATATAAAAGGAAGTATCTAAGTAGGCAACACAAACAAACATGTTGATCTGCTACCGGCTTATTATTTTATGTCTATTTTATCTTTTTTATTAAATATCATTAATTTTTTAATACTTAAATGATTAATTAAGAGCGGTATTTAGTAAAATTACAATTGAAGTAACTGAAATAGAAATGTCATAAATGTCTATTTTTCTTTTTTTAATTAAATATTATTATTTTTTTAATACATAAATGACTTGCAATAATTAATTAGGAGTGATACAGTAAAATCAAGGTTGAAGGACGCCAACTTAATTTAAAGCATCAAGAGTTAATTTATCATTTGTCGATTTTATTATTTTATTAAATATTATTAATTTTTTAATACTTAGATGACTCATCATAATTAATTAGGAGCGATATTTAGTAAAATTATGGTTGAAGCAGTTGCAACAAACATGTCATAAACGCATATTTTTCTTGTTTTAATTAAATACTATTAATATGTTAATACATAAATGACTTATAATAATTAATTAGGTGTGATATAGTAAAATGAGGGTTTGGGCCACAGGTGA
The DNA here is from genome assembly GCA_030864225.1 of Capsicum baccatum var. pendulum. Classification (NCBI taxonomy): domain Eukaryota; kingdom Viridiplantae; phylum Streptophyta; class Magnoliopsida; order Solanales; family Solanaceae; genus Capsicum; species Capsicum baccatum. The sequence continues at coordinate 29,386,775 of CM061551.1, read as the reverse complement.
CAAAAGAGATTTAAAATGAGGTGTAGGTGACATAAGTCTTAATAATTGAGTAGAGGCGACAATTACTTAATTATGGTTTAAGAAAGTTTAGAAAATTTCAAAATAACCCACAAGTTTTTAAATTTATACTTTGATCCAAATGTTATTAATATATAACGGGGAACGAAGGAAAAAAAACATCTTTTTCTCTCTCCTCATCCATTGTTATTTTCTCTCTCTTCGCGATATTTGTTGTTCATTGTTGTTGCTGCTTTATTCATCATCTTATGATTCATTATTATCATCATATACTTTATTATCATCTTCATATTCTTCTTGTTGACCATTGTTGTTGTTATTGTTTTTGTTACCCCAACTGTTGCTCTTTGACCAAATTCTTATGTCAAATTTTATTTCGTAAATCACTTTCAACTTTGAAATTTATTTGAGAGGAGACTTTTGGTAAGTCAGATTATGTTTTTTAGTTGAATCTGGGTAACTGCTAGTGTGTTGTTTTTCAGCAATAGCTAGCACGCGAACATGAATGCAATACAAGAGCAATCTGTTTAAATAGATCCATTATCTGCGGCACCAGATAAAAGTTCTGTTGTAATAGTAGACTCATGTTAAATTCATGTTTATGGGTTATAGGTGCCCGTAATATGAATCAAATAGATGGGTATTCTGTTGCACCAGATTAGTAATCTGTTTTAACAGATAAATAATCTGTTTCATCAGATTACTAATATGTTTCTAACAACAAAATACAACTCCTGTCACACACAAACACAAACCTAACATATAACTCATATGTTCTTGCTATTGATACTGGAATCAAATTATTCCTTAATTGTAGACATGTCATTCGTTAAGAAATAAAAATAGACAGCGCGAAAACTAAATAAGAAATAAAAAGTCATGTGCATCAAACATAATTTTTTATAAAACAAACAAAAAAAATACATAGATAAAAGAAAAAAATCTTAATTATTATTATCATCATTATTATTTGTATGGCCGGCCGACCAATCTTCAACGGGCAGCAGCAGCACCCTTCTCAGCCTGCGGATCTCCCACAGCATCCTTACTCTGACGGCGGCCAACTCCCAATGCAAGTCATGAACCTCTTTCTGCAGTTCTCGCATGGAATCTCGTAAAATAGCGACATCCCATACAGGAACAGTCATATCTAGAAAACACATAAGTTGACAAAACACACGTAAAAACAAAAGTAAAGGAAAGAAAGAATTCGAATGTAATATAATATACAACGAATATTTACACAAAAATCAAGAAAAAAACTTATCAGAGACAAGAAAAAACTATCAAGTCCTTGAAGAGAAAGTAGTTGAAGGTGTAACAAGAGCAAGGAATAAATAGTGTGTAGTAGAACGAACGACTGAGTATGAGGAACCTATTTATAGAGGATTGAACTTGAATGAGTGAGACAAAAAATCAGAACTATTCACCTCCATTTATTAATGACATTCTTGATTACTGTAAAAAGTTATGACCTAATTAAATTAATCAATATTATGATAAGTCATGACTTTTCAGCTTTATTATTATTAATAATTAGTTCTTTCCAGGAACTATTTTTTTTACACTGAGTTGGACAACAGATAATATATTTGTTGCATCATAAAAATCATCTGTTAAAATAAATATATCATTATTTGCAACAAATAGATAACCTGTTGCATCAGATAATATATCTGTTGCAACATATAATATATACATTTTTTTAAAAAAATATCTTCATGACATCCAAATCTTTTGACTTTTTAATTATATAAATTAATAAAGCAGATTTAAAGGCACAACTGTTCACCTCCATTTATTAATGACATTCTTGATTACTGTAAGATGTTATGACTTAATTAAATTAAACAATATTGTGATAAGTCATGACTTTTCAGCTTTATTATTATTAAAATAATTAGTTCTTTTCAGGAACTATCTTTTTGTTACACTGAGTTGGACAACAGATTATATATATGTTGCATCAAATATATCATCTGTTACAACAGATATATCATCCGTTGCAACAAATAGATAATATGTTGCATAAGATAATATATCCGTTGCAACATATAATATATATATATTTTTTAAAAAAATAAATTATCTTCATGACATCAAATTTTTTGACTTTTTAATTATATAAATTGATAAAGCATATTTAAAGGCACAACTGTTCACCTCCATTTATTAATTACATACTTGATTACTGTAAAAAGTTATGACTTAATTAAATTAAGCAATATTGTGATAAGTCATGACTTTTCATATTTATAATTATTAAAATAATTAGTTCTTTCCAGGAACCATTTTATATTTACACTGAGTTGGACAACAGATTATATATCTGTTGCATCAGAAAAATCATCTGTTACAAGAGATATATCATCCGTTGTAACAAATAGACAACCTGTTGCATAAGATAATATATCTGTTGCAACATATAATATATATATTTTTTAAAAAAAATAAATTATTTTCATGACATCCAAATTTTCTGACTTTTTAATTATATAAATTAATAAAGCAGATTTAAAGGCACAACTGTTCACCTCCATTTATTAATGACATTCTTGATTACTGTAAAAAGTTATGACTTAATTAAATTAAGCAATATTGTGATAAGTCATGACTTTTCAACTTTATAATTATTAAAATAATTAGTTTTTCTCAGTAACCATTGTTTTACACTGAGTTGGACAACAGATTATATATCTGTTGCATCAGATAAATCATCTGTTTCAACAGCTATATCATCCGTTGCAACAAATAGTTAACCTGTTGCATCAGATAATATATCTGTTGCAACATATAATATATATATATTTTTCTAAAAAAATAAATTATCTTCATGACATCCAAATTTTCCTACTTTTTAATTATATAAATTAATAAAGAAGATTTAAAAACAAGAATATTTCTGGTGAGTTTTTTACGGTTTAAATTGTGTTTATCATTTATTTCCTTATTCTTTTCTGTGAAAAGAAATGACTTAAATAAATCAAGCTGGTGAGTTTTTTATTATTGTGACAAGTCATGACTTTTCAGCTTATTAACTTTAAATAACCTTTTTCTCAATTTAAAAATTGAATACATCTGGTTTTCAATAACCGTTCCGTTTCTTTTTTTTCTTTAATAACCATTTTTATTAATTGAGTTATGGCAATAGATTGTATATCTGTTCCATCAGATATCTGTTTCAACAGATATACCATCTGTTGCTATAAATCGACCATTTGTTTAAGAAACTTGTTTGATTTCTTCTAACTGATTCATCGATCGCAACAGATGAGGAATTTGATACATCAGAAGTGTTTTTTGTTTTTGTTTGTTGAATATATTTAGGCAAAAATCACAGTCATGACTATTCATTAACTTTTTTCTTAAAAATCATATCATCATATATCTTAATTAAATTAATCTAATGTTGTGACTTTTTTAAAATTAAATAATTTTTCTTTTATGATTGTAATATCATTTAGTTCCTTATTATTTATTAACGAACCATTTTTAGGAGAATTTCTCATCATCACTTTCATCACCATCTGTTGCCACAAGTGCTCAATCCCTACCTCCAACCGTCGACATGTTGAGAATAGGGAATAAATAAAATGATAATTAAATATTGAATAAGAATTAAAAATTTAAAGTCGACCAAACCAAATATATACATGGATTTTTTTGAATCCATTATAGGTAGATCGGATATAAAAAAGAAAAATACATACGCTAAAAGAAAGAAAAAACATAACCTAATTATTATTATTATTATTATTATTATTATTACTATTATTATTGTCAACCTGACATTTTTCATTCGACAGCAGCTGAGCCCTCCTCAGCCTTGCTCCGAAGTCGGCCAAATCCCTTTAGAGTTCATCAAACTGCCTTTGAAGTTCCTGCAAGGACTCGATATGAACCTTCTTGTACGAATCTAGATCAGTCATATTAGTATTGTAAGTATAGTAGAATGAACGAGTGAGTGAGGAGTAAGAGTGAGAGGAGGCTGGAGGGACCTATTTGTAAAATGATTGAATTCGAAGGGACTGGACTTGGACAAATAAAAAGCCACAACTGTTCATATCCCTTAATTAAATAAAACTGGTGACTTTTCGAATATGTAAATTAAAAAAAATAGATCTAAATACAACATTTTATCTTTTTATTGTATTTTGGAAAGAGACAGATTGGTAATCTGTTGCAAAATATATTCCACCTGTTAAATAACGTACAATACAACATATGGATAATTTGTTACAACAGATGGATTTATCAGTTTGCTTTTCCATCACTTGTGGCATCTGTTGGACTTGCTAGTCATCTGTTTATTCAATTTCATCGAGAGCAATCAATTTTTCTAAACACTTCTCGGCCAAACTCAATTTTTGCTCTTGGATTGCTTCTCTTTTTTTCTTTGCAACCTTCAACCAAATTAAATTTTTGCTATTGGATTGATGGAAAAAATTGAATTTGGAGGCCATCTTGAAAGATGCAAAGAAAAAAAGAGAAGCAATCCAAGAGCAAAAATTGAGTTTGTCCAAGAAGTGTTTAGAAAAATCTATTGCTCTTGATGAAATTGAATAAACAGATGACTAGCAAGCTGCAACAGACGCCACAGCTGATGGAAAATCAAACTGATATATCCATCTGTTGCAATAAATTATCCATATGTTGTATTGTAAGTTATCTGACAAGTGGAATATATTTTGCAACAGATTACCAATCTGTCTCTTTTCAAAATACAATAAAAAGATAAAATGTTGTATTTAGATCTGTTTTTTTTAATTTACATATTCAAAAATCTCCATTTTTATTTAATTAGGGGATACGAACAGTCATGGCTCTTTGTTTGACTAAGTCAAGTCACCACCACTTCCAATTCAATCATTTTGTCATTGTGCTCGTTAAGCTCAGTATAGAGCTCTTGATCTTTTGTGAGTTTGTCAACGAGGACTACTCACTTTCTTTCTTGGCATCTTTCTTATAATACTCCTCTTAGTCCTTCTTAGCTCGTCGTAAAGTCAAGGAGAAGTATGGGAGGTTCTCTTTGAGTTTTTCCAAGGAGCTTTAATCTTTCTCCTCTTAGCCTTAATCTCTAATGGAGTGAATGAAATTGAAATCCTCTTTGATTGAATAACACTACTGTTAGGTATCAATTTCTTTACATCAACAATTAATGCATTAACAGTATTAATCGCACCATCATGTTTTACCTTTCACTCTTCACATTTGCATGCACAAGATAAGCAAGGAGGGGCAAGATTGATCATTCTTCTACTATATAGAGAACAACATATCCGTCATCCAAAAGTCTACACCGTCACCAGAAATGCTTGCCACAGCAAAAGTCTGTAGAAGGCATGACAAATAAACATGAGCAACATCCGACATTAAATCTTAACAAGGTATCAGAACCATATTCATGGTCCCTCAGCCTTATCAGTTCGGACCTACCGAACTTAACTGTAAAATTATAAATATCTTGTTTGAATAATCTATGACTAATCGGTAAAAACAACATTCACAAAATTAGTGTACTCTATGTGTGTTTCCACGATAACATTATTAGTAATACATACCTCTCACATATGAAGTGGTTCCATCTGCATGCAGCTTATTTCTTTGAACTTATCTTTACTGCAGCCTCTTGTGATGGTCAGGCAAAAGTCGATCAACTTTTGATTTCTTTTATATATACAAAGAAGAAGGAAGATATTTATGTCACAGAAAGAAAATTATCCTTCTATTGCAACAGATGTAGAGTCTGTTGCATCAGATGAGGAGCCTGTTGCATCAGATGTGGAGTCTGTTGCGTCATATGTAGAGTCTGATACAATAGATATGGAGTCTGTTGGAATACATAACAGTCTTGCTAGTGGTTTGATTTGTTACAACAGTTGCTCCGTCTGTCGCAACATCAATAACAGCATAAACTACAAACAACAAATAAAAAACATCAACAACAAAGAAAACAAAAAAATTTATTCCAACAACGTCATCAATAACAAAGAAGCATACATCCAATGTTCCAACACCATCACCAACCAGGGACGGACCCACATGGAGTCCTCCGGGTGTGCGAGCACAGACTGAACTCGTATCGAACTTTATATATATATATGGAATTAAGAAAAAACGTATATAATCTAATCAGTGGCACCCATAGTAAGAGTTGTTTGGTTAGCCTAGTTGTTGTTTATGGGTGCTTAAGGCTATTTATTTCTTTTGGTCTTGAGTTCAATTCCCACTCAGCACATATTTTTTTAATTTTGATAACCAACTCTTCTCTATTTTCTTTTATTTTTTTTCTCCCTTACTCCTTGTATTGATTGTTCAGACTCCACTATTTTTAAGCTAAGAAGCACTCGCCGTCTAAAAAACCTGGATCCGCCACTGTCAACAACACCACACCACAAGTTTCAAAAACTCCAACCCCACCAACAACATCAATAACAACATCAACAACAAAGAAACAACAAAGAAACAAACAAAATACATAAAAAAAATGATACTGCCAACAAGGATTTTAAACTTCTCCCAACAGATGAATTTTTTTCGCATCTTGTAATAAAAATTCTCGATTCGTTTATTCAACAATTAAAATTTCTTTAAATTTTTTTATATAAATATGATATGGGAAAATGGTAATTAAATAAAAAATGTAAATAACTTGCAAGAAGAAGACGAGAATGAAAGAACAATAGTGAATCATATCATATCTTAATGTCAAAAGGGGGTCATAACAACAATTTCAGTCGAGGAATTTAAGATATGGATATGGATCGATTTAGATCCAAACAAAAATTTATGAGAAAAAGGAGAGAAAAAAAGGTTGTGATAACCCTAAAGGTGATAGGAAAAAAAGAGACGAATAAAATAAATTTAGGGCTGAAGGAGAGGAAAGGAGAGATGAGATAATTCTAATTTCTAGATGTACTACCCTTAATATTAAATGACTAAACAAAGTGTATTTATTCAAATTTATATTTTCAAAGCATAATTAATAAGGCTAATTTGATAGTAAAATAAACCCCTAATTAATATTTTTTTAATAGGTGTGCTAAGTCAATATGAAATGGAAGAAGTATTAGGGGTTTCAATATTCATTAATTAATATTTCACTAATAATTTGAGGGGCACGGGGAAGAAAATGTGTGACATTGAAAAGATAGGACAAGATTACTCAATGAGATTTTTGAGTTATCCAAGAAATATTTTTATCGCCTTTAGTAGTACTACTACTTTATCTACTTGGACAGAAGCTAGCTTGCTTTAAAATTAAAAGAAGAAAAAAAAATTTCAAACAGATATGTCGTTTATTGCAACAGATTTAAATATCTATTTGAAAAATACCAACAGTTCAGTCATCTGTGAAAACAGATAAAAATGTCCATTTGATAACTAAATCAAAAATGTCATCTGTTACAACAGATGTCAATATCTGTTTAAAAATTTCCAACAGTTCAGTCATCCATCAAAACAGATGCAAATGTCTATTTAATAATTAAATCAGATATGTCATCTATTGCAACAGATATTGTTATCTATTTGAAATTCTCCAATAGCTCAGTCGTTTGTTGCAACAGAATTCATTGCAATTGATTTAGGTGGAACTAGGAATGAAAGAATGAGCTCCTCATTAACTTAACGTTAAGATTAATAATAGTACCTACATCGATCTAGGTGGAACGAGGGATGAATGAATGAGCTCACAGGGTCAACTACAAATCCAATTGAGTCGTTGTATATGGTGTTAGTATTGCGTTCATCCCAACTCGAGTCATCGATCGATCACTCTGAGTTGAAATGAGTTCTCATTAACTTAATGTTAAGATTAATAATAGTACCTACATCGATCTAGGTGGAACTATGGATGAATGAATAATCTCAAAGGGTTAAGTATAATTTTAATTGAGTTTTTTGGCAATTGCATGATGAGACAGTACTGTATTACTCCCGACAAGAGACATCAATCGATCACTCTGAGATGAACCGATTCTTACTACCTCGTATGTTTAACTAATACCTTAATTGAATAATCTGGGACTAGGGGTGAGTTCTCATAAGGTCAAATACAACTTTAAATGAGTCTTTTGGCAATTGCATGATGAGACGGGACTGCGTTTCTCCCGATAAGAGTCGTTAATCGATCACTCTGAGTCAAACTGATTCTTACTACCTCATATGTTCAACTAATACCTTAATTGATTAATCTAGTACTAGGGGTGAGTTCTCATAATTTCAACTACAATAGATGATAACGCCTATTTGATAATTTACAACAGATGGATAATCTATTGCGACATTAACTTAATTAATTTGATAATTTACAACAGATGGGTAATCTATCATAATAGATGACTTAAAATGTTTGATAGTTTACAACAGATTCATTATCTATCGCAACAAATAATGTAATCTATTTGATAATTTACAACAGATGTGTAATATATTGCAACAGATTACATAATCTGTTTGATTTGATCCAACAGACTAGACATCTGTTGCAATAGGTTGAACATTTATTTATATATAATTCAATTGAGTTCATATGTTAGACTAATACCTTAATTGAATGTGAGTTCTCATAGGGTCAACTACAACTTTAATTTAGTCTTTTGGCAATTACATGATGAAATGGTACTACGTTCCTCCCGACCAGAGTCGTCGATCGATCACTCTAAGCCGAACCGATTCTCACTACCTCATATGTTAGATTAATACCTTAATTGATTAATCTATGACTAGGGTACTAATACCTTAATTGAATAATCTAGGACTAGGGGTGAGTTCTCATAGGGTCAACTACAACTTCAATTGAGTCTTTTGGCAATTTCATTATGAGATGGTACTGCATTCCTCCCGACCAGAGTCGTCGATCGATAACTCTGAGTCGAACTAATTCTTACTACCTCATATGTTAGACTAATACCTTAATTGATTAATCTAGGACTAGGGTACTAATACCTTGATTGAATAATCTAGGACTAGGGGTGAGTTCTCATAGGGTAAACTATCGATTAATTTAGGACTAGGAGTGAGTTCTCATAGGGTCAGCCACAACAGATGGCAACGCCTATTTGATAATTTACAACATATGGGTAATCTATTGTGATATATGATAATCCATTTGATAATTTACAACAAATGGGTAATCTGTCGTAACAAATGACTTAATCTGTTTAATAATTTACAACAGATTCGTAATCTGTTGTTACCTAATCTGATTGATAATTTACAACAAATGAGAAATATGATGCAACATGTTGAACATTTATTTTTTATAATTTCAATTGAGTTCATATGTTAGACTAATTTGTACCTAAATTGATTAATCTAGGACCAGGGGTAAGTTTTCGTAGGGTCAACTAGAGTACTCGGTCAACTATAACATCGGTTGTTTTTGTACAATTTCAATTGAATTACCTTTTTGGCAATTGCATGATGAGAGAGTTAAAAATTACGCATATATTTTATGATTTTAAAAATAATTAAGATCAATTCGGACCAAATTAACATTTTCAAAACTGCTTGTCATTCTTTTCCAAAATACAAATTAACCCATACAAAATATTTCATCATTTCAAATCTCGAGGTCTCACTATTTCTCTCTTATTCTCACTCAACAATACAGTACAGACAACAACTACTCAACAAATTTTCTCAACCCTCCACAACAGATCATTTTTCTTCTCATTTTCGACCATATAGGTATTATTTTCGATTTCATTCTTGCTTGTATCAGTCATTTTCTTTATCTTCATAGGAAACAGAGTTTGAGAAGAGCTCTATATTTGTTTTTTTTAAATAAGGGTTTTTAAGTTAATGATGAAAAATAAAACTTCTAGTTGTATTATCTTCGAGAATGAGTTTACAATTTTGAGTTTTGATGGTAAAATCGTAGAAAGAACTCGAGAAATCTCTAGTTTCCATCTCAGTGTTCCATTGACTATCGTGGTATTGTTGGATGGTGTTTTTGGTATTAGTGGTAGCGGTGGTGGTGGTGTTTATAATCGTCGTGGTGGCATTGGTTGGTGGTGTTCGTGGTGGCTGTCGGTGGTATCGGTATTCATGATATTTGTTTTATTGGCATTGGTTGGTGGTATTTATGGTGGTGGATGTTGGTGTGTCGGTATTTATGGTGTTTGTTTTGTTAGCATTGGTTGGTGGTGTTTGTGGTGGTGGTATTTGTGGTGGTGGCTGTTGGTGTGTCGATATTCGTGGTATTTGTAATGTATTTTTTAAAATCTATGCATACATCAATTGTAATGTAATTTTTATTTTTCTTTGTCTGTAGGTAAAACATGTCTCCCAAAAAAAAGTGAAAGTGGATCAACGTCTGACCACCCACAAAAAAGGCTACAGTACAGAGGGATTCAGAGGAGCTTCCTGAACAATTTTAGTCAGGAAAAAGTAAAGCTGAGGAGAGATATAAAAACAATATTGAGGGAGGTGGACAAGGGTTCGTAGATGGTGATGAAGAAAATGAAAGTGAGAAAGAGGAGGAATTGGAGAGTGAGAAAGAGAAAGAGGATGATCATCAACACAATGATAATGGATCACCGATGGGGCATGAATTAATATCTACATCCCAGATGATCCTGTCAAAACTTTTAGTATTGACAGGTTTCAAGTTATGATACCGATTAATGACCCAAAAGGAAAACAACTAACTGGTCAAATTGTACTTAAATGTCAGATGGAAAAAAAATTTAAATATTTTATGAAAATTATGAAGAACGAAAACATAGGCGGACTTTTTAAGAAGATTTGTTTTGGACGCTTTCTTGACGATGTTATATGGTCTTCTCAAGCGCAGAATCAAGTACGCGGGGGATGATAAAGATCCGGGGGAGGGGGAAAAAGAAGATGAATGAAATCTGGATCAACTACTATGGCATGCTCATTTGTTTTGGCTTGCCAGAGTTTGCCATAGTGACGAGCTTGAGATGCCATCGTCCAGAAGGACCACCACCCCGCAAAAGATCCAAGGCAAGAAAATGCAAGGAAATAATAGATGGGTTATTTGACATTGCTCAATGTGGCTACAAAGCATTGGATTTGTTGATAGATCTCAAGGATAAAACCATACCAGAGCAATACAGGGAGCAATTGTGCTTAGTTTGGTTTGCCTATTCGGTTATATTGGCAAGAGACGTCAATAAGGTCATAGAAGATGATTTGTTGGCACATGCTGAGGATTTTGATAAATTCAACAATTATCCCTGGGGATATAACAATTTCTACTTGACTATCTAATATTTACTGATAAAGTTATCCTCAGGGACGACCACATTATACGTCTTTCTTTGGGCTTTCATGGTAAAATTAATCACTAATTTTACTCATCTATTAATTTATATTGAATATAGTTATTATGACTTTTTTTGCTTGCTTTCTGTTTATATTTTTTAGGCTTGGGCATTTGAAGTCATTCCTCCCCTTCGAAAGCAGTTAATCGATTACCCGAATGAGGTTTCTCATGCAAGGATGTTTAAGTGGTTGGCTGCAAAGAGCAACACCAATATTAAGGAGACTAATCTCTTTAATCCTATGGATGATGCAATAAGTCTTTTTCAAGTAAAATAATTATACTCAAAGATAAGAAAAATATTGAACAGATGTTATATCTGGTGCAACAGATGTTATATCTGATGCACCCGATGTGACATTTGTTGTGACAGGGTATATCTTGCATCAGATTACCCATCTGTTGCTTTGGTTCCTGAACCTGACTCCTAAAAGATTAACCATCTACTGCAAATTTTGCAACAGATGGATAATCTGATAACATATTGTTCATCTGTTGTGATGTACAAATCATCTATTGCATAACAGATTACCCGTATTGTGCAACTGTTGCAATAGATGATTGATATTTTGCATCAGATAATCCATGTGTTGCTCTATTTCTTTGAACCAGACTCATACAAATTTTAACCATATACTGCAAACTATGCAACAGATGCATCATATTTTAAATGTAGCCCAACTATAAAAATTATTATATTATATGATTTAAATACATCTATTTTTTTCTTTTTTATAAGTTGTACATCCATGGATCGTGCCTACGGAGGAGGAGTCAGTGATGACTTTTTATATTACTCTAGGTCATGTTGATACTATAGCAGACCCAACGGTGGAGTTAATAAAGAAGGAATTGGCTGGAGCAATAGCCATAAGAAGAGCAGTTAGGCAAGGTCAGCCTAATGTTGAGGCTCTTCATGACCAACCTTTTACTAAGGCAGATCTGGGTGCTTCTTCTGGTGGAGTTGTTGGTGTTGGTGGAAGGCATGCTGATGCTGCTACCACTCATGATGATGAGCATGTTGATGCTCAAGAAAGAATAAATATGTTTGAAAATACCCTTTTTCTCATTTACACAGTCCCTTTCAGCCCTCTTCACCCTCGTGTTCTCGTTGTGAATGCGAAGAGTGCAAGGACATGCAGGATAAACTCTTTGAAAAAGTAGAGGTTATCTCTAGAGCTTTCGAGGAATTCAAATCCAAGAGGTGTGCCATACCATCTAAGAAGGTGAGGGAGCCGCACACTCCTACAGTGTTGGTTAGGAGGAAAAAAGAGCAATTAAAGATGTACTCTCTGATCGAAAATAAAAAAAAAGTGTAATTCCTCTCTCTCCAAAAGCTGTTGAAGTTCAGGGGCCAGTCAAGAAGGTGGACATATATGTGAAACTTGGCGTCGAAGAGAAGAAGCATGTGCAACAAACCAAGAATGCCAAGTTAGGCGCACCAGATTACCCCAGGCCTCCCTTTCCCCCCCTCCCCCCCAAGACTTTCAGACTATGATTGATATGTGTATGTCGTATGAGGACAAGGCGCAAGTTTACTTTTCCTAACCTAGCCCTTCTAATCTACCCCATGAAGAAGAAGCTATACAGCAGATTTCACATCTGTTGCAACAGCTGGGTATACTGGTGCAACTGGTAGTGGTTCTATTGCAATTTATTATCCATCTATTGCATAAGTTGCGTTGGATGGACCCTACGCAATAGATGGACCATCCGTTGCATCTTTACTATTACTAACCTATTTAAAAATTGACTTTTTATCTTACAGCATGTTGATATAATTCTCTGCCTCATGAGGAAAAGGCAATTAACGTACCGGGAAGATTATGATGCTGCCGATAGAATAATGAACCTTGACTTCTGTAAGAAGCTCAAGGATAGGTACGATCAACTCAATGAGGAGGCATTAGCCATTGGGGTGGATCTTTATTTCCTAGTTCCTACGTTGGTCTTGGATGAAGAAGAAATGATAAAATATGTTAGAGGGGACAGGCTAAATCCACACGGCAAGAGCTGGACCAAGGCAAAAAGGATTCTTACAGTTATTAGCGTGAAAGACATGCATTATCGAGCTGTTGAGATGCTACTCGAGGAGGGAAAGATCAATGTTTATGACTCCAATGTACCTCTCGTCGACGATTTCGATCTTTTTCTCCTCGTGGAGCCACTGATGGTGCTGTTGCCCATCTTGTTAAGGGAGAGTAAACTGATGAATCATTTGCCAAAAGAAGTATTGATGAAGAAATCATGGGATTTTGAAGGTCGAAAAAAGGGAGTGATCCTTTCAAAAGATGATGCCGCTAAAGCGAGCGACTCGTACGCTCTTGCATATATTGAATGTTTGCTGACCAACACAGAAATGGTCGAGCCAACGACTTTTCTGTGCAATAATGCTATGCCAAACCTGCAAGATGTCTGAGCTTATGTGGTACTAACTAAACGCTTGAAGCTTGTGTATATAGAAAAGCTTGTGAAATAGAAATTTTTAATTTCAAGTCACCCTTCATTTTATTACATGTACATATAGCAACAATAATTTTTTTATAATGAAGTTTAAGTTTTTTATAATGCAATAGATTAGATTGTCAATCTATTGTAAAATATATTTAAACTGTTCTGGCAGATAGTTTATCTGTTGCAATAGGCTGGTCATCTGTTGCATTACGCCGATGTTATTTCTATGAATAATCTAATAATTTAAGTCTAAATTTTACAACATGCCTAAATCTTTTTTATATTTTCTAACAGTTACGCTTGAATATCCATGTGCTCAACAACACCAAACTAGTAGCAAATACACACACCACCATGAAAATTTCAGCAATTAGGCTTGAATATTCATGTGCCCAACAACACTAAATCAGTAGTAATAACGACAACAATGTAGTATCTTCTTGCTCGATTTTCTTTCTCTTCAGAAGCCTTGACTATGTTCAACAAACCCCAGATTACACGATTTGCTTGTGAAGGGTGTCGTTCTTCATACCAATCAAAGTAATCGCATCCACCAAATTTCTATAAATAAGAGAACACAATTATAAAAAAATTACAAGTCAATAATTAATCAACTAATTAAATAAAAAAATATTACCTTTGAAATCTTACAAGTAAAAAACCTACGATCCGAATTTTGTTGAGTCCAAGAAGTCTTTAATAGAGCTTCATGACCGCACTTACAATATCGAAAATCTTTATCACAAAAAATAGTGAAAGATGTGCTCGACTTTGTCAAGCTCAGTTGGGAAAAATGAAAGAAATAATTTGAAGAATTTTGATAGATAAAAAAAGATGACTATGAAGAAGAAGATTTGGGAATTTAGGGTTAAATTTTAGGAGGAAGAAGAATATATAAGACAATGGAGGAAAATGACCGTTGGGGGGCCAAGTGACGGCAAGTCAGCGAAATATGCCAGACTGACACATTTGATGCATATTTTATTTTACGTGTTTAAAATAAACACTGTCTACTTGGTGCCTATTTTATTTTAGGTGTTTGAACTAAACACCGTCGATGGATTGCGCCTTTTTTATTTCAATTCAATTCACTTTAACCTTTTTACATGTAGTGGCAATTTTTTATATCCAACGAAAGTTGAATTTTTATAATGCAACAGATCTCTATTTGTTGTAATAGTTATTCTACCTGTTCTGACATATAGTTTATTTGTTGTAATAGGTTGGTCATCTGTTGCATTATCTTGATGTTTTTATCTAAAGTCCATCTGTTGCAATAGTGGAAAGACCTATTTGATAAATTCCAACAGATCACCTACCTGTTGCAACATATGTCTAAATTTGTTCAATTTTTCCAATAGATGTGTCGTCTGTTGCAAAAGATACATTATCTATTGCAATATTTGAATCTAGTATTCCTTTTCAATTAATAAGTTCAAATCTATGAAATAAATAAAATTCGTAGACAAAATAAATCTAAGCCTTCATAAATTAACTACAATAAGTCAACGAATAAATAAATGTAAAAAAATTATTATGGGTACAGATCTCAACAAATATATCAACAACAATTTAAGTATACTGCCAAGGATTGTTTTGACCGGCTCAAGCTATAAATATCTACTTTGTATGGATAAGTTTTCTTCATTCGTTGTTATGGAATTCGGCTTTGCTCGTCGTGAATCTTTATTGTCGCTTACGTACGATTTCTGCGCTTTCTGTTCTCCATATTTCCATAAAAAGAGTAGCATATTATCAATGTTGTTCAGTAGTAGCTTCATCTATATCCACCTGGAAAGCCAGATTTGGTCAATGCTAATCACAGAGATACAACAAAATAGAAAAGGATAACTCATCTCTTCTAGCAAATCAAACAGGTCTTTCTCCCATTTTAAATTGTCCTAAACTGATTATATTTTTGTTATAACTATGAATCAACTTTTGGGACAAATTTCTACATGAGGAAGACCCTGTATGATAATTTTCAATGGAAAAACCATTTGTTGCTACATATGAATCATCTGTTGCAGCTGATAGGTCATCTGTTTGTACAAATAAAAGTGGTACAAAGAGCTATTTGATTTGCTAAAACAGACGAGACATATATTGCACCAGATAAAGTATCTGATGCAAGAGGTTAGTCAACTGTTACAACAGATGTGTATATCTGTTTGATAATTTTCAGCAGATATGTCATCTGTTGAAACAAATATGTGTTTATTTGTTTTGTCAGTTGGAAGACATATAATATATTCACCTTCTTCAGCTCGTGCTGCTCTCCTTTAGACATTGTACGTTGCTCAGTGCAACACATAGACAGAGAAGTTGCAATTTCACTTTTTTTGGAAACTTGATAATGCCTTGGAAATCACTCTCCTTCTTCTCTTAGCCCTAATCTCTAATGGAGCGGATGAAAATGAAATCCTCTTTGATGGAATGAGACCCCTCTTAGATGTCAATTTCTTTACAGAAGCAGTTAATGCATTAATAGCATTAATCACTACATCGTGTTTCACCCTGCAGTCTTAACATTTGCATGCAAAACATTCGCTGGGAGAGGCAAAATCTGTATAACCAGTACGATTATAATCATAATGATTTGATTTAAATACTGTAAGAGGAGCATCATTAGCACCAACAGCAGCACCACTATCACCACCAACAGCTCCATCATCACTAAGACCATCAACAACAATAAGCTCACCCTTTAAAATTATTTTTCTTGTAATGGTTGTTGCTCCAAATAATTCTATTTTTATTCTGTCGATGACCTTAGGGTCCGATAAAGTTTGCACAAATCGTAAAATAAGAAAAAATGGCATCTTCAACTCTCGATTGGTCAAAACTAGCGACGGATGGACAATCTAACATAACTCATTACATATATTAGAATGATGATTAGATCATTAAAAAAATCATTAATTAAAAGAAAAAATTAATTATAATTATACTTACTGCATCCTTCGGGGGGTTGAAGAGATTAAGAAATTTTGCATTTTTATCAGTTTTGGCCGATAACCATCTCAAGATTCTTGGACAGGAAACTCCTTTCTGGTAGTTCACTTGTTGTCTCAAATAAGGAATGACTTCAAACGCCCAAGCCTATAAAATAACGCCAATAAATCAAAACCATTATTGAGTGAAAAAAATGAATGATATCATAATAGAAGAAAGAAACATTTACCATGAAAGCCCATGGAAAGCCTGATAAGTTGACTGTCTTTGGCGCTAACGGAGTCAACAAATATTTGACAGTCATTTTGAAGCTTTCATACCCCCAAGGATAGCTGTTAAACGCCTCAAGATCCTCGAAGAGCTTTATTAAATTGAGGCTTATGTTGTTGTTAACGTCTCTCGCCCAAAGAATATTATGTACAAACCAAACCAAACACTATGACTGTTTGTGCTTCTTTGAAAGTCCTTTACCTTTCAACGCTTCTATCAAATTTTTATCTTTGAATCTTGGACCAATAATGGACACCAGGTCATCATGATCACACGACTTGTCTTTGCTTTTTTTGGGTGTGCGGGGTGCTTTTTTTTGTCAGAATAGGTATAACTTGAGAAGGAGGATAACATTTTAGTCCAGTAACTATGGCAAACTCCTTCCAACTAAAACAAACAGGCATGCCACAGTTATTTATCCACACCCCATCCATCTTATCTTTGTTTTCATACATAAACTTATGCTTGAGAAGTTCATATACCATTTTCATTTGAAAACAAGCATTGTTGTCCTCCGGCAAATCAAGATATTTCCCAAAGCAGCTGTCCTTGAAATAAGAATCTAATTTTTGTTCTCGAAGTATTTTTCTGAAGCCGTCGAAAGATTTTCCCATGGCTGACTTAACCACAAAATTACCCGTTAAATCTGCGGCACTATCGCACTGTATTCTCACAGGATAACGATCAATGCTGAAGGCTTTGACCAAATCTTCGGCAGAAGGGCTATTAGCATCTGCATTATCTCTTTTGAAATATTTCTCCTCCCCGTATTCATCATATTCTGCTTCCGATTGAGATAACGTTTGTAAAGCAAGCTCATAGAGTGGTGGATGTAGCCTAGCTGCTTCACTTGTTCATTTACTTGAACTTGATTTGGTTTCTGTTCTTTTAGGAACCATATTATCTAAAATTAACATGAACATAAAATAATATATTATTATTGATTAATGCATCATTAAAAAAGGATAACAGTAAATCAAACAAGAAAAACAGTAAATAACAGTTACAACAGATCATCGATCTGTTGCACCAGGTAGTATATCTATTGCAACATATAACCAAACTATTACATCGGATGAGTAATCTGTTGCAATAATACAAAACATATCACTCATCTTTTAAGACAGATGAATAGTCTGTTCAACATATCACACAACTGTTGTGACATCATCTGTTGTAATATATGAGTGATCTCTTAGAATAGTTAAATAATCTGTAGCAACGGTTGAGTAATCTATTGTAATAATACAAAATATATCACACATCTGTTGAGAAAGATGAATGGTTTGTGCAACAGATCACACATCTATTGTAACATATGAGTGATCTATCAGAGCAGTTAACTAACCTGCAATAATAACTGAGTAATCTGTTGCGATAATACAAAACATATCACTCATCTGTTGAGAAAGATGAATGGTCTGTACAACAGGTCACACATTTATTGCAACACATGAGTGATCTGTTGGAACAATTATCAACGGTCAATATTGTTTAGATTTCTTCTAACATAGGGTCGTCTATCGCGGCAGATAAATTATCAGTTGGGAAAATCAAGTCTTGGACATTTTATGTAGGATGAGTTGATAAGATTTTATCCGACAGGAGGTTCATCTGTTGCGTCAGATCATTAATCTGATAGTTCTTTCATTGCACCAGATGGTTAATTAGTTGCATCAGATTTTTTATTCGATGCTTAATCTGTTGTAATAAATGGTAAAGTTGTTGCATCAGATAGTTAATCTGTTGCACCAGATTATTAATGTGTTGTATCAGAATTATAATCTGATGGTTCCTCTGGTGCATCAGATGGTTGATCTGTTGCATCATATGATAAATCTGTTGCATCAGATGGTTAATATGTTGCACCAGATAGGTAATCTGTCGGAGGAAACAAAAAACAGAAGCACAATTTTGTTCAACAAAAAACAGTAATTTCACCATTTTTACCAAGAACAAGAACAAAACAAATCAACCCAAATTATCGTTTTGTTTTTATAAACACAAACAATAAAAATCAAACTTCAAAAAAATGCAACAAACAACAAAATAGCATAATTCACTTAGAAAAGAGAAGAGAAGAAATTTCAGAAATTAGGATTTTACTCAGACCACATTTCAAATTAATGCAACAAATATTAAAATTGTTAACCAATACTATAAGAGAAGTTGACTCAAGTTCTTCATTTTTTTCAAACTCTAAAAAGGCCATAAATTTTTACCTGTGAAAGAAGAAAAGGAACGATGAAGAATTTGAAGTTGTTGTGGTGGAGAGCAAAGTTGTCACGTCGATTAAAGGTTAAAGTCGAAAAGAAACTCGAAGCCCAAGTAGTCGGCTGTTGAAGTCGCCGAGGATTGAAATGAGAAATTTCCAGAACAGTTGGTTGGGAGAGAGTTGAGAGAAGCTATCGAGAGAGCGATGAGAGACAGGTTAATTTGAATTGAAGAGGGGAACTTGAAGACAAACTATTTATCGCCGGAGGTAGAAGTCGCCGGGAGTTGAAGGGAGAAAAGAGGGAAACTCAAAGCCCAATTATTTATCACCGGAGGTAGAAGTCGTGGGGGGTTGAAGGGAGAAATTTTGCAGAATTGTTGGTTGGGAGAGAGTTGAGAGAAACTGTCGAGAGAGAGGAGAGTGTGGTTGATTTAGATTGAAGAGGGGTGTGGGTTGGGTTGATTTGTATTTTTGAAAACATTAGAAAGTTTAAAAATATTAATCAAGTCCACAATTAGCTTAATCAAGTTTCCTAATGATGTTTGACCCTATCTGTTGGTCAATGTCACCAATCCTTTATTCAAGATTTAAAAGACACCTTTCCTTCAATTTTCTCTAGTAAAATCATGGCACAGCTCTTGAAGCAGCCATGCTGAAATCAATGTTTTAATTAAATATTATAAATTTTTTAATACATAAATGACTTATAATAATTAATTAGGGGTGATACGGTAAAATCATAATTGAAGGAGGTCAACTTAATTTAATACATCAAAAGTTAATTTATCATTTTATGTTTATTTTATTTTTTTAAAATATTAATAAATTTTTAACACTTAGATGACTCATAATAATTAATTATGAGCGATATTTAGCAAAATTATGGTTGAAGCAACTGCAGCAGACATGCCATCTATTTTTTAATTAAATATTATTATTTTTCAATGCATAAATGACCTATAATAATTAATTAGAAATGATATAGTAAAATCACGGTTAAAACAGTTGAAACAAACATTATAAATATTTATTTTTAATTAAATATTATTAATTTTAATATATAAATAACTTATAATAATTAATTAAAAATAATATAATAAAAAAATATTATTAATTCTAATATATAAACTATTTATAATAATTAATAAGAAATAATATAGTAAATCACAAAATAATTAGAGATAATATAGTAAATAATGAAGCAACTGATCTAAATCATCGCTTCTATATAAGCAACTGGTCTAAACCAGCACTTCAATTATATAGAAAAGGGCATCCATATCATAGGTACTAGTTTGACTCTGACCAAAAAAAAATAAAAAATTAATTTAACTTCGTTATGCTTTCTTCATTTCGAAATAAGTGAATTGTTGGGATATATAGTGATATTTCAAAATAAGTGAATCATTGAATTTTTTTTTAAATTTACCCTTATGATTTGATAATCAATTAACTTTTGAAGAGATATTACAAGGTCAACTTTTTCTTTTTTTTTTGGATAAAAATGAAAAATTGTGTTAAATTTATGTTTTTAATATTTTTTTTTTTAATATGTGTATCAAAATTCAACAATTTATTTATTATGAAATCGAAGGAATAACAATTATCACCTTTTCCACCAACTGTTTTCCTTATTTTCCTCTCTAGGGAATTGTGCCAAGAATTAAAACCTACTCCTCTTTTAGCATTTTAGCAAAAACACGTTGCAGTAGGAAACAAAATTATACCCTTTTTTTTTTTTTTCAAATTTGTTACCTGAGGCGATCTTCAAATACTTCTACGCACTTTCCCCAATATTTGATTTTATTATTATTATAAATATAATATTATGAATTCTTTTCACTTATTTCAATTTTTATACATAGTTCTCAATAAATAAGAAAATATCAGTTTGATTCATAATCATCAACTAAAATAATATTTAAAATATTTGATAAATTTTTAAATATTTTTTGAAACCTCAAAAAATAAATTAAATATCTATATTAATTAAAAAGTATGTTCCAAACCTATTGAAAACATCAACACATAAATCGAGGTCATCTTGACCAAAGATTGTCTGTAACTAACTTAAATTTATTAAAACTCAATAATACAGCTAATGACTTCAATGGTATTACTCATCCCCATGAATCATAAATTCACGTATATAAACTATGGAAAGCGCTAAAATAGAGAGGATGAAAAAATTCTACAAACGATCGGGAGGGTGGTTACAATTTTAAGGAAAATTTCGAAAAAACACTGATTTTTGTAGTGACATGTACTCATAGATCACAATTATCCATCACTGATTTTCAGAGATATAATAAAATGCATATATGGATATCAATTACAGGAAATACACCATATTAGGTAGTATATAATATATCTTTGCTTTCAGTAGTAAAGAAAATGGAAAGACAGCTAAATGGCAGAAAGCATTTGGAATAATGCTTAGTGCAACAGCAATGCTACAAAAGTTCCATTGACGATGTTTGATCAATTATAAGGATTATCAAATGTTTATAAAATTCATGAGAAATCTGAATGTATAAGTGCTTGACCTAAAACAGTAATCCCAATAATAAAGATTAATTATCTATAACTTAAATTAGGAATGCACTTAATTAGTTGGAATATTGATTATACATTATTAGGGGTGAGGTCAAATACCTATCAAAATTATGAAAATATTTTAAATAAATTAAATCATTATTTGAATCTTTTTTATAATAATGTTATCAAATAGGATAGTATATTGATTAGTAAAGATCGATGATAATATTTAGATAAAGTATGCAATTTTGCTATGAAAAGTGAAACGTGAATAGACTAACAAAAACTTGAACAATCAAAGTGCTGAGCTGAAACAATTCAAATATACTTTTAAAATGGAGCAAATTACGAGAATGGGAGATTTAAAATAAATCTTATAATCCACAAAATAATATTATAAACTTTTTAAGATGTGTGTTGCTAAATTAATGTAATAAAAGAATAATTCATTTGAACATGATTAATTTACAAATAAATTAAGTAACTCAATCAATACAACTAATAAGTCGTGCCAAATATAGGTAAGAAGTTATACTATTTTTAATCTCTGCAACTTATTGAAATGTATAAACTTGCAAATTAATTAAACAAACTCAGGTACAAATTATAGTTAGAATTTATGCATGATGGACAAAAAAAGTTCTGTTAAGCGATTTCTTTTAAAGATTTTGTTAGGGGGCGGAGGTGGGTAGTTTAAAACCACTTATTATGGAATCCAATTTATGCAATTTCCTTCTTAAATGGTGTAATATCGCTTGTTTTATATCAACTCGGCATATTTTTATAGCAACCACCGTTTCTAAGCTAGTTACCTGTAACACTCCGCGAAATTCCCTTACAGTTTGAGTCTTAGAGCATGTTGAGTAGTTATTCTGGCCTTAAGAGTTTGAGAGGTGTCTTTTCAAGTGTGAGATATTTTGAACCGTGTGGAATTTTTCTAATTTTGACTTTTTATCACATGAGAAATTTGATAAGCTTTCTGTCGATATAAGATTCGCTCAAATCCTATACCCGGGTAAGAAGTTATGGCTAATTTAAGTCTTAGTCGTAAAACAACATCATTTAAGTGATTGGCACGTCGCGGAGAGAGTTTGTTTGGTAATTGTCGATTTCTAGTGGGACTCCGCGATAGTGGCGCGTCGTGGAGGAGCCCAATTTCCCAATAGTCAATTTCCAGTGGAACCCCACAATAGTGCCGCGTCTCGGAGGAGTCCCAGGTCCCAACTAGTGGGACAACGCGATGGCTCCGCATCACGGGGACTCCCAGTTTACCAATTGTCAATTTTCAGTGAGCCACCGCAATAAGTGGCGCGTCACAGTAGCCTATGAAATCGGGTTCCCGGTTCAATTTTTCCAAATTCGTGCAAAAGTCAAAAAGGGCACTTTGGACTTTTTCCAAGCCTATAAAACCCTGTAAACACCAAATCAAGGCCATTTACAAGCATTCTATGAAGTTTTTCTCAAGTTTTCTCTCAACAAAAATCCTAAGTATCAAAAACCTCTTCCAAGAATCTCAAGAATCCACCACGGATTTTCTAAATTGAGTCAAGGTTCAAGGTTCCCAAGTCAAAGGCCTCAAGAACCCTCATTCAAGAGTACGAATAGAGTTCCAAAAGCGAGAGTTCATCCAAAGCTTCTAATTCAAAGTATGTGGAGTTTTGAACAAGGGTAACCCTTTCACCCTTGTGCCCAAAAGGCTTATTTACATCATGAATTTCCTGAAATCCATGAGGTTTTTACTTGAATTTAAATTGGGGGTTTTCACCCATTATTAATTAATGCATTATCTTGATATTTCCCATGAATTGAGAGTCAAATGACATGATTTTTGCATGTTTTCTTGAGAGATTACATTTCCCATGAATTGAGAGTCAAATGACATGATTTTTGCATGTTTTCTTGAGAGATTACAGCTGGGTATAAACCCCATGATTTTAGTCATTGAGAAACTAATCTTTGTGAAGTTTGAGATATTAAAATATATGACTATATTGAGATTTTGAGATAAATTGCTGAAATTCCCAGATTTTCGCAGGATTTATGAATCTATATGCTATATATTATGCTTTTGATGAGCTTTAACTTGAGATTGAATTATGGGTTGGTAAGCCCTATTTGAGACTTGTGAAATTATGAACTCTTCTGCTATAAGCACCCATGATTTGAGTATTTTGAGATGATTGAGAAATGAATTGACCTAATGGTCCGAAAGCTTTGAAATCCACTTCATCATATGAGATTATCGATTTGATTATTGAATTCGTGGTGAACCATGAGATTATTTTAAAAGTGGATTTTTATGATGTGAGCGCAGATAATCTAAAGGGAGTAGTACTTAGCATTGAGTGGGTAAGTCACTATGGTTTCTTACTCCAAAACTACGTGCCACCGTAGGTTGGGCCTAAGGCTGAGTTTATGATGATTATGGTTAGGCCCGAGGCCGAGTTTCGTTTCGTGATCACTAGACATAGGTTATACTCCCTGGCAAGAGTATGATGCTCCTCCCCAACGTGGGGTCTCCTCCTTAGGAGGACAAAACGTTGGACTCCATGCAGCTCGCATGGTTTATGTCGGTTACGAGAACCTCCCTTGCTCTTTAAACTTAAGATCAGCTACTTCTTCGGAAACTAAAGTATTTTCCCTCCTATAAGCTATTTTCCTAATAATGAGGTTGCAAAGTTGCTTCCTAGCTAAAGTATTCCATTGATACGAATTGTTTCTTTAAAAGGAAGTATTTTCTCTTGATTTGGTATTTTCCCATGAAGCCTTGAGATGATTTATTTTCACTAAACTAGAATATATTCCTTTTTAGATTGAATGATTTCCTTAAAGCCTGAAATGAGATATTTTCCTAAAGTGAATGAAATTCCTTCAAGCATGTTTCAAAGTTATATGATTCCGAATTCCAAGTATTTGAGTTCGAAAAGAGTTATGAGATCTTGAGCATTGATGAAGTTTTACTCTCCATGAGATATATGAATGATTTGAAAGTATCGTGTAAAATTTTTTTATCCCTTGAGTATTGAGAATAAGAGGAGATTTGCGATTTCAAGTAAAAGTATGATGACTCATGAAGTTTATGCTACACACTTCATCCTACATGATTTATGAACTTTACATTTTATACTTGTTCAAGCCATGTGAGTCATCCCATATTGCATGCATGACTTGATTGAAGAAGATTGACACTGTTTTATACATATGCATTCACCCCCACATACTCAGTATATCCTTAAAGTACTGATTCACATATACGTCTATGTGCTACATTGTCTCATAATGTAGGTACAAGATTGTAGCACATGTACCATGTCCAATCAGTTCACATCTTCCAGTCATCAGGTGATGGGTCCTTTTGATTCAGGGCCACGAGTCAGTGATATAGTAGAAAAGTGTTGTATTTTTCCCTTATTCAGTCATATTGAGTTGGGGTGGTTGGGAGTCATGACCCAGATACCCATGGTCAGTACTAGTAGAGGCTTTATAGATAGTCAGTAGAAGTTAATGTATTGAGTTTCAGTTTGATGTAAAAGTAGAATTGTAACCTTGTGACGTCAGTTTTGTATTGATCAAATTCATAATAGAGTTATCTTCCACTTTATTTATCTAGATTTATGTATTTTATTCAGTTATTTATGTGTTATGTCAAGTGAAGGGTTATATTAGGGTCACTTGTGACCCTAAGTACCGTGTAGCGTCCCGAGGGGTGATTTTGGGTCGTTACATTACCAACACAGATGATGTCCACACTTGTCACAAGTGAAATCCACACTTGCAAGACTCTCTCAAGAGCTCTCAAAATATATCATTAAAGTTGTGGGAAAATGACCTAAAATGTTCTATTTATAGTCTTGATTACTTATTACACAAATAACCAAAAGGCCCTTAATGAGCCCATTACAAAGGGGCGATCTTGGAGTGTGCTCTTGGACGACTTTAAAGTGTTAGAAGGCCTTCTTCACACTTCAAATCTTGTTCTCTTGGTTGGTCAGCCCCCAAAGCTCAAGTCTCTTCATATTGGCTTTTAATTATGTCCTCAAGAGTTAAGATGCCTCTTTGACTCGTATCATCCTTCCCTTCTTGAAAAAGATTCGACCTCAAATTCAGACCTTGTAAAAAATAGGGGAGACAAGAAAACATATATTCTTCATAGCAAGAGGGTTAATGTTAGCACAATCAACTATAACATCAAACCAAGTTTACACACATATCACATGCCGAGGGGTCTTAGAGAGTAAGATACCCTTCTAATCACAAAAACCCGAATGCCCTATAGAAGAAATAACTTATCTATCCACATAAGGATGACAAGAAACAAAAGGGGATAGGATCATACCTTTAGAGCAAAGACTTGAGCTTGCTCTCGGCTTGGGACTTGGCATAATGCTAGTTCCGAATATGGTGAATAACAAGTACATAGTTTTGACACCAACTTCTTTATCATAAACCCGAGATGCCTCACCTTCGCCAATCGGGGCCTTCCTCATCATAAGGTTAAATTTTGTGACCTCACCTTCTTCGGGCCAAACATCTACATAAGGATCTTTCATCATCAACCCGCAAGGCACACAAATATATCATTCTTCTTCTACCAATTTGGTTTCATCCCCATTATCATCATTCTTTTGAGGGATGTCCTCACTACCATCATTTAGGGTCACTTCACCTCCAACAAAGTAAGGATCACCCTCCACCAACACAATGTTCTTTCGGTTGGGGCATTCACTAGACTTGTGACCCCAACCTTGACATTTGAAACAATACCCTTAGGATTAGGAGTAGAAGATATATTACCTTCAAGCCGCGGTGGGTACCTTTGGATGGCCCTATCAATGGGTTTTTTCTTGATGGATTTATAGTCATCATTGTTCTTGTTCTATCCGAAGATCATCTTGGCATCATTGTTTCTTTCAACCTCAAAGGTTGCTTTCACGAGGTTCTCAATTCGATCAAACTTGTGGACAACTAGTTGAGAAACAATATTATAGCACAAAATACCTTTGAACCGAGCCAAGAAATTATTTTGAAGTTCAATAATATCGAGGCAAGGAATCAAGTTTCGAAACTCATCATAGTACTCCTCCACACTTCTATCTCCTTGTATCAAATTATAGAGCCTTGTTAATTGCTCTTGCTTGTACCTCTCTATGACATATCTTTCTTTTATGAGGGCCTTCAATTCATCCTAATCCGGAAGGTTAAGATTGCTATTCGTTTCTTTTTGCAATCATTTTGTCTCCTACCAAGTAGATGTGAATCCCTCAAGTTGGGCAATGGCATGGGGACTTAACTCATTGAGTTAGAAAATACGATTGCATTGTAGCTCCTAATCAAGATAAATAGATGGATCACTAGTTCCTTTAAAGGTAGGAAGAGTGATCTTGATGGAGTTAAGACCTGTGTCTCGACCCATATTTCCTTCTTGGTCCCCTAAACCATCTTGAACATGAGGATGGTGTCCCAAATTACCTCTACCATGAGGAGTCAATCTAAACCTTCCCTACGGCCCCTATGCCCTCCGTCATAGGCTTCTCTTCTATTTCTCATGAACTCCATAGCAAGAGCCACTTCATCTAACTCCTCACCTCTATAAGTACCCTCACCTTTCGCATCATCAATTTCGATTGGTTGGTTTCGGTTTAGTGGTGCTCTCAGCATTTTAAGGGGGTTTCGATTTTGGGGAGCTTCTTGGTGGACTTGGTTTCAATTATTTGGATAAGTAGGGACTTGGTTGATAGGTTCATGGACTTGTCTAGGTGGATTGAACATTTGGTGAATGTATCCAGAGTTATGGTCGGGGAGGCGTTGGTAGCATGTCTACTTGTTAAGGCATAGTAGTGTTTAGGACTTGAATGATTAGAATCTAAATGAACTTCCAAGGTTTCCATTCTCCTTGAAAAAAAACCTTCCATCCCTTTCATCATTTCTATTGCACCTTCATGAAATTCAAATCGGCTATCTATTGCATCAAACCTTGCTATAATTGATTTAACCCAACTAGGCATTTCACCTTCATCCGCCATTGTACCTATCAAGAACCACTAAACAAAACAACACAAAACAACAAACATGTTAAAGGTTAGTAAAAAAAATCAGCCTCACACTCTCAAGCTCATACTTTTAAAGTATCACTTAATTGGTCTCACAAGTGTTGATAACCCACTTATACTCCAATGAGGTCATTTGATCCCATTTGTGGCTCGAGGTTGGAGTAGAGTCTTGTTTTAAATGACTCAAGAAGTGTTGTCCAAACTTGAATCAAGGATGGCTACGATTCATAAGCGAGAAAAGCATAAAAATAGCGCCAACACGAAGAACATATTCAAAAACTAATTTACAACCTAGTAGGTATTTACTAGTTTGCTAATTAGTATGAGAGTCAACAAGATTGAAACTAATGAAACAAAGTATAGAAACTAGGAATTCCAAATTCTTGAGCTTATGATGACGTGGCAGTCAACTATTAGTAGTTGGAATGCTGTTGAAGTTGAAAATTTTTTTGTTCCAAAACTTAGTTGTTCAATTCTTCAAGTGGGAGAAGAAATTTCAGCTATAGGGTAGACAAACAAGAACTTAGACTCCCTTTTCAAGATTCGAAAAGGTCTTGACCTATTGTCACTCTTTTGGTAAGACAACCTTTTTGGTAGTCTTGTCTCCTATCTTCTTTTGGACAATTTTGAAAAGTGGTCTTACTCTTTTTTGGTAGTTATACCTTTTAGAAATCCTTTGTTCCATTACTATTTTGGTGATGCCTTGGAAATGTTTTCAAGACTAACAAGAAGTATACTCTTCTTTCTCTTGTTTTCAAGATCAAACAACCCTTTTGAAGCTACTTCTTCAACACAATAAGATGAACATCAAGAACAACAACAACAAGAATCGTCCATAACCACCACAACACAACTCAAAACTTAGCTCAAAAACTTGGATTTAGACTCAAGAAGTACTAGTGATAAAAAGGCTAACATAAGAAACTACCAAAACACATAAAAGACACCTAGATCTATGACTCAAATCCTGGCCAAAACAACAAGAACATCAACTTTCTCAGCCAAGAACACCAAACTCAAGAACATTTTTTTTTAATTTTTCAATTAACCAAGACCAAGATTAATCTTGTGGGAACAAAATCAGCCTTAGATTTGATACCAAATGATACCAAACACACTAAGAATACGCCAAAAGTGGCACAAAACATTCCACAAACTTGAAGAATCCGAGAACCCAAAGAAGACCAACTCTCAGCTTCACTAACAACACAACAATACGAGAGAAACAAGGTGTATTTCACACCAAAATATCCACTACAAATTAGATTAACAAAAACAAGATGAACAATAACAACAACTTACGGTTTACAATAACAAGAACACAAACAACTACAAAATTACTAGAAAGTAAAGATAGGTAACTTGACATACAAATGCACAAACCCTATGAACCTAACTGTGTATCAAACACAAAGACCCAATAATTCATGCAAGATAACACCAAGTTCTTACGGGACCTCATGGAAATTAGAATTTCCAAGCAACCATCATTTCTAAGCTAGTTACCAACACAAGTGATGTCCACACTTGTCACAAGTGAAATCCACACATGCAAGACTCTCTCAAGAGATCTCAAAATATATCACCAAAGTTGTGGAAAAATGACCTAAAATATTTTATTTATAGTGTTGACTACTTATTACACAAATGACCAAAAGGCTCTTAATGAGCCCATTACAAAGGGGCGGCCTTGGAGTGTGCTCTTGGACGGCTTTAGAGTATTAGAAGGTCTTCTTCACACTTCAAAGCTTGTTCTCTTGGTTGGGCAGCCCCCAAAGCTCGAGTCTCTTCGTATTGGCTTCCAATCATATCCTCGAGAGTTAAGATACCTCTTTGACTCATATCAAATAATTACAAAATATCTCAATGTTGCGTGTATCTAAGGTAAAAATACACCTTTCTCTTTTTGTTAAATTCGTATGTATTTGAAGGTGTGTATCCTAGCCCTCTCTTGTTAAACTCGTATGCCTTGTGTATCTAGATCTTTTTAAGTTGTGCACTTGAGTTGTATATGTCAGATACATCCAAAATTTGTATTGTGCATATGAATAATTATTTCGGTATGTAATAATTGTGTATCTCAAATATATTCGAATTTCGTATTGTGTATCTGGGTCAATTCTAGGCTTTTTTTAAGTTGTGTATCTGAGTTGGGTATATATCTCAGATACACTTGAAATTAATATTGTGTATCTGGGTCGATTACTTTGGTACATTTTATAATTATTTCAACAAATTATAAAATCTTTTGTAATTAGAGATCCAACCTCCTGTTAAAATTTACCTTCTTTTCATTCTATGAGCTTCATTAATGGTGGAATATTTTTTTATTTTTTTTAGTTTAAGAATATTTTATATTTTTTTTTCAAGTCTATGATTTATTAATTGCAGAATATTTAGTCTAACACTTATAAGAAAAATATCATATTCTCCTTATTTATTATGTTTAGCTGCTTATAAATAGAGATGTACTTTTCCATTTGAATCAATGAAAGAATCAATACCGAGAGTTATTATTTAGTCTCTCTTTATTTTTTTCTTCTCGTATCTTGCATTTCAAAACCATGGTATCAAGAGCCTTCATTGATCTTCATGGTTCTATGAATTTATTAAAGAAAAACTTTCAACCACATTTTTAATCCATCTTTATTTTCAACCTACTTTTAATCCTTACTTTTATTTTTAATGTAGGATTATTTTTAGCCCTTATTTTTATTTTTAATGTAAAGTTATGTTTAATCAATGCTTAACCCATATTATTTTAAGGGCAAACAACATAAATCATGATAGTTTGGAGCTTAGTTACAGAAAAATTCTATATTTTGCATAATTATTGAAATCACGATTATGAATTTGTCGAGATACGTAATTAGCTTCCGATATATTCATCGAAGATACATATTTTTAAAGATACATAATTAACTTTTGATATATTTTTTTTATTTTAGGTCTGTCGAAATACATAGTACATCCAGCGAAGAAACATTTTTCATTGTAAAAGATACATAATTAGTTTTCAATATATCTTTTAAATTTTGGGTTTGTCAAGATACATAGTTAGCTCCCCAATATATCCAATGAAAATGCATAATGAGTTGTAATTTTTGTAATTACTTTGTAAAGGTGGGATTTATATAAATATGGTAAGTTAAGGTGTATGTTGATGTTATTTTAGCTTATTTTAAATCTTGCTTTTCAAATCATGACAAGTAATACTTTCACTTTCAATGCTTTAGTGAAGACTGTTAGGGTTTTTGTCCTGATTTTCTTAACAAAATTAAGTTTTACTTTTTCTATTGAAGAAAAAATAAAAGTAGTACCATAATTACTTTTACTTTTCCTAAAAGGAAAATATAAAATTCTTTCATATTTGACAAACCTCTTTCCTGGAGGAAAGATTTTGGACATCTATAAATAAAAGACCCCCTTCTCAAACCATAACACAATAATATTCACAATGTAGTCCTTAAAAAGTCTTGTTTAGGGGGAAATTTTCTCCCAATAGGTTTTGAATTTTTCAATATTATTTTTAATATGTAGATCATTTGACCAAAGTATATCAATAATATACTTTTTAGTATTGTTTTATGTGTCATTTGAATTGCCGTTTCTATGATTTGCAAACTATGAGCTTTCGCACAACGCTCTCTTAATTTCGAACCCAACAAGTGGTATCAAAGTATACGGTTCAAAGGCCCAATGGTTTGGTGAAACGAGAGTAAAGACAAGTTTATAGCGGTTTCAAATCAAGTTGCAACCGATTTGATAGTAATAAAGATTTTTGTCCAACTACATGTGGAGAAGAAGTTTTAAGAAGAAAGAGTCTAAAGATCTCTCTATCATCTCTCTTGCCAAATTGATAAGTATTCTTCAAGAACAAGAGTAAAGAAGCGCTTAAAGGCAAAAAGAAGTTGTTGAAGGTATTTTTCATGTAAATCGCCACAAAAGAAAAATTGATTATCCTCCTTGCAGTAAAAGAAAAATACGCCTAGAAAAATCTTGTTGGTGGAGCTCTAATGCATTATGTGAAAGTTGTAAACAAAAGAATCATGTTATAAAAGTGTACAAATTCAAAGATACTCAAGATAATTCACAAGCACTACTTGTGGAACAAAAATAAGAGGAAGACCAACATTTTTAGATAATTGCAACAAAATCAAGAAAAATGTGTTTTTCAAGAATTATTAACTATTCAAACTCAAGTTAGATGCACCAACTTGAGTTTAAGGAGAAATGCTGAAATTTACATTCCTTCTATTCTATGATCTTCATTCACTAATGGTAGAATATTTTTATTTTCTGCTTTTTTAGTTTAAGAATACTTTATATTGTTTATTTCCTTTCAAGTATAGGGTTTATTAATGAAAAAGATTCAAATAAGTCATCGAACTATTAGAAATGACTCATGTACATTATACGTTGTAAGTTTGGCTCATCTATATCATCGTCTTTAAAAGTTTGGCTCTTGTATGTCACTGTCGTTATAGAAAAGTTCATGTGTGTCATTATTTTACAACGGTGATTTTACAAAATTATTTTTATCTCATGACCTCTTATTAGAAGTTCACGTCACCAAATCTAAAATAACTAATATTACTTAAATCAAAATAAAAAATCTTACCCATTAAAATAAAATCCGACACAATTAATGAGTTTTATTTTTATTTTTAACTAGTTTGATTTTTAGTTTTAATAAGTTAAATTTTTATTTTAATTGTTTGAATCTTTTAATTTAATGAGTTTAATTTTTAATTTTTAAGTTTTAAGTAAATTGAGCAATTTGAATTTGGTAATGTGGACCTCTAATAAGAGTCCACGTGACAAAAATAATTTTGTAAAAAATTACCGTTACAAAATAATGACACGAATGAGCCTTTTTGTAATATAAGTGGCATAGGTGAGCCAAAATCTTCGGTGACAGTAACATAGATGAGCTAAACTTATAATGGATAACACATATGAGTCATTTTCAATAGCTCAATAGCATATTTTTGAACCTTTTTCTTTATTAATTACAAAATATTTAGTTTAGTATGTATAAGAAAAACATCATAGTTTTCTTATTTATTTTATTTAATTACTTATAAATAAATAAGTACTTTTTTACTTGAATCAATAAACAATTTAATATAAAAAATTATCATCCATTCTCTTTTTAAATTTCTTTGTGTCTCCACCATTACAAATATTTTGAGATTTGAGGTATGAATATGCTACTTTATTCACCCACATCCAACAAGAAAAGCGGTCATTATAGAAATTTATACAGGGAAAATAATAGATCAAGCAAGTCGCCTTACAAGTGTGCAGGCTATTGCTTTTTATCTAAATCCGTATTAGGCCAGGAGTATATAATATTAATCATTGAGTATCCTCCACCAAAAAAAAAAATAAAGTCATCGAGTAGTAGTGCAGTTGAAAGAAAAACTTCTCTTCTTGCTCAGCTGATTTTACTTTGCTCTTCCATAATTAGGGTTGGGCATTCGATTAATTCAGTTTGATATTTAAATATCAATTTAATTTTTTGATTTTCGGATTGATAAAAATGACAATCATAATCAAACTAAAATAAATTTGGTTTGATTTGGTTATTTCAACTTTGAAGCTCTCTTTCTCATGAGACTGAATATTTAAAATTGATGATTTTTTTACGAAAATATTTTTTTTTAAACCTAATTTTCATAGTGCCATTTGACTGGGCAGTAAACTAAAGAAATTAAAGAAGGTTGGGCAGTTTCATCTGAACAGTTTAAAGAAACCAACTTTAACAACGTCATGTTACTCTTAGTCCAGATATCTTAACAACAGTAAGCATTTCAGCAAATTAAAGAAACCAAGCTGTAACCTATTATAGAATAACTTCGATAAAAGCAAGTTGTAACCTCATTTGCTTATTGACGCCACGGAAAAGTAGTTTATCAGTGGTCGTCGCCGGAAAGTGATTTAATTGACGCCTCGCTATTGGAAAGACCACGATCGAATGGTCGTTGTATGGTCGACTGGTCGCTGGCGGTCTATGGACTGATATAGTGATGTATGTTGTAAGGCGGACAACAGATGGAGGACGGTGGTAGCTTCGTAAATCGTAGTTATAGAGTTGTGGCGTGCCTGTATAGTATAAATGTTTAGGGTTGCGGCTACTTGTTTGCTGCTTACTAATGCCTAACTTTGCTATTATATATTTATATATATTATATTATTTATTTATTATATATTAAATATATTATATATATATAATAATATATAAATATATTTATATATTATTAATTATTTATAGAATTTCAGTTAATCAGTTTATTCGAATTATTTTTTTCAAAAATCGAACACCAAACTGTATAACCAAATTTTAAAAATCGAAAATCAAAACCGATCCGAAAAATTAAAAAATTAAATCAAAATTAAAATTTCAATTCAATTTTTTAATTTAAACCAAAATATGTTCAACCCTATCCATAATGAAGATTTTCGGTTCGAAATTTCTTGTTGATCTCATAGCAGTCGTCGACCCTTCAAAGTTATTCAAATAATTTACTTGAACACCTCAACATTTCTTCCTATTAGATACTTCAACCTTTAAAAATATTATCTACCTGTTAGACACAAAATGACAATCAATGTAACACATATTATAAGTACATCTCACATCCTACTGTCATAATAAAATCACGAATAAAAAATTGACACATGTCACATGAGTCCAAATAATAAAAAATGACTTTTCAATTAAAAAAATAAAAATTATTTTTTTTTTTACCGTCACCAAAAAAATGAATTCGTTTCTACTCTCCCCCAAAACAACCCCTCCTCCACCACACCCACTTCAACCAACCTAATTCTTTCCGTGTTATTTCTTCTTCATTCACCAGTCTTCCGACTTCTCCGACATGCCAATCATTTTTTGTAACAATTTATGATTTTTTTTTCTTTTCATAGTGAAATGCTAAAAATCTTAACTGAAGATATTATTTTTTAAATATTATAGTATTACATAAACAAAAATGACAGTGATATGGTGATTCAATGATGACGAAAAGACGATGAAAATATTATTAGAAGATATGAAAGGAAAAATGTGAATTAATAAAGTTTTTATTAGGAACGAAAAGAAATTAAAAAAACAAAAGAAAGAAATAGCAAAAAGAACTAGATGGGGAAGATAGGGTGTGTTTGGTACGAAGGAATATGTTTTTCATGGAAAATATTTTTTTTAGAAAATATTTTTTTGGAAAATAAGTTGATTTTTTACTTATTTTTCTATGTTTGGTCGGTAGATGAAAAATACTTTTTAAAAAATATTTTACAGTGTTTGATTGGTGAATGAAAAGATATTTTCGAAAAATACATTAGCTAAAGCGTAAAAATATATTTTAAAAA
The DNA here is from genome assembly GCA_030864225.1 of Capsicum baccatum var. pendulum. NCBI lineage: Eukaryota > Viridiplantae > Streptophyta > Magnoliopsida > Solanales > Solanaceae > Capsicum > Capsicum baccatum. The sequence continues at coordinate 29,351,608 of CM061551.1, read as the reverse complement.
AATTATGTTTGATCTCAAAAAATACTTTTTTTAGGGTGTGTTCGATATAAAGGAGGAAAAATATTTTCTAGAAAAATAAGTTATTTCTTACCTATATTCGTGTGATCGCTATTCAAATTGGATAAGTATATATTTTCTAAAAGTATTTGTATATATTTAATAAAAACAATGAAAACGAATAGAATAAAAGGGGTGGGATAAGAAAAAAAATTTAAATTTAAAAATAAATTAATTAATTATTTTTTTTTTGGAGAGGGGTTGGTAGGTGGGGGTGGGGGTGGGGGGTGGGGTTGGGGTTGTCAAAATAGGTAATAAGGATGGGGTGAGAAAATAATTTTAATTTTTTAAAAAATAAATTATTTTTTTAGGGGGGTTGGGGGGCTTGTCGGGGGGGGGGTAGAGGAGAAAGAGTGGGGTAAGAAAAAAATTTGAAATATTTTTTTTGAATGAGGAGTATTAGGGAGTGGGGGTTAGGGTAAAGGAGTGAAGACGGGGTAGTGAAAGAATTAAATTTTTTTAAAAAATAAATTTTAAAAAATTAATTATTATTTTTTTTTTGGAGGGGGGTGGGGGGGAGGGGGAAGAGGTTGGTAGAGGGTTGGGTAAGGGAGGTAAGAAAAAAGTCTAAATTTTTTTTAAAAAAAATAAAGGAAGTAGGGGTTTGAGTTTTGGATAGGAGGATGAAGTAAGAAAAAAAATTAATTTTATTTTTTAATAGGGGTGTTAGGGGAAGGGTGGGGGTGGTGGCAGGGGATTGAGGGTCGGAGTAGGATGAATGATTTTGAGAATTGTATAAATATTTCAATTTAAGAGAGGTTGAAAGAGAGTTTTGAAAAATATTTTTCTTACTTTTTGAACGGAAATCATTTCCTTAGAATTAAGGAAAATAAGTTAATTTTGAAAACATTTTTCAAAACCTTTAAGCCAACCAAACATGAGAAAATTAAAAAATATTTTCTGAAAATTATTTTCCGTATTACCAAACACATCCATAGTATCAAATGGAGAAAATGATGACGGGGTGGGGATTGCTTTCTTCCCCACCCCACCCCCCACCCCCAATTCAATTAGAGTTATTTTTTCATGAATAAAACGTTGTCAAGTGTTGCTATAAGAAAAAAAGTGCAACTCTTTCAAAATAATAAATAAAAAATATCTTTTTAGCCTCACTTAAGCGCCTAACAAAGGTGAGATATATTTTTTTTTGCGGCATCAATATTTTGTGTTTAATAGGTACAGGTGTTGAATAGTTTAGGTAATTAATCGGTACTAATTGAAGTTGAGTTATCAAATTGAATTATCTAGACAACTTTCATGGGCCCTTGATGACTTAAGCTTTTAATATATAATTTATCTCTTTTATGTCGTGTGTTTGTTGTTATCTATTTGGTTCATTTTTACTAGTCCACTTTACTAAAAGTAATCGTCTAATTTTACTTGTCTAAGTTAGAAAATCAATAGATAATTTATCATTTTATCTCAATTTTACTTTTATTATTATATATTCTAGTGACGGAGACAAACTTTCTATCAAGGGGATTCAAACGCAGAAAGTAAAAAAAATAAATTTAAAACATGTCGTGAATGGGTCTCGAACCCGAGACCGTAGGCCCTCTGCATGAAAGTTTGCACCCCCATTGTCACTGAACTAAGATTTTTGCTTGTGTACGGGGTGGGGTCACTATAAAAAACTAGCATTTAGCGACACACCATATTCGTCGCTATCATATGAAAATCCGTCACTAAATAGAAATAGCGACGGAATAGCAACAGAATTTGTTCTGTCGCTATATTGCTCGTTGCTAACCTCGTAGCGACAAAACATTGAATTTCGTCGCAAAATTTGTGACCAATTAGCGACGAAACAGTTTGGTTGTTGATATTACTGACGTACATTTCTGTTGCTATAGCGTTGCTATTCCCAAAATTCATTTTAGTCGTGGCTTAATTTACGACAGAATATTTTGTCATTGATCCGTTGCAACATAATTTGGTCTACTTATTTAACAACCAAATTTATCCATCGCTAAAGTTTTTCAGTAGCTACGACTGATGTTAGTCACTAATTTTTTGTCGCTAATTACAGTCATCTTTAGCAACTAAATTAATCCGTCCCTAAAGTTTTTCAGTCGCAACGACAAAAGTTAGTCACTAATTTTTTGTCGCTAATAATTTTATAAGAAAATAGTTGAAACACGTAAATTTTAAAATGATTAAATATCCAACATTCAAATAGATAGCAAAATTCACAACAATTGTGTCCAACACCCACAATTTCAAGTATTTTATCAAACATAAACTAATGTCAAAATAGTCTATCAAAAATTAGTGCAACGATCATGGACTACGAATAATATGAAACAACGAATCAACGTCGTCATCATCATCATGAGTAGGAGGAGGATCTAGCACGGCCCCATCTTGTACCCTAGTACCACCAACACGCTCAATAACTATCGGAAGAAAATGAGTAGTAAGGGCCGGAATGAATTGCTTCACCAACCCCTCCATATTTGTTGTCGGTAAAGAAATCGAAGGTGGTACTGATGATGTGGAAGCATTGCAGGCACACAGTTTTTTCCCAAAGTAACTTGTATCTTCAGATCCAAGACCAAATAATATTTTCTTCTTTGCTCCTCCTGCAGCTTTATAATATGTCTCCAATTGATCTATTTCAGATTCACATTGTACCTTTTCCCGTATAATTTCTTCATACCATTCCTGTAACAAGTGAAGTTATTAAAATAGACTCAAGTTCATGTCAACACAAAAGAAAATAAGAGATGAGTATCATATCGTTAGATGTAAGTTATAGACTTACATGTAGAAGTCGGGAACGCTCACCAACAAAAGATTTTCCATCATGATTATGTGGAGTTGGATCTCGACCTATTTTAAGAGCTTATATAGAATTTTCAGGTATTTAGAATGAAACCAACATACATTAGCAGTATACCAAAAGAGAATCATGACACACCACCAAGTTTCTTTGCCCTATTCTAAGCAAAAAAATGTCACCAAACATATTGGTATAGCAGCAAAATAAAGAGGAAAAAGAAGAGAGTAGCAGGAAAGAATTGTTGCAAAACAAAGAGGAAAAACAAGAGAAACTGCAGCAACTGCTTACTGAAAAAATAGCATAAAACCAGCAGCAGCTGCAATAACAGAAAACAGCAGTAGTAACAATTCCCAACAACTATTAGTGTAACAAATAAGAATGCACATGTAGAAAACAGCTGCTGCAGTTCTGGAAAACAGCAACTATTGGTTTCTTGGGCAGTATGTTGAAGTTCTGGAAAACAGCTGCTTGTTGGAAAAGTAGCATAAAACCAGCAGCAGCTGCAATAATAGAAAACCACAGATATGTTCCACAGAGAAAATAACTTTTTTATTGCAAGATAGATAGAGGTAAGATTGTAAATACACTACCCTCACACACACAGTGAGATTACACTAGCTACGTTGTTGGTTGGAACCATGAAGTACAATCAGGAACAAAATGAGGATATGTTTCATTGAAAAGATCTATCAATAGAATTAATAAAAAAAAGTTGATGATTGAAGAAACATCATTAATATAAATAGTAGATAGCATTTAAATAGAAGTAAAGGATATTAAGGCAGATATTTTAGGGTTAAAATATCTGCCTTAATATACTTGTTTTGCAGCCCAAACAAGGTAGCACCACTACCATCTGCTTGCTACGCACTTTAGACACAATCATAGCTACTAAAACAACGAAGTAACGACTTAAAACTAATCAAATATTTCAAGGTACGTAGCAGCAGACCAGAGCATCACATATAGCACCAAAATAAAGTGAAAAAACTAGCATATCAACAGCCAAAAAAATATTGTAGCAGCCCAAACAAAATAACTTTCCGGGTTGATGAACAATTTTCATAAATATATACTTACAAGTTTTTTTCGGTGCTCTCCAGTTGTGATAGAGCCACCAGTGTGTGTCCCAGCAGCTACTTCATGTCCACCACAATGATTTTTTGAATTTATCTCGGACTTCTTAACACAGTCATCACTTTGCCAAAGTTCCATCCACTTTTCCCACAAATGGTCATTTACAAATTTTGGTTGAACTGTAGCTCTATGCTTTTTTATATTGGAAATAAAATTCTTGTAGCATAATGCTGCCTTCTTCATCCATTGTTGCTTCACCAAAACTTCACTAACGGAAGCATCCCAATAAAAATTCTTCTGAAATTCAGTTTAAAGTAATATAATTAAGTGTTAGCTGCAAACTCAAACAACTTCTATTGATTATGATCTTAAAAAACATACCTTGAATTCTCCAAAATAACCATCTTTGACATCTTGTGAAACACCTTTCCAGTTGATCCCATTAGGATTAACTTCACTTTTGAAAGATAATATAATGGAACTGGAGCATTTGGAAGATGGTTCCAACCTGTACAACATCAAATTCAAAATCAATAACACTACACAACATCTATGTACAAAAATAGTAAACATATAAGTAGTAGGTACTAACCCTGAAGCAGATACATTTCTCTGACTAGATGTATCTATGTACACAGTTGCCTCAGCTGCTGTGTTGCTTTGAGCATTCATATTCTGGACTGTTGGGCTGCTTTGGTTAGGTGAAATAGGAGATGTCTCAGGAATGACCGGTGTTTGATCGGGTGGCATGGTCGAAATGGAACTTGTATCATCCTGTTCGATTACTGGAGCTGGAATAGAAGGAATTTTTACATGATTAGCAGCCTTACTCCTGCCTGTGGACTTGCCGGCACGATATCTACCTCGAGTCATATCTGAAAAAATAACGGCGTCATTAGATTATCACTATTAAAAATCAAATTAAAATGATGCAATATGAAAAATTAGCAGATTATTAAAAGGAAATCCAAAACTTATAAAATGATGATATCTTAGAGAAAAATTAGTAAAAACAGCATACAACAAAGCTAAAATAACACATTTTTTTGAAGTACTTGGCACAGTCTATGTTTTGAACTAAAAACAAACTACAACAAAGCTAAAATAGCAGATATTTATCAAGTTCTATTCACTATCTATGTCTTCTTCAAACTCTTTCTCTTCATCATCCTCCTCAGTTTCCTCGGTTTCATATTCTTCTTCTGTACCTCCATCTTGAATTTCATGATGCTCTTCAAATAAACCATCATTAAGAGGTTCATTCATTTCAAGTACACCACCATTTGAATCATGCAATAGAATATTTTCATCTACAGTAACTTAAGGATTCAAAAAGCTCTTCTTATAATTAGAGAAGAAGTTAATGCATCACTTTGGAGGCATTGGTTGCTAGAGACTACCCTAAGAAGAAAATCACTTGTTTAACTTTAATTACGAAATTGATACATATGATTCAAACCATACACATTGATACCTGATATATAAAGGACAAGGGTATATTTCAAAACAATCCAGTTTCAACTTCTAACTTCGCCATTCAACTAATAAACCGACCACATAAGACAAAAGTTTACATTGCTTCACTAGCCATAGTCCAAAGGAATTATTATGATGCTTTTGTATCAGTATCCAAACAATCCTCCAGCATGCTTTTAGACTTACAATGTGAAGAAGCTAATATGTCCCTCCCTGAACGAATAAATACTCAAAAGTGCTAAAGCATATTCCAACTACCAAAGATGGATTTCTACCATAGTACTAGGCGAAGTTAAATGCCTCAGAGGATAGCTCTACATCACAGAACATACAAATAGACAAGATTTTGTTGAAGTAAGCTTAAAATAACACAACCCATTATAGAAATATTTCAACATGTAGCGGGGGATTAAAAGCCAGTAGGATGACTCAATAAACCAAAGCTGTTGATTCTTTATGAGAAGTCAAACTTTTTACATTATTGGTTGATACCCTTCTTCCTAAACCACCTCACTGGACGGATTAAATGGCAAATAAAGGCAAAGACAGGGTAGTAGTGTCACACATCATAACAACACTTACAAAGAACAGAAAGAGGAAAATACCTCAAATAGCTGGTTCCATCAAAGCCAAAAGAAAGTAGTCGCGAATCGAGAATCTTTCCTTGCAAATCAGTTCAGAAACTACATGCAAGTGGAATTAATCAGTTGAATAGAGGTCAAATTGAAAGCACGTATCCAAGAACTTGAAGTTCGGAAGCTGATTCAGTAAAAAGGAAGACAAGTGAAGCAAGAGTAGTGAAGAATTTTGATCTATAAATAGAGAGGCACATTAGTATAGAGGGGAAAGTATCTCATTTTAGAGAGGAAGAGATGGGGGGGGGGGGGGGGGGGAATGAAAAAAACCCTAGAGGCCCCCCCTTTTCTATAGTAAAAATAATTAATTAGAAAACTATAATTAATATTTTACGACGGCATAGTTGATCGCTAAACAAAAAACTTTTTTTTTTAAAAAAAAATGAAGGGCACCGACGAAAGTTTGTTACTAAATCCGTTGCTACGAAATAATTAACATAGCGATCAAAAAATTCGTTGCTAATCCGTCACTAAATTTGGGCGCCAATTTTTCCCGCTATTATTTAGTGACGAAAATTAAATTTCGTCACTGATTCGTTGCTAAGAACATATCAAAAATTGAACTACAATATCTGCGACCAAATTGAATGTTCCGTTGCTAATCCGTCGCTACATAGTGACAAAATTTGGTCTGTCAATAAATTTCGTCGCTAAACACAATTTTTTTTGTAGTGGGTGGGGGTGGGGGTTTCAATGATATACAGATAGATATATGTATGTATGTATATATATATATATATATATATATATATATATATATATATATATATATATATATATATATATATATGTATGTATGTATGTATGTATAGTGTTGTTTTTTGATGAAGGGGGTTCAAATGAACCCCTTGGAATCCACGGAGCTCCGCCTTTAATATACTCCCTCCTTATCATTATTTGACCTATTTTGACTTGAAATAAAGTTTTAGAAAATAAAAAAAATATTTAGTTGTATGATCTTAAATTAAAGATATGTTAAATGAATCAAAATATCATTAATCTCATAATTTTAACATTTAGATGGCTTATAATTAATATGGATGACTTAGCTAAATTATTTATTATTCATTATTTTTTAATAGATGTAATTTTTTTTTTTTTTACTTCTTGCTAGATTTTTTTTTTTTTTTTGCTTTTTTAGTGATTCGAACTCACAACTTTTAAAATTTGAAGCAAGCTTGAAACAACTTCCTCTGGTCAACAACAAGTCTGTCAAGAAGACAAACATCTGAAAGTAAAAATGGACGAAAAGAGTACAAATGAGTTGACAGCTATTCATTGAATAAAATTTAGGGGTCCTTTGGTAGAGTGTATTGACAAAAATAATACATGTATTAATTAATGTATCTTATAAATACTTTATTTGGTACAATTTTTAATCAATGTATAACTAATTAGTCATACGCTCTATTGTGTATTAAGGTGTGTATTACTAATACCACCCATTTTTTATGTATTAGTAATGCAAAGTCTTTAATATATGCATTAACTTATTAAATGACCTTAATACCCCTCAATTTCCTCTCAAAATATTTCACCATTTTTTTCTCTCCATTTTAATTTGCAATAGGGAATCTTTTCAAAACATTTCACAATTTTTTTCCCCACCATTTTAATCTACAACAATGAATTTGATTTAAATAATTATAACATATTTTTTCTTTTCTTTGAGGGTCTTTAAAAATATTAAAAAAAATTAAGACTATTTCTTAATTTTACGTCTTATATTTTATTTTTGTTTCGACTATGTTAATCTTTTGGCATAATATTTCATGTGCAAAGACGAAGATCTTGCAATTAATCCGAAACCTCTATATACTAGTTCAACAATACTAATTATATTTAAGATGACAAAAAAAAATTTATTACAAAAAAGTGTATAAAATTAACGAAAGGTATTCTTATAAACAAATATTTATTTTATAAAAATTATGTAAGATCTATTATTTCTTATACATCAAACCAAACAATGTATAAAAAATAATACATATATTACTAATACAAATATAAATAATATTTTGATGAACCTCAGGGTGTGCGCATTCAAAGTGTTGAACCCATGCAATTTATCTCTCTTACGTTGTTTGCTAGTTACTGCAAATGAGTTACTAGCTATTTGGAAGGAAGTTTACCCTGCTGGTTGCCTGCTTCTCTAAAATGGGCATACATAATAAATGGTGACACAGCCGTTGACTTTTCTTGTGTTGGCCATTGCCACGATCACAAAACTTCAAAAAACAACAAATAGCAGCTTAACCAAAAACCACTCTGCAAAGTCCCACTAATTTAGTCTTCAACTTTGGCCAAATAATATGATGTGATGGAATCTAAGAAGCCACAGCCTTTGTTTCAACAACAATATTAGCCTTTCCCTAAATTCCACCGTTTGTCAAAAGTTACAACTGCCACAAAGTCCACCGGCAACAAAAACAAGAAAGGAAGTCATAATTTCATCTTCGTAAAAATTCAAAATTTTCTACTTTGAAATGATGGTAGCAGTTTTGTAGTGAATAGAGGATAAGGAGAAAGAGTAGAAATAGATGGGGAATTGTTTTGGATCGGAGATTTGTGACCCTAATCCTAGTACCAATAACCCCACCTACTCAACTAGGCCTTCCACTCCAGGTACTTTTTGCTTCTTATACTCTTTCCCTTTTCGAAGTACTCAAGTTTTTCTTGTTCCTTTATATGGATGAAGTTAAACGTCTAATCTTCAACTTTTCTTCCTGTCAAATCCCCAAATGGGTTCTTTTTTTCTTTTTTACGGGAAAGATTTTGGCTGTTTCTTGATTTTGTGCATGTCATCTTTGTGCAGAAGGCCATGCTAATTTTCTCTCTATTTTTCTAATTTTGTTGAGGACCGAAATGGGCTTCTGTTGCTTTTTCTTGGTGATCTTAACTTTTGCTTGGAGTAGTTGACCATAATTTAGAGGTGCAATTTATGTTCTTTCTAATTTATGCTAAAACCCCTTTTCAGATTTCATAGCTTTTTAGCTTAATTGGGAGATAAAGACCATCTTAATTTTCTCTTATGTTTTTCCTATTTTGTTGTGTCTTTAGAAAAGGACCTAACTGGCCTCGCTTTCTTTTCTTGGCAATAGTAATTGTTGTTTTCATTATTGACCATAGTTCAGAGGTGCAATTTTATGTTCTTTCTAATTTTTGCTAAAGCCCCATTTTCAGATTTCATGTCTTTTAGCTTAATTAGGAGTAAAATAGACCAGAATTTTAGGATTTACATGACTATTTTTTTGTGAAGATACTTCGAAGAACTACAGTAGTGTTGGATTTTCGACTAGCAGTAGTACCGGGCATAGCCGTTTTTCACTGGCCGCAAGTGAGGACTCATGTTTGAATGGAGAAATATTGCCTACACCAAATTTGAAGACGTATAGTTTTTCTGATTTGAAGGCTGCCACAAGAAATTTCAAGTCTGACACGGTTTTAGGGGTGGGAGGTTTTGGGACCGTATTCAAAGGCTGGGTTGATGAGAAGACACTTACTCCAACTAAAGTTGGCACTGGAATGGTTGTTGCCATCAAGAAGTTGAACTCAGAGAGCATGCAGGGATTCGAAGAGTGGCAGGTATATGTCACAATCTTTTGTACAATTATACGCATCTATTCTTTGCAGAATGTTGGATCTTCTTTGGGAAAGATGTTAATAGTTTGATCTTTGCTGTTGGAGAAAGATCTTTCATTGTACAAACTAGGAAAATGTTCATGAATGCAAAAAAAAAATAAAAAAATGCTTACCTTGTTGCTGATTGTTTGGGGACAATTATGTGGCGGTGGTTCTTAAATATACTGAAAATTTGGGAATCCCAGTTTTTGGTTATCTATTATGTGTGAAATATTTTCAGTTTTTGTTCTTTAGTCAAGTAAAACCTCTAGGTAGACGAGTTAGTTGATGTTTAGACAGTGTCTCTCTAACAAACTAAGATTGCCTCTTCACTTGGATGAACTCTTCAATGAAGTTGAATGAATAAACCACTAAAGTGGAAATTATTGAGACGCTTTCTATGCAGTTCAATCTTGAATCAGTTATTGATAGAGTTTAATTGCTTAATTTGCATGTTTCAAGATGGAAACAGACATTGATCTTGCTAGTCCTAATCGCACATTTTGAGAAATGAGTTCACATCTGTTTCTTGTAATAATATCAGGAACGCGCACTTAAACATTTCAATATTCTTGTTTTGTTTATCGATTAACTTCTGTAATTCTAGTTCACTTTTAAATTTTATATTAGTTGTCATTTATAGACTCTAGTTAGATGCTTTAGTTAACACTCTTAATTGTTCAATTAACTGCAGGCAGAAGTGAACTTCTTAGGAAGGCTTTCACACCCAAACCTTGTTAAATTGCTGGGATACTGTTGGGAAGACAAGGAACTGTTACTTGTATATGAATTTATGCCAAAGGGAAGCTTGGAGAACCATCTTTTCCGAAGTAAGAAGTTTTGTAGTAAGAGTTTCAACCGAAACAAGGTTAATAATGATATGGTGCGCTGATCTCTGGTATGTTGCTTTGCAGGAAGCACAGCTATTGAACCACTTTCTTGGGAGCTGCGGCTCAAAATCGCCATAGGAGCAGCACGAGGCTTAGCTTTTCTACACTCTTCAGAAAAGCAGATCATTTACAGAGATTTCAAGGCCTCCAATATACTGCTTGATGGGGTATGATCTTTTGACTTGTGATTCATTTGGTAGGCCAGTTTCCTAAAATATTATAACGACACGAGATTAAGGGCAAAGAAAAGCTAGATTCAAGAATCAGCTACTACATTGGTTGGACCAGTGGTGGAGACACACTTCAGTACTGGGTGTAATCCGACATTGTTTCTCAGAAATTCTTTCTTAAGTGTGAATAATTATTTTTTTCTAGAAAACAGTATGTATGTGTACAATAAGTCAACACTACTTGAAAGTAATGCAAAGTAATTATCAATTTGGTACACTAAGTAAAGTCTTAAAATACTACATTCCCAGACTCAAACTCACTCACAACCCGAACAGTGACTTTAAACTGATATCTCTGGGCAAAATCATGCACATTCCATTGCCCCTAGGGCTTTGGCCTAGTGCTAAGAGCATAGCACATGGTGTATGTTAGGTGCATGCCATGCGTTCGAACATTGTCGTAGACAAAAGCTCGGCATTTAAGTGAAGGGTAGAGGGTTATCCATCGAGCTTCAAACTGTGTGACATCATCTCTCGGGGATTTCTCGACTATCAAAAAAATAAATCCTGCATATGCCATTGGTTTGACATATATTTAGTTGCATATTTGATGCACTTGATGCATCTTGTTAGTAGCTGGTAATTTGGGTCAGTGGTAGTTTGACTGCTGTTGTTTGTTTTCATTTTTCTGTTTGGAGGACGGGCTTGTGATTGACTGAAGGGTATGAGAATCTTGCTCTAGCTTATTGCACATCCTCTATGTTTTCTCCTCCTTTTTTCCTTCATCTTTCACATAACTGAAACGTGGCAAGATCTATAATTGGCTGGATTCCTGAAATTATTCATCTATTAGCTTTTGGCTTATGGAGGATTTCCCGTTCCATATGGTTGCCCAATATTTCTCAAAGAGGCTGTGAGTGTGTCATCATGCGATGATCTGAGCAATAATACTGAATTTGAATGACTTGTTCTGTTCAATATCATGAACATCACGTCTGCTTCTATTAGAACACAGGATTCCCCTTTTCTGTGGAAAAAGCCCGTATCAATAATTCTGATTTTACGATTGTACAATTCTTCAATATCTCGTTCATTCGCAACAAAATATTTTCTTTATGTCTCGGTAAAACATGCTTTTTGGGGGAGATACTATTTCACTATCGAGTCATAGGCTCTCGAAAAGCTGAAACAAAAGACAGAATCAAGACTAGAGATGCTTTGATAGGAGTATAGAGATACAAATCTAAATTCATTTGTTTTTTATTTTCCAATGGGATTAAATTGAAAGGATAAGGAGTAAAACTATGTTTTTTCTTCAATAGATTTTCCTCCTTTCCAACTTTAATGTACAGATGCATAGGGGCAAATTTTGAAGGTAGTCTACTTTTCTGTATGTAGTGTTACCATGCAAAGCTATCAGACTTTGGGTTAGCTAAAGTGGGGCCTTCAGCTGGGAACTCACATGTGACTACTCGTGTCATGGGCACATATGGTTATGCTGCTCCTGAATACATTGCAACAGGTGAGCACTATTTCGAGCTCTTATCCGTTTACTGGGTTTGAGATCTACATATGAAATTATGAGTGTAACTCCAGCTATTTTAGCTCAAAAGTTGATTCCATATTCTGCGCACATTAATGGGTGAGACTCGCAAGTGACTTGAAGGCTTCGTTCTGACTTTGACTTGACTCGCAGTTTCAATAAGCAAATAGCCATAGTGCTTTATGAATTCACTTGTTTGATAGATTTGCCTCAACTTTCAATCAAGGTGGGGTTCTCTGTTTGCAAAAAATATAACCTGCAGAAACTAGGAGGAATCTCTATCCAAAAATAGAATTTCACTGTTTCTTCTTAAAATTTCTTTTTAACATCACTATTTTCATATGTGATATATGTATAACCAGTAACATATTCCATGTTCTCCTGCATGCTCAGATTTCAGTACATAAATATCCACAGCTATACATGCACCCCTATTGAACCACCTGTCTTAATTTAATCGCCATTATGCAATTATAGATTTACATCTGATTTGCCAGTGTGCAGAGCAAGACTAGTTTCAAAGAAAAAGCTAGATCCCAGAAACATTTGCAGTATAATGTGTTAATCCAAGGATTCTTGTCATGTCAACAGGTCATCTGTATGTAAAAAGTGATGTATATGGATATGGTGTCGTCTTGCTTGAGCTTTTAACAGGCTTACGAGCACTTGACACAAAACGACCTAGCGGGCAGCATAATTTGGTGGACTGGATGAGACCGATGCTTTCTCACAAAAGGAAGCTGAAGTCCATCATGGATGCCCGAATGGAAGGCCAATATAGTTCAAAGGCAGCAACGCTTACTGCTCAGCTTATTATAAAATGCCTGGAAGGAGAACCTAAGAAGAGGCCTTCTATGGAAGAAGTAGTGGAAGTGTTGGAACAAGTTGAATCCATAAAGGAGAAACCAAAAGCTCCCAAAAGCAAATCCGAACCTTCATCTCATCGATACAAGCAATCGCCGAGAAGTCATCCTTCGCCACGTGGTGCAAGCAACCATGGATTCGGATCCGGATCTGGAAGATGACAGCTACAACTGAGAAGGCAAATGCTTGCTGCAGCAAAATGAGTTTGTTTATACATTTGATTGTATTGAATTTGTTGTAATCCAATCCAATTTGGTTAATCATTATTTTGGATAACAAATTTTGTATTATCTGTCATCCATAAACTCCATGGGAATGAATGTATTACTATCGGTTATAACTTATAAGAATGCTGATTTCATTTGTGGAAGGTTCTATAACCAAGATTAATAGATATTCCTGCATGGTGAAATGTTAATTTTTATAAGCCAAAAGCTGTTGTAAGGTCCCGTTTGTACTAAAATGTATAAAATAACTAGATATCAAGGGCCCGTGCAGGCCCAATATAAATTATTTTTTTGCTTCAATTGATGTGGTACAAATAAAATTTAGATAATTAATCATATTTTTTTAGATATTTTAAGTTGTTAATCATGATAATTTTTAGTACTTTTTTATGTAATTTTCAGATAATATATGTTACCCTCCTTGATCAATCTTTTGTGGCATTGATAGTCAATTATATTTTAAAAATAATTTAAGTTTTAAATTATTGTAATTTATAATAATTTCTCGTACATTCTACTAATTAGAAGTGACATAGTAAAATTATCATTTTATATCTATTTTTTTTATGAAGTATTTTTTTTTTTTGATTACTTAGATGACTTATAATAATTAACTATGAGTGATATAATAAAATCACGATTGAAACAGTTAAAGCAAATATGCCAAAAATATTTATTTTACTTGTTTGTATTAAATATTATTAATTTTCTAATATGTAGATGACTTATATATAATAATAAATTAGCTGCAATATAGTAAAATTACAATTGAAGCAGCTGAAACAGACTTGTCGATCTGCTGCCGTCTTCAGCTGATGAACTCCCTTTATCAAAATTATTTTAAAAAAATACCTGTGAAAAAAAATTAAGGTCTCATATAAGTCGTCAAGTTAATTTAAAACATCAAGAGTTAATTTTCAGTTTATGTCTATTTTACCTTTTTTATTAAATATTATTAATTTTTAAATGCTTAAATGAATTATAATAATTAATTAAGGATGATGCAGTAAAATTATGGTTGAAACAGCTAAAGCAGACATGTCATAAATAACTATTTTATTTTTTCTAATTAAATATTATTAATCTGAGCCGGGGGTCTATCGGAAACAGCCTTTCTACTTCTTTAGAGGTAGAGGTATGGACTGCGTACATCTTACCCCCCCAGACCCCACTATGTGGGAATACACTGGGTTTGTTGTTGTTGTAAATATTATTAATTTGTTATCATGTAAATGACTTATAATATTTAATTAGGGATATAATAATTAATTAGGGGTGCTATAATAAAATTACGATTGAAGCAGCTGAAGCAGACATGTCATAAATATCTATTTTATTTTTTATTAAATATTATTAATTTTATAATACATAAATAAATTTTAATTATTAATTAGGGGTGATGTCGTAAAATTGAGATATCAAGACAACCACTCTATAATTAAAGATTATTAATTTTCAATAATATATGAATATTCTCTCTGTCTCAATTTATGTGACACAAATAAAATTTCGACAGTGAATCAATTTTTTTTTTACATATATACTTTTATAAGTTCTTAATTATTATGATTTATAATACTTTTTATTTTATTTTTAAATAATATATGTTATTTTATGTCTTGCTCTGTCTCTTTTCAATTTATGCGTACTAATATAATTTCGATAGTCAATTAAATTTTTTATGTTGACATATTATTTTATGTCTCTTTTACCCTTTTTATGAAATATTATCAATTTTTCAATGCTTAGACGATCATAATAATTAATTAGTAATGATTTAGTAAAATCACGGTAAAAGCAATGAAGCACACATGTCTTAAGTGACTTGTAATAACTAATTAGAAGCAACATAGAAAAATTATTATAAAAAAATACTTGTATAATAATTAATTAACAATAGTATAGTAAAATTATGATTGAAACAATTGAAACAGTAATAAATGTCTATTTTATCTTTTTCCTAATTAAATATTATTAATTTTGTAATACGTTATGACTTATAATATTTAATTAGAAATATAATAATTAATTAGGAATGGTATAGTAAAATTACGATTGAAGAAGCTGAAGCAGATATGTCATAAATGTCTATTTTAATTTTTTATTAAATATTATTAATTTTCTAATACATAAATGACTTATAATAATTAATTAGGGGTGATATAGTAAAATTACAGTTGAAGTAGCTGAAGCAGACATGTCGACTTCGTGCTTGCTTTGCTGATATAGTAAAATTGCGATTGAAGCAGCTAAACCAGTCATAAATGTCTATTTTACCTTTTTTCAAATTAAATATTATTAATTTTGTAATACATAAATAACTTATAATATTTAATTAGGGATACAATAATTAATTAGGGATGATATAGTAAAATTACAGTTGAAGCTTTGTAACAAACTTATCATAAATGTCTATTTTAAATTTTTTATTAAATATTATTATTTTTTAATACATAAATAACTTATAATAATTAATTAGAAATGATATAGTAAAATTACAGTTGAAGCAGGTATGTCGACCTCCTACCTGCTTCAGCTGCTTAACTCGCTATTATAATATAAGAGAATAATTATAAGAGAATATAATACTTTATTTCCAGTGGAAGATGAGAGAAACTAAGGTACGTATTTGGTGTTAAGGACTTCCGTTAAGTTTTTGTAAATTTGTGTATTAGTAAAGTCAGAATGCTGCTTGTCTTTTTATTAAAGTTGTGCGACTCTTAGAAGGTTTTAAGTTTTTGACAGATGGAGGAGGGCAAGATGTGTGAAGGATAGTAATTTTTAATTGCTATGATGATTAACTAATCGTTTACCCTATACCAATTTGTTACTATTCAATTATAAATTCACTTATTTTAATTTGTTTGTCTTATTTTTTTTAGACCGTTTATATAAGAATGATTCTTTTCTTTTAAACAATTTTTTAATTTTAACTTTTTTTACAATTCTTTATTGCTAACTTTTTCATATGATATGTTTAAGACCACAATCTATTTTTAGTTTAAGATATAAGTATTCTTAAGAAAATCTTTATTTTCTTAAAATATCATGTCAGATCATAATTAAACAAATAAATTAAGTCAAAGAGAGTAATAAAAAAACAATCATTGCCCATAAATAGGGGTGGCAAATGGACGGGTCAAATCGAATATGGAGGGTCAAAAATGGATAAATATTTGATCGGATCCATATTTGATATGAATAAAATGAGCAAACTCAATGAATAATATGGATATCCATATTATCCATTACTTCGTATTATGTAAAGACAAAAATATTTTTATATTACAAGAAAAACTACATGACTTAGCAAACATATGATTCTAATTATTTTAATTTAGTCCAAGCAAAACATATGATTCTAATTATTTAATTTAGTCTAAGTTTGATTAATTACAATTCATAACCTCTTTTGCTAATTAAGTATAATTCATAATCTCTCTCCTTTATTTCTCGCTTGATTTTCTCTCTTTCTCTTTCTTTCTTTTCTTTGCCAGTCTTTTTTTTAATTGTTTTGCTTTTCGTCTTTTTCATTTTTCATTTCTTTTTTTTCATCGTTTCTCATTTTTTCTTTTCCTTTTTAATCTCTTTTTCTTTATTTTTTTCATTTTGTTCTATTTTTTTATTTTTTGTCATTGTTTTTTGTAATTTCTTTTTCATTTTCTTTGTTTCGTTTATTCCTTTTTGACATTTTTTTCCTCTCGTTTGTTGTTGTGTTTTATATTTATTTGTATCATATTATATACTTCAAATAACTTTATTATTTGTATCTGAATAGTTTAGATGTGAACATGTACATTTTATCATTTGTATTTGTACACAAACAAATATATGAATTAATTGTATTTGTTTGAGTCTAAAATATACAAATATTCATATATCATTTAATGCAAATTTATCGTTAGTATTTGAATGTCAAATTTATCATTTTTATTTATATATAGACAAATATTATTTGTATTTGTATAGAAAAAAAAACAAACTAGAAAGGGAGGGGGGGGGGGGGAGAAAAAGGAAAAAATACAAAAAGAAAAACGAGAAAGAAAAATTGAAAAAGGAAAAAAAGAAGAAAGAAAAATAAAAGTAAGAAATAGAAGAGAGAAAAAAAATGAATAGAAAGAAACAAAAAAGAAAAAAAGAAAACAAAAATAGAAAAAAAATAAAAAGTAAAAAAAAAAAGAAGAAGAAAAGGGTGGCTCAAATAATTTAAATAAAAAAGGTTAATTTAAAAAAAAAGTTTTAAAAAACTACAATTAAAAAAATGAAAAATATTTTTTTATTTTAAAAAATAAATTAAAAATATTTTTCTTCATTCCAAACACCCTTAATAAGTATATTTTAGAGGTTGCTACATCTTCACATACATCATACTTTAAGGAGAGTGTAATTGGTATATACGTGAAAATTATTCTAAATAGACTTATTAGATGATTTATTATAAATTGTTGCAAAACTTTTCATTAATTACTAGAATAAAGAAATAATTACAAGTTATAGCAATTTTTTAGAAAAAAATCTTTTAATTAAATATTTGAAAATTATTTTTTTAATATTTATTATTTATAGTATTTTCTTATTTTTAACATTTAACATTTATCACTCTTAATTAAATCTTTGGATAATTATGGTTGTGGACATCAAAATGTTATTAAATTTAAATCCGTACGAAATTCGGATAATATATTAGTCCTGAATAAATATTATGGATTAATATAATTGAATTAATTATTTAAATCCAAACATGTATGGATTTAAATAAAGTCCAACGTTAATTGGATTAGTCCATTAATCTGGGCTACAAATTATGAGCCCACCTTGCTAAGCCCAAGATATTGTCATATTCTAGAGGCCCAAATAAGCGTCATGTGTCAAATAACGTGGCATGTCAAGTCAAGGGAAGGATCCAATCGGATCATGCCACATGTTAAAACGATGCAGCAGACCCATGAAATCAAAGCCCATAAAAGGTGCCACGTCAGTCAAATCTGATTAGTCAAAGGAAGTCTATTTTCATCATGACTTTTTCCCTTTCCACAACTATAAATAGGGGTCTCATAATTCAGAAAAAGAGCCCAGAACTCTAACAAAAAACAAGAGAAAACTCGTGGATCAAACTCCGCAATTTCTCTACAAAGCTCAAACATTCAAATCAAGTTCATCAAGATTCAAGATCAAGACCGCAATATTCAAGAACAAGCTCAAAAGACCTTTAATTCAAGCACAAGTCAAGATCAAGTCCCTCAAGTCCATCAAATCAAGTTCAAATTCAAGATCAAGCTTTTAAGCCCTTGAATTTGTATTTGAAAAGGTGAATCAGAGGATTCATAGAGATTGTAAGACTCACTTATTGAAATCAATAAAACAATTGTTGCAATATATTTTTCTTGTCTCAAAATTATTTATTTTTGGTCCCGAGAATTTTACTGTCCAACAAATTCTGACACGCCCAGTGGGACAATCTCTACCTCTCATCTCAACTTTTTCAACTGTAAAGTTCAACAATACTGAAATGACTTCCAAGAAGGTCAACTATCAATCAGCTGCTTCCAAGGCCGCTGACTCAAAGTTTTCTGCTGAAGTAGAAAGCATTCTTGGTTTTACTTTTGGAAGCTTAGGAGTTGTCACAAGGAGAAAGGTTGGCTTGCTAGGACAATAAACACATCCAGTGTCGTTCGAACCAACTTCAATTATTGGATCTTCAACCCTAAATAAAAAGAAGTCCAATGCAAGTGCTTTGGAAAGAGGAAGTAGTGTGGCGGAATCACTTAAGAAGACTCTAGCTTTACTTGAGCATTCTGGTTCCAAATACTCTGGCTCAAAGAGCGATGGTCGTTCAAGCAACTCATCATCTCCAACTATACCACATGAGTTAAGCACTTCAAAGATCAACTTGTGTGATAATCCGTGCTACTCCCCAACATCCTCAGTGATTATACAAGCGATAGTGACTGATGCCTCGTCTATGGAGGAGTAGCTTGCAAATCTGGCAAAGGCAATTGAGGGCCTGACAAAATATGTTTAAAATTAAGATGCTCAAATTAATAAGATAGTAGATAGAGTGAAAGATCTGATAGACGGAGAGTCTAACCATGCACCTGGAAAATCTCCAGAGGTTCATAAGACAGAAAATCCTGTGAAACAAACACCACCAAATAAAGAGGTACAGGTTTCTTCTGAGAGAATAATTTCAATTGGGCAGTTTAGGGAATTCATTGAAGGGACCCTCAAAGACAAGTATGATGTTGTCACCAAATCTTCCCTTGTGTATGTCAATCCCTACACTGCGAGGATAGATAGCCTCAAAATACCTGTCGGCTATCAACCCCCCAAATTTCAATAATTTGAGGGCAAAGGGAACCCAAATAGTATGCTGCACACTTTGTTGAGGCATGTAACAATGTTTGAACTTATGGTGACTATCTTGTCAAACAGCTTGTTCGTTCCCTAAAGGGAACCACCTTTGATTGGTATACGGACCTTGAGCCTAATTCCATCGATAGTTGGGAGCAATTGGAGCACGAGTTCCTAAATCGCTTTTATAGCACAAAGCGTACAGTGAACATGGTAGAGCTCACAAATACTCGGCAAAGAAAGGATGAACCAGTCATTGACTTCATCAATCGATGGAGAAATTCTAGCCTAAACTGCAAAGACAGGCTTAGCGATGCTTCTGCAATAGAGATGTGCGTCCAAAGAATGCACTGGGAACTTCTCTACATCTTGCAAGGCATTAAGCCTAAATCCTTTGAAGAGCTAGTTATCCGTGCTCACAATATGGAGTTGAGCATGTCTTCTACTGGAAAGGGATCAACGCCTATCCTTAACCCTCCAAGTGGAAAGGATAAGCAGAAACCCAAAAGATGGGGTAAGTTTGTCCCCAAAAATGACAATAAGGAGTCCATGAATGTTGATGTGTCTCCTGTGAAGGTCACCACAAAGGTGAACAAGAAGCAAAGTGTGAAGATGACTTCTGGAGCACGTCCGAATCAGAAAACTTTGAGGGAGGTGCAAGCAAAGAAATATCCCTTCCTTGATTCCGATGTTGCTGAGATTTTTGATGAACTACTTGAGCATAAGCTCATTGAACTCCCAGAGATGAAGAGTCCCAACGAAGCTGGAAGGACTAATGACCTTAATTATTGCAACTATCATAGGCTTGTAAGTCACCCACTGAAAAAATATTTTGTCTTTAAAGATAAAATCATGCAACTGGCAAAAGAGAAGAAGATCTTCTTCGACGATGAGACGATCAATTCTCATCAAATATCTATCACTTTTGGCTCGCTCGACCCAGTCCAAATATGTGTCAAAGAGCATAATGAGAAAATATTAGAACCTGATAGGTCTTCAGTTGATGAAAGTAATGATGAAGGTTGGACTCTGGTGACTAGGCGCAGATGTAGGGGGACGAGTCTGTGAAAGGAGTCATCCGAGCAGCCAACCAGAAGAAGAATGATGAAGAAACCAAGAAAATAGAAGTTGGTTAAGCTTCCAAAAAGGACAACCATAACAGAGCTTCACCTTCAAAAACCACGGTGTCCAGTAACGTTGGAGGAATTCTTACCAAGTTAGTTTTGTGCGTAGACTGCTCTAGTCAACCTTGAGGCGTCTTATTTTAATACTGCCAAAAAGAGGGCAAAGGGTGAGAATCTACCCTTGGAAGTTCCTTCATCTTACGAAAAGCTTGCTGAAACTCTCGGCGAAGAGGCACATGTATGTGATACAAAAAGCACATTTACAAATAACGATCTTCTTCTTGGTGAGGCCCTACATAACCATCCCTTATACATGGTGGGTCAAATTCTAGGAAAGAAGATCAATAGAATCTTGATAGATGAGAGATCTGGAGTTAACATCCTGCTTAATGCATGATGAAAAAACTTGGCATCACTACTGACGAACTAGACAAGAGTCGTATAATGATCCAAGGCTTCAACCAAGGGGGCCAGAGGGCCATGGGATCTATCAAGTTGGGGATTCGTATGGATGATTTTCAATCAAATGCATTGATGCATGTGATCTATGCCAAAACTTTATATAATATGTTGCTTGGTAGGCCTTGGGTGCACGGGAACAAAATTATCTCGTCCTCCTACTATCAATGCTTGAAGTACCTTGAAGACAGAGTAGAAAGAAAGATAGTTGCCAATGACAAGCCATTCAGTGAAGCTGAGTCACATTTTGCCGATGCAAAATTCTACTTAAAGAATTATGTTGTGAATGAAAAAAAGGTTGAAGATATCACCAAGACCAAGTGTGACGATCTTGTATCTATGAAGGTCGCGGTGACTATCAAAAAAGTCGCCACCAAGAAGGCCTTCTTCACTTCGAATAAATAAAGAGTCGCAACTACGAAAAAAAGGTAACTTTTGTTCTTCGCTACATACCAAAGGTAAAAAAAAGATAAAGATCACCCATCGGATGCCCAAGATAATGTGCTAAAGGGGATAACTTTACCTATCAGGAGGATTGACGCAATAAATCCATCCTCAAGACTACTTGGAGAGTTTGTGGCTCAAAATCCGCCATAAGATATGAGTCTCCCTACAAAACATACAAAAGAAGGATTTGACCCAACTGCATACAAGCTATTTGTAAAGGCTGGATATAATCCTAATGAGCCATCAATGTTGGGAAAACTTCCATCGGAAGGTACAACCAGGCAGGCACGTGAAGGCCTAGGATACACGCAGCCACCTCTAATTCGCATCTCCATAAGAAGCGCGGTTAGTAACTATATCACTGTAGAAGAGGAGTCTACCGCATTCAACAAAAGGCCTTCTTTCTTTGACCGACTTGGATAATCAACCGTGAGAACTTCTGTGTTTGAGAGGTTGGGTACTCTAAATAATAAGAGAAGTAACAAGTATCGGATAAGTCATCAAAGTATGATAATGCACTCATCGCTTAAGATCCAGAAGGATTTTCAAAGTTTGATTCCTTCTAGAATGAGGCGGCAGATGGAACTGGTGGTTTTATGTAACAAGGTATTAAAAGCAAAGGCTCATACTGTGGTTTATACCAAGGAGCGTGAGGAAGATGAAGAAAGTATTGGCTCCTCATATCATGTTACGACCCAAAATAAGAATGAGGCCTCACCTCAAATGAAGGTTAATGAAGAGATGGAAGATACTTTCTGGTGTCACCACATATCCATCAATGACGATGATCCTCAAGAGGAGAAAGATGCTGGAGATTCTCCATCTCAACTTTAAAAAAGAGTGAAGGCCACAATAGATCCCTTGAAAGAAGTTAATCTTGGAACCGATGAAGATCCAAGACTAACTTACTTGAGTGCTTTCCTATAGATGGGGTAAGAAACCATGTATATGGATATACTCAAAAAATATATGGATGTCTTCTCTTGGAGTTATAAGTAAATGCCTGTCTTAGATTTGAAAGTAGCAGTCCATCAGTTGGTGGTCAAGAATGGTACTCGTCTTGTTAAGCAAGCCTAGAGGCGCTTTAGGCTAGAGTTGGTTCCATTGATCGAAAATGAAGTTAACAAACTCACTAAAGCTGGTTTTATTCATGAAGTCAAATACCCCACATGGATTTCAAGTATTGTTCCAGCATGAAAGAAAAATGGCTAAATTCAAGTTTGTGTCGACTTTCGGGATCTCAACAACGCCTGCCCTTAGAATGACTTTCCAATCCCCATACCAGAGTTGATGATTGATACCACCACTGGTTATGAGGCAATGTCCTTCATGGATGGTTCGTCCGGCTACAATTAAATCCACATGGCACCAAAGGATGAAGAACTCACAACATTTCGTATGACCAAATGTATTTATTGCTACAAGGTGATGCCTTTTATTTTAAAGAACGCTGGTGCCACTTATCAAAGGGCCATCCAAAATATCTTTGATGACTTGCTTCATAAAAATATTGAATGCTACTTAGATGACTTAGTGGTGAAGTCAAGAAAGAGGGACGACCACTTAAAAGACCTAAGAATGGTATTCGAGTTTCTTCAAAGATATCAACCTAGGATGAATCCGTTGAATTGTGCCTTTGGAGTTACTTCGGGAAAATTTCTTGGCTTCATTGTGAGACATCGAAGAATTAAAATTGATCAAGCCAAGGTCGATGCAATTTTGAAGATGCCCAAGCCTCGAAATATTCATGAGTTTAAAAGCCTTCAAGGAAGGCTAGTATATTTAAGGAGGATTATCTCAAACCTAGCTGGAAAATGTCAACCATTTAGTCGTCTCATGAAGAAGGATAGTCCCTTCGAATGAGATCAAGCTTGTAGTAATGCCTTTGAGAGTATCAAATCATACTTAATAAAGCCACCAGTTCTTGCGGCACCTATACCTGGGAAGCCGTTGATACTCTACACTGCGGTACAAGAGAGGTCAGTTGGAGCAGTACTGGCTCAAGAAAATAGTGAAGGAAAAGAGCACTCTCTTTACTATCTGAGCAGAATAACAACACCAAATGAGCTTAAGTATTATCCAATCGAAAAGTTGTGTTTGTCATTGGCCTTCTCAATTCAAAAGATAAAACACTACTTTCAAGCTCATGTTATCCGTCTTGTGTCTTGGGTAAATCCCATCAAGTTTGTAATGTCGAAACCAGTCCTTAGTGACCGACTTGCAAAATGGTACCTTTAATTTCAACAGTTTGAGATTGTGTATGTTTCCCAAAAGGGCATAAAGGGAAAAACATTGGTTGACTTTTTGGCAGACCACCCTATACCTAATGATTGGAAATTTAGTGATGAACTTCCTGATAAAGATGCAATGGTTATTGAATCCAGACCCTCATAGAAGATGTACTTTGATGGTGCTGCACATCGAGATGGAGTTGGTATCAGTGTGGTGTTCGTCACTCCAGAAGAAGAGGTCATTCCATACTCTTTTACCCTAACAAATCGTTTCTCTAATAATATTGCTGAATATCAAACTTTAATACTTGGACTTGAGATGACAGTTGATATAAAACAACTATAATTACAAGTCTTTGGTGACTCCCAACTGGTGATTAAGCAGCTTTTGGGAAGCTATGAAGTCAGAAAGCCCGAGCTACGACCATATTATGATTATGCGCAGAAGTTGATGGGGTTGCTTGGAGAGGTAACCCTCCAACACATTCCAAGGATATAAAATAAGCAAGTTGATGCCTTAGCTACTTTAGCCTCTACCCTAACTCTTTTAAATCATATGTGAGTTACTATCCACCAAGAATGGGTAGTATGGCCGTCGAATGAGGATAAGGATGTAGAAAATAAAGTTGAATGCCTTTTTTCCGCGTCTGAAGATGTAAAGGAAGATTGGAGACAACCTATCGTTGACTATTTGTGTTATGGGATACTTCCAAAAGATCCAAGAAGAAAGACTGATATCCGTCGTCATGCACCTTGCTTCCTTTACTATAAGGACACACTGTATAGAATATCATTTGAAGGAGTACCCTTACGGTGTTTGGGAGAGAAAGAAGTAATTCAAGCTTTGCAAGAAGCACACTCGAGAGTTTATAGATCACATCAGTCTTGACCGAAGCTCCATTTTCACATTAAAGAATGGGATATTAGTGGCCAATATGGTGAAAGATTGCTTGGACTATGCTAGAAGATGCAAAGCTTGTTAATTCCATGCAAATTTCATATATCAACCTCTAAAGGTACTAAATCCAACTGTAGAATCTTGGCCATTCAATGCTTGGGGAATGCATATTGTTGGTCTACTACCAATATTTTCTGGTGTACACTTATATATCTTGGCTGCGATAGATTACTTCTCAAAGTGGGCCGAATCTGTTCCTCTTAAGGAAGTAAAGAAAGAAATGTTGCAAACTTCATCCGAGTGAATATCATCTACCGCTTTAGAATCCCTCAATATATAATAACTGACAATGGCAAGAAGTTGATAACAAATTGATGAATAAGATTTGTGATCTCTTTAGCTTCATGTAGCGAAAGTTTTCTTGTACCATGCTGCCGCCAACAGTTCAGCTGAAGCCTTCAATAAGACTTTATGCAACTAGTTAAAGAAAGTTGTCTCCAAATCCAAACGAGACTGGCATGAGCAAATGAAAGAAGCTTTATGGGTGTATAGGACAACTTACCGTACACCGACGCAAGCAACCCCATACTCACTTGCTTTTGAAGTTGAGACAGTTCTTATACTTGAGCGTCAAATACCTTCTTTAAGACTGGTTATTCAAGAAGAGCTCACCGACGAAGAAAATGATAAGTTGGGTCTTGTGGAGTTAGAAGCTCTTGATGAGAAGAGGCTGGAGGCTCAACAAAATCTTGAATGATATCATGCCCGTCTATCTCGTTCTTTCAACAAAAGAGTCCGCTTGAGGTGCTTTCAAGTTGGAGACCAAGTCTTCGCAGTAAGGAGGCCCATTATTACATCTCCTAAGTCTGGAGCAAATTCACCCTAAATTAGGATGGACTATATGTTATACAAGAGGCATATTCAAATGGTACAAGTTTGTCGATGCAGATAGTGTGAGGGTTGGCCCCATCAATGCCAAATTCTTGAAGAAGTATTATCTTGAAGACGACACTTCTTAAGGTACGAGTATAAACTACATGTCTACTCCTGGCCCACAAGAGTATAAACTGTGTACGACTAAAAAAAATATCTTCTAGGTTGAAAACCTCGAAAGAGGCGGCCTAGGAAAAATTTAGGACACAAAAAAATACAGTCACCCCAAAACTACGTTGTGATTTGATCCTCTTTACTGAGCTACGTAGACACTTGAAATTTCATTTTGAGTTCAGTTACATAAGTGTCATAAAAAATACATGTTCCCACTTGATCCGTTGTATGAAATTCAAGTCTGCATACATCTCAATTAAGTTTTGGAACTATGTCAAATACTTGTGGCTCAATGGGGGCAACCCATCAAAAGAAAAGGAAGCTCTTTCAATAGGATTGGAATACCCAAAGCCTACAGTTTAGGCATAGATCTACCACACCTACAATTATCAATTATAAAGTCAAAAACTTTAATTCTTAAGGCTTTTAAATTGAAGTTTCAAGTCCAACTCGATTGTAAGACAAAGACGTGTAGCCAATGAGCAACAAATTTGAGAGAGAAAAGCCAGAGTTTAATATGACAACATCAATGCATCAAAATAAGCAAGCAATTCTTAGAGTTAAAATTCAAAGTAAATATTAAAATAAATGTGCAATATAAATAAAAAATAGTTTCCATTATAACTGATAGATCCGACTACTCAATAAAAAGGGTAAAAGAAAGCAACAAGAAGGTTTGAAGGAAGACATCTCCTAAGGTTAATCTAAGTATAGCTTATAATTGACTAAATCTTGTAAAGCAGCCTCTAAGACTTGTTTCTTCTTCTCCACGACCTTTGAGGCTTTTGCCGTTACAAGGGAGACATCAGAACACATGGAAAACTCTTCTTCAACAACTGAAACTTTGGATTCTATCTCTGCAGCTTCTTGCTTGGGAGCATCTCAATGAGCTTTCAACTTCTTGACCTTCTTTCTCACCTTCTCAAGAGATTTGCAGGCTATAGAAACTTCTTCAGATTTCTCATCCTCTCCCTCAATACAAGCTCAAGATGTACTTTGGCTTTTAAATATGGCTCTAACTTTTTAATTGTTATGGTTTTATCAACAAGGGCAGATCGTGCTTGGTCATAGGAAGTCGCCAGCCCAAAGAAAGACCCCACTAAATCCTGCAAAGAGGAAATATCTGCCCCCATTTCACTTATGTCATTGAGTATGACTTCGACGTCATCTTGAGTAGAAGAAGCATGATTTAGAGTAAGGCCTGCAAGTTTGGTGCGGATACTAGCCCAAGACTTCATGATAAATTTCTTTTTAAGATTTGAAATAACATTCTTGCCATAAAAAATAGACATGGTTACCGCTGATTTTCAGGAAAAGTTTGACTCTACATTTGCTTTAACTTTACCGCAAGGGTTAGAGGTGACCTCTTTGGATGACGAAAGTAACTCTCTTGAGTTTGGACCTACTGCAGACTCGCTGCTATCTTTTGGCTTACCTTGGTGAGGGTTTTCCAGAACTTGAACATTATCTGGATGCACACACAAAGAAAAACATCTTATGAGGGGTATATAAAGGCAAGCCATATACTTTGAAATAGTAGAGAGTTAAGTTGTTTCCTTCTCGATGGCAAATGGAGTCTTCGATGAACTAGTAAGAATCTCCATATGGGAGTTAGAGTCACCTTGATTCGCCAAGGATTGTTTTAAATTTTTACAACAACGATCTCCATGACTACTATCGCTCTCGTCTTAAAATGGTCATTTATTGAAAACCGGTTGAGCCAGGGTAGGCGGCTCCTCTTTCTGAGTTTCTGCATGTGGAGGTCCCTTGACTTTGTATGGAATGACTACCTTAGATTTCAAAATCGAAGGATTAGCTACGATTGGGACCTCCTCACCATGTTCTTGAGGAGTGTCAATAATCGGACCTATGAAGTTCACTAAAGATTACAAGTTAACTTTGAGAAAGTTTCCATGAACTTTGTCCCACCAAGATTTATACGGCATGGATAAATATTTTCGCACATTGGGTGTGGCTTTAGGGAAATTCATTTTTGACATAGAGCCATGAAATACATAAATTCGATAAAATTTAAGGCCTTCATCTAGTGAAGCACTGCGAATATCATTTTCCAAGAATTCAGAAAGGCCTTGATAAAACCCAAACTGATGGTTAAATCGGTGTGGATTGTATGGCTCAGGTATGAATGAACCTCTATGTCTAAAAGAGAGTAAGTTAAAATGAAGGCTCATCAAGTAGCTTACCTCTGACTCATCATCCTTATCATCATCCACGAAATGACAAGGAGCGACCTTTCTTGGCATAGTGGAAGCCCAAGTAATAATGTCTCCTTGATGGATGCATTTTCTGGCAAACTCTTCATCAAAATACCTTGCCCTGCCTTCGCCGGAATATGCCATCATTAATGGAACAGATGGTCCATTAGAAAGTGGAAAATGTGTCTTAAAATAGTAAGCAAGCGAACCAAACACATAATGGATAGGAAAGGATACTCTGAGCTTCTCAAGTTGTGAAGATTTATAGACTCTATTGAGACCATTATAAATGCTCGATAGGACTGGAACGGCAAGACTAAAAGTTTGCTTATCTGCCATCATTGCTGCAATTATAAAAGTTCCCGAACGAATGAAAATCCATCCCTAGAGGGAAATACAAAGGTGCACAACCAATATGATAGGAACGCTGCCAAATATGTATCGGTTCTATGTTCATATTTCACTCCAAGTATAGAAAACATGTCATCATCTGCTTGACCACTTCGTTACATTCGGAATAGTCCCAGTTGGGTTATGGGTTGGCTTCAAAAGAGCAGATTTTTTCTCCTTCCTCGATGGAGCTGACTCGTATCTTAATATCCTTTTGCACCAAAATTTTATCCACTTACTTAAAGGAACTCTCGGATTAAAAGCCTCTCCTTCTTGAAGATATTAAAAAGTTATAAAAAAGGATTCACAAGAACGAGGGATAAATCTCTCATTATTTCCATCAACACCTGTAAGCTCCTTGGCTTCGGGCATTACTTCTTCATAAGGAAGGCCTCCGATAGGCATACCTCCAATTTTGTATAAGTCCCAAAGGAATATGGATAGGTCTCCAACTGAAGTAAGCAATATGTTGGTAGTTGGAAACCAAGCCTCAAAGAATGCCTGTAATATGTTCGAGTTTCGATCATAGGTAAATAGTGAAGTATAAACAACATCATATATTTTTACCGCCTTCAAGGTTTGTGCACTTCTAGCCAATATGTCCTCGGCCCATTCCCAATATCCTTGAGTGTGACGATATTCACGGGTTATCTCTATAGTACTCTCCCAACGTACCTCTTTTTTGAGTACCCGATGTCCTAAGCAAGGAAGGGTACTCACAATATTCAATTGATGTTAGTTGGGAGTCCGAAGAAGACATACTTTAACCAATCGATTGGCACCAATGTCCTGTTCTGAAGTCCAATCTGACATACGGAGAGAATTTTGCAAGGGTGGCCATGGATCTGCATACCTGCCTACTATTGGAGTTTCAGTCAATAGCCTAGTTAAACAGTACCATCATCGGCCTTAATTAAGAGATACTTGCTTTTAGAGGATGAAGATGTGTAGTCTCTAAAGTGTACCATCTCTGTAAGCTGCATAAACAAAAGAATCTTGGTCAAACATAAAGTCAAGATTCAGAAAAAATATCGGCAAAGAAAAAAGTCAAAGAATAAAAAGTTCTTCATGTTTTGGCTTTGGTGAAATCTAGTCATGTATATTTGAAACCGAGTTCGTCTGGTCTTAAGGTAATGGAGGCGGAGTTAAAATCTCGCACCTTAAACTGAACATTGAAAAGGGCCCATACTTAGAGAGGATTATCACAGAAATTCATCGGTGAAAGGGCCCATACTTAAAGAAAACCATTGCATCACCTTCAAGTAAAATTATTCGAACTTAAGGTGATAGAGGCAAATTTAAACTATTGCACCTTAAGCCGATGTCCACCCCCTTCAAGTAAAATTGTTCAGACTTAAGGTGACGGAGGTGAAGTTAAACTCTCGCACCTTAAGCCGATGTCCACAGTCTTCGAATGAAATTATTTGGACTTAAAGTGTCGAAGGCGAAGTTAAACTCTCGCACCTTAAGCCAATGTCCACCGTCTTCAAGTAGAAATTTCTGGACTTAAAGTGACGGAGGCGAAGTTAAACTCTCACACCTTAAGCCGATGTCCACCGTCTTCAAGTAAAATTGTTCAGACTTAAAGTGAGGGAGGAGAAGTTAAAATCTCGCACCTTAAATCGGCCAATTATTGTATATTACTATTTGTTTTAACCCTACCAAAAAAAAGAAGGGAAGAGAACAAAACAATAATGAGCAAATTAAGAAACAAAAAACAACTCACCAGGGATACTCTAACCACGATGCAACGAACAACCAAACGAGATAAAAGCAAATGCAATCGATGAATTGTGAATCATTAATAATTGAAAGGTTCGGATTTATAGAGAAAGTAGGCGGTGGCTACATCCTAAGTGAAGTAGGATTGGAAAATATGAGGTGGTGGTAATCCTTCTATGACTTCTACACTAAATTTAATTAGTAAAATTGCATTATGGTGACTGAAATCCTAAAAGAAAAATAATTACTAATGACGGCTAAGTGCTACCAATTCCAAATTGGAATTGAATTCATACGCATTAGTGGCCTCCAGTTAACTGGACATATGATGGCATCAATTTTTTTATTATTATTATGGGTGTCAGATTTATAGAATTAGATAATGTTCAATTTTATTTTTATTTTTATTTTTGGACATCATTTAATTCCAACATAAGAAATTATATATGAATTATCATTGATCCCAAGTAAAGCATAAGTTATTACTTCAAGCCTAGTCTTCGAAAGATTAGATACCTTAACAAGACTTGAAGTAGGGGGCATTTTGTGGACATCAAAATGTTATTAAATTTAAATCCGTATGAAATTCAGATTATATATTAGTTTCAAATAAATATTGTGGATTAATATAATTGAATTAATTATTTAAATTCAAACATGTATGAATTTAAATAAAGTCCAACGTTTATTAGATTAGTTCATTAATCTGGGCTACAAATAATGAGCCCACCTTGCTAAGCCCAAGATATTGTCATATTCTAGAGGACCAAATAAGTGTCACGTGTTAAATGACGTGGCATGCCAAGTCAAGGGAAGGATCCAATAGGATCATGCCACATGTCAAAACGATGCAGCAGGCCATGAAATCAAAGCCCATAAAAGGTGCCACATAAGTCAAATCTGATGGGTCAAAGGAAGTCCATCTTCATTATGACTCTTTTCCTTTCCACAACTATAAATAGGGGCTCATAATTCAGAAAAGAGCCTAGAACTCTAACAAAAAACAAGAGAAAACTCGTTGATCAAACGCCATAATTTTTCTACAAAGTTCAAGCATTCAAATCAAGTTCATCAAGATTCAAGATCAAGACCGCAATATTCAAGAACAAGCTCAAAAGCCCTTGAATTCAAGCACAAGTCAAGATCAAGTCACTCAATTCCATCAAATCAAGTTCAAATTCAAGATCAAGCTTTTTAAGCCCTTGAATTTATATTTGAAAAGACAAATCAGAGGATTCATAGAGATTGTAACACTCACTTATTGAAATCAATAAAACAATTATTGCAATATATTTTTCTTGTCTTGAAATTATTTATTTTCGATATCGAGAATTTTATTGTCCAACAATGGCAAGTTATATTATTGGTATCAATATTTTTTTGTTTTAATAATTAAGTATTAAAGTTTGTTCACAATTTGAGGAGTCATATATGGTAAATATATTTTTTAAAGTTAATACTTGATTTTTTACTTTTCATTAACTTTAATAACTAACTTACTTCTACATTTTTTCATGTTTTACGGTCTTTCATTAACAATAAAAGTCTTAACTCTTTTTTTCATTTTCTTTTTCCCTTCTTTTAACTTTCTTCTACAATTTTGTACGTTTTACGGTATATCATTACCAATATTCATACGCAGGAGCTCTTTACACTTTATCAATTACCAATAAAAGTCTTAACTATTTACTATTGACCTTTTTCAACTTCTTTTTCTCTTCTTTTGAGTATGATACTGGGTTCCCAACATTCATACGCAAGATCTTGGATTAATAGTTTTCACTTTAGTTTGATTTTTTTTTCTTGAGACATGTCTGAAAAATGCAAGTTTGATTCTACCCCTAATAGAAAAAGCCCTAGATTAATACAACAAAATAGTTTGATTAATCTATCTAGACCCTCGTTTGATTTGGAGTGCTTTACCCCATCTCCACTATCAAAGAACAAGAACAAGGTAGTTGATGGTGATTCTATTTCGCATAATCAAAGCAAATTTTTGCCAGTCAAAATTGATTTAAAAAAATTCACCATCCTTGAAGCAGCCGCGACTCAACATGCAAAGATATTTAGTGTCAAAAAAAGTTGTTGTGCCAGAATATAATATGGTTGATAAGATAAAAAAGGTTGTTGGTGAACAAGATTCAGATTCAGATTTTAAAGATGAAATTTTCGCACATAAAATGAAGAAATCAAAAATGAAAAATCATAAAAATGTTAGAGTTACAAGGTCCAACGCCAATATGAGTGTTGGCAAAGTGGACGATAACAAGGTTGACACGAAGATATCAAGAAATGTTTGTAAGGTTAGTATAATCTGATTTTTACTTTTTGAATTTCTGAATTAATGAAGAATTTGAAAGTTTTTTTGACTATTTATTTGAAAATATTTTTGTTATGTGTTTTCTTTATTCTAATTTAATTTATGTTTAATTAGTATGTAGATGTGATAATGTATTATTTGTGAAAAAAATCAAATTACAGTGTGATGAAGCCGATTACATACACCACTACTGATGTTTTCTTTGTTAAATGGATACGTTTAATTGAGCAACAATTATTGAGTTTGAATGAAGACATGAGGTGTATCACTCCTGAACACCATTTTAGGCAATACATTAGGGGTTACAAAATGTCTGTCAATGTTTCCTGGATTCTGTTGATAATATCATTATTTCTGTGAATGTTAGTAAGTCATTTCATTGGATATTGATTATTTTTCGAATTAGACATAGGTGTCTATATGTTTATGATTCAATGATCGGAGGAGCTATGTATTCAAAGAATTTTATTGATCATGTTCGATCTCTTTCTACCATGATACCTATATTTTTTATTGCCACTGATTTTTATGGAAAACGTTTAGTTATTGAGTGGCACCGTGAAGTTGCATACATTGATAAGTCCATGAATGAACCTTTGGAGTATGTCATTGTGAAGGATGCACCCCAGCAGGGCCTTTAATCTAAGTATGTTATAATTAAACTGTCTTTTTATTTATTTATGTTAATATATATGTTGCTTCATCAAATTGATTTTCTATTTTTTAATGACTGTGGCATATTTGTATGTGCCTTTGCTGAGTTCGTTAGCCATGACGTATTTGATATCTCTAATAGACTGTTTGGTGTTTCCAACCATTGACTCAGTTATGGTGCACTACTATGAGATTATGCTAGACGAAAGCAGAATGATAAAACAATTAGTGAAAGTGAGGCAACTAAAAATGTTACTAGTAAGTATGGTGGTTTCAAACGATCTAGGGAAGCAGTTTAGAAAGTTCAAGGACACAATCATTCCAGTCACAAAATAAGATTGTAGTAGAAGGTCTTGTTTAGTTATTGTGTTATTGACAGGTGTTTTGTTATTTGAAAGTAGTAGGTTGTTTTCTACTAGTTTCAAGGATACCCAGAATTTTTAATCACTCTATATTGCTTCTTGGTACTATTTAGTTGAACATTGTTGATGCGATGAAGTAAAAGCAACAATGTTTCTTATTCACTTGTGCTTGTATTAGTTCTTGTAGATTACTGCATTTTCTGCTTGAAATTGAACTGGCATTTATTGCATTGTTCTATTTATCCATGGTGTTTGTTGGTATTATTCAGGAATTCAAGAAACAAATTGTCCATTTATACCTGTTTGTTATTAATATTACATTCTTGATATGGTGAAGTAAGAACAACACCTTTTCCTACTCAATTTGTAGTTTTTTCATTTAAAATGAAATTCCACAAAAGGATCAGTCTTTGCTTGAAATTGTTCTGCTTTAATTTGGTGTTGCATTTGTTGTTATTCTGATATTTATGCATGATGTTTGTGGGTTTTTATAGAGTTATGTAACATTTAAGTTGTGTGGGTGTCATTAACAAAGATGGATGTGCATTTAAAATATGTGTTTGGTGGATTACAAGAACAATTTGGGTCTGGACCTGGACTTGGTCCTCGATCAGGAACCAATCTTATGAAGATAGATGGTGTTGCACCACCTTTCACTAAGTATGTATTCAGAGCTGCAACAGGTTTGTATCGGACTGATCCTTGAAAGAGGTTGTGACCAGGTTATCTTTTCGAGGTAAAAGTTGGGAAGGACTCGGATTGGCCTAGCAAAAAATAACTATTTTCTTGTATCCAATTTATTGATGGGGATGATGGATATATAAGTCTTTATTTGTTTAGGTCGAATAATGATGTGAAGAAGATCACTGGTCCTAGGGAGACAATTCGGGTTCCAAATGTTGAGGTTTTGCGGCTTACTTATGAACTAGACACAATAATGCTTCCTTTAAATAAGAGATTTATTATGTCACTGGCATTGGAGGTTTTAGGTGAAAATTGATATCCCGTGATTGATGTTGGTCGCTGCACAACAACTGGTGAACTTCAGTTTAGAAATCCAACACTTGAAGAGCGTAGATTTCTGTATACGGCTATAAAAGGAGCTTGTCTTTTGCACCCTTTGCTTCATCAAGATCAATGTGCAGCTCCAAAATATCAATATTCATGAACATAAATTATTTAAAACAGGACAAATCACTAACTCTCAAAAAATTGGTTATTTAAATTTAAGACCAATAAAAATCAATATTTATGAACATACAACAACAATAACAACAAACCCAGTATATTTCCACATAGTTGGATCTGGGGATGGTAAAATGTACGTAGTCCATACCACTATCCCTGAAGAAGTAAAGAGACTGTTTTCGATAGACCCTCGGCTCAAGATAAAGAACCATAGACAAAAGTCGCCAGCATACAACATGATAAAAATAACAGAGATACAACAACCATAAAAATAAAGTATATTAACCAATAAAGGACACCTTCCCCCCCTCCCCTCCAACCCTAGCATTACCGGGAGGTCTTTTTGAATCCGATGGCAATATAACTTCATCCAACACTTCACATGATATTTTCCATGTACTTTCACAAGGAAGAGGTTTAACTGGTATGACATAAGCATATCTGAAATTTTTGTTGCTATAGTAAGATGAGCAATAGTTTCTGCCATGTTGGGTTCTATACATTATAGCAGTCATAGCATGAGAGCATGGTATTTCATCCAATTGAAATTCTCCGCAGCTGAACTTTCTGCTTCGCAAACAAACATTGAATCTTTTTGCTCAATAATTGACCTGCAATATTCTTATCCCCGAATGGAAGTGTCCAACGCAACAAAAGCATATAAGAATTTACTTTCTTCAGTTTTCTCCCAATTGACAACAAATCCAGGATAATGTTTTTTCAAGATATATAAATAACCTAAAATCTTTTGATATGACTCAGTAGGATCACCGCGCAACATATTAACTACTTTGATTTTGCACGATGTTTTATCCCTTTTAACTTGAAGGGTTGGAAAACATTGATTTCAACTTTTTAAACTATTTCAAAACTTTAAAGAAAATCGAAACAATCTAAGAAATTACAGAGTCGCCGCTTAATTTATTTGAAAAGAAATTAAGAAAATTTTTTAAAATAAAATCCTAAGTCTTAAAATAGAAAAAAACCCAGGCTTTTAAGAAAATCTCGGGTAAGAGGTTCTTATTAACATTTTAGGAAGGTTTTTAAGGCACCTAAAATATCCGCTAACTTGCGGTTATCCAAACTATTTGAAAACCATCTTTGACTAACTTTGAAAAAGAGAAGTTGTTTTCTGAAAAGAAAGTGATTTGGGACGAAACTTGTATAAAATCAATTTTTGACGACTTAGTTGGGAATTTAATAAAGTCTCAGAAAATAAATAGCAAATAAGCACATAAAGGAAAAAGGAAAGAATTAGAAGATTTAGGCTCATAAGTCCAAATCCATCAACCCTGTCCTAATCTAATATGGCTCTTGGCCCACCTGCACCTGTCCTAATCTAAATATCAGGTTTTGGCCCATAACTTGTCCTAATCTATTTTTTTTTGAATTCATTGATCCAAAAATGGCTTCACCTGTATTAAAATACAACTTTGGCTTCGAGGCCCTAAATGAATGAATAAATAAATAATTAAATGAATAAATAAAAAGAAGACAATAATAAAAATTGAGACTTTTCAAGTTTCTTAGTGACCTATTAATGAGTTTTGACCCATTTTCCTCCTTCGTCTATCTTCTAGCACCCGCACGCCATATGTCAACCTTGAGTTTAAACTTCGAACTTGACTCGAAGAAGTGGGCCTCATTGACCCATTACGAAATGCAAGAGGAGAGGAGTCCATTTGAACTCAAGATATTTTTTGCATGCAAAGAAAAGATAAAGAAATTAATATACGTTCACGGCATAAAAGTGACATATTTCAAAGCAAAAGAATATATCAAGAACCCATTTTTGAATGACAATGATAAGCACACTTGCACACGTATAACAAAAATGAGAGTCAACAGATAAAATTCAAAGCAAAGACACTCACTTACATGCCTTATGATTTATTTTCATATTAAGAATGAATAAAGGTAAAAGGAAGAAGGTCATATTCAATGAATTAATGCAAGAACAAACAACGTAAGCTTGCAAAATTAAAATGGATGAGGCAATAAGAAAAATAACTATGGCTTCTAAAATTTAACAAACATAGACACTAATCCATATAACAAAATAAAATAAAGGCTAGGTTTTTAAGAAAGAGCATCTTTAAATTTCAATTAAAGAAACATTAACGAAGATTCATACATTTAAATTACAACTAATATTTTAGGAAAAAATATGTAACGACTAATGGTTTATCTTTCTAAGACATCGTTGATTCTCTTTTGATATTATGAATCAAAGAGAGACACGAATCAAGTCTTTACACACACAAAGAGCACATATAACAATCCAAAGGGAGTAAGAAAATTAGAATAAAAGTTTAGCATTTCTAAAAGTGAAATATCGTTCAACAATCATACTACGCATGACTCAAAAATATATAAATAATTCTATTTAGACATAAAAGCCCAAACTTTCTCATCATTTTGACAATTCAACATGTGAAAAAAAGGAATAAACATCTTTGATGAAAAATAGCTAGCACTTCTATCACGCCTCAAATCCTATTAAGGCGGACTGGCACCCGTAACCGAGGAGGCCCGGGAGAACAGCTCATAACCTTATACTTCCTATGCATACCTCTATGACAACTCAAAATTCGGACAACATCATGTCGCATATAAAAGAAAATAATTACCTGTATAAGCTCGAGCACACATATATATGTATATAAAATACTTGGACTTTGGAGCCATCACGTCAATTAACAAAACACCACCTTTACTGTACATTAGGTCTACAAAGCCTCTAGACAATACACAGAGTTTAAATAAGGTCGGGACATACCCCGCCATATAACTAACTTCTATACAATACCAAAAGTGACTGGATATGACACGGAAAGCCCCAAAGCAAACTGGAGCTCACCAAAAGCAACTGGATATCCTGGCTCCTACTTGTGCGGTGTATGAGCTGAGGTACCTGTGCCTGCAGTATGAAATGCAGGTCCCCCGTGGGGGACGTCAGTACAAAATATGTACTGAGTATGTAAAGTTGTAGATAATCACATATGATATAGGAGCTCAATAGAAATAAAAAACAAGTGAATAAATCGTAATGGGAGTGGACCACACTTACTAGAACTTGTGACAACCTGTACATTGTATTTATTCAATCACTTTACCTTCGTTCTTATCATCTTTGTAATCATTACTGTACTGTACTGTGACCATTAGGCTGCCTCTAGTACATATCAACTGGGATCGACCCATGATAGGCTTATACCCCCGGGATACTACTTATAAACACATAAATAGGGATCGACCCATGATAGGCTTATTCCCCTGGGATACCACCCTATAAGAGAGAACTTCCATCACTTAGTTCAATTAATCTTTGAGATTGTTATTTCAGTCGCCACCGCATTTTTGATACTTTGAAATAATGATACATCAATAAGAGACATATAAATAGACCATCAATGCAATAACGATGAAGTAAGAACTCATTGACACATCAATGAAGTGTTTTGAAGTCATCAATGCCATAACAATGAAGTAGGAACTTATTGGTATATCAATGAAAAGTTTTGGAGTCATTAATAACACATGAATCTTGTTTGAGTAACCGGATACCTTCTGACATTCATTAGTGCAATAAACATGTAAGATTTAGAAAACAAGTATTGGAATGTCTTGACATCTTGTAGGGTGGAAACAAGTTCATTGGTAACGTAGGACATCATACAAAACCATTATGGATCACATGTTATTGAATAACTTTGGAAACTTTTTTAATAGAACAATTGTTCACTTTCATGCCAAAGATATGGTATAGATTATGCTTTACATACCTTACTGTCAACCTTCAATACTAGTCTCAAATGGACTTCTCGTCTTTTTGGATTACTTATCTACAATGAACATATATAGCAATCTAGTATTAGCAACCAAATGTCATAATTCAATTATTTGAATTCACCAAACTAGTGGTTAAGTAGTAAGCCTTAATTACACTATAAAGGGTGTCACTTTAACCCTCTTATACTCCAATTACATTCACATGTCATGCATATTCATACAACATCCTCCAATATCAAGTTTGGATTCATTTATCCTTCCAACTAATCCATTAAACCAAATTGAGCCATCAACATAAATAATCATCAATTCAATAGTATATCACCATATCCACCTTCCATAACTCAATTACCATATCCACCTTCCCTAACTCAATTACTATATCTACTTTCCATAATTCAATACAACCAAACCATGGAAAATAGTCCATAACCCTATTTTCATCACCTTTCAATAACAACCAATACATATAATCCTCTATCACACATATACATATGGAAAAGAACAAAGTCAAACAATATTCATACCTTAGAATTCACCTCTTGATTATGCAATCCTGTTTGCACAAATAATAGGTGTCGTTCGAAGCTCTCGAGATGAAAAACGCAGTTATCGGTTTACTTTAGAATTTCTACGGTTGAATCAAAAGTAATTTAAAGGTCAAATTTGGCTAGGGTTTGTTCTTCCTCAATGATTGATGATGAAAATGAGTTTTTGAACTCATATACAGATATATATACACATATTCCCATCCATAATATAATAGAAAATGACCAAAATGCCTTTAAAATTTAAATAATGTTAAATCTGTTCTTTGGTGGACTGTTTTGATAAGCTAAAGTAGATCGACCATAACTCTTTGATACAATATTTTATTTGGGTGAAATTGGTATCGTTGGAAGAATAATTCAAAGGGCTTTCATTTCATATAAAGTAGGCCACCCAGTTCGTCCTGTACAAGGAGTTATGGCCGTTTGAAGTTGACCCTAAAAATCTGTTTTGATAGGTTGAAGTAAAACGAGTATAACTCCTTACTCAGATGTTGGATTTGGATGAAATCAATTGCATTAGAAATAAGACTCAAAGATATTTCTTTTCATAGGTCGCAGTTCTCCCAGTTCATTATATTAAGGGAGTTATAATCGTTTTAAGTTGACCTAAAAATTCGAATGGCCTCAGTAGTTTGTGTGTAGGAAATTTTCCTGCACATTTACTATTCCCAAATATCCTGGCCACCATTTTATAGTTTCGAATGTGCTCGATTATATCCGAAACCTATCCGTTTTTGGAAATATTTATATCGTTGGAAATCTTATTCAATAAACTTCGCATGGAACCATCGACGGGCAAATTCCGGTATAAATAAAATAAAAAAATTAATTCTATATAAATAAGACCAATACACGTACTTGAATACGCCAATACACGTACTTGAATATAGGGTATTACATCCTTCCCCCTTTTAGGACATTCGTCCTCGAATGTTAGCATAGTTATTCAACCAAAGCAAGTTCAAGTCCATCATTAATATTCACATTATCACATAAATACTATGCATATATAAAAAAACTTACTTGTTAATGTTCTAACTCTGTTTCTTTAACTTACTCTTCATCTTTGAACAAATGAGGG
This sequence comes from Capsicum baccatum var. pendulum, assembly GCA_030864225.1. Lineage (NCBI taxonomy): Eukaryota > Viridiplantae > Streptophyta > Magnoliopsida > Solanales > Solanaceae > Capsicum > Capsicum baccatum. The sequence goes on along the minus strand of CM061551.1, from coordinate 29,311,433 downwards.
TACTTAGATTTCATTGCTTCCTTAGCTTTCCATGTAATCTCTTCCCTTTGACGATTTCTCCAACATACTTTCACAGATGCTATCTCTTTATTTCTCATCTTCTTAACTTTGCGATCTAGAATAGAAATAGACACTTCCTCATAGGTAAGATCTTCCACAACTTGCACATCCTTAGTAGAAGTGATATGTGATGGATCTCCGATTCACTTTCGAAGCATTGACACATGAAATACCAGATGTACTGATGAGAGCTCTTGGGATAGCTCTAATTCATATGCAACTTGTCCAAACCTTCAAGTGATCTTATACGGGCCTATATAACGTGGACTTAACTTCTCTTTCTTTCCAAATCTCATTACCCCTTTCATTGGTGATACCTTCAAAAATACCCAATCACCTATAGAAAACTCTAGCCCTCTCCTTCTACTATCCGCATATGACTTGTGTCGACTTTGGGCTATTTTCAGTCGTTGCTGAATTACTTTAACCTTCTCTATGGCTTGATAAACAAGATCCGGTCCGAACAAAAGAGTTTCACCCACTTCGAACCATCCTATTGCTGATCTACACTTCCTTCCATATAAAGCTTCATATGGTGCCATTTTGATACTTGAATGATAGCTATTATTGTAGGCAAGCTCAATAAGAGGTAAATGATCATCCCAATTGCCCTTAAAATCTATTACACAAGCTCGTAGCATATCTTCAAGTGTTTGGATGATACGTTCTGCTTGTCCATCTGTTTGAGGGTGAAAAGCTGTACTCAACTTCACTTGTGTTCCCAAACACCTCTGAAAAGACTTTCAAAATTTTGCGATAAATTGGGTTCCCCGATCTGATATAATAGAATTGGCATTCCATGTAATCGAACTATCTCTTTAATGTATAGCTTCGTATACTATTCAACTGTGTAAGTAGTCCTAGCTGGTAGGAAATGAGCGGATTTGGTAAGCCTATCAACAATCACCCATATAGAATCGAACTTCTGGGATGTACGAGGCAAACCAATAACGAAATCCATGTTGATCATGTCCCATTTCCAGCTTGGAAGATAAATGCATTGCGTATAACCTCCGGGTTTTTGGTGCTCAACTTTAACTCTTTGACAATTTGTACATTCAGCTACGAATTCTGCAATGCTCTTCTTTTTGTCATTCCACCAATACATATCTTTCAAATCTTGATATATTTTGGTTGATCCTGGATGAATAAAATACCTTGAACAATGTGCCTCTGTCATAATCTTCTTTCTTAGCCCGTCTACATCCGGCACACACAATCGGTTTTGGCACTGAAGTACTCCTTCTCGCATAAGCTCAAATGCCTTGGTCGCACCACTCTGAACGTTCTCCTTAAGCTGTAGTAAAATAGGATTTGCATATTGCTTCTCTTTTACTTCAGCTACTAATGAAGATTTCGCAGCATTATGTACGATAAGCTCTTTATCCGGAGTTTCAAGAAGGCGAACTCCCAACCTAGCTAACTGGTGAAGATCTTTAATCATCCCTTGCCTTTCTATAGGCGCCATCATAGCCTTACGACTTAACGTATCAGCTGCCACATTTGCTTTCCCTGGATGGTACATGATATCAACATCGTAGTCCTTTAATAGTTCAAGCTATCTCTGCTGCCTTAAATTTAGATCCTTCTGATTAAAAATATATTGCAAGCTCTTATGGTCAGTATATATATCAACATGAACCCCATATAAGTAGTGGCACCATATCTTTAAAGCAAAAATAACTGTTGCCAGCTCAAGATCGTGTGTAGGATAGTTTTTCTTATATGGCCGCAATTGTCTAGAAACATATGTTATTACCTTACCATGCTGCATCAATACATATCCTAAACCAATTTTGGAAGCATCACAATACACTGTATACCCTTCGGTGCCTTCTGGAAATACCAACACGGGTGTAGAAATCAACTTGTTCTTTAAATCTTGAAAACTCTTCTCACAGGCATCATTCCATTGAAATTTGGATGCTTTATGGGTTAGCTTGGTTAAGGGTGCTAAAATAGAAGAAAAGTCTTCAACAAACCTTCTATAATAACTGGCCAACTCGAGAAAACTATGAATCTCCGTAGGCGTTGTGGGCCTTGGCCATTTCTTCACAGCTTCTATCTTTTAAGCATTAACCTTTATCCCTTCACTAGATACAATATGACCCAAAAATGCCACCGACTTTAACCAAAACTCACATTTAGAGAACTTTGCATAAATCTTACAATCACGAAGAGTCTGTAATGCCTATCATAAGTGATTGGCATGGTCCTCTTCTGATCTAGAATAAACTAGAATATCATCTATAAGAACTATCACAAATACATCCAGGAATGGCTTAAACATCCTATTCATCAAATCCATAAAAGCTGTGGGTGCTTTGTTAGCCCAAATGTCATAACTAGAAACTCATAATGACCATACCGTGTTCGTAAAGTTTTCTTGGGTATATCCTTCTCTTTGACCCTCACTTGGTGGTAACCTGACCTCAAATCAATCTTAGAAAAGCACTTGGCGCCCTTTAACTGATCAAATAAATCATCAATTCTTGGGAGAGGATATTTATTCTTTATAGTCACCTTATTCAATTGTCGATAATCAATACACATCCTCAACGAGCCATCCTTTTTGCGCACAAATAACACTGGTGCTCCCCAGGGGGACATACTAGGCCTTATGAATCCCTTCTCTAGCAAATCTTTCAATTGCTTTTTCAATTCTCGTAATTCTGCTGGGTCCATTCTATATGGAGGAATAGAGATTGGTTGGGTGCCTGGTATTACATCAATACCAAACTCTACTTCTCGTTCAGGAGGCAAACCTGGAAGATCTTCAGGAAATACATTAAAAAATTCATTTACCGCCGGGACAGCGTGAAGAGTTGGTGGCTCCGCTTATGTATCCTTTACTCTAACTAAATGATACATGCATCCCTTGGAAATCATTCTTCTTGCCTTAAAATAAGAAATAAATCTACCTCTTGGCGTGCCAATTTCACCTTTCCATTCAAGGACTGATTCATTTGGAAAATGGAAATATACCTTTTTCGTGCAGTAATCAATTATGGCATAACAAGATGCCAACTAGTACATACCCATTATAACATCAAAATATACCATTTCTAACTCCACGAGATCAGCCATCGTATCACAACCACAAATAGTTACTATGTAGTTTCGGTAAACCCTTCTAGCTATAATAGATTCCCCAACCGGTGTGGACACTTCAAATGGCCTAATCTAACAGTTCAGGTATTCTTTCGAACTTTGCAACAACCAATTGAGTAACATAAGATAATGTAGAACCGGGATCAATTAAGGCATATACATCGAATAAAAAGATAGACAATGTACCCGTAACCACATCTGGGGAAGCCTCTAAATTCTGTCGATCCGCTAGAGCATACATATGATTTTGAGCCCCGCTAGAACTCGTGGCTCTTCTATTACCTCTAACACGACCCATTGGTTGTGCACCCCTTCCTGAATAAGGCATCGATGATGATGATGCAACAAATGACCCCGTAGGTCGTGTCATACCCCTTATGCCCCTTCGTAGGCATTTTCTCATCATATGCCCCGACATACCGCACCAAAAGCAAACATTGGTCCCCAGCCGAAATGTGCCCAAATGATACCTTCCACATTTATTGCATGGCTCTCAAGGAGGTCTCGATTGGATAATATTCCCTTGCCCTTGGTACCCCACTATCTGCGAACTCTGACTCTTACTTCTGTGCCCAAATTGATTTCCTCTGGACCCTTGGAACTGTGGTGGGGCACTAGCTGTAGAATAAGAAGATAATGGCCTAGGTGGTCTAGTAGAAAACTGTGGTCTGAACCCTCCTTGGGATACCATGAACTGCCCTGTAGATCTAGACCTCTTGGAATATCCTCTTTCTAATTCCTGTGTTCTTCTCCTCTGCTTCTGATCTTCCAGTTTCTATGCAAAAGCTTGGATCCTCGCTATGTCTATATCTTTATTCAAAGCGGCAATAGTACAATCTCTAACTAGATATGGATCCAGCCTATCTACATATTGATGAACTCTATTATCCATAGTAGCTACAACATTAGGATCATATCTCGACAAGGAATTAAATCGGAGACTGTACTCCCTCACACTCATATTCCCCTGACGAAGATTTAAAAACTGATCTGCACGCGCTTGATGAATCTCGAATGGAAGATAATGATCAAGAAATGCCTCTTTGAACTCTTTCCAAGTAGCTGGGGGTGCATCAATACCCCTAGATCATTTCCAGTCCTCATACCAATATATAGCCTCCCCTTTGAATCTATACGCCGCTAAATCCACTGTATTTCTACCCGTTACATGCATAACATCTAAGGCCCTTTGAATTTGATCAATAAAGTACTGTGGGTCCTCGTTAAGATCTGATCCAGTAAAAGTGGGAGGATCCATCTTAAGAAAATCCTGTGTTTGAAGGCTAGCCGCCCTATTTGTACCACTAGGATCCGTGGTAGGAATGTCTTGCCCTTGAGCTTGCCCAACAACTATACGAGTCAAAAGTTGCACTGAATTTCTAAGATCTTGATCAGCAGCATTAATAGGTGGCTCTGGGGCTATAGTTCTTCTCCCCCTTATTTCTTCTGGAGTAGAAGAAGTTTCTGATGCATGCTCAGCTGGAGCCTCACTTTGATTATCTGGTATAGTGGGTGACTTACTAGTCCCCTCTCCGGCAGCCACATCTACTTATTTACCAGTATTCTTGCTTCTGGTAATCGGCATTATTACTATAATAAGAGAAACAAACGGATTTAGTGGTCAACTATGACTTCATATACAATATAGTATTTATCGCATGATCTAAGACATGAAGAAAAAAACAATTCCTAAATGTCCATAGCCTCCTATTTCTAGATGCGGTGCACGACACACCGATAAATAAAACTCTACGTAGACACGGCTTTGTAGACTCACTAGGACGAACTTCTCTGATACCACTATTGTCACGCCTTAAATCCTATTGTTGCGGACTGACACCCATAACCGAGGAGGCCCGGGAGAACCAACTCATAACCTTATACTTCCCATGCATACCTCTATGACAACCCAAAATTCGGACAGTATCATGTCGCATATAAAAGGAAATAATCACCTGTATAAGCTTGACCACACATATATATGTATATACAATACTTGGACGTTGGAGCCATCACGTCTATTAACAAAATACCACCTTGACTGTACATTAGGTCTACAAAGCCTCTAGACAATACACAGAGTTTAACTAAGGTTGGGACACACCCCGCCATATAACTAACTTCTATACAATACCAAAAGTGACTGGATATGACACGGAAAGCCCCGAAGCAAACTGGAGCTCACCAAAAGCAGTTGGATATCCTAGCTCCTACTTGTACGGTGTATGAGCTGAGGTACCTGTGCCTGCAGCATGAAATGCAGGTCCCCCATGGGGAACGTCAGTACAAATTATGTACTGAGTATGTAAAGCTGTAGATAATCACATATGATATAGAAGCTCAATAGAAATCAGAAACAAGTGAATAAATCGTACTAGGAGTGGACCACACTTACTAGAACTTGTGACAACCTGTACATTATATTTATTCAATCACTTTACCTTCGTTCTTATCATCTTTGTAATCATTAGTGTACTGTACTGTGACCATTAGGCTGCCTCTAGTACATATCAACTGGGATCGACCCATGATAGGCTTATGCCCCTGGGATACCACCCATAAACACATAAATAGGGATCGACCCATGATAGGCTTATGCCTCTGGGATACCACCCGATAAGAGAGAACTTCCATCACTTGGTTCAATTAATTTTTGCGATTGTTGTTTCGATCGCCACCGCATTTTTGATACTTTAAAACAATGATATATCAATAAGAGACATATAAATAGATCATCAATGCAATAACGATGAAGTAAGAACTCATTGGCACATCAATGAAGTGTTTTGAAGTCATCAATGCCATAACAATGAAGTAGGAACTTATTGGTATATCAATGAAACGTTTTGGAGTCATTAATAGCATATGGATCTTGTTTGAGTAACCGGATACCTTTTGACATTCATTAGTACAATAAACATGTAAGATTTGGAAAACAAGTAAGTATTGGAATGTCTTGACATCTTGTAGGGTGGAAACAAGTTCATTGGTAACGTAGGACATCATACAAAACCATTATGGATCACATGTTATTGAATAACTTTGGAAACTTTTTTAATAGAACAATTGTTCACTTTCATGCCAAAGATATGGTATAGAATATGCTTTACATACTTGACTGTCAACCTTCAATACTAGTCTCAAATGGACTTCTCATCTTTTTGGATCACTTATCTATAATGAACATATATAGCAATCTAGTATTAGCAACCAAACGTCACAATTCAATTATTTGAATTCACCAAACTAGTGGTTAAGTAGTAAGCCTTAATTACACCATAAAGGGTGTCACTTTAACCCTCTTATACTCCAATTACATTCACATGTCATGCATATTCATACAACATCCTCCAATATCAAGTTTGGATTCATTTATCCTTCCAACCAATCCATTAAACCAAATTGAGCCACAGATATAAATAATCATCAATTCAATAGTATATCACCATATCCACCTTCCATAACTCAATTACCATATCCACCTTCCCTAACTCAATTACCATATCCACCTTCTACAATTCAATACAATCAAACCATGCAAAATACTCCATAACCCTATTTCTATCACTTTTCAATAACAACCAATACATATAATCCTCTATCACACATATACATATGGAAAAGAACAAAGGCAAAAAATATTCATACCTTAGAATTCACCTCTTGATTATGCAATCCTGTTTGCACAAATAATAGGTGTCGTTCGAAGCTCTCGAGATGACAAACGCAGTTATCGGATTACTTTGGAATTTCGTTGAATCAAAAGTAATTTAAAGGTCAAATTTGGCTAGGGTTTGTTATTCCTCAATGATTGATGATGAAAATAAGTTTTTGAACTCATATACATGTATATATACACATATTCCCATCCATAATATAATAGGAAATGACCAAAATGCCTTTAAAATTTAAATAATGTCAAATCAGTCCTTTGGTGGACAGTTTTGATAAGCTAAAGTAGATCGACCATAACTCTTTGCTCCGATATCGTATTTGGGTGAAATTGGTATCGTTGGAAGGATAATTCAAAGGGCTTTCATTTCATATAAATTAGGCCACCCAGTTCGTCCTGTACAAGGAGTTATAGTCGTTTGAAGTTGACCCTAAAAATCTATTTTGATAGGCTGAAGTAAAACGAGTATAACTCCTTACTGAGACGTTGGATTTGGATGAAATGAATTGCATTGGAAAGATGACTCAAAGATCTTTCTTTACATAGGTCGCAGTTCTCCCAGTTCATTATATTAAGGGAGTTATGATCATTCAAAGTTGACCCAAAAATTCGGCGGGCCTCAGTAGTTTGTGTGCAGGAAATTTTCCTGCACATTTACTATTCCCAAATATCCCGGCCACCATTTTATAGTTTCAAACACGCTCGATTATATCCGAAACCTATACGTTTTTGGAAATATTTATATCGTTGGAAATCTTATTCAATAACCTTCGCATGGAACCATCAACGGACAAATTCCGGTATAAATAAAATAAAAAAATTAATTTCATATAAATAAGATCAATACATGTACTTGAATACGCCAATACACGTATTTGAATACGGGGTGTTACAACTTCATCTATCATATGAGGATTTTGAAATCCATTAAAATAATTAGCAAGCAAGTGACAAGTTCTTGACTTAACCAATTACTATTTTATTAAGACAAAATAAACAGTAGTAACTATTCTTTTTGATATAAAGAAAATAACTTTACATGCTAAAAACAAATATATCTACCAACAATGAATTTAAACAAAGCATAAAAACGTCTTTTAAGCAAAGATTGAAACTTTATTCATAATAATCAAAGAATAAAGTCAAAAGGGAGAAACAATCAATATTATCTATTCTTTTCAACATAAAAGAAACAATTTTACATGCTAAAAACAAACATATCCGTTAACAATGAATTTAAACAAAGCATAAGTACATCTTTTAAACAAAGATTGAAACTTTATCTATAATAATCAAAGAATAAATTAAAAAAGAAGAAACAATCAATATTAACTATCCTTTTCAACATAAAGGAAACAACTTTACATGCTAAAAATAAACATATCCACCAATAATGAATTTAAACAAAGCATAAGTACATCTTTTAAGCAAAGATTGTAACTTTATCTATAATAATCAATAAAGTCAAAAAGGTACATACAACTATTGTTAGCTCATTTTTATACCATGAATATAAAAATAACCATAATATCGATACCACAACGTCCTATGGCCTTCAAGGCCGTCTAGACCAAGCAGTCCCAGTAAACAAAATTATAACTATGAACTATGAAGAAGAAAACGATAATAAAACCAAAAAAAGGAAAAGGTGTGTTTAACTTTTTTGGGGGCAACAAAATGGGACTACAAGCTTTCTTCGGAGTCTTGATCACCACCGAAAAGCATTCAACTTGAGAACTTTAATTAGCCCATGAATTTCATGGAAAAGGAATTTTTTTTACTAAAACAAAACTCTTCTTTGCTCATAGCTTTTTTTCCAACTTTGAGACTTGGTCTTTCTATCAAAATAGTGGTAGTATTTATAGGAAAAGATGATGATTCAATTCTTTTCCTCCACCAATATGGGAGAGAAAATTTAGGGGTATTTTTAAAATTTTAAAATTGAAGATAAGGTGAGGTGAGATAAGCTGCGGGAAAATTGTACAATATAGTACAATTTTTGAATTTCAAAATTTGAAAAAGAACAAGGTTGAGGGAGAATTTATACAATGTAATATAATTTTTAAATTTTAAAATTTGAATTTGAAAAAAGGACAAGGTTGAGGAGAAATTGTACAATGTAGTACAATTTTTGAATTTCAAAATTTGAATTTGAAAAAAGGACAAGGTTGAGGAGAAATTGTACAATGTATTACAATTTTTGAATTTCAAAATTGAAAAAAGGACAAGGTTGAGTAAAAAATTATACAATGTAGTATAATTTTTGAATTTCAAAATTTGAATTTAAAAAAAGGATAAGGTTGAGAGGGAATTGTACAATGTATTACAATTTTTGAATTTCAAAATTGAAAAAAGGACAAAGTTGAGGGAGAATTGTACAATGTAGTACAATTTTTGAATTTCAAAATTAAAAAAAGAACAAAGTTGAGGGAGAATTGTACAATCTAGTACAAATTTAAAATTATTTTTGGTGGAAATTGGGTAGAAGTTATGAGAGTTTTTGAGAATTTTGAGATTATTTAAAATATAACCCCAATTGGGATTTAAAATTTAGTCAAATTTATTTAATTTTGACTAATAAAAATCAATTGGCGGATTGCATTGCAATTATGGACAATTTGATTTCAAATATGGCCAAATCGAATAGATTGGCTAAATTAAATTGAAATTCGAAACGAATTAATACTTTATTTAATCTCGAGCTTCTTGATGAGATAAAACCAAATAAATATTTGTCCAAATAAATTATTTTTGGAAACAAAATATATTCAAATCAAGGTCTTACCCATTTGAATTAATTTTTCAAGATAAGGATTGATTAAAATTCGATATTTCGTAAAATAGATATTTAAATAGCAAAATTATTTAATTTCGTATAATTGAATACGATAATATATAACCACTACTTAAAATAAAAAAAATCTAGATAAATGCTTTGAAACGCTTTTATTCGAACAAAATAAAAATATTATAATTTTATTTAAAATCGAAGAAACTCGAAATTAAACTTAGTTGTGAAGGGGAAAAATTAGGTATCAACATACGCCATGCCTGATGATAATTTAGTGAAACTTCATGATCCCTTAACATATCAGAAACAAAATTGTTGGGAGTGTATATTCTTTTGGTGTCCACAAAATTACCTAAAATCAGTCCAGCTACAACTTTTGTCATCCCTTGACGCCTTGCATAAACTTGACACTTTATTGAGCATGTATGAATCTCACAATACTTTCTTATCTTGAAAATGTTTGATTTATTAATTTTGGAAGAACGAAGAAATCAAGTACGGTCCTCTACCACACAAACTAAATAGTAATTTTTTACACTATAAAAAAAATATTTCCAATTTAATACACACAAACAGATATTCGATTTACATTCAATAATAATATCCGATTTAATACATACAAATATAAACTGAAAAAAGTTTTCAAACTACAAATAACACAATAGTTGTTACCTGTTAGCGTTTGACCTTTCAGTGCGATACGAGAACTGTTTCACAAATGCGTTCAACTCCATAACATTAGCCAGTGTTTGTTTATCCTTGTAAGTCTGTTTTACAGCTATGTTGATATTCGTTACATCATCAATTATTTCCGCATGTTTTTCTTCAACTTCTTCAAAATCTGGACTTAACCCTATTAAACGAACACAATCATTTGAAAATAGATTTCTCCATTCCGGAATTATTTTGTTACAACTATGTTTTCCAACACAAACAAATGCTCCTTCATTTGGATGAATTCACTCGTCCGATATATCCTTAGTTGTAACATACAACACATATTTTCAGAAAAAATCAACAATTGTTTTCTTCTGTTTCAGATAGACCTTCACACTTGTGTCATTGTGTATGACCATAGTTGGGCATTTATCACTTATTATGTACCTTATTTAAATTTTATTTGAAGTTGTGTCTATCCTCAGCTATATTGCAATTGCTTCTATTAATCTTTTGTAGTTGATAGTTGCATCATACATAATCCATCAATACCAAAGTCCCTCGTATACCTGTTTCATCAACTATTTTATTTTTCTTGCTTTTATCATGCAATCGATAAACATACACAACTTCAAATCAATTTGAATTTTTCAAGAGTATTTCATCATCATATTATATAAAATTTAACAATGTAACAATAAAGAATTGAAGAAACACATAAAAAAATCATTTAAATCTTTAAATACATTTGATTACAAAATATCAATTTTGATAAATAATTTAACATACCTGACGAATCCCATCTCCCTCCATGACATATCATGATTGAATGCAGATTATCAAAATTTGTATTTTTTCAACACAAGAATTAACTATGTTTGATTTTCTTTCAAATAAAATAATTCTCAGCAGTTGCATAAAAGAAACGGAAATTACGAAATTGATTTACTTGAACAAATAAATCGTGTAGAAAAAGAAGATGGTGTATGAAGATGGAAATTCTTAATAGAAGCATTAAAATAGGAGGGAAAAAAAGGTTAGAGGAATTTGGGAGGTGGAATTGTATCAATAATTAAGGCTAACTACATTTAAGGAAAGAAAGAATATTGTATATTAGTTATATTAAATCTTTATTTTCCTTTTCAGTAATTACTTTTTGGTATTTTGAAAAAATTAAAAAATACTGTTTAACTAATTTTTTTAAAATAAAAATTGTTATAACTTGAAAACTAAAAAGTTTTGCTATAACTCGTAATAAATAATCTAATAAGTTTATTTAGTTAATCATAGTATATCCATGAATTATCCATATTTTAGAATGAATAATATGAGTTAGCCCATATTTGACCCACTATTAAATAAATTGGATACCAACTCATTTAATACGAATAAAATGAATGAATAATAATATAATTTATTCATTTTGTCACCCCTACCCATCAACGTCTTTTTGTTACCATTAGCATCTTTCTTCATATTCCATGAAGATCTAAGATTTACATTATCAAATTTTTGTTTCATATTCCCAGGAGTGTAGTCTTTACAAAATTCTACTCTTTTCCATCTGTCTCCCTCTTTTTAGAGTTACAAAAGTTTTCCTATCGAGTCAGGGTTTTTTTATACGGTTTTTGAAACATAAAAAGTAATTTGTCTTTCTCTTGATATGCTAAAAGGAAAAACTAAAAGTAAAAATTTAATTTTAATATAATAAACAAATAAAAGTGAATAGTGGTCCTAATATTTAATAACGAAGGGAGTAATTAATTTTTATTCTAAAATAGTATTCTTTTCTTTAATAAAAAAGGGAAAGTAGGGAAGAGGAAATTACAAGGTGGAGAATCAAACTTTCACCAACAGATAAAAGTAAGTAGCCAACTAACTGAGCTACTAAGAATTCCAACAATATGTTCAATTTATCTTGGCTCATAATCTGCAAAATGATGAAAATACTGTTTTAAATTTTCCTTTAACATTTAAGGTTTCATCGTCATGTGTATTATATATATCTATAATCTATATCTATATCTATATCTATAATCTATCTATAACCTATATTTATATCTATATCTATATCTATATCTATATCTATATCTATATCTATATCTATAATCTATAATCCATATCCATATCAATAATATATTAAAAGTGTGAAGGACCTTAATTTATAATCTATATCTATATTTATAATCTATAATCTATAATATATTAAAAATGTGGGACCTTAGAAATATTGTTTAAACTTTTTGGCCTTTATTAAAAGTCTTTGTTTTAGACAAAATCGTCTTTTTGATATTTTTTTCTAATATTTAAGAATTAAAAAATAATTAAATATATTTATGATAAATATTTCCTTATTAGAAGTTATCTTAATTAATAACAACTAAGACTTTTTTCACTAGTTATTTGCATAAAGCCAAAAGATGTTGTAAGGCCCTGTTTATTCAAGGGAAAAAGACATGGACTGATTCATTTTAAAATAATTGGCCCATGTTTGGGTTTATGGTCAGTCGGTCCAAATAAATTTCATATTATGGTCATTTCATAATTTGAATCATTTTGGCTCAGGTAGTTCAGAAACAGTTCATATATTATATTGATACAATCCATATACCATACTGATACAGTTTGTGAAAGAAAAATGGAGCAGCGAATTATGGGTAAAAATTGTATCATTGTTATATGGAATATGCATTTTTAAGTAAAAAATACCTATATAACGACATGTTTACTGTTATTTACCTAAAATCCCAACTATTTTCTAAATTTCAGAAAATTACACCTTTTAACCTTTGATGATACATATAACTAACGTGAGATACATCTTACAGATACATCTAACAATTAAACTAATTTGCATAATTTAAGGGATGTAACAGCTAAACTAGCATTAATTTAACAATTAACCTAACTAATAATGGTAAAAACTCAATAAAATCCCACGAAAAAGGTAATTTGTTTGTTATTCCACCTTTTAAAACAAAATCTCTTCCATAATCAGTTTCAAATAGAAACTATTCATACAACTTCTGTTTTTATTTTCTTGATTTTGTTTGAAGTAATTGCAATGAATATTTCAATGTTATTACGTCATTCCGGCGTTTGGATTAACGATATAAAGTACGAGGGCTGTAAGAGTAATAGAATTGTTGTTAGTCAACATGTAACGTATGATAAATTGATTTCGTCCATTACTGTAGAACTGAAAAGTAGAAAAAAATTAAGGCTCGTTACATAGTTGATGATAATGCGGCACCGTTGTTGATTCGTAATGAGATGGGTACGAAGCTTTATATTCAAATTAAGAAAAGTGAGCCTGGTTTTGGGATGTATCCACTTATCATCACTACAGTAGATAAATTTGATAGTGAGATGTTGTTTGATGGGAAAGCTGGTGCACTAATGTTTTGGATAATTCGTGTGAAGATATTGCAGAATTAATTAGTTATAATTCTTATTGTTTTGCTCCATTGCCTTTGTCCAATATGAAAGGGAACAAGATCATTACTGATTGCAAAAATAGTGAAGTTAAGGTTTGGCAAATCTACAAGGACAAGTGTATTCTTATTTCAGTTATGATATGGTATGCAATTGAGCATTTCTTCAATTTCTATGCGAAAAGATCTGACAAAATTTTTTTTGTATCTTGTTTAACGTTTCAAAAGTAGTTATCTGTCTCTTATTTATTCAATATGCCTTTAACGTAAAATTGATTGTTGTTTTACATGATTCTATTTTTGTTATTTTTAGTAGGCCGAGATACATATTTGGTCTAATTAAATACATTTTTTCTTCATCTTGTATCTCTGGTTCGAGTTGTGTATATATATATATATCTTCATGTTTTAGTTTTAGTGATATAAGCATACCAAAGATACATATTGATTGTGTTAAAGATACATATTGTGCACGATAGTACATATATGTATCTCTCGTTAATTTTTTCTATACGATAAAATAAATCTCAAGTTTTTAACATATTGCCAGTGAAGATACATATAACTAACGTGAGATACATCCTACAGATACATTTAATAATTAAACTAATTTGCATAATTTAAGGGCTGTAACAGCTAAAGTTCCTTTAATTTAGCAATTGACCTAACTAATAATGGTAAAACTGAATAAAATCCCACGAAAATAGGTAATTTGTTTGTTATTCCACATTTTTGAACAAAAATTCTTTCATATTTTATTTCCATTTATAAACAATTCCTAAGACCTTTTTATTATTTTTTCTTGATTTTGTTTGAAGTAATTGCAATAATATTTTAGTGTTGTTACATCATTTCGACCTTTGGATTAACAATATAACGCACGAGGGCTAAATAATTGAATTAAAAAAAATAAAATGCGAGAAACATATAACATACCCCTGTCACACCCCTTTTTTAACCAAAAAGATATGATTTAATGTTTGAAAGAGTTTTTATTATTAAAGTTGCAAAAATGAAGATTGTTTCGAAAAGGATTCGTTTTACAATCAACTCAGAGTCGCCACTTGGCATAAATCGAGTGTGTCAAGTCATCTTTGAAAAATTCTTTTTCAAAACGATTTGACTCTTTGAACTGGTTTGCGAACAGAGATTCTGGTTAAGAAATTTTGTTGACCAAGGAGAAGTGTTAGGCACCCCTCGATCCCATGGTTCGACCACGGTCGCTTCATGGAGTATATGAGCTATTTTGGCACTACAAATGTATAAACCACACAAAAATACATAAAACAATCAAACAAACAAATAAAACAAAACAAATCCAAAATATAGCGGCGAGTACAATTATACAGTCCAAAATAGAAAAATGCGAAAATATAAATCGTATTCTAAACTAGTCCTAGACCAAACTCCATCCGACGTTCCGGGACTTTATCATACGCCTTCTTCAAGTACAAATTTCTCGGAGCATTTCCCGGATAAAAATAATACAGATACCTCGAGACATTCCCCGACCAAATGCATACACTTGAATCTAATATGATAAACTAGAAAACATTCAATACACACACATTCAAACATTCAACAAAACACCATTCCTAAATTTTGCCTACCCGAACCTAAAGTTTTGCCTATTAAGCTTTCGGCCTAAAATATGATCTATCGAGTTCACAAACTTTATATTTATTCCAAATTAAACAAACCAACAATAAATCAAGATTAATCTAAATTCACTATTTTTTATCAATTTCTCAATTCCGATCCGAATTTTCTTTTAACACCAAATTTCCACAACTCGTAATCCAAGGAAATCAATAATAAATCAAACAAGTAGCAATTCAATCACCAATCAAGATCAATCAACATAATATTCAATTCGATGCACCGAATATCATCAACAGTGAAATAAAAGAGTGAAAGAGTAGAAGTGAACCTCAATTTGAAGCTTTAACTCAATGTTATTGAATAAAGATAGCCCGCAACTAGAAATCTCGAACTGAACCTCAACCACAACCATACTCGACTCGATATAGAGAAATACAACCCGATTAGATCTGAAAACCAACGGAGAATCTTAAAAGGGACGACTCCAGCTCGGTATTGAAAACTAATGACAAAATTGAGTTCAAATTGAATAAAAACCAATGAACAAACCGCAAAAATAAAAAACCCAATTGATCCAAAATCAGAATCGCTAAAAAAAACCATGGCCGAATCCGATTTCAGGAAGAACCGACCTCGCTTCGCTCGTTTTCGATGGATTTCACTTGAATCAGACCACAATGGATCGGTTTCAATTAATTTAAGGCTGCTTTTGCAAATTCCATCGAACTTGGCCGGAACGGAAACTAAAATAGGGCCGCAGCTACTAGATGCCGATTGAGCGGCCTAGTCGGAGCTGGGAGGGGGTGAGATTGGTGGCGTTCACCAGTGGAGAGGGCATTTTTCGACAGTTTAGCCTAGTTTTTCGGTGACAGAGCAGTCACCGAAACATTGTTCTCTGGCTTCTCTCTCAATTACTTCTCCCAATCCCCTTTTCTCGCTCAATTTTGTAATCACCGTCGACCCCCCCACACCGTGTGCGTGTGTGTGCTTAATTCACCTAATACCAAGAAGAAAAAATGGAGGTTTATGTGTGTGTGTCTACATCTGTGAGTGTGTTCCCCTTTCCCAATGGTGTTTGTAGATTGTTATGTGAATGAATTATTGTGAATAATGGAAAAATGGAGGTTTTTGTGGATAGGAAGACGGATGAGCATACAACTGTGCATTGTTCAAAGGATATTGAGAAAGTGGAGTGGGATTTCTTAGATTTTGGAAAAAGAAACCTTGTTGCAAGTGGTTATGTGGATTTAATATGTAAGCTTGGGATTGAGGTTGACAATATTGGCGGGTTGGACCTCTCAAACTCTGCTTTGGCCCTGGAATGACAATAGGTGTGTTTTCCTTCTTCTTTCCTTCAGTTTCCCTTGATTGATTGCATATCGTCCCAAATGTTTCACAGAATCCTTCTGTCCATCAAACTCCCCAAATTTTGATGTCTCAAAGCTTGGAGGAAGGTTAACACTTGAAAACATGCCCCAGATTTTATATGAAACATCTTTATAGCCAACAATTCCCAGGTAACTTTTTATATCACTTTCTACACTCTTCACTTTCCCCATCATTTTCTCTGACTTTTCTGGCATGCTAGGCTTCTTGGTAAGAAATTTTGGCAGTCCACTTAACTTTACTGTAGGCTCAAGAGTATAGCAATGATCATCAAGAGTATTGAACGTGGATTCACTAGTGGATTGAGGAAGCACAATCGTTGGATTGATAGCCAAAGTGGAAGCTTCAGTAGAAGGTTGAGCAACAAAAGCATAGACGGTATGTGGTGCTATGAATGTGGCAGGCTTATACTAAGGAGTTAAAGAAAAAGTGGTGGAGGTATTGGGGTTCATTTGACGTGGAATGAATTCTGCGGCATGCTGTGGTGCATCCACAATAACAGTAGGAAACTGACTTTTCAATTTTGGTAGAAGACTCAAGGTATTTACAACGTTAGTAGTGGGGAACGGAGGATGAGGAAGCAGCCCATTGGCCCAAGCTCAATATATTTCCATCATTTATTGCCTTAGTCTCAAATTTTCTTCCCTTAAACTATCGTTCTCCTGACTCTTTGTTTGATCCATGAGGTCACTCTCTATATCCTTGTTGGACACATCTAAACCTCCTTTAGATTTGGCGTGATGTGGAGGACCAGCTAGAATGCCACAAACCAACCACTTTAAACAGACTCAACACAAAATAACAAATGGGTTAGAGTTCAAGACTTTTTCAAAACCTCTTTTTCCTTTTTTTTTTCTTTTTAAAAGATCACCGAACCTAAAAAGGGAGCCTACATATCTCACTTTTGAGAGAGATGAATCAGGTGTGCTTAGTTCGTGAAGTTTGGCCACAAAATGACCGATCAACTCTTTTTCTTTTTTTTCTAGAAACTTTAAGAAGAAAAGAAAATAACAAATTGTCAAAAGAATTGACAATTTTTTTTTTGATTTTTTCAGCTTTAAAATCCCTATACAAAATAAAACCTATGATTACCAAAGAAAAAACTTTTTGAATTTTTGATTTTGAATTTCATATGAAAATGATACTTGAACCTATTAAAGAAAAATCTTTTTGTAGTTTTCTTTTAAAAGATGTATATGACACCTGCTCTAAATGAAGAGTAAAGAAAATCTTTTTGATTTATTTTAAATAAGATCACCGAATCCACGAAGGGCTGCCTATACATCTCACTCCCGAAAGAGGAGAATCAGGAGTGTGTAGTTCGTTCAGATTGGACAATTAGGGATTAACTAATAGATTGACCCTAATTTAAGAGACACGATCAAGACAAATGAATAAAATCTTTTTTGAGTTTTCAATTTGACACTTCACATAATAATGACCCCAACAACTATGAAAGAAAAATCTTCTTGATATTTTCGTTATAAGAAATGTACAAGACTTCTACCATGTTTTTTTGAATTTTTCTTTTATAAAAAGCTCTTATTGAAAAAAAATCTTTTTGAAATTTTCGAATTGTGAATGCTTACTAAAGAAACAAAAGAAAAATCTTTTTGATGTTTTGTTTTTTGAGTACATGAGTGCAAAAGGTAATCTTTCTGAATTTTTGAATTGTGAAAAACAAAAGGTCATAAAGAACACTACAAAAAACTGTGAAACTCTTTTTTTTTACCTCACTTTTCTTCTTTTTCCTTTTTATTCGAACTTTTCCTTGCTTACACACTTTTCTTTAATTCTAACATATGCTTTTCTCAAATCATTCCATCAAATGACCACCCACTCCATACACCCGACGGCTCCCCTCCTAAAATAAGAGTGACTTAACTAGAGGTCTTGTACACACGTGTACTACGAAACTTGTTGCGAAAAAATGACTCGAATTATGCACGTGATGACAGATATAAAGCGGTAACACATAAGAAAAGCTATAAACACGTCGCATATAGTAATCAACAATGATAAAACAATAACACGAACGATAACACAAACAACATCTATAAATCCATAGTGTCAAACTAGGTCGATACCACTCAAAAAATAAGCTTGAATTCTGAATAGTCCCCAGTGAAGACGCCAGAGCTGTCACACCCTATTTTTTAAACCAAAAAGATATGATTATAAAGTTAGAAAGGGTTTTTATTAGTAAACTGACAAAAATGAAGATTTATTTCGAAAAGAATTCATTTTACAATTAACTCAGAGTCACCACTTGACATAAATCGAGTGTGCCAAGTTATCTTTGGAAAATCTTTTTTCAAAACTATTTGACTCTTTGAACTGGTTTGCAAATAAAGATTTCGATTAAGGAATTCTGTTGATCGGGAAAAAGGTGTTAGGCACTCCTAGATCACGTGGTTCGATCACGGTCGCTTCATGGAGTATATGGGCTATTTTGGCACTACGAATGTATAAACCACACAAAAACACATAAAACAATCAATCAAACAAACAAAACAAAACAAATCTAAAATATAGCGTCCAGTCCAATTATACAGTCCAAAATAGAAAAATGCAAAAATATAAATCCTATTCTAAATTAGTTCTAGACTAAACTCCACCCAACGTTCCGGGCCTTGATCACACGCCATCTTCAAGTACAAATTTCTCAGGGCATCCCCAGATAAAAATAATACAGATACCTTAGGGCATTCCTCGGCCAAATGAATACACTTGAATCTAATATGATAAACTAGAAAACATTCAACACACACACATTCAAACATTCAACAAAACACCATTCCTAAATTTTGCCTACCCGAACCTAAACTTTTGCCTATTAAGCTTTCGGCCTAAAATATGATCTATTGAGTTCACAAACTTGATATTTATTCCAAATTAAACAAAACAACAATAAATCAAGATTAATCTAAATTCACTATTTTTTATCAATTTCTCAATTCCGACCCGAATTTCCTTTTAACACCAAATTTCCACAATTCGTAATCCAAGGAAATCAATAATAAATTGAATAAGTAGCAATTCAATCACCAATCAAGATCAATCAACATAACATTCAATCCGATGTACCGAATATCATCAACAGTGAAATAAAAGATTGAAAGAGTAAAAGTAGATCTCAATTTGAAACTTTTGAACTCAATATCATTCGAATAAAGAGATCCCACCCGAAAACCTCGAATTGAGCCTCAACCACAACCAAACTTGACTCGATATAGACAAATAAAACCCAATCAGATCTGAAAAGCAACAAAGAATCTCAAAAGGAATGACTCCAGCTCGGTATCGAAAACCAATGATAAAATCGAGTCCAAATTGAATAAAAATCAATGAACAAACAATAAAAATAAAAAACCCAGTTGATCTAAGAACAGAATTGCTAAAAAAAAAACACGCCCGAACCCAATTTCAGGCAGAATCTACCCTGCTTGTCTCGTTTCCGGCGATTTTCACCGGAATCAGACCACAATGGGTCGATTTCAATCAATTTGAGGCTGCCTTTGCAAATTTGATCGAACTTGGCCAGAACGGAAACTGAAATGGGGACGCCGCTACTAGATATCGGTCAAGCGGTCTAGTCGAAGCTGGGAGAGGGTGAGATTGGTGTTGTTCACCAGCGGAGAGGGAATTTTCCGGTGGTTTAGCCAAGTTTTTTGGTGACAGAGCAGTCGCCGGAATAGTGTTCTCCGGCCTCTCTCTCAATCACTTCTCCCAATCCCCTTTTCTCGCTAAGTCTTGTAATCACCGTCGACCCCCCTCACACCGTGTACGTGTGTGTGCTTAATTCATCCAATACCAAGAAAAAAGATGGAGGTTTGTGCGTGTTTGTCTACATCTGTGAGTGTGTTCCCCTTTCTCGATGGTGTGTGTAGATTGTTGTATGAATGAATTGTTGTGAATAATGGAAAAATGGAGGTTTTTGTGTTGTCTCTTACAACCTGTTTGGATGGTGGTTTCCATCGTATGGTATGATTATCATGGCAACTATGTTTGTTTTTATGATTTTCTAAAAATGGTGGTATGGTATGTTACTATTTCATGGTTTGATAATTATGGAATGAAATAATTTATTGAATTACCAAATTGGTGGTATGCCATGGTTTTCATTTTTCTTTTTCAACTATACTTTTATATAATTTTCGTTAATCCTATTTTTATCCTTATCAACAAAATATCTGTTAAGACTACGCATTTGTTAATAAGATCGAAGATTGCAAGACTTCCTGTTAGCAATATAAAAATTTAAAGAGTGAGAAAAATTATCATAGTTATTTAGTAGTAGTTGTTTTTAATGTCAATAAAAACTCAATTCGATAAAAAAAATTGAAAATTGAAATGGAGGGAAATAGAGTGAATGCACAAAAAGCATATATATGAGAAGTGATTTTTGAACTCTAAGATACATACATGTATACTAATTGTTTTATTGATTGGGAAGTACTTCCTAATTGCATTAGTTTGCGTTCGTCAAACCTTTGTTTAGCAAATACCTTTGTGAATTTGGCATCTTAAAAGGATCATCGGGTAGCTATGAGAAGCATCAAGAAAGAAAGGACAACTGGTTACGCTAGCACTGATATGGATAAAAGAGTTGATATCTCAAATGTATTACAATTAGGGGCATTTTAGTAAATTTACCTGTTACCATACCGCACCATACCATCAAACCAAATAAAAATCTATTATTAAACCGCAGTGAATGATACAGTCCATCCAAACATGGTACTGTACCATACCATACTATACCATATTATACTACACCATACCATACATTATGAAACCATGGCAAACCACCATCCAAACAGGTTGTTAATGGAATCTATGGTGTATGTATTTCAATGGTGAGAATCTGAGTGTCTTACTGTATGTGAGTATTTGTTATATGTATTATGCGTGTGAATCTCTGTGAGGCCTCCATTTTCAATTCTATTAAGGGAAACACATGGGGAAAACGTGCAAGGGGTAGAGGTGGGGTATGTGGGGGTGGAGTAGGACAACGGTTAGTATGAGGTGTAAAAATTAGTTAGGATAACGTAATATTTGGAATTAGGGATTTGATTTGTTAGAATTTGGTTATTATTTATTTTGTGGGAAAAGTGTAAAATGGGTGAATGTGTATGATAAGGTAAGGCAAAATATGAATAAAATTAAACTTCGGGAGGGACAAAATTAGGTATCTACAATCTCTCATACACTATATGTATCTTTAAACTTACTAAGATGTATCTTTAGTATGCTGATTTCACTAAAACTTAAAAACAAGAGATACATATAAAACTTAAACAGATAACAATAGATACAAGATATTGAAAAAAGTATCATGTATGTGTCACTATGTATCTAAGCCTGAAATTATCTAGATCTGAAATAACAAGATACATAAATCCACAATAACATAAAACCAGATATACATAAAGCTTAAAATATATATGTTGTTTTACAAAATATATATCTTTAGTATAAATATTTGAATCAAAACGAAAAATAGTGTGAGATACATACAAAACAATCTCGTACACAATATATAACTTTAAGCTTACTAATATGTATCTTTGATATGCCTATTTCACTAAAACTTAAAAAACAAGAGATACATATAATAACAAAATCAGAGAACAAGAGATGCAAGAAATTGCTCTGAAGGTCTCCAGATCTTGAGTTTTTCTTTTGAGATAATGATACACAATTTTTTTTCTCAGTAACTTGATGATTAGAGAGTATTTTCAAGGTAAGTGTAGATGGATTTTTTCTTCCTCGGAAAGATGAATGACTTTAAATCTATTGGTCACCATATCATCTTCTGTCGGGGGTTCCAATTGATTTTTTTGCTTTGCTCAGCAAAATATTATTGGGGAAATTCATTTTGATTTCAGAATTTTTTTCGTTGAGTAGAAGCTTGTTTTTGAAGCTCACTTTTGACGAAAGTGAGACATCCATTTCTGTATCATTTTCATTGTTATTTGACGGATTGGGAGGGATGGATTGAGAATTTTGGTTTGGATCCATCAGATTTAGTGGTATGAAAGTGGTTTTGGTTGGAGTATTCTATAGATAAGACAGATTATTTTAGTTTCTAGATACATGAATGCCAAGTAAAGTTGATAATGAGATATTGAATATGATTTTAGGAGGAAATTTTACCATAATTCAAAAGTTTGAATTAGAGCAAAAAGAGGGATTGAAACTACAGCAAAAATGAAGGCATTGAAAAAGGAAAAATCGTTGCTTAATTTGGTAAAGTTGTAACCTGTAAAAGAAAGTTTTTAACAGGTATCTCAACTTTTAACTACACAAGATAAAAGTAGTAAATGTTGAGATATTTGTAATATTTTTAAAGTGAAGAAATTTTTTAGTAGTTTTGTAACTTAAGTTGTTCTTTTATGAAAATTTTCCTTTTTTTAATATGATGTGCACTGAATTTGTATAATTGTTGTATAAAATATATATTTGTATAAGATATATATAGAAATTGTATCTTCATTGTATAGAATACATAACTGTATAAGATATGTATAGAATTTGTATTGCTATTGTATAAAGGTGCCAATAAATGGCTAGAAAATGAAATTAAAATTCAATGGTCATTTTCATGTTAATAATTTTATTCAAAGTGTGATATATCTCTGAATTTGTATGCATATATGAATATCAAGATTTGAAAACTAAATAATTTAAATTGTATGTTTTCTCAACATCTGAATAAATGAAGTTTTTCTTTGACAAAAAAATAATAAATACAAAATTTAAGTAACATACTAAGGGTCGTTTGGTAGAGGTATAAGAATAATGTAAAATATGGTGTATTAATAATGATTGTATTAGTAATGCTTGTGTTAGTTATACTTGCATTAGTTATACTTGTATTTTTCTAATGTAGTGTTTGGTTTGGTGTATTAAAAAAACATGAATTACATAATTTCTAAAAAAAAAAATTCTTTTACATAATATCCTCAATATATATGTTGGAAAGGATGCAAAATTTTTTTTGAGGGGTAATAGGGTCTTTAAGCATGTTAATGCATGCATTAGATTCATTGCATTACTAATGCTATGAATTTTGAGGTATTAGTAATACACACTTCAATACATAATATAATGTATAACTAGTGGTTGCATTAGTTATACATAAGATAAAAAGGTATACCAAACAAGGTACTACTAATACACATTAAACTAATACATGCATTAACATTTTAATACACTCTACCAAACGACCCCTAAGCATACTATTTTAACAAACTATTAGAAAAAAAAAATTATATGGTGGTTGTTGGTAGGAATAGTTAATGATGGTTGTTGTGATTGTATGTGTTGATTGGTAATAATAGGACAAAACTTTACATATAGACACTTCAGACTCCTCTTAACTAATTTCATTGTCTAAATTTTACTAATTACATTCGATAGACATTAGTTAGTGACCAAATGTATTTAGGACTCATTTATACAATATATAATTAATTTTAATTTTTTTTAAAAAAAGAGAGAGTAATTAATGTTCATCATTATCTCCAACTTCCTCCAATATTCTCCTTCTATATAATAAGACTGTTGATGATTCACATTCCATAATTGGCCATTTTTTAGTATAAACGTATAAAAATTAATTATATTATGCAATTGAATATATATATATATATATATATATATATATATATATATATATATATATATATATAGTTATACAGTTATAGTTATAGTTATGTGTGTGTATACAATTGTATATACAAATACGTTAGAATTTTATAATTATGCATAATGTATAGTATATACATATGCATATCAACAATATATTGTATAAACATATAATATTAAACATATACAATTAAACAAATAAACATATACGTATGAGACAAACACATTTGTATAACATATACATATGAATATCAACTATGTATTGAATAAACATATACATATGTATATCAACGTATACTGTATAAACGTATAATACTATACATATACATTAAATGCTGAAACATTTGTATATTAAAATTCTAATATGCTAATACTTATTCTAATATGTGATACACAATGTATAAAAATCAACGTATGTATATAAAAATAATTATACTTATATGCAGATGTATGTACATATATACAAATATTCAGATGTATATATACATAAATATATAGAATATATGTATACACATATGCATAGTATATATATGAACCAACACAAACATATGTATATACATATGTATATGTGTACCAACACATAACAAACTTCTATACATATATAGTAATACACAAATCTACATAAATACATCGAAAACATACATCCAATACATTTATATATATATATATATATATATATATATATATATATAAATCACCTATATACAATTATTAAATTAACTAAAATTAAATTAATATATATACATACATACAAATGAAAAAAATATACAATGCATAACCACATACAAAAATCTACACATTCAAATACAAATTAAATCACCTATATACAATTATTAAATTCACTAAAATTGAATTAAATGTCCAATTATGAAAATAATTCATCAAGATTTATTCTGTGAAACAGACACTAATATATAATTCGACTTTCAAATTATACTTTCTACTCTATGAAAATAGATGAAATTTGAAGAAACTTAGCGGCTCATTTAGAGAATACCTAAAAAATAAAAAATAAAAAAATCTATATCCCCGAAAAAATAAAAAATTACTGCAAAATCTTTGATGCATATCCCCACGAATATTTAGAGATGAGAAATTACTTCAAAAAATCTTCAATACACACCCACAACAGATATTTAGGGGAAGACAAAAAATTGACTAATTTGGGAGAAAAATTTTCTTGGAGATATGTTCAAGAAGGGAGATTATGAAAAATTAATTACATGAGAGAGAGAGAGTCTTATTTGCTATATACATTGCAATATAGGGGCCCACAAAAAATAGTTTTATAACTAACAAATAACTATGTAAGATAATTTTTTAAAACCTTAATCATAACATGTAATTAAGGAATTGTTTTATCTATGACATATAATTTTTTCTAATAAAAATTGATGATGGTTGATGGCGGTGGTTTTGGGTAGTAGCTGGTGATGATGGTGATTGATAGTCAGAGGCGAACCCACATGTATAGGTGGGGGTGCACATGCACCCGTTAATGTCGAAAAAAATTATCTTTACGTATGTGTATATACTTTGAGAAACTGGGATATAATCAATAGTGCACCCAAAAAAGAATGAAAGTGCCCTTTGGTGCACCGGTTAAAGTTTGAACTTTTGTCCACGCGACTAGGGATTGATCCTGGGATCGCACAACATTTTTGATTTTATTTTCAGTACTTCAGATTTAAAGGCTTATTACTAAATTTTGTCCACGCGACTAGGGATCGATCCTGGGATCGCACAATATTTTTTATTTTATTTTCAGTACTTCAGATTTAAAGACTTATTACTAAACTAGTAAATTGCGCAATTATTAAATTCTTACAAAATTTATGAAATCGTAATTTTGCATAGAATAGCTATATACAAAAAGAAATTCAATAAAATAAACAAATTAAATTTGATAATCGCATATTCAAAGTCTCTTCACAATTATGTATTTCTAAAGTATTTAAATATTTTTGATAATTTTTTTTAGATATTTACTTATGATATATACTATCAACATTTTCTTGTACTTTGAGAAATATTATAAAAAAATATTGTTTCCTTTGAGTTTAATCTTTTACATAAGTTTAAACTCCTTTTTTATTTCTTACAGTTAGTAAATGCTATATATTATTTTTTAAATATTAATTTTATTTTAAAATAAATAAATTTTATCTAAAAGTACATAGTTTTCATTCATTGTTAATAGGTTAAATGAGGATATGAGAATAACTTTAATCCCTGCATTTAAGGATCCTTTTATTAAATAAAATGAAATATTATAGTAATAACAATAGCATAAAAAATTGAACTAGTATGTTAAAGGTGTAAGCGTTAAGGCTAACTTAATAAAATTTATTTTAGAGAAAATGCAGATTACTTTAGTTTGCAATATCACATTTATTTAACAGGAGAAAATGAAAATTTTAAATTTTTAGGGATAAAACCTTTCTTGAAAATTGAATAGTCTTGGTCGCAGTAACTTATTTTCATACATCTTGCATTTTGCTAATTTACATTGGAACTTCATAATCTCTCTCTGCAAATTCTTTTGAAATAGATACAAGGGTTTCTCATCTCTCAATGAGAGTTGGTACTTCCTCCAAATGCATAATCATTCTGGTTCTCTTAACAAAGAAATTCTTTTCGTAGCTCATAAAAAAAATCATTTCCCTAGCTCATTATAAAATCTGTTTCTAACCATTTTGGTTTATTTCAATTATGTTGTTTATTATGGAGATGTTTAATGTTTAGGTAGACATGATGAATCAGCTATCAACGTTGGGACTTCTTCAATTAAGTAAATGGTGGTTATGATTTCTCCTTTAAATATTTTGGTCTTTTAAATAATAAGAAGATAGATAAAGAAGGAAGAAAAGTTAAAAAAATGGAGAAAAAAGAAAAATGAGAATAAAGGTCCATCTTCTATGGTAAACCGTAAACTCTTCTTGACCATTAAGCTACCACAACCAATGATTCAAAAATGTTAAAAGTTAACATATTAGTTGAACTTCATATTATAAGAAAGTAAAGTTATTAGCTCATATTTATTCTATATATTTATTTTTTTAGTGTTGTTCATGCCATTAGCGACCAATCGAATATGATAATATCCCTTAATCGATACTGAAAGTTTTGCTAACGTCTACGTTAAGATAATATTGGTGCATCATCAGTATTATCAAAATCAAAAAGCACAAAAAAACTTCAAGGTCCATTGTGTTTAAGCACAAAGCACAAATAAAACAAGAGATTTAACGAAAAAAATAATAAAAGGAGAAAAAAATATAAATATATGTCTAGTCCAAGACTAATAATATAAGCATGAATGAAAAACATATGAACAAAGAAATTGATTTTTTTTTTTTTGATAAAGTGAAAAAACAATTGTTTAGTGTTCGTCTCATCAGAAAGCCTCATTGACAAGGGAAAGTATGTCTTAGAAATTAGAACCTAAATTGCACATTAAGGGAGGCGAGCGCTAACACATTTTGAGTCTTGCTTCAAGACTTATGCGCGCATTTGACAACATTGATGCACCCACAGACTTCAAATCCTAGGTTCGCCTCTGAGTACACCGATACAAATTCGAAAAGAGTTTATTGTAAAAATGAAGAAAAGAACTCAATCTCTTTCTTTTTCGAACAAGGAATCTTGGTACTGAAGAGAGGAAAAAATTCACATTAAAATGTAGTTATGACTCTAATATCATAAAAAAAAAGGCGAAATGATTCGATGGACCCTTGTACTATGTCCGTTTTGTAATATGGATACTCCTACTTATATGTTTGTCATCTGGACCCTTAAACTCATTAAAAATTAATATTTTAAACCCTTTGACCGTTGACCAGGCCTATGTAGCATTAAAATGGTTGACTAGGATGAGGCGTGTAGGCACACGCCTAGGGTGCGAGTAGAGGTCAAATTTTGGTCGATTTTATATTAAAATAATTTAAAAAATAAAATAAAATTAAAATTAAAAATAAAAATAAAAAATAGCCTTTTTTCCCTCCATCATTTTTAATTTAAAAATATTTTTCAAAATTTAAATAATAAATTTTAAAAATAAAAATAAAAACCCCCCTTCCCGAACCCCCTCCTCCGTCCAACCACAACCCCACCCCACTTCTCAGCCCTCCTCCCCCGTCCAGCCACCCCCACCCTACCCCTCACCCCCGTCCATCCCCCCTCCCTCGTCCAGCTACCCCCACCCCACCCTTCACCCCCATCCCCCGTCCCCCGTCCAGCCATGGCTGCCATGGACATCACCATTAACGTTTTCGACCCCCATAACTCTCTTCGTCTCTCTTCGTCCCCTCACCTCCACAATCATGGCTACCATGGCCATCACCATCACCATCACCATGTAAATACATCTCTCTTCGTCTTCTTTTTCTTCATCATCATATATGCAGGGATTTTTGGGCAATCCCTGAAGAGAGTCTTTGCTTCGTTTTTTTTTTTTGGTCAAGGTCTTTGCTATGGTTGATATTATTGTTGTTGTTCATTGTAAAAAAAAAATGGTTGTTGTTTTACTTTTTTTATTTTTTTTATTCACTTTCTCAATTTAAATTTTTCATCTTGTTTAGGATTAATTTTGTAAATTTTATAAATTGTTAAATATATTTAAATAAAAATAAAAAATTTATTATGTTTGTTTATGTGAATTTATAGTTAAAACTTTAAATTAATTGGAGAGAAATTTCAATTATTTGGAATAAATTTGATGTTTAATTAAATTTATTGTGTTTGTGTATTAGAATTTATAGTTAAAAATTTAAATTAATTTAAATTAAAAATTTATTGTGTTTGTATATTAGAATTTCTACAATTTATAAAAAATAATTTATTTGATTAAATTTATTTTAATATTTAATTCAAATATTTTCATTTTTTTGAATTAAAATTTAAATTTGAAATATTTTCATATTTTTTGGGATTAAAATTTAAATTTAAAATCTTTTCATATTTTCTTGGGATTAAAATTTAAATTTGAATTGAAAGTGAGTGATAGTGGATATTGAAAAATTAGTGAATTTCATGAATTAAACTTGAAAAAACTTAAAGTTTTTGTGAATTTGTTACAGATATTCAAATTTAAAAATCGAAAATTCATTATGTTTGAATATATGAATTTATAGTTAAAAATTTAAATTAGTTGGAGAAGAATTTTAATTATTTGGAATGAATTTGATATTTAATTTGTGAGCAAAAATAAAAACATGATTATTTAAATTTTTCTACAATTTATAATTTTTTTTATTTAATTAAATTTATTTTAATATTTAATTTCTTATGTATTATTTTAAAAATGACATGAAATTTAATGTAATAACTGAAAATGATGTGGAAACTGACGTGGCAGAGGTGAAAGCTGACATGGCAGCTGACGTGGCGAGGGTGTGTTACACTCACCAAAAAGTGTTTAAAATGTTGCTTTTTAGTAGGTTCAAGGGTTCAGTTGACAAACATCTAAATAAAAGTGTCCAACTTACAAAACCGACATACTACAGGAGTCCACTGAGCCATTTTGCCAAAGAAATATATAGAAGTAGAAACACTTCTTGTTATTTTGTATGTACTAGTCTAATCGCACGTGACTCGCACGTGTAACGTTTGATTATTAAAATTAAATGATTTTATCTGTTGCAGAGATTTTTTAATGAAGTATAAAAGTTCAAATCACTTTTCAAATATCCTTCACATGTTGATATAATAATATACACATAAACATATAATTTAGTGTAAGGACATATATATTTTACCATCAGAAGTTCAAGAGGTTGATGGATTATCACTTTTGTGTTTGACATGCAATACCTCTTACCCTTATTGTAAGAGGCCTAGAGAGACTCATCAATTTGAACCATATTTTTGGTAGAATTATTTATTTATTTTTTCTATATTTAAAATCTTTCCTTGTTTTAAAAGTTAAATCTTTATAAAATCATTGATTACATTCTTATTACGTACTTAAATTTTTTAAAAATTTGATACTTATTAATTTTTTCTTATTCTAACGCTTTTATATTTATTTCTAGATTTTTCAAATCTTCTTAAAATCAAATTTAGTTGATTTATAATTCTTAAATTAATGAAAATAGTATTAGTTGTAATTAATTCTGATGACTTCTAATAAGAAAAAGTTTTATCATAAATATTAATTAATTTCAACTCTTAAATATTAAGAAAAAATAGTGAAAAGATGATTTGTTCTAAAGTAAAGACTTTTAATGAATGACAAAAAGTTTAACCAATATTTCTAGGGCCCTTCACATTTTTAATATATTATAGATTATAAATATAGATATAGATTATAGATATACATAATTCTGATAAAAAAGTGTTAGCTCGAATATATTGTATGTACAAATGTGTAATAAGAAACTTAAAAGAATTAAATAGGACCAATATGAATGAGAATAAAATTTTAAAAAACAAAAACAAAAACTGTAGTAGGAATAATCATCAATACCGAATTAAAGATTTCTCTTCTAAAGATCAATTCAATATATTATTACGCGCAGTCTTCCTTACTTCTCTTTTCACCCTAATTTGTGTCCATTACCTTAAATTTTTTTTTTTGTTTTTTTGATTTCCCATCCGGTGTCCAGTGCCCTTATTGGAGCCTCGACTAATTCGGATCGCGTGTTGCAGGGCCCATTAAGGTGGCAACGCTCCCAATAGAGTTTTCTCCATACCCAGGGTCGAACCCTCACCCTCTAGTTAAAGGTGGAGCAGCCTCATCCACTGCACCACAACCCATGTTGGTGCCTTAAAATAATTAATGTCTTCCCTCCCTTCTCTCCTTTTCTATTATTTATATTTCAAGAATTTTATCAATTGATCTAATTATATTTACGAACTATAGAAGCACAGAAATTTAAAATTTAACCAAAGCCATAAAATTTAACCATATTCTAATTTATCAAATTTCGGTAAAAATTTAAAATTTACAGACATAGCCCATCCCTGATTAATATGCACTTCTATTTGATAAATCCGAATATATGCAACAATAGTCTCTCTTAATGCTCCATCTCCAAAATATGTGCAAAAATATAAGCACCCTCTGATCCTTTAGAATATCTATTTTAATGATGAATTTAATGATGTTGTTATATAACGACGGATTTAATGATACGATATAATAAAATTTAAGCAACAATCAAAACAACTATTATATTTTAACTATTAACATAATACAATATAGAGCAATGCAATACATAACAACCATTTAAATACAAACAATTACAAATGAGCTAAGCTAATCATCAATTTGGAGCACCATTAAAAAATTGAAAACATAATGAAAAGTAAGTTGTCAGAAAAAATTAACTAAATAGATGACAAAATAAAAGAAAAAATTAACTAATCTTACCTCTACTCCCCGTGACAATTTAATGGGCACACAAAGAAATTATAAACACCCTCTGATCCTTCAGAATATCTATTTTAACGATGTTATTATATAACAATGGATTTAATGATATGATATAATAAAATTTAAGCAACAGTCAAAACAATTATTATATTTAACTATTAACATAATACAACATAAAGCAACGCAATACATAACAACCATTCAAACGCAAACAATTACAAATGATCTAAGCTAATAATCAATTTGGAGCACCATTAAAAATTGAAAACATTTATTAGACAGGCCCTCTCCTTCTTCAACTTCCCTCAAAACCTCATAAAACTCATCCTGTCTTGTATCTCAACCCCTTTTATTTCTATCCTGGTCAATTGGGGGGAAGACCACCCCTTTTAACCCAACCAGGGGCATCAGACAAGGGGACCCTATGTTCCCCTATCTCTTCATTCTCTGTATGGAGTTCTTGTCAAGGAGGATCACCTCTGAGGTTGACACCCTCTAATGGATACCTATATCATTTTTAAGGGAGGCCCCTACATCTCCCATCTCTTCTTTGCTGATGATCTAACACTCTTTGCTAGAGCTGATGCTAAAAACTGCCACACCATTAATAGAATCCTCCTCATCTTCAGCTCTCACTCTGGCCAGAAAATCAATTTTGCCAAATCTAAAGTCATCTTTTTAAAAAACTGTGGTTTAGCATAGCAGGAGAACCTCTTTACTCTCCTAGGCATTCAATCCTCAAATTACTTTGGTAAATACCTGGGTTTCCCCATCTTTCATAAAAAACCTATCAGGGGAGACTTTCAATTCATCATTGATAATTTGAAAAGAAAGTTGGCTGGATGGAAGACCAAGTTCCTTAACATGACTGGCAGGGTTACTTTAGCTAAATCCTCTATTTCTAGCATACCTAACCACATTATGCAATACATTAAGCTTCCTAGCACCATGCATAAGCTGATTGATAGAACCCAAAGAAACTTTATTTGGGGCACCATTGATGTTAAAAAAAAATGTACCTTCTTAAATGGGACACCACCACTTCCAAAATGAGGCCCTTCTCTGCAGCCTGAGTTGGAGAATATTCTCTAACCCTAACTCCCTATGGGCCAGCACTCTTATTACAAAGCATGAGGCTAGTAAAAAGGGCTACAATAAGGGTTTCAGGACTTGGTGCAACATAACCAACTGCTGGAACCTCTGTAAGGATGACCTTTTTTGGGCTATAAAGGATGGTACTAAAGTAAATGCTAGGGATGATAGATGGATCCCTGGGATGGACCCCTCTCCTCTATTATCCAGGGTCCTAATACTAACCCCCCAACCATGTTATGGTTAAAGACATCTGGAGGGATGGAAGATGGTACTTCACTCCCTCTCCCTTTAATATCCCTCCCAATATTACCAATACTATGCAAAATATTTTCATGCAGAGCACCCATCTAAGACAAGATATCCCTCTTTGGAGGCTTAGAGGGGATGGAACTTTCTCCTGCAAAAGTGCCTATCAGTACATCACCACCAGCAGGAGGGGACCCATAGATCTTCCACCTGGACATGACATCTTAATGTCCTAAATAAGATTAAGACCTTAATGTGGCTTATGCATCACAACAGTCTTTCCACTAAAACCACTCTTCACAAAAGAGGCATCAACGTTGATACTCAGTGTCACCACTGCAATTGCACCCAGGAAGATCAACACCACATCTTCTTTGGATGCAACTTAGATAAGACCTTCTGGGACCAACTTCTCCATAAGTATAGAGGTAACATCCCTCTCCACCTTTCCATATTTGATCCCAAAAGCTGGACCACCACTTGGGAAAGAGTGAACAAGCATAGTTTTGGCAATAATACTCCTTGGGGTACCCTTATACCTCACTGTCTATGGCACATTTGGAAAGTGTGAAATGCTAACATCTTCTAAAATGCTAGCTCAATGCCTTATTTTAGCATACCTTATGCCGAATCTGTGGAGTACCATCACCTGGGAATAGCCACAGTGTCCACTCCTAGAACAACCATCACCCTTAATTGGATCCCCCCACCCCAACTCCTTTAAACTCAACACTGACGGGTCTTGTATTGAAAACCCTGAGAAGGAAGGATCGGGAGAGTTATCAGGAATTGCAAAGAAGATTGGGTTGTGGGTTTTAGCAAGAGCTTTTCCTATGCCACAAATAATCTTATGGAACTCCTGGCCCTCAAAGAGGGCCTCAAGCTAGCATTAGAACAAAATCTCAAACCATTAGAAGTCTGCATTGATTCAACGGAAATCATAAGAATGCTTCACCATGGTAAATTACTCTATGATTCATTTTTCAATGAATGCAGGTGCTTACTACGGAGCTTGGGGAATCCTCCATTCTACCACACTTACAGGGAACAGAATAGGGTGACAGATATGCTGGCAAATCAAGGCTCTGAGCATGACTTTTTTGATAGACTCCGTATTTTTGCAACCCAGCTAGTTAGTGTAGGAGTGGCTTTTTGAGATGATTTTAAGGGGAAATCACTCTCCCGATCTGTAACAATTAATGGGAACATTGGCCCATTTTTTATGTTTTTGTGCCTGATTAGGCCCTGCTTGGTAAAAACTCTCTTTCTTTATGAATGCATCTCTACTTTACCAAAAAAAAATTGAAAACATAATGAAAAGTAAGTTGTACGAAAAAATTAACGAAAGAGATGACAAAATAAAATAAAAAATTAACTAATCCTACCTCTACTCCCCGTGACAATTTAATGGGCACACAAAGCAAATTTTTTTTTAGAAGGAGTATTTATAAATCAAAGAAAGAATTTGATTTTAAACTTTTATATAACTAGTTTAACCTCACGTGCCTCACACGTGTAACGTTTGATTATTTAAAATTAAATGATTTTATCTATTGTGGCAATTTTTAATGAAGTAAAAGTTTAAATCACTTTTCAAAGATTCTTCATACTTTAATATAATAATGTAAACATAAACATATATTTTAGTGTAAGCACGTATATATTTTACCATCAGAAGTTTTAAGTAGTTGATGGATCATTTTTTTTTTGCGTTTTTCTTATTTTAACGCTTTTATATTTATTTCTAGATTTTTCAAATCTTGTTGAAATCAAATTTAGTTGATTTAGAATTCTTAAACTAATGAAAAATATTAGTTTTCATTAATTATTATGATTTCTAATAAGGAACTTTTTTACCATAAATATATTTAATTAATTTCCAACTCTTAAATATTAGAAAAAATAGTGAAAAGATGATTTTGCCAAAAGCAAAGACTTTTAAAGAAGGAAAAAAGTTCAAACAACATTTCTAAGGCCCTTCACACTTTTACTATATTATAGATATAGATTATAGATGTAACGACCTAAAAGTTTGATGAAATATGTAAAATTTATGATTTTGTGTGATTTGATTGTTTTACCCCTCCCCGTAGTTGCATTATGGTATTTCTAGGGTGTGGGAGTGATTGACATGATTTTTGATGCATTTTGGTGTCATTTATGCAATATTGTGGTTTTTTGATGGCTTCGATAGCCTTATTTTAGACTTATGTGGATATCTTTTGATCCGTGAGACGGATGACCGAAAGGACTACACCAGTAGCTCCAAAATATTAATTTTAGGATAGGTAGACATTTAGTTCGGATTCCGATGCGCCCAAGCACATTTCGACCTATTGGTCGGAAAGTTAGAAAATTGAAAATATGGGTGTGGGACCCACATTTGATCGAACTACATCGAATGAGAAATACAACTTTGCTAGCAGATCCAGAATATTGAATTTAGGGTGTTAGCATATTTGGTATGATTTTACGGCTTTTAAATTTCATTTTGACTTTCGATTTGAAAAATTATGATTTCGGGTTTCGGGGGTCAACTTATTAAAAATAATATATTTTTAAAAATCTGACTTCGCCAACGCGTTCGGAACGTCGAATTTAGTATGATTGCATAGTTTGTTTATATTTATCGGACTCTGAACGAATCCCGGATATCCCGTCGAAGTCCGTTTGGATTTGGAAAAGAAAAAAACTGCACTGGTGCAGATTTTTCTGCTATTTATAGCAGCTTTTTACCCCTTTTTGCTCATTTTTCATCTTGTCTCTTGTGAGTTACACCCTAAAATAGTGTGGGAGCTTAAAAGTAAAGTTTGTGGGAGCTTGGGAAGCTAGATTAACACCTATTTCTTGGGTTTTTTTTATGTATTTAAGGTAAAAATTCATCTTTTTCTTAGTAATTTCTTGATTAATTTTTCAAAACTCTAAAAATCTTAGGACATTATTTTAAACCCAAATTTTACTCCTTTTCACTTGAATAATTTTTTTATCTTATAATTACTAGTTTTTCATCAATTTAACCTTCAAAACAACTCTGATTCTTGATTTTAACTCGGATTTCAAAGATTTTACCCGGTAAAGTTCAAAAATAATTTTTCTTTGATTTAAACCTCATTTTTGATTCGATTTAACTTGGGTTTTCAGATGTAGGTTCCTAAGAATATGAGAAACATATTTTTGAAGTAAAGTTTCAATTTTTTCTTTCTTTTTCGAAAACCCATTTTGGGGGTCCATTTTGACTCCGAACCAAAAGTAGTCAATATGGGTGTCGTTGATTTTATTTTGACGCATAGATTTCATATTTGATATTTTTAGTGAATTTTGAGATTTTTCATGAAAAGTAAGGTCACGAGTTCAAGTGTAGTAGATCGGTTTCGGCTTTCGAGATAGGTTATGGCTTAACTCTTTCAGACTGGGCTGAGTAGTAAATGGTGATACAAAATGCATGTTAAGGGTGGAAACTAATCATGAAAAATGACTATTTATGTGTTGTGCCCGTGTGGGGGCCTATATGTGATGTGACTGTCGAAATTGAGTTATTATGTGATATGTGTGACTGTGTGGGGTCCTATGTGATATTAATAACCTTGAATATATGCGAATAATTGTATTGTGTTGTTAACATGCTTAATATGGTACCAATGGTGTATTATGATTATATTCATACTTTATTTGGCATGTGAGACATGTGAAAATTCGTGGATGAAACTAAAATAATAAGTGGATATTGGCTCACATGGTTGTGGAAATATATCATTGTGGTTGGTTGTAAAAATACTCATTGTGATTGGTTGTGAGCATTACATCTTCATATCATACTCATTCATGAAATATTGGTACCACCGTGGCAACATTTGAGAAACACTGACAACACCTTTTTAAAACCCTCCCCGAGGGATGTTCCGAGGAGGAGATATTGTAACACCTTATAAAACCCTTTCTCAGGGATGTGCCAGAAAGGAGATATGGGATATGTGAATTGTATACGAGTTGATGAATCCCCATGGAACATACATCGACAAGCTTTAGCTCCGTAGGTGTATACGGGGATTATGTGATGATCCCGGAGGTTGTGAGATGACCTCGTGAATCATTATCATCATCATATACATTGCACTTATTTTATTATATTTATCTTGTGTTGTATTGCCTTAGTGACTTGTCATCTATGTATTTGTCTTACCTTTTTATACTTGTATTTGATGATGTGTATCTACATGTTCTCTCTTATTCTATTTATATGTGACGTAATGTATACTTGTGTTCTATATCTTGGTGTTTTATTGTAATATATGTGAGATATATTAGAACTGTTAGTACAAGCTGTGTGAGCTATCGTTGTGGGACATTTTCTGATTGCAGGTGACGTGCCCTTAGTGTATATTTTGTATGCTTTATTTATTACTTTGCTTGGTCGGCCTATGATACCTACTGAGTACAAGTGGACCATACTCATGCCTACTGCGCCCTTTCGGTGCAGGTCCTATCTTGAGTGCGCCTCAACTTGATTGACTCAGGCGATTGTTGGAGATTCCAAGGTAGCGGTTGGACATTTATGCGTCTGAAGTTCACCTCTATCTTTCTATAGTAGTTATGTCTTTAATAGTATTCGGAGATAGTTATTATTCCTTTGTGGTTATTTTTCTGATGTATTTGACTCTTGGATTGTATTAGTAGTTCTTAAATTATTGACAACTGGTTTTGGACATGATTGGTATTTTGGAGAAGTTCTTTCTGCATTATTATGATTACTTATATGGTTTGGCTTCTTCTAGAAGCCTTACCTTGGGATATTTCTATCTTTTCCTCTTTTCGTATCAGTTTAGGTGATAGGCTTACTTGTCAAGGTACGTCACGACAAGTGTCATCATGACCTTTTTTTTGGATCATGACAATAGATTATAGATTATAGATATAGATATCCGGACAACTTATTAAAAATCAAATTTTACTTGGTTTGAGTGAAATTTTAGTTTTAGTTGGTTTTGGTTGTGTGTACGAATAGAATTAATAATTAAGGAGTTTTAAAATATATGGTAAAGAGTCTTAAAATATATGGTAAGAATTCTAATTCTAGCAAAATTCGCATAAGAAAAACAAATTTAATGAATTTTGCAAATTTATAATTTTTTTATATATTAATAATAATTTAAGAAAAAAGTGAAAAGATAATTTTGTCTATTGCAAAGATTTTTAATGAAGGGAAAAAAGTTTAAATCATTTTTCTAAAGGTCTTCACACTTTTAATAGATTATAGATATAGATTATAGATACAAATCATAGATGTAGATATAGATAGATGAAAAAATTGAAGGAAAGATGCCTTTTAAGTCTTGAATGAAGGATTTGTGACATTGACTAACTTAAAGGGTCAAACATCATTAGAAAACTTGATTAATTTAATTGTGGACTTGATTAATATTTTTAAAACTTTTTAATCTTTTCAAAAATACAAATCAACCCAACCCACACCCCTCTTCAATCCAAATCAACCAGTCTTTCTCCTTTCTCTCTCGACAGCTTCTCTCAACTCTCTCCCAACCAACAGTTCTGCAAAATTTCTCTCTTCAACCCCCGGCGACTTCAAATTCTGACAACAAATAGTCGGGCGAGTTCCTTTTCGACTTTCAACCATCAATTGACGTGAAGACTTCTCTAGCGACAACAACTTCGAGTTCTTCATCATCTTATTTCTTCTTTCATGGGTAAAAAGGTATGTCTTTTAGTCATGAAGAAATAGAGGAACTTGAGCCAACTTTTCTTCTAATATTGGTTAACAATTTCAATATTTCTTGCTTAAATTTGAAATGTAGATTGAATAAAACCCTAATATCTGACATTTCTTCTCCTTATTATCGAACTGTTGATTTGATTTGTTGGTAATCTTTTATCAACGTTAATATTATTAGTGTGTGTGTATGTGTTGTGTTGGTGTTGCTGCGTTGATTTGTTGCTTTTCTTGGTAAAAATAGTGTTGCAACAGAT
Organism: Capsicum baccatum var. pendulum; assembly: GCA_030864225.1. NCBI lineage: Eukaryota > Viridiplantae > Streptophyta > Magnoliopsida > Solanales > Solanaceae > Capsicum > Capsicum baccatum. The sequence goes on along the minus strand of CM061551.1, from coordinate 29,272,368 downwards.
GAACCATTTGATGCTACAGATGCAACAATGAAAATCTGATGTAACAGATGAACAATCTAACAGATCATTCATCTGTTGCAATAAACGTCTCTTATGTTTGGAAAAAATCTAATAGATAACTCATTTTTCAACAGCTGGGTGATCTGTTTCAACAGATGAGTGATTTGTTTTTATTGTTTTCAATGGATTACTCATCTGCTGCAACAGGTTATTTATAGCATGTAACAGATAGCCTACCTGGTGCAACAAATGTGTGGCCTATCTTTATTATTTCCAATGAATTACTCATTCACTGCAACGGCTTAGTTATATGCTACAAAAGATATCCTACCTGGTGCAATAGATAAGTGATCTATTTTTATTATTTCCAACGGATTACTCATCAATTGCAACAGGTTGGTTATATGTTGCAACAGATAACCTTCCTGGTGCAACAGATCAGTGATCTATTTTAATTGTTTCCAACGAATTACTCATCCACTGCAACAAGTAGTTTATAGGCTGCAACAGATAACCTACCTTGTGCAATAGATGTGTGGCCTATTTTTAGTATTTCCAACGGATTACTCATCCGTTGCAATAGGTTGGTTATATGCTGCAACAGATATCCTACCTGGTGCAACAGATGAGTGATATATTTTTATTGTTTACAATGGATTACTTATCCGTTGCAATAGGTTGGTTATATGTTGCAACAGATAACCTTTCTGATGCAATAGATAAGTGATCTATTTTTATAAATTTCAGCAAATTACTCATCCGTTGTAATAGGTTATTTATAGGCTGCAACAGATAACTTTCCTGGTGCAATAGATAAGTGATTTTTTTTACTGTTTCTAATGAATTACTCATCCGTTGCAATAGGTTGGTTATATGCTGCAACAAATAAACTACCTGGTGCAACAGATTAGTGATCTATTTTTATTGTTTCCAATAGTTTATTCATCTATTGTAACAGCTAGGTTATATATTGCAATAGATAACATACCTGGTGTAACAGATGTGGTCTGTTAGAACTGTTATTTTACTGTTATGTATGTTAGATTTACTGTTATCCTTTTTAACGATGTATTAATCAATTATAATCTATTTTATGTTCCTATTAATTTTAGATAATATAGCTCCCAAAAGAAAAGAAATCAAATCAAGTCTATGTAAAGAAACAAGTGAAGAAGCTAGGCTACATCCACCACTCTATAAGCTTGTGTTACACCCCAAAATCTGGTTCCCAGGATGCCACACAGTACTCCGAACTACAAGTAATCTTGAGCTAACCCTGCCTGCCTTCTACTGAACCTGAATCTCAAAATAGGGGAATATGAGTGTAAAATCATATTAAATGCAAAAAAATTGTATGAATTATCTGAGTATATCTGAAAATACTAATCTCATAAATCTGATAAAGCAAATACTGAACATCTAAATACTGCAACTAAAATCTAAACTGGATCTAGTAGTTCGATAAGCCTCTACTGACTGAATCTAGAGAGTCATTGGGACAGGCCCCAGCTGACTCAAGCTGTCTGAAATGAATACTGAATCATCTACTAATAAATTGGAAATCTAAATAGCTAAGTCCTTTAACTATGATGGCTCACCAACTATAGGGATGTAGACGTAGATGCTCAAAATCACTTGTGCTGCCGAAACTGAACACCTGAATCTACATTATGAGACAACATAACACATAGATGTATATGTGGATCAGTACTTTGGGAATGTACTGAACATATGGGGGTGAATGGAATAAGTAAACAATATCATCACAATTTATAAAATCATGCATGCTAAATGTAAATGACTCACATAGGCTTGAGTAATCTGAAAACTTAATATCATATATCATGAACAATAAAGCATATAATATAAATCTTGTGAGCCATTACATTCAGTTCTAAAATTTGTTCTTTCTAAAAACTACTACTTTATCTTGTCAACTTGTAAGGGGAATACTTCATCTCAAGAGTTTAAGAATCTTAAACACCATAGCTCCCAAAACACATGCTTTTATCTTAAGGCTTTAAACCAACAGACTGTTTTAAAAGTGGGGAACTTCTTTCGGGAGGTTCTTCTAATTGGCATAAACTATGTGAGCATTCATAGAGTCTAACATCTTACCTACGTTAGGGAGAGTTGTTCTACCCTTGCCATCGGAATAGAACTTCTTATCTTAAGTGATCACGATCTTATTTATCTACGTAGAAGTGGGAATAATCTTAATCCTACAGTGGCACGTAGTTCTGGGGCATGAAACCTTGGTAGCATACCCATCTCGGTGCTAAATACTAATCCCATTCTTATGCTCAGGATCTTAAAAAATCCACTTCAAAAATAGCATAAGGGTTTACAAGAAAACCAATTATGCTTTTTTTTCTTTAAATCTCAAGTCATATGAACAATGTGGATTCTTTATCTTAGCTTAGGACCAAAAGGTCAAATCTTTATCGAAAATCTGAGAATAATCTTATCATAGGATGCTCATAGCACAAACAATCTTGAAATGGCAATCTTTAACTAGGGATTAATGACCCATGCATCAATTTCATGTTAAAACATCATAATAATCATGCATGGTAATGTAAACATTTATAAATCAACGTAAAATTTGGAAATTTCTGCAATATGCATGAAAATATGAAGATAGACATGCAATTTAACTTCTAAATCCCTTGAAATCTCATAATCTCATAAATAATAATATTGGGTATAAACCCTAACTTTAATTTCATGGAAAATCACATAAAATTTAGTAAATTTGTAATTAAAATAAGTTTTGGGCACAAGGATGAAAGGATTGTCCTTGTTCATAACCCCACATACCTCAATTGATGAACTAGATGCTAAGATTTTAATCTTGGATCCCTATTGATGCTTTGGAGATGAATTCTTAGAGTTCTTAAATTGGGAATCCTTAATCTTGAACTATGAATCCTTGGTCTTGAAATATTTTGGAGAATTGATGGAGAAATTGGATTTTTTGGAGAGAAAGTTTGAGCTTTAGTTTTTTTTTTTTTTTTAGAGTGAATTGATGAAATAAGCATAAAGTGCTTTGGAGTATGCTTAATGATGTGTTTTACACAAACTGGGGCCTTGGGGAGTGACCAAAATGCCCCTATTAAACTTTAAATCAGAATTGAAAAAATGACCAAAAATCCTGATTTACTAGGCCAACACGATGCACCAATATTGCGGTGGCTCACTGGAAAAGGATGAGTGAGAACTGGGCGTTCACCACGACGTGCCACAATTGCGGTGCCCCTTTGGATTGCCATTTTGGCCACTGGCGCGACACACGAATATCGCGTAGGCTCACTGGAAACTGCCAAATATGAAATGGGACTCCTCTGTGATGCACCAAGGTTGCAGAGTCTAACTAGAATTTGAAAATTGTGATTTTACACTTCTCTGTGATGCTCTACGGGCCCAAATCACGGTATTTTATGACTAAAACTTAAAATCGTCATAACTTCTTACTCGGTTATCGAATTAAGGCGAATCTTATATCGTTGAAAAGCTAATTCAATTTCTTATGCATTGGAGGGTCTAAAATTAGAAAATTGCACATGTACAAAAAGTCATTCTTTATTAAAGCTAACGGTTGACATTCTAGTCATCAAATTGAGTTAAGAAAAGTACGGGGTATTATAATATCTCTCCCTTGGAAACATTCATCCTCGAATGTTGCAAGTTAGACTAAGAATACTGAAGAATCTGAGGACATGTGATAGCATGCACAATTGAAATAAATTACGAAAGTGAATCTAAATCATTTTGAGCTTCTGAGAAATTCTATGAGTGCATAAAGTTACATGAGGACAACTATATAGCTGAATCTGTGATTAGAAAAGAACCGAATTAAGAAAGAGCATTACCTTTGGCTAAATCTGGATTTGCGGAGAAGAGTTGAGGGTACTTGGCTCGCATATCTTCATCTACTTCTTAAGTAGCGACCTCAACGGACTGATTTTTCCAAAGAACTTTGACCAAGGAAACTTCTTTGTTCCTTAGTCTACGAATCTGATGATCCAAAATCTCGACTGGAATCTCTTCGTACGAAAGGCTGTTCTGAATATCTAAGCTTTCTAAAGGAACTACAACAGTGGAGTCACCAATGCACTTCTTAAGCATGGAGACGTGGAATACAGGATGAACGACTAACAAGTCTACGGGCAACTAAAGCTCATAAAATACTTTCCGAACAAGACTCAGAATTCTATAAGGGCCAATATACCGGGGACTAAGCTTCCCCTTTTTGCCAAATCTCTTCACCCCTATCATGGGTGAAATTTTCAAATATACTAAATCACCAACCTCAAACTCAAGGTCCTTTCTTCTCACATCTGCATATGATTTCTGACGACTCTGGGCTGTTTTCAATCTTTCTCTAATCAACTTAACTTTCTCCATAGCTTCAAACATTGCATCGGGTCCAAGCAAAGTGGCCTCACCCACTTCAAACCAACCTATGGGTGATCTACATCTCCTCCCATAAAGAGTCTCAAATAGGGCCATCTTAATGCTAGAATGATAACTGTTATTATAAGCAAACTCAATCAATGACAAATTCTCATCCCAACTACCTTTGAAATCAAGAACACATGCCCTCAACATGTCTTCTAGAGTTTGGATGGTCCTCTCTGCTTAACCATTTGTCTGAGGGTGAAAAGCTAAACTAAGATGAACTTGGGTACAAAGACCCTTCTAAAAAGCTCTCCAAAACTGAGAGGTAAACTGAGTACCCCTATCTAAGATAATGGACAAAGGCACTCCATGCAATCTGACTAACTCTCGGATATACAACTTAGCATAATCCTCAGTTGTATAGGACATATGAATTGGCTAGAAATACACTGACTTAGTCAATCTATCTACAATAACCCAAATTGAATCATGATGATGATGAGAATGGGGTAAACCAGTCACAAAATCTATATTTACCTCTTCCCATTTCCAAGTGGGGATACCAAACTCTTGCAATGTACCACCAGGTCTTTGGTGCTCTACCTTAACCTGTTGATAGGTTGTACACTTAGCTATGAACTTTGCTTTATCTCTCTTCATACCACTTCACTAACAGATTTCCTGCAAGTTGTGATATATCTTGGTAGCACCTGGATGAATAGAATAATATAAACCATGCACTTCCACCATAATTCGCTGCCTCAGTTCATCAACAAATGGAACACATAATCTGCTTTGGTACCTCAACACGCCATCTTCCCCTGGGGAGAAAACCTCTACCTTTTGGTCTTTAACTAACTCTTTTAGTTTGACCGAACTAGGATCCTTATCTTGGTTTTCCTTTACTTCTAAAACTAGGGAAGATTCGGAACTACTCTGAACCCAAATATTCCCTTCAGCTGAATCGACCAATCTAATACCCAATCTAGTCAAACGATGAACTTCTCGAGCTAACTCTTTCTTATCATTCTCCACATGAGCAACACTACCCCACAACAACCTACTAAGGGCGTCTGCCACTACATTGGCCTTGCCCAAATGATACAACATACTCATATCATAATTCTTCAGTAATTCTAACCACCTTCTCTGTCGAAGATTTAACTCTCTCTGAGTAAATACATACTTCAAGCTTTTATGGTTTGTGAACACATCAACATGCACACCATATAGATAGAGCCTTCAAATTTTCAAGGCAAATACTATTGCAGCTAGTTCAAGATTATGGGTAGGGTAGTTCTTTCGTGAGGCTTCAACTATTTAGAGGCATAGGGTATGACCTTACCTCTCTGCATCAACACACAACCTAAACCAACTCTAGAGGTATCAAGATAAACAACGAATCCATCTATACCATCTGGTAGCGCTAAGACTGGGGCTGTAGTGAGTCGAGTCTTCAACTTTTGAAAACTCTTCTCGCAGGAATCTGACCACTGAAACTTAATATTTTTTGGGTCAGTCTAGACATAGGGAAAGCAATAGATGATAAACCTTTAACAAAATAACGGTAATAGCCAGTTAAACCCAAGAAACTTCTAATGTCTGATGGAGAGATGGACCCAGGCTAGATTCTTACTACTTCAGTCTTTTGGAGATTGACTCTAATGCCATTGGTGAAAATAATATGACCAAGTAAGGCTACTGATCTTAGCCAAAATTCATACTTGCTAAATTTGGCGGACAATTAATGATCTCTAAGAGGTTTCAAGATAATTCTAGGATGATCTACATGGTCATCCTCACTACGGGAGTACACAAGGATATCATCTATGAATACTATGACAAATATGTCTGGAGACTGTTTGAACACTTGGTTCATGAGGTCCATGAAAGATGCTAGGGTATTAGTTAGCCCGAAAGACATGACTAGAAACTCAAAATGATCATAACGGGTTCTGAAAACTGTCTTTGAAATATCACATTACCTTACTTTAAGCTGATGATAACCGAATTTATGGTCTATCTTTGAGAAATAACTTGCACCTTGGAGTTGATCAAACAAGTCATCAATTCTAGAAAGAGGGTATTTGTTCTTGATTATGACCTTATTCTGCTGACGATAGTCAATGAATATTCGCAAAGAACTATCTTTTTTCACACGAATAGGAGAAGTGCCCCATAGAGAAACACTGGCCTTATGAAACCTTTATCTAGAAGATCTTTAAGCTGATCCTTTAGCTCTTTAAGTTAGGCTATAGCCATGGGATAAGGAGGAATAGATATGGGATGAGTATTTGGAAGAAGGTCAATATCGAATTCAATCTCTCTATCGGGAGATACCCCTGGGAGATCTTTTGGAAAAACTTCAGGAAACTCATTGACCACTCGGATGGACTGAATTGTTGGAGTCTCAGACTTAATGTCTTTAACTCAAACTAGATGATAGATACACTCTTTGAAAATTAACTTTCTGGCTTTAAGAAAAGATATGAAATGACTTTTGGGAGACACTGAATAACTTGACCACTCAAAGACTGGATCATCTAGGAACTGAAACTTCACCACACAGATATGACAATCTATAGATGTATAATAGGAATAAAGCCAATCCATACCAAGAATAAGATCAAAATCTACCATATTTAACTCTATTAGGTCTTCTAACATAACCTCATCCGTTGCAACAGGTTGTTTATAGGCTGCAACAGATAACTTTCTTGGTGCAATAGATAAGTGATCTATTTTTACTGTTTTCAATGAATTACTCATCTGTTACAACAAATTAGTTATATGTTACAATAGATAAACTACTTGCTGCAACAAATTAGTGATCTATTTTTATTGTTTCCAATGGTTTACTCATCTGTTGCAACAGGTCGGTTTTGTATTGCAACAGATAGCATACCTGGTGCAACAGATATGTGGTCTGTTGAAACTTTTATTTTACTATTGTGCATGTTAGATTTACTATTATCCTTTTTAATGATGCATTAATCAATTATAATCTATTTTATGTTCCTGTTAATTTTAGATAATATGGCTCCCAAAAGAAAAGAAATTGAATTAAGTCCTTGTAAAGGTACAAGTGAAGCAGCTAGGCTACATCCACCTCTCTATGAGCTTGTGTAATAAATCGAAATCTGGTTCCTGGGATGCCACACGGTGCTCTAAATAACAAGTAGTCCTAAGCTAACCCTGACTGCCTTCTACTAAATCTGAATCTCAAAATAAGGGAATATGAGTATAAAATCATATTAAATGCAAAAAAATGTCTGAATTATCTAAGTATATCTTAAATTACTAATCTTATAAATCTAATAAAGCAAATACTGAACATCTGAATACTGCAACTAAAATCTAAATTGGATCTAGTAGTCCGACAAGCCTCTACTGACTGAATCTAGAGAGTCACTGGGATATGCCCCAGTTGACTCAAGCTGTTTGAAAAGAATACTGAATCATCTACTAATAAATTAGAAATCTGAATAGATAAGTCCTCAAACTATGAGGGCTCACCAACTATAGGAATGTAGATGTAGCTGCTCGAATCACTCGTGCTGCTGAAACTGAGCACCTAAACCTACATTATGAGACAATGTAATACATAGACATATATATGGGTCAGTACTTTGGGAATGTACTGAGCATATGGGGGTGAATGCAATAAGTAAACAATATCATCATAATCATACATGCTAAATGTAAATGACTAACATAGGCTTGAGTAATCTGAAAACTGAACATAATAAATCATGAACAATAAAGTATATAATATAAATCTTGTGAGCAATTACATTCAGTTCTAAAATCTGTTCTTTCTAAAAGCTACTACACTATCTTGTCAACTTGTGAGGGTAATACTTCATCTCAAGACTTTAAGAATCTTAAAAACCATAGCTTCTAAAACACATGTTTTTATCTTAACTCCTTAAACCAACATACTATTTTAAGAGTAGGGAACTTCTTTCGGGAGGTTCTTCTAACCGGCATAAACCATGTGAGCATTCATGGAGTCCAACGCCTTACCCATGTTGGGGAGAGCTTTTCTACCCTTGCCATCAGAATAGAACTTCTTATCTTAAGTGATCACAATCTTAGTCATCCACGTAGAAGAGGGAATAATATTAATCCTACGGTGGCATGTAGTTTTGGGGCATAAAACCTTGGCAACATACCCATCTCGGTGCTAAATACTACTCCCATTTTTTTGCTCAGGATCTTAAGAAACCCACTTCAAAAATAGCACAAGGGTTCACAAGAAAACCAATTATGCTTTTCTTTATTTAAATCTCAAGTCATATGAACAATGTGGATTCTTTATCTTAGCTTAGGACCAAAAGATCAAATCTTTATCGAAAATCTGAACTAGGTGAATCTACAGAAATAAGGTAAATAAAAAAGGGAAAGTTATTAAAAATAAAGCCAGGCTCGTAGATCAAGGCTACTCTTAGCAGGAAGGTATTAATTATGATGAGACCTTTGCCTCCGTAACAAGGTTAGAGTCAATACAAATCTTATTAGTTTTTGCTGCGTTCAAATGTTTTAAGTTATATCAAATGGATGTAAAAAGTGCTTTCTTAAATGGGTTTATTCATGAGGAAGTTTTTGTAAAACAATCCCCTGGATTTGAAGATCCTTCATTTCTAAATCATGTTTTCAAGTTATCAAAAGCACTCTACAGCCTCAAACAAGCTCCAAAAGCTTGGTACGAGAGACTGAGTACTTTTCTACTAAAAAATAATTTTCAAAGAGGTAAAATTGACACAACTCTGTTAATTCAAAAGCTTGATTCAAATCTCCTCATTATGCAAATTTACATTGATGATATCATCTTTGGTAGTTCTGACATCTCTATGTTCAAGAATTTTGCTAATTTGATAAAAGAATAATTTGAAATGAGTCTTATAGGCGAGCTCACATTCTTTTTAGGACTACAAATCAAGCAAACTCTCAAGGGCACCTTCATCAGTCAATCGAAATACATGAAAGAACTCATCAAAAAGTTTTTCATGAAAAAGGGAAAGGCTATGGAACACCCGTGAACCTATCCATAAGCATTGATTCAGACTTGGCTGGAAAAGACGTGGATGAAAATATGTGCCGGGGAATGATTGGATCTCTACTCTACTTAACTACAAGCCAACCAGATATTATGTTCAGTATATGTAAATATGCCAGATTCCAGTCGATTTCTAAGGAATCTCATCTCACTGTCGTCAAACGAGTCATCCAATATCTAATATGAACTCAAGACCATGGTCTATGGAATCCTTACTCCTCACACTTTGATTTAATCAGATTTTAGATACTGATTTTATAGGAGACAATATTGACAAGAAGAGCACCAGTGGAATATGTCAAATTCTTAGTGACGCTCTTATTTCATGGCATAGCAAGAAACAAACTTACGTTGCTCTCTCGACCATAAAAATTGAATACATAACTGCTGGAAGCTGTGGGAATCAAAAGTCCTATGGATTATGCATTAGCTTCTAGACCTTGATTTATTTTTTGAATCTGTTCCTATCATGTGTGATAACACCAGTTCCATCAGCCTATCTAAGTATATTGTTCATCACTCTAGGGCTAAACATATTGATATCAAGCATCATTTCATTTGAGACCATGTCGAAAATGGTGACTTTTGCCTAAAATTTGTTGGCTCCAAAAATCAACTAGCAGATATTTTTACAAAAACTCTGCTAGAAGAAAGATTTTGCTCTCTACAAAAAAGGCTTGGTATTCTTAATATTCATGATATTTAAATAATAATAATTAAAAAAACTTTCTGCTTCATTTTTTTTTTGCATCTCTCTGTCTGCATATTGCCTGTGTATTATTTCTTTTTTATTATGTCAAAGGGGGAGAAAGGCAGGAACATCAGAGTATCCTAGTAGCCTACCATTCAGGGGGAGCAGAGCAAGTTTACAAGTCAGCTAATACGTACACAAGTTAGGGGGAGCAAGCTAACAGATAGGGAAGTTAACTGATGTTTACTCTTGTTGTCATTATCACAAAGGGGGAGATTGTTAGTCTCCTAAGTTTATGTTTTAATAATGACAAATTAAACAAGTGTATCTTTACAGCTGCTAATAATGGAAAGATAAAGGAAGTCAACTCCAAAAATAGAAGGACATCAAGAATAGAAGGACATTCACGTATCTAAGAAAAATCAATCACAATAAGAATAAATGAAAAATAGAATCTTAGCTCCAAATCATCCCAAAATATTGGAAGATATGGAAGATCATGGCATGGAAAATGGAACCAAAAAATAATTCAAGAATATGGCAAGTAAATCAATAAAATATCATAAAAATAGAAGAAGGATCACAATTCCAAAATCAAGGCAGACACATTAATCAGGAAGAAAAGATCACAAGCACATTTGGAAAGAAATCAATCTCTATAAAACCGAAAAATAGATCATGGACATATCTACTATGGACATGATCCAAAGACACATATGGACATATCTAATATGAACATATCATACGGTTATATTCCTCAATCAAGGAATCAATTCACATCCTTGATTGAGAAGAAATCTCTTAGGTTTTCTTATGGAGAGTAGCAGCCGAAGACTATAAAAGATGAAGACCGAAGACAGATAATTTTCATACAACTTCAAGGAGAAAATTTAAAGTGTCTCATTCTTAGTCTTACAAAGCTCTGTAATGTTAGTTTACAATTATTATATAAAGAGTAGGATTGAGTCAACTTTGTCACATCAACTGAAGCTTGTCACAAGATCTGAAGAGCAAAATAAGTCTTTAGAACTTATTTCCTATCATTGTACTCGAGTCAAACTTTCAACGATCTAAGAAAACTTTGAAACCCAAGAGAACTAGACGTAGGAACTATATTGGTGTGCTGAACGAGGATAAATCTTGTTGTTGTTACTTTATGTTTTGTTATTTACTTGCTTAACTGTTCTAAAATTAATCTGTGTGTAAAGATTTTTGAGTTGTAGGCAAGTCGATTGTGAGGAGTCAGTAGTCGACTCATAAAAGAAAATTTCAATTCACCCCACTCTTGAATTTCAGAGTCAACCTACTTTTCATATATGACTGATGCCATTGTAAAACTTTACCTTTTAAATTGTATGAAGCTAGCTTCACTCTTGTGTCCTCTGGTGTCTCATCAACATAAAAAAATTGGTCATATTTGTACAACCAATCCCGTAGCCCTTCCCCATCAAATTTTGGAAATTCCAGATGAAAATCTTGAGCCGGTATCTGATAATTCCTTTATCCAGCATTTCCTCAAACATCTTGCATGCCATCACCATTACCAGGTTGGGAACTGGTCCACCATGATTGTTTTCAATAAGCAACATCAAATCTCATTCATAGCCTGGTCAACCCTCTCATTAACATCTTGTCGAATACCAGTGACAGAATTTGTAATTCCCTTGATCGAGCCTTTGAGAGTGTCAACTTCCCGACAAATTTCTTGCATTCTAGTGTTATGGTCGCCCATACCTATGGTCAGAGAATCACTGACTCTGATACTAATGATAGGTTCCTTTAATATCGAGTAAAGATTTTAAAGTGAGATCTCTTAAAGAGCAAGAATTACTAGAATTGCCCTTGAACAGATTTCCCAAGAGTTATAAGAACCCTAGATTTTGAGAAAAAGAGAGAAAAGAGAAGTTAATGATATTTCTTAATCTACAAAAACTGCTTACAATTGAGAATACAATTGTTGCTTTATATAGGGGAATTTTCAGAAGTTAGTTATAACTTTCACCTAACAACTCCAACAACTTTAACTAACTCCCTCTGTCACGTGCTAGTCATGTGACTATTTAATTCATAATTACAATTAATTAACTTGGAAAAAAAATTACAAAAATCACTAGAGTTGTAATAATACGCTTAAATTGAGTTCAGGGGGTAATAGAACCCCTGTGAAGTTGGAGTATGTCATAGCAATTTTGGTCATAATTCAGGGTACTGGATGTTTATCTAAAAAAGAATCTAAAGTTTTGATGTATCAATGTTAGGTTTCATTTGCTCCTGATGAAAGCATGAAACTTAATTACTAAATTTTAATTTTTAAATATGTACTTTTAGGTGTTGAAAATCATTTTATAAATTAGTAATTACGTGTTTGGAAGAGATTCATTCGAGGACATAGAGACTAATTGAAGTGCTGAGTATTCCAATATAGAAGTGTTGAGGTTGATGATAAACGATACATGTATTTGATAAAAAGGAATTGATAAGAACTTTTAACGGTAAAATGATTAAATGTCCTTAAAATAATTTATTAGTAGTAAAATGTAGATTAAAAAAAGCAGCAACAAATAATGGAAATGGAATAAAAATTAATTAGAAATTATACTTTAGGAAGACGCTTTGGAGGTTATAAAATGCTAGGGATAAAATCACAGAAAATGACGAAACATCGAAAGAGGTTATAAGTTGGTCAACTTGCACCTTTTAGTTGACTTTGACTTGTAACCTCTTTCGATGTTTGTCAAACATATAAATAAGTTAAAAAAATGCCTATAAGTTAGTTTGACTGGCTTATAAATATTAATTGTGTTAATTGATTAGCATGATTTTAAGAGAATTTATTTTTTCATATGTAATTAGAGGAAATATTTTCTTCTTTTTTTTTTAACTGATTTTCTTTCCTTAATTAGATATAAGATTGTTGTATAAATATCTTCTCATGGGATGTAAATCTATATCTATATAATAATAAATCTATATCTATAATCTATAATTTATAATATATTAAAAGTGTGAAGGCCTTAGAAATGTTGTTTAAACTTTTTACCCTTCATTAAAAGTCTTTATTTTAGAGAAAATCGTCTTTACACTATTTTCCTAATATTTAAGAGTTAAAAATTAATTAAATATATTTATGTTAAGACCTTTCCTTATTAGAAGTCATCAGAATTTCACTATTTTTTCCTAATTTCAGAGTTAAAATTAATTAAATATATTTATGGTAAAATCTTTCCTTATTAGAAATCATCAAAATTAATTAGTTTAAAAATTCTAAATTAACTAAATTTGATTTTAAGAAGATTTGAAAAATCTAGAAATAAATACAAAACCGTTAGAATAAGAAAAATTTAAAAAGTCAGATTTTTAAAAATTTTAAGTACCTTATAAGTATGTAATCAATGATTTTGTAAAGATAAGACTTTAAAAATAAGAAAAGATTTTAAATATAAAAAATAATAATAATCGTAACACAAATATGATTCAACTTGATGCGTCTCTCTTAACTTATGGCAAAAGGAAAAGTTGTACTATATGGCAAGCACAAAAGTGATGATTCACTAATCACATGAAATTTCTGGTGGTAAAATATATATGTTTCTATATTTATGTTTACATTATTTTATTAAAGCGTAGCAGATTTTTGTAAAGTGATTTGAACTTTTACACTTTATTAAAAATCATTGCAATATAAAAATAACAATAATCGTAACACAAATATGATTCAAATTGATGTATCTCTCTTCACCTATGGCAACAAGAGAAAGATGTACAATATGGCAAACTCAAAAGTGATTATTTATCAACCACTTAAAACTTCTGGTGGCAAAATATATATTTTTATATATTTATGTTTACATTATTTTATTAAAGTGTGAAAGTTTTTTAAAAAGTGATTTGAACTTTTACACTTTATTAAAAATTATCACAATAGACAAAATCATTTAATTTAAATAGTCAAACGTTATACATGCGAGGCAGGTGCGGTTAAACTAGTAATAATATATAAAAAGTGTGAAGGGCCTTAGAAATGTCGTTTGAACTTTTTGTCCTTCATTAAAAGTCTTTGCTTTAGATAAAATCGTCTTTTCGCTATTTTTTCCTAATATTTTAGAGTTAAAAATTAATCAAATATAGTTATGATAAAACATTTCCTTATTAGAAGTTATCAGAAGTGATGAATTTAAAAATTCTAAATCAACAAATTTTATTTTAAGAAGATTTGAAAAATCTAGAAATAAATATAAAAGTTTTAAAATAAGAAAAATTTAAGAACTACTAAATTTTAATTCATTAAAAATCTATACTTCAGACAAAATTATCTTTTCACTATTTTTTCAAAAAAAAAAAAATACTACATTACATGAGTAGTCTAACAAAACTGAAAAAAAAAGTCTAATTTTGGGAAAATAAACAAGGGCAATTAATGTTTTTGGCAAACTAACACTTGGTAGGATTCTCAAACGTAGGAATCATATTTTTGGAAAAAATATGTATAACAAACAGACTGATTGCACAAAAGAAAAAACGATTATGTATATTTTCTTTTGGCAAAATAAAATTTGTTATGAGTCCTTTCTTTATTAACACAAGAGACTTCTTTTCTCTGTTGGTTGATGGAATCCTAATACAAATCTATAATCTATCAAGAGGATTTGGGTTGTAGGTGACAAAAGAGTTTTAAAATAAGTTGTAGGTGACACAAGTCTTAATTATTGTGTAGAGGTGACAATTACTTTATTATGAATTAAGAAAGTTGAAAAAGTTTGAAAATAACCCACAAGTTTTTTAATTTACACTTTGATCCAAATGTTAGTTAATATAACAATAAACGGAGGGAAAAAGGCGTGTTTCTCTCTCTTCTCATCCGTTGTTGTTTTCTCTCTCTTCACGATTATTGTTGTTCATTGTTGTTGCTGCTTTATTCATCATCTTCTGCTTCATTATCATCACTTCTACTTCATTATCATCTTCATCTTCTTCTTGTCGACCATTGTTGTTGTTGTTGTTGTTACCGCTATTGCTGCTATCTGACCAATTTCTTAGGTCAAATTTTATTTCTTACATCACTTTTCACTTTGGCATTACTTCATAGGTGACTTTGGTAAGTAAAATTATAATTTTTATTTGAATTTGTCATCTGGGTACACAGTTACTGCTGTTTTTTCCAACAATAGATAGAACCCAATCATGAATCCAACATAAGTGTCTACAATTTAAACAGATTACTCATTCAGTGCATCAGATAAGTAATTTGTTGCAACAGAAGATTTATCTGTTGCAACAAACTAGTTATTTGTTGCAACAGACTAGTTATCTATTGCATCAAACTGATTATCTGTTGCATCAGACTAGTTATTTGTTGCATCAGACTAATTATTTATTGTATCAAACTGCTTATCTGTTGCAATAGATGATTAATCTATTTGGAACAACACAAATTAACCCTTGCCACAAACCCAACAGATAACCAATATGTTTCAACTCTTGCTATTTCTACTGGATTCAAAATTATTTCTTGCGTTCAATAGTCGACATATTTGTTGAGAGGATAATAGACAGAATAAAAATGAAATACTCCCTCTGTCTCAAATTACCCATCCCAAATTTCCTAATTTGATTTCTTATTTCACTTGTCTTTTTTCATTAATCAAGAAGGGATAAAAAATTCCATGTTTTACCCTTTGCATTAATTATTTTTCTTCAAATTAAAATATAAACATCATTTAATAGGGGTATTATGGTAAACTAGGCATGTTATTAATTATTTTTCTTAATCAATGTGCCATCTCAATTTGAAACGAATAATTTGAGATAGAGGGAGTATGAATTAAAATGTTAAAGCCGTGCAACAGACTAGTTATCTGTTGAAACAGACTAGTTATCTATTGCATTAGACTGATTATCTGTTGCATCAGTTTGCATCAGTCATGCCTTCTAAAGACTTTCGGTCTGGCAAGAATTTTTGCTGATGGTGTATACTTTTGCATGGAGGATATCTTATCATCAGCAGAAATTTTTGCTGTAGCAAAAATCTTGGGAAGGCATGACTAGCAATCTCTCAATATCACTTGATATTGAGAGATTACTATTGATTCCTTCTAAAGACTTGCGCCCTGACAACATTTTTTGGCGATGGTGTAGACTTTTGCATGGCGGATATCTTGTCCTCTATATGGGAGAAGAACGATCAACAGAAAGGTTGAGAGATTGAGTTCGTTTAATTTGTGCGCTAACTCGAGAAAAGTTTTTTGATAGGGTAATGGGCCTAGAGTTACGTAAAGTTTGATAGGCTTGGTAGAGTTAGTTTAGATCAAACGTTTCGTAACTTCTTAATAATTTATCAAATCCCTTGAAGGTTGTTTGAGCAAGCTGCATTGAGCAACGCTCGATAAAAGTGAGCTATTCAACTATTGGGACCGTATCTTGACTATGCATCAACACATTTTGACCTAAAAACATACACAACGACCCTATATGTATCCTTTAATGCCACATCTGAAGAAAGTATTTTGAAGGGCTTCTTGAATTCCACAACTTCAAATATAGTGTTCCTGATCGATCTCACAAAAGATCAGGAACTCTATACCAACTTCAAAGACGACAACGAAAAGCTTGAATACCAACTCAGCAAGCTGGAGGCAAGCTTGAAAATTATCGAAATTCACATACTACATTAAGCCTCTAATCTTCTCCAAGATATGTTGAAAGCATGTTAAGGCTAGAAAACACAATCAATTATAACCATATTGCTAAGTAAGTAATGACACTCAAATTGTCTTTCAATATCGTTTGTGGTTCCGATCAGGTCAATAGCAGTGGACCTAATCAAAACCACAAATAGGAAGACATGGGATGTAATTTAAAATTTAGAAATTGCCGCCTTTAATTATATTCTTTATGTTAACTGCAGTTTCTGTTGCCGCAAGTTTTCTAGACTTACTGTACATCATTTCTACCCTCGATGCCTGTAAGACTACTTTCTTGGTCTTCTAGTTTTTTTATCTAGGTGATAATCCCGACCACGCTACCTAGATGCAGCTCCCTAGCAAAGAGACCATCTACACTATTTTTCTTTTGAGAAACAACAGACGTATTTTTTATTACCGGATACAATTTTATATTTGCACTTGATATGAATTTCTCATGTTCTAAGATAATTTTATTGGTCAGATTCATTAGAAGTTATTTCTACTCTATGTATCCTTTTCAATTATCTCTCAGATGATATATTCTTTCATTAACCACCAATTTTTCCTTGAAGGCATTCTCCTAACGCACCTTATAGAGTATAATCATCACCCCGAGCAATCCAACCATATAAATTTGTGTTAGGACAATAACTATATTGATTTTATTCTTGGTTGAAGCAGTGGGAGCTTCAAAGGACCTCTAAGGGTCCAATGCACCCTAAAAGTTAGTCTAATCACTATTGAATCTCTTTACAATACCACCAAAACTAGATCCCTTCACAATGCTTGACACATAAACTTGAGCAACAACCGACATTAAATCTTAACAGGGTATCAGAACCATATCTATGGTCCCTCAACCTTATCAGTTCAGACTTACCAAACTTAACTGTAAAATTACAGATATTTTGTTTGAATGATCAATGACTAATCGATAAAAACAACATTCACAAAAATCAGTGTACTCTATGTGTGTTTTCACGATAATATTATCACTAATACTTGTCTTTCATATATGAAGTGGTTTCATCTGCATGCAGCTTATTTCTTCAAATCAATCTTTACTGTAGCCTCTTGTATTGGTCAGGCAAAATTTGATCAATTTTTAGTTCCTTATATCTACATAGAAGAGTAAAAAAATCAATGTCACAGAAAGAATAGTATCCATCTGTTAAATCAGATGTAGAGTCTATTGTAATAGATGTTGAGTTTGTTGCATCAGATGTGGAGTCTGTTGCATCACATATGGATTCTATTGCAACAGATGTGAAATCTGTTGCAACAGATGTGGAGTCTATTGCAATAGATGTGGAGTCTGTTGTAACAGATGTGAAGTCTATTGGAATACATCAAACCAGCCTTGCTGGTGGTTTGATTTGTTCTAATAATTGCTCCATCTGTTTCAACATCAACAACATCATAAACTACAAAGAAACAACAAATAAAAAACATTAACAACAAAGAAACAACATCATTTATTCCAACACCATCAACAACAAAGAAGCAACATCCTTTGTTCCAACACTATTAACAACACTACACTACAAGTTCCAACAACGCCAACCTCACCAACAACATCAATAACATATCAACAACAAAGAAACAAATAAAACACATACAAAAAAATAATACTGCCAAAAAGGCTTTTAAACTTCTCCCAACAGATGACTTTTTTTGCATATTGTAATAAAAATTCTCGATTCATGTATTCATACTTAAAAGTTTCTTCAAATTTTTAAATAAATATGATATGGATAAATGATAATTAAATAAAAAATAAATGTAAATAACTTGCAAAGAAAAAGGTGAGAATAAAAGAGCATCAGTAAACCATACCTTAATGTCAAAAGGGAATCAAAATAGTAATTTCAGTCGAGAAAATATATGGATTGGTTTAGATCTGAAAGGATCTTTATGAGAAAGAAAAGAGAAAAAAAAGAAAAAAGGCTGTGATAATCCTAAAGAGGAGAGAGAGAAAAAAATGAGAGATGAATAAAATAAATTTAGGCCTGAAGCTGAAGGAGAGATGAGATAATTCTACATGTCTGTGTACGTAGACGTGGGTTACAATATTTATTAATTATTTTACGGGCACGAGGAAGACGGGTGACATTGAAAAAATAAGATAAGACTACTCAATAAACTCATTTTTGAGTTACCCAAGCAATATTTTTTACCGCCTTTAGTAGTACTACTTTATCTACTCGGATAGAAACTTGCTTTAAAGTTAAAAAAAAAATACTCTCAAATAGATATGTAATCTGTTGCAACAGATGCAAATGTCCATCTGATAATTAAATCAGATAGGTCATTTGTTACAACAGATATCAATATCGGTTTGAAAATTTCCAACAGCTCAGTCATCTATCACAACAAATGCAAATGTCTATTTTATAATTGAATTAGATATGTCACCTGTTGCAACAAATATTAATATCCGTTCGAAGATTTTTAATAGCTCAGTCGTTTATTGCAACAGATTTCATTACAATTGATTTTGGTGGAACTAGGGATGAATGAATGAGTTTATAGGGTCAACTACAACTTCAATTGAGTATTTGCAATTGAATGATATTGGTATTACATTCATTCCGACCCAAGTCATTGATCGATCACTCTGAGTTGAAAAGATTCTCATTAACTTAATATTAAGCAAGTACACAAATTGATTTAGGTGGAACTAGGGATGAATGAGTTCTCATTAACTTAATGTTAAGATAGTACCTAAATTAATTTAGGTGGAACTAGGGATGAATGAGTTCATAGGATAAACTACAACTTCAATTGAGTCTTTGCAATTGCATGGTGTTGGTATTACGTTTATCCCGACCTGAGTCATCTATCGATCACTCTGAGTTGAAATGAGTTCTCATTAACTTAATTTTTAAGATAGTACCAAAATTGATTCAAGTAGAACTAAGGATGAATGAGTTCATAAGGCCACCTACAACTTTAATTGAGTCTTTGCAATTGCATGGTGTTGGTATTGCGTTCATCCCAATCCGAGTCGTCGATCGATCACTCTGAGTTGAAATGAGTTCTCATTAACTTAATGTTAAGATAGTACCTAAATTGATTTAGGTGGAACTAGGGATGAATGAGTTCATAGGGTCAATTATTACTTCAATTGAGTCTTTGCAATTGCATTGTGTTGGTATTGCATTCGTCCCAACCCGAGTCGTCGATCGATCACTCTGAGTTGAAATGAGTTCTCATTAACTTAATGTTAAGCTAGTATCTCAATTTATTTAGGTGGAAATAGGGATGAATGAGTTCATAGGGTCAACTATAACTTCAATTGAGTATTTGCAATTGCATAGTATTGGTATTACGTTCATCCCGACTGGAGTCATTGATTGATCACGCTGAGTTGAAATGAGTTCTCATTAACGTAATATTAAGATAGTACCTAATTGATTTATGTGGAACTGGGGATGAACGAGTTCATAGGGTCAAATACAACTTCAATTGAATCTTTGCAATTGCATGGTGTTGGTATTGCATTTATCTACACCCGAGTCATCGATCGATCACTCTGAGTTTAAATAAGTTCTTATTAACTTAATGTTAAGCTAGTACCTTAATTGATTTAGGTGGAACTAGGGATGAATGAGTTCATAGGGTCAACTACAACTTCAATTGAGTCTTTGCAATTGCATGGTGTTGGTATTACATTCATCCCGGCCCGAGTCATCAATCGATCACTCTGACTTGAAATAAGTTCTCATTAACTTAATGTTAATATATTACCTAAATTAATTTAGGTGGAAATTGTGATGAATGATTTC
This sequence comes from Capsicum baccatum var. pendulum, assembly GCA_030864225.1. Classification (NCBI taxonomy): domain Eukaryota; kingdom Viridiplantae; phylum Streptophyta; class Magnoliopsida; order Solanales; family Solanaceae; genus Capsicum; species Capsicum baccatum. The sequence continues at coordinate 29,251,746 of CM061551.1, read as the reverse complement.
ATAGGGTCAACTAGAACTTCAATTGAGTCTTTGTAATTGCATAGTGTTGGTAGTGCATTCATCCCGACCTGAGTCATCGATCAATTACTCTGAGTTTAAATGAGTTCTCATTAAGTTAATGTTAAGCTAGTACCTTAATTGATTTAGGTGGAACTAGTGATGAATGAGTTCATAGGGTCAACTACAACTTCAATTGAGTCTTTGCAACTGAATGGTGTTGGTATTGCATTTATCCCGACCCGAGTCATCGATCGATCACTCTGAGTTGAAATGAGTTCTCATTAACTTAATATTTTAAAAACTATATCTTTTAAAAATTTAAAAATTAATTAGATCAATTCAGACCAAATTAATAATTTCAAATCTTGTCATTCTTTTCCAAAATTACAAATCAATCCATACAAATCATCCATTTGCGTGAAAAACTTTTCCTCATTTTAAATATAAAGTTCTTGCTTTTCTCTCTCTCTCCCTCTCAACAATAAAGACAACAAATGCTCAACATATTGCTCAACCTTTCAAAACAGATCGATTTTCTTCCTATTTCCGACCACATAGTTGTTATTTTTTACTTTATTCTCGCTTGTATCCATCGTTTTCTCTTTCTTCGCAGGTAACAAAGTTCAAGAAGAGTTCTACATTTGTTCTTTATTCTAAAAGTTAGGGATTTTTAGTTAATTGTAAAAAAAGACTTTTAGTTGTATTATCTTCAAGAATGGGTTAATAATTTTGAGTTTTGATGCTAAAAAAGTAGGAAGCACCCGAGAAAACCCTAGTTTTTGTCTCAGTGTTTTATTAACTGTTGTGGTATTGTTGGACGGTATTTGTGGTGTTGTTGGTAGTTGTTGTTGGTGGTGTTGGTATTTGTATTTTTGGTGGTGGTCATGGTGGCATTGGTTATGGTGTTGGTGTTCCATCTATTGCAACAGGTGAAAGATCTGTTGGGAGATATTAAATAGATCTTCAAATAGATTCCCCATTTATTTCAACTGATGGGTTATCCATTGGAGTAGTTTTTTGTAATGTGGCATAGAATAATTTATTGAAATTTGTCTTACCTTATTTTAAAAAATTATACAGACATCAAATTCAATGTATTTTTTGTTTTTCTATTGCTTGTAGTTAAAAGATGTCTCCCAAAAGAAAAGTAACTGAAAGTGGATCAACTTTTGATCACTCAACAAAAAAGACTAGAGTAAAAATGATTCGGAGAAACTTCATGAACAATCTCATTCAGGGCAAAATGAAGCTGAGGAAAATGATAACTCCTTCTCACCAATGAGGCGTGAATTAATATCTAAATTCCAGCATTACCATGTCAAAATCATTAGTATCGATTGATTTTGAGTTGCAATGTTGATAGATAGACCTAAAGAAGTAACTGGTGATCTTGAACTTAAATGTGATTTGGGGAAATATTTTGATGAACTTAGGAGTATTACGAAGAATGAAAACATAGACAGACTTTTTAACTAAAGCTGCTTTGCATACTTTCTTAAGCTGCCTGAGGACCGCACTCTTCATTTCCTAATAAGTATGATATATGGTCTTCTCAAGCGCAAGATCAAGTACACGGGAGATGATAAAGATTCGAAGGAGTGGGATAAAATATGGATGAAATCTGGATCAACTACTGTGGCATGCCAATTTTTAATGGATTGAAGGAGTTTGTCATAGTGACGGGCTTGGAATGCGATCGTCCAGAAGAACCTCTCATCAAGGAAACACCCTACAAAGGATCCAACAAATGCAAGGGAAAAAAGATGGGTTGTTGGGCATTGATGGACGTAGCTACAAAGCAGATGATTTGATGGCAGATCTCGAGGATAAAAACATACCAAAGCACTACAGGGAGAAATTGTGCTTAGTTTGGTTTGTCCATTCCATTTTATTAGCAAGAAATGTTAGGAAAGTCATAGAAGATGATTTGTTGGCGCTTGTTGGTGATTTTGAGAAATTCAACGAGTATCCCTGGAGATATGAAAGCTACTACTTGACTGTCAAATATTTACTGACAAAGCTATCCATAAAGACGATCACAATATACGGCTTTTCTTCAGCTTTCACGGTAAAACTGATTATTATTTTTACTCATCCATTAATTTATATTGAATATAGTTATTATGACTTTTTTGTCTTGCTTCCTGTTTATATTTTTTAGGCTTGGGCATGTGAAGCCATTCCTCTCCTCCGAAAGCAGTGTAAGGATTACCCGAATGAGGTTTCTCATCCAAGGATCCTTAGGTGTTTGATATTAAGGAGGCTGATCTCTTTAACCCTCCGGATGATGCAGTACGTCTTCTTTCAACTAAAATAATTTGACACTCAAAGAAATATATTAAAATAGATGTGCTATCTGTTACGATAGATGGGTCGTCTGTTGTAATAAATTACCCATCAACTGCAACTGGTTAACAGATAGGTAATCTGTTGCGACAGACGATCCATATTTCACAACAGATTAACCATTTGTTGCTCTGGTTCTCTGAACCCGACTCAACACATTACCCATCTACTGCAAATTATGCAACAGATGGGTAATCTAATGTAATATATTGTCAATCTATTGTGACATACATATCAGCTGTTGCAGCAGATAGATCGTCTGTTGCATAAGTTAGCTGCGTCAACATGTAACCCAATTGACTGTAAATTATCATTATATAATTTAAATGCCTCCTATCTTTTTTATAGATTGTGCATCCTTCGATCGTGCTTACTGAGCAGGAGTTGGGGATGACTTTTTTTATTACTCTGGGTCTTGTTGATACAAAAGCAGACCCAATGTTGGAGTTAATAAAGAAGGAATTGGATGGAGCAACAGCCATAAGAAGAGCAGTTAGTCAAGGTCAGCCTAATGTTGAAGCTCTTCATGACCAACCTACTGCAACAAATCTGGGTGTTTCTTCTGGGAGTGTTTTTGGTGGAGTTATTGATGATGGTGGCAACCATCCTGATGTTTCTGCTACTGTAAGTCGCAATTATGAGCACGTTGGTGCTCAGAAAAAAATAAATACGTTTGAAAACACCCCATGCACAGGTCCCTCACCCCTACATTGGTCCCTCCCACCCTTACAGTGGTCCTTTTCCCCTCTCTCCCCCCTCATATTCTCATTAAAATACAAAGTGCGCAAGGACAGAGAGGATAAACTCTTTGAAAAACTATAGGCTATTGCTGAAGCTGCCGAGGAGTTGAAATCTAAGAGGGGTGTCATACCATCCAAGAAGGTGAGGGAGCCATACACTCCTACAATGGTAGTTAGGAAGAAGAGAATAAACATTAGACAATTACTCTCCATTTTGAAAATACAAAAAATTACAACTCCTCCCGCTCCAAGAGTTGTTGAAGTTCAGGGGTCGCTGAAGAAGGTGGACATATATGCGTCACTTGGTGATGAGAAGAAGGAGGAAATGGAAAAAATCATGACTGATAAGATAAAACCTCCACAAGAATACACCATGCATTCATTTGACGCCAAAGACTTCATGAGTATGACAAATATGCGTGAGTGGTACGTGGACAATGTAAGTGTACTTTTGCTAACCTAGCCTTCCAATCTATTCCATGAATAAGAAGCTATGCAGCAGATGTGTAATATGTTACAACAGCTGGGTATTCTGTTGTAACATAATATACATCTGTTGCATTATCTGGGTAATCTGTGAACTGATTCAGAGAACCTTTTGCAATAGAATCTTTCTACTGTGTTATTCTTTTTATAATTACTAACCTATTTAAAAATTATCTTCTTATACCATAGTATGTTGATGAAATTCTCTGCCTCATGAGGCATAATTAGCGTACCTAGATGCTTATGATGCTGCCGATAGGATGATGGACCTCATTTTCTATAATAATTTTAAGGATAGGTACGATGAGTTAGTTTCTTCGTTCGAATGGGATGAAGACATGATTAAATATGTTAGAGGGGAGAGTCCATATCCACACGGCAAGAGCTTGACTAAGGCAAAGAGAATCCTTGCAGTCATGAAGTGGAAGTCAAACATTTTCTCATTGTTGAGATACTACTCAACGAGAGAAAGATTAAGGTTTATGACTGCAACTTACTTTCCTTCAACAATGACATATTTTTAACCCACATGTATCCACTCTTAAAGTTTTTCCCCAAGTTGTTGACGCAGAGTAAGCTGATAGATTATTTGCCGGCGAAAGTCTTGAGGAAGGAATCATGGGATTTTAAAGGTCAAAATAAGAAAATCTACCTCCCAAAAAATAAAACTAGTGCAGCATGCGGGTCATACTCATTTGCATACATTAAGTGTTTGCTGACCGACGCAGAAATGACCTATATGTACGACGCCGTTGTGGAAAAGATGCAAGAGGTCTGGGCTCATGGGGTACTAACTAAATGATTGGAGCCCGTGTATAAAGAAGAATATGTACAAAGACAGATACCAACACGATAAAAAAAATTATTTCAAGCCACTTCACTTTACATGTAGTGAAAATAATTTTTATGTCTGGCGAAAGTTGAATTTTTATAATGCAACAGATTTTCTATCTATTGTAATAGATATAATACCTATTGTGACAGATTAATTATCTGTTGAAACAGGTTGGTTATCTGTTGTATTATTCAGATGTTTCCCAGTCTATCTGTCACAACAGATATATAATTTATTGCAATATATATCTATCTGTTGCAACTGATAGGTAATCTGTTAGAATAAAACAAAAAAGTAGGAAGACCTGTTACATAATTTCCAACAGATGACCTAACTAAATAGTTGGATCCTGTGTATAAACAAAAATATGTACAAAGACAGAGAAAAATACGATAATAATTTTTTATTTCAAGCCACTTCACTTTACATGTAGTGGCCATTTTTAGTCTGGCGAAAGTTAAATTTTCATAATGCAATAGATTGTATATCTTTTATAATAGATATAATACCTATTGTGACAGATTGATTATTTGTTGGAATAGGTTGGTCATCTATTGTATTATACAGACGTTTCTCAGTCTGTCTGTCGCAATAGATATAAAATCTGTTGCAACATATAATTATCTATTGCAACCGATAGGTAATCTATTGAAACAAATAAAAAATGCTGGAAGGCCTGTTATATAATTTCCAGCAGATGACCTACATGTTGCAACATATGTCTAAATCTGTTTGATAAGATATGTCGTCTATTGTAGTAGATGCATTATCTGTTGAGATATTTGAATCTAGTATTCCATTTCAATTAACATGTTCAAAACTAAGGATTAAACTATATTTATAGACAACATAAAATAAATTGAAGCCTTTAGAAATAACAAGAAATAACTCAATAAATAAATGAAATGTAAAAAATTATTATGGACACAAATAATCTACTCTACAAATAAATCAACAAGTTAAACCAAGGAGGATAGGTTATTAAATTGACAGACCCAATCTATAAAGATCTACTCAATATGGATAAGTTGTTCTTTATCTGGTGCTACGAAATTTGGCTTTGGTCATCGTGGATCTTTAATGTCGCTTGTGTACGGCTTTTGAGCTTTCGTTTCTCTGTATTTTCATAAAAGAGCAGCATATCTTTTACGGAGTAATCCGACATCAAGTCCATCATTTGGTACTTGTAATCCATCACTCAGATACTCAGCGTAAGCGGCAACAAAAAGACCGCAATCCCTGCATTTTAAAAAAATAGATAGTCTGTATCTTGCAGTTTATGTAAGCGTTGTGAAATTTATGAAATGAAACTAATTCATGACACTTATACTTACAGGCTACCAATGGTTTGTTGAGAAATTCCTTCAACATATCATATATCAAATGGATTACCCATTTTATCTCGATATGCTTCAATCATAGACCAATCAGTACGAACCTCTTTGTCTAAAAAGCCACTCATATCAATGTAAGTAGGCAATATTTTGGCTAGTTTTTGTATCTCAGACGACGGCTCGAAACGCTCCCTTCGTGGAATCAAGTCATAAACTCGAATATGCCTCACTTTTAGAACAACGACAGCCAACACCCAATGGAATTCATCACCACAATTGATTGGAATGTACACTTCATCGACCAAATGCCAAAGTAAGCCAGCTGGAATGTTAAAACTTTTGATGATGTTGATTAAGAATTCCTCATTTCGGAAAACTTCTGGTTGTTATTGACAATACCTATCGTAGGCATTATGGATGTAAACTTTGTACAAATAATTATCTGTCGTGTATCTGTATTATTCTTATATTTGCAACTTGGATTTCTTTTGGAGGTAGTAAAAAAATGACATCAATGTGCTGCACATATTATCAAATATTTTGAATTACATGGAAAAAAAATTAATATGCAGATGCAATTAAATAAAGTATTAATTAATAGTAATATGTATGGCATTTAAACCTCATCATTCTAGCAAGTTTGGGGTTGTGACATCAAATAAAACTAATTCTTCATTTGGGATGTTTAACAATAAAGTCGAACTTATCAAAACCAAGACTCGATTTGTTCACTTTGTAGTGTTCGTCATTTTGTTTTCTACATGATGATTTATATGTGTTAATGTCATGTTCTTACAACAAGAATTGTATAAACCAATATCTTTAAAATTAATTTATGTACCTGCTGGTATGATGCTTTAACAGCCTATCAATAATCTATTCTGAATAATCGTTGATTAACTTTATTAGTTTTTTTAGAGCCTCGTCCGAGATATTGAACCCTTTAATCGGGTAATTCTTCCGTTCTCCCGAACTGACAGGCTCTACTTTTTCTTCTTCTTTGGAAGCAGTTGACGGATTATCACCAGTGATATTATGCTCTTCAGCAGTAACTTCTACTATGACATCCACCTGGAAAGCCAAAATTGTCAATGCTAATTACATATATACAATAGATTATCCATTTATTGCAATAAATAAGTCTTATATTGCAATAGATAGATCATCTGTTGGGACAAATTTGAACAGGTGACCCATCTGTTGCAATATAAGATTCATCTGTTGGTAAAAATTAAAATAGTATTAAAACCTATTTGATTTACTCAAACAGACGGACATATGTTGCAACAGATAACACATCTGATGCAATAGGTTAGATAATAGTTACAACAGATGTATATATCTGTTTGATAATTTTTGGAAGATGTATCATCTGTTGAAACAGATATGTGCCTGTTTGTTTATTGGAACAGATGATATACATTCACCTTCTTCAGCTCATGTTTCTCCCATGTGGCTCTTGTACATTGAACAACGGTATAAGATAAAGACAGAGGCATTGTAATTTTGCTTTTTTTGATGCTTGATGATGTCTTGAAAATATCTTTCCTTCTCCTCTTAGCCACCTTGATATGTAGTGGAGTGTATGAATATGAAATTCTCTTTGTTGGAATGACACCCCTCTTAGATGTCATTTCCTTTACAGAAGTAGTTAGTGTATTAATAGCATTAATCACTCCATCATATTTTGCCTTGCAGTCTTGACATTTGCATGCAGAACATTCGCTAGATGTGGCAAAATCTTGAGCAAAATCTGTATAACTAGTATGATCATAATCATAATGGCATATTTTTTCAAAAACTATAAGAGGAGCATCATTAGCCTCAACAGTAGCTCCACTACCACTACCACTACCATCATCAACAACAACAAGCCCACCCTCCAAAATTATTTTTCTTGTGATGACTATTGCTTTAAACAATTTTATTTTTATTCTATCAATGACCTTAGGGTCTGATAAAATTTGCACAGACCGCAATGTAAGAAAAAATGGCATCTTCAACTCTCAATTGGTTGGAACAAGCCATGGATGGACAGTAAAAAATAAATTAGTTTATATATTAGAATGATGATGAAATTATTTAAAATAATTATTAATTAAAAAAAAATTTAATTAGAATTAGACTTATTGCTTCTTTTGGGGGATTGAAAAGATCAAGAAATTTTGCATGTTTATCAGTTTTGGCCAATGACCATCTCAGGATTCTTGAACAGGAAACTTCTTACTGGTAGTTCACTTGTTGTCTAAAATAAGGAATGGTTTTAAATGCCCAAGCCTATAACATAACGCCAATAAATCAAAAGCATTATTGAATAAAAAAATGAATCATATCATAATAAAATAAATATTTATCATGAAAGCCCATGGAAAGCCATATAATTTAACTATCTTTGGCGTTAATGGAGTCAACAAATATTTAACAGTCATTTTGAAGCTTTCATAACCCCAAGGATAGCTGTTAAATGCCTCAAGATCCTCGGAGAGACTTATTAAATTGAGTATTATGTTGTTAACATCTCTCGCCCAAGGAATATTATGTACAAACCAAACCAAGCACAATTATTGTTTGTGCTTCCTTGAAAGTCCTTTACCTTTCAATGCTTCTATCAAATTTTTATTTTTGAAGCTTGGACCAACAATGGACACTAGGTCATCACGATCACTCGACTTGCCTTTGCCTTTTTTGGGTATGCGGGGTGCTTTTTTGAGTCAGAGTAGGTATAACTTGAGAAGGAAAAAGAGGATAACATTTTAGCCCAGTAACTATGGCAAACTCCTTCCAACCAAAACAAACAGGCATGCCACAGTAATCTATCATACTTCATCCATCTTATCTTTGTTTTCATACATAAACCTACGCTTGAGAAGATCATATACCATTTTTATCTGGATACGAGCACTCTTGTCCTCCGACAAATTAAGATATTGCCCAAAGCATCTTTCCCTAAAATAAGAATCCAATTGTAATTCTTGAAGTATTTTTCTGAAGGCGTCAAAATATTTTTCCATGGCTGACTTAACCACGAAATCACCCGTTAAATCTGTGGCACCATCACACTGAATTCTCACAGGATAATGATCAATGCTGAAGTTTTTGACCAACTCTTCAGTGGAAGGGCTATTAGCATTTGGATAACCTCTTTTGAAATATTCCTACTCCCCGTGTTCATTATCTTTTGCTCCTGATTGAGATAACGCTTGTAAAGAAAGCTGTAATACCCCATACTTTTCTTAACTCAATTTGACGACTAAAATGTTAAGCGTTATCTTCAATAAAGAATGACTTTCCATACATGTGCAATTTTCCATTTTTAGATCCTCTAATGCGTAGAAAATTAAATTAGTTTTTCAACAATATAAGATTCACCTTAATCCAACAATCAAGCAAGAAGTTAGGGTGATTTTAAGTTTCAATCATAAAACATCGTGATTTGGGCCCGTAGCGCATCGTGGAGAAGTGTAAAAATCACAATTTTCAAATTCCAATGAGACTCCGCAATCATGACACATCGTGGAGGAGTCTCATTTAACATTTGGCAGTTTCCAGTGAACCTATGAGATATTGGTGCGTCGCGCCAGTGGCCAAAATGACAATCCAAAGGGGCACCACGATTGTGGCGCGTCGCGATGAACGCCCAGTTCCCACTCGTCCTTTTCCAGTGAGCCACTGTGATAGTGGTGTGTCATGGTGGCCTAGTAAATTAGGATTTTTGGTCATTTTTTCAGTTCTGATTTAAATTTTAATAGGGGTATTTTGGCCAATCCCCAAGGACCCAGTTCGTGTAAAACACATCATTAAGCATTCCAAAGCACTTTATGCTTATTTCATCAATTCTCTCTCAAAAGAAAACCCTAAAGCTCAAACTTTCTCTCCAAGAAATCCAATTTCTCCACCAATTCTCCAAAATATTTCAAGACCAAGGATTCATAGTTCAAGATTAAGGATTCTCAATTCAAGAACTCTAAGAATTCATCTCCAAAGCATCAATAGGGATCCAAGATTCATGTCTTAACATCTAGTTCATCAATTGAGGTATGTGGGGTTATGAACAAGGACAATTATTTCATCCTTGTACCCAAAACTTATTTTAATTACAAATTTACTAAATTTTATGTGATTTCCCATGAAATTAAAGTTAGGGTTTATACCCAATATTGCTATTTATGAGATTATGAGATTTCAAGGGATTTAGAAGTTGAATTCCATGTCTATGTTCATAGTTTCATGCATATTGCAGAAATTTCCAGATTTTAAGTTGATTTATAAATGTTTACATTACCATGCATGAATATTATAATGTTTTAACATGAAATTGATGCATGGGTCATTAAGCCCTAGTTAAAGATTGTCATTTCAACATTGTTTGTGCTATGAGCACCCTATGATAAGATTATTCTCTAATTACTGAGCAGTTTCTTGGTCTTCCAACTAGATTCCAATCCTGATTTCATTCAAATAGTTCTATTTCTTCCTTCATAGTTTCAACCCATGATTCATCGTTGAGAGCTTCATTAGTTTTCTTTGGTTAAATTTGGGACACAAGGGCAGTGGATGCTTGTTCCTTAATGATGCTCTGGTTTACACTCTATCTTCTAGATTTCTGATGATGAGTTCATTTGGATGGGTGGCATCATGCTTTCATTCTTTTGGAATATTTAGCTTCACTGTTTCTGCTGTGGAAGTCGACGTTGTCGAGGGTGTAGTTGACTTGTCTTGGGAGGGCTCTGAAGTTGCGCTATGATTTTCTCCAGTCTGTATATCACTCATGTATTTTTCATCAACACTTATACTAGTAGGGAGGTAGTTAGATTCATAAAAAATAATGTGCATAGATTCCTCAACACACAGAGTTCTTTTATTAAAAGCCCTATAAGCACGACTAGTGGGAGGGTACCCAAGGAAAATACCTTTATCACTTCGTGGATCAAATTTCCCTAGGGTATTCTTACCATTATTGTGAATAAAGTATTTGCAGCCAAAGAGATGAAAGTAGCCGAGTTAGGCTTCTTTCCTCTCTAGAGCTCATAAGGTGTTTTCTTTAAAATGGGTCTGATTAGACACCTGTTGATGATATGACATATTGTATTGACTGCTTCTGCCCAATAGTGATTTAGGAGATTATGTTCTAACAACATTGTCCTGGCATTTTCCTGTAGGGACCAGTTCTTCTATTCTACTATACCATTTTGTTGAGGAGATCACAATGAAGAGAAGTTTTGAGAGTATCCATTTTGAGAACAATACTTTTCAAACGCCTTATTTTCAAATTTTGTTCCATGATCACTGTGAACGTAGGTGATAAGGTTCCCAACTTCTCTCTGTATTTTTCTACAAAAAATCTCAAAGTTTGTAAAAGCTTTGTGTTTATGTGCAAGAAACATAATCCAAGTAAATCATGAGTAATCATCGACTATGACAAAAACATATCTGTTTCCACTAATGCTTACGGTCTTGGTGGGACCAAATAGATTCATATGGATTGTTTGGAGAGGCCTGGTAGTAGAGGCAATGTCTTTGGCTTTGAAAGATATTATGGTCTGTTTACCTAATTGGCAGGCATCGTAGATGTGATCCTTTTCAAACTTAAGTTTTGGCAGACCTTTCACCAAATCAAGCCTAGACAATTTCTCAATAATGTGCATACTAGCATGCCCGAGCTTCATGTGCCACAACAAAGTATCATTGGATTACACAATGAGGCAGGTTAAGGTGGAAAAATTAGGACTATTTAAAACATAAATGTTATCAATGCGTTCACCAATAAGGGAGATATTTCTTTTGTCATGTTTGATAGAGCAACTTTCAACTTTGAAGAGAACTCCAAATCCAGCGTCACATAGTTGACTGATGCTGAGCAGGTTGTGTTTGAGCCAGTCTACTAGGTATACTTTGGTGAATTTGCATGAGGAGTTGAGTCTCACTGAGCCGACTCAATGACATTGCCTCTGGCATTGTCATCAAATCTAACTGATCCCCCATCTATTTTTTTAGAGAGGAAAAATTATCTTTTTTTTCTGTCATTTGTTTGGAAATCCCGCTGTCAATGATCCACATTCCTTTTCTATAGATGTTTCGGAACTGTTCCTCACTGGGTTCACCACTCGGCATAAAGAACATATTGGCAACCTTTATTTCTTCTTCAATTTCATCTTCATCGCTCCAGGCTCTAAAATTTTGATTTTTTCTAGACGGTCATTGTCTTAATTCTGTACAGTTTTGTTTGAAGTGGCCAGGCCTTCCACAGTAGTAACAGAGATCATTATTTTTGGTGGAGTTATTTTTTTGTCGCTTTGGGATCTTTGTTGTGTCTGTCTCATGATTTGTCTTACCCCACGGTTGATAAGAGCCATTCCTTCACTATTGGCATCTTCCAGAATGTCTAGTCTGGTTAGAGAAACATTGAAGATTACTAATTTTTTCTTCTCATCCTTGTGAAACCTGTTGGTATAATTTTTTTCATATGCAATAAGGTTACCTCATAGTTCGTCATATGTCATATTGTGGAGATCTCTGTCTTCCACAATGGCAGCCTTGGTTTCCCAAGTTTTTGGGAGACTTTGGACCAACTTCTGGACTTGCATGCTGTAAGGATAAATCATCCCCTATGATTTTATACTGAATCTGGATAACATTGTTTCAATATCATCAGTTTTATCCATTTTGAATAACTCATATTCATTGATAAGAACAATAATTTTTTACTTCTTGACTTTGGTGGTTCCTTCATAGGTTACCTTCAGTTTGTCCCACATTTGTTTTATTGTTTCACACGTTGAAATCTTATCGTATTCTTCTCCGTTAACTGCACACAAAAGAAAACTTATAGCACGTGCGTTAGTTTGGATTACCTCTTACTGTTCTTTGGTGACCTCAAAACTTTCAAGATCTTCAATATCAGAATTGCTAGATTCTTTATCTGTTTCCTTTGACTTTTTCTTGAGTCCTGAAATCAGCTTTGGACCCTTCCTGATAACAACTCAGGCATGGAATTCATTTGATTGGACAAAGATCTTGAACCTATTCTTCCAGTAAGAGTAATGTTGTCCATTAAAGTATAGTAGTCTTGTGGAAGAGTGACCATCCTAAAGGAGAGAACTAGGAATCTGATAATTGCCCATTTGATCTTTGCTCACTTGCGGTTAAGCAATGGTATCTGTTAGACCTTCTCTGATACTAATTGAAATTCAAGAGGGGGTGAATTAAAATTTTCTTTTGTGAGTCGACTACTGACTTCTCACAATCGACTCGCCTACAGATCAGAACACTTCATACACAAATTAATCTTAGAACAGTTAAGCAAGTAAATAACAAAACATAAAGTAACAACAACAAGATTTATCATGGTTTGGCACACCAATGTAGTGCCTACGTCTAGTCCCCTTGGATTTTAAAGTTTCCTTAGATCATTGAAAATTTGGCTCGAGTACAATGATAGAAAACAAGTTCTGAAGACTTATTTTGCTCTTTAGATCTTGTGACAAAGCTTCAGTTGATGTTAAAAAGTTGAATCAATCCTACTCTTTATATAACAATTGTAAACTAATGTTACAGAGCTTTGTAAGACTAAGAATGAGACACTTTAAATTTCCTCCTTGAAGTTGCGTGAAAAGTGTTTGTCTTCGGTCTTCATCTTTCATAGTCTTCGCCTGCTACTCTTCATAAGGAAACCTAAAATATTTCTTCTCAATTAAGGATGTAAATTGATTCCTTGATTGAGGAATATAGCCGGATATATCCATATCAGATATGTCCATATATGGCTTTGGACCACATCCATATTAGATATGTCTGTGATTTATTTATTTTTGTTTTGTAGAGATTGATTATTTCTAAATGCGCTTGTGATCTTTTCTTCCTGGTTGATATGGTCTTTCTTGATTTTGGGATTGTGATCCTTTTTTTATTTCCATGATATTTTATTGATCTGTTTGCTATATTCTTGAATTACTTTTCAGTTCCATTGTCTATACCATGATCTTTCATATCTTCTAATATTTTGGGATGATTTGGAGCTGAAATTCTCTTTTCCATTTGTTCTTGTTGTGATTGATTTTCCTTAGATACGTGGATGTCCTTCCATTCTTGATGTCCTTCTATTTTTGGAGTCGGTTTCCTTTCTTTTTCCATTGTTAGTTTGTCATTATTAAAACATAAACTTAGGAAACTAACAGACTCGTGAATGACCAAGGTGGGGGGAGTATGTAAGGTATTTGTATTCGAGATTTAGGACTAAACTTTTCAATGATCCCATAGGTGATTTCAAGGACTTGAAACAGGTAGGCTCAGTTCAAGAGTATATTGATCTCAGGTAGACTTTGAGACTGATCAGGATGAGGCTATTTGAAACACCTAGGACTTGGACCTTTAGAAAATTCCTTTAGTTGAAGCTTCTGGACTAGGTACGACTCCAGGGTATCAGTGGTACCCTTGGATATAACTTAGTGACCCTTCACTCGTATACTAAGCAGTGTGGTGGTGGGTACACACTATTCGATATATTGATTATCCCCTCCCTAGTCATACCTTTGGGTACAATTCGTACACTATCAAGTTGTATAGAGTGTTGAGCTTGACCTAGTCAAAACTGTCTTGGGTGCGGTTTGGGATACAGTTTAGGGTAACATTTGTACCCTAAGATACGAGTTATGTATGTGTGGTCATACCTTGGTCAGTGTAGGGGTCCTTGGTGAGGACTAGTGTACGATATAGGATACCACTCGTACCCTAGGGTACGATTTAGCTAAGTGAGTCGTACCCTCCTAGGAAGTCACTTTTCAGCTTTTAAGCCAAGGGTTTTAGGAACATTTCTCACCCCAAAACCCTTAAGTCCCCTCACTATATAATGTATTGTGGCCTCCTAAACACTCATTTGCAAGACCAAAACATTCCAAATACTCTCTCAAAACTCACTCAACAAGATTCTGAGGCTATGGTTTCAAGAGTGATCATCTAGAGACTTGAAGACCAAGAATCCTTCCTTGAATCATATTTTATAAGGCATGTGACTCTTCCCCTATCATTATTTCTCAAATACTATGCTATTTAAGCATTGTTAATGAATCTTTAATGGTGGATTTGGACAAATGATGAGGGTTTTAATGTAATGTGATGGGTAATGTTTACTCTTGTCTAAACTTGTGATTTTACATGTTTTGGTGATGGTTTGCACATGTGGGTGCTTTTTTATTGTGGTTTAACAAATGGGTCTTGAGTAACCATAATATTGAAGGTTTTCACTTGAAATTTGGCCATGGTTAAGATATGCCATCAAGGTGTTTGTGAAAATGTCTAAGAGAAATGACAAGTTACATGCTAATAGAGTTTTGAACTAAGGCAATGGCATAATGAGTAATAATTCTTGGTGAATGATCTTGTAAAGGCCTTATTGGCCATGTAATGAGTTAAATGATGCCTTTGGTGGTTTGATTGGTTAAAGAAATGGGGTTAGAGTCCCTAGTATGAAATTGAATTGTGTATGAAATAAAGTTTGGTGTAAGAATGCTAATGAATGGTCTGATGAAGGTCTTGATGACTACAATTTGGCTTGAATGATATTTGCAACTAGTTCATTGGCTTGTTAAAGTGATTGATTGATATATGATTCATGAAGACCTTGTGGTCATGTATAATGTTGAATTATGGCCTTGATGGCATAGAATGGTTAAATGTGTTAAAGTCCCCAAATGTGAATACATGGACAATGAGTTAGAGTCCCAATGTCGACTAGTAACGGACGTGATGGCTTGTGGTTAAAGTCTACTTGCGTAATGAAAAGGCCCATGGTTAGAGTCCACATACGCAATAAAATGGCTTGTGGTTAGAGTCCACTTGTCTAATGAAATGACTTGTGGTTAGTGTAACACCCCGTATTCAAGTACATGTATTGACATATTCAAGTACGTGTATTGGTCTTATTTATATGGAATTAATTTTTTATTTTATTTATACCGGAATTTGCCTGTCGATGGTTCCATACGAAGGTTATTGAATAAGCTTTCCAACGATATAAAGATTTCCAAAAACGGATAAGTTTCGGATATAATCGAGCACGTTCGAAACTATAAAACGGTGGCCGGGATGTTGTGAACAGTAAATGTGCAGGAAAATTTCCTGCACACAAAGTACTGAGGCCAGCCAGTTTTTTGGGTCAACTTTGAACGATCATAACTCCCTCAATATAATGAACTGGGAGAGCTTCGACCTATCAAAAGAACGATCTTTGAGTCTTCTTTCCAATGCAATTGGTTTCATCCAAATCCAACATCTGAGTAAGGAGTTACACTCGTTTTACTTCAGCCTCTCAAAATAGTTTTTTTGGGTCAACTTCAAATGATCATAACTCCTTGTACAGGACGAACTGGGTGGCCTACTTTATATGAAATGAAAGAACTTTGAATTATATATCCAACGATACCAATTTCAACCAAATCCGATTTCGGAGCAAAGAGTTATGGCCGATTTACTTTAGCCTGTCAAAACAGTCCACCATGGACAGATTCGGATTTACTTAAATTTTTAAGGGCAATATGGTCATTTTCCATCACCTCATGGACGAAAATTGGTCATTACATACATAAACTTAGCCTCATATCCATCATTCATCATCCAATTATTGAAAATAAGAAACCCTAGCCTAATTTCAACACCAATTATCTTGTGATTCAACCGTAGAAAATCCAAATTGATTCTGTAGTTATGTTCACCGTCTCAAAGGCTTTGAGAAGTACCTATTATTTATGCCAACAGGACTTCAAAATCAAAAGGGCCATTTTATGGTAAGGATGTAAATTATGTTGGTGTTATTTATATGGATATGTATATATATGCATGTGAGCATAAGAAGTATGTTATTTGATTGTTGTTGAAAGATGATTGGGAAATGATATTGGATTATTCTTGTGCATGGTTGGATTATGTTGAATTGTGAAGGGATTTGGTATTGATGATGTGGTATTGAAATGATGATTATATATATATATACACATAAACCTATTGTTCAAGTTGGTTTTTGGAATGTTTTACAAATATTGGTTGTATGGAATTATGGAAGAGAATTGTGGTGTTGGGTTGCTAATCCTAGATGCCAAACATTTCATTGTAGATAAGTGATTTGTAAAGGCAAGAAGTTGTGTTGAATTGGTATCCGAATCTACAACGAGGTATGTAAAGCATACTCTAACAATGTTCTTTGGCATGAAAACACCAATATTCCATCAAGTAAGATTCCGAGGTTGTCCAAAAACATGTATTGTTCTACATTACCAACGAAGTTGTTTCCATTCTATAAAGTGTCAAATGTTTCATTGATATACCAAAAGGCTCCTATTTCATTGTTGTGATATTGATGATTCTGAAACACATTGTTGATGTACCAATGAGTCCTTATTACATCGTTATTGTATAGAAGGTCTATTACTTGATTCCTATTGATGTATGGTTGTTCCAAAGGTACTATATTGGCATGAACACTAATGTAATAATCTCAAAAGCTTTTGAACTAAGTTATTGGAAAGATCTCTTATGGGTGTTGCTTGATATACGTGTGGGTGGTATCCTAGGGGCATAAGCCTAGCATGGGTCGATCCCTATTTATGTGTTTATGGGTGGTATCCCAGGGACATAAGCCTAGCATGGGTCGATCCCAGTTGATATGTACTGGGGCAGCCTAATGGTCACAGTACGATACAGTATTGATTATTGTTAGGTGGTTGGAGGTTCGGGAGGAGGAGGTAATGACGAATGATAATTGTAAAGAATGAAATGAATGAATTTATACCGTTCCACAAATGTGTTTGAATTCAAGAACCCAATTCAGATTAATGATAATGTACATGATCCTAAAAGTGTTTATGAAGTGTGTTTCACTTCTATTATGATTTATTCACTTGCGTCTGATTTTTCTTGATCCCCCATATCACATATGATTATTTACAGCTTTACATACTCAGTACATATTTCGTACTGACGTCTCCCACGGGGACCTGCATTTCATGTTGCAGGCACAGGTGCTTCAGCTCATTCACAGCATAGATAGGAGCCAGGTCATACAACTATTGTTGGTGAGCTCCAGTTTGCTTCGGAGCTTTCCGAGTCGGTTCCTTATGTTTTGTTATTGTATAGGAGTCATGTGTGGGCGGGGGTTTGTCCCGACCCTAGTTATGTCATGTATATCCTAGAGGCTTTGTAGACATAAGGAAGGGTAAAGTCATGGGAGTTTATATAGTGATGTTATATTTGTATATGTGGTGGCCCCGACGGCCAAGTATTATATATATATATATATATATATTTGTGCGTGTTGTGCTGATATAGGTAATTAGATTCTTCTATATGCAACGAAGTGCTGTCCAAATTTTTGGTGACATGTAAGTGAAAGTACAGGTATTTGAACGGGTTCTCCCGGGCCTTCTCGGCTTCGGGTGCCAGTTCGGCCCGATGGGATTTTGGGGCGTGACAGTTAGAGTCTACTTGACTAATGCAATGGGCTTGTGGTTAGAATCCACTTGCTTAATAAGATGACTTGAGGTTAGAGTCCTCTTGCTCGATATAACCTAAGTGGTAGAAGGTTAGAGTCCTCCACTTCATGGTTCATGTTTGAGTGTTTTGAAATGCATGCTAAGGCCTCATTATCTTTTGACACTTGATGTATCCATGTGTATTTACATGCCTATGTGTATAAATGAGGTGACTTGTGATGGTTTGACTTGGTATTGAATAATGACATTATTTTACTCTTACCCTTGAGTTACATGCTAGCACTTTAACCGCTAATCATCTTTGAACGTTATGTCCCCATGCAATGTAGGGACGGAGCTTCTTCTTCTCTTCTGGCGTTCAGGCAGTTCGTGTGGTGACGTTAAAGTAGTGAGCTTCCATCCCTCGGAAGGTATCCGTTTCATAGTCTCTTTATTTATGTTATAGACTTGTTTTAGACTTGGTATTTGTCTATTATCGGGGGCTTGTCCCGACATGTTATAGACATTTTGTAGAGGTTTTGTGAATGACTGTGTACTGGGGTAGATTGGATGTTGAATGTTAATATTAATGAATGGATAGACTTCCTTAAGTTATGATTGTTAGTTTTGTTTCAGCTATCTTATTATATGTTTGGAATTTATCCGACGCTTGTAGATTGATGTGAAAGGTTAGGTGGGGTTAACAGGGCAATCTCCGATCCTTTTTGGGCTTGAAATGCCATACGGCAAGGCCCAATTTTGGGTCGTGTCACTATTTTACCTCATGTGATAGTTCACACAATGAATGGGCTCCATGACTTTAGAACTATGAGGGTATCTGTTTCTGTCAAGGGAAAAGTTATCCATGTTTTGATAGACACTGGAAGCACATATAATTTTTTGGACCTGAATATAGCTAAGAAGTTAGGATGTTTACTCACCACTATCTCACCTTTTGATCTGTCCATTGCTAATGGAAAAAAGGTTCAAAGAAACTATATTTACAATAATTTGTCTTGGAAGATGCAAGGGGTCACATTTGAATCAGATATGCTGGAATAGGGCAGTTGCACTAAGGAAGAGAGCTAGGGATTTGATAAAGGTTGTTGTAACATGGTGCTAGGAGTTTAGTGGTTGATTTCTTTAGGAGATGTTCTCTGAAACTTCAAGAATCCCAAGATCGAATTTAGTGTAAGGGGGCACAAGGTGTCTTTGAAGATATGCAACCTCCTGCAAGTAAAGTGATTCACCAGGATAATATGTCTAAGTTATTGGCCAAACCAGTGGAACTTTGCATGATTTCTATTAGGATGTTTAGAGAAGAGCCATCACAAGAGGGTGCTAACCTATTTTCTTTAGAACTGGTTTAGGAAAAAGAAGTGCAAGAGGAGGTTCAGGTGTTGTTATAGGACTTTCAAGACTTGTTTGAAGTCCCTAAGAAAGATAACCCTCTCTTTAGAAGTCATGATCACAGGATTACCTTGAAGGAAGGGACCTCACCAATTAACATCAGACCATATAGATATCCTATTATTCAGAAAGATGAGATAGAAAAGTTAGTGGATGAGTTGTTGAGTTCTAGAGTTATCAGGCATAGTAACAGTCCTTACTCTTCTCCATTGTTATGGTGAAGAAGAAAGATAGATCCTGGAGGATATGTGTTGATTATAGACAACTGAATGAGTTCACTATCAAAGATAAGTTTCTTATCCCTGTTATTGAAGAGTGGCTTGATGAATTACATAATGCTAGTGTCTTTACTAAGTTGGCTCTGAGATATGGCAATCACTAGATCAAAATGTTTGAGCCCGACATTCCAAAAACTGCTTTCAGAACTCATCATGGACATTATGAGTTATTGGTCATACTATTTGGCTTGACAAATGCACCCTTAACATTCCAAGTCTTATGAACCAGATTTTTTCCAAGCATCTTAGGAAGTTTATTTTAGTATTGTTTTATGACATTTTAGTATACAGTCTTACAATTTCTGATCATTTAGTTCATTTGAGAATCACTTTTCAAATTTAGAGGGATCATACCTTATTTGTCAAACAAAGCAAGTATGCTTTTGGAGTTTCTCAGATTGATTATTTGGGTCATATTATATCTGGACAAGGGGTAGCTATGGATCCACTAAGGTAGATGCAGTGGTGAATTAGCCTTTACCAGCAACTATTAAATAATTAAGAGGGTTCCTGGGGTTGGCCGGATATTATAGGAGATTTATAAAGGGTTATGGCCTCATTGTGAGGCCCTTGTATGACTTGTTAAGGAATGGGAAGTTTGCATGGAATGAGAAAGCCACTACAACATTTGAATCACTCAAAACTAGTATCACTTTAGCACCAATACTCACTCTTCCTAATTTTTCCAAAGAGTTTGTCATTGAGAAAGATGCCTCAGGTGGAGGCATAGGTGCAGTGTTAAATCAAGAGGGTAAACCAATTGCTTTTTTTAGCTAGGGCTTATGTGATAAGAATCAAGCTCTGTCAATCTATGAAAGGGAACTACTTGCTTTGGTTTCAACAGTTCAGAAGTGGAGACCTTACCTTCTTTGTAGGCATTTTATGGTCAAGACTGATTATCACAACCTTAAATATTTGTTAGAGCAGAAGATTACTACTCCTAGTCAACAAAAGTGGTTGGTCAAGTTGCTAGGGTATGACTATACCATTGATTATAAGAAAAGGAAAGATAACACTGTGGTTGATGCCTTGTCCAGGAAGAATAGTTTGATCCAACTCAACAACATTTTTGGAGTTCAGTCTGACCTACTGGAAGAAGTTAAACAGTCTTCGTTGATAGATCCTGCACTTATGAGGTTGATTCAAACAATTCAAGCTGGTTTACCACACAAACCTTACCTCAAATATCAAGTTGGTATATTAAGCAGGAAAGGCAAGCTAATGGTCGGGAATGATGAAGCTCTTCAAAGAAAACTTATGGTTTTCTATTATGAGAGTTCCGTGGGAGGTCATTCAGGGATCAAAGCGACTTTACAAAGATTGAGGCAAGAGTTTTACTGGAAAAAGATGAAGCAAGATGTGTATACCTTTGTCACTGTAATGTTTGTCAAAAATGCAAAGGAGAAAATATGTCTTATCTAGGTCTTCTACAACCTTTAAACATTCCTACTGGTGTGCGGCAAGATATTTCAATGGATTTCATTGAGGGTTTACCTCCTATTGCTGGGAAAAAGGTGATCTTTGTGGTTGTGGATAGGTTGAGCAAGGCTGCTCACTTTTTGCCTCTCAAACATCCCTATTCAGCCTTGGATGTAGCTTAGTTGTTCGTGAATGAAGTTTATAGGCTGCATGGCATGCCTAAGTCCATTATTTCAGATAGAGATGTTTTTACTAGCATATTTTGGAAGGAATTGTTTACTCTTTAGAAGGTCTCTTTGTTGACATCCACTCCATACCATCCTCAGACTGATGGGCAAACTGAGGTGGTTAACAGATGTTTAGAATACTACTTGAGATGCATGACATTTGAGAAACCTAAAGAGTGGCCTATGTGGTTACCTTTAGCTGAGTGGTGGTATAATACCACTTACCATTCCTCAATCAAGATGACTCCCTATGAGGTTGTATATGGTCAACAACCACCTCCTCTACTGCCTTACTTAGCATTTGACTCTTGATTGGATGTTGTCGACAGAAGCTTGGTGGCTAGAGAGGCCACTTTGAGGTCTATCAAGGCTTGCTTGACTAAAGTTCAAAGTAGAATGAAGGTACAGACTGATAAAGGAAGAACTAATAGGCACTACAACATTGGTGATTAGGTGTACGTTAAGTTGCAGCCTTATAGACACGTGTCACTCAAGTCTCACTTTTTTCAGAGACTCTCAGCTAGGTTGTTTAGACCTTTCCAAATTATTGCTAAGGTGGGGAAGGTTGCTTATACACTGGATTTACCTGCGGATGCTAAAATCCACCCTACTTTCCACATATCACAACTGAAATTGAAGGTAGGATCCCATCCAATTTCTACTACTTTACCTATGGTGCACTCTAGTTCAGGACCTGTTTTGCTAGTACCTGAAGCTATTATAGATATGAGGATGGTGCAAAAGAGAGGTCGAGCTGTTTCACAATGGCTTATCAAATGGTTTGATGCCCCTACAGAGGATAGTACTTGGGAGGATAACCACATTATTTACCAGCAGTTTCCTGGTTTCCATCCTTGGGGACAAGGATGTTGTGATGGGGGGGAGTATTGTTACAACTCTAGTGATTTTGTAATTTTCTTTCCAATTTAATCAATTGTAATTAGGAAATAAATAGTCACATGACTAGCACGTGACAGATGGAGTTAGTTAAAGTTGTTGGAGTTGTTAGGTGAAAGTTAGTTATATTTAACTTCTGAAAATCCCTCTGTATAAAGCAACAGTTGCATTCTCAATTGTAAGCAGATTTTGTGGATTAAGAAATATCAATAAACTTCTCTTTTCTCTCTTCTTCTCAAAATCTAGGGTTCTTGTAACTCTTGGGAAAGCTGTTCAAGGGCAATTCTAGTAATTCTTGCTCTTTAGGCGGCCACACTTTAAAATCTTTACTCGATATTAAAGGAACCTATCACGTATTTTTGCCACCCTTTTGAGCTGACATGACCCTTTATTACATAAAAATGGAGTCCACATCAAAGGTGCCACATCAGCTAAAAAGATTGACAAAAATATGTTAAAATTTATTTCAAGAGGTAATAGCCCCCCCCCCCCTCCCCCCCGTAAAGTTGGAGTGTGTCGCAGCAAATTTAGTCAGGGTTGCTAGATTCTTTACTCTTCTTTTTTAACACCAAATGTTTGATCAGATTTTCAGTATACATACACAAAAGTTTTTGAACCACTATTAGGAGCATATTCTGTTAAACTTCTATTATAGTTCAGTGACAGTGAGCTACTTTCAGCTCCTGCCTAGTAAGCCAGCTCAATTTCTCACTACCACCACAAACTTCCAGAGTTCTCTACACAAGTCTCATTCAACATAAACCATAGACAACTCTACACATACAAACGCACAAAAAAGTAATAATAATAATCAGTGTTTATATGCAGGATCCATTTCGATTCCCAACCATTTTATGACATGAGATTTTCTCAAACAAAAAGAGGATGAAAGAAAAAGACCAAATAGGCTAGGGGTAATCATTCATAAGAAGTGGTTATGGTGAAGATTGAACAATTCATTGTTGCATAGAAAGGTTCTTATCGTCGAGACTTGGGAAATACAATATAAACGAAGAACCAGAAAAGCAGTCGAGGCCAAAGTTAAATTTCTTTAGCATGACTTCACAAGGTACTATTGGACCAAAATTCCAATCTTTAAACAATCATCTGTGGGTAAGCCTTCTGAAATGGAATGCAATGGAAGCACAAATGGTAAAAATCAATCTTCTATAACCAATCCGTAGAAGCGTTATTTCTTACAAAGAATACGAGAAAGTAAATGAATATGTTGACTAGCAAAGCTAGCAACTACATCAAATATGGCAAACTAACCCAGCATCTTTAACCAAGAAATCAACGTCTTGACTGATGCAGGCGAGGTCTGTTACAGAACACACGACCATTGGCCTTCACAAGTGCAGCTATGGCCAAACTTATGCTTGCCCAAACCAGTGAAAATAATAGGTTCCAAACATCATTCCGAACTGTAGATGGAAGGAAACAAGAACCTCGTGTAAGGTTTATGAGTATCAAGAGATTTAAAGATTGTCACAAATGTTATACTCCAAATTAAATTGTATGCATACATTGGGAAAGACCCTTTACTAACAGTCGGAGCTTTTCCCTCCACCAGAATTGCATGCACGCTCACAGAGAAATGGACAAAGAAGATCAAGACAATGCAGCATAAAGGGCATAAATAATTCCTTCATCTTGAAATGCATAGTTTTGCCCATCTCGCATACATACTATACAAAATACACTCCTTAGGGAGTTTCATTCATTGCGCCTTTTAACCCTAATTCATATCTTTGAAGTCATGATTGATAACAGGCATGACTACGAAACATGCATACATGATCAAGGTATAACTAGTAAATGGAACATCTTACTTTAGAAAGCCCATGCGGTCATATAAACCCTTTCAAGCCCCACGATCATCCACCCCCAAAAAACAAAACTGTTTATTCATTTATTTTAAACAAAAAAAAATAAAAAAATAGACCCAATGGTTTGGTTATTGAGATAGAAATTCAAAGATAATGATGATACAGCAGAATCAGAGGAAAATTTCCATGTATGGGAACTCACCTCTCCCCAGTGACAAGGTAGTGAAAAATAACCCTGTCAAAATCAGTCCCAAGGCAAGAGGAAATGACTGCATGTCAAAAAAATTACAATTAGGTGAGATGATATGACTGACAACATCAAAGTTTGCTAAAAAAAATTCAGCACATATTGGTACTCAATGACTGTTACGAGAAAACAAAAAGTATAACAAAACAAAGATAATAAAAAGATATTGTATTAATATTATCTACCAACTCAAAAAAGTTTAAACACATGTTTGCAGTCAAATTTGGGCACGTTATGAAAATCAAATGGCTGTCAAGTAGTTTAAAGAAAAAAGGGCCAGCCGGTTCATGAAGCATCTCGGATTCAAGCAGGTCCAAGGAAGAGCAGCAACCCTAGTGTTCTGTCGTTGGGTACCATAATCACTTATCATGTACCTGTAAATGAACACTCTTTTTTGACCTTTGAACTCAGGTTGCAAGTAAAAGAGAGGGACAGGTGTTCTTATATACAACTCTCCTAAAATACTGATTTTGACTAAAAAAAAGCAGCCTGATGCACTAAAGCTACCGCTATGCGCAGTGTCCGGGGAAGGGCCTCACCACAAGGGTGTATCGTACGCAGCCTTACCTTGCATTTCTGCCAAAAGCTGTTTCCAAGGCTTGAACCCTTGACCTCCTGGTCACGTGGCAGCAACTTTACCAGTTACTTCAAGGCTCCCCTTCAAAATACTGATTTTGACTCCAAAAGAAAAAAAAAAAAAAACTCTCCTAAAGTACTGATATATGATGAAAATTCTCATTTCAGTTGCAATGCATATCTTTTATCTTAACGCTTAGGATCAATGGCTTCCCAGAGAAACTTAAGACTAATGCTATTTCCCAATTCCTGTAAATGATAAATATGGAATATGCTTGAGAGGAATTGCCTGTCAAAAAGTAACCTACAAAATACAAATCTTTTGGTCATTTCTTTGCATGTACCTGCAGTAGCATTCAAATAAAGTCCTTTGATTTCACCTGTTTCATCTCATGCTTTAGAAATTGCCTCTCTCCCAAATTAATAATGATTTCCCCAGTACATAAGTGGTTGTGAGTTCACAATCTCATAAACTTTGTAAGTGAAACATCCACATTAATAGCTCCGGAGAAGCTTTTACCAAATAACCCAAATTTAGTAGGCGTTTAGCCATAAAACTAAAATTTTCTGGAGTTGGAGTTGGAGTTGAAGTTGGAGTTGGGGTTGGAGTTAGAGTTGAAGTTGAAGTTGAACTTGTGTTTGACCATGAAAATAAATTGGAGTTCTTTTTGACTTATTGTGAGACAAGTTGAAGTGAAAACAAGTTTGACTTGTTTTCACTTTTCCAAATACAATTCCAAATAGTATTTGGAATTGTTATGGCCAAACACTATAATTTTTACTAAAATGAAATAATTTTCCAATAAAACGTGAAAAATTCTCATGGCCAAATGGGCTGTTTTATAATAGTGCCTTTAAGATATTGGCATTTACTTGCACCAGATAGTAACTTGTAGAGGTATTTGCAAGAGGATAAGCGTGATGGATCAACCTTTAGAAGAGTTTTTCACCAATTAATCTCATATCCGCACAAAATCTCTACTTACCAGGCAACAGGATACTACCTAAGCTGTTATTAACTATTTGCTATTCTCCTAATTTTAAGATACGTATTATCTTTTGAATTTTTCCCAAGCTCTACCTCATCCACAAAGAGGGTCCCAGTTAAGAACATGAAATATCAACTTCAGCCAATCTACATTAACCTTGTAAGGTTACCAATGAGTACAACATTTTGCTATTCCAGAGAGACAGCTACTCAGTGGAATTTGATAAATAGGAACAACAAAAACTTGATATAGTAAGAATACGCAATAGCACTCACAGCTATAGCCTCAATGCCTCCTTTCTGCGATGAAGCCGTCATATCTCGGGAGACCGACATAATGTAATGTCCTTGCATTAGATCAATAGCATCCTTCAGAAAATGTAAGAAGAAGATAGAATTTCTGAGTTTAAATGGACATGAGAGAAGTATAGAAATGACGTCAAGAGAACGTGCAGGCAATAAACTAGGTACTGATGCATGTAACAGATTGTATATTTTTAGTCCCATCATCTACCTAGCAATAACAAGAAAGTCATCCATCAAGTATCAATAAATCAGATTGGAAACAAGCGAGACACTAATTAATGCATGACTGGCTGCAATTACTACACTCCACATACGCCCAGATAGATGATTTCAGTATCATTCAATGAATGCTTTTCCAAAATTTCACATGAACACAAGGTACAGGTACCAAAAATGGATGCAGTCGTAGTAACAGAAGTAACTAATTGCTGGTATGTATACATGTATCGAGCAGCAATACCTGTTTTGTACCATCAACAAAGTTGTTCAAGTAGTATCGCATTAGGGCATTGCAACCATCATTGACTATTCCTTGGACAGTTCTCTTACCATATCTGCATCAATAGCAATGTTAAATTACAATCACGATGGATGATAGGTGAACAAAAAACTTAGGTTCAGAATAGTAGATTTTCAAGATTATTCATGAAAGTAGATGCACGTACAAGTGCTAAATACATGATTGAATTCTAAATATAGAACAAAACATAATCTCAACTTTCCAACTAAGAAATTTGATATCTTCAAAAGATTGTACTCTTTTTGATTATATTACTGATTTACAAAAACAAATCTAGTTGGGTGTCGATAGTGCTAAAACAACTCCAAATAGCCATGTGACTGATGGTTCACCAGGAACTTTTTGTCCATGCAGATCAGCAAACATATGAAACTGACTGGTAAGTTTTAAGGTTCAGTTACATGCATTGTGAGAACAGCACATATGCACAACAAAAATATTCCTATAATATGAAAGTATACTGGCATAAATAATGCTGCCTGTGTTTCATCCCTCCTGTAAATAACATCTCACAACTCAGCCAAACAATAAGAGACATCTTTAGCGTGGTCAAAAACAAAAAACCTTTACCTGACAAAATCTCCCTTCAGGGCTGGAGTACCAGAATACTGTATGCTTATATCATCCCCATGGTTTGCCCACACTGCACTTACCATATAAAGTTAAAAAGGAGATGGAACAAAAACCTGTAAAATCAAGGATAGAAGTAGGTGCTTCTGCGAAAACCATTACAATACAAAACTCATCTGCCATGAATTCTAATGAAGCAACATATACTCTTGAGAGAAAACTTCATTACAGTTCATCAAAATTACTCACGTATTTTGAAGCTCTCATCAAGGTTGGGGTGTGTGCTAATAGTTTCTTCAGCATCAAAAATACCAAGTCTTCTGAGTTGGAATTCCAACATTCTGCGACCAAGCATGCTCTGCAAATGGATATCATTTATTATCACATTTCCTTAAAGTAGGAGAAGAAATGCAGACATGGCAGTAGCCTATATGGGTTAGATTAGATGGTATGGGCTCCTCTGGCGTCATACCTTGACTCAAGTCTCAGCTAAAAAAAATTGGCCCTCCTAAAGTAAAAGACAAGAAATTGGTGTCCAGTAATTAATTTTCTAATAATTAGGAAAATGTAACATTTAAAACAAAACATTCAATATAACCCTGCATTCAATGAAGTGCAATAACATAGCCTACAAACTTGAGCGAAAAGACAGTTAAAATGCTTATGCTGCTGGCAAAAAGCTGATAGGTAAACATCATGAAAAAACTACTCCCTCCATTTCAATTTGTTTGACTTACATTCCTTTTTATAGTCCATTTCAGAATGCCTTTTTCCCTATTTGGCAACTCTTTAATTCTAACTTTCCACATGGCATGTTTAAGATCACAAGATTAATTGACATTTTGGTACATTTAACATATCTTTAGTTTAAGACCACAAGATTCAAAAATATTCTTTACTTAAACTCTGTGCCAAGTCAAAATCAAACAAAGAAACAAATTGAAACTGAGGGAGTAAAGTACAAGTCACAAAGTTGAGCCACAAAAATTTACTGCAGATATTGAACCTAATAGGTTACAGTAGATTTGTTTGCTGTAAAATGCAAAAGTAGAAATGGCACAGAACGAAAGATGTTTTCTCACCCAGATTATCTATAAACAGCTAGACAAAACTTCCTTTTACTGGTACAGCCTTTAAAACATACGTGCTACTATTCTCACTAAAACCAAGACTTGAATCTAGAATTTAAACTCTTAACTTTCATTAAACTCCAACTTATTGAAAGAATTTTCTTGAAGTGCTTCTAAAGGAGTGTAACAATAGGGGGTAATTGCCATCATTATATGGTGTTGCACAATCCTCACCTCAGGAGCTAGCTTTTGAAATTGAGTTAGGCTTAAATTTTATTTCTCAACATGGTATCAGAGCCAAAACCATCTCAATCTTTTATTTATCGATGTTGGGAATCCATATTATATTGTCCACTCTCCAAAAGTCCTAATGTCCTGTACAAAAGGAAAGATCCTACACCTGAAACTAAGGAAATCTATCATGTTGTCGATTTCATATACTTCCTGATAATTGCACCAAGAGGCTAGCATACACAAGCATCTATATTTCATCTTCTAACACCTACAGTTCCACTCTGTCCAGAGGACCCAGCATACACAAGCTGGAGCAGTTTTCCATATTTCCTTTAGACTTGATTCTTGCTTTGATCCTTTGAGACCCAACCAAGTAGTAGATCCTTCGGGGGTGGGGGTGGGGGGTGGGGTGTCCTTATATGGTCTTTGGCAATCCTCATCTTAGGAACTAGCTTATGGGATAGGCCCAAAATCTCTCAACAAGGAGCATAAATACGTGTGTGACGTGTAAATAGAAATAACATTTAAATATTAAACAGTGTCCTTTCGCAGTGGCAAAGTTTAAACATGTTAAATAGAGAACAAGCACTGCAAATAGGACTCGACATTGTCCTCCCTGGACCAATAAATCTGAGTGCTTTTTACATGCATATCCATACAAAAAGATCCGCTAATGCTTCCATAGATAAGAGATACCTGCGTGACATTTGTACGGTCTAAGCAATCAATGCAGTTGGTCCTCACAACTCCAAGTTGTACCTCAACCTTTTCACCTTTCTCATTCAATAAAAAGTACCTAATATGAAAACAAGAAATCAAATTTAAGAATGACATGCCAGAAAAACAACAAGACGTTGCTTGCAGAATGACAGGGAATGTCTTTCTACCTCTCCATGCATAAAGAAACACCAAACCGTACAAAATAACTTTTTGATGCAGAGCCTTTTTTTCTTCTCTCTCACACAGTTTTATTTTCATTTTCACGTCGTTCTTTTTTTTGAAATTGGTGATTGTTTCTATTTCTGTAAACCAGTACATAGGTTGTACTGAAAACCATTTACACAGAAAATTCTAAATCTACCGTCCTATCCCTATAATGAGTCTAAGACATCAATGATAGAGACAGTATCACGAGAGTATATCTGGTTACACCAAAACACAAGTTCAAGATACATTTTAATTTGACTTGCTCCATACTATTTTCTACATTCTCAAAAACTCTAGGATTTCTTTCCTTCCAGATTGTCCACCATATGGATCACACCATTCTCAAACCTAAGAAAAGAATATTTATGCACTTGCTGCTAGTATTCTTGCCTTGCCTGCAATGCAGGTAGTCTTGACATAAGCCTCTTGCCAATTAGATGCATAATATAAGATAAACATCCTTGCTTCACCTGCCCTCTGACTTCTGAAAGTGAAATATTTCTTTGTCTATTTCCTATTAATTAGAAGGAACAGTTAAATTAAAAATGGACTTATTAACTAGTTATTGACCATTCAGATTCATGTAGAAGGCGAAGAAGGGAAAGAAAAATGTGCAAACAGGTTCCTAGAAACCTCCAACTCCCAAAAAGAAAAAAGGATGTAAACAAATTAAAGCTCTCAACTAAAAACCCGTCATATCCTACATCCTTTACACCATCCTGCCCCACAACATGCAGGTCAGACAGATGTCTGCATCCCATCTCCACCACCATCCTTTCAGCTATATGAGATTGGGATGATCCAGACTAGGAATATGGCTATGTGATCCCAAAGTACATGTCACAGTTGGTGGCAAATAATGAGCTAGGACACAAGATACTATACATGAAAGCAAAGAGGATAATATTCATGTAGGCGAAGAAGGGGAAGAAAAATGTGCAAACAGGTTCCTAGAAACCTCCAACTCCCAAAAAGAAAAAAGGACGTAAACAAATTAAAGCTCTCAACTATAAATCTGTCATATCCTACATCCTTTACACCATCC
Source organism: Capsicum baccatum var. pendulum (assembly GCA_030864225.1). Taxonomy (NCBI): domain Eukaryota; kingdom Viridiplantae; phylum Streptophyta; class Magnoliopsida; order Solanales; family Solanaceae; genus Capsicum; species Capsicum baccatum. Next base: position 29,221,004 of record CM061551.1, on the reverse strand, counting down.
TGCCCCACAACATGCAGGCCAGATTGGTGTCTGCATCCCATCTCCACCACCATCTTTTCAGCTAGATGAGATTAGGATGATCCAGACTAGGAATATGGCTTATGTGATCTCAAAGTACACGTCACAGTTGGTGGCAACTAATGAGCCAGGACACAAGATACCATACATGAAAGCAAAGAGGATAATATTCATGTAGGCGAAGAAGGGGAAGAAAAATGTGCAAACAGGTTCCTAGAAACCTCCAACTCCCAAAAAGAAAAAAGGACGTAAACTAATTAAAGCTCTCAACTATAAACCCATCATATCCTACATCCTTTACACAATCCTGCCCCACAACATGCAGGCCAGATAGGTGTCTACATCCCATCTCCACCATCATCCTTTCAGCTAGATGAGATTGGGATGATCCAGACTAGGAACATGGCTTTATGTAATCCCAAAGTACATGTCACAGTTGGTGGCAAATAATGAGCCAGGACGCAAGATACCATACATGAAAGCAAAGAGGATAATATTACACAATATATACATGAAAAGTAAACTAAAAGGAATACATACATGAACTATAAGGGGTCGTTTGGCAGCTGGTTAGAGTTATAGAGGTGTTACTTATTAGTAATGTAGGGATTAATTATGAGGGAATCTATGTATTATTTATGCAGGTATTAGTTATGCAAGGCTTAGTTACTCATGTATTAGTTATACATGTATTACTTATTTCTCCTTCTATTCTGCATAAGATAATATAGAAATTTCCTCATAACTTAGATATGTATTAATTATGGGGGTTTCTAAATTGCAAAACAATCATTGTATTAATCTTATACATGAATAATTTACCTCCTAACTAGCTACCAATCGTGGTATTACTTGTGCAATATTTAATACCTGCATAATTCACCTCCAAACCAGCTACCAAAGGAATATATACATGGAACTGTAAAATCAAAGGAATATATACATGAACTGTAAACTCAAAAGTGATTATACCTATTCTTTATGAAGAAATCCTCAATTTGATCATAAAGGATAGAAAGACGCTCAAAATGAACATGCCCACATATATGGTGAAAATCAAAGTGCAAGTATCTGCAAAAATCGCTCAATGTTAGACTGAAGTGCAGCAACTTAGTAAGATGATCTGATCACCAGAAGAAAGATCCTACCTTACATCATCACCAGCAACATGCTGCATTGCATTGGCAAACTTCTCATTCAAACGCCCTTCTCCTCCATGCTGATAAGAGTTTCAGAGAAGACATGACAAATCGATAAAATTGTGTAAAGCATCACCATGGACACATTTATAGCCATGTCTTCACATACGCGGCAATCAAACCACTTTCTATGTATCAAAGGACATTTTTTTTCCTTGTGTTTTTTGTAAGGTAAAGGTATTAGAGGACATCTTCTAGAGCAGCATTTTCATTAAAAGAATTGTGAGATCGACTAGTCTGGCAAAAATAGAATAATTATCCAGAGAATGTACCTTATTGACGAGATCAACTGATAGAACATTTCCATATTTCTTTCTGAGGTCCAAAAAGTGTCTCTCAGCTACTCTAGGCTGCAGATACGTCATAAAATACAAGGGATTAGAAGTGAAGCCATATAAAGAATTAATGCGAAGAGAATGAAGACACTGTAAAGCAGAAAATGTTACTCAACTGCCTCTTCAAGTCTCACTATCTCAAACTTAGGCTTATATGTCAAATCAACAATCTGATCCCAAAGAAGTGGAATTGACCCTCTGACCTACAAAAGGCAAATTAAGAAGTCATACAAAACAGCATGATATCTCAAAAATATACACAAGCATGTGCATGTAATGAAGCAAACCAATATATCTTGCCAGAAGGAATGCAAGTAGACATTTAAGATTGACATTTCCCAACTTTATCATTTTATTGAAAGCCAAAAAAGTTCTTTATTTTCTTTAACATACATGATACAGTCTAACTTCGAGCATAACAGATTAATGATTATAAAGCTTGTTAGGAATCTCTAATACTTTGCGTTCTAGTAAGATGATTTCTGGAATCAGTCAAATCAGATATGAAGTTATGTCAAGATTGAGAAATTCATCCTGGCCCAAATAGTATCGGAAATGCAGTTCCAAAGGATTGGGAAGCCAGAATATGTCGAGCAAATGTAACGAACAACGAGTTTCTATGGCATCTTTTACAACTTCTATTGTTTGTTGATCTCAAAGGACCATATTGAGACTTGAACCTTCTTTCATCACTAGGTTCATAATTGTTTTTTTGATATGTTAAACACAGAACTTAACAGCAAGCATGACTCATAGACAGATTGATCTTTAACATCAAAATGCTTTTATAACTGATTAAGTACCTAAGTATACTAGAGGTAACTTGTCTTACAACCCTGATTAGTAAAAACTTTGGTTTATCACCCAGAAGGGAAAAAAAATAAAAACTAAGATAGGGTAAAACAGAAAGCTCAAGCTAATACACTTCTCCACTCAACTCTTAGTTGTATAGTGCAGGGTGGAACAAAATTTACTATAGCTAGTAGTTTAGCAGATTTTCCTACGTGACCTGAAGTGCCTCCTGTCAAAGAATTAACTCACCACTGCATTTGACAAAAAATATTGATCGGTGTATTAGGCAATATCTGCATACATTTTGGTGTTGTTTACCACTTGTTAGTGTTTTTTGTACACATAAACTGTTGAAAATGGCCAATTAGTCTTAATTATGAATCTTGGATGTTTAGGAAGCACTTAAAGACGAAAGGCGGTAAATTAGTTTATCTTGGAGCGAAATTTAGCTAAACCTGGAAGATCTGGAGCTGGACAGCCTGAAGTTGACTCACAGCACAGTTGCGAGAAATAGTTACGAAAATTTTGCAAGACGTTGGGACTTATAGTGAAGGGAGCCTCCACTGCATCTCCATCCAATGAGGTTCTATTGAAATCCTAGATAAGAAATTTAGCTACTCATGTCTGTACTCAAAGACATTGTGAGAAAATATAAGAGAAAAATATTATTGAATTGTTGTAACTACATTACTACATTCCAATTCTTTTCCTAATAGGATACTACGTTACATTCCTTTTCCTAATAGGATACTACGTTACAATCCTTTTCCTAATAGGATTCTATATGCTATTCCTATTCCTACTCATATTCTAACACTTCCCCTCAAACTGGTGCATAGAAGACATATGTACCAAGCTTGTTATGGATGTAACTAATATGAGAATCAGTGAGGGACTTGGTGAAGATATCTGCAAGAAAACTGATAAGGACTGCTTTGGACGTCTGGGAGACCTCAATTGAAACGGAACAAACTGAAAAAATGATCCAAAAAGTAGTAAATATTGTCGTAAAGTCGATGTGTCGCTGGAAAATTGCCGAAAAACTGGTAGAAAATATACAGGTCATCTCGAAATCAAGAGACGAGTAGATCTTGAACATGAAAGTCACCGGAAACTTAGCCGAAACATCCTCACACCGAATTATTAGATTTGATGGCTGAAAAGTGACTACAATCTGAGGAAAAAAAAGTATATGGGTAGGGTCGGAATGATGACACGACCCTACTGAAAAAGAGAAATATGTGTAGGGTCGGAATGATGGCACGACCCTATTGAGAAATAGAAATTATATGAGTAGGGTCGGAATGACGGCACGATCCTACTGAAAAAGAGAAATTATATGGGCAGGGTCGGAATGATGGCACGACCCTACTGAAAAAGATCTGAGGAGTCACCGAAAAGACGTACGGAACTATGTAAATTAAATCTGAGGAGTCACCAGAAAGATGCATGGTGCTATGCAACTCAGATATGAGACAATAGTCCGGAAAGATGCACGGTGCTACGCAAATCAGATATGAGAAAATAGTCACCGAAAAGAAGTACGGTGCTAAGAAAAATAGATATGAAAAAATAGTAACCGGACAGATGCATGGTGCTACGCAAAGATATGAGAAAATAGTCACTAGAAAGATACACAGTGAGTTAGTGACCCAACTTTTGCTAACATAATCATTGGCCAGACGGGCGGCATATATGGATTATAACCGTCCGCCGGCAGCGGAAACTCTTTGATTCTTTACTAAGATCGTGGAAGCTTTGATACCATGTGATAAAATATAAGAGAAAAATATTATTGAATTGTTGTAACTACATTATTACATTGAGGCCCTATTTATAGACACTACATTCCAATCCTTTTCCTAATAGGATACTATGTTACAATCCTTATCCTAATAGGATACGACGTTACAATCCTTTTCCTAATAGGATTCTATATGCTATTCCTATTCCTACTCATATTCTAACAGACATCATGAACCAAGTTAGAACTAAACCCTCTAGAAGTAGAAAATAAGAAAAGCTCAAACAGAACTGTTCAAACTTCAAATCTAGGGTAGACGGCTTATATATGGCCCAGAAATCTTATCTGGATTAAAAAAACCTCACCTGTTTCCGCCTAGATTTTCCTTATTGTGAGGGAACCACGACATGAGTCCAGGCAAGAGCCAACCAGACCTTCACGTGATGTTCTTGCACTGCAAGAGAGGATCATCCAGTCCCCAATTCCTCATTGTTGCATGAGTTTTTAACTGTGTTTATCGAGCCTTTTTTAGTTTTATTTGGTCAACTATGATGTGTATGATGTTTAATTGATGAGCCCTAAATCTTGTTTGATTGGGAAAAAAATCAAGATTGGGTTTTTGTTGCACAACAACACTTCAAAGTAATTAAGGAATTAATTTTTTCGATTCACAGATATTAGGGATAATTTGACCTTGTTGTGTTATCTTCGATGAGTTGGTTACATGAATACTTAGGATATACTAGGGAAAGTACCTGTTAGAATTTATTGCTAATAATGGGAAGATATTATATAAGAACTCATGATCAATCGAGACGAATTAGTCCGGGTTAACGGAAACATGCTATTAGTTCATTCCAACTATTGGAAAATCATAACCTTATTGAATACTCCTTCATCTACTTATTAGCTATTCTAAATATATTTTTATCGGTTAGTTTTACAAATTAATAATATAAAATTCTTCTTTTATCACTCAGAGTAACTGGTAAAGTTGTTGCCATATGACCAGGAGGTCACAGGTTCAAGCCTTAGAAACAGTCTCTGACAAAAATGCAAGGTAAGGCTGCGTAACATACCCTTGTGGTGGGTCCTTTCCTCAGACCTTGCACATAGCGGGAGCTTTAGCACCGGGCTGCCCTTTTATCACTTGGCAATTGTTTAAGCTTTTGAATTTAGTAATATTAACTAGCAATAAATCAGACGTAGACTCCCTGTGATCGACCCCAGACTCAAACGCCAACGCCAGATTATATTTGCAGCGATTGCTTCCTTATTTTAGGACTATAATAGGGTGTGATCAATTAGTAAGTATTTTATTCAAGATTGAACAAATACTAAAAATTATTTAAATTGTAAACTGAAAAAGTAAAAGGTATCTTCTCAAATCATAGAGTAATTCACGAAAACAAGATAGGATGTAGAAAGAATCTCCATCACATTGTTTAACAAGTCTACCTGAACAAATGATGCAGTAAATCCATTCAGCTGTATAATTTGCTCGCTTTCCACAAAATTTGCAACAAATCCGTCAGTATCAGCACCTCTTCTCCACATTCGAGTGCCTACAATAATTAATCAACACAAGCCAGAGAACAGGTTATTGCTAATTAGTTTTCTTAACACTCTTTCTCTGTGATCAGAAAATCTAGCAATTTATTTCAAGGGTAACTGAAGAACATGAGAAAAGTAAAGGCCATTTTTCTTCATTGACCAACCTTAAAAGCTACAATCACTTATCAGATAGAATCTAATACAAAGCCATTTATACAATACTGGAAATGGAAATGTGTTACAAGCAATTTAACTAAAGAAATTATCAATCTTTAGGCACAATAAAACCAAGTATTAATCTGGAATTTAAAGCCTGAAAAGAGAAAAAAAAAGTTGTGTCCATAGTCTTGAAAAACATTATCTAGAATTTACTTTAAATTGACATATGTTCTGAAGTGGGCATGAGTAATGATCGTAAAAAGAAAGCTATAATGTACATAAACGATAATGGATGAAAGTAGGTAAAGTCCAGAGCATAAAAGACATAACATGGTAAGAATCATATGTAAAACTTTGAGCATATGACAATGGCATAAGATGAACATTGAACAGTCAAATAACAAAGAAGCAAGGTGTATTATGAGCCTTTCAAAGAAATACACAGTTGAATCACCATTAATATCATACACTAGTTAACTGCTACCATTTCAAGAAAATAGCGTTCACCAGTTTACTTATAAAACTTATATATATCGTTCACCAGTTTACTTATGAAAATATGTACATCATTCACCAGTTTACTTACACAAAATATATACAACACTCACCAGTTAATTAAGATCGATGGTTCTACAGAAACAGCAACCATAATTCCATTCCTTTACTTCCATTGATCATTTTTGTCAAATTGCACAGTTAAGAAGGAAACAACAAGAAGAAAGCAAAGAATACCTGTTCTCCTATTACACCTCCTTGCAATCAGCGTAACATCGACAATGTCTTTCCCAATTGCTGCTTGAAAGTTGTGAAAACCTTATGAAAAGTTAAGGTATAAACTCAAACGATAGCAAACAAAGCTATCCTTAAGCATGAGTTGAAGCCAGAAAGGTTAAGAAAAATCCATGCATAACTGAATTGCAAGGATACTGCCTTGGACAACTGGAAGCAGGAAGGGATCAAGCTGTTATGGCAAGGAAAAACAAACGAGTTACAAATCTAGAGTAGATCCAACAAAATGAATGCAACTCACAAAATATATTTACCTTGTGATCTATAAGCAATTCCATCATATAGTTGTTCCAAAGAAACCGAGGGTCTGCCTGCCCAAAAACAAATGAAAGTAAAGTTATCAAATCAATATTCAAGAAAATTGTTAGTCAATCACCAAAGGTTCTATATCAGTAAAAAGAGTAACAAGCTGCCTAAAGGATTACATTACGGACGTATATCTATGCAGCATCTAAAAACTTACTTGTCTCCATAGAGGAAGCAACTTGGATTCATCACCCAAATCATGCAACCGCTGAGCACTGCAGCAGGAACCATAAGTTTCTTATTATTGAAGATTGCACCCTATATATTCTTACAATCAGATGAAATGTAATAGTGATAAGAATGTGTCATAATTCTAGTGTACTTCAAATTAAGAACAAATAAACTTCAAGTGTTAAAAACTTCTAAAATCATAGAATTCACCTCCAATATGTTAACCTTAAATAAGATCTATAACAAAGAGAGATAGCTGAAACATAGCTTTCCTGATTTATTGTCTAAAGTAGAGAGACAAGCAAAAGAATTACCTTAAAAGATATAAAAGTTTGGCATGGACATCTGTTATACGCTAATAAAATGACCTTCAGAAAGAACCGAAGACTCAAATTCAGAAGCTTTTTTGCTTTCTTTTTTCCTTTTTTTTTTTTTTTTGCAAAGTTAACTTCTATAGAATATCGCGTATGTGCCTAGTCCAGTTAGGAAAAACTCAACAATTTTGGAATAGGGGATAATGATGCTCAGGGTTCGTCACTCAGAAAGTTAAAAAGAATAATAGAGGGGAAAGTACAGATATAACGTTTTTAATTGAATGAAAAGATGCAACGTGAGGAAATCCGAAGAGGATACTGTAGGAATATGATTTTATGTCTTTGTTATGTTTGAAATGAAAGTAGCAAGCAAATAGAAATTTTATCTTCTTTTCTATCTGACCCTAGAGGGATGGCCTTGGCTCAGCGGTAAGCTTGCTTACCGTGGTGTGCCAGGGTCGGGGGTTCGAAACGCCCCTCCAGCGAAGCTGGGGTGAGGGCGCGTAGGTCAGGCCTGGAGTGGTCCCCCCCTCCCCGACACCTACGGAGTAGGTATGAACCGGGTCGTCCCTTTTTTCCCTTTTCTATCTGACCCTAAGAAATAAGGAATGATTTTCTTCCATTTCATTTCTTTCTTCTTCTGTGTAAACCTAAAAGGGAGGAAACTATCTAACCTTTCAACTATTTTTCTCCTCTATGCTCCCATAAACAACCTCTAATAGACTATCCCCTTCTGGGCATGCCCTATGTGGATGCAACACAATGTCAAGATAGAGATTATCACAAGTCGTCATCATTTATATTTTATAAGTACCAAATGTTATCCTCATAGAAGATCAGCCAATATGGACATCTATATTCCGGGTTGCCACATGGCACTTGACTATGGATCAGTACTGCAGTATCCTCTTTTTCTGAGCTTCAGAACTCGTGAAAAGACACACTTGAATCACCACAAGCAAAGGCATGCATGAACATTCTACAATTTGAGTAACTGTTGACAAGAAATATTCCGGACCCCAAATGCCCAACTTTAAACAGTTTGGCATCTCAAAACATAAGGATAAGAAATGAAGCCTGAGGCACCAAAAGGTGTGGCTTAGTGGTCAATGAAGTGGGTGCGAACCATGAGGTCTCACGTTCAAATTCCAGCGGAGACAAAAACATTAGGTGATTTCTTCCCATCTATCCTAGCCTTGGTGGATAGAGTTACCTGGTACCTGTTGTTGGTGGAAGGTGGAAAGTAGTCCGTGGAATTATTCGAGGTGCGCCAAAGCTGGCCCGGACACCACAGTTATAAAAAAAAAAAAAGCAATGATGTCTGAGCTCCATGTTGCATACTTTTTTTGGGTAATTAGTCGAACTTTATTAATCGCCAAATGTTGCATTACAAAACCACAACAAGACTAACACAGCCTGTTGTCAAAGGGGATCTCAAGCCAAAACTACACTAGGGGGGGGGGGCATAAGGAGGTCTTAGACATTGCTGGCTGTATCACTCCAGGTCCCTATACAAGAGGATCTTGCAGCTCTACTGGGAGGGAAAGGAGCCTTCTAAAAACTATAAAAGATGTAATAGATTGCTGGTCACAGGCTGGGCTCTGACACTGCAAGTAAAAGCTATTTCTTTTGCAATCACCTCCACAGTTCTACTCTTCTTCTCAAACTGTCTCAGATCACATGTTGCATACTTTGAAGACTTAAAAATTCAATATTCTACAAATACCATAGCACTTTTACAGGACAACTCAAATATTTTAAGAAGAAAAAGAAAAAGAAGAACCCATAATCCTTCAAATTTAGACAATTGGATACCCAATTCACTCAAATGATCATGACCATATATTTCAGCTCAAATAACATCACAAACATTGTAATACTTCTCCTCAATTAACATAATTAAACACTGTATCCTCAGAGGTATGTTCATCTTAGTTTCAACATAAATTATTGTCTCCACACATTCTCAATGTTTAAAAGACCACAAATTCAAACATAAAACATTTAAAGCTCAGAATTTCATGGTCCATGCTTCAGTGTCAAGCGACAGGCACTTGTAAATACTATTCTTTCAACCAGAATGTTCCCAATTCTTGGAAAAGAACAAGAACAAATAGTTTTTTGATAGGAAGAAAGAGCTAGTTGATCAATTTCCAAGCACCGTCGAGAAAAGAAATAAAGGCAAGAAAGCTTGTTTAAACGCTGTAAATGCGAAAAGATAATTCACCTCAATGTTATATTGACATCATAAGAAAAGTACAGACCAGGAGTCTTTTCTGCTACATTTAGCAGAGCAGAAAACTCAGCTTCCATTTTTTTCTGCCGGAGGAAGAAGATACATCATTGCAACAGAAACAGAACCAACTAGATAAGCTTCAACAAAAACAGAGATAAGAAAGTAGATAGGAGAAATTACCTGTTCAACAGGAGTGTTCTTGAGAGAATGATCACAAGGGAAAACCTTCATTGACGAGACTTTAAAGATAGGGTGCCCCATGTAAGATCCAACACTTTCCCTATCAGTTATGACCAATAAATACGACCCTGAATGGAATAAAAAGAAAACTTATGACCATTTGTTTCTGGAACTTTGATGTTTTTCTGCAACCTACCATATTCTATTTATCCATTCCTCTCAGGTATAACTATGACAGCTAAAAAGGAGGAGGTTTTTGATGGCATGATAAAATGTTTTACAGACTTTCAAATAACTTTCGTTTTTCCCTTATTGTTTAAAGCATCTGTGCAGACCAAGAGATTGGTGTAATGATTCTAACCAAATACTTAAATAGAACGATCTCTCAAGAGAATGATCAAAAAAAGGGATACTTTCACATATCATTTATTGATCATAATATCCTCTTATTAACACATATAGTACATTAAGGGGAAGAAAGGGATTCCTAAATGCACTGAACTGCCATAACAGTTATCCCGCTATGGAAAATCCTCAAACTTTTACCGACTTGCCTGCCAAAAGCTTTAGTATTCCAATAACTCCAAAAATTGCCCGAATTTTGGGAACACGAAGTGAACTGCAATGCGGTATCTCATCTAAAGAAGAGAAAATATACCAAGAAAGAACAAAGTTAGCTTATAGAAAATCTAAGAACCAGGAGAGCATATGAAAACAGAAAAATAAGCAGGTAACCTATTAGTTTCATCGACCCATCCACCCGACTGATTTCCAAACATGAACCAGAGGACCCATCAGTAGGCTCAACAACATACTGATCTGGAAATTCCCAAAGTCGCATGCGTTTATACAGTTTCTGTGAAGAATCTCCCTTCTCCATCATTATTGGAATTCAATCACTATAAAATTGAAAGACAAAATCAAATTGAAATAAGGACAAGTAACCTCTGAATGCTTGCAATGCATGCAGTTATATACATGTGACTAGTTTATATGTACCAATGTCTTCACAATAAGCACTAGCACCCTTACAAGAACAAGTGCGGAACTGCTGGCTCCGTCAAGTAACTCCCAAAAGAAACTACTTCTGATGAAAATTGTAATAGAGATGGTTGAAAGTTACACCATGTAAAAGTAATTCAGCTGCTTCTTTTCCTTCTCTTTTTAATTTGGGTCATGTCACGACTTATCCATGTTATCACCCCAAAGTTTCTTCATTTATTTCTCACACCAGCATATCGGTTGCTATAATCTCCCTCCCATGGGATGAAAACAAATTATTCAATGATCACGTGACGACTCCTTTCTTGTCTGTCTTGCATAGACTAAAAACTATGTCAGGAAAGTTCTTTCTATTGAATATATATCCGAGAATAACTCGAACAGATCTAATCGTCCCTTCTCATAGAATCTGTGATGTTACATAAAAGCCATTTTCTTAAACAAGATATACATCAGCCAATAAAAACATTCCAAACAATGATCTAACACTGGACTGAGATTCCCTTTACCAATTCTTCCATCAAGATTTGACCCTTTTTTTGGATGACTGTAGTGTCTGGCCCCGCTTTTGTGCACGTGACTAATTCCATGAGATACCTCCCACCATCCACAAGCAAACTCTATCCACCAAAGCTAAAACAGATGGGGAAAAAATCACCTAGTGTTTTGGTCTTAGCTGGGATTTGAAGCTGAGACGGTTCTCAACCACTTCATTGACCACTAGGTCACACCCTTCAATTCGAATTAGGAAAAGCAATGTCTCCTTGCATAATATGACCACTAGGCCAAACCCTTGAATTTGATCTAGATGTGAATGAGACGAATGACTTGACTTATAAATGAACCATCACTCCAGGGATGGAGTGATTGTTAAAGATGTCTCCAAATATAAAATAAATACACGTGCATCAAGATTTGACCTTTTAGTCATTATCCCGTGAAATGCCCAGGAATTGTAGAAACAGAGTAAACAAGAACTATAAAGAACCCCATAAACTAGAAACAAATAAAGAAATCTTAAAGTTGCATACCTGGGTAGAGAATCAGCCAAAAACAACAAGAAAGGCAGCAATAGTAGAAAGGTTCTTTTTTAGTGTTGTTCACTATTCTTTGGGCGCAAAAAGTCGAAACTGGACGAATACCAAAAACAATAGTAAAAGGGAGAAACAAAGGAATGATATAACGTTTGACTCGCTGCTAGTTTAACGGAATACCCAACTGCTATCCTTACATCTCGCTTCCAACACAAGCCTCTCTGTTTATGTGTACATGGAACATAATTAGTGGACCCTCAAATTATAGCACCTAATTTAATATTTTTATCTTGTCAATCTTAAATTAAAATAATATTAAATATATTAAAGTGTTGTTTAATTTTACATACAGTATTAAATACTATATCACCAAAAATGTTAAAATTAAAATTATTATAACAAAAGATTATTTTTAAAACAAATATAAAGAAAGATAAATATTTTTTTATGAAATAGAGGAAATAATATTTACAGTTCAATTTATTTAGTTATATAGTATTAATAATAGAATGAAAAGAAAATCAAGTGTATTAAAAGAATTAAACAATTAAAATTTCTAACTTTTAATTCATCAGACAAAAAGTTACAAGTGTGTCCGAACAGGCATAAACCTTATTGCGCTGGAGTGGAGGAACATAATTCCCAATTGCCATGTTCAAGAATGTCCCGTCACCCTGTCGGATGGCACTAGCATGGTGGAGTAGCACAATGATGCACCTCACGTCATTCTCTTTTTTCTTTTTATTAGTATACTTAACCTCAGTTTTATATAGTAACACTTTCATAATTACATAATATAACAAGTTATATTTTATATTTTTGTAAATTGTTGCTATAAAAATACAAATGCAACAGTTTTTACTGTCCATAATTAACTGATTTTAATATGGTAATATTTTTTTAAATTAACTGTTAAAGATTACAATCCCATTAAAAACTCATTAATCACGCATTTTCCGTTATATGCTAACAATCCTATTCAAATTCAAAAAACATTTTCATAAACCTGATCCTTCATAAAAAAAAAATAATTCAAATTAAGTTGAATCTACAATTTCGCCCTAATTAAACAATCAAATTCAGTTGTATTTGTTGCTGTTCAATATCAGTTTGAACAATCAGTTTCTTTTAGTTCAACGATAAACATAACCTTCTTCTGGATAAAATTTTGGAATTCAACTTTCAGTTGAAAATTCGTGCTTAACTATTCTTGAAGGTATTAAATTAGTTTTTTTGTGTGATTTTAATTTATTTTTGGAACATTTTTTGTTATTTTGATTGTTTTTTCTATTCATCTAATTGTGATACTTTGTTCAAATTTTTCATGTTGTCGTAAAATCGTTTATGAATATATTCTAAACAACTTGCGATTTAATGTTTATGCAATAGTAATTCGAATTCAGATTTTCAACCTGATCAAATTCTATTTTTTTGTATTTTTATTTGTCAGAATTTGAGAGTATAATTGTATATATGAAAAGATCTTTTATATATATTTTAGTTATGTTCGAATCTGGAAGTTCTGTATGTGATTGTATTTATCATTGAACACATACTTTGTCATTGTAGTTAGACTAGAATAACTGTATTTTTTAGTGTTGTTGTTGGGTGATTTGAACTGATAGAACAAAAAACTAATAGAATTCAATTTTATCGAGCTGATGAAATTCTATTTTTTTTTTGAAGTTTTGCTTGACGGAATTCGAGCTGCTGAAAACTTTTGTTGTGTTTGTTTTTAAGTTTAACAAATGTTGTGTTAATATATTTTCGATTATAGTTGTTGGCTGTGTAACTTACATTTCGTTTATAACTGAAATATTGTGTATTAATTTTTCTTTTGAAAAGTATTTGTCGTAACAATTGAAATCTTACAAATATGTATATTTGTGAATTTTAGGTTCAATCAGTTGGAAATGGGAAGCATACCAGTTCTCGTGAAATATTCTGAAAGGTGGACGTATGAAAAAAACTACGAAGAGTACGTCACTGATGCTATACTGTTGAGCACAATAGCATCATTCAATGAGCTGCACGATATTTTGGCATCACACTTAAATGTTGACTTAACTAGCAAACGTATTCTAGTGGAATATCAAATCACTGGTAATGCAGGGCAAATACAAATACATAATGATATGGGTTTGAAGGTATTTATTTTGCAGAAAAAAAAGATACAAGACATGAATTGTCTTCCTTTATATGTAAGTATTTTGGAGAAAGTTGTAGGAAGCAGCTTTGCAAGTTCATATGTATACGCTGTTGAAAAAAGAGACGACATTAACAATATGCAAACAGTGTTAAATACATCTAATGAAGGAGCTTTGGTGGTTTCTGAAAATACAATAACCTTAGATGTATTTAAGATGGATACGATTCAGGTGATTATATCAGACCCACTATAATACCCCGTACTTTTCCTAGCTTGAAATTTGTCCCAAGAATATTAGAAGTTTTCTTTGAAAGATGAATCCACTTTTGTATATGTGGTATTTTTAAGATTTTCACTTTTATTCATGTGGAAAATTGAATAGCTTTTCAACGATACCAATTTCGTCCAAATCCGGTATCGGAGTAAAAAACTATGGACATTTTACTTAGAGCTATCCAAATCGCCCAGGTGCTACGGCCAGGTTGACAGACCGTCGCCTTGACCGTCGCAGCCAAGGCAGTGAGGCAACCTTCTGGATAAGGTGCGACGGACAAGTTAACGGACCATCAAATTTGTGATGGACCGTCGCCCAGGCCGTTGCTACTTAGGCAGTAAGCCCGTTTCTTGGTCCACATACGACGATCGAAACGACGGACCGTCGCCCTAACGAAGGATCGTCATACGAGCCATCACAGGTCCCGATTCAGCAAATTAAAGCCATTTTAAAAGGGGCTTTTTGGTCTTTTACCACCCATTTATATACCCAATTATATCCGACCAAAGCTCAAAAATGTAAGGTAAGGATGCGTATGATACACCCTTAAGGTGGGGCCCTTCCTCAGACACCGTGCATAGCAGTAGCTTTAGTGCACCGGGTTGCCCTTTTTTTTTCCTACAACAACAAAATTAGGGTTTTCTCTCTAACGTTAATCTCCAAGAACAAAATCTAAATCTTCTTCAAGAACTAAGAGATTCAAATTCTTCAAGTTCAGGAACTTCAAGAAACTCAACCCAGGTATGCATAGTGTTCATTCATGGACTCCTTTCGTCCATGAAGCCCAAGAATCTCTTTTCAAAGTTTAAGTTTATGGATTTTCTTTATGAATTTCATGATTAGGCTGCTCTTGTTCATATTGATAATGAGTAATTAAATCCCATTCCATGTTGGGGGATAAATTTTATGTGGATTTGATTAGTATAGATGTATATTCATGTAAATCTATGATTAAACCCTTGAATGATGAAATTAGAATTGAATCATGATATTTAATTGTTGTATAATATTTTTTACATATACTATGCCTACCATGTGTTTGATTAAATATCCAGATGAAGGAAAATTCCCAACGAGCATGATATCATGAAATCCCAATGTATGTACAAGTTTATGCAGATCACATGTCTGATGAAATGCTTCAATAAATGTATTATGGATTATGAAGTTCGTGATGTGTTTAAGTAGGTCATGCTTTGTTAGTTTCCTTCTATCGAGTCCTGGGGTACTTGTACCCAAAATATTAGCTGTGTGCCTAGAGCCATGTCATGTTTCCACGATACTCTCAGTCAAGCTATGATCCTTAGACTTCAGACAGTCTTATGACTCAACAAAATCTCCATGATCTTATGAACTCAGCCAGTTATCAGATATCAGTAGCATTCCGTCAGTCAATGGAAGTCAGTAACTCAGTCCATGTTCAGTTCAGTAAATCATGTTCAGTATCTATTCAGATAGGAGTAGAAATTAGCATCGAGTGAACCCAAGGATAGGAACTCACCTATTATATGAGGGTGTGATTTTTAGAAGCAATCCTTGCGTTCTAGAACTATGTAGCTAGCATAGGTTTAGACATCATAGCCTACTATATGAGGGTAGATGAGGTGACTTAACCTACTATATGAGGGTTCCCACCGTTCTCACTAGAGTTACTTGTTATATTAGGGTTACTCACATGTTGTCCTAACCAGTGGCGCAATATTGACACCCTTCCAATCAGGGCACAAATTGGACCCCAATTCAGCTATAATGTGTCATTTGGGGCATGTTAGTTAGATGACTACCTCCCACGATCTCAGTATCAGTCTCAGTAAAAGAACTCAAATAGTTCTTCAGAATTTATGACTGTCAGATACAACCAACTCAGATACAGTACGAAACTCAGCTAGTTCCATCAGATTTAGGATTGTCAGATACAATCACTCATGTTATCAGTTATTAGAATTCAGTCATTAGTCATGTTAGTCATCAACATACTCATGTTATCACGATTTCATAGATAGTTACTATGTATGCATGCATGTATTCTCACGTTCATATTAGTCAGTTAGCCAGTATTGTTCATGCATATGAACCCCATGCATTCAGCATACCTCACATGCATACCAATACATTTAAAGTACTGACGCATTTATGCTATAGTGTCTTATACCGTAGGTTCAGAGACACGAGCTCCAGAGCATCAGTAGATTCCAGATATCAGCAATCAGAGTTAGCAATGAGTCCTCATCATTCGAGGACATGATTATTTCCCTATTATCTCATTAATTAGTTTATTAGTTAGAGTTAGTTGGGTACATGTCCCATCAACTCCATACTCAGACATTTCAGTCAGTTAGAGGCTTTCAAGACTATTATGTTCAGACAGTTATTTCAGTTGTTTTGGGTATTTTATACCCCGTTTAGATGTTATGTTTTACTTCAGTTATGTGAACCTTATGGCCTTTCAGTTCATGTTTCCGTATTATTCAGTATATTATGCAGTATACAGGTACAGATATCAGTCATGGGTTAGCTTGTGGTCCTTTAGGGTCATGAGCACCGTATAGCATTTCGGGTACCAGATTTGGGGCATTACAACTTGGTATCAAAGCCTAAGGTTCAATAGAGTCCTAGAAAGTCTGAAAGTTACATCTAGTAGATTCTTGTATATGGGTATATTGCGTGCCACATTTATGTGCGGGAGGCTATAAGATGTTTTAGGAATAGTTTTCCTTCTTTCAGAATTCATGTCGTGCTAGTGAGCATAATCTCAATCTAATCTCTCAGTCTGATCCATTTTTTCTCCTTATTTTAGGATATGTCTCCTAAGAGAAGAACCCATCCTATCCAAGAAGAACCCTTGGACGAATATGTTTCTCAAGCGGAGTTCAGGGCCGCATTCACTACTCTTGCTCAGTTAGTTGTTGCTCAGAATGAATGACCGGCTGTCGTTCCAGCCAATCCGGTGGCCAATTCATCTGCAGCCAGGATTTGGGACTTCAGTCGAATGAATCCTCCGTCCTTTCCTAGGTCTAAGATAGATGAGAAACCTCAGGAATTCCTAGATCAAGTGCAGAAGGTTACAGACATTAATGGGGGTTACGTCTAGTGAGAGTGCTGAGCTAGCTGCATATCAGTTGCAGGATGTGGCTCATACTTGGTTCAAGCAATGGAAGTCAGAGAGGGCAGACGATGCAGGGTCAGTTGAGTGGGAGGAGTTTGCTTCAGTGTTCCTTGATAGATTCTTTCCCCTAGAGCTTAGAAAAACTAAGGTGCTAGAATTCATCAACCTCAGGCAGGGCAGTATGAGAGTGAAAGGGTATTCTCTTAAGTTTACTCAATTAGCCAGATATGTCCCTCATGTGGTTGCAGATAGCAGGGCAAGGATGAGTAAGTTTATTTTAGGGGTGAATGATAGCGTGATTAATGAGTGCAGATCTGTCATGCTGAATAGTGACATGACTTTAGCCAGGCTTATGACTCATGCTCAGCAGATAAAGGAGCAGAGGATTAAGATGAGAGAGAAGCAGAATAAGAGAGCGAAGACAGGTAGTTTCAACTTTGCTCAGCCTAAGTCAGAAAGAGAAAACGGTTCTCAGTTTCGTCCTAAGTCATCAGTTCCAGCTCCTTCTTCAGCTAGTGCTCCAGTTCCTAAGTTCAGAGAGGGTAACAAAGATAGAGTGCTAGGCTCTAAGTCCCAGGGTAGTGTTAGCAATGCTCACACCTATCTTCTTTGCCAAACTTGTGGCAAGCACCATCAGGGTATTTGTAGAGCTAGCAGTGGTATTTGTTTGGATGTGGCAAGCCAGGCCACAGATTCAAAGGCTATCCTCAGCCAGGTCCTCAGGGTCAACAGAATCGCTCCTCAACTTAGTCCAGTTGCGCAAATCAGCAGGGTGCTATCTCTAGTACTACTAGTAGGCAATGCCCAAATCATCTCTATGCTCTTCAGTCCCGATAGGATCAGGAAAATTATCCTGATGTGGTTACTGGTATATTACAGATCTTTCATGTACACGTTTACGCTTTGCTAGATCCAGGTGATTCTTTGTCTTTTGTTACTCCCTATATAGCAGGCGATTTCAAAATCAGTCCTAAAATTCTAGCAGAGCCCTTTTCAGTCTCTACCCCAGTGGGTAAAACCATCATAGCCCAGCCGGTATACAGGAACTGCCCATTTATGATATCTCAGAAAGTCACTTCAGCAAACTTAGTCGAAATAGAAATTACTAATTTTGATGTCATTCTCGCCATGGATTGTCTTCATTCCTGCTATGTCATAGTCGACTGCAAAAACAGAATAGTTCAGTTTTAGTTTTCGAATGAACCCATCCTAAAGTGGAAGGGTAGTGTATCCGTTTTTAGAAGTCAGCTTGTTTCCTACCTTCAGGCATGGAAAATGATATCTAAAGAATGTGTCTATCATCTTCTTCGAGCTAAGGACACTAGTTCTGAAACTCCAGTCTTAAATCAGTACCAGTCGTGAACGAATATTCAGATGTCTTTCCCGAAGATCTTCCAAGAATTCCTCCCAAAAGGGACATAGACTTCGGTATTGATCTTCTTTCACACACTCAGCCTATATTTATTCTGCCATACAGAATGGCACCAGCAGAACTCAGAGAACTGAAAGAACAGTTGAAGAATCTCTTAGATAAGATTCATCAGGCCCATTGTATCCCCATGGGGGTGCTCCAGTATTATTCATGCGCAATAAAGACAGTTTTCTCAGAATGTGATAGACTACCGTCAACTTAATAAGGTAATGGTCAAGAATAAGTATCCTCTTCCTAGAATCGATGACTTATTTGACCAACTTCGGGGTGCTATCTATTCTATAAGATAGACCTCAGATCCGGATATTATCAGCTCAGAGTCAGAGAATGTGACATTTCGAAAATAGCTTTTCGTACTCGGTATGGTCACTTCAAATTTCTAGTCATACCCTTTGGTCTCACCAATTCCCCTGCAGCTTTCATGGACTTGATGAACCGTGTGTTCAAGCAGTACTTGGACATATTCATCATAGTCTTCATAGATGATATTTTGGTTTATTCCCGCAGTGAGCGAGATCATGCAGACCATCTCAGAACAGTACTTCAGGCTCTCAGAGATCATCAGTTATTCACTGAATTTAGTAAGTGCAAATTTTAGCTAAGGTCAGTAGCATTCCTTGGCCATATCATTTTCGGTGATGGCATTAGTGTAGATCTTCAAAAGACCAAAGTAGTAAGAAACTGGCTCGCCCTATCTCTCCATCAGATATCAGGATTTTCCTGGGTTTGGCTGGCTATTATAGACGGTTTGTTGAGGGATTTTCTTCTGTTGCATCCCCTATGTCCAGATTGACTAAGAATAAATTCAAGTTTCAGTGGTCAAATCCTTGCGAGAAGAGTTTTCAGAAGTTGAAGACTCGACTCACCTCAGCTTCAGTTCTAGCTCTTCCAGATGGTTCAGATAGGTTCGTGGTGTATTGTGATACATACAGAGTAGGTTTGGGTTGTGTTCTCATACAGCATGGTAAGGTCATAGCCTACGCTTCCAGACAACTTAAACCCCATGAGAAGAATTATCCTACTCATGATCTTGAGTTAACCGCCGTAGTATTTGCCTTGAAGATTTGGAGGCATTATCTATACGGTGTTCATTTAGATGTGTTCATGGATCATAAAAACCTTTAGTATGTCTTTTCTCAGAAAGATCTCAATCTTTGTTAGAGAAGGTGGTTCGAGATCTTGAAATATTATGATATGAGCGTCCTTTATCATCTGGACAAGGCCAACATAGTGGCCGACGCTCTCAGTAGACTGTCTATGGATAGTGTTGCCCATGTCAAGGATAGTAAGAAGAAGTTAGTCCAGAAAGTCCATCATCTTGCTAGACTAGGCGTTCGCTTAGTCGATACAGAGGAGGGTGATATATGGGTTCAAAGTATTTCAGAATCATCTCTAGTTTTTTAGGTGAAAGAAAATCAAGATAGGGATCCTAGCCTTATCAAGTTAAAAGAGTCAGTCAAGGATCAGAAAGTAGAGGTTTTCTCCCAAGGGGGAGATGGTGTTCTGCGTTGTTAGGGTCATTTATGTGTTCCAGCTGTAGATGACATAAGGCAGCAAATTCTTGCAGAAGCGGATAGAGCACGCTACTCTATTCATCCAGGGGCCATAAAGATGTACCGAGATTTATGGGAAATCTATTGGTGGAGTGGGATGAAGAGAGACGTTACAGAGTTTTTGGCTAAGTGCTCTACATGTCAGCAGGTTAAGATAATGCATCAAAAGCCTAGTGGGTCCATTTAGTAGTTCAGTATTCCTACTTGGAAGTGGGAAAAAGTGAACATGGACTTCATGATGGCTTTGCCTTGAACTCGTCGTCAACATGATTTGGTTTGGTTAATTGTAGACAAGATGATCAAATTAGCTTATTTCCTTCTAATTTATACCTTTTATTCAGCCGAGGATTACACCAAACTCTACATCAGGGAGTTCGTCAAATTGCACAGTGTTCTGCTATCTATTATCTCAGACAGAGGTATCCAGTTCACCTCTCATTTCTGGAAAGCATTCCAAAAGGGTCTTGGTACCTAAGTTCATCTCAGTATAGCCTTCTATCCTCAGACAGATGGTCAAGCAGAAAGGACCTTTCAGACTCTAGAAGATATGCTAAGGGCGTGTGCAATTGATTTCAAGGGTAGTTGGGATGACCACTTGCCTTTGATTGAGTTTGCATACAACAACAACTATCATTCCAGTATTCTTACCATTCGAAGCTCTCTACGGTAGGAGATGTAGATCTCCAATTGGTTGGTTCAAAGTTAGTGAGGCCTCAGTTATAGGTCCTGACTTGGTATTCGTCGCCATAGAGAAAGTCTAGTTGATCAAAGAAAGACTTTGGGCTGCTCAGAGCCGATAGAAGTCTTATGCAGATGTTCGCATAAAGGATCTCGAGTTCAAGATTGGTGATCACATCTATCTAAAGATTTCTCCCATGAAGGGAGTGAAGAGGTTTGGCAAGTAGGGAAAGCTCAGTCCTTGATATGTCGGTTCCTTTAAGATTCTCAGTCACTATGGCAAGGTAGCTTATGAGCTCAAATTGCCTTCAGATCTAACTTCAGTTCATCCAGTCTTCCATGTCTTATTGCTTAAGAAGTGCATAGGTAACCCAACAGTTGTAGTCTCTATTCAGAGTATAGATGTTCAGAACAGCCTCTCTTATGAAAAGATTCAGGTCAAAATCCTAGACTATCAGACTCGTAGATTGAGGAACAAATAAGTCCCTCTAGTTAAAGTTCTTTGGCGAAATCAGTCCGTCGAGGGAGCTACTTGGGAAGCTGAAGCTAATATGCGTACCAAGTATCCTCACCTCTTCTCCGCCGACTCAGATCAAGCTCAAGGTAACAGTTCTTCTTAAGCTTACTCAGTTTCATGTTTAGTGTTCATCACAAACTTGGTATTAAATACCATTGCATATTCAGTCATGCATTCATGTATCAGCTCAGTTATATAATTATGCATCAGACATGCATTCTCATTGTGAGAAAATTAGTTCATAAGAACACCCAGTCATGCATTCATGAATCAGTTAAACATGCATCCAATATGCATGTTCAGTATGATATGTCCAGTTATCAGTTATGTCAGTCATGACAACATGTTTTAGTATTCATATTCAGTATGTACGTTGGTTATTTTTTCCCCTTACTCAGTCTCATTTGAGGATAAATGTTCTCAAGGAGGAGATATTGTAATACCCCATACTTTTCCTAGCTTGAAACTTTTCCTAGCGTGAAATTTATCCCAAGAATGTTAGAAGCTTTCTTTGAAAGATGAATCCACTTTTGTATATGTGGTATTTTTAAGATTTTCACTTTTATATATGTGGAAAATTGAATTAGCTTTCCAACGATACCAATTTCGTCCAAATCCGGTATCGAAGTAAAAAGTTATAGATGTTTTACTTAGAGCTATCCGAATTGCCCAGGTGCGACGGCTAGGTTGACGGACCATCGACCTAGTGATGGACCGTCGCCATAACTTTTATAGCCAAGGCAGTGAGGTAACCTTTGGGATAAGGGACGATAGACAGGTTGACGGACCGTCAAACTTGTGATGGACCATCGCCCAGGCCGATGATACTTAGGTAGTAAGCCCTTTTCTTGGTCCACGTACGACGGTCAAAATGATAAACCGTCACCCTAGTGACGGATCGCCTTACGAGCCATCATAGGCCCTGATTTAGCAAATTTAAGTCGATTTCAAAGGGGTTTTTTGGTCTTTTACCACCCATTTATATACCCAATTATATTCGACCAAAGCTCAGAAATTCATTATTCTTCTACAATAACAAAATTAGGGTTTTCTCTCTAACGTTAATCTCCAAGAAAAAAATCCAAATCTTCTTCAAGAACTAAGAGATTCAAATTCTTCAATTTCAAGAACTTCAAGAAACACAACCCAGGTATGCATAGTGTTCATTCATGGACTCCTTTCGTCCATGAAGCCCAAGAATCTCTTTTCAAAGTTTAAATTGATGGATTTCCTTTATGAATTTCATGATTGGGCTGCTCTTGTTCATGTTGATAATGAGTAATTGAATTCTATTCCATGTTGGGGGATAAATTTTATGTGGATTTGATTAGTATAGATGTAGATTCATGTAAATCTATTATTAAACCCTTGAATGATGAAATTAGGAATTATGCTGTTTAATTATTGTATAATGTTATTTACACATACTATGCCTACCATGTGTTTGATTAAATGTATAGATGAAGAAAAATGCCCAACTAGCATGATATCATGAAATCCCAATGTATGTACAAGTTTATGCAGATCACATATTTGATGAAATTCTTCAATAAATGTATTATGGATTATGAAGTTAGTGATGTGTTCAAGTAGGTCATGCTTTGTCAGTTTCCTTCTATCGAGTCCTGGGGGTACTTGTACCTGAAATATTAGTTGAGTGCCTAGAGTCATGTCATGTTTCCACATACTCTCAGTCAAGCTATGATCCTTAGACTTCAGACAGTCTTATCACTCAAGAAATCTCCATGATCTCATGAACTCAGTCAGTTGTCAGATATCAGTAGTATTCCATCAGTCAACAGAATTTAAAAACTCAGTCCATGTTCAGTTCAGTAAATCATGTTCAGTGTCTATTCAGATGCGAGTAGAAATTAGCACCGAGCGAACCCAAGGATGGGAACTCACCTGTTATATGAGGGTGTGATTCTTAGAAGAAATTCTTGCATTCCAGAACTATGTAGCCAGCATAGGTTGAGACATCATAGCCTACTATATAAGGGTAGATGAGGTGGCTTAACCTGCTATATGAGGGTTCCCACCGTTCTCACTAGAGTTACCTGTTATATTAGGGTCACTTACATGTTGTCTTCAGAATTCAGGACTGTCAGATACAGTATGGAACTCAGCTAGTTCCATCAGATTCAGGACTGTCAGATATAGTCACTCATGTTATCAGTTATCAGAATTCAATCATTAGTCATGTTAGTCATCAGCATACTCATGTTATCACGATTTCATAGATAGTTACTATGTATGTATGCATGTATTCCACGTTCATAGTAGTCAGTTAGCCATTATTGTTCATGCATATGAACCCCATGTATTCAGCCTACCTCACATGTATACCAGTACATTCAAAGTACAGGCGCATTTGCGCTATGGTGTCTTATACCATAGGTTTAGAGACACAAGCTCCAGAGCATCAGTAGATTCCAGATATCAGCAGTCAGAGTTAGTAGTGAGTCCTCATCCTTCGAGAACATGATTATTTCTCTATTATCTCATTAATTAGTTTATTAGTTGGAGTTAGTTGGGGACATGTCCCATCAACTCCTTACTCAGACAATTCAGTCAGTTAGAGGCTTTTCAGACTATTATGTTCAGACAGTTATTTCAGGTTTTTTGGGTATTTCATACCCCGTTTAGATGTTATGTTTTACTTCAGTTATGTGAACCTTATGGCCTTTCAGTTCATGTTTCCACATTATTCAGTATATTATGCAGTATACAGGTACAGATATCAGTCATGGGTTAGCTTGTGGTCCTTTGGGGTCATGAGCACTGTGTAGCATTTTGTGTACCAGATTCGGGGCGTTACAAACTTTATATCAGAGCCTAAGGTTCAATAGAGTCCTAGTAAGTCTGAAAGTTACATCTAGTAGAGTCTTATACATGGGTGTGTTGTGTGCCACATTTATGTGCGGGAGACTATAAGATGTTTTAGGAATAGTTTCCCTTCTTTCAGTATTCATGTCGTGCTAGTAAGTATAATCTCAATCTAATCTCTCACTCTAATCCATTTCTTCTCTTTATTTCAGAACATGCCTCCCAAGAGAAGAACCTAGCCTGTCCAAAAAGATCCCTTGGACAAACATATTTCTCATGCAGAGTTCAGAGCTGCATTTACTACTCTTGCTCAGTTAGTTGCTACTCAGAATAAATGACCTGCTGTTGTTCCGGCTAATCCAATGGCCAATTCAGCTGCAGCCAGAATTCGGGACTTCACCCGAATGAATCCTCCATTCGTTCTTGGGTCTAAGACTGACGAAGACCCTTAGGAATTCCTAGATTAGGTGTAGAAGGTTACAAACATAATGGGGGTTACGTCTAGTGAGAGTGCTGAGTTAGTTGTATATCAGTTGTAGGATGTGGCTCATACTTGGTTCAAGCAGTGGAAGTCAGAGAGAGCAAATGATGCAGGGTCAGTTGAGTGGGAGGAGTTTGCTTCAGCGTTCCTTGATAGATTCTTTCCCCTAGAGCTTAGAGAAGCTAAAGTGCTAGAATTTATCAATCTCAGGCAGGGCAATATGACAGTGAAAGGGTATTCTCTTAAGTTTACTCAATTAGCCAGATATGCACCTCATGTGGTTGCAGATAGCAGGGCAAGAATGAGTAAGTTCATTTCAGGGGTGAACGATAGCATGGTTAATGAGTGCAGATCCACTATGCATAATAGTGACATGACTTTAGCCAGGCTCATGACTCATGCGTAGCAAATAGAGAAGCAGAAGATTAAGATGAGGGAGAAGCGGAATAAGAGAGCGAAGACAGGTAGTTTCAACTTTGCTCAGCCTATGTTAGAAGGAGGAAACTGTTCTCAGTTTCACCCTAAGTCATCAGTTCCAGCTTCTTCTTCAGCCAGTGCTCCAGTTCCTAAGATCAAAGAGGGTAACAAAGATAGAGCGCCAGACTTTAAGTCCCAGGGTAGTGTTAGCTGTTCCCGCACCTATCCTCTTTGCCAGACTTATGGCAAGCATCATCTGGGTATTTGCAGAGCTAGCAGTGGTATTTGTTTTAGATGTGGCAAGACAGGCCACAAAGTCAGAGACTGTTCTCAGGCAGGTCCTCAAGGTCAGTAGAATTGCTTCTCAGCTCAGTCCAATCACCCAAATCAGCAGGGTACCACCTCCAGTGCTACTAGTGGACAATGCCCAAATTGTCTCTTTGCTTTTCAGTCCTGACAAAATCAACAAAACTCTCCTGATGTGGTTACTGGTATGTTACAGATCTTTCATGTGCATGTTTACGCTTTGCTAGATCCAAGTGCTTCTTTGTCTTTTGTTACTCCCTATATAGCAGGTGATTTGGAATTAGTCCCGAAATTCTAGCAGAGCCCTTTTTAGTCTCTACCCTAGTAGGTAAAACCATCATAGCCCGGTGGGTATACAGGAACTGCCCAGTTATGATATCTTAGAAAGTCACTTCAGCAGACTTAGTCGAATTAGAGATGACTGATTTTGATGTCATTCTCAACAAGGATTAGCTTCATTCCTGCTATTCCACAATCGACTACAGAAACATAATAGTTCATTTTTATTTTTCGAATGAACTCATCTTAGAGTAAAAGAGTAGTGTATCCATTTTTAGAAGTCAGTTTGTTTCCTACCTTCGGGCACGGAAAATGATATCTAAAGGATATGTCTGTCATCTTGTTTGAGTTAAGGACACTAGTTTTGAAACTCCCAGTCTTGAATCAGTCCCAATCATGAATAAATATTCATATGTCTTTCCTGAAGATCTTCAAAGAATTCCTCCCGAAAGGGAAATGGACTTCAGCATTGATCTTCTTCCAGACACTCAGCCTATATCCATTCTGCCATATAGAATAGCACCAGCAAAACTTAGAGAGCTGAAAGAACAGCTGAAGGATCTCTTATATAAGGTATTCATCAGGACCAGTGTGTCCCCGTGGGGTGCTCCAGTATTATTCGTATGCAAGAAATATGGTTCTCTCAAAATGTGTATAGACTAACATCAACTTAATAAGGTCACGATCAAGAAAAAGTATCCTCTTCCCAGAATCGATGACTTGTTTGATGAACTTCAGGGTGCTAGCTATTTCTCTAAGATAGACCTCAGATCCGGATAACATCAGCTCAGAGTCAGAGAATGTGACATTTTGAAAACAGTTTTCCGTACTCGGTATGGTCACTTTGAATTTCTAGTCATATTCTTTGGTCTCACCAATGCCCCAGCAGCTTTCACAGACTTAATGAACCTTGTGTTCAAGCACTACTTGGACATGTTTGTCATAGTCTTCATAGATGATATTCTGGTCTATTCCCATAGTGAGAGAGATCATGCAGACTATCTCAGAACAGTACTTCAAACTCCCAGAGATCATCAGTTATTCGCCAAATTTAGTAAGTGTGAACTTTGTCTAAGGTCAGTAGCATTCCTTAGCCATATTATTTTCGGTGATGGCATTAGAGTAGATCCTCAAAAGACCGAAGTAGTAAGAAACTGGCCTCGCCCTATCTCTCCATCAAATATCAGGAGTTTCCTGGGTTTGGCTGGCTATTATAGATGGTTTGTTGAGGGATTTTTTCTATTGCATCCCCTATGTCCAGATTGACTTAGAAGAAAGTCAAGTTTCAGTGGTTAGTTCTTTGCAAGAAGAGTTTTCAGAAGTTGAAGACTCGACTTACCTCAGCTCTAGTTCTAGCTTTTCCAGATGGTTTAGATGGGTTCCTAGTATATTGTGATGCATCCAGAGTAGGTTTGGGTTGTGTCCTCATGTATCATGGTAAGGTCATAGCCTACGCTTCTAGACAACTTAAACCTCATGAGAAGAATTATCCTACTCATGATCTTGAGTTAGCCGCCGTAGTATTTTCCTTGAAGATTTGGAGGCATTATGTATATGGTGTTCATGTAGATGTGTTCACGAATCATAAGAGCCTTCAGTATGTCTTTTCTCAGAAAGATCTCAATCTTCGTCAGAGAAGGTGGTTAGAGCTCTTAAAAGATTACGACATGAGCGTTCTTTATTATCCGGTCAAGGCCAACATAGTGGCCAACGCTCTCAGTAGACTGTCTGTGGATAGTGTTGCTCATGTCGAGGACAGTAAGAAGAAGTTAGCCCAGTAAATCCATCAGTTTTCCAGACTAGGCATTCGCTTAGTCGATACAGATGAGGGTGATATATGGGTTCAGAGTAGTTCAGAATTATCTGTAGTTTTTGAGGTGAAAGAAAAGCAAGATAGGGATCCTAGCCTTGTCGAGTTAAAAGAGTCAGTCAAGGATCAGAAAGTAGAGGTTTTCTTCCAAGGGGGAGATGGTGTTCTGCATTGTTAGGGTCGTCTATGTGTTCCAGCTATAGATGACTTATGGTGGCGAATTCTTGCAGAATCATATAGAGAGCGCTACTCTATTCATCCAGGGGCTATAAAGATGTACCACAATTTGCGAGAAATCTATTGGTGGAGTGGGATGAAGAGAGATGTTGTAGAGTTTGTGGCTAAGTGTTCTATATATCAGTAGGTTAAGATAGAGCATCAAAAGCCTAGTGGGTACATGTAGTAGTTCTGTATTTCTACTTAGAAGTGGGAAAAAGTGAACATGGACTTCATGATGGGTTTGCCTCGAACTCGTCGTCAACATGATTCGGTTTGGTTCATTGTAGACAAGATGATCAAATCAGCTTATTTCCTTCCAGTTCAAACAGAAAGGACCTTTCAGACTTTAGAAGATATGATAAGGGGGTGTGCAATTGATTTCTAGGGTAGTTGGGATGACCATTTGCCTTTGATTAAGTTTGCATACAATAACAACTATCATTCTAGTATTCACATGGCTCCATTTGAAGCTCTCTATGGTAGGAGATTTAGATATCTAATTGGTTAGTTTGAAGTTAGTGAGGAATCAGTTATAGGGCCTGACTTGGTATTTGACGCCTTAGAGAAAGTTCAGTTGATTAGAGAAAGACTTCGGGCTGCTCAGAGACGATCAAAGTCTTATGCAGATGTTCATAGAAAGGATCTTGAGTTCGATATTGGTGATCATGTCTATATAAAGATCTCCCCCATGAAGGGAGTGAAGAGGTTTGGCAAGAAAGGAAAGCTCAGTCCCCGATATGTCGGTCTCCTTAAGATTCTCAGTCGCTATGGAAAGGTAGCTTATGAGTTCGAATTGCCTTCAGATCTAACTTCAGTTCATCCAGTCTTCCATGTCTCCTTGCTCAAGAAGTGCATAGGTGAACCAGCAGTTGCAGTCCTTATTCAGAGCATAGATATTCATAACAGCCTCTCTTATGAAGATATTCTGGTCAAAATCCTAGACTATCAGACTCATAGATTGAGGAACAAAGAAGTCCCTATAGTTAAGGTTCTTTGGAGAAATCAATCCGTCGAGGGATCTACTTGGGAAGAAGAAGAATACATATGTACCAAGTATCCTTACCTCTTCTCCGCCGAATCAGATCAAGATTAAGGTACCATTTCTCCTTAAGCTTACTCAGTTTCATGTTCAGTGTTCGTCACAAACTTGGTATTAAATACCATTGCATATTCAGTCATGCATTCATGTATCAGCTCAGTTATATAATTATGCATCAGACATGCATTCTCATTGTGAGAAACTTAGTTCATCAGAACACCCAGTCATGCATTCATGAATCAGTTACACATGCATCAGATATGCATGTTCAGTATGATATGTTTGGTTATCATTCATGTCAGTTATGAGATCATATTTTAGTCTTCATATTCAGTATGTACATTGGTTATTCTTTCCCCTCACTCTGTCTCATTTGAGAATGAATGTTCTCAAGGGGGAGATATTGTAATACCCCATACTTTTCCTAGCTTGAAATTTATCCCAAGAATGTTAGAAGCTTTGTTTGAAAGATGAATCAACTTTAGTATATGTGCTATTTTAAGATTTTTACTTTTATTCATGTGGGAAATTGAATTAGCTTTCCAACGATACGAATTTTATCCAAATCCGGTATCAGAGTAAAAAGTTATGGATGTTTTACTCAGAGCTATCTGAGCCACCAAGGTGCAACGACCATGTTGACAGACCATCGACCTAGCGATGAACTGTCGCCTTGACTATCACAGCCAAAGTAGTGAGGCAACCTTTTGGATAAGGTGCAATGGACAGGTTGACGGACCTTCGAACTTGTGACGGACCGTCGCCCAGGCCGTCGCTACTTAGGCAGTTTGCCCTTTTCTTGGTCCACGTATGATGGTTGAAATGATAAACCGTCGCTCTAGCGATGGATCGTCGCACGAGCCATCACAGGTCCCAATTCAGCAAATTAAAACCATTTTAGAAGGGGTTTTTTGGTCTTTTACCACCAGTTTATGTACCCAATTATATCCGATCAAAGCTCAGAAATTCATTATTCTTCTACAATAACAAAATTAGGGTTTTCTCTCTAACGTTAATCTCCAATAACAAAATTTAAATCTTCTTCAAGAAATAAGAGATTCAAATTCTTCAAGTTCAAGAACTTCAAGAAACTCAACCCAGGTATTCATAGTATTCATTCATGGACTCCTTTCGTCCATGAATCCCAAGAATCTCTTTTCAAAGTTTAAGTTTATGGATTTCCTTTATGAATTTCATGATTGGGTTTCTCTTGTTCATGTTGATAATGAGTTATTGAATTCTATTCTATGTTGGGGGATAAATTTTATGGGGATTTGATTAGTATAGCTGTTGATTCATGTAAATCTATGATTAAACCCTTGAATGATGAAATTAGAATTAAATCATGATGTTTAATTGTTGTATAATGTTGTTGACACATACTATGCCTACCATGTATTTGAGTAAATGTCTAGATGAAGAAAAATGCCTAACTAGCATGATATCATGAAATCCCCATGTATGTACAAGTTTATACAGATCACATGTTTGATGAAATGCTTCAATAAATGTATTATGGATTATGAAGTTAGTGATGTGTTCAAGTAGGTCATACTTTGTCAGTTTTTGTCTATCGAGTCCTGGGGGTACTTGTACCCGAAATATTAGCTGTGTTCCTAAATCCATGTTATGTTTCCACGATACTCTCAGTCAAGCTACGATCCTTAGACTTCAGACAGTCTTATGACTCAGGAAATCTCCATGATCTCATGAACTCAGTCAGTTGTCAGATTTCAGTAGTATTCCATCTGTCAATGGAAGTCAGTAACTCAGTCCATGTTCAGTTTAGTAACTCATATTCAGTGTCTATTCAATGGGAGTAAAAATTGGCACAGAGCGAACCCAAGGATGGGAACTCACCTGTTATATGTAGGTGTGATTCTTAAAAGCAATCCTTGCGATCCAGAACTATGTAGCTAGCATAGGTTGAGACATCATATCCTGCTATATGAGTGTAGATGAGGTGGCCTAACCTGCTATATGAGGGTTCTCACCCTTCTAACTAAAGTTACCTATTATATTAGGGTCACTTACATGTTGTCCTTACCAGTGGCGCGGTATTGAAACCCTTCCAATCAGGGCACAGATTGGACCCCAATTCAGCTATAATGCGTTATTTGGGCATGTCGGTTAGATGACTACCTCCCATAGTCTCAGTATTAGTCTCAGTAAAAGAACTCAGATAGTTCTTCAGAATTCAGGACTGTCAGATACAACCAACTCAGATACAGTACAGAACTCAACTACTTCTATCAGATTCAGGACTATCAGATACAGTCATTCATGTTATCAATTATCAGAATTGAGTCATTAGTCATGTTAGTCATCAACATACTCATGTTATCATGATTTTGGATATAGTTACTATGTATGCATGCATGTATTCTCACGTTCATATTAGTAAGTTAGCTAGTATTGTTTATGCATATGAACCCCATGCATTCAGCCTACCTCACATGCATACCAGTACATTCAAAGTACTAATGCATTTGTGCTATGGTGTCTTATACCATAAGTTCAGAGACACGAGCTCCAGAGCATCAGTAGATTCCAGATATCAGCAGTCAGAGTTAGCAGTGAGTCCTCATCCTTCAAGGAAATGATTATTTATCTACCATATCATTAATTAGTTTATTAGTTAGAGTTAGTTGGGGACATGTCCCATTAACTCATTACTCAGACAGTTCAATCAATTAGAGTCTTTCTAGACTATTATGTTCAAACAGTTATTTTGGGTATTTCATACCCCGTTTAGATGTTATGTTTTACTTTAGTTATGTGAACCTTATGTCCTTTCAGTTTATGTTTTCGCATTATTCAGTATTTTATGCAGTATACAGGTACAGATATCAGTCATGGGTTAGCTTATGGTCCTTCAGGGTCATAAGCATCATGTAGCATTCTGGGTACCGGATTTGGGGCATTACACCCATATCACAACATACTGAGGAAGACCAAGTTTTCTTGACGAAAAAGATTTTAAAGTCGATCATAAAGGATTATATAATTAGGAAGAAATTTCAAATGCAAAGTGAAAGGTCAAGTAAGAAATGGTGCGTACATTCTAAATTATTGTGTTCATGTTTAAAATCATTTTGGATTTGTATTTTGATCCTGTTAAAATATCTTGGATGCAGTTATACATTAGTTTACAAATCAGGGAATTGCGTTTTTTACATACTTGTCCAGTGAAGGACAAGGTCTATCCAAAGGTGCATGCTACTAGTATGTTGATAGGTGGTATTGTTAACCAAAAATTCAAAAATCACAAACGAAAATCCAGTGCGACCGAAATTAAAAATGACGTGAAGAAAGATTTTGGTATGGATTGACACACTTTATGTTGGAGAGCCAAGAAAAGAGTGTTAGAAGAGTTGAGGGGAAAGCCATCAGCATCTTATGGGAAATTACCATCCTACTTATATGTGTTGAACAATACCTATCCTTAGTCATATATAAGAATGAAGAAGACGGATGAGAATGAGTTCTTGTATGTATTTATAGATCTCCGTGCATTCATTAAAGGATTTGATCATTGTAGACCTATCATAGTTTTTTATGGTAGTTATCTGAGAGGAATGTATATTGGGACATTTGTAACTGCATGTACGATGAATGGAGCAGGTAAGTATCATTTTATTTTATATTTACATTGTATACCTGGTCATATGTTTATATGTATTTATGCATATAACCTGATAATACAAATTTCTTTCTGATAAATATATATCTGAATAAAAATACATATATTTCCCAAATTTCATGAATAAAAACATATATAATTGATAATGTATGTTTGTGATGTACATTTACATGTTAGTATATGTAATTGATACTATTTCTTTGATAAAATATACAGTTTTTTGGATCTGTATTTTTAATAAATATATATGCAGTTACTATATGTATTTATATCTGAATGTCCAAAATGTATTTATAAATACAGGTCATATATTTCCTTTGGCATATGGTGTGCTTGATTCTGAAAATGATGCATATTGGATTTGGTTCTTTGAGAATCTAAAGAAAATGTACGGGAAAAGACAAAACATGTATGTTATATCTAATCGGAATCCAAGCATCATAAAGGTTGTTGGTGATGCGTACAAAAATATTTTGCATTATGCATGTATGTGACATCTATGGAGGATTGTAAAAAAACTTTACAAAAAGTCAGATGATGCGTTATCGGAGATATTTTATACAATGGACAAAGCATATTTAAAGTCAGAATTCCAAATGTTAATGGAAAAGGTTGCGACAGTTGATATTAAGGTGAAGAAATATTTAGAATTGGTTGGTTACAATAAGTGGGCTAGGTCCTATGCAACAGTTCACCGAGGATGGACTATGACTTCAAACATTGCGGAGTCAATAAATGGAGTACTTGTATCAGCTAGAGAATTGTCAATTTCTGATTTTCTTAAGGAAGTTTGATTGTTGTTTGCAAAATGAAATTGCAAAAATAGGCAGGAGGTTTCATATACATTCACAGCACTCATTGGAAAATTTAATGACATACTCAAAGAGAACGAGGATTTGTGTACTCGTATGACGGTATGATCTTTTAGATTTATGGAATTTATAATTATGAAAACATAAGTAAGAGAATTACTTCCATTCAGTTCTAAATTAATGAAAAACATATACAACATAAACAAAAAGAACATTAAAAAACATAGTATGTATTCTGCATATGTATATTTTGTATTGAAAATCTTAACACTGCATATATATTTAGAATCTCAATAAAAATGAAGTTTTTTGGATATGTATTTTTAATGCAAAAACTAAACACTGCATATGCATTAATGTCTATAAATATAGTAAAAAAATATTTGCATTAACAAATATAAATATTTTTGTAATTTGTTTGTATTAAATATATATGTAAATGTACACTTGTGTAGCAAAAATACATATGCTGGTGTGGTTACAACATATCAGAGAATATGGTTTGCATCTTTTTGTAGCAGTGCATTTACATATTTCTTTTTTATATTTTTGATATCAGGTTGTACCATTCACAGAATATGTATACACGGTGCACGACAAATAAAAGTACTTCATCATTTGCCTCAAGGAAAGAACATACTCATGCAATGCATTTCAACTCGATGAGATACCATGTGCACATGCCTGTGCAGTGTTGGACACCAAGAATTTTCAAAAGGGGCCATATTATTGTGATTTGTATAAGCCAAAAACTGTGTTGAAGACATATGATATTTCAATCTATCCTTTAGCACACAAAGATGACTGGATAATTCCAACTAGCATACTTGGTGAAATAGTACTACCTCCGAAGTACAAATGCCCTCTAGGAAGACCTTCAAACAAGGATCATTGAAAATCAGGACGGAATATGTTTGAAAAGAAGAACATCAACTCATGCAGTGGTTGTGGGGCTAAGGGTCACAATAGGCGTTCTTGTAGAAAATATCGAAAATGATACATTTGTTCTTCCGTATTATTTCTTAAAACTTTCTTTTCTTATTTTTTATATGAATAAACACAATTTTTTTTGGTTAAGACATTTATGCATCAGTTGATTTCTAAACTTTGTTAAATCTGAGTATTGTATTTATATATGTTAGAGAATTTGAACACTACATATGTGTTTTGAAGCTAAAATTCATATGTATTTTTAACACTCTATATGTATTTTTAATAGTCATATGTATTTTTTACCCATTACAATTCAAAATCATATCTGAATTTTGTTAAATCTAAATACTATAATTGTATATTTTGCAAAATTTAAACACTATACATATGATGTAAACTTCATCTGTATTTTGAATGCAATGTATGAACTCTACATATATATTTTTTTAGTTAAATACATATGTTGTATATTGCATTTGTATATTGCATATTAAGTAAATTGCATATGAATTACATATCTTAATGTTTGTTTTTAGAATGTTAATAAATAAACATTAAAGAGATAATACATCCCTGAACTTGCAGCCAAAACTTACTTTAGACCCTTAACTAGTCGGAAAATTATATACCCCCTTAACAACTTTTAAGTGAATTAAATACCACCCTTAAAATATATTACCACTCTCACAAAGGGAGGTACACTACACACGCGTCCACATCACTGCCACGTCATTTCCACGTAAATATTTATTTAAAAAATGATGCCACATATATATATAATAAAAATAAAAAAAAATCCCCTTTCTTCTTCACACACCCCCACCCCTCCTTCTTTTTCAGTTAGATCCCCCCACCGCCCCTGCCCCGCTCTTCAACCCCCCCACAACCATTTTTTTCTTCTTCTCAAACCATTCCCCCCACCCCCATTCCTCGCCCCCTCTCTTTCTCCCCTTCGAACCCCCACCCCTACCACGAAAAAGCCTTCCCCTTCATTTTTTTTTCATTTTTTCCATTAACACCATCAAGAGAACAACCATAAAGACATTAATTTAAGATTTTTTCGCCAGTAAAATATTATTTCTACCTTTAATTCTAACTCCCTCAACGTTTTTAATAGCCAACATTAACAACGATACTATGTGTGAGTAAATAACTTTTTTGAAAAATATTTCATCATTCTAGAAACGATTTCATCATTCCAGAATAACTTTTTTAATCAAGAATTTATAAATTTTGTATCTTTTAATCAAGATAGCATTCTAGAATTTTGGATTCAACCACCCTTCGGCTCCATTTTTCATAATCGAATTATGGGTTCAACCACCTTTGTCAAAAGGCAAAACAAAATTACTAAAACAACAAAGTTGTCAACTTTGAGATAATTTTGACACAAATTTTCTATCAAGTACCATAAATTTCATAAATTTTTAACTCAAAAACATAAAAGTTCCAGTTCAAAAAACTTCTCTAAGCATTCAATTTCATCTTTTACGAAATTTCCCATGGCTTCGCCTCATATAAAGAAACGGGGTGGGTGAGGGTGGCAGGTTACGAAAAAAATAGAGAAAGAAATAGTGTTATGGGGTGGGGTGGGGGTGATGGAAACTGGGGAAGGGATGATGTATGTATTTTGCATAATGTTAACACTGCATATGTATTTTTAAGCTAAATATATATGATGTATACTGCATATGTATTTTTATAGCAAAATCTGAACACTGCATATATATTTTTAATTTAAACACATATGATTGTAACTATATATGTATTTTTAATGCAAAATGTCAAAACTGAATTGCACAATATATATTGCATATGAATTACGTATTTTAATGTTAGTTTTTAGAAGGTAAATAAATAAACATTAAAATACATATGATGTATGCATTTTGCAAAATGTTAATACTGCATATGTATTTTTGATCTAAATACATATGATGTATAATGCATATGTATTTTTATATCAAAATCGAAACTGCATATGTATTTTTAAACTAAATTCCATATCAAAATTTAAACATTGCATATGTATTTTTAAGTTAAATACATATGACTGTAACTGCATATGTACTTTTAATGTTAAATGTCAAAACTGCATAATATTTTACAGGTAAATCTCACTGCAACAAATAAAACTGAACACTACAATAAACGATTTAGTACAAAATTATTAAAAACATATTAAAAATAAATGAGTAAATGAATTACTTTCATACAATTCAAAATAAGTAAGTCTGAAACACTTCAAAACAGAAATTTAGTTTTTACAATTCAAACCTATATTCATACACCAGTTTGTCAACTATCCAATTTAATAAATCCACCAACCACCATACATCAAACACTTCAATTACACTAGGTATTCTGCTTTGCCTAACAGGCCTCAAGGGTGCTTCGAAGTCACTATGAGCATTTGCTTCTTGTTTTCGCATGCCATAGTCCCATAAAAGTGCAGTATATCTTGTACGGAGTACGTTGGGGTTGAACTCAATCGGAGAAACTCTTTGACCATATGAAAGGCACTTTGCGTATGTAACCATGTACAACCCACAGTCCCTAAAAAATTGATTAATAACTAAAATATATTTTGTACAGACTTACAAAGTTGGTATGTGTATATTAAAATACTTACAAGCTTCCACTTGGTTGTCGAGGCAAATTATCTTCAAACATCACATCAAAAAGATCTGAGGGGTCTTTATCTTTGTATCTCAGATGCTTTTGAAAATCAATACCTATCTTTTCGTAGAAATTACAAGCTTGGAGACACAAAGGGATAATCTCAGCTAATTTTTTTTTCTCAGCAAGAACAGCCGCATAATGACCACTTGATTCATATGAATCACATAAGAATATACACCTCTCTGAGAAGGACAAAACTGCGAGAACCCAATGATATTTTTTCTTTATATTCACTGAAATATAAATGTCTTCCACAGTATGCCATGAAACTGCAGCATGTATACGAAAGCCATTGATGTATTCATTAAGATAGGCCTCCTGTCCCCCCGCATTCAGGTGTGGATCATCCACAGAGTAAACATCCATCACAGACCTAATTATGTTTATAAAGTTGCAATCTACTGTGCTGTATTTGTAAGCATTGTTGGGCTCATACTTCGACTTCTTCCTCAAGTAGTAGAAGCAAACATCAATTTGCTGCAGTAATTAACACCACAAATCTTAGAACATTCAAACAATTTATATACTAAATTATCATGTGTATGTAATGTAAAATACATATGAATTTTTTAGTTTAATGTCTAAGATTTGTGTATGTATAATTTCATTTGTAAACTACACTTATATACAGGCAATGTAAGAAAAAAGTATATTCAACAGTATGTGATTAAATAAAAACTTCATATGTATATTAATAAGTTATAAATGTATTTTTAATACAACATTTGTAAATTAGTAAAAACATATGTATTTACAGGTAACATAATATGTATTTTAATTAGTGTTACAACTATAAAGGAAAAATTATCAAAATAATATATTAACCGAGTCTGTCCATCACTGATCGGAGAACTCTATAGTGTAGAATCAGTTTTTATCTTCAACAGTCTCAACTTCGAAATGCATTATTTCAATGGCTGATTTGTTCTTTTTGTAATGATCCAATTTTCCCTTCCTGTTTTTTTCATTACATGGTAAATCATGAAAACATAATGAAAATTAAAAAAATAAGTTGAAACAATTCAAAAGACATACCTTTTAGCATGAACTTTTAGAAGGTCGACAGAAATTCAATCCATGAACTTCTTGACAGTCTTCATATCCACTATCCCATCAATCGGATGATAAACAAATGGATATTTTTGGGAGAATATACGTATGTGCCCTGGTGAGTTCCCTATATATTTACAGAATACAAAAATGTAATTAATAAAAATATATTTTCAAAACATATTACGTTAAAAAATATATATCTTAGTGTACTTACCGATTGCTGAACCAAATTTACTCGTGTATGGCGACTCCTTGAATTTGGATGGTCGTCTAATCCTTAAATTTTGTACGGGAGTTTGAAATTCATGATTAGTATAGGGATGAACAGTGATGCTTTTACTGCTATAGACATTCAGACTAGGAAGCAGCTCATTAGGAATTGTGTTTTGTGAATCAGGTCAATCTAGTTCATCCCTTTGTTCATCAGTGGTTAGTTCTTGTATTTGAGAAGTTGTCATGATTTTCTCATCTGTACCAAGATCAACCTCTCCATGTAGATTTGATTTTGAACTCAATCCAGCATTCTCTTTGTTTGTCTTCAAAAAAATAGAAAAAAAGATTAGTTTGTTCTATTAAAAATAACCCGCATAACCTCAAAAATATGTTCATTATACATACTTGACAATCATCTTCAACAACAGACTTAGACTTTTTATCATTCAAATTTTCATCAGTAGTTTCTTCTGCACAGATTGTCGATGGATGTGTGGTGATGCTTTTCCTTCGGTAGGCATTTAGACTCAGTAATATCTCATCTGGAATTGTAAATTGCGAGTCAGAAAAATTTGTTTCATCCATTTTCTCGTCACTGATGTGCAAAAAATGAAAGGAAAAGGATAATTGTCATCTGGATTATTAGATCACATAAAGTCAAAGTTGAATTCATTATACATACTAGACCATCATGTTGAACAACCTTCTCAGAATGTATATAATTCAAATTTATACTTCGGAGAAGCTCATCAGGGATTAAATATTGAAAATCGATTTCAACATTTGTTTTATCTGAATGCAAATCAGTGCACCCCTTGCAAACAAGTAAAAGAAATTAAAACATCAAACAAAATTTAGTTGTATATGTTTATATAGATATATATAAAATAACATATAACTATTAAATACAAAATTAAATATGTGCACTCAAATGAATAAACATAGGTTAGTTAATTATTTACCTTTGTACCATTCAGATTTTCATACAAATTCTTATCAACATTCGGACTAAATCGTTGTGGTGATGTTTCGGCACCAACATAATCCATATGTTGGAGATCAGAATCTTTATCTTCATATTGTTGCTACAAATACAAATACAAGTTCAAAAAATTATACTTGAGTTCACTGGATATGTATATATTTTTTTTTCAAATTGAATATGTATATACAAACCCACTAAAAATACATATTGCTATAAACAACATTCTCAAAATACATACTAATATACAATACTAAAAATAAACTATTTTACAGATTATAATGTTTGCAATCAACCTAAAAATACATATTCTTATATCAGAATTCTCATAAATACATATGTACTATACATATGAAGTATAAAGCATTTTTTAGTTCTTATTATAAAATGAGAACACTGCTTATGTATTTTTTTTAACTAAATGTAACAGCAAAAAATAGAAAATGCATAAAATACAAAAATGAATCTTTTATTCTATATAAAATCTGAAAGTTTGATTTACCTCATATATATTTTGATAGTAAATGAACACAGATTATGAAGTTTAACTACATGATTTTTTTCAAGTGAATGTTCAACTAACACTGTATATATATATATATATATATATATATATATATATATATATATATATATATATATATATTAACATAAAATGCAAAATAATCATCATGAAGCAACATTTAAAAGTACTTGTAAATACGTATTTAAAAGTTTAATATTTACCTTTATACCGTCAAACATATTATCCAAAATCTAAACAACATTAGGACTGAAGTGTTGTCCAGATTTGTCTAAACCAACATCATCAATATTTTGTTGTTCATCTTCTTTATCTACAAACTATTCCTACAAGTATACAACGAGTTATTTAACAAATGTGTTGTATTTATATAATTCAATCCACTAAGAATACATATTAAAAATCAGATAATTTTTTTAAAGAATATTATAATAATAAAATTTTTACCTTCCTTTGTTCAATTGCTTTGAGCATCAGATTGAACTTTTTTTCACTAGTCTAAGAATTTCTTTAAACTCTTGACGAACCTGTTTTAATACAAAATCAATAAACAAAAATTTTATAATGTAAAATAAGTATTTGACAAAAAACTTACCTCATCACAAAATGCATCAAAAACTTTCTTAGAAATGAAGGCTTCTTCCTCTACAGGACTCTCTACTTTGACACGGCTTCTTCCTCTACAGGACTCTCTAGCTTTAACTGTTTCAGAGGAAAAATAACCCTAGTCGTTGCTTTACTTTCTTCTTTTTTAAAGGAGTTGCCTGTCGTGTTTTAATTGGCCTGAAAACTGGTGTCTTGACTCCAGCAAACTTTGCAGCACGAGAAAGTGGTGTCCTCTTTTCGGTATGCTCGTCAACAATATTGTGTGATTTTTTTGTTAATGATTTCTTCACTGCTGGGGTTGATGAATCAACCTTTTGTTTCTTTTTTTGCATGTACATTAATCTGTTTTGGTGGTGGATCCTGGAATTCATCATCCGAATTAACTGAACGTTCATCTTCAAGTACATCCTTTTCTGGTATTTGAAACTTTAATAATTTCCTTTGAGTTGGCTCTATGTTCTTAAATACAACCTAGGAATATAGATAAACGATGTTAAAGTATCTATTAAACAATCATAAATCAGATATATATATAGCATCCATCAAATACTCAAAAAGTGGCTGAGGTGCATTTGTCTTCCAATTTAATAATTCAAAAATCCAATTATTAATCTTCGATGCAATCTTTGGTGGGACATTTGAACAACACTCGTAAAGCCAAAATTGAATAGCCAGTGACATTCCCTGTATCAAATAAAATTTTTCACCTGCTTTCAACCTGTTGTTCAAACTTCTCGTAAGATCCTCAAATAATAAAGTACCCCATGAAAAATCCTTATATCTTCCATTGTCGATCAAATAAAAAAAAGTCGAAGTATAACCACAGTATCAATATTAGATAACACAAAAGAAAGCAGGAAATACAGAATTGCAAACTTCTCAGCATCCTCATCATTCCCCCCCAAAACTTTCTCCGTGAATGCTAGAAATAGTTGCCTTTTTCTGTATAAATTCTGCACCATTAAAATACTTCTCTACAATCTTGTTTAGTACATCCTCGTCAAAAACAAAGTCGTACCTATTAGAGACACAATTCAATCCAGTAACGATAGCAAATTTCTTAGGAGTAAAATTAAAAGAGGTGTCATTAGCTCGAATGACTATCACAGAGGAAGAACTATCCTTTATCTCGAGAGACATAATACATCTGCATAACTGTGCTTGAACTACACAGTGTTTCTTCTTCATGAAATAACCAAAAATGATATTGTCGCAAAACTTTTTATAATTTTCCTTGTTTAATATGACCCATATACTTTCATCAATATCATTATTACTGTACGAGCACATATGTGATGCAAATCTTGAAAGTTTTCTTACAATGAATATTTCGTCACGCAGCACCGATACAAAGTAGAACTACAACTTCTTAAATTGTAAAAACAATTCAAAAAATAATCACCTATGTATTTAACCAAAATAATACATATAACATTCATATGTATTTTGAGCAAAAAAAAATATAAATTCATCAATAAAATAAAATACATATGATATCTGATATGCATGTATAAAAATACAAATGTTAAAAACATATCAGCTCACTGCAATCCATAAATACATATCAGTAGAAAATAAAGTACATATTAAAACTAGACCTTTTTAAACTGTAACGAACAACAAAACACAACCAAATCAGCAAAAAAAATACATATAACATGCATATATATTTTGATCAGAACAAAAATACAAAAATACAAAAAATACATATCAACTATACTAAAAAAAATATATAGCCAAATAACTCTTCATGAGTAGTTCATATAACAATATATTTTCCATACATACAACTTATCAATGTTATACAATCATCTTCACAAAAAAGCTTGCTACAATCTCTAAAAATAAATATCAGCAAAACATATATACATATTAACTACTTGAAAAATACATATCATTCCCAACTTTGATAACATCTTTACTTAGAACGGAAAATATTTAATAGTATATAGTAAAAAAAAATATTTACGATAAAAAATACCTCTTCCTTACTGTCTTCTTCAGATTCATCAGCAGAAGAGTTCTGAACATCGTCATCAACCTCAATTTCTTTAGCTTTCCTTTTCTTCTCGTATTTTTTTATTTTTTGATCTTTTGGAGAAGGAGTTTTCTTCAACAATTTTTTTTTTCAAAATTTCAGTCATCTTCACTGGGTCGTTGCGAAACTTCGACCTAATCCCCTTCGAACTCACAGATTTCTTCGACTGTATAGGATTTGAAACAACTTTAACTACATCTTCTTGAGTTAACCCAATATTAAAAGATGGTGCATAATCAGACACCAAATTAATATTTTGTATACCACTATTTATTCGGGATTTTGGTGTATGTTCAGCCATTAAAGCATAAAAACCTTAAAATTAGATTTTAAGATGTATTACAGTAGAAAAAAATAAAAGAAACCACTAACATGCAATAACTGAATTAAATAGTTACATGAAATAGAGAAAGATAATTCTTATCAGATCGTACGAAAGAAAAAAAATTAAAGCGCGAAGTGAGTGATAATAGCGTAAAAAAGAGAAAAAATATTTTAAATTAAGGAAAGAGAAGAAGAAAAGCGTGAAAAGGGGAGAATATACGCGGTAACTTCTCTTAGGCGGCAAAAGTAGGGGACCACTATTAAAATATTGCTACTGATACTACACAATGTAATTTGATATAAGTGTTACTATTTTTTATAATTTAATACTTAGGTTTGTTACTCTATGTAGTTTTTTCTTATTTCTAATATGCAATTATGGAATGA
Source organism: Capsicum baccatum var. pendulum (assembly GCA_030864225.1). Lineage (NCBI taxonomy): Eukaryota > Viridiplantae > Streptophyta > Magnoliopsida > Solanales > Solanaceae > Capsicum > Capsicum baccatum. Next base: position 29,177,889 of record CM061551.1, on the reverse strand, counting down.
ATAAATCGAAGATCTTTCAACCACCAATATCTATTCCTATCTACATCTACACACTTATAAAAAGTAATTTAAATTTTTTAAACTTTATTAAAATATTTTATAATAGATAAGATCTTCTTTTCATCTTTAATTAAATTATATACCAATAAATAAATAATTATTTACCTAAAACTTTTAGGTATAAATTTTTTTTTTTATTTAATTATTTACCTAAACCTTTTAGCTGCAAAATTTCTTGTTTTAAAGTAATTAGCGTGTCCATTTTGATATGATAGAAATTAGTATAATTGATTTTGGTTACAATTATGTAACAAGAGTAAACCTCTTGCTATGAATATGCAGAAAATAGAGAAAAGAAAGAAAGAGAAGGGAAAGAAAGAAATTTTAGTTAAATTGACATATGTCTTCTCATTGCAAATGTTACTGATACATGATTCAATCATACATCATCAAGTGACACCTGTCCCCTATCTAATAATAGAATTAAGAACCTAATGACGATTAAGCTAACAAACTTCAGGGATTGAAAAGTAAATTGAAAACTTATCTAATTAAAACTTAGAGGACTAAACTGTTTAATCGAAACTTTATTAAACTAAGTCACAAACAGACTTTTGTGACAATCCACCCTCCTTAAAAAAAAATTGGTCTTCAAGTATCTTCAAAGTCTGAAAATTGTGACTTAACAAATTGATAGTCCTTTAATGTAGCTTCTTCTGGTAGAAGATTAGCCCATTGCACTAGTATTTGAGTAGCAGTCTCATTACCTTTCTTAACAGTTCTCCTGTCAAGTATAACAATGGGTTCTACTAGAGGTTGGCCTCTTGATGAACAGATGAGAGGATCAATGACAGGCACCGAATGTTTTACAATCTTTCTTTTGAGCTAAGAAACATGAAAAACAGGATGTATTTTGGCAGTAGAGGGTCATGTTAGCTTATAAGCTACTGGTTTTACGTTTTGACTCACGTGATACGGCCCATAAACTTGGATGTCAATTTCAAACTCTTCCTCACAGCAATAGATGTTTGCCTGTAAGGTTGTAGCTTTAAAAACACCCAACTCTTTCATTAAACTCCCTTTCAGTTCTCCTTTTATCATCATACATCTTTACTCTGTTTGAGCCTTTTCCAGGCTTTTCTTCATCGAATTAGCCATAACTTGACTTTCCTTTAGCATTTGACTAATAGTATCAACTTTTGACTATGCAACCAACTCAAAAGAAAGCAGTGGAGGTTCATACCCACAAAGTACTTTAAAAGGGAATATCTGAATAGAGGTGTGGTAGTTGTTATTATTCCAGAATACTGTCTGAGATAATCATGTATTCCATAAGGTTTGAGTTATGTCATACACCTTAAATAATTCTCCAAGCATCTGTTCAATCTCTCAATTTGTCTATCACTTTGTGGGTGGTATGCTGAATTGTATAATAACTGAACTTGTAAGAGTTTGAACAATTTTTTTCAAAAATTGCTCAAGAATATCTTATCTCTGTTAGTAACTATGCTTTTAGGAAATCCATGAAACTTATAGATGGTATCTAAAATTACTCTAGCAACTTGAGATACAATAAAGGGATGAGCTAGCACAATAAAATGGTCATACTTTCTATACCTATCAATGATCACTAGAATAGTATCGTTCTCTTCAGATTTTGGTAAACTCTCAATGAAACCCATCGAGATATACTCCCACACCCTTTCGAGAATTGGTAGTGACTAAAGTAGTCCTGGGTAAGCCACTTGCTCATCCTTGCACCTTTGACAGATGTCACATTCCTGAATTACCACTTTCACTTGGTTAATCATAGCAGGCCAGTGGAACACTACTTTCAACCTCTAATATGTAGCACATACTCCTGAATGACCACTAACCTCATAATTGTGGATTGTGTAGATTAGTTGATGCCTCCGTTGGCCATTTTGTCCTATTCAACCTTTTCTTTTATATCTGTTTTTGTATTTTAGTTCTCCATGTTGTAATGAAATATCTGATGTAGTATTAGGGTTGCTGCTTATGAGACTTTGTTTCATTACGAGTGGATTCAAAGATATTAATTCAAGATACACATGTAAAGCACATACACTAAACTAGTTATTATAAAAGTATGAGCAACAATGTTGAGTAACCAAAATATCCACTAAAAGTTGATTGTTTTATTGCCCCTTTTAAGTCAAAATTTTCTCCATTTGAAAAATTACTAACAGGTATAAATATAACTTAGTATTAGTATTAAACAAAATATTTTGCTATTAGGACCAAGTTCATTGCAGGATTACATGTTATCCTACTAATACTAGGAGCTTAACATTGAATCTATTTCAAGTAAACTAGGACTAGGAAATTTCTATACTTTTAATATTTTAACAATTCTAGAATGGGGCCAAAATATATATTAATAGTACTTACTATATTTTAACAATTCCTCAAATATACTAGAAGCATGACATATTGAGTTAACAAGTTGAGCAATTTGTTTCAAGGAAAATAATGAAATCATGGAGTCTATTTTAACAAGAGAAAAACAATAATGTTGGTAACATTTTGTGGAAACAATTTTTAACTAATTTATACATAACAGGGATTAAAAGTATTAAAGAAAGGATTTGGGAAGATGGTACATCGAATGCAAAATTTTCAGTCAAAACAAAATTTGATGGAACAGTAATAATTTTTGGAGGTGATTTTTATCAAGTATTATCGGTAGTTGTAAAATTAACGACAGTCTATAGCATAGTGAAATCTCACAAATGGGTTTGGGGTTGACCCTTACCTCGTGGAGGTAAAAAGATTTTCTCCGGATGACCTTTGGCTCGAGTACAACAAATCAAAGTAGGTATGAAATGGAAAAACAATAATGAAGAAAACATATAGGAAAACAATAATAACAACAAAATAGTACAATAACTGAAACACAATAAACAACATATGAGTATAGAAATCAAAAGCAAGACACCACTCCATTACTTACTAATCTTCTATTTTAATTCACAACCTTCAACACTCTCCTATCTATGTCACATCCTCAGTAAGATGAAGCAATATTTTAGGACCAAAGAAATAACAAAAAGTTTATTATCTTTAGATATAATCTATCTACAATATATTAAAAATGCGAAGACCCTTAGAAAAGTGATTCAAACTTTGTATCCTTCATTAAAAGTCTCCGCAATAAATAAAATTATCTTTTCACTTATTTCCTTCAATTATTATATCTTTAAATAATATTTAAAATTAAAGAGTCCTAGAATATATGGTAGAGTTATTAGGAGAATTAAAAATTAAGGAGTCATAGAATATATGGTAAAAAATATTAAGATAATCAATAATTGAAAAGTCCTAAAATATATGGTAAGAATAAATGTTTATGTATTAAATTCTTCCTTCTTTGAACCATGTAATATGTATATTTATAAAAGAACTAGTGTAACTGCATGTGCCTCGTACGTGTAATATTTAATTATTTAAAGTTAAATAATTTTATCTATTGCGGAGACTTTTAATTAAGTGTAATAAATTCACAAAGATCCTTCATACTTTAATATAATAATGTAAACATAAACATATATTTTATTGTAAGCACATATATATTTTACCATCAGAAGTTCTAAATGGTTGATGAATCATCACTAGCTAGCATCAAATGTGACGAACCTGAAACTTTGAAAAACCCTCAAAATAGGATGTGAGGGGGTTGCTTTGTGGCTGTTTTAGAGTGGGTAGCTTGAGGGAGTAATTTGGTGGCTGTTTTGGAATTTTTACGTGAGGGAGTAATTTGATAGTAGTGGTAGGTTTGCTGGAAAACGTGAGTGGGGTTAATGGTTTTATAGTAGTAGTATTGAGAAATTTAGGTGACATGAGGAAGGGGTAATTAGAGTTTAGGATTAATTAATATATGGTTTTTGTGTGTTAGTAACAATATGGTGGTTGGACAGTATGAGACAGTGGATTTAATAGAGTTTTTTCATTGGATTAGGCTTAATTTGGGGGGAAAGGAAAGTGGAAAAGGTGTATTAGTTAAGAGTTTGATTTATTTTAGGTTAGTTTCTTATTATGAAAAGGTTTTATCATAACTATATTTAATTTTCAACTCTTAAATATTTAAAAAAAATAGTTAAAAGATGATTTTGTCTAAAGAAAAGACTTTTAATGAAGGGCAACAAGTTCAAACAATATTTCTAAGGCTGAAACACCCTAGGTTTTGGCCCTTGGAAAATTCCTGAGCTTTTAGCTCACTGTTCTTTGTAACGACTCACCATACGAGTCGTATGATGTGGGTACGGGTCAGGGGACCCTAGTCGTTAGGATACTAGTTAAGGGTGATTGGGTTTTTGTTGTGGTTACGATTTGGTGGTACGAGTCATTAAGGGTGGTAACAGTTCATTTGGTCGATCCCTTAATCAAATCAGTAACTTAGTGACTTGACTTGGCTCTGAGTATAAGTGGCTCACTAAGAGCCATAAGGATAGGGTACGAGTGGTAAGCTTGAGTCGTATGTTGTCCAGTTTCCAGTCCCTTTGGGTTCTGTTTTGGGCATGACTGGACCATACCAGTCGTATGATCTGGTCATGAGTGGGGGTTAGAGAGTTGTATGGTAGACAGTGTATGGGTGTCCAACTCATTGTCTTGGTGACGATTCCATGGTATGAGTCGTATTTTGTGATCATGAGTCAAGGGGTCGACTCGTAACCACCTGCAGTAATTTTACAATTTTAAATTGGGGGCATTCTAGACATTTTTCCTTTGTGACTCTCTTTGATACCACGACATAAAACACCTTTTGGGGCCTCATTAACCTATCATTCCCAATCAAACACTCTTAATATCTCCCTCAAGCTCTCTATTCAAGTAAGAGGCTAGGGTTTTTTCTAGACAATCAATTAGGGGCTTTCAAGAGTGATTCTCTTCGTCTTCCTTGGTGCCTAAGACACGTTACTCCTCCTCATTATTATTTACAAAGAGTATATGTTTTAATGTATGATTTTCATGATATTGTTATGGTTTGAAATATTATTGGGGTTTTTGGATATTCATGGTTGAATAATATTTCTCATGATTTAATTATGTTTTCTTTCATGCTTTTAGTACGATTTTGACATTGTAGGATGCATGTTAATGGTAAATGGATGTTGGGGTATTATGGATTCCCCAAACTACTTGGTTATATTTTTGAAACATATCTGCCCTCAACCTATTTGTTAAAATGCCAATGAGAATGATTTTGTCACATTTTTTGACTACTTTTGATATACTTGCATTGCATACATGGTAATGAAACTTAAATTTGTTTGGTTGGTTTTAAATCGTTTGGAAAGGCCTTGATGGACATATTTTTGGTTTAATTAGAAACTTGGGAGTCGACTGGGTTAATGTTTGGTATAGCATAAATGGATAGACTTGCAAGCTCTAATTTTGATATGATGATACCAGCTGTTAATGCATAAACAAAGGACTCCTTGGTAGATGGTTGAAATGTGTAATTGGTTTTAATATGGTCTTCAAAAGGGTTGTGTTAGCAAAGCCATGGAAGGGGGAGATGTTGGGAGAACCATTACTGGAAACTCACGTTTACCGATGTAAGGTTTGGTCATGGTGACCGTGTTCATGACGTCACACTTATATTTTGGGAGATGTACTAGTCATCTCAGGTTTTTCTCCAGTTCGTATGGCTAACACGAATCAGGGCCCTTTCAGCAAGAGGAGCTAAACCCATATAGCCTGTGGGTGGACATTTCGGATGGCAGAGCTACACAACTCAGGTTAAGGATTAAATACATGCTAAACTCAGTTCCCCAATATATATATGTGTATGTGTAATTACATATGGTTATCTTATTTGTATTTGAATAATAATATTATTTTATATTTATCCCTGAGTACCTGCTAGCGTTCACTCCGCTAATTATCTTTGGGCACTGTATCTCCATGCGATGCAAGAACCAGCCATACTACCATTCATCCTTCTCAGTGACTTAGATTCAGGGACAACTTTGAGTCAGATTGAAGTGGAGAGCTTCTATGCTCCGGAAGGCTCCATTTCATGTCATGAACTTCTTTTCATTATTTTTGTTTCTTGGATTTTAGTTTTGGCTATGGTTGGGGGCATGTCCTGATAGGATGTTATTTGATTCTAGTTAGAGTCTTTGTTAGACAACTATGAGCATGAGTAGTATCGGTATTGTGTTAGCCTTGGTATTGGTATTGGCATTACCATTAGGGTTGGCACCGATTTGACATTTGGTTAAGGTTGTTGGATTATGATTATAGACTTTATTTAATGTCTTTGAAATATTATTGTTTTATCTTATTATATATTAAAAATTCATCCGACATAGGGTGTAGGGCGGTTACAATTGGGTATTAGGGGTCGTCTTCAATCTTCGTTGGACTTTAGATGCCCGATATAACTAGGCCTTAGTTTGGGTCATGTCAAATTAGTATTAGATCCCTAAGTTTATGGTTAATTGGGTGTTCGACAAAACCATGTCGAGTAGAGTCTCTTTTAAGTATGTGTAGCGCACCACATTCATAAGGGATAGGCTATGAGACATTTAGGAATATTTTTCTTTCTTGTATTCTGCTTTCAAGCTGTAGAGTCTAAGGTCCTAAAATCTTCTCTAATTTTTGTTTGTTCGCTTTTCAGATCATGCCTCCTCAATGATCTAAATCTCATGAAAACTTCTCTGTCCTACCCGAGGATAATGTTGATAGGACCCATTCTACTTATAGGGTCTAGACTAGGTCTAGGGGTCCAATTCTTGATTATCCTCCTGGAGTTCCACCGATTTTCTCCAGTCCTTCTTGAGCTCCTCTGGTTGATGTGATGAATGTTGAGTTTCGTCAGTATATTCATATGTTGGCACAATTGGTAGCTTCTCAGGACGAGAGTGATACTTCTGTTACTCCATCTTTTGAGGCCACAAGGGTTGGCCAATTTATAAGGTTGAACCCTCTTGTGTTCACTGGTGTTAAGGTTGAGGAGGATCCTCAAGCTTTTGTGGATGAGATGGAAAAGATTTTTTGCATTATGCATGCTACTAACATGAAGGGTGTTGAGTTTGTTGCCTACAACCTGAAATATGTAGCATACCATTGGTATGAGGAATGGTAGTAGTCCAATGGTGATGATGCTGATTCAGCTCTGTGAGATAATTTCTCTACTGCTTTTCTAGACCACTTCTCTCCTCAAGAGTTGAGGAAAGCAAAAGAGGAAAAGTTTGTTAACCTGAAGCAAAGCAAGATGTCAGTCAAGGAGTATGTCTTAATGTTTTACCAATTATGTCGATATGCTTCAGAGTTGATTTATAGCATTAGAGATAGAATGAGAAAGTTCACTTTTGGGTTTTCTGAAGACTTAATTTTAAAAAGTAAGGCTGCCTTATTGAACAAGGACATGGACATTTACAGGTTAGTTGTGTAGATGCATCAGGTTGAGGAAGAGAAAAAGAAACGATCTGAGATTGGGGAGAAGAAGAGCAAGAAGTTAAGTTTTTTTGAGCTGCGTGGTAGTCAATAATAGAGTGGCAGAGATGGTAGGAAGTGGCCCAAGAAGAATTGGGGCAACTCTGGGTCTCACTCACCGGCTAGTGCTCCCTACCCAAAGCCGCTAGGCGACATGAATTATCATAGTAGCGATAATTATAGGGCACAGGGTGCCCAATCTCAGGCTAGTGGGGCCCAGTTAGCTCCATAACATCCTCTCTGCAGATTTTTCAGTCGATTACATCAGGGTTATTGTGATATAAAAAAGGACAAGTGCTTCAACTGCAGTCAGCCATGGTATATGATTAGAAACTGTCTTGCTGGTAAGGTTGCTTCTGGGGCAAATAAGGTTTTTGTTGCCTCTTCTTCAGCCCCAGTACCAAAGGGTGCACCATCTGGCTCCAACACTGGTCAAAACTGTTTGTATGCTCTCACTACTCGCCAGGAGTCTGAGGCATCGACTGATATCATGATTGGTATGTTAAAACTCTTTTCCCGTGCTACATACTATTTACTTGATCTGGGGTCCACTTTTTCTTATGTGACCCCATTTGTGGTTGTGTATTTTTGCTTTAGTCCCGAGTGTGTTTCAGACCCTTTTTTTATTTCTACCCCAGTGGGTGACTCTGTAGTGGCTAGAAGAGTCCATAGGGGTTTTGTGGTATCTGTGGGTGGTCGGGAAACCTTGGCGGATCTGATTGAATTAGATATGGTTTATTTTAATGCCATTTTGGAGATGAATTAGTGGCACTCATTCTATACTTCTCTAGACTGTCGAACCCATATGGTCATCTTTAAATTCCCTAATAAGCCAATTATTGAGTGGAAGGGTAGTTCCCTAGCTCCTAAGAGGAAGTTTATATTGTATCTTAGAGCTTGGAGATTAATCTCTAAGCGGTTTCTCTACCATCTGGTTTGGGTTAAAGATTCTAACTTGAAAGGTCCTTCCTTGCATGCATTCCATCTCGGTGGTGAATGACTTTCCTGAGGTCTTTTCTGATGAACTTCTGGGTGTTCCTCCTGATAGGGAGATTGATTTTTGGATAGATTTTATTCTAGACACTCATGCTATCTTTATTCCTCTGTATAAAATGACTCCAACTGAGTTAAAGGAGCGTAAAGAGCAACTAAAGGATCTTTTAGACAAGGGTTTTATCCATCCTAGTATTTTCCTGTGGGGTGCCCCTGTGTTATTCGCGTGTAAGAAGGATGGTTACCTTCGGATATGTATTGATTACCGATAGTTGAATAAGGTGATGGTTAAGAATAAGTACCTTCTTCCAAGGATAGATGATTTGTTTGATTAGCTTTAGGGTGCTAAGTTTTTCTCTAAGATTGATCTTCGATCTGGGTATTATTAGTTAAATATTAGGGAGGTGGATATCCCTAAGAATGCTTTTCGAACTCGGTATGGGTACTTTGAGTTTCTGATTATGTCTTTTGGGTTAACCAATGGCCTAACGACATTCATGGATTTGATGAATAGAGTCTTTCATTGGTTTCTAGATTTATTGGTCATTGTGTTCATAGACGGCAGTTTGGTGTACTCAAATAGTGAGGTAGATCATGCCAATCACCTCCGTATAGTATTGTAGACCCTAAAAAAGGAGCACTTGTATGCCAAATTTTTGAAATGTGAGTTCTGGTTGAACGCTGTCACTTTTTTGGGTCATTTCATTTCTAGAAAAGGGATCCTAGTGGATTCGCAGAAGGTTGCAGTGGTTAAGAAGTGGCTTAGACCCATGACTCCAACCGATAAACGAAGCTTCTTGGGTTTAACCGGTTATTACAGAAAGTTCATGGAAAGTTTTTTGACTATAGCTGCCCCGTTGACTAAGTTGACTCAAAAAAAGGTAAAATTCTTGTGGTCTGAGGCTTGTGAGGGTAGTTTTGAAAAGCTGAAGGATAAGATGACTTCGACTCTAGTCTTGATTTTTTTAAAGGCACTGATGGATTTATGCTATATTGTGATGCATCCCGTATGGGTCTTGGTTGCGTCTTAATGTAGCATTGCAAGGTGATAGCTTATGCCTCTAGATAATTAATGGTGTATGAGATAAATTATTCGACTCATGAGTTAGAACTGTTGGCTGTACTATTCACATTAAAAATTTTGCGTCACTATCTCTATAGCGTGCATGTGGATATCTTTTTTAATCATAAGAGCCTGCAATATATGTTTACTCAAAAATAGTTGAAATATGGTTTCTGATGCTCTGAGAAGGTTTTCTATTAGAAGTTTATCTCATGTGGATGAGGGAAAATGGGAGTTGGTGAAAGATATTCACTGTTTGGCTAAACTTGGAGTTTGTTTCTTGGACTTTGAGGATGGTGGAGTGATTCTGCAAGAGGTGGTGCAGTCATCTCTTGGTGCTAAAATAAAGGAGAAACAAGTGTTAGATCCTATCTTGATGAGGATCGAAGGTGATGTAGGTGGTCAAAAAGTGATGGACTTCGAGATTAGTGGTGATGGTACCTTACGGTACCAAGGGAGGTTATGTGTTTCTAATATCGATGGTTTGCAAGAGAGAATCTGTTATATTTTGGGTTTTGGCCCTTAGAATTTTTCCTGGAATTCCATTCTTCTGACACAATACGAACCCAAGGTATGAGTCGTATGGTGGGATATGAGTTGTATGGTCCTATCGTATGCTGACCAGTATTGGTTGGTGGGATGGATGGGTTACTAGAATAGACAGTCCTTGGAAAATAAGAGTTGCATGATTGGGTAAGAGTCGTATCTAGTTCTCGTATAGGGGACAATATTCAACCCTCTTGGTATTCTATTTTGCCAGGGATACGGATGAAAGGTACAGATCGTATGCTTTGTATAAGGCTTGGTTGGGTGAGTCATATACTGGATAGTGTTTGGGCCAAGGGTTGGGATAGGGAACAAGTGGCGGGTACCACTCATATCGAAAGTGTACGACTCGTATGGTTCAGTCATTTCCTTGTGATGGGGTTTTTATGTAACTTAAGTGGGGGTAATTTGGACATTTCCCTACTTACCCTAATAGGATCCCACGACTTCTAGTCTATTTGGGAGACTATTTCCTTTATTATTTCTCTCTTTAACACTTATAAACTACTCCTAAACAATCTAAAATCCTCTCAAAAGCTTTAGGGCAAGAAAACTAAGGTTTCATCTTGAGGACTAATTGAGGCTTGCTTTGGTGATTTCTTTCCAGCAATTCTTTGGTATAAGGCATGTTCTTTTCCCTCATTGTTAGTTCCAACTAAAGGCATGATTTTACTATTGGTTTTTATGATTTTATTGTTGAATGCTTTTGGGTTTTCAAGTATGATTTGTGGATTTTGTTTATGAATGGTTGGTTATGGTTTCCCATGATTTTAATTATGTTTTTCTATGCATTAATGGTGTATTTGGATAATTAGATTATATGGAAATGGTTGTCGGTAATTGGAATTGATTTTGGATATATATAATGCCCCCAATATGTTTGAAAAAATGCTTATAAAGATATGTTTATTGCATTGACTTCTATTAGATGAAACTTTTGCTTGTTTTAAACTTAGTAAAGGATTTATGCATGGACTAAATAGTTTGGAAAGGTAAATGGCTAAATGGTTATGCTTGTGGGGTACGACTTTCCCCAAGTAGATTTAATATTGTAATTGGAAGGGCACCTAAGGTCCCCTATACCTATAGGTGGTTGGCTATGGATAGGACTTGCTAGTATGGTTGGTATGACGATACCACTACTAAATGGCCTTGGTTAATAAATAGTAAATGCATTGTTTGGAAATGGTTTTTAATTAGGAATTAAAGGGGGAGGTAGCTAAGCCTTGGAAGTTGGCGGTCTCGGGGGAGGGCTGAAATTAGAAACTCATATTTGTCGGTATAAGGTTGGTCTTAGTGGACTGTGTGTATGATGTCACATCTCATATTGGGGGATGTACTAGTCATCCCAACGGGATATTTCCCTGGTCGTGTGGCTACACGCACTGGGGCCCTTTCAACAGGGGAACCTGAACCCATATTACCTATGAGTATTTTAGGAAGGCAAAGCTACACAGCCCAGGTAAAGTTTTTAAATGCATGGTAAACCCAAATTCCCTTTCCCGACACTTATATATATGTATGTATAGTTGTATGCATTATGAATGGTTTTACTTGGTTTTATAGATGGTATTATTTTATCTTTATCCCAAGTCCATGCTAGAGATTGCTCGCTAACCCGTCTACTAGCAACTGTTTACCCAAGCTATGCAGGAACCAACCATTCTACTCCTTCTGTCTAGCACGCGGATTCAATATTAACATTTGGACTGAAGTGGTGAGATTCCATCCTTTCAAAAAGCTCTCGTTTGTGTTGTGGACAATTTTATTTACTTTGGATATTAGTTACGACATAGTTGGAGGCATGTCCCAACCAGATATTGTTACACTTTTGGATATAGGCTTTGTGGTACCTCTAGGGGTTGGAATGGGCGGGATCGGTATTGGTGTTTGCCTTGGTATTGGTATTGGTGTTGGTATTGGGGCTTATGCCCTTGGATGATATTATTGGTTATTCCATCGTATTACATTTTGGGATTGATTATGTTGTCTTGTTTTGGTATTCTCTTTGGTTATGGCCTGGTTTATGGCTTTTGGTTTGGCTTGGTATGGTTGGATGGTTGATTTGGTATGGGTGGACTCAGTGTGTCAATCACGATTGTGACCTTATCCTAGAGTCTCTATGAGAGCTTTTAAGCTATCTTTTTATATACTCAAAATTCAGCCCATATAAGGCTGGATATAGGTGGTTGGGTTGCGTAACAGGGGGCGGTCCCGGGTCGTAGTTGGACTTGGGATGCCCATTACGTATAGGCCTTGGTTTGGGTCGTGATAAGTTGGTATCAGAGATTTAGGTTCATGGTCAACTGGGAAATTCACAAAGCTGTATCGAGTGAATTCTCTTTTAGAGGTGTGTAGCACACCATACTCATAAGAGAGAGGCTGCAAGACATTTAGGAAGGTTTCACTTTCTTGGTATTCTATTTTCAAGCTTGGAGTCTAAAGTCTGGAAATCTTCTCTAATCCTTGTTTGCTTGTCTTTCAGATCATGCCTTGTGGATTTGGAAAATAAGGAAATTCTTATGTCCTATCTGGGTATAATGCTGAAGGGGTACGTCCTACGATGGGGGTACATCTTCGATCTCAGGGCCTTATTTCGAATGGTACTGGGGCTCCTCCTAATCCTACCAGTTCTCCCCATGTCCCTTAGAGCAATGTGATGAATGCAAAATTTTGTTAATCTATCCATGTTATTGCTTAGTTGGTTGCTGCTCAAGCTGAGCGGGATGCATCTGGTGGGTTATCTGCTGAGGCCATAAGGGTTGGCCAATTTATGAAGATGAGTTCTCCTACTTTTACTAGAGTGATGGTAGAGAAGGATCCCTAAGGCTTCTTTGATAATATAGAGAAGATATTTTGGGTGATGCAGGCAATAATGTGGAGGTAGTGAACTTTTCAGCTTATTAATTTAAAGATGTGGCTTATCAGTGGTATGAGGAGTGGGACAGAGATAAGGGTAATGTGGATAAATCTAAATTATGGAAGGCCTTCTCTAATGCCTTCTTAGATCGTTTATTTCCTCAAGAGTTGAGGAAAGCTAAGATGGAGGAGTTTGTGAATCTTAAGCAAGAGAGAATGCTGACAAGGAATATGCCTTGAAGTTCCATCAGCTATCGAGGTATGCTTCTAATTTGGTGGCTGATATGAGAATAAAAATGAGGAAGTTTGCTTCTAGGTTGAATATAGATTTGATCTGGAAGATAAAGACTACTTTGCTCATTAGGGATATGGATATTTCTCGATTGACTGTCCATATATAGCAAGTGGAGAATGAGAAGAGGAGGCAAGGAGAGTTTGGAGATAGGTAGAGAAAGAGGGGCAGATTTTCTAATCAGGGAGGTGCACAATCCCAAGGTAATTGGGATAAAGGCAAGTGAAAGAAGAAGAAGTGGGGGAGATTGAGTTCCTTCTCTACTACCAGTGCCTCTTTCTCGAAACAGTTGAGAGATAGGCGTCATCAAGGTGGTGACAATTTTTTAGCACAGGGTGACCAATCCCAGGCGAGCGGAGGTCAGCCAGTTTCTTTATGCCCTCATTGCTGGTTTTATGTTCAACACCATCAGGGCTATTATGAAAAAGAGAGGGACAAATGCTTCAGGTGTGGCCAGTCAGGTCATCAGCTCAGGGATTGTCTGGTTAATAAGGTCTCTACATGGGCGAATAAGGTTCTTGTGGCTCCATCTTCTGCTCCTACACCTGGTGGTATTTCACCGGCTTCTGTTACTGCTCCTGGTTCCAGTGTTGGTCAAAATAGGTTGTATGCTTTAGTGTCCTGGCAGGAATCTGAGCCATCACTTGATGTTGTTACTGGTACATTATAGCTCTTTTCCCGTGACATTTATTATTTGCTTGATTCGGGGTTCATTATTTCTTTCATGACTCCTTATATGGCTGTGTCTTTTGGTTTTATTCCTGAAGTAATTTTGGATTATTTTTCTATTTCTACCCAATAAGAGACTCGATTATTGCTAAAAGGGTTATGGGGGGTGTATAGTGTCTGTTGGTAACAAGCAGACTTTGGTGGCTATGTTTGAGCTGGGGATGGTGGATTTTGATGTCATCTTAGGTATATATTGATTACACTCATATTACACATCTTAGATTATCGAGCTAGAATGTTATGTTTAAGTTTTCTAGTGAACCGATTATAGAATAAGAGGGTGGTTATTTAGCTCCTCGGAGAAGGTTTATTTCTTATCTTAGAGCTCGAAGGTTAATCTCTAAGGGATGTCATTATCACTTGGTCTGGGTTAAAGATTCTAACTCAGAAAATCCTTTTTTACAATCAGTTTCTGTGGTTAATGAGTTTCCTGAGGTCTTTCCAGATGATCCTCCTAATGTTTCTCTGGATAGGGAAATAGAGTTTGGTATTGATTTGCTTTCGGACACTCGTCCAATATCTATTTCTTCGTATAGAGTGGCTCTGGCTGAGTTGAGAGAAACTCAAGGAGCATCTAAAGGATCTTCTGGATAAGGGGTTTATTCGTTCTATAGTTTCTCTGTGGGGTGCACCTGTGTTGTTTGTGCGTAAGAAGGATGGTTGCCTTCAGATGTGCATTGACTACAGGCAGTTGGATAAGGTAACAATCAAGAACAAGTATCCTCTATTGAGGATAGATGATCTACTAGATCAGTTATAGGGTGCCAAGTTTTTTTCTAAGATAGATCTTGGATTGGGGTACCATTATCTTATGATTAGGGAGGTGAATATCCCTAAGATAGCTTTTCATACTCGATATGGGCATTTCGACCTCTTGGTGATGTCATTTGGATTGAACAATGCCCCGACGACATTTATGGATCTGATGAACAGAGTTTTTAGACAGTATTTGGATATCTTTGTCATTGTGTTTATTGATGACATTCTGGTTTATTTGAAGAGAGAAGTAGGTCATGCTAATCACCTCCGTGTGGTGTTGCAGACCTTAAAGGAACAATGGTTGTATGCCAAGTTCTCTAAGTGTGAATTTGGTTGAACGTCGTGACTTTCTTAGGTTATATTATTTCTAGTAAGGGGATAATGGTTAATCCTTAAAAGGTTACTATAGTGAAGGTGTGGCCTAGGCCCACGACTCCATCTGATATTCGAAGCTGCTTGGGTTTAGCCGGGTATTATAGGTAATTTGTGGAATACTTCTCATTGATAACAGCTCCTTTGACTATATTGACTTAGACAAAGGCTAAGTTTTCCTTGTCGAATGCTTGTGAGGGAAATTTTGAGAAGCTAAAGGATAATCTCACTTCAGCTCAATTTCTAACTTTGCTGGAAGGCAATGATGGGTTTGTGGTTTATTATGATACATCTCGGGTAGGGCTTGGTTGTGTTTTGATGCAGGATGGAAAGGTGATTGCCTATGCTTCTAGGCAGTTGAAGGTGCATGAGAGGAATTATCCTACCCATGATTTGGAGATATTGGCGGTTGTGTTTGCTTTGAAAATATGGTGGTATTATCTTTATGGTGTTCACGTGGATATTTTTCTGATCATAAGAGTCTACAGTACATGTACATGAAAAAGGAGCTTAATCTCAGGCAAAGAGGATTACTTGAGCTTCTCAAAGAATATGATATGAGTCTTCACTGCCACCTAGGTAAGGCTAACGTGGTTGCTGATGCTCTTAGCAAGTTGTTTATGGAAAGTTTGGCTTATGTGGAAGAAGAAAGACGGGAATTAGTGAAGGATATTCACCGCTTGGTCAATCTTAGAGTTTATCTCTTGGACTCTAAGAACGGTGTTGTGAGGGTACAAAAAGTGGTTCAATCATCTCTTGGTGCAGAGATTAAGGAGAAACAAGTGCTGGATCCTATCTTGGAGAAAATCAAGAGTGATGTTGGTGGGCAAAAGGTGGAGGTGTTTGAGTTTAGTGGTGATGGTACTTTGCGATACCAGAGGAGGTTGTGTATTCCTGATGTGGATGATTTGAGACAAGTATTTTGGCTGAGGCACATGAGTTGCGCTATGTTGTTCATCTCGGCTCGACAACGATGTATCATAATCTCAAGGAGATCTATTGATGGAATGGTATGAAGAGGAATATGGTTGATTTCGTGGCCAAGTGCATGGCGTGTCAACAGGTTAAGGTTGAGCACATATGGCTTGGGGACTGCATCAAGAAATAGAGTTGCCTGAATGGAAGTGGGAGATGATCAATATGGATTTCATTACCGGTCTTCCTCGATATCAAAACCAATTTGATTCAATTTGGGTCATCGTGGATAGGATGATAAAGTCTTCTCACTTTTTGCTACTGAGGACTACTTTTTTGGTGGACTATATGAAGTTGTACCTTCAGGAGATTGTGATGTTGTATAGGATACCTGTCTCGATTATTTTTACTCGTGGTACGTAATTTACATCTTATTTTTGGTAGTCTTTGCAGAAAGGGTTAGGGATTAAGGTCATTCTGAGTACTGCTTTTCATCTGCAGTAGGATAGGCAAGCAGAGAGAACTATTCAGACATTGGAAGATATGCTTCGAGCCTGTGTAATTGACTATGGTGGCAATTTGGTTGAGCATCTACCTTTGGTAGAGTTTTCTTACAATAATATCTCTTATTCGAGTATTGGTATGGCTCCTTTTGAGGTGTTGTATGGTAGGAGGTGTAAATCTTCTATTGGTTGGTTTGAGCTTAGTGAGGCGGACATGTTTGGTCTAGATCTGGTTTATCAAGCTATGGAAAAGGTGAAGGTGATTCGAGATAGGCTTAAGGTTTCCTAGAGTCGCCAAAACTCTTATGCGGATGTTAGGCATAAAGACTTGGAGTTTGAGGTTGGGGACAAGGTATTCCTAAAGTTATCTCCCATGAAGGGAGCAATGCGGTTTGGCAAGAAGGGGAAGCTCAGCCCCCAATTTATTGGTCCTTATATGATTTTGCGGAGAGTTGGTAATGTTGCTTATAAACTAGAGTAGCCTGCTAGTTTGGGTTTGGTTTATCCGGTCTTTCATGTCTCCATGTTGAGGAATTGTATTGGTGACCCTTCTTTAATTGTTTCTTTGGAGAGATTGGGTATTTTGGATTCTCTCTCTTATGAGGAGGTCCCAATTGAGATATTGTATAGGCAGGTTCTTTGGTTGTGAACCACAGATATGGATTTAGTTATGGTTCTGTGGTTGAACCATAATATGGAAGAAGCTTCTTAGGAAGCGGAGGAGGACATGAAGTCCAAATATCTTCTCTTTTTTTTTTTGCTCCTGGGATTCGTACGGAAGGTATGTGTTCTTGAACACATCTTTATTTTTTGAGTTTGTTAAAGGAAAGATTAATATCTTTGTCTCTTTATTTTTGAACCTTGATGAAGATTAGGAATATGTTTGATAATGCAAATAACTCTGTGTGTGGTTACCCCTACCTCTTCCATCATTTAGGGATGAATTCTCCTAGTGGGGATACTGTTACATCCTGGGTTTTGGAACTTAGAATTTTTCCTAAAATTTTGTTCTTTGGACCCAATACGACACCAACGTACTAACTGTATGGTGGGGTATGAGTTGTATGGTCCTATCATATGTTGACTAGTATTGGTTGGAGAATGAATGGGTTACTGGAATGGATATGACTTAGGGGATAAGAGTCGTATGGTTGGGTACGAGTCGTATTTAGTACTCATATAAGGGACAATGCTAAATCCTTTTAGTATTCTATTTTGCTAGGGATACGGATAAAAGGTACGGATCGTATGCTTTGGATACGACTTGGTTAGATGAGTCGTATGATAGATAGTGTTGGGTCCTGGGGTTGGGGTAGGATACGAGTGGCGGGTACCACTTATATTGGAAGGGTACGACTCGTATATATCAGTAATATCCCTGTTACTGAATTTTTATGCAACTTAAGTAGGGGTAATCTGCACATTTCCCTACTTACCCTAATAAGATCCCATGACTTCTAGCATATTTGGGATGATATTTACTTTATTATTTTCTCTTTAACACTTAGAAACTACTCCTAAATAATGTAAAATCGTCTCAAAAGCTTTCGGGCAAGAAAGCTAGGGTTTTATCTTGAAGACTAATTTGGGGCTTGCTTTGGTGATTTCTTTCCATCAATTCTTTGGTATAAGGCATGTTCTCTTCTCTCATTGTTAGTTCCAGCTAAATGCATGATTTTACTATTGGTTTTCAGGATTTTATTATTGAATGCTTTCGGGTTTTCAAATATGATTTGGGGGTTTTGTTTATGAATAGTTGGTTATTGTTTCCCATGGTTTTAGTCATGCTTTTCTATGCATTAATGGTGATTTTGGATAATTGGATTATATGGGAATGGTTGTTGGTAATTGGAATTGGTTTTAGATATATATTGTGCCCCCAATGTATTTGACAAAATGCTTATAAAGATATGTTGATTGTTTTGACTTCTTTTAAATGGAACTTTTGCTTGTTTTAAACTTAGTAAAATATTTATGCATGGACTAAATGGTTTGAAAAGGTAAACAGATAAATGGTTACGCTTGTGGGATATGGATTCCCCCAAGTGGATTTAATATGGTAATTGGAAGGACACCTAAATTCCCCTATACCTACAAGTGGTTGGCTATGGATAGTAGTTTTAAGTATGGTTGGTATGACGATACCACCACTAAATGGCCTTGGTTAATAAATGGTATATGGATTGTTTGGAAATGGTTTTTAATTGGGCATTAAAGGGGGAGGTGTAGCTTAGCCATAGAAGATGGAGGTCCCGAAGGGACCGAAACTGGAAACTTATATTTGTCGGTATGAAGTTGGTTTTAGTGAACCGTGTGCATGATGTCATACCTCATATTAGGGGATGTACTAGTCATCCCAACGGAATATTTCTCTGATCGTGCGGCTACACGCACTGGGGCCCTTTCAGTAGGGGAGATGAACCCATATTACCCATGAGTATTTTAGGACAACAAAGCTACACAACCCAGGTAAAGGTTTTAAGTGTATGCTAAATCTAGATTCCCTTTCTCGGCACTTATATATATATATATATATATATATATGTATAGTTGTATGCATTATGGATTGTTTTACTTAGTTTTACAAATTGCATTATTTTATTCTTATCCTAAGTTCATGCTAGAGATAGCTCACTAACCTGTCTACTGGAGGTTGTATACTCATGCTATGCAGGATCCAACCATTCTAATCTTCCTGTCTAGCACGTAGATTTGGTATCAGCATTTGGACTGAAATGGTGAGCTTCCATTATTTCGAAAGGTGTTATTTCATGTTATGGACATTTTTAGACATTTTTATTTTATTTTGGATATTGGTTTCGACCATGGTTGGGGGCATGTCCCAATCGGATATTATTACTCTTTTGGATAGAGGCTTTGTGGTACTTCTGGGGGTTGGTATAGACGGGATCGATATTGGTGTTTGCCTTAGCATTGGTATTGGTGTTGGGGCTTACATCCTTGGACGATATTGTTGGTTGTTCCATCGTATTACATTTTGGGAATGATTATCATATTATGTTTTGGTATTCTGTTTGTTTATGGCCTTAGGTTTGACTAGGTATGGTTGGATGATTGATTTGGTATGGCGGACTCAGTTGGGTTGGTCACGGTTGTGACCTTATCCTAGAGTTTTCATGAGAGCATTTACACTATCTTATTATATTCTCGAAATTTAGCCCATCTAAGGCTAGATATAGGTGGTTGGGTTGGGTACTAGGGGGCGGTCCCCGATCCTGGTTGGACTTAGGATGCCCATTACGTCTAGGCCCTGGTTCGGGTGGTGACAGAATATTGGCTGAGATGCATGAGTCGTGCTATGCTATTTACCTAGTTTGATGAAAATATACCATGACCTTAAGGAGATGTATTGCTGGAACAATATGAAGCGATATTTGGCTAGTTTTATGACCAAGTTCATTTTGTGCCAACAAGTAAAAGTTGAGCACATGAGGCTCAGAGGATTGTATCGAGAAATTGAGTTGCCTATTTGGAAATGGAAGGTGATCAATATGGATTTTGTTGTCGATTTCCTCAGTCTCAGAATCATTTTGATTTGGTTTGGGTCATCGTGGATTGGATGACTAAATCTTTTCACTTTTTGCCAGTGAGGAGTAATTTTCGGCAGAGGATTATGTGAGGTTATATATGCAAGATATTGGGAAGTTACATGGGGTACCTATTTTTATTATCTCGAATTGTGGTATGCAGTTTTCAACTTACTTTTAGCGGTTATTTCAGAAAGGTTTAGGGACTAGAGTAAGTCTTAGTACTGCTTTCCACCCGCAGTCAGACGGGAAAGCAGAAAGGACAATTCAAATATTGGAAGACATGCTCCTGCTTACGTGATTGACTATGGTGGTAGTTGGGTTAAGAATTTACCTCTTATGGAGTTTGCGTACAATAATAGCCACCACTCTAGTATTGGAATGGCTCCGTTCGAGGCCTTGTATGGTAGGAGGTGTAGATCTCCTATTGGGTGGTTTGAGGTTGGTGAGGCGGAGATTTTTAGCTCGAATTCTGTTCACCAATCCATGGAGAAGGTGAAGGTGATTCAGGATAGGATTAGAGCCGCCCAAAGTCACCAAAATTCCTATATGGATGTAAGGCATAGGAAGTTAGATTTTGAGGTTTGGAATAGAGTGTTCTTAAAGGTATCTCCTATAAAGGGAGTAATGCAGTTTTGGAAGAAGGAGATGCTTAGTCCCCGATATATTGGTCCGTACTTGGTTTTAAGAAGGGTTGGTAATGTTGCGTATGAGCTAGAGTTGCCTTCTAGTTTGAGCTTTATTGACGAGGTATTCCATATTTCTATGTTGAGGAAGTGTGTGTATGATCCATCTCAGATTGTACCTATAAAGGATCTTAGTATTTCATATTCTCTGTCTTATGAGGAGGTCCCTATTGAAATCTTAGATGGACAGGTTCGTCAGTTATGGACCAAGGACGTACCTTTGTTAAAGGTTCTATGGAGGAACCACAAGGTGGAAGAGACTACATGGTAAGCTGAATAGGACATGAAGTCCATATATCCATTCCTGTTTTCTGCTCCGGGAAGAAGTGCATAAGGTATGTGTTATTCTTAACATCTTTATTTTCAAACTAAGTTAAAGGCAAGAGTGGATTGTGAGTTCCTTGGTAATCTATTTTATGTCTTAATGGTAAGCGTAGGGGTGTTTAGGGGTTTAATCATGCTAGTCACTGCCTTATCCTATTATTTCAGGACGAATGATCCAATTGGGGGAGAACTAAAACACCTTAGGTTTTGGTCCTTTGGAAATTCCTGAGCTTTAACCTCGCTGTCCTTGTAATGAATCACCATACGAGTCGTTTTGTATAGGTACAGGTCAGGGTACCCTAGTAGTTAGAAGACCAGTGAAAGGTGGTTGGGTTTCTGTTATGGTTATGGTTTGGTGGTACGGGTCGTTAGGGATGGTGACGGTTTGTTTGGTCGGTGCCTTGATCAATTCAGTAACTTAGTGACTTGACTTGGCTCTGAGTACAAGTGCTTACTAAGAGCCATAAGTATAGGGTACGAATAGTAAGGTTGAGTCGTATGTTGTCCCATGTCCAATCCCTTTGAGTTCTATTTTAGGTACGACTGGACTATATCAGTGGTATGGTATGGTCACGAGTAGGGGTTAGGGAGTCATATGATGAACAGTGTACGGGTGTCCAACTCATTGTCTTGGTGATGACTCCATGGTATGAGTCGTATGTTGTGGTCATGAGTCAAGGGGTCGATTCTTAACCACCTATGATAATTTTACAATTTTAAGTTGGGGGCATTCTGGACATTTCCCCTTTGTGACTACCTTTGATACCATGACATAAAACACTTTTTGGGGCCTCATTAACCTATCATTCCGAATAAAAAACTCTTTAAATATCTCTCAAACTCTCTATTCAAGCAAGAGGCTAGGTTTTTTTCAAGACAATCAATTAGGGGATTTCAAGAGTGATTCTCTCCATCTTCCTTGGTGCCTAAGGCATATTACTCATCCTTCGTTGTAATTTTACAAAGAGCATGTGTTTTAGTGTATGATTTTCATGATATTTCTATGGTTTAAAATATGGTTGGGGTTTTTGGATGTTCATGGTTGAATAATGTTTCGCATGGTTTAATTATGTTTTCTTTCATGTTTTTAGTATGATTTTGATATTGTGGGATGCATGTTAATGGTAAATGGATTTTTGGGTATTATGAATTCCCCAAACTACTTGGTTATGGTCGTGAAACATATATGCCCTCAACTTGTTTGTTAAAATGCCAATGAGAATGATTTTGTCACATTATTTGACTACTCTTGATATCCTTGCATTGCATACATGGTAGTGGAACTTAAATTGGTTTGGTTGTTTTTAAATGGTTTGGAAAGGCCTTGATGACCATGGTTTTGGTTTAATTGGAAACTTAGGAGTCGACTTGGTTTAGTGGTTTTGGTTAGACATAAATGTATAGACTTGCAAGCTCTAAATTTGGTATGGCGATACCAATAGTTAATGTCTAAACAAAAGACTCCTTGGTAGATGGTTGAAATGTGTAATTGGTTTTAATATGGGTTTAAAGTAGGTTTTGTTACCAAAGCCATGGAAGGTGGAGGTCCAGGGGGACCAATACTGGAAACTCAAGTTTGTTGATATGAGGTTTGGTCATGGTAACTGTGTGTATGATGCCACACTTATATTTTGGGAGATGTACTAGTCATCTCAAGTTTTTCTCTGATTCGTGCAGCTAACACACACCGGGGCCCTTTCAGCAGTGGGCGCTGAACACATATAGCCCGTGGATAGATATTTAGGATAGCAAAGCTACATAACCCAGGTTAAGGATTTACATGCATGCTAAACCCGATTTTCTATCCCGACATGATAATATATGTATGTGTGTAATTACAAATGGTTATTTGATTTGATTTTGAATAACATCGTTATTTTAACTTTATCCTTGAGTACATGCTAACGTTCACTCCGCTAACTATTTTCGGCTATTGTATCCCCACACGCTGCAGGATCCGTCCATACTATCATTCTTCCTGCTCAGTGACTTGGATTCGAGGACAACTATAAGTAAATTAAAGTGGTGATCTTCCATACTCCGAAAGGCATCATTCCATGCTATGGACTTCTTTTTATTATTTTTGTTTCTTGGATTTTGGTTCGGGCTATGGTCGGGGGCATGTACCAATAGGATGTTATTTGATTCTAGTTAGAGGATTTGTCAGACAACTATGGGCATGGGCGGTGTCAGTATTGGTATCATCCTTGATATTGGTATTGGCATTAGGGTTGGCACCGGTTTGACATTTGGTTGAGATTGTTGGATTATGATTATAGAATTTGTTTAATTTTTTTAAAATATTATTGTTTTATCTTGTTATATGTTTGAAATTCATCCGACATAGGGTGTAGGGCGGTTACATTTGGGTATTGGGGGTGGTCTTTGATCTTGGTTGGACTTGAGATGCCCGACACGATTAGGCCCTGGTTCGGGTCGTGTCAAAGGCCCTTCACACTTTTAATAAACTATAGATTATAAAATTCTTTTTTATTTGAATTAGGTAAAAAATTCAAATAATTACTATCTAAAGATTTTTAAATTATTGTTACTTTTATTCATAAAATTTATGTTAAACATATGTAGAATATCTTTTCATTTTTAGTTTAATTAAAAAATGGAGAAGGGACAAATATACGCTCGAACGATGATAAATGGTACGTATATACCCTCCGTGATACTTTAAAAAATGGAAAAGAGACAAATATACCCTCAAACTATGATAAATGGTACGTATATACCCTCCGTCATACTTTGAGTACACATATGCCTCTACCATTAATGAAATGGTACATATATGCCCCTCACATTAACGGTAGGGGCATATGTGTACCACAAAGTATGACGAAGGTTATATACATACTACTTATCATAGTTCAAGGGTATATTTTTCCTTTTTAAAATTTTTTATTTCAAATAATTAACTCAAACCCACTACCCGACTCAATAAACCCATCGAACCTGATTTCAAACCAACTCAGCCCGACCTCTATTTTTTATTCTGAAGCTGATACTCCCTCTGTTTTTCTTGTAAATGTGAATTCCATTGTTGCAGTGATTGATCTCTGCTACTAGTTGGTGTTTACTGGTTGGAGAGAGTGGAGATTAGGCCGGAGGTGCCCGGAGCTAGTGGTGCGACGTTGGTCCATCAGTCGGGTGTTTTTAGTTCGACGGAGATGGTGTCTATGTGGTATTGACCGATGGTGGGTAGTGTTTTCCCGATGAAATTTTCCTGAAAATAAAACGTGAGGGGTTTAATTTATTTGGTATTGTTTTTGGGTGTTATGGATTAATGTTTTTTCTTCTTTTGAAATTGACAGTAGTAAGTGTTACTGTATTGTCTGTGTATATTGTTATAGGGATGAGAAAAACACATATATTAGATAAGCGTCTCTTGGACTTTAATTGGGACTGGATCGGATTGTGGGTTTATCGGGTCAGGTAGAGGGTTAGGGTTAATAATTAAAAAAAAATTAAAATGAAAAAGAAACAAATATACCCTCGAACTATGATAAATGGTAAGTGTATGTCCTCCGTCATACTTTGGGGTACACATATGCTCCTGCCGTTAGTGTGACGGGCATATACGTACTATTTTATTAACGGTAGGGGCATATGTGTACCCAAAGTATGACAGAGGATAAATACGTATCATTTATCATAGTTCGAGGATATATTTGTCCTTTTTTTGATTAAAAAAATAATGTAGTTAATATTTTTACCAAAACAGATTTTAATGGTTGAATCCTTTCCTACTTACACCAAAAATGAAGTGTTAAATCATAACATTCATTACTCCTAAATCAATTAGAATTTTGCCTTATTTAAAATATAATTTCTACAATTTTAGTTAAGTAACATTTTGGATCAAAATCGTTACTGTAGTTTTGATTCAACTGTCTTCTTGCATTCATTATAATCGTTTTTGTGTCTTTCTTTATTTATTTTTGTGAATAGCTTTAAAGATTATTTATGAATTATACATAATAAACAATTAATCTCAATGATTTCTCCCATCTTTCTAATTTCTCTTGTTTCTCTTTCAGCTGAAAATTTTATTCAAAAAATTGGATAAACCAAATATGTTACCATGTATAAAATAGCCAAAATGAACTAAGATTAATCTCTTTTTTCGTTCTTGTTTAATTGTGACTTAGTTTTGATTATGTAATTTAATTATATTTTAGTATATTATAGTTAATATTATAGTTGAATCTTTCATTAAACTTATTGTTTAATTCAAATATAATAAGTGTTGAGTCTGGATATGGAGAGTATTATTTTGAAGATGAACATATAAATTTTGGATTATACTCGATTTTTTGAATTTTGTATTTACAAATAACATTTAAATCAACTTTAATCTATCTTTTTTTATCGTAAAGCATGAATAATGATTCTTCATTAAAAGACTCTATAATGGATAAAATTAATTTGAAATTATCTTATTTGTTCTTGACATTTTATGTACAAATACGCCTGAGTCTACAACTGATCATAAATGCATATACAAGACACCCATGGGTGAAATTTCACGTGCAATAGTGAAAATCACCTGAAATATATATATATATATATATATATATATATATATATATATATTTAATAGGCTTTATTGAGTTATGTAATCTCTTGTTTTTTTTCTGGATGTGGAGAAGACTGTAAATATGTTCTTAATATTAGTTCGATCTCTTGCATCTAGAAGCTAGATGTACTTATTCAATTCTTATTTTTGAATTAAATCTTTTATTTGATATTAATATAAATAATTTGTTGGTATTGAAAATATCTACAAATAAACTACACTTGAATAGTGGAAAACTTGAAGAATGGTGGCTTGTGTCTAAGGTGCTCGAATTTTTCAAAAATATTGTCACACCCTTGCCAGATCCTTCAAAATACACTATTTTTGGAGAATCCAGCACACATCGGTCGACATTCTTGAAGAGTCCAACAATATAGGTCTGTGTTATAACTCAGGTAAAATTATTGTTATATTGTTATGTTAGTACATTACGTTAATAGATTTCTTAATCTGCTCAATCCTTATTATGGATCTAACACTATATTGAATATTTATTTTCTATTCTGCATATTTTATTATTGATGATGAAACATGTAAAATTACATGAAACACACAAAGTTTTTACTTAATATATTTTAAAATTCAATTATCATTTAATAGTTATCAACCAAAGAGATAAAAAAAACATAACACTTTCCATATTTTCTGCCCTACCTTTCATACTTTCCCTCCTTTCATTAATTACATCCAACCTACGACAAATACCAACAAGTATTTTTGGTGGGTGGTGCCTTATCAAGAAAATATGTTTTGATAAATACTTTGTCTTCTAGATTAATGAGTTTTGAATGATTAAAGACATTGTATTCCAATGACCCTGAAGTTAAGGTCAGATAAAGTAGAAACATATTTGCGATACAACATCTATTTATGTCATCTAAATAGATGTAACTTTTATTTTAACTTCAAATATTAAATTTTAAGAATTTTGTCCTGTATATATATAATTTTATTAATTAACGTGACACACATGTACAAAGCACGTAAACTAAACTAGTCTTTATAATAGTTGTCAGGGATTAACAAAAAGTTTATTATCTTTAGATATAATCTTTATAATAGTTGATTGGGATTAACGTGCAAGAAACGTTCAAAAAGACTAGTTTTCTCATAATTTGATATGAAGTATATTTTTTGCAACTTCATTAAATTTAATGATTATATCTCAACTTCTCATTTAATCATACAAATTATTATATATTAATTTAATACAAATGTGAACGTCTCTATGCATATTGTCTACGTCTGTCATTGGCCATCTCTATACATTCCTTACACTTTTTCTCTTAATTATAGTTTAGTTTGATATTACTTCTTGGTATCTTGCTTCCCATGCGCTTGATTTAATATATTTAGTTGACTCATTTTTAGTCTATATAAAACCTCATCTTTAGTGGTTCTAATGAGCTGTGAACAATCAGGTTGTCTTTGGTTGGGGCCAGGGTCAAGGGGCAGGAAGTTAAGAGTTCTCCTTGATAATCCACAAACTACGAAAGTCGAAAACAACAAGAAAAACTAAAGAAAGAATAAGATAGAAAGTGCAAGAAGTAAAAGGTAAATAGATAGCGATAAAATCTAGACACAAACAAGGAGATCTAATAAAACTAGAGGATATATTAAATCCAATAACCTTACAAGATGTTCCAATAAAAGCACCTAACCCCTAAAAATGACCACGAGGGGAATCGAGACACCCTCACAACCACTGTTTCCAGACAAAATAAAACATAAGCCTTTTCAAGCTCAAACACCATCAGAAGAGTTTTCATGTTTAGTGATCATCTAAGAACTAATGAAATAACCTAAGAAAGCTAGTATTTATATCCTTGAGCTATTCAATACATAAGTGGGTCCCAAAATGAGACACCGTAGGTTCTGGTCCTTTGAAGTTTTCTGAGTTTGAGCCTTCTGATCATCATACAATTCAAGCTTACTTATTGTATGATGTGGGTATGATTTAGGGGTATTGATCGTATGTTACTCAGTGTGGTTTTGGTTGTTTTTTGTCCAAGGTACGAGTGGACATCATAAAAGTTGTATGTACATGATATGAGAGGTAGGGTCCAAACCGTATATTGTTCATTGTCTAACCTTGATATTCTACTTAGGGTACGACTAGGTAGGTATTTGTTGTATGGTGATGGTATGATTTGGGAAAGAGGAGTCATATGTTGGAAAGAATATGGAGTCCAAATTTATGTCCTGGGTATGAGTTGGGGTACTACTCTTATGATGGGGTACGAGTGAGGTGCCCAAATCCCACCCACCTGTGGAAATTTTTACAGTTTAAGTTGAGGGCATTTTGAATATTTCCCCTCTTAACCCCTTATGACCCCATGACTTAAAAACACTTATGGTACATTATTTACCCTATTATTCTAAATCAAAAACACTAGAAACACTCTTAAATATCTTTCAAGCTCTTGGGTTAAACAAAGGCTAGGGTTTTTTTCAAGTTGGTCAATTAAGGCTTTCAAGGATGGTTTCTCTCCATATTATCTGGTATCTAAGGAATGCTACTCCTCCCTCATTGTTAGTTTAACTAAGTTCATGTTTCAATGAATGGTTTTCATGATTTAATTGTGGGTATTGTTCGGTTTTGAATTATATGTTGGGGTTTTGGTTATTAATGGTTGATTTATGTTTTTCCATGTTTTTACTTATTGTTTTTATATTATAATGGTGGTTTAAACATGTGGTTGAATGGGAATGGTCAATTGGTACTTGGATTTGGTTTCAAAAACTATATGCCCTTAACATGTTTGTTAAAATGACCACAAGAATGGTTTTGTCACATGGTATGGCTTTTATTGAAACTATAACATTGTATAATTGGTAATGGAACCTAAATTGGTTAAATAGTTTTAATGTATAAATGTTAAGGCTTTGGTGTCCATGACTTTGATTTAAAACCTTGTGGGGTACACGAGAATCCACCAAGTGAATCTAATAATGGAACCTACGGGGTACATGGGAATCTCCTAAGTGAATGGCTAAGGACATTGCTTGCAAGATTTAGTTGGTATGACAATAACACTTCTTATAGCCTTGGTTAATAATATATGGAATTGGTGGTTTGGTTGTGCGCTAATGATTTTAATTGGGCAATAATGACGGGTTGTGATATCTAACCATAAAAGTGTGAGACCAATGGACGAACATTGGAAACTCATGTTTGCCGACATAAGAATTGATCATGGCGACCATATACTAGTGGGATACACGCACTAGGCCAATTCAGGGGGTAACATTGGACCCATATGGCCCTTTGGTGGTTTTAGGACGGTCAAGATACACAACCCAAGTTAAAGTTTTAAACGCATGCGAAACCCGATTCCATTTCTCGTCATGGATTATGTATATATATGTATGGATGTGATTACATATGGTCATTTACTTGGTTTAAAATTTTGGCGTTATTTTATCCTTATTCTTGAGTATATGCTAGCGTTTACCTGCTAACCCATCTACAGGCGCTATATCCCCATGCGATGCAAGAACCGGCCATCCTACTCAACCTTCTTAGTGATTAGATTTGGGAATATCTTTTGTTGGATTGATGCAGTGAGTTTCTATACTCCGGAAGGCTCCATCTCATGTTATGGATTTCTCTACATACTTTTGTCATGTCATAGACTTTGACTTTGGCTATGGTCGGGGGCATGTCCTAATCAAATATTGTTTTACTTTTGGATAGAGGCTTTGTATAACTACAATGGGTTGGTATGAACAGTGCCGGTATGGGTGTCATCCTTGGCATTGGTATTGGAACTGAGGTTGACACTGTTAGACTGTATTTGATTTATGATTGTTCCATTTTGCTATGTTATATATATTTTTGGAATTTTATCAAATAAAAGGTGTAGGGCAGTTATGTATGGGTGTTGGGGGTAGTCTCTAGCCCTGGTTACTCTTGAGGCACCCGACACGACTAGGACCTGGTTCAGGTCATGTCATAAAAGTAAACCCAAATCAACTAAAAAATGCAATTTAGCCTGCTTTGGCATCTGCTCAAGTAGATTGTGTGCACCTTGGGCACATGTGTCACGCATATGCACTATTTTGACCTTCTCAAGTTGGTCAGTCGCACCTTAGGCATATATGGGGTGTTGGTCCCCTCCAAGTGGATTTTTAGCCCCGTCTCGCACACTTTTGACCTCTCCAATGACCCTTGGTCATTCTTTTATGCATTATTCACTATATAACACTCCTTAAATGGTATAAAGATGACTTAAAACACCTATAACTTCTTCAATAATCATCAAAGTATTTGTAGTCCTTGAGCTTATTTCCTTGTTTAAGTTTGGAGATAAATTCTACTCCCGACTCCAAGCTATTCTCCATAAATGGCATTAAGATATTGGGAACTTCAAAAGGTTTCTCCACATATATATTGGCCTTCTTGAGATGATCGTGTCTTGCATCCCTTTGTGTCAGCCTTGGATTGCGGTCCTTGAAAGTTCAATGCCAATTTGTCTTATATTATCTTCTCCTTCTTGAAAAGGATTCATCCTCGAATCTAAGCCTTGCAAAACCATCAGGGTAATAAGAATAAAGGTAAGACTACATTCATATTAGGATCCATAAGACATAATTGATTCATTATATCTTTAAGAGGCCTCATCAAGAGTGGTGTCACCAAGGGTTCAAAAGTTCACAAGAGTTTTCGGGATCAAAGATGGAAATGACCCACATAGAAATATCACTCAACCAAATGGACCAACCAACAAGCTTCCTACCTTCAAATGATATAATCCCAAGAATAGCATGGACATTATCATAGGCAAAAAGGTAGAATAGAAAGGAATCAAGAATTGTAATATCATCCAAGGTATCATTATCTATAAGAATGTCACTTGGCTCAAAAGATTTAGCACATAGTACACACAAGGATGGAATCAAAATATTTAAGCACATAGAACCTCTCCTTTTGTCACGACCCAAAAATGATATGTCATGATGGCACTTGTCGCGGCGAACTTTGACAAATAGGCCTATCACACAAATTGATACACGAAGGATAAAAAAGATAGAAATAACCTCAAGGTATTGCTTCTAAAAAAAATTCAAACCATCTAAGTATAATAAATGTGGAAAGAAACATAGCAATGCATCTATACTCCTAAAACCATGTGTTAACAGTTTAAGAACGTGTCTAGTACAACTCGAATCCAAAAAAAATTCATCAGATATTCAAATACAAGAGAAACTATGTCTTTGAAATGAAAGTAAAGACATAGTCAATAGATAAAGGTAGTAGAAGATATTCAGACGCTTGAAAATCATCAACTACCTTGAAAGATCCAATAATTGTCTGAGTTAAGAAATATGGGGCACACCTAAACCTGGATATGCACCAAAAGGTATAGTAGAAGTGAGTATGATCCACTTGTACTCAGTAGGTATCATATGCCAATCGAGCAAAGTAGAAAATAAAGTATACAAAATATATATTAAGGGAATGTCATCTGCAATCAAAGAATGTCCCACAACGGTATCTCATACCGCTTGCACTAACAGTTCTAATATATATCACAAATACAACAAGTATAACACAAGTATACCTTATATCACATGCAAGTATAAAATGAGAAGAACATGTATATACAAGATAGTCAAGTATAAGTAACAGGGTATAGAGTAAGTAGACATAAAACAAGTCAATACGTAAATTCAACCACAATGTCAACACAATAAAGCAAATGAAATATATAAGATAATAATTTTAATAAAGTTATGATGACGATGATGATAATGAATGAGGTTGGCACACAGCCTTGAGATTGGTACACAACCTTGAGTTTGGCACACAACCTTGAGATTGGCACACACCCTTGAGGTTAGCACACAAACTTGAGAAATATTTAGTATTTCTGGTAATTTTAGTATTTTTAGTATTTCTAATATTTCCAGTAATTCCAGTATTTCCAGTGTTTCCAAGGTAAAAAATCTAGTTCATCCTCGAACTAAGGCATAGAAATACTTGAATAAATGAAGAGCTGGGGATAAGAACTATACATATCAGACTTGACTTCCCACGTAGCCTCATCTATAGGTCGATATCGCCACTGAACCTTAACCATAGGGCTAACTCTAGAACTTAACCGTCAAACATCCCTATCCAAAATGGAGACCAACTCCTCAACAAAAGACAACCACTTATCTAATCGAACCAACTACCAAAAAATAACATAGGACTCATCAGGATAGATACCCTGGGTTTTGGCCCTTGGAAATTTCCTAGGCTTTGAGCTTACTGTCCTAGTAATGACTCACCTTACGAGTCATATGGTGTGGGTACGAGTCAGGTAACCCTTATCGTGAGGTATCCAATGGGTGGTGGTTGGGCTTCTGTTATGGTAATGACTTAGTGGTATGAGTCATTGGTGGTGGTGATGGTTTGTTATGATAGTCCCTTAATCAAATTAGTAACTTAGTAACTTAACTTGGCTCTGAGTATGAGTGGCTCACTAGGAGCTGTGAGGATAGGTCACAGATGGTAAGGTTGAGTCATATGTTTTCCAGTGTCCAATCCCTTTGGGTTCTGTCTTGGATATGATAGACCATATGAGTCGTATGGTCTGGTAATGAGTGGGGCCATGGGATCGTATGGTGGACAGTGTATGGGTGTCCAACTTACTATCTTGGTGACGAATTGATAGTATGAGTTGTATGTTATGGTCACGAGTCATGGGAGTCAACTCGTAACCACCTGCGATATTTTTACAATTTTAAGTTAAGGGCATTATGGATATTTCCCTTTAACTTCCTTTGAGGCCACAACTTAAAATACCTTTTGGGACTTATTAACCTATTATTCCAAATCAATCACTCTTAAAATCTCTCTCAAACCTTCTTTCACGCTAAAGGCTAGGGTTTCTTCAAGATAATCAATTAAGGCTTTCAAGGGTGGCTTCTCTCCATACTTCTTGGTGTCTAAGGCATGCATCTCTTTCCTCATTATTATTTTACTAAAGGCATATGTTTTAGTGTATGATTTTCATGATATTATTATGGCTTTAAAATAAAGGTTAGAAATTTTGGATGTTCATGGTTGATTAATGTTTCTCGTGATTTTAATTATGGTTTCTTATGTTTGAAAATGGTTTAGCATAAATAGATGCATGGAAATTGTGGTTTAATTAATGGAACATAATTAACCCTAAATTTGATGATTTTTGCTTTGATTATGACATGTCCTCAACCTATTCGTGAAATTGTCAATGAGAATGCTTTTTTCATATAGTTTAATTATTCTTGGAGTCCTTGTATTGAATAAATGGTTAATGAAACATGAATCGGTTTTGGTTGGTTTGATATGGTTTTGGAAAGGCCTTCGCGGCCATGTTTTAATTATAAATAATTTTGGTTAATTGGAAATGATGGAGTCTAATTTGGTTTAATAGTTTATATAGCATAAGGTAATAGACTTGCAAGCTTTAATTTTGGTATGATGATACCAATAGTTAATTACTAATTAAAATACTCCTTGATGAATGGTTTGTTTATGTATAAAAGGTTTTATTGGTCTTAAATAGGGTTGAGTAGCAAAGTCATGGAAGGTGGAGGTCTCGGGGGATCGATATTGGAAACTCACATTTGCCAATATGAGGGTGTTCTTGGTGGTCGTGTGCATGATGTCACACTTTATATTTTTTCAGATGTACTAGTATTCCCAGTTTTTTCTATGGTCGTGCACCTAACATACACTGGGGCCCTTTCAGTGGGAGAGATAAACCCATATAGTCCGTGGATGGTTTAGAATGATAGAGCTATACAACCCAGGTTAAGGTTTTAACTACATGCTAAACTTTGTTCCCTATCCCGACATGGTATTTATTTATATATATTATTACATGTGGTTATTTGATTTGGATTTAAATTGATGGCATTATCTTATCTTTATCTGTGATGTACATACTAGCTTTTACCCCGCTAATCATCTTTGGGCATTGTATCCCTATGCGATACAGAAACCGACCATAGTAACATTCCTCCTACTCAGTGACTTGGATTCAGGGATAGCTTTAAGTCAGAATGATGTGGTAAGCTTCTATACTCCGGAAGACTCCATTTTATGCTATGGACTTGTTTTTATTTTTGTTATTTCATTGGATTTGGTTTTATCTATAGTCGGGGGCATGTATCGACCAGATGTTTCTTATTTCTGGTTAGAGGATTTGTCGAACAACTATGGGCATATGTGGTGTTGGAATTAGTGTCAACCTTGGTATTAGTATGGTATTGGCATTAGGATCAGAAATAGTTAGTTAAATAGTTACGTATTTAAACTTTGGTTTAAAGTTTACCATTATGTCTTTAAATATATATTACCTTATCTTGTTATATGTCTGGAATTCATGTGATATAAGGTGTAGGGTGGTTAATAGTCAGGTATTGAGGTTGATCTCTGGTGCGAGTTAGACTTGGGATACCCGACATAACTTGGATCTAGTTTGGGTCGTGGAAGATTGGTATCAAAGCTATATGTTTATGGTCAATTGGGTATCCAATAATACCATATCAGGAGAGTCACTTATAGGGTTGTGTAGTGCGCCATACTCATAAGGGAGAGGCTATGAGGCATTTAGGAATGTTATTCTTTCTTATGTTCTATTTTTGAGATGTAGAGTCTAAGGTCCAAAATTCTCCTCTAATTTCTATTTGTTCGCCTTTCAGATCATGCCTCCCCAATGATCTGAAGCTCATGGAAACTTCTCTATCCCACTTGGGTACAATGCTACTGGGACGCACTCTACTTATGGGGTCCAGGCCAGATCTAGGGGTCCAGTTCTTGATTGTCCTCCTGGAGTTCCATCGGTCCCTTCCAGCCCACCTCGAGCTCCTCAGGCAGATGTGATAAATCCTAAGTTTTATCAGTCTATCCATATGTTGGCACATTTGGTAGCTTTTTAAGACAATCGGGGTACTTCTGTTACTCCATCTTCTGAGGTCACAAGGGTTGGCCAGTTTATGAGGTTGATCCCTCCTGTGTTCACTGATGTTAAGGTTGAGGAGGATCCTTAGAGTTTTATTGATGAGATGGAAAAGATTTTTCATGTTATGCATGCTACTAACGTGGAGGATATGGAATTTGTTGCCTACCAACTAAAAGATGTAGCATACCAATATTATGAGGAATGAGAGTAGTCAAAGGGTGACAATGTTAAGTTATTCCTGTGGGATAATTATTTCTCTAGTGCTTTTGTGGGTTGCTTTTTTCTTCAAGAGTTGAGGGAGGCGAAGGCGGAAGAGTTTGTTAACTTGAAGCAGCACAATATATCAGTCAAAGAGTATGTCTTGAAGTTTCACTAGTTGTCTTAGTATGCTCTGAAGTTGGTTTCTAGCATGAGGGCTAGAATGAGAAAGTTTGCTTTTGGGTTATCTCGAGAATTGATTTTGAAGAGTAAGGCTACCTTGTTGAACAAGTATATGGACATCTCCAGACTATTTATGTACATATAGTAGGTCGAAAAAGATAAGAAAAAGCAGGCTAAAATTGGAGAGAGGCAAAATAAGAAGTTTAGACTTTCTGATCAAGGTAGTGGTCAACAACAGCGTAGCAGGGATGGTGAAAAGTGGTCCAAGAAGAGGTGTGGCAATTCTGGGTCTTAATTGATGACTAGTTCTCCCTACCTAAAGCCGCTTGGTTATAAGTATTTTAGAGCAGCAATAATTATAGGGTATAGGGTGTCTAATCTTAGGCTAGTGGGGCCCAATCATCTTTATCATATCCCCCTATAGATTTTATGATCTATTTCATTGGGGTTACTGTGATGGAAAAAAGGACAAGTGCTTCAACTATGATCAACTAGGGCATATGGTCAAAAGTTATCCTATTGGTAAGGTTGCCCTTGGGGAAAACAAGGTTCCTGTTGCCTTTTCTTTAGCTCCGTCACCAAAGAGTGCACCATCTAGCTCCGGCAATAGTCGAAACCAACTTTATGATCTCTCTACTTATCAGGAGTCTAAGGCATCACTTGATGTCGTTATTGGCATGTTGAAACTCTTTTTTTGTGATATGTACTATTTACTTGACTTGGGGTTCACTCTTTCTTATGTAACCCCTTTTGTGGCTGTGCATTTTGGTTTCGGTCCCGAGTGTATTTCAGACCCTTTTTTTGTTTCTACCCTGGTGGGTGATTCTGTTGTTGCTAGAAGAGTCTATAGGGGTTGTGTAGTGTCTGTGGGTGGTTGGGAGACCATGTTGGATTTGTTTCAATTATACATGGTGGATATCGATGTCATATTGGGGATGGATTAGTTGCACTCATGCTATGAATCGCTAGACTGTCGAGCCCATAATGTCATCTTTAAATTCCCTAATAATTCGGTTATTGAATATAAGGGAGGTTCCTTAGCTCCTAAGGGAAGCTTTCTATCGTATTTTAGAGCTCAGAGATTCATCCCTTGGTTTGGGTTAAAGATTCTAACTCAGAGGGACTTTCTTTATATTTTATCCCGGTGTTGAATGAATTTCCTAAGGTTTTCCGTGATGACTTTCCTAGCGTTCCTCCTAATAGGGAGATTGATTTTAGGATAGATCTTGTTCTGGATGCTCGTCTTATTTCTATTCCCTTGTCTAGAATAACTCCATCTAACTTGATGGTTTTTAAGGACCAATTAAAGGATCTTTTAGATAAGGGTTTCATCCTTCCTTGTGTGTCCTCGTGGAGCACCAGTTTTATTCGTGTATAAGAAGGATGGTTCCCTTCAGATGTGTATTAATTATTGATAGTTGAATAAGGTAACGAAAAAGAATAAGGATCCTCTTTCAAGGATAGATGATTTTCTTGATTAACTTCAGGGTGCTAAGTTTTTCTCCAAGATTAATCTTTGGTCTGGGTATATCAGTTAAATATTAGGGAGGTGGATATCCCTAAGACTATTTTTTGTACCTAGTATGTTTATTTTGAGTTCGTGGTTATATCTTTTGGGTTGAATCATGTCCCGACGACATTCATGAACTTGATGAATAGGGTCTTCCATTAGTTTCTAGATTTGTTCGATGTTGTTTTCATAGAATATATTCTAGTATACTCTAAGATGGTGGTGGATCATGCTAATCACCTTCAAATTATACTGCAGACCCTAAAAGATCAATAGTTGTATGCTAAATTTTTGAAATATGAATTTTTGTTGAATGTTGGCAGTTTTTTAGGTCACGTCATTTCTAGTAAAGGGATCATGATGAATCCACAAATAGTTGTACTGGTTTAGAAGTCGCCTAGACCCATGACTCCAACCCATATTCAGAGCTTCTTGAGTTTAGCCAGTTATTTGTGGAAATTTTCTTTTCTGTAGCTGCCTTGTTGACCAAGTTGACTCAGAAGAAGGTGAAGTTCTATAGTATGATGCTTGTAAGGGTAGTTTTGAGAAGCTAAAGGATAAGCTGACTTTGCCTCTAGTTCTGACCTTGCCTGAAGGCACTAACGATTTTGTAGTCTGTTATGATATGTACTGTATAGGGCTTGGGTATGTTTTGATGTAGCATGGCAAGGTGATAGCTCATACCTCTAGATAGTTGAAGGTGCATGAGAAGAATTATCTGACTTATGACTTGGAATTATTGGTTGTGGTATCTGGCGTCACTATCTATATGGCGTGTATGTGGATATCTTTTCTAATTATAAAAGCCTGCAGTAGTGTTTACTCAGAAAGAGCTGAACCTCAAGAAAAGAAGATGGCTTGAGTTGCTCAAAGATTATGACATGAATTTGTACTACCATCCAGGTAAAGCTAATATGGTTTTTGATGCTCTTAGCAGGTTATCCATGGGAAGTCTGGCTCATATGGATGAAGGAAAGCGAGAGCTAATGAAAGATATTTACCATTTGTCTAACCATGAAGTTCATCTCTTGGACTCTGAGGATGGTGATGTGTTTATGAACAAAGTGGCACAGTCGTCTCTTGGTTTTGAAATAAAGGAGAAACAAGTGTTGGGTCCTATCTTGATGAGGATCAAGGGTGATATAGGTAGGCAGAAGGTGATGGCCTTTAAGATTAGTGGTGATAGTACCTTGCGGTACCAAGGGAGGTTATGTGTTCCCGACATAGATGGATTATGAGAAAGGATGTTGGCTGAGGCACATAAGTCATGCTATACTATTCATCCTGGTTCGATAAAAATGTATTATGACCTTAAGAAGAAGTATTGGTGGAACAATATAAAGCGGGATATGGCTAGTTTTGTGGCTAAGTGCATGGTGTTCCAACAAGTGAAAGTTGAGCACATGAGGCCCAGAGGATTGTATCAAGAAATTAAGTTGCATGTTTGGAAATGGGAGGTGATCAATATGGATTTCGTTACCAGTATTCCTCGATCTTAGAATCAGTTTGATTTGGTTTAGGTTATCATGGATGGAATGACAAAGTCTGCTCACTTCTTGCTAGTGCAAAAAATATTTTTGGCAGAGTATTACGAGAGGTTGTACCTCCAGGAGATTGTGAAGTTTCATAGGGTGCTGGTTTCTATCATCTCGGGTCGTGGCATGCAATTTTCATTGCATTTTTGGCGGTCATTTCATAAGGGTTTGAGGACTAAGGTAAATCTTAGTACGACTTTCCACGCGTAGTCAGATGGGAAAGTGGAAAGGATTATTCAGACAATAGAAGATATACACTGTACTTGTGCGATTGACTATGGTGGTAGTTGGGTTGAGCATTTGCCTCTTATAGAGTTTGCATATAATAATTAACTACCACTCTAGTATTGGGATGGACCCATTTGAAGCTTTACATATAAGAGGTGTAGGTCTCTTATTGGTTGGTTCGAGGTTGGTGAGGCAGAGATGTTTGGTCCGAATTTGGATTACCGAGCCATGGAGAAGGTAAAGGTGATTTAGGATAGGCTTAAAGCAGCCAAAAGTCGCCAAAAGTCCTATGCAGATGTGAGATATAAAACGTTAGAGTTTGAGGTTGGGGATAGGGTATTCTTTAAGGTATCTCCCATGAATAAAGTAATGCGGTTTGGGAAGAAGGGAAAGCTCAGTCCCTTATATATTGGTCCGTACTTGGTTTTGAGAAGGGTTGGTAATGTTGCATATGAATTAAAGCTGCCTTCTAGTCTAAGCTCCATTCATCCGGTATTCTACGTATCTATGTTGAGGAAGTGTGTGGGTGATCCATCATAGACTATACCTATAAAGGATATTGGAATTTCAAATTCTTTGTCTTATAAGAGATTCCGATTGAAATCTTAAATCAACAGGTTCGTCAGTTACGGACCAAGGACGTAGCTTTGGTGAAGGTTCTATGGAGGAACCACAAGGTTGAAAAGGCCATTTGGGAGGCTGAAGAGGACATGAAGTCCAAGTGTCCATTCCTATTTTCCATTTTGGGAAATTGTGCTTAAGGTATGTGTTGATCTTACCACCTTTGTTTTCTGACTTTGTTAAAGAAAAGGTTGATATACTTGGCCTCTTTGTTTTCAAACTTGGTTAAAGGTAAGATTAGAGATGTTTGGGGGTTTAATCGTGCAATTCAATGCCTTATTCCATTATTCGAGACGAATGTTCCAAGTAGTGGATTATTAAAATACCCTGGGCTTTGTACCTTGGAGATTTCCTAAGCTTTGAACTCACTGTCCTAGTAATAACTCACCTTATGAGTCGTATGGTGTGGGTACGGGTCAGGTAACCCTAGTCGTGAGGTTCCAGTGGGTGGTGGTTGGGATTCTATTATGGTATTGACTTGGTGGTATGAGTCATTGGTGGTGGTGATGGGTTGCTAGGACGGTCGCTTAATCAAATTAGTAACTTAGTGACTTAACTTGGCTCTGAGTACGAGTGGCTCACTAAGAGCCATGAGGATAGGTTGCAGATAGTAAGGTTGAGTCGTATATTGTCCAGTATCCAATCTCTTTGGGTTCTGTCTGGGATACGACTAGACCATACGAGTCGTATGGTATGGTAACGAGTGGGTCTATGGGGTCGTATGGTGGACAGTGTATAGGTATGCAACTCACTATCTTGGTGAAGACTCGAGGGTTCGAGTCATATGTTATGGTCAGGAGTCACGGGGGTCGACTCGTAACCACCTGCGACATTTTTATAGTTTTAAGTTAAGGGCATTTCAGGCATTTTCCCTTTTAACTCCCTTTGAGGCCATGACTTAAAATACCTTTTGGGACTTCATTAACCTATTATTCCCAATCAAGGACTCTTAAAATCTCTCTCAAACTCTCTTTCAAGCAAAAGGCTAGGGTTTCATCAAGATAATTAATTAAGGCTTTCAAGGGTGGTTTCTTTCCGTACTTCTTAGTGTCTAAGGCATGTGACTCTTCCCTCATTATTATTTTACTAAAGGCATGTGTTTTAGTGTTTGGTTTTCATGATATTGTTTTCATGATATTGTTATGTCTTTGAAATAAAGGTTAGGGGTTTTAGATATTCATGGTTGATTAATGTTTCTCATGATTTAATTATGGTTTCTCATGTTTGAAAATGGTTTTGCACATATGGATGCATGGGAATTATGGTTTAATTAATGGGACATGATTAACCCTAAATTTGATGATTTTGGTTTTGATAATGGCATGCCTTAAACCTATTAGTGAAATTGTCAATGTGAATGATTTTGTCACGTAGTTTAATTATTCTTGGAGTCCTTGCATTGCATAAATGGTTAAAGAAACATGAATTGGTTTTGGTTGGTTTCATATGGTTTTGGAAAGTCATTGGCGCCCATGGTTTGATTATAAATGGTTTTGGTTAATTGGAAATGATGGAGTCTAATTTGGTTTAATGGTTTATATGGCATAAGGTAATAGACTTGCAAGATCTAATTTTGATGTGACGATACCAACGGTTAATGACTAACTAAAAAACTCCTTGGTAAATGATTTGGTTATATGTAAAAGGTTAAATTGGGCTTAAAGGGGGTTGAGTAGCAAAGCCGTGGAAGGTAGATGTCCCCGAGGGACTGACATTGGAAACTCACATTTGTCGATGTGAGGGTAGCCTTGGTGGCCGTGTGCATGATGTCATGCTTTATACTTTTAGGGATGTACTAGACATCCCAGGTTTTTCTTTGATTGTGCAACTAATAAGAATTGGGTCCTTTCAGCAGGGGGAGTTGAACCCATATAGCCCGTGGGTTGTTTCTGACGGCAGAGCTACACAACCTAATTTAAGATTTTAAATGTATGCTAAACCTTGTTTCTTATCCCGACATTGTATATATGCATACATGTTATTGCATGTGGTTATTTGATTTGGATTTAAATTAATGGTATTATCTTATCTTTATCCCTGAGTTACATACGAGCGTTTACGTCGCTAACCGTCTTCAGACATTGTATCCCCACACAAGGCAGGAACTGGCCATACTACCATTCCTACTGCTCAGCGACTTGGATTCATGGACAATGTTGAGTCGGATTGAAGTGGTGAGCTTCCATACTCTGGAATACTCTATTTCATGCTATGGACTTCCTTTTATTTTTGTTATTTTATTGGATTTGGTTTTGGCTATGGTCGGGGGCATGTCCCGATCAGACGTTTCTTGATTATGGTTAAAAGCTTTGTCGAACAACTTTGAGCATGGTTGGTGCCGATATTAGAGTCAACATTGATATTGGTATTGGCATTGGCATTGGAAATGGTTGTGTATTGCAACTTCGGTTTTAAGTTTACCATCATGTCTTTATATTTATATTGTCTTATCTCGTTATATGCTTGAAATTCAACCGACATGGGGTGTAGGGTTGTTAATAGTGGAGTATTGGGTGTGATCTCCGGTCCGGGTTGGACTTGGGATACCCGACACGGCTAGGCCCTGGTTCGGGTCGTATCATCAGGAATGTAACAACGAAGCATAGAAACATGAAAAACTGGATGAACTAACGATAAATATGGGGGCAAAGCTAACTCATAGAGCACATCACCAACAATTCAAAGAATTTCAAATGGATCAATATACTTGGGGATAAGATTTCCCTCTTCCCAAACCTCATCATGCCCTTTATGGGTGAAACTCAAACTAAAACACGATCACCAATCCCAAATCTCAAGGCACGAAGTCTATGGTCAGCATAACACTTCAGCCTACTCTGAGCCACTCGAAGTCTATCTTGAATAATCCGGACACTATCCAAGGACTCACGAAGCAAGTCCATAACTTGAGTTTCAACCTCAAAAACATCAAACAAACCAACCGGAGAGCGATAACGCCTACCGTACAAAGCCTCAAAAAGAGCCATATCAATATTATAATGGCATCTACTATGATAGGCAAACTCTGCTAAAGCCAAATACTGCTCCCACTGGACACTTAAATCCATCACGCACGCACGGAGCATATTATCTAAAACTTGGATAGTTTGCTCAGACTATCCATCAGTCTAGGGGTGAAAATTTATGCTAAAATCAACCTGAGTGCCCAACTCATCTTGAAAAGTCATCCAAAAGTGAGTGTGAATATAGAACCTCAATCTGAAACAATAGACACTGGCATACCATGTAAACGCATAATCTAACGAATGTAGATACGGACCAACCTCTCAGTACTGAATAAGACTTGAACCGAAATAAAATAAGCTAACTTGTTCAATCGATCCACAATAACCCACACACTGTCAGAACGACGAGAT
This sequence comes from Capsicum baccatum var. pendulum, assembly GCA_030864225.1. Lineage (NCBI taxonomy): Eukaryota > Viridiplantae > Streptophyta > Magnoliopsida > Solanales > Solanaceae > Capsicum > Capsicum baccatum. The sequence goes on along the minus strand of CM061551.1, from coordinate 29,135,660 downwards.
GTATGAGGTAAACTAATCACAAAGTCTATGGTGATCCGTTCCCACTTTCACTAGGGAATGGGTAACCTCTGAAGCAAACCACCAGGTCTCATATGCTAGACATTCACCTGTTGACAACATAGGCAATGAGCCGCAAAATCTGATACAACTTGCCTCATACTATCCCACCAGTAGTACTGTCTTAAATCATGATACATTTTGGGCCTCCACCAAAATCAATCTAATTCAATCACACTCTTGGCACACAAACGCGACCACCAATTCTCAAAATGCCATTTGGATCAAGTAAGGCTTCTTTAGACTCGCCATTCAAAACCTTATCTCAAATCGACCTCAAACCTAGATCATCAAATTGATGAGTTCGAATCTGTTCCATAAAAAGAGACCTAGTCTCCACGAAGACCAAAACACACCCAGGGGTTAAAATATAAAGCCTAACTAGCTGGTTAGCTGAGGACTGAACCTATAAGGCCAAAGGCCTCTCCTGAGTCAAAAGATGCACCAGGCTACCCATTCTAGCTGACTTCCAGCTCAAGGCTGCCGCAACCATGTTAGCCTTGCTCGGATGGTAGAGAATAGTCAAGTCACAGTCCTTGAGCAGCTCAAGACAACGACACTGCCTCATGTTTAAATCTCGTTAGGTGAAGAAGTACTGAAGGCTATGATGATCCAAGAAAATCTCACAACGGACTACATACAAGTAGTGCCTCCAAAACTTCAAAGCAAACATAACCGAGAAAAACTCTAAATCATGGGTAGGATAATTCCTCTCACGGGGTTTCAACTAACGGGAAGCATATGCAATCACCTCACCCTACTACATCAACCCAAAGCCTAACCCGATACCTAAAGCATCACAAAATAAGGTAAAATCCACACCCTTCTTCGTCAAGGTCAAAATAAGAGTAGAAGTCAACAAATCCTTGAGCTTTAGAAAGATCGCCTCACAAGCATCGAACCATTGAAAAGAAATCTTCTTTTGAATTAATTTAGTTAACAGAGCTACAATAGATGAAAAACCTCAACAAAATGCCAATAATAACCAGCCAAACCAACAAAGCTCCAAATCTCGATGGGCGAGTAGGTCTTACCTAATCACGAACCATTTTAACCTTGGTTAGATTAATCATAATACCTTTCTTAGTCACCGCATGACCCAAGAAAGAAAGAAACTCTAACCAAAACTCACACTTGGAGAACTTAACATATAACTTCTCATCCTTCAATCTCTGAAGCATAGTCTACAAATGCTCCTAATGCTCAACCTCTCTCTTGGAATAAACCTAGATATTATCTATAAATATAATAACAAAGGAGTCGAATACGATTAGAACACTTGGTTTATCAACTCCAAGAATGCGGTAGGGGCATTGGTCAACCTAAACTACATGACCAAGAACTCATAATGACCATATCGAGTCTAGAATATCTGAAGCACTAATCCTTAATTGGTGATAACTAGATCTCAAATCAATTTTCAAAAACACCGCAATACCTTGAAGCTGATCAAATAAATCATCAATATGAGGAAGAAAATACTTATTCTTAACCATCACCTTATGTAGTTGTCGATCATCAATACACGTAGACCTATCCTTCTTCTTCATAAACAAGATAGGTGCACCCCAAGGTAATACACTAGGTTAGATAAATCCCTTATCCAACAACTTTTGTAACTAATCTTTCAATTCCTTCAACTCAACTGGGGCCATCCTATAAGGAGGAATAGAAATGGGCTTGGTGCCAACTCAACATCAATAACAAAATCAATATCACAATCCAGAGGCATACTAGGCAAACCCATAAAAAACACATCCATAAACTCATGAAAAACATAGACAGAATCTAAAAAAATAGGTAAAACAACACTAGTATTACGAATATGACCCAACTAAGATAAATATCCCTTCTCAGCCAATCGACGAGGCTGAACATAAGATATGACCCTCTTTGATCCCAAATGAAGTGCACCCTTTCAAACTATCCTTAGAACACCTGGTAAAGTTTAACTCATAGTCTTAGCAAAAATAATCTAAGACAGCATGATAAGGAGCCAACCAATTCATACCCAAAATAACATCATAATTAACCATATCTAACATAAACAAATCTACCTAAGTCTCACGAACAGAAAAAAGTCATGACACAAGACTGGTGCACCCGATCCACCACTAAAAAATCTCCTATAGGGGTAGATACACAAATAGGCATGGCAAAATGCTTACTAACAGAATCAAAACCAAAAGAAAAACATATATTTACCAACTGAATCAAAACAAAAAAAAACATACAGACATAAGGGGAAAGTCAATCTGGCATCAAATAACATAGATGTAGATCTAAAATAAATGGGGACAATACCTGTGATCACAATATCAGAAGCCTCCATCTCTGGTATCGCGGGTATAGCATAACACTGACCACGACCACTAACTGGATGAATAAGCCTGCAACTACCATCATGAGCTCCACTACTTCTGCCTCTCGCACTTTTAGTAAAAACCCTACCTCTCACAACAGAAATAAGAGTAGCTTTGAAAACATAGTGGGGACAATCCTTGGCCATATGGCCAGTCTCATCACATACATAGAAAACTCTAAACTTGCCCTGAAGGCCACCCTGCACTGCTGAACTAGAAAACCTATGAGAACCTCTAAAATCTCAGCCTCAAGGAGTTTGACCTCTAAAATTACCAAAATAGTGCACCTTCTAGGTGCCTCTCTGATATACTCAAGGAGTAGGTCTATACATCCTCGCTTGACCCCCTATACTTTGAAATGACACCTCAAACACTCCCTTCTGTGTCATGGCTTATCGAAAGGTATGAGACATAGCAAGTCCAACTAGATGGGATCCCATTTGAAGAGGTAACATAGACGAAGGCTGAACTCTCGATATCAGAACGCCATGCTTAAATATCGGTGCTGAAACAGGAATAGGACTTAGGGTCTAATGAGTACCCAAAATAGAAGTAGGTGAAACAGAGGATCCACACTTTAAATTGGAGGAATACCCGACATAAACAAAGGAAAACCCTCTAAACGGGTCAACAAACACACTAACAACCTCAACACGAGGCTTAGAGGAGAGTCCCTTAGCAGTCCTTATAGACAGGGCCAGACTATGAGCCCGTCCACTCCCTTGAGTCTGTCTATGACTCGAGGCACGCCCTCTAGGTTAAGGCTCTGTATCTTTGATCTCGCTAGATCTAGTCAAACGCTATTTATACAAAAAGAGTGAAACAAAACTCAGAACATAAGATATGAAAGAGCTTCACATGATAAGAAATAAAATTAGGGAAGTTTCCTAAGGACATCTTATAGCCTCTCGATGATAGATACAGATGACTACATACTAATCTACGAGACTCTATTAGACATCCCATTCTAACATCATTGAGACTAATGAAACCTGTCTACTCTAATTCCAATTTGTCATGACCCAAAAATAATAGGTCGTGATAGTACTTATTGTGGCGAACCTTGAAAAGTAAGCCTTTCACACAAATTAATACACAAAGGGTAAGAAGACAGAAATAACCCCAAGGTAAGGCTTCTAGAATGAACCAAACCATAAGAGTATAATAAATACAGAAAGAAACATAGCAATCCCACAAAAAATCTAAAAACTAGGTGTCACTAGTATAAGAACTTGTGTAGTACAACTTAAATCCAAAAGAAATACATAAGATATCCAATTACAAGAGAAGCTCTGTCTTTGAAATTAAAATAAAGACATAGTCAATATAGAGAGGTAGTAAAAGACATCCGGATACTTGAAAATCATCAACTACCTTGGAAGCTCCAACAATCGCCCGAGTTAAGCAACGTGCGGTGCATCCAAACCTGAACCTGCACTAGAAGGGTATAGTAGGAGTGAGTATGGTCCACTTATACTTAAAAGTTATCATAGGCTAACCGAAAAAAATAGAAAATAAAGTACACAAAATAGACACTAAGGGCACGTCACCTACAATAAAAAAATATCCTACAACGGTAGCCTACTCTGTTTGCACTAACAGTTCTAATATTTATCACAAATACAACAATAATATAATAAGTATAACACAAGTATACATTATATGACATGCAAGTATAAATAGAGAAGAATATGTGTATACAGGATAGTCAAGTATTAGTAACAAGGTACAGAGCAAGTAGACATATAACAAGTCAATACATAAATTCAATTACAACATCAACACAATAAAGCAAATGAAATGTATAATATGATAATGTTGATGACGATACTGATGTGATGATGATAATGATGATAATGATGATGAATGAGGTTGGCATGAAGCCTTGAGGTTGGCACATAGCCTTGAGCAATATTCAATATTTTTAGTGTTTCCAATATTTCCAGTATTTCTAATATTTTTAGTAAAATTAGTATTTTCAGTGTTTTCAATATTCCCAGTAATTCCAGTATTTTTAGTGTTTCCAATATTTTCGGTAATTTCAGTATTTCCAAAGCACATACATAACATAAGGCACAACTCAAGTACATACACATGACAACAAGTAAATATAAAGCAATAAAACAAATAAGTGAAATGATACATATGTTGACATGAGAATGATGATGCAAGGTTCACAACCATTCAAAATGAGTATTTCCACAACCATTCAAAATGAGTATTTCCACAACCAATCCAAATGATGTATTTCCACACTAATCCATATGAAGTATTTCCACAACCAACCATAATATTCCAATTCGACAACTACATTAGCCAATATCAACTCACTATTTCCACTATCCACCAATTTTCATATGATTCACATGCCCAAAAACTATGATTATATCAAAATACGCCAAAGGCACCACAATAGGCATTTCTAACAACACATACAATTATTCTCATGTATTCAAGGCAATCAAATCATCACATAAGACCCCACACGGTCACACGTATCACATGATATCTCAGATTCAACAATTATATCATATTTACGCTACCATATGGGCACAGAATATAGGTAGTCATATTTCATGATTAATTTTCACCTATAACATGTATTTGGATATACAAATTAACTATCCATCTCAGTCTGAAGAGTTAAGCCATAACCTACTCGAATGCCAAAATTTGTCCGCTATACTATGAACTCACGGCCTTAATTCTCACGAACGGTCCCAAAATTAACTAAACCAAGAAATACAAAATCTACACATCAAAATAAAGCCAACGATACCCATATTCATATTGACTCTGAGTCAAAACAGACCCTCGAAATGGGTTTTTACAAAAGAAGGGGGAAAATGTAACTTTATTTTAAAAATATGTTTCCCAAATTTTTAGGAATCCACAGCTTAAAATTCAAGTCAAATCGAGTAAAAAATGAGGTTCAAATTGAATAAAAATTATTTTTAAACTTTACCAAGTAAAATCTTTGAAATCCGTATCAAAATCAAGAATCGAAGTTGTTTTAATGGTTAAATTAATGAAAAACTAGAAATTGTATAAATCAAGTGAAATTGGAGTTTAACATAAAACCCTAATATTTTTGAGATTTTGAGAAATTAATCAAGAATGAGAGTAGAAGAGGATGAAATCCCTCGTTAAATCCGTAATAGAATCAAGAAATGGATGTTAATATAGTTTCCCAAGCTCCCACAAGCTTCACTTTTAAATTCTCACACAATTTTAGGGTTTTAACTCTCAAGAGGCAAGGTGAAAGAATGGCAAAATAGGAAAAAAAAGGGGTATTTCTACTGCACCAATAATCAGAAAAAAACCATGTTTTTTTAGTCCGACCTGGACTCCGGCGGGGTGCTTGGGATTCGTCTGGAGTCTGATATACGCAAATGAACTATGAAACCACACTAAATTCGATACTTCGTACTCAATGAAGATATCAAAATTTTGAAAAAAATATCATTTTCACAAAGTTGACCCCTAAAATCTGAAATTGTAATTTTCCAAACCAAGGAACGAAATGAGATTTAAAAGCCATAAAATCACACCAAATATGTTACTACCTAAAATTAGCATTAAGGATGCCTTGGCAAAGTCAACTTTTCCATCCAAGATTGTTACAACCAAATATGGGTTCCACACCCATATTTCTAATTTTTTCAACTTTCTGACCAATAGATTGAAATGAGCTCGGGTGCATCCAAACCTGAACCATTGGTCTGCCTAACCTAAAATTGATATTTTAGGGCTTCTAATGCAATCTATTCATCCATCTGTCGCACGAATCAAAATATAACCACACAAGTCTAAAATAAGACTCTCAGAGCCACCAAAAATTACAATATCGCATAAAAGGTACCAAAATACATAGGGAATTATGCCAATCACCCCCACACCCTAGAAGTACCACAATGTAACTATGGGGAGGGGTAAAATAGTAAAATCATACAAAATCATAAATTTTTCCTATTTTATCAAATTTTTAAGTCGTACACCTTTCCAAACATCTTCGCAGTAGAAAAGATTTCAATAATGGAGTCGTGATACTAGGGATGGTGGAGGACCTACTAGAAACAACACTAATCCAAAACAATTGGCACTCCCAGGAAGTTGGGTTCCCTCTAGTTATGGTGTTAGGCATGCTCCCAAGAGTCCCATAAGACACTTCAAATAGCCCAAACTTATATAAGTGACAAAAAGTCTTTAATGACCATGGACTCTTCCATAAATAATCAAGCAGCTTGGCATCCACAAATTATGGTCAATACAACTTAAGCACAAGTGTGTCAAACAAGGATGCAAGTATATAAGCAACACCTCAAATAGGCAATGACATATTTTCCCTAGGGTCCTCAATAATGAAACCACTTTTGAGAAAGGGATGACTAATTCCAAATAAGTAACAAAGAAGGGTTTCACATAAATGGATTTCTTCCAAGGTATTTTTAAAAGAAGACTCACTCTTTGACCAACAAGTCACATAACCTCGTCAAGAATGAAAACACACAATAGTGAACTCTCTTGGATGTTTTCTTTACTCCCCTTCTTGAAAGAATACTCAAATTCTTAGGAAATTCCTCCCATACACAACTTGGGTATATCAAGTGAATTGTAAGTCCTCAAGAAAGACATCTCATCATAGGGAAGGATACTAACATCCTCAATGAAACTTTATTAGTCATCTTGACCAAGAACCAAGTTGGGTGTATAGAGATCACCACATTTAGAGAGCTCACCGGGGTCATATAGAAGAAGTATCCAAGAACATGGGTCAACGCAATACTCATTTTTCCAAAATGTGTAACCCTCAAATAGACATATCCTCTATACTACTACTTATAATATAATGAGAAAAAAAAAGAGTAGAGAAAAGTGTTACACAAGTTAACTTCAACTATTGTGTTCTCCTGTACGTACTCACTATTAGATTCAAGTTCATCACCACGAGTATGCTTAATAAAGGAAGAACATAAAGAAGTAGAAGTAATTTTTAAATAAATAACACCTCATTTTCAAGGGAAGAATCCTTAAGTAGACACAAACCACCACTAACATCAAAGGGATCATGACTCAAGTCACCATAAGAATTAAGTAATTCATCCTCATATTTATCAAACAAGGGTGGGGAGTCATACAAAGGACCACAACCAACATCATTTCCATAAGAATAATCACTACTTGAGTTTCTCAAACATTCAAGTAAATCAAAGTTATCATTACCCAATTGATCATTCTTTTTCAAAAGTTTGAGATTAATATCAATTGGATAGTTAGCACAATATTCTCTCAATCCCATATTATTAATGGATTTCAAGAAAAAGATAACATGTGAATCTTAAGCACACTATACCTCCTTTTAAAAACATTAAATTGCTCATCACAAGTTTCCATGCAAGGAGTGATATTGCTATTTTCACACAAAATATCTTTTTTTGAGAGAGGGTCACTAGTTAAAGGTAAGGAGTTGAAGCATACAGGTTCACTCTCAAAAAGATATATGTCATTTTTATTATCATCCTCATCCACATGATATCTATGATCACAGCTAATAATAGGATATTCATGACATGACATGCTCAAAGAATTATTTCCATGAACATGATCAACTCTATAAATGTCATAACTAACTTAAGACTCAATAGCCACACAACAGACATGCTCAAGTGGTGGATTAATCTCAGAAATAAGTTGATCAATGCCCACACCTTTACTAGTTGTTAGAAATTCACATGCCAACTTAGACTCATCTTGGTCTTCACAAGGATCAACTAGTGTGTAAATACTCTTATTACTTAGCAATGGGATATTATTCACGTTACAAGTGCAAGCACTAGGTGGATGCAAATTGATCTTACAAGAATTGTCAATTCGGTCATCTATAGAATCAACTAGTATTTGCAAACTCAAAACAAAAACTTAATCATCATGCGTCTTAGCACTATTAAGAGTATCACAAAGGAAAACACTCAAGTAAACCTACACTAGACAGGCCACCAATCATATTCACTTGGCTATTAGCCACATCATGACATTTTAAGTTTATGGATGTACGATAGTTAGCATAGTTACCCTGTAGCTCATATGGTGTATAGTATCACCTTAATGTTCATGGGATCTCATTTGCCCTTCATCTCCTTCCAAGATCACTAAGTTAAGTCTATGGGTCGAGACACCTTGTATTTGATCAATGGAGTCAGGGGTCTCCTAAATGTTTGTCACTTTACCCTTCATGGAGATTAGATGCCCTTTTAGCATTCCTAATGTTTGGGTTATGTCCTCAATCCCTTCCCGTATAGATTTTGATGTGTTACCTCTCATGGGATTTTAAGTTTTTTTCTCCGGCAACATTGTACCTAGCAATTTAAATACTCAACAAAGACAATAACAATATCAGTGTTATCAAAGTAAAGCTTACTATCACTCATTTTTACAAACCTTTGATTGTCTTCATAATTAGATCGACTAGTGTTAAAGATTGCCTATACTACGGTAGTATGCAAAGTGTCGATTCCTACTCTTGAACAGAATGGATTCTTGTTCAAAGAAAGACAAATGACTCAATTATAAACAAAAAGGACTTGAAAGAAGAAATAACAATAAAACAAAGAGAAATGTATTCAAGAACGGACAAAGAAAAAAAATAGTCATCAAAACTAATTAATAAACTCATAGATCGATTACTAGTCTTTAATTAGTGTTTAAGAATCAATAAAAGAGATTAAGAATCAAGAAAAGAAACTAGAATGATTGAACCTAAGCAAAGGCAATTTTGGAAAGGCTTGACAGTAATTTTTCGAAAAAGATTGAGCTCAAGTTGTGAACTGCTCGCGTACCTTGGGAACAGGTCAAACCAAAAACTGCCCTTTATGACCTACTCCCAATCTACTTGAGAAGATAGGGCGCAGGTTCCTCCAGGCCACCTGGAAAAGGCCGAATTTTCCTCCTTTATGGGCCCTATTTTCTTTTCTCTCTTGGAATATTCCTTGGGCTCTTTGGGATATGCTTTATACCAATACTTTCCTTGTCTTTTCCTTTTTCTTTCTTCGATTAAACAACAACTTTTGGTTGAATATTAAACTTGACTCAAAATAATATACATAACTAAATCGAGTATTAAAACTTCAAAAATAACTCAAACCTCAAAACTATTTTTGGGTATTTCTAAGAAACTTTTTTCTTAGACTTTTTTTGTGTTTTCAATTTTCTTGATATTTAACACTAGACTAGAATTATTATAACTATCTAAGCCTTGAATGATACCAAATAATAACTCAAAAACTATGAAAGTTGAAAACAACACAAAAACTAAAGAAAGAATAAGATAGCGAATGCAAAAATTAAAAGATGGATGGATAGTGATAAAATGAAACTAAAGGATATATTAAATCCAATAAACTTACAAGATTATCCAATAAAAGCACCTAACTCCTACACATGACCATAAGGGAATTAAGACGCCCTCATAACCGTCGTTTCTAGACAAAATGCAACACAAGCCTTTCCAAGCTCTAAAACATGCTCAAAAGAGTTTTCATGTTTAGTCATCATCTAAAAACTAAGAAAATAACCTAAGATATCTAGTATTTATAACCTTGAGCTACTTAGTACATAAGTGGGGCCAAAATTGACCCAAATCAACCAAAAACACAATTCAGCCCGCTTTGGTATATGAACACCTTGGGCACATGTGGCTCACATATGCCATTGTTTTGACATGCTCAAGCAAGTTAGGTGAAACACCCCAGTTGTTTGTCCCTAGAAAATTTTGAGTCTTGAGCTTACTACTCTAGCTACGACTCTTCTTGCGAGAAGTAGGGAATTATTACGAGTTATAGGACCCATTGTAACGTGCCTAGTGAGATTTATCGAAGTCACTATTTTGACTACGACTACCATGTTACAATTTGTAAAGACTCTAAAAGACTCATATAGTCCTTTCTATAAGGAAACCAGTGTGATGCCCAAAGTGTTATGTCCTAAGTACGACTAGGATGTAACAAGTTTTATGAACTCATTATGAGTTGTAAGATCCTTTCCATAACCAAACCAGTATTGGTGGTCTGGGACACTGTCCAGACTATGATTGAGGGGAAATGAGTCATAGAGTGACCCTACGAGTTGTAAGGTCACCCCTAACGACTGGCGACTTATTTTTCAGTATTTTAATGAAGGTATTTTAGACATTTCCCTCTTATTCCAATAGTAACCCATAACCTATAAACATACTTGGGACCCTATTTTCATCCATAATACACATCAAATACACTCTCTTCTCTCTTTAATCCTCTCAAGCATAATACTTAGGTTTCCAAGAAGTCGATCAAGTAGAGCTTCAAGGGCTGAATTCTATCCATAATCTTAATATTCCAGGCATGTGACTTTATCGTTAAACTCATTTTTATCTAATGCATAAATTTAAATGCTTAATTATGTGGATTTGAAATAAGGGTTTTGACATGGTTAAGGGTTTTGGCATAGATGGTTCTTAAATTATTTTTCGATGAATTATTATGCATTGTTAAGGCTTTATTAATGGTTTTAAACTTGTGGGGTGCATGAGTATGGCTAATGAACTAGGAGATTGTGATTTTCTTTAATTTTGAGAATATAACAATTAAATTGGTAACAACCTCAACCTAATATGGTGAAATTAGTTTTGAATGTTAAAATTATGCATATTAAACTATGTTTAAACTATTTGCATGGAATAAGAGGCCTATCAAAACATAAATAGGGTTGAGTCCTAATTGATTAAATGAATTTGAGTCCCAAATGACTAATTATTTTTAAAGTCCTTTTGATCGAGGGGTTAGAGTTCCAATAAACTAATTATTAGTATGACAATACCAATGGATGCCTTAATGCAAAATTAGTTCACTTAATTGGGAATTTGTGTTAAATGTTTTAATTAGGCTTAAAAGAGGGTTGTGTAGCTAGGCCATGAAAGTGAGTATCCCAAAGGACCAACACTAGAAATCATATTTGTCAGTGCGGGGGTTAAAATGGACTGGGGTTCGAATCCTTTTGCCTATAACAAAGGAGGTTTGAGTCCCCCTTTTTATATGATTGGGAGGTTCGAAGCCCCTATATCACATTACATGATCGAGTTCTTAAGTCACACTAGTATATGATTGGGAATTTTGAGTTCTTTGTGCTTATATACATATGATTATTCTCCGGTTCATGCGGCTACACACACTGGGGCCCGACCAGAGGGTGAGAGCTGGAACCCATATAGCCCGTGGGAATTATCATAAGACGATTATGCTACACAATCCAGATTAAGGTTTTAAAGACTTATTCTGAGCTACACAAGATTATGTGCAATGGATTTTAAATGATTTTTGGATTATTGATCATGGAATTATTTTGTTCCCTTATCGCTGAGTTACACGCTAGCATTCAACCTGCTAATCGTCTTCAGATGTTGTATCTCCATGCTATGAAGGAATTGGGCATACTTCTACTTCTCCTGCACAATGATTAGTTGATCGTTAGATATATCGTCAGTTTGATTGAAGTGGTGAGCCTCCATACTTTGAAAATCCTTTATTTCATGATTATAGTTTCCTTTGAGTCATAAACTGATAACATTATTTTTTGCTATCGTCGAGGGCATGTCCTGACTAGATTATTCTTAGTTTTGTTTGAGGATTTAAAGAGTGTTGTAGACTTAGGTATTGGTATTAGTTATCGGTATTGTCTTGGTTTATGGCATATAATAGATGTCGTTGAGCTTATATTTTGCTATCTTGTTATATGTTTGAAATTCAGCCTCGGTTAGGCATTGTGTTCTGTTTGACTAGATAATGGGGGTGGTCTCTGATCCTTCCTATACTTGAGATACCTATCAAGGACAGTCTGTAGTTTAGGTCGTTACAAAGTTGGTATCAGAGCCTAGGTTTATAGTTACTTAGGTGTCCACAAAGCTGTAACGCCCCGAATTCTAAACCCTAGATGCTAAACGGTGCTTATGACCTCAAAGGACCACAAGCTAACCCATGACGGATATCTGTAACTGAGCACTGAATAATATACTGTAAAATGCAGAAAACTGGCAAGAAACATGCCATAAGGTTCTAAACTGAAATAAAACTAAATAAAGTATAACAATATCAAAACTAAAACAATTTTCTGAAAGTACTCCAGTCTGAAAAAGATTCTAAACTGTCTGAATAAGGAGTTGATGGGACAAACCTCTAACTAACTCCATCTACGGAAATGTTAAATCTAATGCAATAATAAAATAATAAACATCCTCGGATGATGAGGACTCACTGCTAAGTCTACAACTATTGGCTGAATCTGAACTGCTAAGGGTGCTTTGGATCCCGTGCTTCTGAACCTATGGTATAAGACACCATAGCGAATGAGAAAAGTATGCGTCAGTACATGAGAATATATGGTACGCCAGATGAGGTAAGGCTGAATGCAAGGGTTCATATGCATGAACTATAACTGACTATTTAACGTGAACATAACTGAGTGAGAATGCAGGCATGAGTGCATAAACTATAACTGAAATTGTAGTATCACTAAATACTGAATTCTAAAAACTGGATTTCTGATAACTGAGTCTACTGATCTGATATCTGATTGACTAAAGATGAGATCAGGCTTATCTAGTGGGTGATCTCTGAATCTATAGAACTATCTAAGTTATTTATTGAGATGAGTAATTGTGTATAATAGTCCTGATTTCTATAATACTGATCTGAGTTCTATTATGAAGACTGAGACTGAAACTGTGGGAGGTAGTCATCTAAAAGACATGCCCCTTTTTGAACTAATTGGGGTCCAACCTATAACCCTAGCTGGAAGGGTGTCAGTACTGTGCCACGAGTAAAGACAATTGCTATTGAGTCAGTCGTAATCTGACAGGGGACCCCTGAGATCAGTCCTAAACTTGCAAGTGATCTCTAACAGGTAACATCTCATACCTACGCTGGCTATATAGTTCTGGAACTTAGGGATTACTTCTAAGGACCCAGTCCTAACTAACGGGTGTGCCCCCATCCCTAGGCTCACTTGGTGCCGAATCCTACTCCCAACTAAAAGAAACTGAACTGATTTCCTAGTTCATACTAGGTCTGACTGAGTTGTTACTGATCGTACTGCTTAACTAAACTGAACTAAGTTACTGAGTTATCCTAAGTTCTGTAACTGTCTGAGTTCTATTGATTGTGGCACGACTAAGATTGTCTTAAAACTAACACTGGCCCTAGTCACACAACTAAATTATCGGGTATTAAATACCCCTAGGACTCGATAGCATGGATAATATAATGCATGACAATTCTTGAATAACATGACAATGGTCTATCATTCACAATACAATCAATGAGGCATTTCATCTAGCACTTGAAAGGCATAAACTTGTAAATGTATAGAGAAGCATATTAATGTCTCATGATTCATTCAATAAGGTCTTTCATCAAATACTTGGCATGCATTAACTTATACATAATTGGGGATTTCTTATCAACATTCTATAATGACTCTATCTTATTCACATAGGCCTTTTATCAAACATATGGGGAGCATGCTTTAGTCATACAACAATCAATACATCTAAACCATTATGGCTACATCAACTCACTTGCAAATTTAAGGGTTTATCATGAATATTATGTAAGTCATCACATACTAGGATCGAATCTTTAAACTTGTAATCTAAGACATGAATAAACACCCAACAACAACATAAACATGACTATCAATTCACATAATTCATGAAAACTCATAAATATATAATCTTTGAATTTAGTAAAATAATTCTTGAACTTTATGGGTGGAAGGGACCCATGAATCAACATCTAACATACCTTAATACTTGAATTTAAGAAGATTGATGATGAAATTCTTGAGTTTCAAGTCTTGAACAAAGAACTCTAATGCTTGTTCTTGAGAGAATTTGAGAGAAAACAAGCGTACTTTGGTGAATAATGGTTGAATCTCGTGTTTTAGGGCTATATAGGGGTGGGGAAAAAAGACTGAAATAACCCTGGGGTCACGGCTATTTTAATGACTGAAAACTAGGAACTGATGCGTTGGTCAATGCACTACGTCTTTGGCACCAACGCGATAGGCAATGCGCCGCGTCAACATCACGTTGGCTCACTGAAAATTGCCTTAAGCTGAGGAACATTTTATCTGTCGATGTGATGGACGATGCGACACGCCAACATCATATCGACTCACTATTTTGGACACTAGAACTTGGTCTAAACGAGGTCTAAAATACCCGAAACATGTTCAGGAATCTCTATTGACATCCTTGATCATGAATTAACTAAGATATAGACATTTAAAGGAATTTAAGGTCGCGAACTGAGATAGCCAACTTTCAAAAGTTAAAAATAAACTGTCTGATAACTTAGCTAGAATTTTCTAAGTCTGGGACCCCCTGGAAAACATTAATGGATTGAATTAAGCTTAGGATTTTATGGGTTCTTACAAAACCCGTATAAAGTAGAGTCTCTTTTATGAGTGTATAGCGCACCACACTTATAAGGGAGAAGCTATGAGGCATTTAGGAATGTTTTCCTTTTTTGTGTTCTACTTTTGGGCTGTATAGTATAGAACATTAAAATCTTCTTAAATTCCCATTTGTTCACATTTCGGATCATGCCTTTAGGAGTGTGCAAAAATTGAACCGATCAATAAACCGAACTGATAAAAATATTATTGGTTTATTGGGTTAATAATTTTTTAATGGTTTTATAAAATAAATTTATTGGGTTATTGGTGTGGTTTTGATTTTTTTTATTGGGTTATTGACTAGACCAATAACACAATAAGAATATACTAAATTACTATTTACACCTCCTTATACATATATACATATTATATATATAAAAAACTCTTAATTTTTCTAACAACATCTAGTTCAAGCTTGAAGATTCTTGTAAATTGAAACACATCATGTAGGATCTTTGGTTGCAATGATTTTTTTCATGTTAGTTACTACTATTTGTTAAGGACTAAAAATTAATAAACCATAAGCTGATGGAAAATATCTTATTGGTTTAGTTATTGGTTTAGCATATTTAAAACTGCAAACCGATAAGTCAAATTGATAATATATAAAACCAAACCAAACCTACTAATGCACACCCCTATATGCCTTCCAGATGATCTGAAGCTCATGGAAACTCTTCTATTCTGATTGAGGACAATATGGATGGAACTCATCCTACCTATGGGGTATAGACCCGAACTAGGGTCATTGCTTCTGACTGCCCTTGTGTATTCCCACCGGTCCCTACCAGTCCTCCTCAAGCTTCTTGGAATGATAATATTCATGGCCCACTGTCCTAAGTATATATTTCTAATACAGAGATCCACCATTCTATTCAATTGTTGACTCAGATAGTAGTCTCTTTATCATGCCAGTTTGGTCTTGTTGGTAGGAGAAGGAATCAGGAAAGGATGAGAGAGATATACAACAAGAAGTTCTTCAGAGTAGAGTGGGGGCATCATAATAATAGTATATATGTGATATAGTGGACCAAGGAAGGAAGTTTGGGAAATTTTAGTTCATACCCATCGGCTAGGGCCCCTTACCCTAAGCCATCTAGTGATCATCATTTTTAAAATAGTGGTGGACTTAGGGAATAGGGTGACCACTATCAGTCTAGTGGATCCCAATTAGTCCTACCTTATCCTCCTTGTCGATTTTTCGATTAGTGGCATCATGGATTTTTTTGTGAGGGAAAGATTGATGCTTCGATTATGGTCAGTCTGATCATATGCGGTGATATTGTCATTTCTCTAGTGTTTCCACTGGAGATAATAAGATTCTGGTTGTAAGTTCTCAAACTTTTGCACCAATGGGTTCTACTTCTAGCTCTGACATTGGTCAAAATCGTCTGTACGCCCTTACTACCCAACAGGAGTCAGAGATATTTCTCGACTGTATCACTGGTATGCTATAACTTTTCTCTTGTGATATATTATATACCTGATCTAGGCTCTATTTTTTCTTATCTGACCCCTTATGTGGTCATTTATTTTTGTTTTGGTCCCGAGTGTATTCCTGATTTTTTCTCTATGTCTACCCCAGTGGGATACTCTATTATGGCTAAAAGAGTCTTTAGGGGTTGTATGGTGTCTATCTATGCTAGGGAGACGTTAGTGGATCTGATAGAGTTGGGCATGTTAAACTTTCATGTAATTTTTGGGATGGATCGGTTGCACTCGTGCTATGCGTCTTTTGATTGTAGCACCTAAAGGGTCAATTTCAATTCACGAATAAACCGATGCTTGAGTGGGAAGGTAGTTCCTTAGTGTCTAAGGAAAAGTTCATTTCTTATCTTAAAGCCTAGAAGTTTATTTCGAAGAGGGTGTCTTTATCACTTAGTCTGAGTTAAAGATTCTAATTCGAAGGGTACTTCATTGCAATCTATCCCTGTAGTCTATTAGTTTCCTAAAGTGTTCCCCAATGATCTTTCTGGTGTCCCTCTCAATAGGGAGATTGATTTTTGGATTGACCTTCTCCAGATACCCATCCCATCTCTATCCCTTCTCATGGAATGACTCCGGTTAAGTTGAATGGGTTAAAGGATCTTCTTGATAAGGGTTTTTATCACCTCTCTAGTAATTCTCTTTGGGATGCTCCTATTCTCTTAGTGCATAGGAAAGAGTTTCCCTTTGAATATGTATAGATTATTGGCTGTCGGATAAGGAATTTAAGGTAATCTCCTTATAGGGTAGACTAGTATATTACGCGGGGTACTTCTTTAGTTGTGCATGATTATTGTTAGACACCAAGTTTCAACTTTTGATGTTGATTGCGGAGAAAAAAATATGTTAGCTCAAGGATAGCAATATGAGATTTGAGGGAGTAAATTGGTAGTCTTGATGGGATATGCAAAAGAATTTAGGTTGATAATTTAGGAAATATTGGAGTGGGAAATTATAATGTATAGGCCGGAGGTCAAAGGTTGAACCGATGAATTGGGTGCTAAGTCATTAGATAGATTAGGGCCTGGAGTTTATAAGAATATGTTGAACCCTATATAACATCTAGGTAGATGAGGTTTTAAGTATATGAGTGCCAAGTGTACCTAGTACATGTCTTTGGTGATACCCCTTTCGGCAGATTGTTGTGCTTACAGGTTTAGTAAGATAGAAAACAAGGGTTGATCTTAAATTTTCTCCTGGTGGTGAGTTTCAAGGGAGAGTCAGGGTGAATCTACTCCTAATCTAGAGATTCCCTCCTATTTTGGTAAAAAGGGCACTCTACTAGTATCGTACGAATTCTAATAGCACTTATGCCTAAGGCTCGCATTCTCTATGCAGCATATGTCCATGCTCCAACCCCTGAACTGAACTAAAAGCAATAATGGTTCTCAGAAATCCGAGCTTGCAAGTCTTCCAGCTCTATGTTATGATTCTCATGATCCATAAACTCATGTCTCACGTTATGCATAGTTTCAAGAAACAATAGTTTCAAGAAGAAATCCTCGCCTTATTCCCTAAATATATAAATCTTGGCTTTATGTTATATGACCCATGGTATACACACTCGTGTTTCTAACCATGCCCAGTCCGACGGACTCATGCAATGTTATGTTTATTCCAGAGTGACCCTCTGTTTGTGATCTACATGGTTCCTATGAAATGTTTCGTGCCTATGGTACCCTATTTCTTTTCACGGGTCTCACCTTGAGTAGTACGACTAATTGGGGTCATAATTGAGAAGTAACCCTCCCTTCCTTGATGCTTTATTTGGGATAAAGTAAACTTTTCGAGAAGATAGAAAGGACATGAGGCCCAAATACCCATTCTTGTTCCCCGTTTCGGATAATCGTGCTTAAGGTATGTGTTAATGTTTACATATTTGTTTTATACCTTTGTTAAAGGTAAATGTGGGAGTGTTTCTATGTTAAATTGTGCCAAACAATGCCTTGATCCATCATCGAGGACAAATGATCCTGGGGGAGAGGAGAGAATGAAACTCCCCAAGTATTGGTCCCTGGAATTTTGAGTTCTGAGCTTACTGCCATAGCTACAACTCTCCTTGCGAGTCGTATGGAGTTATTATGAGTCGTCGAACCCAGTTGTAACATGCCTAGTTATATTTTTCTAAGTCATTGTTTTGACTAAGACTACTATGTTACGAGTTGAAAGGACTCTAAACGACTCGCATAGTCCTTTCTGTAAAGAAACCAGTGTGATACCCAAAGTGTTTTGTCCTAAGTACGACTAGGATTTAATGAGTCGTATGAACTCGTTATGAGTCATAAGGTCCTTTCTATAGCCATACTAGTTTTGGTGGTCTGGGATACTGTCCAGGCTATGACTGAGGGGAAATGAGTCGTAGGGTGACCATACGAGTCATAAGGTCACCCGTAACGACTGGCAGCTTATTTTCCAGCTTTTTAATAAGGGTATTTTAGACATTTTTCTCTTTTTCCAATAATAACCCATGACCTATAAATATACTTATGACCCTATTTCCATCCATAATACACATCAAATACACTCTCTTCTCTCTTTAATCCTCTCAAGCATAATACTTAGGTTTCTAAGAAGTCGTTCAAGTAGAGCTTCAAGGGCTGAATTCTCTCCATAATCTTAATATTTCAGGCATGTGACTTTATTGTTAAACTTATTTTTATCTAATGCATAAATTTAAATGGTTAATTATGTGGATTTGAAATAAGGGTTTTGACATGGTTAAGGGTTTTGACATGGATGGTTCTTAAATTATTTTTCCATGAATTATTATGCATTGTTAAGGCTTTATTAATGGTTTTGAACTTGTAGGGTGCATGAGCATGGCTAATGAACTAGGACATTGTAATTTTCTTTAATTTTGAGAATATAACAATTAAATTGGTAACAACCTCAACCGATATGGTGAAATTGGTTTTGACTGTGAAAAATATGCATATTAAACTATCTTTGAAAATATTTGTCTGGTATGAGAGGCCTATATAAACATAAATGGGTTTGAGTCCCAATTAATTAAATGGATTTGAGTCCTAATTAATTAAAGGGGTTTGAGTCCCAAATGACTAATTAGGGGTTTGAGTCCCAAATGACTAATTATTTTGAAGTCCTTTTGGCTGAGGGGTTAGAGTACCAGTAGGCTAAGAAATTGACATGGCATGACAATGAACTTGCAAGTTATTTTAGTATGACAATACCAACGGGATGCCTTAATGCATAATTGGTTCACTTAATTGGTAATGTGTGCTAAATGTTCTAATTAGGCTTAAAGGAGAGTTGTGTAGCTGGGCCGTGAAAGTGGCGGTCTCAAGAGACCAACACTGGAAACCGCATTTGCCGGTGCGGGGGTCTAAATGCCTATGATTTGAATCCTATTGCCTATGATCAGGGAGGTCTGAGTTTCCCTTATTATATAATTGAAAAGTTCGAGGCCCCCATATCACATTACATGATCAGGTGCTTAAGTCACCTTAGTATATGATTAGAAGGTTTGAGTCCCCTGCGTATATATATATATATATATAGATATATGATTATTCTCCAATTTGTACGGCTACATGCACTGGGGCCCGATCAGAGGGTGAGAGCTAGGGCCCATATAGCCCGTGGGTACTATCATAAGACGGTTAATCTACACAATCCAGGTTAACTGTATGTATTTGCATAAGATTATGTGCAATGGATTTTGAATGATTTTTGTATTATTGATCATGGAATTATTTTGTTCCCTTATCCCTGAGTTGTATGCTAGCATTCAGCCTGCTAACTATCTCTGGATGTTGTATCCCCACGTGATATAGGAATTGGACATACTTCTACATCTCTTACACAATGATTAGTTGATCGTGGGATACCATGTGAGTTTAATTGAAGTGGTGAGCTTCCATACTTCGAAAGGACTTCATTTCATGATTATAGTTTCGTTTGAGTCATAAACTGTTGACATTGTTTTTGGCTATCGTCGTGGCCATGTCCGACTAACTTGTCTTTGGTTTTGTTAAAGGCTTTGTGGATTACTGTGGACTTGTGTATTGGTATTGGTTATCAGTATTGGCTTATTTTATGGCGTATCTAAGATGTCGTTAAGCTTATCTTTTGCTATCTTATTATATGTTCAAAATTCAGCCTCCGTTGGGAATTGTGTTCTATTTGACTAGGCAACGGGGGTGGTATCCGGTATTTGGTGGACTTTTGATATCCGTTACAGCTAGGTCCTGGTCCAGGTCGTGACATCAGACGTGCCTTAGGTGCAGATGTAGCGCAGGTCCCTTCCAAAGGGCTTTTTAGCCTCGTCTCATACTCTTTTAACCTCTCCAATGGCCATTGGTCCTTCTTATATGAATTGGTAAATCTAGAAAACTTCTTAAATGGTATAATGATGGATTGGAACACATCTAAATTCTTTAATTTTGTAGTCCTCGGGCTTACTTCCTTATTGAAGTTTGGAGATGAATTGCCCTCTTGGGTCCAAGCTATCTTCCACACGTGGTGTTAAGATCTTGGGAGCTTCAAAAGGTTCCTCCACATATATCTTTTCCTTCTTGATATGATCATGTCTTTAATCCCTTTCTGTCGGCCTTGGATTGTAGTCCTTGAAAGTTCAATGCCAATTTGGCTTATATCACTCTTGGGCTAAGAGTATGGTCATGAAACCTCAGATTTTTCAAAGAAAAATTCATAGAGCTAGTAAAGTTTTTCAAAAAGATGAAAATCAATATAGATTGTGTGTAGTATACCAGGTGGATAGGTACCAAAGCAAAGTAGGTGGACAGGTTTAAGTTATGGTACTTTGGAGGCTTGAGGAATAGGAATAGAGTAGATATTTTAGTTGATGGGGACCTTAGGGAGAAAGTGGTGGAGGTTAGGAGATTAAATGATAGAATAATAACGATTAAGCTAGTCATTGGAGGGATTATTTTGAACAATATTAGTGCTTACACACCACAAGTAACCTTGAACAAGGAGGTAAAGGCACTTTTGGGAGGATTTGGACTATACCCTACAACGGAGAAGATTTTCATTCACGACGGATGCTTAGAGAAGTGGTGGAGATTTGGAAAAAATGTGGAATATGACAACTAGTTGAATTAGGAAATCAGCTAGAGTGGTTTTGGGGGTTTCAAGGGGGGCTTTGGTGGTCATCAAGGGGATTGATGGTAGAATAGAGAAGCCTGAGGCAAAGAGGAAGCAAAGAAGATTGCTTATGCAAAATTGGTGGAATTCAAGATGAGAAAGAGAAGCGAACGAATAAGGACAAATATAAGTCGAGAAAAAATGAGGCTAAGTTAATGGTTACAATAGAAAAAATGGCATCTTTTGAATGCATACATATTGAACTAGGGAATAAAAGTGGAGACAAAAAGTTATACAGGCTAGAAGAGGTGATAGAGAGGAAGGCCTAAGACCTGGATCAAATTAAGTGTATCAAGCATGAGGAAAATAAAGTGTTGGTGTTACAGACTCTTATCAAACGAAAGTGGCAAGCATACTTTAATAAGCTCTTGAATGGAGAAGGAGACAAATAGACTGTCACAACTCGAGACTACCCCTAAGAGCAACCATGAACTAATTTTAACACCCCGTATTCAAGTACATGTATTGGCGTATTCAAGTACGTGTATTGGTCTTATTTATATGGAATTAATTTTTTTATTTTATTTATACCGAAATTTGCCCTTCGATGTTCCATGCGGAGGTTATAGAATAAGCTTTCAAGCGATATAAAGATTTCCAAAAATGGATAGATTTTGGATATAATCGAGCACGTTCGAAACTATAAAATGGTGGCTGGGATATTTGGGAATAATAAATGTGCAGGAAAATTTCCTCACACAAACTACTGAGGCCAGCTGAATTTTTGGGTCAACTTTGAATGATCATAACTCCATTAATATAATGAACTGGGAGATCTGCAACCTATTAAAAGAAAGAACTTTTAGTGTTCTTTCCAATACAATTGGTTTCATCCAAATCCAATGTCTGAGTAAGGAGTTAAACTCGTTTTACTTCAGCCTATCAAAACAGATTTTTAGAGTCAACTTCAAACCACCATAACTCCTTGTACAGGACGAACTGGGTGGCCTACTTTATATGAAATGAAAGCCCATTGAATTATCCTTTCAACAATACAAATTTTACGAAAATCCGATATTGGAGCAAGGAGTTATGGTCGATCTACTTTAGCTTACCAAAACAGTCCACCAAAGGACAGATTTGACATTATTTAAATTTTAAAGGCATTTTGGTCATTTTATATTATATTATGGACGGGAATATGTGTATATATACATGTATATGAGTTCAAAAACTCATTTTCATCATCAATCATTGAGAAAGAACAAACCCTAGCCAAATTTGACCTTTAAATTATTTTTGATTCAAATGTAGAAATTCCAAAGTAATTCGATAACTGCGTTTGTCATCTTGAGAGATTCGAACGGCACCTATTATTTGTGCAAACAGGATTGCATAATCAAGAGGTGAATTTTAAGGTATGAATATTGTTTGCCTTTGTTCTTTTTCATATGTATATGTGTGATAGAGGATTATATGTATTGGTTGTTATTGAAAGGTGATGGAACTAGGGTTATGGACTATTTTGCATGGTTTGGTTGCATTGAATTGTGGAAGGTGGATATGGTAATTGAGTTATGGAAGGTGGATATGGTGCTATACTATTGAACTGATGATTATTTATGTCTATGGCTCAATTTGGTTTAATGGATTGGTTGAAGGATAAATGAATCCAAACTTGATATTGGAGGATGTTGTATGAATATGCATGGCATGTGAATGTAATTGGAGTATAAAATGGCTAAAGTGACACCCTTTATGGTGTAATTAAGGCTTACTAATTAACCACTAGTTTGGTGAACTCAAATAATTGAATTGTAACGTTTGGTTGCTAATACTAGATTGCTATATATATTCATTGTAGATGAGTAATCCGAAAAGACGGGAAGTCCATTTGGGACTAGTATTGAAGGTTGACAGTCAGGTATGTAAAGCTTACTTTATACCATATCTTTGGCATGAAAGTGAACAATTGGTCTATTAAGAAAGTTTCCAATGTTATTCAGTAACATGTGATCCATAATGGTTTCGTATGATGTCCTACATTACCAATGAACTTGTTTCCACCCTACAAGATGTCAAGACATTCCAATACTTCCTTGTTTTCCAAATCTTACATGTTTATTGCACTAATGAATGTCAGAAGGTATCCGGTTACTCAAACAAGATCCATGTGCTATTAATGACTCCAAAACGTTTCATTGATATACCAATAAGTTCCTACTTCATTGTTATGGCATTGATGATACCAAAACACTTCATTGATGTGCCAATGAGTTCTTACTTCATTGTTATTGAATTGATGTTCTATTTATATGTCTCTTATTGATGTATCATTGTTTCAAAGTATCAAAAATGCGGTGGCGGCCGAAATAACAATCTCAAAGATCAATTGAACTAAGTGATGGAAGTTCTCTCTTATCGAGTGGTATTCCAGGGGCATAAGCCTATCATGGGTCGATCCCTATTTATGTGTTTATGGGAGGTATCCCAGGGGCATAAGCCTATCATGGGTCGATCCCAGATTATATGTGCTGGAGGCAGCCTAATGGTCATAGTACAGTACAGTAATGATTACAAAGATGATAAGAATGAAGGTAAAGTGATTAAATAAATACAATGTACAGGTTGTCACAAGTTCCAGTAAGTGTGGTCAACTCCTATTATGATTTATTCACTTGTTTCTGATTTCTATTGAGCTCCTATATCATATGTGATTATCTACATATTTACACACTCAGTACATATTTCGTACTGACGTCCCCCACGGAGGACCTGCATTTCATGCTGCAGGCACAGGTACCTCAGCTCATACACCGCACAAGTAGGAGCCAGGATATCCAGCTGCTTTTGGTGAGCTCCAGTTTGCTTTGGGGCTTTTTGTTTCATATCCAATCACTTTTGGTATTGTATAGAAGTTAGTTATATAGCGGGGTATGTCCCGACCTTAGTTAAACTCTGTGTATTGTCTAGACGTGATGGCTCCAACGTCCAAGTATTGTATATACATATATGTATGTGCTCGAGCTTATACAGGTGATTATTTTCTTTTATATAGTAATGATGCCGGTTACCAGAACCAAGAATACCGGTAAAGAAGTAGATGTGGCAGCCGGAGAAGGGACTAATAAGTCACCCACAATACCAGCTAATCAAAGTGAGGCTCCAGCTAAGCATGCATCAGAAACTTCTTCCATTCCGGAATAAATAAAAGGGAGGAGAAATATATCCCCAGCGCCACCTATTAATGTTGTTGATCAAGATCTTAGAAATGCAATACAACTTTTAACTCGTATAGTTGCTGGGCAAGCTCAAGGGCAAGCCATTCCTACCACGGGTCCTAGTGGTACAGATAGAGCGGCTAGCCTTCGAACACAGGATTTTCTTAAGATGGATCCTTCCACTTTTACTGGATCAGATCTTAACCTGGACCCACAGGACTTTATTGATCAAATTCAATGGGCCTTAGATGTTATGCATGTAATGAGTAGAGAGACAGTAGAGTTAGCGGCGTATAAATTCAAAGGGGAGGCTATATATTGGTACGAGGACTGGAAATGATCTATGGGTATTGATACACCCTAAGATACTTGAAAAGAGTTTAAAGAGGCATTTCTTGATCATTATCTTCCATTCGAGATTTGTCAGGCCCCGTGCAGATCAGTTTTTAAATTTTCGTCAGGGGAATATAAGCGTGAGGGAGTACAGTCTCCAATTTAATTCCTTGTCGAGATATGTTTCTAATGTTGTAGCTACTATGGATGATAGGGTTCATCAATATGTGGATAGGCTGGATCCATATCTGGTTAGAGATTGTACTATTGCCGCATAGAACAAAGATATGGACATAGCGAGGATCCAAGTTTTTTCACAGAAAATGGAAGATCAGAGGCAGAGGAGAAGAACACAGGAATTAGAAAGAGGATATTCCAAGAGGGCCAGATCTACAGGGCAATTCATGGCATCCCAAGGAGGGTTCAGACCACAGTTTTCTGCTAGATCACCTAGGCTATTATCTTCTTATTCTGTAGCTAGTGTCCCACCACAGTTCTAAGGGGCCAAAGGAAATCAATTTGGGCACATAAGTGAGAGTCAGAGTTTGCGGACAGTGGGGTACCAAGGGCAAGGGAATATGAGCCAATCGAGACCTCCTCGAGAGCCATACAATAAATGTGGAAGGTATCATTTGGGCGCATGTTGGCTGGGGACCAATGTTTGCTTTTGGTGCGGTATGTCGGGGCATATGATGAGAGAATGCCCACAAAGGGGCATAGGGGGTATGGCACAACCTACGAGGTCATTTGTTGCATCATCATCATCGATGCTTATTTAAGAAGGGGTGCACAACCAATGGATCGTGTTAGAGGTGATAGAGGAGCCATGAGTTCTAGCGGGGCTCAAAATCGTACGTATGCTCTAGCGGATCGACAGAATTTAGTGGTTTCCCCAGATGTGGCTACAGGTATGTTGTCTATCTTTTCATTCGATGTATATGCCTTAATTGATCCTAGTTCTACATTATCTTATGTTACTCTATTGGTTGCTAGAAAGTTTGAAAGAATACCCAAACTGTTAGTTAAGCCATTTAAAGTTTCCACACCGGTTGGAGAATGTATTATAGCTAGAAGGGTTTACCGAAATTGCATAGTAACTATTTTTGGTTGTGATACGATGGCTGATCTCGTGGAGTTAGAAATGGTAGATTTTGATGTTATAATGGGTATGGACTGGTTGGCGTCTTGTTATGCCACAATTGATTGCTGCACAAAAAAGGTATATTTCCATTTTCCAAATGAATCAGTCCTTGAATGGAAAGGTGAAATTGGCGTGCCAAAAGGTAGATTTATTTCTTATTTTAAGGCAAGAATAATGATTTCCAAGGGATACATATATCATTTAGTTAGAGTAAGGGATACAGAAGCGGAGCCACCAACTCTTCATGTTGTTCCGGTGGTAAATGAATTTTCTGATGTATTTCCTAAAGATCTTCCAGGTTTGCCTCCTGAACGAGAAGTAGAGTTTGGTATTGATGTAATACCAGGAACCCAACCAATCTCCATTTCTCCGTATAGAATGGCCCCAGTAAAATTACAAGAATTGAAAGAGCAATTGAAAGATTTTCTAGAGAAGGGATTCATAAGACCTAGTATGTCCCCCTGGAGAGCACCAGTGTTATTTGTGCACAAAAAAGATGGCTCGCTGAGGATGTGTATTGATTATCGGCAATTGAATAAGGTGACTATTAAGAATAAATATCCTCTCCCAAGAATTGATGATTTATTTGATCAGTTACAGGGCGCCAAGTGCTTTTCTAAGATTGATTTGATGTCAGGTTACCACCAAGTGAGGGTCAAAGAGAAGGATATACCCAAGACAACTTTTCGAACACGGTATGGTCATTATGAGTTTCTAGTTATGTCATTTGGGCTAACAAATGCACCCGCAACTTTTATAGATTTGATGAATAGGGTGTTTAAGCCATTCCTGAATGTATTTGTGATAGTTTTTATAGATGATATTCTAGTTTATTCTAGATCAGAAGAGGACCATGCCAATCACTTACGATAGGTATTGCAGACTCATCGTGATTGTAAGTCTTATGCAAAGTTCTCTAAATGTGCGTTTTGGTTAAAGTCGGTGGCATTTTTGGGTCATATTATATCTAGTGAAGGGATAAAGGCTGATGCTCAAAAGATAGAAGTTGTGAAGAACTGTACAAGGCCCCCAACGCCTACGGAGATTCATAGTTTTCTCGGGTTGGCCGATTATTATAGAAGGCTTATTGAAGGCTTTTCTTTTATTTCAGCACCCTTAGCAAAGCTAACCCATAAAGCATCCAAATTCCAATGGAATGATGCCTGTGAGAAGAGTTTTCAAGATTTAAAGAACAAGTTGATTTCTACACCCGTGTTGGTATTTCCAGAAGGCACCGAAGGGTATACAGTGTATTTTGATGCTTCCAGAATTGGTTGAGGATGTGTATTAATGCAGCATGGTAAGGTAATAGCATATGTTTCTAGACAATTGCGGCCACATAAGAAAAATTATCCTACACACGATCTTGAGCTGGCAGCAGTTATTTTTGCTTTAAAGATATGGCGCCACTACTTATATGGGGTTCATGTTGATATATATACTGACCATAAGAGCTTACAATATATTTTTAATCAGAAGGATCTAAATTTAAGGCAGCGGAGATGGCTTAAACTATTAAAGGACTACAATGTTGATATCTTGTACCATCCAGGGAAATCAAATGTGGTAGCTGATGCGTTAAGTCATAAGGATATAATGGCGCCTATACAAAGGTAAGGGATGAATAAAAATCTTCACCAGTTAGCTAGTTTAGGAATTCGCCTTCTTGAAACTCCGGATAAAGAGCTTATCGTACATAATGCTGCGGAATCTTCATTAGTGGATGAAGTGAAAGAGAAGCAATATGCAGATACTATTTTATTATAGCTTAAGGAGAACGTTCAGAGAGGTGCGGCCAAGGCATTTGAGCTTATGCGAGAAGGAATACTTCAGTGCCAAAACCGATTGTGTGTGTCGGATATAGATGGACTAAGAAAGAAGATTGTGACAGAGGCACATTGTTCAAGGTATTTCATTCATCCAGGATCAACCAAAATGTATCAAGATTTGAAAGATATGTATTCGTGGAATGACATAAAGAAGAGCATTGCAGAATTTATAGTTGAATGTCCAAATTGTCAAAGAGTTAAAGTTGAGCACCAAAAAATTGGAGTTTATATGCAATGCATTGATCTTCCAAGCTGGAAGTGGGACATGATCAACATGGATTTTGTTATGGTTTGCCTAGTACATCCCGGAAGTTTGATTCTATATGGGTGATTGTTGATAGGCTTACCAAATCCACACATTTCCTACCAGTTAGGACTACTTACACAGTTGAAGAGTATGCGAAGTTGTACATTAAAGAGATAGTCCGATTATATGGAGTGTTAATTTCTATTATATCAGATCAGGGAACCCAATTTACCACAAACTTTTGGAAGTCTTTTCAGAGGTGTTTGGGAACACAAGTGAAGTTGAGTACAGCTTTTCACCCTCAAACAGATGGACAAGCAGAATGTACCATCCAAACACTTGAAGATATGCTACAAGCTTGTGTAATAGATTTTAAGGGCAACTGGGATGATCATTTACCTCTTATTGAGTTTGCCTACAATAATAGCTATCATTCAAGTATCAAAATGGCACCATATGAAGCTTTATATGAAAGAAAGTGTAGATCACAAATAGGATGGTTTGAAGTGGGTGAAACTCTTTTATTCTGACCGGATCTTGTTTATCAAGCCATAGAGAAGGTTAAAGTAATTCAGCAATGACTGAAAACATCCCAAAGTCGACACAAGTCATATGCGGATAGTAGAAGGAGAGGGCTAGAGTTTTCTATAGGTGATTGGGTATTTTTGAAGGTATCACCAATGAAAGGGGTAATGAGATTTGGCAAGAAAGGGAAGTTGAGTCCACGTTATATAGGCCCGTATAAGATTACTCGAAGGTTTGAACAAGTTTCATATGAATTAGAGCTACCCCAAGAGCTCTCATCAGTACATTCGGTGTTTCATGTGTCAATGCTTCAAAAGTGCATCGGAGATCCATCACATAGCACTTCTACTGAGGATCTTCAAGTTGCGGAAGATCTTACCTATGAGAAAGTGCGTATTGCTATTCTAGATCGCCAAGTTAAGAAGATGAGAAATAAAGAGATAGCATCTGAGAAAGTACGTTGGAGAAATCGTCAAAGGGAAGAGATTACATGGGAAGCTGAGGAAGCAATGAAATCTAAGTACCCTCATTTGTTCAAAGATGAAGAGTAAGTTCAAGAAACGAAGTTAGAACATTAACAAGTAAGTTTTTTCTTTATATATGCATAGTATTTATGTGATGATGTGAATATTAATGATGGACTTGAACTTGTTTCGGTTGAATAACTACGCTAACATTCGAGGATGAATTTCCTAAAAGTAGGAAGGATGTAACACCCTATATTCAAGTACGTGTATTGGCTTATTCAAGTACGTGTATTGGTATTATTTATATGGAATTAATTTTTTTATTTTATTTATACCGGAATTTGCCCGTCGATGGTTCATGCGAAGGTTATTGAATAAGCTTTCCAACGATATAAAGATTTCCAAAAACGAATAGGTATCGTATATAATCGAGCACTTTCGAAACTATAAAACGGTGGCCGGGATATTTGGAGAATAGTAAATGTGCAAGAAATTTCCTGCACACAAACTGCTGAGGCCAGCCAAATTTTTTGGTCAACTTTGAATGATCATAACTCCCTTAATATAATGAACTGGGAGAGTTGCAACCTATGAAAATAAATATCTTTGAGTCTTCTTTCCAATGCAATTGGTTTCATCCAAATCCAACGTCTTAGTAAGAAGTTATACTCGTTTTACTTCATCCTATCAAAACAGATTTTTAGGGTCAACTTCAAACGACCATAACTCCTTGTACAGGACGAACTAGGTGTCCTACTTATATGAAATGAAAGCCCTTTGAATTATACTTCCAACGATACCAATTTTACCCAAATCCGATGTCGAAGTAAAGAGTTATGGTCGATCTACTTTAGCTTATCAAAACAGTCCACCAAAGGACAGATTTGACATTATTTAAATTTTAAAGGCATTTTGGTCATTTCCTATTATATTATGGACGGGAATATGTGTATATATACATGTATATGAGTTCAAAAACTCATTTTCATCATCAATCATTGAGGAAGAACAAACTCTAGCCAAATTTGACCTTTAAATTACTTTTGATTCAACCGTAGAAATTCCAATGTAACCTGATAACTGCGTTTGTCATCTCCAGAGATTCGAACGGCACCTATTATTTGTGCAAAAAGGTTTGCATAATCAATAGGTGAATTCTAAGGTATGAATATTGTTTGCCTTTGTTCTTTTTCATATGTATATATGTGATAGAGGATTATATGTATTGGTTGTTATTGAAAGGTGATGGAAATAGGGTTATGGACTATTTTGCATGGTTTGGTTGTATTGAATTGTGGAAGGTGGATATGGTAAATGAGTTATGGAAGGTGAATATGGTGATATACTATTGAATTGATGATTATTTATGTCTATGGTTCAATTTGGTTTAATGGATTGGTTGGAAGGATAAATGAATCCAAACTTGATATTGGAGGATGTTGTATGAATATGCATGGCATGTGAATGTAATTGGAGTATAAGAAGGTTAAAGTGACACCCTTTATGGTGTAATTATGGCTTACTACTTAACCACTAGTTTGGTGAATTCAAATAATTGAATTGTAATGTTTGGTTGCTAATACTAGATTGCTATATATATTCATTGTAGATAAGTAATCCGAAAAGACGGGAAGTCCATTTGGGACTAGTATTGAAGGTTGACAGTCAGGTATGTAAAGCATACTCTATACCATATCTTTGGCATGAAAGTGAACAATTGTTCTATTAAGAAAGTTTCCAAAGTTATTCAGTAACATGTGATCCATAATGGTTTTGTATGATGTCCTACATTACCAATGAACTTGTTTCCACCCTACAAGATGTCAAGACATTCCAATACTTACTTGTTTTCCAAATCTTACATGTTTATTGCACTAATGAATGTCAGAAGGTATCCGGTTACTCAAACAAGATCCATGTGCTATTAATGACTCCAAAACGTTTCATCGGTATACCAATAAGTTCCTACTTCATTGTAATGGCATTGATGACACCAAAATACTTCATTGATGTGCCAATGAGTTCTTACTTCATTGTTATTGCATTGATGTTCTATTTATATGTCTCTTATTGATGTATCATTGTTTCAAAGTTTTAAAAATGCGGTGGCGACCGAAATAACAATCTCAAAGATTAATTGAACTAAGTGATGGAAGTTCTCTCTTATCGGGTGGTATCCCAGGGGCATAAGTTTATCATGGGTCGATCCCTATTTATGTGTTTATGGGTGGTATCCCAGGGGCATAAGCCTATCATGGGTCGATCTCAGTTGATATGTACTGGAGGCAGCCTAATGGTCATAGTACAGTACAGTAATAATTACAAAGATGATTAAGAACGAAGGTAAAGTGATTGAATAAATACAATGTACAGGTTGTCACAAGTGCCAGTAAGTGTGGTCCACTCCTATTACGATTTATTCACTTGTTTCTGATTTCTATTGAGCTCCTATATCATATGTGATTATCTACAACTTTACATACTCAGTACATATTTCGTACTGACGTCCCCCACGGAGGACCTGCATTTCATGCTGCAAGCACAGGTACCTCAGCTCATACACCGCACAAGTAGGAGCCAGGATATCCAGCTGCTTTTGGTGAGCTCCAGTTTGCTTTGGGGCTTTTCGTGTCATATCCAATCACTTTTGGTATTGTATAGAAGTTAGTTATATGGCGGGGTGTGTCCCGACCTTAGTTAAACTCTGTGTATTGTCTAGAGGCTTTGTAGACCTAATGTACAGTCAAGGTGGTGTTTTGTTAATAGACGTGATGGCTCCAACGGCCAAGTATTGTATATACATATATATGTGTGCTCGAGCTTAAAGACAAATGAATTTAAAAAAAATAAAAAATAATAGATAATGCTTGATAAAAAAGAAAAAAGAGAAAAAAATAAAGGTTGAGACAAATGAATTAAAATATGAAAATAAAATTAAAGCAAAAATAAAAAGTGAAAATAATAAAAAAAAATAGAATAATAAAATTAAAGCAAAAAATAAAAAAGTAAAAATAATAAAAAATAGAATAATAAAATTAAAGAACAAAATAAAAAAGTGAAAATAATAAAAATAGAATAATAAAATTAAAGAAAAAATAAAAAATAATAAAAAATAGAATAATAAAATTAAAGAAAAAAGTTAAAATAATAAAAAATAGAATAATAAAATTAAAGGAAAAAAATAAAAAGTGAAAATAATAAAAAATAGAATAATAAAATTAAAGCAAAAAATAAAAAAGTAAAAATAATAAAAAATAGAATAATAAAATTACAGAAAAAAATAAAAAAGTGAAAATAATAAAAAATAGAATAATAAAATTAAAGAAAAAATTAAAAATTAAAAATAATAAAAAATAGAATAATAAAATTAAAGAAAAAAATAAAAAAGTGAAAATAATAAAAAATAGAATAATAAAATTAAAAGAAAAATAAAAACTAAAAATAATAAATAATAAAATTTGAAAGATAAATAAGTATGTAAAATTTAAAATATATATTTAACGTGTAGAGGGACAAAATAGTACTTGTATGATACTTAAAAAGTAAAAAAGGTTATTCTTAAAATATTTTTTATTGGAGTCGAATATCTAAAATCACTCATATTTGAATCTATTGAACAAAATCAGTTGAACATCCTCGTCGAAGAAATCAATCCACAAGCTTTAACTCAACAGCAATATCTAACCACTAATTAACTTAAAGATATTCAATTGCTGATACTGATACTGCGTTAATGAGTCATCTTATAACAAATTACACCTTATGATTATACTAATAAAAATTGAAAGAGGCACGTGAGAGAAATAGAACCTGAATCTGAGTTACAGGAGTATTTTCCTAATTGAGTTCTTTTCTAAATATCATGGTATAAGAAAAACAAAACTCAATCTTTCTCCTCCTTTAGTGGATCAAAGCTTAACTTTTTTTGCTTGAATTTCAAAAAATATTAGAAATTTTAAAAAATGCGAATGCATTATCAATTGTTAATTATTTATAATTTATATGGAATAAAGATAAAAAGAATTATGATAATAAATAAAAAAAAATGACTTGAATTAATTAAATTCAAAATAAGTTGAAGCATGTCTATACAATGTACTAGATACCGTAGCCCGTGCCAGCACGGGCCCAACATATGTTATTTACGTTATCTCAATTTATGTAGCACAAATAGCATTTGGAGTGTCAATCAAATTTTTAAATAATTTAAGTTGCTAATCATTGTGATTTATAATATCTTTAATGTAATTTATTAATTTATGTTACTCGCTTTGTCCCAATTTTAGAATTTAGTGAGCCAGCCAATTTTTTTTTTACTAATATATTTTTAAAAATATTTTAAGTTGTTAATCTTTGTGATTCTAGTATCTTTTAATATAATTTCAAATAATTTATGTTACCTGTTTTATCGCAACTTATGCCACTATTAGAATTTCAAAAGTCAATCATATTTTTTGCTATATGTTTTTAAAATATTATAAGATGTTAATAGTTATGACTTATAATTATTATTTTTTGTATAATTTTTAAATATATAATATTTTACCAAAATAAAGTAAATAAATTAAAATAAACAAAATACTAAATTTTTAAAACATGTTAAATTCAAAAACATCATTTGGATCAATAAATTACTAAATTAAAATAATAAAACATGCAAATTATAAAATGTCAAAACTATCCCGAATTTACATGACACAAATATAATTTAGATAATCAATCAGATTCTTAATACATTTTTAAATATTTTAAATTGTTAGCTATTGTAATTTATAATATTTTTTATGTAATTTTCAAATAATATATGTTACTTTCCTTATTCAATTTTTTTGTGGTATTGATATCCAATTATATTCTTAAAATAATTTAAGTTTTTAATTATTATGATTTATAATACTTTTTCTTCTATTCCAATTTAAGTAGCACTGAAATAAATTCGACAGTCAACAAAATTTTATGATTGAAGCAGCGAAGCGGATATGTTCTAAATGACTTATAATACCTAATTAGAAATGATATAGCAAAAATACTATGAGAAAATATTTGTGAAAAAAATTTAAATGAGTCTCATATAAGATGTCATGTTAATTTAAAACATCAAAAATTAATTTATCGTTTTATGTCAATTTTATTTTTATTAAATATTATTAAATTTTTAATACCTAAATGACTTATAATAATTAATAGGTGATAGAGTAAAATTATGGTTGAAGTATCTGAAGTAGACATGTCATAAATGTCTATTTTATCTTTTTTATTAAATATTATTAATTTTCTTATATGTAAATATCTTACAATAATTAATTAGGGATAATATAGTAAAATCATAGAGCAAACATACTTGTGATTTTTTAAAATAAGTCTCATATAAGATGTCCTATTAATTTAAAACATCAAGAATTGATTTATCATTTATATCTATTTTATTATTTATTAAATATTATTAATTTTTTAATACCTAGATGACTAATAATAATTAATTTGAGGTGATATAATAAAACTATGATTGAAGCAGCTAAAACAGATATGTCATAAATGTCTATTTTACCTTTTTTTTAATTGAGCATTATTAATTTTCTTATATATAAATGACTTAAACTAATTAATTAGGGATAATATAGTAAAATCATGGAGCAGCTGAAGCAGATGAAGAAGCAGGCATGTTGACGAAGAGCTGACTGGTTGTTCACTCTTATTAATAGTAGTAATGCAGTGTTTTGTGAAGAAATCAAAGATTTTTATAAAATTTGATCAAAATATTAGTCAAATAAAATTATAAGAGTTCTATTTTTTTTTTAAAATATAACTTCATGTGTTTTATAGTTAAGAAAGTCCAACTATGGACATGATTCAAATAGGAATCGATTTGCTCTAAGTTCAAAATAGCTAGTTGAAACGCCCTGATTTTTTTCAAGATAGTGCTTAAATGAAAAAAATCAGAAAGGTTCCATTTTTATTTATGAGCATGTATTTCAATTATTCATATGCGTCCTGTTAAATAGTTCTCTATGACACATTTATCTCTTAGGGATCGTTTGGTTGGGAATATAGTTATATTGGGATTAGTTATGTTGGAATAAGTTATGATGAGATAAGTTATACTAGAATTAGTTATGCTGAGATTATTTTTTATTGAGTGTTTGGTTTGTTGTATTCAAAGTAATATGCATGGTATAATTTCTAAGAATAAATTAATTGATTACCAAAATACCCTCCATCTTATTTAACTTTTATATATATATATATCTTTTCAAGTTTTAATTACTTATTCTTAAAAATAAAACTTTCATTTTATTTAGCTTAATTTTTTTTTTGTGTATGTGCATTTTCATGATTATATCGTATGTATTTAAAAATAAAACTTCCATCTTATTTAGCTTTAATTTTTTTTTCATGTGTCTTTCCATGATTATGCCGTGTGTGTTTTAAAAAAAATCTTACTACATGCATCTTATTTAGTTTGAAATAAAAATTTCCAACTTAAGTTTGTTAAAGTAAAAGAAGATTTGTTGTTTATGTCACTTCATTTAAACATATATCACTCATATAATATAAAATATTAAAATTCATTTTAATTGATATATACAATATCAATTTTCAAGTGATTAAAAAATTATTTAATTTAAAATATGTAATAGAACAATGAAGCCGATTGTGAAACGATAATGTGTATTAAAACCAGGCAACACCTTTGTAGTTGCTAAAATATTCTATAGATTATCAGTGAATGATAATTATTATTATTATAAAATCTACTTACTTTAATTAATCTTTTCATTGTGTAATAAGAACTTTTTGTGTTATCAATTCACAAAAATAACATTTGAAAGAAAAAAGTTGATGTTGAATTCCATTCTTCTATGCTTAAAAAATTATAGTACCTACATTTTGTTGGATATATAACAACGTTTGAACGGTAATTTAATTTACGTACAACTTATTAGTAGTGTAAAAGATACATGAGCTTTTGCATGTAGGTATACCAAGTTGATTTTGTGATAGTTTGTATGAAAAGGTTCAGTCAATTAGTCCCCAACATCCCTGAATTTCCTCCAAATAAAAGTATACCAAGTACTCTTATTCTTTGTTTGCTTAATAAAAGCGATTTGAAAAATCATCAAATGCAGTAGTAAGTGGTTGATATTTTTATCACCTTGTCTTGCTATATCGAAAACAAAGGAATTGGTCATGAGAGATAACAGTAGCATTTTAGATTCCTCAAATATTAATAGATTTTAGTTTTGAACCTTATTATGTATGAATCTAACATATTTTGATTTTTAATTTGTTAATTGTGCATTTTGATCCTTTATATAAGAAAAAAGTGTATAAGTTTATAAAATTCACAAGCAATAGGATGAAAAAAAATACAAAGTTCAATTAATAAAAGGTTAATTTTTCTTAGTCATAAATTTTCGTCGTTCCAAAATAAGATATTTAGTCTTTTTAATTTGTCATAAATAGTGCGTTTTAGATAATCAAGTAGATATCAATAATATTTTTTCTATTTCAAAAGCAATAATTAGAGATTGAAGAACTAAGAGGAGATGAAGAAGATTGGAGAAATGTGTTTGGAATGGGTTTGGGGATAATCTTGTCATTTTATAGTTTTATCCCAAGTATAAATTATGATGGGATTATTATCCCACCAAATGTGAGGATAACTATCTCGGTACTATTTATTAGTCCCGAAATAAGTTATTCCAAATATTAATAATCAAACGATGCATTAAATATTTTATCCCGAAACTATTATTTTATTCCGAAGTTATTTATTCTAATACCTCACACTAAACAATCCCTTAAGGTTCGATCAAGTATGCCATGAATGCAATGCCTATTGCTTATTTCTAAACAAAACTTTGATTTACCAACACGTATGTAGCTCATTTTTTTTTATGAATAAGAATATGATCCGTTATTATGAATTATTACGCCAGTAACATGGAATGAAATTTTTTAATTTTAGTGAGATACATCCAATAAAAGTCGTATGAGGGCATTATCTACACTTGGCAAGTGTTTTGTGGCGGTCTATTCTCTTTTTTCCCTCTAATCCCTCCCTTCCACTTTTGCATTTCTCTCACTATTGCGCTCTTTACTTTTTAACAACACTTTCTTCCTACATCATTTTAAACAAAAAAAAAACTTTCATTACGGAATACCAAAAATAATCCCACTATTAGAAATGAAAATTTTTATTTTATTTTATTTTGAGATATAAGAATTGATTGTTGTTAGTTAAAGGGTATAAATAAGTGTCTTCATAATTTGATTTATATTAAATTATCGTATTGAAAATTGAAAATTTTGACATCACAGTTTTCATACAATTTAATATAATTACTAATTTACGCTTATAAATATTTTTAAAAAGATATAATTCTTTAGTAGTTTAACAGTTATGTAAAACTCTGTTTATTTAAAAACGGATAAATTTAGATCTCAGAAGAATATAATTAATGTATTTTCTATTATTCAAAACACTACTTGTTTTGAAATAAATGAAAAGTCTAAAGCATCCTATCTAGGAAGGTGAAAAATAACAGTTAAAAAATAATATTTTATTTTTATTCCTTTTTTCTTTATTAATAAAAATTAATTGATTAATTAATTATAAAACTACTAATACAAAACATTATTAATTCTTCCACTGTATTTTATTGTGTTGCCTTTTTATTTTTATCTGTCTATTATACTTAAAATAGACGTTCAATAATAATTATTATGTTTGGACAATCAATGTTAATTTACGCACTTATGCCTATTTTATCCTTAGTATTAAATGTTATTCATAATGCAATGCATTTCTTAAAATATTAAATTTATTATATTCAAAAGGTAATATTATAAAGTTATTCTATTATTTATTTATGTGTCAAGTTAATAGTGAATAACGATTATTAGATGAAAGAAGTACTATTTAAACTTAAACAGTTAAGTATCTTATTTAAACAAATAAAAATAAAAGTAATTTCACCAAAATTAGCCAAATTAAGATTATATGAAAGGAGAAAGGAGGGGTGGGGTTTTGTGGGGGGTGTTGTGCGGCCCTCAGGTTTTTGTAGGGTGGAGGGGTGTGGGAATGCAATTGAGGTAAAAAATGAGGGAGAGGTGAGTGCTTGGTAAAGAGGGGAAGAAATCAAATGAGGTGGGATTCATAATATATATTTGTCAATTAATAAAGTCCTCTGCAAGTATGATGTGACATATCTCACACAAATAATTTATTTTCATAGAATGAGTCAATTGGGTGGTACAACCCACACCGTGAAAAACTTTAAAATAATGGTGCATGTAGATGGAAAAATAGGAGTTCACAACCAAACTATGCCACCAAACTAAGAAAATACTAAAACATATCACATATTTTAAAAAGTATCAAATTATGCTTAAGTATAAATTTTTTAACGACAAACTATAAATGTTGTCAGATTTTTTGGAAAGTGTATAACTCACAATTTTTGTGAATTATGTATTTTATTTTAATATAACTCACAAAAATTGTGAGTTATCCATTTTTATTTTAACATAACTCATAATTTTTGTGAGTTATCCATTTTTATTTTAACATAACTCACAAAAATTGTGAGTTATTCATTTTAACATTAAACAATGAAAAACGTTTCCGATCTTCTATTTAACATATAACTCATAAAAGTATATAACTCACCTTTTTTTTGCAGTGACCTTATCCTACCAACTTTTTTTCATGAAAACTAATGTAAAATATAAGATTTTTAAATGTATAATGTAACCTTATACCTATTATAAGGATGTCATGAAAACTAATATCTAATGTAAATTTTCTAATGTATAATGTAAATATCTAAAGTATTGTATGACCATAAAACCAACAACGTATAAAATTAA
This sequence comes from Capsicum baccatum var. pendulum, assembly GCA_030864225.1. Lineage (NCBI taxonomy): Eukaryota > Viridiplantae > Streptophyta > Magnoliopsida > Solanales > Solanaceae > Capsicum > Capsicum baccatum. The sequence goes on along the minus strand of CM061551.1, from coordinate 29,096,569 downwards.
TAACTAATGTAAACTTTGTAATGTATAATGTAAATATTTAAAGTATAATGTGACAATAAAACCAACAAAGTATAAAAGTAATATCTAATGTAAACTTTGTAATGTATAATGTTATCTAAAGTATAATGTGACTATAAAATTAACAAAAGCTTATGTGCCGGAAAGAGGAGGTTGAAATGGATGAGGGATTTTGAATTAACGGATGTGCAAACCTGAATAGAAAGTCGAGGCTGAGACTAATTTTTTATTTTTTTCCGTTGTTTACCTTATCAGTATCGGAAGCAAAGCCGACAGGTCAATATATCGTATATCGCAGGAAGTTTAGTCTAGTGAGTGGGGGGTGGGGGGAATTTGAGAACTACATATGCAACAAAGAAAAAATTTGAATAATTTTTTAATTTAAATGAAGAAAGTGATGAAGTTAATTACTTGATCAGTTAATGCTTGATAAGTGAAAGAAATTTGAAACCCCGAAATCACGTTATCAAGGTTTTAGGCAAAAATATGGAGCAAAATTTGGAGCAAAACAAGGTGATTTGGGATGTATAAGGAATAGGAGACAAAAAGTAAAAAATGTAACGATTTAAGTAATTGCTTTGGTATTTTTGTAATTTTTTTCCAATATGAAATTTTATGTAATAAGGTAAAATTACCTTATATATATATATATATATATATATATATATATAGATAGATAGATAGATAGATAGATAGATAGATAGATAGATAGATAGATAGATAGATAGATAGATAGATAGATAGATAGATATTCCTTAAAAATAAGAAGATACTCAACAAATATAACAAGAAACAAATTAATGTCTATTGACACTTTTCAAGCCATATGGTTAAAATACGAAAAAACTACCGAGCTTACCATATATAAGCACTTAATTAACCTATCTAAACTTCAATTAATTACAATTTATAGCATAATATAACTATATTGCCTCCTCGTTAATTACAATTATAGCATAACATAACTATATTGTCCCCTCGTTAACGATATGTTCCTTATATTTTTTTTAATAATTTAATGGAAAAAAGTTGGTATGGTAAGATCACTGCAAAAAAGGTGAGTTATATACTTTTATGAGTTATATGTTAAATAGAAGATCGGAAACGTTTTTCATTGTTCAATGTTAAAATGAATAACTCACAATTTTTGTGAGTTATGTTAAAATAAGAATGAATAACTCATAATTTTTGTAAGTTGTGTTAAAATAAAATGCATAACTCATAAAAATTGTGAGTTATATTAAAAGAAGAATGGATAACTCACAATTTTTGTGAGTTATGTTAAAATAAAAATGGATAACTCACATTTTTTGTGAGTTATGCATTTTTCAAAAAATCTGACGACGTTTGTAGTTTGCTGTTAAAAAAATTGTGCATAATTCACAAAAAATGTGAGTTAAGCATACTTTGGTACTTTAAATATATGACATATTTTGGTACATTTTTTAATTTGATGGCATAATTTGGTTCCGGACTCGAAAAATAGTTGGTACTCCAATCAAAAGAAGTACTTATTCAAATTAATTCATAAAGAAGCGAGAGAAATAAGATACCATAGTCAAAGACAGAGGCGAACTCAAGATTTGAAGTCTGGGGTGCACCAGTATTGTCAAAGACGCGCATAAATTCTGAATGAAGACTCAAATTTGTGTTGATCACTCGCCTCGTTTAATGTGCAGTTTAGGTTCTAATTTATAAGATATACTTTCAATGAAACTTTTCTGGAGATAAAAACACTAAACAATTGATATTTTACTTAATAAAATAAATAAAATTCTGTGTTCATATATTTGTCATTCATGCTTCTATTATTAGTCTTGAACTAGATATATGTTTATATTTTTCTCCTTTATGCTTATTTTTGTTAAATCTCACGCTTTATTTGTAATTTGTATTTAAATATAATGGACTTTGAAGCTTTTTTTGCCCTTTTTTGCTTTTGCTAAGGCGATAAGAATTGTCTTTAAAACTAGAACTTGATTGAGGAGAATAATATCTATCCATTTCAAATTTTCAATTCACAATAATCAATAACAAATTCCTACAAAATAAAAACTTCATCGAGAATATAAATAAAATTAATTATTTATTTTTAATCAAAGTCCATAAACTTAAATAGAAGCAAGAAAAAAAAATACAAATAAATTTTACACACTAACTTTCAAGTAACAAATAAATATTAAAAACATTTATAATTTAACATTATCCAAAGTTAAATAAAAAATAAAAAAAAAGAAAAAAAAAAGGAAGAGATGTATACCTGTTAGGATCAAATGAAGAATTGAAATTGTAATTCTAGTTTTCACTTTCCAGGTATTTGACTTTTGGGAGAATTTGAGAAATACAGAATAGGACTTGAAATTTAGGGGAGTCAAATGGAGAATTGAAATTGCTCCTTGTAATTCTAGTTTCCACTTTCGATGTTGTGGGGCCAGCTGAGCTGGTGGCAATTAAATGTTATTATATTAGATAAATGAAAAAAAAAAGGGGCATTCATCAAGAATCAAACTCGCAACGCCAGGGCCCAAAGGATGCTAGCATATGAGTTCAGAATCAGTGCACCCAGATATTTTTTGTTATTGAGGGTGCACAATTATATATATTAACTCTTTAGTAAGATATCTATACATATATATACAATTTTTTTAAAATAATTACCGAATACACGTGCATCCTCGACTAACCACGTGGGTCACCTTTGGTCAGAGACACTTTTTTATTCAACTTCTCAATTTCTTCATTACAATACTCGATGGCATCCACATTTTTCCCCACAGGCCCCAAAACCATGTCTATTATGCCTGTGAAAAAAGTTCAGCGGTTATTATATAAACATAAAAGATTAATTTTAATCTTAGGTATGTAGCGTATCTGTTTATCGAATGGAATTCGAATAAATCATCTAGTAAACATGTCGCTCCGCCTAAGAATTTTGTTAACTTTAATGAAATATAAGTACATGAACATATGCATTACACTAAAAGTAATGAGAGAATAAAAATTAAAAGAATAATAAGAATAAAGACTATAAGGTATTACAATGTAATCAACCAAAAATAAAATACATATCGCCTTATCTTCATCAAGGAAAGCAAAACCTTATAGAAAAGAGACGTTACTCTCTGGCAAGTTTCGAACTCGACCAGTAACGCTACAATGTTCACAGGGATTAAGTGTAGTTCTAAAATTAATTTCATCTTCATTGCCAATGAGATAGCTATTCTTTTATGGATCTTTTGAAAGTAATTAAATTCATCAATAAAATTTCAAAATATCTTCTTGGGGGGGGGGGGGGGGGAAGATATTTTCTCATGCATTATTCTTGAAGAAATAATCTTTATTCTACTACAAAATAATTAGTTAAAAGTTAAAACAAACCAACCTAAATATTCATCCAACCTTCACCAAAAATAAAAAGAGTGAGCTCTGAAGATCTTATCAATATGTTGATTGTGCAGAAAAAAGATTTATACTGTATCAAAGCTAATTAAAAGAAAAATTAAATAAACCAAGTCAGATCTAACTTACATCTAGTTGAGGAATAAATTAGTTAAACATCAAAAATTAGTATTGCCTCTAAAATTGTTTGTATATAGATGCCTTGCTTTGACAAGAATACAATAGAATTCTTTAAATAAGTAATATGTATTTGTCCAATTTGAATTAATATAGAACTATAGAAATTCAATTATGTATAGGAATATGAAACTACGTACAACAAACTATACAAAATCAATGGTTAGAGGGTTTCAAACCTAATTCCTATAATTTAGGTATATAAAATTAATTTTAAATTTAGACTTCTTTTCATATATTAATTATTTTATATAAGGTAAAATTTTAACTAATTTAGAAGTGTTACTTTAATTTTTTTAATAATTAATTTATAATTAAATAAAATAAGTGAAAAGATAATTTTGTCTAACACAAATATTTTTAATGAAAAACAAAAAATTCAAATAATATTTTTAATGCCCTTCCTACTTTTAGTGTAGCATAGACTAAATGAGAATGAAATGAGACACTAGGATAAAAAAGAAAAGTTTCATATAAAATGATTTTTAAGTTAAAGTGTGGCATAGACCTTATTTTATTAAAACCAAAAGAAATACTACTATTTACAAAGGCCTAATTAGTTTGGTCCAAATGAGGCCAGCCAGACTAGGAAACAAAGAAAAAATAAGGAGGAGATGAAAGAAACAAGAGAAAAGTAAACTAAAAAGGAAAGCAAAGAAATCCTCAGAAGCTCAACCGACACATCTAGAAATTTTGAAAATCTCTTGCCCGAGCTAGAAGTTTTGGAGTATGTCGGTTAGATGATAACTCCTACTGCTACAGTTTCAGTATTCAATAATCAGTATCCAGTATTTAGTATTTATTACAGAACTCAGTTCAGTTCTACACAATCATGACTTACAGTTATTAGTTGTTCGGTTATCAGAAACTTAGTACTTCAACTTCATACTAATTCAGACAGATGATATATGTTTTGTATTGCATGTTCAGTAATTACAGTATTCCCAGTCTTGCATATCCTCTCATCTAGTTCTTTCATGATATTTAGTTATTATTCTCATGCATAGGTGTGTAGCGCGCCACACTCATGGACAAGAGGCTATGAGGCATTTTTAGGAAAAGTTCCCTTTTTGCGGTGTTCATATCATGCGAGTGAGCATGTGCTCAAGTAAACTCTCTGTCTAATTCTATTCTTCCTTCTGTTTACAGAATATGCCTCCTAGAAAGACTAACGGAAAAAGAAATGAGAATCAACCCGCACTTTCTCCAGTACAGAAAGATCACCTGAATGAGCATGTCTCTCATGCTGAATTTAGATTTGCTTTCATTACCTTAGCTAATTCAGTAGTTGCTTAGAATAATTTGCAGGTTGTTGTCTTATCTAGGCTTTTAATTCATGCTCAGACGAGTAGGAGGGGGAGCGTAGAAAGAAAGAGAGAAAGAATAAGAAGGCCAGAACAAGTAGTTTTAAGACTAGGTCAAGGGTTAGTAACCACTCCCAATCCCATCAGAAATTCTCAGCCTCAACTCCGCCTTCAGCCAATGCGCCAGTGCCTAAGTTTAAGAATGATAGTCGAGGTAGAGCACTAGGCTTTGAGACAAAAGATAGTGGGAAGGGTGTTAGTACTAATCTACTTTGCGAAGAATGTGGTAAGTATTATAAGGTTGTGTGTAAAGCCGGCAATGATGTGTGTTTTGGGTGTGGCAAGCCATGCCACAAAGTCAGAGATTGCCCAAAGAGTGGTCAGTAGGGTTGGTCCAACCGTCCTCCAGTTTCATCCAATCACCTGACACAGCAGGGTGATGTCACTTCCAGTGCTAATAGTGGTCAGCGTCAGAATATGTTATATGTAATTCAGTCCTAACAGGATCAGGAAAGTTCTCTTGATGTGGTTACGGGTACGTTACCGATCATTCATTTACATGTTTATGCCTTGTTAGATCCTGGAGCTTCTCTCTATTTTGTAACCCCTGATGTAGTTGTCAAGTTCAGTGTCAGTTCTAAAGCCTTAGCAGAGCCTTTCTCAGTGTGTACCCCATTGGGTACATCTATCCTATCCATATGGGTATACAGAAATTGCCCGGTTACAGTATCCCAGTAAATCTCTTCAGTTGATTTCAGAAATAGAGTAGTTCAGTTTCATCTTCTCAATGAACCAATCAATGAATAAAGGGGTAGTACCTCGGTTCATAGGAGTCAGACGTGCTTTCAGCTTCCTTCTTAGAATCCTATGACAGCATATGATCTAGAGTTAGAAATACGAAACCAGGAGTTTAGCAACAGTAGTAGAGTTAGGATGGTGTTATCTGAAGTTGAGCAGATTATATATTTCATGGGACTAGTCATGTGAAAGTTTAAAACATGTGTTGTGGATGTGCTATTTGTAGGCTATGATGAATGTAGTATTGTTAGTAAAGAATTGGGGATATTCATGTTATGTGTTAGGATCTAAGTTTGAATCTTTGAAGGTTGAGCTAATAGAAATAGGAGTTGAAAATTCTAAGATAGTCAGCTCTTAAGTTGTTACATAATGTATTTGGGGCTATAGAAAGTTAATAGCTATATCTCAGAAGGGAGTATCAGCAGTAGGGTTTTACACTTTCAGGTGTAATCTTTCAGGGTGAATTTAGTGTTTATGAGTACTATTATATCTCAGACTCTAGAGTAAAATGGTTTCAGTACAGTTTAAAGATGTTGGTTAATTGGCCGTAAACTTAGAATGGTATCTTTAAGCTAAGGGGTACATGGTAGAACAAGTGACCAAGTCACGCTCTCAGATTTTAGTAGTGATGCCAATGTGTGGTAGAACAACACTAGGGAGGGGAATGCCTAACCCACGCTTATTTCAGTATTTGTACTTCAGTTATTACGATATCTACTCATGCCTTACATATCAGTTTTATGCTCATAGCTCATATTCATGCACTTTTCATAGAATCATGTACGATTCCAGTCCCTCGTATGAGAAGTTCCAGTTTGCTCAGCAGTGCGAATCATGTTCCATGAATTCAAAAATTCCAAACTCATGTCATGCAGTTCATGACTCATGTGTTCATGCTCTACAGTATGTTCAGTTCCAGTATTCATGCAACGCTCCTAATGATCAGCGAAATTCAGATTATGTCATGTATATCCTCAGTTTAGGTCTCTTGATGAACCCATAAAGTTGATATTCTATTCCTCGGGCCTTTTTTAAGTGTCAAGTTCTGTATAGTGTTCATTCATGCTTTAGGTCCTCATGTTTTAGCCTTTCAGTGACCTCTCCTTACGAAATGATGAGTGATAAGCAATTGCTTAGATGGGAGAGAGTAAATGTTTTATGTTAAGGAACAATTGTTGCATGCTTATTTTACTCGAGGCTGTAGTTATGGAGATAAGCTTGAACGTCATGTTGGTGTGTAAGTGGATAAATGCATTACACATTAGTGAATGGCTAGTAAGAGGTTGTATTGAGTTGTTCAATAGGAAATTAGAATTATTCATGAGATAAGAGGTTGTGAAAATGCAGGGTGTGTTTAATTCATGATTCAAACTAGTATTACAGTGTTATGTGTGAATTTTGTAGATCTGAGTAGGCTTGTACATAATGGGAGAATTCAATCTAGCTCAGACTTCAGTAGGTAGAGTTATCAGTGCCCATGTGAATATTTTCAGTAGCCTCATGAAGTGCAGTATTAAGGTAGAAGGTATAGTTGAGAGAGTATTTGAGGAGTATGTCTAAGCTTAAAAGATAGTAATTGGAATACATAAGGCGTAGTAGCTCTATCCTAGCTGATGTTTCATAGGCCTGTGTTTCATATTACCGAATTTTAGCCTTGTTGTGATTTCTTATCCAGATGTCTTATTCAAACCATGCCTAAGATTCCTTACTCCCTAAAGTCATTAGAACTTCCTAGAAAGAGTGTTGAAGAAATACTCCAGTTAAGTATAAGCTTTCAGTGTGAGTTAGTCCGTATAGCCAGTAATTCAGATTAGCAGTTAGACAGACAGGTTCCTATGGTTTTTCCATCTTCTAATCTAGTCTTACTATCTGAAGTTTCATGAATATATCCCTTCCAAGAAATAGTTTGTTCGCATCCATCCATGTAAATTGTGAATCCAGTTCAGTTCATGCATCATATTTCAGATCCTAGATAGTCGGTCATGATTCAGTCCGTAAGCATTCCGTACATCATCTTAGTTTTCCTAGTATTTCAGTTAAGTCAGTATCATACGGGGGGAACGAACTATCCCAAGGGGATATGTAATACCCCTGTTTTATCCCTTTACGGGCTTTATTTGGCGAGAAAAATGATTTTGAACTTCTTTAAAAGTATTTCAAAAGATTTGAAAAAATTTCGAAATAATTTTAAGAAATTTACAGAGTCGCCACTTGATTTTTATTGAAACAATCAAGAAAAAATTTAAAAGAGTTTTAAAGGTTCAAAAACAAAAATAAACCTTTAAAACTAGAGATTCTGAATAAGGGTTCAATTAACGCCCTAAGAAAGTTTTTAAGGCACTTAGGAGCGTCTGTTTAAAATGATTTACCAAAAGAACTAACTTGACTAATTAAAGTGGCTAATTTTGCAAAAGGTTGATTTTGTAGAAAAAATATTAAATTATTTATTTAAACATTTAAAAATGACATTTATTTATTCAAAACAGAAACATTCTATTTGAATTAAACTAAATTGTAGTTTTTCGAACATAAAAGAAAAATGGATTTTAATTTCGTAAAATAAGAGAATTATGGAATTATTTTCTTATTATTAATCGTTATAGAAAAAGTTGATCATATTCGAATTATGGAATTATTTTTTTATTATTAATCGTGTTAGAAAAAGTTGATCATATTATAGATAGTACCTTTAAAAAAATGTTAAGAGAGTGTTGAATTAAAAACCCTTTATTAATCATGAAAAGTTGAAATTTATAAGAAAATTTAGTTTCTTGAATTTAAAGAAAGTTATTTTTAATTCAAATAGTCTATTTAGTTACATGAAGAAGTCAAATCTTATTTTGAAATAAAGTGCTTAATTTTTAAAGACTTGCTAACAAAAGTCGAAGAAGCCGATTTAAATCATTTTTAGATAAAATAAATTAGGTGTGGAAGAAAACTAAGATAAAATAAAAATGACAACGCCTTTAGGGAATTTGTCTAGATTGATTATAATTTACAAATATTAGTTAGCACAAATAAACAATACAAGCTACAAATAAGCAATATGAACTACAAAAATAGCTATAAGAATTGAAATTGGGCCCTTAATTGACCCATAACTAAAGCTGCCCATTTTTGGGCTTTGAATTATGGACTTTAGGTCCATTTTTATGAAGTGTATATAAGTTGTATACCGACTGTATATCAGCCCTATTGCTGCTGCGTTTTTGTCTGTACGTACTGTATATCTGTGTAAAAACCTTGTATGCTCGCTTCCACTTTTAGTATACGCCATTATCAGCTGCATTCTAGTGTACACCAACTGTATCTAAGTGTATATCCCATGTATATCAGTCCAGTTTTGGACTTTAAGGCTTGAATCGAGATCGAGGCCTCTTTGGCCCAATAAGATATGCAAGGAAAATGGAGTCCAGCGAACTCGAATTTGTGTCACATACATCAAATAAAAGATAAGAATTAGTGAACAATGTGGGAATGGCGTCATACACGGCATAGACATACATAAATTGCAACTACCATTCCTATAATAATACTAATACTACTACTGATAATAATAATAATAATATCAATAATAACTAAGAAAATTGAATCATGTTATTAGCGGGCCAATACAAATGAACACTTTATGGGCTAGAGGTGATATGAATTTGATATACCACGCTATCATTCACTGCCTCAATATAGGTAGCAAACAATTTTTTCGAGGAACCTATATAAACTTACTTAAGTAACCACATTAATTTGAGAAGTAAAGAATTACAAATATGGATTATATCATCACTGAATATGCATATCAAAGGTGTTAGTTCATCGACATGGAGTTTGTGATAAACAGTGCATCTATACAACAAACTACTATTCTTCTTTTCCAAAATTCGGGCGTAGTAAAACCACTAACGCAGATCTGACTAAATTCAAATAGTCTCGACCAACCCCGCTAATTAAATTACTTTCCTGACAGACAATTTGGAGTCAGGGTCAACGGTAGTAAAGCTGGCCATTATTTGAATATCTGCGGGTTATTCTCAAAGATCAAATTCGACATATACAAAGTTTAAAATCAGTCAAAGTTACAAGATGAATCCATGGTTTTACACCAGAGAGCAGGGAAATCGATATCAGCACAAGCCCAAATAAACACATAAATATACATTCAATAACCAACTTTGTTCTAATTTGACTACAATACCAGCAAATCAATCCTGAGAGTCCAAAATACATAGTCAATCGTCGAGGATAAAAATCCAAAGTCAATTTCCCCATTCCACAGTAATATATCGACGACCAATACACGACAATGTCAATGACAAAAATTGCAACCAGAATCACATCGAAACGAGAGGACGAGGAAGTTTACCTTTATCCGGGCAGCGAACTAGGACGACGAGCCTATCAAGATGAGTTTTCACCACCGGAATTTCAGTTCGAATTTATGGGAATTGAGTTTTTGAGTATGTTTCTTCGAGAAAATTTTGGGTTACGTAGTATTAGAAGCACACGCCTCCCGAATCCTCAATTTTTCCCCCAAAAATCCTCCCCTCCGCCTCTATTCGTCACTATCTATTTATAGAAGAGAGAATAGGGTTTATTTTCGGATTTGAAAACTGGAATTGAATTGATTTCTTGAGAGAAATTTGAAATCCACTGTGGGACAAAAAGGAGAGCCGTTGGGCATTAAATATTTGCACAAAATGGGGAGTCACGAACTGAAAAAGGTAAATATGGATGAACTTGTAGCCACTCTTGGCTGAAGCCGTTGTTGATGCTGAAAACGTTGTTCGATGCTGTGTTGAAATTGTTGTACGTTTGTTGACTGGGTTGTTCGCTGTATTGTTGTTGAGAGAATGGGAGGATGGGCCGGTGGATGGTGGGCCGACCTGCTGGTTATGGAGTTGGGCCTGTTAGGGTGATCTGTTGATGGCCCAAAATGGGGGTGGGGTTGTTAATGGCAGAGGAAAATAAAACAACCATTATTAACTCTAACTATGGTTATCTTATATTAATAAAATGGTCACAATTAAATACATTTTGATAAAGCTGAGACGAAATTATCTTCTAATTAATTTAACGAATTTATCAAATTCGATATTTCAAAATAACTATTAAATAAAGCACAATTTTATTTTATTTCTTTTTTTTTTCAAAAATAATAATAATAATAATATAATAAATAAAAATTAAGAAACTAATTATCTCATCAATTTCTTATTTTCAATCAATAAAAGTAGAATATTTGCAATTTAATCAAAACTTTTCACTCTGAATAAATTTTAAAGTATTTTCTTTAACTGATAATTATATAATCATGTAAAATTAAACACTAAATATACTAATTTTACCTAAATTCAAAAGGTAGGGTTGAAATTTATTTCAAAATAACTAAAAATAAATATTCTAAAACTATTTAAAATTGAGAAATTCAAAAACAAATTTGGAATATGGAGGGCAAAAATTAGTTGTCAACAATTGTCCCCTCCCTTTGGTTAGGGTGGATGTGAGTAACCCTGAGCAAAGGGAGTTTGACGTCTCTAATTTGGTTCGACCATAAATTTGTCTCTCAGAAAAGATTGTTTTACGCACGATTGTTTTTGCGGAGTTATGGCCGGACCCTGGCATCGGATTTCCTACATATCTCAGGTTACATGAGAATTCAGGCCACTTGTAGTTAATAAAGTTTGATTTTAAAGTACGATTTTCAAAGAATTCATAAACTATTTTGAGTTTCAAATTTTGGTAAAATCGAATAGCTGTGGAATAAGAAGATTGGGGGAAAGGTTGGAACGCAGTCGAGTTTTCTATATAGAGCCCAGCCTACATATCCCAATGATTCAGGAAATCAGACTGCTTATAGTTCGACTCGATCGATAGAAAAGATAGTCTTTTATTTTAGACGATCTTTGGCTCGGGATGAGTGGCAATATATCGAGTTATGGAAAAGAGGCTTGCATTTATCTCAATCACAAATGTAGGGCCCCTTACGCCCGCAACTAAGAGCTATATGGACATAATTTTCAAAGCTCTAGGGTTGTTGTCACCTGATTTTCAAAGAAGGGGAAGACTACCTCTGGTGTGAGTTTAGAATTTATCCCAAAGGTGAAACTGAAACAAAAAATATCTTGAAATACCCACATGTCTTCTAATAGGGGTGTGGTATGATGGTGGTGAAAGTTATCCTTTGGCTTGCGTCCAAAGAGTTTGAATCCCTCTTCAAACTATGTCCCAGTTGGCTGCTAAGAAAAAATTACAGGTTGTGCTGCGTCTTTTTTGGAGTTGTCCACACTTGTGGTTTTGATTTGAGAATTTCATCCTTTTGGATGCTCTCGACAACAACTCAAACAAATGGTTAGTTGTAAATGTAGCATTACATAAACATAAACTGGCACAAACCTGTTTGACCATGCTATACTGAGATAGTCGAACCTATTCTGAAAATATTGTGTCACTTTAAAAGGGGTGACAAACCAACATGCATCGGTAAAAAGTAAATGACTTATCTTGAATGTAACATGTCACTTTGAATGGAGTGATGATCCAACGTATCTTATTGAAGGGCGGACAACCCATTTAAAATACAATATGCCACTTTGATCGGAATAATGGTCCAACGTGTCTCATTGAAGGGCGGACGACCCATCTTGAATATAACATACTACTTTGAATGGAGTAACGGTCCAACGTATATTATTGAAGGGCGGACGACTCATCTTGAATATAACATATCAGTTGAACGGGGTGACGACCCAACGTGTCTCATTGAAAGGCGGATGACCAATATTGAATATAACATATCACTTGAACAGGGTGACGACCCAATGTATCTCATTGAAAGACGAACGACCAATGTTGAATGTAACATGTCACTTGAACGGGGTGACGACGCAACGTGTCTTATTGAAAGGCGGACGACCAATGTTGAATGTAACAGGTCACTTGAACGGAGTGGTGACCCAACGTGTCTTATTAAAAGGTGGACAACCTATATTAAATGTAATATGCCACTTGAACGGGAGGACGACCCAATGTGTCTCATTGAAAGGCGGACGACCAATGTAATATGTTATTTGAGTGGGGTGACGACCCAATATGTCTCATTGAAAGGTGGACGACCAATCTTGAATGTAACATGCCACTTGAACGGGGTGACGACCCAATGTGTGGCATTGAAAGGTGGACGATCAATATTGAATATAACATGTCACTTGAACGAAGTGATGGCCCAACGTGTCTCATTGAAAGCGAACAACCAATGTTGAATATAACATATCACTTGAACGGGGTAACGACTCAATATGTATCATTGAAAAATAGACGACCAACATTGAATATAACATCACTTGAACGGGATGAAGACCCTACGTGTTTTATTAAAAGGTGGACGACCAACATTGAATATAAAATGTCACTTGAACAGGGTGACGCCCCAACGTGTCTCATTGAAAGGCGGATGACCAATGTTGCATGCAATGTGTCATTTTAAATGGGAGTCACCTGCACTAAACTTATTAGTAGCAAATGCAATATAAGGGCAATTGTGGATACCTTATTTTAGTATGCCATACTAAAGTAGGTCGAAATTCATAACATATGACGTCAAATGAGGTGATGGTCCATAATCTAATAAGATGTCACTCTGAAAGAGGTGACGATCCATAACATAATAATGTGTCACTCTGAAGGCGGTGGCGGTCCATAACATAATAATGTGTCACTCTGAAGGCGGTGAAGGTCCATAATATAATAAGATGTCACTCTGAAGGAGGTGACAACCCATAAAATAATAAGATGTCACTCTGAAAGAGGTGACGGTACATAATATAAGATGTCACTCTGAAGGAGGTGACGATCCATAATAATATGTCACTCTGAAGGAGGTGATAGTCCATAACATAATAAGATGTCACTTTAAAAGAGGTAACGGTCCATAACATAAGAAGATGTCACTCTGAAGGAGGTGACGATCCATAACATAATAAAATATCACTTTGAAGGAGGTGACGGTCCATAACATTATATTTTGTCACTCTGAAGGAGGTGACGGTCCATAATATAATAAGATGATTTTTCAAATAAAGTGATAGTCCAATGCATCCTATTAAAGGATGGAAAATCCAAATATAATAAAGGGTGGACGACCAAAATATCATAAGATATGTCACCTCGAATGAAATGACAATTTGGTAAGCCCTCTTGAAAGGGTGGATGACCCAAACATAATAATAAATAGTGAATGACCAAAATATAATAAGATGTGTCACCTCAAACGAAGTGACAATTCGATATGTCCTCTTGAAAGGATGGGCGACCCAAATATAATAAAATATGTCTCTTAGAAAGGGTGGATGACCTAAATAAGATACGAAGAGATAGAAGTTGATTTGTTGAACTTCATCCTTTGAACCAGGAGTCCTTCAAAGGTCTTGCGCATATCCTGAGATTCTGGATTGGATCCTCAAACCTTGAGAAAATACTTTTGCATTATTTCTTAGAGGTGATCCTGCATAACATCACCTGTACAACTTGAACAACACTCATTAATAATGGAATAGTTTGTTATAACTAAGTCAGGAATGTAACAGAAGGCAGAGTTTAAAGATAAAAAATGGAGTTGTTCGACTTATGATGATTTAGAGATAGTAGTTCGAATAATATCTCCACATCTTCATCGTTATTCTGGATCATTTTCCTATAAAATCAGAGAAAGTTTTAGAGATCATAACGAAGTAATAGAAACATAAATCAAGAGAAAAATGAGGGAAAGAAGTTGTCTAGATTATTATGGCAGGGTCACAGTGGGTCTGATAATGCCCTTTGTCATGCTTAATATTGTCAACTTTGTGACTTCACTATTTCTGCATCCAAAGAAAATTTTTTAGCTTTGAGAGACTAACTGTGTTGGTATTGCCTTGCTTTCCTGATGCACCTTGTTGATCATTGATTTGCAAAATTCTCTGATCTTAAAGTACAACTTTTATGAAATTTTTTAGGGTCCTCCTCAAAAATTCTGCCCCGATTTATAATGCAAAATACTTGAATTGTTTCTGACGTAGAGTACTTTTAAGCATAGAGAACTTTAAAAGCTATGCACTGATATCAACGACGTCTGGTTTTCAACTTTGTAGACAACGTCAAGTTTTTGTAAAATTTTTGAGATCTTCTCACAAATTTCTTCCCCAGTTACATGCTTCAATGTCATCTGCATTTAACTTGGGAAAGGATTCTTCTGATGAATTTTGAGGTCTTCTAAAAAAATTGTTAGAAAATATGATTGAGCCAGTGTAGCGCCTACGCATTCCATTGAGGTAGGAAATGTAGTTCCGAAATAAAAATAATAAGATAAATCTTCTATGGGGTTGACCGAAGCCAACATAGGCCGCCTACATATCCCTTTCTTGGGAATTTAGGTCAAACATAGTTCATACAAAATAAAGGGGATATTTTAAATTTTTGATAATGTGACCAAAGCCAAAATAGGTTGCTTACGTATTCCACAAGGGAAGTCAAGTCGAACGTAGTTCATTTATAGTTGAGCGAATCCCTTTGTTAGCCCAAGCAAAAATAGATGGCTTTATAATTGCTTTCTTGACCTTAGATCGTGTGAAATACTGATGTTCTGTCAGCGATTACTTTTTCCTTTATGAAGAGAGCAAGTTTGAATACCAACACAAATTAGCCTCTCTCTAAAAGGAAAGAAAAACACAAGTTTGATGGGCCGATTTGCTGGGTAATTTAGAACCCAGTACAAAATTAATTTGATGCTCAATTCCCAGAAGTAAGGGTAATCCTTGGGGAAGCTCCTTTGGAACACATGTTCATAGTGCTACAAAATAAGGAAAATAGAATGGAAGATAGGAGAAGTAGAATAGTTATCATAAAAAGCATGGGCTAAGAGGAGCATGGGTGTTTTGTCATCATACTCTTTGAAAAAACCTTTGTTCCTAGCCAACATCACTAAGGGACTTTTCCCTTTCAACCTTCTCTTCTTCATCCTTCTTGTAGTTTGATCCTCCTTCTTACCTTGTTTCTTACCCTTCTCTTTTAATTCTCTCAACTTTTGGTGTCCCTCATTCACTTAAGATGGCAAAAGTGGATGGAGCAGCTACAACTCACCGAGGACATGACCCTAGATAGGAAGGTCTGGAGGGCGCGAATTAGGGCAGAAAACTAGGGTCAGTTTGGGGCGTTAGGGTAGGGAAGTATTTGGTGGGTGTTTTATTCCTGTTATTCTTCCTATTCTTATTTTTATTCCTAGTTTCTATTCTTCTTCTTGTTATGCTTTCGGTGTTCCATGTTTTATTACGAATCTGGGTGCTTTCCGATGTTTCCTACTACTTATGGGTGCCGTATTTACGTTATGAAATCCTGTTCTGTGCGTTACTTTATATTTGTGTGGTGTCTCGTGTCTTGAGCCGGGGGTCTATCGGAAACAGCCTTTCTACTTCTTCAGAGGTAGAGGTATGGACTGCGTACATCTTACCCCCCCCAGACCCCACTAGGTGGGAATACACTGGGTTTGTTGTTGTTGTTGTTGTTTAACTCAAAAGAACACCGATTGGTCCTCCCATCATACTTGATTGAACGATCATATTACCATGGCCTCCCAAGTAAGATATGACAAACTTGCATATGTATCACATCACAATGTACCTCACCATGATAATTCCCCAACTTTGGACTGAATCACCACTTACCTAGTCACATTTAACTCACCATACTCATTTAACCACTGAAGCTTGTATGGTTTGGCATGTTTTGATTGTGGGAAGCTTTAAGAAATCAACCAAAGTAGCACTAGCCACATTAACACAACTTTTGCTATTAATGATCAAAGAGTACATGTTTTTTTATAAAACATTTAGTATGGAATAGATTCTCGTCTTGAATAGGATCACCTATTGCCTTACTAATCATTGCACGCCTCACAATAAAGTTTAGAACCTCATACTCTCCATCTTGAGGCCAAACATCTTCATTGTCCTCCTTTACTTGCTCATCTTCTTCGGAACCCTCTTCATCTTAGGCTTTTCATCATTCTCATCTTCCAATCCTACCTCTTCTAAAAAGTCATACAATTTCCCTTCTAAGGATCATATTTCTCCAATTGGGATATTCACTTGACTTATGTCCCCACCCTTGATATTTAAAATATTGAAAACCTTTATGATTTAGAGTATAACATTTTTTACCTTCATTTCTTGGATGGTATTGGACTTGTAGTCCTTGTTCTTGTACCATCTCGATGACGATTGTGCTACTTCTTTACTCTTACTCCAAGTGTTGGTAGATAAGTACCCTTTTGGTTTGTAAGTTTCCCTTTCTTTAATATCCCTCTCAATCTCCAAGGCCGTTTGAAAGATTTTCTATATGGTTTCAAACTTGTGGATAGTCATACATGAGGAGATTTCTTTGTTCAACCCAACCTTGAAGTGTATGATCTCATAGTTCACGTTCTCATGATGATCTAGTTTCAAGATCAATTGTTGGAAACCATCATAATATGCTAAGACACTCTTTCTTCCTTGCCTCAAGTTATATGACTTGGAAAGTAACTCATGTTTATACCTCTCTGGAACATACCTTTGTCTCATGAGTCCCTTGAATGCATCCCATGGGGGTAGTTGTCCATTATTTAATGCATTTCCAAACCTCTTAACATAATCCTACCATGTATTGGCTTACCTTTCAAAGTGGGATATAGCATAGCAACTCTTTTTTACTTTGATGATATCTTTGACTTGGAAGATCCTTTCACAAAAGGACTCCCATGAATATAAGTTTCGGGAACACTCTAGCCTTTGAAGGTCGAAAGACTAACCTTGATTGAATTGATACCCATATCTCAATCCTTATTACCTTGTTGGTTTCCTTGATCATAACCTTGGGGTCGTTTTCCCAAGTTTCCTATTCCATTACCACCATGTTGGTTCCATTGATCATGACCTTAGGGTCAGTTTCCTAAGTTTCTTCTACCATTAGGCGCCTGACCAAGTCTTTCTCCTCGACCTCGATAACCTTGTTGATCCATTGGTCCATATATCATTTCACCTACCAATATGTCGCCTTCATTGAATGCTCCAAACTTCTCTTATTGTTCCTCCCTCTCGTCTCATTCTATTTGGATGGGTTGGTTTTGGTTAAGAGGTGCTTGGAATAGGGGTTTGGTTTAATAGAGGTTGGGGTATTCTGTTTTGAGATTCGTCTTGTGGTGTTTGGTTGAATTGAGGTTGGAGTGGTCGAATGGGATTTTGGTTTTGTGGATATGTAGTGGCTTGAGTAATGGAATCATATGCTTGTTTTGGTGGATTGATCATTTGGTGAATGTTTTTTGGGGGAAATATGAACGAAAGGATTTGAAGCATGCTCACCAGTCGAGGCATGGTAGTGTTGAGGCGTGGATTAGGATATGTTTTGGCGACCTTCTACGTTATCCACTCTTCCACCTATGAGGGACACACTTTTTTCTAAAGAATACATCTTAAGGTCAAGTGAATTTATCTTAGCCTCCATAGAATAAATTTTACGATTGAGAGTTTCAATGGTAGCTAAGATAGCATTTTTTGAGTGGTTATCCATGGTTTGCGAAGTTTCGCCTTTTGTAGCCATTGTACCTATGAAGAAAGACGCTCATAAAAACAACAAACACGTTGACGTTAGAGAAATTAACCTCACAAACCCTTCACACCTTTGTTGACCTTACACTTGGATCACAAATATTAAAAGATAGTTTATACTCGTGTGATAATCGAATTGTCAAGTGCTACTTTGATCGGATTGGATTCTTGTTTGAAGGACTCAAATAAAGATATAAGGACTTGGATCAAGAATTAACAACGATATTAAAAGATCAAATCTTGAAAAAAATTAGACGGTGAACGAATTCAGACTTAAGAACTAATCATCCAACTTAGTAGGTGAATTACTAGTTGTTGATAGTTTTAAGAATCAAGACATTAATTTAAAAATCAAGAAATGAAACTAAGTAATCAAAACTAAACAAAGGATTAATTGAAGGGTGGAATTTGCATTTGGAAACTTGGATTGGCCTTGGGAAAGGCTGATCTACGTTTGAGGTGTGTTACACACCTTGGGCTCGAGTCAACAACATGTTAAATGCAGAAAAAACTGTCTTGGCATGCCACAACAGCTGGGATGCATGTCCAGAGCATTTTTAATGCAAGTGAAGAGTTACACACTGCATTAAGGTGCGGCAGCAGGTTGGGAGCAGCTGCAGGACACCTTGGTCGCAGGTCAAGAGCAAATTGTCCGCCCCTTGCTTGTTCAAAGGCCGAAATATCCCTCAAATGGTCCTTTGTGTCCCTTTTTCTGGGAATATCCTTAGAATCTTTGTGGATGCCCTAGTACAAACACTTTTCACTCTATTTTCTTCCTTTTTTTTAGATCAAACACCCTCTATTGGATAAACTTCCAATATGAATATAACAATTTCCTCAAGAACACACCAAGAACACAAAGAGCACCTTAGCTCAGAATGAGTTGAAATTTTGAAATTATGCACTTTTCAATATTCTATACTACACAACAACAACAACAACATACTCAGTGTATTCCCACCTTGTGGGGTCTGGGGAGGGTACAGTGTACGCAGACCATACCACTACCTCAGGAGAAGTAGAGAGGCTATTTCCGACAGACCCCCGGCTTAGGATCGATACCCATATACCAACCCAAATATAAATGTATATAACTAGTATAGTACACAAGACAAACTAACAGAATACTGATAACGCTCAATCTACAGCTCTCGTAGGAGTGTAAAGCGGTCGTTAGCAAATATAGAACCCAACCTGGGTTGGGTGTCGATCCCACAGGGAATAGCTTGGCCAACAAGTAAGAAAAATTACTAAACTTTTGGTGCAAGTCTCGTAAGAGGGGGGATTCTTGTCGTGCAAGTAATTTAAATAAAGTATCAAAATAAAAGCTGAAAATAAAAAAAAAGAATGTTACGTGAGTTGTAAACAATGAGAATTGAAGCGTTGGGGTTATGTCCACCTTCTGAGTTATACGTCTCTATTGGCTATGAGTGTGTAGAATTGTGACATGCATGTGCTTATAGAGAATTGTATTCGATGGTAAATCCAGGCGTCTTTCGACCTATTTGAGGATTATTTCACTTTAACTCTTTCGAGCTTAAAGAGTGTCTAACGGTACGAATTCTCCAAGAGGTTAGTCCAGTTACGGCACTAGCTTTTTAATAGGAAAGGGTGTCCTACTACCTTGACATTATCTCTTTTCCAGACAGATAACCTTTCTTTCGAACAAGTTAAATGTTATACTGGCGTTATTCTATGCGTCTGCAGCAACAAGAATTTGCATTAAGATGAAGAGAATAATGATATAAGCGGCATACGTGTCACGAACTCATTAACTCACAACAATAGATAGTATCTCATACGGCTTCCATAACCCCAACAAAGAAGTTTAGTTACCCATGAATGCGAAGGAAATCACAATTTGCATTGTTGTTATTATACCACAAGATTGATGATTTTCGTGTAGCACAAGTGGTAGGCGTGAGGCGTGAATTCCTTAGCAAAGTAACGTTTCTCTTGTTGCGGAAATTAATAATTGAATAGATGAATAGAAGAAGAAAAATAGAATTAATGGGAAGATTAGAAGAGTTGTAATTGAGAAGTAGAATGTAGCTCTCCACTAAGGGAGCATTTTTTCTCTCCACTAAGGGAGGAATGAATAAGAATCTCTAGTATGATAGGGTATTTATAATACCCATATCCTATTCCTACTAAGCTAATGAAATACTTAACCAAATCCTACTAAGCTAATGAAATACTTAACCCAATTGTACTAGGTTAATGTATCATTATCCTAATCCTAATAAGCTAATGAAATACTTAACCCAATTGTACTAGGTTAATGTATTATTATAGTAATCCAAATAATTTAATGCAAGTCCCCAAAGTCTTCAGAAATGTTGTTTTAGCCCGGGACAGATTTTCCATGCATCACTTTTGGTCCTTTAGGCGTCCAAACTCCCGTTCCTTCCTTCGTGAGCTTTCTTTGGCATCAAGTAAGCCATAAAATGCTGAATTCTGCATCATTTATACCTGAAACTTTGCTAATCATGTTCGTTAGCTCACTTACAGGAAAAAGGACTAAAAGTGCATAAAATATATAGTTTGTTCTCAAAACATAGCACAAATATGGGCAAAATATATTGATATAGGCGCGTAAATTCGCCTATCATCAACACCCCACACTTGAAGCTTTGTTCGTCCTCGAACAAAATATCATGTCCCTCTAATCATCAACTTAGGGTTTCACAGCAACAACACAAAACATTCGTCAAGACAAGCACAACAATTATCAACAAAGAGTAGTTTTCCGATCATTAGTAGAAACCATTTAACCTCTAGCATAGACTCGTGATGGTGGTTAACTCATATTCAAAAGTCAAGGCACAAAGAATCATACACAACTATCCAAAACTCATCAACCATATGTGTCTCACAATATATTACCCATAGTCACTCACAAGTATAGCATATTTTTCACACATGGGTATCAAAATATCCTTGCTCTCGCTCTCACAAAGAATTCGTATGCAAAAACTGATGACCATAGGCTTTCCCTTAGTGTAATACTCCACTAAATGTCAGAATGCTAAGATTAGGATCAAATAGGTCTTTTGATGGTTGTAATGTAGGCTAAGGGACGGGTAGGACTATTTTGGCCAGAAATAGTGACTAAGTTCCTAAGCACTTTAATACATCTCATTGTATCATTGACATTTTTTTTCTTTCAACCTTTCTTCTTTCTTTTATTCTACCACCCTTGTTCTCCTCTTTTGTTTTTCAATTTTAAGCATAACTCACTTTTCAGCTTTCTTTTTCCTTACTCATTCAAGCAACACTACAATTTAGAGCATCATACTCACCCAATTTCCTCTTATTTTGTCACATGACTTTTTCACTTTAAAGCACTTAGGATTTTGGATCAAATTATGGTCTTGAAGAAAATGGATTAGGCTTACATATGAGGTTTGTCAAAGAAAATAGGCTAAAAGCTCAAAAGGGTTTAACTAGGATGATGTCCAAGGGTAGGTAAAACGAAGGTAAACATGTATAGGTTGCCAAATAAATGCCTAAATCATTTCCTAAACTTACACTCCTTATTTTCGCTTTGCATACATACCAGGCAAGTTCTAGCATCAGCCACAAACATAGAATATACTATTATCTCACACACACAAAGCACATGGTCGACTTGATTGGAAGTAATATAGACTCTCGACCCAACAAGTGAAGGAATTGAACCACACAATATCACATAATGAGTCACAACTAGAGCCTAAACGTCTCAACAGTCATAATTGTAGCACATACTCTTGTTATAATCTCATGCTGCCTATTAGTATAATTTCATGCGAAGCTAAAAAAAATTAAAAAAAATTTTACTACTAAAAAAACTTAAAAACAAAACACAAACAAAAACAAAGTAAACAAACATAGATGCAAATAGAGAATTATAGCATGCAATACCGCCACCCCACACTTAAATGGGACACTGCCCTCAGTGGAAAATAAATAAGAAGAACCTGGTTAGTCGGATTCATTCTCTATGTCTGGGGTCATACCCCTTTGCATCGGAATCATCATCAGAGTCGTCATCCTTAGAAGTTCCTCATAAGTATCCCACTTAATTCCAAGAGTGAGTCGAAGTGTTTGCATCGAGGAGGGTTCTCCTTGCTCTTTTTGTGAAGTGGTAGCCTTATCTTTGCCTTGCCTTTTGGTGCTATTGTACGTGATTGAAGCCTTTGGAGATGTTCTTGTGAATTGGAAGAGCAAAAAGAGAAATTTTGAGATGATTTAGATGGATGTGCGGCGCCTTTGGGTCAATTTCTAATGTGGTTATGTTTCAAGACTAAGTCCCCTTTATATAGGAAGAGAATGGGTCGGGTTTTGACCCATTTCCAAACAGTTTTGAAGACAAAAATACCACATATACGACGCATACTGCTCGACATAGTCATGACATTGCGCCGCATAGTCTATGGCATTTTGAGACATATGCGCCGCATAGTCTATGGTATTTTGAGACATATGCACCGCATAGTCTATGGCATATGAGATCCTGAGACCTAATGCCATAGCATAGGCGGCGCATAGTCAAAAGCACACTTAAGAATGGGCGGCGCATAGTTTATAGCACACTAGATTCCGAGACCTTAGGCTATTGGATAGGTTTTGCATTGTTCGTGGCCTAGTTTTACCTAGGCCTAGCCTTCCTCGATGCCTATTTTGGCATGAGAAATGCTCAATCCATAACCTTATGCATCCTTATACCTAACTTACCACCTTTTCCATACAATACGTCCAAATCGTCATGTGAAACCAATCTCCTCGTTGAATACTTCTCGCACCTATATTTGCTCAAAACCAATGAAAACAATTAGTATGATGGGTTGCCTCCCACCAAGCGCCTTAGTTTTGGTCATGGCACGGCTCTTATTTTTGGATTTTCATTTATCAAAAACAAAACAAGTACTAGAACGAAAGAAAGACAAAACGATAAACAATAAATGAAAAATGATAAACGATGGGTTGCCTCCCATCTAGCGCCTTATATATTGTCGTGGCACGACATAGTTACCTCGAGTACTCAGACTTCGTCGAGGTAAATGGTGGATCATTTTCTGAAAGGATTTAGACGACAATAAGGCTTACCTGTGGGCATGCAATCTTTTTCGAGCTGGCTCATACGTTTCTCCGGAGAGTCACCACTTATATCATCAATAGTCCACCCCATAGCTCTCTTGTATCTCTTCAGAGCAGAGATGAGAGCCTCTACGTGTTGTTCACTTAAATCATCTGCACTCTCTGGAAGTATATTTCTACTTTCCAAGAACACATACCTTAGATAATCGGGGAGCTCTTGCGATTCTAGCATTGGTGGCTCGTCAATGGGAGTGTTCGCTGTTGGTTGATTCTTGAGATCACAATCCGGTTGCTTAGGAGTATAAGACTCTATTTCTGTTAGATCACCCATAAGTTCTTCATAATCTTCATTATCCTCATGCTCAACATTCAGTGGCGCAGCAGACAATGGCTCAACAGTAGGCTGTTTCTCTATAGATAATGCTTTCATATCCTCTTGATGAACATCAGCTACAGATAACTCATTCATATCGCTGGGCTGCTTCATGGCTTTGCATATATCAAACCGTACTACTTCGTCATTAATTCGAAACAAAAGCTCATTATCTTTCATGTCAATAAGCACACTTCCGGTTGCAAGGAAAGGACGTCCCAGGATTATGGGAACTTCAGAATCCTCCTTACAATCCAGAATAACGAAGTCTGCAGGAAAGATGAATGAAGAAACTTTCACCAACACATCATTCAAGATACCCACAGGTCTTTTTACCGACCTATCAGCCATCACGAGCCTCATATTGGTTGGTGTCGGATCGCCTAGCCCCAACTTCTTGTAGATGGATAGTGGCATCAAATTTATGCTAGCACCTAGATCGCACAATGCTTTGGCAAAATCCAACGATCCAATAGTGCAAGGAATAGTGAAAGCTCCGGGGTCGGCCTTCTTCTGAACTATCGATCGGGTAGCAACTGCACTACAATGATGAACATTATCCGCTACCTCATAACTTGATGCCCGCTTCTTTGTCAACAGGTCCTTCATAAATTTTGCATACCCAGGCATTTGTTCAAGTGCCTCCACCAATGGAACATTAATGGTCAACTGCTTTAACATAGTCATGAATTTGCTGAACTTCGTGTCATCCTCCAACTTCTTCAATCTTTGGGGAAAAGGTGGTGGTGGGTATGGAAGTGTTCTTTCCATGGCTTTCTTCTCCTCTTGCTTCCGTTTTTCAGCTTTTTCAGGTTGCAAATTATTGGGTGCAACGTCCTTGACGTCGTGCGTGGCTTCCGCGGATGCTTTTTCTGTCGCCTTATCATCAATATCCACTACCTCGTCAACCACTTGCTTGCCTTTTGCTGAAGTTTCCAGCACCTTATCACTCCGGGTAGTGATAGCCATGCATGATCCATCGTTCCTTGGATTTTGCACAGTGTTGCAAGGTAAAGTGCCAGCCTTTCTTTGATTGAATACCGCAGATAATTGACTCAATTGTTGCTCCAGCTGTTTTATTGAAGTGGAATGCGAGTCAACCAATTGCTTCATAGAGGACAAGTCGTTCTTCACCTCATTCACTCCCGTATTAGTTGCCTCTACTCCTTTCAATAGTTTAGCCATCATATCTTCCATAGACATCTTTTTGGAATCAAACGCCTCAGCCTCATGATTTCTAGGAGGAATATACAAACCACTCCTGTCAGTCTTATCCTTCCAACTACCTTGATCACGGTCCTTGTATCCAGATTTATCATAATAGCTCCGACCTTGGTTTCCTTGGGTAATACCTCGGAAACCCCCCTGATTGTTCAAGTAGTTGGCTTCTTCTTCTGAATCAGATTCGTTTCTTCCATGTGATACCACGGCCTTAACTTTTTCGGTCTTCCCTGATAATAAATGCTTTGTAAGAAGATCCATTTGTGTTTTCATGTGCGCCATGTCTTGATCACGTTCTTCTTCTCTTCTCCTTTGTTCAGCAGTCATGCCAATAGATAAAGTGGGGCTTGCTACCTCAGAATCCCTGGTATGCCAAGCTCTACTTTGCTTCGTCATCCGATCTAGCATATTGCTTGCCTGACCAAAGGTGAGATCCATGAATGATCCTCCAGCCGCATTATCAACCATTGGCTTAGTCACCGAATTCAAAGCTCTGTATAATATCTCCATCAAGTGGACATTGGTCATATGGTGATTTGGGCACCGCATAAGCTTCGTTTTGAACCTCTCCCATGTTTCGTGGAGGGCTTCAGTGGGAAGCTGACGAAAGTTGCTGATTTCATCTCTCAATTGCGCCCTCTTGGATGGCGGAAAGAATCTTTCTAGGAAAGCGTCTCTCAATTGCCTCCAATTTATAATAGAATCAGGAGTCAGCCCATTCAACCATAGTGTTGCCTCCCCAGATAGAGACAATGGAAATAAGCGTAGTCGAATTACATTCTGTCCAACGCCAGGATTGTCGAATGACTTGCATGTAGAAATAAAGTTGATCAGATGCATATTTGGATCATCGCCTGCTAGTCCACCAAATAATCCCTTGAGTTGCAAAAGCTGAATCATGGTGCTAGTGATGTTGAACTTGGCTCCGGGCGCTAATGGTGGAAGAATAATGGCTCCTGTGGCACCAGCTTCGTCCAGATTGTCATCATCATCATCGAACGGTATTTGCATAGCTCGGCGTTCAGGCCTAAACCTAGCTTAACGATCTCTTCTCTGCATGGGTGCCGCCATCTCAGCAGTATGCCGTGGGTTTAGTAGCTCCTCATCGCCCAGGTCCTCATCATCAGGATTTGTTGCACGGCCTGGGTTATCAATATTCTGTTGATGCACTTGAGCAGCCATCCTTTCAATTTTACGTTGCGCATCCATTGATGCGCTGAACAAACCTGAAGAAAACAAAAACAAAAACTAAAAGTAAAAGTACGAGAATCTTTGACCAAAGGGTCTAGTAATTATCACAAACTTAATTGACACTCGTATTCCCCGGCAACGGTGCCAATTTTTGATAACGCTCAATCTACAGCTCTCGTAGGAGTGTAAAGCGGTCGTTAGCAAATATAGAACCCAACCTGGGTTGGGTGTCGATCCCACAGGGAATAGCTTGGCCAACAAGTAAGAAAAATTACTAAACTTTTGGTGCAAGTCTCGTAAGAGGGGGAATTCTTGTCGTGCAAGTAATTTAAATAAAGTATCAAAATAAAAGCTGAAAATAAAAAGAAAGAATGTTACGTGAGTTGTAAACAATGAGAATTGAAGCGTTGGGGTTATGTCCACCTTCTGAGTTATACGTCTCTATTGGCTATGAGTGTGTAGAATTGTGACATGCATGTGCTTATAGAGAATTGTATTCGATGGTAAATCCAGGCGTCTTTCGACCTATTTGAGGATTATTTCACTTTAACTCTTTCGAGCTTAAAGAGTGTCTAACGGTACGAATTCTCCAAGAGGTTAGTCCAGTTACGGCACTAGCTTTTTAATAGGAAAGGGTGTCCTACTACCTTGACATTATCTCTTTTCCAGACAGATAACCTTTCGTTCGAACAAGTTAAATGTTATACTGGCGTTATTCTATGCGTCTGCAGCCATAAGAATTTGCATTAAGATGAAGAGAATAATGATATAAGCGGCATACGTGTCACGAACTCATTAACTCACAGCAATAGATAGTATCTCATACGGCTTCCATAACCCCAACAGAGAAGTTTAGTTACCCATGAATGCGAAGGAAATCACAATTTGCATTGTTGTTATTATACCACAAGATTGATGATTTTCGTGTAGCACAAGTGGTAGGCGTGAGGCGTGAATTCCTTAGCAAAGTAACGTTTCTCTTGTTGCGGAAATTAAGAATTGAATAGATGAATAGAAGAAGAAAAATAGAATTAATGCGAAGATTAGAAGAGTTGTAATTGAGAAGTAGAATGTAGCTCTCCACTAAGGGAGGATTGTTTCTCTCCACTAAGGGAGGAATGAATAAAAATCTCTAGCATGATAGGGTATTTATAATACCCATATCCTAATCCTACTAAGCTAATGAAATACTTAACCCAATTGTACTAGGTTAATGTATCATTATCCTAATCCTAATAAGCTAATGAAATACTTAACCCAATTGTACTAGGTTAATGTATTATTATCCTAATCCAAATAATTTACTGCAAGTCCCCAAAGTCTTCAGAAATGTTGTTTTAGCCCGGGACAGATTTTTCATGCATCACTTTTGGTCCTTTAGGCGTCCAAACTCCCGTTCCTTCCTTCGTGAGCTTTCTTTGGCGTCAAGTAAGCCATAAAATGCTGAATTCTGCATCATTTATACCTGAAACTTTGCTAATCATGTTCGTTAGCTCACTTACAGGAAAAAGGACTAAAAGTGCATAAAATATATAGTTTGTTCTCAAAACATGGCACAAATATGGCCAAAATATATTGATATAGGCGCGTAAATTCGCCTATCATCAAATACCAAACACAAAAGATAAGTACATATATAAACTAGTACGGTAAGCAAAATAAACTAACACCGCTAGCCATGAACAAAAAACTCCAGCCCCCGAGGAGTGCACCCCTACTATTATCGATACCCTCCCACCCCTACCCTCTACTCTAATCCACTTCCTCCACACCTTCCTATTAAGGGTCATGTCCTCCGTTAGCTGTAACTGCTTCATATCATGCCTAATCACCTCCCTCTAATATATTTTTGGTCTACCTCTACCCCATCTAAAACCATCCATAGCCAGTATCTCACACCTCCGTACAGGAGCATCTAAGCCCCTCCTCATCACGTGCCTGAACCAACGTAACCTTACTTCTCGCATCTTGTCTTCCATCGAGGCAACTCCCACCTTCTCTCGAATAATCTTATTCCTTACCCTATCTTTCTTGGTATGCCCACACATCCATTGAAATATCTCATCTCCGCCACCTTCAACTTTTTGATGTGGGAGTTCTTAACTGGCCAACACTCCACTCCATACAACATCGCTGGCCGGACTACCACTCTATAGAACTTACCTTTAAGCTTTGGAGGCACCTTCTTATCACATAGAACTCCCAAAGCGAGCCTCCATTTCAACCATCTTGCCCCAATACGATACGTGACGTCCTCTTCAATCTCACCATTGCCCTGAATCATAAACCCCAGATACTTGAAACTCTCCCTCTTCTGAATGGCCTGAGAATCTAGCTTCACAACCACTCCAGCCTCCTACGACAAGTCACTGAACTTACACTCCAAGTACTCCGTCTTGGTTCTACTTAACCAAAATCCTTTAGACTCGAGCGTCTTCCTCCATATTTATAACTTATCATTAACTCCACCCCGAGTCTCGTCAATTAGAACCACATCATCTGCGAATATCATATACCAAGGCTCTTCCCTTGAATATGTCGCATCAAAATATCCATCACCAAGGCAAATAAAAATGGGCTAAGAGTCGATCCTTGATGCAACCCTATCACGATTGGAAAGTGCTCTGAATCTCTATCTACCGTCCTCACCCAAGTCTTCGCCCCATCATACATATCCTGAATCGCCCTAGTGTACACCACGGGCACCCCTCTATCCTTCAAGCACCTCCATAGAATCTCCCCGGGAACTCTGTCTTATGCCTTTTTAAGATCAATAAACACATGTGCAAGTCCTTTTTTCTCTCCCGAAACTGCTCCACTAATCTCCTTACAAGGTGAATGGCCTTATTGGTCGAGCGACCTGGCATGAAACCGAACTGATTCTCAGAAATCGTCATGATCCTTCTCATCCTTACCTCTACCACCCTTTCCCAAACCTTCATAGTATGACTCAACAACTTAATACCTCTATAGTTATTGCAACTCTGGATGTCTCCCTTGTTCTTATACACTGGAATCATCAAACTCCATCTCCACGCTTCAGACATCTTTGTTGTCCTAAAAATATTGTTAAACAACCTTGCCAACCACTCCAAACCTACCCCGCTAGTGCTTTTCCAAAAATCCACTGGAATCTAGTCTGGCCCCGTCGCCCTACCCCACCTTATCCTGCGAATAGCTCCCTTGACCTCCTCAACCTTGATACGCCTACAATACCCATAATCTCGACACTCCTTAGAATTCTCCAAGTCCCCCAACACGAAACCTTTGTCCCCCTCGTCATTTAAAAGTTTATGAAAGTAGGACTGTCACCCCTCCCTAATGAGATCATCCTCTACCAACACTATACCATTCTTTTCTTTGATGCACTTCACCTGGTCAAGGTTACGATCCCTCCGCTTCCTGGCCTTAGCCATCCTATACAACTTTTTATCTTTGTCTTTCTCCTCTAAAGCCGCATACAAGCGCTCAAAATCTATAGTCTTAGCCGTCGTAACTGCTAACTTAGCCTCTCTCCTAGCTACCTTATACTCCTCCTTATTCGTCTGTCTTTCCTCCTCATCCTTGATCGCAACCAACTTAGCATAAGCCATCTTCTTATATTCTACCTTTTGCTTAACCTCTTCATTTCATCACCAGTCTCCCCGATGTTTGCCAGATTGACCTCTCGAGACACCCAACACCTCTATAGCGGTCTCCCTAATTCAACTAGCAGTCGTCTCCCACATACTATCTGCACCTCCTCTACTCTCCCAAGCCCCCCTACTCTTCAAATTCTCCTTTATTTCCAAAGCACTAGCCAAAGTCAAGCTACCCCACTTAATCCTGGGCCGAGCCTCCAAGCTTCTCTTCTTTTTGCCCTTATTGATAACTAAATCTATCACCAACAACCTATGCTGAGTCAAAAGATTCTCGCTAGGTATGACTTTACAGTCCTTACAAAACGCTCTATTCTCTTTCCTAAGAAGCAAAAAGTCTATCTGAGTCTTGGTCACTGAACTACAAAACGTAATAAAGCGTTCCTCCTTCTTCGAAAAGCTTGAATTTGCTATCCACAACTCAAAAGCCCTAGAAAAATCCAAAAGGTAGCTCCTCCGTCATTCCACTCCATAAAACTAAAACCGCCATGCACATCCTCAAAACCTCTTAGCAAAGACCCAATATGCCAATTGAAATCCCCTCCCACGAGAAGCTTCTCAGTGCTCGGGATATTCCTCACTACTTTATCTAAAACCTCCCAAAACTCCTTCTTCTCCTTTTCGTCCAAACTTACTTGCGGGGCATAGGCACTAATAACGTTCACCGTAGACCCTCCAATGACCAACTTAATAGACATTAACCTATCACTAACTCTCTTTACCTCAACCACCTACTCCCTAAGTTCTTCATCTACTAAGATACCTACCCCATTTCTATGTCTCACGCTACTCGAGTACCACAACTTATAACCATCCACATCTCTCGCCTTAGTGCCTACCCATTTAGTTTCCTGGACACACACTATACTAACCCTCCTCTTTCGAAGAATCTTCACTAGCTCTATAGACTTACCCTGCAAAGTTTCTATGTTCCAAGATCCAACTCACAACCTAGAAGCTCCCTTATCCCACGTAACCTTACTACCCCTTTCCCCTAACCCCAAACTCGTCCCCAGCCCAGCCCCCCACCTCCCAACCCTGATCCCGACCTATGACATGACCCTAGTCTACCATTGCCAATTCCATCCACGACATTCTAAACTCATTTCACAAATTATTTAGATCAAATTCCTCACCCAACACTTCAAATATTGAAGCCCACTATAAACTTTTTCTTTTCAAACCCAAGCTTCCAATGATTGTATAAGACTCAATATCACTCTGATTTAGTTCGAATTTGATATACAGACTCTAATAGTGTTAGGGAGCACAAATCTAACACTAGAAACATAAGAAAACTCAAAAACTCAAGATGTGACCTAAGAGCTAAAACGTGAATAGTAATTTTTTTGTGATTTTTTAATTTTTCAAGACGACTAGACCCAAGATTGACTTTGTAGGAATGGAATCAAGCTCAACTCTGATATCAAATAATAGAGAATCAAACTACGATAACTATGATCAAATACAAAAGATAAAGTGACAATCAACAAGGGATAGAAGTTAGACACAAGAAAAAGGATTAACTAAGAACAAAAGGATATATTAAATCGTAATGCCCTCGATTGCAACTTAATCTAACACCTAATTCTTATGGTGACCAAGACGGATATAAACGCCCTTTAAACCAACGTTTCTAAACCAATTTTCAATAAAATTTGTCCAACACTCTCACTCAATGGAGAAGCATTCATCAACTCATCAATAATAAAGAAAAACTAAAAAAATAAGCTAGCCTCCAATGTATTTATAGTTTAGGCTAATTATTACACTTTTAGGGCCCAAAAGTGACTCAATTTCAAGAAAAGACCCACTAGAGGTTGTTTTGAGCCGCTCTTGAAATGCTAGAGCGGATTCAAAACGCCTTGAGCTCAAGTCCCTCCCAAGGGGCTTTCTAGCCCTATTTTGCCTTTCTCTTGCCTCCTCTAACGATCATTAGACCAATGTGAGTGCGATCATCAACAAATGACACCCTATTGATGTTAAGGAGACTTTTTCAAGTACCTTCTTTTTTATGAATAATCCTTGAATCCTTTGAAGCTCCCGAACTTGACTTCTAGTAAACGGCTTGGAGATAATCTGAATTATATCATCCTAGGCAGATGACCTATATTCATCATAATTAATCTCCAAAGTGGTGTTGGCGACCACTGCCTATTTATCCTCATTATTTCATCTACAAATCTACATGCACTATAGAAGCCTGAACTTATATCACTATTGATACAATCCAAATTGCCTCCGGATCTTTGACAAGGATGTTTATTGTTCAAGAGGTACATGACAACTCCTTGGTGCTATCAAAAGGTCACAATTGGATGGTGATTATCTTCAAGGAGAGTCAAAGGACGTTGAAGAGGCGAAGAGAGTGCAAGACAGGGCTAGCAAGCCCCGAAAAGAGGACATGCGCTCCATCTGCCTTGGAGGCGCACCCAACCTGCTCTAGATCTGCTAGAGCAGGTCAAAATAGTTCACTATGTCCTTAAGATGCGCTCCACAAGCTCCTGAAATGCTTAAGCGGGTGCAAAGTGGGCTACCATGCCTTGTTCTTTTCAAATGAGTCATTTTTGGCCCATAAGATGTAATAATTTAACTAGACTATAAATAGATATAAGACCTTTCTTTCATTTAGTAGGTAGATTTTGATGATTATGAATATTTACTCCTTTGAAAGTGAGTGGCAAACTTGAATTAACTTGTATTAATACTTTGTTTAGAAATGTAGATTATTTGGGAATCGATTTTTTAAAGTCTACGTAAGAATTAAATGTATTATTTTATTTAATTGATTGAGGATTAAAGATTTAATAGACCCTTTGTTTGCTTTCAATTCCTTTCATTGTATCGATCACTTGCTTTTTATCTATCCTTTATCTTTCATTTTTTCATCTTAGTTTTCAATTTTGTAGTTTGTACCTTTATCAACTACCAGTTTCCTCCACTACGTGCTGCCCTCTTATCTTGCCCTTCTTGCTTTTTTTCATCCTTGTGTGGCTGTTCAGTTTTATTAACTTGATTTGTTGCAGGTTCTACTGCTGCAGATTCAATACCAATCAATATTTGATCAACACAAACCAAGTCAATATTATTGGCCTCTTCTGTCTGTGGTACATGATACCCTGGAAGCTCCACATTATCTGTTGTTGAACTGTTATTCTCATCACTGTTCTTTCTCTCAGAAGTAACATTTTGCTCATCAGTCTTTTGCTGGTGCGTAACAACGCTTGTGATAATTGTGGAATCAATTGCAATGGTATCTTGTTAGATTGCCAAACACATGATTGACCCATTCTTTGGTTGATTCCCCTTTATGTACATCTTTATCTGATACATTACCAGCTTTTGTTTGTTATCATTCTCCTTTTCCATTAGGGTGTGTTTGGTATGATGGAAAATATTTTTCAAGAAAAATGTTTTCTTGGAAAATGTTTTCCTGAAAAATAAGTTGGTTTTCTATTTATTTTTTCATATTTGATTGGTGAGTGAAAAATATTTTCTGAAAAATATTTTATGGTGTTTGGTTAGTGAGTAGAGACTATTTTTTTAAAAAATATTTTCTAGTGTTTGATTAGTGAGTGAAAAAATAGTTTTTTAGAAAATACTACTAACTGGTAACTAGTATCAGTGTCTCTAGCAACTCAACAATTTGTAAGAACTAATTTAAGCATAGCAAATAATATCAATAGCGAATACTAAAATATTACAATCACTAAATTTAATCAACTATTAATTAGCAAATATAGGAGAAACTTTTCAATATTTTGTCAGGATAATCTCAAGATACTACAATCAATAGAAATATAACGGTACGATAAGTTTATTCAACCTCGTGAAACAAGTTACATCGATGACAAAATGAAATATGCAATTAACAAAAGTAATATAGGTAAGTCTTCCTCTATGCATATGAAAATAACAGTACATTCAACGAACATTGGAAATGGAAAAAATTCGGGTTTCACTATTTTTTATTTTAAGCAGTGAAAAATTGAAGCAAAGTACAGTGAAAAATATTTTCAAGTAATGTAAATTTTTGAGAAATATAATTTTTTTGAGTCATGTGAATATGAGTGTTGTTGGGATAGGAAAGAGGGATGGGGTGAAGGTGAGGGTGAGGTCATAAGTCACATTTGTCATTTTCTGAAAAATGACTTCCCTTGGCTCATGAGGAAATTCATTTTCTCTCAAATTGAGAAAAATAAGTTGTTGTGAAAAATATTTAAAAAAATATTTTATTACAACCAAATAAAAAAAAATAGAAAAACATTTTCCATCTTACCAAACACTATATGTTTTGAACCTTCACTGTTGTTATCAATGGCCTTGTCTATAGTATTAGAGGATACTCCTGCCTCCTCTCCTAACACATCAAATCTATTGCTCACCATTGGTGGATACTAGATACTGTCTGTTTCTGCTTGCTAGTATTTTTGTCTTCACCACATCTCATCTATAACCTCCACTTTATTTTCATCTTTACCTTTGTTTCTGTTTCTGCATTCATCATCCCCGTGACCCTGCATTTTATATTCTTCACAATATTTAGGAAGATGATCATATTTGATAGGGATAACTTCAATTATCTATTTCCCGTTGCTTCATTAACAATATCCATGAAAACCGATTTAGGAAGCTTTCTTTTAAATGAACAATTATGAACAGTATAAGCAAAAATTAAAAATTATTAATTTAATAAATAAAAATTTAAAATTACCTCAAAATGAAGCTAATTGGAAAAAAAACTTACGACACACGTGTAGTTAAATCCCAGACGTGTTGCTACAATAATTGGGCCAATGGC
Source organism: Capsicum baccatum var. pendulum (assembly GCA_030864225.1). Classification (NCBI taxonomy): domain Eukaryota; kingdom Viridiplantae; phylum Streptophyta; class Magnoliopsida; order Solanales; family Solanaceae; genus Capsicum; species Capsicum baccatum. The sequence goes on along the minus strand of CM061551.1, from coordinate 29,061,956 downwards.
ACGTGGTCCCTGTAACGGTATTTGGTGACATTGGGTCTCTTTCACGTCACATCCCATCAATTTTCCTTATTCCTCAAGGCCAGGTAGTTGCTGCTTCTTCTCTATCACTTTCATCGCATGTACATTTTGCACTCTTCTTGCTTCTTTCAATTTAGATGATGTCACATGGATAGTGAGTATTTAGGAGTGAGTAAGAGTGAATAGCGAAATTGAATTAAATTAAAAGAAATATTAATTATTGGTTTGGCTTGATTTAATTTGGTATTGAAAAAAAAAAAAACAATTATAATTATAATTAATTTGATTTGGTTTAACTAAACTAAAAAAAAAGGTCATTCAATCCGAACTAATTCAATATTATATTTGTATAATTTTTTTATTTAATATTTAAAGTTATGTTTTTAAAAACACCTAAAATAGTTGTATCTTACTAGGACTAAAGAAAGATTTGAAGAACAAATTCATTATACGTTTATACAAAGACTTTATCTGGAAAAAATTTCAAAAAAAAAAAGAAGAGAAACTCAAAAAATTTCAAAATTCAAAAACTTCAAATTTTATTAATTTGATTTGATTTATGAATTTAAAAATCTAATATAAACAATTTAATTTGATTATTTAAAAATTTTGAACCAATCCAATTATGTACCGCCTTAGTGAGTACATCCATCTTCATAGGAACTAAGGGGCCGTCTGGTGTGAGGTATAAGTTATAATAATTTCGATATAAATTGTGGGATTATTTCCTATATTTGATTGATGAGATAAGTTAGTCAAGGGATTACTTATCCCACCAATTATGTCTTAGTGATGGGATAAGTTATCCCATATATATGGTGGAAAAATTAATTTCGAAATAATTAATTTTGAAACTAATTATCTCGAGATAATTTGTTCCCAACCAAACGACCCTTAAGAGTGTGTTTGGTAGGAAGGAAAACATCTTTTGAATAATGTTTTTCAATTTTATCATGTTTGATTGACTTAAATATTTTCCAAATCAACTCATTTTTTTCAAATTTAAGAAAAATAACTTCCCTTCAAAAAGTGTGAAAAACAGCTTTCAAAACTCTCTTTTAATTTCACTCTCAACTTGAAATGTTCATATAACTCTCAAAATCACTCACCCCTACCTCAACCCCTAATTCCCAATCCCCTACCACCCCAACCCTTACACCCCGCTTCTATTCAACAAAAATATTTAATTTTTGTAAAAAAATATTTCAAATATTTTTCTTACCCCCACCCCTTATCAGTCCCCCTCTAAAAAATATATTTAATTTTTTTTTCAAAAATCTAACTTTTTTCTTACCCAACTCCCTACCCCTACTACCCTCCTTCCCCTCCCAAAAAAATTTAATTTTTAAAACTTATTTTTTTTTAAAAAAATAAAATTTTATCCCATCCTCACTCCCCTATCCCAATCCCCAACCCAACCCAACCTCCTACCCCCACCCCACCCCTCCCCTCAAAAAAACTTTTAAAAAAATATTTTTTAACAAAAATTCAAAACTTTTTTCCTACCTCACCCCTTACTCCCCCTCCCCCCCCTCCCCCCAAAAAATAATTTTTTTAATTTCTTTTTTTCAATTTATTTTTTTTCTTACTCCACTCTCACTCTCCTACCCCCTACTAACCACACCCCCTTCTCCCCCCCCTCCCCCTCCACCTCAAAAAAGATTATTTTTAATTTTTTTAAAAAAAAGATTTAAAACTTTTTTCTTATCCCATTCATACCACCTATTCTGACTCCCCGCCAGCCTTCCTCCCAAAAAAAAATTTTTTTTTTAATTTATTTTTAAAAAATAATTCAAAAAATTTTCCTTATCCTATCCGTTCTTTGTGTTTTTTGTTAAATATATACAAATACTTTTAGAAAATATTTTTTCTAATTGCATAACGGACACAAGAATATAAGTAAGAAACAACTTATTTTCTTTGAAAATGTGTTCCTCCTCCATATCAACACACCCTAAAAACGGTATTTTTCAAGGTCAAAAATATTTTTCTAAAAAATATTTTCTAGTCTTTAGCTAAACACTAAAATGTATTTTTCAAAAAATATTTTTTTATTCACCAATCAAACACTAAAAAATACTTTTCAAAAAAATCTTTTACTCACCAACTAAACATAAGAAAGTAACAAACCAACTTCTTTTCTAAGAAACTATATTCCTTGAAAAATATTTTCCTTCGTACCAAACACAACCTTAGGCACAACTATTTTTAATTGAACACGTGGCAGTGTAATTGAAATTATCACCTCTTAGCAACTCAATTGTTCCCTTATAGTATGATAATCATATTTTCTCCATTTCATATTAATTGAACACATATTATTTTATAATAATTAAGAAATTAAAAATAAGAAAATAAGTTTACTAATTCATTTCTTAGAAGACTTCTTGAAAACTTTACAAATAAGTGTAAATATTTTCAAGAAAAATTAATTACAAGGATAATAATAATAAAAAAATTAATTAATACTTTTTTGATCTAATAAGGTAACCAACTAATATGAAACAATAATTATTAGTAAAATGAACAACTAATATGAAACGCAGGGATGACAGTGGAGCGGTGTGGGTGCAGGGCGGTGCGGATTTTCAGTTATGTGGGACGGTGAGGATTTTAGACTATGTGGATGTGGTGTGGATGTGAAGTGGGTTTAAGTAAGTTTTTTTTTTAAATGGTTCGGGGTGGATTGCAGGTATAAACTAAAAAAAAAAAGTTAAAAATTAGTATTTTTCTCGTAAATCTACCTAAAATTATATGTACTCTTCACTTAAAATTTTATGATACGTAAAACAACATGTATAACACTACAAATAAATAATTTTATAACTTATTTAATTTCATTATTTATCTTAATGAAAATTTAATATTTGATCATTATTTGTAAACGTGATACCTTTTAAATAATTTCTTAGTCAACAATGATATAATAGAAATTGGTTGTTATTGTTTCCTAGTATTAAAAATACTATGATTTTCAGTGGAGTTACAAAATTTTCAAAGAAGAAAGAGAAAAGACATCTTCCCCCTGAACTTGTCCCGCTCAACTTACTTTATCACTTAAACTAAAATTTTATTTATTCACTCCCGTTAACATCTTTAAAGTGTATTAGTTTCACCCCTCAAAACTGTACCACTCTCACAATGGAGAGTGTATTACACTCGCCTACACATCAATGCCACGTCATTGCCACGTAAGAAATTACTATTTTTCTAAAAAAATTAATCCCCCACACATTATTTTTATATAATTTTTTAAAAATAAAAAATATATATGTACTATTATATATATATATATATATATATATATATATATATATATATTAAATAAAAAAGGCACCCCCACCCCCATTTTCTTTCTTCTTCACATCCACCCACCCACCCTGCCTACCCCGTCTCTCTCTGTTTTCTCCTCTTGCAGCCCTTACCCCCACCCCAACCCTACAAGCGCATCCCTCTCCCCTCCCCCTCTTTTTTCTTTCATTTTTAGATCATCCCTCCAACCCCCACCTCCTACAAGCGCCCACCTCCTTCGCCCTTCTCGTCCAGCCCCTACCCATTTTTTCTTTCATCTTCGAACCATCAAAAACCCCAGTCCCCGCATCAAATGCAGCCCCCCTCTCCCTCTTCTTCCAGCACCCCACCCCCAACCCCCCACATATTACTCATAATTATTCAAAATTCAAAATCAATTTAGTATTTTCATAATTCAACAACTCATGTAACCAAATAACATCATATACACTAACAAAGAATAATTCTATACTGGTAACAACCAAAATCAGAAAAAAGAAAAGTAAAAAAAAAAACTTCATTTTTTTCAAAGCTTTAAACTGAAGGGTGATCTGTTTTTCTTTTTTTGGTATAAGAATGTTGTATTCATGTTGAATTTTAATGGGTATTTGTTAAAATTTTATTTTTATTTGTAGATTTTGTGAATTTCAAATTCTTGATTGTGTAATGAGTAGTTCAAAATTGGAGGGACCATCGGTTCCATTGAAGGTTGAGATGGTGTTCAATGGAGGAAAATATTTAATTTAGTACCCTTGTGGTTGTTCTTTGGTGGTGTTAGTGGAGGAAAATGAAAAAATTGAAGGAAAGTGTTAATGGAGGAATTTGAGTGTTGTTGTTGATGTTTTGAAGAAGAAAGAAGCAAAGGTGTCTATTTTTAAAATTTTTATTATATTTTAAATATAATATTGCTGAAATTATTTTTTTTGTACAAATAAACGCGCCCCTTTATTTTTAAAATGTCACGTCAACATTAGGGAGGAAAAAAAATACACTTTACAGATTTTAAGGGGGGTAAATAAACAGAAGTTTAGTTTAAGTGCTAAAGTAAGTTGAGCGGACAAGCTTAGGGGGGAAATCCTGTCTTTTCTCAAAAAGAAAAAAGCAAAAATGTGTGGCGGTTCGGTGCGGGTATGCGCGAGTATGAGTGTGGTGTGGATTTAAAGGTGACGCAGTGTAGGGTGATTTTAAAATTTGCGGGTTTAGAAAAAATCCGCATCGCACCATTACCATCCCTAAGGAAACGGAGAGAGTAATAAAATGAGAGGAAAAAATCAGATCAAACATTTAATTTAACTAGTTTAACCGCACGTGTAACGTTTGACTATTTAAAATTAAATGATTTTATCTATTGCAGAGATTTTTAATAAAAGTATAAAAGTCAAAAATCTTTCACACTTTAATATAGTAATGTAAACATAAACATATATGCACATATATATTACCATCAAAAGTTTCAAGTGGTTGATGGATCATTACTTTTGCATTTGCCATGAAGTAACTCTTTTCCTTGTTGCCACAGATTAAGAGAGATGCATCAATTTGAATTATATTTGTATTATGATTATTTTTATTTTTTGTATATTTAAAATCTTTTCTTATTTTAGATTCAAATATTTACAAAATCATTGATACATTCTTCTTACGTCCTTAAAACTTTTAAAAACTGATACTTTTTAAATTTTTCTTATTCTAACGATTTTCTATTTATTTATAGATTTTTTAAGTCTCCTTAAAATAAAATTTAGTTGATTTAGAATTCTTAAATTAATGAAAAACATATTAATTTTCATTAATTTTAATGACTTCTAATAAGCAAAGGTTTTACCATAAATATGTTTAATTAATTTCCAACTCTTAAAATAGGAAAAACAGTGAAATTCTGATGACTTTACATAAGGAAAAGTTTTCTCATAAATATATTTAATTAATTTTCAACTCTTAAATAAATATTTAAAAAAATAGCGAAACGACGATTTTGTCTAAAGCAAACACTTTTAATGAAGGGCAAAAAGTTCAAACAATATTTCTAGGTCCTTCACAATGAGGTGTAGGTGACACAAGTCTTAATTATTGAGTGGAAGTGACAATTACTTTATTATGAATTAAAAAAGTTTGGTAAGTTTGAGAATAGCCCAAAAGTTTTTAAATTGACACTTTGATTCAAATGTTAACCTAATATAACGGAAAACGGAGGGAAAAAAGGCGCATTTCTCTCTCTTCTCATCCGTTGTTGTCTCCTCTCTCTTCTCAATTTTTGTTGTTCATTACTGTTATTGCTTTATTCGTCATCTTCTGTTTTATTATCATCATCTTATACTTCATTATTGTAACGACCTGAAACCACCCCCTAGTCATTACACGGTGCTTACGACCCCAAAGGACCACAAGCTAACCCATGAATGATATCTACTGTGAGCACTGAATAATAATACTGTATATAATGTAAAATTGGGTTGAATTGTCATAAGGTACAAAACATCTGAAAATACTGAATAAGTGTATCAACTGAAATAAAAAATCTGTAAAACTTGAACACTGTCTGAAAACTAGTTTGAAAAGCCTCTAATCTGAACTGTCTAAGAGCGGAGTTGAAGGGACAATCCCCCAAATAACTTCATCTACTGAAATACTGAAACTACTGAAATAATGAAGTAAATGAATATCCTCGAATAATGAGGACTCACTGCCAAATCTACTACTGGCTGAATCTGACTATGTGCGGTCAGGAACTTGAATGTTCGAACCTATGATATAAGACATCATAGCACAAGAGAAAGTATGTGTCAGTCCGTGGAATGTACTGGTATGCTAGATGAGGTAAGACTGAATGAAAGGGTTCATATGAATGAACAATAACTAACTGAACAATATAGAGTAACTGAATGTGAGAGTACATAAATAATCGAATCTACTATCAATACTGGGTATGCAATCTGTGCATATAGATATACTGTACCTGAGATTTTCTGAAGCTAAGTACTAAGTTCTGATACTGAGTAACTGATAATTTGTGAGTACTAATACTGATTGACTGCATCTGACAGTCCTGACTCTATAGAACTTAACTGAGTTCTATACTGAAGAGTGAAACTAAAACCGTGGGAGGTAATCATCTAACCGACATGCCCTAAATAAGATAAGATAACTAAGTTGGGGTCCTATCTGTAACCCCAATTGGAAGGGTGTTAGCACCATGCCATGGGTACTAACAACTGCTGTGGAATCAGTCCTAACTAATGGGTGACCCTTGAGATCAGTCCTAAACTAGCAGGTGATCCCTGAGTATGTCATTCTTATCTAACGGGTGACATCTCTTAACCTACGCTGGTTACGTAGTTCTGAAAGTTAGAAATTACTTCTAGGGACCCAGTCCAAGCTAACGGGTGAGACCCCATTCCTAGGCTCGCTCGGTGAAGAATCCTACTCCCAACTGAAAGACGTTGAACTGAGTATACTAAACTGGACGGGACTGATACAGAGTTTACTGAGTTTTCCTGAGTTCTACAACTGATTGAGTTCTACTGAGTTCTGTAACTGACTGGATTCTATAATTGAGACATGACTGATACTATTTTGTAATTGATGTTGGTTCTAGGTACACAGCTAAATTGGCAGGTATTTAATACCCCCAGGACTCGATAGCATGAAAAGTAAAGCAAAACATAACCTTGAATAACATAATAATGTTCACTTGGTCATAATTCATCTATAGAGACATTTTATCAAACATTTGTAATGCATTAGCTTGTACTTGAATGGGGAATACATGTTATCATGCTATAATGACATTATTTCATTCTCATGGACAATTTATCAAACACATAAGATGCATACTTGGTTCATTAAATCATAAACACTTAGGGTTAACATGGTTACAACAATGAACTTGCTAATTGACTGGTTTATCATGAATATCATGTAATTCAACATATACTAGAATCAATTCTTGGAACTTGTAATCTAAATCATGGATTAAAATTCAAACAACATCATGAACATAAATTTAATCTAATTCAAACATGAAAATCATAAATCATCAATCTTGTATTTTGCAAAAGGATTTTTGGGCTCCATGGAAGGTAAGGATCCATGGATGAACATCTAACATACCTTGAAAGATTCTTTCTTCAAGGTTCTTGGAAGAAATCCTTAGACTTGTTCTTGATTTCTTGAACTAGGGTTTTTGCCTTTTTTAGAGAGAATGTTCTTTAATTTGGGGATGAATTGAATAATGAGTAGCTAAGGACGTTTTTAGGGATTAAATCCTGTATATGGACATAATAAAATTGTGAGAAAGGACTATTTTAACCCTGGGCGTCCTTTCAATTTTTTGTGAAAATTTTTCAAACTGGGCACCTGGCGCGATGCGCTACTATCGCATTGTGCCACTGGAAAGTGGACAACTAGAAATTAGGCTGACAGTGCAATGCGGCGCCATCACGGTGCCTCACTAGTTGCAAATTTTTCCTTTGACGCGACGCGACATGATCGCAGAGTCACATTGAAAAGTGACAATTGGAAAAAATATAGTGGCATGATGTGGTGGTATCACTTTGTCTCACTGGAAAATGACAAATGCCATTTGGACTGCCTCCGTAACACGCTAGAGTACCAAGTGGTACATTGTCTTACTCTTCGCTCGGGTGTCGAATTTGGGCAAATTTAATATCGATGGAAAGCTTATTCAATTTCTCAAATAATGAAAAGTCAAAATATTGAAAATTCCATAGTATAAAAGTGAATTCATCTTTAAATCAAGTATCTAACATTTTTAGGATGAATTTAAGCTAGGTAAAAGTATGGAGTGTTACAATTATCCTCTTCATATTCTTCTTGTTGATCATTGTTGCTATTGTTGTTACCACAACTGCTGCTCTTTGACCAATTTTTTAGATCAAATTTTATTTCATACATCACTTTCGACTTTGGCATTTACTTGATAGGAGACTTTGGTAAGTCAAATTATGCTTTTTAGTTGAATTTGTCATCTGGGTAACTGCTAGTATGCTATTTTTTCAACAATAGCTAGCACATGAATATGAATGCAACATAAGAGTCATCTGTTTAAATAGATCCATAATATATTGCACCAGATAGGTATTCTGTTGCAACATAAGACTCATATGTTGGATTCATATTTATGGTTCTATAGTGCCCGTAATATGAATCAAATAGATGGGTAATCTGTTGCACCATATTAGCAATCTATTCCAATAGATAATTAATTTGTTGCACGATATTAGCAATCTATTCCAATAGATAATTAATTTGTTGCACCAGATTAGTAATCTGTTCAAACAGATAATTAATCTATTGCACAAGAATATTTATCTGTTGCAATATATTTACTTCTGTTGCAGTGAATGAATAATCTATTTTAAACAACACAATATAGCTCTTGTCACAAACCCAACAGATAACCCGTATATTGATCTCTTGCTATTGATACTGGATTCAAATTATTTCTTAATCGTAGACATATTTATTGAGAATAAGAAATAGAAAGAATGAAAATTAAATAAGAATTAAAACGTCAAAGTGGATGAAACATAAATTTTTTACTAAACAAAAAAATAAAAATGCATAGGTAAAAGAAATATTTCATATGTTGGATTCATGTTTATGGTTCTATAGTGCCCCTAACATGAATCAAACAGATGGATATTCTGTTGCGACATATTAGTAATTTGTTCCAACAGACAATTAATCTGTTGCACCAAATTAGTAATTTGTTCCAGTAGAAAATTAATCTGTTGCACAAGAATATTTATCTGTTGCAACATATTATAATTTTTTTACAACAGATGAATAATTTGTTTCAAACAACACAATATAGCTCCTGTCACAAACCCAACAGATAACCCGTATGTTGATCTCTTGCTATTTATACTGGATTCAAATTATTCTTTAATCGTAGACATGTTTGTTGAGAAGAAGAAATAGATAAAATAAAAATTCAATAAGAATTAAAACGTCAAAGTGGATGAAACATAAATTTTTTATTAAACAAAAAAAATAAAAATACATAGGTAAAAGAAATATTTCAGATGTTGGATTCATATTTATGGTTCTATAGTACCCGTAACATGAATCGAACAAATGGGTATTCTGTTGCGACATATTAGTAATTTGTTCCAACAGACAATTAATCTGTTGCACCAGATTAGTAATCTGTTCCAACATATAATTAATTTGTTGCACAAGAATATTTATATGTTACAACATATTATAATTTTGTTGCAACAGATGAATAATCTTTTTCAAACAACACAATATAGCTCCTGTCACAAATCCAACAGATAACCCGTATGTTGATCTCTTGTTATTGATATTGGATTCAAATTATTTCTTAATCGTAGACATGTTTGTTGAGAAGAAGAAATAGACAGAGTGAAATTAAATAAGAATTAAAACATCAAATTGAATGAAACATAATTTTTTTATTAAACAAAAAAAATAAAAATACATATGTAAAAGAAATATTTCATATATTGGATTCATGTTTATAGTTCTATAGTGCGTGTAACATGAATCAAACAAATGGGTATTCTGTTGCGACATATTAGTAATCTGTTTCAACAGACAATTAATCTGTCGCACAAGAATATTTATCTGTTGCAACATATTATAATTCTGTTGCAACAGATGAATAATCTTTTTCAAACAATAAAATATAGCTCCGGTCACAAACCCAACAGATGAACCATGTGTTGATCTCTTGCTATTGATACTGGGATTCAAATTATTTATTAATTGTAGACATGTTTGTTGAGAAAAAGAAATAGACAGAATGAAAATTAAAACGACAAAGTGGATGAAACATAAATTTTTTATTAAACAAAATAAATATAAATACATTTATACATAGGTAAAAGAAAAAATAATCTAATTATTATTATTATTATTATTATTATTATTATTATTATTATTATTATTATCATCATCAATGTAAAACCCCACAAAATTCTCTCGTAGTCTGAGCCTTAGAGCGTGTCAAGTGAAGCGTAAATCCGGCCCTAAAATATTAAGAAGTGACTTCCCAAGTAAGAAATATTTTAAATCACATAGAATTTCCCTAATATCGACTTTTTAGCATGTATATAATTGAATAAGCTTTCCGTCGATACCAATTTAGTCAAAATTCGACATCGGATGAGGAAGTTATGGCCGTTTTACTAAAAGTTGTCGAAACCGCCCAGGTGCGATGGACAGGTTGATGGATCGTCGAGCTTGTGATGGACCGTCGCCCAAACCGTCGCAACCAAGGCAATGGCTCTCTCTTCTAGCCTAAGTGTGACGGCCAAGACGACGAACCCTCAAACTAGCGATAGACCATCGCTAAGACCATCGCAACTGAGGCAGTGTGGCCTTTTTTCTGACCAACGTGCGATGGACGATTCAACGGGCCGTCAGACTAGTGACAGACCGTCACTCCGACCATCACAAATCCCGTTCAGTATTTTCACTCATTTTTAAAAAGGGCTTTTTGGTATTTTTCACCCTTTTAACCCTTATATATATCTTGAACAAAGCTGAGGGGTTCATTATTCATCTTCAACATCAAAGCTAGGCTTTCCTACAAAATCAAAACCCTTTTTCAACAAAAATCAAGAATATCTCCAAGAGCCTTCAAGAAAGAGTTTCCTAAGGTATGCAGATGTTGATTCTTAGGTCCCTTTCACCCAAGAAGTTCAAGAATCCTTTTCTAAATTCAAAGATCTTATGTTTAAGAGTTTTCATGGTCCATGTTAATTGAAATTGAAGTTCATGCTATTATTGAGTTTTAATTCATGTTTTGTTTATGAGGTTTCAAGCTTTAACCCTAGTATTTGATATTCATGTGATGTTCATGATAAACCCTCTTCAAGTTGTTTATTAAATGATGTGTTTATGTTAATTAAATGTAGAAATTGCTGAATAAGCAAAGCATGCTCCCCATATATTTGACAAAATGCTTATGTGAAGGAATTAGAGCCATTATAGTATGTTGACTAGAAATTCCCAATTGTGTGCAAGCTCATGCATGCCAAGTGTTTGTTGAAAATCCTTAGTGAATGAATTGTGGCATGATAGCATAAAATTCCCGAATTATGTGCTCTTTACTACATACTAAGTGTTTGATGCAAGACCTACTTGAACGGAGTATGATTCAATAGCATGTCTTCCTATATTATCACATGTTTATGATTTCTAAATCTTGAAGAGATGCTTTAGTGATTGTAATGGTGAATGAATGTCCATGGTTATGATTATTCAAGAATGGTTATGTTTTACTTTTATGTTATCGAGTCCTGGGGGTATTTATACTCGACAATTTAGCTGCAGTCTAGAGCCAGTGTTAGTTTTCACAATAATCTCAGTCAAGCCACGATTCTCAAAACTCAATGAGTTATAGAACCCAGAACTCTTAGATAGTTACAGAACTTAAGTAATCTCAATAATCTAAGAAATCTCAGTAATCTCAGTATCGTTAGTATTCGAGCCTCAGTTCAGTACTCAGCTCAGATCAGTAGTATTCAAGTGTTCAGTTCAGAGCTCAGTATTATTCAGTCAGATAACAAGATTCAGTAGTATTCCATCAGATAATGGAACCAAGTGAACTCAGCTTAACTCGGTCAGATCATTCAAGAAATATGATCAGGAACAGATTCAACTCAGTTTAAGTTCATTTAAGAATCAGTTCAGAGTGATTCAGTTGGGAGTAAGAGCTAGCACCAAGTGAGTGCATGGATGACGGTCTTCCTGTTAGAGAGGCAGAGTCATTAGCAGCAATCCCTGAACTCCAGAACTGCGTAGCCAACGCAGGACCAGGAGTCACCCGTTAGATTAAGTCTAGACTATCATACTGCCTTAGGCTTGACTTTCTGTTCAGGGTCACCCATCAGAGAGGCTTGACCAGAGTAGAGGTCTTTACCCGTGGCACGGTATTAACATCCTTTTCAGCTGGGGTTACAGGTTGGACCCCACCAATTCAGATTTGAGGTATATCGGTTAAGTGAGAACTCCTACAGTTGCAGTTTCAGTATCAGTCTTCAGATAGAACTCAAAAATCAGGATTGTCAGATACAGTCACCTATCTCAGTACGAAACTTAAATGGCTCCATAGATTTATGGACCACCTGCTAGATAGGCCTGGTCTCTCATAAAGTTAATCAGTATCAGTACTAATAGATCCAGAGATCACCCGTTAGATAGGTCTGATCTCAGTCTTAGATTCAGTTGAGAATTCTCATTATTAGATCCCGAGATTACCCGTTAGATAGGCCTGATCTCAGTCTCAAGTTTAGTTGATTATTCTCATTATCAAATTCAGAGATCTTTCGCTAGATAGGTCTGATCTCAAACATAATCAGTTTTTATCATTGATAGTAGATTCAGGGATCATCCGTTAGAAAGGTTTGATCTCAAATTTAGTCAGTTAATTGTAGCAAGCTCAGAACTCAGTTATTGATATGAGTAGATTCAGTTAATCAACTTCAGTATCATCAGTTTCCGAGATCACTTGCTAGATAGTACTGATCTCAATTTTAGCACTCAATTATCAATATCAAAAGTTTCAGTTATCCTGTATCTTAATATTAGTAGTGAGTTCAAACATCAGTAAAGTAGTATCTGAGTTTTAGTATTCAGAGTCACGCTGATTTTAGTTATGGTTTGTGCATTCATGCATATGTTCTCATTCAATACTCTTATGATTATTCAGTTAAGTAATTGCTCATGCATAAGCCCTTGCATTTAGCCTTACCTCTTCTTGCATACTCAGTATATTCCCATGTACTGACACATTTATGCTATGGTGTTTTACTTTACATCATAGGTTCAGAGGCACGAGATCCAAAGTACCCTTATCAGCTCAATCCCAGTCAGCAGTAGTAGATGTAACAGTGATTCCTCTTCATTCGAGGATGATTCTTATTTTATTATCACATCAAATTTAGTTTATTTTCAATAGACGGAGTTAGTTAGCGACATGTCCCACTAACTCCACAGTTCAGACAGTCTAGAGGCTTTTCGGACAGATGTATCAGTATTCAGTATTCAGTTTTCAGTTTTGAGTATTTTAGATATTTTGAACCTTATGGCAAGTTTTCTGCTAGTTTCCCGCATTTATAATATTATATTATGCAGAGCTCGGATACAGATATCAATAAAAGGTTAGCTTGTGATCCTTCGGAATTATGAGCATCGTGTAATGACTAGGGGTAGTCTCGGGTCATTACAATCATTATTATTATTATTATTGCCAGCCGACCAATCTTCAACCAGCAGCAGCAGTGCCCTTCTTATCCTGCAGATCTCTTGCAACATCCTTATTCTGACAGTGGCCAACTCTCATTGTATGTCATGAACCTGCTTCTGCAGTTCCTATACGGTGTCTCATAAAATAGCGACATCCCACACTGGATCATCCATATCTAGAACATGCATAAATTGATAAAAAATATAAAAACAAAAGTAAAGAAAAGAATTTGAAAGTAATACAACGTATATTTACACAAAAAGCAAGAAAAAACTTACCAGAGACAGGAAAAAGCTATCAAGTCCTTGAAAAGAAAGTAGTTGAAGGTGTAATATAAAAGACAAGAGAAAGTAATAAATAAATATGTGTAGTAGAATGAACGAGTAAGGAGGGACCTAGTTATAGAGGATTGAATTTGAATGAGTTAGTCAAAAAAGCGCGACTGTTCACCTTCATTTATTAATTACATTAAAACTGATGACTTTTTTACTACTGTGAAAAGTTATGACTTAATTTGTTCTTTTCAGTAATCATTTTTAGTGAGTTGTGGCAACAAATTATATATATGTTGCATCAGATAATCCATCTGTGACAACATATACACCATTTGTTGCAATAAATCTACAATCTGTTACATCAGATAATATATCTGTTGCAACATATATCTTTTTAATAATCATCATATTTTTATCTTTAATCCAAATTTGGTGATTTTTTTATTATATAAATTAAAAAAATAGATTCAAAAATAAAAAAGTGTGATTGTTCACCTCCATTTATTAATTACATTCAAATTGGTGACTTTTAATTACTGTGGAAAGTTATGACTTGCAAGTTCTTTTCAATAACCATTTTTATTGAGTTTTAGCAACAAATTATATATTTGTTGCATCAGATAACCCATCTATGACAATAGATATACCATTTGTTGCAACAAATCTATAATCTATTGCATCAGATAATATATCTTTTGCAACATATATCTTTTTAATAATCAATATATCTTTATCTTTAATCCAAATTTGGTGACTTTTTTATTATATAAATTTAAAAAACAGATTCAAAAATAAAAAGGCGCGACTGTTCACCTCCATTTATTAATTACATTCAAACTGGTGACTTTTTTATTACTGTAAAAAGTTTTGACATGATAAGTTCTTTTCAGTAACCATTTTTATTGAGTTGTGGCAACAGATTATATACTTTTTACATCAGATAATCCATCTGTGACAACAGATATACTATTTGTTGCAATAAATCGATAATCTGTTGCATCAGATAATATATTTGTTGCACATATAAGCTATCTTTTTTAATAATCAATATATATTTAATCCAAATTTGGAGACATTTTTATTATATAAATTAAAAAATAGATTTAAAAATAAATGTGTCAAAGAGTCACGATCAGTTTTTAAAATTAAATAACTGTTCTTTTATGACTATAAATTGTGTTTATCATTTATTTTCTTATTTTACGAACCATTTTTCATATGAAAAAATTCATTACTAAAGACTTTTCACCCTCTTAATAATAATAATAATAACTCCTTTTTTATTAATAATTGCCTGTTACAACATATGATCCATCTGTTTAGGTAGATCCGATATAATAAATGAAAATACATACGCTAAAAGGAAAAACATAACCTATTTATTATTACTACTATTATTATTATCATTATTATTATTATAAGTATTACTATCACTACTTTCATTGTCGGATGGACAATTTTCATCCAGCAACAGTAGGACCCTCCTCAACCTTGCTCTGAAGTCGGCCAAATTCCTCTGGAGTTCATCATACTGCCTTCGATGTTCCCGAAAGGACTAGATATAAATCTTCTTGTACAAATCTAGATTAGCCATATCTAAAAGTGTAGTCGTAGAATGAACAAATAA
The DNA here is from genome assembly GCA_030864225.1 of Capsicum baccatum var. pendulum. Taxonomy (NCBI): domain Eukaryota; kingdom Viridiplantae; phylum Streptophyta; class Magnoliopsida; order Solanales; family Solanaceae; genus Capsicum; species Capsicum baccatum. The sequence goes on along the minus strand of CM061551.1, from coordinate 29,046,505 downwards.
GGAGGGACCTATTTATAAAGGAAGAAGTTAGTCAAAAAGCCACGGCTGTTCATCCCTTAATTAAATAAAACTTGCAACTTTTTAAATATGTAAATTAAAAAAATGGATCTAAATAAACATTGTACAATCTTTATTGTATTTCAGAAAGAAAAGAAAATTGTTTTAAAATAAATCTAACAGATGCATAATCTATTGCAAAGTACATTCTATCTATTGGATAATTTACAAAATATTAAAACTGTTGCAATAGATGCATATACCTATTTGATATTTCCAATAGATAAGTCATATGTTGGAACAGATTGATCATTTGTCGTAACATATGTCTATAATTGTTTGATAATTTAAACAGATGTGGCATCTGTTGCAACTTGTTAGTCATCTGTTTATTCAATTTAAGCCATAGATGGGCTAGAAAGAATAAGGTGCCTGCAAATGGATGGATCTACTTTCTTGTGTGGGAGTTAAGTATTACCGATAAGGTCATCTGGACAATACACATAAATTACAATATTTTTGTGAATGCAGTTTATAGCCGATTAGGCACTAATCATTCAAACAAGATCCTACATTGTACAGTTAAGTTTGATGGGTTCGAATTGATAAGGCTGAGGGCTGTATAAAAATGGTGTAGATACCTGTTATGAATTACTGACGGTTGTTGCTCGTGTTTATGTGTGTCAAGTTTTGAGAAGGGATCAATATTTGGTGTCATTGCAGAGATCCAATAGCGATTGGACTTAACTTTAAGTGTGCATTTGACTCTGAGAAGGCCTTTGAAACCTCGCACTGCATCAAACAAGAATGGAAAACCAATAGAAATTCAATTGGCCTAAATTTATATGGAAGGTTTGATCGAGAAGATGATTATACGCTAGAAGGAGCCGAAGGAGAATGTCTGTGAGGGAAAGGGGATTTGATGAAAGACTATATCATCTAAGAGCTAATTGAAGAAGAGACATAGGGTAGAAAATAGCTTCTAGTGAATCAGGATGATGAAATTATCTTAAAATATGAGAAATCTGAATCAAGTGTAAATATGAAAGTGTATCCGGTAATGTAAATTCGCCTGTTGTCTCTCTGAAAGAAAAATAGTACAGATGGTCATTTTTCTAGGGAGTTGCGTCTAGGTAGAATTGTCGGGATTATCACCTAGATTCTAGATAGTAGCAGAAGACCAAAAAACCAGCCTTACGGGATCAAGGGTTGAAATGATGTATAGTAAGTCTAAAAAACTTACGCGAATAGCAACTGCAGTTAAAGTAAGAAATCTAAGCGAAAGCGGTAATTTTTGAATTTTAAATTAGATCCCACACCTTTTTGTTTGTGGTTCTGATTAGGTCCATTAATGTTGACCTGATCGGAACCACAAATGAGATTAAAAGATAGATTGAGTGTCATTACTTCCTTAGCAATATGGATTAATTGATTGTGTTTTCTTTCCTTATCATGCTTTCAACATTTCTTAGAGAAGATCAGAGGCTTGCTGTAGTATGTGAATCGTGATAATTTTCAAGCTTGCCTCCAACTTGCTGATTCGTTCTTTAAGTTTGTCGTTGTCATCTTTGAAGTTGGTATAAAGTTCTTGATATTTTGTGAGCTCGATCAGGAACACTATCTTTAAAGTTGTGGCATTGTAGAAGCCCTTCAAAACACTTTCTTCAGAAGCCTTAAAAGATACATGTAAGGTCGATGTGTTTATTTTAAATCAAAATGTGTTGATGCACATTGAAGATGTGGTCCCAATAGTTGACTAGCTCACTTTTATCGAGCGTTGCTCAATGAGCTTCCTCAACCAACCTTCAAGGGATTTGATAAATTAATAAGCAAAGAGTTACATAACGTTTGATCTAAACTGACTTTACCAAGCCTATCAAATGTTACGTAACTCCAGGCTCATTACCCTATTAAAAAACTTTGCTTGAGTTCGTGGACAAATCAAACGAGCTCAACCTCTCAGCCTTTCTATTGATCGCTCTTCTCTAATATAGATGACAAGATATTTGTCATACAAAAGTCTACACCATTACCAGAAATTCTTGCCAGGGCGCAAGTCTTCAGAAGGCATCAATAGTAATCTCTCAATATCAAGTGATATTGAAAGATTTCAAGTCATGCCTTCTCATGACTTTTGCTATGACAAGAATTTTTGTCGATAATAAAATATCCACCATGAAAAAGTCTACAACCATCAGTAGAAATTGTTGCCAGTCCGAAAGTCTTCGGAAGGCATGATTAGTAATCTCTCAATATCTGATATTGAGAGATTACTAGTCATGCCTTTCGAAGTATTTCGCTCTGGCAAGAATTTCTGCTGACAGTGTAGATTTTTTCATGGCGGATATCTTATTATCGACAGAAATTCTTTTCGTAGCGAAAGTCTTGAGAAGGCATGACTAGAATCTCTCAATATCACTTGATATTGAGATTACTATTGATGCCTTCTGAATATTTGTGCCCTGGCAAGAATTTCTAGTAACGGTGTAGACTTTTGCATGACAGATATCTTGTCATCTATATTAGAGAAGAGCGATCAATAGAAAGGCTGAGAGGTTGAGCTCATTTGATTTGTCCACTAACTCGGGCAAAGTTTTTTAATAGGGTAATGATCCTGGAGTTACGTAATATTTGATAGGCTTGGTAAAGTCAGTTTAGATCAAATATTATGAAACTCCTTGCTTATTAATTTATCAAATCCCTTGAAGGTTGGTTGAGCAAGCTCATTGAGCAACGCTCAATAAAAGTGAGCTATTCAACTGTTGGGACCACATCTTCAATGTGCATCAACACATTTTGATTTAAAATAAACACATCGACCTTACATGTATCTTTTAAGGCTTCTGAAGAAAGTGTTTTGAAGGGCTTCTACAATGCCACAACTTTAAAGATAGTGTTCCTGATCGAGATCACAAAAGATCAAGAACTTTATACCAACTTCAAAGATGACAACGACAAACTTAAAGAACGAATCAGCAAGTTGGAGGCAAGCTTGAAAATTATCACGATTCACATACTACAGCAAGCCTCTGATCTTCTCTAAGGAATGTTGAAAGCATGCTAAGGAAAGAAAACACAATCAATTAATCCATATTGCTAAGGAAGTAATGACACTCAATCTATCTTTTAATCTCATTTGTGGTTCCGATCAGGTCAACATTAATGGACCTAATCAGAACCACAAACAAAAAGGTGTGGGATCTAATTTAAAATTCAAAAATTATTGCCTTCTCTTAGATTCCTTACTTTAAGTGCAATTGTTGTTGGCGTAAGTTTTCTAGACTTACTGTACATCATTTCAACCCTCGATCCTCGTAAGGCTGCTTTCTTGGTCTTTTGATATTATCTAGAATCTAGGTGATAATTCCGACAACGCTACCTAGATTCAGATCCCTAAAAAAAGACCATCTGCACTATTTTTCTCTTAGAGAAACAAAAGACAAATTTTTCATTATCGGATACAATTTCATATTTACACTTGATACAGATTTCTCATGTTTTAAGATAATTTCATCGAACAGATTAACTAGAAGTTACTATCTACCCTATGTATCCTTTTCAATTAGCTCTCAGATGATATAGTCTTTCATCAACCACCCATTTTTCTTTGAAGACATTCTCTTACCGTACCTTCTGGCGTATAATCATCATCCCGAGCAATCTAACCATATAAATTTGGGCTAGGGTAATAACTATATTGGTTTTTCGTTCTTGTTAGATGAAGTTCTAGCCTTTGAAGGCCTTTTCAGAGTCCAATGCACCCTAATAATTAGTCCAATCGCTATTGAATCTCTTTTTACTGACACCAAAACTGGATCCCTTCATAATACTTGACATATAAACATGAGCAACAACTGACATTAAATCTTAACAGGGTATTAGAACCATATTCATGGTCCCTCAGCCTTATCAGTTCAAACCTACCAAACTTAACTGTAAAATTACAGATATCTTGTTTGAACGACTAATGACTAATTAGTAAAAACAACATTCACAAAATTAGTGTACTCTATGTGTGTTTTCACAATAACATTATCAGTAATACATACCTCCCATATATGAAGTGGTTCTATCTGCATGCAGTTTATTCCTCTAAACCCATCTTTACTGCAGTCTCTTATGTTGGTCGGGCAAAAGTTGATCAACTTTCAGTTCCTTATATCTACAAAGAAGAGGAAAAAAATTAATATCACAGAAAGAACATTATCCATCTGTTGTATCAGATATAGAGTCTGTTGGATCATATGTGGAGTCTGTTACATTAGATGAGGAATTTGTTGCAATAGATATTGAGTTTGTTGCAACAAATGTGGAGTCTGTTGGAATACATCAAACCAGCCTTACTGGTGGTTTGATTTTTTCCATCAGTTTCTCCGTCTGTTGCAACATCAACAACATCATAAACTACAAAGAAACAACAAATAAAAAATATCAACAACAAAGAAACAATAACATTTGTTCCAACAACATCAACAACATCATCAACAACAAAGAAGCAATATCTTTTGTTCCAACACAATAAAAAACACCACACCACAAATTTCAACAACGTCAACTCCACCAACAACATCAAAGAAACAAACAAAATACATACAAAAAAATAATACTGCAAATAAAGCTTTTAAACTTCTCCCAACAGATGACTTTTTTCGCATATTGTAATAAAAAATTTTGGTTCGTTTATTCAACACTTAAAAGTTCCTTCAATTTTTTTTTAAAATATGAAATGGGTAAATGGTAATTAAATAAAAAAATAGATGTAAATAACTTGCAAAGAAGAAAACGAGAATAAAAAAGCAATAGTGAACCATACCTTAATGTCAAAAGGAGATCAAAACAACAATTTCAGTCGAGGAAAAATATGGATCGATTTAGATTTGAAAATATATTTATGAGAAAGAAAAGAGAAAAGAGAGAAAAAAAGTTGTGATAACCCTAAATAGGTGAGAAATAAAAGGATGAGAGATGAATAAAATAAATTTAGGACTAAAGCTGAAGGAGAAATGAGATAATAATTCTAGATGTATTACGTATGTAGATGTGGGTTTCAATATTCAATAATTAATATAATTAATATTTATTAATAATTTAAGGAGCACGAGAAAGACTAGTTACATTGAAAATACAAGATAAGACTACTCAATTGTAATACCCCGTACTTTTCCTAGCTTAATTTGTTCCTAGAATGTTAAGAAATAGCTTTTAAAATGAAAAATATTTATTTCATGTGGAATTTTTCAGATTTAGACCTCCCATTGTGTGGAAAATTGAATAAGATTTCCATTGATACCAAATTCGCCCAATTTTGACACTCGGTGAAGGAGTTATGACATTTTTAAGTTGACAGTGTGCTACCTGGGCACTCGATGCGTCGCCGAGAAGTGTAAAGTGATCATTGTCAAATTCCAGTGGCCCTCCGCGACAGCCCCACATCGCGGAGAAGCTCGAATTCCCAATTATCCTATTTCCAATGAGCCACCACGATTGTGGCCCATCGCGGTGACCAGCCAAATCGAAAAATATTGCCCTTTTCCAGTTCCATTTAGAAGTTTAAAAAGGGTACTTTGGTCAATTACCAGGGCCTCAATCCGTCCAAAACACAAGATTAATCATATTCAAAGCACTTTATGCTATTCATCATTCTCTTCAAAAGCAAAACCCCAGAGCTCTAAAACCTCTTCTCCAAGAAATCAAAATCCTCCATTGACTCTCCAAGAAAGCTTAAGATTGAGAATTCCCAAGGAAATATTAGTAAGAATCCATCTTCAAGAACTCAAATAAGAATCAATAATTCAAGTTTCTCCATCTAATCGTCAATCAAGGTATGTGGGGTTTATGAACAAGGATCTCTTTTCATCTTTATGCCCAAAACCAAGTTTTATTTACAAATGCATATTATTTTAAATGAATATTCATGAGATTTGAATTAGGGTTCATACCCATTATTGCTCTTGATTTTGAAATTTCAAGTGCTTTAGAAGATGAATTGCATATCTATTTTCATATTTTCATACCTATTGCAGAAATTTACAGATTTTAAGATGAATTATCGTTGTCTTCATTACTAAGCATGATTATTATGATATTTTGACATGAGTTTGATGCATGGGTTATTAAGCCCCAGGTTTATATGTTGATATTTCAAGAAAGATGATGCTTTAAGCATCCTATGAGCAGATTATTTTGGATTTACAAAAAAGTTTTGATCTTTTGATCCTCAGATAAGTTTTGGAATCCACTTTACAGATTTATTACAAATTACAAAAGAAAAATAGCTTCATTTACTGACTGATTCAGATAAGCGTATACCTGGTTTTATAATAAACCCTTATGCTAGTTTTAAAGTAGATTTCCAACAAGATGAGCATAGCAAATAGCATCGAGTTGGGTATAATTCCAAGGTCTCATACCCCAGAACTACGTGCCACCATAGATTTGAGAATAAAGGGCCCAGTGTGGGCTGAGATAGTGATCACTTAAGCTGAGGCTATACTCCCTGGAAAGAGTATGACACCTTTTCCCAACGTGAGGTTTCTTTCTTAAGAGGACGAGACGTTGGAATCCATGTAACTCGCATGGTTTATGTCGGTTAAGAGAACCTCCCTTGCCGAACAGTTTTTTCCCTAATAATAAAGCCTAACAGAAAAGATTTACAGAAAAACTTTTAGAATATTAAGTGTAAAGGCTCACAAAGTTTACTCAGATTATGCTTTACAGAAAGATAACAATTACAGACTTCAGCTTTTAGATTTTAGATTTTAGAAGTGAGCTCTTTCTACACTTAGACAGTATAATTTACAAACAGAATATGAGTATAGCTTTCAGAACTAAATGTTATGACTCACTGGAATTATAAAGTATGATTGATTTATTATTCATGATTTCAGTATTTCAGATTTTCCAGCTTATATGAGTCATTTACATTTAGCATGTATTTTTTTATAAATTATGATGATGAGATGATGTCTTACTTTTGCATTTCAGCCCCATATACTCAGTACATCCTCAAAGTACTAATCCACATATATGTCTATGTGCTACATTATCTTATAATGTAAGTTCAAGTGCTCAGTATCAACAGCTTGAGTAGTCCGAGCATCTCTATCTACATCCTATAGTTGGTGAGTCTTCATAGTTCGAGGACTTGTTCACTTAGATTTTGCATCTTATCAGTTTACATGATTTAGTATTCTTTTCAGACAGTTTGAGTTAGCTGGGGGTTTGTCCTAGTGACTCTCTAGATGTTAGTAGTAGAGACTTGTCAGAGTACTAGTTGTAATTCAGCTTATTCAGTATTGATATTTCATACATTATATTCAGATTATTCTTAGTTATTTCCAATAGCTTCTGCATTCAGTATGACTTTCATGCCTATATTACCTTGATTATGAGATTTATAGGCAAACAGGGTTAGCTTAAGGTTACTCGTTGTCTTGAGTATCGTGTGACATCTTGGGATTAGATTTTAGGGTGTTACATCAATGAACTCATTTTTGAGTTATCCAAGAAACATTTTTTATCGTATTTTGTAGTACTACTTTATTTACACGGATAGAAGCTTGCTTTAAAATTAAAAGAAAAAAATATTTTTAAAAAATATGTCATTTGTTGCAACAGATAGCAATATCTATTTAAAAATCCCAACAGCACAGTCATCTATTACAACAGATACAAATAGTTGTTTAAAAATCCCAATAGCTTAGTCATTATGACAACAGATGCAAATGTCCATTTGATAATTAAATCAGATATGTCATCTGTTAGAACAGATATCAATATCTGTTTAAGTATCCCAACAGCTCAGTCATCTGTGACAACAGATGCAAATATCCATTTGATAATTAAATCAGATATGTAATCTATTACAATAGATATCAATATCTGTTTGAAAAATTTCAACAACTCAGTCCTCTGTCACAACAGATGTAAATGTCTATTTGATAATTAAATCAGATACGTTATTTATTACAATAGATATAAATATCTATTAGAAAATTCCAATAGATCAATCGTTTGTTCCAATATATTTTATTGCAATTGATTTAGGTGGAACTAGGGATGAATGAATGAGTTCATAGGGTCAACTACAACTTCAGTTGAGTCTTTACAATTGCATGGTGTTGGTATTGCATTTATCTCGACCCGATTCATCGATCGATCACTATGAGTTGGAAAGATTCTCATTAACTTAATGTTAAGCTAGTACCTAAATTGATTTAGGTGGAACTAGGGATGAATGAGTTCTCATTAACTTAATATTAAGATAGAACCTTAATTGATTTAGGTGGAACTAGGGATGAATGAGTTCAAAAGGTCAATAATAACTTCAATTGAGTCTTTACAATTGCATGGTATTGGTATTACATCCATCCCAACCCGAGTCATTGATTGATCACTCTGAGTTGAAATGAGTTCTCATTAACTTAATGTTAAGATAGTACCTAAATTTATTTAGGTAGAACTAGGTATGAATGAGCTCATAGGGTCAACTACAACTTCAATTGAGTTATTGTAATTGCATAGTATTGGTATTGCGTTCATCCTGACCCGAGTCATCGATCGCTCACTCTGAGTTGAAATGAGTTCTCATTATCTTAATGATAAGATTAATAGTAACTAAATTGATTTAGGTGGAATTAGGGATGAATGAGCTCATAGGGTCAACAACAACTTCAATTGAGTCATTGCAATTGCATGTCTTGGTATTGTGTTTATCCCGACCTGATTCATCGATCGATCACTTTGAGTTGAAATTAGTTCTCATTAACTTAATGTTAAGATAGAACCTTAATTAATTTAGGTAGAACTAGGGATGAATGAGTTCATAGGGTCAACAACAACTTCAATTGAGTCTTTGCAATTGCATGGTGTTGGTATTGCGTTCATCCAGACCCGAGTCGTTGATCGATCACTCTGAATTGAAATGAGCTCTCATTAACTTAATATTACTATAGTACCAAAATTTATTTAGGTTTAACTAGGGATGAATGAGTTCATAGGGTCAATAACAACTTTAATTGAGTTATTACAATTGCATGGTATTGGTATTGCGTTCATCCCAACCCGAGTCGTCGATCAAGCACTCTGAGTTGAAATGAGTTCCCATTAACTTAATGTTGATATTAATAGTACCTAAATTGATTTAGGTAGAACTAGGGATAAATAAGCTCATAGGGTCAACTACAACTTCAATTGAGTCGTTGTAATTGCATGGTGTTGGTATTGCGTTCATCCCGAACCGAGTCATTGATCGATCACTCTGAGTTGAAATGAGTTCTCATTAACTTAATATTTTAAAAACTATATCTTTTGAAATTTTAAAAATTAATTATGATCAATTCGGACTAAATTAACAATTTCAAAACTTGTCATTCTTTTCCAAAATTACAAATCATCCATTTGTGGGAAAAACTTTTCCTTATTTCAAATCTCAAGTTCTCACTCTTCTCTCTCTCTCTTAATAATACAGACAACAACTACTCAACATATTGCTCAACCCTTCAAAATAGATCAATTTCCTTCCTATTTTTGACCACATAGTTTTTGTTTTTGACTTCATTCTTGCCTGTATCCATCATTTTCTTTATCTTCGAAGGTAACAAAGTTCGAGAAGAGTTCTAAATTTGTTCTTTATTCTAAAAATTAGGGCTTTTTAGTTAATGATGAAAAGAAGACTTTTAGTTGTATTATCTTCGAGAATGGGTTAACAATTTTGTATTTTGATGCTAAAAAGGTAGAAAGCACCCAACAAACCCCTAGTTTTTGTCTCAGTGTTTTATTGATTGTCGTGGTATTGTTGGATGGTGTTTGTGGTGTTGGTGGTGGATGTTGTTAGTGATGTCAGTATTTGTGTTTTTAGTGGTGGTGTCGGTGGTCTTGGTGGCATTGGTGGTGGCATTGGTTGTGGTTTTGGTGGTCCATCTGTTGCAACAGGTAGAAGATTTGATGGGAGATATTAAATAGGTCTTCAAACAGATTCCCTATCTGTTCCAACTAATGGGATATCCGTTGGAGTATTTTTTTTTGTAATGTGGCGTAGAATAATTTATTGAAATTTGTCTTACCTTTTTTAAAAAAATTGTCCAGATATCAAATGCAATGTATTTTTTATTTTTCTATTATTTGTAGTTAAAAGATGTCTCCCAAAAGAAAAAAAACTGAAAGTGGATCAAATTCTGACCACCCAACAAAAAAGGCTAGAGTAAAGATAGATTCGAAGGAACTTCCTGAACAATCTCAATCAGGGAAAAATGAAGCTGAGGAAAGTGATAACTCCTTCTCACCAATGGGGCATGAATTAATATCAAAATCCAAGCATTATCCTGTCAAAACCATTAGTATCGACAGGTTTCGAATTGCGATGCCGATAGATAACCCTGACAAAGTAACTAGTGATCTTTTACTTAAATGTCAGTTGGGGAAACATTTTGATGAACTTAGGAGTATTATGAAGAATGAAAACACAGACAAACTTTTTAACAAGAGTTGCTTTGCATAATTTCTTGAGCTGTCTGCAGACCGCACTCTCCATTTCCTAATGAGCATAGTATATGGTCTTATCAAGTGCAGGATTAAGTACGCGGGGGATGATAAATATTTTAAGAAGGGCAAAAAAATATGGATGAAATCTGGATCAACTACTGTGGCATGTCGGTTTGTTTTGGATTGAAAGAGTTTGCAATAGTGATGGTCTTGAGATGCGATCATCTAGAAGAACCTCTCATCAAGGAAACACCCCACAAAAGGTCCAACAAATGTAAGGGAAAAAATGAGTTGCTGGTCATTGTTGGACGTAGCTACAAAGCAGATGATTTGATGGCAGATCTCGAGGATAAAAATATACCAAAGCACTACAGGAAAAAATTGCGCTTAGTTTGGTTTGTCCATTCTATTTTATTGGCATGAAACGTCAGGAAAGTCATAGAAGATGATTTTTTGGCGTTTACTGATGATTTTGAGATATTTAACGATTATCCCTGGGATATGACAACTACTACTTAACTGTCAAATATTTACTAACAAAGTTATCCCCAAAGACGACCATATTATACGGCTTTTCTTGGGTTTTCATGGTAAAATTGATCACTATTTTTACTTATCTATTAATTTATATTGAATATAGTTATTATGAATTTTGTTTGCTTGCTTCCTGTTTATATTTTTTAGGCTTGGGCATACCCCTCCGAAACCAGTTCAAGGTTTACCTGGATGAGGTTTCTCATCCAAGGATCCTTAGGTGGTTGGCTGCAAATGGAAGTAAAGATCATAAGGAGGTTGATCTCTTTAACCCTCCGAATGATGCAGTACATCTTCTTTCAACTAAAATAAGTTTCCTCAAAGAAATATATTGAAACAAATGTGCTATCTGTTGTGACAAATGGGTCGTCCTTTGCAACAGATTACCCATCAACTGTAACTGGTGCAACAGATGGGTAATCTGCTGTGACAGAAGATCCATATTTCACAATAGATTAACTATCTGTTGCTCTGGTTCTCTGAACCCGACTCAATAGATTACCCATCTACTGCAAATTATACAATAGATAGATAATCTGATGTAACATATTATCAATCTATTATGATGTACAGATTCATTATTGCGGCAACTAGATCATCTGTTGCATAAGTTGGTTGTGTTAACATGTAACCCAACTGACTGCAAATTATTATTATATGATTTAAATGCCTCATGTCTTTATTTTTATAGGTTGTGCATCCTTGGATCGTGACTACTATTGATGAGTTGGGGATGACTTCTTTTCTTACTCTAGGTCTTGTTAATACAAAAAAAGACCCAACGGTGGAGTTAATAAAGAAGGAATTGGCTGGAGCAACACCCATAAGAAGAGCAGTTAGGTAAGGTCAGACTAATGTTGAAGCTCTTCACGACCAACCTACTGCAACAGATTCGGGTGCTTCTTCTGGGGTGTTGCTGGTGGAGTTGATGATAGTGGTAACCATCCTGATGTTACTGTTGCTACCAGTCATGATTATGAGCATGTTGATGCTAAGGAAAAAATAAATACGTTTGAAAACACCCATTGCACAGTTCCCTCTGACCCCTACACCGATCTCTCCTACCCTTACAACGGTCTCTCTCATGCATCTTCACTCTCGTGTTCTCATTCCAAATGCAAAGTGTGCAAGGACAGAGAGGATAAACTCTTTGAAAAGCTAGAGGCTATTGTTGAAGTTGTCGAGGAATTAAAATCCAAGAAGGGTGTCATACCATCCAAGAAGCTGAGGGAGCCATACACTCCTACAGTAGAGGTTAGGAGGAAGACAAGAAACATTAGACAAATATTCTCCATTGTGAAAACAAAAAAAAATTACAACTCTTCCCGCTCCAAGAGTTGTTGAAGTTTAGGGGCCGCTGAAGAAGGTGGACATATACGCGACACTTGGCTACGAAAAGAAGAAGGAATTGCAAGAAATCATGACTGACATGACGAAGGTTCCAGAAGAATAAATATGCATGAGTGGTACGTGGACAATGTAAGTTTACTTTTGCTAACCTAGCCTTCCTATATACTCCATGGAGAAGAAGCTACGCAACAGATGTGTAATCTGTTTTAATATCTGGGTATTTTGTTGCAACATATGACACATCTATTGCATAAGTTGCGTTAACTGGGTAATCTGTGAACTGATTCAGAGAAACCTCAGCAACAAAATCTTTCCACTATGTTTTTTATTTTTTACAATTACTAACCTATTTAAAAATTATCTTCTTATACCACAGTATGTAGATGAAATTCTCTTCCTCGTGAGGAAAGGCAATTAGCGTACCCAGATGCTTGTGATGCTGCTGATAGGATAATGGACCTCAACTTCTATAACAATTTCAAGAATAGGTACGATGATCTCTGCAGCCGATCTGGTCCTGGTGTCCGTAGATTTGATAAGTTAGTTTCTACATTTGAATGGGATGAAGACATGATTAAATATGTTAGAGGGAAGAGGCCATATCCATACGGCAAGAGCTGGACCAAAGCAAAAAGAATCTTTGCAGTCATGAACGTGGAAGTCAAATATTTTCTAATTGTTGAGATTCTACTCGACAAGTGAAAGATTAAGGTTTATGACTGCAACTTACCTATCTTTAATGAGGACACATTTTTAACCCATATACAGCCACTCTTGAAGTTGTTCCCCAAGTTGTTGTGCAGAGTAAGCTGATGGATTATTTGTCGGTGGAAGTCTTGACGAAGGAATCATGGGTTTTTGAAGGTCGAAATAAGAACATCCAACTCCCAAAAAATAAAACTGGTGCAGCATGCAGGCCGTACTCGCTTGCATACATCGAGTGTTTGCTGGCCGTCATAGAAATAACTGGTATGTGTGATGCTGTTGTGGGAAAGATGCAAGAGGTATGGTCTTATGTGGTACTAACTAAATAGTTGAAGCCCATGTATAAAGAAGAATATGTACAAAGACAGAGACGTGCATGATAATAATTTTTTATTTCAAGCCACTTCACTTTACATGTAGTGGAAATAATTTTTATGTATGGCGAAAGTTGAATTTTTATAATGCAACATATTGTCTATCTATTGTAACATATATAATACCTGTTGTGACAGATTAATTATCTATTGGAATAGGTTGGTCATCTGTTGCATTATGCAGATGTTTTTATCTGTCTGTCACAACAGATATATAATCTGTTGACACATATAATCTAGCTGTTGCAACTGATAGGTAATCTGTTAGAACAAATTAAAAAGGTAGGAAAACTTGATTATATAATTTCCAGCAGATGACCTAACTAAATGGTTGGAGCTCGTGTATAAAGAAGAATATATACAAAGACAGAGACGAACACGATAACAATTTTTTATTTCAAGCCATTTCACTTTACATATAGTGGCAATAAATTTTATGTCTGGCGAAAGTTGATTTTTTATAATGCAACAAATTGTCTATCTGTTGTAACAGGTATAATACTTGTTGTGACAGATTGATTATCTGTTGGAATCTGCCTGTTACAAAAGATATACAATTTGTTACAATATATAATCTATCTGTTGCAACTGAAGGTAATCTATTGGAACAAATCAAAAAGGTAGGAAAACCTATTTATATAATTTCCAGCAGATGACCTATATGTTGCAACATATGTCTAAATCTGTTTGATAAGATATGCCATCTGTTGCAACAGATGTATTATCTATTGCGATATTTGAATCTAGTATTCTATTTCAATTAACATGTTCAAAACTAAGGATTAAATTATATTCATTGACAGCATAAAATAAATCAAAGCCTTCGAAAATTACAGGAAATAACTCAACAAATAAATGAAATGTAAAAAAAATATTATGGGTACAAATAATCTACTCTACAAATAAATCAACAAGTTAAACCAAGGAGGATAGGTTATTACATTGTCGGACTCAAGCTATAAAGATATAATCAATATGGACAAGTTATTCTTCATCCGGTGCTACGAAATTAGGCTTTAGTCGTCGTAGATCTTTAATGTCACTTGCGTACAGCTTTTGAGCTTTCGCTTCTTCGTATTTTCATAAAAGAGTAACATATCTTTTGTGGAGTAATCCGGCATCAAGTCCATTATTTGGTACTTATAATCCATCGCTTAAATACTCGACGTAAGCGGCAACAAAAGGACTGCAATCCTTGTATATTAAAAAATTAGATAATCCATATCTTACAATTCATGTAAGCGTTGTGAAATTTATAAAATGAAACTAAATCATGATGATACTTATACTTACAAGCTACCAATGGTTTGTTGAGCAATTCCTTCAACATATTATACATCAAATGGATTACCCATTTTATCCTGGTATCTTCAATCGTCGACTAATCAGTATAATTTTTTGGTCCAAAAAGCCACTCATATTAAGGTAAGTAGGCAATATTTTGGCCAGCTTTTGTATCTCAGACGATGGCCCAGAACATCTCATTTACGATATCGAGTCATAAACTCGGATGCGCCTAACGACGACAGCCAACACCCAATGAAATTCATCACCACAATTGATTGGGATGTACACTACGTCGACCAAATACCAAGGTAAGCCAGCTGGAATGTTAAAACCTTTTATGATGTTGATTAAGCATTCCTCATTTTCGAAAACTTTCGGTTGTTGTTGACAATACCTATCGTAGGTATTATTGATGTAAACTTTGTACAAATAATTGTCTATCATGTATCTGTATAATTTTGGTGTTTGTAACTTGGCCCTCTTTCGGAGGTGGTAAAAAATAATATCGATGTGCTGCACATATTATCAAATATTTTAGATTATGTGACAAAAGTATTAATACGCAAATACAATTAAATAAAGTATTAATTAATAGTAATATGTATGGCAGTTAAACCTCATCATTCTAGCAAGTTTGGGGCTGTGACATCAGATAAAACCAATTCTTTATTTCGGGATGTGCAACAACAAAGTCAAACATATCAAAATCAAGACTCGATTCGTTTACTTTGTAGTGTTCGTCATTTTATTTTCTACATGATGATTTATATGTGTTAATGTTATGTTCTTACAACAAGAATTGTATAAATCAATATCTTTAAAGTTAATTTATGTACCTACCGGCATGATGCTTTAAC
This sequence comes from Capsicum baccatum var. pendulum, assembly GCA_030864225.1. Classification (NCBI taxonomy): domain Eukaryota; kingdom Viridiplantae; phylum Streptophyta; class Magnoliopsida; order Solanales; family Solanaceae; genus Capsicum; species Capsicum baccatum. The sequence goes on along the minus strand of CM061551.1, from coordinate 29,030,919 downwards.
AGCCCATCAGCAATCCATTCTGAATAGTCGTTGATCAATTTCGTTAGTTTTTTTAGAGCCTCGTCTGAGATGTTGAACCCTTCAAACGGGTAATTCTTTCATTCTCCCGAACTGACAGGCTCCATTTTTTCTTTTTCTTTGGAAGCAGTTGATGGATTATCAACTGTGATATAATGCTCTTCAACAGTAGCTTCTGCTGTTACATCCACCTGAAAATCCAGAATTATCAATGCTAATTACAGATATACAACAAATTATCCATTTGTTGCAACAGATGAGTCTTATGTTGCAACAGATGGATCATTTGTTGGGACAAATTCGAATAGGTAAAACAAAGCAGTACGATAATTTTGGTGCAAGACAAAGACAAAGGCGTTGCAATTTTAATTTTTTGATGCTTGGTGATGCCTTGGAAAGACACAGGCGTTAGTGCATTAATAGCATTAATCACTCCATCATGTTTCGCCTTGCAGTCTTGACATTTGCATGTAGAACATTCGCTAGATGTGGCAAAATCTGAAGAAAAATAGGTACAACCAGTATGATCATAATCATAATGACTTGTTGTTTCAAAAACTCTAAAAGGAGCATCATTATACCCAACAGCAGCACCACTACCACTACCACTACGACTACCATCATCAACAGCAACAAGCCCACCCTCCAAAATTATTTTTCTTGTGATGATTGTTGCTCCAAACAATTCCATTTTTATTCCATCAACGACCTTAAGGTCCGGTAAAGTTTGCACAGATCGTAAAGTAAGAAAAAATGGCATCTTCAACTCTCAGTTGGTCGGAACAAGCCTTGAATGGACAATCTAAAATAAATCAGTACATATATTAGAATGATGATGAAATTATTTAAAATAATCATTAATTAAAACAAAAATTTGATTAGAATTGGACTTACTACTTCCTTCGAGGAATTAAAAAGATCAAGAAATTTTGCATTTTTATCAGTTTTGGTCGACAACCATCTCAGGATTCTTGGACAGAAAACTTCTTCCTGGTAGTTCACTTGTTGTCTCAAATAAGGAATGGCTTCAAATGCCCAAGCCTATAACATAACGTCAATAAATCAAAAGAATTATTGAATAAAAAGATGATGAATCATATCATGATAAAAGTAAATACCATGAAGGCCCATAGAAAGCCATATAAGTTGATTGTCTTTGGCGTTAACGGAGTCAACAAATATTTGACAGTCATTTTGAAACCGAGGCTTATGTTGTTGTTAACATCTCTCGCCTAAAGAATATTATGTACAAACCAAACCAAGCACAATGATTGCCCAAAGAATATTATGTACAAACCAAACCAAGCACAATGATTGCTTGTTCTTCTTTGAAATTTCTTTACTTTTCAACGCTTCTATCAAATTTTTATTTTTGAAGCTTGGACCAACAATGGACACCAGGTCATCACGATCACTCGACTTGCCTTTGCCTTTTTTGGGTATGTGGGGTGCTTTTGGGGGGTTAGAGTAGGTATAACTTGAGAAGGAGAAGGAGGATAACATTTTCGTCCGATAACTATGGCACACTCCTTCCAACCAAAACAAACAGGAATGCCACAGTAATTTATCCACACCTCATCCATCTTATCTTTGTTTTCATACATAAACATGCGCTTGATAAGATCATATACCATTTTTATCTGGAAACGAGCATCGTTGTCCTCCGGCAAATCAACATATTGCCCAAAGAAGCTTTCCCTGAAATAAGAATTCAATTTTTGTTCTTAAAGTATTTTTATGAAGGCGACGAAAGATTTTTCCATGGATGACTTAACCATGAAATCACCCGTTAAATTTGTGGCACCATCGCACTGCATTCTTACAGGATAACGATCAATGTCGAAGATTTTGACCAACTCTTCAGCGGAAGGGCTATTAGCATTTGGATTATCTCTTTTGAAACATTTCTCCTTTCTGTGTTCATTATCTTCTTCTCTTGATTGAGATAACACTTGTAAAGCAAGCGCATAGAGTGGTAGATATAGCCGAGCTGCTGCACTTGTTCCTTTACTTGGACTTAATTCGATTTCTTTTCTTTTGTGAGCCATATTATCTTAAATTAATAGGAACATAAAATAGATTACAATTGATTAATGCATCATAAAAAGAGGATAACAGTAAATCTTACATGCACAACAGTAAAATAACAGTTCCAACAGACCACACATCTATTGCACCAGGTATGTTATCTGTTGCAACATATAAACGACCTGTTGCAACAAATGAGTAAACCATTAGAAACAATAAAAACAGATCACTAATTTGTTGCACTTAGTATTTTATCTGATGCAATATATAACCAACCGTTGCAACAGATGAGTAAATCATTAGAAATTACAAAAATAGATCACTAATTTGTTACACCAGGTAGTTTATCTATTGAAACATATAACCAACCTACTGCAACGGATGAGTAATTCATTGGAAATCATAAAAATAGATCACTTATTTGTTGCACCAGGAAGGTTATCTGTTGCAACATATAACTAACTTGTTGCAACGATAAGTAATTCATTCAAAATAGTAAAAACAGATCATTAATCTATTGCACCAGGTAGTTTATCTATTGCAATATATAACCAACATGTTGCAACGAATGAGTAATCCATTGGAAACCATGAAACAGATCACTAATCTATTGTACCAGGTAGTTTATCTATTGCAAAATATAACCAACCTGTTGCAACAGATGAATAATCCGTTGGAAACCATAAAAACATATCATTAATCCGTTGCACCAGGTATTTTATCTGATGCAACATAAAACCAACCTGTTGCAAGGATGAATAATCTGTTGGAAACTGTAAAAATAGATGACTAATCTGTTGCATCAGGTAGTTTATCTGTTGCAAAATATAACCAACCTATTGCAGTGGATGAGTAAACCGTTGGAAACTATAAAATAGATCACTAATCTGTTGCACCAAGTACTTTATCTGTTGCAACATAGAACCAATTTGTTACAACAGATGAGTAATTCGTAGGAAACTATAAAAATATTTCACTAATTTGTTGCACTATATATTTTATCTGATACAACATATAACCAACCGTTGCAACGGATGAGTAAGTCGTTGGAAACTATAAAAATAGATCATTAATTTATTGCACCAAGTAGTTTATCTGTTGCAACATATAACCAACATGTTGCAACGGATGAGTAATCCGTGGAAACAGTAAAAATAGATCACTCATCTGTTGCACCAGGAAGGTTATCTATTGCAACATATAACCAATCTGTTGCAACGGATGAGTAATTCATTGAAAATAATAAAATAGATCACTGATATGTTGAAACATATCACTGATCTGTTGCAAAATGAGTTATCTGTTGAATCAATATTGTTTAGATTTTTTCCAAATAAAAGAGTTGTCTGTCGCAACAGATGAATGATATGTTAGATTGTTCATCTGTTGCATCAAATTTTCATAGTTGCATCAGATTTTCATCTATTGCATCAGATGTTTTCATCTGTTGCATCAGATGCTTCATCTACTGCAACACCATTTTTACCAAGACAAATAACAAATCAACTCAGCAACACCAACACATCACACACACACACACTCAGAACATCAACCGTGATAAAAAATCACCAACAAATTCAAATCAATAGTTCGATAACAAGAAGAAGAAATGCCAGAAATTAGGGTTTTATTCAGTCCACATTTCAAATTTAAGCTAAAAATATTGAAATTATTAACCAATACTAGAAGAGTAGTTGACTCAAGTTCCTCTGCTTCTTCATTATTTTTTACCTGTGAAGAAAAGAAATGAGACAACGAAGAACTCGAAGTTGTTGTCGCCGGAGAAGTCTTCACGTCGATTGACGATTGAAAGTCGAAAAAGACTCACCCGACTATTTGTCGCCGGAGGTTGAAGTCGCTGGGGATTGAAGAGAGAATTTTGCAGAACTGTTAATTGGAGAGAGTTGAGAGAAGTTGTCGAGAGAGAGAGGAGAGAGACGGTTGATTTGGATTAAATGGGGTGGGTTGATTTGTATTTTTGAAAAGATTAGAAAGTTTTGAAAATATTAATCAAGTCCACAATTAATAGAGTTGTCAATACGGATCAGCTCAGCCTATCCAGACGCCTACACAGGCTTTGAATTTAACAGGCCAGGCCTAGCTGGCCCATCAAAAAACACCAAGCCTACAACATTACTCTGTGGGCTGCGGGCTTTACGGGCCAGCCCACTTTTAAAAAAATAATATTTTATAATTTAATTTTAGAATGTTAATAAACATAAATATTATTAGACAATTACATAGTGTTAATACTTGTTAATCAAGTCTCCAACACCCCAAAAAAAGTACTCCTAATTGCGAAATTAAATAACTTTTGACATGATATCCTTCAAACCAAATAAAAACACTAATAAGCAATCTAAATAGGTGCATGTATTTGACTTACGAGCCGGCCCACGGGCTAGCCCAACCCACATTGCTCAAGCCCCACGGGCCACAGGCTAATCTGGGTCGGGCTAAAAAGTCCTATTCTTAAATGGACTGCAAAATCTAAAACCTAACTCCATCAAATTACAGACTGGATCGAGACGATCCAACGGGCCTGGCCCACATTAACTGCTCTAACAATTAACTTAATCAAGTTTCCTAATGATATTTGACCCTTTAAGTTGGTCAATGTCACCAATCCTTCATTCAAGATTTAAAAGACACTTTTCCTTCAATTTTCTCTTCACACTTTTAATATATTATAGATATAGATTATAGATATAGATATAAATTAATCAAGAAGATACTTGAGCTCTCTTTTTCATGCCAACGGAGTAATATTAAACTTGTCATTCTGAGGGGGCAAAAAGAGGTTCTTTCCCAGAAAGATAACAGTCAAACAGTCATTGAATATGTAAGTTTGAAAACAAGCCAGAACCCATGCAAGCATTAGACGCAAGTCGCAGCAAGACAAAAAGGGAAGGTTCTTCGTAAAAATTGAGTGCCAACTAATATTTCAGAGTGATGTATACAAAAAAATTATATATCAGTTGTTACAAGACTTCAACCTGAGTTAAAATTAAAAAAAGAAAGGAATTCTTTCCTCCCTGCAGAAATGGAGAATAAACTTCCTCCACAGAATCCAATTCTTTCATGTTTAATGTACATAACACACTCCATATCAAGAGGCTACCATTGATGTTCTCTACAGGCTGCCAAAGATTCTTTCCTAGATTGCTAATACTGAATCCAGATGATGCCATATAATACTAGCTCTTTAGCTTACTTTCTTCCTCCGGGCCTTTAAAAGAACATGGCCAACTTAGTTGTTCGTGGAATGAAGGATCATCTCGTTGGTGAATGACATCATCATTATAACAAGTAGAAGCTTCACCTGGGAATATTTCCGGACTGACGCCCGTTTCTCCTTTTGGAGGTCCTTTCCTCGTGATAATCAATCAAAATTAATACATCTAAGTCTAACCAATGACTTGAACCTAATTAACCCTTAAAAACAATCCAAAATTAATTCACAATTAATCTGAAACTGAGGAGAGAAGGCAACAGACAGGTGCTGCAGTGAGAAGACTCCACTCATTCATACCTCACTTACCGGCCTTCATTTGTAGGTTTCTCATCCCGACATTAACCTTTTCCATACCAGATTCACTCTTAACCTCTGCTTGGTTTAGACTTTTAATACTGAGCCATGGGTGTTGCAGGCACTGCTGCGCATTTGGTCGATTCTCTGGCTCAAAATCAAGAAGCGGACAAAGAAATTTGGCAAATTCAAGGGCATCAATTTCAGAAAAACTGTATTTGTCAATAAGTAATTTTTCTAAAGACCCGTACTTCAGTCTCCGGATCCTCTTCAAATCTCCATATCTATCAAAGTAATCTTTAGATCGAGCCCCACCATTGGCTATCTGCTTCACCATCAGTTAATATTAAGCATTACTTCTAAAAATAATTCTTAAAGGCTCGCACAAGCAAAAAAAACTGCTCACCTTCCGAGGTATCTTTCCTAGAAGCTCCATCATCATAGCAAGGTGATCCTGGAACCAAACAAGATATTAAGGAATACATTCAAGTGCAGTTTCTGAAATCCTTTTGATGCAATAGGATCCATCTGATAGAAATCTTTTAATGGCTAATTTGCATAACTCCACTTCACATGTGCAAAAAAAATCTGATCTTAAATCAGCAAAATAACTTCGTAAACATGTCTAACATAAATTAGGACCTTTCCCCCACTCCGAACATCGAGCGTCCCCTAGGGTCTAAGTTGCGAGAAAAAGGATAATTTTGAAACAAAAGGCACTAAGCACGACAGTTTCATAGTGCAACATCAAGAGAAGGAGATCAGAAAAGCATAGATAAAAATTATGCTACCTCATCTTCACTGAAACCTTGTCCACCTTTGGGTGTGAACATCATTTCACCAGTGGCAAGCTCAAATGCAATACAAGCAAAAGACCACATGTCAGCAGAGAATGAATATCCAGACTGAAGTATAACTTCTGGAGATCTATACTGGCGTGTTTGAATTTCTTGTGCAAACTGCTTGTCAGCCCAGCATGCATTTCCAAAATCCACAACCTTGCACCTCAAGTCAATCCCATTAAGACTTCTATTTGTTTTCGCACCTCCTCCCACCCCACCCATTGAAGCTCGTCTGCCAGATATCCTGGCTGCTGCCCTCCTTGCCCTTTGTTTTAACTTTTTTTCAATAATATTCATCGTTGCTCCTCCATTTGGAATCCCTTCAGGCCTTTCAAGTATGGGTGTTGTTCCCGATCTAATTGGATCCTTTGTGGCATTAATCGTGGTAAGTAAAAGAACATTTTCAAGTTTTAGGTCTGTATGAATAATTCCAAGTCCCCTGTGCAAATAATCTAGACCGGTTAGAATGCACTTGCATATTTCCCGAACTTTGTCCAGTTCAAGGCCTTTATAACGAATATGTTTGACTAGGCGCAATAAGCTGTCACCAAGAAATTCAAGGACCATGCAGGGATGCTGACCATTTGGACCTGTATGCTTAAAATGGTCAATAAGTCTAACGACATATTTACTATTAGAGGGATCACCATCTGCAATAGCAGAAAGGACTTCAATTTCGTGAACAGCAGCTTGAGCAAATTGGGGCGCACTTTTCTGAATCTTCAAGGCTACGTATTCCTACCAAACAAAGTGTTAAGTATAAGTTCCAGAGTCCAAGAAAACAATTAAAAAATTCTAAAAGTTTCAAAACCATCCACTATGAGAACACAAAACAGGAAATATAAAGACTATAGCACATGCTTGTCGGAGTTAGTTTGAAACCAGATGTTTTTGAATATTTTCAGTGCTTACTAGGGGTCTTACCATCAGTTAGACATTGAATAAACATTCTCCAAACAAGAGCAATTCCATGTGCTTATTCTACATAACAACAAAATATCTTTGAATTTCCTTGATGAAGCCAACAAATGCATTGATATTCTAGCTCAGCCATCAGTCAGAATATATCATCATAAGAAATTATGAGAGTTGAGACATTCGAATATAAGAGTCAACCCAAACATTTTTATCCTGTATGATGGCTCGTAGGTTTTCAAACAATATTTTAAACGCATGGACAAAATTACCCTCAGCATCAAGGATTTAAAACGGTTGCTTGGGTCACAGATATTACAACTTGAAAAAAAAGAACCGGTATGTGCATTGTATTCATCACGAACATAAACAATATATGCCAAGTCTGACAACAACAATCCAGTATAATCCCATCCCACCTGAGTGGGGTCTGAGGAAGGTAGAGTGTACGCCAACCTTGCCCTACCTCAGAGGTAGAAAGGCTGTTCCGGATAAACCCTCAGCTTAAACTTTAAAGGAAATAAAATCCAAAGCACCCCAGAAAAAGAAGTAATGACTATAATGGTAATGACTAAAACTGGATAAAATTATTTCACTCTGTAAGCAGTAAGAGAGATATTTTACTTGCTCAAGATGGTTGGACATGGACAAGACGAGTGAACTAAAAGAAAATAAAAGAACTCTCCTTGACGGTACACTTGCAATCTTGTAAGGGAAGTTTTTGGAAGGGTGGGAAGGGTCAAACAAAATAACTATCATCAAACATATAAATATGCAAAAACATAAAGTATCTTTCAAATAAACAAGGAGATAGGTAAGGCTGGACCTCATGAAAGTGGGAAAAAGAAGAGAAATAGATGTTCGAATATGTTCAAATGCAGCATAAGGTATCAGAGTAGCATCTGTTTCCATTATTAGATAAGTTTAACATGCTTCGTCTTAGTGTCATTTTTAGTGGGAATACATTGACCTCAGAGATTCTGACAAAAAGTATAGTGCAATAAATCAATAGTCAAGACACTACGAATTCATCAGCAATGTCTGACTTCAAATCCCTGGCCGCTGCCAACAAATATCAATCAGCTACTTTAACAATCACAAATAGGTTGGGATTGGCTATACGAAGCCTGTGTATCTGTTCCTCTCAATTTCAGGATCCTAAATGAGTATTCCATCATAGTTAGACTATTTCCCCATGATCTATCAATCTACAACGTCCCTCCTCCTTTATATATGTTCAATACTAGTTGAGTTACCCTCATTAACCCTATTTCTAGGAAACAGGAAAGAACTTAAAAGATCTTGACAAAACATCCTGCGTACAAACTAGTAGTTGGATCTTTGTAATTCATATCTCCCAAAAGAAAATAGCAAAAACTGAAAGAAATATAAACAACATACTCACTTTTCTCATTCAACTTAGGAAAATAGAATCCTCCATGACAAAAAATATTACTCCCTCCATCCCAATTTATGTGGAACAATAGGTATTTCGAGAGTCAACAAAGTTTTTCTTTGACTGGAATTCCCTTATATGACTTTTAAATATTTTAAATTATTAAGTAATTAATATGATTTATAGTATTTCTTTTTACGTAGTTTTCAAATATATAAATTTCATTGCAACAAACTTAAAGCTTCTGTGTCCGAATTCTCTCATGGTCAAAGTATAGATGTTTGAATCTTGAAATTTCGATTATGCCACGTAAATTAAATCAGAGGGAGTATTAATTAACGTGTACCAATTAGTATCCACCAATTGGAAGATACAGTTACTTAATCAAAGTGTGATCCAATTTGATCGATCACCGTAAAAAGGCAAATTAAAAACCGCATGCATATTGCTAATTGTATTTAACTAATAAACGCATCTCTTAGAGAACTAATTACTTAGCCACAAACAAAAATGATCTTCATCAATTAAGTGTAAACTTTTCATAAATCGTAAAATTAAACTATCACAAATAATCAAGTAGACGGATTAATTCACAAAAATGGTGATCAATAAAATAAGACTTACGGTATTACAAATTATGTCTCAGTAATGAAAGAATTTGTAGGAGTACTAACTATTTAGCAAGCCACAAACAAAAATGCTCTTCATCAATAAAGTGTAACTATTAATTACTCCAAATCGTGAATATCAGGAAACGATAAAAAACAATCAAGTAAACGGATTAATTCAAAAAGATAATGATCGGAGACTTACGGATGATCGAGTATCATAAGCGAGCCAAACGGTGGAGAATTCACCCCAACCGAGTTTTCGCTGAGCGATATATCTACCACCGGAGAATGAATCACCGATTCTAACGGCATGATATCCACCTTTTCTGTATGAATCGATTCCTTCATCTTCATCTTCCGATGCCGATGATGATGATGGTGAACCTGACATGATCCAGATCAAACCTGATTTCAACTAAATCTGATCTATAATAATGATTTTGGGATTTGGATTAGAGAAGAAGCAAAGTGGAAAAATGTGGAAAGAAAGTATGGATGGATTTGGAGAGAAAATGCTTTACGGAAGCAAAGAATGAATGCGACGGTGCGTTGATGAGGGGTTATATGGGATGTGTTGTGGCTTCAATACCATTTTTTTCTCCACTTTTTCCTCTTTTCCTCTTTTCCTCTTTTTCCTCGTGCCTATAGTTTTCTCTTTATACACCTTATTTCATTTCCTCTTTTATTCAATGTTGCTACTTTTTTTTTTTAATAATGGCACGATATTAAATTTGATATCAACCAACAAGTACTTGAATTTTGAATGTGTATGTTAACAATGTTAATTTAATCTCAATCAGAAACTAAACATTTTAATTTATTTTTACTGTATCTCATAGATACTCAATGATGATATAATACATAAATTTAAAAAATTTAAAATATTTCTTAATTTTCACCACGAATCACCTCTTCGATCATTTTTCTTTGTATTAGTGATTATATATTGACAAGAAAAATCCAATATGAGGTGTCACTGTGTATGTTATCTATAGATGATATAGTTTTAATGAAAAAGGGTCAAAAATACCTCTGAACTATCTGAAATGAATTCAAAATATCCCTCGTTAATTTTTTGACTCAAAAATATCTCTTCGTTAATTATTTGGCTCAAAAATACTCCTCCCCTTAATAAAATTTCACCTAGATAAAAAAATCACGTTTAGTTTATTATCCGACTCGATCCGACCCACAATTAAAAAAAGACCCAACCCAAAGTGAAATAACAAAGGGTATAAGAATCGGGTCCTTATTTCCCTCGTTCTCTCTCCTGAAAGAAAAATACGTTCTAGGGTTCACTGGGGCTGTTGCTTGCATTCAATCGAAAGGTGAAAGATTCATTGTCATAATCTAATGTTCACTACAGCTGCATATGGTATAAATTGCTTATTGAATTCGAAAATCTTTGGTGGTGACTCGAGCTTCATTTGTGAGTTCTTTCCCCTTTCGAAATTTTGCTATTAGGTTATAATTTTTTGAAGTTCGGATTTAAAATCTCGAACGAGGTGCAACCATTCCAAGATGATTGGGGAAAACCAATTACTACTATAAGTTACTATCCTGATCATGTTTGTCGCCCTGTAATCGTCGATGTTCGGGGAAGTAAGAATCCAATTATTTCCTACTCAACTGATCATGGAGTCAAGGGTTATGTGGTGAGAGCTCAAAGAGTTGTTGAAGTTCGCGGTAGTTGAGAATATAGAAGCTGATTATTTTTTAACCAGGCTTAGCGCAACTATTACCAATAAACAAACTTGTTTGGATGGTCTTCTAACCGCGCCTTCTATATTGCAGGTTGTGAACCTGATTACACCCTTAATTTCAAAAGGTATGTCGTGTTGAAATTTGTGACCATCTATCTAATTAATAGACTGATCACCAACGAAGACTGGTACTATTCTTGGTCAACCCCTTTATCCATTTACACACACAAATACCCAAAATACATACTCAAAAAACTCTTAAAAGTTTAAGACTTTTACACAAATAGTTTAGATAATGGCACCTGTAGTAAGCAGGTGTTTGTTATCTGAAAAAGGAATATGATGCTTTTAGAGCTCTTTTGAGAGATGTATTGGTGGTAAATGTCTGTAAAGGTCCAAATTAGGTCCTAGAATGTTTCATCCGGCACTTATATGTGCTGCATCAATGGCATGAAATCGAAATTTATTCTACTGCTTTCCTTGCAAGCTTGTTAAATTTGTTACTTACTGGAAAATGTTGTTGCTTTCCACTATTTCGCCCTCGCATGATATACAATTTCTAGTTGGTTCAGTAGAATTGCGTCCTAGGTTTGCACTATTATTGTAGTCTTGTTGAGTGTTTGTCAGTACTAATGCATATATCTTGTTCTAAAGAAAGGCTTAGAAGCCATAATGCATATATCTTGTTCTAAAGGGAGGCTCAGAAGCCATTATATGGTTCTTGAACCTGACAAAATATAATTTACCATTATATTGTTCTATTTTGAAGTTGAAGTGTTTGTAATGAAATGAATGGCGTGTTGTTAATGAAGTTGACGTTGATATTTTATTTCTATTCCATTGGTCTAATGTACATAGAAAATGACCTTGTCATCGATTCATCGCCTATAAATAGCACAACATTTTTTCTTATTTATATCAGCAAATTAAACACTACTATTAAAGAAAAATTTAAGCTTTATAGTCCATCTTCTGTTTTTTTCAGACTACAAAGTCCCGAGAATGTCTTTGATTCCAAGCTTCTTCGGTGATCGTAGGAGCAACATCTTCGACCCATTCTCCCTCGACTTATGGGATCCATTCAAAGGATTCCCAAATTCAAGCACAATTGCCAACACCTCCTCCTCTGCTCGTGAAACTCCTACTTTCACAAATGCAAGAATCGATTGGAAAGAGACCCCAGAAGCTCATATCTTCACAGTAGATGTTCCGGGGATCAAGAAAGAGAAAGTGAAAGTTGAAATTAAAGAAGGAAGGATTTTACAGATAAGCGGTGAGTGGAGTAGAGAACAAGAGGAGAAGAATGATCAGTGGCACCGTAACTGTTTCAAAAACAGGGGAAATTAAGGCAACTATGGAGAATGGAGTGCTCATTGTAACTGTTCCAAAAGAAAAGGAGAAGAAACCTGAGGTGAAGGCAATTGACAGCTCTAGTTAAACAAGTGCATGCAGATCAACTGTTGTTTTGATGAAAGTCTTTTGTCAATTATATTTTTTATAATCTGAATTATGCATCTGTAATTGTCTGAGTTGTGGGTCTCGTCTTTGCAGTTGTAAATAAGAAAACACTGTGAGTCTGATTAATGAATAATTTCCTTCTAACATTTATTTAGAGTTGTTGTTTCTCTTTTCCTTCCCTTGAATTAGTTTATTAAACTTTTGTAGCGTTGCATTACGTGATATATAATCTGTTTTTAGCTTTCCATTGCTGATATATAGCGCAATGTTACATTCCTGTTTAATGTACACTTAAATGGTATAAGGTCATGCTCGAATGGGCGCGTAAGAGACATAAGCAACAAGTCGATGATAGCACATTAAGCAATGGAATGCCACTAACAAAAAGCAGCAACAACGTTCAGAAGTACTCTATCCTTTTGACTTCTGTACATATAAAAATATTTACCACAAATGGTAAACCATTAACGTTAACAAGTGAAACCATCTGTGTTGTGATCGAAGTCAATTCAGATCTGAAGGCTCCTTGTGATGGAAGGGAAGACTCATAGGCATCGGTATTGCATGGGACTACCAGCTTTACATTCCTTGCAAGATTTGCTTTGAATTACAAATTCGTCATAGAAGGGACGACGTATGATTGATACTGACTAGCATAACTTGTAAGACATGGCTCATTACCAACTACAACATACCGGTGTTGATGCATAACTGTCATTAGCCAACGAGGGAAAGAAAATGAGAAGAAATAAGAGAATGACACGATATATGCTGAAACCCCCAAAAAAGATACAGTAGTATTATAGCTTTAAACTTTATAGGCAACGGATGTTGCAGTTCCGATACACAATTAACGTGGGTTGATTACTGTCGAGACCATTTAACATTCTAACAATATTCAGACATGTTAGGTATGTAAAATAGAGATGCTACATCACACCAGAAAATGGCTACTAGTAATTGGTATCGAGTCTGATTTCCATTGTAAGTTCTACCATTTGCTAGTTGCTTCCACGAAAACCAAACCACCATATTTTCAGACTAGACGACTCTTTAACTCGATAGATGTAGTTTACTCTAACTGCATACTGCCATTTAACACAACATTAGAAGAAACAACACATGTTGATAAACATCTACTTGCATCTTTAACAGAATATTGCAAGAACACATATATGTATAGATCATTCTAAGAGCTTCAAGACAAAATCCAATAATTCATAGCCATGGCAGTACGCAGATACTCGAGGGCATGGGCTCCGCGTCCCAGCCACTCTACTTCGGGATCAAGGCCAGACATCACCTTGAAAATATCGACCTTGACCTCGACTAGATCTTTGGCATAACCACGTTTTTGAACAATGGTTCAGATATTTGAAGACATCACACCCTTCATTTTCTCCATCAGCAGATAAACACAGATACAGACAAGAATCGGCATAACATAAGTAATACACATAAAATACTGGAACACATTACAGGTTGAGAAGATCAACAATAGTGAAATGTGAAATTTTGTCTAAAGATATAGTACCCCAATTAACCCCAATGCCAGATTCCACCACAATAACAAGCCAACATAACAACAACAAAGCTAAAAAGGGGTTTTCTTGCTATCAACACACCTTTAACCATATATCTAGATACATTCTGAGACTCATAAATCAACAGCAGAACTAGAACTACTAAGAATTGCCAACATATCATTAGGTATCCCAACCATAACTTTAAGTCCACTCCCCATTAAACCCTTCATCACATCTGAATCAGCATTAAAAAGCTTCACTTTCTGAATCTTGTTTTCTTTAAGAAGATTCACAACAGTTAAAGGTGGCATTTTGTGCAAAGATATAGTACCCCAATTAACACCAATACTAGATTCCACCCAATGACACCCTAACATAACAACACTCCCACAACAACAAAGCTAAAAGGGGTCTTTTCTTGTTTGGGTAAATGGGTGATAAAAGCCATTTTATTGAAACGCAATGTACCACCTAAGACTTTATTCCTACCTAAGAGGTCGAAAGACTGTTTGTGATAACTAATAACAAAAATAAATATTAACAAAATAGAAACTACTAATTTCTCCAATCGTTAAATAAGTGATCTGCTTAATTCACAGCCACTAATTTCTAGAAACGTCAAATCATTATTAACAGCAAATGGACATTTGAGCCTGAAATATAGTAAAACCACATGGCGACAAAAAGGTCGTTCAAATAATAATGCTTCACCATCCAACAACAATAATAACCAGAACACAAATACCAGTCAAACCAAAAACAGTGTACTCCTGCTTTTACTTAATAATCCAATGAAGCCACCAAAATAGTAAGAAGAAATATTAAAAACAGTCGCCAAAATAGTACAAAATCTAGACATTAATGCTTCACCAGACTTCATAACTTAATACCTACTTCAAACCAAGCCAAAATAGAAGTATACATTGTGGGTCATTTTCCAAATTCAGTGAAAATAAACACAAATGCATTTTACCGTTTTGCATCAACTTTAACCAAAAACAAAATAAAAACATTCAATGCCTAGAACTAGCCACAACATATTAAAGTTGGGTTCTCCCATTATCCTTTTTAGCCTTTAACTTTTTCAGCTTCTTCTCTCTTGCATCTCCAACTAGTTGCTAGTGATAACTTTTCTTCCTTTCTAAGTAAGCTTAGAGGGTGAATAAAGTAGATCTGTAGGCTCACTAACTCCAGCAAGATCACCTCTAAAACCTACCAATCTGCTCCTAGAAGCGACTGAAATTCTGGGAGTTTGCCTCACTAATAACCTTGTATCTTCAGGAACAATTTGAGGCCTTAAATCTGGATCACTTTCGGGTTCACTAGA
This sequence comes from Capsicum baccatum var. pendulum, assembly GCA_030864225.1. Classification (NCBI taxonomy): domain Eukaryota; kingdom Viridiplantae; phylum Streptophyta; class Magnoliopsida; order Solanales; family Solanaceae; genus Capsicum; species Capsicum baccatum. Next base: position 29,015,566 of record CM061551.1, on the reverse strand, counting down.
AGGACCAAATGGTTCATAGAAGTGGTCATTTCCTTCTTGTGTTGGGTTGAGGGGCTGAACTATTAATGTCATACACATCATCTTGAATTTCTTTCTCTTCACTTCTGTCCCTTCTTCTCTTCAATATCGCCCCTTGTTCATCTACAGCAAACTAAATTAAAGTGCATAAAATTAGTTATATAAATATTCATAAAATTATCATTTATATAGATATGCATAAAGGTGATACCTTGTATGTCTTTGCATTATGGATTACTGAACCACACTTACTACAAGTCATTCTAGTTCCCTTTCTTGAGTGAGACTATTCTCCTGCTCTTTAAATTGCTGCATCTTTTTCTCTTGTTCTTTTGGTTTTTTGGTCCACCAAATCTGGTGAATCCATTGCATCTTCTGGAAAGATCTTCCAAAAGTTGTCACCTCTTATAGGCAGCAACTTGACCCTGTATGTCTTCAAGTAAGCTTTCTTACTGTACCACGCATATCTTTTTTCATAAGATTAGGTTTTATTTTGTTATACTCCATAGCCTTGATGGCATAAGGGTATGGAATTCCAGTAAGTCGTCAAGACCTACAAGTACATTTCTTCTCTACCAAGTTCACTATGTGCCTATATTCACCTTCCGACATTTCATAACCAATATCACCATTAAAGTTAACAGTGCAAAGTTGAGCAATCTTCTTATGGGCAATGAACAATTCCATGCACTTAGGACTGAAAATTTCCTTCCATTTGCTTACCTGAGTTTTCTTTTCTTTTAATCTATTCATTATCTTGACTCTTATTTCTTCAAGCATCTTCAAGATTGGCTTTCCACTTGGTTCTAGTATCCAAGAGTTGAAGGACTCAGTGAAATTATTATCCAGAATTTGATTTTTGTAAATAGTGCCCATATATGCCCTACACCATCTCACTGGATTGAATTTTAACAAGTATTTGACAACTTCCTCTGATAATGCTCCAAGTGCACTCAACTGGTCCTTGAAATCTTTTTCATAAGTACTCCAAGAAGCCCACCAAAGTAGTTTCTTCATCTCTCCTGACCTAAACCTCTTCATCCAGTTGGCCTCAACATGCCTAACACAATACCTGTAAAACATAAAAAGTGAATGTTTATCCAAAAAGTACAAAGAAAAAATAATTACAGCCTCTTGAAGTACCTGTGGTGTGGTGGGTTAAAGGAAGGACATTTTTCACTGCATCTACCAGTCCCTGATTATGTAAAACAAATTTATATTCAGTTACATAAAAAAAACATAAGTAGCCAGAATCAAATAAACTGAAATTTATAAACTAAAATTTACCTTTTGCATGTCAGATATGAAAGTGGCACTTTCACCATTTTTAAGATTCAATGGCTTTTCTAGCAATTGTAGAAACCATGTCCAAGTCCTTGATGTTTCCTTATTAACTATAGCCCATGCCAACGGATAGAAGGAGTTATCACAATCTTTTCCTATAGCCACAAGTAGTTGTCCCTTGTAATGACCTTTGTCCCATCCAATCCAATAAAAGGTCTCAACCCTTCTTTCCATCCCAACTTTAGTGCATTGAAACATATGTGCATTATAAGAAACTTTCTTTTGCCTTATTCCAGTTCATCCTTTGATAAATTAATCACTACATCACTGTCCGAATTACTGAATCTAATCTCATTTGCATAAGCCTCTAACTTGTTGTACTTGTCTAAGAAACTGTCTTTCATTTTTTGAAGTACCATAATCTTGGCTCTTTTCAACATTGAAAGGTTAGCATTCAAATTAAATTAATCATCCAAGTCTTGTCTCACATTCTTGATTTTGAACTTAGAATTATTCTGCACTTTACCCTTGAAATATTGGGATAAAGAAGATGTGGTGGCTCTGGGATTTGTAAATGCATCCTCACAAGTGTGCTTTTCAATTGAGGTTTTAACCTTAAACCTTGGACCCTTACCATCTAGTGAAACTAAAATGACAAATGGGCAGCCATTCTCACATGTATAACTCAGCCTTGTTCTGTCATTTTGCTTCACTCTAAGTGATTTTTTATTTGTAAGGGCATATAGATCCACAACTCTTTTAGCCTCTTTCTTGTCCTTAAAGGTCATTGAAAGATGAAGTTCGTTGTAATGATCAAGTTTGTCATTTACTTTCCTATTCTGTTGCATCTTAATGGCTTCTAACTCCTCAAGTTTATACTCCTTGGAATTTGACTCACCATTATCAGTAGAATTGATTTCTGATTCAGCATCAGTATCATATTTACACTCAATGAAGTGTGTTTTAGGATGGTAGATTAAAGTTGGAGCAGAAATAAATTCTTCAAAATCATCTCTCTCTCTCTCTACCTACCTTCTCTCTCTCTCTCTACCTAACGGCTCTCTCTCTCTCTCCCTACCTACCTTCTCTCTCTCTCTCCCCGGTCCCCGGCCCCGTCGCCATCGCCGACCTTCGGCGCTGACCTGACCCAACCTTTGGCCCTCGACGCCGACCCCCGTCGCCGCTCCCCGCTGCCCTCCGACGCTGACCGTCGATACCAATCCGCTTCCCCCCTCCGTCTCCAGCTTCGGCGAGAGCCAACAGCCTCTCCCCTCAGTCTCCAACTCCGGCGAGATCCAACATACCCCCCCTCTCGGTCTCCGGCAGCCCCCCCTCGCTCTCCAGCTTCGGCGAGAGCCAACAGCCCCTCCTCGGTCTCCAGCTCCAGCGAGATCCAACATACCCCCCCCCCCCCCCCCCCCCCCGCGGTTTCCGGCAGCCTCTCCAGCTCCGGCGAGAGCCAACAGCCCCCCTCGGTCTCCAGCCAGCCAGCCAGCTCGGGTCTCTAGCCAGCCGCAGCTCGGTCTCCAGCCGCAGCTCCGCCTACACCTGCCGCTCGGTCGCCAGCAGCCGCATCACCCAAACGACGACCAGTCCCCTCGGTCGCGAGCAGTCGCAGCTCCATCTCAGCATTGGAACTCCCCAGAACTCGGTCTACGCTGGGTTTTGGTTTCTGGCTTGGTCTACAAGCGTAACCCGGTGACTTCTAACCTTTGTTATTTCATTCTTCGTATTATGCTAGTATTATCCCCTGTACCTTGATTTGCGTTTGATTTATCGATATTGTTTGTTGTCTGTTATTGCTGTTGCTATGGTCGTTTCTTGCACTGCTTTGATTGGGATTATCGGCTTGGGGCGTTGTTTTTTGGGGCTGTGGGTGTTGAGTCCAGTGGTATTTGCTCTCTATTTGAGTTTACTTTTGTTTCGTGATTATTTCTTTGATTTTGTGTGAGCCTTGTATTTGTTGCTGCTGCTTTGCTACTACCATCGTGTATATTTTTATATTTTCTTATATTGTCTTGTAGTAGTGGCTGTGGGCGGTAATGGTTGGATAGGGTCATGTTCGAGGGGGTTGGGGCGTGGGGCCATTGTGGGGGCGGGGGATGAGGAAAGGGCGGGAGTGGAAGGGAGGCCAAGGTTTGGCTGCGGGGGTGGTAGAGGAGGGCGTGTGGACAGTGATGGTAGGCTGAGGGTTGGGTTTTGGAATATAGGGACCCTTCAGAGTAAGTCCATAGAGCTTGCGAAGATTCGTAGGAAGAGGAGGATCAATATTGCGTGTGTTCAAGAGACAAAGTGGGTATGGTCTAAGGCTAGGGATGTGGATGGTTACAAGTTGCGGTACTCTGGGAGCGAGAGGCGTAGGAATGGAGTTGGCATCTTAGTAGATGAAGAGCTTAGAGGTCAGGTAGTAGAGGTGAAGAGGATCAACGATAGGTTGATGACTATTAAGTTGGTCATTCGGGGGTTTACCCTGAACGTGTGTAGTGCTTATGCGCCGCAAGTGGGCTCGGAGGGGGAGGAGAAGATGCGGTTTTGGGAGGCTTTGGAGGAGGTGGTGAGAGGCGTGCCTAGCTTGGAGAAGATTGTTGTAGCAGGAGATTTCAACGGGCACATCGGGGCGCTTCCGGGAAGCTTTGGTGATGTGCATGGTGGTTTTGGTTTTGGGGAGAGAAATGAAGAGGGGACTACTCTATTGGAGTTTGCGAGGTCCTTTGGGCTGGTGGTAGTGAACTCGGGTTTCCCGAAGAAGGACGGTCACCTGATCACCTTTCGAAGCGCGATAGCCAGGACCCAGATTGACTTTTTGTTGCTTAGAAAAGGGGATAGGGTGTTGTGTATGGACTGTAAGGTCATCCCGAGTGAGAATCTTTCGACCCAGCATAGGCTCTTGGTTATGGATTTGGGTATAAAGAAGAATAGAAAGAGGAGAAGTAAGGAGGGTAGACCTAGAATTAAGTGGGGCGGCTTGACGCCAGTGAATGCGTGGGAGATAGGGGAGAAGTTAACGGGAATGGGGGTGTGAGAGTGTGGAGGGGACGTGGATAGTATGTGGGATAGGGTGGCTAGGTGCATCAGGGAGAATGCAAGTGAGGTGTTGGGTGTTTCTAGGGGCCGGGCCGGGCATCATCGAGGGGAGTGGTGGTGGAATGAAGAGGTGGAAAAGAAAGTGGGGACCAAGAAAGGGGTGTATACTAAGTTGGTTGAGAGTAAGGACGAAGAAGAGAAGTGGGTAAACAGGAAAGAGTACAAGCTGTCTAGGAAGGAGGCTAAGTCAGCAGTCACGGCAGCTAAGACGGCCGCTTTCGAGAGCTTGTATGCAGGGTTACAGGGGAAAGGTGGGGAGAAAAAGTTGTTTAAACTCGCTAAGGTTAGGGAGAAGAAGGGTCGTGACCTCGACCAGGTGAGGTGCATTAAGGGGGAGGACGGTAGAGTGTTGATGGAGGACGGCCACATTAAGAATAGATGGCAGTCGTACTTTCATAGGCTCTTGAATGACGAAGGGGATAGAGCTATTGTGTTAGGGGAACTGGAGCACTCAGAGGAGTGTCGGGATTTTAGTTATTGTAGACGTTTTAAGGTAGAAGAGGTTAGAGAGGTTATTCGCAGGATGCAAAGGGGTAGGGCGATGGGGCCGGATGAGATACCGGTGGAGTTCTGGAAGTTCGTGGGAGAGGCTAGTGTAAGGTGGTTGACTGGATTATTCAATGAAATCTTCAAGACAGCAAAGATGCCCGAGGCTTAGAGGTGGAGTACCATGATCCCTCTCTATAAGAATAAGGGTGACATCCAGAGTTGCAATAACTATAGGGGGATTAAGTTATTGAGTCACTTGATGAAGATTTGGGAGAGAGTGGTCGAGGTGAGGTTGAGACGGATAGTTTCTAATTTGGAAAACCAGTTTGCATTTATGCCTGGCCGCTCGACGACGGAGGCAATTCACCTGGTACGGAGGTTAGTGGAACAGTATAGGGAAAGGAAGAAGGACCTGCACATGGTGTTTATCGACCTGGAGAAGGCATACGACAAAGTCCCCAGGGAGGTGCTATGGAGGTGCTTGGAGGTGAGTGAAGTCCCGCTGGCATATATCAGAGCAATTAAGGACATGTATGATGGAGCGAAAACTCAGGTGAGGACGGCGGGAGGAGACTCAGAGCATTTCACTGTCTTGACAGGATTGCATCAGGGATCTACTCTTAGTCCCTTTTTGTTTGCTTTAGTGATGGATGTGTTGACGCGGCGTATTCAAGGGGAAGTGCCGTGGTGTATGCTTTTTGTAGACGATGTAGTTCTGATTGATGAGAATCGAGGGGGTGTAAATGACAAATTAGAGGTGTGGAGACAAACTCTTGAGTCTAAAGGGTTCAGGTTGAGCAGAAGCAAGACAGAGTATTTGGAATGCAAGTTTAATGACGTGAGGCTGGAGAATGAGGTGGTAGTGAAGCTGGAATCACAGAAGGTATGTAAGAGGGATAGTTTCAAGTATCTCGGGTCCGTGATCCAGGGAAACGGTGAGATTGACGAGGATGTCTCGCACCGTATTGGGGCGGGATGGATGAAGTGGAAGCTCGCCTTTAGGGTGTTGTGTGATAAGAAGGTGCCGCCCAAGCTTAAAGGCAAATTCTACAGGGTGGTAGTCCGTTCGGCCATGTTGTATGGAGCGGAGTATTGGCCAGTTAAGAATTCCCACATCCAAAAAATGAAGGTGGCAGAAATGCGGATGTTGCGCTGGATGTGTGGGCTGACTAGAGGGGATAGAGTTCGGAATGAGACTATCAGGGAGAAGGTTGGTGTGACTCCAATGGAGTGCAAGATGCGGGAAGTACGATTGAGATGGTTCGGACACGTGAAGAGGAAGGGCATGGATGGCCCGGTTCGTAGGTGTGAGAGGCTAGCGTTGGATGGTTTTAGGCGGGGTAGGGGTAGGCCGAAGAAGTACTGGGGTGAGGTGATTAGGCGGGACATGGAGCAGTTACAGCTCACTGAGGACATGACCCTAGATAGGATGGTCTGGAGGACGCGAATTAGGGCAGAAGACTAGGGCCAGTTTGGGTCGCTAGTGTAGGGAGTTACTTGGTGGGGGTAGTATCCTTGTTATGATTCCGTGTTCCATGTTTTATTACGAACCTGGGTGCTTCCCTCAGTTTTCTATTACTTATGGGTGCCGTATTTATGTTATGAAATCTTGTTCTGTGCTTTACTATGTATTTGTGTGGTATCTCGTGTCTTGAGCCGGGGGTCTATCGGAAACAGCCTTTCTACTTCGTTAGAGGTAGAGGTATGGACTGCGTACATCTTACCCCCCCCAGACCCCACTAGGTGGGAATACACTGGGTTTGTTGTTGTTGCATCAACGGCAAAAAAATAAATCACATTGGATTGTTCATTTAGTAGTGATTGAAGTATTTTAATACCTTCAGACCCTTCAACCGAGAAAAGTTTCTTACATGGACCTTTCACAAGTAGTTGTTTCACAGCCACAAATCCTAAGTTTTTGGTATATTCATCTTCAATCTTATAGTAATCTATCGTATCAGAAGCAATATCTCTCCTAGCAGCAACATATTTCTCTTCATCTACTAGTTGGGAATTTTTAATTCATTTACCCCGTAGTGTAACATAAAGTCAACAAACAAATCTTTCATATTGAGTTGTCTGAAAAAAATACATAAATCATTTATGATAGTTGCATCATAAAAGTAAAAACTTCATATTTGTTTACTAATAGACATAAAGGACGTGTTTACTGGTGAACTTCAGAACTTAAAAAACAACAAAACATTGAGGACCACATATTTATTACACTTAAAAAATAGAGAAAAAGAAAGCTTTCAACTAGCAGCAAATAATAAACAATGAAAAAGGGACATTGGGATCACGCAAATCACTTGATACAATACAGACATAATTAGATTTAGATAACATAAAACAAACACATATAATCTCAAATCAATAAAGTAAGCACTTTAAGAAATTTATACTAAGACGAGCAAACATAGAAGGGCCACATGTTTTTTACACAAAAATAGAGGAATAAGATCCCTTAACTAGCAACACACTAATAAGCAGTGAAAAAAGAGGCATTAGGACCACACAAATCACATTTGAATAATATAAACTAATGTTAGAGTTTTATAAGGTTAGGTGTGTAACAAATGATAGCTTCAAATTTGCGAGATACATAGTACCAGGATATACAAGACAATTTTTTTTTAAAAATGCAAAACCATAACTATACCATGCCCGAATCTTTAAGACCAAAGTCACATTGCATGCAAGATTTCAAAAGATTGCTATTAACAAAACATGCAAGAATTCGAGATTTTAAATCCAAACTTTAAAAAATTATAAATAAATAGCAAAATTTCGAAAGGGGAAAGAACTCACAAATGAAGCTCGAATCACCACCAAAGATTCAAATCCAATAAGCAATTTATACCATATGCAGCCGCAGTGAGCCATAGATTGTGACAATGGATCTTTCCCCTTTCGATTGAATGCAAGCAGCAGCACAGTGAACCCTAGAACGTATTTTTCTTTCAGGAGAGAGAACGATTAATGAAAAGAAAGACCTGATTCTTTTATCCTTTGTTATTTCACTTTGGGTCGGGTAGGGTCAAATAATAAATTAAATTGTGTAATTAAAAATAAAATTTTATACGTGAATGGTAATGTGACATGGTCATGTGGCATTTTTTATCTATGTGACATGTTTGGTAGAATTCTATTAAGGGGAGAGGTATGTTTGAGTCAAATATTTAACGGATGGGTATCTTTTAGCCAAAAAACTAATGAGGAATATTTTTTAGCCATTTCAGATAGTTTAGGGACATTTTTGACCCTTTTTCGTAATTTTAATTGATGAGATTCGTGTCAGAGTTAACGCTAAGTTGGAGGTATGGAGGCAAACCTTGGAGTTTAAATGAGTTATGTTGAGCAGGACCAGAATAGAATTCCTGAGGCGCAAGCTCAACACTGCAACACATGTGGTGGGTGTGGAAGTAAGGCTTAGTATCTTGAATCTATTATCCAAGGTAATAGGAAAATTAATAATATTGTCACACATAGTATTGGTGCAGAATGGATGAAATGAAGACTTACATCTAGAGTTTTGTATGATAATAAGGTACAATCAAAACTTAAAAGACAAGTTCTACATGGTGGTGATTAGACCAATTATATTGTATGAAGTAGAGTGTTAGCCAGTTGAGAATTCTCAAGTACAGAAGATGAAAATTTTGAAAATAAGAATGTTAAGATGGATGTGTGAGCATACTAAAAGAAATAAAATTAGAAATGAAAATATTCATGACATGGTGGGAGTAACCTCGAAAGGCACAAGATATGAAAGACGAGACTAAGATGGTTCAGTTTTGTGAAAAGTAGATGCGTGTATATCCTGGTGCGAAAGTGTGAGAGGTTGTCTATAAATTGTTTCAGGAGTAGTGGTAGGTCGAAAAAGTACTGCGGATAAATTATTAGAGATGACATGATAAAGTTTCAGCTTATCGAGGTCATGACATAAGACAAGAAATTATGAAGGACGTGGATAAGGATTATTGAAGGTCAGTGGGTAGTTGAGCATTGTCTTGTTTATTCTTCCATACTAGTAGTTGTAATATTATTCTTGCAATATCTTATTTCTCCGATTGTTGTTACGATTTATTGTTCTTGTGCTTCAATCATCATATTATTTTGTTGTCGTTTTTGTTTTTATTTTCACAATATTTTGTCATACATTGTTTAGTATTTAGTCTTGGTTGCTTATCCTATTATTTTCTTGAGCCGAGATTTCATCGTGAATAACTTACAACCTCTTTATATTTTGAAGGTAGGGGTCACACATTATCCTCTCCAAACCTTATTTGTGAGATTAACACACTAGTATATTGTTGTTGTTGTTATTGAGTGTTTAATTGACATAATGAGGAAGAGATGAGGAGGGGGGTGCGGATAACTGAGCTGGTAAATAGATTTATAAATAGATTTATAATAACTGATGAATCTATTCTTATTTGTGCGTGGTTATTTTTTAGGTTTTGTTTTAATAAGTCATTCTTTTTGTTAGATGTATTCATTAATTTTTAGTTTACTATTTTATCCTGTAGTAACTGCTGAGTTACAAATTTCTGTATAATAACTTATTCTTTCTGTACTGTAGTGTATATCTAATTCTAGATTTTCTATGTCATTTATTATTTTGTGTTGTTCTTCTCGTAGTGAGTTTTTTATACTATATAAACTGTTACATGTACTTTTTTCTAAATTTTCTAAAGTTTTTTCTATCCATTCTAACTTTTCTTTTAGATCTTCCATTATTTTTCTAATTCGGTTTCTGTAATTAATTTCGTTATTTAGATTATCTTGGTTTTCTCTAGTTTTTCTAATATATTCTAGCATCCACAATCTTGGTCTGAATAATATCCTTCTGGGTAAATGTCTTCGTATATTTGTGCTGTGGCATTTATCATTTCTATTTCATAGTTTATTTCATAGTTTATTACTTCTTCTAATATCATTTTCTTAATATCTATTATTTCTATATCCTTAAGTATATATAAGACTAAAATTCTAAGGTAGTCTAAATGGGCTATTTTTTAAAATTGATATTTTATAGCTATTTGTTTTAGACTTAGTAGTTTTTGCATATTTTTATTAAGAGATTTTATATATTTTTTATTTTCCATGTATTTGTCTATATTTATTTTTATCTGTTTTTCTAGTAACTGTATTTTTTGCGTATCTTTAAAAGTCCTACGTAATTTTAACATAATAAGTATTTATAAGAGTAGTTAGGTATGTGTGGTATATAATTTATTCTATCCGTATAATTTTTTCCATATGCTTTTTCTAATATAACTTTTCTTATATCTGCAACATCTATATCTCTAAGTGCATACAAAACAAGTATCTTAAATTTATCTACCATGACATCAGATATATTGTCATTCATTATCATAAAATTGCTTTTTCAAAATATTCCCTGCAACCATATACATAATAAAATATAGTCATCTCAGATTACTATATACTAGATTATTCTTAAATAACATGTTCTTCGGTCACTACTAGCATGGTAATTCGGATATTCTCCCTTAAACAGCGCCTCGACTTTGGTTACTCCCCGCCACGGCTTCTTGCCTCATTGGTTTCACCTTTAGGATGGCATAGTTCCTTGAGATTTTTCTCCGTTTCCACTTTGCTAGTAAACTTCTTAACATATTATTTTTCGAATAATTCTACTATAAAGTAACTAATATGAATTTATTTTATCATATCATGATTGTCGGGAATTATGAATTTAGCTATTCATAATCGTAAATAGATATACCTGTTCCGGTAGCTTTGATATTTCTGAGGTTTGTTGTTCCATAGCTTTTTCCATTGCGGTGTATATATTTAATTAACTGGGCAAAATATTTTTGAATTGGAATGGAGAGAGTATTTTTGCTGAATGTTTGAAGGCCTGCCTTTGCAATGCCTTCTGAATTCTTATTTATAGACTGAAAAGTGTATACATCCGTATTTAAAAAGACTTAAAAAACTAAACTCTAAAATGTCTTTACCTACCTACTTCCTAAAGTCTTCACCTACCTACTTTACATTTATTTCCCTATTAACTACTAAAGAAAAAAGAGTCTTTACATCATATAAAATTTCTAATTCTTACGTAACTTAAAATAAGTCTTCTGTCATATCTGCAAATAAGTCTTCCGTCTATTTTGTCATTTCTGCTATATCTCCATTATTGCTCTGTCTTTATCTTTCCAGCTGTCGTCCTTATCTTCTTTTATTCTAACTGTACTGCTGGGACGTCATTATCTCCTCCGTTACATTTTGAACATCTGTGATCTGGGTATTTGTGTCCAATAGTTTTGCAATATCTGGTCAATAATTCTTCTGAAATAAATTTTTCTTTAATAGCTCTGGCGATAGGTTCTGTCTCCGGTTTAAGCAACGTCATAATCCATTGCCTAATTGTTTCCATATCTGTTTCTCGTAGCTCTTTTGAATTTGAATATATCAATACATGGTTTCTTGAATAATAACTCCATATAGGATTTTGATTACAATATGTATTTGCTAGTTCTTGTAAAATCGTAGATAGTCCGATAACTCTTTTATTCGCGTAAAATTTTGATATCTCGATTCTGGGTATCTCTGGTTGTGTACCAATATCTTGCGGTATAATCATATCTCTTGTCATTCCTATTTTTACAACTTGTATAGGTTTCTTAACTTCGTCAAATAATATCTCTGCTGGAGCCGTGTAGATCTTTATAAAAAATAAAGTACCTTTAGTTATTCTTTTAAATATGGTAAATGCTTCATATATCTCGGGTATAGTAGATATTTCAGTTCCGTCTGTGGTATATACGGTACTAAGTAATCCATATTCATAGCAAAATTAATAATCCATTTAAAATCTAGAAGAATGAGACATATACCTCCTAATTATGACAAAATTAGATTTAGTTATCCACCAAAATATCATAAACACAATTTAAATGAATAAAGAGCAAAAATACAAAGAATTAAAACAATTTATCTCTGAAAAACGTAAAGAATTAAAAATAAGAAAAGAAAGATTACATTATAATATATTTGCCGGAGTTAGTAAAAATTCAATAAAAATACAAAAAGATGAAATATCAAAATTAGAATCTCAAATAGATAGTTTAGAATATATATATCAACATGAATTATTCACAATAAAATGAATAAAGAAGAATTTATAATAGATGAAAAAATATACGAAAATCACGAAGGTACAAAAATAAAAATAGTATTTTCTAATCTAGGAAGAAGGTATAAGAAAATAGGAGAACATTTATATTTAATGTTAGAAAAAGAAGAATTAAAATTAGAAGATAAATTAGCAGCAATGGTAAGAATAGAAAAAGAAAATGAAGAGATAGATAGAAAAAAGGAAATAGAAAAAATTAAACAACAATCTACGGAAGAAATACGAAAAATAGAAGAAACTAAAAATAATAGAATTGCTGAATTAGAAAAAGAATTACAAATGTTAAAAGATTTATACGAGCAAAGACAAAAAGAAAAAGAAGAAATAGATAAAGAACAAAAATTAATAAACGAGATAAATCAATTTAAGGAAAAATTAGAAATAAATAATATAGAAGTAGAAGAAACGGATAATTATGATTCAGAAGATAGTGAAACATATACGGAAATATTAACAAATATAAAAGATTTAGAAATTAACGAAAAACAAGAAAGAATTAATCAAGAAAACTTAGAAAATAATAATACAGAAATAAATACTCTTGACAAAAAAGAAGATGAAAATCTAATACCCAAAACAACAGAAATAAGAAAACCTATATATTATAAAAATAAATTTAAAAGATATAATGAATATGACAAATGGACACCAAAACAAATAGTTAATAAAAATTATAACTTTTTAGATCTAGACTGTGTAATAGATACAGAAAAAACAATACAATTATGGATAGGATATATGACAAAACAATTATTAGATAATAATATAAACATAACAGATGCACCAGAATACATAGAAAAAACACTAATAGGATCAGTAAAATTATGGTTTACAAATTTAACTGAAAATAGTAAGAAAGTATTAAGAGCTAATAAACCTATGGAAGGAGCAGCATCAACAACAACTAAACTAACACCTATAGAATTATTGAAAAAATATGAAACAGCTATAAAAGATGAATTTGGTAGTATGACAACATTAGAAGAAGAACAAGATGAAGAAAAAGATACAAATAGGAATTTAATGATAAAATTAACAATATGTAATATGTGTTATATAGATGAATATACTTGCGCATTTAAAGAATATTATTATAAAGGAGCATATAGTATAGAAGAAAGTAAAGAAATAAGAAAATTGTATTTTAATAAATTACCCGAACCATTTAGTTCAAAAATAATAAAAAGTTGGGAAGAAGCAAAAATAGTAGATACATTAGGAGCTAGAATAAAATTTTTACAACAATGGTACAGAAAGCTATGTGAAAAATATAGAGAAGAATTAAAAATGGAAAAAACATTAATAAGAAATTTAGCATGTTGCAAAAATAAAATAGCACCTCAATTTGGATGCGAAGAAAGATATTATAAGAAAAGAAAAAGACATAAGAAATATAGGAAATATAAGAAATCAAAATATAAATATAAGAAACCAAGAAAAAGATATTATGTTAAAAATTATAAAAATAAAAGACCATATAGAAAGAAAAAATCTATAAAAGAATGTACATGTTATAATTGTGGAAAGTTAGGACATTTAGCTAGAGATTGTAAATTACCTAAAAATCCAAAAAATAAACAAATATCCGAAATAAAAATAGAAAATACAGAATATATGCAAATAGATTATATAGATTATGAATTAGAAAGTGAAGATAGTATATATGCAATTTCAGAAAACGAAACAGATACTGAAATAGATAGTGAGATAGATGAATCAAATGACTGAAGAAGATATAAAAATAATAACAAAGGAAGAATATTTAAATGACGAAGGAACAAAACAAAAGATAATATTTGACAGTAATATATTTGATGAAATAAAAGGAAAAGAGTTAGATTTAAGTGTAGAAAAAATATTTAAAATACCAACAATAAAAATATTTTTAGTAGGAAAAAAGATGAATACTATGTAGTATGTCAAAAAGAACATGTAATAGACTGTAGATATGCAAAAGGAAAAGCTAGTATACCACTAGTAACAAAAAGGATAATTAATAAAGAAATAAATGATATAAAAAGTAAAGGAGATCCAATAAAATACGTACACCTCGGAGGTACAGAAATATTAATAAAAGCATGTTTTAGAGAAGGAATAGATACACCGATAGAATTATATTTAGCAGATGATAGAATTATAAAACCTATAGAAAAAAGTATAATAACTGCCGTAAAAGGAAATTTGATATACCAAAAATTTAAATTTATAATAAGTGCAAATTATTCAGTAGCAGTAACAGATAGAAATATAGATAAATCATTAGTATTATATTGGAAGATATCAGGAATAGAATTAACCCCAGGAAGCAAAATATTTACAGCAAGATGTAAAAATTTATATGTGTTAACAACAAAACATAAAATAACAGGAAAAAATAAGATTAATAAAATATAAATAGATAGCCCATTTGAGCAAATTGTTAAAACAATAGATTATAATGACTATAGCTATAGAGACATAGATATAGAAGAAAATTTAGAAATAGTAAATGATAGAATAAGTACAACGAAAAGAATAGCTAATGAAAAACCAGAGTCATCGAGCTCATCAAAAAGAATGAGTTATGAAACAAATTCAATAAGTAATTTAAATCAATATTACATAACAGGAAAAATAAATGAAAAAGAACATTTAATACTATTAAACACAGGACAAGAAGAAAATTATATAGCAAAATATCTAGTAAAAAATGAAGAAATAAAAACTGATAATGATATATGCCCAGATCTACCGAGAAGTTTAATAAATAATAAAAATATAGCAGAAAAAGAAATAATAATAGGAGGAATTAGAAAAATAAAAATAGAATTTGAGGTAAAAGAAGAAATGCAAAAAGCAGATATAATATTAGGAATAAAATGGTTAGAACAAGTAAAACCATATAATATAGAACATACACAATTAGCCATAACACATAATAGGGAAAGATTATTCTTAAGAAGAGCCTTAACATAAAATGAAAATATATGTATTAATGAAGATAGTAGTGGAAGGATATTATAGTAGATATTATACGCCTATGATAGATACAGGGGCAGAAGCTAATTTATGTAGATATAATTGTTTACCAGAAAGTAAATGGGATAAATTAAAAATACCAATAATAGTTAAAGGATTTAATAATGAAGGAAGCTTAATTACTTACAAAGCTAGGAATGTAAAAGCACAAATATGGGATAAGATATTGACAATAGAAGAAATTTATAATTATGAACTAACATCAAAAGATATACTTTTAGGAATGCCATTTTTAGATAAACTTTACCCACATATAATAACTAGAAATGATTGGTGGTTCACAACACCATGTAAACAAAAAGTAAGAGCAAAAAGAGTTAGTAATAAAATCAGAAAGAAAACTGACTGGATCAAAGGAAGTGAAAAAATTACACAAAAGTTAGAAAATATAAAAACTGCTGAAGATACGATAGAATTAGTAGTATTTTCGATAAATAAAACAGAAATAACTATATTTTCAATAAATAAGATAGAAATAGTTAAGAAAAAACTAGAACAATTATATAGCGAAGATCCATTAAAAGGATGGGAAAAACATAAAACTACCATAAAAATTGAATTAATAGATAAAAACAGTATAATAACCCAAAAACCATTAACATATAATTTTGATGATTTAAAAGAATTTAAAATACATATAAATGAATTATTAGAAAAACAATATATACAAAAAAGTAATAGTAAACATAATAGTCCAGCATTTATAGTAAATAAACATAGTGAACAAAAAAGAGGAAAAAGTAGAATGGTTATTGATTATAGGAATTTAAATGCAAAAACTATAACATATAATTATCCAATACCAAATAAGATATTAAAAATAAGACAAATCCAAGGATATAATTATTTTAGTAAATTCGATTGTAAATCAGGATTTTACCATCTAAAGTTAGAAGAAGAATCTAAGGAATTAACCGCATTTACGGTACCACAAGGATTTTACGAATGGAATGTATTACCCTTTGGATATAAAAATGCACCAGGTAGATACCAACATTTTATGGATAATTATTTTAAACAATTACCTAATTGCATAGTATACATAGATGATATATTATTATATACAAAAACTAAAGAAGAACATATAAAATTATTAGAACAATTTACAGATATAATAGAAAATTTAGGAATAAGTCTAAGTGAAAAGAAAGCCGAAATTATGAAAAACCAGATAGAATTTTTAGGAATACAAATAGATAAAAGTGGAGTAAAAATGCAACAACATATAGTACAAAAAATAATAAATTCGAAAGAAGAATTAGATACAAAAAAGAAATTACAATCATTTTTAGGATTAGTAAACCAAGTAAGAGAATATATTCCAAAATTAGCAGAAAACCTAAAACCCCTACAGAAAAAATTAAAAAAGGATATAGAATATAATTATAATGAAGAAGATAAAAAACAAGTTCAAAAAATAAAATTACTTTGCAAGGATTTACCAAAATTACAATTTCCGGATGAAAATAGAAAATTTACATATATAGTAGAAGCAGATGCCAGTGAATATAGTTACGGCGGAGTACTTAAATATAGATATGAAGCAGAAAAAATAGAACACCATTGTAGATACTACTCAGGTACGTTCAACGAGACAGAAATAAAATGGGAAATAAATAGGAAAGAATTATGTTCATTATATAAATGTTTATTAGCATTTGAGCCATATATTGTATATAACAAATTTATTGTGCGAACAGATAATACACAGGTACGCTGGTGGCTAACAAAGAAAATACAAAATTCAGTTACAACAAAAGAGATTCGGAGACTAGTTTTAAATATATTAAATTTTACATTTGTAATAGAAGTAATCAGTACTAACAAAAATGTTATTGCAGATTACATATCAAGACAAAGCTACGCAAACTGAAATGATAGAAGAAAATATACATGAAAAGATACTCAACGCCCTGACTATGCTTTCATTGAAAGTAGACAGTATGGGTACTGAGATAGAAAAGCTAAAGCTAAAGACTAGTGAAGATAATCTGAAGTCTATAGCTATGAATCAGCTAACTCAGCAATGTGCAGAGCTATGTCGATCGGAAGACAATAAAATTCCAGAGCTAGAAGGAGATGTTGGGATACTCCATAAAACCCATAACGCTTATCAATCTACTTCTGCAGGTACAAGCAAAGGAGTTAGAAAAAATATGAACTTAAATAAGCTATTTGACAAGCCATATACACCAAATATACCAAAAGACCCTATGTTTACACCCCCACAAGTTACCACATATCGAGAAAGCCTAAATCAAGACAAAAAGACATATAACTACACAGCCCGTACATATATAGAAAATATTTACAACGTACAAACTTTCTTAAATAGCAACCCAAAAGCTACAAATATCCAAGAACCAGATACGAACTACATAACCCAGAAATTAACCGGATACAACAAGCTAATCGCCTTACCCAAAACTAGACCCAGCTTAGTAAAAACTTGCTACGAATATGGATTACTTAGTACTGTATATACCACAGACGGAACTGAAATATCTACTATACCCGAGATATATGAAGCATTTACCATATTTAAAAGAATAACTAAAGGTACTTTATTTTTTATAAAGATCTACACGGCTCCAGCAGAGATATTATTTGACGAAGTTAAGAAACCTATACAAGTTGTAAAAATAGGAATGACAAGAGATATGATTATACCGCAAGATATTGGTACACAGCCAGAGATACCCAGAATCGAGATACCAAAATTTTACGCGAATAAAAGAGTTATCGGACTATCTACGATTTTACAAGAACTAGCAAATACATATTGTAATCAAAATCCTATATGGAGTTATTATTCAAGAAACCATGTATTGATATATTCAAATTCAAAAGAGCTACGAGAAACAGATATGGAAACAATTAGGCAATGGATTATGACGTTGCTTAAACCGGAGACAGAACCCATCGCCAGAGCTATTAAAGAAAAATTTATTTCAGAAGAATTATTGACCAGATATTGCAAAACTATTGGACACAAATACCCAGACCACAGATGTTCAAAATGTAACGGAGGAGATAATGACGTCCCAGCAGTACAGTTAGAATAAAAGAAGATAAGGACGACAGCTGGAAAGATAAAGACAGAGCAATAATGGAGATATAGCAGAAATGACAAAATAGACGGAAGACTTATTTGCAGATATGACAGAAGACTTATTTTAAGTTACGTAAGAATTAGAAATTTTATATGATGTAAAGACTCTTTTTTCTTTAGTAGTTAATAGGGAAATAAATGTAAAGTAGGTAGGTGAAGACTTTAGGAAGTAGGTAGGTAAAGACATTTTAGAGTTTAGTTTTTTAAGTCTTTTTAAATACGGATGTATACACTTTTCAGTCTATAAATAAGAATTCAGAAGGCATTGCAAAGGCAAGCCTTCAAACATTCAGCAAAAATACTCTCTCCATTCCAATTCAAAAATATTTTGCCCAGTTAATTAAATATATACACCGCAATGGAAAAAGCTATGGAACAACAAACCTCAGAAATATCAAAGCTACCGGAACAGGTATATCTATTTACGATTATGAATAGCTAAATTCATAATTCCCGACAATCATGATATGATAAAATAAATTCATATTAGTTACTTTATAGTAGAATTATTCGAAAAATAATATGTTAAGAAGTTTACTAGCAAAGTGGAAACGGAGAAAAATCCCAAGGAACTATGCCATCCTAAAGGTGAAACCAATGAGGCAAGAAGCCGTGGCGGGGAGTAACCAAAGTCGAGGCGCTGTTTAAGGGAGAATATCCGAATTACCATGCTAGTAGTGACCGAAGAACATGTTATTTAAGAATAATCTAGTATATAGTAATCTGAGATGACTATATTTTATTATGTATATGGTTGCAGGGAATATTTTTAAAAAGCAATTTTATGATAATGAATGACAATATATCTGATGTCATGGTAGATAAATTTAAGATACTTGTTTTGTATGCACTTAGAGATATAGATGTTGCAGATATAAGAAAAGTTATATTAGAAAAAGCATATGGAAAAAATTATACGGATAGAATAAATTATATACCACACATACCTAACTACTCTTATAAATACTTATTATGTTAAAATTACGTAGGACTTTTAAAGATACGCAAAAAATACAGTTACTAGAAAAACAGATAAAAATAAATATAGACAAATACATGGAAAATAAAAAATATATAAAATCTCTTAATAAAAATATGCAAAAACTACTAAGTCTAAAACAAATAGCTATAAAATATCAATTTTAAAAAATAGCCCATTTAGACTACCTTAGAATTTTAGTCTTATATATACTTAAGGATATAGAAATAATAGATATTAAGAAAATGATATTAGAAGAAGTAATAAACTATGAAATAAACTATGAAATAGAAATGATAAATGCCACAGCACAAATATACGAAGACATTTACCCAGAAGGATATTATTCAGACCAAGATTGTGGATGCTAGAATATATTAGAAAAACTAGAGAAAACCAAGATAATCTAAATAACGAAATTAATTACAGAAACCGAATTAGAAAAATAATGGAAGATCTAAAAGAAAAGTTAGAATGGATAGAAAAAACTTTAGAAAATTTAGAAAAAAGTATATGTAACAGTTTATATAGTATAAAAAACTCACTACGAGAAGAACAACACAAAATAATAAATGACATAGAAAATCTAGAATTAGATATACACAACAGTACAGAAAGAATAAGTTATTATACAGAAATTTGTAACTCAGCAGTTACTACAGGATAAAATAGTAAACTAAAAATTAATGAATACATCTAACAAAAAGAATGACTTATTAAAACAAAACCTAAAAAATAACCACGCACAAATAAGAATAGATTCATCAGTTATTATAAATCTATTTATAAATCTATTTACCAGCTCAGTTATCCGCACCCCCAAGTTTTAATATTTACTTGCCAACCGAAGCTAAATTTGAGTGTATGGTTACATATTATGCGCTTTCTAATTGAGTTGGAAGACAAGGGTGCATCCAAAGAAATCTTCCTAACCTATATATAAAAGAACAAAATTTTCATACATTCTACCTTTTTCATGTTTCACTCATAAATTTATCCTGAATTCGATATTATTTTTAGGTCAAACACAACGTCAGACTCCTTAATTTGACACGAACTTTCACTTTGACACCTAAATCAGCTACAAACTGGGTCATTTTGACACTTTTTTGCATCAGATCTGATGCGTGGGATGCACTCGCACTGACGTGAATTAAACAGTCAATTAGTTGTACCAACTCATTTTAAATTTTCACATTATTATATACACCCACAATTATTTTTTCTTTTAAAAAGATCAAAATTATTTTTCCCACCCAACCCATCTTTTTAACCTCCATTAATGGAGGTTGAGTTTTTCATTCCGTTTATGAGCTTTTATTTCATTTCATGTTTTCTTTTATTTGAAAACAAGAAAATTTTGAAAAAAAATTATATTTTACTAAAGAAAAGTAATTCTAATAAAAATATTTATATCGGTTATTTTGTCACTCTAAGAATTACTTTTGTAACATATACATGCAGTAATTTATTTTAACATATACATGTAGTAATTTATTTTTCTATCTCAGTTAAATTCATAAAAAAAATTATTAATGTCTTTTACAATCGCGCAAAGCATGTGCAAGTTCACTAGTCTATATATAAACTTTTTTCATATTCCACTCATACATTTACACTAAATTTGATACTCGTTTTTAAGTTTGGAAAATCTATCAATTTTTCACTCAATTTTAGACCATGTCATTTTCAATGAGGTAAGTCCTTTTAGCACGGAAAGATTAAAGGAACCTACCAAATATCAAACATGACCTATAGAAATCTTTTTTTACATGAATTTCAATAAATGGTAGATTTAGGACAATTTTCTTATATGAGCTTTTAGGTTTACCATGTTCTGTTTTTTGGTTAACATTTTCAATTATTATGATTTTACACATACAATTCTATTATTCTTACAGATTTACATAATTAAAGTATCTGAGACAACTTTTTCTTATTTATACATTACTGGAAAAAAAAATATCATTAATTTATTATTACACATAGATTAATTTTTTTTTTGGCTTCTTTGCAAAACAAAAACATTTTCAGGATTTTTAATCTATGAATTCTAAATCACATTTTTTTGCTCACTAAATTTTGAATAAATTATTTATTCATACTAAATAAATTTTATCTAAACTAAAGTTACTAAATTTTATTGATTGCCTAGACGGAAACCTCTAGGCAATAAAAGTTTTATTTTTTAATTTGTATATAATAATTTTTTCACTTTTATATTTTTAAAGGAATGGCGTGTATTAACTATCAAGTATTTGGGTTAAAATTAGTTGAGCGTTTGGTATGAATGGAAAATATTTTTCAAGGAAAATGTTTTCCTGAAAAATAAGTTGGTTTTCTACTTATTTTTTCATGTTGGGTTGGTGAATGAAAAATATTTTTCGAAAAATATTTTATGGTGTTTGGTTGGTGAGTAGAGATTATTTTTTAGAAAAATATTTTCTAGTGTTTGATTGGTGATGAAAAATATTTTTTTAGAAAATACTACTAACTGTTAACTAGTATATCAATGTCTCTAGCAACTCAACAATTTGTAAGAACTAATTTAAGCATAACAAATAATATCAATATCGAATACTAAAATATTACAATCACTAAATTTAAGCAACTATTAATTAGCAAATATAGAAGACACTTTTTAATATTTTGTCAGGACAATCTCAAGATACTACAATCAATAGAAATATAACAGAACGATAAGCTTATTCAACCTCGTGAAACAAGTTACATCGATGACAAAATGAAATATGCAATTAGCAAAAGTAACATAGGTAAGTCTTCCTCGATACATATGAAAATAACAATACATTTAATGAACATTGAAAATGAAAAAAATTCGGGTTTCACTATTTTTTATTTCAAGCAATAAAAAATTGAAGCAAAACACAGTAAAAAATATTTCCGAGTAATATAAACTTTTGAAAAATATGAATTTTTTGAGTCATGTGAATATGAGTGGTGTTGGGGTGGGGAAGAGGGGTGAAGATGGAGTCATAAGTCACATTTGTTATTTTCTGAAAAAATGATTTTCCTTGACCCATGAGGAAAGTCATTTTCCTGAAATTGAGAAAAATAAGTTGTTGTGAAAATATTTTCCAAACATTTTATTACAATCAAATAAAAAAAAATAAAAAAATATTTTTCAGAAAACATTTTCCATCGTACCAAACACACCCGAGTGATCATTATTTGTTGGTGGGGAAGCTTAGATTAGTGAAGTCAGCCAACTGCCAAATTCAAAACAACATTTTTCTATTATACAGAAGAGGTGGTTTCGACCACCTCTTATGTAATTACTAAAAAATCCCTCTACTCCCACTTAATAATATATCAAACCTCAATATTAATAGTTTCATCGTTTCATCGTAATGGTTTAAATATTTAATATATTCTATCAATTTATATTAATTAACTATAACTACATATTGGAAGTAATTTTTTTTTTCATTTAAGCGGTTATTATGTTCAAAACTAATTTGTTACCACAAATCACAATAATTAATAACTTAAAATATTTAAAAGACATAGAGAAATTTTATTGACTCTCATTATTTTAGCAATGCCACATAAATTGAGATAAAAGAAAAAGTACTGCAAATCATAATAATTAACAACTTAAAATATTTAAAAGATATATAAAATTTTAGTTGACTCTCAAAATTGTATCGAAGCCACATAAATTGGGACACAAGGAGTAAATATATTATTGGATAAATACGTAAAAATTATTATAAATCACAATAATTAACAAGTTAAAATACTTTTTTAAAAGTAGATAAAAGTTCTATTCAATTCTCAAAATTTTATCGGTGCAACATAAATCATGATAAAATAAAAAAATTATCTTAATTAATTGCCACTAAATATTTAAAGTAAATCAATTTTATTATTTTAATTGACTTTTATATAGAAAAATAATCTTTTTATTTATTTTAGTAAATTTAAATTTTAAAATTATTTTTTTCTTATATAGAAATACTAATATTTAAACTTAACTTTAGATTTTTAAAGTACAAAATTAATAAATTTAATTTAATAAAATAAATTTCTAATGAATATTTTCTTAGAATTTGTGTTGGGTCAATATGTATCAAGTTAAAAAGAAATAAAGAAAAGTATATAGTAAAATTTTATTATTGTGAAAGATAAATATAATGCACTATCCAATAATGTTTAATAATATTATATTTTGCATATGCAAATATAACATCCCGTATATAATTAATATACTATTCCGATGAATTATCGATGATTATTATTGGATATGATAAAATTATATTGATTTTTATAGTAATAACATAATCAATCGTTCTTAATTAATTATTATGAATCATCTAGGTATTAAGAAAATAAATAATATTTAATAAAAAATAAAAGAGACATAAAATGTGAAATTAACTCTTAATGTTTTAAATTAAATTTTTGTCTTTCGAACGATGATTCTACTATATCACTCCTTATTATAAGTCATTTATGTATTAGAAAAATAAGAATAACAAAATAATATGTCAACATAAAATATTTGATTGACTATCAAAATTATATTAGTGCCACACAAATTGGGACGGGACAGAAGAAGATATAAAGCAAGATTTATTATTCGAAAATAAAATAAAAAGTACTGTAAATAACAATAATTAACAAAAAAAAAATTAACTGATTTTTGCTTCAGCTGCTTCAATCGTGATTTTAATGTACAGTGATGTTTAAAGAGGGTAAAATGGCATAATAAGATTTAAAGAGGATAAAATGTATGTAGTAAAGTGTGAAAAGAATAAAGCATAAGTAAATTTTATTACTATATTTTAAAGAAATTAAAGAAAAGAAGTATAAAGATTATTTGCAAAAGATTTTTACAAACTAATTTAAATATAAATAAAGTAAATTTAGGTACAAAAAATGTGTATCTATTACAAATTTGCTACCAAACACTTCACACTTTCTTAACATTAACAAATTTATATCAAATATGTGTAGCCATCTTTCTCAACTTTTTACAGCTCTTCAATATTAATTAACATTTCTTTGTTTTAAAAATAAAACAAAGAAAAGAAAATCTCAACTCTTCCTTCTCTATTAAAAACGACACTCTTTTTCTGTGTTAAAAATAATAATTAAACAAAACAATAGCGAATCTAAGGTGTGTATTCTCTTTATTGGGTAAGTCTACATGATTCTTAATTTTTGTGATATTGAAAATTAATAATCTGCTGGATATTTGATTTAAGCTATTTCATCAGATTTACACCTCTTCTATCTTTATATTTCTGATCGCAAAATTCAACAAGAAGGTTAAAAAAAGGTTTCAATTGTGATCCCCTCGGCTCAATCATACTAATGAAAATATTCCACTGCTCAAACTTTCTACTCTAAGATAAATCTTAAAATTTAAAAATTGTAATCCACATGTTCTACTGTTGGGCCCGTGCTGACACGGGCCGTACCGCACTTCTAGTAGTTATACATTGAACTGATTTTTGTTTTTATTTTTATTTTTGAAGATTAGTGCCTCAAATTTTTAAAAGTTATTTTGATTACTTTTTGAAGTGATTGTTTTTTGCACTTCCAAACTCCTACTTTTTTCCAAGCTAAATGCATCTTAGCCCCCTCTGAAAGCTCCCGGTGCTTATGACTAATCATTGATAAGTTGCATTTAAATTAATATCAAATTAAATAAACTGTAAAAATAATTAATGCATATTTGTTGTAGATTTACCAATCAGGATACTTGAATATATTCCATCGCCAAATGCAATTTTAACTTTTAAATATCTTTTTCTTTTTAAATACTATTTTATCTTTTAAATGTCCAAACGTCTAATAAGATAGTATATTTTATACGAAGAATCCCTCAACTTAAGTATCAGGAAAGTCCATGTACTATTTTTATTTAAAAAATCATTTGATTTTGCGTAAACATTACATAAGTTATTAAAAGGAACACATAAAAGACATTTTGCATATTAATTAGGTAAAAAAGAATACGATAATTAGGTCAAAGTTGATTGACTTTTGATTACAAATAAAATAGTGTTGTAGTCAATGCCTAGGCAAAACTGGATGATATTTTTGTTACGTAAAACAGTTCGATGACATTTTTTGTCATATTTAGTGTCGAGTTAAAATAACACAAAATATTCTTAAATAATGTGATATTATTTCTTTTAGGCCTAGTCTCCGCCAATTTTACCAACATGTCTCACATATTAAGAAGGGATATTCATTGAAGGATCCTTTTCATCCATGAAAAACTACCCCAATAGAAAGAAAGTAAGAAGAGGGCAAGGGTATTGGCGATAGCGGAATGCCAAGCAACCTATTGAATAAGTATATTACCATTTGATTGCAACTTTGATCTTAAAGAAAATTATAAAAGTCTTCTTTATTAAAATTAAGATATTTTCCAAATATCCTTTTCATAGATACACAAACAAAAATAAAATTAAAAGCCTTCTTAAATAAAACTCCATTTTCTATTATAACTATCTCATTTGCAAGCTTGATTTGAAATGTTTCACTAGCTGCAAATTTGCTTTCGATATGGTCATATAGCGTTGAAATGTTTTATTCTAATCCACCAACTTTCGCCAAGCTATACTTATTCATGATAATTGTATTTTAATAATCTAGAATATAAAGCTATTTACTAAACTAACTAATTCAAATTCATGTTAGGCAAGATGACTTATACTTTCTCCATTCATATTTCGTTATCCACTTTTCTATTGACACATGAATTAAGAAGTTGTAAATGATAGGATTAATTTTACCATATTACCCTTTGAGTTTAATAAATTTAATGATTTGAAAATGCATAAAATAAGGAGTTTAATGTTAAAAGTAAAAATAAGTAAATTATCTATTGAATTTATAAATTGAACAAGTATTATTGAACATCCCAAAATAAAAAATAGACAACTAAAAATAAGTTGAGGAAATAAAAGGAAGAAACACTTCTTTTAAGAATTTTTTATTTTTAAAATTCAGACATAATTTTTTATTTTTAAGATTCAAATATAAAACCTTTAATTAATGATGGAGAGATTATTTTAATATCATGGGAGCACAATTAATTAGTGTATGCTATAGACAATTGGTCGGGTTGATAAGTCTGATGTTTCTTCATCTTTTATTTTTCATTTTCACCCAATTGACCTTTTCCCATAAAGAATTATTCAATCTATATATAATATATAGGAAGGTAATAGACAAAGTAATGTGTCACCTTTCTATAACTTTTATTTATATTTATCTCTTTTTCTCCTTTTTTTTTAAACTTTTTTTTGTTTTATATCCTATTTTTATTTAATGTCTTTTATTATAATAACAATAAATGACTTTAGTTTTAATATTCTTCTTATTCGTGAACTTATTTATTGAGTTAAACTCACAATGTCCACATACTAATAAAATAATTTTTATTGCTACATCCATTCAAATTCCTTATTTATGATAAAAAAAATAGTTAGAAAAGTCTTTGCCAATTAAATTATATATATACACACACATATATAGGTGATGTGGCACTCTCTATGACATTCGTTTTTATTTATTTTTTAATATTTTTTCCCTCATTCTAATTTATTTAATAATTAAAAAGTGTATTATATTTATTATAGCAAATTACATATCATGAGTTACAAAAAATTATTTATATTCCAAGAATGGCATTTATTTTTTTTCTCAATTTTTTATTTTAGATATTTTTCCCTTTTTTTTTCCACAACAAAATACAAAAATATAATTTCTTCATAATTATTTTTATCTATAGTTAAACTGAATAGTTAATAGAGTACAATTTTTCTATAATCTTCATTCATATTTAATTTTTTTCTCTTTTTTTACCTTTTTTTCCTTCATTCTTTACTTAATCAATTGTTTTAATAATTTTAAAAATTCTATCATAATTATTATATTCATAGGTTACAAAAAGCTCCATCCATTTACATTCTCTATTTAAATAACATGTCTCTTCAACTCCCTTCTTTATGGTATAATCAATCTATAAATAACAATTATGAAGTTGTCGGATGCACATTTCTATTTTCTCATTCTTCTTCTTCTTCTTCTTCTTCTTCTTCTTCAATTTAATATCTTTTCTTCATTTTTCTTTTC
The DNA here is from genome assembly GCA_030864225.1 of Capsicum baccatum var. pendulum. Classification (NCBI taxonomy): domain Eukaryota; kingdom Viridiplantae; phylum Streptophyta; class Magnoliopsida; order Solanales; family Solanaceae; genus Capsicum; species Capsicum baccatum. The sequence goes on along the minus strand of CM061551.1, from coordinate 28,988,293 downwards.
ATAAATCACGTGTTTGTTAATTAAAAGAGATGATATACAAAAGATGACATGATAATGTGGCCACCACTTTGATGAAGAACAAATATGTATTCTTTAGAATTTCATGTTGTATCGTTATAGCAAAACACAAGTTCATCAACATGAAAAAAATGAATTTGATGGTTGTATTGAGAATTCATCAACAATAGATGATTAAATTTTGGTACAAGCTCATCAAGATGAAAGCAAAAGAAGAGTGATATAATATCTCTCATTTTAAGAACATGTTCATCTTTAACACACAATCTACTATGAATAACCCTCTCTTCTCTTTCTACCCATTACAATTTGTATTACGTTAATTGATTAAATTTTTATCATGCAATTTCAAGTTTGGTATATAGAAAGACGTTTTTAGCTTTTCTTTTTATGTCTAACAATAATGATTAATTAAATTATTCATTTGTATGAATAGTTCAAATTGAAAATAGCAAATATATTTAGTTATAATTTGGTTGATCTTAAATAAGCTTGCTTTATTATATGTCATGATAGGTTAATTTGATAACAATTAAAATGTAATTTTGTTTTTTATTTTTTTTATCATCATATATTGTGATTTGAGTCCCATTAAAAATTATGTTCGTTTGTAAGTAATTTTCATCTTTTATGTATTGTTTTTTCTTTCTTTCCCCTTCTCCCATAATTGTTTGGGTCGTTTAGGATATGAACTTAACGACCCTTCATTTAATCATGCAAGACATCATTTTCTCTTTTAAATTTATTTAAATATAATATAAAAGTAGGTAAAAAGAAAAATAGTGTGGTACCTCTCTTAGGCCAAGATGCAATTATTTTTTTCTGCTTTTTGGTATTAAAATATATTTTTTTATTTCTTTAAATAATCTATTATTAGTTAAATAAACTAACAAAACCCTCATAAATAAATATTTCCTTGCAATAAATTCAATCTCAAATAGCAATTTGTCTTAGTCAGTCGAGAAAATTGAAGAATAGGTGTCTTTTAAGTCTTGAATGAAGGATTGGTGACATTGACCAATAGATAGGGTCAAACATTATTAGAAAACTTGATCAAGTTAATTGTGGACTTGATTAATATTTTCAAAACTTTCTAATCTCTTCAAAAATACAAATCAACCCAACCCACATCCTCTTCAATCCAAATCAACCACTCTCTCCTCTCTCTCGACAGCTTCTCTCAACTCTCTCCTAACCAACAGTTTTGCAAAATTTCTCCCTTCAACCCCCAAAGATAAATAGTTGGGCTTCGAGTTCCCCTCTTCAATTCAATCAACCTGTCTCTCATCCCTCTCTCGACAGCTTCTCTCAACTCTCTCCCAACCAACTGTTCTGCAAATTTTTTATTTCAATCCTCGACGACTTCAACATCCAACTATAAATAGTTGGGATTCTAGTTTCTTTTCGACTTCATTCGATGTGACAGCCTTGCTTTTCGGCCACAACAGCTTCGAATTCTTCATCGGTTCTTTTCTTCTTTCACAGAAAAATTTATGACCTTTTTAGTTTTGAAGAAAACGAGGAACTTGAGCCAATTTCTCTTATAGTATTGGTTAATAATTTCAATATTTGTTGCACTAATTTGAATACGGTCTGAATAAAATTCTAATTTCTGATATTTCTTCTCTTCTCTTATCTTTTTGAAGTGAATTATGATATTTTGTTGTTTGTTGCATTTTTTTGATGTTTGATTTTTATTGTTTGTGTCTATAAAAATAAAAGGACAATTTGGTTTGATTTGTTCTGCTCTTGTTCTTGGTAAAAATGGTGAAATTACTATTTTTTGTTTAAGAAAATCCTGCTACTGTTTCCTCTGACAGATTACCCATCTGGTGCAACATATTAACCATATGATGCAACAGATTCATCATATGATGCAACAGATCAACCATCTGATGCACCAGAGAAACCATCAGATTACAATTTTGATGCAACAAATTAATAATCTGATGCAACAGCTTTACCATATGTTGCAACAAATTAAGCTTCGGATAAAAAATCTGATGCAACTAATTAACCATCTGGTGCAATGGAAGAACCATCAAATTAATGATCTGATGCAATAGATGAACCTCCTGTTGGATAAAATTCTACCAACTCTTCCTACAGGAAAAGTCCAAGACTTGATTTTTCCAACTAATCATTCATCTGCCACGATAGATGACTCTATGTTGGAAGAAATCTAAACAATATTGACCGATGATAACTGTTCCAATAGATCACTCATGTGTTGCAACAGACGTGTGACCTGTTATACAGACCATTCATCTTTCTCAACAGATGAGTGATATGTTTTGTATTATCGCAACAGATTACTCAGCCGTTGCTACGGATTATTAAACTGTTCCAACAGATCACTCTTATATTGCAACAGATGATGTCACAACATTTACGTAATCTGTTGACCAGACCATTCATCTGTCCTAAAAGATAAGTGGTATGTTTTGTATCGTTGCAACAGATTACTCATCTGCTGCAATAATTTGGTTATATGTTGCAACAAATATACTACCTGGTGTAATAAATTGGTGATTTGTTGCAACTGTTATTTTACTATTTTGCTTGTTTAATTTACTGTTATCCCTTTTTAATGATGCATTAATCAACAATAATATATTATTTTATATTTATATTAATTTTAGATAATATGGTTCCCAAAAGAACAGAAACCGAATTAAGCCCAAGTAAAGGAACAAGTGTAGCAGGTAGGCTACATCCACCACTCTATGAGCTTGCTTTACAAGCGTTATCTCAATCAGGAGTAGAATATGATGAACACGGGGAGGAGTAATGTTTCAAAAGAGATGATGTAGATGCTAATAGCCCTTCCACCGAAGAGTTGGTCAAAGCCTTCAGCATTGATCGTTCCTGTGAGAATGCAGTGCGATGGTGCTGCAGATTTAACGGGTGATTTCGTTGTTAAGTCATCCATGGGAAAATCTTTCGACGCCTTCAGAAAAATACTTCAAGAATAAAAATTGGATGCTTATTTCAAGGACAGCTGCTTTGGAAAATATCTTGATTTATCGGAGGACAACAATGCTCATTTCCAAATAAAAATGGTATATGAACTTCTCAAGCGTAGCTTTATGTATGAAAATAAAGATAAGATGAATGAGGTATGGATAAATTACTGTGGCATGCCTGTTTATTTTGGTTGGAAGGAGTTTGCCATAGTTACTGGACTAAAATGTTATCCTCCTTCTCAAGTTATACCTATTCTAACCCAAAAAAGTACCCCGCACACCTAAAAAAGGTAAAGGCAAGTCATGTGATCGTGATGATTTGATGTCCATTGTTGGTCCAAGATTCAAAAATAAAAATTTGATAGAAGCGTTGAAAGGTAAAGGACTTTCAAAGAAGCACAAACAGTCATTGTGCTTGGTTTGGTTTGTACATAATATTCTTTGGGCGATAGACGTTAACAACAACATAAGCCTCGGTTTAATAAAGCTCTCCGAGGATCTTGAGGTGTTTAACAGCTATCCATGGGGGTATGAAAGATTCAAAATGACTATCAAATATTTGTTGACTCCGTTAGCGCCAAAGACAGTTAACTTATATGGCTTCCCATGGGCTTTCATGGTAAATGTTTCTTTCTTCTATTATGATATCATTCATTTTTTTAGCTCAACAATAGTTTTGATTTATTGGCGTTATTTTATAGGCTTGGGCGTTTGAAGCCATTCTTTATTTGAGACAACAAGTGAACTACCAGGAAGGAGTTTCTTGTCCAAGAATATTGAGATGGTTGTCGGCCAAAACTCATAAAAATATAAAATTTCTTGATCTCTTATGCCCCCCGAAGGATGTAGTAAATATAATTATAATTAATTTTTTCTTTTAATTAATATTTTTTTTGAATGATCTAATCATCATTCTAATATATGTATGATTTATGTTAGAATGTGCATCCGTCGCTAGTTCCGACCAATCGAGAGTTAAAGATGTCATTTTTTCTTACTTTACGGTCTGTGCAAATTTTATTGGACCCTAAGGTCATCGACAGAATAAAAATGGAATTGTTTGGAGTAACATCCATTACAAGAAAATAATTTTAGAGGGTGGACTTTTTGTTGTTGATAGAGCAATTGGTGGTGGTAGTAATCCTGCTGTTGGTGCTAATGATACTCCTCTTACAGTATTTAAAGCAAACCATTATGAGTATGATCATATTGGTTATACAGATTTTGCCTCTCCCAGCGAATGTTCTGCATGCAAATGTCAAGACTGCAGGGCAAAATATGATGTAGTGATTAATACTGTTAATGCATTAACTGCTTCTATAAAGGAATTGACATCTAAGAGGGGTCTCATTCCATCAAAGAAGATTTTATTTCCATCTGCTCCATTAGAGATTAGGGCTAAGAGGAGAAGGAGAGTGATTTCCAGGGCATTATCAGGCATCTAAAAAAGTGAAATTGCAACTTCTTTATCTGCGTGTTGCACTGAGAAACATATAATGTCTAAAGGAGAGCAGCACGAGTTGAAGAAGGTGAATATATTATATGTCTTCCAACTGACAAAACAAATAGACACATATCTATTTCAACAGATGACACATCTACTGAAAATTATCAAACAGATATATACATCTGTTGCAACAGTTGACTAACCTGTTGCACCAGATACTTTATTTGGTGCAACATATGTATCATCTATTTTTGCAAATCAAATGGCTCTTCGTACAACTTTTATTTATACCAACAAACGACCTATCTGCTACAATAGATGATTTATATATTACAACGGATGGTTCATCCGTTGGAAATTATCACACAGGGTCTTCCTCATATGGAAATTTATACCTACAGTTGATTCATTATTGCAATAAAAATATAATATGCTTAGGATAATTTAAAATGGGAGGAAGACCTGTTTGATTTGCTAGAAGAGATGAGTTATCCTTTTCCGTTTTGTTGTATCTCCGTGATTAGCATTAACCAATTCTGGCTTTCCAGGTGGATATAGAAGAAGCTATTCCTGAACAACATTGACAATATGCTACTCTTTTTATGGAAATATGGAGAACAGAAAGCACAGAAATCGTACACAAGCGACAATGAAGATCCACAACGATCAAAACCGAATTCCATAGCACAGGATGAAGAACAACTTGTTCATACTGAGTAGATCCTTATAGCTTGAGCCTGTTAAAGCAATCCTTGGCAGTATACTTAAATTGTGCTAATTTATGAAGGCTTCGATTTATTTTATTTTGTCTACGAATTTTATTTATTCCTTAGATTTGAACTTATTAATTGAAAAGGAATACTAGATTCAAATATTGCAACAGGTAATGTATCTGTTGCAACAGATGACACATCTATTGAAAAATTCAAACAGATTTAGACATATGTTGTAACAGGTAGGTGATCTGTTGGAATTTATCAAACAAATCTTCTCATTATTTTAATAGATGGACTTTAGATAATAACATCAAGATAATGCAACAGATAACAGATCTATTGAAAAAAAGAACTGATTTAGACATATGTTGCAGGAAATGAACTTTATCTGTTGCAACAGACGACACATCTATTAGAATAATCGAACAGATTTATGCATATATTGCAACAGGTAGGTTATCTGTCGGAATTTATCAAACATGTCTTCCCACTGTTGCAACAGATGGACTTTAGATAAAAACATCGAGATAATGCAACAGATGACCAACCTATTACAACAGATAAATTATATGTCAGAACAGGTAGGATAACTGTTACAACGGATGGAGAATCTGTTACATTATAAAAATTTAACTTTTGTTGGACATAAAAAATTTCCACTACGTTTAAAAAGGTTAAAGTGAATTGAAATAAAAAAGGCGCAACCCATCAACGGTGTTCAGTTCAAACACCTAAAATAAAATAGGCATCAAGTAGACATGTTCATTTTAAAGATGTAAAATAAAATAGGCATCAAATGTGTTAGTATTAGTCCTGGCATATTTCGCTGACTTGCCTTCACTTGGCCCCCAACGGTCATTTTTTCCCTCCATTGTCTTATATATTCATCTTCCTCCTAAAATTTAATCCTAAATTCTCAAATCTTCTTATTCATCGTCATCTTCTTTTATCTATCCAAATTCTTCAAATTATTACTTTCATTTTTTCCAACTGACCTTGACAATGTCGAACGCATCTTCCACTATTTTTTGTGATAAAGATTTTTGATATTGTAAGTGAGGTCATGAAGCTCTGTTAAAGACTTCTTGGACTCAACAAAATTTGGGTTGTAGGTTTTTTACTTGTAAGATTTCAAAGGTGATATTTTTTTTATTTAATTAATTGATTAATTATTGACTTGTAATTGTTTTGTAATTGAGTTCTCTTTTTTATAGAAATTGGGTGGATGCGATTACTTTGATTGGTATGAAGAACGACAATCTTCACAAGTAAATCGTGTAATCTGAGGTTTGTTGAACAAAGTCAAGGCTTCTGAAGAGAAACAAAATCGAGCAAGCAGATACTACATTGTTGCCGTTATTGCTACTGGTTTGGTGTTGTTGGGAACATGAATATTGAAGCCTAATTGCTAAAATTTTCATGGTGGTGTGTGTATTTGCTACTGGTTTGTTGTCGACGAGCACATGAATATTCAAGCGTAACTGTTAGAAAATATCAAAAAGATTTAGGCATATTTTGTAAAATTTAGGTCATCTGTGAAAATTATCAAACAGGTCTTCCCACTATTGCAACAGATTAGACTTAGATGATTAGATTATTTATAGAAATTATCAAACAGGTCTTCCCACTGTTGCAACAGATTAGACTTAGATTATTAGATTATTCAAACAGGTCTTCCCGTTGTTGCAACAAATTGACAATCTAATATATTGCATTATAAAAACTCAACTTTCATCAGAAAAAAAATTATTGCCACTACATGTACATGTAATAAAGTGAAGAGTGACTTGAAATTAAAAATTTCTATTTCACAGGCTCTTCTATATACACATGCTTCAAGCGTCTAGTTAGCACTCCATAAGCCCAGACCTCTTGTAGGTTTGCCACAGCGTTGTCGCACAAAAAGTCATTGGCTCGGCCATTTCTGTACCGGTCAGCAAACATTCGATATGTGCAAGAGCGTGCGAGCCGCTCGCTTTAGCAGCATCATCTTTTGGAAGGATCATTCCCCTGTTTCGACCTTTAAAATCTCATGATTTATTCATCAACACTTCCTTTGACCAATGATTCATCAGTTTACCCTCCCTCAACAAGATGGACAACAACACCATCAGTGGCACCACGGGGAGAAAAAGATCAAAATCATCGACAACAGGTACGTTGGAGTTATAAACATTGATCTTTTTCTCCTCGAGTAGTATCTCAAAAGCCCGATAATGGATGCCGTTCATGCTAATGACTGCAAGAATCCTTTTTGCCTTAGTCCAGCTCTTGCCGTGTGGATTTGGCCTGCCCCCTCAAACATATCTTAACGTTTCTTCTTCATCCAAGACCAATGTAGAAACTTGGAAATCAAGTCCCACGAAAAAGGCCTGACGCCTCTCCATTGAGTTGATCATACCTATCCTTGAGCTTCTTGCAGAAGTCGAGGTCCATTATCCTATCGGCAGCGTCATAAGCTTTCCGGTACGTTAATTGCCTTTTCCTCATGAGGTAGAGAATTATGTCAACATGCTGTGAGATAAAAAGTCAATTTTCAAAGAAGTCAATTTTTAAATAGATTAGTAATTGTAAAGATGCAATGGATGGTTCATATGTTGCATAGGGTTCTCTGAATCAATAATCCAACGCAACTTATGCAGCAGATGGATAATAAGTTACAACAGAACCACAACCAATTGCACCAGTATACCCAGATGTTGCAACAGATGTGAAATCTGTTGCGTAGATTCTTCTTAATGGGGTAGATTAGAAGTTCTAGGTTAGGAAAAGTAAACTTGCCTTGTCTTCGTATGACATACGCATATCAATCATAGTCTGGAAGTCTTGGGGGGAAAAGGAGGCTTGGGGTAATCTGGTGCGCCTGGCTTGGCATTCTTGGCCTGTTGTAGATCTCTCTTCTCTTTGGCGCCATGTTTTGCGTATATGTCCACCTTATTAACTGGCCCCTGAACTTCAACAGCTTTTGGAGAGGGAGGAATTGCAATTTCTTTTGATTTTTGAGCGGAGAGTTCGTCTCTAATTGCTCTTTTCTTTCTCCTAGCCAACGCTGTAGGAGTGTGTGGCTCCCTCACCTTATTGGATGGTATGACACACTTTTTGGATTTGAATTCCTCGATATTTTTAGAGATAGGCTCTACTTTTTTAAAGAGTTTATCCTGTCTGTCCTTGAACTCATTGCATTTGCAATGAGAACACGAGGGTGAAAGGGGTGAGAGGGACCTGTGTAAGGGCGAAAATGGGTGTTTTAAAACATATTTATTCTTTGGTAGCAGCATTAGTATGCCTGTCACTAACACCAACAACTCCACCAGAAGAAGCACCCAGATCTGCCTTAGTAAAAGGTTGGTCATGAAGAGCCTCAACATTAGGCTGACCTTGCCTAACTGCTCTTCTTATGGCTGTTGCTCCAGCCAATTTCTTCTTTATTAACTCGACTGTTGGGTCTGCAATAGTATCAACATGACCAAGAGTAATATAAGAAGTCATCACCAACTCCTCCTCAGTAGGCACGATCCATGGATGCACAACCTATAAAAAAGAAAAAAAATAGATGCATTTAAATCATATAAAATAATAATTTTCACAGTTGGGCTACATTTAAAAAAAGACCCATCTGTTGCATAGTTTGCAGTATATGGTTAAAATCCATTTGAGTCTGGTTCAGAGAAACAGAGCAACACATGGATAATCTGATGTAAAATATCAATCATCTGTTACAACAGTTGCAGAATATGGGTATATGCAACAGATGACCTGTACGTCGCAACAGATAAATGATATATTATCAGATTAAATATCTATTGGATAATTTGCAGTAGATGGTTAATATTTTAGGAGTCGGGTTCAGAAAACCAAAACCACAGATGGGTAATCTGATGTAAGATATACCCCATCGCAATAGATGTCCCATCTGGTGCATCAGATATAACATCTCATACACCAGATATAACATCTGTTCAATATCTTTCTTATATTTGAGTAGAATTATTTTACTTGAAGAAGACGTACTGCATCATCCGTAGGGTTAAAGAGATCAGCCTCCTTTATATTGGTGTTTCTCCTTACAACCAGTCATCTAAACATCCTTGGATGAGAAACCTTATCCGGGTAATCCATTAACTGCTTTCGGAGGGGAGGAATGACTTCAAATGCCCAATCCTAAAAAGTGTAAACAGGAAGCAAGCAAAAAAATAATAATAACTATATTCAATATAAATTAATGGATGAGTAAAATTAGTGATCAATTTTACCATGAAAGCCCAAGGAAAGCCGTATAATGTGGTCCTCTTTCTCCTTCTGACTCTCCAATTCCTTCTCTTTCTCACTTTCATTTTCTTCATCACCATCTACGGACCCTTGTCCACCTCTCTCAACGTTGTTTTCACATCTCTCCTCAGCTTTACTTTTTCCTGACTGAGATTGTTCAGGAAGCTCCTCCGAATCCCTCTGTACTGTAGCCCTTTTTTTGAGTGGTTAGACGTTGATCCACCTTCACTTTCTTTTATTTTGGGAGACATATTTTACCTATAGACAAAGAAAAACAAAAATTACATTACAGTTGATGTATGCATAGATTTTAAAAAATACATTACAAACACCACGAATACCGACACACCAACAGCCACCACCACAAACACCACCAACCAATGCCAACAAACAAATAAACACCACGAATACCGACACCACCAACCAATGCCACCCCCGGTGCCACCCCGACGACCACAAACACCACCACCACCACCACTACTACCACCAACACTATCCAACTATACCACGACATTCAACGAAATGCTGCGATAAAAACTAGGGATTTCTCGAGTTCTTGCTATGATTTTACCATCAAAACTTAAAATTGTAAACCCATTCTCGAAGATAATATAACTAAAATTTTTATTTTTCATCATTAACTTAAAAGCCCTTATTTTTTAAAAAAAAAACAAAAACAAATATAGATCTCTTCTCGAACTCTGTTGCCTACGAAGACAAAGAAAACGACTGATACAAGCAAGAATGATGTCAAAAATAACATCTATGTGGTCGAAAATGAGAAGAAAAATGATCTGTTGTAGAGGGTTGAGCAAATTTGTTGAGTAGTTGTTGTCTGTACTGTATTGTTAAGTGAGAATGAGAGAGAAAGAGCCAGACCTCGAGATTTGAAATGATGAAATATTTTGTATGGGTTGATTTGTATTTTGGAAAAGAATGACAAGTAGTTTTAAAAATGTTAATTTGATCCAAAATGATCTTAATTATTTTTAAAATCATAAAATATATGCGTAATTTTTAAAATCATATAAAAACAATTGAAGTTGTAGTTGACCGAGTACTCTAGGAGGTGACCCTGTGAAAACTCACCCCTGGTCCTAGATTAATTAATTTAGGAGTTTAACATATGAACTCAATTGAAATTATAAAAAACAAATGTTCAACATGTTGCGTTAGATTTCTCATCTGTTATAAATTATCAATCAGATTAGGTAGCATCAGATTATGAATCTGATGTAAATTATCAAATAGATTAAGTCATTTGTTGTGACAGATTACCCATCTGTTGTAAATTAGCAAATGGTTGTCATATATCACAACAGATTACCCATATGTTGTAAATTACCAAATAGGCACTGCCATCTGTTGTGGTTGACCCTATGAGAACTCACCCCTAGTCCTAGATTAATCGATACTTTACCCTATGAGAATTCACCCCTAGTCCCAAATTATTCAATCAAGGTATTAGTAACCTAGTCCTAGATTAATCAATTAAGGTATTAGTCTAACATATGAGGTAGTAAGAATCGGTTCGGCTCAAGTGATCGATCGCCGACTCTGGTCGGGAGGAATGTAGAACCGTTTCATCATGCAATTGATAAAAGACTCAATTAAAGTTGTAGTTGACCTATGAGAACTCACATTCAATTAAGGTATTAGTCTAACATATGAACTCAATTGAATTATATATAAACAAATGCTCAACCTGTTGCAATAGATGTCTTTTTTGTTGGATTAAATCAAACAGATTATGTAATCTATTGTAATATATTACACATCTGTTGTAAACTATCAAACATATTAAGTCATCTATTGCAAAAAATTACCCATCTGTTGTAAATTATCAAATCGATTGAGTCATATGTTACAATAGATTACCCATCTGTTGTAAATTATCAAATAGGCGTTGTCATCTAGTGTAATTGACATTATGAGAACTCACCCCTAGTCCTAGATTAATCAATTAAGGTATTAGTTGGACATATGAGGTAGTAAAATTAGTTCAGCTCAGAGTGATCGATCGACGACTCTTGTCGGGAGGAACGCAGTCCCGTCTCATCATGCATTTGCCAAAAGACTTAATTGAAGTTGTAGTTGACTCTATGAGAACTCACCCCTAGTCCCAGATTATTCAATTAAGGTATTAGTTGAACATACGAAGTAGTAAGAATCGGTTCGTCTCAGAGTGATCGATCGATGACTCTTGTCGGGAGGAATGCAGTACCGTCTCATCATGTAATTGCCAAAAAACTCAATTGAAGTTGTAGTTGACCCTTTGTGCTCATTCATCCATTCCTAATTCCACCTAGATAACTGTAGGTACTATTATTAATCTTAACATTAAGTTAATGAGAACACATTTCAACTCAGAGTGATCGATCGACGACTCGGGTCGGGATGAACGCAATACTAACACCATGCAAATGCAATGACTCAATTAGATTTGTAATTAACCCTGTGAGCTCATTAATTCATCCCTCGTTCCACCTAGATCGATGTAGATACTATTATTAATGTTAACATTAAGTTAATGAGGAGCTCATTCTTTCATCCCTAGTTTATCCTAAATCAATTGCAATGAAATTTGTTACAACAAACAACTGAGCTGTTGGAGAATTTCAAACAGATAACAATATCTGTTGCAATAGATGACATTTCTTATTTAATTATCAAATAGACATTTGCATCTGTTATGACGAATGACTGAGGTGTTGAAAATTTTCAAACAGATATTGATATCTGTTGTAACAGATGACATTTCTGATTTAGTTATCAAATGACATTTCCATCTGTTGTGACAGATGACTGAGCCATTGGGATTTCTCAAACAGATATCTAAATCTATTGCAACAGACGACATATCTGTTTGAAAATCTTTTTATTTTCTTTTAATTTTAAAGCAAGCTACTGTCCGAGTAGATAAAGTAGTACTACTACTAAAGGTGGTAAAAAATATTTCTTGGATAACTCAAAAATCTCATTGAGTAGTCTTGTCCTGTCTTTTCAATGTCGCTCGTTTTCTTCCTCGTGCCCCTCAAATTATTAGTTAATATTATTTTATGAATATTGAAACCCCTAATACTTCTTCATTTTCATATTGACTTGGCACTCCCATCAAGTAAATATTAATTAGGGTTTATTTTACTACCAAATTAGCCTTATTAATTATGCTTTGTAAATATAAATTTGAATAAATACACTTTGTTTAGTCATTTAATATTAAGGTTAGTACATCTATAAATTAGAATTATCTCATCTCTCCCCTCCTCTCCTTCAGCCCTAAATCTCTCATCTTTTTTCTTTCTATCCTCTTTAGGGTTATCACAGGCTTTTTTTCTCTCCTCTTTCTCAAAAATTTTTATTCGGATCTAAACCAATCGATATCCATATCTTGTATTCCTCGACTAGAATTGCTGTTTTGACCCCCTTTTGACATTATATGATATGATTCACTATTGCTCTTTCATTCTCGTCTTCTTCTTGCAACTTTATTTACATCTTTTTGTTTATTTAATTACCATTTTCCCATATAATATTTATTTAAAAAATTTGAAGAAACTTTTAATTGTTGAATAAACATACCAAGAATTTTTTCTATAAGATGCGAAAAAAGTCATCTGTTGGGAGAAGTTTAAAAGCCTTGTTGGCAGTATCATTTTTTTTATGTATTTTATTTATTTCTTTGTTATTGATGCTGTTATTGATGTTGTCGGTGGGGTTGGCATTGTTGGAACTTGTGGTGTGGTGTTGTTGGTGGGTTTGGCATTATTGAAACTTGTGGTGTGGTGTGGTTTAGACGGTGGGTGCTTCTTAGCTTAAAAATAGTGGAGTCCGAACAATCAACACACGGAGTAAGGGAGAAAAAAATAAAAAGTTTAAAGTGAATAAGAAGAGAAGAGTTGGTTACCAAAATTTAAAAAATATGTGCTGAGTGGGAATTGAACTCAAGACCAAAAGAAATAAATAGCCTTAAGCACCCATAAATAACAACTAGGCTAATAGAAAAGCTCTTACTATGGGTGCTCACTGATTAGATTATATATATTTTTTTCTTTATTTTCACATACATATATAAAGTTCGATACCAGTTCAGTCTGTGCTTGCACACCCGGAGGACTCCATGTGGGTTCGTCCCTTGTTGTTGATTGTGTTGGAACATAGGATGTATGCTTCTTTATAGTTGATGATGTTGTTGGAACAAATGTTGTTGTTTTCTTTGTTATTGATGTTTTTTATTTGTTGTTTGTAGTTTATGTTGTTGTTGATGTTGCAACAGATGGAGCAATTGATGGAACAAATCAAACCACCAGCAAGGCTGCTATGTATTCCAACAGACTCCATATCTGTTGCATCAGACTCCATATCTGACGCAATAGACTCTACATTTTACATAAACTATCCGAGATTTATGTGTTGTGTGTGTTACTTAAATAAAACTGGTGACTTTATTAATATGTAAATTAAAAAAAATGGATCTAAATATAATATTTTATCTTTTTGTTGTATTTTCGAAAGAAACAGATTGGTAATCTGTTGCAAAATATATTCCACTTTCAGATAACTTACAACATATGGGCAATCTGTTGCAACAGATGTATATATCAGTTTGCTTTATCATCAACTGTGACGTCTGTTGCAACTTGCTAATCATCTGTTTATTCAATTTCATCGAGAGCAATAGATTTTTCTAAACACTTCTTGGCCAAACTGAATTTTTGCTCTTTGACTGCTTCTCTTTTTTTCTTTGCATTCTTCAAACTGGCCTCCAAATTCAATTTTTGCCCTCAATCCAATAGCAAAAATTTAGTTTGGTTGAAGGATGCAAAGAAAAAAAGAGAAGCAATCCAAGAGCAAAAATTGAATTTGGCCAAGAAGTGTTTAGAAAAATTGATTGCTCTCGATGAAATTGAATAAACAGATGACTAGCAAGTTGCAACAGACGCCACGGCTAAAGGAAAAGCAAACTAATATATCCATCTGTTGCTATAGATTGTCCATATGTTGTAAGTTATCTGACAGGTGAAGTATATTTTGCAACAGATTACCAATATTTATCTTTCGGAAATACAACAAAAAGATAAAATGTTGTATTTAGATCCATTTTTTTTCTAATTTACTTATTAATAAAGTCACCAGTATTATTTAAGTAACACACACAACACATAAATCCTGGATAGTTTCAGCAATATTGCATTAAATTTTGGATAGTTTGCGAATTATATTTTATCCCAAAATTTAGAATTGTGATACATATGTTAAGCAGTGATACATATAGCATATGTATCACTAGTAAATATGAATCCGGAATTTTATGTAATTTTTTAAAACATTAAGGGATATTGTGTAATATGATGTCTTAAATATGGGATTTGTGTAATTTTTCTTTTAAGGGATATGAACAGTCGTGGCTTTTTGTTTGACTAAGTCCAGTCCCTTCTAATTCTCAATCATTTTATAAATAGGTCCCTCCGGCCTCCTCACTTACTCTCACTCACTCTCGTTCATTCTACTATACTTACAATACTAACATGTCAGATTCAGATTCGTACAAGAAGGTTCATATCGAGTCCTTTCAGGAATTTCAAAGGCAGTTTGATGAACTCCAGAGGGATTTGACCGACTTCCGAGCAAGGCTGAGGAGGGCCCTGCTGCTGCCGGATGAAAATTTTCAGGTTGACAATAATAATAGTAATAATAATAATAATAATAATAATAATAATAATAATAATTAAGTTATGTTTTTTCTTTCTTTTAGCGTATGTATTTTCCTTTTTTATATCCGATCTACCTATAAGGGATTCAAAAAAATCCATGTATATGTTTGGTTTGGTTTGGTTTGGTCAATTTTGAATTTTTAATTCTTGTTCAATATTTATTTATCATTCTATTTATTCACTATTCAAAACATGTTCGCGGTTGGAGTTAGGGATGCGGTCATGATGAGAAATTCTCCTAAAAATAGTTTGTTAATAAATAATAAAGAACTAAATGATATTATAATCGTAAAAGAAAGATTATTTAATTTTAAAAAAGTCACAATATTGGATTAATTTAATTAAGATATATGTATGATGATATGATTTTTAAGAAAAAAGTTAATGAATAGTCGTGACTATGACTTTTGTCTGAACACATTCAACAAACAAACAAAAACAAAAAACGCTTCTGATGCATCAAATTCCTCATCTGTTGCGACTTATGAATTGGTTAAAAGAAATAAAAAAAGCTCCTTAAATAGATGGTCGATTTATAACAACAAATGGTATATCTGTTGAAACAGATGGGTTATCTGATGCAACCGATATACAATCTGTTGCCATAACTCAATTAATAAAAGTGGTTATTAAAGAAACGGAATGATTAAGTCACCACCAGCTTGATTTAATTAAGTTATTTCTTTTCACAGAAAAGAATAAGGAAATAAATGATAAATACAATTCAAACCGTAAAAAACTCATCAGAAATATTCTTGTTTTTAAATCTTCTTTATTAATTTATATAATTAAAAAGTCAGAAAATTTGGATGTCATGAAGATAATTTTTTTTAAAAAGATATATATATTATATGTTGTAACAAATATATTATCTGATGCAACAATTGAACTATTTGTTGCAATGGATGATATATCTATTGTAATAGATGATTTATCTGATGCAACAGATATATAATATGTTGTGCAACTCAGTGTAAAAAATAAACGGTTGCTGGAAAGAACCAATTATTTTAATAATTATAAAGCTAAGCTTCAAGCTGAAAAGTCATGACCTTTCATAATATTGATTAATTTAATTAAGTCATAATTTTTTACAGTAATCAAGAATGTCATTAATAAATGGAGGTGAACAGTTGTGCCTTTAAATCTGCTTTATTAATTTATATAATTAAAAAGTCAGAAAATTTGGATGTCATGAAGATAATATATATATTTTTAAAAATATATATATATTATATGTTGCAACAGATATATTATCTGATGCAACAGGTTATCTATTTGTTGTAAATCATGATATATCTGTTGTAATAGATGATTTATCTGATGCAACAGATATATTATCCGTTGTCCAAAACAGTGTAAAAAAATGGTTCCTGGAAAGAATTAATTATTATTAATAATAAAGCTGAAAAGTCATGACTTATCATAATATTGATTAATTTAATTAAGTCATAACTTTTTACAGTAATCAAGAATGTCATTAATAAATGGAGGTGAACAGTTGCGATTTTTTGCCTAACTCGTTCAAGTTCAATCCTCTATAAATAGGTCCATCCTTTCTCAATCGTTCGTTCTACTACACACTATTTATTCCTCGCTCTTGTTACATCTCCAACTACTTTCTCTTCAAGGACTTAATAGCTTTTTCCTGTCTTTGGTAAGTTTTTTTCTTGATTTTTGTGTAAATATACATTGTATTACATTACATTGCATTCAAATTCTTTCTTTTCTTTACTTTTGTGTTTACGTGTGTATTTCATCAACTTATGCGTTTTTTAAGTATGACTGATCCTGTGTGGGATGTCGCTATTTTACGACACGCCATGAGGGAACTGCAGAAGGAGGTTCATGACCTGCATTGGGAGTTGGCCGCCATCAGAGTAAGGATGCTGCGGGAGATCCGCAGGCTGCGGAGGGCGCTTGTTCTGCCCTTTAAAGATTGACCGGCTAGCCATACAAATAATAATAATGTTAATAATTATGATAATAATAATTAAGCTTTTTTTCTGTTATCTACGTATTTTTTTTATTTTATAAAAAATTATGTTTGATGCACTTGACTTTTTGTTTCTTATTTAATTTTTCTGCTGTCTATTTCTATTTTTAACGAATGACATGTCTACAATTAAGGAATAATTTGATTCCAGTATCAATAGCAAGAACATATGAGTTATCTGTTAGGTTTTTTGTGTGAAAGGAGCTGTATTTTGTTGTTCGAAACATATTAGTAATCTGATGAAACAGATTATTTATCTGTTGAAATAGATTACTAATCTGGTGCAACAGAATACCCATCTATTTGATTCATAATCATATTACGGGTACCTAGAGCCCTTAAACATGAATCCAACATGAGTTTATTGTTACAACAGAACATTTATCTAGTGCCGCAGATAATGGATCTGTTTAAACAGATTGCTCTTGCACTGCATTCATGTTCGCGTGCAAACTATTGTTGAAAAAACAACACACTAGCAGTTACCCAGATTCAACTAAAAAGCATAATCTGACTTACCAAAGTCTCCTCTCAAGTAAATTTCAAAGTTGAAAGTGATTTACGAAATAAAATTTGACATAAGAATTTGGTCAAAGAGCAGCAGTTGGGGTAAAAACAACAACAACAACAATGGTCAACAAGAAGAGTATGAAGTTGATAATGAAGTATAAGATAATGATAATGAATCAGAAGATGATGAATAAAGCAGCAGCAACAATGAACAAAAAATATCGCGAAGAGAGAGAAAACAACAACGGATGAGGAGAGAGAAAAAAACACCTTTTTTCCCTTCGTTCCCCGTTATATATTAACTAACATTTGAATCAAAGTGTAAATTTAAAAACTTATGGTTATTTTAAAATTTTCCAAACTTTCTTAAACCATAATGAAGTAATTGTCACATCTACTCAATTATTAAGACTTGTGTCACCTACACCTCATTTTAAAACTCTTTTGTCACCTGTGGCCCAAACTCAGAGTCAGTCATGTAATTCTTGACATTAAAATTGAGTTAGCTCATGTTGAACCTATTTGACTTTGTAGTAAAGCATACAATAATCTCAATTATGAATACTCAAATTTCTTATCCTTTTTTCTATTTTTTTCTTATTTTTTTTATTATTTATTTCATGTTTAAATTTTTTTCACACTAATTAAATTATTAGTCTTGAATTAAGATTTTAAATGTATCCCATAAACTCTATCATAAGTATTAGGAAAGAGGAAGAGACTTTAGTAACAGAAAAAATATTAAATAATCTATAAGTGTTAGGAAAGAGGAAGAGACTTTAGTAATGAAACAAATATTAACTATAAAATTATGAGTAATAAAGTACATTTTAATTTGTGATATATATATATTTTTTTACCAATCAATTCAAATTGTGTATTAATTCAATTTAATTGGAAGATAAAATAGTTATTGAGACAAGAATGAATAAAATTTTTTTGCAAAATCGATAGAAAAGAAAAGAAGCTGAAAAAATTAGTTATGAATGAATATTTGTGTTCAGATTAGTGGAGTAGTATAAAGAATTACGGAGAAAATTAAGAAATTTTTAGTTTTTTAATATTTAATTTAATATAAGGTAAATTAATAGGATAGAGTAGGAAAAAAATGCAACAAAAGAGAAAAATATAAAATAGAAATGGATAAAAAAATAAAATAAAATTGGATAAGATAAAAGGACTGATGTAAGTTCTCTAATTAGTAGCAAATGAGAGGACTTATGTAACACAAAAAAATCTTTGATTATGTATAACATTTACTTATCACTACAATACCTACAAATATTCTTATATGTATAAAACAACAAACAAATAAGATTAAATAAGACATGCTCAAATTAAATATATGATTTACCTCTAATTAAGATTTCTAATAAATATTATTATTTATAATACTTGAGTCATATTTCTGAAAAAATATTCAAGTATGAATGAGAAGTTGGAGTTCTTACGTTAAGTATGTTTCTTCTCAATAATTTATCCCCATCTAAAAAAATAGCTCATCAAAATTTTATCATTATAAAAAAAATTATATAAATTCAACAAGGTCTTACACACTGCGCAAAGTGTGGACCTATTCACTAGTTTTCATAATAAATTAGGGTACTTGACAGTGCTTCTCGCAGCTAATAATATTATTCTTCAACATATAATTTTTTTAATTGAAATATAGACTTAGGAAATTAACTCATGGTTGACTACTTGAACTGCAACCGTATCTATGAGGATTTGTTTCTCCACCTTTTAGTCCTCTCCTCACCTATTTCTCCTTCTCAAAAGAACAGAATACAATACTTGTGCAGAATTTCTAAAATATAGTTATTCTTTTTCTGCAACATTATTATTATCTTTTAAAAGATTGAATAAAAAAAGAAATAGTAAAAGAGAAAAGATAAATAGTTACTGAAAATTCTCAATATAGCGAACTCACTTATGGAACAAACTAAATAAAAAAATCCTTTTAACTTCATCACCAATTTCAACGAAATCTTTTAACTTTGCTTTGTGTTTTTCTTTTTGTTTGATTACTATAGGTACATATTGGTTACTTCATATACTATGACTATATTTTTTAATTAATTGTCAAAAAATATTTTGAAAAAGAAAAACATGTCATAAGACTCTCCCAAAATTTAATAATTTCAAAATAAATTAAAACTCGAATCACAAAAATTAAAATAAATCTTATAAAAACTTAAATAACAATGGTATTGACAAAATAAATTCTTGGCTTATCTCTACGTATCAAACTTCATCTTCACCATACTTTCTATAAGATGATGACAATATACATGAAAATTAAGGATATAAAATAAAATTAAAATTAAAAAGAAGGAAGAAAATAAAAGAGAAGAGAAAAAACATTCCATGAGACCCTCTCCAAAAAAGAGAAGATTATATATATTATGGAAAATAGAACATGAATAAGCAAAAATAAATTGCCCACTTAATAGCGATTCATTTTCTTATTCAATGTGCAGTTTTTTTTTACTTAATAACTGTGCAGATTTTTTTTTTTTACTTAATGACCATTTATTTTTCTTATTCAATTACAGGTATTTTTTGTAAAGAAAACGGAAGAAAAAAGAATTTATTACGTTGTACCAAAAAAGAATCAAAAGTTATTATTGTAAATAACATTTATGATTGTAACGTGCAAGTCTAAGTTGTTAATTATTTAAGTTAATCATTTATACTCTTTACCTAGTTTCTATGATTTCATTTACTAAAATTATCATTTATATCTATAATTATAACACTATGTTTTTGAAGCATAAAAATAAGAAGAAAAGGCAAAAAAAAAAAGAAAAAAGAAAAATACAAATAGAAGCCATTGAGAGATTCCACATCAGTATGCCTCTAATTCTCTTTTATATATATATATATATATATATTGATTGACAAAGATCCATTCTCATATCATATATCAACTTTAATACTCCCTTAGTTTATAAATATTTTTTCATTTTTGACTTAAAACATATCTTAAGATACAATAAATAGAGCGATGATTTTGCTATATCACCCTTTGAATGTAATAAATTTCTTGTTTTAAAAAATGCAATGAGTGATATATTGTATTTAATATTAAGGTAAAATGGATAAAAATGGGTAAATTACCCATTGATTTTATAAATTGGACAAGTATTATTGGAAATCTCAAAACAGAAAAGTATATAAGTGAAGATGGATGGAGGGAGTAGCACATTCAGACTTCTATATCTGTATAACATAATTTGACTATAGTTGCGTGATTTTTTTTTTTGGAACTGATTTTTTTATGTTATATTTTACTTTTCTATAACAAAATTCTACCTATAACAACAATGACGTTTATTATAGTGGTACACTCTTTGTAAAATTACCTCTCTATAAAAGCATACTCAAATATTATGTAATAATATTTTGTAAAAAAATATATTATGTACAAAATAAAATATCAAAATATTTATGTTAACCTTCATTAATGTCATGCACACAGTAAATTTCAAGTTTGAATATCTAATCTAAAGGAAGAAATTGTATTTAAATGATGCACATCAGTTATTTCATGATTGCATGATGAAAAGACTACTAATATGTGCCTCTTTTATATTCATTCTCTTTCTAATTTTGCATACTTTTGTTTATAGAAGCTAAACTAAATTTAAATGTCAAATTCAATATACATTTATAACATCAACACTATATAGAAACCATAGCATTTTCGAAAAATACTACCACTTTGGAGAGGTTTGACTGTACTACTATATTCTTTGCTACTCTCGTAGCAACAATTAGCATGTCCATATATCTTTGCTATGTCAGTACGAGCTCAATGTATATTAATTTTTCTATGCCCAAACACATTGATAAGCACCTCCACTTGGTTGTCATGATCCAAAATTCAAGGGCCATGATGACACTCATCGCGGTGAACCTTGACGAGTAAAATTATTACCCAAACTGATATACAAGGAGGAAAAGATAGAAATACCTCCAAAGTATGGCTTCTAGAACGAAGCCGAACCACATAAGTAATTATAACAATGCAAAATACCGTATCCAAATATCATATATTTTTAAAACCAGGTGTTAATAGTGTAAGAACTTCTAATACAATCCATGAGTCGAATACATAGAAAAATAACCACCAAGAAACAATCTCTATCTTTGAATACTAATAAAGATATAACTAATACTGAAAGATAAAGGTGAACTTTGAATGTGGAAATGTCCAACCACTACCTTGAGAAATCTGAAGGCACTCGAAATCAACCAGTCTGAGGCGCACCCGAACCTGAAGCTGCACCGAAAGGGTGAAGTAAGAGTGAGTACGGTCCACTTGTATACAGTAGGTATCATGTGCCGACCGAGCAAAGTAGAAAATAAAGCATACAAAATACACACTAAAGGTATGTCACCTGCAATAAAAAATATCCCACAATGGTAGTCCACACCGCTTGCACTAGCAATTCTAATATATCACGTATATTAAAACAATACACCAAGATAGAACACAGGTATGCATTATATCATATGTAAGTAGAACGAGGGAGAACTTGTAGATACAAGATCATCAAATACAAGTAAAGAAAAATCAGACAAATACATAGATGACTAGACAATATGGCAATACACCATAACATAAACACTGTAATGACCCTTCAGGTCATTTCTCGTGATTCTGATTATTTTCACCATTAGAGTTTTTTCATAGCTTCCCAAGTCATTTATGACTTGTTGGGATTGATAGTTCGATGATCGGGTAGTTCGGTTGGTTTTTAGAACTATTTCTCTATTTAAAAGTCTCCATTGGTTCTAAATTGCCACTGAGCAAAAACCTAAATAAAATGGTATTAAATACAAATTTTGACTGTGCCAACAACTCTGAAATATTGATTTTAAGTTGGTTAAACCTTTGGTTCGGGTTCCGCTGCATCCGAACTCATTTTGACCTATTGGTCAGAAAGTTGATAAATTAGAAATTTAGATATGGGCCCCATATTTGGTCAAAATAACCTCAGATGGAAAATCTGACTTTGCCAACACATCTGAAATATCAAAATCAATGTAGTTGCATATTTATTTTGCTTATATTAGATTCCGGATGCATCAAAAGGCATTAGATGAAACTTAGAATTTGTTCCAAGTTTCAGCTGTCATCTTGTACAAAAAAGGTGCCACGATCGCAAAGAGTGTATTGTGATTATGATGTCACGATCTCAGCTAGCATGCTTGCGATTGCGTGAACCGAGGACTTGTGAAGGGGTATTTAAATGTTCTTTTTGTTGAGAATTGGCTATTTTGGTATTGATTTGGGTCCCATAAACCCTAATAGAGTGTGTAGTCCTCAAATTGAGTCTTGGGTGTTGATTGAGAGCTCAATAACTTGCATATTCATGATTAAAAACAAACCTAAGATATGAATCCTTCATTTATAGTGTTGAATTCTTGATTATTTGATCCAAAACACCAAATGGATTGAGGCTTTCTTTTAGCCCAAAAATGCTTGATTTGCACCAATTTCTTGAGGGATATAACTCCCTAATGGCATTTGAACAATGGGTTGGTCTTGAAAACTCATTTCCCGTATGTGGGACCCACTTGGGGATTTTTGATGTCATTTTGGACTCGAAGCACAATGGTGTATTGATATTCTAATAATAATACATAAATTGTGATTTTGATACTTGGCTCCTTGAAGAAGCTTTGAGGAAAGAAAAAATGAAGGTTATCGGTTCGTGAGCTTTATTTAGATTTGAGGTAGGTTAGACTTACTTCTTGTTAGATTGAGCTTTATTATAGTATGACTTTGATATCTTGATAAGATTGAAAGGGTTTTAGGTGTTGAAATGGTAGGTGATAATGTTGGGATTAGTTGAACTACATATGCTATTGAACTTATAAAGTGTGATACATGACTTATAGTATAGAACCATGGTTAGTTGGACTTTTTATATCATGAATAACATGAGAATGCTCTAGTTTCTCTAGTTAGATGGTAGTGACATTGCTACTTACATTAAACAGTAAGTTGACCTTAGTTGTGCATAGGTATGGAAACTACCCTAGTAGCTTTGGATGAATTAAGAGTAATACTTGAGGAAGAATTATACTATAGAACTAGTGTGTATTGATAAACCTCTAAGACATGAATTAGATGGCTTATCTTAGTACCAGGTAGAAGTTAGACTTGAAGAGGAAATTTGGGTTATTAGAAGTGGAACTTGACCCGCCTTAAGCTTGGACAATGTAGTTTCATTAGTGACCTAGATACTTGTTAAACACACAGAATATACCTTTGGTAATATGATGACTAACCACAGTAAATAATTTATTCATGATGTTGGTAGTGGTAATAATGTGCATGATTGGTTTCTAAATTATTGATAATGATTGGATAATAATAAAATGTCTTATAGATTGAGCTCATGACTATGCTATTACTTAAACCATTGACTAAATTACCATATGGGACTTGGATTATGTTATTACTCATACTATGTTCAAGCCTAGTAACTACACTAATATTTGTGCTAAAAATACTCTTGTACTAATAATGCGAATCATGCTAATAAAGGAGGGCTCTAGGAGGTATAAACCATGGCTTTGTGTTTGACCATGCTAGTGACCTTGTTAAGCCCGGTAATGCACTGAGTGTCCATACCATATAAGTATAATTGTTCATGCACCTATTAATATAAATGATGAGGTATGATGGTATGTCTTTTCTTACTTCTCTTTCAGTCTATCTCTCGTGTGGCTTGAATTTATTATTGATTAGACTGCTTATATATATTAATGTTATGATAATGCCTGGTAAGTACGGATGATATATTAATGTTATGATGATACCCGGTAAGTTCGGAGGATATATTGATGTTATAATGATTCTCAATATGTCCAGAGGATATATTAATATTATGATGATGTCCGGTAAGTACGGAGGATATATTGATGTTATGATGGTGCCCGGTTAGTTCGGAAGAGATATTGATATTATGATGATGCTCGGCAAGTCAGGAGGATATATTTATGTTATGATAATGTCCTGCAAGTCTTGAGGATATATTGATGATATGATGATGCCCAGTAAGTCTTGAGGATATATTGACGATATGCATGGTGAGCATATATATGTTTATGTATGGAGGGCCTTCATATGATTACATTCATACGTGCTTTGAGGATGTGATGTTATTCTTGGTATTTTTGGTTATAGTTCCTTAGTGCTAATCACTTGCTAAGTGGCATAACTCATGTTAGTTCTAAATAGCGAGTAAGAGTAGCATATGCCGAATAATGAGTTAAGATGGTTGGTAAGTAGAACCTTGTGTAGAATTAAGGATTCACCAAGTGGGTATATATTAGCTTGAAATAAATGGATTAATTAAGGAATATTTCATATTACAATGACTTATATGGTAACTAGTTGTCTACCAATTGACTATTTTACTTGATGGCAAAAGTCTAGAGTACTAGTTGATGAACCTCATTTAGTTGAACAACGATAACTAGTACTAGTTGTTGTTACGTGGTTAATGATAATAATAGGTTAGCATTGGTGATGATTAATGATATTGATGACTAAGTTATGATGTCAATTAGCCATTGATTAAAGATTTGTATATTAATGATCCTAGATAATAAAAGACGATAACGATTAGATGGATAAGTGTTTGAATGATGATTAGTGGAAGTTTGATAGATGGTGACTAGTGCGATTATGATGACTAGAATTGTGCTTTGGCTAAATGGCATCTATGGTCTAGTAGTACACCTTGACTAGATGTTGGATATTGGTTATTTAGTGACTAGTGGTTAGATGCCATCCCGTAAATAAGGATTATGTGAAAAATCAGTTAGGCTAATAACTAAAGGTCATTAATGACTAGCAAATTACTGGTTTATTAATAATCACTGGTTAGTTAATAACGAGTAAGCAAAGTATATTGATGAGATAAACATCTATATGGTGATATGATTATGGGTATTAGTACCTTGGTATATGTTAGTTATTTATGGTAACGTTGATGATTATAATTGTTGGTATATAACATTGATGGGAAATGTGGAAAACCATGGAAAATAAGAAGTTGGTTATATATCTATTTGTGTTGCTTCATTTGATTCTTTAATGCACTCTCCACTGGTATAGGATGCCGTGATAGGTTCTTTACTTTATGTTCTTTTGGGTGTAATCCCTGGTGGTATGGGACACCATGGTGAGTTCTTTTAGTTTATGTACTAAATGTATGTGACCTAACTTGGTATTTATGCGGTTGTACTTGTATTAGTGTCTCTTTGTGCTTTCGGATCAATTTACTCCTCATATATGATGGTATTGGCGTGTATTGTTATGATATGTCATATTATCATTCTATTTGATCATTTATTTTATACAGTAATGATGAAGATGATTCAGGTTTAGTTTTGTACCTTTACTTGAGATGTTATCTTACATTATATCATTTTTATATCATAATTTAGCTGAGTCAATCGATGATGCTTACTGAGTATCCGTTGTTTTGGTACTCATACTACACTTTTGTACCTTTTTGATGAAGACCAGCATTGGTCTTTCGGAGATAGGGTGAGCTTTTGAAGTTTTGAGTTGCCTATTTCCCTCTATCCTTGTTTAGTCTTTTGTATTCGAGACAGATGTGTTGACTATTCTAGATTTTTGGGTTGTATTTCTTATTATCATACTTAGATGCACTTGTACTGATATTACTAGTCATGGGATTGATATCTGTATTTTGATTTTCTTTTTTTAGTGAAACATAATTGATTATAATTGTATTAGTGTATTTAGGCCCAGTTGGGCATTTTTACCTAATTAATCCATTTCCTTAGCTTCGAATTCTGATGTTGTCTTATCTACTGGTGCATTTTAGTAGGTACCATTACGACTCATGAATCAGGTCCTGTCAAATTGGTATCAGAGCCTAGGTTTCATCGATATTGTTGGTATAAGAGCAAGTGTCTAATAGAGTCCTGCAGATCAGAACATTGACGTCTGTTTCCTATCTACGGGAGGCTATGGGACATTCTTAGGAGTCCTTCACTTCTTTCACTCGTATCGTACTAAGAGTATGAGTTAGTTTGTAGGATATTTTCTTGACTTTACTCTTTCATAGATGCCTAGGTCACGTGTTACAGCTATGAGTGATGAGGGTCCCGAGACTAAGCCCAGGGATCCTACTTCTATTCAAGGACAACCTTGTGATGTGTCCCCAGTTAGGGACTAGGAGGGGCTGTCTCCCCCAAACCCCATCCCGCACGCGAGCTAGAGATTCCTCCACCATATCCAGTGGTGGGACAGGGACCATCTAGGCTCCACCAGGTTATATTTTCTCTTCATTGCTTAGAGAGGCCTTGATTCAACTATTGGGTATTATTGGTGGTGCACCATCTGATGGTAAACAGACTATTGGGACAGGAGTGCTGCCTACAGCTGTAGCTCTAGGAGTTGAGTATCCTCCTATGCTGGCAGTTGTTCAACCAATGGCTGCTCATCTAGTTGTGACCTAGTCTGCTATGTCTGCTGTGGTACAAAAAATGCTGGGTAGATTTTTGAGGTTGTCTCCGCCTAGATTTTCTGGTGCTCTTGGAGAGGATTCATTTGAGTTTCTTACTACTTGTGAGGATAGGATTTGTGGTTTAGGCCTTGTTGAGACTTATGGTGTGGATTACATGACATTTCAATTGGATTTGTTCTCTCGACACTGGTGGAGAGGTTTTATGAGTTTTAGGCTAGCTGGATATTCGCTCGTCTTATGGACTCAGTTCTCTGAGATATTCTTGGAGAATTATATGCCGCACAGCATTAGATATGTATTGATGGATCAGTACTAGATTAGATCAGGGTTCTATGATAGTTGTTGAGTATGAGGCCCATTTCCATGGGTTGGCTAGGCATACGACTTCTACTTTGGATACTGAGTATGAGAGAGTTCAATGATTTGTGAAAGGACTGAGACTCCCTATTCGGATGGCTACTCAGAGTCTAGTTGTTATGGGTATGACCTTTGCTGAGGTTTCAAATCATTTTAGAGTGATGGAAGATATGCATTATGAGTGTCGTGATAAGAGGCCTAAGTACCAGGGTAGATTTGATGGGAGCCATAGCAGTTCTTCATTTAGAGGTAGTAGTTCTCACGTTAGGTATCCTCCGGGTCCATCTTTTTAGCCTCAGATTCAGACTAGTCAACCAGTATAGACAAGTCTTTAGACTACTGATGGAGGTTAGTTTAGTACTAGTGGTCACCCTGGTAAGGGCGGTGATCAGTCTTTAAGAGATTCGCCTACAGGCCGTGCTAGATGTGGTGGTTACTCTGGTTCAGCCGGATCTATGAGTTCTAGTTTAACTCATGACTCTTGTTTTATTTGTGGGCTTTCTGGATATTTTTTATGATATTGCCATAGCGTAGGGCGATGGTTCTTTCAGCCCAGGGTGCTACCCCTATTAGGGCAGTTTATCCCTCAGTTAGAGGTGGTTCGCGAGGTTATAGGGGTGGTTATCAGGGTGCTCGAGGTGGTAATTAGGCAGGCAGGATAGGAGGTTGGTCAGGTGCCCAGCCAGGTGGAAGACATTGTCAGTTATATGTAGTACCTACTAGACCCGAGGTTGAGACTTTGGATACTGTAGTTACAAGTATGATTCCGCGAGTCGACTCTTGCTTTATTTGATCTTGGATCCACTTATTCTTATATATCTGCTAATTATGCACCACAGTTGGATTTGACTAGTGACTTGTTATCTCTGCTATTGCGTGTATCTACTCATGTGGGTGATTCTTTAGTAGTGGATTGAGTATTCAGATCATGTATTATGATAGTAAGTGATGTTGATACTTATGTTGATCTTATTATTCTAGATATGTTGGATTTTGATGTAATTCTGGGCATGGACTGGTTATCCCACTATTATGCGATCATAGATTGTTCCACCAAGATCGTTACCTTAGCCATGCCTGGTGTATCCCCAGTCGTATGACATAGAACGGTTAGCTATGAGCCGGTGGTGATTATTTCTTATGTTTGTACTAGGAGACTAATATCGAGAGATTGCAAGTCTTATCTCGCTTATCTATGCGATACTCGTGTAGAATGTCCATCGCTTGACTCTGTTCCTATTGTTTGTGAGTTCTCTGATGTATTTTCTACCGACCTACCTGGTATTCCCCCTGACCGTTAAATTGATTTTACTATTGACCTTGAGCCTGACTGTAACGCCCTGAAATCTCATCCCGAGGCGTCACACGATGCTTAAGGCTACAAGTAGCCCCAAGTTAACCCTTTGAGCCTGCTACAAACTAGAACTTACTTTAAGATAATTAGATTAGAAGAATAATACTGTATCATATCAAGCCTGAGCTGAAATAACTGAAAAACACTATTTGAACAACCATTACCAAAATCTAAAACATCAACTAATAGTCCGACAAGCCTCTAGTTACTAAGGAACTAGAGAGTCATTGGCACAAACCCCCAACTGACTTAAACTGAACTAAAAAGAAATAAACCAACTACTACGAAAATTGATAATCAGAGAAATAGGTCCTTAAACCATGAGGACTCACCAACTGTAGAAGTGTAGATAGAGGTACTCGAGGATCACTGTCGCTGCTGAGACTGAGAACCTGAACCTACATTATGAGACAATGTAGCATATAGACGTATATGTGGATCAGTACTTTGAGGATGTACTGAGTATATGGGTGTGTATGCAATAAATAAACAATATCATTAATCTTTATAAAATCATGCGTGCTGGTATAAATGACTTACCTAGCTTGAGTAAAACTGAAATTAGAATCTCATAAATCATGAATAATGAAGCATATAGTATAAATCTCGCGAGTCAGTACACTTAGTTCTAAAATCTGTGTTCTTCTCTTATTCTCAAAGCTTATAAACAAAAGGGATCTTAAGACAATAGCTTTCTAAACATATACTTTTACCTTATGGAGAATAGGAGACTTCTTTAAACTTGGAGACTATAGGATTTGAGGACTTAAGGAGTTGTGACTTTTGACTTAGGAACTTGGATTTTTGGGAACTCTAGGAGTTTCTTCTAACTGACATAAACCATGTGAGCTGACATGGAGTCCAACGTCTTGCCCACGTTGGGGAGAGCTGTTCTACCCTTTCCATCAAAATAGAACCTTAACTTTAGTGATCACTACTTAACCCACTAGGGGTAAATTATAATCCTATGGTGGCTCGTAGTTCTGGGGAATGAGACCTTGGAATCATACTCACTCGGTGCTAAATACTACTCTCATACTTAGGCTTAGAACTTTTAGGAAAATCTACCTTAAAATACAACATAAGGTATAAAATGAAAGCCAATTATACTTATCTTTGCTTTAGATCATAAATTGTATGAAATATGTGGATTCCCATCTTAGCTTAGACCAAGAGGTCAAATATTTATCTAAAATCTTAAAATAATCTAATCATGAGGTGCTTACAGCACAAACAATCTTGAAACCACAATCTTTAAATGGGGTCTATTGACTCAAACATCAATCTCATATCAAGACATCTTAACAATTCATGCTTTGTACTGCAATTATTCATAATCATCCTAAAATCTATAAATTTTAGCAATAGGCATGGAAATATAAACAAAATCATGTAATTCAACCTTTAATCCATGGCAAATCTCATAATCTTGCAAATAATGGTAATAGGTATAAACCTTAACTTGAATTTCATGGAAAATCTCATAAACTACAGTAATTTTGTAATTAAAATAAGCCTTTGGGCACAAGGGTGAAAGAGTAACCCTTGTTCAAACCCTACATATCTTATCTGGCTTGATTCAATGGAACAAGATGACCTTTGAAGCCTTGACAATGTTCTTGAAAGTTTTTCTTGAATGTTCTTGAATGGTGATACTTGATTCTTGAGTTTTTTTGGAGAAGGATTTGTATCTAGTTATTGGGGATTAATCTTGAAAGAAAACCTAATTGATGTTATAGGTGAATATGATGTTATGAGCTTTGATCTGATGTAATTGGGTGTTAAAAAGGGTGGAAAAAGATCCAAAAACCTTTTTAAAAACGACTTTAAATCACTGAATGGAAGTTGCGATGGCTTGGGCGATGGCCCATCGCAGGCTCGATAGTTCATTGGCCTTCCCATCACACTTGGGATAGAATAGGGACTTATTACCTTAGTTGTGACGGCTTGGAGGACGGTCCATCGCTAACTCGACGGTCCGTCGGCCGTCCGTTGCACTTTGGCCAGTGAATGGGTTTACTACCTCAGTTGTGATGGCTTGGGAGATGATCCATTGCTGGAGCGACGGTCTGTCGGCCTGCCCGTTGCTCCTGGGCATTCAGACAACTCTCTGTATAACGGCCATTACTTTTTACTTTGATACCGAATTTGGGCAAAACTGGTATCATTGGAAAGCTAATTCAATTTTCCACATGATAAAAAGTTGAAATTAGAGAAATTCTATCATATTTAAACATTATTCACTTAGGAAGTCATCCCTTAATATTCTGGAGACTAAATTAGACTTAAAGAAAGTTTGGGGTATTACAATGACACCCTACCTATTTCTATGGCACCTTACCATATGGATCTTACCAAGCTTAAGGAGATGAATTCCCAGCTTCAGGATCTTCTTGGTAAGGATTTCATTTGACCGAGTGTGTCCTCATGAAGAGCACCTGTATTATTTCTACAGAAAAAAGATGGCTCTATGCGTATGTGTATTGATTATAGGTAGCTTAATAAGAAAACAGTGAAAAACTATTATCCTATGCCCCGCATCAATGATTTGTTTGACCAACATCAGGGTGCAGTTTTATTTTCTAAGATTGATTTAAGGTTCAATTATCATAAACTGAGGATTCAGGCTAAGGATTTCTCAAAGATAACTTTTAGAATCTGTTATGGTCATTATGAGTTTTTTGTGATGTCTTTCGGGCTGACTAATGCCCCATCCACATTCATGGATTTGATGAACCATGTGTTCAGAACCTATCTAGAATCCCTCGTTATTATTTTTATTGATGACATTCTTGTATTTTCGGGGAGTAGTGAGGAGCATGTGCAATATTTGAGAATCGTGCTCTAGACCTTGCGAGATCATATGCTTTTTGCCAAGTTCTCTAAGTGTGAGTTTGGCTTGCGTCAGTGTCATTCCTTGTACTTGTAGTATCTAAAGCTGGTATCATGGTAGACCCAACTAAGATTGTGGCGATTCGTGATTGGGCTAGGCCTACGTCTCCGACTGAGGTTCATAGTTTAATTGGTTTAGCGGGTTATTATAGGTATTTTGTTGAGAGCTTTGCTAATATTTTAGCCCCTATGACTAGACTAACTCGGAAGAAAATTCCTTTCTGATAGTCTGAGGAGTGTGAGTTGAGCTTTGGAAACCTCAAAGATTGTTTTACTTTAGCTCCAGTGTTAGCTCTTCCTATTGAGGGTAAGGGATTCACTGTATTTTATAATGCTTTAGGTGTTGGTCTTGGTTGTGTTTTGGTGTAGCAGGGTCGCGTTATTGCTTATGCTTCTATACAGCTTAAGGTGCATAAACACCACTATCCCACTTATGATTTGGAGTTGGCAGCGGTAGTTTTTGTGCTTAAGATTTAGAGACATTATTTGTATAGAGTGGACTGTGAGATTTCACCAATCATCACAGCCTTCAGCATCTTATGACCCAACGAGAGTTTAATGCTCGACAATGCAGATGGATGTAGTTGCTAAAGGACTATGATGTTGCCATCATATATCATTTGGGTAAGAAAAATGTGGTAGTTTATGCCTTGAGTCGTAAGACAGTGAGTATGGGTAGCTTGGCATGCATATCAGTTTCTTTGAGGCCTATGGCATGGGACATCCAGTCCTTAGCCAATCTGATGATTTGCCTTGATATTTTGGATCCTGCTAGGATTTTGTCTTGTATTGAGGTAAGGTCCTCCCTATTTGAGAATATTTGTGATCATCAATATGAGGATAATAAGCTATGTTTTCTCTGTGATCAGGTGGTGAGTCTGAGAGGTACATCATTGATTTTGAGGGTATTTTGAGATTTCAGGGTCATCTTTGTGTTCCCTGGCTTGATGATTTGATTTAGTCAATTCTTTATGAGGCTCATGTCTCTAGATATTCTATTCATCCTGGTATAACTAAGATGTATAGAGGTTTGAGGCAGCATTACTGGTGGGATGGGATGAAGAGAGATATGGAAGACTTTATGGCTCATTACCTATGTTGTCAGTAGGTTAAGGCCGAGCATTAGCGTCCAGGATGATTGACTCAGAGGTTGCCCATTCTGGAGTGGAAATATGAATGGATTACTATGGACTTCATTAGTGGTTTGCCTCATACTTCCCATGGTTTTGCTGGTATTTGGGTTATTGTGGATCATTTAACCAAGTCAGCATATTTTATTCCTATTTAGATGGCCTTCAATGTTGAAATATTAGCCCATATTTATGTTCATGATATAGTTCATTGCATTGGGTTTCCATTTCTATCATATCCGACCATGGTTTTGTGTTTACTTCGTAATTTTGGAGAGCATTTCAGGAGGAGTTGGGTACTCGAGTGGATTTGAGTACAATTTTTTATTCGCAAACAGATGGTCATTTCGAGCGGACTATTCAGGTGCTTGAGTATATGCTTTGAGCCTATGTTATATATTTTGGAGGACAGTGGGGTCAATACTTAGCGTTGGTGGAGTTCACATACAACAATAACTATAATTCGAGTATTGAGATTACGCCTTATGAGGCTTTGTATGGAAAGAGATGTCATTCTCTAATAGGATAGTTTGAGACTTCCAAGGTGAGGCCTAGTGGAACGGATTTGCTTTAGGACTCATTGGATAGAGTCAGGGTGATTTAGGATAGGCTGAGAGCAACCCAAAGTAGGCAGAAGGACTATGCCGACCGTAGGCTCCGTCCCTTAAGATTTGAATTTGGTAACCGTATGCTCCTTTGTGTTTTGTCTATGAGGGGTGTGATAAGGTTCAGAAGGATGGGTAAGCTCAGCCCTTGCTATATTAGTCATTTTGATATTCTCCGTACAGTTGACGAGGTAGCCTATGAGTTATCCTTGACTCCTAATTTAGCTGTCGTTCATCCATTTTTTATGTCTCCATATTGGGGAAATATATTCCTGATCCATCTCATATGCTTAGGTGGGACTCAGTCCAATTGGATGAGTAGTTTACCTTTGTGGAGGAGCCCGTGCTTATTTTGGCCAGCGATGTGAGGTAGTTGCGTACCAGAAATATTCCTGTAGTTAAGGTTCAATGGAAGCACCGCCTAGTGGAGGAGGCCACTTGGGAGATCGAGAGCAAGATGCGAACCTAGGATCCTAGCCTGTTTGAGGCTTCAGGTATTTTTCTTTGTCTTTAACTTTCGGGGATGAAAGTTTCTTAGTAGTGGATGTTATAATGACCCTTCAGGTCATTCCTCGTGATTCCACTTATTTTTATCATTAGAGCTTTTCCATAGCTTCCTGAAGTCATTTATGACTTACTGGGACTGATAGTTCGGTCATCGGTA
The DNA here is from genome assembly GCA_030864225.1 of Capsicum baccatum var. pendulum. Taxonomy (NCBI): domain Eukaryota; kingdom Viridiplantae; phylum Streptophyta; class Magnoliopsida; order Solanales; family Solanaceae; genus Capsicum; species Capsicum baccatum. The sequence goes on along the minus strand of CM061551.1, from coordinate 28,954,131 downwards.
GTTGGGTTGGTTTTTAAAATCATTTCCCTGTTTAAAATCCCGAAGTCATTTTGACCTATTGGTCGAAAAGTTGATGAATTGTAAATTTAGGTGTGGGCCCTATATTTGGTCAAAACAACCTTAGATGGAAAATCCAATTCATCATACATGTCTGTAATGTCAAAATTAGTGTGGTTGCATATTTAGTTTGCTCATATTATATTCCGGATACATCCCGAGGTATTGGCCGTAACTTGGAATTTATTCTAAGTTTTACCTATCATCTGGTCCAGCAAAGGGTACTGCGATCGTGGAGGGTGTATCGCGATCACAAAGCCACAATTGCGGCCTGCGTGCTCGCAATTGTATAAATCGAAGACCAGGGAAGAGGTATTTAAATGCCCTATTTGTCGAGAATTGGCCATTTTAGTTTTTCTTCGAGTCCGATAAACCCTAATAGAGTATGTAGTCCTTAAATTAAGTCATGGGTGTTTATTGAGAGCTTCAATAACTTGCATATTTGTGATTAACAACGAATCTAACGTATGAATCCTTCATTTATAGTGTTGCATTCTTGATTATTTGACCCAAAACCCCAAATGTCATGAGGGCTTGATTTTAGCTTAAAAATGCTTGATTTTCGTCAATTTCTTAAGGGATACAACTCCTTAATGGTATTTGAACTATGGGTTGGTCTCGAAAACTCATTTTTTGTATGTGGGACCCACTTGGGGGTTTTTGGTGTCGTTTTAGACTCGAAGCACAATGGTGTAATATGGGTATTAATATTCTCGTAATAATGCATAGGTTGTGTTTTTGGTAGCTTGGCTCCTTGAAGAAGCTTTGAGGAAAGGAAAAGCGAAAGTTATCGATTCGTTAGCTATATTGGATTCGAGGTAGGTTAGGCGTACTTCTTGTTAGATTAAGCTTTGTTATAGTATGACTTTGATATCTTGATAAGATTGAGAGGGGTTTTAGGTGTTAAAATGGTAGGTGATAATGTTGGGATTAGTTGAACCACTTCGGCTATTGAACTTATAAAGTGTGATACTTGACTTATAGTCTAGAACCTTAGTTTGTTGGACTTGTTATCTCATGAATAACATAAGAATGCTCTAGTTGCTCTAATTAGATGGGAGTGACCTTGTCACTCACATTAAATAGAAAGTTGATCTTAGTTTTGCATAGTTGTGAAAATTAGCTTTGGATGAATTAAGAGTAATACTTGAAGAAGAATTATAACACAGAACTAGTGTTGAATTATAAACCTCTAAGACATGAATTAGATGGCTTAGCTTAGTCCCGGGTAGAAGTTAGACTTGAAGTGGAAATTTGGGTTATTAGAAGCAGAACTTGACCGCCTTAAGCTTGGACAATGTAGTTTCATTAGTGACCTAGATACTTGTTAAACCTATAGAATGTGCCTTTGGTAATATGATGACTAACCCCGGTAAATGGTTTATTCATGATGTTGCTATTGGTAATGATGTGCATAATTGGTTGCAAAATTATTGATAATGATTGGATAGTAATGAAATATTTTATAGATTGAGCCCATGACTATGCTATCACTTGCACCATTAACTAAATTACTATGTGGGTCTTGGATTATGTTATTACTCATATTATGTTCATGCCTAGTGACTAAATTAATGTTTGTGCTTAAAATCCTCTTGTACTAATAATGTGAATCATGCTAATAGAAGGGGTGGTGGTGGTGGTGGCTCTAGAAGGTAAAAACCATAGCTTTGTGTTTGACCATGCTAGTGACCTTGTTATGCCGGTAATGCACTGAATGTCCATACCATATAAATAAACTTGTTCATGGACCTATTAATATATTATTTTGATAGTGAATGATGAGGTACGATGGAATGTCTTTCCTTACTTTTTTTTACTCTATCCCTCGTGGGGCTTGAATTTATTATTTATTGGATTGCTTATATATGTATTGATGTTATGATGATGCTCGCTAAGTCCGGAGGATATATTGATGTTATAATGATGGACTGTAAGTTCGGAGGATATATTGATATTATGATCATGCCCAGTAAGTCTGGAGGATATATTGGTGTTATGATGATGCCCGATAAGTTTAGAGGATATATTGATGTTATGATAATGCCCGATAAGTACAGAAGATATATTTATGTTATTATGATGCCCGAAAAGTTTGAAGTATATATTAATGATATGATGATGCCCGATAAATACAGAGGTTATATTGCCGATATGTATGATAAGCATTTATATGTTTGTGTGTGGATGGCCTTCATATGATTACATTCGTACATGGTTTGAGGATGTGGTGTTATTCATGGTATTGTCGGTTACAGTTCCTTAGTGCTAATCACTTTCTAAGCGGTGTAACTCATGGTAGTTCTAAATAGCAAGTAAGAGTAGCATATGCTGAATAATGAGTTAAGTTTTGTGTGTAAGTAGAACCTTGTGTAGAATTAGGATTCACCTAGTGGGCATATTTTAGATTGAAATAAATGGATTAATTAAGGAATATTGCATATTAGAATGAGCTATGTGGTAAATAGTTTTCTACCAATTGACTGTTTTACTTGATGGCTAAAAGTCTAGAGTCTGTGTTGATGAACCTCATTTAGTTGAAAAGTGGTAACTAGTAGTTGTAGTTGTTACGTGGTTAATGATGATAATAGGTTAGCATTGGTGATGATTAATAATATGATTTCTAAGTTATGATGTTGATTAGCCATTGATTAAGGATTTGAATACTAATGATGCTAGATAATAAAAGATAATAACAGTTTGATGGATAAGTGTTTGATTGATGATTAGTGGACTTTTTCTAGATGGTGAATACTTCGATTATGATGACTAGAATTGTTCTTTGGCTAAATGACGTCTATGATCTTGTAGTGAACCTCGACTAGATGTTAGATGTTGGTTATTTAGTGACTAATGGTTAGATGTCGTCCCGTAAATAAGGATTATATGAATAATAGGTTAGGCTAATAATTAGAGGTCATTGATGACGAGCGAATTAGTGGTTTACTATTAATCATTGGTTAGCTAATAACGAGTAAGCAAATTATATTGGTTAGATAGACATCTATATTGTGATATAATTGTAGGTATTAGTACCTTGGTATCTGTTAGTTATTTGCGGTAATGGTTGTTGATTATAATTTTTGGTAAATGACTATTAATGGGAAATGTGGAAAACCATGAAAAATGAGAAGTTGGTTATATCTATATATTTACGTAGCTTCATTTGATCCTTTGATGCACTCTCCGTGGTATGGGATACCATGATAGGTTTTTTACTTTATGTTCTTTTGGGTGTACTTCCCGGTGGTATGGGTCACTGTGGTGAGTTCTTTTAATTTATGCTCTAATGAATGTATGTGCGCCTTCTTGGTATTATGCGGTTGTAATTGTATTAGTTTCGCTTTGTGCTTTCAGATCAATTACTCCTCATATATGATGGTATTGGCGTGTATTGTTATAATATGTCGTATTATCCTTCTAGTTGATCATTCATTTTATATAGTGAACTGATGATAAAGATGATTCAGGTTCGATTCTATACCTTAACTTAGAGATATTCTCTTGCATTATATCAATTTTATATCATAATTTAGCTGCTTAGTCGGCCGATGATGCCTACCGAGTACCCGTTATTTTGGTACTCATACTACACTTCTATATCTTTTTGGTGCAGTCCCGAGTACTAGTTGTCGCCGCTGAGTTGAGTTCATTTAGTGTTGATCTTCCGATGACAGGGTGAGCTCTTGGAGTTTTGAGTCGCCTGTTTTCCTCTATCCTTGTTCAGTCATTTGTATTCCAGATAGATGTGTTGACTATTCTAGACTTTTGGGTTGTATTTCTTATTATCATACTTAGATGCTCTTGTACCGATATTACCAGTCGTGGGATTGATATTCGTATTTTGATTGTCTCATTTTAGTGGAACACTGTTGTTTATAATTAAATTTGTGTATTTAGGCCCTGTTGGGCATTTCTACCGAAGTAACCCATTGCCTTAGCTCTGGGTTACAGTGTTGGCTTACCTACTGATGGGTTTTAGTAGGTGCCATCATGAATCGTGAATCATGTCATGACAAACATAATAAAGTAAGTGCGATGTATATAATGACGATGATGATGATTTACGAAGTCGTCGCACAAACTTCGGGATCATCGCACAATCTCCGTATACATTCATGAAGGCAAGCCTCCACTGTGGGACCCATGGGGGGTTCGTCAATCCATATACAATCCATATATTAATATCTCCTCCCCGGTACATCCCTCGAGGAGGGTTATAAAATCCAGTATTTTCAGAGCACACAAGACACAAATTAAGTATGCCATATAACAACAAGTATATACAAGACATACAACAAACAAGTAAAATTATGTGTATGATGCCATGAGGGTGATAATGCAATGTTCACGACCCATCATAATGAGTATTTCCATAACCAACCACATGAGTATTTCCACAACCAATCATAATAATATATTTCCACAACCACGTGAGCCAATGTCCACTCATTAATTCCATCATTTACGAATTTCCACTTATTTCATATGCCAACAAGTATGAATATATCATAATGCACCAATGGTACCACATTAGGCATTTCAACAATACAATACAATTATTCACATATATTCAAGGCTATTAATATTAGGGGTGTGCATCGGTCGGTTCGGTTCAGTTTTATGTGTTATTGATTCGGTTTATCGGTTTTTGGTTTTTAAATATGTAAAACCAATAACCAACCAATAAGATATTTTCTTATCGGTTTTGGTTTATCGATTTTTGGTCCTTAATGGTTCAGTTTTCGGTTTAACCAATAAGAAAATACTTATAAAATAGAAATAGTAACAACTAAAACAAAAAAATAAAATCTTAATTATCGCCAAAATTCTACGCAATGCATTTTAGTTTACAAGAATCTTCAAACTTGAACTGAATGTTAGTTAGAAAAAAATTAAATCCTAATTGTTGGAAGCTATAAATGCTTCAAGCTTTTCAATGTGATAATAGCTGAGCTTTAAATTGTGCCTTTGTTGCCCTGAATACGTTTTATACTTTGTGAATCACTGAATTGTGAATAAATAGTGCATATAATATATATACATACACACAGACACACACACACACACGTATATATATATATATATAGAGAGAGAGAGAGATTTATATATATAACATAAATAGGGATAAAACAATAATTTAGTGTATCCTTGTTGGGTTATTGGTTTAACCGATAACCCAATAAGCTAAAACAGAAATCGAACCGTTTACCCAATAATTTTTTTTTATAAAACCAATAAAAAACTGTTAACCCAATAACCCAATAACATTTTTATTGGTTCAATTTTTGTACACCCTTAATTAATATCACATATGACCCCATACGTCACACATATCACATAATATCTCAAATTCAACAATTACGTTACATATAGGCCCCACACTAGCACAGCACATAGATAGCCATGTTTCATGATGAGTTCCCACTCTTAGCATGCATTTTGTACCATTATTTACTATCCAACCCAGTCTGAAAGAGTTAAGCCATAACCTACCTCAAATGTTGAAACCGATCCGCTACACTTTGAACCTACGACCTTACTTTCCATGAACATTCTCAAAATCAACTAAAACTAAGAAATATAGAATCTATGCGTTAAAACAAAGTCAATGATACTTATATTGACTATTTTTGGTTCGGGGTCAAAACAGACCCCCGAAATAGATTTTTGAAAAGAAGGGCAAAATTGTAACTCTATTTTAAAAATATATTTCTCATATTTTTAGGAATCTAAAACTGAAAACCCCAGTCAAATCGAGTAAAAAATGAGGTTTAAATCGAAGAAAAACCATTTTGCGCTTTACCGAGTAAAATATTTCAAATCCGAGTTAAAATCAAGAATCAGAGTTATTTTGGCGGTTAAGTTGATGAAAAGCTAGTAATTATAAGATAAACATTCAAGTGAAAAGAAGTAAAATTGGGGTTTAAAATCAAATCCTATGATTTTGGGGGTTTTGAGAAATTAATCATGAAATTGCTAAGAAAATGGGTAAATTCTTACCTTAAATCAATAATACAATCAAGAAAGAGATGTTGATTTAGCTTCCCAAGCTCACACAAGCTTCACTCTTAAGTTCTCACACTATTTTAGGGCTTCACTCTCATGAGGCAAGGTGAAAGAATGGACACGATGGGCCGAAAAAAGCTGCTTTTACAGTGCAGATTTTTCTGCACCAGCTGAAGAAAAAAAATTAGATTTTTTTAAAAGTCTAACTCAAACTTCGATGGGGTGTCTGAGCTTCATTCGGAGTTTGATATATGAATGAACTATGTAGCCATACTAAATTCAATATTTCGGATGCGTTGGCAAAGTTGATTTTCGAAAAAAACATTATTTTCATAGAGTTGACCCTTGAATTTTGAAATCATAGTTTTTCAAACTGACGGTCAAAATGAGATTTAGAAGCCGTAAAATCACACCAAACATGCTACCACACTAAAATCGACGTTTCGGATCTGCTGGAATAGTTTGTTTAGTCATCTATGGCACGGATCAAAAGATATCCACAAATTTTCAAAATAAGACTCTTGAAGCCACCAAAATCATAATATCGAATAAACGGCCAAAATGCATCGAGAACGTGCCAATCACCCCACACCCTAGAAATATCTTAATTCAACTACAGGGATTGGTATAACAGTCAAATCATACCGTAATGAATACTTATATTTCATCAAAAAGCTAGTCGTTACATCATCACCACTAAGAATCTAGTTCGTCCTCGAACTAAGGCAAAGAAATACCCGAATCAACGAAGAGCTGGGGATAGCAACTACGCATATAGACACAACCTCCCGATTAGTCTCATCTACCGATCGATGTAGCCATTGAACCTTAACCACAGGGATAACTCTAGAGTGCAACCACCTAACATCCCTAGCCAAAATGGAGACCGACTCCTCAATGAATGACAACCACTCATCTAACTGAACCGACTCCCAGCGGATGACATGAGACTCATCAGGAATGTAGCGGAGAAACATAAAAACATGAAAAGCTAGATGGATAGTTGATAAATCTAGAGACAAAGCTAACTCATAAGCCATATCACCAATGGTCCGAAGAATCCCAAATGGACCAATTTACCTGGGGCAAAGCTTGCCCCTCTTCCTAAAATTCATCATACTCTTCATGGGTGAAACTCAAAGAAAAACACAATCACCAACACTAAATCTCAAGGCATGAATTCTTCGGCTTGCATAACGCTTCTGCCTACTCTGAGATGCTCTACGTCTATCTTGAATGATCCAGACTTTGTCCAAAGACTCACAAAGCTAGTCCGTACCTCGAGGTCTCACCTCTGCAACATCAAATCAACCCACTGGCGAGCGACAACGCCTACCATACAATGCCTCAAAAGGAGACATATCAATACTGGAATGGTAGCTATTATTATATGAAAACTCTGCTAAAATCAAATGCTACTCCCACTGGCCACTAAAATCCATCACACAAGAGAGGAGCAATATGTCCTCCAAAACTTGAATAGTCCGCTCTGACTGACCGTTAGTCTAAGGGTGAAATGCTTTACTAAGATCGACCCGAGTACCTAACTCATCCTGAAAAGTGTTTCAAAAGTGAGATGTGAGCACAGAACTTCGATTTGAAATAATATACACCGGTACACCATGAAGTCTCACAATCTCATGGATGTAGACACGATCCAACTTTTTGTCATTGAAGAAAACCTAAACTCGAATGAAATGAGATGACTTGGTCAATCGATCCACGATAACCCACACTCTGTTAGAACCACGAGAAGTATGCTGTAACTCAGGCACAAAGTCTATATTGATCCGTTTTCACTTTCACTCAGGAATGGGTAACCCTTGAACCAAACCACCAGGTCTCATATGCTTGTCCTTTACTTTCTGACAACATAGGCAATGATCCACAAAATCTGCTATATCTCGCCTTATAACACCACACCAGTAGTGTTGTCTTAAATCATGATATACTTAATTAACCTAGATGGATGGAATATTTTGAACAATGGGCCTTCTCCAAGATCAACCTAATCCAGTCACCCACTCCCGGCATACAAACTTAGCCTCTAATCTGCAAAACTCTATCTGAATTATGTGAGGCTTCCTTAGCCTCCCCACTCAATACCTTACCTCAAATCAACCTCAATCCAACATCATCATACTAATGAGCTCGAATCTGCTCCATAAAAAGATCTAACCTCCACAAATGCCAACACACGACCAAGTGTCGTAATATCAAGCCTAACCATATGGTTAGCTAAAGACTAAACCTCTAAGGCTAGATGAATATCTTGGGTCAAAAGATATACCAAGCTACCCATGCTAGTCCACTTCCAGCTCAAGTCATCCGCAACCACATTAGCCTTGCCCGGATGATGGAAGATGGTCAAGTAATAATCCTTAAGCAACTCGAGACAACGACATTGCCTCATATTAAGATCTCACTGGGTGAAGAGGTACTAAAGGGTACGATGATTTGAGAAAATCTCACAATGGACTCCATATAAGTAGTGTCTCCACAACTTTAAGGCAAACACTACGCACAACTCCAAATCATGGGTAGGATAATCCTCTCATGAGGATTCAACTGACAAGACATATAAGAAATCACCTTGCCCTTTCACATCAACACGATACCCAATCCAACACCTGAGGCATTAGAAAACACTGTAAGACCTACGCCCTTCTTGGGTAAAGTCAAGATAGGGGATAAAGTAAATAAATCCTTGAGCTTTTGAAAGCTTTCCTCACAAGCATCAAACCACTGAAAAGAAATCTTCTTCCGAGTCAACTTAGTTAAAGGATCTGCAATAGATGAGAAACCTCAGCAAAACATTGATATTAACTTGCCAAGCCAATAAAACTCTAAATCTCGGTGGGCGAAGTAGGTCTTGTCCAATCATGAATTGCTGGAAGCTTGGCTGGAACAACCATAATACCTTCCTTAGTCACCACATGACCCAAGAAAGAAACAGACTCCAATAAAAACTCGCACAGAAAGAACTTGGCATATATCTTATTATCCCCCAATCTCTGAAGCACAATCTGCAAACGCTCCTCATGTTCAACCTCACTCTTGTAATAAACTAAGATATCATCTATAAATACAATAATAAAGGAGTCAAGATATGATCGAAACACCCGGTTTGTCAACTTCATGAATGCGACAGGGGCATTGGTCAAACCAAAGGATATATCCAAGAACTCATAATGACCATACCGAGTCTGAAAAGTTGTCTTTGGAATATCCAAAGCACTAATCATCAATTGGTGATAACCAAACCTTAAGTCAATCCTCAAAAACACTGCAACACCCTGAAGCTAATCAAAAAAATCACCAATAAGAGAAAAAGAATACTTTTTCTTAATTGTCACCTTATTCAACAGCCAATAATCAATACACATCCGCATAGACCCATTATTTTTCTTCATAAATAAGACAGGCGCACCCCAAGGTGAGATACTAGGTCAGATAAATCCCATATCCAACAACTCCTATAACTGATCCTTCAGTTTTTTCAAATCGTCTTAGGCCATCCTATAAGGAGAAATAAAAATAAGCTTGGTGATAGATTCAATATCAATAGCAAAATCAATACCTTTATCCGAGGATATACCAGGCAAGTCCGTAAGGAACATATCCATAAACTCACAGACAATACAAAAAAATTCCAGTGAAGGAGGTAAAGTAGCACTGGTGTCTCAAATATAAGCCAACTAAGATAAACATCCCCTCTCAACCAATTTACGATCTTGAACATAAGATATAATCCTCTTAGGACCCAAATAAAGTGTAGCCTTCCAAGCTATCCTTGGCACACCGAACAAATCTAAAGTCACGGTCTTAGCATAACAATCTAGGACAGCTGGTAAGGATCTAACAAATCTATACCTAAAATAACATCAAAATCAATAACATCAAAATCAATCATATTTAATTACAATAAATCTACCAAAGTCTTATGCCTGACAGAAGTCATAACATAAGATCGGTACACCCGATCCACCACTAAAGAATTACCTACTAGGGTAGATACACGAATAGGCATGGAAAGAGGCTCACTAAGAGAAACAAAACCCGAAGCAAAATACAAAAACACATAGGAGAAAGTAGATCAGGGATCAAATAATACAAATATAGGTCTGATACAAATGAGGACGATACTTATGATCATAATATCTGAAGCCTCTATCTCTAGTATGGCATAACGATGACTATGACCACCCGTTGGCTCAATAGCCCTATAACCATGACCATGGGCTCTACTAACTCTGTCTCTCAAACCTCTGGTAGAACCCCTACCTCTCACAACTGAAATAGGAGTAGCTCTAAACACATGACAAGGATCGTCCTTGGACACATGACTAGTCTCATCATATACATATCAAACTTTAAACTTACCTATCGTCCACCTTGCACTGTGAACTAAAAGAACCACAGGAACCTTTAAAACCTCTGCTTCGATGAGTCTGACATCTGAACTTACCAAAATGGTGTTCCCTCTTGGCGCCTTTCTGAGATACCAAAGGAATACTCTCTGTCACCTTAGCATGATCCCCAATACTATGAAAAGAAGCCATAAATATAACTATCTGAGATGAGGCTTACTAAAGAGCAGGAGACACGACAAGTCCAATTGGATGAGACCCTACCTGAGGAGGTAACACAGATAACAATTGAACTCCTAATCTCAGAATCCTATAGTTAGATGTCGGCATTGAAGGTGGAATATTAACTAGGTTTGAGGAGTACCCAATAAATAGCTGGTGCTATAGAGGGATCCATACTAGGGGCTAGAGGAACACCCAAATAACCAAAGGAGAACCCTCTAAACAGGTTAGCACCGCACCAATAGTCCCTCCAATACTGGGGTAGAAGAACTCTGATAAATTAGTACAGAACTCATACCTCCAACAGGCTCAACTCTAGGCTTAGGGGAGAGTCCCCTATCACTACTCCCAGACGGGGCTGATCCACGGCTTGTCTACTCTCTTGAGTTTGTCTATGACTCAAGGTCCGCTCTCTGGAAGAAGCCTCCGCATCTCTACTCTTGTAGGACCTAGATAACGCTATCTACGCAGAAAGAATAAAACACAACTCAGAATACAAGGTATGAAAGAACTCCGTACAATAGGGAATAAAATGAGGAAAGTTTTTAAAAGATATCCTATAGCCTCTCGAAGATAGATATGGACGTCTACATACTGATTTGCGAGACACTATTAGACATCCTGTTCTTACACCATTGAGACCAATAAAACCTGGCTTTTTTGATACCAATTTGTCACGACCCAAAATCCATGGCTCATGATGGCACTCATCGCGATAAACCTTATCGAGTTAGCTTGTCACCCGAACTGATACACAAGGGGAAAAGATAGAAATATCCCTAAGATAGGGCTTCTAGAATGAAGATGAATCACATAAGTAATTATAATAATGTAGAAAAAATGTATCCAAATACCATACATTCCCAAAACCATGTGTTAATAGTGTAAGAACTTCTAATACAGTCCATGAGTCAAATACATAGGAAAATAACTACCAAGAAGCAATCTCTATCTCTGAATACTAATAAAGACATAACTAATATAGAAAAATAGAGGTGAACTCCTGATAGGAATGTTCAACCACTACCTTGAGAAATCTGAAGATACTCAAAATCAACCAGTCTGAGGCGTACCTGAACCTGAAGTTGCATCAAAAGGGTGAAGTAGGAGTGAGTATGGTCCACTTGTACTTAGTAGGTATCATAGGCTGATAGAGCAAAATAGAAAATAAAGTATACAAAATACACACTAAGGGCACGTCACCTGCAATTAGAAAATATCCCACAATGGTAGCTCACACCGTTTGCACTAATAGTTCTAATATATCACATATATTACAACACAACAAGATAGAACACAAGTATGCATTATATCACATACAAGTAGATAAAGAGAGAGTATGTAGATACAAGATCATCAAATACAAGTAAATAAAGATAAGACAAATACATAGAACACAAGTCAATAAGGCAATGCAACACAACATAAACACAAAAAAGTAAGTGCAGTTTATATGATGATTATGATATGATGATGATAATGATGATACATGAGGTCATCGCACAACCTCTGAGATTGTTGTACAATCCCTGTATACATCCACAGAGGCAATCCTCCCATCATGGGACCTATGAAGGGGTTTGTCAACCCCTATACAATCCATATATCAATATCTCCTCCCTGGCATATCCCTCGAGGAGGGTTATAAAATTTGATGTTCCAGTGTTTCCAGTATTCCTAGTATTTTTAGTATTTCCATTATTTTCAGAGCACATAAGATACAAATCAAGTATGACATACAATGATAACGAGTATATACAAAACCTACAACAAACAAGTGAAAGTATGTGTATAATGCCATGAAGATGATAATGCAATGTTCATGAATCATCATAAAGAGTATTTCCACAACCAATCATAATAGTAAATTTTCATAAGTATGTGAGACAATATCCACTCATTAATTCCAGTATCCGTGAATTTCCACTTGTTTTATATGCCAACATGTATGAATATGTCATAATACACCAATGATACAACATTAGACATTTCAACAACATAATAAAATTATTCACATGTATTCAAGTCTATCAATATCAATAGGACCGATACGGTCACACATATCGCATAATATATTAATTTTAATAGTTACGTCATATATAGGCCCTCATACAGGCACAACACATAGATATCCATTTTTCATGATTAGTTCCCACCCTTAACATGCATTTTGTACCATCATTTACTACCCATCCCATTCTGAAAGAGTTACACCATAACCTACCTCGAATGCTGAAACCAATCCGCTACACTTTGAACCCACGACCTTATTTTTCATGAATGATTTCAAAATCAATTAAGAACAAGAAATATAGTATCTACACGTCAAAACAAAATCAACTATACCCATGCTGTTTACTTTTGGTGTGGGATCAAAACGAACCTTCAAAATTAGTTTTTAAAAAATGGGCAAAATCATAACTCTACTTCAAAAATGTGTTACTACAACTAAAAATTCAAGTCAAATCGAGTAAAAAACAAGGTTCAAATTGAAGAAAAACTATTTTGAGCTTTATCGGATAAAATCTTTCAAATTCGGGTTAAAATCAAGGATCAAAGCTGTTTTGAAGTTTAAATTGATGACAAACTAGTAATTATAAGATAAAAATATTATTCAAGTGAAAAGAAGTGAAATTGAGGTATAAAATCATGCCCTATGATTTTAGAATTTTGAGAAATTAATCTAGAAATTATTAAGAAAAGGTATAAATTCTTACCTTAAATCCACAATAGAATCAAGAAATAGATGTTGATCTAGCTTTCCAAGGTCCCACAAGCTTCACTTTTAAGCTCTCACACTATTTTAGTGTTTAACTCTCAAGAGGCAAGGTGAAAAAATAGACAAAATGGATCCAACAAGCTGCTTTTATAGTGCAGATTTTTTTGCACTAGCTGAAAAACACCCAGATTTTTTTAAAGTCCAACCCGAACTTCGACGGAATGTCCAGGATTCGTTCAGAGTCTGATATATGCAAATGAACTATACAACCACACTAAATTTGATATTTTGGATGCGTTGGTAATGTTGGATTTTTGAAATAAATGTCGTTTTGACAGAGTTAACCCCCAAAATTCAAAATCATAAATTTTTAAATTGAGGATCGAAATGAGATTTAGAAGTTGTAAAATCACACAAATATGCTGCCACCCTAAAATCGATGTTCTGGATCTATTGGTATAGTCTGTTTATTCATCCGTCGCATAGATAAAAAGATATCCCTAAATGTCTAAAATAAGGCTCTCAAAGCCACCAAAAACTATAATATCATATAAATAGTATCAAAATGCATAAAAAATTGTGCTAATCACCCTCACACCTCAAAAATATCATAATGCAACTACGAGAAGGGGTAAAATAGTCAGATCACATAGAAATTCATATTTCACATATTTCATCAAAAATTTAGTCGTTACATTGGCACAATCTTTCACTTTTGCACCTTAAGTGGATGATGTTCATTTTAAACATCTAGAATAGCCATAAACTGTGTCACTTTGATATCTTTCACCGACATGGAAAAGTGAGTATTCTACACTCACTTTTGGGCGCGTGACAATCTTATTTTAGCCTATTTTTTTATTCAACTTTGCCTTAATTTTACCTTCTTATTTTTTATTTTTTCATCTCACTATTTTCCACCATTTTTTCGAGCTCAAGCTCCTCTAGTGGTACTCCTAAATCTCCTCTATATCTTAGAGAATAATTTATTTGAATATTTTATCATATCACTTCTAACTATATAATTTATGTTTTTGTCTAAAAATATGTGTACGAGAAAATAAAAAATTTAATAAAATTGAGTTTCTAATTTAAATAAATTCAGAACCCAATGTGAATTTTGGTAAAACAAGGAATCCCTAAACTCATTGCTGACTTTCAAATAACAAAACTTCCAACGGTACTTATTTTTTCTTATGTTCATTAATTTTCTAGTCGAACACTTGCCTCCTCCATTATTTTCTTTAAAGTCATATGTCTGATATTCGTGAACCTATCAATGAGGATCTATCATCCTTAAAGAATGAGGAGGTATGTCTATCATCTTTAAAAATTTTAGCCTCCATTAATGGAGGTTAAGCTTAAAGAAGATTGGGTAGGAAAGACATTGTGGGAGACTTTTTTTGTAATTATTTGATAAAAACATGTGTTATTAATTCTTTGGACACAATTTCCATGTGTTTTGGTCCTTTTTTTATAAAAAATAATTTAGGCATATATAATGATATGGCAATTTAAAATGAGATTGCACAAATCAATTGGTCGTTTAGTCCATCTTGGCAACTATGGAGACTCACGCGCTAGGGATGATGTTGAAAGGTGCCAAAATGACACATTTTATAGCTATTTTAGGTGTTTAAAATGAATACTATTCACTTTTGTTTTGTGGTATTTATTGGTAAAACAGGTTTAAGGAGTTAATATTAAAAAAATAGAGAAAATGAAACTTAAATACATTAGACGAGCCCTTCAATGAATTATTGGATCTACTGATGGGCCGTCACATGAGTCTTCGGATGAATTAGATATATGAAATTGAAGAGCATCAAACGACATCATCCCATGACCTTTTAAGAAACCACAAACTCATTTTGAAGTTTGTGGGAGCAAATCGTATAATGTGTAAAAAATAGGCTAAACCAATGAGTAAAAGAAATGAGTTGTCCTAGGAAAGGTTGGGCTCGTCCAGATGATCATACTAAGGAACTTCAAAATACCACAAGAGCCAGCCTTCCAGCACCGACAGTAAGTACAAATTATTTTATCATACAATAATTCATCCTATCTTTCATCAGAGGCGCAAACACTGTAATCTCATTGTGTTTAGGATATAGTTTTTTCATGACCCAAACTAGGGCTTGATTGTGAAAGGTATCTCAAGTCCACCATGGACTAGAGACCACCCCATTGCTGAACCTCACGAAAATATGAATAACTATAAAGAATAATGTATAATTCAAATTAAGATAGTAACAAAAGAAGAATAGATGACTCCATGAAAACTAAGAGTCAATCAATAACTATAAAGATAGTCTAAATTGTAAATGAAAACAAAACTATAAAATGATAGACCTTTCAAAGAATGGAAGCTCACTACTTTAAAACTGATCAATAGACGAACCAGAATCACCTAACCTTGCACAAGTAAACTAAAAATCCCTAGGACTCTACATCATAAAATAATACAGTGTCCGAGGATGGTCAGTAGGATGAGTACTGACATGTAACTCAAGATAGGGAGAAAATAATATAATGCCTAAAACAAAATTTAAACCACATGCATACATTATATATATATATATATATAAGATGTCGGGATAGGGAACAAGGT
The DNA here is from genome assembly GCA_030864225.1 of Capsicum baccatum var. pendulum. NCBI lineage: Eukaryota > Viridiplantae > Streptophyta > Magnoliopsida > Solanales > Solanaceae > Capsicum > Capsicum baccatum. The sequence continues at coordinate 28,938,143 of CM061551.1, read as the reverse complement.
TTAAGCATAAGATTTAGAACTATTATCCTAGACTGTGTAGTTCTATCTATTCTAAGGGCACCCATGAGCTATATGGGTTCAGCTCTTCTGCTGAAAGGACCCAGTGCTTGTTACCCGCACGAGAGAAAAATTGAGGAAGGTCCAAAGTCACCGAGGCTCCAACTATTCTAATTATATTATTATATATACATACATACATACATATATATATATATATATATAATGTGAGAACTATGCACACGGTCATAAAGATCCCCACACCGGCAAACGTGGTTTCCAGTATCAGGCCTCCCGGGACCTCCACCTTCTTCAGTGAGCTACACAACCCCTTTTAAGCCAAAATTAAAACCATTTACACACATTCCCATCCATCAACCAAAGAGTTTTTTAATTAAGCATTTACTATTTGTATCGTCAGACCAATTAATTTTAAGCTTCTAAGCCAATTCCATTATGTCATACCAAAACCAATTAGCCAAATTGTCTTCAATGTTTCCAATTCAAAAATAATCCATGGCCACCAAGGCCTTTCAAAACTAATTTACATTCCATTAACCTTTTATGCAATGCAAGATTTTCAAAAGTGAAGTAGGTTATGTATATATCCATGTTTCAAAATTAATTTCACAAGTTGGGTTGAGGTTAAAGCCAATTCTAAACCATTAAGACATAACATTTAGGTATAACCATGTTCCCCACTCCAATTCTCACACTCATGAATTTAGTTTGTTCAAAATCATGAGAATAAAGTATAAACAACCAATTAAAAACCATGAAAACTCAATCCATGTAACAACCTTTCCAAATCCCTAAATCCATATTCAAAACCCAAAAATTAAACACATGGACTAAATACATGATTTTGTCTAAAATTAATTTAGGAAAGAGATATATGCCTGAAACACAAAAGAATTTGAAATCAATTTGAAGTTTAGAGTCCGAATAATGAATGCACAGTGAAACCCTTGAATATTCTTGGGTTTTGCATTTAAGAGTGAAATAAAGGGATATGATCTTTGAAAATTGATTGGAATGGGACTATGTTATGTTTAAAAGTTGTACAAGGGGTAAAACACCAAAAACCTCTTACCCCAAGTGAACAAACAAAACTGAAAAAAATTACACCTTAGCATGGCATGCTAATATCATGGAGGTTGTCCTTCGTACCATACCAATATTACAGAGGGTAATCTCCATGACATGGTGATATTGCAAACCCTCACTGCCTCGGGGTCAAAACAAGAAAGGATAAAGTGAATTTTTCAAATGGAGGAAAAACTGATATATCACACAGTGAAGAAGTATTGGTGTTACAAGATGTAACTATGAAAAATGTTTTATTTGTGACTAATTTTGAACTGAGTCTGCTATAGTTTCAAAAGTCACTAGATAGTTGTCATATTTTGTATCATTCTATACTGACTTCTGTGGGTTTCAGGATTTCTTGAATGACAGGGTGAAGGGAATTGATAGAGAAAGAGGAGGCTTATACATTGTCAAAAATAATTTTAGAATGAAGAATAAACTTGAAGGTCAGGAGAAGCTGGCAACAGGCTTGAATGTGCATGATTGAAGCCTATGGCACAAAAGGATTGAATATCCATCTGCACAAGTATTGAGATCATTAGATTTTCCAAGTCATAGTAAGGATACTAATTCCTTGAATAATTTTCATGTCTATTTGCTAGCTAAACAGACTAGATTGCCATTTCCTATTAGTAAAACCAAGTCAAATGTATACTTTGATGTTGTGCTTATGGATTTGTAGGGTCCTTATAAAACTCCAACTTTTGATTATAAATTTAATTTCTTAATAATTGTGGATAATTATTGTAGATATAATTTGATACATCTATTGGAGCTTAAGTATGAATCTATTGTGGCGCTCAAAGATTTCCTATTATTGATTAAGACTTAGTTTGGAACTAATATGAAGATTATAAGAGCTGATAATGGGTTTGAGTTCTTTAACGATCAGTGTAATGCGTTATTTAAGTCTCTAGGCATATTATATCAAAGAAACTGTCCATATACACCACAAAAAAATGGTGTAGTAGAAAGAAAACATAGAAAAATCTTGAATATAGATAGAGCTATCAGGTTTCAATCACAGATGCCTATAAAATTTTAGGGTTTGATTGTTCAAGCTACTGTCTATCTGATAAACATACTACCATATTTTAGGAGTGGGTTGTTCAAGCTACTGTCTATCTGATTAACATACTACCTTCACTATCTATTAATGGTAAAAGTCCCTATGAAGTATTGTTTTCTAAAGCTCCCTTACTAGCATATCTAAGGGTATTAGACTACCTATGTTATGCTTTAACATTGTCTAAATATGATAAGTTTTATGAAAGTAATACCTGCAGACTAATGGGGTACTCCACTATTTAGAAAGGATATTTGTTGCTGGACCTGAATTCCAACAAGATTTATGTCAACAAAGATATCACATTCCAAGAAGATGTCTTTCCATTTTCTAAGATCAGAGGTCAGAATCTCTCTAATGAGTTAACTCAACAATATGCAGACAATAGTGATGATGTAAGCTCAGTAATTTTAGTAGAACTTGATGATAGTTTTGCTATAAATGAAGATCCCTCTAAAGATACATTAGTGTTTATTCCACCAGTTGACACTACAGAGTCTTTTATTGATTAATCATCTGACTTAATGCCTTCACTTCTAGACAATGAAGAGCATGTCTCTTGCCTATCTAAAAGAAGACTTAGAGTACCAAAGTAACCTATTTGGATGAAGGATTATGCAATACTAGGAAAGAAAAGAGGTACTAGATACCCTATTTCTAACTATCTATTTTACAACAATACTACTCCTACTTATCAAAGCTATATAAGCAGTTTGTCCAACTTGATAAAGCCACAATCTTTTAGCCAAATAGCTAAAGATGATAGGTTGATCCAGGCTATGAAGTTGGAAATTCAAGCACTTGAGTATAATAACATATGGGAGATAGTTGACTTACCTCTTGGTAAGCATGCCATTGGTTCAAAATGGGTGTATATAATTAAGTACAAGGAAAATAGAGAGGTTGAAAGGTTCAAGTATGACTGGTAGGTAAATGATAGCTTAAACAAAGCTATAACTGAAATTCAAGACTAAAGAAGCAAAAATCAGCAACTAAAGAAAGAGGAGATGAAGTAGAAACAAGAAGAAAATTGCATTAAATGAAAGATAGTAATGAAACATACATCAACTCTAATGATTAACACCTAAGTGTATATTAAACACTTAAACACACCTCACCATTGATGGATAGCACTTTATTCTTAGGTGGACACAAAGGGATCAACTCCTCAAGCACCCAACCTTTCTTGCCAAAATGTCAAGAAGAGTGATTCCACACCCAATGATGACCCTAGTTTCAATGTTTTTTCCAAGACCTACATTACAATGGCTTTTACAAGACCTACACTAAGGAAAGAAAATAAAATTTGAGTTTCACTCAATCAATTCTTCAAAACTATGGAAAATAGAAGCCTAATTGTCTATTTATACTTATTACAAATAAAGACTAAAATACCCTTAATGAAGGGTGCTCCTTTGGAGTGTAAAAGAGGAATCTTAAAAGACTATAACAACCCTAAGTTGAGGTGAATTTGGAGTGTATCCAAGGATGTCTTGGAGTATATTCATGGTATCTCTTCACATATTAGCAAGTACACTCCCTTGGATGAATGCCCACATACTCGTACGGGCCTCCATCTTCATAAATGGCACCTTGTGTGTTTGGACTTGACATATGGAGCCTCTTTTATGCTCTCAAAAGTTGAGTATTGTTCATTCTTCAAGGCTTATGGTCCTCGGGTTAGCATCAAGTCAAGCATCCAAGCAACCCTCCACATACCAAATTGCTTTATGTCTTGCTCAAAATGGGCCTTCCTTGCATATTCTTGTGTCCTCAGGGTGACGAAGTCTTGAGCCTTTAGGCATTGGCCTCCAAAGAAGTCAACAAAATCTAAGGCGACCATTTGATTTGTATCACTAAAAGGTTACAGTCAACACGAGGGACTAGATTACCATGACACATTTTTACCTGCGAAAAAGATAGTGATCGTTAGATGTGTCATTGCTCTTGTTGTCTCAAAAAGATGGTGCTTATACCAAATACATGTCTACAATGCCTTTTTACAAGGATATTTAGAAGAAGAAGTATATACAAATATGCCTGAAGGTTTTCAGTAGGAAGAAGATCATAAAGTTTGTAGGTTACTTAAGTCACTATGTTCTCTTAAGCAAGCTTCTAGAAAATGGAATATTAAGATCACAATAATACTTATGTTTGCAGGATTACTCAAAGTGCCTATGACTATTCTCTGTTCACCTTGATGAAGAAAAAAAAGATGGTGATAGTATTGGTTTATGTGGATGACTTGCTCATTACTGGAGACAATAAATCTATGATTTTTTAGGAAAAAGAAGTACTGCACAAACAGTTTAAGCTTAAGGTCTTGGGAGAGCTTAAATATTTTCTAGGGAATGAAGTTTTTAGATTGACATAATGTGTTATTCCAAATCAAAGAAAGTTCATACTGGAGATAATCTTTGAAACTGGTCATGTTGGTGCAAAACCAGCTGTTACACCTCTGGAATATAACATCAAGTTAACATCAGAGGAACATGATAAAGCTACAGGTGCTACTAGTGATTCTATTTTGAAGGATGCAACTTCTTATCTGAGGTTGGTTGGAAAACTTATATATGCTACCATTACTCGACCAGATATTAGTTACGTTGTCCATACATTAAGCCAGTTCATGCAAATGCCTACAATATCACATCTTAAATCTACATACAGGGTGGTCAGATATCAGAAGGGTTTAGTTGGCCAAGGCATTTGGTTGAAGACTCAAACTAATATAGACTTAGTATGTTGGTATGACTCTGACTGGGTAGTATGTCCTAATACAAGAAGGTCTATCACTGGCTATGTAGTATAATTTAGTGGGTCTTTAATATCGTGGAAGTCAAAGAAACAACACACAATATCTAGAAGCTCAGCTGAGGATGAGTACTAAAGTATGGCCTTAACTATTGTAGATCTCTCTTGGCTCGAAGGGTTGTTTGTAGAATTGAATATGCCTATTTCTGAACCTATTACCTTGTTCAGTGATAGCAAGGTCAGCTTTACAATTAAAGCTAATCCTATCTTTTATAAGAAAACTAAGCATATAGAGATTGATTGCCACTTACCAGGGATAAAATTAAAAATGGTTTGGTGCAAACTCTGTATATTTCTACACAACTATAGGTTGAAAATATTTTGACTAAGAGACTGGTTCATGATCAACATTTTTATCTTTTACGAAAGCTTGGTGTGCTCACTATTTTGCACCCTTCAGCTTGAGGGGGAGTGTTGGAATCTATCAGTTAGCTAGTTAGTTAGTAACTAATCAGTAATAAGTTAGTTAGTTAGTTATTGTGCTCAGATTTTACTATTGCATTGATTCACTATTACATTGAGTTAGTTTGTTAAATGAGTTGACATCTAATAATGTATGTGAGTTGAGTTAGGAAGCTTATAAAAGTTGTAAACAAGTCTATAGATATAGATGCATAGCTAAAGTATAACATTGTATTATAGAAATTCAATATACAGAAATCATTCTTCAAACTCTATTCATGGAAGCTTATGCTATTAACCTTCTTATTTTTTTGATAGTTTTTATCATAAATGGTATGCATGAAATTGGTGGAATGATAATTTATTGGTGTGCATGGTATCAACTGTACAACTCTAACAAAAATTATATGTGGAGTCTATAAATACAACAAAAAAAAAAGGAAAAAGATACATACACTTGCACACACATAAAAAAACACGTGCATTAGAAAATAAAAAAGAGAGAAAAGGTAATAGAAAAGAGGAGGAGAGAATGAATGGTGAGAAAAGATAGAGAAAGAAAGAGGCAAAAAACATTAGAGACAAAAGAGATAAAATAAGAAAGACAGTAGGAAAAAGTAAGAAAAATCAAAAGACAAACCAAAAAAAGATAAACTTAGAACAAAATCTGGAAACAAAAAGGAAGAAAAAGAGAGAGTAAACAAAAAAAACCAATAATAAAGATAAGAAAAAGTTAGAGAAGGAAAAACAGAAAGTGAAACCAAAGTGAAAAAGAGAGGAAAAATAAAGGAAAAAAGAGCAAAGAGTTGAGCTCGGGTTCCATTCGAGTTTTCTTGTGAAGTCATTCGTGCTTCTCTTTCAGTTAGTTCATCATACGAGTTTTGATCCAACTTTGTACCTTTTTTATGTAAGTTTTCATGTGAATCAAATCATGAATAAAATTATTTATATGATTTCGTGCAGTATATAGTAGGCACATTTAACCACTTACATGAGATCTTGTAATGAGTTTGAATATCTAGTGGTTTCAAAATTTATATGCATGTGTATGTTTGTAATATCCCATACAAATCTAGTTTGATTCAACTCTTAGTTGCATGCATAAGGGGCTTAAGGCCTGAAAATTTTAGTAAGTGTTGGGGACTTAGTCATTCTTAAGGCTTCTAAACTTGGAGGATTTTTAACTTTATCTTTCCGACCCCGAGATATTGTTTTTTCAGTTAATTCATGTTTAGAGGTGTAAAGAGCATGTCTCGGAGAAGTTTTAGAATTTTTGGATGGGGTTTGGGTCATGTGTTGATCACGAAATCAGAGGGTCATCGCGATAAGGCCGCATCGCGGTAATAGTCTCATTCTCATGTTCATCGCATCACAGTGAGGGATTTCAATGACCGCAATAGGACCATATCGCGATAAGCCTATCACATCCAGTTTTTTATTTAAATGGTTGAGGGGCAATTGTGTCTTTTCCCCATCAACCCAATTGTTCATATCACGACTTGGGCACCAGTTGGGGCATAATTTTGCCCTTCTTCTTCAATTTTCCTATCCAAAAAGACATTCTCTTTCCCCATGATCACAAATTCAATTTCTTTCTCCCCAAGAAATCAAGAATTCAAGTTTCCCAAGTTCAAGAACCTTCAAGAAAGTATCAGGAATAGCATTTTTCTTATAAATTAAAAGCTCGAGGTATGTGTGGTGTTTATCCATGGGTTCCTTTAACCCATGGAGCCCCAAAACACTCTTTTCAATTAATGAATGGCTTTTTTTATTATTGTTGTATTTTATATAGCTTAATATGGGTGAATTAATGTTTTCATGGTGATTTTAATTTAATTTAGTCCATGTATGATTCTATGCGAGATTTTGAATTCCACATGCTATGAATTTGAGTTTCCCATGCTTTATTTAAGTGAATTCCATGCTACATCCACAACTTTATGAATTCATACATGTAATCATGCTCTTTTCACCTATTTAAAGCATTCCCATATTTAAATTCAGGATCCCTATATGTTTGATGGAATGTCTATGCTTATGGGTTTTGAACCATGATCCTTTACTATAGATTTTAAGCTTGTTATTACATTCAGTGATCATTCAGTGCTGGTGGGTCGATACTTTTGTGTTTTACACAATTTTTAGATTTTCAAGTATGATTCAGTAAAACCATGATTATTCCTATTTATTCAGTTATTATGATCATAATGATCACTATCATTCATGAAATCATGTTCAGTTAAACTCAGTCCAGTTTCAGTTCTTGTGTTATTCAATTGGGAGTAGGATTTAGCACCGAGCAATCCTGGGATTAGGGCTCACCTATCAGTAGAGGATGTGACCCTTAGTAGTAATTCCTGAGTTCTAGAACTATGTAACCAACGTAGTTTAGAGATTTCTACCTGCCAGTTGAGGGTTGACAAAGTGTTTACTTGCCAGTCAAGGGTGACATATATCACATTAGAGCACCTTCCTGTTGAGTGTGACTCATTAGTCCTCCAGGACTCCAGTTTAGTGGATCTATACAACCAGTGTTAGTACCCATGGCACGAAATTGACACTCTTCCAATTAGGGTTACAGGTGATACCCCGATTAACTCATATTGGGGCATGTTGGTTAGATGATAACTCCCACATTCTCAGTACAGTATTCAGTGTATATTTATTTTTGGTTTGCTTGTCCAAAGCATACAGATTTACATTTTTTCATTCATTAAATTTTAGTCTTTTACTTTGCAGATTATTTCAGAAATATGATCTTGCATTCTTAGATATTATAGTTTTCATGCATTCAAGCTTAGTTATTTCATGTTGTTCAGTTAGTCCTTATCTCATGTACATAGTACCCCATGCATTTCAGCCAGACCTCATCTCATATACTAGTACATTCAAAGTACTGATCCTATACTCTTTTTTGTGTTATGATGTCTTATATCATAGGTTCATAGGCTTAGTTTTTCGACCACAGTTAGATAACCAATGTTACTCAGCATCCATTGTGGTGAGTCTTAATCCATTGAGGACATATTATCTTTCATTCATTACTTTTGTATTTCATTATGTTTAGTTAGTCGTAGTTAGTTGGAGGCTTGTACCATCAACTTCTCTGTTAGTTAGAGGCTTTTCAGACAAACAGTTAGGCATTCAGTCAGTTACTTTTATCTTTTATCAGTTATCTTAGACATGATAGTATTATGTATTTTAGTATTTAAGTTTTCAGTTGTTTATCAACATATCTTCTGTGTATGTTATATCAGTACCATTTTATTCAGTGCTCAGAGCAGATACCAGCTCACGAGTTAGCTTGTGGTTACTTGTGACCATAAGCACCATTGTTGCGGCTAGGGGGTAGCCTTAGGTCATGACAAAACTAGGTATTAGAACCTAAGGTTTTACAGTGTACTAGGGTTTCTGAAAGTCGCATTGAGTAGAGTCTTATACATTGTAAAGAGCACCACACTTATGGACAGGAGGCTACAAGATGTTTTAGGAAAAAAGTTTCCCTTCTTTCAATAATCATGTTATGCGAATAAGAACGAGCTCTATTTAAAATCTATTTCTAACTTATCCTTTGTTTCATTTATAGAATATGCCTCCCAGAAGAAATAATGGGGACCATTCCACACCTCCGCCTGTTCAGGAAGATCCCCTGAATGAATAATCTCTCACACCGAGTTTAGAGATAATCTTACTACCTTAGCCCATTCAGTAGTTGCTTAGAAAAATTAGCGAACTGTTGCCCCAGCCAATCCAGTGGCATATACAACTGCAGCTAGGATTCGAGATTTCACCCGAATGAATCCCTCTTTATTTTTGGGATCCAAGTGTGAATAGGATCCGTATGAGTTTCTTGATATGGTTTAGAAAGTGACAGATATTATGGGAATCACTTTGAGTGAGAGTGAAGAGTTAGCTGCATATCAGTTGCAGGATGTATCTCACACCTAGTTTAAGCAGTAGAAGAAGGACCGTAATGTTGATACAGGGCCTGTTGAGTGGGAGGGATTTGCCTCAACTTTTCTAGATAGGTTCTTCCTATCAGAGTTGAGGGAGGGTATGATGCAGGAATTTATTAAATTGAAGTAGGGCAGCATGAGTATGAATAAGTGCTCGCTTAAGTTTACTCATTTGGTGAGGTATGCTTGTAATGTGGTTGCAGACAATAGGTCTAGAATGGGTAAGTTCATATATATTGTAGCTGATAGTGTGGTTAAGCATATTGAAAAAGAGAATCTTAAAGAGAAAGAAAGAAAGAATAAGAGGGCCAGAACAGGTAGTTTTAAATTTTCTCAACCAAGGTCAGAAGGTGGTAACCGATCTTAGATGCTTCAGAAGTTCTCAGCCCCAACTCCATCTTCATCTAGTGTGCCAGCGCCTAAGTTCAGGCAAGATAGTCAGGATAGGGCTTAGGATCTAAGTCCCAGGGTAGTATGAATAGTGGTCGTACTAATCCGCTCTGCGGGAAATGTGGTAGGCATCATCAGAGTGTGTGTAGAGTTAGAAGTGATGTAGGTTTTGGATGTGGCAAGCCAAGCCACATAGTCAAATATTGCCCAATGGTTGGTCAGAAGGGTCAGTTCAATCGTCCTCCAATTCTAGCCGATCGCCCAACTTAGTAGGGTACTACTTCCAGCATAACCAGTGGGCATTGTTAGAATAGGTTTTATGCCCTCCTGACCCGACATGATCAGGAAAGTTCTCTTAATATAATTATGGGTATGTTATAGGTGTTTTATCTCTATGTGTATGATTTATTAGACTCTAGAGCTTCACACTCATTTATAACCCCTATATAGTAGCCGATTTTAGTATCAGTCCCAAATCCTTAGCAGAACCTTTCTCAATATCTACCCCAGTGGGTAAATCTATTATAGCCAAATGGGTATACAGAAATTGCCCGATCACAGTATCTCAGAAAATTACCTCAGTTGATCTTGTAGAGTTAGAGATGACTGATTTTGATGTCATTCTAAGCATGGATTGACTCCAATAATGCTATGCCTCAGTTGATTGCAAAAATAGATTCGTTCAGTTTCAGTTTCCCAATGAACCAGTTATTGAATGAAGGGGTAGTACTTCAGTGCTTTGGCGTCAGATTGTTTCTTAACTTATGGCAAGAAAAATGATATCTAAAGGGTGTGTGTACCATCTTGTCTGAGACAAAGACTCTAGTTTGAGACTCTAAGTCTCAAGTCAATTTCAATAGTAACGAAATTTCTAGATGTGTTCCCTAAAGACCTTCCCGGAGTTCCTCCCAAAAGTGAAATTGATTACGAAATAGATCTCCTTCCAGACACCCAACCTATCTCTATTCTGCCCTAGCTTCAACTTAGCTTAGGAAATTAAAATATAGTTGAAATATCTCTTAGATAGGGGATTCATCAGGGCTAGTCTTTCCCCATGAGGCACTCTACTCTTGTTTGTGCTTAAGAAAGATAGTTCTCTCAGAATGTGCATCGATTACCGTCAGTTGAATAAAGTCACAATCATGAATAAGTATCCACTCCCCAAGATTGATGACTTTTTCAGCCAACTTTAGGTGCTAATTACTTCTCTAAGATGGACCCCAGATCCGGCTATCATCAGCTCAGAGTCAGAGAATGCGATATTCCAAAAATAGCTTTTAATACTCGGTTTGCTCACTTCAAATTCCTAGTTATGCCTTTTAGACTAACGAATACCTATGCAAATTTCATGGACTTGATGAACAGAGTGTTCAAGCAGTAGTTGTACATATTCATCATAGTCTTTATTGATGATATTCTTGTCTATTTCCATAGTGAAAAAGATCATGCAGACCATCTGCGAATTGTATTACAGACCTTTAGGGCTCATTAGTTATTTTCCAAGTTCATTAAGTGTGAGTTTTATCTAAGATCAGTAGCTTTACTTGGACATATTATTTTCGGTAATGGCATCTGAGTTGACCCTCAAAAGACAAAAGTAGTGAGAAACTAGCCTAGACCCATATCTCCATTAGATATCAGGAGTTTTTTTCTTTGGATAGGTATTATAGACGATTTTTTGAAGGGTTTTCTTTTATTTCATCCCCCATATCTCGATTGACTTAGAAGAATGTCAAATTTCTATGGTCAAATTCTTTCTAGAAGAGTTTTCAGGAGTTGAAGACTCGACTCACTTCAGCCCTAGTATTGACTTTACCAAATGGTTTAGATGGGTTTGTAGTTTACTATGATGCTTCCAGAGTTGGTCTTGATTGTGTATTGATGCAAAGATTTATGGTGATATCCTATGCCTCTAGACAACTTAAACCCCATGAAAAGAAATATCCTACCCATGATCTTGAGTTGGCAACTGTTGTTTTTGCCTTGAAAATTTGGAGGCACTATCTTTATGGAGTTCATGTTGATGTGTTCATGGATCACAAAAATTTGCAGTATGTATTTTCATAGAAAGATTTGATCTTTGACTGAGAAGGTGGCTAGAGTTGTTAAAAGATTATGACATAAGTATTTTCTATTATCTGGTCTAAGCCAATGTAGTGCCAAATGCCTTTCATAGATTATCTATGGGTAGTGTTGCTCATGTTAAGGAGGATAAAAAAAAGTTAGTCAGGGAGGTTCATCGACTTGCTAGGTTAGGCCTTCAGTTGGTTGATTCAGCCGAGGGTAGTATATGGGTTTAGAATGGTTCAAAATATTCATGGGTTTCCAAAGTAAAAGAAAAGAAAGATAGGGATACCAATTTTGTTAGGTTGAAGAAAATAGTTAGAGATCACAAAATAGAGGTTTTCTCCCAAGGAAGAGATGGTGTGTTGTGTTGCCAGAGAAGGTTATGTGTTCCATGTGTTGATTACTTGAGATAACGATTTTTTGCAGAAGCACATGGTGTGTGATATTCCATTCATCCAGGATCCACTAAGATTTATCATGACTTGAGGGAAATCTATTGATGGAATGGTATGAAGAAGGACATTGTAGAATTTATAGCTAAGTGTTTAAACTGTCAGCAAGTTAAAGTTGAGCACCAGGCCTAATAGTATATTGCAGGAGTTTAGCATCCCCACTTAGAAATGGGAAGTGGTGAACATAGATTTTTTGATAGGTTTGCCTCATACTCATCTTCAGCATGATTCGATATGGGTCATTGTAGATAGAATGGCTAGATCAACTTATATTTTGCATGTTCATACTTCATATGGGTCATTGGATGGGGTTTGGGTCATGTTTGGATATGGAACTAGAGGGTCACCGCGATAAGGCCGCATTGCGACAATAGTCTTGTTCTCATGTTCTATGCATCGCGGTGTGGGAATTCAATGACCGCAATAGAATCGCATCGCGATAAGCCTATCACATCCAATTTTTAATTTAAATGGTTAAAGGGAAATTGTGTTTTCCCCCTCAATCTAATCATTCATATCACGACTTAGGCACCAATTATTGCATAATTGCCCCTCTTCTCCAATTTTCCTCCCAAGAAAGCCATTCCCTTTCCCCAAGAACAGAAATTCAATTTTGTTCTCCCCAAGTAATCAAGAATTCAAGTTTCCCAAGTTCAAGAATCTTCAAGAAAGCATCAAGAACAACATTTTCCCTTTCAATTTAAAAGCTTAAGGTATGTGGGGTGTTCATTCATAGGTTCCTTTCACCCATGGAGCCCAAAAACCCTCTTTTCAATTAAAGAATGGATTTTCTATCATTATTGTATTTTATATTACTTAAGATCATGTTTTCTTGGTAATTTTAATTCAATTCCGCCCATGTATGACTCCATGCAAGATTTTGCATTCCTCATGCTATGAATTTGAGTTTCCCATGCTTTATTTAAGTGAATTCCATGTTAAGTCCGCAACTTTACAAATTCAGTCATGTAATCATGTTGTTTCCCCCTATTTAAAGCATTCCCATATTTAAATTCATGATCCTAACATGTTTGATGGAATGTCTATGCTTATGGATTTTGAACCATGATCCTTTACTATAGTTTTAAGCTTGTTACTACATTCAGTGCTGGTGGGTCGATACTTATGTGTTTTACATGATTTTCAAATTTTCAAGTATAATTCAGTTAAACCATGATTATTCCTATTTATTCAATTGTTATGAATATAATGAGCACTATCAGTCATGAAATCATGTTCAGTTAAACTCAGTCCAGTTTTAGTTCTAGTGTCATTCAATTGGGAATAGGATTTAGCACTGAGAGAACCCAGGGATGGGGGCTCACCTGCCAGTAGAGGGTGTGACCCTTAGTAGTAATCCCCGAGTTCTATAACTATATAGCCAGTGTAGGTTAGAGATGTCTACCTGCCAGTTGAGGGTTGCCAAAGTTTTTACCCGCCAGTTGAGGGTGACACATATCTCATTAGAGCACCTGCTTGTTGAGGGTGACTTATTAGTCCTTTGGAACACTAGTTTAGTAGATCCACATAGCCAGTGTTAGTACTCGTGACATGGAACTAACACCCTTCCAATTGGGGTTACAGGTTGGACCCCGATTAGCTCATATTAGGGCATGTCGATTAGATGATATGTCCCACATTCTCAGTACAGTATTCAGTGTATATTCAGTTCAGGTTTGCTTGACCAAACCATATAGATTTACAGTTATTAGTCATCAGATTTTAGTCTTTTAGTTTATAGATTATTTTAGAAATATGTATATGCTTGGTCTTGCATTCTCGATATTACAGTTTTCATGCATTTAGGCTCAGTTATTTAATGTTGTTTAGTTAGATGTGCACAATATCCCATGCATTTCAGCTAGACCTTATCTCATATACTAGTACATTCAAAGTACTGACCGCATAATCTTCTTTGCTCCATGATGTCTTATATCATAGGTTTGGAGGCCCAGTTTCCCTACCGCAGTTAGACATCCAGCGTCACTCAGTAGCCATAGTAGTGAGTCCTCTTCCATCGAGGTCATATTCTCTCTCATTCAGTACTTCAGTATTTCATTATGCTCAGTCAATCGGAGTTATTTTGGGGCTTATCCCATCAACTCCTCAGTCAGTTAGAGGCTTTTCAAACAAACAGTTAGATAGTCAGTCAGTTACTTTCAGCTTTTATCAGTTTTCTCATACACGAAAGTATAACGTATTTTAGTATTTCAGTTTTCAGTTATTTATCATCTTATCTTCTGCATATGTTATATCAGTGCCATTTTATCCAGTGCTCACAGCAGGTGCCAGCTCATGGGTTAGCTTGTGGTCACTTGTGACCATAAGCACCGTTGTTGCATCTAGGGGGTAGCCTTGGGTCGTGACAGTATTTGGTCAAGTTGACATTTTTCTAAACTTTCATAGTATGTATCTTTTTTAATTTATGTTTCATAATATATTCGTGAATTTGCAAGCATGCAAATTCATGTGAAATGTTCCTCTTCGACCATATATTTGTTAAAAGATAGAGAAAAGAGATATAGGGGAAAAGGAGAAAGAGTTAGAGAACGAAGAAAAAACTTAAGAGAAAAATTAAAGGAAAAAACTTAGAGGAAAAGTTGGGTAAAAGTGGGATAACTTACAGAAACATCGTCGGAGATTTATTAGAAATAAAATGAGAAATACATATGTAGTGACACAAATGGAAAATATATATCGAGAAAGAGAAAATTTGAGAGCATTTTTTGGAGTTCTGGAAAATATTTTGTTTGAAAATAAAGTTGGAGTTCGAGGTTGATCATATGCGTGGTTATACTCCTTGGTCAGCTGAAAACACAGGTTACATCTTCTCTCGTAATCTGTAGGTAGATAAAGCAACTAGTCAAATATAATTTATCCAAGAATTTAGTTTAAGCCAAACATATGTCAATAAAGAGATTGTGATAGAATCACGGGACTCGAGGGGTGCCTCACACCTTACTCTCGGTCAATAAAATTTCTTATTCGGATTCATGATTTACAGAATGAGAATAAAGAGTCATTTCCTTTTGAACAGGGATTAAATAAGCTGATTTGGAACATCCAAACTCAATTCCAAGTGGAGACTCTATAAAATAAATAATCCCTTTTCAAACGTCACTTTAATTGAAAAAATCTATTTTACCCTAAAACCAACTCGTAGAGGGGGATTGGGTGGTAAAAAATAGGGGTGTGACAATACATAGATAGGCACAACAAGAGGCTCGCTGCTAGAATCAAAACTCGAAGCAAAATATGCAAACATGTAGGAGAAAGTTGACCCCACATCAAATAATATAGATGCAGATTTGAAGCCAGACCTACTTATGCTAGGCTGTTAAAATGAAAAAGTTAGCACTAAAGTGGCTAACTTAAAGCTAAAGCGGCACTTGCTATGCTGGCAGGGTCTAAAGCGCTTGAGGGCTGCTAAAATGCCATTCGCTAAAGCTCCCAAAGGGACGCTTTACACACCAATTGCAATGCACCAGCTACAGATTTGGAATTTTTTGAGTCTCTACCAACCCCTCGGGATTCATCCAAAATCCTGTATAATACAAAAATGAACTATGCAACCCTATCAAATTTGACGTTCCACACTCAGTGGTGTAGTTGAACTTTTTATCCGAGGTTGTTTCAATGAAAAGTAGGTTCCACACCCATGTGCCATTTTTCTTAACTTCTACCAATAGCCCAAAATGAGTTCGAAAACCCCAGGACCTAGACCAAGAGTCCACCTAGCTTAAAATTAATGTTCTAGAGCTGTTGGAACTGTCAGAATTGGAATATAAGGCTGCTTGATTGAATTTCTCACCTGGTAACTAATTTTAACAGCGAGAACTTCAAAATAGGGAATTGGCTCTAAATGCCAAATAAAATTTCCGATAACAAAACTATCAGCTCCAGTAAGTAATAAATGACTTGGGACAGCTAGAGGGAATCTCTAAATGATGAAAATTAGTAGAAATGCAGAGAATAACCTAGAGGGTCATTACAATCTCTAAATATCTCTTCACTCCACATAGTTAAAGCCTTTTTAATATTCCTAAAGTATCTTTTGAGATCCAAAAGAGGGTTAGCTTTGAAACATGTATCATAATTCATTCTCATAACCTCCTTAAATGACCCATGTGAGGTTCAGAAGTTGAGGAATTTAAATGATCTACAGTAATTTTTTCACGACCCAAACTCGGGCTTGGCCATGATGGGTATCTCAAGCCCACCATGGAACGAAGACCACTCTCATTGCCTCATCTCATGATAACAAAATAATAATGATAACAATACAAAATAAACAATAGTAAGAAGATATATAAATAACTCAATAACGGTAAGAGTCAAAACAATAACCAACCAACCCACATTTGTCCACAATAGCCTCTAAAACCAGAGTACCAAATAGGTTGGGACATGCCCCCAACCATGACCAAAAGAATCCAAAGATACTATGTCAAACTAAAAGAACATGGAAATGATAAGGCCTTTCGAAGTATGAAGACTCACCCCATCACAGCTATGCAACGAATGTGCTAATCCACCTAATGCTAAACCGGGGAAAAAAGTGTCTTAGGACCCTATATTATGAAATGATGTAGCGTACTGGGATAGTCATTGGGATAAACACTGGCATGTAACTCAGGAAAACTAATAAAATAAATGTCATGTCCAAAATCAGTCAAAATCACTTGCACACATATACATATATATAAGATGTTGGGATAGGGAACAAGGTTTAAGCATGGGATTTAAAATTAACATATCCTGGACTATGTAGCTCTAAATGTCCTAAGGTCACCCACGGACTATATTAGTTTAACTCCTCCTACTAAAAGGGTCCTAGGCGTGTTAGCCGCATGAACCATGAAAATCTGAGAAAGGGCCAAAGCCACCGAGGCTCTAATCATTCCAATATATATATATATATATACACACGTATATATAATGTGTGAGCTATTCTCACGGTCATAAAGACCCCCATGCTGGCAAATGTGATTTCCAGTATTGGTCTTCCCGGGACCTCCACCTTTTACGACGAGCTATACAACCCCGTTTAAGCCCAAATTTAAACCATTTAGCACATGATTTCTAACTATTAACTCGAGAATCATTCATTAAGGCTTTACCACTTGGTATCATCATACCATCATGCTCGCCAGCTAAATTATACATGCCAAACATATTCACACAACTAAATTGGACTTTTAAGTTCCATTAAAATCCAAACCATGGCCACCAAGGCCATCCAAAATCATTTTTATATCCAATTATCCGTTAATGTAATGCATTGGGTTCAAAAGCAAGTTAAACCGTGCAATTTTGCATAATTATAACCAAATTCACTATATGGGTTGAGGTTCATGAAATTCCAAGCCAAAATTCATATGATTTAGGAAAACCCATGTTCCCTATTTCAACCATTAAAATATACCAATTCAATCCCCATAATATCAATTTAAAGCATGAAAAGTCAATTCACAACATTGGACAAGTAATTAAACCAATAACAACCAAAACCCCTCAACCCAATTTCAAACCCATAATTTAAATCACATGTAAAACCATTTAATTTATACCACAATGAGGAAATAAAGTTTAGGGAAGAGAAACATGACTAAATACACATGAATTTGAAAGAAATTTGAAGCTTCGAGCCCGGATGATGAATGCACAGTAAAACCTTCACCCCAAGTGAAACATGCCTTGGGTTTTGTGTTTGAGAGTGAAATAGGGGGATTTGATCTTTGAAACTAATGGGAATGAGACTATTTTAAGTTTAAAAGTTGTGGAAAAGGTGAAAAGACCAAAATCCCCTCACCCCAAGTGAATAAAAATAAAACTGCATGAAAATTACTCTTTGGCATGACATGCCAATATTGCGGAGACCATCCTCCATCCCATGTCAATATTGCGGAGGCTGGCCTCCGTGACCCGATAATAATGCGGAGGCTCACTACCTAAAAGTTCTAAAATTTCCCTGAACCCTTTCTAAAAATTTCAAAACTTTCCCCAAACACCCTTTTAATAACCCTAAACATAATTTAAGTCAAAAATTGATATTACGAACACAGGAAGGTAAAAACTAAAATTGTTGAAATTTGTAAGGGACTTACATTATCCCCTTTAGGATCATTCGTACCCCGAATTATAAGCTCATACCATAAGCACTTTCATCCAACCCATGGGACAAGAATGGGTAGTTGGATTTCATATCTTCTTCTGCTTCCCATGTAGCCTCTCTACCTTTTGGTTTCTCCAAAGAACCTTTACTGAAGCTACATCCTTTGTCCTCAATCTATGAACTTGCCTATCCAATATCTCCACTGAGACGTCATTACAAGACAAGGAGCCCATAACACCAGCATCCTCAATAGGTATTACCAAGGAAGGATCACCCACACACTTTTTCAGCATAGACATATGAAACACGGGAGGAATAGAACCCAAACTTGAAGGCAAATCCAACTCGTACACAACATTCCTAATTTTCTTCAAAATTTGATATGGACCAATGTAACAGGGTCTAAGCTTCCCCTTCTTTCCAAATCTTATGACTCCTTTCATAGGAGATACCTTCAAGAATACCCAATCATTTAACTCAAACTCCAACTTTCTTCGCCTCACATCTGCATAAGACTTTTGGCGACTTTGAGCAGTCTTAAGTTTTTCTATGATTACCTTTACCTTCTCCATGGCTTGGTGAACCAAGTTAGGACCAAACAACCTAGTCTTACTAACTTCAAACTATCCAATAGAAGACCTACACCTCCTACCATAAAGAGCCTTAAAAGGAGCTATTAGAATGCTTGAATAATAACTATTATTATATGCAAACTCAGTAAGAGGTAAGTGATCCACCCAACTTTCTTTAAAATAAATCACACAGGACCTTAGCATATCCTCCAAAGTTTGAATAGTACGCTCTACTTGCCTATCTATTTAAGGGTGGAAAATGGAGTAAAGGTTCACCTGTGTGCCCAAACCTTTCTAAAATGAAGCCAAAAGTGAGATAATAACTGCTTACCTCTGTCAGAAATAATGGACACAAGCGTACTATGCAACTTCACAATCTCTTAAATGAAAAACTTAGCCTAATCCCGTCCAGAGTAGTTAGTCTTCACAGGTAAGAAGTGAGAAGACTTACTCATCCTATCCACAATGACCCAAAGCGATTCGTATTAATTGGGAGACCACAGGATACCTGTAAGGAAATCCATATTGATCATCTCCCACTTCAACATAGGCAACTCTATCTCTTGAGACATACCACCATGCCTCTAGTGCTCAACCTTAACTTGTTGATAGATCATACACTTAGCCACAAAATTTTCCATATCCTACTTCATATTGTTCCACCAGTAGATATCCTTCAAGTCATGGTACATCTTAGTCAAGCCTGGATGAACTATATACCTAGACTAGTGAGCCTCAGTCAAAATCTTTTCTCGCATCCCCTCAATATTAAAAATGCCCAACCGACCTTGGTACCTCAGAATACGATCTCCCCTAATCTCCAAAGCCATAACCTTTTGTTGACCCACGTTATCCTTAATCTACATAAGTATGGGATTTAAAGCTTACTTTTCCTTCACCTTAGCACCAAGAAATAATTTAACCACTTCTTGAAC
Organism: Capsicum baccatum var. pendulum; assembly: GCA_030864225.1. Lineage (NCBI taxonomy): Eukaryota > Viridiplantae > Streptophyta > Magnoliopsida > Solanales > Solanaceae > Capsicum > Capsicum baccatum. The sequence continues at coordinate 28,918,288 of CM061551.1, read as the reverse complement.
AATGACTCCTCCATCCTCAGAGTCTAAAAGGCGAACTCACAAGTTCGCCAAGTTCGCCAACCCGTGAATATCCTTCTCTAATCCTCTTATCTTCATATCAACATGGGATAAAATCCCCATAGACAACCTGCTAAGACCATCAACAGCAACATTAGCTTTATCTGGGTGGTAGTGCAAACTCATGTCTTAATCCTTAAGTTATTCTAGCCACTATCTTACCTGAGATTTAACTCCTTCTGAGTAAACACATACTGCAAGCTCTTAGATCTGAATAGATATCCACATGCACCCCAAACAGATAATGGTGCCAAAACTTTAAAGCAAAAACCACAACTGTCAAATTTAGATCGTAAGACGGATAATTCCTCTCATAAACCTTAAGCTTCCTAGAAGCATAGGACATCACCTTACTATGATGTATCAAAACACAACCTAGTCCCACACGGGACGCATCATAAAATACAACAAAACTATCAGTACCCTCGGACAGGTTCAAAACTGGCGCAGAAGTTAACTTATACTTCAACTTCTTAAAACTACCCTCACAAGCATCGGACCATAAAAATTGCCTGAAAACCCAATTCATATGATCCATAAATATAATTGGAGCATTAGTCAACCCAAATGGCATAACCAAAAATTCATAGTGACTATACTGGGTTCGTAATACAGTCTTGGGAATATCAACTTCAATTGATGATAACCCGAATGAACATCACTCTTAGAGAAACATTTAGCACCCTGAAGCTGATAAAAAAGGTTATCAATCCTTGGAAGAGGGTACTTATTCTTTACTGTCACCTTATTCAGTTGACGGTAATATATACACATCCAAAGAGTCTCATCTTTCTTACACACATAAAGTACAAGAGCATCCCATAGATACACACTAGGAAGAATGAACCATTTATCAAGAAGATCTTTTAACTTCTCCTCTAGCTCCTTTAATTCAGTCGGAGCAATTCTATAAGGAGGAATGAAAATAGGCCGAGAATCCAATAGAAGATCAATCCCAAACTCTATTTCCCTACTAGGAGGAATTCCAGGAAGATCATTAGGAAACACTTCAGGAAACTCACTAACCATAGAGACAGATTGCAAAAAAGGACTTTTGGAGTTAGAATCCTTAATCCAAACAAGATGATATAGACACCCTTTAGAAATTAACTTTTGGGCTCTAAGATAAAAGATAAACCTCCCTTAGGGTACTAAGGAACTTCTCTCACATTATAATACTGGCTCATTAGGAATATAGAAACTGACCTTGTAGGTCCTATAATCCAGATAAGCATAGCACAAACAAAGCCAACCCATCCCCAAAATAACATTGAAATCTATCATATCCAACTCTATTAAATCCAACAATGTCTCTCTATAAATGATAGACACCACACAACCCCTATAGATTTTTCTAGCAACTATAGAATCACCCATCGAAGTAGACATAGAAAATGAATCAATAATACTTTTAGGACTAAAACCAAATTGCACATTCAAATAAGAAAGGGTAGTCCCCAGATCAAGCAAATAATACACATCATGAGAGAAAATCTATAACATACCAGTGACAATATCAGGGATGCCTCAGATTCTTGATGGGTAGCAAGAACATAGAGATGAAGCAACCTTGGTTGAAGAATAATCCCATTGCATGTGACCAAGCTGATCATAATTATAATACTAATTTATCCCCTCCTCATAATAACCATGATGAAGCTATCCATAAAATTGACAAAGAGGATAAGGTAGGTATGACTGAGCTTCATTTGACTGAGGCTGCGCACCCTGTGCCTTACTATTAGCTTGAGAACGATGATCGTCTAAAGGCTTAGGATAGGGAGCACTAGCAGACAAATAAGAATTACCCTAGTTCTAATTCTTGGTACATTACTTACCATCTCTCCTATTGTTCTGCTTCTCCTTACCTTTCTCTTAATATCAAAACTTCTTATTCTGCCTCTCTCTAATCTCTACACATTTTTTCTTTTTATCCTCAACCAAAATTCTAGAGATGTCCATATCATTATTCAATATTCCAGCCTTACACTCTAATACCAAGTCACGAGAAAACCCAGAAGCAAACTTCCTCATTTTGGATCTCTGACTAGATACCAATTCAGGAGTATATTGGGCCAACTACTAAAATTTTAGAGCATACTCCTTTACACTCATCTTACCCTGCTTCAGATTAACAAACTCCTCAGCATTATCTTTTCTAAACTCTTAAGGAAATAACTGCATAAGAAAGGCCCCTAAAAAATCATCCCATACAGACTGCTCAACATCATCACCCCTCGTAGCTTCCCATTCCTCATACCACTAATAAGTGATATCCTTTAACTGATATGCAGCAAAATCTACACCCTCTATACATCAATAGCATGCATCACTCTTAAAATCTTCTCTATCTCATCTATAAAACCCTGTGGATCCTTCTCAACCTTAGAGCCTATAAAGGTTGGGGGGTTCAACCTCACAAACTATCCAACCCGAGTAACCTCAAACCTAAGAGAAGCAGAACCAACACAATCTGACTGATGATACTGAGATGTCACCAACTGAGTAAGTAAATAGATAGATCGGTGGAACTCCATATTAGAGATGTTTCCCTGAGGCGGCTAATCAAAAGCATCACCACATCGAGAAGCCTGAGGAGGACTGTGGGGACAGGTGGAACTCTACATGGGGCGGCATAATTAGGAGCAGGGACCCTTGATCGAGTCTCACTCTACACAGGGCGAGTCCCCTCCACATTGTCCTCAGGTAGGATAGAGTTCCTAACAGAGTTTATATGAACATCAAATCCTTGAGGAGGTATGATCTGAAATGTGAGAAATTTATGAGTTAGAGAAGTTTCATAACACTAGACTCTATAGCCCAAAAATAGAACACAAGAAAGGAAAACATCCCTAAATGCCCTGTAACCTACTCCTTATAAGTATGACACACTACACAACCATAAAAAGGACTCTACTCGACATGGCTTTGTGGACACCCAATGGCTCTAAAACATTCTCTAATACCAAGCTTGGCATGACCCAAAACATGGCATGATCATGATGGGTATCTCAAGCCCACTGTGGATTAGAGACCAGCCCCCATTGCCAAATCTCATGAAAACATAAATAACCATAAAGAATAATATGGAATTCAAATTAAGATAGCAATGAAAGAAGAATAGATAACTCTATGAAAACTAAGAGTCAATCAACAATAAACCAACCCACATCTTGTCCACAATAGCCTCTAAAACCAAAATACCAAATAGGTCGGTACATACCCTCGATAATCACCAAAAGAATAAAAAAGAGATAGTCTAAAATGTAAATAAAAACAAAACTATAAAATGACTGGACTTTTAGAGAATTAAAACTCCCCACTTCAAAGCTGACCAATGGACGAACCAGAATCACCTAACACAACACAAGTAAATAGAAAACCCCTAGGACCATACATCATGAAATGATGAAGCATCCGGGGATGGTACGTAGGATGAGCACTGGCATGTAACTTTGGATAGGGATAAAATACTGCCATACGCAAAACAAAATTTAAACCACATGCATACATTGTATATATATGTATGTAAGATGTTGGGATAGGGAACAAGGTTTAAGCATGCCGTTTAAAACTACTATCCTAGATTGTGTAGCTCTTCCCATCCTAAGGGCACCCACAAGCTATATGGGTTTAGATCCCCCTACTGAAAGGTCTTCAGTGCGTGTTTGCTGCACGAACCAGAGAGAAACCGAGGAAGGTCCAAAGCCATCGAGGCTCCCATTCCAAAAATATAAAAATATAATATGTGAACTATGCACACGGTCATAAAGACCCCCATGTCGGCAAATGTGGTTTCCAGTATTGTCCCTCCCGGGACCTCCACCTTCTATGGTGAGCTACACAACCCCCTTTAAGCCTAAATTAAAACCATTTACACACATTTCCATCCATCAACCAAGGAGTCTTTTAATTAGGCATTTATCGTTAGTAGCGTCATACCAATTAAAGTTTAATCTTGCAAGCCAATTCCATTATACCATACCAAAACCAATTATCCAAATTGACTCCAAAGTTTCCAATTCAAAACTAATCCAGGGCCACCAAGTCCTTTCAAAACCAATTTGCATTTCATTAACCTTTTATGCAATGCAAGGTTTTCAAAAGTGAAGTAGATTATTTATATATCCATGTTGCAAAATTAATTTCTCAAGTTGGGTTAAGGTTAAAGCCAATTCCAAACTATCAAGTCATAAAATTTAGGGAAACCCAGGTTCCCCATTCTAAATCCCACACCCATGAATTTATTTAGTTTAAAATCATGAGAATAAAGCATAAACAGCTAATTCAAAACCATGGAAACTCAATTCATGTAATAACCATTTCAAATCACTCAACCCATATTTTAAACCCAATAATTAAACCACATGGACAATCATTAAACATATGATTTTGTATAAAATTAATTTAGGAAAGAGTTACAAGTCTGAAACACACAAGAATTTGATATCAATTTTAAGTTTGGAGCTCGGATGATGAATGCACAGTGAAATCCTTAAATGTTCTTGGGTTTTGTGTTTGAGAATGTAATAGAGGGATTTGATCTTTGATAATTAATAGGAATGAGACTATTTTATGTAGACTATTTTATGTTTAAAAGTCACACAAGGGGTAAAAAGACCATAAAACCCCTCACCCCAAGTGAAAATATACAAGACTGAATGAAAATTACACCTTGGCATAGCACGCTAATATTGCGGAGGTTATCTTCTATGCCACGCCAATATCGTGGAGGTTAACCTCTGTGACACGATGATATCTCAGATGGTCACGACCCTGAGGCCCCAAAATCACCCCAAACCCCTTCTAAAAATTCTAAAACTTTTCCAAATTACCTTTTTAACATCCCTAAACACAATTCAAGTTAAAAATCGATATTACCCACGCCGGAAGGTATAAAAAATAATGAAAATTTCAAGGGTCTTACAAGTTTTTTTTTATAAGTATGTATCTTAAGTTTCCTTTTATACTTTATGTATTCATACAAACTGTTTGGTCTTACAAACATGATATATTGTTTTGTTCTAAGATTTGAGAGATTTAACATTGATTCTTGGTTATTAATTCTTCTTTGATAGTTCAAATTTCCATATTTCTTCTACTTTATTTGCGAGTCTATGATTATGAATTATTCTAATAATTATTATTGTGATCTCACAAACATGTGTAGCAAAAATCCACAATTAGGATTATGACAACTATGTAACAGTGTAGCTAAAGTACGTAGTGATCCTTGAATGATGTTCATGCATGTATTATTTTTATCTTCATATTGATTACTTTTTAATAGTTGTGAATGTTAACTCGTCTTTTTTTTACTTGCTGGACCAAAAGGGTAACAAATGGAAAAAGGGATTAACAACTAAGATTTGAGGCTGCTTGATGTAAAATGAGACAAAAAATACCACATTGAAGCAAATAAGATTAGATACAAGAGAATGATTGAGAACTAGAAATAAAGGGAGAAGAAATTTAGAAGAAAAGAAGGAAAAATCTAACAATTAAAATAAATTAATTACTCCCTCTGTCCCATTTTATGCGTCACAGTTAGACCATATACGGAGTTTAAGAAATAAGAAAAGACTTATGGATTTTTACAAAATTATCCTTTATTAAAAAATATACTACTATTATTTAATTAAGTGAGACCAATAAGGGTAAACGTGAAATTGTGTCTTTAAATAGTTACCAAATAAGAAAAGGTGACATTCTTTTCGGGACAGACAAAAAAGGAAATGTCCACACATAAAATGGACGAAGGAGTATTAAGTTCTATCTAAGGGGGAAGAGAAATTGAAATCATACAAGGGAATACTTGCCCTAGTAGTCATGACGGCTCAATTTGGAGAGATAGGAGGTTTTTCCAAAACTCACAAAGGATCCTAAACACAAATGTTCATCTAAAAATTATCTAACCCTAAAGTAAAAACTTAAGGACTATAAATAGTAGTCTTGCAAGAATATTCAAATTATAAAAACGATCAAATGATTAAAATAACCACTTAAGCATATTAGTGGCGTTGAAGTCTTCCTCCCATGCTTTCTTTAAGTCCTCCAAGCTTATGATGGTTGGAAGAATGCTCCAAAATCCTTGATGACATTCTTGATTGTAATCACTTTCTTCGTACATCCATTTGAGCATGTTATGAACCTTAAAATATCTTTTATTAAATCTTTCATAGCACTGCGAGTTCTACGTAGATGATTGAAAATATTTATATCGAAGATAGTCTACACCCTCACTTTTGATGTTAATTAGAAACTCCTTCACGTCATTGGAGTTTTCCAATCCTACATCATTCTCACCTTTTTGGAAATAATTTCTCCTCGAATTCAAGCCTTGCAAAAAAAAGGAGGAAACAACAACTAAACAAAGATTATCATAATCCTTTAAAGTAATGCTAATGCTATGAGAAACATCCCCGAAATCAAAAATAAATTTTAATCCTCTATATAAGTGATCTAGGGCATATTTATATGTCCAAACACCGCTATTTACCCATATTTGGACTTGTTTTGCAAATAAAAGTATGTTAAACATGTTGAATTGCTTGTTAAATTGTGTTTCGTAGCTAACCGATGTGATTTAAAAAACAGGGTTGATTTCCCATGGATATAGAAGAAAATGGGTGCATATCATGATGAGAAAAAGGACCATGCAAATCGAAGGAAAAAACATATGGAGATACACGAGAGGAAAGAATAATAAAAGGTGTTGAGGATTGATGAGATGAAGGAAAGAAAATGGAGAAGAATACCAGTGACACGACGCGATCTCAATGCATCGCGTCAACTGGTAACATTATTTGCCTTAGAAAAAAATAAAAGAACAATTTCCAGTGCATCGACACAATGTCAATGCATTACGTCGATGTGTGATTTTTCTGAGTTAGCAGAAATTCCTTATGAAACTTCAAATGCATCGAAGCGATATCAACGTGTCGCATCGATGCCTCAATTTTTGACACTTAGCTGAATATTGAGGAGCAACTTCTTGTGACACAATGCAATATCAGCGCGTCACGTCGTGTGATGACAAAATGGACTTAGCCTAATTTTAGAAGTGGAATTCCAGTGGAACAATGTGATAAGGATGCTACGCATTGGGTGATACAACGCGATTTGTGATGCATCGCGTCAAGAGTACAGATCTGGTGAAATTTTTCCTAGTATAAAAAGAACACGTGAGCACAATTACAAAGGGTTTTTGGCAAGCATAGTAGCGGCGAAAAGACACAAAATTCTTTCTCTTAGGGTCCTTAATATTTCTTTGAACTTCTTTACTGTAAGAATTATTTTGGGTATGATTAATTAACTATTTTGGATGTTGAATTCAAACATGAGTGGCTAAACACCCTTATTCTAGGGTTGAGTCCAATAACATGATTACTCTTTTATATTCTCATTCATAGTTTCTTTTTGGATTATTATCTGGGTTGTTCTTTATTTCTTGCACTTACTATTTTGATGAGTGACCACCATTAGAATAAATCTTTATTTCTATGTGCATCCGGGAGGAGAATCGTAGGATAAAATGAAGAAATTAGGGAGCAAGGTTCTTATCCTTTTATAAAATAAGGGATTTGAATTAGCATCTAGGATAGGGATATACCTAGAAGCCTTGCTTGGTTCAATTGCAAAAAGATAACTTTAGGAATTTAGAAGAATTGTTGTATCCCTACAAGAGTTGTAGATAGAATATTCAATAGATAGAAGATTTGAGGTCGTGAGACCAAGATTGTGGAATAAACCTTACGAATTAACAACCCGATAACCAATTAGACTATGATAAGAATAGAGAATTGTATGATTGTTCAAAATGCCTCAATCCTGGAATAATTATCATTATTGATTACAACCGTTACTTGCTTTGCTCTTGTCACCACTAGTTATTTCTTGGTTAATAATTTACATTTTTATTCATAAATTCACAATCATTAAGATACTCTCAAGCACTTAATACCAATTTGTCTCAAACTAAAATTTGACTAGATTTCTAGTTTATTAGTCCTCGTGGGAATGATAGCTGACAGTCTAAGTCTTTATACTACTTGTATGATCACGTACACTTGCATGTGCGTAAGGACGCAACAAGTTTTTGGTGCTTATGCTGGGGACTAGTAAAATTAGTGAATTTCTTAATTTTTGGTTTTTTATTAATAAGTTTAAGTGTTAACAACTTGATCTTAGCGGCTGAATTTTTGCAGGTTTAGCTAAATACTGAACTGGCTAGAGATAAAGAGTTGGTAGAGCCTTTTGCAGAACCAGAATTGAGGTTTCATCAGAGGCTAAGAGCTCAACGTTTCATTCAATAGGGTAAGATGGCTGAAATATGAGATCCTAATGTTGTTGATCCAAATGTTGGAAATGTTCCAGCTCTGGTTATTCTAGCAGTTCCTGTTCAACCAGCTGCAAGACCTGTTCGTGAGGTGGTAATCCCACTTATGAACCATGTGACTAACAACATTTGGAAGCCTGATCCAGGAGTTCGGTGGGAATTAAAACAAAATATGGTGCAATTGTTGAATTTTGCGAGGCAATTTTATGAACTTTCACATGAGGATCCGCAGCAGCATATACAGGCCTTCCTGGAAATAAGTGATACTTATATTCCTAAAGATGTGAATTCTGATTATGTTAGATTGACACTCTTCCCCTTTTCTGTAAATGGGGAAGCAAAGAGGTGGTTACATGCTGAACCACCTTACTCCATCACTTCTTAGAAAGATTGTGCTCGAAAGCTTCTTATTTGATTCTTTCCATCCCAAAAGACTGTACGATTGAGGAGTGAGATCTTAAGTTTCAGACAAAAAGATGGAGAAAATCTCTACCAAGCTTGGGAGAGATTTAAAGACATGCTAAAAAATTATTCTCATCACCATCAGTCGAATGATGTCTTGGTACAGAAATTTATATAAGGCCTTGAGTTGAATGTAAAGATTATCTTGGATTCAGTAGTAGGAGGCCAAGCTTTAGAGAAAACTTATGAAGAATTGTATACACTGTTGAATCAAATCTCAAAGGGGAATCTTGAGTGGCATGCATACTCAAGGAGTGCTCCTAAGAAGGTTTCAGGGGTATTAGATATAGATCAGTTCACTGCATTACACGCACAGATTGCAGCAATGCGAAACCATATGACTACTCAGTTGGACTACCTAAAGTTGGGTGTGACACAACCAGCAGCCGCAACAAATGCAATTCAACAAGTATATTCATGGTGTGAAGTTTGCGAAAGTGGTAAGAACACAGTAGATGCATATTCTGTTAATTCAGATTCAGTCAACTATGTGGGGAATGCAAATCATCAGGATCAATAGAATTTTGGCAACATGTATAATCCCAATTGGAGGAACCAACCCAATTTCTTATAGGGTGGAAATCAGGCACATAATGCAAATCAGTACAAGGGATCAGTGCAACCAAATCCACAGCTAGTTCAGAATAATCAAGCAACCGCTCAAACTAGCAATATAGAGGAATTGATTAAGCAGTTTATAGCTCAACAAACATAAGTTACGACAAACATAAAGACTCAACAGACACAGTTTGCAGCTGAGTTGAAGGGTCAATAATTGCTTACAAAAAATCTAGAGTTGTAGTTGGGTCAAATTCCAAGATCACAAAATACAAGGCCGCAAAGAGCAATACCTAGCGATACAGAGGCCAATCCGAAGCAGGTAAATACTGTTACAACAAGGAGTGGGCTGCAAACTAAGGAGATGATTCAGAAGCAGGATAATCCCATAGTCACTGATGTTAGTTTGTAAGACAATGCAGAGAAGAAAGTCAAGGAAATAGAGGAAAAAGATAAAATTCATGTGGAAAAGAAGACTATCCCCTTACCCTTTCCTCAAAGGGCAAGGAAACATTAAGAGAAAACAAGTTATAAGAAGTTACTAGATCTTTTGAAGCAGGTTCAAGTAAACCTTCCTCTTGTTGACATTCTGCAGAGTATGACGAAATATGCAAAATACTTGAAGGATATTGTTGCCAATAAGAACTGGTTGATCGAATATGCTACAGTTGCACTTACTCAAGAGTACACGTCTAAAATTCAAAATAAATTGCCCATAAAATTGAAAGATTCAGGTAGTTTCACCTTACAGATTACCATTAGATAGACTATTTGTTACATGGATTGTGTCACTTGGGTGCTAGCATAAATCTCATGCCCACATTATGGTACTGAAAGATGGGTCATGGGAGTCTCAAACCCACGACTATTGTGTTGCAGTTGATGGATAGGTCCATTGCTAGGCCAGATGGTATTATTGAAGATATATTGGTGCAAGTGGGATCTTTAATCTTCTTGGTGGATTTTGTAATTCTTGACTTTGAGACTGATCCTGTTATTCTATTTATTTTGGGACGACCCTTCTTACCAATAGGATGGTCACTCATTGATGTAGCAGTTGGATAAATGACAATGCGAGCACACGATAAAGTGGAAGTTTTTTATGTGTACAAAACGTTGAAACTGCCAGCCATAAATGAGGAGTTGTCTTCTATATCGGTTATTGATTTTGCTTTAGATTGGCAGTTACAATTGTCTGATGATCCACTAAAGCAAGCTTTCATAGGTCATGATCTATATAGAGACGTGAAAGCATTGAAATTAGTCCAAGTTATGAATTTGCAGTGAGTGAGATGAAGAAAGTGTAGTTTGAGCCTTTGAATAGGCCAACTAGTCCATCACCCTGGCTTTCAGTCGAAGAAGCTTGTAACTTGGAGCTTAAGGTTCTTTCTTCTCATTTACAATATGTTTTTCTTGGTGATCAAGATACCTTTCTTGTTATTTTGTTTGTAGGATTATCAGATATATAGGTAAAAAAAGCTGTAGCAGTGCTAAAGAGGAGAAGAAAGGTAATTGGCTGGCAAATGTCTGATATTACAGGAATTAATCCAGCATTTTATATGCACAACATCTACATAGAAGAGGGTTACAAACGTAAAGTACAGCAACAATGAAGGCTGAATCCTATGATGAAGAAGGTGGTCAGGAAAGAAGTGATCAAGTGGTTAAATAATGGTATTATCTACCCAATTTACGATAGTAAATGGGTGAGTCAAGTGCACTGTGTACCAAAGAAGAAAGGAATGACTGTAGTGATCAATGATGATAATGACTTGATTCACACACGTATGGTGACCAATTGGAGGATATGTATTGATTATCGGATGTTGAATGAAGCGACTCGTAAAGATCACTATCCAATTCCCTTCATTGACCAAATGCTGGATAGATTGGTGGGGCAAGAGTATTATTATTTTATGGATAGGTACTCCAGCTACAATTAGATAATCATAGCACTAGAAGACTAGGAGAATCCCACTTTCACGTGTCCATATGGTACATACGCATTCAGACACATGCCCTTCGGCTTATGTAATGCACCTGCTATATTTCAGAGATGTATGATGGTGATATTCTCAAATATGGTGGAAGAATTTATGGAGGTATTTATGGAAGATTTCTCTGTGTATGGTAATTATTTTGAAAAGTGCCTGCAGAATCTTAATAGAGTCTTAGCGCGATGCGAAGAGACGAACTTGGTGCTGAATTGGGAAAAGTGCCACTTTATGGTTAAGAAAGGAATTGTTCTAGGTCATAAAGTGTCATACAAAGGACTTGAAGTGGACAAGGAAAAGGTTGAAGTGATTGAAAAGGTTTCTCATCCAGTCATAGTTAAAAAAGTGTAGAGTTTTCTGGGACATGCAGGGTTCTATAGATAATTCATTCAAGATTTCTCAAAAATTGCAAGCCCCATATGCAAATTGTTAGAGAAATAATCCAAGTTCGAGTTTAGGAAAGATTGCGATAAAGCTTTTGAAAAGCTTAAGAAGAAGTTGATTGAAGCACTTATTCTGATCGTGCCAGATTCAGAGTTACCTTTTGAGCTGATATGTGATGCTAGTGACATTGCTGTGGGAGCAGTTTTGGGTTATAAAAGAGATAAGATATTTTTCTCCATCTACTATGCTAGCAAAACGTTGAATGATGCTCAAGTTAACTACACGGTTAGAGAGAAAGAGATATTGGCAGTGGTGTATTCATTCGATACGTTTAGATCTTACTTAGTTGGTACTAAGGTCATTGTTCATACTGACCATGCTGCGATTAAGTATCTTGTGATCAAAAAAGGATATGAAGCCATGACTGATTAGGTGAATTCTATTACTACAAGAATTCGATCTTGAGGTGCGACATAAGAAAATGGTTGAAAATCAAGTTGCTAACCACTTGTCACGACTGGAGAATCGAGACCATATAGTTGATGACTCCCTAAGTATTAAGGAAGAGTTTTCTGATGAGACACTATTGTTGTTTATGCAAGTGAGTTCCCATGGTATGCGGATATTGTGAACTTTATAGCTTGAGAGGTGTACCCTCCTGAGGTCACCATACAACAAAGGAAGAAGTTACTCCATGATTCTCGTCCCTGCATTTGGGATGAACCATACCTTTTTAAGCGGAGTTCATATGGAGTCATTCGTAGGTGTATCCCAGAGGCTTAATTTTCAAAGGTGCTATAAGATTGTCACGCATCTCCATATGATGGACATTATGGGGGTGAGAGGACTATGAGAAAATTGCTATAATCAGTTGTTTTTGGCCTACTTTGTTTAGAGATGCAGTTGCTTTTATAAAGAATTATGATCAATGTCAAAGGATTGGTACCATAACTAGGCGTCATGAGAAACCCCTTAACAATATTTTAGAAGTTGAAGTCTTTGATGTTTGGGGGATTGATTTTATGGGACTATTCCCACTTTTAAAAGGTAATATGTACATTTTTATAGCAGTTAACTATGTCTCTAAATGGGTGAAAGCTATGGCGAGTTCGACCAATGATGTAAGAGTGGTGCTGAATTTATGAAGAAGAATATATTTTCCAGTTTTGGTACACCAAGAGCAATAATTAGTGACGGAGGTATGAACTTCATTAACACCTGGTTCAAAAATCTTCTTGCTAAATATGGTGTTAGGCACAAGGTTGCCACTACATATCATCCCCAAACTAGTGGACAGGTTGAGGTGTCTAATCGGGAGATTAAGTAGATACTTCTGAAGACGGTAAATGGGCAGAGGAAAGATTGGGCGGAAAAGCCAGATGATGCACTTTGGGCTTACTAAACAGCTTACAAGACGCCCATTGGGACATCTCCATATCATTTGGTGTATGGAAATGTGTGCCATCTTCCTATGCAGTTGGAATACAAAACATATTGGGTTGTAAGAAAGCTAAATTTTGAGATAAAGGCCACGGGGGAGAAAAGGTTATTGCAACTGAATAAGATTGATGACTTTAGGATCCATGCCTACAAAAATGCCAAGCTATACAAGGAAAATACCAAAAAATGGCATGACAATCAAATTCAAGATAGAGTATTTGAACCCAGACAACTTGTGTTGTTGTTTAACTCACGGCTTAAGTTGTTTCCGAGAAATTACGGTCGAAATGGTTAGGACCTTTTGAGGTGGTGTGTATGACACCTCATGGAGCTGTGGAGTTGTGGAATAGAGAGAAGATGGAGAAGTTCCTTGTGAATGGACAATATGTAAATCACTATTGGACAGATTATTCAAATAAGCATAAGGAATTGATCACTTTTGCTGATGAGTGATGATGAGATGAGTCGTGCCACGATGTAAAATAAGGTGCTATGTGGGAGGCAACCTACAAATGTAATTTAATAGGTAGTTTAAATTTTTAGTAGATGAGGAACAAAAAAAAATACAAGAAACTGAGGCGTGCCACAACCAAAAATAAGGCACTTGGTGGGAGGCAACCCACTTTTCCCGACATAATTTTATTGTTTTTAATTGATATACAGGAATGAGAAATAAGGGGGAGATAAAGAAGATGTTGAACATGGGCCATTGAGTAAGTAAATCACTGTTAAGTGGTAAAAAGGTAAGGGGTAAGAAAAGATACTAAAAAATCTGAGAAACTTGGCCTTATAAAAAATTTTGGATGCAAATTCCAGAGGAGCGACACGATTCCAACGCGTCGCGTTGATGGACATAAATTCCACACTTAGAAAAAATTTTCAAGGCCATTTCTAGAGAATCAACGTGATTAGTTCCGCGTCGCGTCATTCTTCTTTTCTTGGTCACATCTATATATACCACACTTAACCATTTTCACTTCCCTTACCTAACCCTAGCTGCGTGTCGCCCCCTTCCCTAAAAAACCCTAAATCAATCCTTAGTCAAGTCTTGGCCAAAATTTCACAAGGTTTCAAATACAACTCTTTTTTTTAAACCAAGACAAGGTAAATTCTCATGATACTTTAAGTTTAAATTTTGAGAATCAAATGTTCTTAAATATTTCTATGACTTGTGTGATCTGAAAATTAGTTGATTTGAAATTTCAATCCCAAGGGCTTTTGTTTCCCTAAATTGAATTTACTCTGAATAGTAGTTGTTAAAATTATGTGTGGGAATGTTAGGAGGTTATGGTGATATGCTATTGTTGGTTTGACGCATTGTTCATGTGGGAAGCATGAGTATTTTGAAATTTAAATAATGACTTAATTGATATGGTAAATACTAGGGTCGATATGTAACTTGATTTTCTAATGAAGCGTTTTGATGAACTATGTATTCACTGTCAATAAATTGGTATTTGTTAATTCACTTCATGATAAAAAGTGTGGGGTTGCACGGAAGTAGTATGGAGCATTTGAATAGGTGACGTACGCTGGTGGCTAAATATAGGCTCTTATGAGTTGACTTTAATTGGCATGATTCCCTGCATTCTGAGTTAAGGTAGTTTCTGTGTAGATGAACTGTAAGTGGTCATAATAAGATAATTTTCTTTGTCACTTCCTTGAGATTAATCTATATTGAATGAGTAATATTTGATAACTGACCATGGACTTATGAAATAAAAGGGGAAGTCTGAGTACCCGAGTATATGTAATTTGTAGCAACTTGTGCTAGCAACTAATGTGGGGTGACATTCACACTTAGTGGTAGCTAGTGTCGCAGGTGCTTGTTTTATATTTTTGTGGGTTGTTGTGCTGGACAGGTAACATGTCTATCTAGGGAAATAGCATTATGGGGACATCGGGGTCTGCACACAAGAGGAGTAGACAAGCTGATAGAGTACCAGCAGCTCCACAGGTTCCTAGGGGGCATCATAGGTTTGGAACAAAAGTTGTTGCTGAAGCGGGTAGAAAGTGGTACTCGCAGCACAAGGAATCCAAATACTCAGCTGACCAGTTCATCAACCGAAGGACTTTGTTGAAGGAGTATCCTTCAATGGTGAGGAGGATTGAGGCTCAACATATGGGGTTTCTTTTTTAGTAGCCAGGAGAATGTAATTTGAGTTTGGTCAGGGAATTTTATGCAAACTAGAACCCGAAGGATTCGAAAGTTGAAGTGCGAGGTTGGATAATCACTTTCATAGCGGACATGGTCAATGAGATGTTAGGCACACCTTCACCCTATGCAAATTTTGAGGTTTTGAAGAGGATAATAGTCGCACCCCCTTATCAGCAAATACATTGCCTCCTTTGCGGTACTAGATCAACGATGAGGTGGATTCACCATAAGGAGGTAGGTATGCATAGTTCACTTTCTTTCGCTCATCTAAAAAGAGAGGCCCATTTATGGGCCAGAATCATTTACGCCTGCTTGATTCATGGGACACACATGATGGAAGTAACCCACGATAGAATTTGTCTGATTTTTGCCTTTATGTCTGAGGATATGGATTTAAATATGGGTGCAATTATCTTCTCGGCAATGAGGATGGCCAAATTTCTAGGGGGCGTAGATACGGGTTTGGCGGATTGCTAACTAGATATTTGAGGCAACACGGGGTACCGAAAGAAAATGCAGATTATTTACTGCCTGTCAGTGATAGGCCACTTGACATTTCTCACACAAAAGGGCCAGCTCCTCATGGGATAAATTTGACTATGCCCGAGCATCACGCTTGGAATGATCAGATTATGGCCCAGATGTATGGGTTTGCCAAGTTGCTGCTAAGGGCATCTGGGCGAGCAGTCACCCAACAGGAAATCTACCATGTAGAGTTGGATCATCCATTAGGGCATAATGCCAAGACCATGTTGCGGATAGGTGATGAGTTCGATATGCCAGTGGATGATGATATCCCAATAAATGAGGAGAGTCGTATGGCATACTCTGATGATGAGTCTGATGAAGAAGAATAGTCTGATGATGATGATGACTTCGATGATGATTTTGGTGATGGCAATGATGCTGAAGCTGATATTGTGCTTGCCATGGTAACATTTGACTGAGCAGGGAGTATTACGCCACCATGTCCTTTTTGCTAGCACTGGGATAGTACTCGACTTAAGTGTGGGGTGGTCGATCTTCATCTTCTTCTTCATCTCTTCTATTTAACTATGTTGTGTTGGCTTGGTTGGATGAACAAACAATTTTTATTCGTTTTGTGTTTTTGGATGTTTTGATAAATTTGTAAGTTGACAAGTATTGCCCTTTTTGGAAAGAATTATTTTTGTTGGTTTATGTTGATGGTAGTTTTTAATTTTTACCCTTTGTGGTGTAATTTTAGATTACAGTAATTAGGTGTGCCCTTTATAGTAAATTTCATTATGCAATCATGTTAGTTCGTACTCTCCCCTATGATGGATGGATGTCAATCGTCTTAAGGGGAGTGCGTCTTTAGAAGCTGAGAAAGTAGTAAGACCCTGATTGCAACCTTGGAGGAATGTACGTGTTGGAAATTGTTTGTTTGTTTTTTAGGTGAATATCAATAGGTGTAGTTGATTTGATTGGCTTAATATTGAATTTGATAAAGTGAAAAAATCGGATACCTTAAAGATCCGACTTGATTCTTAGCATGCACCAAGTGTGTGAGTAATTATTCATATTTTGCATGTATAGGAATGACTAGAACTTTACCGGTGTGTTTACAAAGCAAAATAAAGGGTGTGAGGAGTAGGAAGTGATTTAGGCATTTCTTTGTTAACCAGATTTTAAAGACCTTATTTGCCTACCCTTATGCATATTCATAGTTAGCCCAGTTGAGCCTATAGCCTGATTTCTTTGGTAACCTCATATGTAGCCTAGTCCTTTTCTTAGGTAAGACCTTAATTTGATCCATATTTCCTAATCACTTTAATGCAAATAATAGAATAAGGGGGAGTTTGAAATACTAAATAGGGAAAAAGGTGAAAGTGAAGCTATAAGAGAAGTAATTTGCGCCTTTGTGTGTGATGGTTAGGAGTTAGAAAATAATGTGTGATAAAAAGTTAAGTTCTCATTACCCGATTATTGCGTTACCATGAACCTATTTTGGCCCTGGTCTATTAAGGACAATGTGCACCTTAATTAAGACAAATTGCTTAGATTGA
Source organism: Capsicum baccatum var. pendulum (assembly GCA_030864225.1). Lineage (NCBI taxonomy): Eukaryota > Viridiplantae > Streptophyta > Magnoliopsida > Solanales > Solanaceae > Capsicum > Capsicum baccatum. The sequence goes on along the minus strand of CM061551.1, from coordinate 28,900,870 downwards.
GGGCGGCTACTATAGGGGTTCGTAGAAAAATTTAGGATTTAAAGAAAAGATGAAATGTAAAAGAAAATACTCCTGCCAAAGTGATGTTAATGTTCTTAGAAAGATCTGGGTGGAACAATGGATGTGTAAAGAAATGAAGTGGAAAGTTTGGTTGAAAAGAATGTGATTTTGAACAAAGGTAGTTATGTATTAAAGTGCTTAGGGAGATTAGTCACTATTTCCAAAATAGTTCTTGCCCGTCCTTTAGCCTGCATTACAACCATGTAAAGACCTAATTGATCCTACATTTCAACAACCAACTATTAGCGGAGTAATACACTAAGGGCAAGCCTATGGTTCATCTCTGTATATTTGTGAATTCTTTGTTGAGAGCGAGTGTTTGAAATTTAATATCCCCATTCCGATTAAGATTATTAAAGTATAAGTGATATGGGAAAACTTTCTTGCTGTGAGGGTGCATGTAGATGAAAGTCCGGATTACTTATTGAATTCTTGATTTCGTGCTTATATTAAATTCGCCAACAAATTGAATGCACTGTTGGGACAATGAATTGTGAAATAAAAGTTTGTGTCCAACACTAGCATGATTCTTAGGTTGTGATTAGAAGGTTTGAGTATTGTGATTCTTGAAGTTTGTTCGAGGACGAACAAGGTTTTAAGTGTGGGGTGGTGATCTTGGGCGTATTTATATGTTCAAACTCCGCTATTTACCCATATTTGGACTTGTTTCGAGAATAAAAATAATGTTAAACATGTTGAATTACTTGTTAAATTATGTTTCATAGCTAACCGATGTGACTAGAAAAACAAGGTTGATTTCCCATGGATTTGGAAGAAATGGGATGCATATCATGATGCGGCAAAGGACCATGCAAATCGAAGGCAAAAACATATGGAGATGCACGAGAGGAAAGAAGAAAGAAAAGTGTTGAGGATTGATGAGATGAAGGAAAGAAAATGGTGAAGAATATCAGTGACACGATGCGATCTCAACGCATCACGTTAACTGGTAACATTATGTGCCTTAGAAAAAAATAGAAGAACAATTTCTAGTGCATCGACGCGATGTCAACGCATTGTGTCGATGCATGATTTTTTTGAGTTAACAGAAATTTCATGTGCAACTTCCAATGCATCGATGCGATATCAACGCGTTGCATCGATGCCTCAGTGTTTGACACTTAGCTGAATATTGAGGAGCAACTTCCAGTGACATGACGCGATGTCAGCGCGACGCATCGTATGGTGACAAAATGGACTTAGCCTAATTTTGGAAGTGGAATTTCAGTGGAACAACACGATAAAGATGCAACACGTTGGGTGATACAACACAATTTATGATGGGTCACATTAATAGTACAGATCTGGTGAAATTTTCCCTAATATAAAAGGAACACGTGAGCACAATTACAAGGGCTTTTGGCAAGCATAGCAGCGGCGAAAAAGCACAAAATTCTTTGTTTTAGGGTTCATAATATTTTTTTTGAACTTCTTTACTTCAAGAATTATTTTGGGTATGATTAATTACTTATTTTGGATGTTGAATTCAAACATGAGTGGCTAAACACCCTTATTCTGGGGTTGAGGCCAAGAACATGATTACTCTTTTATATTCTCATTCATAAATTCTTTTTGGAATATCATCTGGGTTGTTCTTAATTTATTTCACTTACTGTTTTGATAAGTGGCCACCATTAGAATAAATCTATATTTTTATGTACATTCGGGAGGAGAATTGTAGGATAGAACGAAGAAATTAGGGAGCAAGGTTCTTATCCTTTTATAAAATAAGGGATTTGAATTAGCATCTAGGATAGGGATATACCTAGAAGCCTTGCTTGGTTCAATTTCAATAAGTTAACTTTATGAATTTAGAAGAATTGTGGTATCTCTGCGGGAGTTGTAGCTACAATATTCAGTAGATAGAAAATTTGAGGTTGGGAGATGATGTGTGAGCCCATGCTAATACATTTGAAGTTTTTAACTCTAAATAATTGCAAAGTGTTGAGCAACGTTAGCCGTTTTTCATTAGTTTACTTTGGTTTTTCAGTAAAAGTAGAGAAGAAGGAGAACCACAAATAAAGGAAGCAAAAAGTATAAAATCGAAAGCAAGTGAAGAGCTAAGTGTGGCTGACGACATCTATGACACATCGCCAAGCTGGTGATAGGCTGTCAAGGATGCCGTCAAACTTAAATAGAAAAGAGGAGTTTAGAAATTTTTGTGATGACCTTCATGACACGCCGTCAAGATCCTGATAGGCCGTCACTATCGTCGTCAACCTTAGGCAGCAGAAGCTGAATTTGCAGAGAGGCTGACGATGTTTGTGACAGGCCATCAAAATCATGATAGGCCATCACAACTGTCGTCATCTATTTCGAAGAACATCTGAAACTTTAATTTTATTTCCTGATTTAGGGTTAACTATTTAAATCCTTGTTTTAGGGTTTTTCTATTATCCATCAATTAATTGACAATCCTACAACATACAATTTTTTTTTCTCTCTTTCTCAAAGACAAATATTTTGGTGGTTTGCCTTGTGATTCAATTGAAAGAACACTTTTGATTTCCTTCATAATTGTAAGTTAATCCTTTCAATTATGAATTCAACTTGTGTGCTTATTTCCTGCATCATGAGTAGCTAAACACTCTTAACCTAGGTTATGCAATCTATGGTTAGGTCATGATAAGGTGTTGATTAATTACTCAAGGTTTAACAGGTGTTAGGATTTCTTGGTAAGTCTGATATTCTAACTCATGTCTATTGGTTTGATTGAGAAAGAAATCATAAACAGTAGGAAGTGAATTATCGACAAGGACTCAAAAAGGCTTTGTTTAATAATCAGCACTGTAACAAGGTTGATTAACTTGAGGTAAAATCTGGGTAGTGAGTTGCGATTCCCTAAGTCTGAGAGGATTAAGAAATTAGACGCTTGAATAGGTCGAGAGACAATCGGGCATACTATCGATAAAGATAGCTTGTCATCCTAACCACCGTGAGAACCTTGAGTTATTTGTAGCATCTGTCATATACCATAAACCCTAGTGAACATAATCCCAGTTATTTCATAAAATATTGATTACAAACATTAATCTCAAAGTGACTAACAATTGTCTGAGGAATTTAAACCCCCATTTCAGGAAACAGTAAACTACCAGTGAATTATTTCGTAAACAACTTGAGTTTACACCCTATTCCCTGTGGGATTCGATCCCAACCTAGTTGGGTTTTATATTGACAACGATCACTTACACCCATTCAAGAGTGTAGTTTGAGCGTTATAAGAACTGACACCATTACCGGGGAATACGATTGTAAACTGAGAGTTTGTGTGCGCTAATTTGCTGTTTGTTAAGTTTTCTATATTTACCTTTATTTTTTTCTCTATGTAGGTACTGTGTTTTTTATGCCAAAAACAAGAGGTTCTGGGGAACCGCTATTGCCAATCAATTCGGGACCTCAACTGATAGGGAAAATAGCTGAACAATAGGAGGTGGACACACTAGCCGCTTTGGCCAGGGCTCAGGTGAACGTACAAAATTTGGGCCATGATGACTAAGACTTGGGTGATGAGGAATTTCTAAATCCTCAAAACCCAAGGTGAGCTGAGAAACTTGCTGAACAGTGCAGCGAAATATCAATAGAAACAATCCAATCCGAGGAAGGTATGGCCAACAGCCCATTCAATATGAGGCTGATAAAAGATGATGAAGGAATGGAGGGAGCTGGTGCAACGGGTGCTATCATTCCTCCACCATTGGCACCAGGTGCAAAATTCAGCATAACAAGCACCATGATCCAACTCCTGAATCTGAAGGGGTTGTTTAGAGTCTTACCTGGTGATCACCCAAACATGCATTAGGTGAACTTCAATACTATTTGCAAATATTTTGACAATTCGGGAGTGAGACAGAATGCGATCCGGTTGAGATTGTTCCCTTTGTCTCTGTCTGGAGAGGAAACAATGTGGTTAAATGAGCTGGAGCCCAATTCTATAACCAACTAGAGACAGTTGAAAGATGTATTCCTAGAATGGTTCTTTCCACCCTCCAGAAGGGTACAATTGAGGGATAAAATTAGTAAATTTAGACAACTCCCAACTGAAGCATTGAACAAAACCTGGGAGAGATTTAAGAAGAAGCTTGCACAATGTCCAAACCATAACATGACGGACTTGCACTTAAAGAAGATTTTGTACAGAGTTTTCAACTCTGTGACAAAGCCAATTGTAGACAACGCTGCAGGTGGTTCATTCATTGATATCTCTTTCCTTGATGCTCCTGACATGCTGAATAGAATGACCAAGCAGAATCGGTCTTGGCACACTAGGGATTTTGTAGTGGCTAGTCCAACTATTGCTGGTGGTGTAACTGCAGAGCAGTACAGAAGGGATGAGGAGTGAGATCAGGACATGGCCCACATAAAGACATAGATGGACTTGCTGACCAAGCACTTGCTGAGAGGCAAGACGAAAATGGTTAAGGCTGTGAAATCTCAGGGTACTATTTCTATAGGTGCCAATGCAGAGGCAAACTATATGAGTAATCAGGGGGGTTTCCAAGGCAATAACCAAGGGAACCAAGGTCGGAACTTCTATGACAAGCTTGATTATAAAGATAGGGAGTAGGGACACTGGAGAAACAATAATGACATGAGTGGTTTGTATGTTCCTCCTAGAAGTAGGGATGCTGTAAAAACTAGCTCTGGCAAGATGTCTATGGAGGACATGATGGAAAAGTTGTTGAAGGGATTTGAAGCTACCAACTCGGGAGTAACTACTATGAAGAGTGAATTCTCTACCCTCAGTCAGTCGGTTAGCTCACACTCTGCTTCTATTAAGAAGTTGGAGCAACAGATGAACCAACTTTATGCTCCACTGAACCAGAGAAAAACTGGTACTTTACCTAGTAATACAGTTCAAAACCCGCAAAATGGTGGTTCATGTATAGCGATTACCACTCGGAGTGGTAAGTTGTTATGTGACCCCTCTGTGGGCAAATCTGTGGAAAATAAGGTAAGTATTGATGAACCCAAAGAAAGTAGTCCAGTGAAGTCTGAGAAGCTGGATGGTTTTGTTGATATTTCAGAGAAAGAAGATGAGAAGAAGGAGGAAGTGGTGTTAAATACTATCCCTAGACCGCCACCTCCTTTTCCTCAATGATTGAAGAAAAAGGTCGATGAGGAAAAATTTGGCAAGTTCATGGCTATGCTCAAGCAATTAAAAATTAATATACCTTTGGTTGAGGCACTTGAGCAAATGCCAGGCTATGCCAAGTTTATGAAAGGCCTCATCACAAAGAAGAGAAAGGTCAGCAGTGAGCAGGTGGACAATCTCCATCATTGTAGCACAGTTTCCACATGATTCTTAGTGCAAAAGAAGGCCAACCTAGGTGCATTCACTCTTTCGTGCAGGGTTGGGTCTTTAGATATTGCAAAGGCATTATGTGATTTGGGTGCCAGCGTGAATCTGATGCCACTTGCTGTATGTAAGAAGCTGGGTTTGGAAGATCCAACACCTACTAACATGTGACTGGTGATGACAGATAGGTCAAGAAAGGATCCTGTTGGAATTTTGCATGATGTGTTGGTGAAAGTAGCAGACTTTATTCTTCATGTTGATTTTGTGGTACTAGATTGTGATGTGTACTTTGAGGTACCCATTATCTTAGGAAGGCCACTCTTGGAAACCCATAATTTTTATGTTTGAGCAAGTGTTTTTATTTTTTAAATTAGGATTTAGTATAGAGAAGGTAAAAAAAATGAAAAGGGTCAGCTGGAAGGTCATGACGACATCCGTGATAAGCCGCCAAAACTGTGACAAGCTATCACGAGTCCCGTTAGCTAGATCAGACTTGATAAATTCTCTGCCTACTATTGACAACGATCTTGATGGGCTATCAAAACCGTGAAAAGCCATCACAAATCGTCATCAGCACCAAGCCTAAAATCTGAAATTTGGGCCTAATTTTAATTAGATTTGACCCGGCCCAAATCGCAAGCCTTTTCAAATTTCCACCGCTTTTAACTTCTTTTTGTTTGGTTGTTTTTTCCTCAGTTAAAATAGTTTCCATTCTTGTCAAAACACTCTGAGCAAAACAAGTTTAATTTGTGTGTGGTTTGCACTTAAGAATCAAGAACATCTTCTTCCTTCACAGTTTTTCTTGTGCACTTAAGAATCAAGTCCCCAACAGGATTGAACCAAGTTTAAACTTGGAAAATTGCTAAAATTGCACATAGGGTTTGCAGTACAAGACCAAGGGTTGAAAAGATAGCTCACGATTCAAATTTAAGTAAATCTTGAGCAAGAATGGGGACCAAAAATTTAGTTAAAGTCAAAAGTGGGTTCTGATAAGTGTGATAACATCCATGATAGGCTATCACTATCGTGATGTCCTATCAGGAATGTCGTCAAAAGCTGACAAAACTGAAGTTGGTTCTGGATAATGCTGACGACAATCGTGATGGGCTATCACAATTATGATGGCCTATCATGAAGGTCGTTAGAAAGTGTTAAAATTTTTATTTTTTGGGTTCTGTCTGAGGTTGACGGCTTGTCATGAATTGTCGTCACACTTGAGGACTGAAACATAAATGAGCTTAAATTATTCATGTACATGTGTTTGTGATCTTTAGGGTTGACTAGCATTCTTCTAATGTCTCTAGGTACTCTAAAATGGCACCAAAAAGAAAGAGTCCCACAGAACCAAAGAATGCGGCCAAAGATGATGTACATCGTAAGCTCCTCAATGTGGAATCTGACTACAAGGAAGAGGAAGCCTTGCTTAGAAAGCTAAAGAAGAAGTAGAGTCCAAAGAAAACTCCACCACCTCTACCAATTGAGGTGGAGGACAGTGATTATACTGAGTCGACCACAGCTTCTGAGCAGGAGGGGTCTGAAAAAGGTGAGTCTGAACAGCATGAGTTTGAACATGCTGAAGCTTATAAAGAGGATAAAGAAGAATCGGAAGAATCTAAGTCCAAAGGAACAACTTTCGGGTCCCTATCCACTGAGCAACAAGATGATGAAGAGTCTCCACCTCAGAAGACTCTTATCAAATATAAGAACTCGGAAGTGAGGAATAATGCTAGATGAAAAATCCCTAGAGCTTAAGATATCTATATTGCTGGGTTGCAAAGAACTAATAGAAGGAATGCAAAGAGGCCAATCCAAGAATAAAAGATGATCATGACGAAAGGGTTGAGCAGATATCCTGAAATGGAGAAGAAATTCAAAAAATACAACTTAGGACGGACTACAGAAAGGGGAGGTTTATTTTTCCCCACACTGGTTCGGGAGTTCTATGTGAATTACCAAGCCCAGTTGGAGAATATATGCAAACCAGGTGAAAAAGTGCAGATCAGCCTCTTCTAGTGAGAGTTCAGGTGAGGGGTGTAAGCATTGATATTTTGACTAGAGCCATCAACAGATTGTTGCATGGTCCCGACTTCATGCCTCAGGCCACCACACCGTCATTTTATACTCGAGTAAAGAATAAGGACAAACAACGTCCTTGGTTGGCCAAAATCATCACTGATGGAGAACCATCTTGGATGACAAACCCAAATGAGAGAATTTGTAAGTCCTTGTTGACTCAGGAGGCAAAATTTCGATGGGGTATAGTGCGAGTTTGGCTAATGCCTACTGAGGAAGACAATATTCTGGGTTATGACCGTGCTATTTTGGTAGCAATTTTAGTATAGCATCTTCCCTTGAACTTTGAGGAAATCAGTGTAGATGAGATGAAGATCTGGATGTCGAGGGTCGACACTGCTTATCCTTTTCTGTGTCTTATTACAAAGTTGTGCAGAGCTGCTGAGGTGCCAAAGATTGTGGGAGTTGACGAAGACGTTCGTGCCCAAAAGATTCACAATCCCATCCGGTTTGATGAGATTCAGCCGGGACTTAGATCTGACAGGGGGCAGAGGTAGCAGCGGAACCATCGGTTACAGATGCAGGAGCAGCACCTCAGGTCAATGTGCAGGATTCTTTAGCATAGGAAGCTTCAGTGCCTGAGACTGAAGTCAATCCCTCAGTTTCTCCAGTAGTAATAGGTTTGGCATTTCAACCTATGGATATCAGGAAGTTGGCTAAGCAAGCAAAGTGGTGCGAGGCCCAGCTACATGCCTTCGCCAAACAGTTTGCTACTGCTGTGGACAAAAGAATCAAGGCTGCACTAGAGCCTTTTGTGACATTGCCTACGTGAGTTGCATATTTGGATAATAGATTCGATGCCCAGGCAAAAGAGATGATAGGTGCTGATCTTGCTACATTCAGGGCTACATTGGATAAGGTTAAGGCTAAGGTTAGGGTGTTGCAGCAGCACCAAATTATGATGCCAACAGGTTCGGTTGTGGAAGAATTGGAGGAAGAAATTCCTATACTTGATCTCATTGCAGACTCCCCAAAGAAAAAGAAGAAAAAGGGGGAAAGAAAGGCAAGAATAAGACAGAATATCCAGATAGTGAAGAAGAAAGAAAAGCGAAGAAGAAGGCAAAGAAGAAGGTAGAAAAGGAAGAGTTGAAAAAGGCAAGATTGGAGTATATGGCTGATAATAAGAAATAGGAAATAACCATTCGAGCTAGGGCTGCTGGTGCTTCATCTAGCCAGGCTCGGACCCCCGCCAGGTCAGATGCTCCTGATGGGGAGAAGACAACAGATGATATAGTAGCAGGGTCGAAGACCCAAGATCCACGTGCTTGACTGTCTTCTAGTATACCCTAATCCTTAGTGCATTTTTTATTATTATTAAGTTAAGGGTGTAGGGTAAATTGTTATTGTAACATAATCTATAGATAATTAGGAGTAGTACAAGTACTTGAGGCAGTTGGCTTATTTTGTGATTTATGAGTACTTCTCCAGTGGTCTGATCTATTGTGTACTATGTGAATTGCATTCATTGTGACCACTGTATATATTTTTGTGGCATTAGTATGGAAAATGAATGACCTTTGTTAAACAAATGCATGAACTGGATAAGTAGTGATATGCAAGATACTTGTGTGCCATGTGTGTGTAAGGTCTTGCTCAATTCCTGTTGTGCATTGAATCTAGAACTTGCCCGGTTAGTCGTGCTATGGTCATCGAATAGGAGTTAGGAAAGGATCATAGGCCGTTTTTTCATGTTAGCCCACGTTAGCCTAAATGACCTTCCCAATGTGAATAATATCCCTTGCTCCCCCTTTAAGCCTAAATAGTTTATTTTTTTATTGTTCAACTTTCACCTTCCCGTTTACATCACAATGAACCTATATTGGCCCTGGTCCTTCTTGGATACTATGCACCTTGACTTAGGTAAATAACCTAAGTTGAGGGTGGCTATTATAGGGGTGCGTGATGCAATCTGTGCATGAAGAGAGTTAGAATGAGAAGGATGAATAAAGAGTTGGGTGCGGTGATAAAGAAATAAAAAAAGAGAAAACTGTGTGAAAAATGATAAAAAGATAATCTATTAATTGAAAAGACCGCATCCATCTTGAGCATGCATGATCAATAAAAGAGGGAAGAAAAGAAGGTTAAGAGTTGAAACCCCTAGGGTCTATTGTAGTGTCAAGGAGACTTAGTCACTTTGAAATATCCATGAATATCATACCAACCCCTAGCCTACGTTACAAGCTTAAGAAAAGTCCTATTGTGATCCTAACTTACCTGTTTGAAGACTTGGGTACTGACTATAAGGGCAACCTTATGGCATTTGATGCGCAACGTTGGAACTTCGTTCTGAATGTGAGTCTTGCGTTTATCCCTGTGTGTATAAATTCTGATATGAGTGAAAAAGGGATTTCTTTGTTGTGAGGGCACACTAGGTATGTTGCTAATCACTGTCTTGTTTGGATAGTGTTATTTAGGTATGTGTTGGGTTGTTATTGCTGAAATTTATGCCATATCTTGATCCTTGTGAGTTGCATGGGCGTTTGCAATAATAGACACAGTTCCTCTTACTTTGACTGACCTTGAGGATGGTGTATGTATTCTGAACTGATATGAGTAGTTAGCTGCCAAATTGTACTTTGTCTACTCTTAGTTATTTTAAGGTTTCTTGAGGACAAATAATTGTTTAAGTTGAGGGTGTTGTTATGTGATCCCATGCTAACACATTTGAAGCTTTTAACTCTAAATAATTGCAAAGTCTTGAGCAACTTTAGTCGTTTTTCATTTGTTTACTTTGGTTTTGCAGTAAAAGTAGAGAAGAAGGAGAACCACAAATAAAGGAAGCAAAAATTATGAATCGGAAGCAAGTGAAGAACTAAGTGTGGCTGACGACATCTATGACACGTCGTCAGCCTGGTGATAGGCTATCAAGGATGCCGTCAAACTTAAACAAAAAAAGGGAGTTCATAAAGTTTTGCGATGACCTTCATGACACGCCGTCAAGATCCTGATAGGCCGTCACTATCGTCATCAACCTTAGGCAACATAAGCTGAATTTGCAGAGAAGCTGATGACGTTCGTGACAGGCCGTCAAAATCATGACAGGCCGTCACAACCACCGTCATCTATTTTGAAGAATATCTAAAACTTTAATTTTATTTCCTTATTTAGGGTTAACTATTTAAATCCTTGTTTTAGGGTTTTTCTATTATCCATCAATTAATTGACATATCCTACAACATACGACTTTTTTTTTTCTCTCTCTCTCTCTCAGACAAATATTTTGGTGGTTTGCCTTGTGATTCAATTGAAAGAATACTTTTGATTTCCTTCATTACTATAAGTTAATCCTTTCAATTATGAATTCAAATTGTGTGCTTATTTCCTGCATCATGAGTAGCTAAACACTCTTAACCTAGGTTATGGAATCTAGGGTTAGGTCATGATAACGTGTTGATTAATTACTCAAGGTTTAATAGGTGTTAGGATTTCTTGGTAAGTCTGATATTCTAACTCATGTCTGTTGGTTGCAAACAATAGACGTACCTACTTTGGTTTGATTGAGAAATTAATCATAAACAGTAGGAAGTGAATTATCGATAGGGACTCGGAAAGGCTTCGTTTAATAATCAGCATTGTAACAAGGTTGCTAAACCTGAGGTAAAATCTGGGCAGTGAGTTACGATTCCCTAAGTCTGAGAGGATTAGAAAATTAGATTCTTAAATAGGTCGAGAGACATTCGAGCATATTATCGATAGAGATAGCTTGTCATCCTAACCGCCGTGAGAACCTTGAGTTATTTGTAGCATCTGTCATATACCATAAACCCTAGTGAACATAATCCCGATTATTTCATAAAATATTGATTACAAACATTAATCTCAAAGTGACTAACAATTGTCTGAGATATTTAAACCCTCATTTTAGGAAACAGTAAACTACTAGTGAATTATTTCATAAACAACTTGAGTTCACACCCTATTCCTTGTGGGATTTGACCCCAACCTAGTTGGGTTTTATATTGACAACGATCGCTTACACCCATTCAAGAGTATAGTTTGAGCATTATTAGGAGACCAAAATCATGGCATAAACCTTGCGAATGAACAACCCGATAACCAATTAGACTGTGATAAGAATAGAGAATTGTATGATTGTTCAAAATGCCTCAATCCTAGAATCATTATCATTATTGATTACAACCGTTGCTTGCTTAGCTCTAGTCACCACTATTTATTTCTTGTTTAATAATTTACATTTTTATTCATAAATTAACAATCATCAAGATACTCTCAAGCACTTAATACCAATTTGTCTCAAACTAAAAGTTGACTAAATTTCTAGTTTATTAGTCCTCTTGGGAATGATATCTGACTGTCTAAGTCTTTATACTACTTGTACGATCATGTACACTTGCGTGTGTGTAGGGACGCAACAATAAGCATCTTCAAAAACCCGTGTAAGAAATCATCCAAAAAGAGAATCATATTAAGATTTTTAACTAAATTACACCAATCTTTAAATGACTTATCATCACTTTTGAGAAAACAAGTATTGGCATAATCTAACAAGAATGTGTATTCAAAAAGTTGAGTAGAATAAGTAAATAAATTAATACTAAAGTTAGCATCAATTAATTCATTTTCATGTGTAGGATCATTATAATCTTCCCACGTTGTATCCCATAGTGGATTACTATATACCTTGTAGCCTTCAAAATTTGCTACCTCATCAACTTCTCCAAAAATATCACTATGTCCATCACTAAAAAAAATCATGTTGTCTTCACATAAAATATCATCTTTATGGAGAGGAAAATCAATATACAATGAAAAATCAAAATATTTAAATTAACTCTCAAAAATAAATGTCCTCTTTCACAAGATTATCCATGATGTGATCTCTACGAGTGAAAAAAGAGACAGGATGAATAATACTATACATATTCAAAGAGTCACTTTTTTGGCCTTCAAACTCATTAGTTCTCACATTATTAGTCGGCAACAAATTAGCAGACATTATTTTCAACACTAACTTGAGGTTAACTAAATAAGTCACAGGTCTTGTCATGACCCAAACACCAAGAGTGAAGATGACACTTATCGCGACAAGCCTTGACAAGTAAGCCTATCACCCAAACTAATATAAAAAGAAAACACAACACCAAAAACCAAGGTAAGGCTTCTAGAATAAAGTCAAACCATACATATACACTAATAGCAGAAAAATACATGACAAAGATACCATAAATCTCCCAAATCTAATGTTACAGTGTAAAAATCAACTAAGTACATCTCAAAGTCAAAATATACAACTAATAGCCCAAAAGGAACATAATCTATCTCAAAATATAAAAACAAGACATAAACAAAATAAGGAGAGGTAGTAGATCAACTCTGGAAGCATAGACTGACCGTTACCTCAAAAATACTCCAAACACCGCTCGAATCAGCTACCCCGCAATGCACTAGTACCTGGATCTGCACCAAAAAATAGCATAGTAGGGGTGAGTACGGTCTACTTTTACTCAGTAGGTATCATAGGTCTGTCGAGCAAATTAGAAAATAAAGTATATAAATACACACTATAAGCATGTCACCTACAATTAGAAAATATCCCAAATAATTGTCTACACTATCTCCACTAACAGTTCTAAAATATACACATATAACAGATACAAGTATAGAAAAGAAGCACAAATGAATATTTATCAAATCAAGAATGAAAATACAATATAAAATGTGCACAATATATGAAATGCAATAAAGATGATGATGATAATGTGATGCACGAGGTTGTCACACAACCTCCATATACACCGACCAAGCTATGATCTTAAGGTAGGACCCATGGTGGGTTCATCAACCCATAAACAATTGAATATCCAATACCAATCCAATATTCATAACTCCTCTCCAACACTTACATCGGCAGAGGGTTTTTATAGATGTCACATTTTATGTCAGAAAAGCCTGTATTTCCACAGTGGTACTAATATTTTATGAATTTATATGATATAAGAATGTAATGCTCATAACCAACCAGAGTGAGAATTTTCAAGTCCAACCAATATATCTAAAAATGTGTGAAAATTTACTCAATACGCCAACCATTCATGAATCCAATTAGTCCATAAACCAATAAAGTAAGATATACAAAAATATACCATTTGATACCACATAAATACCAACTTAGACATTTTTCATCAAGAAGAAAAAAACCAATTATATAATTACCAAGCCAATAACATCATATAAGACCCCACATGATCGGAATAGCAAATAAGGTCTGAAACCACTAAATAACAACAACATAAACCCCCCACATGGGCACAAAACAATAATAAATTCATTTCTATGATTAGTTCCCATACCCATAACATGCTTTTATATCAATATTAATTACCCAGCCCAGTCTGAAGAAATTTAATCCATAGGCTATCTCGAATGAAGAAAATTGAGTCCAAAAGCCTTCAACACAGAGCCTAGCCCTTATGAACGAACTCAGAATCAACTAAAACATACAAATATAGAATCTATGCATCAAAAGGAAGCCAATAATACCCATATTGTCCATTTCTAGATCGAGGTCAAATCAGACTCCCGAAATGGATTTTCGAAAAAGAAGGGTAAACCCAAAATTTTAATTCAAAAATATATTACCCATGATTGAAGGAAGCCATAAAAGAAAACCTAAGTGAAAATAGGTTGAAAATGGGATTTAGATCAAAGAATTACTAATTTAGGCCTTCCTGATCAAACTCCCCAAATTCTACTTTTGAAATCGAGTTTTAACAAGTTTTAAATGACACAAATCAAAGAAACATAATTGAAATAGGGATTAGGAGCTTACCCAAGCTTGAAAATAGAGGAAATCACCCAAAAACTCTAAAACCCAATGCTCCAAATGTAAAAAATGGTGAAAAAATTGAGAAAAAGAATTTATATACTATACGAACTCTTACTGCTAAAACGGACAAATGACCGCTTTAGTGGTCACTGCTAAAGCAGTTAAGTTCCATGTTAGCATTACCTGGTGTGCAGGCCTGTCCACTTTAGTGGACATGGGACTGCTTTAGCGGCTATCACTAAAGCGGACAAGGCAAGAAAAACTATCCCACCCTATTTGGAGTTGAGCTGTTAAACAGTCAAGTGGTGCTTTAGCCCTTACCGATAAAGCAGCCAAACTAACACTTTAGCGGTTGCACTAGCTGGCTGGTGTACCAGCTGAACTTGAAAAATTTCCAAGTCTCTGTGGATCCCTCAGAATTTATCCAAAATCCCATGAAAGCAAACGAACTATGTTACCCCACCAAATTTAATATTCCAAACTCATTGGTGATATCAAATTTTTAAAAAATATTCTTTTCAAAAAATTTACCCTCGAGATCTAATTTCACAACTTTTCGAATCGAGGGTTGAAATGAGATAACATAGCCTTAAAAATACACCAACCATGTTACCAACCTAAAATCGATGTTTCGGATTTGTTGGCACAGAATAAGAAATATTGACCTAAGTCAACTATAAAGGCTTTTTAGCCTCCAAAAATCACAAACTCATACAAATTGCACTGAGATGCATTGGAAACCCTGCTAATCATCACCAACCCCAGATATACTACAAAGTAACCATGGAAGGGGTAAAATGGTCAAATCAAATAAAAATAAATAATTTTAAAAAATCACCAAAAATCAAGTCATTACATCATACACCACTAAGAATCTAGTTCTTCCTCAACCTATAGGTAAGGGAAATACCTGAATCATCGAAAAGCTAGGGATAACTACCATGCATATCGGGCTCAATCTCTCAAGTAGCCTTATCTACAAGTCAATGTCTCCACTGGACCTTAACCACTGGACTATCTTTAGAATGCAAACATCTAACATCCCTGACTAGAGTAGAGATGGGCTCTCAGCAAAAGACAACCTCTCATCTAACTAAACTGAATCCTAAAAAATGACATGAGACTAGTCCAAAATACAACACCGAAGCATGGAAACATTAAAAAACTAGATGAATAACTAAAAAATTTTAGGGTAATGATAACTCATAAGCCACATCCCCTACTGTACGAAGAATCTCAAAAGGTCCAATATACCTAGGGCTAAGCTTGCCCCTCTTCCGAAACCTCATCACTCTCTTTATGGGAGAAACTTGAAAAAAGACTTGATCACAAATACTAAACCTCAAGACATAAAGTCTACAATCCATATAACACTTCTGCCTACTCTGAGCTGCTCGAATTCTATCCTGAATGATCCAAACTCTATCCAAAGACTCATAAATCAAGGCTGCAACCTCAAATCAACCAATTAGATGCCTACCATACAAAGCCTTAATGAAGTTATCTCAATATTGGATTGGCAGCTAGTATTGTATGCAAACTTTGCCAAAGCTAGATTTAACTCCCACTAACCTCCAAAGTTCATGACACAAGCGTGGAGCATATCCTCTAAAACCTAAATAGTTTACTCTAGCTGATCATCAACATGGGGATGAAAAGTCGTTCTAAGATCAATTAGGGTACCGAGCTATTCTTAAAAAGTCTTCCAAAAGTGAAATGTGAACACTAAACCTTTATCTGAGATGATAGACACTGGAACACCATGAAGATGAACCATCTCACAAATATAGCTATGGGAAAACCTCCTTGCACTGAAAGAAACCTAAACTAGAATGAAATAAAAAGATTGGTTAACTAATCCATGAAAAGTAAGAGGCAACCAAGTCACAAAGTCTATAGTGATCCATTCATATTTCCACTCGAGAATGTGTAACCTCTAAAGAAAACCATCGGCCTTAAATGCTCGGCCTTCACCTACTGACAACATAGTCTGCTACATCCTTCCTTATATTAGTAATGAGTGGCAAGTTTTCCACTTATTTATATCCAAATTCTTGCATACTATAATAATTTAATTGTGTAAATAAGACTAATCCTCCATTAAATGCATTAATGTACAGTTTTTATGATTTTGTAGGGAATATGATTAAAATGAGTTGAGATCAAGCTGGAGGAGAAAGAAAGTGGAAAAAATAGAGTAGAAACTGAAGATCAAATGACTCTTAGGTACCACGATCGTGACCTGAGAGTCCTGATCGTGGTCAGCCAATAAAAGTCAGCATATGGTGATCACACTAAGATGCCATATGATCGCATAAGTGCGATTGCGACCACGAGGTGCTGATAGCAATTGGCCAAAAATTTTCAATGGTAGAATTATAATTTCATTCAGCGAAATTGTAAAACTTCAAAGGGAAAAATCCTTGCACATTTTCAGTATCTCTAAACTAATTTTCCAAGTGTGGGTAGAGAGAAAACAATCCATATTAAGGAAATAAAAATTGTTGGTAATTTTTCCAAGGGATTTTTAGTTGTAATTTGAAATTGAAGTTTGGATTTAATCTTTCTTTGTTTCTCAATGGATGTATTGAATACCAACTTGGGTATATCTCCCCTTTTTCATTTCATGAGTAGCTAAATTATTATCTTAGGCTTATGTCTAGTTAGGTGATCAATATTGTGTGGGGGTTAATTGTTAGTCCAAATAACTAGTTAAGGATGTTGGGTTTTGCTATTACTCTAGTTTTGAATTGAAAATTATGGGTGAAACCCTCAATTATCTTGGATCCTATATCATCCTTGAAAAGGGATATGGGTGATGAGTAATTATGAACACAATTTGAATTAGCTTCTATCATGGCATTATCTTAGAAATAGGGATGTTATTGGATTGATTATGTTCATAAGCATTATCTTAGAAATAAGGATGCTAGTATGAGGTTTGGATTGATGAATTTGTCATGCTCATGAGGTATTCAAAAGAATCCATGAGTGAAATTTAGTGTTTTCTTGAAAGACTAATATTGATACCATAAATCAATCCTACCCCAACCCTTAACTAAAATGTAGACTAACTCTTGATTACCCATACATGACTAACACCTAAGATAGCATAACCTCAAGTTTCTCTTAATTTGATTCACCTATCACTTGTTCAACCTCTTATTAATATTATTCTGTGATTTTGTTTAACAAAGATTTATACCAAACCACCATTTACATTTATGCTTTCTTAGTTTCACATTATGAATTAACACATAGTTAACTCTCAACACACATAGGTATGGAAAACTAGTTTACACTCTTTGTGGATTCGACCCCAACTCTTGTTGGGTATTTATTAATGACAACTGCCTTGTATCGAAATAATGTTTTAATCTAAGCATTATAAAAAATTGCGCCGTTGACGGGGAGTGAAGCTTAGTTTTCACTATTGCAGTGTTTTTAGTGAACTTAGGTTAGTATTAGTGCTTTTGTTTACCTTATTTGTTGTTTTTGTTCTTTAGTTAGATGATCTTAGAAGTAATCACAATACTATGAGCCACAATGGGAGCAATGATGGCTTATTTGATGGTCACCGCAAGAATGAAGATCATCCTAATAATACGGGGCGTGCTAGTGCCATCCGCATCCCACTGACCGAGGGAAATAGAGTAATCTATATTATTAGTATGATTCTTCATATGTTGCAAATGAAAGGTCTATTCGTGGTCCAAGCATATGAACATTCCAACTTATATTTGAAACTTCATTGAGGTGTGTGCCCCATTTGATATTGTTCATATTACTCAAAAGTTTATTTGGCTAAGGATTTTACCATTCTTTATAACAAGTGAAGAAGCATTGTAATTGAGATCTCTACCCATCAAATCTATTACATCTTGGGTCAAACTTATGGAGGCCTTTTTGGATTGATATTTTCCCCATATAGAATGCTATAGCTAAGAGATGAAATCACCAATTTTAATCAACTTCGTGGTGAGCCCTTATATGAGGTGAAACAACGCTTTAATGAAAAATTGATGCAATGACCTAACTATAAAGTCCCAGATAAGATGCTCCTCCAAATATTTTATAGGTTATTAGACCAACTAAATAAGACAGTGGTGGACAATTCATCGGTTGGTTGTCTTGTGAAGTTGTCATAGAGTGTTGGGAAAAATCTACTTGAGCAAGTCACTAAGCAAAATCAAGGATAGCGCAACTGGGACTCTGAGCTGGCCATAGGGTCTCCTGCCGCATCTTATGTCAGCAAATAGCAAAGAAAGAAGGATGAAAAAAGGAATGAAAATATGGACAAGGTGATGACCCAATTGGATCAAGGTTGGAATGATCAAGATTGAGATCGTGATAGGTGTGATAAAGAAAGGGATAGATATTGAGATTAAAGGACAAAGAGAGAAGTTATGATAAATATGTGCCCCCTCATGATTGTATCAAGGACAAAGAATCAAGCTTGGTGGACCCAAAGAAATTTAAAATCGAGGATGTGTGTGCTAGAATTTTGATGTGTGTTGAAGGTACCAACAAAATAGTAAGGGAGATAAAGAGTGACTTTTCTCAACTTAACCAAACGGTCATTTCACATTCAGTTTCCATAAAGCAATTGGAGACACAAGTGGGGCAAATTTCAACCCAACTCAATACTAGACCAAAAGAAGGCCTACCACGTGACATAGTGGTAAATCCAAAGAATGATGCCCAATTTATAGCTACAGTTATGGGAAGTGGTAGAAATTTTGGTTAGCATGTGGTTGAAGTTGAGGAAAAGTCTCTTAATGATCAAATGAATGTGATGAGGAAGCAATCCAAAATACCAAGTGATGGTGCTTCAAAGTCTCTTGAAGAGGGTGATGAGGAACCAATAATAGTTGAAAATAATAGTGATGAGGAGGAAACTCCTAAAGTGATTGATGGTGACAAGAAAATAGAGAATGAACCTCAAAGTGTTCCATTGCCCCTAATGAAAATTCCTTTACCCTTTCCACAAAGGTTGAAGAAGAAAGACAACAATGCCAAGTTCAAAAAGTTTATTGCAAAGCTTAGCAACCTCTTAATCAATATTCCATTATTGGAGGCTCTTCAAGAGATTTGGGGATATGCTAAATCAATGAAGAACTTGGCGTCAAAGAAAAGGCTTGTGTATGGTGAGACTATTGAATTTACCCATATCTATATTGCTATTATGACAAATGTCATGGCGGAGAAAGAAAAAGACCCGTGTGCATTTACAATTCCTTGTGCCATGGGGATGCACAAATTTGAAAAGGCATTGTGTGACCTTAGGGCGAGTATCAACTTGATGCCATATGTCATATATCAAAGTCTAGATTGGGAGCTCCCACATCTATCACTATGAGACTTTTGATAGCATACCGGTCCATAAAAAAATGGTGGGCATATTTTATGATATGTTGGTTAAGGTTGACTGGTTCATCCTCCCGGTAGATTTTATAGTCCTCAATTGTGATATCAATTATAAGATACCAATCATAATTGATATACCATTTTTAGCAATCGTAATAGCTCTAATTGATATAGAGTGTGGAGAAATAATATTTCAAGTGTATGATAATGAAGTCTCTTTCCGTGTGTACAAAACCAAAAAGCAACCAATAGAGCTACAAGTGGTGTATGTAATTGATGTTGTGGATTAAGGAGTAGATATTTGGTTACTTCAACTTAAAAATCTAACTTGATGATTGATTGACGTCGTGCAATTGCGGATGGGATGACTGAAAAATAGGGGATATGAAACTAGTCTTAAGTGCTGCAATTGCGGTCACTAGATAGAGATCATAAGCTTGAGACTAAGTTTATCCATAATTAAACCTTAGGTCCTGCATTTGTGGTAAGTTGGTGGTGATTATGATCCCCGCATGATCGTAATCTTGATGGCTTGACCACGATCGCAGAAAGAGCTATTATAAAATGGGAACCATCTTTTTTTGCATCATTATTAAGAGGCTCTTAAGTGCTAGGAATCCACTTTTGCATCCTAATATCTGGTATGTTCCTCTAATCTCCTCTTTAATATTAATCTGGTCTTAGAATGCATGTTTAGGACAATCGCCTTAATCTATGAATTATGTACTTAATGTGTGTTTAAATTGCTATTGTTTGATGTGGTGACTATTGTAGTGGTGTTCACCTCATTGGGGAAGTCTTGAGTACCCAAAAATTGTTCAAAATAGGGATGAATTTTAGGTGCACGCCAAGTGTTTGGAAAAATACCCAAATGAGTTCCTTGATGGTTTTTCCATGTTTAAGAGGCATAACTGAGTGTTTACGTATTGTGTTTCATGTTCTTAGTATCATTTACTGGTTAGGAACAAAAATTGGTGTAGAAAATTTGCTTGTTTTAGTTGAAATCATTTTAAGCCAACAACCCTAGGTACCGCGATCGCAGTCACCAGGGTGCGATCATGGTAGCGTGATCACGATCCAATGTCCCACGATCGCAACATCTAAGAGTTGTATGCAGCTATGTCCAAAACCTTGAATTCTCATTTTAAGCTCTAATTTGACCTGGGAACCATTACATAGGACTGTTTTCACATGTTGATATTGACTATTAAGGTTTTTTGTTATTTTTAGTTTTTAAAGATAAAGATGGCAAACTATGATCAGATTCGATTCATGGCCTGCGAATGTAAGAAAGTGTATAACAAGGACCTCTCTAGGAGAAAGTTGCTCCATGAGTGGGGCATATCCTTGGTAAATGTACCTGAGAAGCTCCAGCCTTTCATGAGAGGCTGTTAGCCATTGGGTGGAAGTGCTTTTCCGCAAACCCATTGCGAGCCAATGAGAATTGGAACAAGGAATTCTACATAAATCTCAGCATAGTGAATATCTCTAAACTAATTATGAGAATTCAGGGAAAAGAAGTTCATTTTGGGTCTGAACAGATCAATGAATTATACAGGATACTAAATGCTGATATGACAGGGTTTGAGGACAAGAGTTGTTCCCTAGAAAGCTAGTTAGTTGCAAAACTATGCCCAGGAAAAGAAGTCGTATGGGACACCACAAAAATAGAGATAACTTGGAATGAGTTCTCTACTACGGCTCGGATCAAGTTGACTATCATCTACATCCAGGTTTCTCCATTCACCAACATCACTTATATCTATGTTATGCGTGCTCAGATGGTAGCTTGACTCTTGGATAACATTCTTTTGAATGTTGGTCGATTTATGCTCTCAAATATTAGGCATTATAAGAACAGAGACAGCCCAACACTCATATTTCCATCTTTGATCACGGAGTTATGTACAAGGGTCGAGGTTGAAGAGTACCTAGGGGACAACTAGGTATCCCCAACGACTCCAAATTTCCCTTTGAAGATTCATGGTGAGGGTTCTCTTTAAAAGGAAAAAAGGAGGAAGATCGACTTGGGTAAGTCAGTGGATGACGATATCAACCCTTGTCGGCCATCTATAACTGGGCCATTTGAGAAGCTCTTAAGTGAGATGATAGCAATCTACGAGCTTGTGTCTGGGTTGCCCACGGGGCTGGGAGAGACTTCTACTACTCATCATTCCTATATTGCACAGACTGATTATGAGAGGTTTCTAGCAGACCATAAAGAGCAAGGATCCACTATATCCATACTTGAGTGAGCCTACTCTTTCTTAGCACGATTGGATCTATTGCTCTAGGATTCTCAGGATAGAATAAGGAAAAGGGAGAAAAAGAGACAAATTTTCACCCATATGTGGAAAGGGGTGAGGGGCCTGTAGAATATCCTAAAGCCCAAAAATAGACTTACTTCTCCAAGAGTAGATACTGATGATGAGGTCTGAGGAGGATGAACCACAGTCTGATAATGATGTTGAGAGGACAGCTAGTGATGGCAATGCTTGATGCAGTTTCAAAGAGCCCTTTAAACTCTTTTTATGCTTTCATGATTATGTAGTGAGGACACGGCAAAGTTTTAAGTTAGGTTTGTTGCCCGTCTCCATATTTATTCCATATTTTGTGATTTCTTGGTCTGTATTATTTTGGATGCTCATTTGGATGTATTTATTTTTATTCAGATAGTTTGATATTTATTTGTTATGGACAATTTAAGTTAATTTGGGTTGTAATATTGGGTGCCCTTATGGTGCCTAAAGTTTGTGGATTAGTCACTTTTATTTTCCATTTCTAGTTTTTATTTCTTTTAACAATGATATTGGACGAACCTTTCCCTATGATAGATTGAGTGGCAACATTCATAAGGAAAAATCATCGTGTTAGGGATTTGATCCATAGATGTAGGGGATGTCTGAGTACCCATAGCATTATAGATTTGGGATTTCCATTATTCCTATGGTAAAGTCTGAGTAGTCATATGGTTTGCCCTTGCGAGAGACAAAATATGAGATGACGACTTGATTTGGTGATAATAATAGCCATATTGCATGATGAAATAAGAAATGTGCATCCTTCTCCGTACAATTTTTTTTGTGTAAATCAAAGGCATGGATGTGAATAATTGTGTGCTTTATTCTCTTTTGTGACTCCAAATTCTTTAGTAGCTGGTCTATCATAAATAACTCCTTTTGTCTCTTGTAGGAAATGCAATTGATCCTTCTTGAAAGTTATATTCCATGTGTGTTGAGTTTAGTTGATTTTATTCTCATGCTTACTTGTGTCATCTAGAACTTGCCCCGTTGGTCTTTCAAAGCTAATCTTAATTACACATGGTTAGAGGAATGATCTTAGGACTTCTTCGTAATCATGGAAAACTACTTTAGCCTAAAATATCCTACCCATGCTAAAATAGAATCCCTAGTCCCCCCTTTTGAGCCTTTGGACCTCTCTTTGGTAACCACATTACAAGTCTTGAACCATTTTAACTTTATCCCACATTTGAACCCCAACCTCCTTGAACTTTAAAAATGCAACTTGAGGCTAAAATCCTAAGCTGGGGATAGTAAATCTTAGAAGAGGTGATCTTGGGCCACGGTATTGTAAGAGAGTGCCTAAAAGTTTAGAATAGGAATAAATGATTAAGATTAAGAAAAGGTTTAATTAGGGAAAGAAAAGCATGATTGTGCAAAGGAAGGAAATGAAAAGAAAATGTTTTTGATTAGTGGGTGAGTCAATGTGATCAAAGTAGGCACATGAGTAAATTAAGAATGAATGTAGTGGCCTATGACCCAATGTTTGGTTTAATAGTGTCTTATGTGGAGTTCAAGAAGGGTGTAGTCACTTTTATCCCAAAGGTTGCCTTAATTACAAGCTTGACAAGTCCTTCGAGATCTCTAATCAAGTGTCTTTGAGTTAGTGGTGATTGAAAAATAGGGCAAGCATATGGCATTATACTTGTTTGTATTGAGAGATTCTTTGTGAGAGTGTGTGCTTGCACTTTAGTCCCTTGTTGTATGATAGAAACTATGGTGTATTGGGACTTTCTTTGGTGAGGAGTTATGTAGTATAATTGAGGTGGGTGAAGTTGTCATCTTCCAATAATGAGGCAAAGTAGTGTAGTTGAGTCGCTTTTGATAGAGAGTCACTTCTAGAGAGTTAGTAGTTGTTGTGTGATTGTTCTTAAAAGTCTTTTGCATCCTTGAAAGTGTGATTAATTTTGAGGGAGTTATCCAAATAGTTTTTCCCATGCTTGAGGGCTAATTGGTGGTGCTAATTGAGTTTGGAATCATAGTGATCATTTGGTTCTAAGAGTGGGCTTATAAGTTGATTAGTCTTACTAAGTATAGAGTAATGATGCTTATGGACAAGAAAAGTTTTAAGTTGGGGGTGTTGATGAGTCGCAAATTTGTCACTCATTTATATCCAAATTCTTGCACACTACAATGATTTAATGGTGTAAATGAGACTAATCCTCCATTTAAATGCATTAATGTCAAGCTTTGTGATTTTGTAGGGAATATGATGAAAATGAGTTGAGATCAAGCTGGAAGAGAAGGAAAGCGGGCAAAAAGGAGCATGAGTTGAATATCAGATGACTCTCAGGTACTATGATTGCGACTTGAGAGTCGTGATCATGGTCAATCAATAAAAGTCAGCATATGTTGATCACACCAAGAAACCATGTGATACCAGAAGTACGATCATGACCAGGAGATGGAGATCACGATTGCCTGGGAATTTTTAAGGGCAGAATTCTAATTCATGCCGCTGAATCTCAAAACTCAAAAAGGAAAAACCCTTGCACATTTTCAGCATCCTTCAACTAATTTTTCAAGTGTGAGTAGAGATAAAACATTCCACATTGAGGAAAGAACAACTATTAGTAATTTTTTCCAAGGGATTTTCAGTTGTAATTTGAAATTGCAGTTCGGATTTGATCTTGCTTTGGTTTTCAATGGATGCATTCAATGCCAACTTGGGTATATCTCCTCTCTTTATTTTCATGAGTAGCTAAATTATTATTTTGTGGTTATGTCTAACTAGGTGGTTATTACTGTGTAGGGGCTAATTATTAGTCCAAATAACTAGTTAAGGATGTTGGATTTTGATATTACTCTTGTTTTGAATTGAAAATTGTGGGTGAAAACCCCAATTGTCTTGAATCCCATATCATCCTTGAAAGAGGGACATGGGTAATGAGTAATTATGAACTACAATTTGAATTAGCTTCTCTCATGGCATTATCTTAGAAATAGGAATGTTATTGGATTAGATATGTTCATAACCATCATCTTAAAAATAAGGATGCTAGCATGAGGTATTGGATTGATAAATTTGTCATGCTCATGAGGTATTCGAAAGAACCCATGGGTGAAATTTAGTGGTTTTTTGAGAGACTAACACTGATACCCTAAATCTAACCTACCCTAACCCTTAACTAAAACTTGGACTAAGGGCTCATTTGTTTGCACTTAATGGAGGTCTGAATTTGAATGGTTCAGACTTCAGACCATTAAGTGCATTTGTTTTTTTATCAAGATTTTAGCTTTTAATAGGTCTGAATAGTTCTTAATCATTCAGATCTAGAATCAAGTCTTAATAGGTCTGAAGAGGCATTCTAGTGTTGGATAATATTCACTTTGTTCATAATCATCAATCACGACCACTAACTACCTCTTTCACCACCACCATTATCAATCACTACCCACCACCACCAACCACCTCCACTATCGATAACAAATATCGCTACCAACCATTATTGTCAAGCGCTACCACACCTACTACCTCTATTATTCTAATTATATTCATCAGTACCACCACCGTCAACACCACCACCATCATCAACCACTGTCGGTCAATCCCTACTATCGACCAACTCATCTATCAGAACTAGCAACACCGCTAACTACCATTAATACCTCGCAACCTCCATACATTCTTCGGCCGCCACCATCATTGTCACTAGTAACACCACTTCTACCATCACTTCAACCACTACCATCGCTATAATTGATCTCTACTAACAACCATCTCCACCATCATAACTAACAACATCTCCAACTAGCGCCAATACATCGTCAACCATCATGCATTTATTTTCCATCTATCACAATCAACACCTCCAACTACTAACATCAAGAAACGTCACATCACATCCACCACCACCACTATCAATCGTCACCAACATAACAGTCACTATAATACCAACCATCACAACTATCAACAGCAACATTTCTAATCCCTAACATCAATCGTTGTCACCGCAACCACCATTATAAACCATCTCCATTATCATTAAAAAAATTAATATTTTTTTCAATCAAATAATAATTTTGTTGTATTAAATTATAAACTTTTCTGATATATAATAAGTTTTTTATTTGAATTATATTTTTTATTTTATTGTATATACAAATAAAATCTTCTTACACATTCAGATGTTGAAAAACAAATAGTCTTTATCATTCAGTTTTTACATCTAAAGACAACATTTTAATCATTAAGATGTGTATTCAGATTCAGACGTCTGAATCTTAAAAAAATAAATGCAGCCTAACTCTTGATTACCCATACATGACTAACCCCTAAGATAGCATAACACTAAGGTTTCTCTTAATTTGATTCACTTATCACTTGTTCAACCTCTTATTAGTGTTATTGTGTGATTTTGTTTAACAAAGATTTACACCAAACTCCCCTTTTATGTTCCTATTTTATTTTAGTTTCACATTATAGGTTAACACATAGTTAACTCTCATACATATAGGTATCGAAAACTAATTTACACTTCATGTGGATTCAGCCTCAACTCTTGTTGGGTATATATTGACGATAACTGCCTTGCCTCAAAATAATGGTGTAAGTTGAGCGATATCAACCTCCCCACCAGTAGTGTTGTATCAAGTCACGATTCATCTTAGTCACTCTCGAATGGATAGAATACATAAAAAAAATGAGCCTCCTCCAAAATCAATCTAATCCAATTACCTACTCTGGGCACACAAATCGTCCTCCAATTTTCAAAACACCATTTGCATCAAGTGAGGCTTCCTTAGACTCTCCGCTCAACACCTTATCCCAAACCATTCTCAACCCAACATCATCAAACTAATGAGCTAGAATATGCTTCATCAAGGAACACCTAGCCTCAACAAATGTGAAAACACACCCAGGTGTCGAAATATCAAGCCTAACCATCTGGTTATCCAAAGACTGAAACTCTATGGCCAAAGGCCTCTCCTAGGTCAAAAGATAGGCCAAGATACTTATGCTAGTCGACTTCTGTCTCAAGGCAAGAACGTTATTAACCTTACCCGGATGATAGAGAAAATTAAGGTCATAATCCTTAAGTAACTTAATCCAGTGACTCTACCTCTTACTAAGTTCCCACTGGGTGAAGAAATACTGAAGGCTACAATTATCTGAGAAAATCTCACAACGGACTTCATACAAGTAGTGCCTCTATAACTTTAAAGCAAAAACAACTGCGCACAACTCTAAATCATGGGTAGGGTAATTCCTATCATGGGGATTTAACTAACAAGAAGAATACACAATCACCTTATCCTCCTGTATCAACACAACACCTAACTCAACACTTGAAGTATCAGAAAAGATAGTAAAACCTACGTGGTCCTTAGGTAAGGTTAAGATAGAAGCTGAAGTTAACAAGTACTTTGGCTTTTGAAAGCTGACCTCACAAGCATCAGAATACTAAAATTAAATCTTTTCTAAGTCAAATTGGTCAATGGAGTCACAATAGATGAGCAACCCTCAACAAAATACCAATAGTAACCTACTAAACTAACAAAACTCTGAATTTTGGTATGAGAAATAGGTCTAGCCCAATCACGAACCGCTGAAATCTTGGATGGATCAACCATATACCTCCCTTGGTCACCACATGACCCTAAAAGCAACCATCCGCCAACCAAAACTCACACTTGGAGAACTTAGCATACAACTACTTATCCCTCAATCTCTGAAGTACAATCCGTAAATGCTCCTCATGATCAGTCACACTCATAGAATAAACCAAGATATGATTTGTAAATACAATAATAAAAGAGTTAAGATACGGTCAAAATACTCGATTCATAATCTCCACGAATACGGCTGGGCCATTGGACATGACCAAGAACTCATAATAATTGTACCGAGCCTAAAAAGTTATCATTGGAATATTCAAAGCTCTAATCCTCAAGTGGTGATACGTAGATCTCAAATCAATCTTTAAAAACACTGAAGCACCCTGAAGTTGATCGAACAAATCATCAAACGAGAAAGGAGATACTTATTCTTAATCATCACTTTATTCAACTATTGATAATCCATACACATATGCGTAAACCCATTTTTTTCTTCACAAACAAGATAGGCATACTCCAAAGTGATACACTAGGTTGGATAAATTTATTATCCAACAACTCCGCAACTGATGCTTTAATTCCTTCAACTCTACAGGGGTCATTCTACAAGGAAGAATAGAGATAGGTTTGGTGTCCCGCTCAACATCAATAGTAAAGTCAATATCACAGTCCGGAGGCATACTAGGAAAATTAGTAAGGAATATACCCATGAACTCCTATAAAATACAAATAGACCCCAAAGAAGGTGGTAAAGCTACACTAGTCTCACGAATATGAGCCAAATAAGACGACCTTCTTCTCTCAACCAAGCAACGAGACCAAATGAAAGATTTAACTCTCTTGGGATCTGAATGAAGCACACTCTTCAAAGCTATCATTGGCACATTCGATAAAGCTAAGGTCACAGTCTTAGCACATTAGTCTAGGATTATGATAAGGAGTAAATCAATCCATACCCAAAATGATATCAAAATCTATCATATCTAAGATAATCAGATCTACCTAAGTCTCGCGACCTATAAAAGTCATAACACAATATCGTTGCACCTGATCCACCTCTAAAGAGTCATATATAGGGAAAGATGCATGGATAGGCATAGAAAAAGGCTCACTAGTCGAATCAAAACACGAAGCCACATATGCAGACACATACGAGAAAGTTGACCTTAGATTGAATAACACATATCCAGATCTCAAACAAACTAGGATGATACCTATGATGACAGAGTCGGAAGCCTCTACCTCTAGTATGGATAGTATAGAATAGCAATGTCCACGACTATCACTTGATTGAGTAACCCCGCGACCACCACCATAGGCATTACTAACTCTACCTCGCACACCTCTAGTAGAACCTCTACCTTTCACTATTAATATTAGAGTAGGCCTAAAAACATGGTGGGAATAGTCCTTGGCCAAATAGCCAGCCTTATCACACACAAAGCAAACTCTGCGACCCAACTCAATAGGGAAAGGTAAGGCTAAGCTAGAACAACCACCCAAAGTTATTGAACCAGAAGACCCACTACCTAAACCCTACAAAGATGCTTGAACGGGTTAAACATGATAGCATGGTAGCCTCTAGAATCTCTACCTTGAGGAGCGTGACCTCTGAACTCACCCTGACCGTGCATCCTCTTGGCGTCTCCCTAAAATGCTAGAAAGATAGACTTAGTCATCTTACCATAATCCACTATACTTTGAAATAATGCCCCTAACACTACCATCTAGGCATTATCTAGTTGAAGTGAAATATCCAATTGCTTCATGAACTTTTGAATATTCTCAAGCTCAGTGGTCACACTGGCATAAGAATATCTACACAAGGCATGAAAATATGTTTTATACTCTGCAACAGTCGTGGAACCCTGCTATAAGTGATCAAAATCATCTCACATCTGGTCCCTTAAATGAAAAGGCACAAACCTATACTAAATGGCCTCAACAAACTGATCCCATGTCATCTCTGGTGAACCAAGAGGTCTGGAACTAAAAAGTAAACTCCACCTATTCCTGGTTGTATCTCTCAACTGGTAGGTAGTGTAAGTAATCCCATGCGACTTAAGAGATCCAAAGTTATGAAAATTCTCACGATAATCAATCAAGAACTTATAGGCATCCTCATCTACAACACCACTGAATCTGGGTAGACTTAAATGAATGTATCTTTCAAAACTCTTCTAATCCTTAGAAAACATAACTATAGTCGTAATAATAGAAGGCATAGTGAATTTGGTTAGTTGAGATCCCACCTAAGGGGGTATGATGAAGGCTAGACTCCTGATCTCGAAATACTATATTTAGATATTGGCACAGAAGGAGGAACAACACTCAGAGTTTGTGGAGTACCATAAGCAGATATCAGTTCCACTAGAGGATCCACACTTAGAATCAGAGGAACACCATAGGAAGACTCTTGAACAGACGAAGGTACGATATTGTGCCCAAGGTCACACACAAGTGTACGTAGTCTCACCAAGTAGTATAGTGGCCTTACATAAGTCGAATATCGATACATTAGAGACGTGTTAAAGAACTATCAAATTCTAGTTCACAATTAAGATTTAATTTAGTACAATCATAACCAAAAGAGTGTTTTTTGGTCAACCAGTAAATTTTATTTAACCAAAAGTATAAACATTACAATCCCGCCATTCTCTTGGGACTCAGACTGGCCACTTCTACAACTATTGCTCTATCTTATGCAGATATAAACTATAATCTAGCATTACATTGTATTACTATCCTTAAACCAATTGATGTCAAGACTCTACATTATTCAACTTGAATAATTGTTCAACTGTAGCAGTCTTGGTCTCCATTTTGGGTAGTGTTGTCTAGCACTATGTAGTTGCACTGCAATTTTATGTAATTTTTGTATGCTCTCTTTGGCTCTATTTTTGAAACTTCTAGCATTTCTTTTAGCCCATATCTGGTACACAACCGCAGCATAACAGAATCCCATAATGCTTTCTTGGGTCTGCTATTGTGTATTCTTGAGATTAACCATTCTACCTTTTAGTTCCAATCACCAGGAACTTGATTGTATCCTAACCAGTGCATCATTCCTTACCAGATCCTTGTAGAGTAGGTACATTCAAAATACAAGTGTGCATGAATTTCCAAGATTTGCCCGTTACATAGCACACATTTAGTAGCTATATTCTTGCCACATTTTAGTACTTTATCTACAGTTCTTAGTCTTTGTTGAAGTGCCAACCATTAGATAAAATTTTGTCTTCGCAAATGCCCCTGTGTCATAATCAATTTACTCTTTTTTTATGCTGAAGCCTGTAGGTCTACTAATGGCTTGTAATTTTGTCTGGACAGTTCCCACACCATTTAGCCATTTTTTTGACTCAAGGATTTTCCTTACTAACCAACTGGTTTGTTTTGGAACCTGCAAAAATTCTAGACTGTTGTTTTTATAGTAGGTGTGTATCTAGATTACCCATAATCTATCCTGCTTTTGTTCAATTTCCCATAATATTTTGCAAATTGCATCTTTACTCCACATGATGAACTCAATCACATTAAGTCCTCTTGCTCTTTATGGCATGCATATTTTCTCCCAAGAAACCAAGGCTCTTTTGGTTCATTCATTACTACTAGTCCATAAGTATGTCCTGCATACTGTAGTCACAAGTATAAAGATTTTTTTAGGCAAAAAAAATATTTGAGCCCAGTAAGTTTGCATTACAAATAGCACACTCTTCACTAATTGTAGTCTTCCACTATAGAAGAGAAGTTTGGAGGACCAGCATTTTGCCCTTACAATCATTTTTTCCATAATTGACATACATTATTAAACTGATAACTTCTTAGTTGAGAGAGACACCCCTAAGTACTTCAATGGCAAAGTACAGTCAGCCAGTATTTTCTCTTTGAAAGTAGTGTCCACTTCTATAATATACAAAGAACATTTTTCTAGATTGGCCTGCAATCCAGAAATAGTAGAAAACTGGTTAAATGTACTAAAAAATAGCTTGATTGATACCTCATCGCCCTAAAACATATTAACAGATCATCAGCAAAACATATATGTATGATTCCCAGCTTCTCACACCTTGGATGGAAGTTGAACTGTGGGTTCTTTCTCAGCTATTGTAGATTTCTATTTAGGTATTCTATAGCTAGGACAAATAAGTAAGAGGACATTGGGTCCCCTTTCCTAAGTCCTTTTTTTCTTGGAAAGATGGATTCAAGCCCCTATTTAGGATTAGACTGTACTGCATTATGGAGACTCCTTCCATTATTAGCTCAACCAGTTTAGTAAGAATCCCAAACTCTAATGGCCATTCTATAGAGTGATAGGCCTTTCTAATATCAACTTTGATAGTGTATCTGGAAGACACTCCCTTCAGTGAGTATTGTTTTACTAATTCATGTGCTATGACAACATTGTCTAAGATACTTCTTCCTTCCATAAAAGCTGAGAGTTGGGCTGACTAGTTTATCTACTACAGTTTTGAGTCTATTGGTAATGATTCTAGCAATAACCTTGTATATAGTAGTGCAACAATATATGGGTCTATACACTTTAACATAAGATAGATTATCTATTTTGGGGACTAGAGTAATAGTGGTAGCATTAATGCATTTCAACATTTTACTATTCTCAAATAACTGCATCACTCCGGTAGTTACCTCTTCTCCTATAATAGGCCAATAAGCTTTGAAGAATTCTGCATTAAAACCATCAATACCTGAACTTAATCCACTGACAGTTCCGTGATAGCTTTTTCGATACCTAATCTTATCACTAGTAGCGAGAGTTATTGTTGGTGAAGAACGATTAAGCATGGTCCTTCCCTTGCAATCTCTAGGTTCATACAAGGCAATGTTGTTGATGTTGTGCCTAGTAGGTTTTGAAAGAACTGTATAAACTCTTATTGTATTTGTACAGGGTCTGTCAGTTTTCCTCCATGTTCATTATAGATGGATGAAACATTGTTCCTTACTTGCCTTGCTTTCAGATGTGCAAATAAGTATTTTGAGTTCTTATCCCATATTTAATCTAGGTTGCTCTAGATTTTTAGCTCAAAACCTTTTTATTTACTGCCTCCTATTTTTCCAAGTCTTGTAAAAGGGCTTTCTACTGGTTAATAAGTGTAGAGTTAAACATGTTGGCTACCATATCCTCCTGCACCTCATGAAATTGCTCTCTAAGCATGTTCAGCTTTAATTTAATTTTGGAGCATTCTTTGTTCATCTATCGTGCCTGGTGAGCCACTAACTATAGTTTCTTCCACACTTTATACATTTTATGACCTTGTATATTTTCCTTCCACACATTCATCATTATATCCTTAAATTTCTCTTGATGTAGCAGCACATTTAATAACCGAAAAGGCCTTTTCAGATGTAATGGAGTGGTTTTAGTAATTAACACCACTGGAGAGTGATCAGAACATCCAGGTGCTAAGTATTCTGCCTCAATGTAATGGTATTCCTGGAACCAAGCTATGTTACCAAATACCCAGTCTATATGAGAGTATATTCTAGCATCACCAATCCTTTTATTACACCATGTCATTGTCTTGCCTCTGCTTAGTACTTGGCCTACCTTAATATCATCTATGTAGTTCTGGAAGTCTAGTGTTTCTTGAGGAGTTACAGGATCTCCGTTAATTCTATCATTTTGCGACAACACGGCATTGAAATCCCCAAGTATAATACAGGGGTTAGTGTTTCGATTAGCTAGGGACTTTAAGTTGCTTCATAAGTTCTTTCTTTCTATAACAGTGTTAAAACCATATACAAAAGTAACCATACTCTTCAAAAAGGATTCTACATCTTCAATAACACAATGTACTAATTGTGCATCAGTATTCTGTACAGTCACTTTAACTTTATTATTTCCCTACATTAGCCAAAATCCACTGTTACCAATAGTAGGATAGTCAGTGTAGATAGTCTAGTCTTTGCCTATATGTTGCTTTACTCTATCAGCATTTTGAGCCTGTATTCTAGTTTCTAAACATCCCATAATATCTATTTTATTTGTGTGCAGAAAGGATTTAAGCTCCTTCTGCTTAAAGGGCTTGTTCAGCCCCCTAATATTCTAGGCACTTATGATCATTTGAAAACACCTAAATCAGGTGCTTTAACCCTGTTAGGTGTCACCATTTTACTTCCTATTGTGCTATTTGTTGTTTCTTGTATTCCCTTTGTCTCCTTCAATTTACAAGCAAGTTGCACAATAGTTTCAGGAGCTTTATCTGCATCTGGACAATCTTCTTCCTGTAGACTCACTTTCTCATATGCTTGAGGATTTTTAGTCAACCAAGTAGGAATAAATATTTTCCTCCTAGTTGAATTTTGTTGTGCTTCTAGCTTCTGTTCTTGCTCTTTTCTCTCCTTTTTGTATTCTTCAGGTGCATGGTTCAAGCCCTTACAATCAGGGTATGCTTCAGGTTGCCAGTCATACTCTACTGCTTGGGTTCATATTGACCCATCTTCTTCTATATATATCTCTGTTGGCAATACTTGTGTTACATCTCTCTCTATCAGCAGCCTAGCAAAGGAGATGTGTTCAACCTCTGTTGTCAATCTATCAACACATATGGGATTACCAATTGTACTCGCAATTCTACTGAGTTTTTCTTCAGACCTAAAATGTACTGGTAGCCCTGGCAGTTTCACCCACAAAGGGATAATTCGCAGTATTTCTAGAGTAAATTTAAAATTCTTTTCCTAATTCCTCAATATCATAGGTCTATTATTGTATGTATATGGTCCATTTTGCATAACTTCATCCTTTCTCTCTGTTGTCTCAAATAGGAATATGAAGTATCCCTCATCATGCAAATAAACCCTTGGTATCTCACCAAAGCTCCATACACTATTGATGAATTTAAGCATTTCCTTGAAGCTTGGGGTACCTCCCATCACATGGCCGATTAGGGCATTTTCCCATTTTTTGCACTCCGATTGTAGCTCCTTCACACTGATTTGTACAATTTTGTGTCCTTCCTTCAGCATAGGGGGTATGAATAAGAGCTTCATACCATTTTGGATCTGTCTATTTCCTTCCACCTTAGCTGCCGGTTTTGTAGGTTTCACTTCTTCACCTAGTGATGGTGTGGCAAAGATCAACTTCATGCTATGTTGGATCACTTTGGGTCATTTGTGGACTAACTCAGTGTGTTCGTACTCTTTTGGAACTAATAACACTATGTCCATATTCTCCTTCCCAATTAACCAGTTACCAGTTTCAATGGAGTGAGAGTGTGGGGTACTCCAGAATTAGGAGTAATCATTCTTCCTTAAGGCTACCACCTTCTTCCGTTGTTGTGCCATTGGACTCAGGCACATGTTAGCAGTCGTTACTTAACCTGTGCTCAGAGTCGTTACTACATAACCAACCTAAAGAGTTTTCAAAGCTTATAAACTAAAGTAAACTAAAATAATGCATAAAAGTAAAGACTTTGGGAAATCAATAAATGAAATCCCAGGGTTAAATCACTACGAACAATCATACTACGCTATTGAACATCATTCATTTGATTACTTATATTGGTTGTTGATTCGAAGGGTTTATCGTATGATTATGGTCTCTTGACCTCTAACCTTCTACCTAACTGGATATTACAACTATAGCGTTGAGTGGGGATGTAATAATCCATTTAGATACATTAAGATATCATCCTACATGTGGACCAAGAAACGCTTCTAAGTATATATCTATCCTAGTTGCTAATTAAAATTATTTATTTATAAAAGAATATGAACCTTACTCTATTCATCCCCATGTTCTATCTTTTTATTCCCCCTCCCGAGTTCACAAGGTCGACAATATATGTATTCTAAAGGGCGCGAATCCTCAAAATAGTTTTAAAAAAAAAGGATAAACAAAAAACCAAATATGATAAACAATCCAAACAAACTCAATTCAAAGCGAAAGTAAGCATGATCTTGGCCTTAACCCGGGAAAGGGGGCGTTTAGCCACTAATACACATAACGTAATCCAAATCAATAAATACATTATATATTCCATTAAAAATCTAAATTAAAGAGAAATAAACCCTAAAATAAGTGTTGATCAGCCACTCTCCAAGTCCAAAGACATCAAAAAGTGTCAAACAACAGGTGCAAGTGTTGTATTTATAGTAGGAGAATATTGGCCGGTGTAGGACTAAGTAGTGCGCCGCATTGCTTTGTCCATGGGAAAGAGTAGTGCGTATAGTGGACTGATGCAAGGGAGAGAGTGGTGTGTCACCTTTATTATTCCCACGGAGAGAGTGGCACGTCACGTCCATATCGTGTGGGCACACTGGAAATTTCCATTTGACATCTAAACTCATTTTAAGTCTTTGTCCTTCAATACCAAGCCTTGTGGTGTTGTTTTGCCTTGATTTACACCTTATATATCCTCCATATATCATCAAAATCAAATCACAAAGCATACTAATTCATAAAACTCCATGTATTAGAGCTCAAAATAACACAATATCAAGAACGGTGAACTAGAAACTCGAGTTAAGACTAGGCTTGCCCACATTGATCTTTAACTTATTGTTTTGACTCTTGGCTTATTTCAATTAACACTTGAACATTATAAACAAGTTGTTACACACATAATTACACAATAAAACCATTAGTAACTAATTAAACACATTAGAATCTATCGAGATCAACTAGAACAATACCTAGTTTAAGCTAGTAACACTAGTTTTCTCGTCTAGCCTCTAAATGATCAATTTGAACCCAAACTTGTTTGAAAATACCTTGAAACATTGTAATGTCATACCATAACTTAGGTTGCCTCCCAAGCAGCTCCTGATTTAGTGTCACGGAACGTCCTAATCTTTCCCTTATATGTTTTTCTTCAACCTTTTCCTCACACTCGTATGCCATCTTCTTATTTATTTCGTACCTCTTGAGTATGAACTCTTAAGTTCAAAAACTCTTTCAACAATAGCCTTTTTAGGCTCATCAATTTGCATCATGTCGGGCTGGGGTGTTTGTGTCTTGGGCTGCTCAATGAGGAAGTCCGAAGAGGTCTTTGGTGGACTCAACTCTACCACCCCACACTTGTTCCCTTCAATCACTATATCATGCACAAATCTTTGTAGTGGAATAGTGTATTAAGCGATTTGTACACTTTAAAAATTGATTCTTTATTATCTAATCTCATTGTGAGTGTATCCTCTCTCACATCTATCAGTGCTCCTCCCATCGCCATAATGGATGTCCTAAGATGACTGACACTCTTTCTTCTGCGTTAAAATACAAAATAATAAAATCAACAAGAATAATAAACTTACCAAACTTGATGAGAAAATCCTCTATAATTCCTTCAAGATGGGCTAGGGTCTGGTTTGCTAATTGGAGTATCACAGAGCTCGGTCACTGCTTCGCCAAACCTAATGTAACGACCGATTTTATAGAACCGGAACGTCACACAGTGCTCATGATCTCAAAGGACCACAAGCCAACCCTCTACTGATATCTATACCTAAACAGTGCATAATATAGATAATAAATGCGAAAACTAGCCATAAGGTTCAAAACATCTAAAAATACTTAAAATTCAAAACTGAATATTGATACATCTGTCCAAAAAGCCTCTAAACTGTCTGAACTGTGGAGTTGATGGGACATGTCCCCAACTAACTCCATATACTGAAAATAAACAAAACTTAATATAATAATGATAAAAGAATTGTCCTCGAATGAAGAGGACTCACTGCTACGTCTACTGCTACTGACTGGGACTGAATTGCTAAGGGTACTCTAGATCTCGTGCCTCTGAACCTATGGTGTCAAATAAAACGCCATAATGAAAATGCATCAGTACGAGAATGTACCGAGTATGCAGACGAGGTAAGGCTAAATGCAAGGGCTTATGCATGAACAATTACTTAACTAAATAATCATGAGAATACTAAATGAGGACCTATGCATGAATGCACAAACCATAACTGAAAGCATTCCAACTCAAAGTACTAAAACTCATATACTACTTTACTGTCATCTGAACTCACTACTGATGCCAGAGATACTCAATAACTGAATCCACTCATATCAATAACTGAAAGCTAATCTTTCTACTCTCGATTGACTGCATCGAAGATCAAACCTCTCTAATGGATAATTCTAGAATCTACTATCAATGATAAGAGATGATCATGTCTGAATCTGACAACAAGAATACTCAACTGAATCTGAGACTGAGATCAAGCCTATCTAACGGGTGATCTCAGGATCTGATAATGAGATTACTCAACTGAATATGAGACTGAGATCAAGCCTATCTGATGGGTAATCTCGAGATCTGATAATGAGATTACTCAACTGAATATGAGACTAAGATCAAGCCTATCTAACAGGTGATATCTAGATCTGATACTGAATAACTTTATATGGGACCAAGCCTATCTGACGGGTGATCCATGAATCAATAGAACTATCTGAGTTCCTCACTGAGATAGATGATTGTATCTGATAGTCCCTAATTCTGAAGATTGATACTAAAACTATAACTGTGGGAAGTAGTCACTTAATCGATATGCCCCAAATCTTAACTGTGTGGGGTTCAACCTGTAACCCCAGCTGTAAGGGTGTCAATATCATGCCATAGGTAAAGACCTCTATGGTCAAGCCTATCTGATGGGTGACCCTCACAGAAAGTCAAGCCCAAGGCAATATAACAGTCAAGCCTATTTGACGGGTGACTAGCCTTTCCTAACGGGTGACTCCTGTATCCTGCGCTGGCTACGAAGTTCTGGAGTTCAGGGATTGCTCCTAATGACTCTGCCTCTCTGACGGGGAGCCTCCATCCCTGCCCTCACTCGGTGCTAGATCCTACTCCCAACTGAAAGACTCTGAAATGATTCTTAACTGAACACAAACTAAGCTGAATCTAATACTGATCATGTTTCTCAATGATCTAACTGAGTTAAGCTGAATTCACTTGGTTCTATATCTGACGGAATACTACTAAATCTTGTTATCTGACTAAACGACACTGAGCTTTGAATAGAGTACTCGATTACTACAGAGGTCAGAACTAAACACTTGAATAGTACTAGATCTGAGCTGGGTATAGGACTGAGGCTAGATTACTAGCGATACTGAGATTACGGCGATAACTGAGATTACTGAGATTTCTTAAGTTATGTATCTGTCTGAGAATATAGAGTTCTATAACTCGTTGAGTTCTAAGAATCTTGGCTCGACTGGAATTATTGTGAAAACTGACACGGGCTCTAGACAATAGCTAAATTATGGGGTATAAATACCCCTAGGACTCGATAACATAAAAGTAAAATATAACCATTCTTGAATAATAAAGAACATGGACAATCATTCACCATCAAAATCACTAAGGCATCACTTCAAGCATTTAGGAATCCTAAACATGTAATAACATAGGGGGACATACTATTGGATCATACTCCATTCAACAAGGCCTTGCATCAAGCACTTCGCACATATTTAAGTCTTGGCATATACCGAAGAACACATAATTGGGGAACTTTATGCTATCATGTTACAATTCATTCATTAAACACTTAGTATGTATTAAAGTCTTAACATGTATCAAAGAACACATAATTAGAGAATTTCATGCTATCATGCCACAATTCATTCATCAAACATTTAGCATGTATTAAAGTCTTAGCATGTATCAAAGAGCACATAATTGGGGAATTTCATGCTATCATGACACAATTCATTCACTAAGGCTTTTCAACAAACACTTGGAATACATGGGCTTACACACAATTGGAGATTTCTAATCAACATGCTATAATGGCTATAATTCCGTCACATAAGAATTTTATCCAACATGTGGGGAGCATGATTTGCTTATTCAATAATTTCTATACCTAATTGACATGAATGCATCACTTAACAAGCAACTTGAAG
The DNA here is from genome assembly GCA_030864225.1 of Capsicum baccatum var. pendulum. Lineage (NCBI taxonomy): Eukaryota > Viridiplantae > Streptophyta > Magnoliopsida > Solanales > Solanaceae > Capsicum > Capsicum baccatum. The sequence continues at coordinate 28,861,547 of CM061551.1, read as the reverse complement.
AAGGTTTATCATGAACAACACATGAATATCACATACTAGGGTCAAAGCTTGAAAACCTTGCAAACAAACATGAATCACAACTCAATAATAGCATGAAAATCAATTTCAACTCACATGAATCATAAAAACTCATAAACATAAAAGCTTTGAAATTTAGAAAAGGGTTCTTGAGCTTATTGGATGAAAGGGACCCAAGAATCAACATCTACATACCTTAGAGAAACTCTTTCTTGAAAGCTCTTGGGGAGATTTTTGATTTCTTGATTTCTCTTGAAGAAGAAGGAAGGATTTTGGTTTTGGAACCCTAGATCTTGTTCTTTAACAACTTTGAGAGAAAACAATGATATTTTGGGTAAAATGAGGTCAAATCTTGTGTTAAGGAGTATATATAGGGGTTGGGAAAAGACCCTTTTCGCCCTTAAAATTAAACTGAAGACTCCTGATTTTACATGCTGGAGCGACGCGCCATAATCGCTCCAGCTCACTGGAAATTGGACAATCAGGAAACTGCTTGATGATGCGACACGGTGGAAATTGCGTTGCCACCGTGGTTGCAAACTGGAAAGGCACCACGTGAGGTGGAATCGCGTTGGTGCACTGGAAATTGACAAATTCTAAAATTAAGCCTTGGCACGACATTCCATAATCGTGGAGGCTCACTGTATTTTGACGATTGCCATTTTGGCTGGCTCCGCGATGCCCTAAAGTGCCAGGTGGCACACTATCTCACTAAAATAGCTCTAACTCTTTATCCGAGTGTCAAATTTTGGCAAATTTTATATCAACGAAAAGCTTATTCAATTCTCTACATGACAAAAAGTAGATATTAGGGAAATTTTACATGGTTTAAAATACTTTTCACTTGGAAAGACACCTCTCCCCTTTTTAGGGCCGGATTAATACTTCACTGAACACGCTCTAAGGCTCAGACTACAAGAGAATTTTATGGGGTCTTTCACCCAAGGTGTTAAAAAAGGATAGGGGCATCAAGTTGATACTTGCCCCTAAATTACTAAGTGCATAGACCACTTTAGTATTGCCAATTTGAATGGGGAGAGTGAATGTCCAAAGGTCTTTGAGATTTTTGGGTATCTTCTTCATCACCACATAACTGCACTCCTTAGTGAGTACTACCATTTTAACATCCTTCAGCTTAACTTTGTTAGTGACCACATCCTTCAAGTACATAGCGTACTTGAGCATTCCCTGCAAAATATCTAAAAGAGGAAGGTTAATATGAAACTCTCTGAACATACCAAAGAATTTCTTGAAACATGCATCCTCCTTTGCCTTTATAATCCTCAATGGTAAAGGTAGTGGTGGTCTGTTCTTCACCTATTCAACAACTTTTGTTTTCGAGTACTCAGACTTCCTTAAATTTTGAATAACTTTGTCATCTACCGGCATAGGATTTATTTGAACATATACCCTCTTAGTTGCCTTTGGAGGTTCCTTATTAAGCTTTTTACCACTTATCAAAGTGATTGCCATTACTTGTTTAGGATTTTCAGTATCACTTGGCAAACCACCTTGAGGCCTGGTATTCTGCGTTATTGCTATCTGACCTATCTGTAACTCTAAGCTCCTTGTAGCCGCTTGCTGGCTCTTCATATCTGTTTGCTAGCTCTTTATATCTACTTCCAACTGTGCTTGAGCAGCTAAAATTTATTTCAACATCTCTTCGATATTGCTAGTGGCCTGATTTACTTGAGCCTGTGGTTGCTGAAACTGTTATTGCTAGGCGTTCCATTATTGATTTGGTGGTTGATTCTTCCACTTTAGATTGTAGGCATTCCCATAATTTGTTCTTTGAATATTTCCCACAAACATCACTGCCTCAGGATTAGAAGCACACCTATCTGCAGAATGACCACTATTTCCACAAACCACACACCAAGTGCTTGTCAGCTGAATTGCATTAACTATTGTTGCAGACTATGTAACCCTCAATTTTATATTGCTGAATTGAGTTGTCAACTAATACTGTAATGCAGCAATCTGAGTGGATATAGCAGTAAACTGATCCACCTCCAACACACCTACAACCTTCTTTGTAGCACTTCTTGAGTCAGAATACCACTCAAGATTTCCTTGTGCAATCTAGTTCAACAAGGTATACAACTCATTATACGTCAATTCCAAAGCTTGACCACCTGTAGTTGAATCTAGGAAAATTTTTGTGTTGTGATCAAGTGTTGTAACAAAAGTGTGAGTTAATACCTCATTGGGCTAATGATGATGTGGAAAGTCCTGAAGAAGAGCTTTAAACCTCTCCCATACATGATATAAGTTCTCATATGGCTTCTATTTGAAGCACACAATCTCATTACACAATCTCACAGTCTTTCCAGATGGAAAGAATCAGATGAGAAATTTCTGGGATAACTCATCCCATGTTGTGATTGAACTTTTTGGCGCAGTGTTCAACCACTTCTCTGTTTCCCCCAATAGTGAAAAGGGGAATAGTGTCAACCTAACATAATCAGTTGACACGCCCGTAGGGATAAATGTGTCACTGGTCTCTGGAAAGTTTCGCAAGTGGACTTATAGATCTTCATGTGAAAGTCCCATAAATTGTCCACTGCTAATCAAAAGCAGTACCATGTTCTATTTCAGCTCAAAGTTACCTCCAACAACCGGTTTCTAAAAAGTGAGGTCAAATTTGTCGGAAGTGGGATTGCCACTTCGCGAACCATCCTACGGGTTGGTTGATCTTCGGCCATTAGAGAAGGATTATCTTGTTCCATTTGAATTTGCGTAATATAGGGGGTGAAGGATTGTTTCTCTTCTCAATTGATAAAAGCATTGCTCGGGTTCGGGTATTGGTTCAACCAAATCCTTATCCCTTGCCAGCTTACTAACTTATAAACCTATTTAATGCAAATTCAATGCTAAGACCAAGTGTAAAGCACCAAAGAAATATAAAAAGTAAAACTAAAACAAAGATAGTTTTCAATTTACAAGTTCCCAACAACAGTGCCAAAAACTTGTTGCGCCCAAATGCACACGCAAGTGTACATGGTCTCATCAAGTCATACAGCGGCCTTAAACAATCCAAATATCAATCCCTCAGAGACTTGTGTTAAACAACTATCAAATTTTAGTTCACAATTGAGATTTAAATTAGTACAATCGTAACCAAAAGAGTTTTGAAAGTTTATAAACTAAAGTAAACTAAAATAATGCATAAAAGTAAAGACTTTGGACAATCAATAGATGAAAGACCGGGGTTAAAGCACTACAAACAATCATACTATGCTATTGAACTCCATTCGTTAGATTACTTATCTTGGTTGTTGATTTGTAGGGCTTATTGTATGATCATGGTCTCCCGAGCTCTAACCTTCTACCTAACTGGACATTACAACCACATCGTTGAGCGGGGATGTAATAACCCATTTAGATGCATTAAGATATCATTCTACATGTGGACTAATCAAGGCTTCTAGGTATATCCCTATCCTAGTTTCTTATTCAAATTCCTTATTTTATAAAAGAATAAGAACCTTACTCTATTCATCCCCACGTTCTATCTTACTATTCCCACTCCCAAGTTCATAAGGTTGACAATATATGTATTCTAAGGATTGTAAATCCTCAAAATATTTAAAACAAGTATAAACAAACAACCAAATATGATAAGAAATCCAAAGAAACTCAATTCAAAGTGAAAGTAAACATGTTCTTGGCCTTAACCCCGGAATGGGGTGTCTAGCCTCTAATACATATTACCATAATCCAAATCAATGAATACATGATATAATCCATTAAAAATCTAAATTAAAGAGAAATAAATTCAAAAATAAGTGTTGAGAATCCCCTCTCCAAGTCCAAAAACGTCCAAAAGGATCAAACAACAAGTACAAGTGTTGTATTTATAGTAGGAGAATTTTGGCCTGTGTGGGACTAAGCAGTGTGCCGCATTGCTTTCTCCATAGGAGAGAGTGTCATATCGCGTGGATTTATTCAAGGGAGAAAGTGGTGCATTGCCTTTCTTATTCCCATGGAGAGAGTGGCGCGTCGCGTCCACATCGCGTGGGCACACTGGAAATTGCCATTTGACATCTAAACTCATTTAAGCCTTTTTCCTATAATACCAAGCCTTGTGGTGTTGTTTTTCCTTGATTTACAGCTTTTATATCCTCCATATATCAACAAAATCAACTCATCAGGCATCCTAATTCATAAAACACCACGAACTAGAGCTCAAAACAACATAATATCAAGAACGGTGAACAAGAAACTCGAGCAAAGACTAGGCTTGCCTATGTTGATCTTTAACTTATTATTTCGACTCTTGGCTTATTTCAATTAACCTTGAACATTATAAACAAGTTTTTCCACGCATAATTACACAATCAAAACATTAGGAACTCATTCAGCACGTTAGAATCCATCGAGATCAACTAGAATAACACCTAACTTAAGCTAGTAACACTAGTTTTCTCGTCTAGCCACTAATGATCAATTTGAATCCAAACTTGTTTAAAACACCTTGAAACATTGTATCACATACTTAGACACGTAGATGATCAATTATATCATTATTTACTCATTAAGAACACAAGTAGTCCTCAAAACAATGATAAATAAGCTAGGATAACAACACTAAGGTGCATAAATTCACCCCAGATCATACAATATCGGAGTTGGAGAAATACCAAGTGCACTCAAAGTAACACCCTCTAAACAGGTCCACAACCAAATCAATAACCCCTCCAAGATTGGGGTAGAAGAACCCTGTGGTACATAAGTAGGCCCCATATCTCTAGCATGCTTAACCTGAGACTTAAGGAAGAGCCCCTAGTACTACCTTCGAAATGGGCAAATCCTTGTGTCATTCACGACCCACAACTCTCCTTATAGACTAAGATCTCTCCATAAATGATGGCTCAGCATCTCTAACCTTATAGGATCTAGTATTCACCATCTGCGTAGGAAAGAGTAAAACTCAATTTAGAACACAGGGTATGGAAAAAACCCACATGATAAGGGATAAAATAAGAGAAGTTTCCTAAAAGTATTTAATAACCTCTCAAAGAAAGATACGGACGTCAACGTACTAATTCGCGAGACTCTACTAGACCAAATCCAAGGGTCATGATGGAACTTATCGTGGCAAGTCTTAAAAAGTAAGACCATCACCAAAACTAATATGAAAGGGAAAACACCACCAAAACCCAAGGTGAGGCTACCAATAAAGCCGAACTACATATACACAATAATAACGGAAAAATATATAACAAAGATACCATAAATCTCCAAAATCCCTATGTCACCATGTAAGAACCAATTAACTATATCACAAAGTCAAAATCTATAACTACTAGTACATAAAGAATATAATCCATCTTTGAATACAAAAAAAAAGATATAAACTAAACAAGAAAAGGTAGTAGATCAACTCTGGAAGCATAGACCAGTTGTTACCACAAAAATACTCTAAACACCGTCCAAATATGACATTGTGCAATGCACTCGTACCTGGATATGCACTGTAAAGGAACAATAGGGGTGAGTATGATCCACTTATACTCAGTAGATATCATAGGCCAATTGAGTAAAGTAGAAAATAAAGTATATAAAATACACTCTTAGGCACGTCACCTACAATTAGAAAATATCCCAAATAGTAGTCCACACTATCTCCACTAACAGTTCAAACATGTACATATATAACAAATACAAGTACAAAAATGAATCACAAATAGATACATATCAAATTAGAAATGAAAATACAATACATAATGTGCACAGTATATGAAATGTAAGAAAGATGTTGATGATATGATGCATGAGGTTGTCATACAACATTCGTATACACCGACCGAGCTATTCTCTCGAGGTAGGACTCATGGGGGTTCATCAACCCATATACAATATCCAATACCAATCCAATATTCATAACAACTCTCCAGTACATACATCTGTATAGGGTTTTAAAGATGTCATGTTTTGTCAGAAAAGACAGTATTTCCACAGTGATGCCAATGTTCATGAGTGTAAATGATATGAGGATGTAATGCTAACAACTAACCTGAATGAAAATTTTAAAATCCAACCAGAAAACCAACAATGTGTGCCAAAAATCCACTCAATATGCCAACCATCTATGAATCCAATATAGTCCATAAACCAATAGAGTAAGATATACAAAAGTATGCCATTTTATACCACATAAATACCAACTTAGACATTTTTCACCAAGAATAAATTGACCAATTATATAATTACCAAGTCAACAACATTATATAAGACCCCATACTATCACACATAGAAAATAAGGTTTAAAACACCAAATAACAAAAATATAGGCCTCAACAAAGAAGCCAACAATACCCATATTGCCCATTTTTTGGTCGGGGTCAAAATGGACCCCCGAAATAGGTTTTTGAAAAAAAGGGTAAAATTAAAATTTTAGTATAAAAATGTATTCATCATGATTAAAGGAAGCCATAGAAGAAAGGCCAAGTGAAAACAGGTTGAAAATGGGGCTTAAATCGAAGAATTACTAATTTAGGCCTTTTGGCCTAAAATTTCTAAATTTTACATTTGAAATCGAGTTTTAACAAGCTTGAAATGATAAGTATCGAATAAAAAATAATTGAAATAGGTATTTGAAGCTTACCCTAGCTTAAAAATGAAATATATCGCCAAGAAACTCTAAAACCCGAAGCTCCAAGTGTAAAAAATGATGGAAGAATCAAGAAAAAAATTTAGATATTGTCCAGCCTTGACCACTAAAGTAGACAAATAACCGCTTTAGCAGTTACGCTAAACCAGTAAAGTGTCGCTTTAGCGGTACCTGGTGTGCAGAGTAGTCCGCTTTAGCGGACATAAGGCCACTTTAGCAAACATGGGACCGCTTTAGCAGACATGGGACCGCTTTAGTGGCTCTATTAAAGCAAACAAGGCGGGCTAAAACGTCCCACCCTAGCTGGAGCTGAGCCACTAAAGAGGCCAACAGGCACTTTAGCACCCACCACTAAAGTGGCCACAATGGCAGAACTTGGAAAATTTTCAAGCCTCCGCAGACCCCTCGGGATTCATTCCGAATTTCGTGAATGCAAATAAACTATGATACCCTACCAAATTCTATGCTCCAGAGTCATTGGAGATATCAATTTTTTGAGAAAATGTCATTTTCACAAAATTGACCCTCGAGACCAAATTTCACAACTTTCTGAACCAAGGATTAAAATGAGATGCCAAAGCTATAAAAAAACCAACCATGTTACCATTCTAAAATTGACGTTTCTGATCTGCTGGCGTAGTCTGTTTTGCCATTCAATGCATAAAACAATATATATTGACCGAAGTCAATTATAAAGCATTTTTAACTTCCAATAATCACAAACGCACACAAATCACACCGAAATACATTGAGAACCATGTCAATAATCTCTAGACTCAAAATACTATAAAGCAACCACGAGAAGGGATAAAATTATCAAATCACTTAAAATGAATAATTCAAAAAAATCACCAAAAATTAAATTATTACAAGTCTCCTCAACTAGTGGCATATCAACATAAACAAATTGGCTATCACAATCAATTCCAAAAAATCCTATTCCTTAATTCAAGCTTATCTTCAAGTGACTCCTCAATATCATTATCAACAACAAGAGAATTCTTTTTACATAAGGAATATTCATAATCCACATCACATGCAGTAAAAGAATCTCTTTTTAATCTTTCAAATTCACCACAAGTATGAACACTAGATGCAAATACATTAAACTCAAATAAATTGTCACAATGATTTTCACAAGTGACTTCAACTAGTGCTTGATTACAATATTCAATATGACTTTCATCAAGAAGAAAAGATTTATTTTGCTTAAGAGAAGAATGACTTTCACCTAAATAAAAATTTTCTTCAAGCTTGTTTAAAGAAAATATAGTATTAGAGTTAGTCATTTTTCCTTGAAATGCTACTAAAATTCCTTATTTAACTTTGCCTTTATCATTTAAGATAACTTGAATATTAATAGAAGTAATGGGTGTCTCCTCTATTTTTTGAATCTTCAATTGTAGAAGACTATTCATTATTGTTTATTTTATGCCTTCATTTTCAAACATATATACAAAAGAGACATTAAAGCTAGGAAAAGAAGAATTAATATTAGAGTTAAAATAAGAAGCAAGCTCTTTGAATCTCTCATTTTCAAGATTTTTCTCAATTCTATTCCTCTATCTTTTCATTTTTCTCATTTTTTATAACTCTCTTTTTTGTTTTGTGGAAACTCACTCACTCCCATCATTTCAAACTCTCATTTTTCCACTCTTAGGTTGTCATTTGTTACTCCCTTACGTTTCTTAATTTTTTTCTCTCTCTAGATTATTTAACATTGGACAAGGCCCAAGAAATTCTTTTGAAGGATTAGGATGAATCCTTCACGTCAAATTTGAACTTTACACTTTGAAAGTCATCAATTCTTCTTCATGATCTTCAATTTAGAACTGAAATCTTTTTGTTCAATATTTGTGTTTCTTCTTGTCAATCTTAGAAACTTCAAGTATCTTTCTTTACTTCAAAAGTATAGATGGCACAAAGAATAATTCTTGACCTCTTAGATTGACACAACACGTGTTAGTCTTTTAGTCAAAAATAGCTTTTTTCAGTTATCCAAGACCTTTCAAGTAACAAATGACAAGATTTTATTGGGATAATATCACATAGTACTTCATCATGAAACTTGCCAAGTTGAAATTTCACTAAAACTTATTTTGTGATCTCTAAAGTTTCTTTTTTATTTAACCATGAAAATTCTTATGGTTGAGGATGTATTCTAATCTTCAACTTAAAGTCCTCAACCATGCTTGAACTTGCAATATTATCGGAACTCGTTTTATGCATAATCATGGCACCATAAAGTACTTTAATTTTATCATATATATGAAACATGTTCTTTTTTTCTTCCACAATTGATTAATGCAAGCTTCATCACACTCATGTTGTATAATAAAATGATCTCCATTTATCAAAGCATGCAAATCATCATTAGGCCTATCTTAATATTTCTACTATAAGTAGAATATCTATTTACATTGTGCCTTATTTTTTTTGTGAAAGATCTACCACGTTCTCCTCTAACAAAACAAATATAAGAACCACATTCTCATGTTTAGAATTCGAATCAGAGTAAGAAGTTAAATAAAAATATTCACCAAGAGTTTTCTCATTATCATCATCAATCTCATAGTCACTTTTTTCACTATTAGATGCATCATATAAAGTGTATGTAGAGAAGTCATACCTTGAAGCATCACCATCTCCAAAGTCATTATTGCAATCACAAAGATCTCCATACTCACATTTTTCACCAAAAGATCCACAATATTCATCATAGTAACTTTCATTATCCTCACAATAATAGTCTTCAAAATAATCATCGCATGGATCATCCGAATCTATAGAAGACATGTTTACAATCAAAAGAAGGTAGAAACAAAGTAATAGTACCTATCACTCAACGTTCGTGTTTAGACTCAAGGTCAAGGCTTTTATTTTATTCAAGTAATCTCACCAACTCGTGCATTTTTTCTCTCAAGGGATTCCTCAAGTCTCTTCAGAAACCAACAATCCAATCAACTCAAAGTAAGCATCCAAATATTGGGTCGGGGTGAAGTTTTTATAAATAAAAAAAGGATAAGTAAAAATTAAAGGACATGAAAATAAATAAACAATCAGCGAAATAAAAATTTATACGAACAAATTAAATGGATCAAAACTAGTTTAACATTAAGTAAGAACTAATATTCAAAGTAAGCTAGCTAGAATTAAAAAGGAAAAAAAGAGAAACAAATTGGAAGGCTACATATTAAATGGGGGAATATTTGGAATATTTTAAAAAATTTCAAATTCATCTTCTTCTCCAAGAAATCTCTCTCAATAATCAATCAAATGAGCTTAAATTTGAGATAAAGCCTCCCCACATCTCTATCAACAACTTTCAACCAACAATTTCTTCAAGCAAACAATTAATCAACAAACTTATTTTCAAGCTTCTTCAAAACTTCAAATTTCAACAACGACTTTCAATTTTTAAGTCATGCATATTTTTATTATCAACTAATAAACAATAATATGTAGCTCAAGAAATAATTTCACACAACCTACAAACTAATTTTGATTTTTCCTTTTTTGGATTTCTGTTTTTTAAAAGATTTTTAAAAATAATTGCTAGCCATGGAATAAAAATTATAGGAATAATTCTTTAGCATTGTTCAAATATCAATTAATACAAAATGAGATACAAGATACCACAATGAAACAAATATGATAAGATACAAGAAAATGATTAAGAGCTAGAAAGAAAGGGAGAAAAGATGTAGAAGAAAAGAAGGGAAAATCTAACAATTTAAATAAATTAATTATTAAATTCAGTCTAAGAGGGAAGAGAAATTAAACTCATACAAGAAAATACTTATCCAAGTAGTCAAGAGGGTTCAATTTGGAAAGGTAAGAGGTTTCCCCAAAACTAACAATGGAGCCTAAACACAAATGTTCATCCAAAGATTATTTAATCCTAAAGTAAAGACATAAGGACTATTTATAGTAGTTTTGCAAAAATAACAAACTTATAAAAATAACCAAATTATTAAAATAACCACTTAAGCATATTAGTGGCCTTGAAGTCTTTCTCCCATGCTTTTTTCTAAGTCCTCCAAGCTTATGATGGTTGGAAGAATGCTCCAAACTCATGATTATAATGACTTCCTTTATAAATCTATTTGAGCATGTTATGAACTTTAAAAGATCTTTTAAATTTTTCATGGCACTTTGAGCTCTCCGTGGATAATGGAAAGCTTTTATATCCAAGATAGTCCCTGCTCTCATTCTTGCTATCAATTAGAAATTCCTTTATGTTATTGGATCTTTTCGAGCTTACATCGCTACCAACTTTTATCTAACAACTTGACCGTGTTTGAGAATAAATAATTTGGGATCAAAGATAAGGATTAGTAATGCAAACACCTGTAGATGAATCAAGTTGCATGGTGATATACATCTATCTAGGGGACCAACCTAAACTTACTGATCTAGCATGTTAAGCACTAGAATAGATTACTAGTACGAAACACCTATTATGTTATGAAATTGTCACGACTCAAATGGTCATGATTGGTACCAACCCTAACCTGTGGCAGGAGAGCCATACTATACTCACTTTTACCCACTTAAGTGTCATCGATACATTCATTATAGTATTAGCATACATGTTTTTCAACAAATTCTAAAAATATCTCATTTAATAACTACTAATTATTCAAAACATCATCATCCATAATATAAATGAAATGTGTAAACCTCTATCTATTATAATTTTTCATGACCTAAAGTCATCATACAAGAGCTTTTAAAAAGAACTACTAAGCTTGAAACCAACACAACATCCAAAACAAAACAAAAGAGGAAATCATCTTAGTCCCAAAACAAAAAACCTAAACATCATAAGAAGATTTGAAGATTTTGCATTTTTCTCATATAATCATATGCGATTATAACTTCATACTTCTCATTTTTCAAGAATACCCATTTTGTTTTTTCATGATTTTTGACTAAAATTGTGAGTCAAAATTGTTTTTCCATAATTGTTGGAGCTTGGAGCATGAAAAATTATGGAAAATCATCCGTTAAGGCTAAGATAAGATAATTCAACACCTCTTGATCATTTTTCATTATTTTTCCTCGTCAAATTCTACTCTTTTCCATGTAAATTTCTAGAAATTAGTTTTTGAATTTATTAACTTTATGGGCTAATTTGGGCCTCAATTCGAGAACCATTTGTGCTCAACTTTTGAGCAAACATTTCTTATACTTTGAGGGACCTCGTGATGAATTTAATTTTGGATTATATTTATGGGCTCGTAGGCCCATTCTTAACCCGAGTTTTGACCCAAAATTTTTGTAACGCCCCAAAATTTGAACCCGAGATGCCACACGGTTCTTAGGGCTACACGTAGCCACAAGCTAACCTTCAGAGCCAGACACTACCTCAAGGAACTCAATTCAATAATAGTCATGCACAACAAAGAGATATACCACATCGGGTTCAAGAGAAATATTGGAGAATACTAAACTGTACAACAAAAATATATTGAATGTCTATACATACCAACCCTCTAGTCTGACAAAGCCTCTATACATCAAAATCAAGGAGCCATTGGGACAAACCCCCAACTGACTCAAACAGTACTGAAAGCCATAACAACAGAACAATATCACAAAAAATATAGACACGATCCTCAAACCATGAGGACTCACCACTGAGGGAACGTAGTTGAGGCACTCGAATATCGCTAATGCGGCTGCAGCTGAGTACCTGAACCTATATTATGAGAAAATATAGCCCATAGAAAAATATGTGGGACAGCACTTTGGAATGTACTGAGTATGTGGGGGTGTAAGCAACACTGCAAATATCATCATCAATTTCATAAAAATATGCATATGTACAATGATGGCTCACTTGGCTTGAGTTAGATTGAAACATACTTTTCATGATCTCATAGTAAATAAATCATATGATAAAAACCTCATAAATCATCATAAATAACTCAACTCTTCAACTCAAGACTCGGAGTGACTAGGTAATTCAAGAAACTCAACTCTTATGGACATGGGAGGTTCTTATAACCGACATAATCCATGTGAGCTACATGGAGTCCAATATTTCGCCCTCTTAAGGAGAGAACCCTACATTGGCGGGATCATCGTACTCTTGCCAGGGAGTACAACCTCAATTTAGTGATCACAATCTCATACTCGGCCTCTGGCCTATAAATATCAATACCAATCCTATGGTGGCACGTAGTTTTGGGGAAAATATCATATTTCCTACTCGATGCTAAATACTACTCCCAGACACAAGCTCAGAACGCGTTAGGAAATCCACCACAAACATCACAAGGATCCATCATGAAAAACAAATCAAACGTCTTTCTCATTTATCAAATCATAATCAATTTGTGGATTCCTAACTCGACTCAAATCAAATCAATCTTTCTCAATATCAAAATATATCAATTCATTAAATCATGGCAACATCAATAACTTTGAGAAAATATCAAGACTCATTGTAACAACTCAATCTCATGAATCAATACACTCAATAATCCAATTTGTCATAAGAAAACTTAAAGCTTGATACATATCTTGAAAGCACTTGAAATATCAACTCATGGTAGAAATATGAAATTCACAATATTAAATATCAAGTCATAACTTGGGAATAGTAAAATAATCATGTATAACAAAACTTGAACAATTTATATTCTCATAGTCTCATGATGAAGTAATTTGGGTATAAACCTATTTACAAAATTATATAAATCCATAATAGAAATCAAAGCTTTGGGCACAAGAATGGAAGAATTGCCCTTGTTCAAAACTCCACATACCTTAATCTTTGAAATTGGATGAATTCTAGTGCTTGAGACTCTATCCGCACTTGTAATAAATGATTCTCGAAGCCCACACTATGAGGAACTTGATTCTTGAAGAAATCTTGAAGATTTATGGATGATTTTTGGAAAATTAATGTCCTTAAATAAAAATCCTAGATATATTTCTTAAGAGAATTGGAAGAGAATGAAAAAATTAGGGTTTAGATGGGAATTGTCATATATATAAGGGCCTCCAAAAGATGGAAAAAGACCAAAATACCCTTGTAAAAACGTCTTTTAATTGCTGAAAAAAATAGTTGATGACATTCGTGACAAGTTGTCAGACTTGTGACAAGTCGTCACGAAATATCGTCACAAAAGGGGTAGATTTTATGATTTTCTACTTAAGGTTGACGACATTGATGATAAGTCGTCACACTTGTGACAACTTATCACAAAATATCATCACTGGGGGTGGAAATCTGCCTAAGGCTTATGAAATTGGTGATAAGTCATCACACTTGTGACAGCTTAACACAAAAGGTCGTCACTCAGTTTTCCAGTCTGGCATGCTGGAGTAAAATGGGCATAACTCTTGGCTCCGATACCGGATTTAGATGAAATTGGTATCGTTGGAAAAATAATTCAATTACCTATCTTTTAATAGGTCATGATCTCAATAATTCGTAGTATAACGAGGGATATTATCATTTAAAGTTGAATATGGCAATATCCTTCCCAAGAATTCAATCGGTAAGGAATGTTTTAATTCACCTAATCGCTAGGACATCTTTGAGGCCTTAATATACATCACCCTTGATCAGAAAACAACCAAAGAACTATAATTTACTTCTCATGAGTTTAAGTCATGGTTGCACTATTGGTTAGAATCTCGGGCTATTACAATATCTCCTCCTTGGAAACATTCATGCTTGAATGTTGCCATATAGGCCAAGAACAAGAGAAAATGAGAACGTATAGCTAGAAAGACTCACTCAAAGGGCTTACTTCACTCTACACCTTCGGATACCCTACAAAATACATGAATTCGTGATGGAAGTAGACACACAACTGAATTTTTAATAAGAAGAGAGTGGAATTAAGACAGAATGGTACCTTCTGCTTGCTTCGAACTCTCAGAAAAGAGGTGAGGGTACTTGAATTGCATATCATCCTTGGCTTCCCAAGTAGCACTCTCAACAGATTGATTTTGCCAAAGCATTTTAACCAAAGGAACTTTTTTGTTCCTTAGCCTACAGATTTGAAAATCCAAAATCTCAACCAGAATCTCCTCAAATGAAAGGCTATCCTGAATATCTAAGCATTCAGAAGAATCAACCATGATAGAATCACCAATACACTTCATAAGCATGGAAACATGAAATACCGGATGAACACTAGACAACTCTGCGGATAACTCCAACCTCATATGCTACTTTCCCAACGCGACTCAGAATCCTATAGGGACCAATATAACAGGGACTAAGCTTTCCCTTCTTCATAAATCTCTTTAACCCTTTCATGGGTGAAATATTTAAGTACACCAAATCATCAACATAAAACTCAAGATCTTTTCTTCTCACATCCGCATACGACTTCTGATAACTTTGAGTGGTCTTCAATCTTTCTCAGATCAACTTAACTTTTTCCATAGCCTCGAACACAACATCAGGCCCAATCACAGCTGCTTCTCCAACTTCAAACCAACCTATAGGTGATCTACATCTTTTCCCATACTAAGCTTTGAATGGGGCCATCTGAATACTAGCATGGAAACTATTATTATACACAAATTTGATCAATGGCAAGTGTTCATCCTAACTGCCTTTAAAATCAAGTGTGCATGCCCTCAACATATCTTCTAAAGTCTAAATGGTCCGCTCAGCCTGACCATCTATTTGCGGATAGAAAGTAGAACTTAGATGAACTTGGGTACCGAGATCCTTCCAAAAAGATCTCCAAAACTAGGAAGTAAATTGCGTATCCCTATCAGATATAATAGCCAAAAGAACTCCATGAAGTCTAAAAAATTTTTGAACATACAATCTAGCATAATCCTCAGCTGTATAAAATGAATGCACTGGCAAGAAATGAGCTGATTTAGTTAACCGGTCTACAGCAACCCGCATCGAATCATGATAATGACGAGAAGGAGGCAAACCAATTACGAAATCTATATTCACTTCTTCCCACTTCCAAGTAGGAATGCTAAACTCTTGTATTACATCACCGGGCCTTTGGTTCTCTACCTTAAACTGTTGACAAGTAGAATACTTTACCACAAATCCTGCTATGTATTTCTTCATACCGTTCTACCAATACATTTCCCGCAAATCGCGATATATCTTGGTAGCACCGGGATGAATAGAATATCATGCACCATGCGCTTCAACCATAATTCTCTTCCTTAGATCATCAACATCGGGAACATATAACCTACCCTGCAATCTCAACACACCATCTTCCCCTTGGGAGAAAACCTCTACCTTTTGGTCCTTAATTGACTTCTTCAGTCTGACCAAACTAGGATCCCTGTCTTACTTCTCTTTTACCTTTGATACCAAAGAGGACTCGGAACTACTCTGAACTAACATACTCTCTTCAGCAGAATCAAGTAATCTAAGACCCAACCTAGCTAAATGATGCACATCATGAGCCAATTCTTTCTTATCATTCTCTACATAAGCTACACTACCCATAGACAACCTGCTAAGAGCATCTGTCATAACATTGGCCTAGCCCGGGTGACACAGCAGACTCATATCGTAGTTTTTTAGCAACTCTAACCATCTTCTTTGTCTAAGATTCAACTCCCTCTGAGTAAACATATGTTGTAGGATTTGGTGATCAGTAAACACATCAACATGAACACCATACAAATAATGTCTCCTAATTTTCAAACCAAATACTACTGCTGCTAATTCAAGATCATGGGTTGGGTAATTCTTCTCATGAGGCTTCAACTGTCTAAAGGCATAAGCTATAAATTTACCCCTCTGCATCAACATACACCCCAAACCAACTCTAGAAGTGTCACAATACACCACAAAACCATTAGTACCAACGGGTAAAGCTAACACTGGGGCTGAAGTGAGTCAAGTCATAAACTCCTGAAAACTCTTCTCACAAGGTTCTGACCACATGAACTTCAATTTTTTTAGGTCAACCGGGTCATGAGAGACGCAATGGAAGAGAAGCCCTCAACAAGACGATGGTAGTAACCAGCTAGACCCAAGAAACTCCTAATATTAGATGGGGAGGTAGGTCTAGGCCAATTCTTTGAAGCTTCTGTCTTTTGGGGATCGACTCTAATGCCTTCGGCGGAAACAATATGACCCATAAAAGCAACTGACCGTAGCCAAAATTCACACTTGATAAATTTAGTGAATAATTAATGATCTCTAAGAGTTTGCAAGATAATTCTAAGATGGTCAGCATGATCATCCTCACTTCGAAAATATATAAGAATATCGTCTATAAATACAATGACAAACATATTAAGATATTGCTTGAACACTAGATTCATAAAGTCCATGAAGGCTAATGGAGCATTGGTTAACCCAAAGGACATAACAAGAAACTCAAAGTCAACATAACGGGTTCGAAAGACTATCTTTAGAATATCACACTCTCTCATTTTAAGCTGATGATAGCTGGATCTAAGGTTTATTTTTGAGAAGTAGATTGCACCTTGTAACTGATCAAACAAGTCATCAATTTGAGGAAAAGGGTACTTGTTCTTGATAGTTACCTTGTTAAGTTTACGGTAATCAATGCACATACGTAACGTACCATCTTTCTTACGTACAAATAGAACAGGTGCGCCCTATGAGAAAATACTGGGTTTGATAAAGCCTTTGTCTAAGAGATATTTGAGTTGCTCCTTCAACTCATTAAGTTCTGCGAGAGCCATATGGTATGGAGGAATGGAAATAGGCTGAGTGCCGAGAAGAAGATCAATCCCAAATTCTATTTCTTTATTAGGTGGGACCCCTGGGAGATCTTCCAGGAAAATATCGGGAAACTCATTAACAATGGTAACTGACTGAATAGTCAGAGTCTCGGACTTGAGGTCTTTAACTTGAACTAGGTGATAGATGCAACACTTAGAAATCAACTTCCTAGCTTTGAGGTAGGATATGAAATGGCTCTTCAGAGTTACAAAACTCTCGGACCACTTAAAAATGGGATCATTAGGAAACTAAAACTTGACCACTCAGGTACGACAATATATAGATGCATAGCACAAGTAAAGCCAATCCATACCCAGAATGACGTCAAAATCAACCATATCTAGCTCAATTAAATCAGCACATATGACCCCGATGAAGGACAGTGACAGGACACTTCTTATACACTCACTTAGCAATAACAGATTCTCCAACTAGGGTAGAAACTAGTATAGGCTCAGGAATTCGTTCAGGGTCCATCTCAAAATTTACAGCAACCAGAGGTGTCACATAAGAGAAACTCGAATCGGGGTCCATCAATACATACACATCGAAAGAAAAGACACAAAGCATACCAGTGATAACATCTAGAGAGTCCTTCCACTCCTGGCGAGGTGGTATAGCATATAAGCATTTCTGGCGTGAAACGCCAGCAGTACAAGAAGAGGTGCCCTGAGGAGGAACTTGGCAGACTATGGGAGTGGGGGCACTGGTAGCCTGACTTTAGGGACGAGCATCTCGACTCCCCTGTCTAGCATATGGACAATCTCTAAGTCGGTGGCCTAACTTGCCACAACCAAAGCAACCCATTTGATCAACAAAACACTCGCCAAAATGATCTCTACCACACTTAGCACATGAACAAGAACGAGGTCTGTTACTAACACTTTCTTGAGACTTGGATGGGATAGGCCTGTTCCCCTGCTCCTGCTTGCTCCTAGGTGCGGGAGCACTAACTACGGAAGGCTCGGGCATAAATGAATGTCCCTGAAATTGAGGGCGGTTCCCTCCATGGAATCTAGACTGACTGAATCCCTGTTGTTCTAATCTAGCTCTTTTATTCCATCTTACTCTCTCCCTCTCTTTCACCTTATCAGCTTCAATCTATTGGGCATGTATCATCAACCGAGAAAGGTCCATCTCCCTATTAAGCATAGTAGATCTATATTCTTTCACAACGTAACTTGAAACGCCGGTCATGAACTTGCTCATGATCTTCCTGGATTCAGCCATCATACTAGGTAGCTTATTTGGATAACTGATTGAATCTAAGACAATACTCCTTAACAGTCATGGAGCCTTGTCTCAAATTCATGAATTCCTCAATCTTCGTTTTCCTCATCTTAAGAGGAAAGAATCTGTCCAAGACTGTATCCTGCAATAACTGCCAAGTCATAAGAGCGGTATTCTCCCCTTTACTCATCCCCTAAATCTCTACCCAATCATATGCAATATCTTTTATTTGATAGGCAGCCAATTAAACACTCTCCTCCTCAGTCATATGCATAATTTGGGTGATCTTTCTCACTTCATCCAAGTACATCTATGGGTGTTCACCTACCTTCGAACCATAGAACTCAGGCGGATTTATCCGCATAAATTCATAAACTCAAGCTACAGTAGAATTATTCTCTTGCAGAGGTGGAACAGTAGCTAGGGTGTTAGCTTGAGCATTGGCGGTAACTGCCTGGGCTAGCGCTTAAAAAGTTGCCTGAAATTCCACATGAGAAACATGCTCGTTCAAGCAATCAACGGGTTGAGGTTGCTTGTTGTTTCTACGAGCTCGATGAGAAGGCATTTTTTGTTATAAGAGATCAGGAGTTAATCATAGATAAAGAGATAGTTGTAGGCACGATAAACTTTAGAAAGAAAGAAACAACTTTTCCTAAAATTTTTCGTAGCCTCTTGCTCATAGATGTGGCGCGCTACACACCAATGATAGAGACTCTATGTAATGCAGCTTGTCAGACTCCCTAGGACTCCTTAAACCTTAGGCTCTGATACCAAGCTTTGTAACGCCCCAAAGTTTCATCCCGAGATGCCACTCGGTGCTTAGGGTTGCATATAGCCCCAAGCTAACCCTCGAAGCCAGACACTACCTAAAGGAATTCAATTCAATAATAGTTATGCACAACAAAGAGATATACCACATCGGGTTCAAGAGAAATACTGGAGAATACTAGAATGTACAACCAAAATATATTGAATGTCTATACATACCAACCCTCTAGTCTGATAAAGCCTCTATACATTAAAATCAAGGAGCCATTGGGACAAACCCCCAACTGGCTCAAATAGTACTGAAATCCATAACAACAGAATAATATCACCAAAAATATAGACATGGTCCTCAAACCATGAGGACTCACCACTGAGGGAACGTAGTTGAGGCACTCGAATATCGCTAACGCGGTTGCGGCTGAGTACCTGAACCTACATTACAAAAAAATATAGCCCGTAGAAAAATATGTGGGTCAGCACTTTCAAATGTATTGAGTATGTGGGGGTGCATGCAACAATTCAAATATCATCATCAATTTCAAAAAAATATGCATATGTACAATGATGGCTCACTTGGCTTGAGTTAGATTGAAATATACTTTTCATGATCTCATAGTAAATAAATCATATGATAAAAACCTCATAAATCATCATAAATAACTCAACTCTTCAACTCAAGACTTAGAGTGACTCGGTAATTCACGAAACTCGACTCTTACGGACATGGGAGGTTCTTATAACCAACCTTAACGATGTAAGCTATATGGAGTCCAACCTTTTGCCCTCCTAAGAAGAAAACCCCACACTGGCGGGAGCGTCGTATCTTGCCAGGGAGTACAATCTCAATTTAGTGATCACAATATCATACTCGGCCTCTGGCCCACCAATATCAATACCAATCCTATGGTGGCATGTAATTTTGGGAGAAATACCACATTTCCCGCTCGGTGATAAATGGTACTCCCAAACATAAGCTCAGAACGCATTAGGAAATCCACCACAAAATCACAAGGGTCTATCATAATGACCAAATCATATCTAATCATAAAGACCAAATCAAATATCTTTCTCATTTATCAAATCATAATCAATTTATTGATTCCTAACTCGAGTTAAATTAAATCAATCTTTCTCAATATCAAAATATATCAATTCATTAAATCATGGCAACATCAATAACTTTGAGACATTAAAGGACGAAATGTCGTCCCAAAAGGGGTGGATTTTATGATTTTCTGCTTAAGGTTGACGACATTGGTGATAAGTCGTCACACTTGTGACACCTTATCACAAAATGTCATCACTGGAGGTGGAAATTTGTCTAAGGCTGACAACATTGGTGATAAGTCGTCACACTTGTGACAGCTTATCATAAAATGTCGTCACTCAGTTTTTCAGCCTGACATGCTGGAGTAAAATGGGCATAACTCTTGACTCCGATACCAAATTTAGGTGAAATTGGTATTGTTGGAAAGCTAATTCAATTATATATATTTTGGTAGGTCATGAGATCAATAATTTGTAGTATAATAAGAGACATTCTCATTTGAAGTTGAATATGGTAATATCCTTCCCAAGAATTCAATCAGTAAGGAATTTTTTGATTCACCTAATCGCTAGGACATCTCTGAGGTGTTAATTCACATCACCCTTGATAAAAAAAAACAAAGACTTTAATTTAATTCTCATGAGCTTGAGTCATGGTTGCACTATTGGTTAAAGTCTAGGGGTATTACAATTTTATATAGTAATATGGGTATCATTATACTCCTATTGACATGTAGATTATTATTTTGATAGTGTGACTGTGTTTTAGGATCATAGAGAAAAGACGAGTAATTAGTGCACAATTCAAGGATTGCAATTGATATTGAGGTAGGATTCGATCTACTTTTCTTCATAAGATGATGTATAGTATAGATTGCATGCTAGGTGGGTATGATAGGACATGTTTATCACTAGAATATCCTGACTTAGCCTAATGTTGGAGTTCAGGGATGGAAAGCTAAAACAACCCTTAAGATGAAATGCTTGTTATAGTGATGGAAATCTATTACCCTGGATTACAAGCATGTTAATCATAGTTTAATACTAACTATCCCTTAGTATATGGTTTACTACTTAACTTAATAGACTGAATCATAGTTTCTCGGGTTGTAGAATTACTACTAAACTTGTTATATACTATTGGGATTGAGGATGTGGTTATAATACCAGTTGGACTCTAGGTGAGTATTACATCCTTATCAAGAACGTGGCTTTAGTCTTCAGAAGTTTGGCCGCATATGATTGTATTGTTTGGATACTGGCAATGACATATATAGATATAGTACATTCATGCTCAATAATGATATGATTCCAACCAAAACCACGATTTTACTATTGTTTTCTAAAAAGGGATTTATTCTCACCTTTCACGTTTAAACTAATTCTTTCATAATGGAATTTATTCCATGTTTAATGATGATTTATAAGGTTTGGGAAATTATACCGATATTGATTCTATCTTGAGGTTTATCCACACTTTTACCACTATTATTTACTTCAATCGAGAGAGATTCCGACCCTTTCTACTCTATGATACTGATTTAGTCCTAGAGTTGATCTTAGGCAATGGATTTACAGACTTACATTCGTTTAGTAACGGTTTGAGTTTGTGCACTTATTATATATACATATCTCTAGTACTATATGGAGTAGATTATAGATGATAATGATTGCAAATCCTATATCGGGACCAGGAAAGTGTATATGGATATTACCGAATCCCCTAATAGGCCCCTTCATCTATGAGCCATCATGTCGGAGAAGAAAGGTCATCGTAGGTCCTGCTTTTGTGAGTTTTTATATTTATACAGTTGGTATATTATGCCACTTGGATTGGTTATGGAACTATGGATTTACTTTGGATTCATTTATTCATATGCATTCCCTATCACTAGTATATAGTTTGATGTTTATACATATCAGCTTTATAGAGGTTCCATAGGTTTAGACTATGATTTTTGTTTGATGAGTATTGATTGAACCTTCTGAGTTTATAGGGCCCCTATTAGGTATTATTTCTTTAGACTAGTCGGCTACTTTATATTTTTATTATATTAGTTCATGGCAGGATGATTATGGACTGGTACTGAGATTGGAGGTATGATTCTAATCTCTTTTATTTTAACGGTAAATTACATTATGGATAGTTAGATCATGGTTAGACATTATAATTAGGGAACCTGATTATGCTAGCATTAGTTTCCTAATTAGTTAGGATCCCCTTAGTTTCCTTGTTCATTCAAACTGTATGCATATTACTTGGCGTTGTATACTATTATATATATCATACTCTCCTTCCTCATTGGTAAATTGGATAGTGTTATGTGATATTGTACTTTAGACCTAGATTATTACTATGATAGGATAGTTTATCCATAATGCCTCACTAGCCTTATTATGTTTAGCTTCCTGGATAGTTGCTTGTGGATTATATTCCTGTCTTACATTTTATTTATACTTACATTATCGTTGGAGCTTAGTCAATAGTCACCTACAAAGTAACACATTTTTGGTACTCATACTACACTTTTACAGCCTACAGATTCTAGTACGAGTTCTCATTGTTGGTATGTGTATCATGATGAGCAACAATGGATTAGAGATTTGGGCTGAGCTCCTAACGTTTGGATCATTACTACTCTCCCTCTTATTGTTTAGACTGATCTCTGTGCTGTAATCAGTAATGGGTTATATATGTATATTTATTCAGTATTTCACTTTGTACTCTTATTTTATTAGAATCTCTTGTACCAATTTCACCAGGTCTTGGGGTTGCTTCATCTACATTAGTCTCTTTATTATATTTATTCTACTATTTTTCTTTATTCCTTTCAATAGTCCATTACTAGTTGTTCTGGACTAAAGGTTGTCTTACCTACTGGTGGATTATAGTAGGTGCCATCATGACCTGAGATTAGGGGTGTACAAACCGAACCTTTAAGTCAGACCGAACCGATGAATCAAACCAAACCGAGAAAAAAACCTACTTATGATTTGGTTTGATTGTTTGGGTGTTGGCAAAAAAAAACGATCATTCTTGGTTTGGTTTGGTATTAGAAAAAATAAATCAAACCGAACTGACATAATACATATGTAATTTTAATTTTTTATACATGAAAAAATATTACTTATAATCTACTTTCTAATTATTTTTATTACTTTTTATATTCAGAATATATATATATATTGTTGGGCCTTTAATTATAATATTTGTCCATTAGTAACAAATTAATACAAAGCCCAATATTAATATAAAAACCTAAAACTCTGCAATTACTTCACTTTAAATTTTACTTTCAAAGTTTTCAGAGAGTTCTCAATATTTCCGCGTCTTACTTTTCTCATTCTCCTCATTCATCAAGTTGTGATTTAGGTTTGTTTCTCTTCTTTCTCTTTTTTATGGAACTATGTTATAGTTAATTAGTTTATGGAGTTGAGTTTTTAATAAGTTGTCCCCAATTCTTCATTCTTTTGTATGCTCACATTTTATGTGAAGGGAACTTTCAGACAAGCTACTGTGACTAGTGACTTAGAAATTGAATCACTGGATATCCACATAATATTACTTTGAAAGATAGTAGTTTAGACGTCTTAGTAATTTGCCAACTTAATTTTAATTTCAACTACTCTATGACCATTGTTTTTTTAAATTTTTAGAGAAAAAGTTTAATTTTTTTCTTCAATCACATTATCATTGTAAAAAAAAATTGAGAAAACCAAAAAATCGAAAAAAACAAAAGAACCCGACTAAAACCAAAATAAAAAAACCGATTGTATATTGGTTTGATTTGGTTTATAGATTTAGAAAACCGAAATTATTGGTTTGATTATATTTTAATGAAAAACCGAATCAACCCAACCTATGTACACCTCTACCTGAGATATTGAGTCCTAACAACTTACCTCCAAAGATGAAAAACTTTGAATCCCTTCGAGAATTGCCTTTCCCCAGTGCTCTGTTATATTTTTCAAAAAATAGAGAATAAAAATATTTTTGGAGTTTTAAAAACTGAAGATTTAATGTGCATTACCACTAAAAAGGGACAGCCCAGTGCACTAAAGCTATCGCTATGCGTGGTGTCCGGGGAAGGGCCCCACCATAAGGGTGTATTGTACGCAGTCTTACCTTGTATTTTTGTCAGAGGCTATTTCCAAGGCTTGAACCCGTGACCTCCTGGTCACATGGCAGCAACTTTATCAATTACTCCAAGGCTCCTAGTCATATGGTAGAAACTTTACCAGTTACTACATGTAACCGCTGCAGAGGATAATTAGCATTGCAGCAGTACCACTACAGTGGTTAAATTTTGCTGCAACGGTTCGTGCTATTTACTAGAGTTTGCCACTGCGGTTCCCATGACTGCTATAACGGTATTACTACATCGATTACTTTTTATGTTACAGGGGTCTAAGTTGAAATCTAGGGATCTTTCCTTAGTTTTTTTTATTTTACAACACACTCCACGAATCTCAACATCGCAAACCAACCCCTTCACGATAAATTCTATAACCAAAGTTCTATAACTTTGGTTTTTGTGTTGAAAGTTGTTACGACCTTATATAATTGTTGGATATCTAATTATCATATCAAATCCCATTACTACAAATCACATTAATATCAGATTTCATTCAACTATCATATCCTCAAAGATAAGCCAAAACTAGACTAGCCCTGAATTCTTCAAAATTTCGCTAAAGGAGGTCTACTTGTAATTACACCTCTTATTTCAGCATAACAATATTTTGGGTCATCACATTAGGTAACTATTTATCACTAACTCATCCTTGAATGAAAATTGTCCCAAAAGTACAACAACTAGAACAAAAACTACCTTAATCAATGAACAAGTGCGGATACATAGGATAGATCCTGACCAAATAATTCCATATACAAACGAATAATATAGTCACCATATTTGTGATACTTTTTTAACGTTGACACGTGACATATAGGGTGAACCCCAGACATATTAGGGGGTAAGGCCAACCTATATACTACCGACCCTACTTTCTTCAACACCGTAAAGGGTCCTATGTACCTTGGGCTCAACTTGACATTCTTGTCGATCGTATTATATCCTTCATGGGTGACACCTTCAAAAGTACCTTCTCCTCCTTCTCAGATTTCATATCCCTAATCTTTTTGTCTACACATTCCTTTTGTTTGCTCTAAGCTGCCACAAGCTTCTCCTGTAAGAATCTCACCTTCTCTATAGAGTCCTTGAGAGTATCAATGCCCTAAGGACTCACCTTAAATGCGTCAAACTATCCAATTAGGGACCTACATCATTTACCATATAAGGCCTTAGAAAGAGCCATTTCAACATTAGAGTTGCAGCTACTGTTGTAGGCAAATTCATACAATGACAAGTGTTGGTCCCACTGACTCCTAAAATCCATAACATAATCCTAAAGTATGCCCTGAAACACTTGAATAGTCTATTTCGATTAACCATCGATTTGTGGGTGAAAAGTTGTGATTAGGTCCAATCTAGAACCCACCTTTGATTGAAACCTTTCCCAAATATTAGAAGTGAACTAAATACCCCAGTCTCACATAATGGACATCGGTACCCCATGTAATCTTATAATTTCCTTCACATAAATTTTGGACAACTTGGTTGTATGATAGTCAACTTACTGGAATAAAGTGAGTCAAATTAGTTAATCAATCAACAATAACACAAATGGAGTTGCATTTCCTCAAGTTTTTCAGAAGATCGGCCATGAAATCCATCATTATCCATTCTCGCTTCAATTTTGGAATGGGCATCAATTGGAAAGTGTCACTAGGCTTCCTATGTTTGTATTTGACTTACTATCAGTTTTGATATTTAATCACAAAATCTATAATATCACGCTTTATCCTTTACCACCAATAGTGTTGTCTCAAGTCTCTATATATTTTATTGGCACCCGAATGTATGGATCCTCTGGAATAATGATTGAAATCAAGTTATCTACTCGAGGTACACACAACCAAGTACCCCTGATTTTTAAGGCCCCTTCGTCATCTATAATAGCCTCCTTCGCCTTCCCTTGTAACATTTTTTCTCTGAGGTTCTTCAATCTCTAATCTTTTAACTGTCAGCTCTTAATCTTATTATAGAAAGTGAACCTATCCTCTATGTTTCCCAATACCTTTATTTTGTTGTTTCCTATAATCTCAGAAAACTTTTAGCCTAAGATCATACCTCTCTCGCCAATGAGCTCCTAAACACCTCCAAAATTGCAAAACTTCATATGCTCACTGGTTTTCGGCTTGGTTCATTCGCCACTGCATTGGCCTTACCTGGGTAATACAAAATTGAGATGCCGTAGTCTTTAATCAACTCCATCCATCTCTTTTGTCTCATATTCATGTCCTTCTAGGTGAACACGTATTGTAACCTGTGGTAGTCTGTGAATATCTCACACTTCACCTCGTAAAGATAGTGCCTCCATAAATTTAAAGTGAACAGCACGACTACTAATTCCAAGTCATGTGTGGTAGTTCTTATTGTAGGAATTCAATAATCTCAAAGCATAAGAAGCCACATTTTGATCCTACATCAACACAACACTTAAACCCAAACATGAGGCATCACAAAATATATTAAAATCTTTACCCTTGATAGGCAGGGTTAGTACTGGAGTTGAAGTCAATAAATATTTGAGATTTTTAAAGATCTCCTCACCCTTTTTATCCTATTCAAATAGGACTTCCTTTTGAGTCAGACAGGTCAGATGCAAAGCAATGGCAACAAACCCCTTAACAAATCAATGATAATAAATGGCCAATCCCATAAAACTATGAATTTTTATCACAATTGTCCTTCTAGCCCAAATTTTAACAGCCTCAATCTTTTGTGGATCCACTACAACCCCTTTTTTTAGAAACCATATGCCCCAAGAAGGACACTGAAGAAAGCTAGAATTCGTACTTAGAGTACTTAGCATATAATCGTTTCTCCTTCAACAACTTGTACACAATATGCAAATGAGATTAATGCTCTTCTTTACTCTTAGAATAAACAAGTACAATAAGCAAAATAACGAAAGAATCTAAAAAGGACTTACAACCTTCACTCATCAAGCTCATGAAAAAAGTTGGGGCATTATCAAGCCAAAAGACATAACCAAAAACTCGTAGTTTCTGTAACGAGTTAGAAAAGCAGTATATGGGATGTCCTCTACCTTAATATTTAGCTGATGATAACCTAACCTCGAATAGATCTAAGATAACATTGGGACTCCTTGCAGTTGGTCAAGTAGGTTATCTATCATAGGCAATGGATAATTTTTAAGAATGGTCACCTTATTCAATAAGCGGTAATCTATGGGCATTCTCATACTACCATCTTTCTTCTTGACAAACAATACTGGTTCACCCCAAGAAGAGATACTTGGGCGATAAATATTTTTTTACAGTTCTTAGAACTGGGATTTTAACTCTCTCAATTCTGCAAATATTGTACGATATGGAGAAATAGAAATGGGTCTAGTCCTATGCTCTAGGTATATACAAAAAATAACTTCTTGATCTGGAGGCATACCTAGAAGATCATCCAGAAACACGTCTAAGAATTTACATACAATTGGAACAAACGTTATATGAGGGACGATAGATTTATCTTATCGAAGATGGACTAAGAACGCTTAACATCCCTTCTTTACTAATTTCTGGGCACAAATTACAGATACAACCCTTACTGGATTAGGCTTAAATTTAACCTCCCACTCTAACTTCTTTTCTATGGGAATTGCTATAGTGATGATTTTGGTATAATTTTCAAAAACAGCATGATAATGGAACAACCAACTCATTCCTAAAATAATATTAAATTCCTCCACACCTAAAATGACTAAGTCTTCTAGGGTCTTAAACCCCATGAATATCACAGAACACGCACGTTATACCTGATTAAAACACACAGATGCCCTAACTGATGTAGATATATACATGGGAGCATCAAGATATTTATGGTCTAAGTCTCAACCCATAGTAAATTTCATGGATACATAAGAAAAGAAAAAACCAGAATCAAACAATACAGAAGCCATATGATCAGTGACAAGAATAATACCTGTGATCATAACATCAAAAAGTTTCCACCTCAGGACGTTCGAGAACTATATAAAGATATGCTTTATCACCACCTTGACCGCCACCTTTACCACCCCAAATTCCATCTTTACCAAATTTTTCTCCACCTCGATAAACATGGTTGCCACTTCTTTCTTGACCACCACACCTACCTTATAGATGAACTTTACCATTTCCTCCACAACCTCGACCTGACGAAACTAGAGTAGATGAAGTTGGTTGTTGAGTCAACTAATCTATAGATAAAAAGTTAGGGCAATACCTTCTACCATTTCCTAAAACCCTACATTCAAATCATTTGGGTCCAAACGTAAGCCCCTGAATTGAAGAGAATAGAGGCGTATAGCTACCAGCTTAGAAAGGCTGACAAATGACTCCAGACAGGCCCCTACAGACACTGACAAAGTTGAATGGTAGGGCATAAAAGAACATCATCCCTTTGAGAATTACTACTAAATAGGCTCGAGGTTTGAGCCTTTTTATCTTCAATATTTACCCCTCCCTATTTCTTAAGTACTTCAACCATCTTGGAAAATCGAATAACATCCTGGAAATACTTACCAGTCACTTCCACAGATAAAGTAGCCACCTGAATCCCTAAATTTAAATCCTTCACAAAATACCCAATTCCTTCCTCCTCTGAGATAATCAACTGCAGTGCACAGCGGAACAATGCATAAAACTTGGTCTCATAAGCCACTACGGACATGTTACCTTGCACCAACCTTAGAAACTTATCCTTCTTCTAGTCACGATAAGTAGAGGAACATATTTATCAAGAAATATGTTCTGAAATTAAGCCCAAGTAAGTGGAGGTAAGGCAATACTACACACCACAAATGACCTCCACCGTTGCTTATCTTCATTATGCAGTTACAATGAAACAAACTCCACCCAATATTTTTTAATAATACCCATTTTTTGTAGATGTTTATGAAAATCTATTAAAAACTCAAAAACATCCTCAAACAATGTACCTTAGGATACCTGAGGCTTCATCTTTATAATTTTACAAAATAGCTCATGCTCATCATCAGTCATTACTAGGTCAAGTACCTATTGAGGATACACCCCCATTTCAGATAATGCATCTACCCTTGAAGCAGCGACATGTTGCAATACTAGGGATGGAGCAGTCAGAACCCTAGAGTGTAGCCAGTGCCAGCCAAGCTACCCAAGAATCCCGACACTTATTAGATCACCTCTGCAGACAAAGGAACATGAGTTGCACCATTGGGTGTTGGCACCATATTTTTTGGAACTAGTATCTCTTCTTCCTCAACTACTTCCTCTTCGTCCTTAGCATAGCCTGGAGTATCCTCTGGTAGGAAAGAAGATGGTGGTCTCTATCTGTCGATCTCCTGTCGACTTGTGCTCTACCCTTAACATATGTTGCTTCCTGTTCTCTACTTTCTCTACCTTAAACTCGATGCCTATCTCAAACTACAGCCTCAACGATCGGTATGGGTGCTGGTATAAATGGTGTCATGGGTGTTGCTGTTGTAGGTAGTGTCATCGCTGTTGCCACTACTACATTAGTGGAACCAGTACTCTCCATCTTAGAATAAAAGTGAAAGAGTTAGCTACTAATTTGCATTTGCAGATACCAATTAAAATCAACTAATAGCACGAAGAAAAGAAAGAAAAAAGGAATTCTTCCCTAAAGCCCTGTAGCCTCCCGAAGAAAAGTACAAACGTCTCTGTACCGTTCCACGAGACTCTCTAGAATTGTTCATATATAATGAGATATACAAATCTAGTGGTCTGATACCATCTCATTCATGACCCAAATGGTCATGATTGCCACCCGCCCTAATTTATAGCAGGAGAATCATACTATAATCACTTTTACTCACTTAAGTGTCATCGCAACATTCATTATAGTATTAGGTTAAGTGCTTTTCAATAAGCATTATAATTGTCTCATTCAATAACTATTAATCATTCAAAACGTCATCATCCATAAAATAAAATAAAATGCGAAAACCTTTATCTATTATAATTATCCAGGACAAGAAGTTACCGTACAAAAATATCTAAAAAGAACAACTAATCCTAAAACCATCGCAACATCTAAAATGTAACAAAAGAAAAAAAACATCTTAGTCTTGAAATAAAGGACCTAAACATCATAAGAAGATCTGAAGGTTGCCCAGATATGGTGTTCACCATCGAAATCAAGTTTGGATTACTATCTAGAGTCGAGGTCATGTGTCAATCATTAAAAGATGTGTTGCACTTGACAGAAAGAAAAGTACAGGTACCATCAGTACATTAACAAGTACTGATAAGCATCATAGATCAATTAAATCAATAATGCACAAATAAGCAAGCCAAACAAATATAACACGAACATAAAAAAACTCGTAACCAATAATATCATTTAGTTCAACACATCATATATCATCACATAGTTACAACGCACAAGTTTACTTTTACGTTCTTTTACACTTAATCATTTCATTAACACTCATCATCATGTAAAATCATCAATAATCACCCAATGTATATTTATGTGTGCATGTAAGCAAGATGTGTGCATCATCTCTTACTCTTCTCAACCTCATCATTAACATAACATCGTATTGGCTGAGTACCTGATCCACTATCACATTCATACCGGTATGGTACCCAAACCATCATGTTAACATATCATTACAATGCATATGAAATACAGTTAAATCACAAGTCATGCTAGAAAGCAATCATAGATGTCAAGTTCACAAACAAGCACAAAGCCAAGAAAGTCAAAGTGCTACAACAAGACCATAGCGTACCTCAACTACTTTGCTCAAAGTCACCTTTAAGCCATACATTTTCCTTTTTGTTCTCGTTCAATTCCTTCTCGATCTACACAACACAAAATATGCACACATTTTAATAATTCATCTCCTTTTTACTACTAGAATAGAAGGTCACTGATTTTTGCCATAACTTACCCTATTTCATCATTTTAGGAATTTCTTATCATTTAAGCTTCATGAACACTACTTAAATTAGCATAAATAATTGAAATTCTAGTTCTATCAGAATTTCCTCACATCGTACGATCATCATATGCTGAATTTATACATATTTCCACCACTTTTCATAATTTGTCATAAACTAAGATTAAATTTCAATTTCCACCATTAATTTTTTACTATATTTTCTAAGGTTAAACAAAGTAAATCTAATTCTAGAACATAATTACTTACCTCCAAAGATGAAAAACTTCAAAATCCTTCTGAAAATAGCCTTTTCCCACAACTATATTTCATTTTTCAAAATGTGGAGAATGAAATCATTTTATGGGCATTAAAATTAAAAAAAAATGGGTGTTACCACTGCAACGGTTAAATTTCTATTGCATCGGTTCGCTCTATTTTACTAGAGGCCACCGCTGTGGTTCTCATGACCACCGCAATGATTCCTTTTTTGCTACAACTATCCAAGGCAAACTCTCAAAACTTTTCCTTAATTTTTCTCATTTTACAATACACATCATGAATTTTTACATAGCAAACCAATTCCTCCACAATAAACTCAATAAATTGAGTTATATAACTCTATTTTTGGTGTCGAAAGTTACAACGACTGACATGACCTGAACCAGGGCCTAGTCGTGTTGGGTATCTTAAGTTCAACTAGGACCGGAGACCACCCCTAATACCCAAACCATTAACCTGCCTATACCCCAAATCAGATGAATTCCAAATAGTTAAGAAGATAAGATAATATTAAATAAAATACACGATAATAACTCTAAAATCAAAACCGAAAGCCATAGCCAATTAAATAACCTTTACCAAACCCAATGCCAATACCAATACCAATGCTAACACTAATACCGACACCGCTCATGCCCATAGTAGTCCAATAAAGCCTCTAACCAGAATCAAAGGATATCCAGTCAGGATATGCCCCCAACCATAGCCAAAACCAAAACCAAGGAAATAAAAATGAAATAAAGAAGTCTGTAGCATAAAATGGGGTCCGCTGAAGTATGGAAGCTCACCCTTCAGTCTAACTCAAAAGTTGTTCTCAAATCACCAAGTCACTGAGCAGGGGGAGTAAAAGTATGGCCAATTCCTGCATCGAGTGGGGATACAGTGTCTGAAGACGGTTAGTGGGGTGAACGCTAGCATGTAACTCAGGGATAAAGATAAAGTAATGCCATTAATTCAAAACCAAATCAAATAACCATATGCAATGACATCCATACACATATATCGTGTCGGGATAGGAACAAGGTTTAGCATGCATTTAAAACCTTAACTTGGATTGTGTAGCTTTACCATCATAAATCCACCCACCTACTATATGGGTCTAGTGTTACCCCCTAAACGGGCCCCAAAGTATGTAGTCGCATGAACCGGAGATATCATAGATGGCCAGAGATTCCCATGTACCCTTCGCCCTCTATGATACATATATGCAAGTATAGACTTGCGGGATTCTCGTGTACTCCACAAGCATATGGTCACTAAGGCCAACCCTCATATCGGAGAACATGAGTTTCCAGTGTCCATCCCTCGGACTCACACCTTTATAGCTAGCTATCATAACCCCCATTATTGCGCAATTAAAATATTTAGTACACAACCAAACCACCAATTCCAGGAGTCAATTATTAAGTCATTATAAGTGGTATCGCTATACCAACTATAGCTTGCAAACAATGTCATTAGCCAATACTTAGGGGATTTCTATGTACCCCGCAGACTCCATTATTAAAATCACTTGGGGGATTCCCATGAACCCCACAAGGTTTTCATTATATAATCACTTGGGGGATTTTTGTGTACCCACAAGGTTTTCAAAGCCATCTATAACCATTAAACCATTTATACAATGCATTAGTTTCAAGAAATAAGTCAAGCCAAACACTTTGGGGATTTCATTGGACCCTTAATTCAAATTCCCATCTTTCTCATAACTACTAACCAATTTTACAATACAGGGTTGGGGTCATAACCACTTTAATGAGATATATGTTTAGAGAAAGTTACCATCATCAACTTCCACCACCATACCCATGCACCCACATGTTCAATACCATATTTAAAACATAGAAAACCACATCATCAAGGTGCCTTTGTGTATGTTATTTACTGATGATGTGGTACTAATTGATGAGACTCGGGGGGGGTTAATTATAAGTTGGAGATTTGAAGATAGACCCTTGAGTCTAAAGGTTTTCGATTGAGCAGGACCAAGACAAAGTACTTGGAGTGTACGTTTAGTGAGGTTTCACAGGAGGTTGACGTGGTGGTGAAACTGGACTCTCAGGACATTCAGAAGAGGGGGAGTTTCAAGTATCTAGGGTCTATAATTTAGGGCAATGGTGAGATTGACAAAGATGTCACGCATCGTATTAGGGCAGGGTGGTTGAAATAGAGGCTCGCTTCAGGAGTTTTATGAGAAAGGAAGGTGACCCTGAAGCTTAAAGGTAAGTTCTACAGAGTGAAAGTCCGACCAGCAATGTTGTATGGAGCGGAGTGTTGGCCAGTTAAGAACTCCCACATCTAAAAGTTAAAGGTGACAGAGATGAGGATATTACAATGGGTGTGTAGCCATACCAGGAAAGATAGGGTGAGGAATAAGATTATTCGAGAGAAGGTAGGAGTGGTTTTGGTGGAGGAAAATATGCAAGAAAAGAGGTTACATTGATTCAGGCACATGACGAGGAGAGGCTCTGATGCTCCAGTGTGGAGATGTGAGACACTGCTATGGATGGTCTTAGGCGGGGTAGAGGTAGGCCAAAGAAATATTGGAGAGAAGAGCTTATGAAGGACATGACCCTTGATAAGAAGTTGTGGAGGACGCGAATTAGGTAGAGGGTTAGGGGTGGGAGTGCATCGGAAATAGTAAGGGAGTGTTTTTTATTAGTGTCGGAAGTTTATCGTTCGTGGTGCTGAGTGATGTTTGAGGTTTCAGATAGATAGTTCTAGTATTATCTTGTGATTGTAGTATTATCTTGTAGCTAGCGGTGTTAGTTTATTTTGCATATTGTACTAGTTTATACACGTCTATATTTGTGTTTGTTATACTGCTATTAGCACTAAGTCGGGGGTCTATCGAAAATAGTCTCTCTACTTCACCTGAGGTAGTGGTATGATTTGCATACACTCTACCCTCCCCAAACCCCACTATATGGGAATACACTGGGTATGTTGTTATTGTTATTGTTATTGAGAAAACCATAATTAAACCATGGGAAAACATTATTCAACCATAAGCATTCAAAACCCCCAACATTTATTTCAAAGCCATAACAATACCATGAAATCCATACATTAAAACATGTGCTTTAAGTAAAATAAAAATGAGGGAGGAGTAACATGCCTGAAATACCAAGGAATTTGGAAAATATTGTACCTTAGAACCTTAGATGACCACTTTCTTTGAAACCCTAGCCTTAGCTTGAATAGAGAGTTTGAGAGAGAATTTGAGAGTGTTTTACTGGGAATGATGAGTTAATAAAGTCTCAAAGGAGGTTTTAAGTCGTGGTATCAAAAAGACTTAAAGTGGGAAATATCCAGAATGCTCCCAACTTAAAATTGTAAAAAGTAGTCCTTGGTTACGAGTCGACTCATTGACTTGTCACCACTTGTAGCCTTGAGTCGTATCCTAGATAGTGAGTTGGACCCCCATACACTGTACACCTTACAACTTTATGATCCCACTCATAACCTGATCCTACTACCCATAGGGTCTAGCCATGACAATCACAGTACCCAAATAGGTCATACATTGGACAACCTAGGACTTCACCTCATGACTCGTCAAGACACCATATAACTCATATGGTCAAGTTGTAATCAAGGCAGTGAGATCAAATCTTAGAAAATTTCCAAAGGCAAAAAAATCTGGGGTGTTTCAATTACTTTCTAAACTCATTGGCTATCTAATTATCACATCAAATCCCATAAACACATACCACATCAATACCATATTTTGATCAACTATCACATCCTCAAAAATAAGCGAAAACTAGACTAGTCCTAAATTCTATAACATTGCTTAGGGGGATCTAGGTGCAATTTCCACCTCCTATTTCAGCGTAACATTATTTTGGGTCATTACAAAAATCACGAGGAACACAAATCCTAGTCATCTCTCATTGATTAAACTACAATTTTAATTAAAACTCCGTTTCTCAGTTACTCACTATCTGCAAGAATTATTTGTTACCACAAAACCCCCCATTTCAAAAGTAACTAATTGATAGTTCAAATAAATGCAGCGATCGAGATCCTTGTCATATTTCTAATGGGATCGATACCAATTTTGGTTAAGCTCTATATTTGACAGTGATCATATTATACTTGTTTTAGGGGTGTAATTTGGACGACGTTAGAAGAAACTATAATATATGAAATAGTTCTAAACAAGCAATGTGGAATAATAAACAACGGTCTAAAACACCACCAAAAACTAAAGCTCATCATACTAAAGCATCAAAATAAGATAATCGTCGGGTACAACCCGAAAACTAGAAATAAAATAAATCTATTTGTGTCTGAAAATAGACGGACAACAAAATAATGTAGAAAAGATTCACAGCTGCTCGAAAGATGGTGCTCACCCTTGGATCAGAAATCGGACACTAACTACAGATGAGGTCTTGTCTGAGCCAATGGAATATGCTCTGTGCTCAACAAATAAAAGGAGCACAGGGTAGTATCAGTACAAAATCACTATGTAATGATAGGGTCGTAAGCCAACCTAACTTCATAATGTGAACACTCTATCAATAATTTATAAACAAGAAGCAACTATTTAATATTAGCAAATTTTTGTTCAATTAGTCTTGTATTCATAGATTCACTTAAACAAACAATCAAGTAAACAAGGAAAACATATTGTAAGTACAAAGTATTCAAATCAAGTCAACTACCATGACTCGTAAATAGACAACTCAATCTCATCATATTTACCTTTTTATTGAGCTTCAACAACATTAACTCGATTCAACTACTGTATCAATAATTTGACCACACAATGATCTAAAATAACAACAATATAATCTGATTTACTTAAGAAACCAAAATAACAAACACAATCATATAACCCAATTGACTCAAGGAATCAGCAAACTCTCTAATACTGTGTACACACAAGCTAAGGATCTTATATATGCCTATTAGTCATGACATGTAGGGGATGAGCTCAGTTCACGTACCAAAATAACTCAGACAATTAATGTATTCCTCTTATTCCAAATCAAGTGTAATACCACCCTTATTCCAATATTTCCACCTTTATATTCCATGAAATCCATTAATTGTGTGATGACCAATCTTTATCGATTCATCTCACAATATCAATCAATTCCATAATACATATAATCATGTAATGAGATAGCTCAACACACTTGTATTTTAAAACAAGTTATTTTTACAAAATCTAATTTTGGGTGATTAAAACAACTTGTATAATTATCTAACAAGTCATTATTCAATAGCATGCATTATAATAAATAGAAAAATATGCAGTTAACATACATACATAAATCAAATTAAGTTCTTTCAACTCCAATTCAACCATCACCTACCTCAATCCAAACCTTGAAATACTCTAACAAATGTGACACTTGTCTTTTATTGAAGCTTCGACTTGATTGTGCTCTAAAAGCAACACAATAAGCACTAATTAAACAATGCTCTAACAACTTTAAGAATTATAACCTAATACCTCAAGGTCAGTTTTATGAATTATTCCCTTAGTCTAGGGTTTTTCTATCTTCATTCCATGTTAATTCTACCAGTTTCACATTTACCAGAGTGAATTCTAGCAATATAATCAAGACATATCAACCTTTGGCCAAAACCCACGATTTCATACCTCTTTTTACTACTTTGCACTGGAAAATTCATCCAAGTCAAGTTAATTCCTCCACCATGAGTAAAACCTAAATATTCTAGGCGTTAATTAATGAAAAACTAGTTAAATAGGTGAATTAACTTACTACAACAAAGGAATTTGGGTGGAAACTAATGAAATTTGCCTTAACCAGACCTTGAACAAGTTTGGAATAAAAATATATCTCAAGTCTAAAAACTGTTATTTACTGCAAATAGCTTGCTATAGTGGCTCAATTTCCACTATAGAGAGGCTACTATAGTGGGATCTGCTCGCTATAGCGGGATTGGCCATTATTATCTCTCGTTATAGTTGGAAAATTCTCGCTATAGCAAGATCATAGTAGCAGCTTTCCTCTCGCTATAGTAGCATAGGCGGGGTAGACAGTCCCAATTTTAGCCAATTTTACAACACACTTCTAGATTTCAATATTTCAAACTAATCTCTTTACCTCAAATGCTATATTCGGAGTTTTACTAATCCAAATTTAATTTCAAAACTTTCTACGAACTCTTTAACCCCTTAGATAACACATTATGGCCTTACATCACATGATCATCAACCTATCTATTACCAAATTTACCTAGACCACACCATATTTGGAACTCATCCAAGACTAGCCTAGTTTGAAATTTTTAATCCTTTCATTCAGAGAAATCTTAACCCAATTCTGACACGCTAAGCTATACGGTAATAACGAAAAGTATCATTATAGTGTCTTCATCCTGTGCGACCATATTCAAAATAATTCTTTCTTATTTATTTAGTTCACGTGCCAATCAACCCTTAGTATTTTTCAAAGCTTCGACAGGAATAAATGAAAATGAATAAATTTCATATTATGAGTCTGTTTAGAAAGCTATCCTGGTAATTAGATTTGGTGTAATTGGGTATAATTACATCATCTAGCATGTTTGGTTGGCTAGGTAATTACTTGGTCAGTAGGTAAGTGAGTGTAATTAATAGAAGAGTAATTACACTCTTCAATTCAAAGAGAGTAGTTGTAAATTGCTGGTAATTACATGGTGTAATTACAAGTTGATTACTTTTTAACTTCTTCCTCTAGTTTATTTAGTCTAGGCTTCCTAACTATTAGTGGCGGATGCATCTTATCTCTTTTATTATCTTGATTTTTTGTCTAATTATCTTATATTTTCGTAACTTAGTAAGAGTTATTAACTAGCATACCTATGTACTGCGGGTAGTATAGTGCTTGTTATTGATTGAGATTATCAAAACTTGCTTACTGGTTTTTGTTTATTCCTTAGCATATAGTATAGTGTTTTTTTACTAATTGTTCGTCGTGTTTTTTCTTCTTCTTTTCTTCTTCTTCTTCTTTCGTATCTTATTAAGTAGTGGTTGTGGTGGCAGCTGATGGACTAGAGTCATGTCATACGTCGAGGTCGGGGATGGGGTCTAGGTCTGGTATTGGGTTAAGGTCAGGTCTAGGTTTGAGTTTGGAGGCAAAGGGCGAAGGGTAGTAGGGCTAGGTAGGATAAGGGAGATTTTAGGTTAAATGTTGGGTCTTAGAACATAGGGACTCTTCAAGGTAAGTCTATAGAGCTCGTGAAGATTCTTAGTAAGAGGAGAATTAATATATCCTGTGTCTAGAAAACCAAATGGAAAGGATCTAAGGAGAAAGATATGGATGGATATAAGTTTTGGTACTCGGGTAGCGTGAGAGAGAGGAATGAGGTAGGTATCTTAGTAGATGAAAAGCTTAGAAAGCAAGTGGTGGAGGTTAAGAGGGTCAATGATAGGTTGTTGTCTATTAAGTTGGTCATTGGAAGGTCTACGGTGAACATTATTAGTGCCTACGCTCCACAAGTAGGCTTGGATAGGGAGGTGAAGAAGGGTTTTTGGAAGGTTTTGGATGAGGTAGTGAGAGGAGTTTTAAGCACTGAGAAGTTGTTCATTGAAGAAGATTTCAATGGACATATTAGGTCTTTTTAAGAGGTTATGATGACGTGCATGGCGGTTTTAATTTTTGAGAGAGGAATAAAGAAGGAGCTTTTCTTTTTAATTTTGCTAGGGATTTAGGGTTGTGGGTAACGCATTTGAGCTTTCCAAAGTAAGAGGAGCACCTTAATACCTTTCGTAGTTCGGTGACCAAGACTTAGATAGACTTTTTGCTCCTTAGGAAGGGTGATAGATCGATATGTAAATACTGTAAAGTCATACCTAAAGAGAATCTTTCAACCCAGCATAAGCTTTTAGTATGGACTTGGTAATTAAAAAGGATAGAAAGAAGAGGGATACGTAGGATCGACCCAGGATTAAGTAAGGTAGCTTGACTTTGGACAGTGCTTTGGAAATAGAGAAGAAGTTATTGACTACTAAGGCTTAGGATATTAGAGGATATGTCGATAATATACGGGAGACAGTTGCCAATTGTATTATAGAGACTGCTAGAGAGGTGTTGGGTGTCTCGAGAGATCGATTTGGCGAGCACTAGAGAGACTGGTGGTGGAATAAAGAAGTTAAAAGGAAGGTGAAGACTAATAAGGTGGCATATGCTAAAGTTAGTTGGGAGCAAGGATGATGAGAAGAAGCCGATGAATAGGAAGGAGTATAAGTTAGCTAGGAAGAAGGGCAAGTTAACGGTTACGACGGCTAAGACCATATTTTTTTAGAGTTTATACATGGATTTAAAGGAGAAAGACAGGGATAAGAAGTTTTATAGGCTTGCTAAGGCTATGGAATGAAGGGTTTGTGTCCTTGACCAAGTAAAGTGTATAAAGATGGGAGAGAGCAAAGTGTTGATTAAGGATGCCCTTATTAGGAAGAGGTGATAGTCATATTTTCATAGACTTTTGAATGATGAGGGAGACAAAGGTTTTGTGCTGGGATACTTGGAGAACTCAGAGAGGTGTTGTGATTATTATTATTATAGGTGTATCAAGATGGAGGACGTTAGGGGTAAGATTAAGAGGATCCGTACAGGTAGGGCAACTGGATCAAATAAGATTTCAGTGGATTTTTTGAAGATCATGGATGAAACAGGTCTAGTGTGGCTGATGAGGTTATTTAACATCATTTTAGAGTGAGAAAGATGCCCGAAGCTTAAAGATGTACGATGATCTCATTATATAAGAACAAGGGAGACATTCAGAGTTGCAATAATTATAGGGGCATCAAGTTGTTGAGTCATACCACGAAGGTTTGGGATAGGGTGGTTGAGTTGAGGATGAGGAGAATTGTGACTATTTTTTAGAATTAGTTTGGTTTCATGCCAGGTTGCTCGACTACTAAGGCCATTCACCTCATGAGGAAATTAGTAGAGCAGTTTAGGAAAAGAAAAAAGGACTTACACATAGTGTTCATTGATCTTGAAAAGGCATATGACAAAGTCCCCGGGGGGATTTTATGGAGGTGCTTGGAGGCTAGAGGGTTGCCTGTGGCATATACTAGGTTTATTCAAGACACGTATGACAGTGCAAAGACCGGTATGAGGATAGTAAGAGAATATTCAAAGCACTTTCATGTTTTGACAGGATTGCACCAGGGATCGTCTCTTAGCCCGTTTGTATTTGCCTTGGTGATAGATGTTTTGATGCATTGTATTTAAAAGGAGTGTCTTGGTGTATGTTTTTGTTGATGATGTTGTTCTAATTGACGAGACTCGCAGAGGGGGAGGAGGGGAGATAATGATAAGTTAGAGCTTTGGAGATAGACTCTCGAGTCTAAAGGATTTAGGTTGAGTAGGACCAAGATGGAGTACTTGTAATTTAAGTTAAGTGATTTTCCCCATGAGGTTGACGTGATTGTGAAGCTAGATTCTCAGGACATCCATAAGAGTGAGAGTTTCAAGTATCTTGAATCTATGATTCAGGAGAATGATAAGATTAACGAGGATGTCACACAGCGTATTAGTGCAATATGGTTGAAATGGAGGCTCTCCTCGAGAGTCTTGTGTGATAAGAAGGTTTCTTCTAAGGTTAAAGGTAAGTTATACGAAGTGACAGTCCGACCGGCTATGTTGTATGGAGCAGAGTGTTGGCTAGTTAAGAACTCCCACATTCAAAAATTAAAGGTAACATAGATGAGGATGTTATGATGTATGTGTGGCATTACCAGGATAAATAGAATTAAAAATGAGACTATTTGGGAGATGGTGGGAGTGGCTTTGGTGAAGGACAAAATGCGAGAAGTGAGGTTGTGTTGGTTCGGGTATATGATGAGGAAGGACATGGATGCTTCAGT
Source organism: Capsicum baccatum var. pendulum (assembly GCA_030864225.1). Classification (NCBI taxonomy): domain Eukaryota; kingdom Viridiplantae; phylum Streptophyta; class Magnoliopsida; order Solanales; family Solanaceae; genus Capsicum; species Capsicum baccatum. Next base: position 28,820,018 of record CM061551.1, on the reverse strand, counting down.
TTGGAGGTATGAGAGACCGACTATAGATGGTTTTAGGTGGGGTAGAGGTAGGCCAAAAAAATATTGAAAGGAGGTAATTATGAAGGACATGGGGCAGCTATAGCTTACGAAGGACATGACCTTTGACAGGAAGGTGTAGAGGATGTGGATTAGGATAAAGGGGTAGTAGATAGGAGTACATTCGTAATAGTATGGAAGTGTACTTTGTCTGTATCTGTGTCTGTAGTGTCTTGTAGCTTCTTGTTCGTGGTGTTTTGGTGATGTCTATGATTTTGTATAGCTAGTTTATAATATTACTTTGTGGGTGTTTTGCTTCCGTTAATATCTAGCGGTATGATAGTCCTTGTTGTTGGTTGTTTTTATGATTTTGTTTGATTATATTTGTTATTTGTCCTGAGTAGGGGGTCTATCGAAAACAACCTCTCCTACGTACACTTTACCCTCTCAAACCCCACTTTGTGGGAGTACATTGGGTATGTTGTTGTTGTTGATATTTCATTTCCTTCTCATTTCTCAATCTTTACTTCTTGTGATTCCATTAAATTTTTTGTATTATCTATTTTTAATTTATTTTATATTTATTTTTTCATTTAGAATAAGTTAGTTAATATCCTAATTTTTAAATTTGGTAGAATTTATTATTGAATAAGATTATAGACTTAAGTTTACCTTTTCTTTTGAATCATATTTATGTACGCTAAGTTAAAATTTGATATAAGAGTATTAGTTGTTTTGTTTTTTGAATTTCAAGCTTGCGTTATATTTTCATTTTTAATTTATGTGTTTTACTAGTATCAACTTGATATTTCACATTGCTAGTCATTCATTCTTTAGTTAGAATTGTCATATTATCTTTTTTGTCAATTGTTTTAATAGTTTTATGACATTATATTTATAATATTAATCTCTTTGTCAAACATGCATTTCAAGATGTTCTTAAAATCATTTATTTAAGTTTTTATAATTTAATTATATTTTCTTATAAGAACGTTTGTTTAGTAATTAATATATTTCCAAAAACTATTTATATATATATATATATATATATATAAATTATTTAATGTAATATCATTTATAGAGACCCTTATTTGTCTAATATAAATTTTTAATTTGATAATTAACTTTTATTTTAAAAATTTAATATAAACGTGTAGTTATACTTGTGCAATCAAACAGTTAATTATAACTACACTGCAATTACATTGTTACAAATAAACAGATCATTATAATTATTAGATTGGTAATTACTATCCTAGTTATTATCCTAATTTACTAGACCTATTGTTTTTCCACAATGTAATAATCCGTTGGGATAAGATTAAAAAAATAGTTTTTTAGTTTAAGTGATTAAAAACTTAAAATAAGTGTTTATAAATTAAGTAGAGAAGTATTTGGATAGAAGTGTTGAAACTGAAAAAATTATTAATATATTTGGTAAACAAGTGGTGTTAAGCACTTTTTATTGCCAAAATGACCCAAGTGTCCTTAAAATTGTTAAAATCATAAATAAGGTGAATTATTTATAATTTTTAATTCTAAAATAAAACTTTTGAGCAAATCTTTGATATATAATGATTCGATGAAAATAAAAGAAAAGAATAAAGAAGAAATTGGAGGAAAGAGATGAAGAGAAGCGACAAAGAGAAAAAGAAAGAAAAATCGGGTTACAAGTTGAGGGTATTATTGAAATTGGATGAAAATATAAGGAATAAAAAGATAAATATTTTGATCAAATCTACAAGAATTTAATTTAAAAAGTAAAAAATTGGGGTTCACTTTTTGTTTTAGTTTTTTTTTTAAAAATTAATTTTTAGTTTTTTTTAAGCATTTTTCAATTTACCAAATACCTTTTTTTTTAAAAAAATCTATTAAAAGACATCATTTAAATTTCAGAAAATTCAACATTTATTGGGAAAAGGAGAAAATGAATAAACTAAACTTCAGCAATTGTATTGACGAAGAAGAAGATTCATTGAAATGAAAACCAAGCTTTGATCAAAAGACAGATAACTACCACGGCGAATGCACCGATGTTTTCTCACTTTACCACATTCCCACCGGCAAATCGCCGTCGGAGGCGGACATTCTAAAACCCTTGGGAGTTTTTTCTTTCAAAAATTTGCTATAGAAATGATTCGATAACAATAGCAGTTCGATCTCATTCAGAATTGCAATCAATAGGGAGGGCGATTTGTCAATTAAGTAATGGCTGCACAGAGTCAGAATATGGATCAATTCGAGGCCTATTTTCGACGTGCTGATTTGGATCAGGATGGTCGGATCAGTGGCGCCGAGGCCGTTGCCTTTCTCAATGACTCTAATTTGCCCCAACCAGTCCTCGCTCAGGTTATTTCATTTCTGCATTTTCATTTATTCCTAATTAGCGTCAATGGGAAGAAATACAATCCACAAGCTGAAGTTTACGTGATTGCGTTCAATTCCCTTAAATTTGAACTGTTTTACATAGCAATGCAGAGCATGAAGTTCACGTGATTGCAACCTACATTTCCTAGTCTGTAAGGTGTATTAGTTGGATTAGGAGTTTGAGTTACATTGGCTAAGTAGGAACTAGGAAGATTTGGAATGTTCAATATCATTTGATGTTCTAAATATGAATCCCAAACTATAATGGTGTGAGCTGTATGATTTTTTTTATGTCAATTCCGTTATATTCGGGCACAGTTCAGTCTCAGTTGAAATTTATGAAATCATCGAAAGACTCTTTCATTTTATGCTGTCTTCACTTAAAACCAAGTGATGGATTCAATCTCTTGAGGTTTGTGCTTCGCGTGTTGGTTCACTGTACATGAGTTGGCTACTTTGTATTGTCGTTGCAAACGAGCTGTAATTCTTTAGGATCATTTTAGCTGCAAATTTATATTTTTTATAACCCTGGTGTCCTTCCGGTTTGCACGCACCTCGACTAGTTCCACAAGATACCTGCCACCTCCCAACGACAGGTACCAGGTAATTCTGGCCCCCAAGACTAGAACAGATGGGAAGAAATCACCTAGAGTTTTATGTCTGCTAGATTGAACCTAAGACCTCATGGTGCTCAATCTACTCCAGTGACCACTAGGCCACACGTGGATGCATTTTAGCTACATTTGTTGCACTATGTTATATGGGGGATGTCCTGTGATGGAAACATGGTTATTCAGTTGTTTGGGAAAAAGCAAGTTTTGACAGTTATTATACTGAACCAATTATGAGATGGCTCCCGGGTAATATATACCTAAAAGTTTCTTGAAATGGTGAGATGAAACTGTTTCATGAAGCACCCAAGGGTGTGGCCTAGTGGTCAATGAAGTTGGTTGGGAATTTGGTCAAATTCCTGCAGAGGTAAAAAACCCTAGGTGATTCTTCCCATCTGCCCTAGCCTTGGTGGACAGAGTTATTGGTATCTGTTGCTGGTGGGAGGTGGCAAGTATCCCATGGATTTGGTCGAGGTGCACAATAGCTAGCTCGGACGCCACGGCTATTAAAAAAACGTTTACATGAATTGACACAACCATCAGCCCTAAATTGCTCGGACTCGGGTGCAGGTGTCCTATATCAGCGCACATCGGGAGGTCAGATCCTTCATGATCTAAATTTTAAAATTTGGGGGTATGGATACGGGTACAGGGGTTCAACTAAAAATAATTCAAATATCTAAAAATAGAGTTATAAAAATATGCCTGAATTGTGCTGATCTATTTGGATGGAAACATATGCTCGAATTTCTTAGAGCAAGTTGAATATGTAACTATTATTAAGTGCAGATGCATATCCTTACTCGTAATGTTTACTAGTGCAAATGATATCGAGGCAATGATAGACTTCTTGAGTTCATTGCACATTCAACAGTAATGTTAACCTATAAATATCTTTAAAGCACCTTTTGGTTGTTGAATTTTTAATACAAGTCTTTTAATGATAAAATAGACATATGCTTAAATTATGGTTCACTCTATCTTTTCTTTTGATTTAAAGAATCATTGTATGCGGCACTGGAAGTGAAGAGTCTGAGCAACTTAGCCCATACCTATGTTTTGATAATTTGATACCTTAAGTTTAATAATACATGCAAAAGAATAGTGGTCCACATCCTGATATTGAAGGAAGAGATCACTGAAGTATTTGACCAGGAACGAGTTAGTAAAATATATCAGAGCTACTTGAGAAGAGGAAAAAGAGTAGCAAACTGCTTTATGGTTCAGTCTGTGCTTGATGAACCACATCTTTATATTCCAGCAGTGTTGTATTAATTAGCTCTACAATAAATATGCTGCTTGACAAAAGTCTGGTATAGATATTAAGTTCTACATAGTCAAGATGGGGAAGGAGTTTATATAGTATCTGTGACTCTTGTTAGATATCTGGAGGTACCGGTCTCCTATTAATTTTTAATACTAAAATTCACATTTTCTCTTGCTTTATGTAGATATGGACATATGCTGACCAAAGTCGTACCGGCTTCCTTAGTCGCCAAGAATTTTATAATGCTCTCAAGCTTGTTACGGTGGCACAAAAACGAGAGTTGACTCCAGAAATAGTGAAGGCTGCGCTATTCACGCCAGCTTCAGCCAAAATTCCTGCTCCCCAAATAAACCTTGCAGCCATACCAGGTCCTCAACCAACTAATAAGGTTAGTTCCGTAGTTCCTCTAGTTAGTGGTGCTACTTCAACAGAAGCTCAAACTTTTGGCGTTAGGAGTCAACAAGGCTTACCAGCTCAGCAAAGTTACATGAGGCCTCCTACGCCCTCAAATCCTAAGCCTGGTTTCCAATCTCAACCAAATGTTTCTGGTCAAGGAACGCTAGTTGGAAGTACAATTACAGCTTCTTGCCCTCCCAGTTCCTCTGATTTTCTTCCTGGTCAGAATGGTGTCTCACAAACAGGTGTCAGAGTCCAAGCTCATAATGCAAGTATCAGTTCTAGAAGTGAGGATGCATTTGGTCATGCGGTATTGACACCTTCTGCACAACAAACCCACCAAGCAACCATGCCCTCAAATCCTAGCCCTGGTTTCCAATCTCAACCAAATATTTCTGGTCAAGGAACGCTAGTTGGAAGTACAATTACAGCTTCTCACCCTCCGAGTTCCACTGATTTACTTGCTGGTCAGAATGGGGTCTCACAAGCAGGTGCCAGTATTCAAGCTCCTAATGCAAGTATCAGTTCTAGAAGTCAGGATGCATTTGGTCATGCTGTATTGACACCTTCTGCACAACAAACCCAACAAGCAACCACATCATCAGTGCAACCAGATCTATCAAAATCAAATGATGCAACTTTGTCGCATGGTAACATGCCTGATGCCAAGGTTCCTAAATCTGTTTCAGTCACAGGAAATGAATTTCCATCAGATTCACTCTTTGGAGATGTCTTTTCAGTTGCATTAGTTCAACCAAAGCAAAGCTCAGCACCAACTATATCTTCATCTAGCAACTTAGCAGTTTCATCAGCCACAGATCGAGCATCTGCAGGCTCCATACCTCCTGTAAAGGCTAAGTCAGTTAATTCACAAACTACACTTCCTCAGCAGCCGGTACACCAGCATCAGCATGCTCATTTTAATGTGAGACCGAACCAACAGGTCTCAGTGCAGAGTTCTGCTGCAAATCCTAGTGCAGCTAGAAATTCTCTGCCTGGCCAGTCTCAGCTTCCGTGGCCAAGGATTACGCAATCGGACTATCAGAAGTATAGCAAAGTATTTATGGCAGTGGACACAGACAGGGATGGAAAAATTACTGGGGCAGAGGCACGGAGCTTGTTTTTAAGTTGGAAGCTGCCCCGAGGTGCGATTTTCTGTCCCTGATTTAGCTTTGATATTTCATGTACCTTCTGTTAGATCCTTCTTGCTACTAAGAGTAAGAACTTAGGTTTGTTATATGCCTCTTGAATTTTTTCTTAAATTCAAAATGCCAGCGATCTTCAGCAAATAGTGTAATTCTATCCTTTTCACTTTCAGTCTATTTCTCTTATTAGTTTTTCCTTTTTCTTGATATATACACTTGTCTTAGGTACAACTCTAAAGTTGAGGTTGGCATAGGAGAAAGTTCAATTATGTCTGGTGCATTTGGCGTGTGTTAGTGATAGTTGTAATGTATTGTGGTGTTGTTGGTTGATAACCTTACTCATAGGATAAACTTACGTATAAGAAGTTCTAGACTTAAGAGCTCAGTTGATGGAGTATATTCCTATTGAAATGCCTCTAGATGTAAGATGAGAACTGTGAAGAGAATATGTATGATAAATTGATGAATACAAGATTCACGTATTAGGTGTCAAATACATTACAAAATATTTGTTTAAGCCGAAAGAATATCTAATTATGAATTTAACTCTTTTATTATTCTTTTTTAAAAAAAATATATCTATTTTTCTATTTTTTATTTCTGACAATAACACTACACTTCTAACACCCCCCCCAAACTCAAGTTTAGGGAAACAAACTTGAGACAGACTTGAGTTTGCTTATAAAGAAAAACAAACATTCAGAGTTGAAGGTTTATATCGCCGGAATCTCGTTGGAAGGTTTTAGTTGTTGAAATCTCATGGAAGAAATTAAACTTTCTAGAACCTTGATGTTACTTTTTCTGTCCGTCAGTGGTCAGCGTATTTAGTAGTATGAAGTCAGTATCGTTGGAATTATCATTCAGAAATAGGCGTGGAACTGTTGGAGAAATAATAGCAAATTATAAATAAAAAGTACGAAAAGTTCTTTATATTTTCCACAGGCATTAATCTCTAATAGGACTAAAAGACTTCTAGAAAACATAGGACCTAAAGTAATCATACTAACATGGCTAAAACATCCTCCCAACTAACTTTTTGTGATGGTGAACATACTCCCAACTAATTGATATCTCCAAGATCGATCTTTTCTTCCCATTGTTTCCCTTTCGCTAAGTCTCTTGGATTCTAAGAAAATGTAGCTTTTTAGAGACAATTTTCTTCCGTGTGATTTTAGGTCTAAATTATCCTCTTTTTAACATTTTCATTTACCGTAATCTCGCACCTACCAACCGGTATTTTTGGAGGTCGATGCATGATATGACCAAACTATCTCAAGTGGCATTCTCTATTTTTGTCCTCAATGTATACCACTTGCATCTTCTAGAAATGCACTTTTGATCTTATCTAATCTTGTATGCTCGCATATCCATTTTGGCATCCGCATCTCTACGACACTCATTTTGTGGATGTTTTGTACAATCACCAAAAATAGGCGTGCTGCAGCCTCAACAATTACTACAGTTAGCTCATTGTCATGTGGATGACCATTGAATGTAAGATTGGTACCGTTAGAGCAGTCACCGTAAAGAGGAATAAATTGTAAATAAGAGAACTTTGGCAGGAGTCATGAAACAAGGTTGCTATGCTTGTTCATGCAAGGCACTCTTGCCAAAACAGTAGCGGTACTTGATGAATTCAAGACTCATTTATTTGCAAGTGTCAACTACAATACACATGTTTTTTTCAATTGTGGATAATATTTAACTTAAGAGCCTAGTTTTTTAAAGTATTCTAATCCTAATACACTGGCACCTTACATCTAATAGAAACGATAAATGACTAATCCTTACAATTTTTACTATAGATGGACGCTCCTTATAGTTATCTCCAAAAGTGTTGGACACTCCCTGTGAACTTTGAATTGTTTATATTGAATAACTTAAACCAACTAGGTTATCAGTTAAATCGTAATTTTTAATTTTAATATAGAAAATACTGGACATCCCCTAACTTTTAGTATTCTAATTAAAAGTTCTAACACTCACACTTTACTTTTATTAGAAATCTTATCTCAAAAAATATCGACACTACCTATGCATACTTTAAACAAATTACGATATTTAACTAATCATAGTTTCGCTCTATGAACGGGGAAATTGAAATATACGTGAAGCTCTTTATAACCAGTGATGAACACTTAACACAACTAGATGTCAACAAGTCTTGATACTTATAAATCACAATGAAGAAAATTCACTTTTATATTTTTAGTAAAAGCGAAATGAAGTATGCTTAATACTTTTTTAGTTGAATATACATACTTGAACAGTTCTTATAGAAAAAAAACGTTTATGTACTTGAAGATTGTAGGAACACTTTTTGAGGGGTTGAAAGAATTTCTTGACACACACACGCACAAGAAAACCACCTGCAGGCTTTGAGGTAGAATGGATGATTGGATGCTATTTGTGGAGAATCATGTCTTTGTCTTGAATTCCTACATTTTATGTACTACATTAATACAGGGATTCCCCGTTACGTATAAAGAATTTAGTAAAAAGACATTCAAACTCTGTAATGTCCTCTTATCAGACATGTCCTAAACTGATTGATTGAGCCTGTTGTCATCTGCACACTAGTTATTGCAAGAAGAAGTGTCACGACCCAAGCCGAGACCCTGGCCGTGACGGGCATCCCAAACCACAAAGGCCCGAGAGACCCTTAGCATACTATCATAAGCATAATCCATACATAAATCAAAGTGCGAAAGATATAGTAATATTCAATGGAAACTTATAATCCAAATGTGTCGACGAAATTATGACAATACAATACTCAAATTCCGTCTACGAAGCCTCTAATGAAAACTAGCTATCTAGGCCGCGACAAAGCCCCCAGCTGGGGCTTATACTTAAAGACTCGACATATGAGTAAATGCCTTTCGATGTATGGGAGGCTCACCAAATTCTGGAAGTCTTGGAACAATCTACTATTGAGCTGTACTTCGGGACTAAGCCTCTGAACCTGTAGATAGGGGGCCAATACTCGAAAGTACTGGTATGTAGAACTAGCCAAAAATAACATATACTTCGTATAATATAACTAAGAGCATTTTTAAAAACAATTTAGCATAATGTAAATATAAAAACACATGGGCATAATTTAAAAAGTTTCAATTCATGCTTGTAAAACATTTCTTGCAACTCATGAACTCAACTCTTCACTTTAGTTCTGAGCTAGATGGTACACCCTACAATTCTGAAATCCCACGGGCTATACGAAATCCGCCCTTGACTCGGCGGCCAAGCCCTCAATCCTAGTTTGTCGCAAGGATTAGAGTATCAGTAAGGGGGACACGCAAGATCACAAAGCAGGGTGCCATAATTCCCAATCAAGTCAACATGTCATGGTAGTGCACAAGATCATAAAGTAGGGCTCCTAACCATAGTCCCAAATTGGGACGACATGAATCAAAAGTACACAATATCACAAAGTAGGGTACCATATCCTGCGTCGGCAAATCACGATTTCCAGCGATGAGTCTTTCAACTCGTGCTTTCTTCGAGTAACCATCTAACTCTCTTTAAGCCCAATTTTAATCCTTTAAAACCATGCTTCATGCTCAAATTATTCATTTCTTTCATGTTAAGGGCATCTCGTGATAGGTAACATCATACCTAGACTTGCAAGTCGTATCATATAATATCATGTAAATATCCCTTTTCATTCAAAAACATGTTAATGACTACCATAAGATATATCATATCACATGAGAGTTCTTATTTCAAAATCACATGAAAACTTATGCCAAAACTCTTTCTTTTCAATACTTTAACAAACGATAGTCATCTCTTTCGTCAATCACATACAATTCTTCATTTAACACAAAAGGGTTTTTATCAATAATCAACACTTCTTTGGACATATTTAAAAATGACAATGCATATTTGATAAAGAGGCATTTAAAACTCATGTTTATCACCATTCATTAAACAAACCCCAGCCATAATCAATAAACAAATCTCATGATTGAAAAAGGGGGTCTATAGTTCATGCTCTCAAATCCACTTCAAACCCATAACACATGCACATACTTCGTATTTATTGGAGAACCCACAACAATTGTTAAATACAGGATTCTTATCATAAAATGGGGTACATATTTCAAACTCTTCAAACCCTTCAAAACCCATAACGTATGCACATTAATAGAATCTCAAGTTTATGGAAAACACAATAATAAATGCGTATTTTCATCAAAATGGGTTCATGATGCATGTTCTTCAAACGGTTTTCAAAACCCTTCTTATATACATAATTTTCATGCCTTTAAAACTTGTTAAAAACTATAAAATACGCCCATGAGGTTTAGGATAGTCCCACATACGTTTTGACGGAGAAAAATCGAAGAAAACATAGAGAAATTGGACCCCCGAAGCTTGAATTCCTCAAACCCTAGGTAGTTTCTGCTCTCTTTCTTATGGAGGGATGGTTAGGGATTTTGTGAGGTGAAAATAACGTGTTTAAGACTTATATTCGTCCAAAGAAGGTTGGGAAAAGTTATGGGATGATAAAAGACCTTTATGCCCCTTAAAATAAATCAAACAGAACACTTTTTGACGCCCCAGAAAGGCTTTGTGGCGCATGGCCAAAGCAAAGCTGAGGCAGTGTGCTTTGGCGATTGCTCCGCGGCGCAGGGCCAACGCGGACCCTGGACAGTGCCTTATTCAAACACTCATAACTTTTGACTCCGGACTCGGATTGATGAACGGTCGGTAGTGTTGGAAAGAAGACTCAAGGGCTTTAATTTGATATATAGTAGGCCACATGACTCTTTATATCCTAGGAGAAATGGTCGCTGGAAGTTGACCCAAGCAAAATCGTCAACTAAAAGTCAATCGATAGGAAAGTGTTCAACTTAACTTTTGAGCTAGGAGATTTTTATGATGTATATTCATCTCCAAGGGTGTTCCCACACTAAGGAAATGTTATTCACACTTATATCCAAGTGGAAACCATTGGGTTCGGGTCTATAAACATAGGAAAGACGGTTCAACTTTAGCCCGAATGTGCAGGGTGTTACAAGTTGCCTTGATGTAAAGAATCTTAAGGTCATAATAGTAGTACTCCTTCCATCCAATGATCAAATATTACATATTGGACAAGGGGAAGAGTTCCCAATCATATTTCTAGATATAAGAAAACAATTGTTTTACTTGGTATGTAGAGTTAGTTCTGTAGACACTTCATTGTTACTTGTTACAAGTTTTAAGCATTTATCAAGTTGTAGACTTGTCACTTGTTTATATTATAGACAATCTGGTGTAATTCACACTGCTGAGCACCTTACCGTAGGTGAATTTGGAAATAAGCTGCAAATGGATTGCAGGAAAAGCAGGGCTTGAGGATAACAACCTTGATAAAGAACCCTGATCTTAAGTTACTGAAGACAGATTTGGACCTTGTATGTTGTTGCAGTGACTAATATTCTGAAACTTACTGCAACTACCATAATTACTTCTAATTAGGGGTGGCAACGGAACCGGAACTTTCCGGTTCCGTTCCGGTAGTTCCGGTTCCGGTTGGTTTCCGGTTCCGGTAGTTCCGGTTCCGGTAGGTTCCGGTTTACCGGTACCAAATGTTCCGGATACCGTAACCGGACCGGACCTTCAAAAATTTCCGATACTTCCGGTTCCGGTTAACCGGTTCCGGTACCGGTTGACCGGATTCCGGTCCGGAATAACGGTCAGTTTTTTTTTTTTTTTTTTTTTTTTTTAATAAAACAACTAGCCGTTTTATAGCTGTTGCTCCTCCCCCCCCCTTCTAATTACCCCCACCACCCTTTAAAATTTTTACTATAAATATACCTCATTTCAATTATTTTTTTACAAAAATATTATCAATTTTCATACTCTCTCCCTCTTAATATTCTCTCAAATTCTCTCTAAATATTTCTAGTTTTATTATATAAGTTGAACACTTGAAGTTGAGGATTCATTTAATTCAGACATTTGTTATACGTCTGCTTTTACGCAGACGTTCGGTATATTCGTTCCAACTTTAATCTCTTTTTATTTACGTTAATTATCTATATTTTTTTTATTTACGAACATCAATTTGTATTTGTATTGCTTGTTTTAATATTTTATTTTGAATTATGGATTTTGAAAAAAATAGTAGTGGTAAAAAATCAAATTTTGGTAAGGTCTTTCGTAGAAATAAAAAAAGTAAGGCTAGTACTAGTTCATTACCGGGTAGATTTAATGAAACTTCATTATCACAACCTAATGGTTTTGATGTTGGTATTGGTATGGAATTAGATAATGAGACCCTGAATAGGCGTTATAATAATTTTGAGGAAGACTTACCAGAGGAAGATGACATAGAAGAACAAGAAATAGGTGATAGCCCTACCCCTACTAGTCCGGTTACGGAATTACCGGAACACGGTGAAGAACTGTCCCCTTTACCAAAATTTACTAGGGCCAAAGGTACCGAACGTACTAAAAGGTCTTTAGTTTGGAAATTTATGGAGCATGATAGGGTAAAAAATACTGCTACTTGCAGTAAATGCAAGCATGTTTTTACATTTAATATCTTTGTAATAAATATTTGCCTAATTTTGTTTTAAATTTTCTCATTTGTTTGTTGCAATTATGAAAAAAAATATATTATATTAAGTATTTCACTTTAACTTAACATATATTTACAATAATTACAACGTAAACTTATTAAAAAAAGTTAATAAATTATATAAACTATATAAGTTAAAAATATATATATTTAACTTATAAATTAATCTTAATTAAGTTACAATTTCAATTAAAAGTTTAAAAAAAAAAAATAAAAATAAAAAAAAAATGGTAGCCGACCAAAATTCCGGTAACGTTCCGGTATCGGACCGGTCCGTTCCGGTTCCACTCCGGTAGCTACCGGACCGGTTCGAACAGGGAATATATTCCGGTATTCCGGTTCCGGTAACTCCGGTTCCGGAGACAATACCCGGTAACGAGGTTCCGGAAACGTTCCGGATCCGGTAATTCCGGTCCGGAGTTTCCGGTTCCGGTCCGTTGCCACCCTTACTTCTAATACCATAAAAAGCAAATATGAAACATAATTTATGATGATGAGAAAGCTGTCTTATTGATACAAGACAGCCCACAATGACTCAAAACAGTCCACAAACAACACAAGAACAAGAAGAACACAACGCGGCTACAAAAACATAAACACAAACACAAAAGCAAAAGATTTCAATAGATAAAATGGATATATAGAACGACAAATGGATGTATAAACCCTAAGAACCCTAAGATATATTAAATCTAATGACCCTTAACACCTACACACACAATCACCACTCTCTTACGGAGACACAAGAGGGACATTACCTCCTCAAGCACCAACGTCTCAAGCCAAAATGCAACAAAAGTGATTCTACACTAATGCTACCATAGTTACAATTTTGGTCTACTCTCACAAGAGAGGATTTGTGGTCTACTCTCACAAGAAAGGAAAAGTCTTTCAATATCTCATATCAATCAAAACAAAAGAGTAAAGACCTAATAAGGGACTATATATAGTCTTATTACAATTGAGAGATAAAATGACTCCTTTACCCTTAATGAAAGGGGTGGCCATGGAGTGTTGGGAATCAACAAGTGTAGTCCCTAAAACACCCTTAATGAAATGTGACAAAAAGCCGTGAGTCTTCAAGTGTTAGCCAAAACCGTGAGTCTTCAAGCCTTCAATGCTCCCAAGCAACCTTCCACACACGAGATTGCTCTATGGTGTGCTTAAATCGGCCTCTCCATGTATGTTCGTGTTCCCTCAATGCGACCAAAGCGTGATTCTTCATGTATTGGCTTCTAAAGATGTCATCACAAGCTATGGTGGCCACTTGGCTTGTATCATCCTCCCCTTCTTGAAAAAGATTCAACCTCGAATCCATACCTTGCAAAATCAAAGGAAGGACAAACAAGCACAACATCCTTATGGAACGAGGGTTAGGGTTAGTGCAACAAATAACATCAACATGCCAAGGTGGTACACACTTGAAATATAACCATGAATCCTTTGTTTTTAACATGAAAAGCCTAGTGAAAATGTGGCAAAGGAAGTGGCTACGACCACTAAGGGGAAGGGTACCAACACTCACGATCAAGCCTTGCTTGTCGTCTTGACCAAGCATCGAGGTGGATGTATAATATTCTCTACACCCCAAAAGGTTACTAGGGTCAAATAGGAGAAGTAGCCAAGGGGTTAGGTCTTGGCCATTCTCACTTTCCCCTAAGGAGCCATCGTCACAATTAGGCATACCTTTTATATCACCATTGGAAATATCATGAACAAAAAGAGGGTTGAGAAAGGTGTTCTACAAGTCATCTTCAAATATAGGATTCTCATGCATGCACTTACTACTAGTTTCAAGATCTCCACTAGGAGTATGCCCAACATAAGAAACACATAGAGAAGAAATAGATGGAATTTTTAAACATGCACCACCTTCTCTTTCACAAGAGTAATCCTCACATATATACAAACCACTACGGGCAGCAAAAGGATCACAATCAAAACCATTTGCACAAGTAATCACAATTCTAGTTTCCTAAACATTCAAGCAAATCAAGGTCATTTTCGCCCAATTGATCATTTTGCACACCCTCACTAATTGTTGGCAACTTACTACCAACGTAGACTCACCTTTGTTTTCACAAGGGCCAACTAATGTACCAATGTGTGAATACTCTCGTCACTTGGTAATGGAACCTTAGTCAAGTTACAAGTGCTAGCACTAGATAGACACAAATCATTCTCATGAGAAGAATCAATTTCGTCATCTAAAGGATCAACTAATGCTTGCGTACCTACATCAAGAGTTTGGTCCTCATGTGACCTAACAATACCAAGAGTATCACAAAAGGAAGACTCAAGCACCTCTACTTTAGGCAAAACCACATCTACACCCATTTGGCTACTATTAGCCACAACACAACATTCTAAGTTCATAGGAGTGTAGGGGATAGCGTTTTAACCTTATAGCTCGCATAAGCTACGGCCTTCACCTTGGTGTGGATCGTGGTAGCCCACTTGCTCCCTTTGAAAGCTTTCATCACAAGGTAATTGGACAAAAGGAATTGGATTTGGTGGGATGAGTGTGAATATCAATTGGTGTAGCCCTTCAAGGTCCCGTTTGACATCTTCACAATGGTTATGAAAGCTATCACACGTGGCATTGAAATTATTAATATCTATGGTACCTAAAAATACAACAACAAAGAAAGACAACAAAACAACAAACAATTAGCTCAACAATATCCTCGCCACACTCTCACACCTTTGATCGTCTCACACTTGGTCTCACAAGTGTTGCAAGTCGGCTTTTAGTTTGTGATGAGTTGAGGGGTGAGTCTACTCTTGTCCGGAATAGATTTCGGTCTGAAACTCTAACAAATCTTGTCGGACTTGAGCCAAGAACTAACAACGATTTCAAAAGACAAAAGCACACAAATAACGCAAACACGAAGAAAACGAACACAACTAATTTACAACCTAGTAGGTTATTACTAGTTTGCCAATTAGTATTAGAATCAATAAATGAAACTAAAGAACAACAATAAGAAACTAAGAATCCAAAATTTGAGCCTAAAATTGTTGCGTGAACAGTAAAATGGTGACGTGGCAGTCCACTATTGGTTGTGAAATATTGTGGAAATCTATTTTTCTTTCTTGTCTTTAATTTGGATTGGTCAATTCAATTTGGAAGAGAGGAGTTTCGGTTTTGGGAGGGAAACAACAAGATTTAGAGCCTTTTCAAATTCAAAAGGGCTTTGACTTTCCTTGCACCCTTTTGGCTAAACACCTTTTTGAAAGCTTTTTGGTTCTTTACTCTTTTGTTAGTCTTGGAAAGTGTCCTTTTTTCCTTTTGGTAACAAGACTTTTTGAAAGTCTTTTGGTCCCTTTCTTTTCTTGTAAAAGTCTTGGAATAAGTTTCAAGACTAACAAGATCACACTCTCTTTCTTCACTCACTTAGATCAAACAACCAACTTTGAAGACTTTTTCTTCAACAAAACATGAAGATGGTGAAGAACACCAAAAACACACTTTTTGAATCTTGGAGTCCTAAGGTTCAAGTTGGACCTCCCAAACAACAACAACACCTTTTCAAGCTTAAAACCACAACACAATATCCACAATACATGCTCAAACCTTGAACCAACAACACACCACACGTCCAAGCCTTGAACCCGCAACAACAATACCAACAACAATTGGCCAAGGCTTAGGTCGACAACAACAATATCAACAAATTCAAGCTCAAACTTAGATATTGGCTCAATGGCGTTAGTGAAGAATAAAACTAACACTAGAAACACTCAAGACAACTAAAAAATCTCGGCCAAGACACAACAGGAACACAATTTCGGCCAAGAACAAAAATGGACAGATTTGCTTCTTTTGGGATTTTTCAGTTTTCAATACTTTTTTTGATTTTCAACTAACCAAGCCCAAGATTGATCTTGTGGGAACAAAATCAGTGATGGCTCTGATACCAAATGATACGAGACAGCCCACAATGACTCAAAACAGTCCACAAACAACATAAGAACAAGAAGAACACAACACGGCTACAAGAACACAAACACAAAAGCAAAAGATTTCAATAGATAAAATGGATATATAGAATGACAAATGGATGTATAAACCCTAAGAACCCTAAGGTATATTAAACTAAGGACTCTTAACACCTACACACACAATCACCACTCTCTTACGGAGATAGAAGAGGGATGTTACCTCCTCAAGCACCAACGTCTCAAGCCAAAACTCAACAAAAGTGATTCCACACTAATGCTACATTAGTTACAATTTTGGTCCTACTCTCACAAGAGAGAAAAAGTCTTTCAATATCTCATATCAATCAAAACTAAAGAGTAAAGACCTAATAAGGGACTATATATAGTCATATTACAAATGAGAGATAAAATGACCCCTTTACCCTTAATGAAAGGGGTGGCTCAACAAGTGTAGTCCCTAAAACACCCTAAATGAAAGGTGACAAAAAACTGTGAGTCTTCAAATGTTGGCCAAAACCGTGAGTCTTCAAGCCTTCAATGCTCCCAAGCAACCTTCCACACACAAGATTACTCTATGGTGTGCTCAAATCTGCCCCTCCATGTATGTTTGTTCCCTCAATGCGACCAAAGCGTGATTCTTCATGTATTGGCTTCTAAAGATGTCATCACAAGCTATGGTGGCCACTTGGCTTGTAAGTTATAGAGTATAAACGGGCACAAAAAAAATGGAATCACCAATTAAATTTCTTCCTTGAACAAAGTAGTTTCATGGATGAAGTTATTACTTTAGGCTTCCAAAGACTTTACAGTTTCCATTCAACAGCTAGTAGCTTTTGCAACAAGTACTGACAACGATGGTAAATTGTAGTTGTAGAGCATACAGTATCGAAAAAAAATTTGTAGTACTAGAGGGTATTATTCTCACTTCCTTGCGAATCGTGACTACAATTTTTTGATGCATTATATTTGCTATGTCACATTGCTAAGCTGTTGGTCACCTTGGCACTTTGAGACTTTGTTTGTATGACCTACTTAGAGTGTGATAGCATATCTCTTACTCTTTTGAGAATCTTTCCCATAATTATCTTAGATTATCTTGTTTTCTATCTTAAGGCCAAACTGGTGTTTATGTGGTCCTTTGAGACATTAATGCAGTTTGTTTTTGGTTTCCCAGAGGTCTTAAAACAGGTGTGGGATTTATCAGATCAAGATAATGACAGCATGCTTTCCTTGAGAGAATTCTGCATTGCACTTTACCTGATGGAACGACACAGGGAAGGCTGCCCTCTTCCTTCAGTTCTTCCAGCTAATCTTATCTTTGGCGAGTCACTATTGCATGCTTCGGGTGAGCCTGCAGGATCACATGGTGCGACATCTTGGAGAGACACACCAGGTATATTTCCCCTTTTTACACTATGCACAGACATGCTTGGACATGTCTTGTGAACCAATCATGTACACATGCATATGGAAAAATTATTTGTTAACTAACATAGTACTTTGGCCTTATCACTTTATAAACGATTTACAAATAAGATATTCATATTGGTTTAAATTGTTATTAATTTACTAAAATTTGAATAACTAATATGAGTAAATATATGGTGGTCTTTAATTGGGGCTAAAATTCCTTGATAGAATGCACGGGATCTTTTTCTCATTTTTGTGGTAGTTTGTTATGATCGATAGGGAAGGATCGGGTCACAGGGTGATATATAAATTTAGCTCGTTAAAGGGAGGCTGAAACCTTAGAGTTCAATGGAAGAGAGAACTCCAATCTCGTCAACTGTTAAAGGGAGGTTGAAACCATAGAGATCATTGGGAGAGAGAACTCCAATCTCTTGCTCTTTGCTAAAACACGACTTGTTGGTTATTCTTCAAAACCCCCTTTAAATAGGAGTCATAAGTAAAGTACTTCTGAAAGTAGGAAACATAAAACCGTTAGAAAGTCTAATCCTTATAAAAGTAGGAAATATGAAATCCTATTCTAGAAAGTCTAATCCCTAATGACAGTGGGAAACATAAAATCCTCATCTACTCTAATAACGATAGCTAAAGTAAATCATATTCTAGAATAATAAATAAAACTACTAATAATTTCATTAATTTCGTATTTCAGCTGTCTTCACGCATCCACAGGACCACAACATAGTTGAGTTGTATTTGACTTTTATTGTACCATAAGTTTTAGGCCTCGTTTAGTGCCGGAAAAAGGGAGAACAGTGCAAGTACCCATCCAACTTGCCCAATTAAAAACGAGTTGGATAATTGATCTATGAAAAATCGGTACAAATACTTTCCAATTTTCTCATGTTTGGTTACAACAACATACCCAGTGTAGATCCACAAAGTGGGTTCTAGGGAGCGTAGAGTGTACGGAGACCTTATCTCTACCTCATAGGTCAGGTGGAGAGGCTATTTTCGATTAGTCCTAGGCTCAAGACAAAAATAGTCTAAATAAAAGCGTAATGGAAGTACAAGAGATAATAGATTAGTAACAAAAACAACAGATACTAGCAGAATAATACTACAACAAAATAATACTACAAATTTTCTCATGTTTGATGTGGAAAACATTTTCTTTAGGAAAATATGTCCTTAAAAATGAGAAAAATGACTTCCCTAATGAAAAATGAAAGTGTGGAAGACAAGTTTCACAAATGACATCACACATTAATTATCTCCTCCCTATTCTCCAACACACTCTATTCCACCCCACATTCTTAGATCCCTTCCTACAACCCCCAACACCTACCCCGTAGCTCAACACCTTTAGAGGTCGTCAGGTAAGGTGTATAAGAATAGTGCAAAATATGGTGTATTAGTAATGCTAGCATTCGTTATGCTGAGATTTTTCTTATGTAATGTTTGGTTTGGTGTATCAAAAATAACATGAGGTGCATATTTTTTTTTAAATATTTGTTTCCAACATACCCTCCACAAATATGGTGAAAAAGATGTGGAAAAAGGTTTTAAGGGACAATTGTGTCTCTAATCATGCCAATGCATGCATTAGCATCTATTGCATTACTAATACCATGGATTTGATGTATTAATAATACACACCTCAATACACAACAGAGTGTATAACTAATGCAAGCATTAGTTTATACATAGGTTAAAAAAATGTACCAAACCTAAGTTGCTTGGACTCTCCAAAAATGTTGCCGCACCCGTGTCGGATCCTTCAAAAATATTGACCATGAAAGATTTAACGAAATTTAACCAAGTAGTTTAACTAAACAAGGTAGTAATGCAATGGATATTGTAGTACTAGGGTAGCTTAGCTAAATGCAAGCAACTTAGTACCAAACAAGGTAGTAGTAGTACACAAGTCTCATGCGTGCATTTTTTTTAAATACACTCTACCAAACGATCCCTTAACGTTTGCCTGGATTGGATGTAAATGCTTTTGGGATACTATTTTTAGCTTACATACCAAACACAGAAAATAAGTACGAAAATTACTTATTTTCCAAAATAACATTTTCCATCATACCAAGAACACCCTATATCCTAATAAAATGGATAAACCACGAGAGGATGATGGATAACAAGCGATGACAGTTGATGATCCAGGATGCTGCAGTTGCAGTTTCCATGACTTCAGGAATGCAGATGAATTAAGGAACTCTCTCTTCTTAGAAAATTGTTGTAGTACTAGGGTGCTACTAACTGGAGTGTGTATCATAGGCATAAAATATATGGGAATGCTACTAAAATTTGGCACGACAGTGATTGCCTTTAGTTGTTCATGAGAGACGGTTAACCCTGACTTTTCAATTGGAGCCTGATACAACATAACGCCTCATCGGATCTCTTCTTGTTGAACATAGGAGTCAAATATAGGAGCATGCTTCCTTAAGAGAAGAAAAAGGAACTTTGCCCTAATATAATCATAGTCTTGGTTCAAACCAGACAGAAAATTATAATTTTTTTCCTTTTCAATCAATTGTTGAAAGGGAATTGCATCATCAGTATGTTCGTTTGGAGATCCTGGTAATAGTCAATCTCCTGCCATAACCCACTTAACTTGAAACTATTATCACTGAGAGTCAACACACATTGCTTGTTGACATGAATTTTATTTCGAATCTCAAAGATCTTGGCATCATTATTGAATTTCAGATCTTTTCAGCAGTATCAAGAAATAGATATTGCTTAGAGATTCGGGGATGCAGAGTATTCAAAAATCATATCATAACAACAAAATTATTAAATCTCGTTGACCATTGTTAGTATCAGTCACAACAGGTGCTTTCTTTTCTCCAGGAAATTAACAAAGTAGTCTTTTAGATTTAATGAAAAGCAAACATGATTTTGACCATGAAAGCTACATATCATCCCCATCCTTTTACAACACTGATTTATGAGACATTATTATCTACTGCCTTTGTGTCCCCATAGTTTAAACAGGACTCTGGATCAGAAAATGGACTTCCCTCGAACTTAGAAGGAACTTATCTTCAAATCAGTCCGTCAGAGAAAAAGAAAAGGTTGGAAAACATTTGCTGGACTGTCTCACCAGAAAACCAGGTCTTCTCTGATGGAACCCTAGCTCCGGTGATAAAAAAAAACCTGAAACATGGTGGGTAGGCTTGGAATTGACAGGCAACCCATGCAAGAAAGAATCTAAAATTTTTGTTGAAAGTAGCCTCACGCATCGGCACATGATGGTTACACATCGTGGGAGCCAAACCTTCTGGTGGTACGTGACAGCACGTCTGGTGTCATTTCAGTTACAGGCAACTGAGGTTTGGTCGGCGTTGACAGCTGGAACCTATGGTGGTATTAGATTTTTTAGACATCGAGAAAAGAGAGTTTGAGCTGCGGATAACTTCAAGGAAGGAGAAAATTCTACCTTTTGTTTGAAAAAAAAAAGAAATCCTAATGCTGCAATGGAGAAAAGCTCAACGCAAACGGCAACAATGATTCTGATGCCATGTAGAATTTGAGAAAGAAGAAAAGGCTTCTTTTATATTTTCGTATATCTTTACAGCCCACGAGAAGGAGTTTTATACAAGTTAATCCTAACTAATTAAGGAAATGTAATTAATTACAATAAAATGAGATATTAAATGGCTATAATGAACTTAGGAAAAGCAAAAATAAAGTCCCCTAAAATCCTTCTAATTATTCAACACATTTGACATACATAAAAGATAAAGTTCAAAAAAGGATGGGGGAGTTAAGGGGTACTCATGTGCATGGAGCAGTGGTGAATCTAGGATTTTTTTCAGGAGGTTCAAAAAATAAAAATATAAATGTGTGAATAAGCCAACAAAATACAATTTCAAGTGAAAAGAAAAAATGGTCTTGAGTTTTTTAATTTTAGAAAAAGGAAAAAGGATTTTAAGTTTTTGTGTTTTAATTTATTTTGACATTTTTTTCAAATAGCAACAGCTAGCTTTTTTTTAATAATAATAACAGTTGTACAAGACAAGTAGACAACACAGTGAATTAATAAAAAAAATGTTAGTCTCAATAAGCAGCACAAGAAGTGCAGCCAGTACCACTAGGCTATCTAACATCCTTGATTTACATGGTTCAAATTTAATATATGTACATAAATATGGATTTTCTACCTTATATATACAACATAATTTTTTATCGAGAGGGTTTGGGTGAACCCCTGGCAAACCACGTAGGTTCGCCCCTGGCATGGAGGAGCTGCCATAATCTTAGAGTTTGTAGGAGTAAGATAATTCTATGTTTCAGTTATTTAGATTTACTCGACGTTTTGTTTTTCTTTTTATTAATGGTATTAATCCTAAAAGTTACAAGTTATCGAAATGGGATGCTAAATATTTTTTTTTGGGAGTTTGATGGTCTGGTGGACCCTTGTACTTGTTCTGGTTTGTAAAGTAGACACTTCTACTTACCTTTTTGTCATCTGAACTCTTAAACCCATCAAAGCATAATATTTCAAACTTTTTTTTGCAAATGTGGCATTAAATTGATGATCTGGAAAAACACAACAACAACAACAACAACAACAAACCCAGTGTATTCCCACCTGGTGGGGTCTGGGGGGGGGTAAGATGTACGCAGTCCATACCTCTACCTCTAAAGAAGTAGAAAGGCTGTTTCCTGATCTGGAAAAACACGTGTTTCTAGAATTTTGAAGTCAAAATTTTTGCCTTTAAAATATTTTTCTAAAATAATTTAAATTTAAAAAAAAATCCCAACTTCTTCTTCTTCATTGACCCCTTGCACCATCCATTCCCCACCCGTCTCCCGCGTCCCCCACCCTCACCCAGCACTACCACAACCAGCCAGCCCTTAGCTCCCCCACCCCCACCCCTTATTCACATTTTCTTTACCTATTTTACCTGTCAAACACACACACACTCTCTTTTTTCCCTCTATTTCCATTGCCAAAAACCTCTCTCAGCAAATTTTGTGTTTAAAGAACACCACAAAAAATTAGGCATCAACTATATTGTACAAGAGCAATTTCACAATGGGGTCAATTTTGGGGGAGACAAAATCACCATAAATCAATTTCAATGCATCCCTCAATGTCAACCAAAATTATACATACCATATTTTAACTTTTTCATGGACAAATATTAAAAAATAAACCAAGAAACTGTACCAATGAAAATTATGATTTGACAAAGGAATCTATTAACGGACAACATAAGGAGACTCTAATTTCGGCAAGTGTGTGTGTAAGAGACCGATTATGATGGAGAAATTATGCAAATAATGGTGTGTGAGAAAGGTTGTAAGGGATGGAAATAATGGACCTAAAAGTTAAAGGCGGGGGTGGGGGTGGGGGTGGGGGTGGGGAGTTTTTTTAAATATTATTTATATTTTATATATCCTCTGAATATTTCATTTCCTACATGTCATTTAGAAATGACATGGCATGCCACATGTGATCGATTGTATTACACTTATATTAATTGGATGAAAAAAGAGTTTAAAATATTATGTTTTGATGGTAAATGGCTTAAAATATTTTGTTTTGACGGGTTTAAGGGTCCAGATGACAAAAAGGTAAGTAGAAGCATCTACTTTACAAATCAGGACAAGTACAAGTGTCCACCAGACCATTTTGCCTAAACTTTCTGTTCTTTGATCCTTTGTGGTTAATATCATTATTGTGGTTTAGACTTGTAAAAAAAATATTAGTTTTGTGGTTTAGGATTTTAGGTTTTGTTAATATAAAACCTTCCATTGAGCAAATATGAAATCTATAAGATTTTATATTCCTTACATTTGTTGTTCATATCAAAATATTCAAGTACATGATAAGCACATATTTATTGGTATTTGTTGTTAATATACTTTATCATGTGGTTGGAATCAAGCTGAAAATTAATGGTGACAATTTTATTTTGACTAAAGCAATGCTTTGTCATCTTTTAAAGAAAGCATAGTAGATGAATGTCTAAAGAGAATGTGGTAGATGGATTGTTTTGTTTTAATAAAATAAATTGAAACTAGTGATTTTGTTTAAGTGGGGTAAGAATTTCAGATGAATCTCTATGTTATTGAGTTTGAGAAGGACGCTAAACCTTATTGATAGTTCGTAAGAGTCCACCACTATAACTGAGACCTGATGATTAGTACCAGGTCCCTCTAGGAGGATATGAAGGAACAATCAAGAACGCAGTGAAAGCAACAGTAAAGTAAATAGCAAGGGATGTTTACGTGGAAACCTTGCTCAAGGGAGTAAAACTGCAACCTACTCCAGTAGGATTTTACCAACAACCTTCACTAAAACTCCGAGCAACCATCAATGATTACAACCTAGGAATTAACCTCCTAATTCCTACAACCTTGCAATAACTCTATTGCGACACACCCTCACAATACCTCTTATGAGCTCTCCATTAGCTACCTATAGCTACAAAACAACTCAAATCTGAACAAACAAGGCCAAACAAACTACTCACTGAAATATCTAGAATGAGACGTGATTTTAATTGTAAGACCTAAACAAAACCTCAACCAACCTAGAAACAAGAGAACATATATCAATATGAGCAATCGGATTTTTAAATTGTTGAGTCTTGCAATATCGAGTGAGGCATTTGCTTGAGGAAATTTCTTTTAAATTTGTGCAAAAGCTTGAACTTCTCTCCTTTAGGATGATGTGTATATATGGTGAGCATTAAGAGAGCAACTTCCTCATTGGTGGATGATAGCAAGGACCACTGAAAATTCGTTACACTAAGTGCTGACATTGTCCAGAAAAGTACTAGATAGCTGACACATAAGACAAATGCGTGCAACTGCAAAACTGAACACTGGGAGACCAGTTCATGTAACTAGTTCTTCCACTAGGTTAGGCAAACAGTTGAACATGAATAACAATCGGACATGTAGGGACCAGGTTCCAGTAATGAAGTTTGTCAATCATCAAAACATGAACATAATAAGAACAAGGCTGGAACTTAACACTTAATTAATATTTTCAGACTTTTTTTTAATAAGAATCAGGTTACTTAAATAAAAACAAAAATGACGCGGACCTAAGCCTTCCCCGGCCCACGGCCCCGTCGCCGACCTCCGTCGCCGGTCCGACCTCCGGCCCTCGGCGCCAACCCCCATCGTCGCCGCCCCCCCCTTCGTCGACCTCCGGCTCCGACCCGCTTCCCCCCTCCGGCGCCGCCACCGCCGCCACAGAAACAGCCGGCCGCCGCCGCCGTAAACCCTAACTCCGGCGACAGGCGACCGCCGACCCTCTCCGTCTCAGCACCAGCAGCCGCCGCTCCCTCTCAGCACCGGCGACCGGCGACCGCCGCCCCTCTCCGTCTCAGCACCGGCGATCGGAGCTCGATCTACGTTGGATTTTGGTTTCCGACTTGTCCTACAAGCATAATCCGGTGACTTCTAACCTTTGCTATTTCAGTATTTCATTCCTCGTATTATGCTAGTACTATCTCCTGTATCTTGACTTGTGTTTGATTTGTTGACATTGTCTGTTGTCGTTTCTTGCACTGCTTTTATTGGGTTATCGGCTCGGGGGTCTGTTTGAGGCTTTGGGTGTTGAGCCCAGTGGTGTTTGCTCTCTATTTGACTTTAGTTTTGTTTCTTCATTATTTCTTCGTATTTGTGTGAGCCTTGTATTTCTTGCTGCTGCTTTGCTACTACCATTGTTTATATTCTCTTATATTTGCTTGTAGTAGTGGCTGTGGGCGGTGATGGTTGGATAGGGTTATGTCCGAGGGAGATGGGGCATGGGGCTATTGTGGGGGCGGGGGATGAGGAAAGGGCAGGAGTGGGAGGGAGGCCAAGGTTTGGCCTCAGGGGTGGTAGAGGAAGACGTGGGGATAGTGAGGGTAGGCTGAGGGTTGGGTCTTGGAATATAGGGACCCTTCAGGGTAAGTCCATAGAGCTTGTGAAGATTCTTAGAAAGAGGAGGATTAATATTGCGTTTGTTCAAGAGACCAAGTGGGTAGGGTCTAAGGCTAGGGATGTGGATGGTTACAAGTTGTGGTACTCTGGGAGCGAGAGGCATAGGAATGGAGTTGGCATCTTAGTAGATGAAGAGCTTAGGGATCAGGTAGTAGAGGTGAAGAGGATCAACGACAGGTTGATGACTATTAAGTTGGTCATTCGGGGGTTTACCCTGAACGTGTGTAGTGCTTATGCGCCGCAAGTGGGTTTGGAGGGGGAGGAGAAGAGGCGGTTTTGGGAGGCTTTGGATGAGGTGGTGAGAGGCGTGCCTAGCTTGGAGAAGATTGTTGTAGCAGGAGATTTCAACGGGCACATCGGGGCGTTACCGGGAGGCTTTGGTGATGTGCATGGTGGTTTTGGTTTTGGGGAAAGAAATGAAGAGGGGGCTACTCTATTGGATTTCGCGAGGTTCTTTGGGCTGGTGGTGGTGAACTCGGGCTTCCCGAAGAAGGACGACCACCTGATCACCTTTCGAAGCGCGATAGCCAAGACCCAGATTGACTTTTTGTTGCTTAGGAAAGGGGATAGGGTGTTGTGTAAGGACTGTAAGGTCATCCCGAGTGAGAGCCTTTCAACCCAGCATAGGCTCTTGGTTATGGATTTGGGTATAAAGAAGAATAGAAAGAGGAGGGGTGAGGAGTGTCGACCTAGAATTAAGTAGGGCGGCTTGACGCCAGTGAATGCGTGGGAGATAGGGGAGAAGTTGGCGGGAATGAAGGTGTGGGAGTGTAGGGAGGACGTGGATAGTATGTGGGATAGGGTGGCTAGGTGCTTAGGGAGAATGCAAGTGAGGTGTTGGGTGTTTCTAGGGGCCGGGCTGGGCATCATCGGGGGGATTGGTGGTGGAATAAAGAGGTTAAGAAGAAAGTGGGGACCAAGAAAGAGGCGTATGATAAGTTGGTTAAGAGTAAGGACGAAGAAGAGAAGCGGGTGAACAGGAAAGAGTACAAGCTAGCTAAGAAGGAGGCTAAGTTAGCAGTTACGGCGGCTAAGACGGCCGCTTTTGAGAGCTTGTATGCAGGGTTACAGGGGAAAGGAGGGGAGAAAAAGTTGTTTAAACTCGCTAAGGCTAGGGAGAGGAAGGGTCGTGACCTCGATCAGGTGAGGTGCATTAAGGGGGAGGACGGTACAGTGCTGGTGGAGGACGGCCACATTAAGAATAGATGGCCAGTTAAGAACTCCCACATCCAAAAAATGAAGGTGGCAGAAATGCGGATGTTGCGTTGGATGTGTGGGCTGACTACAGGGGATAGAGTTCGGAATGAGATTATCAGGGAGAAGGTTGGTGTGACCCCAGTGGAGTATAAGATGCGGGAGGTCCGATTGACATGGTTCGGACACGTGATGAGGATGGGCATGGATGCCCTGGTTCGTAGGTGTGAGAGGCTAGCGTTGGATGGTTTTAGGCGGGGTAGGGGTAGGCCGAAGAAGTACTGGGGTGAGGTGATTAGGCGGGACATGGAGCAGTTACAGCTCACCGAGGACATGACCCTAGATAGGAAGATTTGGAGGACGCGAATTAGGGCAGAAAGCTAGGGTCAGTTTGGGTCGCTAGTGTAGGGAATTACTTGGTGGGGGTATTATTCTTGTTATGGTACCTTGTTCCATGTTTTATTACGAATCTGTGTGCTTTTCTCTGTTTTTTATTACTTATGGGTGCCGTATTTATGTAATGAAATCTTGTTCTGTGCTTTACTTTATATTTGTGCGGTATCTCGTGTCTTGAGCCGGGGGTCTATCGGAAACAGCCTTTCTACCTCTTTAGAGGTAGAGGTATGGACTGCGTACATCTTACCCCCGTGGGAATACACTGGGTTTGTTGTTGTTGTTGTTGTTGCGAAATTCAAGAATAAAACCCCCAAATATCAAAATTGAGTGTTGAGAATCCTAATTGATCTTAGTATTAAAAATTATTAGATTAAAGCTAATTGAGTATTGTTTGCTTTTATTTTTTATTTGTTATACTGTTATCTGTCCTAAGCCATGGGTCTAGCAGAAACAACCTCTCTACTTTATCTGAGATAGTGATATGGACTGCATACACTATACCCTACCAAGTGGGAATACACTGGGTATGTTGTTGTTGTGTGATACTAATACAATTAATTCAAGAACTTAGATAACAAAGTGATCTAGACTGTTAGTTTGAAGAATTTAGAGACAATAATTAGTACAATACTAATTACTTCTTTAATTTACTTTAATAGAAACCAAAAATATCAAAGTTACGAATTAATCTTACCTAATAAAAAATGTTTGTTTAAGGTTGCAAGATAAATCCATAGTCACCACACAAAGTGTAAAAGAAGAGAAATCTCACAAATAATATTACTCCCTCCATTTCGAGCAGAATGGCCTAATTTGACTTGGCACAGAGTTTAAGAAATCAAAGAAGACTTTTGAATCTTGTGGTCATAAATTAAAGTTATGTCAAATTTGCCAAAATGTCCTTTAATCTTATGGTCTTAAACGTGCCAAGTAGAAAATTGAAATTAAAGTATTTTCAAAAAAGGATAGAGGTCATTCTTTGTTAAACAGAATGGATGCTACCTACAATTTCTATAGAAGGGAACGCTACATTGTGAATGGATGCTACCTATGTTAGAAAGCAACAGAAAGCAACAAACATATTTTTTTGCATTGTACTATTACAGCAAGTCTGTGGAACATGTTTTACTCGCTTTTTGGACTTAGTTGGAGTTTCTGAAAGGAATGTAATAGAAAATGTTTTGATGGTCTATCAACGCCTTTTACATTCCCTCAAAGTTGAATGCCTCATGTGTCTGTATAGTTGGGTCAAGATGTCCTCTGTAGATTCCCTAAATAGTTTCTTGAATTTTGTTAGCTCCTTAGCTTTAGCATAATTGTACTAGAGCTAGCAGACCCAAATATTTTTGCTCCTACTTTTGTAACTAATTTGCATCTTCTTGATGACTTTAATGAAACATTTACTTTAAAAAAAAAAAAAAAAAGTAAAGTAGGTCATTCTTCTTGAAACGGGGGGAGTAATAATAATCTTTTTTTCTAAAGAAACAAAATCCATCCCTATATATGAGGGAAACCTATGCAAAATAGCATGAATTCGGATCCTACTTTTATGGAAATAATATATAATAAAATCTAATTCGGAAACTTTAAACTAGAAAAACATGTAAAAATAACTTCTCCCCTAATAAATAAGGAAAAATAAACACACCCCTCACACACACCTAAACTTGCACTTAATTGATGTGAATCAGTCCCTTTGGGAAGAATTTTGATCCGCACGGGGCTTAATCTTAAGCTCTTTGTTGGGCTCCTCTTGGACCTCCATACGGCATGCAAAAACAGCTCTTTTGGGCTCTCCAGTCTTCCTTCTCTTGGGTGTGGTCTACCATGAAATACGTATAACACATATCTCACTCCTTGCCATAATTCTTGGGCTCATTTTTGGGTTCTTTTTCCACGATAAGCATCTTTTTAATTTTCAATTGAAGGCTTTCAACCTTTAATGGAAGTATACCACTGTGGATGCCATCACTTCTGTATGATGAAAAATTGATATTACTATTTAAAGGAATTCCAAGAGTGAGCTAACTAATATGTCAATCAACAAGGCTTTGGTGTTTCTTATATAACAACAACATACCCGGTGTATTCCCACAATGTGGGCTCTGGGCTCTGGGGAAGGTAAAGTGTTCGCAGTCCATACCACTATCTCAGATGAAGTAGAGAGGTTATTTCCGATAGACCCCCGGCTACTTTGGTGTTTCTTATGAAGTATGCATAGTGAGAATCTCACTTGTGACTTCCATCTATTCAGTTAGTCTCGTCATTTCTTCCTCCCTCAGGTTTCCAGCAAACACAAGGGCAAAGTGGTGCACGACAAGCAGCTTTTGGTGTTCCAAGGAGGCCTCCACGTCCAGTGCCCATTCCCCAGCCTGAAGAAGCTGTACAGCCTAGTAAACAGAAGCCTACAGTTCCAGTATTGGAAAAGCATCTGATTGACCAACTTAGCACAGAGGAGCAGGATTCCTTGAACACAAAGTTCCAGGAAGCAACTGATGCAGAGAAGAAGGTCGGCTATAAATGTTCTTTCAAATGTTTTTACTGCTCGCCTTTATTTGTCTCAAACCCCTTTCTTCTCTTTTTTCCAATGATTACTGCCTGAATTATGAACGAACCAGTGAGAAAAACAATGGTATTTGGGATGGATCTTTTTCACTAGGTAATATAGTAGTCATTTTGTCGAATCTCGTATCAAATGTATACTTATTGATGTGTGTAATCTGTAACATACAGAGATGTGATATGATGTAGTTTTTACCTTGCAATTAATTAATAGCGGACATGATTCACATATGAACATCTTACTTGGGGAAATCTTCCAATGGATTGTCTGGTGTCTTCCATGTTCTTTTGTTTCAGCATTTGTTTGTATTTTACTTCTTTTGTGCATCTGATGTATTGAAAGGCCATCGAGTAATTCTGATTAGGAATTGAAAGAGAAAGGTCATTTATTGGTGAAGCAAAACTGTGACTTTGCTGAGCAACACATTTGTACTTTCTTTAGATTTTGAAAAATACATGCTACTAGCATGGTGTCTGGTCCGTCATAGTTTAAGGGAAAAGACATCGTTTCCACCCCAAACTTTACCTGAAAAGTCTAGGTCACACCTAAACTATACTAGTGACCTATTACACACCTAAACTATTAAAAAGTGACACTTTTTACCCCCTAGATCTGACGTGGGAAAAACATAATTATTTAAATTAAATATAGCGTGTCTGGTAGTAAAATTAACGCCAAAAAAAAAAAATTCCTCCCCACCCCCAAACCACGTTTTCTTCATCACCCCCACCCCCAAACTCCAACCCCACCCCCAAACCATCTTCTTCTTCATCACCCCCACCCCAAACTCCAACCCCACCCCAACTAACACATCTTCTTCATCACCCCCACCCCCAAATAACATAATTTCTTCACACTCCATCCTTCATCTTCATCGAATCAATGTCAATTTCACAATGAACAAAATCAAATTGTATTTGATTTTAAACGGGCAAAACCAAATTTTATAAAAAAAAAAAATACAAAAACTAAAATCGGAATTCAAATTGAATTTGTTGTTTTCAATTCTCCGG
The DNA here is from genome assembly GCA_030864225.1 of Capsicum baccatum var. pendulum. NCBI lineage: Eukaryota > Viridiplantae > Streptophyta > Magnoliopsida > Solanales > Solanaceae > Capsicum > Capsicum baccatum. Next base: position 28,789,178 of record CM061551.1, on the reverse strand, counting down.
CTTTCCGACGAACTCAAACGGTGATGAATATCGAAGGATAGGTCGAGAATTCTGTAGCAAGGACGTTTTCCGGTGAGTTCTAGTCGGAAAAGTCGGATTCACCGTCTGCTTTCTCCTCTATCTGTTAACTATTAATCCATCCAAAAATGCAGCTTGCCACCACATTAGTTTTTTTTTAAAAAAAATTGTAGCTGAAAAACAAATAGAAAAAGTAAGGAAATGTCGTTGGTCATTATACTGAAGCATAGAGGCCAACAGTCGAGTGGCCATTTTCTGAAATAATAATGGCAGGTTGGCCATTTAAGTAAAAAAAAGAAAAAGTGGTATGTGTGTGTGCATATGTTTAAATTTAAAAAAATTATGAAAATAATAAATTTATTATTTTTTTCGTATTATGCTGACGTGGCAGGCGCGTGTGCAACACCACACCACATGCAAGTGGTATAATGCTTTACAGGGTGTAAAAAATATCACTTTTTTATAGTTTAGGTGTGTAATAGATTACTAATATAGTTTAGGTGTGACCTAGACTTTTCAGGTATAGTTTGGGGTAGAAACGATGTTTTTTCCCCATAATTTAATAAGCAGTAGCTTTTTTAGATACTTTTCACATGCTAATGATATTTGGACTTTGTGGAACTGCAAATGGTACTTGATGCTATGACGACATTGGTAATGAAATTCCCTTCTTTACCATTTATTATCTGCTGCTATTAAGGGTCAGTGCTGATCTCATTTTTGGCTTTAAAGAAGTTGATTTTAACTTGATGTTTACGAATCATTTCATTTGTCAGTTAAATCTTGATTTTCAAATTACCAATTTTCAAAAAAAAAAAAAAAATACTTGATTTTTTGGTGAGTACTACTAAAATCCAATAGTAATTGACATATATTCCTTTGTCTCTTATGCTATGATGTCAATCGCAGGTCATGGAGCTAGAGAAGGAAATTTTAGATGCCAAAGAAAAAACTCAGTTCTACCATGCAAAGATGCAAGAAATAGTGAGTATTTTGATCATTACATACCTAAAGTTCTCTCGGTTTTACTCAGATATCTATCAATGTTTCGAAGCAGGAATGTAAGTCCTGAAATTGGGCCCTCCACTCCATTCCCCTTGAGAGATAGAGAAGGCGCTATTCCCATGGTTGAATTTCCTGGTTATGTACTACAGATTGTGTCTTGATAGAAAAGTACTATAGATTGTGTTTGTTTTGTATAATTTGTTGGCTCATTACTGTCCAAATAAGTGACATACAAAAAGCTACATAGCAACCAATTTTGTCTGTCCTAGCAATAACTCGGTTTCTATCTTTTGATGACTTTTCATGTCAGCTTGGATTCTTGAAAAAGTGATGCAGAATGGAATTTGAGAGGAAACTAAGCTACAAACTAAGCTAAGCTAAAGCTATTCTAGATAGAACTAAAAGATAGATTTTCATTGATTATCTCCAAATGAGTACACACAGGATATTTATAATGTAAAAGAGAACCCTAGGCGAATAGAAATGACAATATTATCCGAATAACCTAACTTAGTGTCCGAGAGAAATAGAAATAGTAAATTGGGACTAAACTGTAAATGATGAAAATTATGTAAATATGCTGCTTCTAGGCTCGCATGGTCCGATTTGCAACATTCCTTCCCCATTAAAAGAAACCTTGTCCTCAAGCTTAAAAACATGAAAGGCATAATGCATGTCTTCCCGAATTCAGTTGAACTCCAACAAACACCCTTGAGTTTAATCTTCCAAAATTCATGCATAACAAGGTCACAAGCACTACCCTGTTTTCCTGATGCCTTTCCAATCATAGAGATAACAGATGACTTGTGTTTAGGTTCTATAGCATCACTTTCACCAAGAATTGCAAAAGTTGATCCATTTTCCAGACCATGCATCTTCATCATCATTAGTAACTTTCGTTTCTTCTCACCTCCAAGACCATGTAGAATGAACCATGTAAAAGAGACAATATTGAAAACTAAAAGTGCAACAATTAGCCCACATCAGTAAGAGCTCGTGTATAATGACAACACTTGTAACTCATGATTGTTGTTAACATATAAGTATGAAATTTCGCCGATAATAGTTGCATATCTCAAGTTTAATGACGGGAGGCTGGATGATGAGGTGGTAGTGAAGTTGGAATCACAAGAGGTACGTAAGAGGGATAGTTTCAAGTATCTCGGGTCCGTGATTCAGGGTAACGGTGAGATTGACGAGGATGTCTCGCACCATATTGGGGCGGGATGGATGAAGTGGAAGCTCGCGTTGGGGGTGTTGTGTGATAAGAAGGTGCCGTCCAAGATTAAAGGCAAATTCTACAGGGTGGTAGTCCGTCCGGCCATGTTGTATGGAGCAGAGTGTTGGCCAGTTAAGAACTCCCACATTCAAAAAATGAAGGTGGCAGAAATGTGGATATTGCGTTGGATGTGTGGGCTGACTAGAGGAGATAGAGTTCGGAATGAGACTATCAGGGAGAAGGTTGGTGTGACTCCAGTGGAGATTAAGATGTGGAAAGTCCGATTGAGATGGTTCGGGCACGTGATGAGGAGGGGCATGAATGCCCCGGTTCGTAGGTGTGAGAGGCTAGCTTTGGATGGTTTTAGGCGGGGTAGGGGTAGGCCAAAGAAGTACTGGGGTGAGGTGATTAGGCGGGACATGGAGCAGTTACAGCTCACCGAGGACATGACCCTAGATAGGAAGATCTGGAGGATGCAAATTAGGGCAGAAGGCTAGGGCCAGTTTGGGTCGCTAGTGTAGGGAATTACTTGGTGGGGGTATTATCCTTGTTATGATACCTCGTTCCATGTCTTATTACGAATCGGTTTGCTTTTCTCTGTTTTTATCACTTATGGGTTTCGATCTATGTTATGACACCTTTGTTCTATGCTTTACTATGTATCTGTGTAGTATATCGTGTCTCAAGCCGGGGGTCTATCGGAAACAGTCTTTCTACTTCTTTAGAGGTAGAGGTATGGACTGCGTATATCTTACCCCCCCAGACCCCACTATGTGGGAATACACTGGGTTTGTTGTTGTTGTTGTTGTAATAGTTGCATATCTGCTCCAATGGAAAATGCATGTTCTCTACACAATTCTGCCCAACTTTAAAGTAAACAATCCATCGTATATACTAACACCTTTCGGTAACCTTTCAACATTGCTTGCTCGATTAGGGGTGAGATGGTTTTTGAACTTATTTCGATCTCCATATCATTGAAATCCTTCACGACCAATTTCTCCAGTTCTCCAACAAGAGCATTTCTTATAGTATAAGACTTACCTCCAAAATGTACGATTAATAAGCCAATATGCTCCTCGACAGATATCTTTGAAGCATTTCTGATAGGAGAATACCCACAAGCTACGTGAGGACAATTCATAGCATCAGATTGATCCAAAGACCCGGGACTAGGGAGTTTCTGAGCTACCATCAAGGACTCCATCCATATGTCCACAATCTGGTTCTTGACCTTCTCAACAAGGTAGGTGTTGTCGCTCCAAGACTTCTCAGTTTCCATAAGTATATCAGAGACATGAGTTAAGTTGTTAAAAGGACCTTGTAGTTCACAAGTTAGCATTTTATCAGACAAATTATGCAAATACTCAATCTCTCCCTTGCTGGCTATATTTATCTCTATCCTATCGACATCATTCACCAAATTCAACTTCACAGGACAATTTCCTATATTGTATGCAACTGTGTTGACGTCTAAGATAAGAGTTTTAAGAGCACAAACCTCGCTAGGAACCAAAAGATCAGTTGCAAATCTGAAAGGAGGAAATAGGTCACTTGGCTTTAACGGGGGAAGTCCCTCTTCATCACCATCACTCAGTTTTGTTTTTGCATTAAAAATACTAGTTCCCTATTCCTCACTTGATGCTCGCTAGCAGAAAGTATAGTAGTCTCAGATACATAATTGGTTGAACTAGAAACACTAAAAACCCGTTCAAATACATTTGGTTTCCCAGGTACTTGTTCGGGATCCTCGGTCCTACACCCTTTTCCTCTGTCAATAGGCTCATATGGTTCAGTATTTTCCTCAACGGCCACCACATTATCCTTGCCAATAAGAGTACCTTGTGAATCAAAAATCATCACAAGAGATTCCATTTCTGCATGTTTTCTAGCATCCATTTCCTCACCCAAAGTTTCAATACTTGAAGGGTCTTCTTGTATCACCATCTCATCATCATCCTCAACTTTATTCAAATCTGTTTCTTCATCAAACTTGATAATTAGGTCAGCGTCATGAGAGTTTTGCATATTTGGAATTACTTATGAAAGCTCAAATTCATTGACATCACTGTCAGTGCTTATATTCAACAAATCAAAATTCCCATCGGCTACTTCTGATTGGGGCTCGTAAGTGGGATACCTTCTTTCTTTCAATTGCTCGACCACTTCAGACATATTCATCTTCAATGAAGCAACTGGACTACCCACTGACGACCCAACAATAGTTGACTTCTGTTCACCCTTTCTCAATCTAGTCTCGTCCAGCAAGAGTTCAACATTTGCAACAACACTGAAATTAATGGCAACAGAAGCAATACATTTCGGATCAGTAACTTGCTCCATCATTTGTGCACTATTCTCCTTGCTACTGCTACTGTTGATACCATCCTCCTCATTAACTGACATTTCATCAAAGAGTTGGTGCACATATTTTTGAAGACATGTCTTCCCAGACACAGCTGGTAGTGAGGCTTCTTTGTCTCGTTCTAATAGATTAGAAACAAGTATAGTGCCTTTCCTAGATTTTACCAGGAGCAATATTATTACTATAAACTTGTTTTAGCATGCTCTTGGATAATGTTATTGACAAATTTAACTATGCTTTATGAATATGGTTCTTGATACTTTTTCTGCGCAAAAAGGAAAAGAAAATTACTAGGGAGGGGGAGAAGTACAAGAAAAACGAGGGGAAGCAGAGAAATGGACCAAAATTTCAGTGGCCGAAATATCATCATGTGTTGGAATCCCATGTGGTTTGATCTGGTTTACTGATGTGATAAACTATTTCATCAGTCTGTCTAACCCATTTTCTTTTTGGTCGGTTGGGTGGGTAGGGGGTATATTGTGGTCAAACATTGTAAATGTTTGGGCTGCGGTGATGGAGGAAACTAGGAATACTTTACACATTTCTTCTATGTGATTTTGTAGTGCTTAAGCGCCTGACAGTTATAGTACTTTAAAGATGGGTTTGCATGTTCTAAATTTGCATTTTCCTCATTTTTGGTAGGAGAGCAATAGCATTTAATAGATGGAGATGGTTGTGTTTACTGGGTGTATAATGTCGCTAAGCAATGAAACTATAGTGATTTTAATGCTTCTTCAAATTTTCATTAATTTGCTTCATTTTAAAAATGTGTTAGAACTTTCATACTTTTCAAGTTGAGACGGAGGCGATTTATTTTTCGCAAAACCACCGCTTGGCAATCACGCTACACAGCACAACTTCAGCCACACCCTCACATCAATATATAGGAAACAAGTTCCCAACCTTTATTATTCTCTTAGAATATTACAAAGGGAAGTCACACGAATTTTCTAAGGCATACACCACTCTCTACTGCCTTAAACAAATTCCAGCAACATATAAAAAGACTGCACAATGGCGGTTACAAAGCAGTTACAACTTTTACACTTGGCAACATGTCCTTGGACATGGACTGCATGATTGCTACATAACATGAACTGACTTCTCCAAACAATTTTAAGTACAAATCTGAATATCCTACATGTACAACATTTAAATTTCAAAATGCAACTGCCCCGTGTGACAAGCACATGGGCAGCTTTGCCGTTAGCTGAAATTCTCAGGTCCCAAGACTTAGGGCCTGTTTGGGATTGCTTATTTCCCCCAAAAAAGCACTTATTTTGAGAAAAAGTACTTTTTTTAAACTTGCAAAAGTGTTTTTAAAAAGAAGCAGAAGCATTTTTTCTGCCTCTGGAAAGAAGCAGAAAATTTCTGCTTTTAACAAAAAGCAGAACCAGAAAATTACTTTTTTCATGATTAAAATATCCCTATCACTCTCTCTCGCTCTCACACACACACTAATATATATAACATATCTGATTTTAATATTTTATACTTCCTATTTAGATCATAATTCTTTATTTTATTTATGATTTATATATTATTATTTTATTTTCACTCATTTTCTTTAAATAAATTTAAAAAAATCATTGACGATGATCCGAAGAATATATAACTTTTTATTTTTTATTATTAATAATAACAAATGATAGATGAATCGCGTTACAAGAATAAATGATATTTTGACAACACTTGTAAATGTTTCTAGAATATTTAATTTTAAATAAATAATTTATGAAAAGTGACATTTCTTTTTGGTCGAAAGAAAAATTTTATTTCAACCAGAAACAAAGTACAATTTTCCATGTCCTTACTAACTATTACAATTCCAATTTACACTACATTAAACCGGATAGTTATTCAAATTTGCTAGTATATCTTTCCATTTACTCTATTGTTGGCCTTTTGTATGGACTTGAAGGCAGATATCTTTAATCAGCTGTGCGTTGTTCTTGCATTGGGCTTTGAATCTGCGTGCATTCCTTTCCAGCCAGATTTGGTAAACTGTAGCAGAAAACAAACATATGAGGACCTGCGATCTTGCTTTTGAAGTGTGGACACTAGTAGCCAGCCATGTAATTTCAACTATCCAGGTGTGGATTTGCCTGGGAATGTGCAACCATTTCAACAAGCTGCTCCAGATGTGTTTAGTGTATGTGCATTCAAAGAATGAATGCCGAAATGTTTCTTTAGTTCCTGAACAACAGAGTACACAACCAGCATTTACATTTATGCCCCATTTCTCAAGTCTTTCAACTGTTGCTAACCTCCCATGTAAAGCCAACCATATTATGAACTGGTGTCTTGGGATGGTTCCTGGTGATTGCACCAAGTTCCTCCATACCACCTTTTGGTGCTGTGGTAGCATTGAGCAGTACAATTTCTTGATACTGAACTTTGATCCCACTGTGAACTGGGCTAGATGTTGTAATGGGTTGCCAGGTGGAGTCCTTGCTTTGCATCAAATATTTTCCTGACAAGCCAGCATGCTTGTTTAGGTGTGCTCACTGACTCCAGTTCCTTGCCTTTGATATAGAAGCTGTGAATCCACTGTACCCACAAGGTGTCTTTCTTATTTGATAATGCCCATAACAGTTTGCACACCTAAACTGTATGAAGAAGGAGATGAACCTTCTGGTATACCTTCAGAAATACAAGACAGATCTTTTACTAGTATGGGGATATTGCATAATAAAATTAGGGATGAAATCATTGAGAATTTTGTGATTTATGAAGGACTAATTATTTCTGTCGTTAATTTTTTTATAAATAATGAAATAATTTTTATATTTATTTTTGTTTGATATTTTAAAGTGATAGTTAAATTATTTAAGTAATATATCATTATTATTAGTTTTAATGTATTTATCTATATAAATATTGATTGAAAATTTTAGAGTACGTTCTTTTCAATTAAATAAAAATAAAATTTTAATTAAAAATATTATAATAGATATTTAAAATAAATTTTCTCTATAAATTAATTTTAGTAGTAATAGTCTATTGATACATGTCCTTTTTGGTCATGTGAATCAACAAAGCACTTCTTGAAAAAGATTATCCAAGCACAATCTGTTTATCAAAAGTACTTTTCAAATGAATTTACCAAACACAAATTGATTTTTTCAAAAGCACTTTTCTGAAAAGCTATTTGATAAAAGTGTTTCTTAAATAAGCAGTTTTGTAACAGCAATCCCAAACAGGCTCTTAGAATATTTTCCAGCTTTCTTTCAACACTTGGAATATTTCAGCTTCGGTCTTTTCATGCATTCAATCCACTGCCTTGCCTTGTCTGCACCATGCTTTGCCAGTGTTGTGCCACTGCCCGAGCCATGCCAATGACACTGTCTAAGCCATCTCACTGCCTGTGCCATGCCATCATTTGTGTCATGCCAATGCCTGTGCCATGCCAATGTTTATGTCATGCCAGTGCCTTGCCAAGCCTATGCCACTGCCTGCACGCATGCCCACTTAGGTGCCATGCGCATGTCGTAGCACATTGTGCCCAAGGTTGCTTTGCCATCATTCCAGCACCTTGGTCATTATCAGCTGCACACTAACTCATAGTTAATACAACACCACATTGCTTGTCGATTCCATGTCAAGGCCAATATGCACCTTGACATGCCTTACCGATCACCATGCCATGGACTGAGGGTCTAACAATGCACCCCCACCAAATGAACTCAATGTCCTCGTCGAGGGTGTTTTAAGATAGTCCTCAATTTCTTATCGAATTGCCACGGATTTTGAGCCTTCTCCCAAACTGCATCTTCTTCACTTTTGCTTTTCCAATGTATAAGAAATTTTTTCGTTGTATTTCTTTTGTTGTTTCCCACAATCCGATGATCAAATATCTTCACTATCTTAGTTGTATACTGTTTCGGATTCAGGGGAGGAGCCCTCTTTGATTTGTTCCTACCTGGATCTTTAACTTCTTCATAATACGGTTTCGAAAAACTCACATGGAAAGTGGGATGAATCTTCAATCTTTCCGACAATTTCAATTTATAAGCAACTTCACCAATTCTTTCAATAACTTCAAACGGACCATCATATCTAGGAATCAGTTCCCTATGCCTCTTCTTGCTCACAATATGTTTCTAGATTTGAGGAGTGAGTTTAAGAAGCACCATTGTACTCCAACTCATGTCTATGCTGATCTGCATATTTCTTCATGCGTTTTTGGGCCTTTCGTAAGCTGTCTTGTGCCTTGATAAGCATCTCATGCTTGTCTTTTGCATACCGAGAAGCAACAGGACAAATGCCATGGCTTTTCAACATCGCAACTTCAAGTGGCGTCATAGGTTGTATGCCTAAGACAAGTTCAAATGGACTCTTCTCTGTTGCCGATGGCTTGTGTAGATTATAGCAAAACTGCGTCGTATCCAACAAGTCTGCGCAGTTACGTTCACTTGCTGTCACAAAATGCTCAAGTACTGTTCTAGCAAGTGATTGATTCTTTCCATTTGGCCATCAGTTTGAGGATGACCTATCATGTTAAACAAAAAGTTTGCCAAAATCGACCAGTAAACCGCACGTCTCGATCACTCACAATGTCACTTGGCAAATCAAAGAATTTCACCACATTCTTATAGAATAAAGCGCAGCAACTTCAGACGAGCATTTAACTGGTGCTACAATAAAGATAGAATAGTTTGAAACCTGTCTATTACCACCATTATAAAAGCATTTCCATCAACCTTTGGAAACCAGAAATGAAGTCCATTGAGACGGACAACCATGGCCTTTCTGGAATAGGTAGAGGCTGCAACAAACCTGCCTCTTTCTTACGTTTAGTCTTGTCCCTTTGGCAAACTTGACAAGTCTTTACGTAAGCTTCTATGTCTTCTTTCATCTTTGGCCAGAAATACACACGGGATAGCAAAGCTAGCATCCTTTCAACACTCGGAGACCACTGCCTTGAGGTACCACGATTCTCCCTCTTTTAAAATAAAGGAGATCATCCTCGATCCAATACCTTCTGATTTGTCCGTTCCTTGACTTGATCCATCCATTTGACATAGAGTGGATCATTAACAACACAACATCTGATTCTTTCAAGAAAACCAGTCTCAAGTCGAGAAATTGAATATATAGCAGCAAATAGTTCCTTTCGACTAAGTGCATCAACAACTTGGTTATGTTTTCCTGATTTATGTACCCAAATGAAATCGTATTCAACCAAGAATTCCTGCCACCGTGCTTGCTTTGGACTTAGCTTCTTCAGTGTCATAAAGAAAGTGTTACAAAAATTATCAGTCCACACCACAAAGCGAGTACCCAATAAGTACACCCTCCAAATCTGCAAGCAATGCACTACTACCACCATTTCTTTTCCATGGGTCGAATACAGCTGCTCCGCATCATTCAGTTTCCAACTTTCAAAAGCCACTGGATGACCTTCTTGTACCAACACATCCCCAACAGCTTTGCCAGATGCATCAGTATGCGCTCAAAAGGTAACTCAAAATCAGGTAGCTTCAAGATATACTCCGAAGCAATGGCTTCCTTCAATTTTTGAAATGCTGCATCACATCTTTCGGACCATTCCCACTTGATATCTTTTTTCAACAAATCTGTTAATGCGGCTTTTTTCTTTGAGTAACCTGCAATAAACTTGCGATACTAGTTAGCCAATCCAAGTATGACCTCAAATCTTTGACCCCACTAGGTGTCCGTCACTCCATAATTTCTTGCACCTTCTTTGGATCCATTCTTACTTGGTTTTTACTTACCAAATGTCCAAGGAATTTCACTTCCTTTTGGGAAAATTCACATTTCTCCATCTTTACCTAAAGTTTGTACTCCCTCAAACGAGTGCGGTGGAGTAAAATGTTGGAGACAAGGTGCTTCGTAAACTCACTCCTCAAATCTGGAAACAGAATGTGAGCAAGAAGAGGCATAGGGGACTGATTCCTAGATAAAATGGTCCTTTTGAAGTTGCTGAAAGAATTGGTGAAGTTGCTTATAAAATGAAATTACCGGAAAGATTGAAGATTCATCCCACCTTCCATGCGAGTTTTTTGAAACCGTATTATGAAGATGCTAAAGATCCAGGTAGGAACAAATCAAAGAAGGCTCCTTATTGAATCTGAAACAATATAAACTAAGATAGTGAAGATACTTGATAATCGGGTTGTGGGAAGCAACAAAAGAAATACAAAGACAGAATTTCTTATACATTGGAAAGGCAAAAATGAAGATGTAGTTTGGGAGAAGGCTCAAAATTTGTGGCATTCAATAAGCAAACTTTGCAAAGAAAAGTGTAAACTGAATGAGAAACTGGATCATGGTGGTGCACTGTTCTAACAGCATCTGTCTTTTTTTTCATAGATAAGCAGGCCCTTTCTGTTGTCTAGTGCTAGATTGAGATAGACTTTTGCAAAGAAACGTGTAAACTGCATGAGAAACTGGATCAAACGTGACTAGACTAGATCTGGCCTAATAGAGAATTATGACCCATAAGATGCTGTGAGATCTTGGATTATAAGATCCAGCTAAGATTAAGAGAGCAGGTCACAGTTTAATAAGAAACAGACTTAGGGCCTAACTCAATCCCAAAAGTTAGCTCATGAAGTGGGGATTACCAAAACCTTATAAGGAAACAAATCACTACACTCCCATGCCGATGTGGGGCTCTTAACACTCCCCTCACATGCAAGTCTGAATATTTGGAGCGTGGACAATATAATAACATGGGGTGAACCAAGAATTATGATGGACATGACTATGATACCATGACAACAAACGGACTTCAGGCTTAACTCAACCCCAAATGCTAGCTTACGAAATGAGGATTGACCAAAGACCATATAAGGAAACAAATTACCACATCCTACACCGATGTGCGACTCAAACACCAATATTTCTACTTGTCTCCTTAGCTAATCTTGACTTTTGAGTCTGAAATTCACTACCATTTGGATCTTTTATTATTCATATTTTCAACAGATTGAAGTTGTTCCATTTCATTCAGGTGACATGACTTAACAGATTTTGTCCTATGGCTTACTGAGTTCTGAGTAATTAGGGGTTATATCTATCTTTATATGCTCTAGGGTATCATGTCATACATTTAGTCATAGCCTTGGTCTAGCGTTGTTCTTCTGAAGCACGTGTGAATTTCTATTCAGTAACTGATTGGTGGGTTTCCTTGCCAGCGCGTGTTCGGCAATGGATATCTGAAGATTAAGCACATGACAAACTTTCATTTTTTATTGGCCTTTTTCACCAGATTCTATACAAAAGCCGATGTGATAATAGACTAAATGAGATCAGCGCAAGAACTTCTGCTGACAAAAAAGAGGTAGAACTTGTTTGTGCTTAACAAATTTGAACACGTCCAATGATATGTAATGTAATAAAATTGACAATTTTACAGGTCGAATTACTGTCTAAAAAATATGAAGAGAAATACAAGCAAACTGGAGATGTTGCTTCTAAACTGACGATTGAGGAGTCCACGTTTCGGGATATTCAAGTACTTCTTTGGCTGTTTCAACCCCAATACGCTGATACTTCTTTGGCTCTTTCTAGCCCAATGCACTGATACTAACTCTTATGTTCTACTAGTGTCTAGTAAATTGTGCAAATCTAGCGTAGTTTTTGTTGTGATATTTTGCTAAAACTATTGCAGGAGAAAAAAATGGATCTGTATAGAACAATTGTCAAAATAGATCAAGATGGTAAAACTGATGCTATCCAGGTAGCTATATTTTACCACTAATAGATTTGCTGGAGTTATCTAGAACTTATCTAAATTCAGTCTCTGGTTTTTGTAGGACCGTGCTAATCAGATACAGGCAGATCTCGAGGGGCTAGTAAAAATTTTGAATGAACGCTGCAAAACTTATGGGTTACGGGCCAAACCAACTACTCTGCTTGAGCTTCCATTTGGTACTTGCACTTGTATTTTTGTTGTTTTACAATTAAATGTGCTTTCATTTAGTTATTTTATGTGTTCTTTATTCTTTATATAATAAAATCCAGTTTAAAAACATTTTCGAAAATTTATTTCCTGTTACTTTCGGTTCTGCGTTGACCTCATTTGAGTTACTGTTTTTTGCGACAAATTTTGATTCCACTGGGATGTTTATTTGTTCTTTGAAGTGCCATTTATGCTTTGTTTTTCATTATTAACTTCTTGCCGGCTACATTAGGATTTTTTCCATTTCTGTAATTTTCTAATCTGTTGATTATAAATATAAAATAGCACTATTGATCATATGAGGATGGATGTCATCTGTGGCACGTATACTAAAAACTAAAAAGGTTTATTTATATATTTCAATTTCTCTAATGAGACCTTTTACTTTATATTTAAATCTTGTGTATCTTGATCATGAGTTGGGACTAATTCTGATTTTTAAGAGTTGTGTGTGTTCATCTAATGATCAGCACATTGGTGGGGAAAATGGGATAGCATGCCATTTTGATCTCTTGTATTATTTAACCTAAGCTATCTGATTTTCAATTGCTTTACTTTTTTAAAAAAAAATGTTTTCTGACATGTTAATAATAATTTTAAAGGTTGGCAACCAGGCATTCAAGAGGGGGCAGCAGACTGGGATGGAGAGTGGGATAAATTTGACAATGAAGGTATGTCGTAAGATGTCATATTTGAATCTAAAGGGGGAATTCGAAGTGCCTCCAGAGACCACCTGGTCAGACATTTTTAGATCGAAGGACTTTCATGGTGCCTTCAGAGACCACTGGATCAACTGGTTTTCCTCCCTAAACTTTGTGCTATTTTATTAGTATCTTTTTCAAGTTCTCGAAAAAATAGACTCATCGCATTGTTGAATAATTATCTCTGCAGAATTCACCTTTGTGAAAGAGCTCACCCTTGAAGTACAAAATGTCATTGCCCCTCCTAAATCAAAATCTTCACTGGTTCGGGAAAAAGCATCTTCTTTGAATGACCATGCTACTGGAAAATCATCTGCTGATGCCAGCACTGATGCAAAGTCAGATAAGTTGCCAAGCCCTGTAAGAGACAGAGCAATGAGTGATGGGGAGACTGCCCATACAGCTAGAAGTTCAACTGAAAATCCAACCAGGAGTAATGCAGTTGAAAGTCCATCAAAAGAATTTGAAGAATCAATTAATAGGAAGGAGACTACTTTTGATGGTTCTCCCCGTGCCGCCCAAAGGTAATGTGGTTGTTTTCGTCCCTTTTTGGTGATTTAATCTGCATTGGTGGTATACTCTCCAAATAATGAAAGACCTTTATATTATGCAACTGTATTCTTTGATGGAATTCAGCTTCTCTGAACTGTCAACTTCCCTAGAAATCTGAACTTCTCTATTACTAGTGCAGTGAACAATGGGGAGCTGAATCTGCGTTCTCTGGGGACAAAAGTTTTGATGAATCTGGTTGGGGTACATTTGATACAGACCATGATGCAAATGCTGTGTGGGACATCAGTTCTGCTGCTAAGGTAAATGGATACATCTATTTCATTTTAGTTATAAAGAAAAGCAAATGGATTCATTTACATGTTCAGTTATTCACTTTTTCGATTACTATGCTATAGGAAAAAATCTTCAGGGGCACATCAATGGTTCTCTTTGGCCCATCACCTTCCCTGAAGCACCACTTGGTCTGACCCCTTTTTTAGGTCACGGGGTGTGGGAGTGTAGGGGGGACGTGGATAGTATGTGGGATAGGGCGGCGAGGTGCATCAGGGAGAATGCAAGGGAGGTTTTGGGTGTTTCTAGGGGCCGAGCCGGGCACCATCGGGGGGATTGGTGGTGGAATGAAGAGGTGGAGAAGAAAGTGGGGACCAAGAAAGGGGCGTATGCAAAGTTGGTTGAGAGTAAGGATGAAGAAGAGAAGCGGGTAAACAGGAAGGAGTACAAGCTAGCTAGAAAGGAGGCTAAGTCAGCTTTCACGGCAGCTAAGACGGCCGTTTTTGAGAGCTTGTATGTAGGGTTATAGGGGAAAAGAGGGGAGAAAAAGTCGTTTAGACTCGCTAAGGCTAGGGAGAGGAAGGGGCGTGACCTCGACCAGGTGAGGTGCATTAAGGGGGAGGACGGTAGAGTGTTGGTGGAGGACGGCCACATTAAAGATAGATGGCAGTCGTACTTTCATAGGTTCTTGAATGACGAAGGGGATAGAGCTATTGAGTTAGGGGAACTGGGGCACTCAGAGGAGTGTCGGGATTTTAGTTATTGTAGACGTTTTAGGGTAGAAGAGGTTAGAGAGGCTGTTCGCAGGATGCGAAGGGGTAGGGCGACGGGGCCGGATGAGATACCGGTGGAGTTTTGGAAGTTCGTTGGAGAGGCTGGTGTAAGGTGGTTGACTGGATTGTTTAACGAACTCTTCAAGACGGCAAAGATGCTCGACGCTTGGAGGTGGAGTACCATGGTCCCTCTCTATAAGAATAAGGGGGACATCCAGAGTTGCAATAACTATAGGGGGATTAAGTTATTGAGTCACTCTATGAAGATTTGGGAGAGAGTGGTCGAGGTGAGGCTGAGACGGATATTGTCTATTTCGGAAAACCAGTTTGGGTTTATGCCTGGCCGCTCGACGACGGAGGAAATTCAGCTGGTACAGAGGCTGGTGGAACAGTATAGGGAAAGGAAGAAGGACCTGCACATGGTGTTTATCGACCTGGAGAAGGCATACGACAAAGTCCTCAGGGAGGTGCTTTGGAGGTGCTTGGAGGTGAGTGGAGTCCCGCAAGCATATATCAGAGCAATTAAGGACATGTATGAGGGAGCGAAAACTCAGGTGAGGACGGCGGGAGGAGACTCAGAGCATTTCACCGTCTTGACAGGATTGCATCAGGGATCTACTCTTAGTCCCTTTTTGTTTGCTTAGGTGATGGATGTGTTGACGCGGCGTATTCAAGGGGAGGTGCCGTGGTGTATGCTTTTTGCAGACGATATAGTTCTGATTGATGAGACTCGAGGGGGTGTGAATGATAAATTAGAGGTGTGGAGACAAACTCTTGAGTCTAAAGGGTTCAGGTTGAGCAGAAGCAAGACAGAGTATTTGGAATGCAGGTTTAATGACGTGAGGCTGGAGGATGAGGTGGTAGTGAAGCTGGAATCACAGGTGGTATGCAAGAGGGATAGTTTCAAGTATCTTGGGTCCGTGATCCAGGGTAACAGTGACATTGACGAGGATGTCTCGCACCGTATTGGGGCGGGATGGATGAAGTGGAAGCTCGCGTCGGGGGTGTTGTGTGATAGGAAAGTATCGCCCAAGCTTAAAGGCAAATTCTACAGGGTGGTATTTCGTCCGGCCATGTTGTATGGAGCGGAGTGTTGGCCAGTTAAGAATTCCCACATCTAAAAAAATGAAGGTGGCAGAGATGCGGATGTTGCGCTGGATGTGTGGGCTGACTAGAGGGGATAGAGTTCGGAACGAGACTATCAGGGAGAAGGTTGGTGTGACTCCAGTGGAGTGCAAGATGCGGGAAGTCCGATTGAGCTGGTTCAGACACGTGAAGAGGAGGGGCATGGATGCCTCGGTTCGTAGGTGTGAGAGGCTAGCGTTGGTTAGGCAGGGTAGGGGTAGGCCGAAGAAGTACTGGGGTGAGGTGATTAGGCGGGACATGGAGCAGTTACAGTTCACCGAGGACATGACCCTAGATAGGAAGGTCTGGAGGACGCGAATTAGGGCAGAGGACTAGGGCCAGTTTGGGTCGCTAGGGTAGGGAATTACTTGCTGGGGGTAGTATCCTGGTTATGATTCCGTGTTCCTTGTTTTAGTACGAATCTGGGTGCTTTCCTCTGTTTTCTTTTACTTATGGCTGCCGTATTTATATTATGTAATCTTGTAACCTTGTTAGGTGTTTTACTTTGTATTTGTGTGGTATCTTGTGTCTTGTGTCTTGAGCCGGAGGTCTATCGGAAATAGCCTTTCTACTTCTTTAGAGGTAGAGGTATGGACTGCGTACATCTTAACCCCCCCCAGACCCCACCAGGTGGGAATACACTGGATTTGTTGTTGTTGTTGTTTGCATCTTCTGGTGCTTCTTGGTCTAGGCAATTTTCTACTTATCTGTGATGATTGGAATAATTTTTTTCTCATTGACTCAGTCGAAGGGGTGTATCATATTGCTTCTTTTCCCCGGTTTTGCAGGATTCTCGTGATGAGAAGCACAAGGAAACTTCTCTTTTTGATGATGACGACTGGGACCTAAGGCCTATCAAAACAGGCTCCACAAATTCCGGCAACTCGCTCCCAAAACAAGCCCCATTTTTCGATTCTGTTCCTAGCACACCTAGCTACAACACTGGGTTCAGTTATTCAGAGAACCAGTTTCCAAAGCAAAGCCCATTCTTTGATTCTGTTCCAAGCACACCAAGTTACAACTCTGGATTCCCACAGGGAGACAACTTATTCTCTAGGCAAAGTCCCTTCTTTGATTCTGTTCCCAGCACACCAGCCTATAATGCAGGTGGCTCCCCAGTTGCTGATAACATGTTCCAGAAAAAGAGTCCGTTTGCCTTTGCGGACTCGGTTCCAAGCACACCTATGTCTGAAGAGCACTTGAACAGCTTTTCCAGATATGATTCCTTCAACATGCACGATGGTGGCCTCTTTGGTAGTCGTGAGTTTTCAAGATTTGATTCCATGCGCAGCACCAGAGACTCTGAATATGATAGTGGTTCATTCCAGCAGCGTGACTCCTTTGCTAGATTTGATTCATTCCGCAGCACAGCAGACTCTGATTATAATTTTGGAGCCTTTCCAGCTCGCGAGTCACTATCAAGGTTTGATTCCATCCGCAGCACCAAGGGCACAGATTATGGTCATGGTTTCCCATCTTTTGATGATACGGGTCCATTTGGGTCTCATGAACCATTTAACACATCAGCGGAGAGTCAGACTCCAAAGAGAGATTCTGATAATTGGAAAGCGTTTTAATATGGTCATGGATTTGCTTAATCCGCGTACGGTCTCTTTTTTTCTCTTTTCCCTTCCATTTTAAACTGTTTTTGGCCAGTTTTTTCGGTTGTAGGGATAGTGAATTGGTTTGATTAGATAGTCTTCTGCGTGGCACGAGGTAGGTAACATTATTATAAGTTGTATTCTCAGTATTATTTCATTATTGAATGTATAAAACTTGTAAAATGGTCTTTTCGTTTTTTTTCTGTTAATTGCTATTTGAGAGTTGATTTAGTCGTGTGATTTAATCCCACCTTATCCCATAATGCCAGTTATTTGTACATGATAATGGTTGATTGAGGATGGTGTAAGGATCACATGTATTCATTTTTCACATAATTTAGCTTTCAAATGATTTATGATTATTCTACTAATATGTCTATGTTGATCGCCTTTAACAACCTAGTCTTTAATTTAGCATCCATGTGTAAGGATCACATGTATTCGTTTTTCACATAATTTAGACAACTACTAACCCTCTTCAGCCTCCGCTAAATTTTGCTTTGACAACTAATTGAATCCCTGAAGGAACAATCAAATTTGGTTGAAAATGTCAAGTTCGACTCAAAGAAAGACGAAAGAGAAAAATCATGATGTTCGATGAATGCATTAGCTTAAAGAGAAAATATACAAATGATTTTCAAAATTACCTCCTACCAGTCACTACAATGGTCATATAAAATTAAAATGAATCAAGCTCCGGCAATAAGAAAATGATGAGTAACGACAACAAGTGATGGAGCTCAATAGCTCCTCGTATAAAATTAAGGGGTGGTTTGGTAGAGTGTATTGGAAAGTTAATGCATGCATTAGTTTAATGTGTACTATTAATATCTTATTTGGTATACTTTTTCACCCTATGTATAACAGAATTCCTCAAGAATTTTTCTGCATCCTTACCAACATATATATGGAGGATATTTTTGTAAAAAAAAATAAAAAAATAAAAAATTATTTAATTCATGTTATTTTTTATTTATCAAATCAAACACTGTATAAGAAAAATACAAGCATAACTAATGCAAGCATAGCTAACACAAACATAACTAATACAAGCATTACTAACACACCATATTTTACATTACTAATACATCATAGTTTGCATCTTTGTCCAACTGTTTCGGCTATTGAGTGAGTGATAAGAATGCACAGTTAGGGATCGTTTGATAGAGTGTGTAAGAATAATCCTGAATATGGTGTATTAGTAATGCTTGCATTAATAATGTATGTATTAATTATGCTGGTATTAGTTATGCAGTCAATATTTCTAATACACTGTTTGGTTCAATGTATTAAAAAAAAAATTATAAAATAATATTTATTTACAAAAATACCCTTTTTAACTTTGCACACTCATTCAAGTGAAGAAGGAGGTAGGCGGCAACAATAATTATTGTAGAAATCTCAAATTCATTTGATAGAAGTTCAAATTAGAGGCGTTGTTCTTGAAAGTAAATGAACCCAGACCCAATTGTTGTTGAAGGCTACCATTACTATTCCATAGTGAGTTCATTCTCGGGTCGAAAATCCATTACGGATCGAGGCATCAAAGAAATTAAAAATTTTGTGAAGCGTCGTACCACTTCTCGGAGAAATTGGGAAGTTCTGGGAACTGTGGTTATCTGTCGTTCCATTGATTTTCATTTGATAACCCAAATAAGCAATAAGTATGTATAGAAAAAAAAAGAGGCTCAACATAGAGAGAAATGAGGAAAATGACGGGAAATATCTAGAGAATTGAAGGGTAATTATGTAATTTACTTAGTTAATACATGTAATAAATTGTTTTACATTATTAACGCATAGAAAATGGTAGTATTAATAATACATACGTTAGTACACAATATAGTGTATAACTAATATAAGGTTATCTGTCGTTCCATTGATTTTCATTGGATAACCCAAATAAGCAATAAGTATGTATAAAAAAAAAAGAGGCTCAGCACAGAGAGAAATGAGGAAAATGACGGGATATCTAGAGAATTGAAGGGTAATTATGTAATTTACTTAGTTAATACATGTAATAAATTGTTTTGCATTGTTAATGCATAGAAAATGATAGTATTAATAATACAGACCTTAATACACAATATAGTGTATAACTAATGTTTGTATTAGTTATACTCATGTCAAAAAAGTATATCAAACAAGGGATATATAATACACACAACTAATACAAACATTTATTTTTTTTAATACACTCAACGAAACGATCCCTTAGGGGTCGCTTGGTAGAGTGTATAAAAATAATGTAAAATATAGTGTATTAATAATATTTGCATTAATAATGCTTGTATTAGTTATGCATGTATTATTCCTTATACATTGTTTGGTTTGATGTATAAGAAATAATACATCTTACATAATTTCTATAAAAGAAGTGTTTGTTTACAAAAATATTCTTCTTTGATTTTGTACACTTTTTTGCAACAAAATTCTTTTGTCATTTCAAACATAATTAGTATTGTTGAACTAGTATATAGAGGTTTCGGATTAATTGCAAGACCTTCATGTTTGTGCATAAAATATTACGCCAAAGGATTAATATAGCCAAAACAAAAATAAAATATAAGACGTAAAATTATGAAATAGTCTCATTTTTTTTAATCCTTTTAAAGACCTTTGAAGCAAAATAAAATATGTCACAATTATTTAAATCAATTATTTATTTTTATAGATTAAAATGGTGGGAAAAAATTGTAAAACGTTTTGAAAAGATTTACTATTGCAAATTGAAATGGCGGGAAAAGGAATGATGAAATATTTTGAGAGGGAAATTGAGGGGTATTAAGGTCATTTAATAAGTTAATAGATGTATTAAAGTCTTTGCATTACTAATACATAGAAAATGAATGGTATTACTAATACACACCTTCATACACAATAGAGTGTATAACTAATGTGTAGAGTGTATAACTAATGCTTGCATTAGTTATACATAAACTAAAAATTGTACCAAACAAGGTATTCATAATAGACATTAACTAATGCATGCATTATTTTTGTCAATACACTCTACCAAACGATCCCGTAGGGTATTTCTGATCCTTTTCCAATTTTTTAATAATGATTTTAAAAAATTGTTAGTTGTAAGGGTATTTTTAAGTAATCAGGGTGGATGAAGAGGTATTTTTGAACCAATTTCAATACTTGAAGGGTATGTTTAGCCTAATAGGTTAACGAAGAATATTTTTAAATTAATTTTAATACTTTAAGGATATTTCTAATCATTTAGATAAAAAAAATTATTTATTAATTTTTAAAAATTTTTAATTTATTTTTGGAAAAAAAATTATTTTGATCCCTGTGTTAGGGCCTTATAATGGTTTTGATCCCTGTGATATTTAACTTTACTAACTTAACCTTTGATTTGTCAAAGTGGATGGTTTTAATCCTTTAACTAATGGTTAAGAGCAATTTTAACAGATCTATCAATATGATAAAGGACATTTATGGTATTACAAAATATATATTTATTTTTTTGGTAAAAAGTATTACTAGCATTATTGCACAACTCACGTGTAAAGAAAATATTTGTTCTCTCTTCGTCACAACTTACAAGAACACTTCGTTTTCATCTAAACTTTACTTGAACATAGTGTTTTTTCTCTTTCCAGCTCAACTCTGTGTTCATCTTTTGAGTTTCCCTCCTTCTAGTCAAATGTGTAACTCAAACCAAATTTGATGAAATTTAAAGAGGAAATTCATGAAGGAGATTACACCAGAATGATTTTTGCTTTAATTATGTCAAATCGGATTTTCTTTCTCCATTTTTTTCAGTTCTACATAGGGTCTAAGGTACTTGTATTCCTCTTCGATCTTTATTCTTATAGACCCCGTAGATGCGTTTTGATTTTTTAAATATGTTATTTATATCTAATTTTTTCATTAAATTCTCAAATTGGTGTTTTATTTGATTTGCATATCTGAAACTTTTTTTTCTTGCATGGTAGCTCAAGTTTAGTAGATGAAGAATGCGTTTGTCAGTCATTGAAATCTGTTAATTTTATCTGATTCTTCAAAGAGGAAATTCATGGAGGAGTGAAAAAAAGTAGTGTATGTTAGTATATCTGAAGGATTTTACTTTCATTTTAGCTTAAGTTTAGTTGCATACCTTTCATTTTGAGTACTTGAAGAATTGGATAAGAAAATGTTTGGTTGTCATAGTTCTTCTAGGAGCTCCGGGAAGATATTCTGCAATTTCTTGTTCTTTATACGAAGAAAATATAGACTCTATTTCATTTGCTTGTTATTCATCTGAAGAAGAAATATATGCTTCTTTTAACATTTGTCTTCTTCGCTTCTTGATAGTACTGTATCTCATAATTTAATTAATGGTGATAACCATATTGATTATTAATTTACTGAATTGATATTGTAAAAATTACAAATTGTGTGATTTTATTTTTGTTTATTTACCAGGATTAGCATATGGCGATGGTTTTGAAGGAGAATGATGTAGAGGAATGGGGCTACAAAGGAGAAAGGAGCTGTGAATCTTGTGTTTTCTCATACTGGACAACTTTCCCATTTGTCTATATTCCTCTTTTTTAAGTTTCTTGATTTTTTTTTATAAATGATCGTGATGTCTAGGTCAACATGCGTCTTGACCTGACTAATTTTCACGTGATACTTGCTATCTTTTATCAGCAAATTATTTACTAATGATAAGACACTGAGTAATTCTGCCTACCAAGGTGGGAGCAGATGCGTTCAGCTGAGTGTTGTTATAGTTGGAGATTTGGACTTGGGATCTTCAGGTTGTTGATCACATGTCTCAACCGCATAGCTAGATCCCATTGGAATCAGAAAAAGAGATAATCTACTGTTTTTCTTCTAGAAAATAAAAATGAGACTGATTATAAAAATTTTGCTTTTCACAAGCGGCATAATGATCTGACTCATTGGGGGTACTTCATCTCATGAAGGTGTTGTTTCAAACTCGAAGAAGTTAATGGTGGAGTGTCTAATAATAGTAGACTATATTGCTCTCGAGTTGTCCCAAATAATTAAGTAAAAAAATCCTCCTAAATGAGTGAGTTATTCTTAAATGTCATTGTGTTCCTTCTTGGAATTTACTATTGCTTAAAGCATTAAAGAAGTTATTAACTTCCACGATAGAACAGGATGAGTAACCAATTGAGGAACAAAACCAACTTATCTTGCCTTCAAACACAAATAGATTAAAGGATGATTTGACCGGACAAATATGTGAATATTACTTGTTCAAAAGAAAGTATTTGGTTTCTTTGATTTCTCAATAACATCCTCTTCTCTCGCGTTTTATCTAGGTTGGAAAAGTGTTGTGGGTTTAGAAGGTACAAAGGAATGAATCTCAATATGAGAATGGTCGTCCAGGTCTAACCGAGATGGATGCGTCATTTGGAAAGAATTTGAAGAGCTGGTATCAGCTCCTACAAAAGAACTTGCTGAATACTATTTCATGCAGCATTACTAGGTATGTCGTTGTAGCATGGTGGGAGAATATAGTTTGCTTTCTCAAATGTCAAGTTTTTTTTTCTTCCCCTATCAATGGTAAGGAAGCCCTTTCCAGAAAACAATTAAACAAAATGACGTATTTATGCAAATGCTCCTTTTTTAAGCTTTTATATATATATATATATCGTCTCTATCTTTAAAAGTAGTGCAAATATAGATCTTGAAAAATTACCCTATTAGACAATGTTATATTCAAGTATAACAATCTTACATTGAAAATATTAGATCGCGGCGTAATGTTTACAACAACGTATGATAATAAGCAATGTTTATGTTAATCTTAAGGAACAAAAAATATTCAGCATTTTCATTTCACCAACAGTTGAAATATCTCTCAGCAACAATATTTTTCTTAAATAAATGACATCATTTTCACCAACATATTTGATCCAGTAATACCATAATCTTAGTCAATTTTTTGGTTGAGTGGCCATAGTGATGTAAATCACAGAAATGATGTGTAGACATTCAACATTTAGCCACAGGGAAAGCAGAACCAATGTTATCTCACCAACAATAGCATTTAATGGTAACAGGATATAGATCAATCTCGACGTGGTTTTTCTGTCCTCCAACAAAGTAAGTGTAGATAGCTACTTCAAATTTAGGGCTGACTTCAATCAAACTGCTTGACACAGATTTTAGGATGTTGTTCCATTCAAACTGTATGGTGAGCAGTTGGTTTTCTGAGTCAGGTTGCGTTTAAAAAAGAGAACTCAAGTTAACATGCTGAATGAATGCAAATAGATTCAGGAAAAAATAAGGTAGATATACTATATCTTTTACATCAGTACATCAACATCTTTGAACAAGATTCTGCATTGCCATATGATATGGCTGATATATTACCTTAAACATACTTGACAATGTTTAGACAATGAAATTTTCTCCAGAGATAAGATTGGTAGTTACTCCATCCATTTCAATTTGTTTGTCCTTCTTTTTTTTAGTCCATTTCATAAAGAAAGCCTCTTTCCTTTTTTGATAACTCTAGAATAAAACTTAATAATCAAGTTATGCTAAACTATGGGTCTCAAGATTTAAGTTCCGACAGATTGCAAATGTGTGTTGTTCATGGAATATGATCAGCTATCAACATGGAAACAAAATGGTTAAATAGTGCCATCTTTTCCTTCCATTTTGACAAATTCACATCCCCGTGACCCGAGAATTTCTGGTAACAATGAGAATTGTCTCTTGTATGGTATTTGTCATAGACAATTGAGGTATAAACCTCCATATTATACATCTGTTTTAAGTAATCGGATATATCTTTTGTATTGCCTTTGCGCGTGTTAGAGTAAAAAAAAGTCTAATGTTTAATGACTGATTGTTTATAGATTTTAAATCTAGTCTAAGTGTATGTTACTTATCAACAAGAGTAACTGCAATTTTGATTCATTTGTTAACAAAGAGGAACAAGGAAGATAACTTTATATGGTTTGACCTTTTGATTGGCCTAGCACAAAATCTCAATATGGATTTTGATTTTGCAAACTGATTTATTTTGTTATTCCCATTTTTCCCTTTCATGTACACTTAAAAATGACTTCTGTATTTCTATAGAAATAAAGGTACTTCTGTAGAAATAAAGGTACTTGTTGCAGCTAAGGTGATGATTCTTTTGGTCTCAGCAAGAAGCCAGAAAACTTGGCAGTAAGTGTACTAGTGATACATTAATTAGTTACACTCTTAAAATGTCAATTTGTGGAGATGGATCTCAGTTGAAAACTACTCTATCTGGTGTAGATATTAGGCATATGAGTTGATCAACGCCAGATGGGCTATACTTGGTGTTACTTGAGCTCTTCAAAAATATTGCTACCCATGTTGGATCCTCCAAAAATAGTCTTTTTTGGAGGATCCGAGATGCAATCGTCGATATTTTTATAGAGTCCGAGCAACATAAACTCAATTAACCAGTAAACTAATATAGAAATGAGATTAAATAAAAGGTAATTGTTTAAGTTGCATTGAATTTTAAAAGGAAAAACACAATCATTCACATATTACTAGAGCATGATTAACTTTAAAGTCATCAAGATAGAACCAAATCTAAACTAATGTGCATAATGTCCTCGATTTTCTTTCTCTTTATTTAAGGGACAAATTTCTTCTTAGCCCTTGGATCACTTCTTGCTCTTGCTATTTTGAGAAAGCTCTTCTTGTAATCTTAACAATGGGACGTACTATTTTCCCAATTTTTTGATAATGGGTGGCCTTGTATTTTCTCTAAAATGCTCACCAATTTCTTTTAAAATAAATACAAAACTTTTCAATTGTTCTTGAGGTACCCTTGTCTGTTGTAGATTGACCTACAATACACAGAAGAGAATAAGTCAGTTAAAGTCCAATACTGACAACATAAGTACAAAAATAAGAAGGATAATTACAGTCTGTTCTGTCACAAATGAGGAACTGGATTGCATTGATGCCACATTGTCAGTACTAGTGTTTGAAACCTACAATAAAATAACATTTTAGTATTATTACTCTTGATGAAGATAATCAAGCTATATAACCACTTACTTCTGTTGCATTACTAGGTGTCAAAGGACCTTCCTTTTCGACTTGCTGATGGATATGTTGATCTTGAGGTTCAAATTGATTTCTTGCCATAAGAATAGGACACTTTCTACTATTATGCCCTGAAGTTCCATGATCCGCACTTCTTTTTTCTACCCTTTCTCGATGCTTTTAACAAGGTAAGCCTCCCAGAATCTGATTCTTTTTTAGTTGTCTCATCAATTCCTTTTGTTTCTTATTTTTTTTGGTCTACCTAGTTGTGCTTTGTATATAGGTGGTAGTGGTGGTTCTATCCCAGTCTTAGGCCATTGATCAATGCTAACAATTGGCAAGATTGATGGATTATAACTCTTCAAGTACTGCTTAACTATGTAGCATTCATGGACATACATTTCAGGCTCATCTTTCTTAACCCAAATTGCCGCAATAGCATGATTACAAGGAATTCTTGTTAATTCCCATCTCCTACAAGAACAAATTTTCTTCTTAAGATCAACAGAGAATAGCCTAAGATAGATGTCCTCAATTTGATAGTGAAATTGATCAAATTTAGTGCCAATACATTCCGCAGCTTTTGCCTAATTTTTCTCCAGCTTCACTATGATCCTCGGACAGATTCTCCGATAATACTTCATCATCTTTTATCTGTTCTTTTGAAGTCTGGACATCAAGTAGATCCTAATTGATTCAATCATTTTCCAAATATGCTTATCTCTTACTGGAAGAAGTACGTTGTTGAATGACTTGCATAAACTGTTTAATAACACATCACACTTTGAAAAAAGAAGAGCAAAAATTCATTGACCAGTGAATGGGAGGCTTATTAATGAACCATTCCGAGGCTTTTGAATCTAATTTTGCCATTTCTTCCATACGCTTGGAGAATTCAGGTTCTGTAGTTGCTCTGGCAGCTTTCCATAGGGTATCTTTTAGTATTTGTCCCCCAAAACCTTCAGTCTTAAAATTGTTGTGCAAATGTCTCACATCAAATCTGTGTGCAACATCTGGCATTATCTCATCAAATGCTGGAATTAAACCTTTTTGCTTATCTAAAATGAAAGTCCATGCAAAAGGATTTTGTGAGATGCCTAAGTCCTCATCAAGAAGTGTAAGGAACCAACTCCATGTTTCCTTCAATTCACCTTTCACTATTGCAAATACAATAGGATACATGTTGTCGTTTCCATCAATGCCTATTGTTGCCCCCCCCTCCTCCTTTTGGTTCCCTTTCAAATGACATCCATCAACTCCTATTATAGGTTGACATCCAGCTAAGAACCCTGTTTGCAAGCTATAGAACACACAGAGAGTCTTAAAAATGTTTTTCTACCATTGACCATTGATTTTGGATTTTCGTCCAACTTTAAAATACATGTTGTCCGTGGATTACTCCTCCTTAGCTCTGCGCAGTAATCCCACAACATATCATGTTGCTCTTCTCTAGTCCCTGTAATTAGATCTAGTGCCTTCCTCTTAGCCATATAAGCTTGATTCTGAGTAATGGTACAATTATAAGCCCTCATCACATGAGCTTGAAATTCTTTCACACCCCACCTTGGATTAATTCTAAACTCTTCCATGTATTTCTTAGCTAAAAATCCAGAGTCAATAGTATTGTTATCCCTTTGATTGCCACATGAATGGTTAGGACCTATTGTCTTGATCATGAAAGGTTCATCTTGATTAGCTTTCGATGCAAATATAAACCATTTGCAGCTTGGAACCTTACAAGTTGCCCTCGACCTCCTACATTTATTTTTTTTGAACTTGATATCTTTTTTTTGACTCACAGCATGTACTTCAACTGCCCATTTAAGTTCTTTGCTATTACTAAAAATCATGTTAAGCGCAAACTTATATTTTGGATCCTCCAAATCCCTAGTTGGATTAAAAACAGTGAACTTTTTCTTACTTTCATCATCAAAATCTCCATGTAAACTCATTAATTCCTCGTCTGATGTGGCACAATCATCTTCTTGAGTGTTATTGGGGCATATGTCCAGCATGTTTGAGGCAACTCCAAAGTCCATAGTGCTTCCTTTAACTTAATTATCTTTACTTCTCTCATTAACACCAACCCACTCTACGGTAGAGTCTATGTTTTTATCAAAAAGCATGTCATCTTATTCTAAGGAATAATCAGAGTCACGAAAGGACTCACATGCTTCACTCGTGGCATTACTCACATCATCTTTCTCTATTACATCCACATCTACTAGGCCTTCTTTACCATGTAGTGTTGGGTCACCCTCAGAATCAACCACATCATAGTTCCATTGATCCTCATTTGTGTGCTCGACGAATATTTCCACCTCTTTACTGGTAGAGGGATAGTTTCAAGTATCTCGGGTCCGTGATCCAGGGTAACGGTGAGATTGACGAGGATGTCTCGCACCGCATTGGGGCGGGATGGATGAAGTGGAAGCTCGCGTCGGGAGTGTTATGTGATAAGAAGGTGCCGCCCAAGCTTAAAGGCAAATTCTACAGGGTGGTAGTACGTCCGGCCATGTTGTATGGAGCGGAATGTTGGCCAGTTAAGAATTCCCACATCCAAAAAATGAAGGTGACAGAGATGCGGATGTTGCGCTGGATGTGTGGGCTGACTAGAGGGGATAGAGTTCGGAATGAGACTATCAGGGAGAAGGTTGGTGTGACTATAGTGGAGTGCAAGTTGCGGGAAGTCCGATTGTGCTGGTTCGGACACGTGAAGAGGAGGGACATGGATGCCCCGGTTCGTAGGTGTGAGAGGCTAGCGCTGGATGGTTTTAGGCGGGATAGGGGTAGACCGAAGAAGTACTGGGCTGAAGTGATTAGGCGGGACATGGAACTGTTACAGCTCACCGAGGACATGACCCTAGATAGGAAGGTCTGGAGGACGCGGATTAGGGCTGAGGACTAGAGCCAGTTTGGGTCGCTAGTGTAGGGGATTAGGTTATGATTCCGTGTTCCGTGTTCCTTGTTTTAGTATGAATCTGGGTGCTTCCTCTGTTTTCTGTTTTCTTTTCTGTTTTCTGCTTTCTTTTCTTTCTTCTCTTTTACTTATGGCTACCATATTTATGCCGTATTTACTTTGTATCTATGTGGGATCTTGTGTCTTGAGCCGAGGGTCTATCGGAAACAGCTTTTCTACTTCGTTAGAGGTAGAGGTATGGACTGCGTACATCTTACCCCTCAGACCCCACCAGGTGGGAATACACTGGGTTTGTTGTTGTTGTACTGTTAGGTATTTCATAGACAAGGCTATATATATCCAAATCAGTTGATAAACGTCTAGTATCCGTCTAAAAAAAGGCCCAAATTTGAACCAAAATTTTACTTTTCTATCATCGACTTTCAACTTTTTCATACACTGCCTCATCTGAATGATAGAATTTTCGTCACCATTGCAATAGTCATAATAAGCTATTTGTCCACGAACATAGTTCATCTCTGGTTCAAACACCCACCGACCTTTGTAGTGTAGTTTAATGGTGTACATATTTGGATCCTCATAGTCATCTGTTGTGAGAATAGCAAAAGCAGAAGCTGTTAGGGTTATTTCAATAACTAGAACTAACATTAAAAAGTATAACCGATCATATCAATTCAGAATGTGCACCCCAATGTTTAATCTTTATGTTTCTTGTCGAAAACGTTTAACAAAAATTATTCTTTATGTAAAATAGTAATAAAAAAATAAAAATCAAATGTTTTATCTTTATTCTTAATTCTGTAATACTGTAGCATTCAATGTTATGTATTGGAATGACCAAAATACAATTGTTGTTATGTAGAAAATTAGTAATGCAATTCAAAAGTATACAAAACTTAGTATAAACTATAATTAAATATCTAAAGAGAAATCATGTGGAAAGGTTTAATTAAATTAAAGGAATAACAAGCACTGGTCGTATTGACCTATCTGTTAACACTTAAAGAAGTAGGTAATAGTGAGTACTGCTAATGAACACTTCTTTTTAGATATCTCACAAATGCAGTCAAGTAGGCATCTCACAAACGCGATCATCTATTAAAAGTTTAAAAGGATAAATAATACTGTTTTTTTTTTTTTACTTACAGCATGTATACTTCAATATATTTGCAATTCATGTATTCAGTTGCAATACAAATATACTAAAGATTTTGATCTTTTTTCATCCAATATTAAGGATCTAGTCTAATTAAGCTTGACTGAGTACTCACATGTCGGCGTGGATTGCAGCTAGCTCCTGTAACGCAGTTTCATTATCAAAAATACTGTTATCTTTCTTTTCACAAGATGCAGTGAATTCTTATATGTGCCCTAGGAGGAGTTACTCAATTATTTTCTCACACAAAAGGGAAGGCATAAAAAGAAAGAACTGTGCATCACCCTACAAACACAAAAGTTTCTTCCATAAATTAGATGATAAATTCCCATCCAAATGAAAGAAGGAAGAAGGATGAGATATGGTTATGAATGAGTGCGGATGCTACAGAAAGTCTTTATGTTTAGGTCTTTTTTTTTTTAAAAAAAGTGTTTGTTGTTGTAATACCATAAATGCCCTTGACCATATTGACAGATTTGTTAAAATTACTATTAACTGTTAGTTAAAGGATTAAAACCATCCACTTTAACAAATTAAAGGTTAAATTAGTAAAGTTAAATACCACAGGGACCAAAACCATTATAAGGCCCTAACTCAGGGACCAAAATAATTTTTTTCCCTTTATTTAATTTTAATGGTTAAATAAAAATAAACTGAGTGAGTAATTGCAAATCCTTTTTGGACTCCTTGCAACCGACTATCTGTCTTGTTTTTCATAGGAAGAAGAATGAAAGTGGAGTCAGAAAATGATAACCTCTTTTGGACACACGAGAAAATAAAAAAGAAGTCTTGTACAGATTTTTCATCAAAAAATATAGATTGTCAGTTTGTGACTTTTAAAGTGTTGGTCTTCCAGAATTTTCTCTGGCTTTATAAGAAAGTGTACATTTCCACCGCCATTTTCTCAACCTGAAAACTCCCTTTGAACACTGCGTTTTGAACTGTGAAACAAACTCAAGATTTTCAATATTACTATTTCCTCACACTTTGAGCAATTAAAATCAATTAAGTTTTGATTTTTACTGAGTTTTGGTACTTAAAATTTGGATTCTTGATTTATATTGTACTACTACTACTATATGGGGTTTGATGAAGACAAAGCAAGTTCGTCTTCCCATGTTCTACAAATCCCAAGAGAAGATACACCACTTTTAACAGACACCCAACACCTTCATCTTCCAAGACTTTTGCTAATGTTTTCATAGCAGTAGTTGGAGCTGAAGTTCTTGGTCTTCCTTATAGTTTCAAGAAAACTGGATGGCTCATGGGTACTCTCATGCTTTTATCAGTTGCCTCGCTTACTTACCATTGTATGATGCTTTTGGTGTATACTAGACAAAAGCTTGAATCCCATTATAAAGTTGCCAAGATTTCATCTTTAGGTGATTTGGGATATGTTGTTTGTGGATCAATAGGTAGATGTACTGTTGATGCTATGATTGTTCTTTCTCAAGCTGGTTTTTGTATAAGTTAACTTGATTTTTATAGCTATTACTTTAGCAGACTTGTTTAATTATTCTGTTACAAATCCAAGTCCTAAAATCTTGGGGTTGTCACCTAAAAAGTGTATATTTGGAGTTGTTTTCCATTTGGGTTACTCACTTAGCTACTTTGAGTATATTTGCTGATATTGTTGATTTAGGTGCTATGGGGGTAGTTATGGTTGAGGATGTGTTGATATTTCTCAAGAATAGATCTGTTCTTGAAGCATTTGGTGGGTTTAGTGTTTTCTTCTATCGTCTTAGTGTGTCTGTCTATGCTTTTGAAGGTGTTGGAATGGTATTACAATTGGAAGCAGAGATGAAAGACAAGGACAAATTTGGGAACATTTTGGGTTTGTCTATGACTTTCATTTCTTTGATGTATGGTTCTTTTGGAATATTGGGTTATTTTGCCTTTGGTGAGAGACTACAATATTGAAATTAGTTCAATTAATTCGAGGAAAAGGTTGGGGCAATTCAAGTGCCCAATTCTTAATCCATTAGAAGGGGCAATTACCCGAGGAGGTATCGTGGGAAAGATACGAGGATTTGTGGCCGTTCAAGGAGAAGGTCCACAAATATTTGCAGCTATGTGGTGCCGCGGTCGTCGCCAAGTCAGGTGGGGGAGAGTGTTGACGTCCCGCGCCATGACCCATTAAATTCATCCTGTTTTTGGCACAATTCCGAGCGCTTCGAGTACGTTTCGGGGTTCAACGGGGCCTCCACATCGTCTATCGACCAGTCCAACGTGGGGGCATATTTGGGAGGTCAAAATACATGTGCGGGTCAACATTTATGGGCTTTGGAACTTTGAACTAGCAGCTGGACAGACTGCACAAAATCAGCAAACTAGATAAAGTCCTTTCCCCTAATTCATGGATGTCATGGTCCACGAGCAACTGCCCTTAGTCAAGGGATACAACTAATGCTAAGTCAACATTGCTGCTAGTGGGCCATGCCATCCATGAATTAGGGGAAAAGACCTTATCTGGTTTGTTGATTTTGTGCAGTCTGTCCTGTCCAGCTGCTTGTGGACCATGTCATCCATGAATTAGGGGAAAAGACCTTATCTAGTTTGCTGATTTTGTGCAGTCTGTCCAACTGCTAGTTCAAAGTTCCAAAGCCCATAAATGTTGACCCGCACATGTATTTTGACCTCCCAAATATGCCCCCACGTTGGAATGGTCGATAGACGATGTGGAGGCCTCGTTGGACCCCGAAACGTACTCGAAGCGCTTGAAATTGTGCCAAAAATGGATTGAATTTAATGGGTCATGGCGCGGGACGTCACACTCTCCCCCACCTGACTTGGCGACGACCGCGACTCCATATAGCTGCAAATATTTGTGGACCTTCTCCTTGAACGGCCACAAATCCTCGTATCTTTCCCACGATGCCTCCTCGGGTGATTGCCCCTTCCAATGGATTAAGAATTGGGCACTTGAATTGCCCCAACCTTTTCCTCGAATTAATTGATGATCAATTATTTCCTCAATTTGCATATCTGTGGCAGTGGGCGTCATGAAGATTTGAGCCCGGCTAGACTTGCCCCGCTCCACGTCTTCCTTGTCTTCAAAATACGGTTTTAATTTGCTTGCATGGAAGACGGGATAAATCTTCAAATGTGATGGCATGTCCAGCTTATATGAAATCTTGCCAACCTTGGCAACAATCTCGAATGGCCCCTCGTACCTTCGGATCAAACTTTGATTCACGCTCCTCAATGACTTGAATTGCCTCGGATTAAGCTTGACCATCACTTTGTCTCCAATCCGGTAATGGACTGGATGCCGACTTCGATCAGCGAATTTCTTCATTTTGCGGGCTCTTTATCAAGATATGACCTTGCCATATCGACTTGTTCCTCCCAAGCCTTTGCCCCGGGACCAGCTCAATTTCGTGATCAACTTCCCTTCGCGGAGGTAACCGTTTGGACAGCTCCTCCGGCATTACGTCCTTGTTCTCCTCAAGAACACGTTGGACACATGAGGGCACAATTCAGCTTCTTGGCAGCCAACTATCTCCCTCAACGTCGCAAGAAAGGTCGGCTCTCCTTTTTTGAAACCTTTAATAAGCTGCATCGCCGACAAACGTGTGCCACTTTGTTCGACACAAACAAGTGGAACAATGCAAGAACCACCTTTATTACAAATGGTTAGCTGGTTGAGACGTGGCGAAATAAATGCGTTAATTTCATACCAAAAATCCAGCCCCAATACGATATCAAAAACGTCCATCGGAACAACTGAAAAATCCGTCTCTCCCTTCCAACCTCCCAAGGTGAGACTCACCCGAGGAGCGAGGCCATTGACATTGGTAGGGAGACAATTAACGGTCTTCAACATGGAGTCGCTGGTCACGAAAGCAAGACCAAGTTCTTTAGCCTTTTCCTCCGTAATAAAGTTGTGCGTTGCTCCGGTGTCCACCATGATGCGGACTGCTCGGCCATTCACGTGTTCATCAATAAATAATGACTCTCGAGCTCTAACGCTATGCTTCTTTGCGGCAAGAGCAGCAAGCGTCATGTGGTTGAACAAAGCCATGTGGTTGCACAAACCAACGACATGTCCCTTTCCTTTCTCCGAAGTGGTAGCTTGTGCTTCTTGCTCCCCGGAAGTTCCGGCTTGCGCACTAGCTTGATCCTTCCGTGTTGCTGCTATCATTGCACCCAGCTTGCTCAACGAAGGACAAGATCTCGCAAAGTGAGATGTGTCTCCGCAAAGGTAGCAGCCGCTATCACGGTTAGCTACACCTTTCTTCTTCTCCTCGTAGTTCTTGCGGAATGACGGTTGCTGGTTGCGTTCGCCTTTGAACTCACGATTTTTGTTGGGAATAAACTTGTCTTTGCCCTTGTCCCCACGTTCTCCCTTGGCAGTAAGGGGCTTGTTCCGACTATCTTTCGCCTTGGCATAATCGGCATGAAAATCGGTCAAGGATTCCGCCACTTTAATGGCCTCATCCACGGTCTTGATGTTGCGCCTCCTCAACTCTTGTTTGGCCCAATTTTGGAGGCCATCAAGAAAGAAGAAGAGCAAGTCTTCACTGCTGAAACTCGTCACAAGAAGTGAGATCTTCGTAAACTCCGTCACGTAATTATGAATGGAAGAAGTTTGCTTAAGATCCCTCAACTTTCGTCGCGCTTCATCTACGACGTTTTGAGGGTAAAATTGCTCCTTCAACTCATCTTTAAATTGGTCCCAATCAGCTATGGTGCAAAGACCCCTCTCCATGTCTACTTTTTTTCTACGCCACCCATAAGTAATAAAAACAGAAAAAAGCACACATAATCGTAATAAAACATGAAACCAGGTACCATAGCAAGAATATTACCTCCACCAAGTAATTTCCTACACTAGCGACCCAAACTGGCCCTAGCCTTCTGCCCTAATTCACGTTCTCCAGATCTTCCTATCTAGGGTCTTGTCCTCGGTGAGCTGTAACTGCTTCATGTCCCGCCTAATCACCTCACCCTAGTACTTCTTCGGCCTGCCCCTACCCCGCCTAAAGCCATCCAACGCTAGCCTCTCACACCTACGAATCGGGGCATCCATGCCCCTTCTCATCACGTGTCCGAACCATCTCAATCGGACCTCCCGCATCTTACACTCCACTGTGGTCACACCAACCTTCTCCCTGATAATCTCATTCCGTACTCTATCTCCTCTAGTCAGCCCACACATCCAACGCAACATCCGCATTTCTGCCACCTTCATTTTTTGGATGTGGGAGTTCTTAACTGGCCAGCACTCCGCTCCATACAACATGGCCGGACGGACTACCGCCCTATAGAATTTTCCTTTATATTTGGGCGACACCTTCTTATCACACAACACCCCCGACGTGAGCTTCCACTTCATCCATCCCGCCCCAATACGGTGCGAGACATCCTCGTCAATTTCGCCGTTACCCTGGATCACGGACCCGAGATACTTGAAACTATCCCTCTTACATACCTCCTGTGATTTCAACTTCACTTCCACCTCATTCTCCAGCCTCACGTCATTAGACTTGCATTCCAAATACTCTGTTTTGCTTCTGCTCAACCTGAACCCTTTAGACTCAAGAGTTTGTCTCCACACCTCTAGTTTGTCATTCACACCCCCTCGCGTCTCATCAATCAAAACTACATCATCTGCAAAGAGCATACACCAAGGCACCTCCCCTTGAATATGTCGCGTCAACACATCCATCACCAAAGCAAACAAAAAGGGGCTAAGAGTAGATCCCTGATGCAATCCTGTCAAGACAGTGAAATGCTCCGAGTCCCCTCCCGCCGTCCTCACCTGAGTCTTCGCTCCATCATACATGTCCTTAATTGCTCTGATATACGCCAGCGGGACTCCACTCACCTCCAAGCATCTCCAAAGCACCTCTCTGGAGACTTTGTTGTATGCCTTCTCTAGGTCGATAAACACCATGTGCAGGTCCTTCTTCCTTTCCCTATACTGTTCCATCAGCCTTCGTACCAGGTGGATTGCCTCCGTCGTCAAGCGGCCAGGCATAAATCCAAACTGGTTTTTCGAAATAGACACTATCCGTCTCATCCTCACCTCGACCACTCTCTCCCAAATCTTCATAGAGTGACTCAATAACTTAATCCCCCTATAGTTATTGCAACTCTATAGGTCACCCTTATTCTTATAGAGAGGGATCATGGTACTCCATCTCCAAGCCTCGGGCATTTTTGCCGTCTTGAAGATTTCGTTTTACAATCCAGTCAACCACCTTACACCAGCCTCTCCAGCGAACTTTCAAAACTCCACCGATATCCCATCCAGCCCCGTCGCCCTACCCCCCGCCTCCTGCGAACAACCTCTCTAACCTCTTCTACCTTGAAACGTCTACAATAACTAAAATTCCGACACTCTGCTGAGTGCTCCAGCTCCCCTAGCACAATAGCTCTATCTCCTTTGTCATTCAAGAGCCTATGAAAGTACGACTGCCATCTATTCCTAATGTGGCCATCCTCCACCAACACTGTACCGTCCTCCTCCTTAATGCACCTCACCCGGTCGAGGTCGCGACCCTTCCTCTCCCTAGTCTTAGCAAGTCTAAACAACTTTTTCTCCCCTCTTTTCCCGTGTAACCCTGCATACAAGCTCTCAAAAGCGGTCGTCTTAGCCGCCGTAACTGCTAACTTAGCCTCCTTCTTAGCTAGCCTGTACTCTTTCCTGTTCACCCGCTTCTCTACTTCGTCCTTACTCTCAACCAACTTATCATACACCTCTTTCTTGGTCTCCACTTTCTTCTTCACCTCTTCATTCCACCACCAATCCCCCCGATGATGCCCAGCCCGGCCCCTAGAAACACCCAACACCTTCCTTGCATTCTCCCTGATGCACCTAGTCACCCTATCCTACATACTATCCACGTCCCCCCTACACTCCCACACCCCCATTCCCGCCAACTTCGCCCCTATCTCCCACGCATTCACTGGCATCAAGCCGCCCCACTTAATTCTAGGTCGACCCTCCTCACCCCCCTCTTACTGTTCTTCTTTATACCCAAATCCATAAACAGAAGCCTATGCTGGGTCGAAAGGCTCTCACTCGGGATGACCTTACAGTCCTTACACAACACGCTATCCTCTTTCCTAAGCAACAAAAAGTCAATCTGGGTCTTAGCTATCGCGCTTCGAAAGGTGATCAGGTGGTCGTCCTTCTTTGGGAAGCCCGAGTTCACCACCACCAGCCCAAAGGACCTCGCGAAATCCAATAGAGTAGCCCCCTCTTCATTTCTCACCCCAAAACCAAAACCACCATGCACATCACCAAAGCCTCCCGGTAACACCCTGATGTGCCCGTTGAAATCCCCTGCTACAACAATCTTCTCCGAGCTAGGCACGCCTCTCACCACCTCATCTAAAGCCTCCCAAAACCGCCTCTTCTCCTCCCCCTCCGAGCCCACTTGCGGCGCATAGGCACTACACACGTTCAGGGTAAACCCCCGCATGACCAATTTAATAGCCATCAACCTGTCGTTGTTCCTCTTCACCTCTACTACCTGACCCCTAAGCTCTTCATCTACTAAGATGCCAACTCCATTCCTATGCCTCTCGCTCCCAGAGTACCACAACTTGTAACCATCCACATCCCTAGCCTTAGACCCCACCCACTTGGTCTCTTGAACACACGCAATATTAATCCTCCTCTTTCTAAGAGTCTTCACAAGTTCTATGGACTTACCTTGAAGGGTCCCTATATTCCAAGACCCAACCCTCAGCCTACCCTCACTATCCCCACGTCTTCCTCTACCGCCCCTGAGGCCAAACCTTGGTCTCCCTCCCACTCCCGCCCTTTCCTCACCCCCCGCCCCCACAATAGCCCCACGCCCCAACCCCCTCGGACATGACCCTATCCAACCATCACCGTCCACCGCCACTACTACAAGCAAATATAAGAGAATATAAACAGTGGTAGTAGTAGTAGCAAAGCAGCAACGAGAATACCATGCTCACACAAATACGAAGAAATAATGAAGAAACAAAACTAAAATCAAATAGAGAGCAAACACCACTAGGCTCAACACCCAAAGCCCCAAACAGAGCCCCGAGCCGCTAACCCAATAGACGCAGTGCAAGAAACGACAACAGGCAACAGACAATATAAACAAATCAAACACCAGTCAAGATACATGAGATAGTACTAGCATAATACGAGGAATGAAATACTGAGAATAACAAAGGTTAGAAGTCACCGGGTTACGCTTGTAGGCCAAGTCGGAAACCAAAATCCAACGTAGATCGGACTCCGGTGACCAGTGCTGAGACGGAGAGGGCGACGGTCGCCGGTCGCCGATGCAGAGACGGAGAAGGAGAAGGCGGCAGTCGCCGGTGCTCCGGTCGTCGGTCGCCGATGCAGAGACGGAGAAGGAGAAGGCGGCAGTCGCCGGTGCTCCGGTCGCCGGTGCTGAGAGGGAGTCACGGCTGTTGAGAGGGAGCGGCGGTCGTCGGTGCTGAGCCGGCGAGGGTCGGCGTTCGCCTGTCGCCGGTGCCGGCGGTAGGGTTTACGGCGGCGGTGTCCGGCTGTTTCTTTGGCAGCGGTGGCGACGCTGGATGCCGGAGGTTGGGGTGGGGGCGGGGTGGGGGGCAGAGGTCGTCCTAGGTTTAGAGAGAGGTAGAGATAGAGGGGGGTAGAGAGAGAGAGAGGGGGAGAGGTTCTCCTTCTACTAAATTACACTGAAAATATTATAATTGAAAATAATAAACTTAAAATATTTTAATATATATTTGATAATTACTACATGAAAAGTAATATAAATCATAATAATTAACAATTGTAAATATTTAAAAAAAAATTTAAAAAAAAATATTGATTGACTCTCGAAATTATATGAGTGTCATATTAACAATTTAAAATATTTTTATACAAATTTCATCAATCTAAATATAATAATATATGACTAACTAAGAATTTATCAACTAAACGAATGAAGATTTAAATTAAATGATAGAATTTTTTCTAAGTAGGAAAATTTTCAAAAGTAGCAACTTAACATCTATAATTATAACAATTATATTAATTGTTTCATTATTACAAAAAATGACAAATTGCATTTTGTATTTAAGTAAAATGTTGTGTTATATATATATATATATATATATATATATATATATATATATATATATATATATATATATATATATATATATATAAATTGAATAGTAATTTTTATTTTAATTCTCATCAGTTAGAGTTAAATAAGGGAAGTAATTATCCTTAATTAATGCTACATTTAATTATAAATTTTCATTTTCCTAATATGACTCTTCTATTTCTTTTCCTTTTTTATTCTTTTTCATTTCTTTTCTTTTTTTCCTAATTTTTTCATTTCTTATTTTTTTTTACTTTCTCATATTTTTTTTCGTTTCCTTTTTATCATTTTTTTAATTTCTTTTTCTTTTCTTTTTTTTTCTTTACACTTTATTTGACTCTTCTATTTTTCTTCTTTTTTATCCTTTTTCATTTTTTTTTTATTTTTTTCTTTTCCTTTTTCTTATTCTTTCTCCTTTCTCCTATTTTTCTTTTTCTTTTCCTATTTTCATTTTCTTCTTCTTTTTTTCTTTTTTTTTTTATTTTTTTTCTTTTATTTTTACACTTATATTTATAGCTTTTATTTCTCTTTTCTCTTTTTTTTTTTTTCGTTTTTCACTTCTTTTTCTTTAGATTTTTCTTTGTTGTTTTATTATTATTATTTTTTTTTTTTACTCTTCTATCTCTTGCTTTTATTTTTTAAAGGAACATCTCTATATCACATATACATATTACAAAAATATATAAAATACATAGATATACAGATTTGCGTATGTATTTATAGTACAAAACACACACACACACATACATACATATATATATATATATATGTATAGAAATACATATTTAACTCATATGTATATATAAACCTATATGACACAAAATCTTTATAACAAAAAGTGGCATAATACATTTGTCTAATTGCACTTGAACTACACATTTCTTCTTCATAATGTAGATATCAAAAACATTATTATGATGAAAAATATGTATCATCTATAAATACATATGCATTAATCATAAATACATATGCTTTATTCATAAATAGATATGCATAACTGAAAAAATATATATATACATTTCTGAAAAAATACATATGCATTAGTCATAAATACATATGCACACTGAAAAAGTAAATATGTATTATTCATAAATACATATGCATCTATAAAAACCTAAGCAGAGCTAAAAATATATTTTCAAATCAATAAATATAGCATGCATCCCCATAAAAATGTATGAATAACTAGAAATACATGTGTATCATTCAAAAATACATATGCATGTCTGAAAAATAACATATGCATTAGTCATAAATACATATGCAATCTGGTAAAATACAGATGTATTATTCATAAATATATACGCATAACTGAAAAAATATATATGCATTACTCATAAATACGCACAACTAAAAAAATACATATTCTTCCTTTTCGTTTGACTTTCTCTTTTTCACATTTTTTTGCACTTTTTGGGATTTTGGAGATGAAGGTTTTCTCAATATTTTTCGTTTCATGATTTTTCTAATATTTTTCAGCTAGTCAATGCTTCAATCTCACCTCTGCTATGCCAACTTCTCTGTTCAGCTGAATAGGAGTAGAAATCAATTTAACACAAAAATCCACTCTTTTAACAAAAAAAAAAATCACAAAAACCCATCAAATAACGTAGGAAAAATTATAGCAGAACTTCATAAAATAACGTATCCCTCCATTATAGCAGACCTCCACAATCTTTCAACAAAAAAAACACAACCTCTCTCCCTCCCAAAAAAAAATAAAAATCCAAAGAAGACGGATGAAGAAAAAAATATGACAAAATAAAAATTATATGAAAAGATAAAACGCAAATACTGTAAATATAAACTTAACTCATTTGATGGAGCACAATTTTTAAAAACA
Source organism: Capsicum baccatum var. pendulum (assembly GCA_030864225.1). Lineage (NCBI taxonomy): Eukaryota > Viridiplantae > Streptophyta > Magnoliopsida > Solanales > Solanaceae > Capsicum > Capsicum baccatum. Next base: position 28,748,652 of record CM061551.1, on the reverse strand, counting down.
GGAAACGAATTGAAAAAAGTTGAGTAAAATATGGGAGGAAATTAAAAAAAAGTGGAGTGAAATATGAGAGAGAATTGAAAAAGTGGAGTAAAAATATGGAAAGGTAAAATAGTGGGTGAAACTCACGTGCTTTTTGATGATAGGCGTATTTACACACCTAAAGTACTATAATTTACCCATATTTTAGCTAAGTTTTGAGGACAAATTATATAATTCATGTACTTTTAGTCCTTTTTCCTGTAAGTGAGCTAACAAACGTGATTAGCAAGTTTTCAGGTATAAATGATGCAGAATTCAGCATTTTATGGATAACTTGACGCCAGAGAAAGCTTCACGAAAGGAGGAAAGCAAAGCTTGGACGTCAAGGACCAAAAGTGGCGCATGGAAAATCTGTCCCGGGCAAAAACAACAATTCTAAAGACTTTGGGGACTAGCAGTAACTTATTAGGATTGGGTTAAGTAATGCAGTAGCTTAGTAGGAATAGGATATGGGTATTATAAATACCCTATCTTGCTAGAGATTTTTACAATTCATCTTACCTTTCAATTAATTCTTCAACTAACCATTCTACTACTATTCTTCTTTCATCTACAACTCTAAACAATTTGTTCTCAATTAATTTTTAATTACTTTCTCTTCATCTATTCTATTCTTAATTTCCACAACAAGAGAAACGCTATTCTAGAAGGAAAGTCACGCCACAAGCCAAACCACACCATACTACACGGAAGATCTTTATTGTGGTACAATGATAATGTCTATTGTGATTTCCATCACACTCATGAATAGCTAAACTTCTCTGTTGGGGTTATGGAAGCATTATGAGATACTATCTATTGCTATGAGTTTGTGAATTCGTGACACGTATGCTGCTTATATCATTATTCTCTTCATCTTAATCTAAATTTTTTGTGGTTGCAAACACTTAGAATACGCCAGTATAGCATTAACTTGTTCGAAAGAAAAGTTATATGTCTGGAAAAGAGATAATGTCAAGGTAATAGGGCACCAACCCCTGTTAAAAAGTTAGTGTTGTAACTGGATTAACCTCTTGGAGAATTTGTACCATTAGATACTCTTTAAGCTCGAAAGAGTTAAAGTGAAATAGTACTTGTTAGGTCGAAAGACGCCTGAATTTACCATCGAATACAATTCTCTATAAGCACATGCATGTCTGAATTCTGCATAACTCATAGCCAATAGAGACGTAAACTCAGAAGGTGGACATAACCCCAACTCTCAATTCTCATTGGTTAACATCTTACCAAACAATCTTTCTCTTTACTTTGCTATTTTTCGTTTTTTACTTTACTATTTTGTTTACATTATTTGCACGTTAAAATCCCTTTTTTTACAAGACTTGCACTAAAAGTCTAATAATCTTTGCTTACTTATTGACCGACTATTTCCTGTGGGATCGATACCCAACCCAGTTGGGTTATATATTTGACAACGATCACTTTACATTCTTACAAGAGCTGTAGATTGAGCGTTATCACTTTTCAATATAATAATTAAAATATTACTACTTTTGCTATGACTTGTAATTTTGAGAAAATGTTGTTATTGTAATTAAGGTCTTAAGTATGCTAGTTTCTGTAATTTTTTCTAAGTAGAATTAGCGAAGCGCGACAGAGCCCACTACTACAAATATAAAGCAGTCAGGAAATTAAATAGGATGACCCCAATAGTGGGTGACTTTAGTTTTGTGTCCATCATAAGAAAAGTCTTTACAAATTAACTTTTCTTTCTTTTTATGTATAGAACAAGTACATTTTTGCGTCTCTACACCTAGAATGTTTTAAAATTTTTCATTCTCATTTGTCTCTTAACTTCTATTTATATTTCTTTTTTTTAATTCTTTTATTATTTTTATTTTTTTAGTTTTCTTATTTTAATTCAATTGGCTCAACCTTTATTTTTCTTTTACTTTTTTTTTTCTCAAACAATATTTATTTCTTCATTTCTCTTTTTTAAAAATTCATTTGTATCAACCTTTATTTTTTTCCTTTTTGTTTTTATCATTTCTCTTTTTTTTTCTTTGTTTTCATTTTTTACAAATTTTATTTTTTGTTTTTTCTTCTCATGTTTATTTTTCTTAATCTTATATATAAAAAAATATTTTTTATTCTTTTTTTCTCAACCTTTACTGTTTTTCTTCTTTTTTTTAAAAAAAAAAATTTTCTCAATCTTTTTTTCTTTTCTTTTTTTTCTTTTTTTCTCAACTTCTATTATATTTTGTTAATAAATAGAAAGTTGGATAATCCGCAAAGGGATCTTCTTTCTTTAACATTAAAGTAAATTAAGGGCACAACTTATTGTTTGGAAATCTTTCGAGAAAAGTCTTTCCTTTAAGACCAAAGTTATAGAACATCTCATAAATCAAGACACAATTTGATAGTATCAAGTCTTACTCGTGGGGCGTAATTTGTTGTTTGAAAATCATTGAGCTAAGTTTTGCCTCAAATATCATAATCCACTTCGAGAAGAGAAGAAATACCAAAAATTAGGGTTTTATTCAGACCGCATTTCAAATTAGTGCAACAAATATTGAAATTGTTAATCAATACTATAAGAGAAGTTGGCTCAAGTTCCTTGTTTTCTTCAAAACTAAAAAGACAATAAATTTTTACCTGTGAAAGAAGAAAAGAACCGATGAAGAATTCAAAGCTGTTGTGACCGAAGAGCAAGACTGTCACGTCGATTGAAGTTGAAAAGGAACTGGAATTCCAACTATTTGTAGCCGGATGTTGAAGTCGCCAAGGATTGAAATAAGAAATTTGCAGAACAGTTGGTTGGGAGAGAGTTGAGAGAAGCTGTCGAGAGAGGGATGAGAGACAGGTTGATTGAATTGAAGAGGGGAACTAGAAGCCCAACTATTTATCATCGGAGGTTGAAGGGAGAAATTTTTCAGAACTGTTGGTTGGGAGAGAGTTGAGAATAGTTGTCGAGAGAGAGGAGAGAGTAGTTGATTTGGATTGAAGAGGGTATGGGTTGAGTTGATTTATATTTTTGAAAAGATTAGAACATTTTAAAAATATTAATCAAGTTCACAATTAACTTGATCAAGATTCCTAATAATGTTTGACCCTATTTGTTGGTCAATGTTACCAATCTTTCATTCAAGACTTAAAAGACACCTATCCTTCAATTTTCTCCAGTTTAATCAATGTGAGTTCAATTTCCTACTTATCATCAATTTCACAGTAATTCTCCTTATATAAATAGTAAATTTTTGGATGAAGTGGGTTCAGTTGAACCCACTTTATACAATATGGGTCTGCCTCTGTGTATTACTAATATCACCAAGTGGAAGGTATTAATTATACATTCTATAATACCAAGTAAGATGTATAACTAATACATGTATTAGTTATATAAATGTCAAAATCCTACCAAATATAGTACTACTAAATAATATCATACATAATACATAAACTATTTTTCCTAATACACCCTACCATACGATGACTTAGAAACATATAAGTCTGACGCACTTCCTACCACGAGATTCTTCCACGTAGCACCTAAGTGGTAATCAATTCGTTCTATTTAATTATATTTTTTCATATAAATTTTTATTATTTAAATTTAAAATTTAAAATATTAAATTATACATTTTAAAATATTAGTTAAGATTCATGCATTTTAACTTCAAGCGAAACAGTAACAAGTAAATAGGACTAAAGGGAATAATTAAATATCTCAACCTGGCTGTTACACATTTGCTCTACATAAAATAATATTCCTTTCATTTCAAATTGATTGACCTGTTTTGACTTAACACGGAGTTTAAAAAAATAAAGAATACTTTTAAATATTGTAACCTTAAATTAAAGATATATCAAATATATTAAAATACTCTTTAATTTTGTAGTCTTAAACATGTTATGTAAAATGTTGAAATTAAAGATTTATTAAAAAATCAAAAAAGTCATTTTAAAAAACATAAATAAATTTTAAAAATAGATAACTTAATGTGTATGTCTAGTCAGTCATACCTACATCAGTTGTACATAAACTAATTTAATCAGCTCGATCTGACCAAAAAAACAAAACAAATACACTCTTTCCTCATTCTTGTTGGTTATTGAATTTTTTCAATGAGATTAGATCACTGAATATTTATCAGTGTATAGCTTATGAAAAATAAATTTGTATCGGTGTATGCACAAACATATATACTCCTTCTTCAGTTTATAGCTCTGCATCAATGTAGAACTTATGAAAAATGACACTTGACAGTCAAATACAACAAATTAGATCAACTGGATAGTTGAGTTAATATGTCTCCTTATACATCATCTTCCTTTTTATGTCTCCATATATAATTTGGATCTACGTAAAGTTTTCAATATACCATTTTTCCAGAAAACTTATCCACCGGTTCGAGACTTTAGATACACATACACATTTTAAAATTTGAGTAAAACTAGAATAGGAGTAGAGTTTGTATTACACATTTTCTCTAGTTCCATTCTTTTACATTATCTCCATTTATTTTATTTTTTGTTTATTTGTAAACAACCTACTAGCATTGCACGTTGAAAGAGAAATATATTTGCTCATTTAAAAATTCGACCTATAAACTTAAGAGAGGGTATGTTTGTTTACATCTTTTTTGTGGGTCGGATCGAATAAGGCGGGTTAAATTAGGGCGTGTTTTATTTTCTTAAGAAATGAAACATTTAACGTTGATTTGAACTTTTTTATTAAAGGAAGAAAAATGTGAAAAGTTTCTTAACAATGAAGATGCATTTGATCCAAAATATGCCATCGAGGATAAATTTGATCTAAAAGTATGATAATGAAAATAAATTTGACCTAAAGTACGATGAAAAATATATTTAATCAATTTATTTAAAATAAAGAATTAAATTTGACCCTTTAAATTTAAAATTGAAACTATTTTATTAATGATTATATAAATTTAATAATATAGTACTCTATACTCTTGAGGCCTTTGATATTAGAGGATCTAAGGCGATAAGCTTAAGTTACACATGTGCCTATTAGTATTTTCATTATGCAAATGAGACACATGCGTGATTAAGCCACACGAGTCTCTTTCCGATTAGCATTTTCATTTTGACAAAATTATTACGGAAGATTTAAAAATAATTGTAAGTATATGATTCATACATATTTTTTCAAAAGATTTTTCTGAAAATGATGAGAATTAAGTGTTAGATAAAAAAATCATATATGTATACCAAAAAAGTTGCTCACTAGAAGTGTGTAGAAAACACATTTTCTCAAGAGGTAACATTTTTATCTTTCCCACGTTGTTTACATAATCTGTCCAAGCTACTCAATTAGTTTTGCCAGATCAATCCTTTTCAACATTTACATAATAAAAATTGCCATCTTCCGAATGGTTTCATTTGTTTTCGTCATCTTCAATATCTACTCGTATCATTTATTTTCTTGTCCGGACAAAACAACTGATTCCTTTTTTGAATGACCTTGACACACTCCCCTTTTCTAATTCAGACATATTAACAACTCTTTCAATTAGTTTTACATTTTGCACTAATTAACAAATGCATGCAGTTTAAGTTTGTTGACAACTTAATTATTGAGTGTAATTATGGTACATAAAATATCTTCCAGTGATAAGAAAAACTTGAACAAACGTAACCTCCACATAGCCAAGTGGTCGTATTTCTATCAACCGCCGCCCCCCCCCCCCCCCCCCCCCCCCCCCCCCCCCCGCGCGGCGAGGGAAGGGAAAATTTACGATTTTAAAGTGTATTAATTCTTAAAATTTAATAACAAGTTTAGATTTATAATTTTTTGCTGTTAATTTAAGTAGTTATTTAGCAATTTTAATTAATTAGAATAAGTTTTCTGAACTTACGCCTCAAAATAAAAACTCTCTCTAACGATTAAGTGTACATCCAGACTGATGAGGCTTACGCCTCACAGTACTTTTGTCCTGATAAATCGCCGCGGGGCATTTTTCCTACTCCCCTCCAGAGGCTCAACCCAGGAACACCTTGTCAAGTTCTCAATTTTGATGAATGACACATTATCTGTTGGGACATGGTTCCTGAAGAATATGCGATGAAAAAGATGAAGCTACTTAGGGACCTAGTTGACCGCATTCACGTCGCTGTCATGTACTGTTGAATGACAGTACAAAAGTTGGTGAGAAAGCTGCTCTTTTTTTGTCTCAGCCAATGAGACTCATCCTAAGTTTTCTTGTCTTATATATGTTGCTTGTCTTCCACAACAAGAAAATCAAGCTTTCATATTCTCACAATAACAAATTCCTTTGAAGCTCTTGAATCAAAGCCTCACTCGCAGCAAGGGACCTGCTCGCTCACAAGCTGTATTTTATATTCTTGTTGTATTTGAGTTTTTTGTATTGTAATTGGAGCTTTGAAAATCCTGGAGACAGGTCGTGATTTTTCTCCCTTGAGCAAGGAGTTTCCACGTAAATATTGTTGTGTTCTTGATTATTTATGTTAGGTATTATATTGTTAAGATTCTTGTTGTATACGTCTGTATGGGACCAGGTCCCAAAGTAAGAGAGCAACCAATCGCTTTCTTCATTTGATATCAGAGAAAGATCTTCCTAAAAGGTTAACACCTAGGAAGGATCTTTGACAATGGCTGCTCATCTAAACCTCGAAGATTGACAATCCACTACGCGACCACCAAGGTTCAATGCGTAATACTATGGGTGGAGGAAAACGAGAATGCATGATTTTATCATGGCTGAGGATTGCGAGTTGTGGGACGTGACTGAAGATGGTGTTTTTGTTCCTACTAAGTCTGTTAAAGATGAGGAGGTAATTTATAATGTTACTAATACTAGGAAGGAGTTTGAAGATGTTGACAGGAGAAAGATTGAGAAAAATTTCATGGAAAAAAAGCTTCTTGTATGTGGTATAGGCCCTGATGAGTATAATAGAATTTCTGCATGTGAGACTACTAAGGAGATTTGGGATTGTCTCCAAATGGCTCATGAGGGAACCAACCAAGTGAAATAGTCAAAGGTTGATATACTAACAACTCAATATGGGACTTTCACCATGAAAGAAGGAGAGTCTATCGAAGAAATGCATAAAATATTTACAACCATAACTAATGAACTTCACTATTGGGTAAGGACCTTCGACCTTCTAAATAGTTACGTAAGTTCCTGAGCATTCTACCCAAGTCATGGGATAATAAAGTCGATGCCATTACTGAAGCCAGGGATCTGAAAACCATGACAATGGATGAGCTTATAGGAAATCTCAAGACATATGAGATTAAGAAGTAATACGACAAGTCCAAAGGTGAGCTTAAAAAGGAGAAGAATCTAGTGCTGAAGGACACAAAGGAGAACACCATTATTGAGGATGAGGAAACTGCTTATATCACCAAATAGTTCCTCAAAGTCTTGAAGATAATAGGAGCTCTTTCTAGAAGAGGAGAATCCAACTGGCACAACAGAGAAAGAAAGACAAATGACACCTATTATAAATGTGGAAAATTGGGTCACTACATCAAAGACTACCTCTACACACTATTGAATACAAGAAGTATGTTAAGAAAGCTGCTAAAAAAGAAAACAAGAAGGATTGGGTCCCATATAAGCACAGTAGGAGGGCTGAAATTGACAGAGTGGTAAAACAGGTTCTAGCAGTATTGGACGACTCTTCCAGTGATTTAGATAAGGCTGAACAATAGAAAAATGTCTCCATAATGATGATGTCCAAGACTATGACACCCTCTTTGGCTTGATGGCTAAGTCACACGATGCGGAAGACGACAAGGTAACTCTCCTGGATATCAAAGAGAACCTCAAAAATTATTCTCTTGCTACTATGCTTGTAGATACTGTTAATGAACTCACTAAAGATAACGAGTGTCTAAACAAAAATATTTACAAATGTGAAGAAGAAGTAGTTGAATTAACTGTGCAAGTGACTGAACTTCAACAAACTGGGAAGTTACTCTCCCTTGAAAATGATCTTTTAAATGAAAAAGCAAAAAGACATGTTCCCCCCTAAAGTTGTCACCGAAACTCACTTTAGCCATTAAACTTAATCTGTAATTATTTACCCCCTTATGAACTTTAAAATGTATTATTTTGCTTCCTTAACGGATGGCTTAAAAAAAAAGTCAAAATGCATTTTAATAATGAATAAGCATAAAACAAATAAGTGTGACCCACTTTAAAATTTTCAGCTATTATTTTTTTTTTCTTTTTCCTCAACACCTCACCACCACCATTTATTCTTCTTCTTCATCACACCAACCACTCCTTAGGTAACAACCCTTATATAATATTTCAGCAATCAGCTCTAATGCATCTTTCTTATTTACTTTATTTTCACTTTTACCCTATGAATCTAAACCATAAAATCATCTTCTGTACAGTCCAGTCCATTCCCTGACTCTTCAAACTCATGGACATCGTCAAACCTACAACTACTAGCATTACATATCACCCTACAACTTTCTCCATCACTACCAAAAGGAGTATCAGAAAAGCTCAAAACATTACTCTCTTAGAACCTAATTCTCCTTTAGCAACATACCCCTCTCCAATATCATCAAAAGAAGTACCAGAATAGCTCAAAACTTTACTTTATTTAGAACCCAATTCACCATTTTCCAAGATTAATTTAGGGTTTGGATTAAATTTAGATTTCCATGAAGAAAATAATGCATTATAAGTAAACGGGTGTCCAAGAAAATGGATTCCAGATTCATAAGTTCCAATTTTTTCAGAAAATTCAATATAAACACGACTATTAGACGAACCAAACAATAGAATGTTGAAAAGTTTTCTATGTCTAGGTAAGGAAGAAAAAGATAAAGAAGTTTGGGGGGAAGGAGGGAGACATAAATATCCGGGGAAGGGTGACTAGGGGGCTTTGCGGGGTGGGGTGGGATGGGGGAACTAGCAACGTCGGGAGAGGGGGGAGAGTGGTTGTGGGGTGGGGTGAGAGGGGGTAGTGTTTTTTGTTATATATATATATATATATATATATATATATATATATATATATTATTCTTTAAAAAATAATATATATTTGTTATTTTTAAAAAATAATTTATTTATGTGGTTTTGACGTGGATCCGATATGGCTCCAATGTGGCGCGAGTGTGATGTACTCTCTATAGTGAGAGTGGTATAATTTTTTGCGGGTGATAAAAAATTCATATAAATAATTACAGGTTAGGTTTAATAGCTAAAGTGAGTTTTGGTGACAACTTTAGGGGGAAAACATGTCTTTTTCCAATGAAAAGCTTAGTGAATTTTCTAAGTTTAACTCAAAAAGGAAGAGTGAAGGAAGCAAAATTCAATTTGCATTGGAAGAGAAATTGGCTTAAGGCAAATGCTGATTTGACCGCCTCACTTGAGAGGAGTGCTGAGCTGAAGAAAGACTTGATTCGGGTCAAGACTAAGCTTGAAAAGGATCTTAAATATACTCCCTCATCTCAAGCACTGACAAGCCTTACCACTCAGGGATCAAACAACAGAAGAGGCTTGGGATTCCACACTGTTTACCCAGCTAATAATCCTTATTACAAATATGTCTCTGTCAAGGATAATTTCTTGTGTACGCATTCTGGAAAAATGGTCATACAATAGATTCATGTCCCTCTATAATTGCAGTTGTAAGGAGGATGAAAAAATTCTCTACATCAAAAGAAAGAAGTGAAAATTTACTTGGTTGGACTAAGAAAATTTTGATCCTTTCTTTGTCACCATTCTGGGAACTCAAGCTGAAATGGGTTTCCAAAACTAACAACTGATTGTTAATGCAGGGAAAAGCAAGAGGAAACAACCACCACTGAATCATGGATAGTGGTTATTCGGGGTATATGACTGGAAGAATTAAAGACTTTCCTTCACTTAAGGTCCATGAAGAAGGCAATGTCTCCTTTAGTGATGGAAACAAATGGTATATTGTTGGAATTAGAAAGGTTGGGAATAGTTTGAGTCAAGCCATTGATGATTTTCACTTTGTGGATGGACTCAAGTTTAGTTTGTTGAGTGTTGCTTAGATTTGTGATAAAGGCAATAAAGTTAAGTTTAGGTTAGATAAGTGTACTGCCACAATCCTGAAAGATGGTGAAGTAATGTTGACTGCATGTAGGAACAAAAATCTGTATGTTATAGATCTAGGATTTTACAAGCCAGGAACATGGCATATTTGAGTGTTCAAGAAGATACTGCTGATCTGTGGAATAGGAGATTAGGCCATGTCAGTTGCTCCATACAGAACAAGCTGGTTAGTAGGGACCTGGTTAAAGGGTTGCCCAAAGTTAAGTTTGCTAGCTTTAAGGTGTGTGATGCATGTGTGAAGGGAAAACAAACCAAGTCCTTATTCAAGATAAAGAAAGATGAGCACATCCATTCCTCTACAACGTCTCCATATAGATGTATATGGACCTGTAAAGATAAATAGCACGGGAGGAAAGAATTATATACTCGTTATTATTGATATCTATTCCAGGTTCACCTGGACCTTCTTTCTAAGATCCAAAGAAGAAATATTTCCTATGTTTAAAGCTTTTGTTAGAAAAGTGCAGGTGAAGTATAATGAGAAGATAACAGGAATCAGATCAGACTATGAAACAGAGTTTAAGTATGCAAGGTTCAATCAATAATGCGGTGAGTTGGGTATCAGTAATAATTTTTTTAGCTCCTATAGCACCACAACAAAATGGTATTGTGGAGAGGAAAAATAGGATACTTGTGGATATTGGGAGGACCATGCTGATAGATGTAGGGATAAATTATAACTTCTGGGCTGAAACAGTCAATACAACATATCATGTGATCAATAGGTGCCTTGTCAAGTCCATTCTGAACAAGACCCCCTATAAACTCATTACCAAAAGAAAGCCCGAGATAAGCTATTTCAAGCCTTTTGGTTGCAAAAATTTTGTGTTGAATAATGGGAAGAATGACCTTAAAAAGTTTGATCCAAGGAGTGATGAAGAAATTTTTATTGGATACTCCTCTACCAGCAAGGATTACATGATCTATAACAAAAAAAACACATTATGTGGAGAAAAGTGTTCAATTTGTATTTGATGAAGCTGGTGGTACTAGTGAAGGCAACATTCTAGATGATGATGATGATTCAGAAAATCCCCCCAGTTTTCCAAAAAATCCAAATAAAAGTCTCCACTTAAAGAACCCGATCTTTAATACAATAAAAAATGATCAGTTTTCAGAGGGTAACACCTCAATGGGAACTAGTCCCAATTTAAGTCAACCTACTCCTCAAAGGTCCATTTAGAAGAACCAGTCCTCACATCCTCTTGATAGTCTACTATCTTAACTGGACTCAAGCATGTAGACCAAAAATAGAGCAAAGAATCTATGTGATTTCTCTGTATTCTTATCTCAAATTTAACCCAAGAATATAAAGGAAGCATTGAAGGATTCAGATTGAATTAATGCAATTCAAGAAGAGCTACATCAATTTAAGAGAATAAAAATAGGGTGCATTGTCCTATGTCCCTCAGATAGAAAAGTTATAAGGACTAGATGAGTGTATAAAAACAAGGATGATGAGCACGACAATACCACCAGGAACAAGGCTAGGCTGGTGGTGCAAGGATATAACCAGGAAGAAGGCATAGATTATGATTAGATATTTGAACCAGTGGCTAGAGTGGAGGCAATTCAAATTCTCATTATATTTGCCTAATAAATGGAGTTCAAAATATTTTAGATAGATATGAAGAGTGCCCTTTTAAATGGTCTTCTCAAGGAAGAGGTTTATATGAAGAAGCCCTAAGGATTTGAAGATGCTGACTTTCCCATCCATGTGTTCAAATTAGACAAAGCCTTATATGGATTAAAGCAAGTTCCATTGGTTTTATATAAGAGACTTTCAAAATTTTTGCTAGAGAGTGGGTTCAAAAGGGGAAAGATCGGTAACACCTTATTTCTGAAGGCTAGAGAAAGAAACTTACTCATTGTTCAAGTCTATGTTGATGACATCATATTTAGAGGCACAACCATTTCCCTGTGCGATAAGTTTGGTATGTTAATGAGTAGTGAATTTGAAATGAGTATGATGGGAGAACCCAATTTTTTTCTTGGGCTACAAATTAATAAAAGTGAAACTGGAATCAATGTGTGTCAACAGAAGTATATTCTTGAGTTTCTCAAAAGATTCCATATGGAGGATGCAAAACCTATTGATACTCACATTAGAACCTCCCCAAAACTAAACTTGAATAAACCTGGTCCCTCTGTTAAGAGGAATTATTGGTTTATTACTCTATCTAACAACTAGTAAACCTAGCATTGTGTTTAGTGTTGGGATATGAGCTAGATTTCAAGCAACTCCAAAGAAATCTCATTTGAAAGAAGCCAAAAGGATTCTGAGATATCTTAAAGGAACCCCCGTCCTGGTCCTATTCTATCCCATTGGAGATAATTTTGGCCTGGTTGGATGTGCTGATGCTGATTATGCTGGGTACCTGGTTGATAGGAAGAGTACCTCAGGAATGACTTATTTTCTTGGATAATCTTTAATATCTTAGGGTACTAAGAAGCAGAACTCATTGGCACTTTTAACTGTTGAAACTGAATATGAAGTAGTTGCCTCATGCTGTGCTCAATTACTATGGATCAAGTAGTAACTTAAAGATTTTGGCATCCTCTCAGATTGTGTCTTTATTTTATGACAACACAAGTGCTGTCAATATTGCCAAAAATCTAGTTCAACATAAAAAGGCAAAACACATTGATATTAGACATTATTTTCACAGAGATACTGTAGAGAAAGGTTTGATCAAGATGGTTTTTTACATTACAAAAGATCAAATTTCTGACATATTACCAAGGCACTTGGTACAGAACAGTTTGAAAAAAGAAGAAAAAAGCTGAGGCTGATGAGACCAAGTTGAATGTATGCTGGTTTTCTTAATCCTCCCAATTTGGCTATGATTTGATAAATAGGTATCCAGGTTAGATGATATCACATATGTTTAATTCAATCTCATATTTTCTATAGATATATACTCATGGCAAGGAGGAGAAGATAAGAAAGAGGATGAGACAACTCAAAGTGCTTTGTGTTCAAAAGATCATATAGGGACTAGGTCCCTAATCAAGTTAGTGTCACACCCTATTCTCAAATAGTGTTTTTTTAAATTTATAACAGTTGTGACAAGTCACTATCCCGCCTTATCTTAAAAGCTGTAACTTGTACTTTAAGTCCAAGGGATGTGTCCATCTAATCGGACATATTCCATCAAACACAACTCTTCATAGATCTGAATGGTTCCTTTATCTCCTATTTAAATAAAAATTCGATCTCTTATCTACCTAGTTGTAACACCCCATATTTTTATTCTAGAATTCAAATCATCATTTCTATATTTATAAACATTAATCTCATGATTTGTATGTTAATACATGTGTCATGATCATTATCCTAGTTTATGAAGTACTCTCAAATTGAAAGATGTTCACTGAATTTACTTAGAACAAAGTTGAGCTAAGAACCTTAGATTCATCCAGAGTTTATTGTTAGATTCTACAAAGGTCAATTTTGAAAGTGTATAACTTTTAATATATGTATAATTTTCTAGCTAAAGACCCACCAAATTGAAGGTAATTAAATCAACTTTTCAACGATACCAATTTTACCTTAATCCGATATTCGAGTGAAAAGTTATAGCATTTTTTGTGTGAAACAGTAGGTCACCGCGATTACATCGCTCGGCGGTGCCTATAGCGGTGGAACCAATACCGCTCAGTCATAAGCCTCAAAATCAGGATTGTCCAAAATAGTAGGTCACCACTATTACACCGCTCGGTGGTGCCTATAGCAGTGAAACCAATAACGCTCACTGGAGTGCCTCAAAATTGGGATTTTTACTAAAACTTATAGTTTTGAGGGGCAGTCTTATCTTTTCGCATGTCAACCCAGGTTATAAAATTACAATTTTAAGCATCTATTAGGGCATTATTTGCCCCCATTCTCCTATTTTACTCTCAAGAACAAACCCCAATCAATCCTCTTCAAGATCATCCATTCTATCACCTTCTCTTTAAGAAAAAAATCAAGAATTTAGTGTTCCTAATCCAAAAAGTTCAAGAAAAGCATTCAAGAACATTCCTAGGCCTTCAAAGTTAAGCTTTTACATTAAATCAAGCACAATAAGGTATGTGGGGTTATGAACAAGGATACTCATTTCATCCTTGAGCCCAAAACTAGTTTTTAAAGATTAATTTACATGAATTTATATGAATTGCAATTAGGGTTCATACCCAAAGTACCTTATTTTGAGTTTTGGATTTATAAAGTGATTGAAGCATGAAAGTCTATATTTGCCTTGATTTAAAGAATTCTTTTTTATGATTTGAACACCATGAGTATAATTTGAGATATTGATTACAAATTTCCAATTGAGTTTAAGCATGATATTGTTGAAGTATTTAAAGAAGTATGTTGAGCATGATGTTTTGCTATAAATTTTGTAAAAGTTTAAATCATGGGTTTTACGTCCTAAGTTTTAGTATTGATATTTCAAAACGATTATGCTTTTAAGCCATCCTATGATTTTGTATATTCAAATTTTAAGCAACATTTTGATCTTTTATTCCTCAGCTAAGATATGAAATCCACACAGTTAGTTTTGATTACAATTTAAAATAGATAGACGCGTAACTTGTTTTCATTACAAACCCTTACGCTAGTTTTCTGGTGGTTTTCCTACAGAATGAGCATGCATATTAAAGGAAATAGTATTTAGCACCGAGTTGTTCCAAGGTCTCATAGCCCAGAATAACGCGCCACCATAGGTTTTAATACCCCTAGTAGGTTCAGTATAGTGCTCACTCTAGCTAGGTTCTATTCTGATGGCAAGGGTAGAACAACTCTACCAACGTGGGTAGGAGACATTGGACTTCATGATAGCTCACATGGTTTATGTCGGTTAGAAGAACCTCCCTAATAGAAAAGAATAACAGAATAATTTTTAAAAACTAAGTGTAAAGGCTCACAAATTTACTTAGATATTGTCCTACATAAGACATCAGTTATCAAATTTTAGCTTTTAGTTTTCAGATAATAAAGGTGAGCTCTTTTCACTTAGCCTGTATGATTTGAAACAGAATAAGAGTACAACTTTTTATAACTAAGTGTGGTGGATCGCAAGAATTACTTTTAGGCTTTACTACTCATGATTTATGATTAGATAGTTTTAATTATTCAAGTCAAGGTGAGTCACTCACACTTAGCATGCAGTTTTTGAAAGTGTGTTTGAATATTGCATTATTGTTTTACTTATGCATTCAACCCCATATGCTCAGTACATTCCAAAAGTACTGATCCACATATACGTCTATGTAATACATTGTTTAATAATGTAGGTACCAATTCAGTTGTAGTCCATATATCACGATCAGACAATTGCAGATTCCAGCTAGCAGATGATGAGTCCTCCTACTTCGGGGACTTCAGTTAGATGTTATTTATGTACTTTATTTTCTTACTCATGTGTATTTATTAGTAGTAGTTGGAGTCGTGTCCCAGCTATCTATAGTCAGTATAGTAGAGACTTCATAGACAGTCAATAGAACTAATGTATTTGAATTCTAGTTTTGTTTTGTATATGTAGTGTTGTAATAATTTTTATATAGCTTTGTATTGATTAGATTCAAAAAAGATTAATCTCCTGCTTATTTTATTCAGATTTATGTATTTTATTTAGTTGCTTATGATTTATGCTAGTACAAGGGTCAGCTTGGGATCACGTGTGGTCCTATGCACTGTGTGACGACTAGGGGGTAGTCTTGGGTCATTACACAAGTTTTGAAAATCCTCTCTTTCAAAGTTTATTAGTTCCCAAATCGTTTTCTAAGCCTCCATCATGCTTTATCTTTTGAAATCTACCAAATCTCTTCCTAAACTACAATGTCGAATCCTCTACAAATATTCTCTCCCAAAGATGAGCCAATTTCCTTGAGAGTGTGTGATACACCATCCATCCCCTCTAATTTTAAATACCAAAATCCATTTGTCATTACAAAGTTCTCTTTTCTTTCATTTTGCAAAATTTTTAGGGATTTTAGTTGTCAAGAAAAGAAAAAGTCATTTGTTGAGCCCTCATCTGAGAAAGATGATAAAACTGTCCCCTTTATTCCTGACCTTCAATCAACCCCTCCCTAGATAAAGAAGAAGACCCTAAAATCACCCCCCAAGACAAAGTCCCTTTAGTATCAGTTCAACTGGTTTTTTCAGAGTTAGTCTTGGATTCTTTCTCTAAGGTTCTATCTCCTAATAAGGTTGAGTCACCCAGTAAGTCTGAGAGTGATTTCATTGACGAGAACATATTTGATGGGAACTTTCCAACCTCTAAAGAAACTTCATCCAATATCCAGGCCACGAGTGAGGAGATTGGGTTCCAGGGTCTCACTGCTCTTAGTAGGGATCCTAAATACCCTAGTACCCTCAACTCACCAAAGTAGGAGACAATTCCTGTTACATTGTTCACTAGGAGGTTGACTGATCCTTCTGAGAATGCTGAGGATGAAAATATGGTGTTACCCCCTATACTTGACTTGCTGGTGCTTACATAGATAAAAAAAGTAACTCTGAATAATGAAGATAATCGACCTTTATCGGGAAGTTGTCTTAGAAGGGATTCTCCTCCTCTACCAAAGATTCATCTGGGACTGTAAAGCCTCCAAGGACCAGGTTGAGTAAAACAAAATTGATGAAGGAGGACCTGGAGAAGAACAAGAGCAACACTAAGAAAAGAAGGACACTAAATAAAAGGAGAGTGACTGTGGTTGAACCTCTAGTGGAGAATATTGTGGCAATTGAGTAAATATATAAGGAAGCTGAAAGTCATTTTGATAAAAATGGTGACAGTGATTATGATAGTATGAGGAGCATGTTTGATAAGAATAAATATGAATATAAGGGTGGTGTTTGCGATTCTAATATTGAAAGAAGTATGGCTATAATAAAGGCCAAAGTAAAGGGAAAGGTTGTTATTTTTCCTAAAAAGTGAAGCCAAAGGGAGTGATGCTCAAGAAACAGTGCTCAAAAGCACCGGTAATAGGAAAAGGTCTAAAAGGCCTAGCACCAAGGGACTAGGTCCTAGTTCAAAGTTTGATAGGACCTCAGGAGCCCCTAGGGTTCTGCCAAAGAAACTGGTTTCTCAGGAAAGACTTCTACTTCCAAAAGAAAAGAATAAGGTTTTGTTTTGAGAAGCGAGATAAAATATCCTCAAAACACAAGAGTTTTTGAAGGAAAGAGTATTTGATCTTTCTATTGCTGGGATGCTTGGAATGATTGAGTTGACAGATTGGGTAAAATTTCAAAACTGGGAACACTTGTTTGAGCTGCCAGTTCCCCCTTGAATGAAAAGAAAGTTAGGATATTCTATCATAACCTAAATTTCTCTGAAAATGGTTTGTATTTAACTACCCAAGTCAATAGGATGAGTCTTGCTATTAATGAAGAAGTCCTGTATGAGATTCTTAAGGTTCTTGTAGAAAGGAATAGGTCCCTAGGAAGTGATAAAATATTTGTAAATTTTTTGAATCTATGGGAATCTTGATGACATGAACATAAAAAATGTGAGCAAAAAGGACTTGAAAGGGGAATGAATATCAACTCTTTTTTGAGTTAGTGAACAAAATACTCATTTTTTGCTCAGAAAAGAGGACCACAGTAACAAGTCTCGACCTGTTCTTAATGGAGGTCCTAGACAAGTATCAGAAGGTAAATCTTTCTACAATAGTGATTGAGTACATGAACCATTTTAATGATGGCAAAGGATGGAAAGCATGATTTAGCCTATGGGTTTTGGCTTAACAGAGTGTTTGCATAGTTTGATATTGGGTGTGATCGAGGAAAGGCTAGATCCGTAAAGCAAATGTTTAATATAACCACATTGGAAGTTAATGAGTGCATCCCTATAAGAGGAAGTGAGAAGTCAAAATCCATCGTCGCTAATTTGATTGATTCTTAAACTGGGTTAAGGGAGGAACTAGATACAATGACAGTCGTAGTTGCTGAAAAAATATAGAGATTGCTATACTAAAGACAACATCAGTGAAAAAAGTGAGGAGGGAATAGGTTTATTGGAAAACCTAAGTGCTGAAAATGCAGACCTACGTGAGAAAGTGAAAAAATGAAATAAAAGGTTGAGGTCTTGACTGGAAAGAATGAGGATATGATGCATCATCTCCTAAAGAATCATGCTACAAAGAGTGAGAGGTTAACCATGTTATTTAGAAAATTGTTGTACACTCCTCTTGGTCTTTCCTCTTAGACCTTTTGCCAACCTGGTACTCAATCTGTTTCCCCTATCTAGCTCTATCTTTATTAAGCCCCGTTTAATATGATATTCCTAAGTTTTTGTTGACTTCTATTATGGTTGGCCCTACTGCTTTTAAGTTTTTAATGCCGCTGGTTTTTAAATAGTGTATAGTACTATCCCACTTGATTAATGAATGAATCTACTTTGTGATATCATCTCTCTTTCTTTTTTCTAATCTTGCTTGGTCATGTAAGTGGAGCTTCAATGGCCATGCGTTAACATATGTGCTAATCTATATTTGGTTTACTATTCTATCACTTTGATGATGCCAAAAGGGTGAAGTTGAGGTGTAACAGGTGTAATATTATTGGTGTTGTAGTGTGGTGTGTAGAAATATATTGGGAAACAGTTCTTATACTCAAGGGGAATCTTAGGGTGCTGATAGACAAGGGGAATGTATGGAGAAGGTATCAGTGATAGGGGGAACAACTTGTGAATGCTTGAAGTTGTCTATGGGTTTGTTATCATCAAAGGGAGAAATTGTTAAGTTCTCAGTTTTGATGATTGACAAATTGTCTGTTGGGACCTGATTCCTGAAAAATATGTGATGACAAAGCTGAAGCTACTTAGGGACCTGGTTGACTGTATTTCCATTGTTGTCATGCACAGCTGGATGATAGTACAAAAGTTGATGCGAAAGCTGTGCACTTTTTGTCTCAGCCGATGAGACTTGTCTTATGTTTTCTTGTCTCACAACAAGAAAACCATGCTTTCATATTCCCACTACAATGGATTCCTTTAAAGCTCTTGAATCAAAGCCTCACTCGCAACAAGGGACCTGCTCGCTCACAAGTTGTATTTTATGTTCTTGTTGTATTTGAGTCTTTGTATTATGATTAAGAAAGTTGCCTACTGTCGTTGTTCATTATTAGTAGGTATCTTCTATTCCAGTCTTGAAGTTAGTGTTGTCATCTAGAATTAGGAGATATTGAAGCTAGCATTAGCTTGTGGACTCAGTTTGAGTTAGCTAGATGTTGGTGCAGTAGAGTTATTGCACAATTCTCTTGTAACATAGTTATCACTAGGAGAAGAAGGATTAGGAGTTTTAATCTTTGATGCCATGGAGTCTGTATTCAAGGTTGCATGAATATTAGTGGAGCGTTGGAAATCTTGAAGGCATGTCGTGATTTTTCTCCCTTAAGCAAAGAGTTTTCACATAAATATTATTGTGTTCTTAATTATTTACTTTATGTATTATATTGTTAAGTTTCTTGTTGTATACGTCTGTTTGGGACCAGATCCCAAAGTAAGAGAGCAATAACTAGTCGATTTCTTCACGCCTTTTGAACACCGTTTGTAAGGTGATATTTATTTTGAAACAAAAATTTTTAGTAAGATAACACTAGACGAAGGGAGTAAAACACTCAAGTGCACGAACGGTTATGAGAGTAATAAAAAAGTAGAAAACAATGATTGTTGTTGAAGAAACTAATGGGAGAGAGATTTTATTTCTCTTATAATTGCTCTACAAATGAACTTATTTGAATTTCTGTTTATAAAAAAATAATATTATAAAGCTTTTTAAAAAACTGCTTCTGTAACCTGCTTGCAAGTTTAAAGAAGTGCAATATTTTTCAGGAAGTTGCTTCTAAACACATCCATAATAATGAAGTGTATTTATAGCACAGATAAGTTTTAAAGTAGCATAAGCATCAATATATAAATAAAAATGATTATAATATAAACAAACGTCAGACCCACTTCCTCCCACAAAATTCTTTCACCTAGTACCTAAGTGGTAGTAAAATACATCACACTTCCTACCACAAAATTCTTTCACCTAGAACCTAAGTAGTAGTAAAATATATCACACACTTCCTACCACAAAATTCTTTCACCTAGTGTCTAAGTAGTAGTAGTAGTAAAATATATCACACAACCTGTCTATTACACATTTCTCTTATATTTTTTCTATTCTGAGAACATTGAAGAGTGTCTCAGTAATTGATAAAGTTGTTGTCATGTGATCAAAAGATCACGAATTTAAGTTTTGTAGGAGGATTCTTCCTCAGACCCTGTATATAGTGAAAATTTAAGTATATCGAACTGTCCTTTTTTTTAAAAGTGAGAATATTAAGGAGGTTGATCAACATGCTTGCTTCACATGCTTAATCTAGGTCAATTTTGCACTATTTTACTAACTTATTACAATTTGTCTCATACGTAATTTGATAGGTATATCCAATTCCAAGGTCCTTTAAAATGCTTTACAAATGCTGCATCATGCTGATGTCATTAATCGATAAAGATAGCTGGCTGATCAATTTGACGAATGATATCATTAATAAACTTAGAAAACTTTTCTCGGCGAAAAAGAAGAATGAAGTAGCCATTTGGCTATGAAAAGCAAAGCCATATTCTCTTTCAAATCTTTCAATTTGAAAATAGTGTTAGAATTATGTTTGATCATAATATTTAGAATTTAAACTTTAAAAAAAATTGAACATGCAATGTAATTCAAAAGGAATTATTTTATGAAAATAAAAAACTCAAACTTTTTTTCAAAAGAAAAAAAAAAGTGAAACCAAATAAAGTGAAAACACTTCTAGAGGTGTTTTTCAAAATTCAAATAGAACTTCAAGTTATATTTAGTATTTTTATGGACAAACAATAATTTTGAAATAAAGCTAATGCGTATTTTAAAATAAAATGAATAATATTTCTGACCGAACGGATACCAAAAGTATTGAAATATTGCACAATATTTAAAAATAGTACTATTTAATCAAAGTATAAAATGATTCTTTGATTTTGTAAGTAGTAATGGACTCTTGCCGAACAAATTGTGACAAAGAGAGTAAACTTTTTATGTTTTTTTGAGTATTCATTAAATTTCTAAATCTCAAACGATTATTTTATTTTGTAAGTAATAATGTTAAGGGTAGAAGATTTTCACTCTATATTAATTAACAATTTTTGATCTTTAATAAAATATAGTACTAATATTATTGATTACGCATCTCTTGGAGCTCTATTAGATTATGAGTGTGTTCGGTAGGAAGTTGGTTTTGATGAATTCAAAAAATTGAATGGATTTATTACCTATTTTGTTATGTTTGATTATTTAAAACGTTATTTATTTAGATAAAAAATTAAAATACAACTTATTTAAGGACGAACGCAGTAATATATGTCGAATCCATGCTGGCACATATTCTAATACTAGTTTAGTTTACGTGCTTTGCACGTGTAACTTGCATCAATAAATAAAATTATATATATAAAACATAATTAAAAATAGCAATGATGCTAAAATAAATATATGTATATTCAAATGATGTAAATAAATATTGTATATCAAATATGTCATTGCCCGTTCTATAAAATTAAAGATCATGCTTCATGCAAATCAATTATTGATTTGTATAATTCATATATAATCTTTAAAGTGATTAACTGAAAAAAATAACGAAAGGATGAAAAGATGATAAATGAATGCAAGGAGATAACTTAACGTAGATGAAGTACAAAAACAAACCATATGACGTAATGAAGAATTGAAAATAACCCACCATGAAATTAAAAAGAGAGAGACTATTAATTATTCAATTCTTTCAAATAAAGTAGTAATGCACGCAAAACAACTGATTTTAATATTGTTGTCTTTATATTTAGGTCTAAACCCCTGAAGAAAAGGTTTATAGATAAATCAACCAACCAAAAAATTGAACCTTAGTATCATGAGAAAATTGAAGGAAAGGTGCTTTTTAAGTCTTGAATGAAGGATTGGTGACATTGACCAACTTATAGGGTCAAACATCATTAGGAAACTTGATTAAGTTAATTGTGGACTTGATTAATATTTTTACAAATTTCTAATTTTTTCAAAAATACAAATCAACCCAACCCACAACCCTCTTCAATCCAAATCAACCACTCTCTCTCTCTCCAGCTTCTCTCAACTCTCTCCCAACCAATATTTCTGTAAAATTTCTCCCTTCAACCTCCGACGACAAATAGTCAGGTGAGTTCTTTTTTGACTTTCAACCATCAATCGATGTGAAGACTTCTCCGGCGACAACAACTTTGAGTTCTTCATCGTCCCATTTCTTTTCTCGCAGATAAAAAATTATGAAGAAACAGAGGAACTTGAGCCAACTACTCTTCTAGTATTGAAATATGGACTGAATAAAATCCTAATTTCTGACATTTCTTCTTCTTGTTGTCGTATTGTTGATTCGAATTTGTTGGTGATTTTTGGTCACAATTGATGTTCTTAATGTGTGTGTGTGTGATGTGTTGATGTTGCTAAGTTGATTTGTTGTTTGTCTTGGAAAAATCGTATTTCAACAGATGAAACATCTGATGTAACAGATGAAACATATGATGCAACAGATGCAAATCTGATGTAATAGATGAAAATCTGATGCAATTATAAAAATCTGATGCAACAGGTGAAAAATCTAACAGATCATTCATCTGTTCGATAGATGACTCTTCTGTTTGGAAGAAATCTAAATAATATTGATCCAATAGATAATTGATTAGTGATTTATTTTTATTCTTTCCAATGGGTTACTCTGCATTTTACAATAAATTAGTGACTGTTTTTATTCTTTTCGACGGTTTACTCATCCGTTACAACAGGTTGGATATATGTTGCAACAGATAACATACCTGGTGCAACAGATTAGTGATCCATTTTTATTCTTTCTAACGGTTTACTCATCTGTTGTAACATGTCGGTTATATATTGCAATAGATAAAATACCTGGTGCAACAGATTAGTGATCTATTTTATGGTTTCCAATGGATTACTCATCCGTTGCAACGGGTCGGTTTTATGTTGCATCGGATAAAATACCAGGTGCAATAGATTAGTATTGTTTTTATAGTTCCCACGGATTACTCATCCATTACAACAGATCGGTTATATGTTGCAACAGATAACATACCTGGTACAACGGATTAGTTATCTGTTGGAACTGTTATATTACTATTATGCATTAATTAATTATAATCTATGTTATGTTCCTGTTAATTTAAGATAACATGGCTCCCAAAAGAAAAGAAATCGAATCAAGTCCAAGTAAAGGAACAAGTGCAGCAGCTCAGCTACATCCACCACTCTATGAGCTTGCTTTACAAGCGTTATCTCAATCAGGAGCAAAAGATAATGAACACGGGGAGGAGGAATCTTTCAAAAAAGATGATTCAAATACTAATAGCCCTTCTGCCGAAGAGTTGGACAAAACCTTCAGCATTGATCGTTATCTTGTGATAATGCAGTGTGATGGTGCCACATATTTAATGGGTGATCTCGTGGTTAAGTCAGTCATGGAAAAATCTTTCGACGCTTTCAGAAAAATACTTCGAGAATAAAAATTGGATTCTTATTTCAGGGAAAGCTGCTTTAGGCAATATCTTAATTTGCCAGAGGACAACAGTGCTCATTTCCAAATGAAAATGGTATATGATCTTCTCAAGCACAGATTTATGTATGAAAATAAAGATAAGATGGATGAGGTGTGGATAAATTACTGTGGCATGTCTGTTTATTTACTAAAATATTATCCTCCTTCTCCTTCTTAAGTTATACCTACTCTGATCCAAAAAAAAGCACCCCGCACACCCAAAAAAGGAAAAGGCAAGTCGAGTGATCGTGATGACCTGGTGTCTATTATTGGTTCAACCTTCAAAAATAAAAATCTGATAGAAGCATTGAAAGGTAAAGGACTTTCAAAGAAGCACAAACAATCATTGTCCTTGGTTTGGTTTGTACATAATGTTCTATGGGCAAGAGACGTTAACAATAACATAAGCCTCAGTTTAATAAATCTCTCTGAGGATCTTGAGGCATTTAACAACTATCCTTGGGGTTATGAAAGCTTCAAAACGACTGTCAAATATTTGTTGACTCCGTTAATGCCAAAAATAGTCAACTTATATGGCTTTCCATGGGCCTTCATGAAAAATATTTCTTTTATCATGATATGATTCATTATTTTTTATTCTATAATGCTTTTGATTTATTGGCGTTATGTTATAGGCTTGGGCATTTGAAGCCATTCCTTATTTGAGACAACAAGTGAACTACCAGGAAGAAGTTTCCTGTCCAAGAATTCTGAGATGGTTGTCGGCCAAAATCGATAAAAATACAAAATTTCTTGATCTTTTCAATCCCCCCAAGGAAGCAGTAAGTCCAATTCTAATCAAGCTTTTATTTTAATTAATTATTACATGATTTCATCATCATTCTTAATATATGTACCGATTTATTTTAGATTGTCCATGCATGGCTTGTTCCGACCAACCGAGAGTTAAAGATGTCATTTTCCTACTTTATGGTCTGTGCAAATTTTGTTGGACTCTAAGGTCGTTAATGGAATAATAATGGAATTGTTTGGAGCAACAACCATCACAAGAAAAATAATTTTAGAGGGTGGGGCTAATGATGCTCCTCTTACAGTTTTTGAAACAACAAGTCATTATGATTATGATCATAATGGTTGTACAAATTTTTCTCCAGATTTTGCCGCATTTAGCAAATGTTCTTCATGCAAATTTCAAGAATACAAGGCAAAACTCGATGAAGTGATTAATGTTGTTTATGCACTAACTGCTTCTGTAATAGAAATGACATCTAAGAGGGGTGTCATTCCATCAAAGAAGATTTCATATCCAGACACTCTACTACAGATTAAGGCGGATAAGAGAAGAAGGAAAGACACTTCCAAGGCATCACCAATCATAAAAAAAGCAAGATTGAAATGCCTCTGTCTTTGTTTTACACCGATGTTCAGTGTGTAAGGGCCACAGGAGAGCAACATAAGCTGAAGAAGGTGAATGTACATTATCTGTTTCAATAAAAAAACATGCACATATCTGTTTCAACAGATGATACATCTGCTGAAAATTATCAAATAGGTCCATATATCTGTTGCAACTGTTATCTAACCCGTTGCATCGAATTCATTATCTGTTTCAACAGATGAGTCTTATGTTACAACAGATGGGTCATCTATTCAAAATTATCGTACTGCTCTGATTTACCTTTTTGAATTTGTCCCAATAGATAATCCATCTGATACAACATAGGACTCATCTATTGCAATAGATGGAAAATCTATTGTATATCTCTACTAAGTATTGACAATTTTGGCTTTCCAGGTGGATGTCACAGCTACTGTCAAAGAGCATAATATCATAGTTGATAATCCATCAACTGCTTCTAAAGATGAAGAAAAAGTGGAGCTTGTCAGTTTAGGAGAATGAAAGAATTACCCATTTGAAAGGTTCAACATCTCAGACGAGGCTTCAAAAAAACTAACACAGTTGATCAATGACTATTCAGAATGGATTGCCGATGGGCTGTTAAAGCATCATCCAAATGATGGACTTGATGCCGGATTACTCCAAAAAAGATATGCTACTCTTTTATGAAAATATGGAGAAGCAAAAGCTCAGAAGCCGTACGCAACCGACGTTAAAGATCCACAACGACGAAAGCCGAATTTCGTAGCTCCGGATGAAGAACAACTTGTCCATATTTATTAGATCTTTATAGCTTGAGTTCATCAATGTAATTACCTATCCTCCTTGGTTTAACTTGTTGATTTATTTGTGAAGTAGATGTTTGTACCCATAATGATTTTTTTACATTTCATTTATTTGTTGAGTTATTTCATGTAATTTTTGATGGATTCAATTTATTTTATTCTATCTATGAATATAATTAATCCTTAGTTTTGAACATGTTAATTGAAATAGAGTACTATATTCAAATATCGCAACTGATTATACATCTGCTGTTACAGACGACATATCTTATCAGATAGATTTAGACATATGTTGCAATATGAGATGCAACACATAGGTCATCTGCTGGAATTATATAACAGGTGTTCCTACTTTTCTGATTTGCTCCAATAGATTACCGATCAGTTACAACAGATAGATTATATGTTACAACAAATCGTATATCTATTGCGACAGATAGACTGGGAACATCTGCATAACACAATAGATGACCAACTTATTCCAATAGAAAATTAATTTGTCACAACAGGTACTATATCTATTACGATAGATATAAAATCTGTTGTATTATAAAAATTCAATTTGGCCAGACATAAAAATTATTGCCACAACATGTAAAGTGAATTGGCTTGAAATAAAAATTTATTTTCGTTTTCGTCTCTATCTTTGAACATGTTCTTTTTTATACACGGGCTCCAACCATTTAGTTAGTACCCCATATGCCCAGAACCATTGCATATTTCCCCCAACGATGTCGCACATACCGGTCATTTGTGTACCGATCAGCAAACAGTCGATGTATGCAAGCGAGTACGGCCCGCATGCTGCACCGATTGTATTTCTTGGGAGCTGGATGTTCTTATTTCGACCTTTAAAATACCATGATTCCTTCGCCAAGACTTCAGCCGGCAAATGATCCATCATCTTACTCTGCGTCAATAACTTGGGCAACAACTTCAAGAGTGGATGCATGTGGGTTAAAAATGTCTTCTCGCTGAAGATAGGTAAGTTACAGTAATAAACCTTAATCTTTCCCTCGTAAAGTAGTATCTCAACAGTGAGAAAATGTGTGACATCCACTTTCATGACTGTAAGGATTCTCTTTGCCTTGGTCCAGCTCTTGCCGTGTGGATATGGCCTATTCTCTCTTACATATTTAATCGCTTCTTTATCCCATTGGAACTTAGAAACTAGATCAAATCCCGGGCCACCGGAATAAGCTATCTTACAGATTTTAACGTACCTATCCTTGAAATTATTTTAGAAGTTAAGGTCCATTATCCTATAGGCAACATCATAAGCATCCGGGTACGCTAATTGCCTGCCCCTCATGAGGTAGAGAATTTCATCAACATACTGTGGTATAACAAGACAATTTTTAAATAGGTTAGTAATTGTAATGAATAAAAACACAGTGGAAAGAATCCGATGTAGAAGGTTCTCTGAATCAGTTCACAATTATCCAGCCAACGCAACTTATGCAACAGATGTTATTATGTTGCAATAGAATACCAAGTTTTTACAACAGATTAGATATCTGTTGCGTAGATTCTTCTTTATAGAGTAGATTGGAAGGCTAGGTTAGCAAAAGTAAACTTATCTTGTCCTTGTACCACATGCATATATTTGTCATATTCGAGAAGTCTTTGGCGGCAAATGACTGCATAGTTTATTCTTTTTGAACCTTCATCTTGATGAATTCTTCCAGTTCCTTCTTCTTCTTCTTGCTAAGCTCCGTGAATATGTCCACCTTCTTCGGTGGCCTCTGAACTTCAACTAATATTGGAGCAGAGGGAGTTGCAATTTTTGTTGTTTCTAGAATGGAGAGAATTTATCTAATTTTTCTTCTCTTCCATCTAACCTCCACTGTAGAAGTGCATGGCTCTCTCTCCTCGTTGGATGGTATGACACCCCTCCTGGATTTCAAATCTTCAGCAGCTTTAATAATAGCCTTTAGCATTTCAAGGAGTTTATCCTCTCTGTCCTTGCATACATTGCATTTGCAATGAGAATATGAGGGTGAGGAGGGGTGAAAGGGACCACTGTAAGAGTGGGAGGGACCGGTGTAGGGGTAAGAAGGAGGACCTGTGCAAGGGGTGTTTTCAAATATATTTATTTTTTGCCAAGCACGAACATTCTCATAACCACGACTGGAGGAACAAGCAGCAGCAGGATGGCTGCCACCATCACAAACAACTCCACCAGCAACACCCCAGAAGAAACACTTGGATCTGTTGTAGTTTGAGGTTGGTCGTGAAGAGCTTCAACATTAGGTTGACCTTGCCTAATTGTTCTTCTTATGGATACTGCTCCATCTAATTTATTTTTTATTAACTCCACCGTTGGGTCTTCTTTTGTATCAACAAGACCCAGAGTAACAAAAAAAGTCATCCCCAGCTCATCAATGATTGGCACGATCCAAGGATGCATAACCTATAAAAAAAGACAGGAGGAATTTAAATCATATAGTAATAATTTGCAGTCAGTTGGGTTACATGGGGCTCGGGTTATGTTAACACAACCAAATTATGCAACAGACAATCTAGCTATCGCAACAACTGATTTGTATGTTGAAACGGATTGATAATATATTGCACCAGATTACCCATCTGTTGCATAATTTGCAGTATATGGGTAATCTGTTGATTAGGGTTCAGAGAACAGAGCAATATATGGTTAATCTATTGCAAAATATGCATCGTCTGTCACAACAGATTACCCATCTGTTGCGCCAATTGCAGTTGATGGTTAATCTGTTGCAATATATGACCCATCTGTCTCAACAGATGGAACATCTATTTCAATATCATTCTTTGAGGCAAATTATTTTAATTGAAAGAGATCAGCCTCATTAATATTTTTTTTGCTTCTCTTTGCTGCAGCCAACCACCTAAGGATCCTTGGATAAGAAACCTTATTCGGGTAATCCTTGAAATGCTTTCGGAGGGGAGGAATGGCTTCACATGCCCAAGCCTAAAACTTATAAATAGGAAGAAAGCAAAAAAAAAAGTCATAAGTATATTCAATATAAATTAATGAATGAATAAAAATAGTGATCAATTTTACCATGAAAGCCCAAAGAAAGCCGTATAATGTGGTCGTCTTTGGCTTTAACTTTTTTAGTAAATATTTGACAGCCAAGTAGTAGCTGTCATATCCCCAGGGATAATCGTTGAATTTCCCAAAATCATCAGCAAGCATTAATAAATTATGTTCTATGACTTTCCTGACGTCTTTTGCCAATAAAACGGAATGGACAAACCAAACTAAGCACAATTTCTCCCTGTAGTGCTTTGGTATGTCTTTATTCTTGAGATCCGCCATCAAATCCTCCACTCTGCAGCTAGGTCCAACAATGCCCAACAACCCATCGTTTTATTACCTTGCATTTTTTGGACCCTTTGTGGGGTGTTTTCTTGATGAGAGGTTCTTCTGGACGATCGCATCTCAAGCCCGTCACTATGGCAAACTCTTTCAATCCAAAACAAACCAGCATGCCACATTAGTTGATCCAGACTTCATTCATATTTTTTTCGCCCTCCTTCGGACCTCCATCATCCCTCGCATACTTAATCCTACGCTTGAGAAGGCCATATACCATGATCATTGAGAAACGGAGAGGGCAGAGCCCAGAAAGCTCAAGAAAGTGTGTAAAACAGCTCTTCTTAAAAAGTCCATCTATGTTTTCCTTCTTCATAATACTCCTAAGTTCGTCAAAAGGTTTCCCCAACTAACATTTAAGTACAAGATCACCAAATACTGCTTTAGGGCTATTAATCAGCATCACAACTCGAAACTTGTCAATACTAATGGTTTTGATAGAATCATGCTGGAATTTTGATATTATTTCACACCTTATTGCTGAGGAGGAGTTATCACTTTCCTCGGCTTCATTTTGCCCTGACTGAGATTGTTTTAGAAGTTCATCCGAATCTATCTGTACTCTAGCCTATCTGTTCTCTCTCCCCGGTCCCCGGCTCCATCGTCGTCGCTGACCGTCGGAGCCGACCTCCGGCCGACCGTCGGCGCTAACCAGATCCGACTCCGGCTCCGGTCGCCGGCCACCGGCGCGACCTTCGGTGTCCGCCCGTCCCGATCTCCGGCCCAAGGCGCCGACCCCTCCCTCCCCCCCCCACCGGTGCCGGCGAGATCCAACCCCCCTCGATCTCCAGCAGTCGCTGCCCCCCAACAGCCGCCGATCGACCCCCCAGCAGCCGCTGCTTGGCCCCAGCCAGCCAGCCGCCGTCGCCGCCGCCGCAGCTCCGTCTTCCCCGACCGCTGCTCGGTCGCCACCAGCCGCAGCACCCGGACGCCGACCAGACGACGCCGACAGCTCAGCCGGCCTCCAGCAGCCGCAGCTCCACCTCAGCATCGGAACCCGGTCAACGCTGGGTTCTGGATTTCCGGCTTGGTCTACAAGCGTTACCTGGTGATCTCTAACCTTGCTATTTCATTTCTCGCCATCTCGCTATTTCATTTCATTCCCCGTTTCATGCTATCTTTATCCGACTAGCATTTTGATTTACTATATTGTCCGTTGGCTGTTGTTGCTGTTGCTGTGGTTGTTCTCTTGCACTGCTTATCTGGCATTTTGATTTACTATATTGTCCGTTGGCTGTTGTTGCTGTTGCTGTGGTTGTTCTCTTGCACTGCTTATCTGCTTGTGATTTGTTAATATTATCTGCTGTCTATTGTTGCTATTATCTGTTGTTTGTTGTTGCTGTGACTGCTGTCTGTTGCTGTTGTTGTTGTTGTGGTCATTTCTGGCCTTTGAGTATTTTTTCTTATATTTTTTTGTGTACTGGCTGGGGCGGTAATGGGCGGATAGGGTCATGTCCGAGGGGTTTGGGGCGTGGGGCCGTTGTGGGGGCGGGGGATGACGTAAGAGCGGGAGTGGGAGGGAGGCCACGGTTTGGCTGCGGGGGCGGTAGGGGACGACGTGGGGATAGTGATGGTAGGCTGAGGGTTGGGTCTTGGAATATAGGGACCCTTCAGGGTAAGTCTATAGAGCTTGTGAAGATTCTTAGGAAAAGGAGGATCAATATCGCGTGTATTCAAGAGACCAAGTGGGTAGGGTCTAAGGCTAGGGATGTGGATGGTTACAAGCTGTGGTACTCTGGGAGCGAGAGGCGGAGGAATGGAGTTGGCATCTTAGTAGATGAAGAGCTTAGAGGCCAGGTAGTAGAGGTGAAGAGGATCAACGATAGGTTGATGACTATTAAGTTGGTCATTCGGGGGTTTACCCTGAATGTGTGTAGTGCCTATGCACCGCAAGTGGGCTCGGAGGGGGAGGAGAAGTTGCGGTTTTGGGAGGCTTTGGAGGAGGTGCTGAGAGGCGTGCCTAGCTCGGAGAAGATGGTTGTAGCAGGGGATTTCAACGGGCACATCGGGGCGTTACCGGGAGGTTTTGGTGATGTGCATGGTGGGTTTGGCTTTGGGGTGAGAAATGAAGAGGGGGCTACTCTTTTGGAGTTCGCAAGGTCCTTTGGGCTGGTGGTGGTGAACTCGGGCTTCCCGAAGAAGGACGATCACCTCATCACCTTCCGAAGCGCGATAGCCAGGACCCAGATTGACTTCATGTTGATCAGGAAAGGGGATAGGGTGTTGTGTAGGGACTGTAAGGTCATCCCGAGTGAGAATCTTTCCACCCAGCATAGGCTCTTGGTCATGGACTTGGGTATAAAGAAGAATAGTAAGAGGAGGAGTAAGGAGTGTAGACCTAGAATTAAGTGGGGCGGTTTGACGCCAGTGAATGCGTGGGAGTTAGGGGAGAAGTTGGCGGGAATGGGGGTGTGGGAGTGTAGGGGGGACGTGGATGATATGTGGGATAGGGCGGCTAGGTGCATCAGGGAGAAGGCTAGTGAGGTGTTAGGTGTTTCTAGGGGCCGGGCTGGGCACCATCAAGGGGATTGGTGGTGGAATGAAGAGGTGGAGATGAAAGTGAGGACCAAGAAAGAGGCGTATGCTAAGTTGGTTGAGAGCAGAGACGAAGAAGAGAAGCGGGTAAACAGGAAAGAGTACAAGCAAGCTCGGAAGGAGGCTAAGTCAGCAGTCACGGCAGCTAAGACGGCCGCGTTTGAGAGCATGTATGCGGGGTTACAGGGGAAGGGAGGGGAGAAAAAGTTGTTTAGACTCGCAAAGGCTAGGGAGAGGAAGGGCCGTGATCTCGATCAGGTGAGGTGCATTAAGGGGGAGGACGGCAGAGTGTTGATGGAGGACAGCCATATTAAGAATAGATGGAAGTCGTACTTCCATAGGCTCTTGAATGACGAAGGGGATAGAGCTATTGTGTTAGGGGAACTGGAACGCTCAGAGGAGTGTCGGGAGTTTAGTTATTGTAGACGTTTTAGGGTAGAGGAGGTTAGAGAGGCTGTTCGCAGGATGCGGAGGGGTAGGGCGACGGGGCCGGATGAGATACCGGTGGAGTTTTGGAAGTACGTCGGAGAGGCTGGGGTAAGGTGGTTGACTGGTCTGTTTAATGAAATCTTCAAGACGGCAAGGATGCCCGAGGCATGGAGGTGGAGTAGCATAATCCCTCTCTATAAGAATAAGGGTGACATCCAGAGTTGCAATAACTATAGGGGGATTAAGTTATTGAGTCACTCTATGAAGATTTGGGAGAGAGTCGTCGAGGGGAGGCTGAGACGGATAGTGTCTATTTCGGAAAATCAGTTCGGATTTATGCCTGGGCGCTCGACGACGGAGGCAATTCACCTGGTACGAAGGCTGGTGAAACAGTATAGGGAAAGGAAGAAGGACCTGCACATGGTGTTTATCGATCTAGAGAAGGCTTACGACAAAGTTCCCAGGGAGGTGCTTTGGAGATGCTTGGAGGTGAGTCGAGTCCCGATGGCTTATATCAGAGCAGTTAAAGATATGTATGATGGAGCGAAAACTCAGGTGAGGACGGCGGGAGGAGACTCAGAGCATTTTACTGTCTTGACAGGATTGCATCAGGGATCTACTCTTAGTCCTTTTTTGTTTGCTTTGGTGATGGATGTGTTGACGCGGAGTATTCAAGGGGAAGTGCCTTGGTGTATGCTTTTTGCAGACGATGTAGTTCTGATTGACGAGACCCGAAAGGGTGTGAATGACAAATTAGAGGTGTGGAGACAAACTCTTGAGTCTAAATGGTTCAGGTTGAGCAGAAGCAAGACAGAGTATTTGGAATGCAAGTTTAATGACGTGAGGTTGGAGGATGAGGTGGTAGTGAAGCTGGAATCGCAGGAGGTATGTAAGAGGGATAGTTTCAAGTATCTCGGGTCCGTGATTCAGGGTAACGGTGAGATTGACGAGGATGTCTCGCACCGTATTGGGGCGGGATGGTTGAAGTGGAAGCTCGCGTCGGGGGTGTTGTGTGATAAGAAGGTGCCGCCCAAGCTTAAAGGCAAATTCTACAAGATGGTAGTCCGTCCGGCCATGTTGTATGGAGCGGAGTGTTGGCCAGTTAAGAACTCCCACATCCAAAAAATGAAGGTGGCGGAAATGCGAATGTTGCGCTGGATGTGTGGGATGACTAGAGGGGACAGAGTTAGGAATGAGACTATCAGGGAGAAGGTTGGGGTGGCTCCAGTGGAGTGCAAGATGCGGGAAGTGCGATTGAGCTGGTTTGGACACGTGAAGAGGAGGGACATGGATGCCCCGGTTCGTAGGTGTGAGAGGCTAGCGTTGAATGGTTTTAGGCGGGGTAGGGGTAGGCCGAAGAAGTACTGGGGAGAGGTGATTAGACGGGACATGGAGCAGTTACAGCTCACCGAGGACATGACCCTAGATAGGAAGGTCTGGAGGGCGAGGATTAGGGCAGAAGACTAGGGCCAGTTTGGGGGCACAAGGGTAGGGAATGTGGGGGATTATTCCTGTTATTCTTCCTACTCTTATTTTTATTCCTATTCCTATTCTTCTTCTTGTTATGATTTCGGTGTTCCATGTTTTATTATGTATCTGAGTTCTTCCCGATGTTTCCTACTACCTATGCGTTACTTTATATTTATATTTATATTTATATTTATATTTATATTTATATTTATATTTATATTTATATTTATATTTATATTTATATTTGTGTGGCGACTGTCTTGAGCCGGGGGTCTATCGGAAACAGCCTTTCTACTTCTTCAGAGGTAGAGGTATGGACTGCGTACATCTTACCCCCCCCCCCCAGACCCCACTAGGTGGGAATACACTGGGTTTGTTGTTGTTGTTGTTGTTGTATAATAAAAAAAAAAACTCCAACGGACAACCCATCAGTTGGAATAGATGGGGAACCCGAATCTGTTTGAAAACCTATTTAATATCTCTCAACAGATATTCCACTTGTTGCAATAGATGGACAAATTTTAATAAATTATTCTACGCCACATTACAAGAAAATACTCCAATGGATAACCCATTAGTTGGAACAGATGGAGAATTTGTTTGAAGATCTATTTAATATTTCCCAACACATCTTCCATTCATTGCAATAGATGGAGCACCACCACCACAACCAATGCCACCACCAATACCACCAAGACCACTACCAATGCTACCAATACCAACACCAGGACCACTGACACCACTGCAAAAAAATACAAATACCAGCACCATCAACAACAGCCACCAATAACACCACAAACATCATCCAATAATACCACGACAGTCAACAAAATACTAAGATAAAAACTAGAATTTTCTTGGGTGCTTCCTATTTTTTTAGCATCAAAACTCAAAATTGTTAACCCATTCTCGAAGATAATACAACTAAAAGTCTTCTTTTTCATCATTAACTAAAAGGCCCTATTTTTTAGAATAAAGAATAAATGTAGAACTCTTATCAAACGCTGTTACTTGCAAAGACAAAGAAAACAACGGATACAAGTGGGAATGAATTCAAAAAAAATAACTATATGTAGTCGTAAATGGGAAGAAAATCGACGTGTTTTGAAGGGTTGAGTAATATGTTGAGTAGTTGTTGTTTGTATTATTGAGAGGAAGAAGATCTCTATCTCTCTCTCTCTCTCTCAAAGAGAGAGAATTTAAGATTTGAAATGAAAAGTTTTTCGTGCAAATGGATGATTTGTATGGGTTGATTTATAATTTTAAAAAAAATGACAAGTTTTGAAATTGCTAATTTGATCCGAATTGATCTTAATTAATTTTAAAATTTTTAAAAGATATAGTTTTTAAAACATTGAGTTGATGGGAACTCATTTCAACTTAGAGTGATCGATCGACAACTTGGGTCGGGATAAATGTAATACCAACGCCATGCAATTGCAAAGACTCAATTGAATTTGTAGTTGACTCTACGAGTTCATTGATTCATCCCTAGTCCCACCTATACTATCACTATCCTAACATTGAGTTTATGAGAACTCATTTCAACTTAGAGTGATCGACCGATGACTCGGGTCGGGATGAATGTAATATGAATGCCATGCAATTGCAAAAACTCGATTGGATTTATAGTTGACCCTACGAGCTCATTCATTCATTACTAGTTCCACCTAAATCAACTTAGGTACTATCACTATCCTAACATTGAGTTGATGAGAACTCATTTCAACTCAGAGTGATCGATCGACGACTCGGGTCGGGATGAATGCAATACCAGCGCCATACAATTTTAAAACTTAATTGGATTTGCAGTTGACCCTACGATCTCATTCATTCATCCATAGTTCCACCTAAATTAACTTAGGTACTATCACTATCCTAACATTGGTTAACGAGAATTCATTTCAACTCAGAATGATCGATTGACGACTCGGGTTGGGATGAATGCAATACTAATGCCATGCAATTGCAAAGACTCGATTGGATTTGTAGTTAACCCTGTGAGATCATTCATTCATCCCTAGTTTCACCTAAATTAATTACAATAAAATCTATTGCAACAAATGACTGAGTTGTTGAAAATTTTCAAAAAGATATTCATATCTGTTGCAACAGATGACATATCTGATTTAATTATCAAATAGACATTAGCATCTATTGTGACAGATGAATGAGTTATTAGAAATTTTTAAACAAATATTTATATCTGTTGTAACAGATGACATATCTCATTTAATTAATTATCAAATGGATATTTTCATCTGTTGTCACAGATAACTGAGTTGTTAGAATTTTTAAAAAGATATTGATATCTGTTGTAACAGATGACTGAGCTATTTGAATTTCTAAACAGATCTTTATATATGTTGCAACAGATGACATATCTATTTGAAAATCTTTTTTTCTCTTTTAATTTTAAAGTAAGCTTCTGGTCCGAGTAGATAATATCAAGTAGTAGTACTTACTACTAAAGGCGATAAAACATGTGTCTTGGATATCTCAAAAGTGAGTTCATTGAGCAGTCTTGTCTTGTTTGTTCAATGTCACTAGTCTTAGTCTTCCTCGTGCCTCTCAAATTATTAATGAAATTAATGAATATTAATTAATGAATATTATAAACCCCCACGTCTATGTACACAATACATCTATAGAAATTATCTCATCTCTTCCTTCAGCTGCAGTTTATTTTATTCAACTTCCATCATCTTTTTCTTTCTCTCCTCTTTAGGGTCACAACCTTTTTTCTCTCTTTTCTTTTCTCTTCTC
Source organism: Capsicum baccatum var. pendulum (assembly GCA_030864225.1). Classification (NCBI taxonomy): domain Eukaryota; kingdom Viridiplantae; phylum Streptophyta; class Magnoliopsida; order Solanales; family Solanaceae; genus Capsicum; species Capsicum baccatum. The sequence goes on along the minus strand of CM061551.1, from coordinate 28,712,273 downwards.
ATAAAGATTCTTTCAGATCTAAATTGATCCATATCTTTCCTTGACTGAAATTGCTGTTTTGATCCCCCTTTTGATATTAAGGTATGGTTCATTATTGCTCTTTCATTCTCGTCTTGTTCTTTGCAAGTTATTTATATTTGTTTTTTTATTTAATTACTATTTACCTATATCATATTTATTAAAAAAATTTGAAGGATCTTTTAAGTGTTGAATAAACAAACCGAGAATTTTTATTATAATATGCAAAAAAAGTCATCTGTTGGGAGAATTTTAAAAGTCTTGTTGGCAGTATCATTTTTTATATGTATTTTGTTTGTATCCTTATTATTGATGCAGTTAATGATGTTGTTGGTGGTTTGGCGTTGTTGAAACTTGTGGTGTGGTGTTGTTGATGGTTCTGGAGCAAAGGATGTTGTTTCTTTGTTGTTGGAAAAAATATTATTGTTTTTTTGTTATTGATGTTTATGCTGTTGTTGATGTTGCAACAGATGGAGAAACTGTTGGAACAAATAAGACCACCAGAAAGGCTGATTTGATATATTCCATCAGACTCCACATCTGTTGCAACAGACTACACATCTGATGCAACAGACTCCACATCTGGTGCAAAAGATGAATAATATTCTTTTTGTGACATTAATTTTTTTCCTCTTCTTTGTAGATATAAGGAACTGACAGTTGATCAACTTTTGCCTGACCATCACAAGAGGCTGTAGTAAAAATAGATTCAAAGAAATAAGCTTCTTGCAGATGGAACCACTTCATATGTGGGAGGTATGTATTACTGATAATGTTATCGTGGAAACACACATAGAGTGCACTGATTTTGTGAATTCTGTTTTTACTGATTAGTCATAGATCGTTCGAACAAGATGTCTGCAATTTTAAATTAAGTTTGGTAGGTCCAAATGATAAGGCCGAGGACCATGAATATGGTTCTGATTCCCTATTAAGATTTAATGTCAGTTGTTGTTCATGTTTATTTGTCAAGCATTGTGAAGGGATCTAGTTTTGGTGTCATTGTAAAGAGACTCAATAGCGATGGGACTAACTTTTAGGGTGCATTGGACCCTTAGAGGGCCTTCAAAGCTTAGCATTGGATCTAACAAGAACGGAAAACCAATATAGTTATTTCCCTAACCCAAATTTATATGATTGAGTTGCTCGCTCGGGGTGAAGATTATACCCCAGAAGGTAAGGTAGGAGAATGCCTTCGAGGGAAAATGGATGGTTGATAGAAGACTATATTATCTGAGAGATAATTGAAGAAGAGTCATAGGGTAGAACGTAGCTTCTATCGAATCTGGCCAATGGAATTATCTTAACAAATGCAAAATCTGAATTAAGTGCAAATCTGAAAGTGTATCCATTAATGTAATTCGTCTATTGTCTCTCTGAAAGTAAAATAATGCAGATGAAAACTTTACTAGGGAGCTGTGTGGTCAGGATTATCACCTAGATAGAAAATAGGAGAAGACCAACAAAGCAGCCTAATGGGCATCGAGGGTTAAAATAAGAAATCTAAGCGACGGCGGCAATTTCTGAATTTGAAATTTCATCCCATGACTTCTTGTTTGTATTTCCGATTAGGTCTACTATCGTTGACCTGATCGAAACCACAAACGATATTGAAAGGCAAATTGAGTATCATTTCTTCTTTAGCAATATGGTTATAATTGATTATGTTTTCTTGCCTTAACACACTTTTAACATTTCTTGGAGAAGATTAGATGCTTGCTGTAGTATGTGAATCTCGATAATTTTCAATCTTGCCTCCAGCTTGCTGATTCTGTATTCAAGCTGGTCGTTGCTATCTTTAAAGTTGGTAAGGAGTTCCTCATCTCTTGTGAGCTCTATCAGGAACACTATCTTCAAAGTTGTGGCATTCTAGAAGCCCTTTAAAACACTTTCTTTAAAAGCCTTAAAGGATACATGGAGGGTCACTGTGTTTGTTTTAGGTCACAATATGTTGATGCACGTTGAAGATATGATCTCAATAGTTGAACAACACACTTTTATCGAGTGTTTCTCAATGTATCATGCTCAAGTAATTTGATAAATTAGTAAGCATGGAGTTACGTAGCGTGTGATCTAAACCGGCTCTACCAAGCCTATCAAATGTTACGTAACTCCAAGCTCATTACCCTATCAAAAAAATATGACCGAGTTAGTGCACAAATCGAATGAACTCAATCTCTCAGCCTTTCTGTTGATCACTCTTCTCCAATATAGATGACAAGATATCTACTATGCAAAAGTCTACACCGTCGCCAAACATGCTTGCCTGGGAGCAATTAATTTGAAGATATTTGTTGATTGCTCCCAGGTAAGCATGTCTGGCGACGGTGTTGACTTTTGCATAGTAGATATATTTTCATCTATATTGGATAAGAGTGATCAACAAAAAGGCTGACAGATTGAGCTTGTTTGATTTGTGCACTAACTCCGACATATTTTTTTGATAGGGTAATGAGCTTAGAGTTATGTAACGTTTGATAGGCTTGGTAGAGTCAATTTAGATCACACATTACGTAACTCCATGCTTACTAATTTATCAAATTGGTTGAGCAAGATGCATGGAGCAACGCTCGATAAAAGTGTGTTGTTCAACTATTGGGACCACATCTTTAACGTGCATCAATATATTTTGACCTAAAACAAACACATCAACCTTCCATGTATCCTTTAAAGCTTCTGAAGATAGTGTTCTGAAGGTCTGCTAGAATGCCACAACTTTGAAGGTAGTGTTCCTGATCGAGCTCACAAGAGATGAGGAACTCCTTACCAACTTTGAAGATGGCAACGACCAGTTTGAATACAGAATCAGAAAGTTGAAGGTAAGCTTAAAAATTATCAGGATTCACATACTACAGCAAACATCTAATCTTCTCCAAGGAATGTTGAAAGCATGTTAAGGCAAGAAAACACAATCACTTAATCCATATTGCTAAGGAAGTAATGATACTCTATTTGCATTTCAATCTCGTTTAAGTTTTCGATCAGGTCAACGACAGTGGACCTGATTAGAAATACAAACAAGAAGGCATGGGATGAAATTTAAAATTCAAAAATTGTCGCCTTCACTTAGTTTCCTTATTTTAACTACAGTTGTTGTTGGCATAAGTTTCCTAGACTTGCTGAACATTATTTCAACCCTTGATGCCCGTGAGGCTTCTTTGTTGGTCTTCTCCTATTTCTACCTAGGTGATAATCCCGACCACGCAGCTCCCTAGCAAAGTGTCCATCAATATTATTTTTCTTTTAGAGAGACAACAAATGAAATTACATTACAGGATACACTTTCATATTTGCACTTGATTCAGATTTTGCATCTGTTAAGATGATTCCATTGTCTAGATTCGTTAGAAGTTACTTTCTACCCTATGCCTCTTTTTTAATTATCTCTCAGATGATATAGTCTTCCATCAACCACTCATTTTTCCTCGAAGGCATTCTCCTACCGCATTTTCTGGCATATAATCATCACCCCAAGCGAGCAACCGAACCATATAAATTTTGGCCAAGGGAATTTCTATTGGTTTTCCATTCTTGTTTGATGCAGTGAAAGGCTTAGAGGGCCTGCCCTCTAAAGGTCCAATGCACACTTAAAGTTAAGTCTAATCGCTATTGGTTCTCTACAATGACGACAAATATTGATTCTTTCTCAAAACTTGACACGCATAAACACGAGCAACAACCATCAGTAATTCATAACAGGGTATTTGCACCATCTTCATGAGGTCCTCAACCTTATCAATTTCGATCCTATCAAACTTAACAGTACAATGCAGAATTTTATTTGAATGATCAATGCCTAATCGGTTAAAAACTGCATTCACAAAAATATTGTACTTTGTGTGTGTTGTCCTGGTGACCTTATCAGTAATACATACTTAACTCCTACACATATGATTGTGGATCTATCCGTATTCACCTTATTCTTCCTAGCCCATCTATGGCTTAAATTAAATAAATAGATGACTAGCTAGTTGCAACAGATGACACATCTGTTTATATTGTCAAACAATTGGAGACATCTGGTACGACAGTTGATCAACATATTGCAAAAATCAAATAGATATATACATCTGTTGCAAAAGATTGCCAATATGTTATTTGTAAGTTATCTAACAGAAAGAATATATTTTGTAACAGATTACCCATCTGTTAGATTTATTTTAAAGTATTTTTCTTTTCTTTCCGAGATACAATAATTTATAAATAGGTCCCTCCTTACAAATATGGATGATCTAGATTCATACAAGAATATTCATATCGAGTCCTTGCGTGAACTTCAAAGGTAGTTTGATGAACTCCAGAGAGATTTGGCTGACTTTAGAGCAAAGCTGCCGGATGAAAAATGTCTGATTGACAATAATAATAATAGTAGTAATAATAATTAGGTAATATTTTTTATTTTAGCTCATGTATTTTCCTCCTTTTGTATATCGGATCTACCCAAGGGATTCAAAAATCTATGAACATTCATTTCATTTTGTTGTCGACTTTGAATTTTTAATTTTTATTTAGTATTTAATAATCATTCTGTTTATTTCTTGTTCTCAACATGTCGACAATTGGTGGTACGGATTGAGCAATTTATGTCAACAGAGGTTAATCTGCTATGACAGATCGATCATATGTTGCACCTGACAGTTATTAATAAAAAGGATTATTGTTGTTATTGAGAGAGTGAAAAATAAAAGACATGACTTTTCGATTATTCAATATGAAAATATTTCGTAAACAAATAATAAGAAAATAAATGATAAACACAATTTATAACCATAAAAGAACGGTTATTTAATTTTAATAACTGATCGTGACTTTTCACCATTTTTGTTTTTGAATTAGTTTTTAAAAATTATTTATTATATAATAAAATGGTTATTATTTTATTAAGAAATTTGAAAAGGTATTTTTTTTTTATAAAATAAAAAAGTAAGCAAATTTGAATTAATGATATGATGATAGTTTTTTTTAAAAGTAGATTATATGTTGCAACAAATATATTATTTGATGCAACAGGTTCACTATTGTTGCAACAGATGATATATCTGTTGACACAAATGATTTATCTGATGCAACCAATATCGAATCTGTCGTTACAACTCAATAAAAATGGTTCATGGAACGAACTAATTAATAATAATAATCTGAAAAGTCATGACTTACACAATATTTCTTAATTTAATTAAGTAATTAATTTTCACATTAATAAAAAATATAATTAATAAATGGAGGTGAACAGTTAGATTATATGTTGCAAAAGATAGGTTATCTGATGCAACATATTTTATATTTGTTGCAACATATAATATATTTGTCGTCACAGATGTGTTATCTGATGCAACAAATATAAAATCTGTTGCCATAATTCAATAAAAATGGTTCTTCGAAAGAACTAATTAATTATAATAATCTGAAAATTCATGACTTATATCACAATATTTATTTTCTTAATTTAATAAAAAATGTAATTAATGAATGGAGGTGAATAGTCGCGCCTTTTTGCCCCTCATTCAAATTCAAACCTCTATAAATAGGTCTCTTCTTACTCAATCATTCATTCAACTACACTCTATTTATTTATTGCATCTCGTCTTTCATATTACACTTTAGAAGATTATGTCTGACCTAGTGTGGGACGTTGCTTTTCTGCAAGATGCCATGAATGAACTTCAGAATTAAGTTCGTGACCTGCAATGGAAACTGAGAGGAGTTAGAGCAAGAATGCTCCGCGAGATACGCAGGCTGAGGAGGGCCTTGCTACTTTCGGTTGAAGATTGGCCGAATGACAATGATGATGGTGATAATAATAATAATAATTAGATTATTATTTTTCTTTTAGTCTATTATATGTATTTTTATTTAATAAAAAAATTATGTTTGATCTTTGACGTTTTAATCCATATTTAATTTTCATTCTATCTATTATTTTCTTAACAAACATGTCGACGATTAGACGTAAAAAGGAATAATTTAGAATTCAGTAGCAATAGCAAAATTTATCTGTTGGGTTCGTGGCAGGGGCTGATGTGTTGTTCAAAATAGATTATTCATGTTGAAACAGATAAGAAGTTTGATGCAACAGATAAATAGTCTGTTTCAACAGATGACTAGTTTGTTGCTTGGCTCTGACGTTTTAATTCGTACTCCCTCCGTCTCAAATTACCCGTTTCAAATTGAGACGCCACATTGATTAAGAAAAATAATTAATAACATGTCTAGTTTACCATAACCAACTGATTAGTTGGTGGGACATTAGACGTGTTTGAAATAACCATTGTTTGCTATTCAATCGAAATTTCATAAGAGAAAAAAGATTTTAACGTCGGTCGGCGTATAGTCCCTCTATTAAATGACGTTTCTATTTAATTTAAAGAAAAAATGATTAATGCAAAGGGTAAAACATGGATTTTTTTAATCTTTCCTTAATTATGAAAAAGACAAATAAAATGAGAAATCGAATTAGGAAATTTGGGACGGGTAATTGGATGTAAGAAGTAATTTTGAATCCAGTAGCAATAGCAAGAATTGAAACATAGTAGTTATCTGTTGGGTCTGTGGCAGGGGATAATTTGTGTTGTTCCAAACAGATTAATCATTCATTGCAACAGATAATTAGTCTGGTGCAACAGATAAACATCCTGATACAACAGATAATATGTTTGATGCAACAGATAAATTTTTTGATGCAACAGATAAATAGTCTAATGGAACAGATAAATCTTCTGATGCAACAGATTACTCATCTGATGCACCAGATGATTGATCTGTTTAAATTGTAGGCACTTATGCTGGATTTATAATCGGGGTTCTATTCATTGTTGGAAAAACAGAAGTGTACCCAGATGATAAATACGAATAAAAATCATAATTTTACTTATCAAAGTCACCTATGAAGTAATGCCAAAGTGGAAAGTGACGTAGTAAACAAAATGTGACCTAAGAAATTGGTTAGGTCGCAGCAGTAGCGCTGTACCAACAATAACAACAACAAATTATCGACAAGAAGAAGATGAAGATGATAATAAAGCAGAAGATGATTAATAAAGAAGCAGAAACAATGAACAACAAAAATTGCTAAGAGAGAGAAAACAACAATGGATGAGAAGAGAGAGAAAGACACCTTTTTTCTCTCCGTTTCTCGTTAGTTTAGGTAAACATTGAGATCAAAGTGTAAATTTAAAAACTTGTGGGTTATTTTTAAACTTGCTCAACTTTCTTAATCCATAATAAAGTAACTGTCACCTCCAACTAATAATTAAGACTTGTGTCACCTACACCTCATTTTAAAATTTTTTTGTCACCTGTGGCCCAAACCCCCTAGTATCATACTTATTCCTATACCAATATTAAACATTTTTGTTAAAACCCCTATGACAATTCCTACACTAATTAAGAGTACTTGTCCTATTATTTTATTTTTTTAGGTATGATTTTTTTTATTTTCTTTAAAAAAAAAACTGAGCCAATTTAAGCTACCCAAAACTACTTGTTGTCCTATTATTTTATATTTTACTTTGACAGTTTGACTCCTATTAACATACTTATTCTTCTTTTTTCATTTATTTTTGGTGCAATTATAGAAATCTTTTACATAAGGTAAAATTCTTATTAATCTAGGAGTATTAAAATTATGATTTCTTACTTATATTAAATAAGAATTTTAATAGTTTTTAAGTCTTAAATCTAAAGATAATAATTAAATGATAAATATTTTAGAAAAATAGTATATGACTATTTTGTGATTGTAGAAACTTTTATTGAAGGATAAAATTAACAGAAAAATTGTTAAAAATCAGCAATCAATGAAGATTAGATTTTGTATCATTTAAATGATATAACATGCAACAAAACAAAAAAAAAAGACAATCATTAGAGCCTATTATTTAAAATAAGAATGATATACCAGATCTCATCATTTATTCACAATTGAAATAATTACATATAATTAAATTTTAGAGGAGAATTCATATAAAAGTAGAATGACTAACCAATTTCTCGTGATGGAATTTAACGATTCAAAGAATCTAATAAAAATTGTAAATAAGTCAATGTCAAATTATTAGTTTTTTATGTCATTATAAATAAAAATCATAACAAAAAAATTTCTCAATTAGGAATTATTAATCAAGAAGTACATGATAACTTATTATTTTCAACTTCCAAAACATACTAAATCATAAAATAAAACTTTTTAATTATCAATTGTTTATCAAAATACAAGATAATTTATTCTTTTAAATTTAAAAAACATACTAAAATCTAAGAAAGCTTACCTCAAAGCACAAGCAAATTTATCTCTTCAATAGACCATGCAATCAATGTTTTACACACACAAAAAAACTTCTTAATTAGCAATTGTCTATTAAGAATACATTATAATTTATTTATTGTAAGTTTCAAGAACATACTAAAATTCTAGAAAACTTACTGCATATTAATGACAACCAAATTTATCTATTTAGTTATAGATACTATCTTAATTCTAGAAAACTTACTGCATATTAATGACAATCAAATTTATCTATTTAATAATAGATAGTATCAAGATTTTAAACATCAATAACATATTAAAATTTTAGAAAACTTACTCAAATCACAAAAAATTATCTCTTCAATTATAAGTTACATTGGAAATTCACAAAAAAAAGTGTTTCTCAATTAGCAATTGTCTATCAAGAATACATGATGATTTATTTTATAAATTTTAACGTATTAAAATTTTAGAAAACTTACCTCAAATCACAAATAAATTTATCTCTTTAAGCACATTTACTATCAAAATTGTAAATACCAAGAATATGCTAAAACATTAGAAAACTCACTTCACATCATATATCGAGATTTCACAAAAATAAGACTTTCAATGAGCAACTGTTTATCAAAAATACAAGATAATTTATTTATTATAAATTTTAAAAACATACTAAAATTTTAAAAACTTACCGCAAATCACATAAAAAATTATATACATTAATAAAAAATTTCTATATCTAAACCCGTTTTTTCTCTACATGTTGTAGGTTTGAAGAAAAACATCTAAACCTAAAAAAGAAGAAGATAACTATCATTAATTAATTAATTAAAGAATCCTAATGTTAGAGTATAAACAAAATCCTTTTAAATTTTTTAAAATGAAGGATTTTTTCACGGCTGTTAAGTTTTTTCCTTTTTTTTTTTTTCATTTTTTGGACCAACTTTCAAGTTTTTATTAGGTTTAGATTCTTTTTTTTTTCTTTTTATCTAGAATATTATTTTTTATTTTTGGTGTACAATCGTACGTTTTACTATGCATGTTTCCCCCTATATTTTAGGACTTCTTTTTCAAGTACATAAGGAGAAAAAAAATCTCTCAACATTAATTTTTCATATATATTTTCTTACCATATATTGTAGGACTCATTTTAAATATTATAAATAATGATATAATAATTAGAAAAAATAAGTAAAAAGACAATTTTGTCTACTGCATAGACTTTTAATGAAGGGAAAAAAGTTCAAATCACTTTTCTAATGATCTTCGCACTTTTAATATATTATAGATTATAGATTATAGATATAGATTATAGAATATAGATGTAGATTATAGATATCGATATATATCTAGTTTTACTTTACATAGTAAAATATAAATTTTGAAATAACTTAATGTGGATATCTAATAAGTCATACCAAATGCTAAATTGGTTATGCATAAATATTTTTCATATTCTGTCTACATTAGTTATGCATGCATATTTTTTCTTATGACCAATCAAAAACAATGAAATTTTTGTTTAATGTTTGATATCTGCTTTAGTTCCTGGCTCATGACTAGTATTATAGGTTTGTACTGAAAAAATTTCATTTTTGATGAATGCCACCAATTTAACATTATGGACTCAGAGAATCACATACAAGGGAACATATTTAGAAGAGAAGAAAGGAAAGAAGAAAAGTAGAATCAGAGAAAGAAGCATGTAGATTAAGGTGTGTATTATTCATTGTGTTAATCTCATGAGTACAATGATTTATAAATACTCGTGAAGGATTATCAACTAGTAGTAGTAGAGTAACTGACTTTAACTAACTTAACTCACAGTTATCAACTAACTTAACTACAATGTAACTAGCTTAACTAACTCTGCCACTATATTCTGGGAGGGTCTGTCTTCTCTGTAACTTCTAGAGAAAGAGAGAAGGTAATAAAACTAACTCATGGACAAGATAGATGCTGAAATGAGCGATCAAGAAGCCGATAACCTGCAACGAGCTAGGTAACCTAAAAAAAGAAAGAAGTGATATACGTGTTAGAGTTAGTTAAAATAGCTATGTTGGAATTAGTTCAATTAGTTAAGTTAGATTTAGTTATTTATTAAATTAATTATGAGAAGACCATTTAAAAATACAGAGGCTTTTAGAAAAATTAAAGAAAATTTAGTTAGTAATTATTCAGAATATATAAGTTTAAATAAAACAAAAGAAAATCCACAAAGATTAGCCTATTTAATTACATTAATATCTAGTATTGAAGCAAAATTAATAATCCATTTTAAATCTAGAAGAATGAGACATATACCACCTAATTATGATAAAATTAGATTTAGATATCCACTAAAATATTATAAACATAATTCAAATGAATAAAGAGCAAAAATACAAAGAATTAAAACAATTTATCTCTGAAAAACGTAAAGAATTAAAAATAAGAAAAGAAAGATTACATTATAATATATTTGCCGGAGTTAGTAAAAATTCAATAAAAATACAAGAAGATGAAATATCAAAATTAGAATCCCAAATAGATAGTTTAGAATATATATATCAACATGAACTATTCACAATAAAATGAATAAAGAAGAATTTATAATAGATGAAAAAATATATGAAAATCACGAAGGATCAAAAATAAAAATAGTATTTTCTAATTTAGGAAGAAGATATAAGAAAATAGGAGAACATTTATATCTAATGTTAGAAAAAGAAGAATTAAAATTAGAAGATAAATTAACAGCAATGGTAAGAATAGAAAAAGAAAATGAAAAAATAGATAGAAAAAAGTAAATAAAAAAATTAAACAACAAACTACAGAAGAAATACGAAAAATAGAAGAAACTAAAAATAGTAGAATTGCTGAATTAGAAAAAGAACTACAAATGTTAAAAGATTTATATGAACAAAGACAAAAAGAAAAAAGAAGAAAAAGATAAAGAACAAAAATTAATAAACGAGATAAATCAATTTAAAGAAAAAATAGAAATAAATAATATAGAGGTAGAAGAGACAGATAATTATGATTCAGAAGATAGTGAAACATATACGGAAATATTAACAAATATAAAAGATTTAGAAATTAACACAAAACAAGAAATAATTAATGAAGAAAATTTGGAAAATAATAATACAGAAATAAATACTCTTGACAAAAAAGAAGATGAAAATCTAATACCCAAAACAACAGAAATAAGAAAACCTATATATTACAAAAATAAATTTAAAAGATATAATGAATATGACAAATGGACACCAAAACAAATAGTTAATAAAAATTATAACTTTTTAGATCTAGACTGTGTAATAGATACAGAAAAAATAATACAATTATGGATAGGATATATGACAAAACAATTATTAGACAATAATATAAACATAACAGATGCACCAGAATATATAGAAAAAATATTAATAGGATCAGTAAAATTATGGTTTACAAATTTAACTGAAAATAGTAAGAAAGTATTAAGAGCTAATAAACCTATGGAAGGAGAAGCATCAACAACAACTAAATTAACGCCTATAGAATTATTGAAAAAATATGAAAAAGCTATAAAAGATGAATTTGGTAGTATGACAACATTAGATGAAGAAGAAGATGAAGAAAAAGATACAAATAGGAATTTAATAATAAAATTAACAATATGTAATATGTGTTATATAGATGAATATACTTGCGCATTTAAAGAATATTATTATAAAGGAGCATATAGTATAGAAGAAAGTAAAGAAATAAGAAAATTATATTTTAATAAATTACCCGAACCATTTAGTTCAAAAATAATAAAAAGTTGGGAAGAAGCAAAAATAGTAGATGCATTAGGAGCTAGAATAAAATTTTTACAACAATGGTATAGAAAGTTATGTGAAAAATATAGAGAAGAATTAAAAATGGAAAAAACATTAATAAGAAATTTAGCATGTTGCAAAAATAAAATAGCACCTCAATTTGGATGCGAAGAAAGATATTATAAGAAAAGAAAAAGACATAAGAAATATAAAAAATCAAAATATAAATATAAGAAACCAAGAAAAAGATATTATGTAAAAAATTACAAGAATAAAAGACCATATAGAAAGAAAAAATCTATAAAAGAATGTACATGTTATAATTGTGGAAAGTTAGGACATTTAGCTAGAGATTGTAAATTACCTAAAAATCCAAAAAATAAACAAATATCAGAAATAAAAATAGAAAATACAGAATATATGCAAATAGATTATATAGATTATGAATTAGAAAGTGAAGATAGTATATATGAAATTTCAGAAAACGAAACAGCTACTGAAATAGATAGTGAGATAGATGAATCAAATGACTGAAGAAGATATAAAAATAATAACAAAGGAAGAATATTTAAATGACGAAGGAACAGAACAAAAGATAATATTTGACAGTAATATATTTGATGAAATAAAAGGAAAAGAGTTAGATTTAAGTGTAGAAAAAATATTTAAAATACCAACAATAAAAAATATTTTTAGTAGGAAAAAAGATGAATATTATGTAGTATGCCAAAAAGAACATGTAATAGACTGTAGATATGCAAAAGGAAAAGCTAGTATACCACTAGTAACAAAAAGGATAATTAATAAAGAAATAAATGATATAAAAAGTAAAGGAGATCCAATAAAATACGTACACCTTGGAGGTACAGAAATATTAATAAAAGCATGTTTTAGAGAAGGAATAGATACACCAATAGAATTATATTTAGCAGATGATAGAATTATAAAACCTATAGAAAAAAGCATAATAACTGCCGTAAAAGGAAATTTAATATACCAAAAATTTAAATTTATAATAAGTGCAAATTATTCAGTAGCAGTAACAGATAGGAATATAGATAAATCATTAGTATTATATTGGAAGATATCAGGAATAGAATTAACCACAGGAAGTCAAATATTTACAGCGAGATGTAAAAATTTATATGTATTAACAACAAAACATAAAATAACAGGGAAAAATAAGATTAATAAAATACAAATAGATAGCCCATTTGAGCAAATTGTAAAAACAATAGATTATAATGACTATAGCTATAGAGACATAGATATAGAAGAAAATTTAGAAATAGTAAATGATAGAATAAGTACAACGAAAAGAATAGCTAATGAAAAACCGGAGTCATCGAGCTCATCAAAAAGAATGAGTTATGAAACAAATTCAATAAGTAATTTAAACCAATATTACATAACAGGAAAAACAAATGAAAAAGAATATTTAATACTATTAAACACAGGACAAGAAGAAAATTATATAGCAAAATGCTTAGTAAAAAATGAAGAAATAAAAACAGATAATGATATATGCCCAGATCTACCGAGAAGTTTAATAAATAATAAAGATATAGCAGAAAAAGAAATAATAATAGGAGGAATTAGAAAAATAAAAATAGAATTTGAGGTAAAAGAAGAAATGCAAAAAGCAGATATAATATTAGGAATAAAATGGTTAGAACAAGTAAAACCATATAATATAGAACATACACAATTAGCCATAACATATAATAGGGAAAGATTATTCTTAAGAAGAGCCTTAACATAAAATGAAAATATATGTATTAATGAAGATAGTAGTGGAAGGATATTACAGTAGATATTATACGTCTATGATAGATACAGGAGCAGAAGCTAATTTATGTAGATATAATTGCTTACCAGAAAGTAAATGGGATAAATTAAAAATACCAATAATAGTTAAAGGATTTAATAATGAAGGAAGCTTAATTACTTATAAAGCTAGGAATGTAAAAGCAAAAATATGGGATAAGATATTGACAATAGAAGAAATTTATAATTATGAACTAACATCAAAAGATATACTTTTAGGAATGCCATTTTTAGATAAACTATACCCACATATAATAACTAGAAACGATTGGTGGTTCACAACACCATGTAAACAAAAAGTAAGTGCAAAAAGAGTTAATAATAAAATAAGAAAGAAAACTGATTGGATAAAAGGAAGTGAAAAAATTACACAAAAGTTAGAAAATATAAAAAACGCTGAAGATACAATAGAATTAGTAGTATTCTCGATAAATAAAACAGAAATAACTATATTTTCAATAAATAAGATAGAAATAGTTAAGAAAAAATTAGAACAATTATATAGCGAAGATCCGTTAAACGGATGGAAAAAACATAAAACTACCATAAAAATTGAATTAATAGATAAAAACAGTATAATAACCCAAAAACCATTAACATATAATTTTGACGATTTAAAAGAATTTAAAATGCATATAGATGAATTATTAGAAAAACAATATATACAAAAAAGTAATAGTAAACATAATAGTCCAGCATTTATAGTAAATAAGCATAGTGAACAAAAAAGAGGAAAAAGTAGAATGGTTATTGATTATAGAAATTTAAATGCAAAAACTATAACATACAATTATCCGATACCAAATAAGATACTAAAAATAAGACAAATCCAAGGATATAATTATTTTAGCAAATTTGATTGTAAATCAGGATTTTACCATCTAAAGTTAGAAGAAGAATCTAAAGAATTAACCGCATTTACGGTACCACAAGGATTTTACGAATGGAATGTATTACCATTTGGATATAAAAATGCACCAGGTAGAAATCAACATTTTATGGATAATTATTTTAAACAATTACCTAATTGCATAGTATACATAGATGATATATTATTATATACAAAGACTAAAGAAGAACATATAAAATTATTAGAACAATTTACAGATATAATAGAAAATTCAGGAATAAGTCTAAGTGAAAAGAAAGCCGAAATTATGAAAAATCAGATAGAATTTTTAGGAATACAAATAGATAAAAGCGGAGTAAAAATGCAACAACATATAGTACAAAAAATAATAAATTCGAAAGAAGAATTAGATACAAAAAAGAAATTACAATCATTTTTAGGATTAGTAAACGAAGTAAGAGAATATATTCCAAAATTAGCAGAAAACCTAAAACCACTACAGAAAAAATTAAAAAAGGATATAGAATATAATTATAATGAAGAAGATAAAAAACAAGTTCAAAAAATAAAATTACTTTGCAAGGAATTACCAAAATTACAATTTCCGGATGAAAATAGAAAATTTATATACATAGTAGAAGCAGATGCCAGTGAATATAGTTACGGAGGAGTACTTAAATATAGATATGAAGCAGAAAAAATAGAACACCATTGTAGATATTACTTAGGTACATTTAACGAGACAGAAATAAAATGGGAAATAAATAGGAAAGAATTATGTTCATTATATAAATGTTTGTTAGCATTTGAGCCATATATTGTATATAACAAATTTATTGTGCGAACAGATAATACACAGGTACGCTGGTGGCTAACAAAGAAAATACAAAATTCAGTTACAACAAAAGAGATTCGAAGACTAGTTTTAAATATATTAAATTTTACATTTGTAATAGAAGTAATCAGTACTAACAAAAATGTTATTGCAGATTACATATCAAGACAAAGCTACACAAACTGAAATGATAGAAGAAAATATACATGAAAAGATACTCAACGCCCTGACTACTCTTTCATTGAAAGTGGACAGTATGGGTACTGAGATAGTAAAGATGGGTACTGAGATAGAAACAATAAAGCTAAAGACTAGTGAAGATAAACTGAAGTCTATAGCTATGAATCAGCTAACTCAGCAATGCGCAGAGCTATGTCGATCGGAAGACAGTAAAATTCCAGAGCTAGAAGGAGATGTTGGGATACTCCATAAAACCCATAACGTTTATCAATCTACTTCTGCAGGTACAAGCAAAGGAGTTAGAAAAAATATGAACCTAAACAAGCTATTTGACAAGCCATATACACCAAATACATCAAAAGACCCCATGTTTACACCCCCACAGGTTACCACATATCGAGATAGCCTAAATCAAGACAAAAAGACATATAACTACATAGCCCGCACATATATAGAAAATATCTACAACGTACAAACTTTCTTAAATAGCAACCCCAAAGCTACAAATATCCAAGAACCAGATACGAACTATATAACCCAGAAATTAACCGGATACAACAAGCTAATTGCCTTACCAAAAACTCTCTCCATCCAAAATACTTTTGCCTAGTTAATTAAATATATACACTGCAATGGAAAAAGTTATGGAGCAACAAACCTCAGAAATATCAAAACTACCAGAACAGGTATATCTATTTACGATTATGAATAGCTAAATTCATAATTCCCGACAATCATGATATGATAAAATAAATTCATATTAGTTACTTTATAGTAGAATTATTCGAAAAATAATATGTAAAGAAGTTTATTAGCAAAGTGGAAACGGAGAAAAATCCTAAGGAACTATGCCATCCTAAAGGTGAAACCAATGAGACAAGAAGCCGTGGCGGGGAGTAACCAAAGTCGAGGCGCTGTTTAAGGGAAAAGTATCCGAATTACCATGCTAGTAGTGACCGAAGAACATGTTATTTAAGAATAATCTAGTATATAGTAATCTGAGATGACTATATTTTATTATGTATATGGTTGAAGGGAATATTTTGAAAAAAGCAATTTTATGATAATGAATGATAATATATCTGATGTCATGATAGATAAATTTAAGATACTTATTTTGTATGTACTTAGAGATATAGATGTTGCAGATATAAGAAAAATTATATTAGAAAAAGCATATGGAAAAAATTATACGGATAGAATAAATTATATACCACACATACCTAACTACTCTTATAAATATTTATTATGTTAAAATTACGTAGGATTTTTAAAGATACGCAAGAAATACAGTTACTGGAAAACCAGATAAAAATAAATATAGACAAATACATGGAAACTAAAAAATATATAAAATCTCTTAATAAAAATATGCAAAAACTACTAAGTCTAAAACAAATAGCTATAAAATATCAATTTTAAAAATAGCCCATTTAGACTACCTTAGAGTTTTAATCTTATATATACTTAAAGATATTGAAATAATAGATATTAAGAAAATGATATTAGAAGAAGTAATAAACTACGAAATTGAAATGATAAATGCCACAACACAAATATACGAAGACATTTACCCAGAAGGATATTATTCAGACCAAGATTGTGGATGTTAGAATATATTAGAAAAACTAGAGAAAACCAAGATAATCTAAATAACGAAGTTAATTATAGAAACCATATTAGAAAAATAATGGAAGATCTAAAAGAAAAGTTAATATGGATAGAAAAAACCTTAAAAAATTTAGAAAAAAGTACATGTAATAGTTTATATAATATAAAAAACTCACTACGAGAAGAACAACACAAAATAATAAATGACATAGAAAATCTAGAATTAGATATACACTACAGTACAGAAAGAATAAATTATTATACAGAAATTTGTAACTCAGCAGTTACTACAGGATAAAATAATAAACTAAATAAATTAATGAATACATCTCACAAAAAGAATAAATTATTAAAACAAAATCTAAGAAATAACCACGTACAAAAAAGAATAGATTCATCAGTTATAGTAAATCTATTTATTAGCCTAGTTATTTTGCTAGTTATCCGCACCCCCTACAAATGGTATCAGAGCACAGTAATTTAAAAGATATGGAAGTGATATACGTGTTAGAGTTAGTTAAAATAGATATGTTGGAATTAGTTAAATTAGTTAAGTTAGATTTAGTTATTTGTTAAATTAATTATGAGAAGACCATTTAAAAATACAGAGGCTTTTAGAAAAATTAAGGAAAATTTAGTTAGTAATTATTCAGAATATATAAGTTTAAATAAAACAAAAGAAAATCCACAAAGATTAGCCTATTTAATTACATTAATATCTAGTATTGAAGCAAAATTAATAATCCATTTAAAATCTAGAAGAATGAGACATATACCACCTAATTATGATAAAATTAGATTTAGATATCCACCAAAATATTATAAACATAATTCAAATGAATAAAGAGCAAAAATACAAAGAATTAAAATAATTTATCTCTGAAAAACGTAAAGAATTAAAAATAAGAAAAGAAAGATTACATTATAATATATTTGCCGGAGTTAGTAAAAATTCAATAAAAATACAAGAAGATGAAATATCAAAATTAGAATCCCAAATAGATAGTTTAGAATATATATATATCAACATGAACTATTCACAATAAAATGAATAAAGAAGAATTTATAATAGATGAAAAAATATATGAAAATCACGAAGGATCAAAAATAAAAATAGTATTTTCTAATTTAGGAAGAAGATATAAGAAAATAGGAGAACATTTATATCTAATGTTAGAAAAAGAAGAATTAAAATTAGAAGATAAATTAACAGCAATGGTAAGAATAGAAAAAGAAAATGAAGAAATAGATAGAAAAAAGGAAATAGAAAAAATTAAACAACAAACTACGGAAGAAATACGAAAAATAGAAGAAACTAAAAATTGTAGAATTGCTGAATTAGAAAAAGAACTACAAATGTTAAAAGATTTATACGAACAAAGACAAAGAGAAAAAGAAGAAAAAGATAAAGAACAAAAATTAATAAGCGAGATAAATCAATTTAAAGAAAAATTAGAAATAAATAATATAGAGGTAGAAGAAACAGATAATTATGATTCAGAAGGTAGTGAAACATATACGGAAATATTAACAAATATAAAAGATTTAGAAATTAACGAAAAACAAGAAAAAATTAATGAAGAAATACCAATACAGAAATAAATATTCTTGATAAAAAAGAAGATGAAAATCTAATACCCAAAACAACAGAAATAAGAAAACCTATATATTGCAAAAATAAATTTAAAAGATATAATGAATATGACAAATGGACACCAAAACAAATAGTTAATAAAAACTATAACTTTTTAGATCTAGACTGTGTAATAGATACAAAAAAAACAATACAATTATGGATAGGATATATGACAAAACAATTATTAGACAATAATATAAACATAACAGATGCACCAGAATATATAGAAAAAATATTAATAGGATCAGTAAAATTATGGTTTACAAATTTAACTGAAAATAGTAAGAAAGTATTAAGAGCTAATAAACCTATGGAAGGAGAAGCATCAACAACAACTAAATTAACGCCTATAGAATTATTGAAAAAATATGAAACAACTATAAAAGATGAATTTGGTAGTATGACAACATTAGAAGAAGAAGAAGATGAAGAAAAAGATACAAATAGGAATTTAATAATAAAATTAACAATATGTAATATGTGTTATATAGATGAATATACTTGCGCATTTAAAGAATATTATTATAAAGGAGCATATAGTATAGAAGAAAGTAAAGAAATAAGAAAATTATATTTTAATAAATTACCCGAACCATTTAGTTCAAAAATAATAAAAAGTTGGGAAGAAGCAAAAATAGTAGATGCATTAGGAGCTAGAATAAAATTTTTACAACAATGGTATAGAAAGTTATGTGAAAAATATAGAGAAGAATTAAAAATGGAAAAAACATTAATAAGAAATTTAGCATGTTGCAAAAATAAAATAGCACCTCAATTTGGATGCGAAGAAAGATATTATAAGAAAAGAAAAAGACATAAGAAATATAAAAAATCAAAATATAAATATAAGAAACCAAGAAAAAGATATTATGTAAAAAATTACAAGAATAAAAGACCATATAGAAAGAAAAAATCTATAAAAGAATGTACATGTTATAATTGTGGAAAGTTAGGACATTTAGCTAGAGATTGTAAATTACCTAAAAATCCAAAAAATAAACAAATATCAGAAATAAAAATAGAAAATACAGAATATATGCAAATAGATTATATAGATTATGAATTAGAAAGTGAAGATAGTATATATGAAATTTCAGAAAACGAAACAGCTACTGAAATAGATAGTGAGATAGATGAATCAAATGACTGAAGAAGATATAAAAATAATAACAAAGGAAGAATATTTAAATGACGAAGGAACAGAACAAAAGATAATATTTGACAGTAATATATTTGATGAAATAAAAGGAAAAGAGTTAGATTTAAGTGTAGAAAAAATATTTAAAATACCAACAATAAAAAATATTTTTAGTAGGAAAAAAGATGAATATTATGTAGTATGCCAAAAAGAACATGTAATAGACTGTAGATATGCAAAAGGAAAAGCTAGTATACCACTAGTAACAAAAAGGATAATTAATAAAGAAATAAATGATATAAAAAGTAAAGGAGATCCAATAAAATACGTACACCTTGGAGGTACAGAAATATTAATAAAAGCATGTTTTAGAGAAGGAATAGATACACCAATAGAATTATATTTAGCAGATGATAGAATTATAAAACCTATAGAAAAAAGCATAATAACTGCCGTAAAAGGAAATTTAATATACCAAAAATTTAAATTTATAATAAGTGCAAATTATTCAGTAGCAGTAACAGATAGGAATATAGATAAATCATTAGTATTATATTGGAAGATATCAGGAATAGAATTAACCACAGGAAGTCAAATATTTACAGCGAGATGTAAAAATTTATATGTATTAACAACAAAACATAAAATAACAGGGAAAAATAAGATTAATAAAATACAAATAGATAGCCCATTTGAGCAAATTGTAAAAACAATAGATTATAATGACTATAGCTATAGAGACATAGATATAGAAGAAAATTTAGAAATAGTAAATGATAGAATAAGTACAACGAAAAGAATAGCTAATGAAAAACCGGAGTCATCGAGCTCATCAAAAAGAATGAGTTATGAAACAAATTCAATAAGTAATTTAAACCAATATTACATAACAGGAAAAACAAATGAAAAAGAATATTTAATACTATTAAACACAGGACAAGAAGAAAATTATATAGCAAAATGCTTAGTAAAAAATGAAGAAATAAAAACAGATAATGATATATGCCCAGATCTACCGAGAAGTTTAATAAATAATAAAGATATAGCAGAAAAAGAAATAATAATAGGAGGAATTAGAAAAATAAAAATAGAATTTGAGGTAAAAGAAGAAATGCAAAAAGCAGATATAATATTAGGAATAAAATGGTTAGAACAAGTAAAACCATATAATATAGAACATACACAATTAGCCATAACATATAATAGGGAAAGATTATTCTTAAGAAGAGCCTTAACATAAAATGAAAATATATGTATTAATGAAGATAGTAGTGGAAGGATATTACAGTAGATATTATACGTCTATGATAGATACAGGAGCAGAAGCTAATTTATGTAGATATAATTGCTTACCAGAAAGTAAATGGGATAAATTAAAAATACCAATAATAGTTAAAGGATTTAATAATGAAGGAAGCTTAATTACTTATAAAGCTAGGAATGTAAAAGCAAAAATATGGGATAAGATATTGACAATAGAAGAAATTTATAATTATGAACTAACATCAAAAGATATACTTTTAGGAATGCCATTTTTAGATAAACTATACCCACATATAATAACTAGAAACGATTGGTGGTTCACAACACCATGTAAACAAAAAGTAAGTGCAAAAAGAGTTAATAATAAAATAAGAAAGAAAACTGATTGGATAAAAGGAAGTGAAAAAATTACACAAAAGTTAGAAAATATAAAAAACGCTGAAGATACAATAGAATTAGTAGTATTCTCGATAAATAAAACAGAAATAACTATATTTTCAATAAATAAGATAGAAATAGTTAAGAAAAAATTAGAACAATTATATAGCGAAGATCCGTTAAACGGATGGAAAAAACATAAAACTACCATAAAAATTGAATTAATAGATAAAAACAGTATAATAACCCAAAAACCATTAACATATAATTTTGACGATTTAAAAGAATTTAAAATGCATATAGATGAATTATTAGAAAAACAATATATACAAAAAAGTAATAGTAAACATAATAGTCCAGCATTTATAGTAAATAAGCATAGTGAACAAAAAAGAGGAAAAAGTAGAATGGTTATTGATTATAGAAATTTAAATGCAAAAACTATAACATACAATTATCCGATACCAAATAAGATACTAAAAATAAGACAAATCCAAGGATATAATTATTTTAGCAAATTTGATTGTAAATCAGGATTTTACCATCTAAAGTTAGAAGAAGAATCTAAAGAATTAACCGCATTTACGGTACCACAAGGATTTTACGAATGGAATGTATTACCATTTGGATATAAAAATGCACCAGGTAGATATCAACATTTTATGGATAATTATTTTAAACAATTACCTAATTGCATAGTATACATAGATGATATATTATTATATACAAAGACTAAAGAAGAACATATAAAATTATTAGAACAATTTACAGATATAATAGAAAATTCAGGAATAAGTCTAAGTGAAAAGAAAGCCGAAATTATGAAAAATCAGATAGAATTTTTAGGAATACAAATAGATAAAAGCGGAGTAAAAATGCAACAACATATAGTACAAAAAATAATAAATTCGAAAGAAGAATTAGATACAAAAAAGAAATTACAATCATTTTTAGGATTAGTAAACGAAGTAAGAGAATATATTCCAAAATTAGCAGAAAACCTAAAACCACTACAGAAAAAATTAAAAAAGGATATAGAATATAATTATAATGAAGAAGATAAAAAACAAGTTCAAAAAATAAAATTACTTTGCAAGGAATTACCAAAATTACAATTTCCGGATGAAAATAGAAAATTTATATACATAGTAGAAGCAGATGCCAGTGAATATAGTTACGGAGGAGTACTTAAATATAGATATGAAGCAGAAAAAATAGAACACCATTGTAGATATTACTTAGGTACATTTAACGAGACAGAAATAAAATGGGAAATAAATAGGAAAGAATTATGTTCATTATATAAATGTTTGTTAGCATTTGAGCCATATATTGTATATAACAAATTTATTGTGCGAACAGATAATACACAGGTACGCTGGTGGCTAACAAAGAAAATACAAAATTCAGTTACAACAAAAGAGATTCGGAGACTAGTTTTAAATATATTAAATTTTACATTTGTAATAGAAGTAATCAGTACTAACAAAAATGTTATTGCAGATTACATATCAAGACAAAGCTACACAAACTGAAATGATAGAAGAAAATATACATGAAAAGATACTCAACGCCCTGACTACTCTTTCATTGAAAGTGGACAGTATGAGTACTGAGATAGTAAAGATGGGTACTGAGATAGAAACACTAAAGCTAAATACTAGTGAAGATAAACTGAAGTCTATAGCTATGAATCAGCTAACTCAGCAATGCGCAGAGCTATGTCGATCGAAAGACAGTAAAATTCCAGAGCTAGAAGGAGATGTTGGGATACTCCATAAAACCCATAACGTTTATCAATCTACTTCTGCAGGTACAAGCAAAGGAGTTAGAAAAAATATGAACCTAAACAAGCTATTTGACAAGCCATATACACCAAATACATCAAAAGACCCCATGTTTACACCCCCACAAGTTACCACATATCGAGATAGCCTAAATCAAGACAAAAAGACATATAACTACACAGCCCGCACATATATAGAAAATATCTACAACGTACAAACTTTCTTAAATAGCAACCCCAAAGCTACAAATATCCAAGAACCAGATACGAACTATATAACCCAGAAATTAACCGGATACAACAAGCTAATTGCCTTACCAAAAATTAAACCAAGCTTAGTTAAAACTTGCTACGAATATGGATTACTTAGTACCGTATATACCACGGACGGAACTGAGATATCCACTATACCCGAGATATATGAAGCATTTACTACATTTAAAAGAATAACCAAAGGTACTTTATTTTTTATAAAAATTTACACGGCACCAGCAGAGATATTATTTGACGAAGTTAAGAAACCTATACAAGTTGTAAAAATAGGAATGACACGAGATATGATTATACCACAAGATATTGGTACACAGCCAGAAATACCCAGAATCGAGATACCAAAATTTTATGCGAACAAAAGAGTTATCGGACTATCTACGATTTTACAAGAACTAGCAAATACATATTGTAATCAAAATCCTATATGGAGTTATTATTCAAGAAACCATGTATTAATATATTCAAACTCAAAAGATCTACGGGAAACAAATATGGAAACTATTAGGCAATGGATTATGACGTTGCTTAAACCAGAGACAGAACCTATCGCCAGAGCTATTAGAGAAAAATTTATTTCAGAGGAATTATTGACCAGATATTGCAAAACTATTGGACACAAATATCCAGACCACAAGTGTTCAAAATGTAATGGAGGAGATAATGACGTCCCAGCAGTGCAGCTGGAATAAAAGAAGACAAAGATGACAGCTGGAAAGATAAAGAAGAGCAATAATGAAGATACAACAGATACGGCAAAAACCACGGAGACAAGTTATTTATTAAGAGTTACGTAAAGTCTTTAGAATAATTGTACCTTACTATTAAAGTGAAGACTTTTTTGTTTGTTTTAGGATTAGACTTTAGGTACTAGGCTACTATAGCCTTTAAGACTTTTTTACCTTTTTTGTTTTTTAGCTTTATGATTGATTCTTATCTTTAGACACATGTAAAATACTTAGAAATTTTTTTGTAAAGTTTCATTCACTTATAAATAAAGAGGAACGAAGGCCAATGGCAAGCCTTCTTACATTCAAGTAAAAAACTCTCTCCTTCCAAAATACTTTTGCCTAGTTAATTAAATATATACACTGTAATGGAAAAAGCTATGGAGCAACAAACCTCAGAAATATCAAAACTACCAGAACAGGTATATCTATTTACGATTATGAATAGCTAAATTCATAATTCCCGACAATCATGATATGATAAAATAAATTCATATTAGTTACTTTATAGTAGAATTATTCGAAAAATAATATGTTAAGAAGTTTATTAGCAAAGTGGAAACAGAGAAAAATCCCAAGGAACTATGCCATCCTAAAGGTGAAACCAATGAGGCAAGAAGCCGTGGCGGGGAGTAACCAAAGTCGAGGCGCTGTTTAAGGGAAAAGTATCCGAATTACCATGCTAGTAGTGACCGAAGAACATGTTATTTAAGAATAATCTAGTATATAGTAATCTGAGATGACTATATTTTATTATGTATATGGTTGAAGGGAATATTTTGAAAAAAGCATTTTTATGATAATGAATGATAATATATCTGATGTCATGATAGATAAATTTAAGATACTTATTTTGTATGTACTTAGAGATATAGATGTTGCAGATATAAGAAAAATTATATTAGAAAAAGCATATGGAAAAAATTATACGGATAGAATAAATTATATACCACACATACCTAACTACTCTTATAAATATTTATGATGTTAAAATTACGTAGGATTTTTAAAGATACGCAAGAAATACAGTTACTGGAAAAACAGATAAAAATAAATATAGACAAATACATGGAAACTAAAAAATATATAAAATCTCTTAATAAAAATATGCAAAAACTACTAAGTCTAAAACAAATAGCTATAAAATATCAATTTTAAAAATAGCCCATTTAGACTACCTTAGAGTTTTAATCTTATATATACTTAAAGATATTGAAATAATAGATATTAAGAAAATGATATTAGAAGAAGTAATAAACTACGAAATTGAAATGATAAATGCCACAGCACAAATATACGAAGACATTTACCCAGAAGGATATTATTCAGACCAAGATTGTGGATGTTAGAATATATTAGAAAAACTAGAGAAAACCAAGATAATCTAAATAACGAAGTTAATTATAGAAACCATATTAGAAAAATAATGGAAGATCTAAAAGAAAAGTTAATATGGATAGAAAAAACCTTAAAAAATTTAGAAAAAAGTACATGTAATAGTTTATATAATATAAAAAACTCACTACGAGAAGAACAACACAAAATAATAAATGACATAGAAAATCTAGAATTAGATATACACTACAGTACAGAAAGAATAAATTATTATACAGAAATTTGTAACTCAGCAGTTACTACAGGATAAAATAATAAACTAAATAAATTAATGAATACATCTCACAAAAAGAATAAATTATTAAAACAAAATCTAAGAAATAACCACGTACAAAAAAGAATAGATTCATCAGTTATAGTAAATCAATCAAAGTAAATTTTCGTGTCACTCCTATATGATATTTGTACTGGCTCTTATCAATTTTGTGACACAAAATTGGGAAACATAAACCTTATTGATGAACAAGACAACCTCTCAAACCACCCAAAATTTATTCCTATTTCCTGTACAGGAAAAACTACACTATATGCACCCTTGAACAGAGTTTCTTGGGCAAAATAAAAAAACAAATATAAAAAACAAATATAGTGGCTTACGAGGTTAGAACCGACAACCAAGAGGCCTACAAAGATTTGGCAATCTCTTTCTCTATCAGTGGACAAATGACACACTTGATTTATGGGTTCCCAACTTATAATTCTTATATATTTACTAGATTTCTCAATATAAATAAAAGATCCACATAAAAGATTGAATTCTCGAGAACCCCCACCTACCATCCTTGATCCACCCTGAGACAAATACCCTTCGCAGAAAAATTATATTGTATATATAAATTGGGTTAAATATCATGTTTTCAACACCCTTGACACATCTGAAGGAAATAGCTCAATAGTAGAGGGTGTTCAACAAAGGCCAAGGGCACTACGTGCTTTGGTTCGAATCCCAGCAACTGCTAAATAGTTTACCTTTTTAGCATTTTCAAAGGAGATCCTATTCTACTGAATACCCTTCCTAAATTTTCTAGCTCCGTCACTGTCCATGAAACTAACCATAATAGTGAAACTAATATAGAAAAAGGTAGGATATAACTTCCTCCAAAATAAGCTTCGTTCTACTTGGAAACTCCCCGAAGAAATACACTTGTTGACTTAGGAGAAGATTTTTACCTTATATAACTTAACTCTTAGCAAAGCTATGAAAAAAAATCCTTTTCACGATTCAAATTATCGTATTATGAGGACACCTACTCGAATCCACCTAGATAGGAGAATCCCCTACCACCCGTTCGATATAACATGTTTTATTACAAATATTAGGTGCAAAAATGTGAACTACCCCTAGAAACTAGTCTAAATAGGTACAAGAGCTTCTAAGTTAAGAACGACAAGATTGGACATAACTTCCACCATATCGAGAGGAGTAGAAGCCGCTGGATACTATTCATGTCACCTATGAATATCAACTAATCTTGCAATCAAACTATACCCCAAAAGGAGTATAGCAAGAATAGTATCAGTACAAACAACACGTACTAGTAGGTATCATCAACCGACCAGGATAAGATCAAGTAAACACAATATATCAATCACAAAAAGAAAAAATAACAACTCATAAAATAATTTAGTTTGTAACACCCTCATCTCTTATGCTATCCTTATCCCTTGTTTTAACTAAGAGTAATTTCATTCTTATTTTCGTCGATCATTCATCACCTTGTAACGAATATAACTATGAACTCACGTTATTATAAATACCTCAAGTTTATGACACTTAACCTTTTCAAGTAACTCTACAACTTTAGTTAAGTACAAGTCAAGAGACAACAAGTCAAGTCAAATATGACTTAGTTAACAACCCTAACTCTAACAATATCCAAGTCAAGAATCATGAATCTAACCATATCCAAGCCAACAAACCATGATTCTAACAATAAGAATCCCAAAATATATGATAAGTAATCGATCCGCACAAAAATCTCAAATACACCAAGCAACATCATAATTCAATTTATTCAAGAAACCCATAACAATAATCACAAAATAACTTGATACACTCATGGAACCAATATAAACAACCATAATAACAATAATCATATACCCAGTCTACTTAAGGAACCGTCAACTTATACATACCTTATCATATATGTTAAGGGTCTTATGGTTGCCCACTAGTCATGACTTTAGGAGGAAAACTCTTATCCATGTACTATACAAATATGGTACCCGAGAAAATCAATAAATCATAATAACCAAGCCCATAAATATGTACAAATGTCGGTACATCCCACAATAATAACAAATGTCCCAACAATCACAACCATAATGAGAATAAGCAATTATACTTGTACAATCAACAAGCCTTTAGTATAACCTCATTATATATGATTAACCCTAGGATATTATTTAACAATTTCCTTCCTTACACATATGTTGCAAAAATAGAAAAATACCAAACACTTAGTTAACTCGAGCTAATCATTCCATGTAAACAACAATCATTGTTTAGCACACCAAATTACACGTAGATATGATTCATTAGTTTCATAAATTACAACATGTTTGAATATCAATACATGACTTACTCAAGTAAGCATTATTAAGCCATATTATTAAATTTAATATTCAATTTAGGAGTACACATTCAATCCAAAGGAGTCTAAACTCTAGTTCAACAATTACAAGTTCGTTCACTAAATCAATCCTTCTTTATTTATACCGAAATTGGGAATTTTTGCTATTATCTGCTAAATCCTACATTCAAGTCCGTACTAGGTTTAAGACCTACTCCATTAGCTAATCATTCAAATTTATTCAAATTACAATATAATTTTATTCATACACCTTTATGCTTTTTGCTTTCCAACCCTTTAGCCTAACTTGACCTTAGGCTCTTAATTTAAGTCACCGACTTCTTATACCATAATCAACCCTCATTACTAACCTTAATAAAGATTATATCATATTCCAACCATACATAATATCATGTTCACCTTCTTTTGGTAATTTGGCTAAATAATCAGATTATGAGCTCACACAATCTCATTGTCATCTATATTTGCATAATTCACATTACAATCTACCATAGAGTCATACAAATATAAAATATCTATCAAGGATTCATACATTAATATATCAACACACAACTAGGTCTTTATTACATTAAATTCATATTTTATCCACCCAAACTCCATGCCCCCAGGCCTAAGCATGATTTGTTCTGTCAAATCTACATTATGGATATGATTACTAACCACAGTCTACTGCTCATAAATCATAACCTATTTGGGTTCCAAGCTCCTGTAATAAGTAAGCTATGCCATGGATGATCTTTCTTCCTCTTCACGTTTTTGAAGGCTAAATCATTTAATAATAATAATTAAAAATATAATTAATAAAATACTCTTTAAATAAATTATGAAAATTTAAATTCACTAATTTTAGCCTCATTTACGGTCTACAACATTATTCAAGGGTCAATTAGTCCTTAAAATAGTTCCTTTATGCTCAACCCAACTTCATTGATGAAGTTTTTAGGCCGAAGGTTCCACCTTTATTGAATTCTAGGTCCTCAACTATCATTTTTCATGCTTTAGGATCACTAATTTATTTTAAGGATTGTTAATTAACTATTTAGAAATAATTCTAGGTGATATTAACTCAACCCATAAATTTCTCCAAAATATCCTAAACTTAGGTTTTAATTTCCCATGTTTCACTATTTAAGGTTGTTCTAATAATTCTAGGATGTTAATGAATTGAAAAATTAAGAAGATGATGGAAAAAACTTATCTCAATGAAAAATTTCCACCCATACTAAGAGAAAATCCCTCTACAGATTAGGAATGAAATTCTGGGATTTGGGGGCTAAAACTCATCAAAAATAGGTTATAAACTACTGTAGCATCACTATAGAGACATTCCGGACCTAACCCTCTATAGCGTCCTTAACTTTTTCAACATGAACAATTTTTAGTAAAACGATCATAAATTTTTACTCAAAAATGGATTAATGAACAATTGGTTGCATTAGAAAGAAAAATCAAATATCTTTATTTTGGTGGGTATTAAAACCCTTAAATCCTTGTACTCTTGGAGAAGTGATCATTTGAAGTTAGCCCTAGTTTAAACTTAGCCGAAAACTGAACCGACACGGATACTTTCAACTTAACTTTATGCTAGGGGTATTTTATGACTTTAGTACATATTAAATGCACTATTATACTAAAGAATTGATCCTAAAATATATGAAGAATAAAATTCATATACCTTTACTGCATATTCTTATAATGATGGAATCGATTGTTGCATCAGAATGGTTGTGAAGTTGTGATGAATGAACTTGTTATTTTTTCATACAGGTTTTGTTTCTATTATAATTATGGTTTTTTCTTATTGTTATATATGTTATTATTATGGAACGTATGAGTATTTGGGCATCTTCACGATCTTTATTGATATAAGGTTGGTAGACAATTGATATTTGGGATTGGTATATAGATAAAAGCACGTTTCCTGACGGTCATGTCTAGTGGGAGACCATAAGACCCTTAGCATATATGTACAAGGTACAAGTGAGTGTGATAGTTCATTTAGTGAACCAGATATTATGTGTTTACTTGCTATATTGGTTCCCTGAGTGAGCCATTACTTAAGTGTTGATTTATTATATTGGTTTCTTGAGTGATACCGATTTTTGTGTTTACTTATTGTATTTGGTTTCTTGATGTAAACCTAGACTTATGATTATTTCCATAGTTGTTGGAATAGATCCCTAGGGGTTCTGAGAGGTTCACATAACTCTATATTGTCTATTTATTAGTGTAATTGAGACATGATTAATATAATTATTTGAGTTATCATGTTGAAATGGAGTCTTGTTGGTTGTCATAGTCTTGACTTGACTTGTTATCCATGTTGACTTGTATTGACTAAACTCTATGATGTTGTTAAGTAAGTTTAAGTGTTGCATACTTGAGGTAAAGTTACATAGTAGGTGATCAGGGCTGTCTTGCTTTACCAAGTTAACGTTACTTGTTTATATTTTTCATTTTGGGTTGGCCGATGACCTTACCAATACACCATTGTTCTTGTGTACTGATTCTACACGTGCTCCTTTTTATTGAGTACAATGAATATTTCAGAGGCTGTTTTGACACCTCAGTTCTAAGAGGATAACTTTTGAACTCAAGGGTGAGCTATATTTTCCCGAATGCCATGAGTTCTTTATTTATGTTTCTAGTCTATTGTTTAGGACATAGATATTTTTTGTTATTTTAGGTTGAACCTTTTAAATGACATTTGTAGTGTTTTGGTATAATGACCTTTAGATTTTAGGGGATTGTTTAAGTGTTGATTAGTTTTGCAGGGTTATCATTTGATTATTGATGTTATTATTTTATTTAAGAAAAAATGACTAGTTTTTCTTATTGTTATCGAAGTTCTTATTTTTTATATTTGGATTGGATAATTCTCCTACCAGGATTTAGTGTAGGTGTCACTCACTGTGGGTTGGGTCATGACAAAGTTGGTGTTAGAGTCCTAGGTTCGCTGATCTCTTTGTATCAAAATGGGTTTGGTATAGTCTTATGGAATAGTAAGAAGATGTACTTTTCTTTGAGAGCTATAGGACTTTAGAAAACTATCATTTCTTTCTTCCTTTGTGCTATAACCTATTTACAATTGGTAACTAGTGATACAAATTGGTGTTTGACCTTCTTTATTTTTTGTTCGCAGATAGTGAAAACTAGAGCAAATAGTGTCAAAGCCATAACCCTGGCACCAGTAGCTCTAGCTGTAGAGCTGGCTAATAGGGATGAGGACTAGAAAGGGGCAAGATGGCAAAGAGAGAGAGCAATACCCACCAAGGGTGGATCTTAGAAAGTAGCTGAATAAGCCCATCAGAGATTAATGACACCTTTCATCCCAGGATCATTATAAGGAGGTTGAAGAGATAAATAGGGATGTTTTGGAGTAGGAGAAAGTGGTACCAGTTAATGGTGCAAATCATCCCCTGATGTCTCTTGAGATAATTCAACAGATTCTATCTTTTCTGACTAGATTGGTCAGTACTGGAGCACTCCTTCTATGACTGCTTATCAATTTCAAAATTTCCAACTGAATGCTATCGTTTCTCCTAGAATAGGTGTGGACTTGAGGACAGAGATTTTTCATGGCCCAATGTTATGTCCTATCATGATTAGGACTGAGCATGACATATTGATCAAGTTCCTAAAGATGAAACCTCCTAATTTTATTGGATCTGATATGTAGGATGCATTTGATGTCATTGTTGATTATTATGAAAGGTTGCATAAGATGGGTATTATTGAGCAACACAATGCTTAGTTTTTTAGTTTTCAGTTGTAAGGTGATTCCAAGTAGTGGTGGAGGGCATATATGGATTTTTGGTCACCATCTTCGCCTCCATTAACATAGGATTAGTTTCATACCTTATTTTAGAGAAGTACATACCTCGTACTCTTCATAGTCCAAAAAAGAATGAGCTTTTGGCCATTAAGCAAAGCAATATGTCTGTTGAAACCTATGAGCCAAAGTTTCATACTTTGTCCCGTTATGCTACTTAATTACTTGGTACAGAAGATGAGAAAATTTGGTTATTCATGAAAGGCCTAAACACTGACTCACAGGGTTTTACTATTTATATGACTTTTATCAAGAGAACCTTTAACGAGGTTGCTGATTATGTGAAAAAAGTTGAATGGCTAAAGCAATTTGGTTAGGCAAAGGTATTAGCATAGAAGTCCCAAAATGTGGGTAACTTCGATGGTTCTTATTCTTGGGGTCAAAGCCAGTATGCCTATCCAACTCAACCCATCCAATCAACTTTACCAACTTCTACAAGTTGTCAGCCAGGGGCTATTCAGTAACCATTAGTTTCTAAAGGCCAAAGGACTTCTTATTCTTTGGCCAACAAGCCTTCTATTGAGTGAGGTTATTATACTTGTGGTATTGTGGGACACTTTAAAAGAGAGTGTCCATAGATACAAGATAGGTTGCAAGGCCAGGATAAGGCTATTGTTCTTGCTGCTGGAGGTAATGGTAATAGTAAGAGTAGTCCACAGAGTGAATGGGGTAATAATCAGGAAGGTCATGGCAAAAATTAAGGGAATGGTAACAAAGAAAAGGGTGGGAATAATCTTCTTGGAAGGTTACCATCTTGATAATAAATCTAATTGTTATGCCTTCTCAGGCAAGATCGAGGCTGAGGCTTTAAATGTTGTCATTACAGGTACTATT
Organism: Capsicum baccatum var. pendulum; assembly: GCA_030864225.1. Taxonomy (NCBI): domain Eukaryota; kingdom Viridiplantae; phylum Streptophyta; class Magnoliopsida; order Solanales; family Solanaceae; genus Capsicum; species Capsicum baccatum. Next base: position 28,679,065 of record CM061551.1, on the reverse strand, counting down.
CTCATCTATGTCCGGATGGCTACTGTTTTATTCAATCCAAGTTCCACTTATTCTTAGGTATCTATTAGATTTACCTTTTGTAAGACCCCGTAAGATCTTAGCTCAATTCAACTCCCTATTGCATGTCAAAGGGGTCCAAGACTTAGAAAATTTCACTAAGTGTTAAGACTTAGTCATTTCCAAAGCCCCTTAAACTTTGATGATTTTTTTTACAACCTTTTCGGCCTTAGATCATTGATTTTAAAGTTGATTCATGATTGGGGATATCAAGGGTACATCTCGAGTGAGTTTTAGAATTTTTAGATGAGCGTAAGGGAATGTTTGGACTTCCAAAACAATAGCTGTAGGTGATTAGCCTACGACGCCCGCTCCAGTTCGGTGCTGGGGGAGCCTATGGCACTCGCTCCATTCCGGTGTTGGGGAAGCCTGCGGTTCCCTCTTTATTGTGCCCCATGTTTATCTAACTTTTGATCCCTCTTTAAAGGGCAATTGGGCCTTTTGCCATGCAAATTCATCCATAACACAAAATTAATGCCTCCAAGGAGCATTATTTGCCCCAAACATCATATTTTCTCTCCAAGAAACTAATCCTCTCTCAAGAACAAACCCTAGCCTCCTTAAAAATTCAAACTCAAATTTTAATAAAGCAACCAAGAACTTTCGCTAATTTATCAACTAAGGTATGTGGGGTTATGAACAAGGGTATCCTTTCACCCTTATGCCCAAATTGCATTATTTTAAGATATTATTCACTTGTTTCGAATTAGGGTTCATACCCAAGTTTCTACATTCTTGAAGCATGTGATTTTTATAAGATTTAAAGCTTTTAGAATATCAAGAAGTGCTTCTGTTTATGCTTTTAACTTACATGATTTATATTATGAATGAAATTGTACTATGTTGACTTGTTATTGTTGACGTATTCAAGATTGTCATTGAGCATGAAGTTTTGTTGTGAGTTCCCTTGATTTAAAGCATGAAATTTTAAGCCCTAAGTTTAAGTATTGAGATATCAAGAAGATCATGCTCTTAAGTTTTGTTTGATAAGTTTATACCAAAAATAAGTTGAGATTTCAAGAAGATTATATTCTTAAGTTTCTTTTGTTGAGTTATTTCAAGATTTGAAGTAAGAATTGACCTTTTGATCCTAAGCTAAGATTGGAATCCACATTTGTTTATCCTGATTATGATTTAAAGAAAGAAAAGCATAACTGGTTTTCATTACATAAACCCTTATGCTAAGTTAAGGTGGATTTCTTAAAGTTTGAGCATATCAGTAAGAAAGTAGTATTTAGCACTGAGTTTGATATGAGTTCAATGTTGCATGCCCCAGAACTACTAGCCACCGTAATTTTAAAGTCCCAATATGGGTTAAGTATAATGATCACTTAAGTTAAGGTCCTATTCCGATGGCAAGGGTAGGACAACTTTTCTAGCATGAGCTCTCCCATTTGTGGGTAAGATGCTGGACTCTATGATAGCTCACATGGTGTATGTCAGTTAGAAGAACCTCCCTAAAGAAAAATAAAAGTAATGCTTTTAGAAACTAAGTGTCATGGCTCATAAATTTGATACGTATGCTTCATTACCCATGTTAATGATTTTACAACTTTTGTTTTCTTCAAGCTTAAGGTGAGTCATCTACACTTAGCATGAATTCTTTAAAAATTTATATGAACATTGAATTATTGTTTTACTTATCCATTAACTCCTACATACTCAGTACATTCTAGAAGTACCGATCCACAGATATGTCTATGTGTTGCATTGTCTTATAATGTAGGTCCTTTGCTCAGTTCCAACAATGTGATTGACTTTGAGCATCTCCCCTACATCCTGAATTTGGTGAGTCCTCATAGTTTGAGGGCCCGTTATTATTAGACTTTGATATTAATAAAGTTTTTTAGTCATTGATTTCAGTTTAGTTCGAGTCAGTTGGGGTTTGTCCTAGTGGATCTCCAGTTAAAAAGTAGAGGCTTGTCTAACTATTTTCTATTTTTCAGTCAAAGTGTTGGGTTTTAAAATTTTGAGTTTAAGACTTTCAGTTATTACATTAATTTAGTATTTCAAGATTTTATTTGATAGCTTATCTTTATTTTGGGTTCCAAAGTTGTTAGAAAGCTAAAAAGATTAACTTAGGACTATTTGTAGTCTTGAGCACCGTGTGATGTCTAGGGTATTTTTCTGAAGTGTTACAAACTTGGTATCGGATACTATGGTTTAAAGAGTCCTAGGGAGTCAGACAAGCTGTGTTATGTAGATTCTTGTTCATGTGTGTGAAGCGCGCCACATTTATGTTCAAGAGTCTATGGAACAATTTAAGAAATCATTATTTTTCCTTCATGTTCTATCGTGCTTATAGTTGTCTCTATCTGCTTTTACTCATTCTCTTACATGACAAAATATTCCTCCTCACTGAGCCAATGCATGTAAAAATAGTGACCAACCACTAATGCAAGCCAACACTCTAAATAAGAATGTGTCTCATGTTAAATTTTGGGCTGCCTTTCAGGAGTCAACCCAATCTGTGATTTCCAATATTTAGGGTAACCATCAGGCTGTAGTCCCACTTCAGCAGAATGGTAATTTTGCTGCAACTAGAATTTCTTCATGAGAATAAATCCATCTGAGTTCTTCGGGTCCAAAGTTGGTGAGGACCTACAGCTCTACATTGATGAGGTAAGAAAGATAACACAAGTTATACATGTTACGGAGGAGGAAAGTGTAGAATTGGTATTCTATAGGTTGAAGGATGTTGCTTATGATTGGGTTGTTATGTGGAAGAATGGTAGAGGTCAGAATGCAGCTCCTTTGAGTTGGCAGGTATTTTAGGATACATTTCTGGAAAGGTTCTTTCCATGTGAGATGAGAGAAGCTAAGATTAAGGAATTCATGAACATGAGATAGGGATTGATAAAAGTGAAAGAGTACTACCTTAAGCTCACCTAGTTGTCTAAGTATGCTCCCGAGTTGATAGCTGACTCTAGATCTAGAATGAGTAAGTTTATTACTAGAGTGTCTAGTTTGGTAGTCAAGGAGTGTAAGACTGCCATGCTTATTAGGGATATGGATCTTGCTAGTCTGATGACTCATGATCAACATATTGAGGTAAAGAAGTTGAAGGAGAGCAAGAGGGGAAATAAAAAGGTTAGAACCAGACAGTTTAATATGGCCACCCAAGGTCTGTAGGGGAAATCATTCGCAGTTTTAGGGTCACTCGTCTATGCCAGTTTCATCTTCAGCCAATGTCCCTGCACCCAGAACCCAGCAGGAGCAATGGGGTAGGACTTCTGTTGGTAGGTCTTAGAGTAGTGTGGGTGGAAGGCCTAGTCATCATACATGTGTAAAGCATGGTAGAAACTATCCTGGCGAGTATTTAATGGGAAAGAGTAGTTGTTATGGATATGGAAAGTTGGGTCATGAAATCAAAGAATATCCATATTCTAAGAAAGTAATCAGGGATGTTCGTCCATAGACTCAGGCTACTGACGCACCAGCTTCTCCAGGTTGCCTAGCCCCCCAGGGCATATCATCCAGTACTGGTGGCGGTAGGGCTATTCAAAACCAAACCATATCCAATAATCCAATCACAAAATTGATTTATTGGCTTATTGGTGTTGTATTATTGGATAAACAATTGGTGAACGAATTAAAATTTTATAATTAATAGCTTATCGGTGTGGGGATGGATTACTTAATTTCCTTGTTGGATCAACTATTAACCCGTATTACCAAATATACTTATACTTTTCCACCTAGATATATAAAATTAAAATACATATTATATTATTATAAGATATAAATTCTAAAACTAATATATCTGATTTCTAGTGTAATAACCTAAAACCCATTACTAATTAGCCCTAAATCTAATAAAAACTAAAAAAAAGTTATTAGGATTAAAAATAATATACTAATATATTCTGCGGCAATAATATGTTTACTAATATAAACTTTTGACTTTCAGAGCTCTGCAAAGTAAAGGCTTCTATTGATGGTTTCTGTGCTTTCAACCTTTCGAAGTGTAGATTTCTATGGCAAAGTAACACAACCAAGAGAGACAATATTTGTAAACAATATATACACGTGTTTAGAAATTAACAAAACCAAAGCTCTATTGGTGTTTTCTCTTGGAGGTTCCAACTGGAAGTAGTAGAATGACTTAGTAGTCTCTTACCTATACAACCATTTTTCATAGAAAGTTAGAAAAGACTTATCTTTATCACGATATAATACTACTATTTGTCTATTTTGGTAGTCAAATTGTGGAGGTTCGATACACCGCTTGATATTCATCCGATAATTATTTATTCATTACCGAACCCATCGATATCTTATTGATTGGCTAGTGGATTTATATATTTTATAGACGATAACTGATAAGCCAAATCGTTAAGTGTAATGGTCCATTCGATCCGTCCAATAAGCATCCCTAGGTGGTGGTCAACACCAGAATTGATTCTATGCTTTACCATTCTGATAGGAGTAGGAGAGCTCACCAGATATTGTTATTGGTATGATTCGTGTCTTTCATTTTGATTTTTATATGTTGTTAGACCCGGAATCACATCTCTCTTATGTGACTCCTTTGATTGCGGCAAATTTTGGGATGGATCCTGAAAAGCTCTCCAAGACTTTCCTAGTTTCCACCCTAGTGGGTAAGTCAGTGGTTGCCAAACGAGTCCATAAGAAGTGTCCTATCACTGTCTTAGATAAGATCATACTAGCATACCTAATAGAGCTAGAAATGGTAGATTTTGATGTTATTCTTGGCATGGATTGGCTCCATTCATGCTATGTATCAATAGATTGTCTCACCCGGGTGGTGAAGTTTCAGTTTCTCGATGAGGCAGATTTTGAGTGGCAAGGTAGTTTTGAATCTCCCAAGAGTCATTTCATATATTTTCTTAAGGCCAGAAAGTTAATATATGGTTCATTTATCATTTAATTTGAGTCAAAGACACTAATTCTGAAGCTCCAATATTTAGTCAGTCTGTGTAGTCAATGAGTTTCCTGATGTTTTTCTCGAAGATTTGCCAGGGGTACCTCCCGATAGGGAAATAAAATTTGGCATTGATCTTCTTCCTGATACTCAACCCATATCCATCCCTCCATATCATATGGCTTTGGCTAATCTTAAAGATTTAAAAGAACAACTTAAAGACCTCTTAGATAAAAGTTTCATAAGGCCTAGTGTTTCTTCATGGGGCGCTCCAATCTTATTCATGCGTAAGAAAATGGCTCTCTCCAAATATACATCAACTACCGCTAGTTGAATAAAGTCACAATGAAGAACAAATATCCTCTTCTTAGGATTGATAACTTATTTGACCAGCTTCAGGGTGCAAGTTATTTCTCTAAGATAGACCTTAGATCCGGCTATCATCACTTTAAAGTAAAGGAGTGTGCTATTCCAAAAATAGCCTTGAGAACCCATTATGGTCACTTTGAATTACTAGTCATGTCCGTTGGGTTAACGAATGCCCCAATAACCTTTATGGACTTGATGAACAGAGTGTTCAATAGTACTTGGAAATGTTTATCATAGTCTTTATTGATGACATTCTTGTCTATATCCATAGTTAGAATGACCATGCAGACCATCTTAGAATTATGTTACAAACTCTTTGAGATCATCAGTTGTTCTCCAAATTCAGTAAGTGTGAATTTTGGCTAAGGTTAGTAGCTTTCTTTAGCCATATAGTTTTTGGTGATGGCATCAGAGTTGGTCCTCAAAAGACTAAAGCAGTGAGAAACTAGCCTAGAGCTATCTCTCCATTAGGCATCAAGAGTTTCTTGGGTTTGGCTGGCTATTATTGATGATTTGCTGAAGGGTTTTTGTGTGTTGCATCCCTCATGCCTAGATTGACTTAAAAGAAAGTTAAGTTTCAGTGGTCAGATTCTTATGAGAAGAGTTTTTAGGAGTTGAATACTCAACTCATTTCAGCCTTCGTTTTAATGTTACCAGATGGTTCAGATGGGTTTGTTGTTTACTATGATGCTTTCAGAGTTAGTCTGGGTTGTATTTTGATGCAGATAGGCAAGGTCATAGCCTGTGCCTCTAGAAAGCTTAAACCTCATGAAAAGAACTATCCCACCCATGCTCTTGAATTAGCAGTTTTTGTATTTTCCTTTGAAAATTTGGAGGCATTATCTTTTTAGGGTGCATATTGATGTATTCACGGACTCCAAAAGGTTACAGTATGTGTTCTAGTAGAAAGATTTAAATCTTCATTAGAGAGGTGGTTAGAGTTGCTAAAAGATTATGATATAACTATTTTATATCACCCAATAAAGGCCAATATACTGATAGACGCCCTTAGTAGACTGTCTATGGGTAGTTTTAATCATATTGAGGATGATAAAAATAGTTAGTTCAGGAGCTTTATCAGTTGGCTAGATTAGGTGTTCGATTAGTTAATTCTGCTGAAGGTAGTGTATGGGTTTAGAATAGTTCGGAATCTTCATTGGTTACCAAAGTGAAGAAGAAACAAAATGAGGACTCCAGTTTTGTTAAGTTGAAGGAGTCAGTCAGAGATCAGAAAGTATAAGTTTTCTCCCAAGGGGGAGATATCATATTACACTACCAGGGTAGACTGTGTATGCCGTGTGTTGATAGTTTGAGACAATAGATTTTGGCAAAAGTGCACGGTGTGCGTTACTATATTCACCCAGGAGCCACCAAGATGCACCGTGATTTGCGATAAATCTATTAGTGGAGTGGCATGAAAAGGAATATTGTTGAGTTCTTAGCTAAGTGTGCTAATTTTCAATTGGTTAAGGTTGAGCACCAAAATCCTGGTGGCACATTGCAGTAGTTTAGTATTACCACTTAGAAGTAGGAAGAGGTGAATATAGACTTTGTGACAGGGTTACCCTATTCACATCGTCAGCATGATTCGATTTGGGTTATTATTGATAGAATGACCAAGTCAGCCCATTTCTTGCCAGTCCATACGTCCTATTCAGCCGAAGATTATGCTAAGCTTTATATTAGAGAGTTGGTTAGATTGCATAGAATTCTTTTGTCCATTTCAGATAAGGGTACTCAGTTTACCTCTGACTTTTGGAAAGCCTTTTAGAAGGTTCTAGGTACCCATTTCATCTTAGTACTGCTTTTTATCCTTAGATAGATGGTCAGGCAGAGATGACTATTTAGACCCTCGGGGACGTGTTGAGACCATGTGTTATGGAATTCAAGGGTAGTTGGGATGATCAGTTGTCGTTAATTGAGTTCTCTTACAATAATAGTTATCATTCCAGTATTTAGATGGATCAATTTAAGGCTCTGTATTAGAGAAGGTGTAGATCACCTATTGGTTGGTTTAAGGTAGGTGAAGATGCATTGATAGGGCTAGATATGGTGTTTGAACCTATGTAAAATGTTTAATTGATTCGAGAGAGGCTTAAGATAGCTCAGAGTTGTCAAAAATCTTATGCATATGTGAGGAGAAGGGATCTTGCGTTTGAGGTTGGTGATAGTTTATTTGAAGATTTCGCCCATGAAGGGATGAAGAGATTTGGCAAAAAGGTGAAGCTTAGTCCCCGATATATTGGCCCTTACAGAGTATTAGGTCATGTTGGGAAGGAAGCATATGAGTTTGAGTTGCCTACAAATTTGTTATTCATTTATCTAGTATTTCATGTATCCTTATTGAAGAAGTGTATTGGTGATCCAACTATTGTATTTCCTTTTGAAAGCATCGAAATTTAGGATAGCCTTTTTTACGAAGAAAGCCCAATTGAGATTCTTGATCACCAGGTTCGTAGGCTAAGGAATAAAGAAGTTCCCTTAGTCAAAGTTCTTTGGCAAAATCATTTCGTTGAGGGTGCCATTTGGGAAGTAGAAGAAAATAAAAGAACCAAGTACCCTAATCTTTTCTCCACAAGTTCATACTCAGCTTAAGGTAACAAGTTTTCCTTAGATTATCACGCTTCCATTCTCAGTTTTAGCCATATAATTATTTTCATGTCATGCATTTACTAATCAGTTCAGTCATGTAATAATGCTTCTAGTTATCCATATTTAGTATAAAGTCTTAGCCCCTCAGTATTCTCAGTTTATCCAGTCTCATTCGAGGATGTATTTTCCTAAGGGGGAGATATTGTAATAACCTATAAGATCCTAGATTTATTCAACTTACTATGCATGTCAAAGGGGTCCAAGACTTAGAAAATTTCATTGTGTTAAGACTTAGTCATTTCCAAAGGCCCTTAAACTTCAATGATTTTATTTCGGAGGCATTTAGAAATATTTTCGTTTCTTGTGATGTACTTTCGAGTTATAGAGTATAGGGTGTTGAAATCTCCTCTAATTCTAATTTTTTCAATTTTTAGATCATACTTCCTAGAAGATCTGATGATCGTGAAAATTCCTCTATCCCTCTTAATTATAATATAGATGGGGTTTGTACCACTTATAGAGTTTAGACCTAGTCTAGGTACGCTGTTTTTGATTTCCCTAGCGAAGTTCCACTTGTCCCCACTGATCCTTCTTCAGTTAGTAACACTCTTGCTCGGTCACCTCCAGGAGATATTACCAATATCGAGTTTCGCCATTCCATTCATCTGTTGATCCAGTTGGTGACATCTCAATTATGTCAGCCAGGTCCTGTTGGTGCTGTTGTGAGTTCTTCTAAGACCACTAGGGTTGGACAATTTATGAGGCTGAATCCTCCGACCTTTACTATCTCTAAGGTTGAGAAAGATCCTTAAGGGTTTATAGATTAGATAGAGAGTTTTTTTCATGCGATGCATATTTCTGACGTCGAAGGTGTGGAGTTCACTGCATACCAGCTGAAGGATATGGCGTATCAGTAGTATGAAGAGTGGTACCAGTCTAGGGGGGTGATGTAAAGTTGGATTTATGGGAGGATTTCTATGGTTCTTTTCTTGATCGCTTCTTTCCTTAGGATTTAAGGGAGGCAAATGCTGAGGAGTTTGTGAATTTAAAGAAAGGCAAGATGACGGTGAAGGACTATGCCTTGAAGTTTCATCAACTGTCCCATTATTCTCCTGAGCTAGTGTCTAGTATTAGGGATAAGATGAGGAAGTAGTTCTTATTCTGCAGCTAGTTCTCCATATCCTAAGCCGTTCGATAACCGCTATTTTTGGAGTAACAATGGAGTTTAGTCCCAAGGTGCCCAATCTTAGTCTAGTGGGGCCAGTCAGCTCTATTCTATCCTCCTTGTAGATTTTATGGATAGTTGCACTATGGCCTTTGTGATGATGGGAGGAATAAGTGTTTCAGATGTGGCTAGCCGGGCCACATTCAGAGGAACTATCCTTTAGGCGATGTTGCTATTGGGGCTAATAAGGTCCTGGTTGCTGATTTTTCAGCTTCTATACCAATGGGTGCTACTTTTGGCTTCGGCACAGGTCAGAATCATCTATATATTCTTTTTACCCATTAGTATTCTGAGACATCTCTTGATGTTGTTACTGGTATGCTAAAAATTTTCTCTCGTGATGTATATTGTTTAATTGATCCTAGGTCTACCCTTTCTTATGTGACCCCTTATGTGGCTATTCATTTTGGTTTTGGTCCTAAGTGTATTCCTGATCCCTTTTCTGTGTCTACCCCAGAGCGTGACTCTATTGTGGTTAAAAAAGTCTATAGGGGTTGTGTGGTATCCATTTATGGTATGGAGACGTTTATGGATTTGATTGAATTGGACATGTTGGACATTGATATAATCTTGGGTTTGGATTGGTTGCACTCATGCTATGCCTCCCTTGATTGTCAGGCCCGAAGGGTCAGTTTCTAATTCCTGAATGAGCCTAGGTAGTTCCCTAGTGCCCAAGGGAAGGTTTAGATCTTATCTTAGAGCCCAAAGATTAATTTCCAAGGGGTATCTATACCATTTAGTGCTTATTAAAGATTCTAACTTGAAGGGTCCTTTTTTTCAATCAATCCTTAAGGTCTGGGAGTTTACTAAGATGTTTCTTGATGATCTTCCTGGTGTTCCTTTCGATAGGGAAATTGCTTTTAGGATTGGTCTTTCTTTGGCCACTCATCCTATCTTTATCCCTTCCTATAAAATGGCTCTGGTTGAGTTAAAAGAACTTAAGGATCTGTCAAAAGATCTTCTAGATAAGGTTTTTACTCGCCATAGTGTTTCTCCCTAGGGTCCTTAAGTTCTTTTCATTCATATGAAGGATGGATCCCTTCGGATGTGTATAAGTTTCTGCCAATTAAATAAGGTGATCGTGAAGAATAAGTTTCCACTTCCTAGGATTAATGATCTTTTTGATTAGCTTCAGGGTGCTAAGTACTTTTTAAGATTGATGTTCGGCCTGGGTGCTATCAGTTGAAGATTAGGGAAGTAGATATCCCTAAGGTTGCCTTCCAAACTTGGTATGGTCATTTTGAGTTTTTGGCAATGTCCTTTGGTTTGACTAATGCCCCGACAGTATTCATGGATCTTATGAACTGAGTATTCTGTTAGTTCTTGGATTTGTTCGTAATTGTGTTTATTGATGATATTTTGGTGTATTCCAAGAGTGAGGCAGATCATGTCGATCACCTCTGCCTTATGTTATAAACCTTGAAAGATCAGCAGTTGTATGTGAAGTTCTCTTAGTGTGAGTTCTGGTTGAATGCAGTGACTATATGGGTCATATTGTTTCTAGTGAAGAGATCATAGTGGATCCCAAAAAAGCTGCGATAGTTAAGAAGTGGCCTATACCCACGACTCCAACCAATATTCAGAGCTTCTAGGGTTTAGCCAATTATTATAGATGGTTTATGGAAAGTTTCTCTTCCATTGCAACCCCATTGAATAAGTTGACTCAGAAGAAGGTGAAGTTTGTATAGTTTGATGCATGTGAGGGTAGTTTTGAGTAGTTAAAGAATAAATTAACTTTGGCTCCAGTTTTGACTCTACTCGAGGGAACAGATGGCTTTGTTTTTTACTGTGATGTGTCCCATATGGGACTGGGTTGTGTGTTGATGCAATATGTCAAGGTGGTTGCATATGCTTCTAGGTAGTTGAAGGTGCATGAGAAGAATTATCTGACGCATGATTTGAAATTGTCGATCGTAGTCTTTACTTGAAAGATTTGGAATCACTATTTATATGGAGTTTATGGGATAACTTCTCATACCATAAGAGTTTGCAGAGTGTGTTCACCCAGAAAGAGTTGAATCTCAGGTAGAAAAGATAGCTGGAGTTGCTCAAGGACTATGATATGAGTCTTCACTATCATCTAGGTAAATATAGAATCGTTACTGATACTTTTAGCAAGTTATCTATGGGAATATTATCTCTCGTGGATGAGAAGAAGTGAGATTTGGTGAATGATTTTTACCATTTGGCTAATCTTGGGGTTTTCCTCTTGGACTCTGAGGATGATGGTGCGATTCTGTAAGAGATGGTGAAGTCATATTTTGGTGCTGATGAAAATGTTAGTTTTAACCCTTAGAAAATTATTGAACATTTAACTTTTAGACATAATACGACTTGTGGATACTAGTCGTATGATGTTGTACTAGTTAGGGTCCCTCCCCTCATATGTAAATTAGTGTGGTTTGGTTGGTTTCTGCACAAGGTATGAATGTATATCTTACCTATCATATGTTAGGGTATGAGGTATACATGGTGTGGTCGTATGATGCCCTACACTTAGCCTAGTGCATTCTGTCTAAGGTACGACTTAGAGGGTACTTCTCATATATTAGGATATGAGTTAGACCTTTGTGGTCATATGTTGGTTAGTATAGAGGTCCAAGATGATGCTAGGGTACGAGATAAGGGTACCACTCATACCTTAGTATAGTTTAGAAGGATAGGTCGTACCCTTCTGTGACCAAGTTTTTAGCTTTTAAGATAAGGGTATATCAGACATTTCCCACCCAACAACCTTAAGTCCCCCTATCTTAAAATATGTGGCCCCTCATAACCCACTATTAAAAGATCAAACACTCCAAAAACACTTCTATACTCTCTCTTGAAGATTGGGGCTAGGGTTCTTCAAAGATGTTCATCTTGAGGCTTAAGAGTCAAGTTTCTTTTGTGAATCTTATTGAATAAGGCATGTCACTCTTACCTTATTGTTAGTTCTCAAATATCATGTGTTTTAAAGTGTGATTCTGATTCTTAAATGGTGGTTTTGAAAACCCAAATGAGGGTTTTGTTGCATATGATTGAGTAATGTTTACTCTTGGTTTAACTTGTATTTATACATATTTTTGGTGACGGTTTGCACATGTGGGTGCTTGGTAATTTTTGTTTAACAAATGGGTCATGGGTTACCCTAAACTTGATGGTTCTTACCTTGATTTTGGCCTTGATAATAGTATGCCCTCAAAGTGTTAGTGGAAATACCTAAAAGAATAAACTAGCCACATGTTAATGATGTTTTGAACCAAGGCATTGGACTAATGAATATTAATGGGTTATAAATGGTTTTATGAAGGCCTTGTTGGCCATGTAATGATCTAAATGGTAACATTGGTGGTTTATATTATTAAATGGGTTTGAGTCACTTAATATTAATATTATTTATGTCTTTTTTAGACGATGGGTTTAAGTCCCTACACTTTGAATTGAACAACTATCTTTGTTAGACGATAGGTTTGAGTCCCTCTTACTACATGTATTGGTGCTTTAGTCACCTTGATTATGCTGGGTGGTTTGAGTCTCCCTTATAGGTATATATAGATTTGGATATTTTTTGGTTCATACAGCTATCCACACTAGGGCCCTTCTAGCTAGGGGGAGAGAAGGTCCCATATAACCCGTGGGTGCCTTGGTCTTTAATGGTTATGCTACACAACCCAGGTTAATAATTTCAAAGTTTATGTTAATCTGGTTCCCTATCCCGGTATGGTATAAATTTATATGTATATGTATGTATTGCATTGGTATATGAATTGATTGATTTATTTTGAACTGGTTTCACTATATTATCCTTATCCTTGAGTTACATTCTATCGCTCCAACTGCTAACCGTCTGCAATGCTGTATCCCCTTATGATGCAGGTGTTGCTCATACTTTCTTTCTTGTTTTCTTATTTTGAGCTATAGAGTCTAAGGTCTTGGATTCTTCATATTTTTGTTTGCTTGTCTTTCAGATCATACCTCGACGATCTAAAGTTCATGAGAAGTCCTCTGTCCCATTCGAGGACAATGTTGATGGAACACGCTCTACTCATGGGATCCATACGCCGTCTAGGGGTCCAGTCCCTGATTGTCTTGGAGTTCCATCGGTTTCCTCTAGTCCTCCCCAGGCCAATATGACAAAAACTGAGTTATATCAGTCGATTCACACGATTGTTCGATTAGTAATTTCTCAAGCTGAGCGTGGTGCATCTTCTACTTTATCTTCTGAGGCCACAAGTATTGTCCAGTTCATGAGGTTGAATATTCTAACTTTTAAGGGTTTTAAGGTAGAGGAGGATCCTCAGGGTATTCTAGATAAGATAAAAAAGATTTTTAGGGTGATACATACCACAAATATGGGTGGTGGAGTTTTCTGCCTACCAGTTGAAGGATGTGGTGCACCCATGGTACGAGGAGTGGCACTGGGCAAGGGGTAATGATGATGAATAATCTCTGTCGGATAATTTCTCTAATGCATTTCTAGACCATTTCTTTTCTTAAAAGTTGAGGGAAGTAAAAGTGGAGGAGTTTGTAAATCTAAAATAAGAGAGGATATCAGTCAAGGAGTATGTCTTAAAATTTCACTAGTTGTCTCGATATGCTTTGGAGATGGTGTCTAATATAAGGGTAGATATGAGAAATTTTACTTCAGGACTGTCTCTTGAGTTGATCCTTGAAAGTAAGGCTTCTTTGCTGACTAAGGACATGGATATCTCTAAGTTTGTTGTTTATAAGCAACAAGTGGAGAAAGAGAAAAGGAAGTAGTTTGAGTTTAGTGAGAGGCAGGGGAACATGTTTAGGCCTTTTGAGCAGAGTGGCAGAGATGGTGGTAAGTGGCAAAAGAAAAAGTAAGGGATTTTTGGTTCTTTTTCCACAGCTAGTTCTCCTTACCCGAAGCCTTTGGGTGATCATCGGTCTCAGCATAATGGTGGGTCCCGAGCACAAGGTGGCTGATATCGCTCATCTAGATCCATCCCACCCTCCTTGTAGATTTTGTGGGCGGTCACACTGTGGGTTTTATGAGGAAGGGAAGAATAAATGTTTTTATTTTGGTCAAATTGGTCACATACAACATGACTGTCATGCTCACTGTGGGTTTTATGAGGAAAGGAAGAATAAATGTTTTTAGTTTGGTCAAATTGGTCTCATATAACATGACTGTCATGCTAGAATGGATTCTAGGGATAACAAGGTTTCGGTTGCCTCTTCATCTGCTCCTTCACCAAAGGGTGCTGCTTCTGCATATATTTCTGCTTCTGGTACCATTACTGACCGAAATCAGTTATATGCTCTTATATCTTATTAGGATTCTAAGGCATCTCCTGATGTTGTCACGGGTAAGTTGAAACTTTTCTCGTATGATGTGTATTATTTACTTTCTCCAAGGTCTACTTTTTCTTATGTGACCCCATTTGTGGCCGTGCATTTTTAGTTTTGGTCCTAAATTTATTTTTGATCCTTTTTCTGTATCTACCTTGGTTGGTGACTCTGTGATTCCTAGAAATGTCTATAGGGTGTGTGTGGTATCTGTTAGTGTTAGAGAAATTCTTGTGGATTTGATAGAGTTAGATATGACTGACTTTGATGTCATATTAGGGATGAATTAGTTGCATTCGTGTTATTCTTCCTTATATTATCGAACCCGTAAGGTCATGTTAAAATTTCCAAATGAGCCGGTTATTGTATTGGAGGGTTTTTTTAGTGCCTAAGAGGAGGTTCTTGTCATATCTTATAGACCAAAAGTTGATCTCTAAAGGGTGTTTGTATCATTTGGTTTGGGTTAAAGATTCTAACTTGGAAGATCTTTCTCTAGAATTCGTTCCTATGGTTGATTAATTTCCTGAGGTTTTCGCTGATGATCTTCTTGGTGTAACTCCTGATAGGGAAATTGATTTGGGGATTGATCTTGTTTCAGACACTCATCCAATTTCTATCGCTGTTTATAGAATGACTTTGGCTGAGTTGAAGAAGCTTAAGGAGCAATTGAAGGATTTCTTAGATAAAAGTTTTATCTATCCTAGTGTGTCTTCTTTAGGTTATTCTATGTTATTTGTGTGTAAGAAGGATGGTTCCCTTTGGATGTGCATTGACTATTGTCAGTTGAATAAAGTGACGATAAAGAATAAGTATCCTCTTCCTAGGATCGATGACTTGTTTGATCAACTTCAAGGTGCAAAGTGTTTTTCTAAGATTGATCTTAGGTCTGGTTATCATCAGCTTAAGATTAGGGAAATGGATATCCCTAAGACTGCCTTTAGGATCTGGTATGGTCACTATGAGTTCCTAGATATGTCTTTAGGGTTGACCAATGATCCAATAGGATTTATGGATTTGATGAATAGGTTTTATATCCTTTTCTAGATTTTTTTCATTATCTTTATTGATGACATCTTGGTCTATTCTAAGAGTAAGGTGGATCATGTCGATCACCTCTGTGCTGTGTTACAGACCTTGAAGGATCATCATTTGTATGCTGAGTTCTCTAAGTGTGAGTTTTGGTTGAAGGCTGTGACTTTGCTAGGTCATGTTATATCTAGTAAGGGTATCATGGTAGAACCATAAAAGGTTACGGTTGTTAAGAAGTGTCCTAGACATGCGACTCCAACCGATATTCGGAGCTTCTTAGGTTGATTAGCTACTATAGAAGATTTGTGGAATGTTTTTTGACTATAGCTGCCCCATTGATTAAGTTGGCCTAGAAGAAGGTCAAGTTCTTGTGGTCGAATGCGTGTGAGGGTAGTTTTGAGAAGTTGAAAGATAAGTTGACTTCAGCTCCAGTTTTGACCCTGCCCGAGGGTAATGATCGTTTCATAGTGTATTGTGATTTTTCTCGTGTTGGGAAGGGTTGTGTGTTGATGCAGCATGGTAGGGTGGTGGTTTATGTTTATATGCAGTTGAAAGTTCATGAGAAGAACTACCCTACTCATGACTTGGAGTAGTTAGCGGTGGTATTTTTGATGAATATTTGACGTCACTATCTCTATGGGGTTCATGTTGACATCTTTTCTGATCATAAGAGCCTGCAATATGTTTTTACTTAGAAAGAGCTAAATCTCAAGCAAAGGAGGTGACTTGAGTTACTGAAGGACTACGATATGAGTCTTCACTACCATCCAAGTAAGGGTAACATTGTTGTTGCTGCTCTTAGTAGGTTATCCATGAGGATTCTGGCTCATGTAGATGAGGATAAGTGGAAGTTAGGGAAGGCCATTCACTGTTTGGCTAGTCTTGGAGTTCGTCTCATGGACTCTAAGGGTGGTGGCGTGTTTGTGCATCTGGTATCACAGTCATATCTTGTTGTTGAGATAAAGGAAAAAACAGATGTTAGATCCTGATTTGATAAAGATTAAGAGTAACATGGGTCAACAAGAGGTTGTTGACTTTGTGATTGGTGGTGATGGTATCCTGAGGCACCAAGGTGGGTTAGGTGTTCCCAACGTCGATGGGTTAAGGGAAAGGATTCTAGTTGAAGCTCATGAATCACATTATGCTATTCATCCTAGCACTACAAATATGTATCATGATCTTAGTGAGTTCTATTGGTGGAACAATATGAAATAAGATGTGGCTAAGTGTATGGTGTGTCAATAAGTAAAAGTTGAGCACATAAGGTCCGATGGTTTATACCAAGAGATTGAGTTTCTCGAATGGAAGTGGGAAATGATTAACATGGATTTCATTATCGATCTTCCTTGGTCTCGGAATCAATGTGATTTGATTTGGGTCATTATGGATAGGATGACCAAGTCCACTCACTTTTTGCCGGTCAGTACTAGTTATTTAGTGGAGGATTATTCTAAGTTATATCTTGCGGGGATTGTGAAGTTGCATGGTGCTTCGGTTTCTATCATTTAGGATCATGGTAATCCGTTCTTATCTCATTTTTGGAAGTTATTTTAGAAAGGTTTGGGAACTAAGGTATGTCTTAGTACTACTTTCTACCCATAGTCAGATGGACAAACGGAGAGGACCTTTCAAATATTGGAAGATATGCTTTATGGTTGCTAGATCGACTATAGTTGGTTTGACCATTCCTTTGATTGAATATGATTATAATAATAGTTATCACTCTAGCATTGGTATGGCTCCTTCTGAGGCAATGTACGATAGGAGATGTCATTCTCCTATTGGGTGGTATGAAGTTGGTAAGGATAAGTTGTTTGGCCTTGATTTTGTTTACCAAGATTTGGAAAAAGTGAAGGTGATTTGTGATAGATTCAAAGCCACTCAAAGTCGCCAAAAGTTCTATGCAGATATAAGGCGTAAGGATTTAGAGTTCAATATTAGCGACTGGGTATTCTTGAAGGTATCTCCCATGAAGGGAGTGATGCAATTTGGTAAGAAGGGGAAGTTGAATTTAAGTCCTTAGTATGTTGGTCCCAACTTGATTTTGAAGAGGATTGGCAATGTTACCTATGAATTAGAGTTGCCTTCTAGTTTGTGCTCTATTAATCCATTTTCTATGTCTCTATATTGAGAAAATGTGTAGGTGATTATTCATCGGTTGTTCCTTTGGAAGGGTTGGGTATTTTAGACTCCTTATTTTTTAAGGTAGTCCTGGTTGAGATCTTGGATCATCAAGTTTGTTGGTTCCAAATAAAGGACGTGGCTTCAGTAAAGGTCCTTTGGAGTAGCCATAAGTCTGAAGAGGCTACTTTGGAAGAGGAAGAGGACATGAAGTCTAAGTATCCATTCCTACTTTCTGCTCTCGAAATTTGTGCTAAAGGTATGTGTTCTTCATCATACTTTTGTTTTCAAACTTAATTAAAGGAAAGGTTGATTTCTTTGCATCTTTGTTTTCTAACATAGTTAAAGGTTAGTTTGATTTATAATGGTGAGTTAAATCGTGCTTGTGCTTTGCTTAACCGTCATTCAAGGATAAATGATCCAAATGGGGGAGAGTTGAAACACCTTGGTTTTGAACCTTAGAAAATTCTTGAACATTGAGCTTCTGGAAATCATACAACTTATGGGTACAGTCATATGATGTTGTATGGGTTAGGGTCCCTTCTCTAATATGTAAATCAGTATAGTTTGGTTGGTTTCTACCCAAGGTTTGAATGGACTTATGTTAGGGTATGAGGTGTACATAGTAATGTCGTATGATGCCCTAAACTTAGCCTAGTGCATTTTGTCTAAGGTACGGGTTAGAGGGTACTTCTCATATGTTAGGATACGAGTTAGAACTTTTTGGTCATATGTTGGTCAGTATGGAGATCCAAGATGATGCTAGGGTACGAGATAAGGGTACCACTCATTCCCTAGGGTACAGTTTGGGGGGATGGGTCGTACCCTCTTGTGACTAAGTTTTCAACTTTTCAGCTGAGGGTATTCTGGATATTTCCCACCCCAAAACCCTTAAGTCCCCATATATTAAAATTTTTTGTGGCCCCTTATAACCTACTATTGAAAGATCAACCACTACAAAAACACTCTAAAAGTTTCTCTTGAAGATTGGGGCTAGGGTTCTTCAAAGGTGTTCATCTTGAGGCATAAAAGTCAAGTTTCTTTCGTGAATCTTCTTGAATAAGGTAAGTGACTCTTCCCTCATTGTTATTTCTCAAATATCATGTGTTTTAAAATGTGATTATGATTCTAAAATGGTGATTTTGTAAACCAAAATTGAGGGTTTTGTTGCATATGATTGAGTAATGTTTACTCTTGGTTTAACTTGTGTTTATACATGTTTTTGGTGATGGTTTGCACATTTGGGTGCTTGAAAATAATGGTTTAACAAATTGTTCATGGGTTACCCTAAACTTGAAGTTTTTAACCTTGATTTTGGCCTCGATAATAGTATGCCCTCAAAGTGTTTGTAAAAATGCCTAAAAGAATAAATTAGTCACATGTTAATGATGTTTTGAACTAAGGCATTGGACTAATGAATATGAATGGTTGGTAAATGGTTTTGTGAAGGCCTTGTTGTCCATGAAATGATCTAAATGGTAACCTTAGTAGTTTATATTGTTAAATGGGTTTGAGTCCCTAAATATTAACTTTATTTATGTCTTTTTTAGATAATGGGTTCGAGTCCCTAAACTTAGAATTTAACAAGTGTCTGTGTTAGACGATGGGTTCGAGTACCAAAGTCAAATAAATGGATGGTTGATTGATGATGGTAATGGCATGTGGTATAATTGCAAGTATTATTGGTATGAAGATACCAACGAAGTGCCTTTAGTTGAGTAATTTTCTTAATAGTTATGTATGCAAAATGATAGTTCTAAATTAGGCTTAATATCGAGATGTGTAGTTGGGCTATGAAATTACAGTTCGAAGGACTAAGACTGGAAACCACACTAGACGGTGCCGGTGTCTTATGATCGGGTGGTTCGAGTCCCCTGAATGAACATATGAATGAGAGGTTCAAGTCCCCTTTACTATATGTATTGGTGTTTAAGTTACCTTGATTATTCTAGAAGGTTTGAGTCCCCCATATAGGCATATATGAATTTGAATATTCTTTTGTTCATGCCGCTACACACATTGTGGCCCTTCCAGCTAGGGGAGAGCTGACCCTATATAGCCTGCGGGTGCGTTATTCAATAGAGGTCATGCTATACAACCTAAGTTAATGATTTCAATATTCATGTTAATCTTGTTCCCTATCCCAACATGGTATAAATATATATGTATATTTATATATTGCATTGATATATTCATTGATTTATTTGTTTTGAACTGTTGGCATTATTTTATCCTTATCCTTTAGTTACATGCCAATGTTCCAACTGATAACCATCTTCAATGTTGTATCCCCATGCGATGCAAGTGTTGGTCATACTACACCTCCAACTAAGTGATCAAACTTCGGGAAAAACATGTATTGACTTGAAGTGGTGAGCTTCCATACTTTGGAAAGATCTATTTTGAGCTTTAGTTTCTTATGTTTTCATTGGTTAGTCTTGGATATTGGTTTGGGCTATGACCGGGGGAATATCTTGATTGGATGTTATTTTTACTTTGAATAGAGGCTTTGTGAGATTACTATGGGTTGGTATGGGCGGTGTCGGCAGTGGTGTCAGTATTAACATTGATATTGGTATTGGGGATGATACCGTATGACTCTATTTGATTTATGATTGTTCCATTTTATTATGGTATGGATATAGACTTGATTATTATTTCAGTTTTGGTTATGGTTGTTGGTTAGACTTGTTTGGGTTGGCCATGGTCATGGACCTATTCTAAAGTATTTGATTTGATAATTACTCTATTTTGTTATATGTTTGAAGTTCATCCGACTCAGGATATATGATTGGAGGTTGGATTGGGCATGGGAGGCGGTCTTCGATCCTTGTTGGACTTACGATGCCTATTACAACAAGGCCCTAATTTGGGTCATGTCAGTGAGGTAAAGATGAAATAGGTCTTGGACCCTATTTTGATGTAGATCAATGATGATGTGGGTCACCAGAAGGTGATAGCTTTTGAGATTTGTGGTGATGGGATCTGAGGTACCAAGGTAGATTGTGTGTTTACGATGTTAATGGATTACAAGGAAGAATTTTTGTTGAAGCTCATAAGTCAAGGTACTTAGTTCATCCTTGTTCGATGAAGATAGACCATGATTTGAAAGAGACCTATTAATGGAATAACATGAAGAGGAAAGTGGCCAATTTATGGCTAAGTGCATGGTGTGTCAACAATCGAATGTCGAGCACTTGAGGCCTGGTGGTTTGTCTCAGGAGATTAAGTTGCTCGTGTGGAAATGGGAAGTGATTAATATGGATTTTGTTACTGGTCTTCCATGGTCTCGCCATTATTTTGATTCAATTTGGGTCATTGTGTATAAGATGACTAAGTCTGCTCACTTCTTTCCAGTGAATACTAACTATTCGTCGGAGGATTATGCTAAGCTCTTCATTGAGGATATCATAAAGTTATATGGTGCTCCAGTTTCCATCATATATGATTGAGCTACTCAGTTTTCATCTCACTTTTGGCGTTTCTTTCAGAGAGGTTTGGGAACTAAGGTGAACCATAGAACCACTTTCCATCCAAAGACAGACGGACTAGCTAAAAAGATAATACAAACTTTGAAGGATATGCTATGGTCTTGTGTGATCAATTTTGGTGGTAGTTGGGCTGACTATTTGTCTCTCATAGAATTTGCTTATAATAATGGCTATCATTCTATTATTGGGATGTCTCCTTTTAAAGCTTTGTATGGTAGGAGATGTATGTCTCCTATTGGATGGTTTGAGGTTGGTGAGAATAGGTTGTATGGTCCTAACTTGGTTCACCAAGCTATGGAAAGGTGAAAGTAATTTGGGATAGGCTTAAGACCGCCTAAAGTCGCCAAAAGTACTATGTGAATGTAAGGTGAAGGGACTTAGAGTTTGATGTGGATTATTTGGTGTTTTTGAAGGTATTTTCCATAAAGGGAGGGAAATAAGTGTAAGATCAGCCCTTGTTATGTTATTCTGTATCGTATTTTGAGGCAAGTGGGCAATGTGGCTTATGAGTTAGAATTTCCTTCAAATTTGGGATCCATCCAGCCAGTCTTCCATGTGTCGATGTTGAAGAAGTGCGTAGGTGATCCTTCCTTGGTTGTTCCTTTAGAGAGTGTGGTTATCTCAGAATCCTTTTCTTAATGCGAGCAAAGGACTTGGCTTTGGTAAAGGATCTATGGAGGAACAAAAAGTGTGAAGAAGATACTAGGGAAAAAAAAGAAGATATGAAGTCAAAATATCTATTCTTGTTTCCCTCTTTGGATTATCATGCTTGAGCTATGTGTATTTCTTAATATCTTTGTTTTCTGTCTTTTTTAAAGGTAAGCGTGGTTGTGTTCGGAGTCAAATCATGCTAATAAATGCCTTGTCCTATCATTCGAGGATGAATGATCCTAAATAGGGGAGGGGGATGCAACACACTAAATTTTTGATGCTTGAAAAATTTCTTAGTCTTATGCTCACTTCCCTGACTACGACTCTCCCTTCGAGTCGTAGGGTGTCATTGCAGGTCATAGGACCCAAGTCGTAGGGTGAATAGTGGAGGTTACCCTTAGTTTCTTCCATGACTATAATTGGCCATAAGGGAGTTGTAATGACTCCTTAGGAGTCATGCTATCTAAGTCGTTTGGTGTCTAGTGTTTGCCCAAAAGGTTTTTGTGTTGACAACGACTGGACCCTATGAGTCGTAGGGTCCATTATGAACTGTAGTGCTCAAGTTGTAGGGTCATCAGTGTGTGAGCCTAAGGAAGTTATCCAGACTATGACTAGATGATAAGAGTTATAGGGAGACCCTACGAGTCGTAAGGTCACCTATAGAGACTAGGCGACAATTTTCAGTCTTTTCATTATGGGCACTTTGGATATTTTCCCTTTTCACCGAAATCATAACCCGTAACTTAAACCCCTTTAGGGTGTCAATATTACTCCAAAAATAATTAAAATAGCTTCTTAAACTGTCTCAATTCCCCAAGGTCAAGGTACTTAGGGTTTCCACAAAGTTGGTCATCTAAGGGCTTAAGGATTGATTTCTCTCCATAAATCTTGGTTTCATGCATGTTACTCTCCCCCAATTCTTATTTTATGAAAAACATGTGTTTTACATGATTTAATTGTATAGTTTTGAATGTGGGTTTTGATGTGGCTGAGGGTTTTGGATTGATTGATCTTTGAATTTCTCTCATGATTTGTATGAGTTTTTCATGGTTTTAATTGAATGCTTTGAACTAGTGGGGTGCGTGGGTGTGGGATTTGGAATGGGGGTCAGGGTAATCCCCCAAATTGATGTTTTAAACTTGGAAATTGGTTTTGAATAATTCTGTTCTCTCAACCCACTTGTGTAAATGGCTTTGAATTGTGGAATTGTCACTTGGTTTTAATTACTTACCTATGTTTTCGCATTGCATAAATGGTTAGTTAAACAATAAACATGGATTTTGAAGGTCTTGTTGGCTATGGTTTGATTTTATGAACAGAGCGGGTCGGTGAATTCCCCCAAGTTAATGTCATTGTTATGGCATAGATATAAACTTGGTGTGCCTTAGCAGTTGATTTTTTGGTTAATAAATGGGTTATGTGAAAATTGCTTTAAATTGGGCTTAATGGGGGTTATCTAGAGAAGTCGTGAAGATGTGGGTCTTCAATGACATATACAGGAAACTCATGTTTGCCAACGTGAGGTTTGGTCTTGATGACCATGTGCTCAATTCGTACTATTGATAAATAATAGTATCTTGGATTGATGTGGGGTCGGGGCATTCCCTGGTATTCCTTGATACCTTCGGTTTGTGCAGCTAACACGCACTGAGGCCCTTTCAGCAGGGGTAGTTGAACCCATATATCCCATGGGTGCATGCTTATGATAGTTGAGCTACATAGTCCAGGATAATATTTTACTATCATGCTAAACCTTGTTTCCTACCCCAGCATCTATTATATATTTATGTATGAATATATGTGAACATGTACAGTGGGTTTGAAATGGATATGACCCGGCATTATATTTTCCCCTATCCCCGAGTTACGTGCTAGTTCTCTGTAATGCCCCAAAATCTAATCCCGAGATGTCACACGTGTACAAGGCTACGAGTAGCCCCAAGCTAACCCTTTAGCCTGCTACTAGGTCTGAACCTTACTTTAAGATAATCTAGTCAAGAAATAATGCTGTATTATACCAAAAATGAAATGATTAAATGGTAGATAATGTCTAAATAACAACTACTAACAGTCTGCAATAAACTAGTAGTTCGACAATCCTCTACTACTAATAAAGAACTAAAGATCCATTGGGATAGACCCCCAACTGACTAGGACTAAACTGAAAATGATAAAACAAAATACTATGAAGACTGGAAATCTGAAAGAGTAGGTCCTCAAACCATGAGGGCTCACCAACTGTGGAAGTGTAGATAGAGATGCTCGAACTACTCACACTACTGATACTGAGCAACTGAACCTACATTAAAGACAACGCAGCAGATAGACGTATATATGGATTAGTACTTTTAGGATGTACTGAGTATATGGGGGTGTAATGCATAAGTAAAGCATCATCATAATTTATAGCCAAAAAATGATGCATGCTAAACGTGAATGGCTCACATGAGCTAGAATGCCTAAAATACTGAAATATGTAATCAGGCATAGCAATTCAAATTTTATAAGTTTAGTGAGCCATAACATTTAGTTCTAAAATCTGATCTTTCTGATAACTACTACCTTATCTTGTCAATTGTAAGGGGAATTACCTTATCTCAAGACTTTAAGAATTCTTAAAACCATAGCCTTCAAAACATAAGATTTTATCTTAAGATTGGAAACAAAAATGACTGTTTTAGGAATAAGGGAGTTCTTTTAGGAACTTGGGACTCAGGGACTTGGGACTCAAGGACTTAGGACACAGGGACTTAGGAATTTCTTCTAACCGACATAAACCATGTGAGCTGTCATGGAGTCCAACGCCTTGCCCATGTTGGGGAGAGCTGTTCTACCCTTGCCATCGGAATAGAACCTTAACTTAAGTGATTACTATCTTAGCCCATTATGGGAAAATTATAAACCTACGGTGGTATGTAGTTCTGGGGCATGAGACCTTGAAATCATACCCAACTCGGTGCTAAATACTACTCCCATACTTATTACTCAGAACTTTTAGGAAATCCATCTTAAAATAGCAAAAAAGGTTTATAATTAAAACTGAATTATGCTTCTCTTTACTTTATATCATAACTTGAGTGAATAATGTGGATTCCTATCTTAACTCAGAATCAAAAGAATCAATCTTTCTTTATCAAAATCTGAAAATACCTAATCAGAGGATGCTTAAATCATAGTCATTCTCAAAATTTCAACATGCAACCTAGGGCATAGTGACCCATGCTTCAATTTCATGTCAAATACCATAAGGTTCATGCTTGATAATACTAATATTTGTAATTCAACTTAAAATATGGAAAATATGACCATACGCATTAATTTTTGAAAGTAGATATGTAATTCAATATCCAAAACACTTAAAATCTCAAAATCATGCAATTAGTAACATTGAGTATAAACCCCCACTTCAATTTCTTAGAAATTATATCAAATTCAGTAACTTGTAATTTAAAAATAATTTTGGGCACAAGGATGAAAGATTTGTCCTTCTCAAACCCCACATACCTTGGACGATGAACTAGAAGAACAAGTTTGCTTTTGGGTCTCTATTTGTGCTCTTGAATGATAATTCTTGGAATCCTTGTGTTAGGAATCTTGAAATCTAGATTTAGTTTGGAAAAGAGTGGTGAAATCTTGGGTTTCTTGAGATTGTTTGTAGAAATTTAGGGTTTATGACAGAGAGAAGTTTTTAGAAAAATAGCATAAGATGCTTGGAATAGTCTTTAATATGATGTTCGGACGATTTTGGAGGCTTGGAAAAAGTCCAAAATACCATTTTAACTTCTGAATGAAACTGGAAAAAATTGAACTGGGGTCCCAATTTTATGGGCCACCGCGATGTGCCACTATCACAGTGGCTCACTAGAAACTGACTAATGGGACTTTGTACGTCTCCATGATGCGGAGCCATCGCATTATCCCACTAGATTAGAACCTGGAACTTCAACGCGATGCGCCACAATCGCGCTAGGCTACTGAAATTTGACAATTGTGAAAATGAACCTCTCTACGATACACCAATATCGCAAACCGCCATTGGAATAGGACAATTGGGAATTTACCCATCTCCCCGATGCACTAAGGGTCTGAATAATGGTGTTTTATGATCAGAACTTAAAATAGCCATAACTTCTTGCCCAGTTATCGGATTTAGGCGAATTATATATCATTGGAAAGCTAATTCAATTTCCTACGTCATGGAAAGAAGTACAAATCTAAAGAATTACACACGAAATAAACATCATTCATTCTAGAAGCTATTCCTTAATGTTTTTGGGATGAGTTTAAGCTAGAAAAAGTTTGGGGTATTACAATATCTCCCCCTTGGAAACATTCGTCCTCGAATGTTACTAGTTAAGCTAAAATATGAGAATATAAGGTAGCATGCATAATTGAAATAAACTGAATAACTGAATCTAAATGTTTCTAAGCTTCTGAATAAATCTGTGAGTGCATGAACTTACATAAAGACGATTATATAGCTGAATATCTAATTAGAAAAGGACTAAATTAAGAAAGAGTATTACCTTTAAATAGATTTGAGTTTACGGAGAAAAGGTGAGGGTACTTGGATCTCATATCTGCTTTGGATTCCCAAGTAGCGCCCTCAACCGACTGGTTCCGCTAAACAACTTTGACCAAGGGAACTTCTTTGTTCCTTAGTCTACGGATCTGATGATCTAAAATCTCAACTAGAATCTTTTCGTATAAAAGACTATTCTGAAAGTCTGAACTCTCTAAAGGAATTACGACTGTGGAGTCACCCACACACTTCTTAAGCATAGAGACGTGAAACACAGGATGAACGCTGACAAGTCTGCGGGCAACTTAAGCTCATAAGCTACTTTCCCAAAACGACTCAGAATTCTATTGGGACCAAAATATTGGGGCCTAAGTTTCACCTTCTTGCCAAATCTCTTCACCCTTTTCATGGGTGAAATCTTTAGATACACCAAATCACCAACCTCAAACTCGAGGTCCCTTCGTCTCACACCTGTATAATATTTCTGGCGACTCTAGGCTATCTTCAATCTTTCTCTAATCTACTTAACCTTCTCCATAACTTCAAATACCACATCAGGCCTAAGTAAAATAGCCTCACCCACTTCAAACAAACCTATAGGTGATTTATATCTCCTCCAATAAAGAGCCTTAAATGGGTCCATCTGGATACTTGAATGATAACTGTTATTATACGCAAACTTAATCAATGGAAAATGCTCATCCCAACTACCTTTGAAATCAAGAGCACATGACCTCAACATATCTTCTAGAGTTTGGATGGTCCTCTCTGCTTGACTATCTGCCTATGGATGAAAGGCGGAACTAAGATGAACTTGGGTGCCGAGACCTTTTTGAAAGGCTTTCTAGAACTGGAAAGTGAACTGAGTACCCCTATTCGAAATGATAAACAAGGGAACTCCATACAATCTGACTAACTCTCAAATATATATCTTAGCATAATCCTCAGCTGTATAGGATGTGTGCACCAGTAAGAAATACGCTGACTTAGTCAATCTATCTATAATAATCCATATCAAATCATGATGACGACACAATTGGGGTAAACCAGTCACAAAATTCATATTCACCTCTTCCCACTTCCAAGTAGGAATACTGAACTCTTGCAACTTACCACCAGGTCTTTGGTGCTCTACCTTAACCTATTGACAAGTTCCACACTTTGCTATAAACTCAGGTATATCCTTCTTCATACCACTCCACCAATAGATTTCCCGCAAGTCACGGTACATCTTGGTAGCACCGGATAAATAGAATATCGCTCACCATGCACTTCAGCCATAATTCTTTTCCTCTGCTCATCAACATAAGGAACACATAATCTATCATAGTACCTTAACACCCCATCTTACCCTTAGGAGAAAACCTCTATCTTTTGGTCTTTAACTAACTCCTTTAGTTTGACCAAATTAGGATCTATGTCTTGCTTCTCCTTCACTTCCAAAACTAGGGAAGATTTGAAACTACTTTGAACCCAAACATTACCTTCAACTGAATCAAGCAACCTAACACCCAATCTAGCTAAACGATGCACTTTTCGAGCTAACTCTTTCTTATCTTTCTCCATATGAGCAACACTGCCTATAGAAAACCTGCTAAGGGCATCTGTCACTACATTGGCCTTGCCTAGATGGTACAATACACTCATATCATAATACTTTAATAACTCCAATCGTCTCCTCTGATGAAGATTCAACTCTCTTTGGGTAAACACTTACCGCATGCTTTTGTGGTCCGTGAACACATCAACATGCACACCATAAAGATAATGTCTCAAGATTTTCAAAGCAAACATCACAACTGATAATTCCAGATCATGGGTTGGGTAATTGTTTTCATGAGGTTTCAACTGTCTAGAGGCGTAGGCTATATCTTTACCTCTCTGCATCAACATACAACCCAAACCAACTCTATAGGAATCACAATAAACAATAAAACCATCTGAACTATCAGGTAATACTAAGGCTGGGGCTGAACTAAGTCGAGTCTTCAACTCCTGAAAACTCTTCTCGTACGAATTTGACCACAGGAACTTAACTTTATTTTGGGTCAATCTAGACATAGAAAATGCAATAGACGAGAAACCTTCAACAAAGCGACGGTAATATCCAGCTAAACCCAAGAAACTCCTAATGTCTGATGGAGAGATAGGTCTATGCCAATTCCTTTCGGCTTCTGTCTTTTGGGGATCAACTTAAATGCCATCGGTGGAGATAACATGACCGATAAAGGCTAGGACCCTAGCCAAAATTCACACTTGCTAAATTTGGTGAATAATTTGTGATCTCTAAGAGTTTGCAAGACAATACTAAGATGTTCTTCATGGTCATCCTTACTACTAGATAAGACAATAATATCATTGATGAAAACTATGACGAATTTGTCTAGATACTGTTTGAACACTCGATTCATGTGGTCCTTAAAAGCTGTTGGAGCATTGGTTAGCCCGAATGACATGACTAGAAACTCAAAATGACCATAACGCTTTCTAAAGGCTATCTTTGGGATATCACTCTCCCTTACTCTAAGCTGATGATAGTCGGATCTAAGGTCTAACTTTGAAAATATCTTTCACCTTGCAATTGATCTAACAAATTATCAATTCTTAGAAGAGGGTACTTGTTCTTGATTGTGACCTTATTTAGCTAACGATAGTCAATGCACATTTGCAAAGAACCATCTTTATTATGCATGAACAGGACAAGAGCGCCCCATGGAGAAACACCGGGCCTTATGAAACCTTTATCTAAAAGATCTTTGAGTTTCTCTTTCAACTTAAGTTTTATGGGAGCCATACGATAGGGAGAAATGGAAATAGGCTGAGTATCAGGAAGAAGATTAATCCCAAATTCTATCTCTCTATCGGGAGGTACCTCTGGGAGATTTTCTGGAAAAACATTAGGAAGCTTATTTACTACACTGACTAACTGAATAGTTAGGGTCTCATACTTAGTGTCTTTAACTCTAACTAGATGGTAAATGCATCCTTTAGAAATCAATTTTCTGGCCTTATGGTAAGATATGAAATGACTTTTGTGAGACACTGAATCACTTGACCACTCAAAGGCTGGCTCTTCAAGAAACAGAAACTTCACCACTCAGGTGAGATAATCTATGGCTGCATAACAAGAATGGAGCCAATCCATACCAAGAATAATATTAAATCAACCATGTCCAACCCTATCAAGTCTGCTAACATGACTCTATGGAGGACAGTGATAGAAAACTTCTTATAAACTCGCTTACCAACAATCGGCTCACCAACAAGGGTGGAAACCAAGAAAGGCTCAGGGATCTTCTCTGAATCTATCTTAAAATTTACAGCAACTAATGGGGTCTCGTAAGAAAAACTCGACCCAGGATCCAATAATACATACACATCAAAATAAAAGACACGAAGCATACCAGTAATGACATATGGTGAATTCTCCTTCTCTTGGCAGGATGGAAAAGCAA
The DNA here is from genome assembly GCA_030864225.1 of Capsicum baccatum var. pendulum. Classification (NCBI taxonomy): domain Eukaryota; kingdom Viridiplantae; phylum Streptophyta; class Magnoliopsida; order Solanales; family Solanaceae; genus Capsicum; species Capsicum baccatum. The sequence goes on along the minus strand of CM061551.1, from coordinate 28,649,376 downwards.
AGAATCTATTCTGGCGCTGACTACTAGCTGTGCTGGATGAAGCACCATGAGGAGGGGCTAGGCGAACTATGAGAGCTGGTGCACTGAAAGTTTAAGTCTGGGGGCGAATATCTCGGCTTCCCTGCTTAACATATAGATACTCTCTAAGTCTATGACCACACTTGCCATAACCAAAACAACCCTTCTGCTTGGCCAAGCACTCACCAGGATGGGCCCTACCACACTTAGCACATGTGGGATAACTGGGTCTACCACTTACACCGTTCTGAGATTTGGACATAGAGGACTTACCCCACTATTCCAGTCTATCTCTGGGTGTAGGAGCACTGGCTAAATAAGGTATGGGCATAGCTGAATGGTTCTTCAATAAGGGCAATTCCCTTCATGGGATCTAGTCCGACCATACTCAAACCATCCAGTTCTAGCCTTCTTATTAAACCTATCCCTTCTCTTTAAATTTTATGCTTCAATCTATTGAGCATGTGTCATCAACTTAGCAAGGTCCATATCTCCAATAAGCATGGTAGTCCTACACTCCTTGACTACCAATCCTGACACCCTAATAACAAACTTACTCATACTGGTCCTAGTGTCCGCTATCAAATCAGGAGCATACTTAGATAGCTTGCTGAACTTAAGGCAGTACTCCTTTTGTATTATCATGCCCTGCTTTAGGTTTATGAACTCTTTGACCTTGGATTCCCATTGCTCACACGGAAAGAACCTATCTAGAAAAGCATCCTGAAATACCTGCAACTCATGGGAGCTGCATCCTTACCCCTACTTTTCTTCCACATGACCACCCAATCATAAGAAACATCTTTCAAATCATAAGAGGCCAATTCTATACTTTCTTATTCAGTTACATGCATAACTTGGGTGATCTTTTTCACCTCATCAAGATATAAATGTGGGTCCTCACCTACTTTTAACCCAAAGAATTTGGGTGGATTCATCCTCAAAAAGTCATGAATTCTGGATGCGGATACATCACCCCCTTGTTGATACAGAGAAGTAGCCTGATTATTGGATTGAACAGTAGCAGTCACCGCTTAGATTAACGTCTGAAAGGTAGCCTGAAATTCAGAATGAGGCATATTCTTATTCGGGAGATCAACAGGTTAGGGTAGCTGATTATCATTCCTATGGGCATTAGCTCTTCGAGGAGGCATATTCTGTCATAAAAGAGCATGAGTTAATAGAAGATAGAGACAGCTGTAAGCACGATGGATTCTGAAAGAAAGAGAGGATTTTCCTAAAAATATCCCGTAGCCTCTTGCTCATAGATGTGGCGCACTTCACACCGATGATCAAGACTCTACATAACGTGGCTTGTATGAATTCCTAGGACTCTTTAAACCTTAGGCTCTGATACCAAGTTTGTAATGCCCAAAATGTAATCCCAAGATGTCACATGATGCTTAAGGCTATAAGTAGCCACAAGCTAACCCTTTAGCCTGCTACTAGGTCTGAACCTTACTTTAAGATAATCTAGTCAAGAAGTAATGCTGTATTATACCAAAACTAAAATGAATAAATGGTAGATAATGTCTGACTAACAACTATTGACAGTTTGTAATAAACTCATAATCCGGCAAGCCTCTACTACTAATAAAGGACTAGAGAGCCATCGGGACAGACCCCCAACTAAATCAGACTAAACTAAAATTGATAAATCAAAATACTATGAAGACTGGAAATCTGAAAGAGTAGGTCCTCGAACCATGAGGATTCACCATCTGTGGAAGTATAGATAGAGATGCTCGAACTACTCACGCTGCTGATAGTGAGCACTTGAACCTACATTATAAGACAATGCAATACATAAATGTATATGTGGATCAGTACTTTGAGGATGTACTGAGTATATGGGGGTGTAATGCATAAGTAAATCATCATTATAATTTATAGCCAAAAAATAACGCGTGCTAAATGTGAATGGCTCACATGAGTTGGAATGTCTAAAATACTGATATATGTAATCAGGCATAGCAATTTAAACTTTATAAGTTTAGTGAGCCATAACGTTTATTTCCAAAATCCGATCTTTTTGAAAACTACTACCTTATCTTGTCAACTGTAAGGGGAGTTACCTTATCTCAAGACTTTAAGAATTCTTAAAACCATAGCCTTCAAAACATAATCTTTTATCTTAAGACTTGAAGCAAAAAGACTGTTTTAGGAATAAGGGACTTCTTTTAGGAACTTAGGACTCAAAGACTTGGGACTCAGGGACTTGGGACTCAGGGACTTGGGAGTTTTTTCTAACCGACTTAAACCATGTGAGCTGACATGGTGTCCAACGTATTGCCCACATTGGGGAGAGCTATTCTACCCTTGCTATCAGAATAGAACCTTAACTTAAGTGATCACTATCTTAGCCCATTATGGGCAAATCAGAAACCTATGGTGGCATGTAGTTCTAGAGAATGAGACCTTGGAATCATACCCAACTCAGTGCTAAATACAGCTTCCATACTTATTGCTAAAAACTTTTAGGACATCCACCTTAAAATAACAAAAAGGTTTATAATTAAAAATGATTTATGCTTCTCTTTACTTTATATCATAACTTGAGTGAATAATATGGATTCCTAGCTTGACTTAGAATCAAAAGAATCAATCTTTCTTTATCAAAATATGAAAATAGCTAATCGTAGGATGCTTAAATCATAGTCATTCTCAAAATTTCAACGTACAACCTAGGGCTTAGTGACCCATGCTTCAATTTCATGTCAAGCACCATAAGGTTCATGCTTGATAATACAAATATTCATAATTCTACTTAAAATCTGGAAAATATGATCATACACATTCATTTTTAATAGTAGACATGTAATTGAATATCCAAATCACTTAAAATCTCAAAATCATGCAATTAGAAACATTGGGTATAAACCCTAACTTCAATTTCATAGAAATCATATCAAATTCAGTAACTTGTAATTTAAAATAAGTTTTGGGTACAAGGACAAAAGATTTGTCCTTGCTCAAATCCCATATACCTTAGAAGATGAGCTAGAAGAACAAGTTTGCTTTTGGAAGATGAACTAGAAGAACAAGTTTGCTTTTGGGACTCTATTTATGCTCTTGGATGATAATTCTTGGAATCCTTATGTTGGGAATCTTGAAATCTTGATTTAGTTTGGAAAAGAGTGGTGAAATCTTGGGTTTATTGAAGCTTAGGGTTTATACTAGAGAGAAGTTTTGAGAAAAATAGCATAAGATGCTTGGAATATCCTTGAATCTGATGTTTGGACGATTTTGGAGGCTTGGAAAAAGACCAAAATACTATTTTTAACTTCTGAACGAAACTGAGAAAAATTAAACTGGGGTCCCAATTTTATGGGTCACCGCGATGTGCCACTATCATGGTTGCTCATTGGAAACTGATGAATAGGAATTTGCGGGTCTCCACGATGCAGAGCCATCACATTTCCCCATTGGATTGGGACCTAGAACTTGAACGCGACGTGCCATAATTGCGCTAGGCTACTGGAATTCAACAATTATGGAAATGAACCTCTCCGTGATATGCCAATATCGCAGAGGGCCACTGGAATGAGACAATTGGTAATTTACCTATCTCTGCGATGCGCTAAGGGTTTGAATGATAGTGTTTTACGACCAGAACTTAAAATAGCCATAACTTCTTGCCCGATTATTGGATTTAGGAAAATCTTATATCGTTGGAAAGCTAATTAAGTTTTCTATGCCATGGAAAGTCCAAATATAAATAATTACACATGAAATAAACATCATTAACTCTAGAAGATATTCTTTGACATTTTTGGGACGAGTTTAAGCTAGAAAAAGTTTGGGGTATTACATGCTCAACCCACTAACCATGTCCAGACGCTGTATCCCCACATGATATAGGAATTTGAGATACTTGTACTTTTCCTGCACAGTGTTAGGGGGACAATAATGTTGGACTCCATGACTGCTCACATGGTTTATGTTGGTTAGAAGAACCTCCCTACTAGTAAAGAAAAGCTTTGAAAGAATTCCCTTCAGATAAAAGATAAAGTACTTTCTTAAAGCCTTCAGATAAAGCATTTTCCATTCAGAATAGGATTCCAATTTCTAAACCCTTTAAGATAAAGTATTTCCATACAAAGTTACAGATTTTACTTAGCCTATATGATTTGAGAATAAGAACAAAATACAAATTTCAGAACTAAGGGTAATGACTCACAAGATTTATAATATACGTTTTATTATTCATGATTTAGGATCTTCAATTTTCAGACTACTCAAGCCTATGTATGTCATTTACCTTTAGCATGCATGATTTTATAAATTATGATGATATTGTTTACTTATTGAATTCACCCCATATAGTCAGTACATCCACAAAGTACTGATCCACATATATGCCTTTGTGCTACATTGTCTCATAATATAGGTTCAGGTGCTCAGTCTCAGCAGCATGAGTGATTTTTGAGCATCTCATCTACATCTCTGCAGTTGGTGAGTCCTCATAGTTTTGGGACTTATCTATTCATATTTTTAGTTATTAGTAGACACTTTATTATTTATTTCAGAAAGTTTAAGTCAGCTGGGGCCTGTCCCAGTAACTCTCTAGATTCAGCCAGTAGAGGCTTGTCGGACTACTAGATTCAGTTTTAGATTTTAGTTACAGTATTCAGATTTTTAGTATTTTCTTATTCAGACAGTTTTTTGCATTTATTATGATTTTTCATTTATAGTTTCCCTATTTTGAGATTCAAATTTAGTAAAGGCAGCCAAAGTTAGCTTAGGACTACTTGTAGTTCGTAGCACTGTGTGGCATCCCAAGAATCAAATTTTGGGGTGTTACAACATTCGTTCCTATACATCGCCTATCCCTAGTATAATTATTTATCTCTTGAATCTATCGGTCTTATGGGGGTTGTACAGGTACAAGTTATAGTTATCGTTTGGTGAGTGTTTTATTGTATATTTTGAGTTTATGGGGGCTCTATTAGGTTATTATTTGTATGCCTAACTGATTAGATTATTTTTGTTGGGATATTATTATATGATTCATGGTAGGCTAGTTATGGACTGGTTTCTCAGGTTGTTGGTAGGTTTCTAATCCTTTACTCCTTTTATGGTAGGATTTAGTATTTCTAGGTTTCCTTATAATTATTTTCTTTGAGTAGTGACCCTAATTATGCATGGCTCTCATGTCACTTATGATCCTTGAGATGTTATAATAGTTCCCTCAAAGTAGTATCTTTGGTTTGGTGGTTGGTGTAATGTTGTTATGCATATATAACACGCACACACACACATACACACACAAGCACACACACACACACATATATATATATATACATATATATATATATATTTGTGTTAATGTCTTAATTTATGAAATCTCATTTTTATGTGTTTTCACCATTTTCCCTTCTCCATAGTTATTACATATTTATTTTGGGCTGGAGATGGTTGACACTATTCCTAATACGACTAGGAGTGATTTTAATGAGTTTGTGGTTTTTAGAGATTTAAAAAGCCATATAATTGACAGAAGTTAATATTTCTTGTTCTGAATATCACATGTGATTTAGACAGTTTCATTAGGTCTGAAATGTCAAATTTGGGTTAGTAGCATGGCTGGCTTAGGTTTGAGACCTTTATTTTTCATTTTTACCCTTTATTTGAAAAATAGTGAAAAAGGGGACCCCGAGGGTTAATTTATTGAAAGAAATCTTTTTTTTAAAATCTAATATCTCTATTGATTTTGGAGAATTAAAAATAGCTTGGTAGCATATACGATTTGTTTCTTTAGGCCCCAAATGAATTTTGAGGGTCCATTTGGAGAATTCAAAGCTATGCAAAATCATCATTTTTGCTGATATTTAGTGCATGCCAAATCCTTCTTTGCAAATGTGGGCCTTTGGTTGCGAATGAAGAGAAAGATATTTTCCTTCATCACGAACAAAATAAAGCTATCATAAATGCGATGGTCCAGGTCATGGAATTTCATAAATGTGAAGCCTTAACTGTGAACTCAAAGGCGAATTGGTTGGCCTGGTCAAAGTAGACCCTCGCATATGCAAAAGGTTGATCATGTTTGCGAGATACCATTCACAAAAAAATATAAATACCTCATTTTTGTAATTTTTACCTTTTCTAGATCTCCAAGCTTCGAAAAGAGGCGATTTCTTAGGAGTTTCTCACCATTCTTGCTTGGGTAAACTCTGAAATCATATTTTCATTGTTTCCCATTGTTTACATCTTTGAAAATATCTTTAATCATGATTTTTAAATTGAATTTTGTGGTTATATCAATAAATCTTAAAAATAATTTTTCATTGATTTGGACCTCATTTTAAACCCATTTTCTCATGCGATTTCAACTATAGACTCTTATAACATTGAGGAATGAATTTGTAAAACAAAATTCTAATTTTACCCTTTTGTTTTCAAACTCATTTTTTGAATCCATTTTGGACACGACCCAAATATAGATAATATGGGTATCAATAGCTCTTTTCAATGTATATATATATATTTTTGAATATTTTAGTTAGTAAGGGAAATCTCCATATTGAAGAACTTTAGGCCAATATTTTTTCATTCAAGGTAAGTTATGACTTAACTTTTTTTATATTGATATAGGTAGTTTGGATGATATGTATTGGAAAAAATAACCATAGGGTTTGTTTATTTAGAGTTGTTACTGTTGTTTGTGAATTTGGGGATTATTTGACATCATTGAACTTATCTATGCATTGAACTTATCTATGCATTTAAATTCTTTTAGTTTAGATTTAATGTAGTGCACGAGCTTGAATTGTTATTATAGGACTTATTGAGCATTAATTGCCTTTATCATGTAGAAATGCTTGAGTTAGAGGTTGTTATGATCTTAATGATGTCTTACATACATATTTGTTCTGATAATGCCTAACTTAAGTTGATAATCATGAATTATGAACATATTGAGTTGACATCTAGGCTCACTTATATACATGTTAGATGGATTGGATATCTTCATATTGAGATGATTGTGAGCATTACATCATCATTCCATATGTATACACATTCATGAGGTACTAGTACTATTAAGAAACATTATTTTTAAAAGAAAATGAGATATTTTTACAAAAACACTTTCTGTGAACATGAGCAAAAGAAGTGGCTTGATATGTTGAGATATGACTTATTGTATATCAGTTGCCAAACCCCCATGGGTCCTATCTTGGGAGTTGCGAGTTTGGTAGGTATATACAGAAAGTCATGTGATGACTTTCACCATTCTATTCCATCATCATTGTATTGCATTGCATTTTCATCTTTTGTGATTCCTTATATAACAACCATTTTTGTCATTATGTATAAGCCTCCCATCGAAATTTTCATGTTAAAATTCTTCCTGGTTTTGAAGTTACAAATTTTAGGCTCGACTAGTTTCGTGCAAAATTGGAGTAAGGTTTGGTCTAGAAAAAATTTGAGAATTATTTAGGAAATTTTGTGGGTTTTGATTTCATTTCTTGTTAGCTAAGACAATAATGAACCTATAGAAATTTATGGAATCAAATTTTGGGTAAGTAGAACACTTTGAATTAATCTTAGCATAAAGGGCATCATTTAAAATGTCCCTGCTTTTAGGTGTGTTGAAAAAAGTGAGATTTGGGCGAGACTGGACATTTTGGCCTATCAACACTGCTATAACAGAAAAGTTTTTTCTATAATGAAAATCATACTTGGTCAGCGTTGGCTATAGCGGTAGGCTCCGTTATAGTAACGTCACTATAGCGGCAATATTTGTAGCTTAATTAAAAAATTTCTCCAAAATAGTTTATTTTTCTAAAAATCATTTTGGGGCAAAAGGGGAGTAATTTTGGGCGATTTACGCTAGATTTTCTTTATTTGGGTTTGTAAAGGTAAGGAATTCATTTCCGCTAGCTTGTGATTGATAATTAAGCGAGATATTGCTAAATTACGGAGTTCAGTGATGGTTTTATGGTTGATTTTGGTTATTTCTTGTGCAAGGAAGGAAATTATCTAATAAGTTAATTGATTTTGATTATTAACAGTTAATTTACCCTTGAGTTTCATTAATTCATTAATTAATCCATGGAATTGGTAGTGTTAGGTGAATTATGGTAGAACACCCTAGAATAGGATGGGACTGATCATGATCTTGACCTTAGGGGTTGCGTGTGAGTTTTAATTCCCAACATGGTAGGTCATTTCATCAATTATATGTTTATATGCATATTCTAGACCAAGAGCAAGCGAAAATTGGATGGAAGGGCAAAACTCTAACTTAGAGGAGTTGTGCAAGCTTGGTTTGAGATAGGTGATGGTATTGTAGTTTAATCCAATAATCCAATATGTTCATGTTAACTACTTTATAATGAGGCTCATTAGTGCATGTTGTTTTATGTGGTCAGTGCAAATAATTTTTAGGTTGTTATAGGATTCTCGACCTACCTCATTGCTAAAGGTAAGATGTTTCGATATTTGGAATGTTCCCATAGATTATTGGTGAAACATGGTTGGAGGACATTTATGTCTAGGGTTTAGAACATGGATAAAAATTATCCCATGAAGGTCATGGCTAGAGGGTGGGCGTATTACCTATAGCATATATGTACTAGGGCTAGGTAAGTTTGATAAGTCCATGAGTGATACGAGGAATGTATTTATTAGGTTGATAATTGTCTAATTTCTTGACTCATATTGACTAAACTTGACTTGGTCTATAAAACTTCAAATTTTTGGCCCCAAAAAATTATTGAGTTTTAGGCTCACTGTCTAGGTCACGACTCGTGGTGATGAGTCGTGAGATATGGTTAGAAGTCGTAGGACCCTGGTCATAACCAAATTAGAAACTTATTGGCAAGGTTCTTCTATGAGTACGAGTGGCACGCTATGAGCCATGAGGATATGTTACGAGTCGTAAGTTCAAATCGTAGGATGTATAGTGTTCAATTCTTTTGGGTTCTGCGTTGCTCACGACTAGACCTTACGAGTCATAATATTTCCTTATGAATGAGTTGGTAGAGTCGTAAGGTGGGAAGTGTATGGGGGTACTAGTCATTGTCTTGGTTACAACTCATGCTCACGAGTCATAAGGTGTGGGTACGAGGCAAGGGGTCGACACGTAGCCAAAGACATCTTTTTACAGCTTTTAAGTTGAAGGCATTCTAGACATTTTCCCTCTTGCCCAACTTAAAACCCACGTCTTATAACTTCGTTAGGGCATCATTAGCTATCAGAAATACATCAAATAACCTCTCAGAATACTCCTAAATCCTGAAGGTCAAGAATACTTGGAGTTTTTAGAAGGTTGATTAATTAGGGATATCAAGGGTGATTTATTGCTGTACTTCTTGATGATTAAGGCATGCTAATCTCCCTTATTGCTAATTTTGCAAAATCATGCAATTTAAAGTATGGTTCATAAGATTATTGCATTGATTTTGAGAATAAATGTTATTTTTTTTGAATGTTCAGAATTGAATAATGTTTCTCATGGCCATATATATATATATATATATATATGATTTTTTATGCTTTTAATATGGTTTTGAACTTGTGGGTGCATAGGAATGGTGAATGAACTAGGGAATTATGATTTTCTCAAACTTGTGACTTTTGAAGTAGTTATAACCCTAACCCCATGATGTGAAATTGGTTTTAGTTATGTGAACTATGGTAATTTATAAAAAAACTAAACTAGTCTTTAACTATTGCACAATATAAAGAAGACAAAGGTTTAGTGGACCCTTGTACTATGTCCGTTTTGTAATGTGGATACTCCTACTTACATGTTTGTCATCTGGACTCTTGAACCCATTTAAAAGCAACATTTTAAATCCTTTGACCGTTGACTGGTCCTATGTGGCATTAAAATGTCTGACTAGGATGAGGCGCGTGAGTGGGGTCAAATTTTTGGTCAGCTTTATATTAAAATAATTAAATAAAAATAAAAATAATACTAAAACTAAAAAAATTTAAAAAGGGTCTTTTTTCCCTCTATCTATTTTAATTTAAAAATATTTTTTAAAGTTTAAAAATAATAAATTTAAAAGTAAAATAAAAAGCGCTCCCTCCCTCCCCACCCCACCCCATCTCAGCCCTCCACCCCACCCCACCCTACCCTACCCCAATACTCTTCCAGCCCCCCACCTCACCCCATCACCCATACAACCCCTCTCCACCCTACTACACCTCACCCAACCCCGCCCAGCCCCTCCTCACCCTATCTCCAGCCCCTTCCAGCACCCTACCTCACCCCAGCCTACCCCCATGCCTCTACACCCCACCCAGCCTCATCCAGACCCATCCATCCCATCCCCACCCCACCTCCAGCCCGTTCCATCCCACCTACCCCACCCCGATACTCGTCCAGCCCCCCCAGCACCACCTTCAGTTTTTATTTTTTATTTTAATTTTTGATCTCAATTCAAATCTTTTCATATTTTTTTGAATTAAAATTTGAAATATTTATATTTTTTGGGGGATTAAAATTTAAATTTGAATTGAAAGTGAGTGATAGTGGACATTGAAAAAAATTTAGTGAATTTCGCTTGAAAAAAATTAAACTTTTTATGAATTTGTTAAAGATATTCAAATTTATAAATAGAAAATTCATTATGTTTGTATATATGAATTTATAGTTAAAAATTTAAATTAATTGGATAAGAATTTTAATTATTTGAAATGAATTTAATGTTTAATTTGTGAGCAAAAATAAAAACATGATTATTCAAATTTTTCTACAATTTATAAATTTTTCTTATTTAGTTAAATTAATTTTAATATTTAATTTTCTATGTAGCAGTTTTAAAAATGACTTAGAATTTAATGTAATACTTAAAAATGACATGGCAGATGACATGGCAGACATGACAACTAACGTGGCAGCAGACGTGGGAAGAGTGTGTTACACTCACCAAAAAAGTGTTTAAAATATTGATTTTTAATGGGTTCAAGGGTCCAGATGCCAAGCATGTAAGTAGAAGTGTTCAACTTACAAAACCGACATAGTACAGGGGTCCACCGAACTATTTTGCCTATAAATAAGTATTTGGAATGCAATGATATGATTTGATGAACAAAGGGAGTCGGTGTTCCCCAATATGTATTAATGAACAAAATGAGTTGTTCTCCCCAAGTTAATGAAAATTTTTTCGCATGATGTGTTACTTTGCAAGTGTAGTTTGTATTACGATACCAACAATGTATGCCTAAAAAGTGTATTGAGGTTCATTGAATAGGAATGTGTGACAATTATTTTAATTGGCTCTAATAAGGGTTGTGTAGCTAAGTCGTGAAAGTGGAGGTCTGAGTGACCGACACTGAAAATCGTATTTACCGATCTGTGGGTCGAAGTGACTAGGGAGGTTTGAGTCTCCCTTATTATTATTTCATGATTAGGGAGGCCAAGTGCCCCGTAAATCATTATATGATAGGGTTCTTAAGTCATCTTGGTATATGTTGGAGGATTTGAGTCCCCCATGTGCATATTTATGAGATTAATCTCCGATTTGTGCGGCTACACATACTAGGACTCGGCCAAGGGGTGAGAGCTGGGGACTATATAGCTCGTGGATACTATTATATGATGGTTAAGCAACACAATCCGGACTAAAGTTTTGGGAAGCAAGTTAATCCTTGTTCCTTATCTCGGTATCTGATATATATATATATATATATATATATATATATATATATATATATATATATATGTTTATGCATTAAAATATTCACATTATTTTTGAATGATTTTATGCTGTTGATCATATCATTATATTATACTTATCCCCAAGTTTCATGCTAGCGTTCACACCACTAACCGTCTTCGGATGCTGTACCCCAACGCGATGCAGGAATTAGTCATACTTCTTCTCCTCCTGCTCAGTGACTAGGTGATTCGAGGCCATTTTTTAAGTTAGACTGAAGTGGTGAGCTTCCATAATTTGGAGGATTCCATTTCTTGCTATGGATTACTTTACAAATTTAATATTCCTTTAGTCTTAATTTTGGCTATGTTCGGGGGCTTGTCACGATTAAATCTTCTATGGTTTTGATTAGAGGCTTTGTCGAACTACTGTAGGCATGGGTGGTGTTAGAATTGGTACTAGTATTGGTATTGGTATTCGCATTGATACTGGTATCGGTTGGTTTTGGTATTGGACTTATTATAATGTCCTTAAATTGATATTCTTTTATCTTGTTATATGTTTGCATTTTAGCCGACCTCAGGGTGTGGTGTGTTTGGTTTGGTTAGGTGCAGGGTGTGATCTCCGCATACACACAGGACTTGAGATATCCGTCACAGCTAGGCCCTGGTTCGGGTCGTGACATGGTGATAATTCGTTGACTTGTTAGGTTTATTCCTAAATTGTGAAATTGTAGTTTGTTAAGTAAATGTTGTTTGAGCATGGATTAACCTGTCATACTATGTTTTAGTTAAATATTTATATTCTCATCTTGGGCTGGACAAATGATCCTACCAGTACACTATTGTTTCTATTATGCTGTTATTGCACAAACTCTTACTTTTGTCTGTGTAGCGCATATTCCAGTGGCTCATACACGGCCTAACTTGTGCTTCCAGTGGCTGGTTCCAGTTTTTAGGATGAGCAGTATGTTTTGGGCTACCATGGAATCTCTCTTCTTTGAAATAGTTCTTAACTTTTGGACTTATGTGTACATTTTAGTTTTTGGGATTGTATCACCTACTTGATGATCTTTAGTAGTTTTGGTATGGATGAATTTCGATTTCTAAGGGTGGTTTACTTAAGTATAATGGTCTCTAATTTGTTGTACTGATGTTATGATTTGGGATTGTATATTTCTACTTATGTATTAGTTTTATTATCTCTTTAAGTGTTGACTTTCGAAAAGTGTTTTAGGGTAGATAGTTCTCCCACTAGGTCAGCAGTGTGGGTGTCTGTCACGACCCAAAAACCAGGGGTAATGATGGCACTTGTTGCGACAAGACTTGACAAGTAAGCCTATCAACCAAACTAATGTGAAATGAAAGATAATACCAAAACCTAAGGCAAGACTCTTCGAACAGAGTCGAACCATACATATATAGCAAAAACGAGAGATACACAACCAAAGATACCATACAATATCTCAAAACTTGTTGTTATAGTGTAAGAACTAACAAATATAACTCGAATGTCAAAGATACACTAATAGTCCAAAAAGGATCAAAATTTGTCTCAGAATACTAAATAATACATGAAGATAGATATGAAGAGGTAGTAGGTCAATCCCTGAAGCGTAGGACGTCCTCTACCTCGAATATACTATAAAAATACCATGTGAATCAACTGTTGTACGATACACTCGTACTTGGATCTGCACTAAAAGGGTGTAGTAGGGATTAGTATGGTTCACTTGTACTCAGTAGGTAGCATAGGTCAACTGAGTAAAGAAGAAAATAAAACATATAAAACACAAACTATGGGCACATCCCAAAAGGTAGATCATACATCTCCCCTAACAATTCTAATATATACATATATAATAAGTACTAATACTAGAAGAAAACATAAGTATACACATGTACCAAGTACAAGTAGGGGAAAGGAATACAAATAGACAGATATCGCATCAAGAACTAAAACACAACACAGATTGATCACAATATAAATGGAATATAATGAAGATGATGATAATGGCGATACACAATGTCGTTACACAACCTCTGTATATACCTACCTAGTTGTACTCTCAAAGTAGGACCCATGGGGGGTTCGTCAACTCATATACTACCAATATCCTACATCAACTCATATACTACGAATATCCTACACCAATATCCCTAACTCCTCCCCAACACAAAAATTGTTAAGGGTTTTTAAAGATGTCACCTTTCTTGCTAGAAAAGGACAATATTTCCATGGTGGTACCAGTGTTTAATGAATGAATATGATATAAAGGTGTAATTCTCACAACCAACCAAAAATGGGAATATCCAATATCCAACCGGTATACCAACCATTTGAGCCAAAAAACCACTCAAATCAACCAACCATCCATGATCCAATATAATCCCTAAACCATCAAGTGAAACATGCGAGCAAATATAATTGATACCTTATGAATCTCAAAATCTAGGTTTTTTCCCACCAAAAAAGTGAAATCAAGCATACATATATCTATCTATAACAGGTTAACAACATAATGCAAGATCCCACATAGTCACTCATAACAAATAATATCTCAAACCACCAAATATTATCCACATAGGCCCTCACACGGGCACATAAATCACATAAACACATTTTCCATTATACAATACCACACCCATAGCATGCTTTAACATCATTATGAACTGCATAATCCAGTTTGATGAGAGTGAAGACATAACCTACCTGAAATGCTGATATTGGTACAATAGGTCTTTACACTGAGCTTTCACGTCATGCATGGACCCAAAATCATCTAAAACATATAAATATTGGATCTTCACGTCAAAAGAAAGACAATGATACTCATATTTCCTACTTTTAAAGTGGGGTTAAAACGGACCTCTAAAATGAATTTTCGAAAAAGATGGGTAGAACTGAAATTTTAGTACAAAAACATATTTAGCAAGATAAAAGGAGCTCATAGGAGAAAACACAACTAAAATGGGTTTTAATCAAAAAAATCCTAATTTGGGCCTTCCGGGCCAAAATTCCTAAATACCCACTTTAAGTCATAGTTTAAACCAGAATTAAATGATAAAATCAGAGAAAAATAATTGAAATAGGGATTTCGAGCTTACCCAAGTTTAAAAATAGAAGAAAATTCCCAAAAACTCAAACCCAAAGCTCCAAGTCTTGAAAATGGTGTAAAAATCTCAAAAAATAGGAAAATAATCCGCCTAGACATCGCTAGGCGACTACCAGGTCGCTTATGTGGATATCGCTTAAGTGACCAGGCGTCACTTAACCCAAACCACCTTATCGCATAAGCAACTTGGCTGTCACTTAAGAGATAGGTGTCTGGCATGCCAGTGTTTCTTAAGAGACTAGGACGTTGCTTAACCGACAATTACCTAAGCGAGCCTAGTGTCGCTTAGGCGACACTTTGGCTGTCCGTCGATGTCGCTTAAGAAACCAAAACATCACTTAAGCAAGTGAACCGACTGGAGGCTTGAAGAATTCCAAGTCTCTACGGACCCTTTAATATTCATACATAATCCCAAGTATACAAAAAAACTTTGCTACCCTACTAAATTCGATGCTCCGAACTCAATGGAGATATCTGGCTTTTGAAAAGACGTTATTTTCATGAAATTGACCTCAAAACCCAATTCACAACTTTTATAATTGAGGATCAAAATGAGATATAAAAGTCAAAAAATTACACCAACCATGTTACCCACCTAAAATCAACTAGAATTAATTCAATATCATATTGAATAATCTAGATTCTAGAGTTCTAGATTTGTTGGTGTAGTTCGTTTTGCCATCCGACACATAAATCAATAAATGTTACTTGAAGTCAACTATAAGGCTTTTCAAGTCACCAAATACCACAAACTTGCATAAATCACATCAAAATACATTAGGAACCATGCCAATCATTTCCATATCCTTAAAATATCACAAAGCAACCATGAGGAGTGGTAAAATGGTCAAACATACATAAATAATCATTTCACAAAAATCATCAAAAATCAAATCATTATATCATCCACCATAAAAAATCTTGTTCGTCCTCGAAATAAAGGCAAGGGAAATACCTGAATCAATGAAAAGCTAAGGATAACTTCCATGTATATAAGATTTGACCTCCCAAGTAGCCTCATATATAGGTCGATGACTCTACTGGATCTTAACCACCAAATTATCTCTAGATCATAGTCGTCTAACATTCTTTGCTAAAATGGAGATGGGCTCCTCAACAAAATACTACCTCTCATCTAACTATATTGAATCCCAATGAATGACATGAGACTTATTTGGAATGTAATGCTAAAGTATGAAAATTATAAATGGGGCAATACTAACTCATAAGCCACATCCCCAATAGTCTGAAAAATCTCAAGAGATCCAATAGACTAGGAACTAATCTTGCCCCTCTTCTTAAACGTCACCATGCCTTTCATGTGCGACACATAAAGGAATACTCAATCACCAACACTAAATCTTAAAAAAAAAATTACGATATGTGTAGCACTTTTTTCTACTCTGAAACACTCAAAGTCTATCTTGAATGATTCAAACTCTATTCAAGGACTCACGAAGTAAGTCCGCACCTCGATATCTAATCTTAAAAACCTCAAAACAATCAATTCGAGAGAGACAATGCCTACCATACAAAGCCTCAAAAAGATCCATCTCAATACTGGAATGGTGGTTAGTATTATATGCAAACTTTATCAAAGCTATATACTGCTTCCACTGACCAATAAAACCTGTGACACAAGCGTGAAGCATATCCTCCAAAACCTAAATAGTCTGCTTTGATTGATCATCATTTTGGGGATGTAATGATGTACTAAGATAAACTCAGATACCTAGCTTCTCCTGAAAATTCTTCCCAAAGTGAAATATAAACACTAAACCTCGATCTGAGATGATAGATACTAGCACACGATGAAGATAAACTATCTCACGAATGTAGATATGGTCCAACCTCTCAGCACTGAAGAAAACCTAAACTAATATGAAATAAACAAATTTGGTCAATCAATATACAATGACCCAAAATCTATCATAACCATGAGAAGTACAAGGCAACCCAGTCACTCAATAGTGATCCATTCCCATTTTCACTCGGGAATAGGTAACCTCTGAAGCAAATAACAAGGTATCAAATGCTCAACCTTCACTTTTTGAAAACAAAAACAACGAGCTACAAAATCCTCTAGATCCTTCCTCAAACCACCCCACCAGTAATGCTTTCTCAAATTATGATACATGTTAGTCACTCCCAGATGGATGAAATATCTGGAATAAAGAGCCTCCTCTAAAATCAACCTAATCCAATTTCCCACTCTTAACACGCAAATTCAGACGCCAATACTCAAGACACTGTTTGAATCAAGTGAGGTTTTCTTAGACTTACTATCTTATCTTAAATCACTCTCAACCCAACATCATTAAACTGATGAGTCTAAATCTACTCTATAACGGAAGACCTAGCATCCATGAATGCTAAAACATACTCAGTTATTGAAATATCAATCCTAACTATTTGGTTAGTCAAAGACTAAAACTCTAAGGCCAAAGGCCTCTATTGGGTTAAAAGATACACCAAGATACCCATGCTAGTCAACTTTTAGCTCAAGGCATCCACAACTACATTAGCCTTACCTGGATGATAGAGAATAGTCAAGTCATAATTCTTAAGCAACTCAAGCGAATGATGCTGCTTCATATTAAGGTCTTACTGGGTGAAGAAGTACTGAAGGCTATGATGATCTGAGAAAATCTCACAGCGGACTCCATACAAGTAGTGCCTCTGTAATTTCAAAACAAAAACAACCGTGCACACTCTTAATCATGGGAAGGATAATTCCTCTCATGGAGATTCAACTGATAAAAAGCATTAGAAATTACCTTACCCCTACATTAAAACAACACCTAACTAAAAACCAGAAGCATCATAGAAGATGGTTAAATCTATGCCCTTCTTGGAAAAGTCAAGATAGGAGATGGAGTCAACAAATTCTTGACCTTTTGAAAGCTCACCTTACAAGCGTCTGACCATTGAAAGGAAATCTTTTTCTAAGTTATCCTGGTTAACAGAGCTGCAATAGATGAAAATCTCTCAAGAAAATGCTGACAGTAGCCCACTAAACCAATAAACTCTAAAACTTAATAGGAGAAATAGACCTAGCCCAATCATGAACCATTGCAATCTTTGTTGGATTAATCATAATACTATCTCAGGTCACCAAATAATTCAAAAAGAAAATGGACTCCAACCAAAATTTAGATTTGGAGAACTTAGCATATAACTCCTCATCCTTTAATTTTTGAAGAACAATCCGTAAATGCTCCTCATGATTAGCTTAAATCTTAGAATAAACCCAAATATTATCTATAAATACAATGGCAATAGAGTTGAGATATGAATAAAATACCTAATTCATCAACTCCATGAACGCGATTGGGGCATTGGTCAACCCAAAAGACATGACTAAGGACTCATAATGATTGTACTAAGTTTAAGAAGTTATCCTTTTGATATCCAAATCTCTAATCCTCAATTGGTGATAGACAAACCTCAAATCAATCATTGAAAACACTGAACCACCCTGAAGGTCAAACAAATCATCAATATAAGAAAAAGGATACTTAGTCTTAATTGTTATCTTGTTCAATTGCCGATAACCAATAAACATATGCAAATACCCATCCTTTTTCTTTGTAAATAATATAAGAGCACCCCAAGGTGATACACTAGGTTGGATAAATCCCTAATTCAACAACACTTGCAACTATTCTTTCAATTCCTTCAACTCTGCTAGGACAATCCTAATGGAGAAAAAGAAATAGGCTTGGTCCCGAATCAACATCAATAGAAAAGTCAATATCATGATCCTGAGGCATTGATGATAGGCGAATTTACACGCCTATAGTGCTATATTTTACCCATATTTTATCTAAGTTTTGAGGAAAAAATATATAATTTATGCACTTTTAGTCCTTTTTCCTGTAAGTGAGCTAACGAACATGATTAACAAGTTTTCAGGTATAAATGATGAAGAATTCAGCATTTTATGGATAACTTGATGCCAAAGAAAGCTTCACGAAAGAAGGAAGGGAAAGCTTACACGCCAAGGACCAAAAGTGGCGCATGGAAAATCTGTCTCGGGCAAAAATAGCAATTCTGAAGACTTTGGGGACTAGCAGTAACTTAGTAGGATTAGGATAATGATACATTAACCTAGTAGGATTGGGTTAAGTAAAGCAGTAGCTTAGTAGGAATAGGATATGGGTGTTATAAATACCCTATTTTGCTAGAGATTTTAATTCATTCCTCACAATTCACCCATTCATCCATCCACCCATCAATTCCCATCCATCCACCTATCCATCCACTCATTCATCTACAACTCTAAAAAATTTGCTTTTTATTAATTCTTATTACTTTCTCTTCATGTATTCAATTCTTAATTTCCACAACAAGAGAAACATTACTTAGCAAAGAAGTCACGCCTAATGCCTACCACCCTATACTTAACGAGATCTTTATTGTGGTATAATAACAATGTCGATTGTGATTTCCTTCGCACTCATGGGTAACTAAACTTCTCTATTGGGGTTATGGAAGCCTTATGAGATACTATCTATTGCTATGAGTTTGTGAATTCGTGACACGTATGCTGCTTATATCATTATTCTCTTCATCTTAATGCAAATTCTTGTGGTTGCAAATGCATAGAATAACTCCAGTATAGCATTAACTTGTTCGAAAGAAAAGTTGTATGTCTGGAAAAGAGATAATGTCAAGGTAATAGGGTCCCATCCCCTATTAAAAAGTTAGAGCCATAACTGGATTAACCTCTTGGAGAATTTGTACCGTTAGATACGCTTTAAGCTCGAAAGAGTTAAAGTGAAATAGTCCTTGTTGAGGTCGAAAGATGCTTGGATTTACCATCGAATACAATTCTCTATAAGCACATGCATGTCTGAATTCCGCACAACTCATAGCCAATAGAGACGTACAACTCATAAGGTGGACATAACCCCAACTTCTCAATTCTCATTGTTTTACATCTTAACTACGCATTCTTTCTTTTTACTTTGCTAATTTCTGTTTTTACTCTATTATTTTGTTTACATCAATTGAACGTTACAATCCCCCCTTTTTATGAGACTTGCACTAAAAGTCTAGTAATCTTTGCTTACTTGTTGACCAAGATATTCCCTGTGGGATCGATACCTAACCCAGTTGGTTTCTATATTTGACTACGACCGCTTTACACTCCTACGAGAGCTGTAGATTGAGCGTTATCAAAAATTGGTGCTGTTTCTGGGGAATACGATTGTCTACTAAGTTTGTGATAATTACTAGACCCTTTGGTCAAAGATTCTCGTACATTTACTTTTAGTTTTTGTTTTTGTTTTCTGCAGGTTTTTATTCAGTACATGCCCCATACTTGAAGTTCTGGTCAACCGTTATTACCTATCAATCCTGAACCACAACGTATTGGCAGAATAGAGGCACAACATGAAATTGAAAGGATGGCTGCTCAACAGGAACAGGCAAGACTAGCTGCTCTAGCCGCCGCTCAAGTGCATCAACAGAATATTGATAACACCGGGCGAGCAATAAATCCTGACGACGAGGACTTAGGTGATGATGAGTTACTAAACCCTAGGCATGCTGCTGAGATCGCAACACCTGCCAACAGAAGAGATAGTCAAGCAAGGTTTAGACCTGAACACCGAGCTATGCAACCAACTTTCAACGAGGATGATGATGATCTTGATGGAGTCGAAGCCACAGGAGCCATAATTCCTCCACCATTAGCGCCCGAAGCCAAGTTCAACATCACGAGCACAATGATTCAGTTATTGCAACTCAAGGGATTATTTGGTGGACTAGCAGGCGATGATCCGAATATGCATCTGATCAACTTTATTTCTACATGCAAGTCATTTGACAATCCTGGCGTTGGTCAGAATGCAATTTGATTACGCCTATTTCCATTGTCTCTGTCTGGGGAGGCAACTCTATGGTTGAATGGGCTGACTCCTGATTCTATTACAAATTAGAGGCAATTGAGAGCCGCTTTCCTAGAAAGATTCTTTCCGCCATCCAAAAGAGCACAATTAAGAGATGAAATCAGCAACTTTTGGCAGCTTCCAACTGAAGCTCTTCATGAAACATGGGAGAGGTTCAAGACGAAGCTTATGAGGTGCCCAAACCATCACATGACCAATGTCCACCTAATGGAGATACTATACAGAGCCTTGAATTCAATAACTAAACCAGTAGTGGATAATGCGGCTGGAGGATTATTTATGGACCTCACCTTTGGTCAGGCAAGCAATATGCTAGATCAGATGACGAAGCAAAGTAGAGCTTGGCATACCAGGGATTCTGAGGTAGCAAGCCCTACTATATCTATTGGCATGACTGCTGAACAAAGGAGAAGAGAAGAAGAACGTGATCAAGATATGGCGCACATGAAAACACAAGTGGATCTTCTTACAAAGCATCTATTATCAGGGAAGACCAAAAAAGTCAAAGCTATTGCGTCAAAAGGAAGAGACGAATCTGATTCGGAAGAAGAAGCCAACTACTTAAACAATTAGGGGGGTTTTCGAGGCAATGACCAAGGAAACTAAGGTCGGAACTACTATGAAAAATCTGGAAACAGGGACCAAGGTAGTTGGAAGAACAAGAATGACAAAAGTGGTTTGTACGTTCCCCCAAGAAAACGTGACACCACTACATTCGGTTCTGGAAATATGGAAGAGATGATGGCTAAACTATTGAAAGGAGTGGAAGCAACCAGCGCTGGAGTAACGGAGGTAATAAATGACTTGTCCTCAATGAAACAATTGGTTGACTCACACTCCACTTCAATAAAACAAATAGAGCAGCAATTGAGCCAACTTTCAGCAGCATTGAATCAAAGAAAGGCTGGCACTTTACCTAGCGACACTGTGTAAAACCCAAGGAATGATGGGTCATTCATGGATGTTACTACCCGAAGTGGTAAGGTGCTGGAAACTTCATCAAAAGGCAAGCAAGTGGTTGACGAAGTAGCGGACGTCGATGACAAGGCAAAAGGAGAAGATTCCGCAGAAGCTACCCAGGACATCCATGACGTCACACCGAGTTTGTTGCAGCCTGAAAAGGCTGAAAAATGGAAGCAAGAGGAGAATAAAGCCGTGGAGAAAACAATTCTTTATCCACCACCACCTTTTCCTCAAATATTGAAGAAAGTGGCGGATGATACAAAGTTCAGCAAATTCATGACTATGCTAAAGCAGCTGACCATTAATGTTCCATTGGTAGAGGCACTTGAACAAATGCCTGGGTATGCAAAATTTATCAAGGATCTTTTGACAAAGAAGCGGGCAGCCAGCTATGAGTTGAAAGATGACGTTCATCACTACAGCGCAATCGCTACCTGATCACTAGTTCAGAAGAAGGCTGACCCCGGTGCTTTCACTATTCCTTGCACGGTTGGAACTATGAATTTTGCTAAGGCATTATGCGATCTAGGTGCTAGCATCAATTTGATGCCACTATCCGTCTACAGGAAGTTGGGGTTAGGCGATCCGACACTAACCAATATGAGGCTCGTGATGGCTGATAGGTCGGTAAAACGACCTGTGGGTATCTTGAATGATGTGTTGGTGAAGGTTTCTTCATTCATCTTTCCTGTAGACTTCATTATTCTGGATTGTGAGGTGGATTCTGAAGTTCCCATAATCTTGGGACGTCCTTTCCTCGCAACTGGAAGTGTGCTTATTAACATGAGAGCTAATGAGCTTTTATTTCGGTTGAATGATGAAGTGGTCCGCTTTGATATATGCAAAGCAATGAAGCAGCCCAGCGATATGAATGTGTTCTCTGTAGCTGATGTTCATTATGAGGATAAGAAAGCATTATTTGTAGCGAAACAGCTTACTGTTGAGCCATTGTCTGCTGCGCCACTGAATGTTGAGCATGAGGATGATAAAGATTATGAAGAAACTACGTGTGCTCTAACAGAAATAGGGTCCTATTCTCATACTCCTAAACAGCCGGACCTTGATCTTAAGAATCAACCGTCACCAACAGCGAAGACTTCCATTGAAGATCCACCAGTGCTAGAATCGAAAGAGCTCCCCAAGTATCTAAGGTATGTGTTCTTGGGAAATGGAAATACACTTCCGGTGAGTGTTGCGGATGATTTAAGTGAACAGGACGTAGAGGCCCTCATCTCTGCTCTGAAGAGGTACAAGAGAGCCATTGGGTGGTTCATTGATGATATCATTGGCTCCCTTCTTGGGATATGTACGCACAAGATTCATCTCGAAGGAGATTACACGGCCACAAGTAAGCATCAGCGTCATCTGAATCCATTCAAAAAATGATGCCCCATCTATCTCGATGAAGTCTAAGTAATCGAGATAGCTATGTCGTGCCGCGATAATAAATCAAGCGCTTGGTGGGAGGCAACCCATCGTTTTTAATTGTTTTTGTTGTTTTTGTTTTCCTAGGATTTTGTCGAGCCACGACCAAAACTAAGGCGCTTGATGGGAGGCAACCCATCGTTCTAATCGTTTTTGTTGTTTTTGAGTGAATGTAGGTGCAAGAGGTATAACGGAGGAGATTGGTTTCAAATTTTGATTTGGAAGTATTGCATGTTGAAGGTGGTAAGTTAGGAATGAAGAAGCAAAAGGCTATGGATTGGGCGTTGCTTATGACAATATAGGCAACGAACAAGGCTAGGCCTATGTAAAACTAGGCCATGAACAAGGCCAGGCCTATACTATGGCCTAAGCTCTCGGAATCTAGTGTGCCATAGCATAGGCGCCGCCCATGCCTAAGAATGCCATAGCATAGGCGCCGCCTATGCCAATGCCTTTTGTCTTTGAATCTCATATGCCATGGCATAGGCGCCGCCTATGCCCAACAATGCCATGGCATAGGCGCCGCCTATGCTCAACAATGCTTTGAAAAAGGCGCCGCCTATGCCAAGCATAGGCAAAGCAAAAGGCGCCGCCTATGGTCACTTTTGGTCTCCAAATCCAATTTGAAATGGGCCAAAACCCGACCCAAGCTTGTCCTATAAGTAAGAGACTTAGTCTTAGACCAAAAACACATTGCAAACCTAGCATAAGCGCCGCCTACCTCTCCAAATCCTCTCAACAAATTTTCCTTTTGCTCTTTTACTTTGCAAGAACATCATTCGAGGTCATCAACCAAGTGAGTACTACTTTGTTCTTCATTTATATTCCGTAAGTACTACACTACTACGCATATTATGAATTGCTAAATCTTGAAGTAGTATTGGTGATTTGAATGTGGTTGATGTGTTGTGATACAACTAAGTGAGTGAAAGAATACGTAAGAATAATCTTAACATGTTTCCAACTTGAATTTGATTTTGATGCACTGCCATACTTTTGCGGAATTGACATGGTCACGAAAATTGCATACTCTTGTCAATAGAAAGCTTACATGTTGGAATGACTTGTTCATCGAGATGAGAATTATAGTTGCCTACCAACATAGGAGGTTGTGATTATTTTTAGATACTATACCTTGATTCAATCCCTATGAAGTAGTCTTGATATATCAACCATGAAAGTATTGCCAAGATTACAAGAAGTATGACTGCACTGATTTTATTATTGGAATATAGCACCTAAACGTATATCGATGAAGTCTGAGTAATCGACATCATTCACTTCACTAGTCTGTACCAACAAACTAAGTGTGGGGTGGTGCCACTACTGCTTGTTTATAGATTGTATACATCGAGATGATGCTAACATGAACATTGTTTTAGTCTCAGGTACAATGGCACCCAAATCAAGACAAGGCAAAGATAAAGCAACCACTTTACAAAAAGGCAAGAAAAGAGGATGAAAAGAGCACGGAGAATCATCCTCGATGCAATTACCACGCCGAATGTTTGGAATAAAATGGGTACTTGAGGAGGAAGCAAAGGAATGGTATAGGAACAACAAGGAAAGAAAATATGTTCATGTGGACTTGATAAACAAGGAAAGCCTAGCAAAGAAGGAACCACACATGTTGGCTAAGATCATGGCGTTACATCTTTACTTCATCTTCTGAGACATGAGAGAATGCAATCTCGATTTAACAAGAGAATTCTATGCCAACTGGTCACCGAAAACCACAGGAAGCGAGGTCAAGATTCGGGGCTAAGTTTTACAACTCAATGCGGATTTCTTCAACTCCTTTCTTGGCTTGCCTACTGTTGATCCATCACCATTCAAAGAGCTGTATAGTAGACCTCCATACAGAGCCATTCAACACACACTCTGTGGAACAAGATCCATGGCATGGTGGAGTAGACACAAAGACACCGGTCGACACAACACCTTCCCATATGCTCCTTTGAATAGGGAAGCAAGGATATGGTTGCGCATAGTCAACTCTTGCCTCATTCCAGGGATGCAATACACAAAAATAACAAGAGATAGAGTGTGTTTGGTATATGCATTGATGACGAATGTCCCTATCAATATTGGGGAAATCATTCGGTCTACAATGCGGAAGGCTAAGCTACACAAGCGGTTCCATTTCAGCTTCGGCAATCTGTTGACTACAATTTTGAGGAAGAAAGACATCGAAGAGGAGCCGGCTGATCATAAACTCCCACACAACCCGAAGAAGGTTGAACTCACAAAGGTCAAAGATGCTGAATCAACACATGGCGTCAACCTTACTACGGCAGAGAGACATGCTCGGGATGAGAGTTTCTTTCGCCATCTTTATGGTATGATTCAGTTTACAATGATGAGCGAAGGTCGTGTTCCAGCTGCTGCAGAGCTCCAACAGCTGGATCATGACTATCCAATGAATGTGCATGCAAGGGAGATATGTGGAGTAGGTACATACTTTGAGGAACCTCTTGATGACGATGTGCCGACCGATGATGATCGACGAATGCTAGACTCCGATGTGGAGGAGAATTCTGATGACGATGACTCCTATGATGATTCCGACGAAGGGGGTATGACCCCCGACATAGATAAGGAGTTCGACTGACCAGGTTCTTCGTATTTATTTTCCACTGAGGGCAGTGTGCCCCATCTAAGTGTGGGGTGGTGGTATTTGCATGCTATACTTCTCTATCCGCATTTGCATTTATGTTTGCTTTAGTTTTTTTTTGTTTTTCATTTTAGTTTTTTTTCGTTTTTCATTTTTTAGTAGTTAAATTTTTTTTACTTAGCTTTGCATGAAATTATTCTAATAGGCAGCATGAGATTATAACAAGAGTTTGTGCTAAAATCATGACTATTGAGACGTTTAGGCTCTAATTATGACTCACTATGTGATATTGTGTGGTTCAATTCCTTCATCTATTGGGTCAAGAGTCTATACTACTCCCAATAAAGTCGACCATGTGCCTTGTGTGTGTGAGGTGATAGTATATTCTGTGTTTGTGGCTGATGCTAGAACTTGCCTGGTATGTATGTAAAGCAAAATAAAGAGTGTGAGTTTAGGAGATGATTTAGGCATTTATTTGGCAACCTATGATTGTTTACCTTTATTTCATCTACCCATGGACATCATCCTAGATAACCCCCTTTGAACCTTTAGCCTATTTTCTTTGACAACCTCATATGTAAGCTTAATCCATTTTTTTCAAGACCATAATTTGATCCAAATTCCTAGGTGCTTTAAAGTGTAAAGTCATGTGACAAAATAAGAGGAAATTGGGTGATTATGATGCTTTAGAATGTAATGGTGCTTGAATTTGTTATGAAAAAGAATTGCTATCATAAGAGGTGTTATGAAAAGAAAAAAAAAGGGAAAGGAAAACTGAAAAGTTAGTTATGTTTAAAATTGAAAAACAAAGGTGGAAAAAAGGGGGTGGTAGACTAAAAGAAAGCAAAAAGGTTGTTTGAAAGAAAGCATAAATGACATATTGTGATGTATTAAAGCACTTAGGGAACTTAGTCACTATTTCTGGCCAAAATAGTCCTACCCGTCCCTTAGCCTACATTAAAACCCGTAAAAGACCTATTTGATCCTAAGCTTAGCATTCTGATATTTAGTGGAGCATTACACTAAGGGCAAGCCTATGGTCATCAGTTGTAACATATGAATTCTTTGTGAGAGTGAGAGCAAGGATAATCTTATACCCATGTTCGATAAAAATATAATACTTGTGAGTGATTATGGGTAATATATTGTGAGACACACATGGTTGATGAGTTTTGGGTAGTCGTGTATGATTCTTTGTGCCTTAACTTTTGAATATGAGTTGACCACCATCACGAGTCTATGTTGGAGGTTGAATTGTTTCTACTAATGATTGGAAAACTACTCTTTGTTGATAATTGTTGTGCTTGTATTGATGAGTATTTCGTGTTGTTGCTGTGAAACCCTAAATAAATGTGTAGATGGACATGATAGTTTGTTCGAGGACGAACAAAGCTTTAAGTGTGGGGTGTTGATGATAGGCGAATTTACACGCCTATAGTGCAATATTTTACCCATATTTTAGCTAAGTTTTGAGGACAAAATATATAATTCATGCACTTTTAGTCCTTTTTCCTATAAGTGAGCTAACGAACATGATTAGCAAGTTTTCAGGTATAAATGATGCAGAATTCAGCATTTTATGGATAACTTGACGCCAAAGAAAACTTCACAAAAGAAGGAAGGGAAAGCTTACACGCCAAGGACCAAAAGTGGCGCATGAAAAATCTGTCCCGGGCAAAAACAGCAATTCTGAAGACTTTGGGGACTAGCAGTAACTTAGTAGGATTAGGATAATGATACATTAACCTAGTAGGATTGGGTTAAGTAAAGCAGTAGCTTAGTAGGAATAGGATATGGGTGTTATAAATACCCTATTTTGCTAGAGATTTTAATTCATTCCTCACAATTCACCCATTCATCTATCCACCCATCAATTCCCATCCATCCACCTATCCATCCACTCATTCATCTACAACTCTAAACAATTTGCTTTTTATTAATTCTTATTACTTTCTCTTCATCTATTCAATTCTTAATTTCCGCAACAAGAGAAACGTTACTTAGCAAAGAAGTCACGCCTAATGCCTACCACCCTATACTTAATGAGATCTTTATTGTGGTATAATAACAATGTCGATTGTGATTTCCTTCGCACTCATGGGTAACTAAACTTATCTGTTGGGGTTATGGAATCCTTATGAGGTACTATCTATTGCTATGAGTTTGTGAATTCGTGACACGTATGCTGCTTATATCATTATTCTCTTCATCTTAATGCAAATTCTTGTGGTTGCAAACGCATAGAATAACGCCAGTATAGCATTAACTTGTTTGAAAGAAAAGTTGTATGTATGGAAAAGAGATAATGTCAAGGTAATAGGGTCCCATCCCCTATTAAAAAGTTAGTGCCGTAACTGGATTAACCTCTTGGAGAATTTGTACCGTTAGATACGCTTTAAGCTCGAAAGAGTTAAAGTGAAATAGTCCTTGTTGAGGTCGAAAGACGCTTGGATTTACCATTGAATACAATTCTCTATAAGCACATGCATGTCTGAATTCCGCACAACTCATAGCCAATAGAGACGTACAACTCATAAGGTGGACATAACCCCAACTTCTCAATTCTCATTGTTTTACATCTTAACTACACATTCTTTCTTTTTACTTTGCTAATTTCTGTTTTTACACTATTATTTTGTTTACATCAATTGCACGTTACAATCCCCCCTTTTTACGAGACTTGCACTAAAAGTCTAGTAATCTTTGCTTACTTGTTGACCAAGCTATTCCCTATGGGATCGATACCCAACCCAGTTGGGTTCTATATTTGACTACGACCGCTTTACACTCCTACGAGAGCTGTAGATTGAGCGTTATCAGGCATACCAGGAAAATCCTTAAGGAAGACATCCATGAACTCATGGAACACAAATAGAATCGAAAGAAGGAAGGGAAACAACACTAGTATCATGAATATGGTCCAAAGAATATAGACATCCCCTTTCTAGTAATGGCAATCCTAAGGAAAAATATAACTCTCTTTGGAACCGAATGAATAATACCCTTCTAAGCTATCCTTGGCACACCTGGCGAAGCCAGAGTTACGATCTTAGAATTTCAATCTAGGACAACACGATAAGGAGCTAACCAATCCATACCTAAGATGACAACAAAATCTACCTATCAAGGTCAATTAGATCTACCTAAGTCTCACGCCTACCAAAAGTCACAATACAAGACCAGTGCATTCTATCCACCACTATAGAATCTTCTATAGGGGTAGATACACGGATAGGAACATCAAGAGGCTCACAAGCAGAATCAAAACCCAAAGAAAAATATGCATACATATAGGAGAAAGTCGATCTCAAATTAAATAACACAAATGTAAATTTGAAAAAATGGGGACAATACTTGTGATAACAACATTGAAGGCCTTTCCCTCTGGCCTAGTAGGTATAGCGATGCACTGACCACATCTATACCTGATTGAGTAGCCCTAATACCACTACCACGGGTACCACTACCTCTACCTCTTGCACCACTAGTAGAACCTGTACATCTCACAACTGACATAGAAGTAACTTTGAAAACATGGAGGGGCTAGTCCTTGGCCAAATAGCTAATCTCATCACATGGCAGAGCCAGTCTTTAGCTAGACGACCAATCTCATCACAGATATAACAAACCCTATGACTCATCTCAATTAAAGGAGGTATGATCGAACTAGGATAACCTCAAAGCTACTGAACTAGAAGACCCACTACCCAAAATCTACAAGGCTTCTTGAACTGGTCTATTTGATACTTGTGGAGTCTTCTAGAATCTCTACTTCGAGAAGTGTGACCTCTGAACTAGCCCTGACAATACACCTTTTTGAGACACTAAAATAATAGACATAGTCATCTTAGTATGATCTATAAAACTCTAAAACAATGCCCTATACTCTGCCATTTGAGTCATAGCTAGTCAAAGAGAAAAATCCAATCCCTTCACAAACTTTCAAATATTCTCAAACTCGATAGCAATACTGGTATAAGGTTATCCAGACAAGGAATGAAAACGTGCCTCATACTGGAAAATTCATGAAGCCCTGCTCCAACTAATTAAACTCATTTCTCATTTGATCCCTCAAACTGAAAGGCATAAATGTGTCCAAAAAGGCCTTTGTAAGCTGATCCCAAGTCTTCTCTAGAAAACTAAACGATTGACAATCAATATGTGAGCTCCACCAATCTCTTGCTATATGTCTCAGTTTATAAGTAGTATACACAACCCTATATGACTCAAGAAAACCAATATTATACAACTTCTCACAAAAATCTATAGAACTCATAAGCATCCTCACCTATGATACCACAAAACCTAGGAGAACCCAAATGAGTATATCTCTCAAATCTCTTTTGATCCTTAAAAGACATAAGAGTACTCGTAATAAGAAAAGGTATAGTGAATCTGTCTAGCTAAGACCCCACCTAAAGAGGTAACACAGACGAAAACTGAACTCTAATTATCATAATACCAAAACCCAAGGCAAGATTCTTAGTACAAAGTTGAACCACACATTTATAGGAAAAATAAGAGATAAACAACCAAGGATGCCATACAATATCCCAAAACTTGGTGTCAAAACGTAAGAACTACTAAATATATCTCGAATGTCAAAGATACAATAATAGTCCAAAAGTATAAAATCTATCTTAGAACACTAAATAAGACAGAAAGATATACAAGAAGAAGTAGTAGGGCAACTTATAAAGCATAGAACATCTACTACCTTGAATATACTCTAAATACCGCCTGAATTAACTGTTGTGCGGTGTACTCATACTTGGATCTGCACTAAAATGTCACAGTAGGGATGAGTATGGACCGCTAATACTCAGTAGGTATCATTGGTCGACCGAGTAAAGCAAAACATAAAGCATATAAACAAAAACTATAGGCACCTCACTTATAATTTAAAACATATGTATTATTGACATAGGCCCCCATACGATCAAATAAATAACATCAAGACATTTTCTATGATACAACCCCATTATCGTAGTATGTTTTTACATCATTATTAACTACCCAACCCAGTTTGAAGAAAGTTAAGCCATACCCTACCTCAAATGCCAATACCAGTACAATATAACTTTACACTGAGATTTCACCTCATGCACAAACCCTGAATCAACTAAAACACATAAATATAGGATTTATACATGAAAAGAAAGATAATGATACCCATATTACCCATTTTTGAATTGAGGATAAAATGGACCCCTAAAATGGGTTTTTAAAATAGAAGGGTAAAATAAAAATTTTAGTCCAAAACATATTTTCCAAGATTAAAGGAACTCATAGTAGTAAAACCAAGTAAAAATGAGTTGGAATTGAGGTTTGAATCAAAAAAATCCTAATTTGGGCCTTTCTGGCCAAAATCCCCAAATTCCACCTTTAAATCTGAGTTTAAACAAGATTTAAATGATCAAATCAAAGAAAAATAATTAAAATAAGAATTTTAAGCTTACCCAAGCTTAAAAATGGAAGAAAATGCCCAAAAATTTGAACCCCTTGCTCTAAGTTTTGAAAATAGTGTAAAAAAAATCAAATATAGGAAAATAATCCACCCAAGCATTACTTAAATGACTATCGGGTCGCTTAGGCAGCAATAGATTATGTGACTAGGAATCTCTTAAGTGAAGCCCACCTCATCACGTAAGATACTTGGTTTTTTCTTATGTAATAGGTATATGACACACTAGTGTTGCTTAAGAGACTAGGACATCGCTTAAGCAATAATCTCTTAAGTGTGCTTGGTGTTGCTTAGGTGATATTTTTGTTGTAGTGAGAAGTCGCTTGATCAACAAAATCATTGCTTAAGTGAGTGCACCAACTGAGTGTTGCACCATCTGGAGACATGGAGAATTCCAAGTCTCTGTGGATCCCTCGAGATTCATCCAAAATCCCATGTATGTAAACTAAATTTGATGCTCCGAATTCAATGGCAATATCAAAATTTTTAAAAGATATCTTTTTTACAAAATTAAACCTCAAAACCCAATTTCACAACATTCCAAACCAAGTGTCAAAATTGATATATATAAGCCATAAAGCCACACCAGCCATGTTACTAACCTAAAATTGAAGTTTTGGATATGCTATCACAGTTCGTTTTATCATCTAACACATAAATCAATAAATATTTATCGAAGTCAACTATAAGGCTTTTCAAACCACTAAAAACTACAAATTCACACAAATCACACCAAAATGCATTGCGAATTATTCTAATCATCCCCACACCACATAAATACTACAAAGCAACCAAGGGGAGGGATAAAATGGCCAAATCACATAGAAATAAATATTTTCACTAAAATCACTAAAACTCAAATCATTACAGTGCCACTCACGATAGGTTTGGGTTGTTACAAAGTTGGTATTGAAGACTAACTTTGCTAATATCTTCATACCCAAACAAGTCTAGTAGAGTCCCATGTAGATAGTATCAAGATGTCTGTACTTTTCTTCAGAAGGATATAGAGCCTTAGGAAATCTATATTTCTTATTTTTTTCAAGTTATAAGATGATTACAATTGGTATCTGGTGATCTAAATAGGTATTCATTTTCTTCATTCTTTGGTCTACTGATGGTGTATACTAGGTCTTATGAAACCCAATTAGTGACCCATTCATTGATCGCTCTAGCTATGAAACCAACCATAAGGATAAAATGATGAGTGAGAGATAGAGGTTATGGAAAGAGAGGATGAGCTACATATTCTAGGGTAGAGCTTAAGTATTAGATAGCTAGACCCTTTAAAGATCGGTATCATCTTACATACCCGAGGATCATATTGAGAAGAAAGAAGCAGTAGAGGAGTGGAGAATGGATCCCATGGTGACAACACTAACTGGGGTTGTAGGACTACCCCCTTATTTCCATAGTAGTTGTTTACTGGTGCTAGATTTTTAGGTAGGTTGGCAGGGGTTACATGGTTTTAAGGCTATAATTGTGCATTCTATTATTGCTATGGATCCTAGAATTAATGAAGCTTTAGGGACCAATGTTTTTTCTTATCCAATTTTGGGTTCGGTAATGACTATGATGGAACATGAACTGTTGACAAAAATTTTAAAGATGAAACTACCTACATTCCAGGGTAATAAGTCTAAAAATGCTTTTGAGTTCATTATTGACTATTATGAGAGGTTAGATAATATTGATTTTGTAATACAACATAGAGTAGAGTTTGTGAATTTTATAGTGGAGAAGGATTCTAGTCCATGGTGAAGGGCGTACATATTATGACAGTTGCCAATATTTCCTCTATTAGATTAGGAGTAGTTTCATGTCGTGTTCCTAGATAAGTATGTGCCATATGATCTCCAAAATTACAAGAAGGATAAGTTCTTAGAACTAGAGAAGAGTGACATGTCAATTACAACCTATAAGTGTAAGTTCCTTGCCTTGTCTTGATATTTCCCTCAACTATTCACTATTGATGAGGAAAGGATTCATTTCTTCATAAAGGGATTGAAATATAATCTTCAAGTTTTTCCTGTGCATATGAATTTTGTTGGAAATGGGTTCAATAAAGTTTATGACTATGTGAATAAATTGGAAGGGGTAACCAAGTGGTTTAGGCTAGGATGTTAGCCAAGAAGACCCACAATGTCGGGAAATTTAGTGACTCTTATTCTAAGGGCCATATTTAGTAAGTTTATTTAGCCCATCCTATTAAGTTAGCCTAGCCAGCTTCTACTGTGGTTCCAGCTAAGTTTTTTTAATCAAAAATAGACTTTTAGGGGCTAAAGGGATTTTTACTCTTATAATAGTAGGCATATGGCGCTGTTGGTCAATTTAAGAGAGAGTGTCTTATCAGACAGGTAAATACTTAGGAACAATAGCAGACCCATGATATAAGTCAGTGGGTAAAGGAAGAGGATTCAATATCAGGGGTCATCCATTGGTGGATGAGGAAATCATAAAGGTGGTTAAGAAAATGGTGATGCAAGGGGAAAAGAACAATCGGGGAAGGGGCTAGCTCAAATTAGTGACCGGGCTCACTGTTATGCATTTTTGAGAAAGACTAATACTGTGGCTTCTGATAAGGTTATCACTGGTACTATTTGTTTTTATGACTAGATGGCTTTTTTTCTATTTGATCCAGGGTCTAATTATTCTTACATATCTTTCTAGTTTGTGGTGGTCAAAATTTGGTTTGTGATTTACTTATTTATCTTATTTTTGTGTCTACTTTGGTTGGAGAGTCTATGGTGGTAACCTATATCTAGCATTTTTCCCATTGAAAGTCCCTGGTTTAAGGTGTGTGGCAAAAACTAAGATTTTTGGGAGAGACTAGAAATGTATCAGATTTTTGGAAAAGACTAGAAATGTATCCTATCGACCATTATAGTGTTGGACACACTACTATCGCAATTTTTTTTCTATTGTAAATGAGTATCAGGTTTAAAGTATCCTAGGGTTTCTAAAAACTAAATTAAGTAGAGTCTTGTTCATGGGTGTAAAGCATGCCACACTTATGAGTGAGAGAAAAAATATGAAATGTATTAGGTAAATTTTCACGTATTTCATTACTCATGTCATGTGATATAGTTTGAACTCTATTAAAACTCTTCTTCTAAAACTAACAGAATGAGGAATAGGAATCAACAAGCTCCACCCCTAGCCCAACGGATCCTATGAATGAATATGTTTCTAGGGATTCTTTTAAAGTATTAGCCCAGTCAATGACAGATAAGAATAACTAGCCAGTGGTTTCCCTAGCAAAACTAATAGTGAATACGATAATTATTAGAGTCTAGGACTTCACTCGGATGAACCCTCTAATGTTCTTAGGTCTAAGCCTAAAGAGGATCCATAAGAGTTTCTGAATAGTATATAGAAGGTCACTAAGATTATGGGTTCACTTCTACTAAGAGTTTTAACTTGGTTGCTTACCTATTGCAAAGAGTGGCACACACTTAATTCAAGTAGTGGAAGGATGATAGAGGCACAAATGCAGGGATGGTAGAGTGGGATGAGTTTGTTGCTGTATTTCTAGAAAGGTTTTTCCCACTTGAGTTGAGGGATTCCAAGGTACAAGAGCTTATAAACCTAAAATAGGTAAATATGAGTGTAAAGGATTATTCACTCAAATTACTCAACTGGTAAGGTATGACCTAACTATGGTTGCTAGCTCTAGAGCCCGAATGAGCAAGTTTGTGTTAGGTGTTTCTAAGGATATAGTAAAGGATTGCAGGACAACAGTGTTGGTGAAGGACATTGATATCTCTAGACTAATGTTCCATGATCAACAAATTAAGAAAAAGAAGATTAAAGTTATGGAAAGGGAGAATAAAAGGGCTATAACTAGTAGCTTCAATTTTTCTCAGCAAAGGTCAGATGGTGGTAATCATTCTTAGTTCTTCCATAAATCTTCCACCCCAGCCCCATCTTTTGATAGTTCTCTATTACTCGAGTTCAGATAAGATACTCGAGACATGGTGGTAGGCTCTAAGTCCCAAGGTAATATGAATAGTATTTGCACTAACCTAGGTTGCAATAAATATGGTAGGAACTATAAGGGTGCATACATGGCAGGTAGTGAAACTTTATTTGGGTGTGGCAAGTTAAGTCACAAATTAAGGTATTATTTGGTGATTGTGCAAAGAGGTAATGATATTAGTCACTTGAGTTAATCTAATTCTTCTGTATTTCCAACAGGTCACCTTACTCAGTAGGCTCACATCTAGTATAACTGGCGAGCAACATTAAAATAGGTTCTATGACCTTCAGACCAAATAGGATAAAGAGCATTCCCTTGATGTGGTTATGGGTATGTTATAAGTTTTTCATATTCATATTTATGTATTGTTAGACCCCGAAGACGCATTTTTGTTTGCGACTTTCTATATAGTAATAGATTTTGGTGTCAACCTTGAAATTCTTGCAGAACCCTTCTTATTTTCTACTCCAGTCGATAGTTCAATCATAGCCAGATGGGTATATAAAAATTGACCATTCACAACATCCTAAAAAGTTACCTCAATTGATCTGGCAGAGTTAGACATGACCAATTTTGATGTTATTCTTAGGATGGATTGCCTCTACTCTTGCTATGTCTTAGTTGATAGTAGGAACATAACAGTCCAGTTTTAGTTTCTAAATGAACCATTCTTATAGTGGAAGGGCTGTACCTCAGTGCCTATAGGTCAATTCATTTCTTTCCTTAAGGCAAGACAAATAATTTCCAAAGGGAGCATATATCATCTTATTCGAGTCAACTACTCAAGGTACATAACCCCATATTTTGAATCAGTTCTAACAGTAAAAGAATAATAGAAGTATTTCCTTAAGATCTTCCTGGAGTTCTTCTGAGTAGGAAATTGACTTCGGAATAGATCTTTTTCCAGGTACATAGCCTAATTCAATTCTACTCTATAGAATAGCTTTATTCAATCTTAAATAATTGAATGAAAAATTGAAATATCTCTTAGACAAGGTTTTTTTTAGGCCGAGTGTCTCTCCATGGGCTTCTCCAGTTCTCTTTGTGCACAAGAAAGATGATTCTCTCAAAATGTGCATCGTCTACTATCATTTGAACAAAGTCATAGTCAAGAATAAGTATCCCATCACTTGGATTGATGACTTGTTAGACCAAATTTAGGGTGACAATTGTTTCTCTAAGTTAGACCTTAGATCCGACTATCATCAGCTCAGAGTCAGAGATTGTGACATTTTGATAATAGCCTTCAGCACTGATATGGCCAGTTGGAATTTGTTCTCACGTATTTTGGACTAATGAATGCTATTATATCTTTTATGGACTTGATGAATAGGTGTTCAAGAAATACGTAGACATGTTTGTTATAGTCTTTATAGACGACATCCTTGTTTATTCTCATAGTGAGATGAACACGCAGATAACTTGAGGATTTTATTACATACTCTTAAGGATCATCAACTAATCGCTAAGTTCAGAAAGTGTGAATTTTGGTTGAAATTAGTAGCATTCCTTGGATATATTATTTTTGGTAAAGGCATTTGAGTTGATCCTCAAAAAAGGGAAGTAGTGAGAAACTGGCTTA
Organism: Capsicum baccatum var. pendulum; assembly: GCA_030864225.1. Taxonomy (NCBI): domain Eukaryota; kingdom Viridiplantae; phylum Streptophyta; class Magnoliopsida; order Solanales; family Solanaceae; genus Capsicum; species Capsicum baccatum. The sequence goes on along the minus strand of CM061551.1, from coordinate 28,612,689 downwards.
TACCCATCTTTCCATCAGATATTAGGAGTTTCTTGGGTTTAGACGGCTACTACAGATGGTTTTTTAAGGGATTTTCCTCTATTGATTGTCTAAGCTAACTCAGAAAAAGGTCAAATTCCAATGGTCTGATTCTTAAGAGAAGAATTTTTAGAAGTTAAAGAGTTGACTCTCCTCCATGCTCTAATTTTGACACTACCAGAGGGTTCAAATAGATTTTTGGTTTACTGTGATGCTTTCAGAGTTGGTCTTGGTTGTGTTCTGATGCAGCAGGGCAAGGTAATAACATATGCCTCTAAATAACTCAAATTTCATGAGAAGAACTACCCAACTCATGATATTGAGTTGACAGCATAAATCATCCCAGGTTTGGACCCTTAGAAAATTTCTAGGATTCTCGTTCTTCAGACCCATTGTGACTCATAGTACGATCCAAAAGCTAGTGTAAGAGTGGCGAAGACCTATCGTAATTGTTCCAGTATTAGTTAGTGGGATGGTCTTAGACACTGGAATGGATACAACTTGAGGGTATGAGTCATAAGGCATGGGTATAAGTTATTTAGGTGACTTATAAGGTGGTCAGTGTTTGATCCTCCCGATGTTACATTCTGCCAGGGATACAAATCTTGGGTACGGATCGAATGCTGAGGTTACGACTTAGTTGGATGATTCGTATACTAGATAATTTCTGATCCATGGTTAAGGATTGGTTACGATTGGGTAGGTATCAACCGTAAGCTATGTTATGACTCGTAAGGAGGTCAGGTCATAATGCTGTGTTAGATTTTTATGGGATTTAAGTGGAGGTATTCTGGACATTTTCCTACTTACCTTAATAAAGACCCACGACTTTTAATACACTTAGGAGGTTATTTACCCTATTATTTTATTTTAAAATACTTAAATCTGTTATAAAACATATCATAATTCTCTCAAGATATTTTGGGGCAAAGAGCTAGGGTTTCAACTAAGGGATTACTTTGGGGCTTGTCTTGATGAATTTTTTCCATCAATCTTTTTAGTTTAAGGCATGATTCTTTTTCCTACTTGAAATTTCTATTAAAGTCATGGTTATATGGTTGATTTCATGGTTTTTACTTTTGCATAATTTTGGTTTTCAATCATTAATTTGGGGGTTTTGATGTTAAAGTCTTGGTTATGATTTCTTATAGTTTTAACTATGCAATTTATTCATTAATGGTGATTTTGGATAATGGAATTGCATGGTAGTGGTTTAATGGTAATATAATTTGTTTTTGGTTATACTATGCCCCCAAGGTATTTGATTAAATGCTTATACAAATATATTTATTGCATTGACTCTTTCCAGTTTGGTTATACTTTTCCATCGTATTATATTTTAGGTTTGACTTTCATATTATGTTTCAATATTCTCTTTGGTTTTGTATGGTATGAATAGTTAGTTTGGTATGGACAGACTTGGTTGGGTCGGTCATGGTTGTGATCTTATCCCAAAGTCTTCATAAGAGCTTTGTGCAATCTTGTTATATGCTCAAAATTCAGGTTATCTAAGGCTGTATAAGGTGGTTGGGTTGGGTTAAGGGGGTAGTCCCCCATCCTACGAGGACTTTGGATGCCCATTACAATAAGGCCCCAGTTTAGGCTGCGTCAAGTTGGTATCAGAGCCTAGGTTCATGGTCAATTGAGAGTCGACAATGTCGTGTTGAGTAGAGTCTCTTTTAGGGGTGTGTAGCGCACTATACTCATAAGGGACAGGCTGTAAGACATCTTGGAATGTTTTACTTTCTTGGTATTCTTTTTTAAAGCTTGATTTATCAGTACAAGAATCTTCTTTGATCTTTGTTTATTAATCTTTCAGATCATGCTTCCTAGATCTGGAACACAAGGAAATTCTTCTGTCTTATCTGGGGATAATGTTGAAGGAGTACCTCCTACGTATGGAGTACATCTTCGATCTCATGGTCCTATTCGTGATTATACCAGAGTTTCTTCTATTTCTCCTACTGCTCCTTAGGTCTCTCAGGGTAATGTGACAAATGTGCAGTTTCATCAGTCTATGCATGCTATTTCCCTATTAGTTGCTACTCTGGCTGAGCTGGGTACGACCAACGTTCTATCGACTGAGTCTGTTAGGCTTAGGACAATTTATGAAGATGGTTTCTCTGACTTTTATGGGAGTGAAGGTTGAAGAAGTGCCACAGGGATTTCTTGATAAGATGGAGAAGATTTTTGGGTAATGAGGGCTACTAATGTAGAAAGAGTAAACTTTGCAGCGTATCAGCTCAAAGAAATTGCTTATATGTGGTATGCAGAGTGGGACAAAGATAAGGGTAATATAGAAGATGATAGTTTATGGGAGGCCTTTTCTGATGCCTTCATGGATTGATTCTTTTCTCAAGAGTTGAGAAAAGCTAAGATAGAGGAGTTTGTGAACCTCAGGCAAGGGATAATGTTTGTGAAGGAGTATGCTTTAAAGTTCTATCAGTTGTCGAGTTATGCTTCTAATTTGGTGGTTGATATGAGGTAGAGAATGAGGAAGGTTGCTTCTGGACTGAACAGAGATTTAATTCTAGAGAGCAAGACTTCCTTTCTCATGAGGGGTATGGATACGTCGAGGCTGACTGCTCATGTATAGCAGTTGAGGATGAGAAAAGAAGGTAGGCTGAATATAGAGACAAGCAGGTTAAGCAGGTTATGTTTTCTAATCAGGGAGGTGCCTAGTCTCAAGGTAGTAAAGATGGTGGGAAATAGAAGAAAAAAAGTGAGGGAGTTTTGGTTCCTTCTCTACTACTAGTGCTCCTTACCCACATCAGTAGGGTGACAGGCGTCATCATGGTGGTAATAATTCTCGGGTGCAGGGAGCCCAGTCTCAGGCAACCGGAGTTCAGCCTATTTTTTTATCTCCTCCTTTTCGATTTTGCGGCTGTCCTTATCAAGGATTCTGTGAGGAAGGTATGGATAAGTGCTTGAAGTGTGGCCAAGTAGGCCATCGGCTCAGGGATTATCCTTATAACAAAGTTTCCACAAGGGCGAATAAGATTTCAGTGGCATTATTTTCTATTCCTACACCGGTGGTGTGGCATCTAATTCTGTTACTGCTCCCAGTTCCAGTGCTGGTCAAAATAGGTATTATACTTTGGTGTCCTATCTGGAATTTGAGGCATCGCCTGATGGTTTTACTGGTACATTACAACTTTTCTCTTATGATATGTATTGTTTGCTTGGTCCAGGTTCTACCCTTTCCTATGTTACTCTTTATGTAGCTGTGTCTTTTTGTTTTGATCCAAAATTTAGTTTGGTTCTATTTTATATTTATACCCCGATAGGAGATCTATTCATTGTTGAATGGGTCTATAGTGGGGTGTGGTATCTGTGAGTGACAGGTAAACTTTGGCGTATCTGCTTGAATTGGGTATGGTAGATTTTGATGTAATCTTGTTCATGGATTGGTTGCATTCTAGTTATGTAAATTTAGATTGTTGAACCAGTAGGTTCATCTTTAGGTTCCCTGATGAGCTGAAAATATAATGGGAAGGTTGTTCCTTAGCGCCTAGGGGGAAGTTTATTTCTTATTTTGGAGCCCAAAGGTTAATCTCTAAAGGTTGTCTTTATCACTTGGTATGGGTTAAAAATTCTAATTTAGAAGGTCCTCCTTTGTCTTTGGTCCCTATGGTTAATGAATTTCCAGAGGTCTTTCTGGATAATTTTCCAGGTGTTCCTCCAGATAGGGAGATAGAGTTTGGTATTGATTTTCTCTTTGACACTCATCCAATTTTTATTCCTTCATATAGAATGGCTCTAGCTGAGTTAAGGGAACTCACAGAGCAAATTAAGAATCTTCTAAACAATGGGTTTATTTGTCCTAGTGTTTCTCCATGGGGTGCACCAGTGTTGTTCATCTGCAAGAAAGATGGTTCTCTTCATTTGTGCATCGACTACATGCAGTTGAATAAGATAATGATCAAGAACAAATATCCTCTCCCTCAGATAGATAATTTGTTTGACTAGTTGCAAGGTTCGAAGTTCTTCTCTAAGATAGATCTTTGGTCTGGGTACCATCAGTTGAATATTAGGGAGGTGGATATCCCTAAGATGACTTTTCGCACTAGCTATGGGCATTATGAGTTTTTGGTGATGTCATTTGGATTGACTAATGCCCCAACAATGTTTATGGATCTGATAAACATGTTGTTTTGGCATTATTTGGATCTATTTGTCATTGTCTTTATTAATGACATTCGGGTGTATTCAAAGCATAAGGTGGATCATTCTAAAAACCTTCGTATGGTGTTGTAAACCTTAAGGGAACAGTGGTTGTTTGCTAAATTCTCTAAGTGCGAGTTTTGGTTGAATACTGTGACTTTTTTGGGTTGCATCATTACTAGTGAAGGGATCATAGTGGATCCGCAGAATATGACTGTGGAGAAGAAGTGGCCTAGACCTACGACTCCATCTGATATTTAGAGCTTCTTGTGTTTCACTGGGTATTATCGGTAGTTTGTGGAGAGCTTCTCATCGATAACTACTCCTTTGGCTAAGTTGACTCAGAAAAAGGTTAAGTTTTCTTGGTCGGATGCGTGTGAAGGGAGTTTTGAGAAGTTGAAGGATAAGTTGACTTTGGCTGCAATCTGACTTTGTTGGAAGGCAATGATGGGTTCTTGGTTTATTATGATGCATCTCGGGTTGGTCTTAGTTGCGTGTTGATGCAACATAAGAAGGTGATAGCCTATGCTTCCAGGCAGTTGAAGGTGCATAAGAGGAACTATCCTTCTCATGATTTGGAGTTGTTAGTCATTGTGTTTTCTTTGAAAATATAGAGGCATTATGTGTATGGGGTCCATATGGATATCGTTTTTGATCACAAGAGTTTGTAGTATGTGTTCTCGCAGAAAGAGCTTAATCTTGGGCATAGGAGATGGCTTGAGCTTCTTAATAACTATGATATGAGTCTTTACTACCATCCATGTAAGGCTAACGTTGTTGCTAATGCTCTTAGCAGGTTGTCCATGGGTAGTTTTGCTCATGTGAAAGAAGGAAAATGGGAATCGGTGAAGGATATTCATTGCTTGGAAAATCTTGGGGTTTATTTCTTGGACTCCAAGGATAGTGGTATGATGGTGCAGGGAGTGGTTAGATCATCTCTAGGTGTATATATTAAGGAGAAACAAGTGTTGGATTTTGCCTTGATGAAAATTAAGGGTAGCGTTGGTGAGAAAATGGTGGTGGATTTTGAGATTAGCGGCGATGGTACTTTACGGTACTAATGGAGGTTGTATATTCCTGATATAGATGGTTTGCGACAAAAACTCTTGGCTGAGGTGCATGAGTCGCGCTATGTTATCCATCCTGGTTCTACTAAGATGTACCATGATCTTAAGAAGATCTATTGATGGAGTGGCATAAAGTGGGACGTGGTTGATTTTGTGTCTAAGTTCCTGGTGTGTCAACAAGTTAAGCTTGAGTACATGAGGCCTGGTGGGTTGTATCAAGAGATTTAGTTTCTTGAATAAAAGTGGGAGGATATTAATATGAATTTTGTTACCAGTCTTCCTCGGTCTCTGAACCAATTTAATTTGATTTGGGTCATTATGGATAGGATGAAAAAGTTTGTGCATTTCTTGCCTGTGAAGACTAGCTTTTCGATAGAGGATTATGCGAAGATTTATCTTCAAAAGATTATGAAATTGCATTAGGTTCCTATTTTGATTATTTCTGATCACGATATACAGTTTACGTCCCACTTCTGGCGGTTTTTCCAGAAAGAGTTAGGGACTAAGGTGAGTCTGAGTACGGCTTTCCACCCCCAGTCGGATGTGCAGGTAGAAAGAACTATTTAGACATTGGAAGATATGCTTCGATCCTGTGTGATTGATTATGGTGGCAGTTGGGTGGAGCATCTACCTTTGGTAAAGTTTGCTTATAACAATAGCTATCATAAGAGTATTGGTATGGCTCCTTTTGAGGCATGTATAGTAGAAAGTGTAGATTTCCCATTGGTTGTTTTGAACACATCTTTATTTTCTGAGTTTGTTAAAGGAAAGATTAACATGTTTGCCTCTTTGTTTTCAAACTTTGTTAAAGGGATGTCTGATAATGCAAATGACTCTGTGTGCGGTTTACCCCTACCTTATCTGTTATTCGAGGATGAATGTTCCTAGTGGGGGAGACTGAAGTATCCCAGGTTTGGACCCTTAGAAAATTTCTAGGAATCTCGTTCTTCGAACCCATTACGACTCATGGTACTAGCTGTAAGCTGGGTAAAAGTGGTAAAGATCTGTCGTAAGCTGACCAATGTTAGTTGGTGGGATGTCCTTAGACACTGGAATCGATACAACTTAGGAGTATGAGTCATAAGGCATGGGTACGAGTCGTATAGGTGACTCATAAGGTGGTCAGTGTTTGATCCTCTTGGTGTTGCATTCTTCCAGGGATAAGAATCATGGGTACGGATCATATGTTGAGGTTACGACTTGGTTGTATAAGTCGTATACTAGACAGTGTCTGATCCATGGTTGAGGATTGGTTATGATTGGGTGGGTATTGACCATAAGCTAGGTTTTGACTCGTTAAGAGGTCAGTTGTAACCCTGTTTTGGGTTTTTATATGATTTAAGTAGGGGTATTATGGGACATTTTTCTACTTACACTAATAAGGACCCACGACTTCTTATACACTTGGAAGGTTATTTACCCTTTTATTTATTCTTAAACACTTAGAATTTCTTCCAAAACACATCATAATTCTCTTAAGAGCTTTTGTGGCAAAGAGCTAGGGTTTCAACTAAGGGATTAGTTTGGGTCTTGTCTTGGTGAATTCTTTCCATCAATCTTCTTGGTTTAAGGCATGCTTCTCTTCCCTACTTGTAATTTCAATTAAAGGCATTGTTATATGGTTGATTTCATGGTTTTACTTTTGCATGGGTTTAGTTTTCAATCATTGATTTGGGGGTTTTGATGTTAAAGGCTTGGTTATGATTTCTTATGGTTTTAATTATACTTTCTATGCATTAATGGTGGTTTTTGATAATGGAATCGCATGGTAATGGTTTAATGGTAGTGGAATTTGGTTTTGATTATACTATGACCCTAAGGTGTTTGATTAAATGCTTATAAAGATATATTTATTGCATTAACTCTTTTAAAAAGGAACTCTTGCTTGTTTTTAGCTTATGCATGAAACTACAAATGGCTTAAATGGTTTACAAAGGTTAAAGGCTAATTGGTTATGCTTGTAAAGATCATGGTAGTCTCTTAAGAGGTTAATATGGTAAATGAAAAGGGCACCGTGAGTCCCCTTAATGGTTTGGCTATAGATAATGCTTGCAAGTATGGTGGTATGAAAATACCACTGGTTTATCAAATAGCCTTGATTAATTAATGGATAATTGGATTGCTTACACTTGGTTTTAATTGGACATTAATGGCGGAGAGTGTAAGCTAAGCCGTAGAAGGTGGTGATCCCGAGGGGATAAAAACCAAAATCTCATATTTGTCGATATGAGGGGTCTTCAATGGCCACTTTCGAGTGTAACATTTATATTGGAGAGATGTACTAGTCATCCCAGGGTTATTTCCTGGTCGTGTGGCTACACACATCAGGACTCTTTAAGCAGGGGGAGCTAAATCGATATGGTCTGTGAGTGGTAGGAAGACTAAGCTACACGGCCTAGGTTAAAGTTTTAAATGGCATGCGAAACCCGGTCCTTTATCTCGGCACTTATATATATGTATGGTTGTTTGCATTGGATGGTTTTCACTTGGTTTTGATAACTGGCATTACTTTATCCCTATTCTGAGATTCATGCTAGTGTTCAACCACTAACTTGTCTACTGGCGGCTGTATACCCATGTTATGCAGGAAACGTACGTTTGACTCCTCCTTTATAGTACTTTATCAGGGACAACATATTGGGCTAAAGTTGTGAGATTTCATCCTTTTGGAAGGAATTATTTCATATTGGACATTCTTAGAATTTTTATTTTCTTTATGGATATTAGTTTTTCTCATGGTTGGGGGCATGTTTGAATTGGATATTTGTATTCTTTTGGATAGAGGCTTAGTGGTACTTCTGGGGGTTGGAATGGGTGGGATCAGTAATGGTGTCAGCCTTAGCATTGGAATAAGCTGGGAGGCTGACATCATTAGACATAATTTCTCACTGTTCCATTTTATTATATTTTGGGTTTGACTTTTATATTATGTTTTGATATTCTCTTTGGTTTTGTATGATATGGATGGTTGGTTTGATATGGACAAACTTGGTTGGGTCAGTCATGGTTGTGACCCTATCCCAAAGTCTTCATGAGAGCATTGCACAATCTTGTTATATAGTTGAAATTCTCATCTAAGGTTGTATAAGGAGGTTGGGTATGGTTAAGGGGGTGGTCCCCGGTACTTGGTGGACTTGGGATGCCCATTACGACAAGGCCCCGATCCGGGATGCATCACAACAATTGTTTTTTTCTTAAAGAATTGGAGGCAGTGTGGGGTTCATGTTGATGTGTTCACTAATCATGAGAGTCTTTAGTATGTGCTCATCTAGAAAGATCTAAATCTTCATCCAAGAAGGTGCTATAGAGTCATTAAAATACTATGAGATGAGTGTCTTGTACCTCCAGAGTAAGGCAATGTTGTGGGCGATGCTCTTAGTAGAATGTCTTCGAGAGCGTTGCTCATGTTGAGGAGTTAGTTTCTGACGTTCATCATCTTGATAGGTTAGGAGTTTGATAGGTCAATTCAATCAAAGGCAATGTCTTGGTTTAGAATAGATCAGAATCTTTATTGGCTGCTGAGGTGAAGGAATAGCAAGATAGAGATCCTATTTTATTTAGGTTGGTTGAAGTTGTTTTGTGTTATATAGTTGAGTTTTTCTCCAAAGGATGAGATGGTGTTCTTCATTGTCAAGGCAGGTTATGTTTTCCAGATGTGAATGACTTGATATACCGGATATTAGCAGAAGCTCATGGTTCTCGATGTTCTATTCACCCAGGATCCACTAAGATCTACCATGATTTGCAGGAAGTCTATTGGAGGAATGACATGAAAAAAGACATTGTGGAATTCGTGGCTAAGTGTCCAAATTGTCAACAGGTTAAGTTTGAGAACCAGAGACCTAGTGGTAAGCTTCAGGTATTCAGTATTCGTAATTGTAAGTGGGAAGTGGTGAATGTGGAATTCATTATAGGGTTACCTCATACTCATTGACAACATGATTCTATTTGGGTTATTATTGACCGAACGACTAAGTAAACCTACTTCTTGCCTGTTAACATTTAAGATTCAGCTGAAGAATATGCTAAATTCTACCTTAGGGATTTGGTGAGGCTGTATGGAGTCTCTTTGACTATTATTTCAGATAGAGGTACCTAGTTCACCTCTCGATTATGGAAGACTTTTCACAGGGGTCTTAGTACCCAAGTTCACCTTAGTATGACTTTTCACTCGCAGGAATATGGTCAGGCAGAAAGGACCGTTCAGACCTTAGAATACATATTGAGGGCATGTGTAGTTGGGATGATCACTTAACTTTTATTGAGTTTTCTTATAATAATAGTACTATTCCAGTATTCAGATAGCCAGTTTGAAGTGTTGTATGGTAAGGGGTGTAGATTTCCTATTAGTTAGTTTAAGGTAGGTAAAGCTGTCTTGATAGGGCCAAATGTTCAGCTGATTAGGTAAAGGCTAAAAACCACTCAGAGTCATCAAAAATCTTATGCATATGTGAGGAGAAGGGAGCTTGAATTTGATATTGGTGATTTTGTCTACTTGAAGGTTTCTCCAATAAAAAGGGGTAAGGAGGTTTGGTAAGAAAGGAAAGCTCAATCCCCTCTATGTTGGTCCTTGTAAGATTTTTAGTCTCTATGGTAAGGTATCCTATGAGTTAAAATCGCCTACAGAGGTAGCATCAGTGCATCAAGTCTTTTATGTTACTCTATTAAAGAAATTCTTCGGTGACCCAACATCAATCATTCCTTTAGAGAGTGTGGGTGTTGAGGAGAGTCTCTCTTATGAAGAGCTCCCTATTGAGATCCTTGATCATCATATTTGTAAGCTGAGGAATAGAAAGGTCACGTTAGTAAAGGTTCTTTAGAGAAATTAGTTAGTTGAGGGAGCTACTAAGGAAGAAAAGGCAAATATGATGACCAAGTACTTGATCAACGCCCGAACTACACCTCCAATTAAGGAAAAAATAGTCACTTTCAAATATAGTAACCCAACTCAGGTTGGGGTCGAACCCACAGGGAAGACATAGATTTGTATCTCTAGCTTACTGAACTTAATAGGAAAAACTTAAAATAAATAGGGGTGTTATTGTTATAATCTCGAACAAATAGAAAATCTCAACTTCGGTTGTCATAAGTCAGAAACAAACACTAGGATTTTATTCCACCTTGCTTCTTAACTCAATAGGTTTATCGTGTTTTATTAAACTAACCCAGTATCTTGCATGTAGAATCTGATAAGTTGTGTACCATAACTATCTTGTGGACTCATTGGCGGATTTCATCTTGTAACTTTTGAGTCTCAGGATGTGGCATTACTAACCCTTATCCTGGATCATAGTTAACTATTACATTTTGAGTCTCAAGCTATTAGATGATAGATAACCGTCTTACATAGATGATACTAATTAGCCCAGATCGACGATTAATCTTCAAAATACTGTTATGGTTATCTTTTACTAGTCACAGCTCCTCTTGTGGAGCTTTAAGTAGTGATATTATAGGCGGGATCCTAACTTTTTTAACCGCTAAGACATCTATTAAACTAATGATAAAGCAATACATGCAAGAGTACAAGTTGAGAAAAACTTCACACTTCCCCTACTTCATCAATATGCCAGGGTTCCCACAACTCTAGCTACAGGATTTAGCCATTTATTGTTGTTAAACGAATAATGGAATTCATGGTTGAAGGAATTAAAACAATATCACAATAATCAATGAATAAAACTCAAGTTTTTCACTAAATAAACAACAAAATTCAATACAAAGAAATCCCAAGATCAAAATCCGAATATTGGAATTAAATATATGTTTCTAAGTGTTAAAAGTGCATAAGCTAACTAAAAAACGTCAAAAAGGGTATTTATAGGATACAAGAAAACCCTAAAAATCAAAACCCAAACGAAAAAGAAAAATTGAGTTTAGTGGCCACTTACTTAGGCCACCTACGGACCGTAGGTACTACCTATGGTCCGTAGGTGTCCTATGTAAGTGATAGACCTCCTACACAACTCTTGAAGCTCTCTGGATTTGGACCTCTGGAACTTACTAAGTCATCTATAGATCATAGGTGGAACCTATGGGCCATAGGTGCCCTGAGTAAGTGCCAAAGTTTTTTTTTCCCTACATTTAAGCCTTTTTACTTCATGTTCCGACACCTACTTTGGTCACCTATGTCTGGTAAGTGGCACTTATGCCCAGAATTGCCTTAGTAAGTAACCAAATACTTTAATTTTTATGTTTTTCTTCAGTTTAGCATCTAAAACTTGATTTCCCACAAAACATATCTAAAACCCATCATATATAACAAAACAACTTAAGAAACTTGTATATTTTACACATTTTAAGCGTCAAAAGTGCTATAAATCCATAATACATCAATATCCTCCACTTAGAACATTTGCATGTCCTCAGGAAACACACCATAACAAAAAAAACATGATGCTTAACTAGGAGAATCTAAGGTATCCAAGGTAGTCAATCATCATTTTAAGCTCAAGCGTATTAGCCCCTCTGATTTTAATAATTCAAAACCAACCGTGTGTATACATGAAGAACAACCAGATGATACGAAGGAATCAAGATATGGAAATTACATTAGCAACACACAACCATTCAAATATACAAGTTACACTACCCAAATAAGTGAACAACTAGCAATATAACCCCTGTGCCCTCACAACAAGGAAGTCCCACTCACTCATATGGAATAATGAATGTCAATGCGGGGACAGTCAAGGGACACTCACACTCAAAGGAGAATTTATACCAATGCACATCAAATAACATGGGCTTGCCCTTATTCTCTTTACCTTAGCTTTCAGAAAGTCAAGTTAGGATCATTATAGGAATCTATCTGGCTTGTTACATAGTCTTAGGAGGATGGTATGGTACATATGGATATATCAAGTGAATAATCCTCCTTGTCACTACACTAACTTTGGGGTCCATTCTTTAACCAATTTCCTTTTATTCCACCATTATTTCTCCCTTCGATTCCTTATTGCACATTCAGGTTGAGTGCGGTTTCTTTTATTTATTATTTTTCTTTTTCATATTTTTTCTTTGCTTTGCTTTTACTTTTGATACCACACCCAACCTTACTATATTTTCTCTTATTTTACCCTTCTTCATACGCACTCTATATCACGTACCCCTATGATAGTCACTCTCAACTTAGGTAATTTGCCTGAGTTGAGGTGCACAATGACTAAGAAGGGTCAGAGCCAAAACAAGTTCATTGTAACACAAATGGGAAGGTGAAAGATGTAATAAGAAAAGATATAGGATCAATAATCAGGATCAAGGGATACTTATTCACACATGGAAGATCATTTAGGCTAAAAGTCGACTAAAATAAAAAAAAGAGCCTATGATCCTTTCCTAACCGACTATCCTACAATCTAGGAAAGACTAACCAGGAAAGTTCTGGATTCAACACAGAAAGGGAACTAAGTAGCATCACACACACACAAGGCATAGGGTTATATCACAATTTACTACCAATCCGGTTCGTGCACAAGTTAACAATTATTATAATGTTCATAATTCTAATGCCATAACAAGATCCACAATGGTCCCACATATATACATATCACATAGTTCTAAAAAAAAATTTTTGGAGGGGTATCATTTTTTTCAAAAATCAACAAAAACATGTCAACTGCCCTAAATACTCAAAAATCTCCTAATTATACTGAACGAAAACACAATACGACACAAATTTTAACCTAGACATGCCAGTTCATCAACTATACTATGACTAATAAAAAAGAAGCACAATAACAAAAACCTATGGCCTATGATACACCCCACCCTTAATTAAAAGACTTCCCTCTATCCCTAGTGTGCGTAAACAAGATAAAGCAAGGGAATAAGAATATACCTAAATTCACTAGGCGTCCGTGTCATGGCCGTCCCTAGGTAAGGGTATATAGACTGGCAGAGGCGGTGGTGGTAGAGATGCACTACTGGAAGATGCACCTACAATTAACTCGACATGCCTCTGCCTATCAGCAAAGTCAGTAATACTCGAATCACATCTGGCCCATTTCAGGTCTTGGTTAAATGTATACTGGGATCCTGCAGGTCCACATCTCAGTCTCTCTTGGTCCCAAATACGTGGACTAATCCATTATACTTTGAAAATAAGTCAAAGTTTTTAGGCCCAAGCGTGGAGGTACCAACTGAACAATGGGGGTACAGCTGGAGGGATGACTGGCATATGGCTCTCAGTGAGAGAGCTTACCTTTATTCTAAGTATATCAACCCCTCCCTAATATCTCCTAAATTTAGTATCTCCATTCTGCTGAATTGAGCCTATACTAGAACCTCGATTTACAGGTCATGATGGCACCTACCAATTCTAGCCAGTAGGTAAGCCAATACCATAATCCAGAGCTAATGCAATGGGATAATTAGGTAAGAATTGCCAAGTAGGCCAAAAATCAATAAACACAGTTATACATAAACAATGTTCTAATATAAAAGGATAACTAAACATGGATACCATCCCACGACCCAATATAATTAGTACAAGAGCATCTTAGTATGATTGTAATCGGAATACAACCCAAGAATCTTAAATCGTCAATACATTTATCTCAAATACAAAAGACAAAATCAAATATAGATGGAAATTGAGTGACTCAAACTCCAAGAGCTCACATTATCTACGAGGATCAATCACTTTACAAACCATGATCAATGCGATAACTAATACTCTAATCTACATAAAAAGGTATAGAAGTTTAGTATGAGTACCAAAATAGGGGTTACTCAGTAGGTATCATCGGACTATCTGAGCTAAATCCTTATATAAGAACGATAAATGCAAGATAATCATAAATAAGTCAAGGTACAGAATTGAACCTGAATCATCTCCATCATCACTACATATAATAAGTAAGTATTTCGGAATAATAGTACAACATTAGGCATCAATACATGCCAATATTGTTGTACATAATAAGCACAAAGTATCAAAATCACAAAATAACCTAGGGCATCAACACATGCCAATACGCTGTACATCCCAAGTTTTAAATATCGGAATAACAATATAAAATAAGGCATCAACGCGTGCCTATACCATCATGCATAAGAAATAAGCAATTTTGAATCATAAAGAAACACAAGTATAATCTCTAGCAAACACAAGTACAAAGTTGGCGCCCATACACCAACTAGTGCATAAAATAAAGAACACACAACAGCGCCACTAGAGAGTACACCCTAGAGAAACATAAAAGAATTAACTCATTAATATATCTAAACTTTCTCATTATCCATAGGTTTTCACAATTTCCATAAATTGACCATTGACCAACATTTGTAATCTTCATCAATAATCGTAATTGAATGACAAATACCAATATACTCATAACCATAACCATACCAACATATAGATATCTATTACATCAATACACCCTATTTACTCAGTATTAGCAAGCTAACACTTATTATTAAATCACTTACTCACTAATCATCGTATAACCTTCAGTTATTATTTATCTACCATTCATCACATAATCACTACACTTAGTTCAACGACTAACCATTATTTACTAGCTAGCCAATTTCTCGCATCTAGATGATATTCACCAATAAACCATATTCAACAGTTTACCAATATTCATTTCTAACTATCACAATACCAATAGTCACCATTCATCATACTACCACTAATCACCACTTATTCACTATTCCTCTATCAACTAATATCCTTAATTTATTAGGATCCTTAATCCACAAATCCACCATTAAAACCTAATTAACATCATAGACTTAGTCATCAATAACAACTAATCACAACCATTGCTAAACCTATTATCACTTATCTCCTTAATAAGTTAATCATCACTATTACTAGCTATCAATGCCACTAATCCTCTTTATCACTAAGGTTCAGAAATCCACAAGGTACTATTAGCCACTTAATTAATATCCAGCACTAAGCCTCCTTAATCCTTAAATTAACAACTATACCACTTTAAACCTTAACTCATTAGAAGACTATAACTAAAATTCCAATATCAACATTATACCCAACTACGTAAGAGCATAAATAAATATATAATTGCCATACCTATGGCTAGCCTTATTCAAACCGATAAATGTACACATAGGCACAACAATAGTCATCTTTTGGCCTTATCGGGCATCATTATTATATCATCATAGTATCCTTTGGCCTTGATGGTTATCAACATAACATCACAATATCCTCCGACCGCACCAAATATCATTATATCATCACAATATTATCCGACCACACCGGGATCATCATATCATCATAATATCGTCCGACCATACTAGTTATCATCGTATCATCGTAATATCATCCATCCTTTTAAAGCATCATCATATCATCATCATATCCTCTAGCCTTGTCGGGTATCAGTACATTATTTTTATATTCTCCAGCCTTGCTGGGTATCTATATATCATCATAATATTCTTTAACCCCGTAGGGTATCAATATATCATCATAATATCCTCCATCCCTATCGGGTATCAATATGTCATCCCAATATCATTATAATATATAAATTAACATCATTAATAAAGAGCAAGCCTTACGAGGGATAAATTAAATAACAAGACCCACGAGGGCTAAAGTAAATGTCAAGCCCCACGAGGGATAAAGTAAATGACAAGCCCTGCAAGGGCTAAAGTAAATGACATACCCCACAAGGAATAAAGTAAATAAATGTAAAATAGAAGTGAAGAAGACCATACCTCCATAATCCAATGTTCATCATTGATGCCACTTTATCAATAGTTGTATGTGTATGTATATGAAAAATATAAAATATAATTGGGGTTTTCCCCAAAAATTATATATTTAATACCAATATCTTTGTTCTGTCCCATACCAGTGAGATGGGTATATAGATATGTATAATAAATGAAAAAAATATTACAAGCAATCATATAAAGAAGTATCATAAGTCCAAGCATAATCTCTAGAATCTCTTTGAATATAGTCAATAAGCGTGCCTTCTAGCACCATTAACTTCATCATTGCTAATATCGATAATAAGGAAGATTTCTAATATGATTGTTAGCATAATTATTAAGCATGATCATAACAAGGGAAATATTATAGTTAACAGGCTGAACACTAGCCTAAACAATGGCTTAATCAAATGATGTAGAGATATCTTAATCAAGTAATCTAGGCTTTAGACCATAGGTGTAACCATAAGTGATATCATGAACAATGGCCTATTAGTAGCGTAGTCATGGGCCTACTATTGGCCTAAAGATAATTTATCATTAGTATGAACAATAGGTAAAGCATTACATAATCTATAGCTCATTCATTAAGTGGTCAATAACATTATTTATTGCTTAGGCCATATTATAGTTAAGGGCTCATTTAGCAGCATGTTTATTGTCCCACAAAATAGTTAATCACAATAACATTATTAATAGCTTGACATAAATATTAGACTATATGGCATACAAGGAATAATCCCTGGGGCATTATTCTCAATGCCATTCATAATAATAAACAAGTACCAAGAATCATCAATATTACAACAAGTGAGCACTCTCTAGTCAATTACTAAACATAATGGCTCATAGGAACTAATCGTTTATCTTTCCTAAGGGTAGGCCAATGATCCCACATCTAAATCCCCGAAATACATTTTAAGTCAATTTCTACTAGGGACTAGGTTATGGTATCTAAATCAACTCTTAGATTTATAGCAATCCATCATAAGCCCTAATGTAGATATTTCACTCAAGCACCTTTACTAAGTCTAATAGAACTAAGGAAACCTTCACTAGTACTTAAAACTAAGGCCAACTTACTCTAAGTATGAGAAACTAGAGAAATTTACCTATTATTGAGTATTCTAAGGTATTATCATACTAAACATGAGTAATGAAGTCTATTCCACCTAAGTCAAAGAAAAACAAGTTAGGTTTTTCAATTTTAAAATTCACATTGCCTAAATGGTCCAACTAACCCAAGTCTTGCATTTCATTAATCCAATACTTAAAACCTATCCAAATCTAATAAGATATCATAAATATATCAAAACATAGCTCAATCTAACAAGGAGTAAGCCTAGCCTGCCTCCAGTCTGAAGAATTCTCAACAATCCTCTAAACCTTTGCTTCTACCTCTAAGAAGTTTCTTCAAGGAGCCAAGATATCAAAAACACATTCTACAAATCATTATGAGAATATCGATACCCATATAACACCATTGTGCTTCAGGTCCAATAATGACACTAAAACCTTCTAAGTGGGTCCCACATATGGAAAACACATTTACGAGATCATCCCAATGTTCATGCACTATTAGGGACTCTTAATCCTTAAGAAAAAAGTAAAAACTAAGCTTATTTAGGCTAAAATCAAGCCCTTGAGCTAATAGGGGTTTTGGTATAAAATTGAAGAAATTCAAGCATAAAAATTAAGGATTCATACCTTGAATCCATTGTTAATCATGAAAATGTATGTTAAAAAAGCTTCCAATTCACACCCAAGACTCAATTTGAAGTTAACATAACATTCTAGGGTTTCTAGGTCTCAAGGAGAAGTGAAAATTTCCAAATTTTTGACCAAGGAGACTATTTATAACCCCTTAAGGTTTGGAGGTAGTGCTATCACCACCTTAGGTGCTGCGATCTCCATGGTGCGGTCTCCATCAAGGGTCCTCGATCTCCATGCTCTAGTGCCATCAAAGTCCAAAATTTGTTTTCGACCCTCAAGACTCATTTAGACTTTGATTTTCACAAATGAACTAGGTAACCCCACTAAATTCAATGTTCTATATGCATTGGTGAATTTGTATTTTCCATTGGAGGTAATTTAAACCCAAATATGGGTCCTATAACCATATCTTCTAATTATTTAAGTTTCCAACCAATAGGTCGAAATGAGCTCGAGTGCTGTGGGACTCAAATCAAAGGTCTAACTTACCTAAAATTGATATTCCAAAGCTATTGGCATAGTCTAAATTCACATCCAAGATTGTTTTATTGAAGTTCTTGCTTGGTGTCCATTTAAAACCAATGAAGACTTCAAAATAGGAAATTGGCTCTAACAACCAAATGAACTGCTCAATAATCAAAATATCAGTTCCTGCAGGTCATAAATGACTTGGGGCAGCTTATGGAAAAGCTCTAATGGATAAAATAAGTAGATTTATGGAAAAATGACTTAGAGGGTCATTATATTATGCATGCAACTTAGATTTACAAAATCTCACCCAAAACTAACATTATACCTGAAGCAGTAGCTGATGTAGATGGGTGAGGAGACACTGGAGCTATACCCACTGGGTCTAAGTAGAAGCTAGGGTAGATGTAGATATAGGTGGGGTCCCTTTACCCTATGTAATAAATTCGAGGAGCTCTCCCTGCTTCCCCATCGCAAACTCCATAATAACTCCCACATTACCTCTTTATGTATTACTAGTTTCTCTAGGGATTGATGGTCCCTTAATCTGGGTTAGAAGAACTGTAGTAGGCACACGGGGTTTCCTAGGAAGGACCGGATGTGCTGAATCCTTTATCAACTTAGTCAGTGCTATCGCCGTCACCTCTACTCTCCTATCAGCACCTGGTAACTCTGACACACTGGCTTTATCACATATTATTTGGACAAGACATTAGAATATCAAAGTCATCATCTCACCAAAATATCTCTCATGAAAATCATGTTGAATAATAGTTGTAAAGTCAATAACGTATCCGATCATCATACTCGCAGTCAGTGTAGCTCCATCCTAAGTCAATAAATTATCTGTAATAGCTGAACATAATCTATATCAGAGAAGCAACCACTAAAACTTTGCAGCAAAAGGTAGTTTCGTCTTCTTAATCACACCATGCCCCTTGATCTGAGGGGTATCATTACCAAGAGGTGAACCATATACAGTGATCCATCTTGCTCTCTAAAATTTCTATATCCTATGCTTAGTATCACGCATAATATGTTTATCTCATACAACTTTCAATCTATATGCATACTCTACTGTGGACGTTAGAGCAGTTAAATCTGGCTAGAAGAGAACTTGGCGGATGGATACTGCTAAAATATCACTCATAATCTCTCTCTCACAATTGTGTTCTCTAGTTGAGGATGCTTAGTATACCTTAAAAGACTCCTACATCTAGGTATAGTCAATGATACTATGGCGTGGTATAATTCATAGAATTCCTGCACCTAGGTTAGGCTATATTAACCTAGGGTTTGAGTCATCCACCCCAACTGATACCTGTCAAATGCAACATTCAACAATGGTGAACTAGCCAACTCGGTCAAGTCGATCTTTCTCTCCTGATAAATAGCCCTCTTGGGCTAGCTAGTCTCGATAATATAATTGTCTCACTAAAAAATAGTCCAAAGTCCCTCTTTGCACCATCTTGGGTTCACCTCATTGATAGGTTACTTCAATACATATATGGGGTTGGAAGTCTGATCATGCTGAGTTGGTTCCTCTAAATTAAGAGATAGCACCTTATGTAGCCTGGTTTGTACCCTTCTCAGTTTGGGGTATTGTTGATGACTCCTCCTAAACTACAAGCTCAGAATCATCCTCGTCTTGTGACACTTTCTTAGACTAGGTATCCTATGCATCTATCTTTGGTGCTAGGTTTGAATCTTCCTCCTCCTTCTTATCATACGTGTCCTCATCATCAGCAGCACCACCCTCAATAGGCTGGGGAGAGTGTGGTGGTGATCTCATGACCTTGGTCTGGATAAGAATTGGATAGACTCAGTCTGGGTCATAGGCTGAGTAAAAGTAGGTCTAAGTCCCACTGTGATTTATCTTTAAGTGGTACTTCCAATTTTTCCATAGTAATAGCCTCAGTTGCAGCATGCTTCTGTCCCCTAGTCACTGGTTGAGTCACTTTGGTTGGGATTGCTCTAGTCCAGGAGATTGGGTATACCTCCTTCAAGATACTATACTTGAGAGAGTCATCCCGTCACCTAGAAGGTCCATCTTTCTTGTTTAGCACCATGTGTACCTAAAAAATAAGTGTTAGTGTCCACAAGATAGTGAGGGACTGCAAAATTTAAAGAAAAACTCAAAATTCAAAAACTTCAAATTTTTCATAAACTTTTTCATCTCTATAACTTATACTTAGTCCCAGTAAGTCCAATATGCACACTTTCAACTAGAATCAAATTTTTAACACAACCTAACATTCAAAACTGTTGGTATTCCTCTACCTTTTCAAATTTAACTTCTATTTAGGGCATGAACTTAGGGTTTAATTTAGGGACAAAGCCCCCTATCAAGACTTTAGGTTAAATCAAGGATCCAATATACAAACATGATGGTTTCTATACATTTTGCATAAAAATAAACATACAAACTTACTTATTTTATGTTTAGAATAAGATACTACTATAAGGAGACAAGAATATTACCTTTAATTCTGGGAACCAGAAGTGAAATATGAAAAAGTAAAGTAAAACCCAAGCTTGAACACATACTTAGTGTTTTTTGATAAGTTGGTACCTAGAACAAGTAACGATTTTTCCTTTTATTAAGTGTGGGGAAGTGGGGTAGTTTAAATTTTAAGAGGGAAAAGGGAATGTTGAGGATTTGTGTGTTTAAAATACGTTAAAGGGGTTTAAATAAGATTGGGGGAAGGGTCGATTTAGGGTTGGTATATGATGAGGTTGGCCAAAATACAAAATTTTATGCCCAAAACTTCCCACTTATGGTAGCCACCTATGGGCTGTAAGTGGCCACCGTAGGTGGGACCAAATTTTTTTCCAAATTTCTTACTCCACCGACTCTGTATTTTGATACTTACAAGGTCGTAAGTGGTATTTAGAACCCTGTAAGTAAGTTCATAGGTTAAAGTCTAGAAATTTCCCCAAAAATCCTCAAAATTCTATCTACCTAGCCCACATGGGACCTATGACCTTCGTTAGTTGGTCACGTAGTCCTATAACATGGGATATTCTCAATTTAAAATTTTTACTGCCATTCCAGGTCATTCTTTATTCTAAGTTGCCTACAAAAAAAGAAAAACAAAAGTGAACACTAAAATAGTAGGTTTCCTGCGACCCAACGCTTGATTTAACGTCATGGCATAACGTGGCTATGTTGGTTACTTAGACTTCATCAACAAACCTATGGGTTGACTCCCATGCAGTGCTTGATTTAATATCATGGAACGATGTGGTTACCTTGACTACTCAGAATTCATCAAGGTACCTGAAATAATACCCTCCTAGGTCATTAATACAATGAATAACTGACACTACCCTCATGTCGATAGGTTTATTCATAGTTCTTCGGACATTGAAGGTGACTTTTTCGTTATTAACTATGAACCTGAGCTCCCCCTTTTCCATATCAACCATCGTTCTACCCATGAACGGTCTTCCCAATATAATAGGCATCTCGAAGTCAACTTTATAATCTGAATTGACAGAGTCAGTAGGAAAGATAAAGTTATCAACTTTCACCAACATATCAAATGAAATTCCCATGGGTTTCTTTACTATGTTGTATATTATCAACAACCACATAGTAGTCGGCTCTAGAGGGCTCAAGCCTAACTACTTGTATATGGATAACGACATCAAATTGATGCTGGCTCCTAAGTCACATAACACTCTAGTGAATCTAGATATCTATATAGTACATGGAATTTTGAACGTACCGGGATCACTCTTCTTATTGGCTAGAGATTTAGAAGTGACAGCACTATAATGGAGCAATCCACCAACGTCTTCAAAAGTTGCTCACTTCTTTGTCATTAATTCTTTCATAAACATAGAATATCCAAGCATCTATTCCAAATCTTCAAGGAGAGAGATTTTCAAACTCAGATCTTTCAGTATCTCAAAGAATCTTTTTAACTTTCCTTCTTTTTTTTTCTATTTCTATTTTTGAGGAAAAGGTGGGGGAAGTCGTGGAATTTGATTCACTATAGGTTCATCGACATTTCCCTTACCTTTGTCCTCACCAACACTAATATCGACACCTAATACCTAGTCTAAATCCTCAGTAGGTGTCTCATAAACCATAGTATTATCATTCTTTGGCACCTCATAGTAGACAATGACAGATCAATAGTAGATAAACCACTCCAAGTGGTGACAACAAAACAGTGACCATCATTCTTTGGATTGTGAATCATGTTATCAAGATAGTGACCATCATTCTTTGGATTTTTAACCATGTTACTATGAATAGTACCTGACTATCTCTAATTCAAAGTGGCCGACATCTGCCTAAACTGGTGCTCTAACTTCCTGATAGAAGTTGCATGAGACTCGACCTTTTGGGTCAAACTTGATAATCAACCTTGATCTTTTTAAGGATAGCCTCCTGACTCTCTTTCCCCTCTACCAGTTTGGTCAACATCACCTCTCTTATCGATTTGGTGGCATGACTGCCGGTCGAGATATACCTGTCTCTCTTCTCCTTATAGTCATCTTTACATCTCTAGTCACCATCATGCTCCCTACTACAATCTTTGTATCTATCTACATAATAGTTCTAACCTTAGTTTCATTGCTCTTTGTCTTATAAACCCACTAATTCTCAATCAAGTTACTTAGACTCCTCTTCAAGTTATACTCATATGCTCGAAAGGCTATACCATGTGAACCTAACACATTCATTTTATCAAAATTCACTATTGTAAACTCCTTAGCAACTAATCCAATATTATTCCTAAGCTGCACAATCTCTTATGCCATAGAATCATAAACTGCTCTATGGTCACGAGAAGCTATAATGGCATTAGTGCCAGCACAAATCTCAGCCTCTCGAGTATGCCACCCTTGGTTGGTGAGAGAGATCTAGTCTAGGATCTAAGAAGCTACTTCATAGCCTCGAGAACTAATGTGCGTGGCTTTATAAAATACCTCCATCAAACTCATCCCTGAAATTAGATAATTGCATATCATGCCGAACTTCTTCTTAAACCTAAACTAAGCATCAAAAATTGACTCAGAATATAGCTGTCTTAAATTGTATATCTAATTTTTAAGATGCAACATCTTGGCTGGAGGAAATAAATAGTTTAAAAATTTCCTATGCAACTCATTATATGTGGTGATTGATCCTCTCAAAAGTTCTCCCAACCATAAAGAAAGTTCTTCCATAATGAAAAGGGGAACAACCTCAATCTAAGGGCCTCATGGTCTACCCCAAAATAGTATACAAAGTGTTAACCCCTACAAAATTAATAAGATACATATTTTTTTCATCTATAGCCAAGATCTAAAATAGACCTTTTAAGTTTAAGATCCAGATCATAGGCACTGGTTATGTCAAATTTCATATTGGAGAAGGGAGAAGGGGTAGTACAGAAGGAATGATAACTCCTATTTCTATTGGCTCAATGTATCCCATATCCTCTTCATCATCATACAACTGAAGATACTGGAATGCTGGGATAACTTGAGCTTGACCACCTCAAACTCTTTCTTGATTACCATTGAGTGTTGCTCGATAATCAACTACCGGTCTTGGCCTGACTAATTTGTATATTGAGCTAGCCGAGCCTCCTCATCCCTTCTCTAGTTAGCAACTTCTGGTAATAAATACTCCGTCTGCCTATCATCAATATTTTTGGGATCATCTAGAGCAAGGGGATATCACATTATGGTTTTCTCGGACCTTTTCTAAATGACCTGCACATATTGGTTTTGTTATTGTACAATTAGGCTTTGTGATTCTCTTTGGGTTAGGATGCAGTAGGAGTAAGGAATTGCCTTGATTCCTGGTGTTAGTCATAGATCGGTGTATACCCAACTAAGTATAAAAAAATAAATACCCCAAAACTCTAACAAACTTTAATCAACAAGTACATCGTCTTCCCTGGAAATAATGCAAAATATTTTATCAACACCCAAACTACACCTCCAATTGAGGAAAAATGGTCGCTGTGAAGTATAGTAACCCAACTTAGGTTGGGTTTTAACCTATAGGAAAGATGTAGATCTATATCTCTATCTTGCAGGCAGAACTGAAAGTAAATGGGGGGGGGGGGGTTGTTATGGTAGTCTCAATCAAGTAGCAAATCTCAACTTTGGTTGTAATTAGTCAGAAACAAACACTTGTATTATGTTCCCCCTCAACTCAGTAGGTTTATTATGCTTTATTGAACCAACTCAGAACCATGCATGTACCATCAACTGTCTTGTGGGCACATTGATGGATTTAATCCTTTAGCTTTTGAGTATAAGAATGTCACATTACAAATCCTTATCCTAGATCTCAGTTAACTATTACCTTTTGAGTCTCAAGTTATTAGATAATAGCTAACCGTCTTACATAGATGATACTGATTAGCCAAGATCGATAATTAATCTTCAAATTATTGTATTAATTATCTTTTCCTACTCGCTATTCTTCTTGTGGAGTATGTAGCGATATTCTAGGTGGGATCCTAACATTTGCAATTGGTATGACATCTATTGAGCTGATAATAACACAATACATGCATAGTACTAGTTCATAATAACTTTGCACTTCCCCTGCTTAATCAATATGCTATGGTTCCCACAACCCTAGCTACAGGATATAACCACTCATTATTGTGTGATGTTGCCCAAAAACTAACCTCCAAAGAAGTATGGTACAACCAATTTCAAATATAGTAACCTAAATAAGGTTGGGGTCAAACCCATTGGAAATACGTGGAATGATCTCTAAAGCTTGACAAAATCCACAAGCAATACAGAAAAGTAAATGGGGGGATTTTAAAGTGAACAGTAACAAGAAACCAAACTTGGATACTTGAGTTTGTAAACAATAGAAGACGAACACTAGGACAGTGTTCCCCTTACTTTTCAATTTTGTAATTTTCTCGTTTTTGATCCACCTAATCCACTATTATGCATGCAGAGTTGACAAGCTATGTATTATCAATTATCTTGTGCATGTGTTGATAAATCTCACTCTTCACCTTGTGAGTCTCAAAGTGTCGCCTTACTGTCCCTTATCTATAACCTCAGTACAACTCTCACCTTTTGAGTCTTGAATTGATTAGATAAGGGTTGATAGCCTGGAATCACTATTGGAAATTCCTTTTCCAAATCTCAAACTCCTTTGTAAGGCCGTTCTCGAATACAGACAATTCCCAAGCTTCTGTAGTTGCTTGGGGTATGATTAGTATGAAGATGATTGCAATACACGTAAGTACAATAGATTAGACGAATCTACCACTTCGCTTACGTAGTTAATCCACCAGGGTTCCCACAAACCTAGTCAAAAAAGACATGTAATTACTTGATCAATAATGAAAGAGAAAAATCCAAAATCTCCAATTGAGTACAAAACCAAAAACTCAAGAACAATAGTATCAATAATCCAAGTATGTGAAAGTATGAAAGAAATTATTAAAAGTTCATAACATCATAAAGGAACAAACCTAAGGTATTTATATTATCCCCAACATAACAATGGAAACCTCTGGCAATGAGTCATTACATCTGGTTATAACTCGTTGCCTGTTGTCGCATCAATCTTTAGGCTTCAATGGTTATGAATCATAATGTCACCATACGAGACGTATGCTATTAATCATAGTCAATCCAGTGAATTTTCATCTACAAGGCTTCAAATCCTATTATCCTTATGATTTTTTTCCACGAGTCGTAGGCTATCATTACGACTCGTGGCCTTCAATAGTTACCATTGGAGCATCATCCTTCAGGACTTCACACACTGTCCTCAGTATGGTTTTATACTACGAGTCATCATCTGACCTTATGACTCGTAGCCTTATATGACTTTACTTCTGGAAACTTTTTTCCCACTGTTATCCTAATGAGTCTGGCTAGGAGTTGTAAGGTGACTTAACGACTCGTAACATGACCAGTACTTCAACTTTTTAGCATATTCTTTTCTCATTTTTGGTTCAACACCAATTTCGACCTAATTTCCTTGCAAAACACATAAAACACATATCATATCCGACAAAACAACCTAAGTCAATACATTTTTTCACCATTTTAAGCATCGAATATGCCATGTTTCTATGACATATCAATACTCTCAACTTAGAACTTTTGCTTGTCCTTAGGCATACCACAAAACAAACAGAAACATGATGCTTAAACAGGAAGATCCTAATATACCTTTGGCAGTCAATATTTAAATTTAGTTCACAACACATTACTCTTTCCTATTTTAGACTTTCAAAACCCAACTGTTACATAGATGTAGTAAAAGAAATGACATAATGGAATCAAGTGATGGTATTACATTAATAACAAACAACTAGGCATATATATAAATTCCATTACCCGACCAGATAAGTATTCTACCAACACGACCCATATACCCTTACAACCAAAGAAGTCCCATTCACTCACATACATAGAACATAATAATACTGGGATAGTTAAGAGATACTCTCACTAACAAAAAAGTTCCACAGTGTATAGAATGCCATGAGCTTGCATTTATTTTCTTTTCCTCAGTTTTGGAAAGTTAAGTTAGGATTACTATAGGACTTTATTTGGCTTGTACGTAGTCTTAGGGATAGAATGGTATCATTGGGAAATTTTTAATGACTAAACCTCTTTGACACTACAGTTACTTTGAGGTCCATTTATTTTCCCAGATTTCTTTTAATTTACCCCTTTTCTCCCCCTTTGTTTTTTTCTAAATGTTTAGACTGAGTGTGGTCTCTTATTCTTTTCTTTTCCAAATTCTTTCATAAATTTCTTTTTCTTTCTCTTTTTCTATATTTTTCCTACCAAATCCGAACCCACTTTTTTTTTCTATTCATACTCCTTCTTCATACCCACTTTTCTTTGTGCACCCCTATGATAGCCATTCTCAACTTAGGTAATTTTCCAGAGTTGAGGTGCACAGTTTTCAAGGAAGACCAGGTCCAAAATAGGTTCATTAAATTAAATGAGAAGGTGAGTCGGTGTAAACAGAAAATTTATATCTTTAAGGCTAGAATTGGGATCAAGGGATTCAACTAGCATTTGCTTGCTTATTTTAAGCTAAAGTGGACTGGTTTTCAAAAATGGCCTATGATCCTTTCCTAACTAATGATCCTACGACTTAGGCATGACTAACAAGCATGTTCTGGATTCCACACACAGAAGGTAACTAGGTAACACCTCACACAAATAGTATAGGGTCACATTGCTAGTTACTTATTATTTAGTACATAAAATTATGCACCTTAGTTATTACGTTCCTAATTCTAATGCCATTACAAAATTCACAGTGGTAACACATGCACACATTACAAAGTTATCAAAATATAGAAGGGGTACCAATTTTTCAAACAACTTAAACAAATTCGGCACAATTATTCAAAACATATTTGCTGCCTTCGGTATAAATTTTCTTCCTATTGAGCATCGCACAACACTAAAACACAAAACACAAAACACAACAACCCATAACGGCTATGCGGTACACCCCCACCCCAAACTAAATATCCATGCGCTGTCTCCAGTGTATCTAGAAATGTAAAACAAAGGATAGGAACATACCTGGGGGCTCTAGGTGACAAATCAAATTGGATCAATATGTGGCACCTCAGAGAGGGTCCCATCCTCAACATCAGTGGTCTCAGTAGTGAGTGGGATACTCAATACCTGCTATTAACGCTACCTTGTTCGGACCCACAATGTTGTCCAATAAATTAGGACTCAACCTGTGTCTAACTGGTGTCCACCAATCCTTGGCCTGAATATTCAGGCTATTCTTGATTTATGATGATCCTCCAATTTCACCAACTACCCTGGGGACTCCTCCATAGCTAAAGTAATAATTCTATCCATCCACTAAAACTGAACAAACTTATCTTCCAAACCTATCTATTCACCTTAACTTTTTTCATCTACTCTCCTCAGACGTCCAATTCTGTGGTATTAGCTGGAAGTACAAATTCTATCCCATGTAATACCTGGGAGATTATTTGAGTGGAGATGTTCACCTGAATACCTTAAATTACCAAATATGATATTGTGTCTACACTCCTCTACAAATTTCCCTGTGGGTTTTTCCTTTTCAACTCCATTTGATACGCAACATCAAACTCATGTACCAATGCTTCACTGCACTATCCAGGTAATCTAGTCATCTGCTCAAACTTATACTGCTTGAACCAGGCATCAAAAGTAGGCATCCTAGATATGCCTATAGTGGGCAAATGTCTCTCTAAATAAATATTTCTCAGAGGATTTTCGATTGAAGGGTTTATAGCACAATATGTTTCATATAGTACCTGCGTTTCGGGGTACCCACACCATTCAATGATGGGCATCAAAGCGGCCTCAATAGAAAGTGGAGTGGGTGGTACTTGTGGTAGTGGTATTTCTCTAACTAGATTGGCACTCTCCTCGCTACTATTTTATCCAGATGGATACCCGTCATCCTCCTCATTTTATTCCTTGGGTCTTGATTCTTCCTCACCCGCATACTTACCATTTTCTTCATCATCATCACTTTCTCAACGGAGGATGATGGTTAATGAGGTGGTAAGGTGCTAGGGTTCTTTATCCTTGGTGTGGACCTATGGGGTGTGTCCTCCTCCATAATTTCTTTATTTCCCTTGGGTCGCTTTTCCCTTGTCTCTACCTTCCTCTTTATTGGATGTTATTCGAGGTCACCACTTGACTTATCGGTGTTCTCGTTTCTAAGGTGAAGAGTGTACTTTGGGGCAGGCTTATTTTGGGTGTTCTTCGGTGTTAGATTCTTTGATGAATAATATTTAGGTGACATTGGTACCTATTAAAACAACCCCATTAATGACAACTAAGAAAAAAAAAGCAAGAAAATTAGGTGTTAGTGTATTAGGTACTTAGCTCATTATGACTCAAGGTTACAAGTCGTATCCATTGGGTACGACTCATTTAGACAACTCATAAGGCAAATAAAAGCTCAAAAAATATTCACTAGTAAGGTTATGAGTCCTCCTAACGAGTCATAATGTTAGAGAACGACTCGTTACCAAAACTAATCAGTTGACAAGAAATACTCACATGATGCATAATATTTTTTAGTCATTACAACTCCTGCCTACAAGTCGTAAGGATTGACTATGACTCGTTTAGATGATTTGTAATGTTACTATAACCCATATTCATTTAAAAACCATGTTACCAGTGGTTATGAGTAACATAACGACTCATTAGGTGTCCCTACGAGTCGTACTGAGTCCTGTAGCCACTGTAATATGTGTATTTAGAATGGTTGGTTCCGATACTCAATCCCAATACAATATAAAATGTTTAAGAACTTATCAACACTTCATATACTCATCACTAATCAACATCTTAGAATGCAAAGTCAATGTTCACTCTTATAACCATAACATTTTACAAAATTCTCAAGAATAGTGCTCTACTAATGTTGAGCACACATTTAAATCAAGAAACCCAAGTAAGTCATACACATTTAAGAACCAACTTAGTATATAGAAATTTTAAGCATGAAATACTTTCTTTTTTTCTTGAGACTTGGACTTCTTAAATTCTATGAATTTGTGCCCTAACTCTTGAGATTCTTAATTTTTGGGAGATTTGATTTAGTCGATTTTGATTTTAGGGATAAGGATGTAGTATTTTTCTGTTATGGTAGCTGATTGAAGGAAACAAGGGAGTCTCTTTGTTTAAAAAATTGGGAATTTCAATCATTTTTAATTGAATTCCCATGTTTTAATTAATTAAATTGGATTAGGTCGACCATCTAGGTCTGTGATGTCTATCCTGGTTCTGAGTTGTCATAGCGACTCGTAACCAGTGACTATAGGTCTTAGACTCCCTCTATAAGGACTGGAACTTTCCCTGGGTCTCCAGTCATTATGACTAAAGGTGATGAGTCGTAATCACTGACTACAACTCAATCTGACAGTCGTAATGTCTCCAGAAACCAATTACCTGATGGTGGCCTAAGTCCCAAGTACTTACAACATTTGGTCATGATCTGGAAGGTCTAGTATGACTCGTATGGACTGGCACCAGAAAATTTTATGGTTTAATGCTACAATCTCCATCCCTACATATTGAACACCCAAGTTACCCTATAATCAAATAAGTACAAAATATGGGTTGCCTTCTACACAATGCTAGATTTAATGTCGCGACACAACATGGCTAGGTTAGATACTTAGATTTTACCAACCAGTCCCATGGGATGCCTCCCATGTATCACCTCATTTAATGTCGTGGCATGACTTAGTTACCTTGGTTACGCAGATTTCACGAAGGCTCAAATCATCAATCACCTTTACTTCCTTAGTGTTACCCATACAGTGCTTTGCCCTTTGCCCATTAACTTTGAATGGGGCTTCACCACCACGCTTTAATTCTATATCACTATATGGGAACAACCTCACTACAATGATCGACCCATTCCACCTAAACTTTAACTTTCCACAAAACAAGCAAAGTCTCGAGTTATACAACAACACCTGGTCACCTGGCTCAAATACTCTTTTCTTGAGTTTTGGATCATGATACAATTTTATCTTCTCCTTGTATAGTATATAACTCTTATAAGCCCAGAGTCGAAATTCATCCAAATCATTCACTTTACTCATCTTCATCTTTGTTGTATCATGCCACTCAAAATTTCATTTCTTTAATGCCCATAATGCCTTGGGCTCAAGTTCAACAGGTAAGTGGCATGCCTTGAAAAACACAAGCTGATATGGAGAGGCACCTATTGGGGTTTTATAATCTATCCGGTAGGACCATAATGCATTATTCAACTTTCTTGACCAATAAGTCCTATTGGCATTCACAGTCTTTGCCAAAATAGACTTGATATCTCTACTGGATACCTCAAACTCTCCATTTGTCTGATGGTAATAAGGTATTTCCACCTTATGCTTTTATCAATATTTATCAAGAAGACTCTTGTACAACAAATTGCAGAAATGCGACCCACCATCACTAATTATTACACGTGGAATGCTAAATTAAGAAAAGATATGTTTTTTTCAGGAATGCAGTGACACTTCTACCTCCATTATTAGGGAGCGCTAATGCTTTCACCCATTTGGACACATAATCAACCACAATTGAGATATATGTCAATCCATAAGATCTCACAAATGACCCCATGAAATGCACCCCCCACTTATCAAACAACTCTGATTCTAAAATAGGAGTCATAGGGAGTTTGTGGAATCTCAAACTATTACCTTGACACTGGCATTGGTCACAAGCTGTGACAAAGTCAGGAGCATATTTATATATTGTAGGCCAGTAGTACCCATACTGTAAGATCTTGTAGGTTATGCGGGTTCCACCATGGTGACCCACAATAGGTGAAGCATGACAAGCCTTAAGAATACTCATCATATCCACCTCCCAAATGAACCTACGAATCATACCATCCATATAAATGTTGACTAGATAAGGTTCATCCTAGAAGAATTTCCTTACCTCATGTATAAATCTCTTCTGTTGCTGAAAAGAAAAGTCTTCTGGAACAAGATCAGTTGACAAGTAATTGGAAAAATTAGCAAGCCAGGGAATTAGGTCTTATGATGGTGCCAAAATCTACTTGTCTAGAAAATTATCATTGATTTTAAGCCAATCCCTTATTTTCTGCATTGCTTCCTTCTCAATTCGGGATAAGTGATCTGTAACCTGATTTTTTGTGCCTTTCTAGTTCTTCAATTTAAAATTAAACTCTTGTAGCAAGAGAACCCAACAAATCAATCTTGGCTTTGCATCTTTCTTTGCCAGTAGGTATCTCAATGCTATATGGTCTATATGAACAATAATCTTAGCCCCAATTTAGATAGGACCAAAACTTCTCAAGGCAAAAACCACTGCTAAAACCTCTTACTTAGTAGAAGTATAATTCTTTTAAGCAGGGTTTAATGCCTTACTATCATAGTACATAGGATGAAGTACCTTTTATCGCCTTTGTCCTAGGATAACACCTAGAGCTACACCATATGCATCACAGATGATCTTAAAAGGTAGAGACCAGTTGGGGAACACTATAAAAGGGGCCGGCATTAGCCTCTTCTTGAAGAACTTAAAAACCTTTAGACATGCCTCATCAAAATCAAACTTCACCTCTTTCTCAAGAATCTTGTTAAGAGGATTTGTAGTTTTTGAGAAATTCTTGATAAATCGCCTATAAAATCCAGCATGGCCTAAAAGTTTTGATTTCCTTTTACCAAGCCTGCTGGCAGTAGCTTCTCAATTACCTTAATTTTTTACTTATCCATCTCTATTCACCATTTAAATATCTTGTGCCAAAGCATATTTTCTTATTTCACCATGAAATGACACTTTTCCCAGTTGACTACCAAGTTGCATTTTTTACAAAGACATACAACATTTTATAAGTGGACTAAGTAGTCCTCAAAAGAATCACCAACCATAAAAAAGTCATCCGTAAACACCGCAATGGTGTCTTCTACCATGTTAGAGAAAATGGACCACATGCATCCCTGAAATATGTCTAGAATGCACAACCCAAATGGCATTCTCTTGAATGCAAAAATCCCATAAGGGTAGGTAAAGGTCATCTTCTCTTGATCTTCGAGAGTAATATTAATTTAATTGTAACCCAAATAACCATAAATAAAGCAATACCAACCATTTCCCACAAGTCTATCCAGAATTTAGCCTATGAAGAGCATTGGGAAATGGTCCTTTTGGGTCTATGTGTTTAACTTTCTATAGTCCATGCTCACTTTCCAACCCGTGACTGGTCTCATTGGTATGAACTCATTATTATAATTTGATATGACAGTAATTATTCCTTTCTTTAGGACACACTAAATAGGACTGACCTACTTGCTATCTGTAATGGGGTATACAACACCGACGTCTAACCACTAATGATCTCTTTATTTACCACCTCCTTCATAGGAGGATTTAATTGATGATAATGCTCAATATGAGGGATACAGTATGGCTCAAGCTGGATGTTGTTAGTATAAATGTCTGGTGGAATAGCCATAAGATCTGTAATGAACCACCCTATGCTCTTTTGAACCTCTGCAACACTGATAAGAATGCCTCTAATTCTATCTTAATCAAGATGCCTCTAATTCAATCTTAATCAAGTTAGCTACAATAATCACTGGCGAGCTATTGTCGTCACCTAAAAATGCATAGTGCAAGTGAGATAGAAGAGCCTTCAACTCTAAAATTGGAGGATCCTCAATTGACAAACTAGCAGGGGGAGTGGTTCTATTTTTTAAGTATAGATCAAGCTTCTTTGGGTAATATGTGAAAGAACATCTCCCATACAAAGTGCCTACCATCTCATCATATTACTGAATTCTATTACTATAAAAATTCATAATCAATGCTGGTAATACTTTAATACCCAACAGCTTCTTAATTGGATCATCAGTGAATCAACTTCATTATTAATAGTGTTTATCACCAACATAACTCTCATATCGTCAGACTGCCATATCGACTAGCATACATCAAATTACCTATTCATTATTGAGTCTGAATCTCATCTGGCCCAACTTTATATTAACCAATGCCCTAGCCATAGCTAGGAATGGTCTGCCCAAAAATATAGAGACTTGCAAATCCACATCATAATTGAATATCATGAAATCAAATGGAAAGATAAAGAAAGCCACCTTTATTAACAAATCCCAATATTGATTGGCTTTTTTATGGACCGATCAACCATCAATAATCCCATTGATGATTGTTTTGGTGCCCCTAACCCGAACTACTTAAACACAACTAGCGACGTAAGATTAATACTGGATCCTAGATCACATAAAGTCCGAGCGAAGTTGAAGGACATAATGGTACATGGAATCATGAAGGCTCCAGGGTCCTTTTTCTTCTCTATCCAATGATCTAGAAGCAACAACACTACAATGATGCACATTATTAGCGGGCTCATTGCTCAATATCTACTTTATAGTGACTAAATCTTTCATAAATTTTGCAAAACCAGACATCTGCTCTAATGTCTTTGCAAGTGGAATGTTAACAGATAGCTCCTCAACATTGATAGGAACTTTTGATATTTACCTTTTTCCTGCTTCTTCTTCAACCTTGGGGAAAAGGAGGGGGAGGTTTTGGAATAGTCTTTAGAATAGGTTGATCAACCTTACCCTTGCCCTTATCCTGTATAGAACTACACTCAGAACCTGATGATTTACCAACTTAACTTCAGGTGCTTTCTCAATATCAACATTAACATCATCTTTCTTTGATTCAATCAAAGTGGGTATAAGAAGATCCATGGTAGTCTTTCCACTCCGAGTGGTAATGGCATGACAATAACTATCATTCTTTGGATTTTGAACTATATTGATGGGATGAGTGCCAGGATTCCTTTTATTTATTATGGACAATATTAGGCCAAATTTCTCTAATTGTTTGATCGCGGTGGCATGCGACTAAAATTTTTTATTTTGCTCTGATATGTCTGCCTTAATCTCCTTAAGGCAGGTTTCCTGACTTTCTTGGACTTCTACTAACTTTGACAATATTGCTTCCATTCTCAACTTTGTATCTTGTCTTCTCGATGGAATATAATGTCACTTTTCTCCTTATAATCAATTTTATGCCTCCAATATCCATCTCTCTCTACTTCTGTCTCGGTACATGTCACCGTAGTAGTTTGGACCTTGGTTTCCTTGCCCCTTAGCTCAAATACCCACCACTTCATGATCTAAATACTCTACTTCCTCAACTGCATTAGACTCATAATCTTTGGAAGAAGATCCCTGTGCTCTAACTACGTTAAACTTATTAGTAGTTATTTCTACCCAATTATTTATAAGTAACCCAATATCTATTTTTACTTGAGCAACTTTTTGTTTTACTAAATCATCACCAGCTCTGTAGTCACTCGCAACTCAAATAGCATACGTACCATCTCCTCTATCAACCTCCTGAGTGTACCATCCTCGGTTAGTGACAAAGATTTCATCTAGCATTTCTTATGCCATATCCCAATGAAAAAACATGAGTGAACCTCCGGATATACTATCTGTTATTTCCCTACCGCTAACATTCAGGGATCTGTACAATATTTCCAATAGGTTAGATCCTAGAATCCAGTGATGAGGTAGAATACTTATCTTCTTTTTGAACCAAAACCATGCATCCTGGCAGAAGGAAATAATCAATTCAAAAACTGTCTGCGTAGCTCACTCTAAGTCATGATTGAGCCTCTAGGATGTTCCCTCTATCACAATGATGCTTCTTCTATCATTGAGAAAGGGAACAACCTCAACCTTAAACATTCTTGATCCACACCTAATATGGTATACAAAGTACAGATCCTAATAAAATTGCCAAGATACATGTTCCCATCATATGTTGCCAACCTAAACAATACACCCTTTAAATTCAACAGCTGGATCATTTAACTGGTAATATCAAACTTTAATTAGGAGATAGAGCAGGAGGAATAATGGCTCCAGTCTCAGTAGGCTCAACATAACCTATGTCCTCATCTTTATCATACAACTATAAATATTGATATGCGGGGATCACTTTAGATTTTCCACCATGTGCTCTACCTTGACTATTGTCAAATACTGCACAATGATCAACTACTGGGCTTGCTCTGCCTGTTGATCTAACCTGGCTTCCTCAGTAGCTATTCTTTGCTATTCAGCTCCCTTGCTAACATCAACTTTGTTCATTTCTATAGATCACCTAGAGAAGGTAGAGGTATAAAAAGAGGCTTATCTTGAACTCCTACTAAAACACCATCCTGAACATGCTTTGTCATCCTTCTTAGTATTTGTAGAATTCTTTCAAGTTCTGGTTTAATAGGGAGTAAGGGATTGCCTTTACTCTTAGTCCTAAGAATACGCTGACATATACCCAACTAAGAATAGAAAGTAAAAACCTATGAACTTCACCAATTATTGTCAACAATTCAACATTGTATTCCTCGACAATGATGCGTATATTTTATGTCACCCAAAAACTAACCTCCAAAGAAGTATGATATGACCGATGTCAAATTTAGTAACCCAAACAAAGTTGGGGTAGAACCAATAGAGAACACGTGAACGGTCTCTCAAACTTGAAGAAATTCACGAGTAATGCAGAAAATTAAATAGGGGGATTTTAAAGTCTACAGTAACAAGTAACCAAACTTGAATGCTTGAGTTTGTAAACAATAAAAGACGAACACTAAGACTGTGTTACCCCTTGATTCTCAATTTTGTAAGTTTCTCGTGTTTGATCCACCTTACCAACTGCTCTGCGCAATGTTGATAAGTTATTTATTATCAACTGTCTTGTGAATATGTTGATAAATCTCACCATTCACTTTGTGAGTTTTAGGGTGTCTCCTTGCTGTCCCTTGTCTATAACCTTAGTACAACTCTCACCTATTGAGTCTCGAGTTACTTAAACGAGGGTTGATAGCCACAAATCACTATTATAACCTCCTTATCCCAATCTTAAACTCCCTTGTAAGGATGTTCTTGAATATAGAAAATTCCTAAGCTTCTATAGTAGTTTGGGGTATGATTAATATGAGTAAGATTGCAATACACAGAGCTATAATAGATTAGATGAATCTCACACTTCCCTTACATGGTTAATCCATCATGGTTCCCACAACCCTAGTCAAGGAAATTTGCCACCCATACTTATGAAACAATCCATTTAGAAGACATGCAATTAATTACACAATAATAAAAGAGTAAAATCCAAAATCTCCAATTGAGTACTTTACCAAAAACTTAAGAACAATAGTATCAATAATCAAAGTTTGTGAAAGTATGAAGAAAATTATAAAAAGTGCATAACATCATAAAGGAACAACCCTAGGGTATTTATATTATCCCCAAAATAATAATAGCAACCTAAATAAAATAAAATAGGAAAACTATGCCGGCAGTGGTTAAACCTCTGGCAACGAGTTGTTACGTTTGGGTATGACTCATTGCCTTATATCATATCACCTTTAGTTTTTAATGGTTATGACTCGTAATGTCACCATACGAGTCATATGCTGCTAATCGTAGTCACTCCAGTGAATTTTTATCTTCAAGTCTTTAGATTTTGTTGTCCTTACAACCCTTTAGCATGAGTCATAGTTAGTCTTTTCAACTTTTGGCCTTCACTCATTACCACTGGAGCATTATTTTTCAAGACTTCACACACTCTTCTTAGTACATTTTTATACTACGAGTCATTGTTTGACCTTACAACTCGTAGCCTTCTATGACTATACTTTTTGAGACTTATTTTGCCTACTATTATCCTAATGAGTCTAGCTAAGAGTCGTAAGGTGACTCAATGACTCATAGTTTGACCATTAATTCAACTTTTCAGCATATTCTTTTCTCCTTTTTGGTTCAACACCACTTCCAACCTAGTTTTCCCTGCAAAACACATAAATAACACATCATATCCAACAAAATAACCTAATTCAATACATATTTTCACCATTTTAAGCATCGAATATGCCATGTTTCCATGGCATATCATTGTGATAAGAATAATGGAATTTGTTATTGAAGGCATTAACATAATACCACAATAATCAATAAATAAAAATTGGTCTTTGACTGAATAAACAATCAAAATCAATACAAAGCAATTCTAAGATCAAAATCTGAATCTTGGGATAAAATATATGTTTGTAAGTGTTAAGAGTGGATAAACTAACTAAAAATGTCAAAATGGTATTTATAGGATACAAGGAAACCCTAAAAGTCAAAACCCACCACCTACGGACCGTAGGTACTATCTACCGACCATAGGTGGTCCTATGTAAGTGATAAACTTTCTGCACAACTCTTGTAGCTTTCTAGATTTGGATATCTGGCAATTACTAAGGTCACTTATAGATCATAGGTGGCATCAATTGACTGTAGGTTCCTAGAGTAAGTACAAATTCTTCTTTTTCCTGCATCTGAGCCTCTGGACTTCAAGTTCTGACCCCTAATTTGGTCACTTACGCCTGATAAGTGATACTTAGCCTAGAATTACTCTGGTAAGTATCCAAAAACTTTAATTTTCATTTTTTATTTAGTTTGGCATTCAAAACCCGATTTCCTGCAAAACATACCTAAAAAAAAATCATATCTCACAATACAATCTAAGAAACTTGCATATTTTCATTATTTTAAGCATCAAAAGTTCTATAAATCCATAACATATCAGTACACCACCATTTCTCTATGAAATCAGTCCCAACTTAAGGTAATAGTTCCCTTAATTAATTAGTTGATTCTTTCTTTCCTATCTTAGGCCATGTAACTATTTTCTATATCATATCATGCATTGATGAGTTTGGTTTAGTCCATGCATCAGTTATAGGTTCAGTTATCAACTCATTGTTCAGCTCAAAGTAGTTTAGTGTACTATAGCTTTTCATGTAGTACTTTATCTTAGTTAGTTTATTCATGGATGAATGACCCCAAGGGGAATATATTGCAACACCCTAAGTTTTTATGCTCTAAACCCATCAAGAGGTAGAAAATTGAATTAGCTTTCCTATGCCACTAGTCACGCCTTAATTTGGTATTATAGTAAAAATTTATGGAAAAATGATAGAGGAACTATCAAACTGTTAGGGACAACAACTCAGGAAATGACTCATTGCTAGGCCTAATGAGTCGTAGTGAAGACTTGTTATCATGGTAGAAAGGGATCCAAGAAATCATCCCCGTGACTACAACCCTTCATGATGAATTGTGGTCAGACTAAATAAATCATCAGAACAGGAGTCATTGTCATAAAAGTAAGCACCCAAGGATTAGGTCCTCAGGTCAGGACTCTAGGCCACGATTCGTGACTAGACCCTACGAGTCGTAGCCTGAGTCATTGCGACTATTTCTTAGAAATTTCTAAAAATTTTAAGAATTAGTTTTTGGTGTTTTCCCATTATTTTAACCCCAAATATATGTCGTTTAACTCTACAAAGTATGGAATATAAGGGGAAAATGCCCCAAATTTCTTATTAGGTCATAAATTTAAATGACACTTAGAAAAAGGGCGATTCTCTCTTCTCTAAAGTCAAACTTGGGTTCCTAAACATCAACCACAAATTCCAATGATTTTATCGAAGATTTTATCTCCAAGTATGTGGTATTTCATCAATGGGATCCTTTCACGCATTGAGTCCCAAATATTTCTTCAATCACCAAAGTTAAATTCACGCTTCAAGTTTAAAGTTCCATGAAAAGCATGGGTTTATAAATTCTTTAGTTTATTTCTTGAATTAAACCATGACTATGTGCTTCCCATAAGTTGTAATGAACCGGGACTACTCCCTAGTCATCACACGGTTCTTACAACCCCAAAGTACTACCAGCTAACCCATGAATGATATCTGCTGTGAGCACTGAATAATAATACTATAATTAATAGAAAAAATGGACTGAAATGCCATAAGGTTCAAAAAATATGAAATACTAATAAAATATAACATCTGTAAAATTGAATACTATCTAAAAATCTAGTCTAAAAAGCCTCTAACTGAATCTTTCTGAAAGTGAAGTTGATGGAACAATCCCTCAAGTAACTCCATCTACTGAACTACTACATCTACTAAAATATAAAATTATAGAATATCCTCGAATGATGAGGATTCACTGCTAAATCTACTGCTGCTGGCCAAATCTCAATCTACAATGTGTGGTCGGGAACCTGTGTGTCCGAACCTATGATATAAAACATCATAGCACAGGAAAGTATGCGTCAGTACATGGGAATATACTGGTATACTATATGAGGTAAGGTTAAATACAAGGGCTTATATGCATGAATAATAACTGACTAAATGATATAGGGTAACTAAATATAAGAGTACATGTATACTATAACTGAGCTTTTCTAAAGCTAAGTATTGAGTTTTGATAACTGTATAACTGATATCTGAAGTTACTAATAACTGACTTACTGATACTGATTGACTGTGTCAGACAATCCTGAACCTGTAGAACTGAACTGAGTTCTAAAATGAAGACTGAAACTAAAATTATGGGAGGTAATCATCTAATTGACATGCCCCAAATAAGATAAGATAACTGAATTGGGGTCCAATTTGTAACCCCAATTAGAAGGGTTTCAGTACCATGCCATGGGTAAAGGTAACTACTATAAAGTCAGTCCTAACTAGCGAATGACCCCTGAGATCAGTCCTAAACTAGCGGGTGATCCCTAAGTATATCAATACTATCTAACAGGTGACATCTTATAACCTGTGCTGGCTATATAGTTTTGGAACTTAGGGATTGCTTCTAGGACCCAGACCTAACTAACGGGTGTGCCCCCATCCCTAGGCTCGCTCGGTGCTGAATCCTACTCCCAACTGATAGACACTGAACTGAGTATACTGGCTCTGGACTGGACTGGACTGATACTAAGCTACTGAGTTTTCCTAAGTTCTGTAACTGACCAAGTTCTGTGAGTGTACTACTGATCGTGACGTGACTGATACTATTTTGTAACTTACACTGGCTTTAGATAACAACTAAATTGTTGGGTATTAAATACCCCTAGGACTTAATGCATGAAAAGTAAAGCAAAACATCATTTTGAATAACGTAACAATGTTCACTTGGTCATAATTCGTTCATAGAGACATTTCATCAAATACTTGTAATGCATTAACTTGTACATGGATGGGGAATACATGTTAGCATGCTATAATGGCAGTATTTCATTCTCATAGACAATTTATCAAACACATAAAAAGCGTACTTCGTCTATTAAATCATAAACATTTAGGGTTAACATGGTTACAACAATCAACTTGCGAATTGAAGGGTTTATCATGAATATCATGTAATTTAACACATACTAGAATCAATTCTTGGAACTTGTAATCTAAATCATGGATTAAAACTCAAACAATATCATGAACATAAATTCGCTCTAATTCAAACGTGGAAATCATAAATCATAAATCTTGTATTTTGAAAAAGGATTCTTAAGCTCCATGGAAGGTACGGATCCATGGATGAACATCTAACATACCTTAATTTGTGAGATTCTTGAAGTTCTTAAAGAAATTCTTAGGATTGACCTTGATTCTTGAGATCTAGGGTTTTTTTCTTGAGAGAGAACTACCTATTGATTTGGGGAAAAAGTGAATAATGAAGGATTTTTCACGTTTTTAGGGATTTAATCTCACATCTAGGTGGAATAAAATCATGGAAAAAGACTGTTTTAACCCTGTGCATAACTTTAATTTTTCATAAAATTTTCCTTATCTAGACCCCTGGCGCAATGAACCACTATCATGCTAGGCCACTGAAAAATGATAATTGGGAAATTGCATGGTGGCATGATGCGGTACAATTGCATTGCCACCTTGGACTCGACCTGGAAGCTCACCGTGATGCGGTGGAATCGCGTTGGGATACTAAAAAAGGACAAATCTAAAATTGAGCCTTGCCACGACGCGCCAATATCATGGAGGCTCACTGGTTTTTGACAATTACCATTGCTGATGGCTCAGGTGGTACACTGTCTTACTAAAATGGCCATAACTCTTCGTCCGGGTGTAGAATTTGTGAGAATTTTATATCGGTGGAAAGCTTATTCAATTTCCCACATAATGAAAAGTCAAAATCTTGAAAAGTCCACATGTATAAAAGTGTATTCTTCTTTAAAACAAGTATTTGATATTTTTGGGATGAATTTAAGCTAGGTAAAAGTATGGGGTGTTATAAGTTTAAGAATCTTTACATACTTAAAATGATGATATCTCATTATATTGTTAAAAATATTGATTTATAGGCTTTAGTTATGAGATTTTCTATAATTATCAGCTTTTAATATTATCATATTCATCTGCATTAGTTAGAGCTAGTGGGTTATGAACACTCGATACCTAGGCATTCATGTATATATCAGTTTAAATGTCCTTGAGCAATTCAAATTACCCAAAATTGATACTTTCAGAATGTAATTATAATGAAAGTTTCAATTATCAGTGTCTTTTAGTTGGGAGTAGTACTTAGCACGGAGTGAATGCAGGGATAAAGGCTCACCCGTCATTTAGGACTAAGACCTTTAGTTGAAGTCCCTAAGTTACATAACTATTGCACCACCATAGTTTATAAAGGGTCACTTACTAGTTGAGGAGTGACACCCTAGTCCTTCGGGACATCACTTTAGTGGATCAAAGCTAACTAATATTCATACCCTTGGAAAGGTACTGAACATCCATCCAACTGGAGTTGTAGGTTGGATCTTGATAAGATCAAATTAGGGTAAGTCAATTATTGTTAGATCCTTTTAGTCCATAGTTTATATTTCAGTTTCAGATCTTGCATGACCTTGTATTTTGTTATTCAGTTTAATTAAGTACATGTTTATACTTGGTATTGTATCAGTTTACCATCCTTCATGCATTTATGTTCAGCTTATATTAGTTAGTTTTCCCATCTCACATACTCGGTATATTTAAAGTACTGATTTCATACTTTTCCCGTGCTATATTGTAATATATAATAAATTTCAATATTCAGTATCTAGATCGTGCTTAGTACAGTCCAT
This sequence comes from Capsicum baccatum var. pendulum, assembly GCA_030864225.1. Taxonomy (NCBI): domain Eukaryota; kingdom Viridiplantae; phylum Streptophyta; class Magnoliopsida; order Solanales; family Solanaceae; genus Capsicum; species Capsicum baccatum. The sequence continues at coordinate 28,570,066 of CM061551.1, read as the reverse complement.
TACCACATTTAGCAGCAGTGTTTGGTGAGTCCTTATCATTCGATTACTAGTTATCAGTATTTATTTTTAGTTTTCTTTTAGTTTTAGGTAGTTGGAGTTAGTTGAGGTCATTTCACAATAACTCATATGAGTAATGACTTTCAGACAGACAATTAGTTATATTTTAGTATTTTGGGTTTTGTTAGACACTTCTAGTTTTGATATTCTTAGTTAGTTTTGATTTTTTTTGTCATTATTATTAGATTATTTTAGTTTAGCTTCCATCCAGTATTTTTTTATTTATTTAGTATTCATAGCTTTATGCCAGGCCATGGGTTAGCTTGGGGTCACTTGTGGCTCTAAGAACTGTGTAACGACTAGGGGATAGTCTCGAGTTCATGACAACTATAGTGATGGTCATCTCCCTCTATAGTCGCTATAGCAACTCCTCGCTATAGCAGTGAAAGTTATAATTTAACTATTTTTTCCAAAATATTTTATTTTTTAAAACTCATTTTGGTGAAAACGAGGGGTGATTTTTGTCATTCTACTAGATTTTCATTGTTTGGCTTCGTAAAGGTAAGAAATTCATCCCTGCTAACTTTTAATTAATAATTACTCCTTGAAATTGCTAATTAAGGAATTTGGGGAGGGGTTTAGGGCTAATTTTGTATTTTTTTGTTGCAAGAGAGAAAATTATGTAATAACTTAATGGGTTTTGATTATTAATTTACCCTTGCATTTTGTTAATTCATTAATTAATATATAAAATTGATAGTTTTAGGTGAATTATGATAGAAAAGCCCTCTAACAAGAAAAAAATGATCATCAACCTGACCTTAGGAGTTGAGTGTGAGATCTAATTCCTAATAGGTAGGTCATTTCATTAATTTGTACTTATATGAATGTTCTAGATCAAGAGCAAGTGAAAATTACACGAAAATACAAATCTCTGGCTTAGAAGAGTTGTGCAAGCTTGGTTTGAGGTAGGTGATGGTATTTTTTCTTTATCCAATTTGTGATATATGTGCATATGAACTACTTATAGTGTGTCTTGTTATTGAATATTTTTTGGTGTGGTCAATGCAAAGGATATTTATGTTGTTGTATGATTTTTGACCTACCTCATTACTAAATTTGGGATGTTTTGATATTTGGAATGTTCATATGGTTTATTATTGAAACAAGGTTGGTAGACACTTGCATTTGGGTTTTAATACATGGATGGAAATTTTCCCCTGTAGGTCATGGATAAAGGATGGATGTATTACCCATATTGTTTATGTACTAGGATCAGGTGAGTTTGATGATTACATGAGTGAACTGTAGTATATATTTTGTACGGTTGATAATTGTTTAATTTCTTGACTTGAATTTACTTGGCATGATTGAAATTGACTCGGTGATAATTTATTGATTTGTTAGTTTTATTATTAAATGGTGAAATTGTTATTTGTTATGCTAAGTGAATGTTGTTTGAGCATGGATAAACTTGTCATATTATGTTTTAGTTAAGTATTCATATTCTCATCTTGGGTTGGAAAAATGACCCTATAAGTACATTATTGATTTCTTGTGTGCTGATACTACATCTGCTCCTACTTTTATGAGTGCAATGCATGTTCCTGCGACTCGTACAAGATCTCACTTGTGATTCCAGTGGGTGATATTTTAGGGTGAGCAGTATGTTTTGCGCTACCATGAAATCTCTCCTCTTTGACATAGTTCTTTATTTTTGGACTTGTGTGTATATTTTAGTTTTTGGGGTTGCATCCACTTCTTGACATTATTTAATAGTTTTGGTATGGATGATATTTGGTTTGTAGGCGTGGTTAGGTTGGGTAAAATGTTCTACATTTTTTTGTACTTACGTTTTGATTTTAGATTAGATATTTCTACTTAGGGATTAGTTTTATTATCTCTTTAAGCGTGGACTTTGTAATGGTGATTTGGGGTAGATGGTTTTCCCACTGACTGAGTAGTGTGGGTTCCAACCATGAAAGGTTTAGATCATGACAAAGTTGGCATCAGATCTTAGGTTCATCCATCTTGTCATACCAAATTGAGTCTAGTATAGTCTCACAAAATGGTATAAACATGTTTGTACTTTTATTTGGGAGTCTATAGGGCTTTAGGAAATCTTCTTTTATCTAATTCCAATTTGCCTCTAGTGATCCTAATTAGTATCTATTTTTCATCAATCTTTGGTCTGTAGATTGAATCCCACCCAGAAACCCCTGCATCGTATGCTCTAGCTATAGAGCTAGTTGTAAAAGGAAAAAGGACGAGTAAGAGAAAGAGATAAGGGAAGGAGGGTACGAGCCACACCTGATAGGGGTGGAGCTCAAACAACAACTAGCCATACCCTTGAAAGATTAGTATAACCTCCTCTATCACAGAATCATATTAAGAAAAAGGACACAATAGATGAGCAGGGAGTGAAGGTTGAGATGGTGGCAGTGAATGCATTGCAGGACTACCCCTATGTCCATAAAGGTTGTTCTACAGGTGCTAGATTTTTTGAGTAGGTTGTAATGGATTGAATCCACACCCATTCCCGTGGAATTTTAGGCTCTTGTTGTTTATCTTACTGTTGATGTGACTCCTAGAATAGATGGAGTGTCAGGGGTCAATTCTTTTCCTCATTTGATTTTGGGTTTGGTAATGACATATATAGAATATGAACTATTGACAAAATTTTTGAAGATGAAACCACCTATATTCTAGGGTACTAAATTTGAGAATACTTTTAAGTTCATCATTGATTATTTGAGAGGTTACATAATATGGGTATTATGAAGCTACATGGAGTAGAGTTTGTGACTTTTCTAATGGAGAAGGATGCTAAGCAATAGTTGAGGGCGTATGTAGAATATCGATCACCAATTTTGCCTCTATTTACTTAGGAATAGTTTCATGCCTTATTCTTAGAGAAATATGTGTCTTGTGCTCTTCGATATTGAAAAAATAACAAGTTCTTAACATTGGATAAGGGTGACATATCAGTTGTAGCTTATGAGGCTAAGTTCCATGCTTTGTCTTTCTATGCCACTAACCTATTTGGCATGTCCTATTCAGTCGGCCTTGCTAGATTTTACTGTAGTTCCAGCTAAGGTTTCTTCTCAACAACAAACTGTTAGGGGCTAAGGTGATTCTTACTCTTTTTCTAGAAGACCTTTTCTAGAGCAAAGATGTTACCATTATGGTATTGTTGTTCACTTTAAGACAAAGTTACTTATCAGATAGGTGAATCCTCAAGCACAAAAACATACCCGGGTTATAGCTCTAGTAGTTTAAGAGAAAAGAGACAATGGTAGTGTTTATCCATAGGGTGGATAGGTAAATCAGATTGATATTCAAGATGGTTGAGAAAATGGCAACGTAGAGGGAGGAACACAATCAGGGAAAGGGCTAGCTTTGATTCATAAACGAGCTCACTATATTATGTATTTTTGATAGTGTCTGATGTCGTGGTTGTTGATATGGTTATCACTGGTACTATTTTTGTTTGTGAATGAATGGCTTCTATTCTATTTGATTTAGGGTCTAATTTTTCTTATGTATCTAGTCAGTTTGTGGTGGGACAAAATCTATTCTGTGATGTACTTAATTATCCTATTGATGTGTCTACTTTGGTTGGTGTGTTTTTGGGGGTAACCCATGTTTACCATTCTTACCATGTGTTATTTGTCAGTTTTTAGACTTGGGTAGACCTTAATATTATAGATATGTTGGACTTTAATGTAGTTCTAGGTATGAACTTTTTTATCTTCATATCATATTGTTTTAAACTGTAATACTAAGACAATGACTCTAGCTAGGTTAGGAATATATAAATTAGAGTGGGAGTGAGTGTATAAGGTTAAGCCGGTGAGAATTATATCATTTGCTAGTTAGAAGGTTAGTGGGGAAGGGGTGTTTAGCATTTTTAGCTCATCTCCATGATGTTAGTACGGGGTCCCATTCTATATTATCAGTTTTGGTTGTTTCCAAATTTTAGGATGTGTTTTCTTTAGACCTATCGGAGATGCCTCCAAATAGAGATATAATTTGTGTATTAACTAAGATCCTAAAACATGCCCTATATCAATTCCTCTTTATCGAATGGCCCTAGCAGAGTTGAGGGATCTCAAGACTCAATTACAGGAACTATTCGACTATGGTTTTATTCATCCAAGTGGTTCTCCTTAAGGTTCTCTTGTCCTTATTGTTTAAAATAAGGATGGTAGTTTCAAGATGTGCATTGAGTATAGACAGATGAATAAGGTTACTATCTTGAAAAAATATCCCTTGTTGCGTAGATGATTTGTTTTACTAGTTACAAGGTACATCAATATTTTCAAAGTTTGATCTGCAGAAGGGTTATCATCAATAGAACATATGAATGAAGGACATACGAAAGACTGCTTTTAGAACTTGGTATGGCCATTATGAGTTTCTAGTAATGTCTTTTCGGTTGACTAATCCACCTACAGCTTTTATGACCTTGATGAATGGTATTTTTAAATCATTCTTGGAATCTCTTCTAATCATGTTTATTGATGATATTCTAATCTACTTAAAGAGTAAAGAGGATCATGTATGTCACCTTCAAATAGTTTTAGGGATTCTATGGGAGAAGCTGATATTTGGTAAGTTTTTAATATGTGATTTCTAGTTGCTTTTTCAGCGTGTGATGGTGGATCCCAAGAAGATTGAGGGAGATAAGAATTAGACTCGGCCAATTTAGCTTCTGATATGCCTGGAAAGCTAGAGATAAACTGTTCACTGAGAATAATTATACTAACTAAACCTACTCAAATAGATTTTGGGAGAGGTTTTAGTAAGTCAACTTTGGCTCCAATATTTGTATAATAGAGCATGGAGGGGATACATATTTCAGTGTAGTTGGTCGGTTACTATTGTCAATAGGGAGAGGGGAGAATATTAGTATTCCTATTCCCTGCACTTTTGATTTAAGGAGGAAAAGAGTAGAAGTACTAAGAATCTTTAGAGCAGAAGTTACTTGGTAAATCATCTAATGTAGACAATCATTTTAAGAAGATTTAGTATTCTCCTCAAAGTAAGGTTATTAATCTTATTTTTTTCTTGTAGCCTAAAGTTGGTTGATTATTGTAAGTTCAAAATCAAAACCTTCTAATATACTACAATAAGCGTGCTATGCTTTCTGTCATTTAAGAGTAAGTTTTTTTCTTGATTTTCTTTGTCTAATTTTATTCCCCATATTATCATTATTCAGCGTTTTTCTTTTCTGCTGTAAATTTGCGCTGATTTTTTTTTACATCCAGTTCCCATCTTCATCTAATTTGTTTTGGCATACTACCATAATTTTTGTATGTTTAGTTCTTCGTTCTCCACATTACGATCATTGAAATAAGTTTCAACAATCTACTATATATTTTTTTCCACTTTTTTATTTTGCATTTTGGATAATATTTAGAGTTCTTATTTTTCTATGAAAGTGATGTAGATTCAATGGGAGTTGAGAAATTTCGTGAATAGCTAGAAAGAGGATCTCGAGTATGAAAATAGTCTATGAAGAAGGGATGATATTAGAGATCTTAGTGGTTAATCGGAGGTCACCTAAGGCAATTCCATTAGTAAAGCTATCAAATATGTTACAGATAACTGGTTCTCAAAAATTGTTTCTCATCCAACAGGTGGAATGAAACCACCACAAGAGAGGGGAAAGCATAATTATTTGATTACATTAGTTTCTTCAAGATAATCTCATTTTTGTTGTAGGGGATACTAGCTAATGCTAAATTGACTATATTTGCAAAAAGTCTTTTTTCCCAAATCATCTTCTGATGAATAATATAATTTTTTATTTTGATTACAATTTAAGTTTTGTAACAATTATTATTGGTGACAATTTGTTTTGTTGGTAAAACATGTATTTTTAGTAACGAAATGTTTGGTTTCAACTACAAATATAAATATTTTCATAAAACAAAAATTGTTGCTAATTTGTATAATTAGGGATGAAATATATTTTTGCATATAAAGTGTAATCTTTAGTTATGAACTTTACTCTATTCAACTACGACAACATATAATTTTAGAGACAATTTAACTTATCTCTAATTAAATTTGAAAGTTAACAGCAATGTCATTTCGGTATTGATAACCTTTTTAGTGACAAAAAGAAACTATCAACTACATTTTTCGTCCTTTTTTGACGAATAAATTTGTCCTAAAAACTATGAATTTGGAGACTAAAAAATAATTCATAGTTAATATATTCATCTTTAGTGACGAAATATTAAGTTGTCTTTGAATACATTTAGCGGCCCATGTTTCAGGGACGAAAGAAAATACTCCTGTAATTAACTTCATGCATAAAGTCTACACAAATTATAAGAACTAAGATGAAAACTATAAAATACAACAGAAAATAGAATATGTATTTAAAATCTAACCCACTATTATACAATTATGAATAAAAATATAATTTTAAAATTCTCTGATTGGGTTATTGGCTTAACCATTAACGAATATCTTAAACCAAAATTCAAACCAATATCCCAAATTAAAATTTTTTAAATCATTAATCTAATAGCCCAATATCGATAAACCAATAATATTTTTATCAATTAGTTTTAACGGTTGAACTGGATTTTGCACATCCATAGGTCTTCCTAAGACTTTGGGAAGGTGTGACTCCATTTTGGTAATAGTGGATTGGCTGACAAAATCAGCTCACTTTTTGTCGGTTAGGGTAAACTACAACTCTCAACAGTTAACTCTACATCAAAGAGATTTCCAGACTTCATATGGTGCCACTTACCATCATTTTTAATAGATATGTTAAGTGAACTTCCAAATTTTAGGATATGTTGCATGAGGACTTGGGAACCAATCTTATATTTAGCATGAATTTTCATCCTCAAACTGATGGACAGTCGGAGAGGTCGATTCAGGTGCTAAAGAAAATGCTGAGGTATTGCGTGACTAATTTTTGTGGTCATTGGGACCAAATTCTTTCATTTTGTGAGTTTTAAATACAACAACAAAAATGCTCCAGCATTGATATGGAACCTTCTAAGGCACTTTGTGGAAGGAAGTTGTAATGACCCTCTTGGTCATTTTCTCAATTTATTTACATTTTCGTCATTTTGAGCCTTCCCACAGTGACTATGGGTCATTTATGACTTGCCCGAAATATTAGTTAGATTATCAAATACTTCATTTGTATTTCAGGCGCATCTCCCTATTTTTGAACTTTCATTGTTTGAGATTTTGTCTCAGACTAAAAATCCTAGTAAATAATCTCGTATGAGAATTTCGGTAGTAGTATTAGCTCAAAAACTTTGATTTTAGGCTAGAGGGGACCCTTGGTTAAGGACCCGAGGCTTTTAGACTCTTTTTGGGCTATTGGGTGGATTATAGAAAAAATGAAAATAAAATATGGGGCCTATATTTAATAAAAACAATCTCGGATGAAAGTTTTGATGGTTTTACTATGTATGGAATGTTAAATTTGGTATGGTAGCATAGTTTGTTTGCACGCATGAGGTTCCAAATGAATTTAGAGCACCTAATCAAAGTCTATTTTGGACTTAGTAAAAATATTATGTCTAGCACTTGATAGGTCTGCTTAAGCACATATTGGGATATTTTGGTGCTCAACACTTAAGTACCCATGGGTCACTTTAGTGGCCTTGGCCTAGTGGTCGGGTTCTGCTTTATCAGTCAATGGATACTAAAGTGGGCACTGCTTTAGCACCATTAGGGAGCGACACTCACCAATTGGTGCTAGACTGCTAAAGTGGTTGAGTTGCTGCTTTAGCGCCTAGGTGTCTGACTTATCAACACGTGGGACCTTTTTATTACCATTTTCTTAACCCAATTTTCAACCATTTCTTCCATTATTTTTTCACTTAATTGAGAGCATAAAGAGAGGAAAAAGTGGGAAATCATCTATTGAAGTTAAGGTAAGCTTGCCTAACACTCCTTGGTCATTTTCCATTAATCTCCCTTCAATTTCCATCACAATTTATGGTAAATTATTAGAAATTAGGTCTTAAATACCTAAACTTTAAGGGTTGGTTTGAGACCCGATTTGTGGTTCATTTGTACTTAACTTTTGAGCACACATTCCTTTGTCATTTGAGAAAATTCATGGCAAATTCAATTTTGATTTTTATTTACGGTCCCTACAGGCACGTTATTGACCTAAATTTTGACCCGACCTTAATATAGTAATACAGATCTCGTTAAACACTTAAAAACAATATATTACTATTTTGATAGCATGGCGGTATTTAAGGATTTTGGAACAAAAACTGATGATTTGTGGGCAATTCAAGGATTGGAAGTTTGGCATTAAGGTAGGCTTTCATCTACTCTTTTTTCATGAAATAGTTTATTATATATGTTGCATGTTAGATAGGAATGTTAGGATCTGATAATGGGTGGACCACCATGACATAGCCTAATTTATGTTTTGAGGGATAGAGGGGTGAATCAATCCTTTAGATGAGATACACATCATGTTTCTAGGATCCTATTACCCTAGTTTTCTAGAATGTTAGTAATAGTTGAGGCTAATAACCCCTTTATTATTTGGTTTACTATTTTATTCGTGGATTATGATGGTTTCCTGGGTAATGATATGGTTATTCCAGTTATACATTCATGGGCCATGGTTGTGACGATGATATTAGTTGGATTATGGGTGAGTGATTTATTCTTGTAAGGGATGAGGCCGTAGTCTATAGATATTTTGACTATTATAATTTTATTCTTTGGATACTGGTGATAACATGTGTAGATTCGATACATTCATGCTTACTTAATGGTATGATTCCAAATAAAAGTATGGTTTTACTATTATTTTTCCTAAAAAGGTATTCATTCCCATATTTTACTTTAAAATGGATCTTTCATAATGGGAATCATATCACTTTAATAATGATTTATTATCTTTTGATAATAAAGTGATGTTTGGATAGGTTATAGTAATATGGATTATACATTGTATTCATCCTCTCATGTGCATTGCCTATGACCAGTACACACCTATACCTATCATTCTTATGGGGGGTTGAATAGGTATAGGTGATAAGTATTACTTGCAGTATGATGTATGTAGACTAGACCTTTCGGGTTATGAGGTCTAATTTATGTATTGTTTGTTCGGGTTAGCCAACTACTGTATGTGTTATTATTATGGGTAGTTCATGAAATATTGATTATTGGGCTCGTACTGAGATTTGAGGTATGATTTTGATTTCTTTATTTTATGGTTATTTTATTATAGATGACTATCTCAAGTTTAGACGTATGGATTAGAGACCCTGATTATGTTTGCACTAGTTCTTACTATGATTAAGGGGCTTTGAGAGGCCAGTATGACTTTTTTAGATTGTACCTTTGGGATAGCTAGCCTTGTTTTAATATGTGTATATATATAGTTGTATATATAGTTATAGTATTACCATGTATCCCTCTATTCCTTCATTTATTCATGGTGTATATCCATTTCTTGGTCTTGTATTCTACTATATATCCTTCTTCTACTATTTATTTTTATATTTTCCAGCAATATACAGTATAGTGCTCAGGTCCTTGAGTATGGCTAGAATAGTATAGTTAATCCTTATTTCCTTTTAGCTTTACAACGTTAGTTTTATAGGTATTTGGGTGTAGTTTAATTCATGATTTCATGCTATTTATATTTTACTTATCTTTGGAGCTTAGTAGGAAACTCATTCGGCACTTTCCTACTAAGTACCATTTGTTTGGTACTCATATTACACTTCCGCAGCCTATAGATCACAGTACGGGTTCTCACCATTGTTGTGTGTGTCATGCTAAGTATCTATGGTTTAGAGAATAAGGGTGAGCTCCTAGCATCCAGAGTATTATTATTCCCCCTCTTATATACTATACTAATCCCTATGTTGTATTCAGAGATGGGTTGGATCAATTTATTTATTTAGTATATCATTTCTCAGTCTTATTATATTAAAAGCTCTTGTAATAAATCAACCATGTTTTTGGACTACCTTATGTATTTTAGTCTTTTATTACATTTATTTCACGTTCTCCATTCATTCCTCTTGGTTATCCGTTACTAGTAGTTTTGGACTATGAGTTAGCTTACCTACTAGTGGGTTATAGTAGGTGCCATCATTACCTGAGAAATTGGGTCATGATAACTAAGTATAGAGTCTAGATTTCCCATGTATTGGTACATTATTATGTGTGTAGTAAAGTCATGTGAATCAGTGCGAAGACATCTATAATCTATCTTCGGGAGAGACAGGGCATTCTTAGGAAATTTTGTTCTTGACTTTGTGTCATATTTCCTTATTTCTTTGATCCTCAAGAACATTCTTTAACTCTATTTAATCCTATATAGGTGATGTAGATGGGACTCTAGCACGTGTTTCTAGAGCTTTAGTGCAATATTGTACCAGAGAGTCAAGGATGGATGTTGAAGACCTTCAGCATCAACCAGAGTATTTGGGGACAACCTAGGTTTTGGTGAAGTTTACAATTTCTTTAGCCTTTTGAAATTTTGTATTATAGATTCCGAGCATCTTTATGGATGCCTCTAAGAAAGAGATGACATTTAATTTATCGAGCAACTCTCAAGCTAAAGTTAGGTTTATTGGTGTTTACCAGGGTTCCTTATTAATTTTAGAATATGGGATTAGGTTTCTTGAGTGATCTAGGAGTGCTTATAAATTTTAGAGTATGAGATTAGGTTTCTTGAGTGATCTAGACACACTCCTATGCTATATCCTTCAAAGTATAAAATAGTGCATAGATTTATTAGAGGATTAGCATTGCCAGTCTATTTGCCATTGAAATACTTGGTAGTAGTTTGGTGTTCCTTCTTTAAGGTTGTTGATCATGTGAGGGCTATATAGAGAGCATGTATTGAGACTTATGAAGGTGGTAGTAAGATGCCATGTCATTAGTATAGTGCTATTGTTTTTTCATCTAATAGTGACGATCCTCTCGGTGGAGGTTATCTTCACATGGAACCTATAAGTTCTATGAAGATAGTGTCTTAAACTATTGGTGTCTCTCAGATTAATCATGGTGATCATAACAATTAGTTTTCTCATCAGACCTTCCAGAGTATTTGATATGGGTATTTAATCTGTGTTATCCATTTTAGATCAGGAGGGGCAGCACCTCAGAGTATTTTAAGAGTTTCTCATGGTTGTGGTGAGATTAGTCATTGTCTAGAGAGTGCCCAGATGTGAGTTGGTTTCTCAGATTGGATCAGCATGTATTTTTTGCAAGCCTAGAGCTTTTGAGGTATGTTATGATTATAGGGATGATGACTATTTTAGTAGGGAGTTCCCTTGATATCAGTTGGTCAGCAAGTTGGGTTCAGCTCGTATCTCTTCCTAGGTTAGGGCTTTAGGGGTTCACTATGACTTTATAGAGATTGGTCACTAGTCTATAGAGTGTCCCCGACATGGTATTATTAATTATTCATCTCATCCAGATCAATCTCACATTGTTATGACACCTTTAGTTAGAGGCAGTGAGTTTAGTGTCTCAGTTGGTGATTTAAACGCTCAGTCTGAGTTTGGACCCTCTCATTTAATTCTTCCTCGAGCCCTCCAAGCATGTGACTTGGTATTCCATTGTGATAACTGCACTTTTAATTCCTGCCTTTGTTTATTTATTTGTATGTATTGAGGTTCTTATACCTATCAGTGATTGTATGCCTTGGTAGATTTATATTGGTCATTGGGTGCCTTGATCTAGAGTTTATGATTGTATGACTACCCTCTTCCATGGATGATTTCTTTTAGTAGTGGATAAAGTGGGTCAGTGTTGATATTTTCCTGGGTGTAGCATTTGGGTTTAAGTCTTATTTACCTTGGCATATTAGCCTTCTTATGGCCCTAGAGTGGTACTTGTTATTAATTTTCATTTTTTTGGTAACACCTACCTTTTATATTGATGTTTATATTATTGATGTTATTATTTTCATTGTTGATGTTAATCGATTCTTACTTGATAGAGGGGTAGGCTAGCATTATCTAGTTAGAATTGCCTTCTTCATGGTTCTTATTCATTATCTTGGTTCGATAATTTCTCCCTTTATTAGGTATGTTTGATCAGTTGTGGGGTGGATTATAGCAGTGAAGGTAAGTTTATCTTCTATGGTTCTATTATGGCTATTAAATTTGTAATTCTATTATGTAGCTTATTTTTTAGGTTGACTAGATAGGGTTTATTCTTTTGATTTGATAGTTCATCAAGCAATAGTGGTTTTGATGTTGACATCGAGAGGACTATGGTTCTCCGTTTAGGTTTTTAAGGTCTATCTCCCCATGATAACTTTGATCTTAGTATCAGTGTGGAGTTTGGGTACTCTAATTATGCCGCAATGTGGTTCTTGTTCTAGTTGGGTTAAGAAACTTAAAGATAGGTGATTATTCCTGTGTGCACTTCTTAAGTTGGTGAATTAAGTATTCATTATGGAGGTGGAATACTAGATTAACCTTTTTGGCTAAGATTCCATTTCTCCAAGTCACTAGAGTTTTGGTTATTGCGAGTGTTGTGTGCAACCTTGGTGAGTTCTTAAGGATGCTTTTGTGGTTCATTCCCTTTAGCAGATATGGAGTTAACTTTTTGTGTTTTTAGCCGATGATTTATCCTCTATTGTGATTTTGTTTTTCATCTATATTTTGGTTTTGACTCTGGAATGATCTAGTACAAATATGTCTGATTTGGAGAGAAAGGTTGTTTGGGTATTTGGCCTTAGATTAGACTTGTTGGTGCTATTTTGGATTTGGCATCTTAGGATAGAGATATGGAGTTTATGATGTATTTGGAGAGTGGATGATTTCCCATCTTTAGTTTTGATTTATGTAGCAAAGGTCGAGCGGTTCATCCTTAGCGTTAAGATTTCAACAGAAAGTGGTAGAGCTTGGGTGCAACCTTTATTTCTGGATTAGTCTCAATTGGTATTTTATTTATAGGCTGGCTAAGCCTAATCTTTTCCTTCCTAATCAGTCTTCTTTAGTTTAGATAAATTACGGTTGATTAGTCTTCGGATAATAGTCCATGGACACAATATTGGTTCCTTCAACTTTAACATCAGGTTTTAGTTATCTTTGTGATTGTTGGATGATTTAATTAGTAGCTGTAGTTTGTGTGAGTCCAATTTAGTATAGATCCATCCTCGATTGATGGGATATCCTGGAGCAGAATATTCAGTGGAGAGCGGTTGTGCTTCTTTCTCCTGGATTTCAAGTTTGAGGATTATCCAGACCTTTTGTAGTAGTGGCATGGATTGCAAACCTCAGTTACCTCTATTTGTGTGCCCAGGTAATGTCTTATAGGTTTATTCTCATGCTTTCTATTATGGATTTCTAGTTAATTAGCTTTTATTCTTTGAGTTTACTGTGATTGATTGCATGGACATGACTCGAGTGACTTTCTTCTTGTTTGGAAAGATAAAAGAAAAAATATTTGGATTTCAGAGTTGGTTGCATGGTTCATGCCTTGTTTTCCTTTGGCTTGGATGAGATTTCACTTAGTTTTGTTAGTGTTAGTGAGGTATTAGTGTGTCGTGGTTTAGATTTATGTGCATTATCCTTCCTCATTTCAGTTGGAAGCCAGATGGTGGTTGAGGTTGAGTTTGGGTTGTTTGAGAAAGAAAGAAAGAAAGTTAGAGTAAAAAGGGATACCCATGGCAAAATCACTTAGAAGTATTGTCTCTTCTTCGAGGTTATTTGGGGAGCCGTACTTGAAGCATCCAGGCCCAGTACTTTATCCCTTTGAGTTTTCATACTTCTTCCATCCATTTGACTTTTGCATACCAAGGTCCTTTTATTAGTGGATATTGTAATGACTCTCCAGGTTATTTTCTCAATTTGCATGTATGTATGGCATTTTGAGTCTTCCCACAGTGGCTACAAGTCATTTATGATTTACCAAAATTGTCAATTTGATTATCGGACAATTCATTTGGATTTTAAGCCCATTTCCCTATTTTGAAACTTTTGCTTTCTAAGATTTGGTCTCTAACCAAAACTCGTAGTATGTGTGCGCAGATGAGAATTTTGATAGATCTATCAGCTCCAAAACATTGATTTTAGGTTGGGAGATCCTTGGTTCTAGTCCCGAGGATTTTAGAATCATTTTAGGCCATTGGGTGGATTATGTGAAACATGAAACTTTAGGTGTGGGCCTTATATTTAGTCAAAAAGATTTTGGTTAAAATTTTTTATGGTTCCATTGAGTCTGAAACGTCGAATTTGGTGGTAGCATAGTTTGTTTGAGTGATTGGGTTTTCAAAAAAATCTCAAGTACTCGATCAAAGTCTATTTGGACTTAGTAAAAATTTGGTACCTAGCACCTGATAGGTCCACGTAAGTGCCTATTGATCCGCTTTAGCGCCCACAAGTTACTTTAGTGGCCCTAGCCTAATGGTTGGGGTCTGCTTTAGCGGTAAATGGACGCTAAAGCAGGCACCGCTTTAGCACCATTGGGGTCGCTTTCAAGCACCCACCAATGCTACTGGACCGCTAAAACGGTTGAGTTGCTGCTTTGCGATAGGTGCTTTAGAACCCAGGTGCTCGCTTTAGTGACATCTGAGGCCTTTTTATACCCATTTTCCACCTGATTTTCCATCATTTCTTCCACCATTTTCACAAAAAATTTAGAGCTCAAAGAAAGGAAATGGTAGGGAATCATCCATTGAAGCTAAGGTTAGCTAGCCTTAACACTCCTTGGTTATTTTCCATTAATTTCTCCTTCAATTTCTATCCTAATTCATGGTAAATTCTTTGTAATTGGGTCTTAAATTCCTAAATGTTGAGGGTTGATTTGATAACCGATTTGTGATCTAGTTGTGTTCAAATTTTGAGCACCCATTGCTCGTCCTTCAAGGTCCTCGTGATGAATTTAATTTTAAATTTTGTTTACGAGCTCTGCATGCCCATTGTTGACCCAAATTATAATCCGACAATTAATATAGCAATATGGGTCTCATTTTACTCCTAATGATGTGTAGATTACTAATTTGATTCCAGGCAATATTTCATAATCATGGAGAAACAAATGACTATATGTAGGAGATTCAAGGATTTGCGGTTCGACCTCAAGGTAGACTTCTATCTACTCTTCTTTATGAGATAGTATATTATATATGTTTCATGATAGATAGGGATGTTATGATGAGATAATGGGTAGATAACCATGACTTGGCCTAATTTATGTGTTCAGGGATAGAAGGGTGAATCGACCCTTAAGATGAGATATGTATTATGCTTCTTACCCTGGGTTGCTTGCATGTTAGGCATAGTTGAAGCTAATAACCCATTTAATATAATATTTACTATTTTACTTGGTAGATTATGATGTTTCTCCGGATGATGATACAGTTATGCCGATTGTACATTCTTGCGCCGAAGGCTATGACTATGATATTAGTTGGATTTTGTGTGAGTGATTTATCCTTGTAAAGGACGTGGCCGTAGTCTATATATGTTTTGATGCTTATAATTTTATTGTTTGGACACTAGTGATGGAATGCATATATTCAGTATATTCATGCTCACTTAATGATACGATTCCAATTAAACTTATGGTTTTACTACTTTTTTTCCTCAAGAAGGATCTTTTCCACATTTCATTTTAAAATAGATTCTTTTATAATGGGAATCATATCACTTTAATGAATAATTATGAGCTTTCGAGGCTAAAAGTGATGTTTTATAGATTTGACCAAGATAGATTTTGGCCACAAATTTCCTACTTTTATTTACCTCCGTCAAGAGAGACCCTGACCTTTTCTACCTTGTTATGATGATTTTGTCCCAAAGTTTACCCAGGGCAATGGATATGCAGACGTACACTCTTCTAGCCATGTTTCAAGTCTGTGCACTTATATATGTATACATCTCTTTTGTGCTAGACGGAGTAGGTCGATGATGATGATAAGTATTAGTAATCCAAGATATGGACTAGGTCAGTGTATACGAGTACTCTCGAACCCCCTAGGGGCCCTTTCATCTATGAGTTGTCATGGCAAAAAAAGAGAGGTCACCGAAAGCCCTGCCTTTGCAAGCTGTTAAGCTAGAGAAGGTGTATACATTGGGTTATATTATTGTATTTGGATCAGTTATAGTAGTATGGATTATACTTTGCATTCATCCTTGCATGCACATTGCCTATCACCAGTATGTGTCTATACTTATCAACCTTATAGGGGGTTGTATAGGTGTACGTGATAAGTATTGCTTGCAGTGTGATGTATGCTGGTTGGACCTTTCTAGTTATAGGGCTTGGTTTAGGTATTGTTTTTCTGGGCTACCCGGATATTGTGTTGTGTTATTATTAGGGTTAGTTTATGACAAGTTAATTATTGGACAGATACTAAGATTCGAGGTATGATTTTGATTTCTTTTTTATGCTTATTTTATTATGGATGACTATCTCATGTTTAGACATATGGATTAGAGACCCTGATTATGTTGGAACTAGTTCCTACTATGATTTGGGGTTGCCTTGTTTTAATAAATATATATATATGTGTGTGTTTGTGTGTGTATCTTTCCTACATTTATTAATGATTTATATCCATTCTTGGCCTTGTACACTACTATATACCCTCTTTTGCTATTTATTTGTATATTTTCTAGCGATATATGGTATAGTGCTTGGGTCTCTGTGTATGGCTAGAATAGGATAGTTAATCCTTGTTGCCTCCATAACTTTACTATGTCAGTTTCCTGGACATTTGGGTGTAGTTTACATTCCCATTTTCATGGTACTTATATTTGCATTATCTTTTGATCTCAATAGGTAACTCAGTCGACAATTGCCTACTGAGTACTACATGTTTGGTACTTATACTACACTTCTGCAGCCTGCAAATCATTGTATGAATTCTCGTCATTGTAGTGTGCATTGTGTGGATTAACTATAGTTCAGAGACATAGATTGACCTCTTTGCATTCAAAGTATTAATATATCTCTTACGTACTAGAATAATCTCTATATTGTATTTAGTGATTGGTATATTAGTATATTTATTTAGTACTTTATTTGCAGTCTTATTATATTAGAAGTTCTTACTGATTCCACCAGGTTTTGGGACTATCTTATGTATTTTAATCTTCTATTATATTTATTCTTTATTCTTTCTTCATTTCTCTTAGTAGTTTTTTACTAGTAGTTCCTGAATATGGGTTGGATTACCGGCTGATGGGTTATAGTAGGTTTCATCCTAACCTAAGAAATTGGGAATTGGGTGTTGGCAGAAGTGTAGGCCACCTATTAGATGGTCTGAGATTGGCAATGTCAAACCTATGGGCACTAATTTGGTAAATGAGGCTTAAAAGAAAATAAGGTTCATCCAAACCAAGTTGTTAGCTGCTCAAAGTAGGCAGAAGGAGTATGTAGATTGTAAGGTATGGGACATAAACTTCAAGGTTTAGGAGATAATTTTAATTAAGGTGTCTCAAATGAAGGGATTCATGAGGTTTGATAAGAGGGGTAATCTTAACCCTCAGTATATTGGGTCCTTCAAGGTTCTTGATGAAGTGGGTCCACTTGCATTTAGGTTAACTCTACCACCAAAATTGTCAGGAATCCATTTGGTATTTTGCGTCTCTATGCTTAAGAAGTACCACAACGATAGAGATGACATCATTATATGGGACTTAGTTCATTTAGATAAATACATGACTTACAAGTAGGAACTAATTACGATATTAGAGCGGGCTGTTTGAAAATTGAGGATGAAGGAAATTCATTCAGTTAAGGTTCAATGGACGCATTATCCAGTTGAGAAAGCCACTTGGGAAACCAGAAAGAATATGTGAGGTATTTACACTCAATTGTTTGAGGATATAGGTACTCTTTTGTCTTACCTTTTTAAACTATGTTTTGCATTTGATCATTTGGGGATGAACAATGGGTAAATTAGAATTTATTATCATGACTATTTCTGTCGTTATGTATAAACCTCCCACTAAAATTTTCATGCTAAAACTACGCTAGTTTTGTGCAAAATTGGAGTAAGGTTTGGTCTATAATACGAGAATGATATGGGGAAATTTAGGGGTGTTTTATTTAATTTCAAGTTACCTAAGACAATTAGGTACCTGTAGAAATTTACAGAATTGAATTTGGGTAAGTAAAACTCTCGAAATTAGTCTTAGCACAAAAGGAATTGTTTGAAATGACCTTAGTATGAGGTATGTTGCAAATAGTGGGATTTTTGGGCTAGTCTAGACATTCTGTCCTATCGACACTGCAATAGCATCCAGTAGGATACTATAGTGAAAAATCTCGCAATTGTGACTGTTAGACATGGTCAGCGCCTGCTATAGCGGAAGGCATCACTATAGCAACAAAAGTTGCAGTTTAATTATTTTTTTTTCAAAATAGTTTATTTTTCTAAGACTCATTTTGGGTCATAAGAGGAGTTTTTTAAAATTTCCATGACTTTTTCTTTATTTGACTCCGTAAAGGTAAGAAATTCAACCGTGTAAACTTGTAATTACTAATTAATCCTTAAAATTGGTAAATTATGGAGTTCAGAGAGGGTTTTAGGGTTGATTTTGGTTATTTTCTGGTGCAAGGGAGGAGATTATGTAATAACGTAATGGGTTTAATCAGTAATGACTAATTTGCTCTTGAATTTCTTTAATTCTATAATTTTTCCATGGAAATGGTAGTTTTAGGTGAATTACGGTAATAAAGCACTAGAATGGGAAGGGAATGATCATGATCTTGCCCTTACGGGTTAGTGTAAGTTATAATTCCCAACATGGTATGCCATTCTGTTAATTATGTTTTGGTATGCTTGTTCTAGACCAAAGCAAGCAAAAATTATACGATAGGGAAAAACTTCGACTAAGAAGAGTTCTACAAGCTTGGTTAGAGGAAGAAGATGGTATGGTAGTTTGAGCCAACTTGAGATATTTGTGTATGTTAACTACTTTGTAGTGTGGCTCTTAGTTCATGTTCTTTTGTGTTATCAATACCAAGGATTTTTTGTTGTTGTATGATTTTTGGCCTACCTCAATCCCAATAGTGGAATTTTTTTGGTATTTGGAATGTTCACATGGGTTACTAGTGAAACAAAATTGGCAGACACTTGGGTCTGGGTATTAGTACATGGACAAAACTTTCCCCTACAGGTCATGGCTAGAGGATAGATGTATTACCCATAGTGTGTATGTACTTGGGCCAGGTGAGTTTGATGAGTCCATGAGTGAACTGGGAAATATATTTGTATGGTTGATAATTGATAATTTCTTAACTTGGATTGATTGAACTTGACTTGGTGATTATTTGTTGACTTGTTGGATTTATTCCTGAATTGAGAAATTGTTGTTTGTTATGCTAAGTGAATATTTTTTGAACGTGGATTAACTGTCATACTATATTTTAGTATGTTGGCCAAATGTCCCTACCAGGACATTAATTTTTTCTTGTGTCCTGATACTATACCTACTCTTTCTTTTGTGAATTTAGTGCATATTCCAACGGATCCTACGAGACCTCACTTGTGATTCAGGAGGTTGGTTTAAGATTTTAGGGTGAGCAACATATTTCAGACTACCATGGAATCTCTCCTCTTTAACATAGTTCATTATTTCTAGACTTCTGTGTAAATTTTAGTTTTTGGGGTTGCATCCCCTTCTTAACAATCTTTAACGATTTTGGAACAGATGACATTTGGTTCCTGGGGTGTTTAGTTAAGCACATTCTTCGCATTTTGTTGTACTTATGTTTTGATGTAGGATGGGATATTTCTACTTGTTTATTAGTTTTATTACCTCATTAACTGTTGAATTTAGAAAGGTGTTTTGGGGTAAATGGTTCTCGTACTGGGTGAGTAGTGTAGGTGTCACTCATGATGTGTTTGGATCGTGACAAAGTTGATATCAGAGCCTACATTCATCGTCGTTGTTGATGTCACCCAAATAAAACCTACTAAATAGTATAATGCAATCTCTTCTCAAATACAAAACCAACAAGGATGTGTTGGATCCCACAAGGAATAAAATGGAAATCTATCACGAGCTTACTGAAAAAATTGGAAGGTGCAAAAAGTAAATGAGGGTTTTTTATAAGAATAGTTGTAATAGTAACAATGCTAGAAAATAGGGTTTTTATCAATATGAGACTATCACTAGGATTATGTTCTCCCCGACTTCTTAACTCCATATGCTTATCATGCTCTTTAAACTATCTCGATGTCTTGCAAACAGAATCTAAAAAGTTATGGATCGTCTAACCATTTATCAACCTCGGTTTGATTGAATTTACTCATCCCCTCTCGGTCTTAGAGTGTTGCATTACTAACCCTTGTTATGGATCCTAGATTAACGATCTCCTCTTGATCTCAAGTTAATTAGATGAAGGTTTATAGTTCAAATTATTAGTCATTTCAAGGAAGGAGTGCAACATATGTTAACGAAGGAAATTAGGAGTGAGATGTAGGAGTCGAAAAAGCTTGGAATAGTCGTATGGCCATGTCCCTTACGACAGCCCATAAAGCAGCCAACTCTTCATGAAAACCCACCAAATCAGGGACCCATACTCCTCCAGATTTTGAGTAATTATACATTAAAAAATACATAATTGGTTCTACATTTCCCATATCTCACTCCTAATTTCCTTCTTTAACCTACGATGCATGCCCTCCTCAATATTTGTTACTTTTTGCTCAAGGATACCTAGTCGTTTCAAAAACTCAGTCAAGAATTCATGTGCGACCAAAACATAGTTTCCTGAGGTGGATGTGAAGTGGATGCTCTCGAGAAAGGAGGAGTTAGGACCTTTGAGACCCTAGAATTAGTGGACCTTGCTACATTAGTAGTGAAATTTAAGAGGGGGGTGGGGGTGAATTGAAATTTTCTTCTATGAGTCGACTACTAACTCTTTACAGTCGACTCGCCCGCAGATAAAAAATACTTCACAAAAATTAAACTTAAATATTTAAGCACGTAAATAATAAATCCTAAAGTAAACAACACAGAGATTTATCTTGGTTCGGCACACCAATCCAGTGCTTACGTCCATTCCTCTTGGGTTTCAAATTGTCTTTAAAATGTTAAAGGTTTGTTTCAAGTACAATGATAGGAAATAAGTTTTGAAGACTTATTTTGCTCTTCAGATATTGTGACACAACTTTAGTTGATGTTACAAAGATGACTTGATTCTGCTCTTTATATAACAATTGTAAATGAACATTACAGAGCTTTGTAAGACTAAGAATGAGACACTTTGAATTATCTCCTTGAAGTTTCTTGAAAAATGTCTGTCTTTGGTCTTCTTCTTTTATAGTCTTTGGCTGCTACCCTTTATAAGGAAACCTAAGGGATTTCTTCTCAATCAAGGATATGAATTGATTCCTTGATTGAGGTGTGTAGACATGTATAATGTCCATATCAGATATATCCATATATGGCTTTGAATCACGTCCATATAAGATATATTCATGATCTATATTTTCTTTTTGATTTTGATTCCTTGCCGATGCACTTATGATCTTATCTCCTTTACTGATTCATTCTGCCATGAATCTAGGGATTGCAACCATGATTATGGGAGATATGATCTTTCTTCTATTTTTGTGATGCTTGATTGATTTGCTTGCCATTTTGAGGTCCCCCATACCAGTGTCATAATTTTCCATAATATTTGGGACTATGATTCTCCTTTCATTTGTCATTTCATGATTGATTTTACTTGGATGCTACTTGGATACGGTAGATGCCTTTCCATTCTTGACGTCCTTCTATTTCTGAAGCCGACATCCTTTATCTTTCCATTATTACTAGTTGCAGAGATACACTTGTGAGTTTGTCATTATTAAAACATAAACTTTGGAGCCCCTTTTTGATAATGGCTACAAGAGTAAACATCAGTTAACTTCCCTGTTTGTCAGCTTGATCCACCTAACTTGTGTAAGTATTAGCTGACATGTGAGCTTGTTCTGTTCCCCCTGACTGGTAGGATTCTCTGATGTTTCTGTCCTACCCTCCCCCCCCCCAACATAAAAAAATATACAGGCAATATGCAAATAGTGGAAGATAAAAAGGATTCTAAATTTCATGAATGCTAAGATACGAAGCATTTTTCTTAGGAAGCAAAATCTTTCATCTAGCAGAGGTTTTGTATAGATATCTACTAGTTTATTTTCAGAGTTAACAAAGTTTATTCAAAAGTTGCCATTTTCAATATGATCTCGAAAGAAATGATGCTTGATATCAATATTTTTCACCCTAAAGTGATGCACAATGTTCTTAGATAAGCTGATGGCACTAGTGTTATCACACATAATAGGAATAAATTCAAAATTTAAGTCAAAGTCAAGAAGCTGATACATAATCCAAAGAATTTGATTGCCACAGCTTCCGACAACTATATATTCAGCTTCTGTGGTTGAGAGTGCGATGTAAGTCTGATTCTTGTTGTGATAGGAGATAAGAGCATCACCAAGAATTTGATATGTTTTGGTGATGCTCTTTCTGTTACTTTTGTCTTCTGCAAAATCAACATCTGAATATTTGATTAAATCAAAATTAGAAGAGCAGTGATACCATAGACCAATGTCTTGTGTTCTTAATAGATATCGGATGACTCATTTGATAGCAGTGAGATGAGATTCTTCAGGAGTCGACTGGAATCTATCACATTTACAAATGCTGAACATAATATATGCTCAACTCGCAGTTAAGTAGAGCAGAGACCCGACTTGTAGTTATGTCAATGTCTTTTTCGGTCAAATCTGAATCAATTCTTGTGGATGGACTCATTGGTGTTCCATAGGCCTTTCCCTTCTCCATGCCAAACTCTATGATGAGTTCTTTCTTGTATTTAATTGACTGATGAAGGTTCCCTTGGGAGTTTTCTTGATTTGTAGTCTCAAAAAGAATGTGAGCTTACCCATAAGACTCATTTTGAATTCTTCTTTCATCAAATTAGCGAAATTCTTGCACATAGAGAGGTTAGAACTACCAAAAATGATATCGTCAACATAAACTTGCACAATGAGGAGATTTGAATTGAGATTTTAAATGAACAAGGTTGTGTCAATTTTACCCCTTTGGAAATTATTATTTAGTAGAAAAGTACTCATCTCTCATACTAAGCTTTTGGGGCTTGTTTGAGGCTGTAGAGTGCTTTTGATAACTTCAAAATGTGATTTGGAAATGAAGGATATTCAAATCCAAGGATTTTTTCTTATGAAAAATTCCTCATGAATAAAGCCATTTAAGAAAATACTTTTTACATCCATTTGTTATAATTTAAAACATTTGAATGTGGCAAATGCTAGTAAAATTCGTATTTACTCTAACTTAGCCACAGGGGTAAAGATTTCATCGTAATCAATACTTTCCTACTGAGAGGAGCCTTGAGCTATGAGCCTGGATTTATTTTTGATAACATTACCTTCTTTACTTACCTTGTTTCTGTAAACCCATCTGTTTCTGATTACTGAGCAGTTTCTTGGTCTTTCAACTTGTGTCTAAACTTGATTCATCCTAATTGTTCTAGTTCTTCCTTCATAGCTTTAACCCATGATTCATATTGAAAGCTTCATCGGACTTTTTCGATTTGATTTGAGACACGAGGGAAACGGATTCTTGTCTCATTAATGATGCTCTGGTTTGCACTTTGTCTTTTGGATTTCTGATGATGAGTTCATTTGGATGGATTCCATCCTACTTCAACTCTTTTGGAATGTTTGGCCTCCCTGTTTTTGCTGTAGGAGTCGACTTTGTTGAGGGTGTAGTCGAATTATCTTGAGAGGGCTCTGGAGTTGTGCTGAGATCTTCTCCAGTTTGTACATTACCTACTTGTTCTTCATCAACACTTATACTCATAGTGTGGTGGTTAGATTCACCAAATACAATGTGCATAGATTCCTCAACAACCAAGTTTGTTTTATTAAAAGCCCTGTAAGCACGAATGTGGGAGAGTACCCAAGGAAACTACCTTTGTCACTTCGTGTATCAAATTTTCCTAGTGTATTCTTACCATTAGAGTGAATAAAACATTTACAACCGAAGGGATAGAAGAATCTAATTTTGGGATTCTTTCCTCTCTAAAGTTCTTAAGGAGTTTTCTTCAAAATAGGTCTGATCAGACACCTATTAATGATATGGCATGTTGTACTAACTACTTCTACCCAAAAGTGATTTAGGAGATTGTGTTTTAATAGAATTGTTTTGGCGGTTTCCTGTAGGGAACGGTTCTTTCGTTCTACTACACAATTTTGTTAGGGAGATCATGGTGAAGAGAAGTTTTCAGAGCATCCATTTTGAGCATAATATTCTTCAAATGCCTTATTTTCAAATTTTCCTCCATGATCACCATGAATATAGGTGATGAGGTGTCCGACTGCTCTCTGTATTTTTCTATAGAAAATTTCAAAATTTGTGAAAGATTCATGTTTATGTTCAAGAAACATAACCAAGGTCAATCGTGAGTATTCATCAACTATGGCAAAAACATATCTTTTTCCGCCAATGCTTGCAGTTTTGGTGGGACCAAATAGATCTATGTGGATTATTTGGAGAGGCCTGGTATTAGAGACATTATCCTTGGCTTTGAAGGTTGTTCTAGTCTGTTTACCCAGTTGGCAGGCATCATAGATGTGATCCTTTTCAAACTTGAGTTTCTTAACAATGTGCATGCTGGCGTGCCCAAGCTTTCTATGACACAACCAAGTGTCATTGGATTGCATAGTGAGGCATTTAAGGGTGGGAAAGTCAAGTCTATTTGAAACATAAATGTTATCAACGCGTTCACTGATAAGGGAAATATTTCTTTTGTCATTTTTAATTGAGTAGCTTTCATACTTGAAGAGCACTCCAAACCCGGCATCAAATAGTTGATTGATGTTGAGCAGGTTGTTTGAGATTGTCTGCCAGGTATACTTCGGTGAATTCGTATGATGAGCTGAGTCTTAATGATCTGACTCAAATGACGTTACCTCTAGCATTGTCACTGAATCTGACTGGCCCCTATCTATTTTCTTTAGGGGATGAAAAGTTTTCCTTCTTTCTAGTCATTTGTCTGGAACATCCACTGTTAATAAACTACATTTCTTTTTTGTAGTAGATCTTGTAGATCTGTTCCCGCAAAATAAGAAGATGAATTTTGTTTAGGTACCCAAGTGGTCTTGGTTCCTTTCGGATTAGATAAAATTTCCTTGGGCTTCCAAAACCACACACTTTTACGCTTATGCCTACAGCTGTAGAATTTGTGCCCTCTCTGTCCATAAGTAAAGTAGATGGGTTCTTAAAAAGAAAAGGAGATCTTAGCTGAATTAAGCGACCCTAAGAATAAATTTAGATTCCTTTTTAAAGAGTTTATTCCTATGAAACTGTGGCTTGGGGACCTTTTAATATTGATTAATTTGGTTTTTATGTCTCCAAGCTCTTCATGAAGCAAGTCATTTTCACCTTGACATGCCTTAACTTCTATTTGTCAGTTTCGTCGTTCTTCTAGGATTTTTTATTTAAAATGAGCTTCAGACCTTTACTTTTCTTGAGCAAGATTATTATATTCATCTACGATTTTTGAAGTTCATCGGTTAGCATATCCAAATTGCATTCAAGAGTATTATAGTTATGACAGTTATGTGGCCCTACCTTACTAGGTCCACCTGTTGCCATAAATAACATGTTTGCAACCTCTATTTCTTCTTTAGTTTCATCTTCATCGCTCCAGGCCCTAAAATTTTGATTTTTTCTAGACCATCATCATCTCAAATCTGGACAGTTTTGTTTGAAGTGTCCCGGTCTTCCATAATGGTAACATAGATCATCATTTCTGGTGGAGTCATTGTTTTTGCCTCCCGGGGATCTTTCCTATCTCTATCTCATGATCTACCTTACCCCACGGTTTATGAGGGCCATTTCTTTGCTATCAACATTTTCCAGAATGTGCTCTTCTCTGGTTGGAGTAGCATTGAAGGCTACTATTTTCTTTCTCCCATCCTTGTGAAACCTGTTGATATAGTTTTTCTCTTATGCAATAAGGTTACGTCGCAGTTCATCATATGTCATATTATGAAGGTCTTCCTCTTCCAAGATAGCAGCCTTAGTTTCCCAAGTCTTTGGGAGACTTCGGGCCAGCTTCTGGACTTGCAGGCTGTGAGAATAGATCATCCTTAGTAACTTCAGTTCACACACGATTTTGCTAAATCTAGCGAACATTGTTTAAATATCGTCATTTTCCTCCATTTTGAATAATTCATATTTATTCACAAGAGTAGCGATATTTGACTTCTTGAATTTGGTGTTTCCTTCATAGGTTACCTCTAGTTTTTCCCCTATTTCTTTTGATGTCTCATATGTTGAGATCTTATCGTATTCTTTTCACTTACTGAACACGACAACAGACTTATATCACATGCATTAGTTTGGATTGCCTCCTGTTATTCTTTGGTAATATCAAAATTTTCAAGATCTTGAATATCAATACTACTGGATTCTTAATCCTTATCCTTTTGTTTTTCCTTGAGCCCTGGAATTGGCTTAGGACCCTTTTTGATAACAACCCAGGCTTGGTAGTCATTTGATTTGAAAAAAATGGTGAATCTGTTTTTCTAGTATGAGTAGTGTTCTCCATTGAAGTACGGTAGTATTGTGGAGGAGTGACCATCCTGAAGAAGAGCACCGAGAATTTTCCAATAGGCCATTTGATCTTTGCTTACTTGGGGTTAAGTAATGCTATCTCTAAGACCTGCTCTGATACCAATTGAAATTCAAGAGGGGGGTGAATTGAAATTTTCTTTTGTGAGTCGACTACTGGCTCTTCACAGTCGACTCTCCTGCAGATCAAAAACACTTTACAAACAAATTAAACTTAAGCAGTTAAGCACATAAATAATAAAGCTTAAATTAAACAACATAGAGATTTATCCTGGTTCAGCACACTAATCCAGTGCCTATGTCCAGTCCCCTTGGGTTTAAAAAATTCCTTTTGAAGTTGAAGGTTTGGTTTGATTACAATGATAGGAAACAAGTTCTAAAGACTTATTTTGCTCTTCGAATTTTGTGACACAACTTCAGTTGATGTTACAAAGATGACTCAATCCAACTCTTTTTATAACAATTGTAAATTAATGTTACAGAGCTCTGTGAAACTAAGAATGAGACACTTTGAATCTTCTCCTTGAAATTGCATGAAGAATGTCTATCTTTGGTCTTCTCCTTTTATAGTATTTGGTTGATACCCTTCATAAGGAAACCTAAAAACATGCAACCTTTCTGTTCATTTCAAATCATGATCTGTGTTCTACTTCTGAGTTAGGTGGTGTTCCCCTACAATTCTGAATATTCCACGGGCTGTATGGAATCCGCCATTAACTCGGCGGGGAAGCCCCCGACCCAAGTGTGCCGCAAGGGTTGGAGTCTCTGAGTCTGATACGCCACGAGACATTTAAGTCAGCACATAATAATATACCCGGGTCGGCAAACCACGATTTTAGGCAATGAGTCGCTGGAACTCAAGCCCTCTTCGGGGAACCACCTAACATCTCTGTATGCCCATTTTTAACCTTTTCTGAACATGCATCATTCTTAAATTTCTAAATCATGAAAGTCTAAAATGTCTGTTAGTCTAAGTCTGATATGGCATTAGTCTGAATTGGTATCGTCATACCAAGACCTTGCAAGTCATGATTTTTTTCTGAGCCATAAGGTACTAAGCAAAATCTTTCATTCAAAACATAGTTTAGACCACCCAAAACATGCAACTGATGTAAAGGATTTCATATTCCGAACTTAAAGTTCAATTCATGCAGAAATTTCATCAAACACCTGGTGGTCAAATATCTTTAGCAAGTTCATGTATTCAAAATTGAAACAAATTCATTCATATATGTATATAAACTGTCAAATCGCTTTGGAGATGGTCAAAAGACCAAAACAATGATGTTAAAACATCTTATACATAAATATATATATACATAATTTAAAACCCCATTCTAAAACATGATTTTTTTTATGCCCATGAGAATTTAGGAAAAACCCCGCGTACCTCTATTTCCAAGGATAATATATGTTTCTTGAAGCTTGCGGATTGGTGATTCCGAATATGTAATTATCTTTGAAAACTTACGGTCGAATCTTGAACTATTTGGGTTTTTATTTTGAAACCCTAAGGAGAATTCTTTTGCAATTTTGAGGAAAGCATGTGTATTATGGTGTTTGAGGGATTAAATCCCGTGTTGGTGGTATATATAGGGGTGGAGGATGACCAAAATACCCCTAAGGAACAATTAAGGTCAAATCTGTCCCTCAGTTGACAGTTCGATAGGCTGGAGTAAATCGATTATAACGTTTTACTTATATATTCAAATTGGATGAAACCAACTTCATTTGAAATAGTACTCAAAGATCTTTCGTTTGATTTATTATAGCTCACACAGTTCATTATATACAGGGAGTTATGATCATTTGAAGTTGACCTTGAAATGCTGAAAAAAACTCGGCAATAGGCTATGCGTTATGCTACTGTTTTGAAATCCAAACGCAGCCTTATGCATTCCGAAAAATTCCAAAACTCATCCGAGATGTAGTATGAGATTGCCCGATCGTAACGCAACTTGAAAATCTAAAAATGAAGGTCGGAAAGGTCGAGAAGTTGTATCCCGAAGGTTGCCATCTAAGAATGAGTCTAAGTCATTTCAACACTTAGAAAAAATTTAAAACTTAAGTCTAAAGCTCAGAAATTACAGTCTAATACATGCATGACTTTTACGGGGCGTTACATTATCTCCCCCTTTGGATCATTCATCCTCGAATGACGGGTAGGAACTTGGTGAAGCCTTAAAGATATAGAATAACACGGACACGACATGTCCTCTAATAAAGAATACACTGATTTGAAACATGACCTTATGGCAGGAACTACTGATATTTTGAATTCTTATATCGGACACGCATATCTGATGCATGAAATACACGACTAAAGCTATTCATAAGCTGAATTCTCATACTGAACATGCATATCTGATGCATGGATCTGTCCTTGAGTTGTTCTCATGAACGCAGGACTAAATACACTGATAAGCTGAACTTTTTCTATTGAACATGCAGTTTTAATGCACGCATATCTGACTGGACTAACGTATGAATGTATGACTGATTATGCAAATATAACTGGTGCGAGGCTTGTAATAAGAATCTATACATGCAACTGAATGAGGTATCTCCCCCTTGGGACACTATGTCCCTCTATGAATGCTCAATTCATTAAGATACTCGGAAAAAAAAAATTGAGGCGATGCACTAGGCACCTACAAATTGAATCATAACTGAACATCTGGAATCTGAATCTAATGCATGACACATGAACTGAGCTATACTCGCAACTACTGGTATACTCTATCTTGGAATAGTAGCATGTCTGAGATTTCGGGCAGCATGAATAAATGAAAACACAAGAAAACAAGTCATGAGAATCTGCCTGTTAGACTGACTTACTGACTATACAGATTGAATTATGCTGGAATTTCATACTTAACTGGAGTATCTCTTCAACACTCTCTCTAAAGAAGTTCTAACAGTAATAGGGAGCCACGAATCTTGGGTATGGATTACACAAGACATCCAACTGAGGAAATCACAACATTAACTCTACTCTGCAGTCTGAAATATAGACATATAACTCCTAAATTTGGATAGACTTTTCAGACCTTTGGCAATACGACTTCTTACTTTCAGGCTTAGCACACTTCCCGAATATCCCTTAACTATACTATTCCCTATAAATATGATATTCATTCAATTCAGCTTAAATTTCTCATATGAGCATTGACAAATTTTTCTACTAATGTCTAAAATAGCTTAATCCTTACCCCGCGATCAAGCCTAACTCTAAGTCACAAAAATACAACATGCTACACCACGCTATTATTCTAAACCATATGATGCCACCTTCTATACCTCTTTTTAAAGATCACATTCTAAGCATAACATGCCTTACCACTTTAATGACTACTCTGAACTCTTAATATGAAGTCGCTAATGCATATTGCAACCTTCCACTACAATCCCAAAACGTCATTCAAGCCTAATTTACAACCACATGTTAACTTCAAGGAAAACACCCATTAATACATACTTCACATAGTTTCTAAACTATTATCAATATAACTCCCACGCACTATCCTAAAAACATACACACACAAACTTTTCCACTAAACATCACATGTATCAAAGATTGGCCCCAAATCTCACTTCATACTTATGGCCTTATCTAAACAAACGTATTATGATCTTCCATCAACAAGAACATTTACTTCATCACCACTATCATTGCATAGGGAGGACACTAAAAGGTTAAAACATAAGACCCTGAAGCATGAGAAGATTTTTATATGGGACTGAACACATTATAAGGAGTGAGTACATGCGTCATGAGTTGCATGAACTCAACTAGAGTTCCTAACATAAGGAATGTAATTCCGACTACTTGAATGAACTAGAACTCATTATCTTGGAACTGGAAGAGTACGTGACTCTCTATCATATACAGGAATCACGAACTATGATCACGGAACTGAAACGTAAAGCTTGAGTAGGCATTGGGATCACTGAAAAATACTAAGATAAGAATGGGTTGAGTCTCACCCTCACTTTCTAACGTTCTAAATCATACTGCATCACTACTAGAATCTGAGAGCCTTACTTGGTCATTCGTTCTGTCATCTCCCCCTTAGCTTCAAGTCATCATCTAGAGTTTGGGAGATCCTTTACCATATTCTAACTGAACTACACTTACTACACTCTAGGGTCTGAAAAAAAATAACAGTACATGCATATCATAGAACTTAGCCCGAATGACTACCTTCCGGGATACACTCTATCTTTCTCTAGCCACCAATAGTCATAGTATAATGCTTGCACACTTATTCTATCAGTTTAACCTTCAAAAGTCAAGCTTAGATGCTAACACTTAACATGGATATCACCAAGCCTTTGATGAACCATATCTCTTTCGATAGAGCATACCACTATTGCGACTCCAAATTTATATCCCTCTACTATGAGAATCAAGATCACCGCAAAAGGCCAACACTATCAATCAAAACACCTTAACATGGCTATTTAGATCACCATGTACCATCTAACTAGTCTTGCTCCACTTAACAATTCAATGGTACCACTAGCCACGCACAACAAGTAATAGCCTTAGAAAAATGCCACAACCTCATGTCACCTTAGGCATACTTCTACATCATACATGCAATATCATACACCACTACGAATCAAATAAACTTACTCTATTGCATGCACCGTTTAAGTCTATTAGATTACTTCTATACAACTAGTATTCATTAACCAAGAAATCTTCACATCCACCTTCATGGACATCAACTGTTCAAACTTAATATCTAGTGCTATGCATGATTTACAACCCAACCTTACACGAAATTTTCACTTGGAAACTATGAAATAAACATCACGAAACACTAGTGCACTAGAACTTCATAACCACAATAATCAATCATGACCTAACGGTTTTCCTTATCATAATTCATTAGCATGTACTATTTCAGCACACCAAGCCTACTAATTTAATCCCATAAAACATGCATCATCAAACTCGTGCCACTATTTACCACCACACCATTTAAATTCAAGCCTATAGTTTAGTATCAATCATTTACCACCAATGAAGAGTGCAACAAAATATAAATATACTAATCCATCAAATTGGGATATTCTACCCAAATATCTCAAAAATCTACTACATACCTTCTCACAAGTAGCACTAGTTTACAACTACCAATGAAAAGAGGGTCAAGGGGGTTAAAGCCTCATAATAGACATGGTCAACTTTATCCTTATATTATAACCCCGTACAAACGTATCTACTTATACTTCTTTCTCACATCACAATTACTTACCCACGCGTACATTTATACTACCTTCAAAATCCACAACAACCATGAGTCTATACTTATAACCTACTGGCTAATCTGGCAATTTTCATACTTTAAGCAAGGACAATTCACCTCGCCTAATAACTCCTTCTCTGTCTTCTACTAATAAACTAACACACAAGGATGAATCGCTTCATTACCAACTCTATCTCACGCAAAAAGATTCAGCTATACATATATTCAACCAACACAAGAACCACACGTTGAATGACAAATTGCTAGTGAATCGAAATAGGCCTCACACGGCTTCACTAGAC
Source organism: Capsicum baccatum var. pendulum (assembly GCA_030864225.1). Taxonomy (NCBI): domain Eukaryota; kingdom Viridiplantae; phylum Streptophyta; class Magnoliopsida; order Solanales; family Solanaceae; genus Capsicum; species Capsicum baccatum. Next base: position 28,537,909 of record CM061551.1, on the reverse strand, counting down.
TTTGATTTTTTTGTAGTTTGAACAAGAAAATAAGAAGAATGACAAGGCAACTATGCTAGTGAATCGAAAGAGCCCCACACGGCTTCACTAGACTTTTTAGTTTCACCAACACAATGATAAAATATTTTCAAGAGATAGAAACTTGTCACACAACATTCCATAATCTGAGAATACACATCTTACTTTGTATAGATAAAAAAAAAAATCTGAGTCAAATATTTCCCCCACAGATTATCATACAATCCACACACGCTACTTGCTACCAATAGGTCATGACACCGACACTTTAACTTATACTACTATTTGGGTGGAAATACAATTCCAACACTTCTACTACACATCTTTTCCCTTAAGCATGACATCTGCAACATAAACTTCTGAAAAGGGCCGAATATACTCAATACAGAAGGCTGAAAAGCACGATTTCGTCAAGATCAAGGTTCACACTAGAATCCATACACTCTGAAGCAATAACGGACTCTTTTCAAGTCCTTACACAATTTTAAGATCTTATATGACGCGATCCAAAGGGACAATACCATTTAGACTCTAAATTTCTGCACTTGATTTACCCCAGAAATGTGATGGGTCTAAGAACATCAAAGTAAGGAAAGAATTTGGGATGATTTTACTTTCGTATAGACGTCACCATAGCATGAATTAGAGTATGAAGGAGGAACATTCTGACTCTGTTTCACCAACTAGAACATGAAGAAAGAGAGACATTCCTAAACGTCTTGTAGACTCCTGTTTATAAGTGTGGCGCGCTACACACCCATAAACAGAACTCTACTCGACGCGATTTTGTAGACACCCTAGGACCATGAACCATGCTCTGATACCAAGTTTGTCACGACCCGAGCCTAGGCCCTAGTCGTGACGAGCATCCCGAACCATGAAGGCCCGAAACACCCATTCTCTATCTGGTTATCATGCACAATATTCGTAGTCATAATAAAATGTGGAATTGAAATTGAGTACGGAATACATGGTCAAGTTTTGCAACATTTCTAAATAATACTATCTGATATCAGTCTGCGAAAATCTATACTAAGAACACAAACATCCGTCTAAAAAAAAACTGGGACAAAGCCCCCAGTGAACCAAAAATATAATAAATAAGATAATGTCTGACATAATTAGGCCTTCTGAATAATAGAAGGCTCACCACTATGAGATCAAGTCTGCAAATCCAAGAATATCTAATGAGTAGCTGGACCCCTAGACTGTGCCTCAGAACCTGGAAGGAGGGGGGGTCAGCACAAAAGTACTGGCACGCGAAGCAATCCAAAAATAGTATAATGGAACATACATACATATATATAAGTGAAAGCAATTTTTCATCAAGACATCCTGTATAAAACTATTTCTGAAAAATACATGGGCACTTTCTAAAAACATGCAACCTGTCTGTTCATTTCAAATCATGATCTGTGTTTTTCTTCTGAGTTAGGTGGTGTTCCCCTACAAGTCTGAATATTCCACGGGCTGTATGGAATCTGCCATTGACTCGGCGGGGAAGCCCCCAACCCAAGTGTGCCGCAAGGGTTGGAGTCTCTAATAACGCTCAATTTACAGCTCTCGTAGGAGTGTAAAGCGGTCGTTAGCAAATATAGAACCCAACCTGGGTTGGGTGTCGATCCCATAGGGAATAGCTTGGCCAACAAGTAAGTAAAATTACTAAACTTTTGGTGCAAGTCTCATAAAAAGGGGGGATTCTTGTCTTGCAAGTAATGTAAATAAAGTAAACAATGAGAATTGAAGCATTGGGGTTATGTCCACCTTCTGAGGTATACGTCTCTATAGGCTATGAGTGTGTAGAATTCTGACATGCAATTGCTTATAGAGAATTGTAGTCGATGGTAAATCCAAGCGTCTCTCGACCTAAACAAGGACTACTTCACTTTAACTCTCTCGAGCTTAAAGCGTGTCTAACGGTACGAATTCTCCAAGAGGTTAGTCCAGTTACGGCACTAGCTTTTTAATAGGAAAGGGTGTCCTACTACCTTGACATTATCTCTTTTCCAGACAAATAACCTTTCTCTCGAACAAGTTAAATGTTAGACTGGCGTATTCTTGCGTTTGCAACCGCAAAGAATGTGGATTAAGATAAAGAGAATAATGATATAAGCAATATACGTGTCTCGAACTCACAAACTCACAGCAATAGATAGTAACTCATTCGGCTTCCATAACCCCAACAGAGAAGTTTAGTTACCCATGAATGCGAAGGAGATCACGATTGACATTGTTATTATATCACGATATTGAATAATGGCGTGTAGATCAAGTGAGAGGCGTGAGGCGTGTTTACTTAGCTTGGTAACGATTCTCTTGTTGTGGAATTTAATAATAGAAGATTAGATTAGAAGTGTTTGTAGTGGAAGATGAGAGGGATGGAAGAAAATTAATTGTTGAATTAAGTGAAGAATAGAAAGATGAATGTATCTCTCCACTAAGGGAGGATTGTATCTCTCCACTAAGGGAGGATTGAATAAAAATATCTAGCATGATAGAGTATTTATAATATTCCTATCCTACTCCTACTATGCTAATGAAATACTTAACCAAATCCTACTAAGCTAATGAAATACTTAACCCAATTGTACTAGGTTAATGTATCATTATCATAATCCAAATAAACTAATGAAATACATAACTCAATTGTACTAGGTTAATGTATCTTTGTCAAAATCCAGCTTTGTGTCTGTAAGTCCCCAAAGTCTTCAAAAATGTTGTTTTAGCCCGGGACAGATTTTCCATGCAGCAGTTTTGGTCCTTCAGGCGTTCCACTTCCTTCTCCTTCGTTCGTGAGCTTTCTTTTGCGTCAAGTAAGCCATAAAATGCTGTATTTTGCATCATTTATACCTGAAACTTTTCTAATCATGTTCGTTAGCTCATTTACAGGAAAATGGACTAAAAGTGCATGAAATATATAATTTGTTCTCAAAACTAGGCTAAAATATGGGCAAAATATATTGATATAGGCGTGTAAATTCACCTATCATCAACACCCCACACTTGCAGCTTTGTTCATCCTCTAAAAAAATATCATGTCCCTCTAAACATCAACTTAGGGTTTTTACAACAACAACACAAAACATTTATCAAGACAAGCACAACAATTATCAACAAAGTGTAGCTTTTCGATTATAAGTAGAAACAATTTAACCTCTATCATAGACTCGTGATGGTGGTTAACTCATATTCAAAAGTCAAGGCACAAAGAATCATACACAACTATCCAAAACTCATCAACCATGTGTGTCTCACAATATATTACCCATAGTCACTCACAAGTGTAGCATATTTTTCAAACATGGGTATCAAAATATCCTTGCTCTCGCTCTCACAAAGAATTCGTATGCAGCAACTGATAACCATAGGCTTGCCCTTAGTGTACTACTCCACTAAATGTCAGAATGTTAAGATTAGGATCAAGTAGGTCTTTTGATGGTTGTAATGTAGGCTAAAGGACGGGTAGGACTATTTTGGCCAAGAATAGTGACTAGGTTCCTAAGCGCTTTAATACATCACTTTGTATCATTGACACTTTTTTTTCAACCTTTTTTTCTTTTATTCTACCACCCTTGTTCTCCTCTTTTGTTTTTCAATTTTAAGCATAACTCACGTTTTAGTTTTCTTTTTCCTTTTTCTTTTCTCAACATACCTCTTATGATAGCACTTTCTTTTTCATAACACATTCAAGCACCATTACAATTTAAAGCATCATACTTACCCAATTTCCTCTTATGTTGTCACATGACTTTTTCACTTTAAAACACTTAGGAATTTGGATCAAATTACGGTCTTGAAAGAAATGGATTAGGCTTATATACACGGTTGTCAAAGAAATAGGCTAAAGGCTCAAAAGGGTTTAACTAGGATGATGTCCATGGGTAGGTAAAACTGAAGGTAAACAAATATAGGTTGCCAAAGAAATGCCTAAATCATCTCCTAAACTTACACTCCTTATTTTCGCTTTGCATACATACCAGGCAAGTTCTAGCATCAGCCACATACATAGAAGATACTATTAATCTCACATACACACAAGGCACATGGTCGACTTGATTGGAAGTAATATAGACTCTTGACCCAAAAGGTGAAGGAATTGAACCACACAATATCACATAATGAGTCACAACTAGAGCCTAAACGTCTCAATAGTCACAATTGTAGCACATACTCTTGTTATAATCTCATGCTGCCTATCAAAATAATTTCATGCGAAGCTAGAAAAAATTTACTCCTAAAAAAACTTACAAAAAAATGAACTCAAATAAAAAAACTTAAAAAAAAACAAAGTAAACAAACAAACATAGGTGCAAACAGAGAAGTATAGCATGCGATACCGCCACCCCACACTTAAACGGGACACTGCCCTTAGTGGAAAATAAATATGAAGAACCTGGTTAGTCAGACTATTCCTCAATGTCGGGGGTCATACCCCCTTCGTATGAATCATCATAAGATTCGTCGTCAGAGTTCTCCTCCTCGTCAGAATCAGGCAAGCGTCAATCATTATCAGTCGGAACATCATCGTCTAGAGGTTCCTCAAAATATACGCCCAGTCCACACATCTCCCGTGCATGCATGTTCATTGGGTAGTCGTGGTCCAGCTGTTGGAGCTCTTCAGCAGTTGGAACACATCCACCACTCATCATAGTGAATCGTGTCATGCCATAGAGATGACGGAAGAAACTCTCATCATGAGCATGTCTCTCCGCAGTAGTAAGGTTGACACCATGAGTTGTTTCACCATCTTTGACCTTGGTGAGGTCAACCTTCTTTGGGTTATGTGGGAGTTTGTGGTCAGCTGGTTCCTCTTCGATATCCTCCTTCCGCAAGATTGCTGTCAACAAATTATTGCCCCAAAGTTGATAGGGACATTCGTCATCAAAGAGTAGACCAAACACACTCTATCTCTTGATATCTTGGTGTATTGAGTCCCAGGAATAAGGCATGAGTTGACAATGCGCATCCAGATTCTTGCTTCCCTATTTAGTGGAGCATAGGGGAAGGTGTTGTATCGGCCGGTTTCTTTATGTCTGCCCCACCTTGCCATCGATCTGCTTCCACAAAGTGTGTGTCGTATTGCTCTATAAGGAGTCCTGCTGTACAGCTCTTTGAATGGTGCTGTGTCGACCGAAGGTAAGCCAAGAAAAGAGTTGATCCAATCCGCGGTGAGCTATAACACTTGGCCCCAAATTTTGACTTCATTTCCTGTTGTGTTCGGCGATCAGTTGGCATAAAACTCTCTTGTTAAATCAAGGTTGCATTCTCCCATGTCGCGGAAGATGAAATCCAGCTTCAATGCCATTATTTTTGCCAACATACGCGGCTCCTTCTTTGATAAGGTGTCCTTGTTGATCAAGTCGACGTGAACATATTTTCGTTCTTTGTTGTTCCTGTACCATTCTTTGGCTTCCTCCTCAAGAACCCATTTTATTCCAAACATTCTGCGGGGTAGTTGTGCTGAGGATGATTATCCTTAGTCCTTGCGACCTCTCTTTTTGCCCTTTTGGGAAGTGGTAGCCTTCTCCTTGCCTTGCCTCGCTTTAGGTGCCATTGTACCTGAGACTAGAAATAGTGTTAGTGGCAGAACAATCTCAATCGATACAATCTATAAACAAGCATTAGGGGTACCACCCCACACTTAGTTTTGTTAACACAAATCAGTGAAGTGAAAGTGGTCGAGTACTCAGATTTCGTCGACATACATTTTAGGATTGTATTCCGACAAGAAAATCAGCAATGCATCACTTACTTGCAGCCATTGGACTACTTTCATGGTAGATATAACAACACTACTACATAGGGGTTACCACATGGAATAGTTATTCTTACAACAATCACAACCTCTTATGCCGGTAGGCATTATAAATCTTATCCCGATGGCCGGGATAGTCTAACATGTAAGTATCCAAACAACAATCTTAAGCAATGTTTATAGCCATAGTAATTCTGTAAATACCATAACAATGCTATTGAAGCCAAATTTAAGTCGGAAACAAGTCAAGACTTTCCTACGTATATGTTCACTCACATGATTTTGTATCAACTATCCAAACACATAAACATCACCAAAAATCTTATACGATTTAGAAATTCATACTAGACATAGCAACGTAGTACTTACGAGAAATAAATGAATAATAAGAGAGCATATACTTGCTTGAAGCTTGTGGGGATGGTTTTGTGAATTGGAAGAGCAAAAGAAGAAACTTTTGAGAGGATTTGGATATATATGCGGCGCCCTTAGGTCAATTTTTAGTGTTGTTGTGTTGTAAAACTAAGTCCCCTTTATATAGGAAGAGAATGGGTCGGGTTATGACCCATTTACAATCGGTTTTGGAGACAAAAATCCCACATATGCGGCGCATAATGCTTGGCATAGACATGACATATGCGGCGCATTGTCTATAGCATAATGGGACATATGCGCCGCATAGTCTATGGCATTTGTATACATATGCGCCGCATAGTCTATGGCATATGAGATACTGAGACCAAATGCCATAGCATAGGCGGCGCATAGTCAAAAGCACACTTAGGAATAGGCGGCGCATAGTGTATAGCACACTAGATTTCGAGACCTTAGGCTATAGGATAGGTTGTGCATCGTTCGTGGCCTAGTTTTTCCAAGGCCTAGCCTTCCTCGATGCCTATTTGGGCATGAGAAATGCTCAATCCATAGCCTTATGCATCACTATTCCTAACTTACCAACTTTACCATACAATGCGTCCAAATTGTCAATTGAAATCAATCTCCTCGTTGAATACTTCCTGCACCTATTTTTGCTCAAAACCAAACGAAAACGATTAGTACGATGGGTTGCCTCCCACCAAGCACCTTAGTTTTGGTCGTGGCACGACTCTTATTTTTGGATTTTTCATTTAGCAAAACAAAACAAGTACTAGAATAAAAGGAAAAATGATAAATGATAAAACGATAAAACGATGGGTTGCCTCCCATCTAGCGCCTTATTTATTGTCGCAGCACGACATGGTTACCTCGAGTACTCAGACTTCGTCGAGGTAAATGGTGGATCATTTTCTGAAAGGATTTAGACGACAATGAGGCTTACCTGTAGGCATGCGATCTTTTTCGAGATGGCTTATACGTTTCTCCGGAGAGTCACCAATTATATCATCAATAGTCCACCCCATAGCTCTCTTGTATCTCTTTAGAGCAGAGATGAGAGCCTCTACGTGTTGTTCACTTAAATCATCTGCACTCTCTGGAAGTATATTTCTACTTTCCAAAAACACATATCTTAGATAATCGGGGAGCTCTTGCGATTCTAGCATTGGTGGCTCGTCAATGGGAGTCTTCGCTGTTGGTTGATTCTTGAGATCACAATCCGGTTGCTTAGGAGTATAAGACTCTATTTGTGTTAGATCACCCATAAGTTCTTCATAATCTTCATTATCATCATACTCAACATTCAGTGGCGCAGCAGACAATGGCTCAACGGTACGCTGGTTCTCTATAGATAATGCTTTCATATCCTCTTGATGAACATCAGCTACAGATAACTCATTCATATCGCTGGGCTGCTTTATGGCTTTGCATATATCAAACCGTACTACTTCATCATTAATTCGAAACAAAAGCTCATTATCTTTCATGTCAATAAGCACACTTCCGGTTGCAAGGAAAGGACGTCCCAGGATTATGGGAACTTCAGAATCCTCCTTACAATCCAGAATAACGAAGTCTGCAGGAAAGATGAATGAAGAAACTTTCACCAACACATCATTCAAGATACCTACAGGTCTTTTTACCGACCTATCATCCATCACGAGCCTCATATTGGGTGGTGTCGGATCCCCTAGCCCCAACTTCTTGTAGATCGATAATGGCATCAAATTTATGCTAGCACCTAGATCATATAGTGCTTTGGCAAAGTTCAAAGATCCGACGGTGCAAGGAATGGTGAAAGCTCCGGGGTCGGCCTTCTTCTGAACTATCAATCGAGTAGCAATTGCACTACAATGATGTACATCATCCTTCAGCTCATAACTTGCTGCCCTCTTCTTTGTCAAAAGATCTTTCATAAACTTGGCATACCCAGGCATTTGTTCAAGTGCCTCCACTAATGGAACATTGATGGTCAGCTGCTTCAACATAGTCATAAATTTGCTGAACTTAGTGTCATCTGCCACCTTCTTCAATCTTTGGGGAAAAGGTGGTGGTGGGTATGGAAGTGTTCTCTCCGTGGCTTTCTTCTCCTCTTGCTTCCGTTTTTCCACTTTTTCAGTTTGCACGTCATTGGGAGTGACGTTAGTAACGTCATCCGCGGACTCCTCACGTTTTGCGTTGTTATCCTTGTCCGCAACTTCGTCAACCACTTGCTTGTCTTTTGCTGAAGTTTCCAGCACCTTACCACTTCTGGTAGTGATGGCCATGCATGACCCATCATTCCTTGGGTTTTGCACAGTATCGCTCGGTAAGGTGCCAGCCTTTCTTTGATTGAATGCTGCTGAAAGTTGGCTCAATTGCTGCTCTATTTGCTTGATAGAAGTGGAATGAGAATCAACTAATTGCTTCATGGAGGACAAATCATTAATCACCTCCGTAACTCCCGCGCTCGTTGCTTTCACTCCTTTCAATAACTTAGCCATCATGTTTTCCATACTTTCAGAATTAGATGTGGTGGTGTCACGTCTACTAGGGGAACGTACAAACCACTCTTTTCATTGTTTTTCTTCCAACTACCTTGGTCTTTGCTTCCAGATTTATCATAATAGTTCCAACCTTGGTTTCCTTGGGCATTCCCACGAAAACCCCCCTGATTGTTCATGTAGTTGGCCTCCTCTTTAGAATCAGATTCGTCTCTTCCTTTTAGCGTCATAGCTTTCACTTTTTCGGTCTTCCCTGATAATAAATGCTTTGTCAGAAGATCCATTTGTGTTTTCATGTGCGCCATATCTTGATCACGTTCTTCTTCTCTTCTTCTTTGGTCTGCAGTCATGCCAATAGATAAAGTGGGGCTTGCTACCTCAGAATCCCTGGTATGCCAAGCTCTACTTTGTTTCGTCATACGATCTAGCATATTGCTTGCTTGACCAAAGGTGAGGTCCATGAAAGATCCTCCAGCTGCATTGTCCACAACTGGTTTAGTTATTGAATTCAAGGCTCTATACAAGATCTCCATGAGGTGAACATTAGTCATATGATGGTTTGGGAATCTCGCTAGCTTTGTCTTGAACCTCTCCCATGTTTCATTAAGAGCTTCAGTGGGAAGCTGACGGAAGTTGCTAATTTCATCTCTCAATTGTGCTCTTTTGGATGGCGGAAAGAATCTTTCTAGGAAAGCGTCTCTCAATTGCCTCCAATTTGTAATTGAATCAGGAGTCAGCCCATTCAACCATAGTGTTGCTTCCCCAGACAGAGACAATGGAAATAGACGTAATCGAATAGCATTCTGACCAACACCAGGATTGTCAAAAGACTTGCATGTAGAAATAAAGTTGATGAGATGCATATTCGGATCATCGCCTGCTAGTCCACCAAATAATTCCTTGAGTTGCAATAACTGAATCATGGTGCTTGTGATGTTGAACTTGGCTCCGGGCACTAATGGTGGTAGAATTATAGCTCCAGTGGTTCCGGCACCATCAAGATCATCATCATCATCGTCAAAAGCTGGCTGCAAAGGTTGGCGATCATACCTATACCGAGCTTGTCGACCTCTTCTGTTGGCAGGTGTTGCAGTTTTAGCGACATGCCTTGGGTTTATCAACTCGTCATCACCTAAATCCTCATCGTCAGGATTTGTTGCTCGCCCAGGATTATCAATATTTTGTTGTTGGACTTGAGCAGCGGCAAGAGCAGCTAATCTTGCTTGCTCGTGTTGAGCAGCCATCCTGTCGATTTCAGCTTGTGCTTCCATTCTTCTAATTCGTTGTGGTTCAGGATTGATTGGTAATAACGGTTGACCAGAACTTCTAGTATGGGGCATGCACTAAAGTAAAAACCCGCAATAAACAAAAACAAAAACTAAACGTAAATGTACGAGAATCTTTGACCAAAGGGTCTAGTAATTATCACGAACTTGATTGACACTCGTATTCCCCGACAACGGCGCCAATTTTTGATAACGCTCAATCTACAGCTCTCGTAGGAGTGTAAAGCGGTCGTTAGCAAATATAGAACCCAACCTGGGTTGGGTGTCGATCCCACAGGGAATAGCTTGGCCAACAAGTAAGTAAAATTACTAAACTTTTGGTGCAAGTCTCGTAAAAAGGGGGGATTCTTGTCTTGCAAGTAATGTAAATAAAGTAATGCAGTAAAAGCTGAAAATAAAAAGTAAAAAGAGAGAGATTGTTACGTTGGTTGTAAACAATGAGAATTGAAGCGTTGGGGTTATGTCCTCCTTCTGAGGTATACGTCTCTATAGGCTATGAGTGTGTAGAATTCTGACATGCAATTGCTTATAGAGAATTGTAGTCGATGGTAAATCCAAGCGTCTCTCGACCTAAACAAGGACTATTTCACTTTAACTCTCTCGAGCTTAAAGCGTGTCTAATGGTACGAATTCTCCAAAAGGTTAGTCCAGTTACGGCACTAGCTTTTTAATAGGAAAGGGTGTCCTACTACCTTGACATTATCTCTTTTCCAGACAAATAACCTTTCTCTCGAACAAGTTAAATGTTAGACTGGCGTATTCTTGCGTTTGCAACCGCAAAGAATGTGGATTAAGATGAAGAGAATAATGATATAAGCAATATACGTGTCTCGAACTCACAAACTCACAGCAATAGATAGTAAATCATTCGGCTTCCATAACCCCAACAGAGAAGTTTAGTTACCCATGAATGTGAAGGAGATCACGATTGACATTGTTATTATATCACGATATTGAATAATGGCGTGTAGATCAAGTGAGAGGCATGAGGCGTGTTTCCTTAGCTTGGTAACGATTCTCTTGTTGTGGAATTTAAGAATAGAAGATTAGATTAGAAGTGTTTGTAGTGGAAGATGAGAGGGATGGAAGAAAATTAATTGTTGAATTAAGTGAAGAATAGAAAGATGAATGTATCTCTCCACTAAGGGAGGATTGTATCTCTCCACTAAGAGAGGATTGAATAAAAATCTCTAGCATGATAGGGTTTTTATAATACTCCTATCCTACTCCTACTATGCTAATGAAATACTTAACCAAATCCTACTAAGCTAATGAAATACTTAACCCAATTGTACTAGGTTAATGTATCATTATTATAATCCAAATAAACTAATGAAATACATAACCCAATTGTACTAGGTTAATGTATCTTTGTCAAAATCCAGCTTTGTGTCTGTAAGTCCCCAAAGTCTTCAGAAATGCTGTTTTAGCCCGGGACAGATTTTCCATGCAGCAGTTTTGGTCCTTTAGGCGTCCCACTTCCTTCTCCTTCGTTCGTGAGCTTTCTTTTGCGTCAAGTAAGCCATAAAATGTTGTATTTTGCATCATTTATACCTGAAACTTTTCTAATCATGTTCGTTAGCTCATTTACAGGAAAATGGACTAAAAGTGCATGAAATATATAATTTGTTCTCAAAACTAGGCTAAAATATGGGCAAAATATATTGATATAAGCGTGTAAATTCGCCTATCATCAGTCTCTGAGTCCGATACGCCACAGGACATTTAAGTCAGCACATAATAATATACCCGGGTCGGCAAACCACAATTTTAGGCAATGAGTCGCTTGAACTCAAGCCCTCTTCGGGGGACCACCTAACATCTCTGTATGCCCATTTTTAACCTTTTCTGTACATGCAACATTCTGAATGTCTAAAATCATGAAAGTCTGAAATATCTGTTAGTCTGAGTCTGATAAAAATCTGATTTCTGTACTAATCTGTATCTGTTATGGCATTTTTCTGAGTTGGTATCGTCATACCAAGACTTGCAAGTCCTATTTTTGAGCCATAGTGCATTTAGCACGATTTTTCATAGAAATAACGTTTCAGACCACCGAAGCATGTAGTTTACATTAAAGATGTCATGTTCCGAAACTCAAATCAAATCCATGCAAAACTTTCATCAAACATATGGTGGTCCTGTGCATTTTGGCAAAACCATGCATTCTTTCATTACATGCATATTCAACATTCACAACCCACTCTTTCGTGTTTAAAATCATATTCCAAAATAATTTATATTATGTGAAACATGGAAAACTTTACATTAAGAGAGGGGTTTCATGAAAATCATGCTCTAAATTCATATTTCAGGACAACCACATATATACGTATATTTATAATTTTCAATCACTTTGGGGGAAAGCCAAAAGGCCAAAACAGTATCATTAAAGCTTCTAAAACATGAGTATGTACATGAATTCGAAAACCCCATTCTTAAAACATGATTTCTATGCCCATGAATTTTTAGGAAAACCCCGCGTACCTCTATTTCCAAGGATAATAGATGTTTCTTGAAGCTTGCGGATTGGTGATTCCGAATATGTAATTATCTTTGAAAACTTACGGTCGAATCTTGAACTATTTGGGTTTTTATTTTGAAACCCTAAGGAGAATTCTTGAGCAATTTTGAGGAAAGCATGTGTATTATGGTGTTTGAGGGATTAAATCCCGTGTTGGTGGTATATATAGGGGTGGAGGATGACCAAAATACCCCTAAGGAACAATTAAGGTCAAATCTGTCCCTCAGTTGACAGTTCGATAGGCTGGAGTAAATCGATTATAACCTTTTACTTATATATTCAAATTGGATGAAACCAACTTTATTTGAAAGAGGACTCAAAGATCTTTCGTTTGATATATTATATCTCACACAGTTCATTATATACATGGAGTTATGATCATTTGAAGTTGACCCTGAAATGCTGAAAAAAAACTGGGCAATAGGCTATGCGTTTTGCTACTGTTTTGAAATCCAAACGCAGCCTTATGCATTCCGAAAAATTCCAAAACTTATCCGAGATGTACTATGAGATTTCCCGATCGTAACGCAACTTGAAAATCTAAAAATGAAGGTCGTAAAGGTCGAGAAGTTGTATCCCGAAGGTTGCCAGCTAAGAATGAGACTAAGTCATTTCAACACTTAGAAAAATTTTAAAACTTAAGTCTAAAGCTCAGAAATTACAGTCTAATACATGCATGAATTTTACGGGGCGTTACAAAGCCTAATGGCTCAGATCATGTAGTCTCAGTTATAATGTCTCCAAGGTTGGCGAAACCAGGAGTATCGATATTTATATGCATTTTGGACTAGAAAGCTGCTTATAATAGTTTTGCACCCATCTTTTCCTTAGAAATAGGGTTTCCCTGGTCCCGAATCAATCTCAAGTCAGTGGTTTTGTGGATCGTCACAAAATGATCAATATTTTAAAGTGCAGGCACCCACTCATCCAAGCACATCTGCCTCCGTAGGCACGAAATGCTAAGTTGGTCTCTGTATTGACAGCTTTGTCACAAATCTCCCACACAATAATCTTTGATATGTCGATCTTATAGTTCTCCATGATACTAACCACTAAAGTAGCCCTGTCGGGGCTCAAAATGTTTTCTCTCATGGTTGGGCTCAACTGATGCCAAACCAATCTCCATCAAAACTTTGAAGCAAAACTGAGACTCGCCTTTGTGATCTATGTAGATGTACCCACAACCCAGGGCATATTCTTTTGCATAGTAGCAATGATACTTACTATCCACCTCACATGCATGAACTTATCTTCTGTCCCAATCTACATAGTCTTTACTTTTTTCATTTCCTTAATCTGTTGATCAATTTCAGAAGTGTTGATGGAAAGCTCAAACTCTACTTCGTGTAAGAATTGGGAAATCATCTGCATAGAAATATTAACCTAAACACCCCAAATTATGAGAAAATGCAATGGATCACCTCTCTTCTAAGATAAACCTTGAAGATACATTTGCCTTAGCATTATTTGATACGCGACATAAAATTCCCAAACAAGGGTTGGGATATATCTACCTGAGGCTCTTATCATCTACTCAAAATTAAACTTTTTAAAATAGGCCTCAGACTCGGGCATCTCAGATATGCCACCATTAGTAATTTGGGTTCAAGATTGAACCCTATTTTTGGTTTCCCAATGCAAAGGACAATGGAACTATCCCACTCGTAACTATTGTATCCCTAGGTACCCCCACTGGTTGACAATAGGTATAGAGTCTAAAAAAGAAGGAATCTCCACTAATGCACTATCACTCAAGCCTTCCTCCTCACTACCCGCTGCATTCTCAAAGCCAAATACAGAACCTTTACTTCCTAATTTACTGGCAGATATGGCATTTTCTCTACTCTTGGAGACATTTTCTTCTCCTTTTCACCATCCTCAGAGACTGAATCTAACTCCTCTCCCTCTTCAAATTGGGGAGGGTAGTGTGGAAATGATTGGCTGGGATTCTTCATCTAAGGCTTAGCCTCCTGGCCCCAAGGTAAGCTGCTCCTAGGTTCCATTGGTTTCATGAATGAACATTATTAGTTGACACTGGAAAAGGTAAGAAAAATCATAAGAAACTAAAAATTTTAAACTTGGATGGGCACCCTACGAGTCAAGCTATGACTCATTGTCGGAGGTTACAAATCATTCTAATAGTTGTAGGGCATGATGTCCTTTAGGAAAGAGGTACTGGTTGCCCTACGTGTCTACCCAATGAGTATTAGGTCACTCAATGACTTGTAGGGTGACCAGAAAACAAACTTTGAATTAACATGTATTTTCCAGTCACTATGAGTCATATGGTGAGACAATGACTCATAAGCTGAGTCGCAGGGTGACTAGAAAACCTTCATAATAATCCAACTATATTAACAGTTTTTATAAGTCACATAATGAATTGTTAGATAAGACTACGAGTCATAGAGTGGCTTATCGCGAATGTAGACATAGAGATTTTAATTATTTATAAATGTTTACTCATATTGCCCAGGGTACTCAGAACACCCCCTTAGTCTTATACACAAAACCTACCCCTTAAATAATTCTCCATAGTGTTTCTACTACCATTATACGTGGTTACAACTATTTCTCATGATTTTAGAAATTAGACTAAATACTACACAAGTTCAAGAGAAGAATCTAAAGAACATTTACTTAGTAAAAAATAAGCATGATTATGAAGTATCAGAGGGTATTTGCATAATTACTTCAAATTCAAAAGATGCTTGGATTCTTTACCTCACTTAGCTTGGTACTTGATGAGAAGGAAGTTTTGTTTCCTTTGGGAGTGTTGTAAATCTTAAAGGGGTGATTTAAGGGGATGAGAAGTGTATTGTAAGTGGAAGAGACAGTCATGGGATATGGAGAAATTTACGCATGTTGAAAAAAGAAAAGGGATCATTTGGGGTTTAATTCCCTTTTATTATGCACGAGTCGGGTTGAATTAGCCAACTAGGTCTGTGACATTTTCCAATGACTACGAATCTTGGAAATGACTCATAGTTAGTGGCTACAAATCATTATCTCCCCCTGTTTGGTGTGAATAATTACCTGGGTCTTTAGTCCTTATAACTCAAGGAGACGAGTAGTAGTCATAGACCATTAACTCTTCTGAGAGCCATAGGGACTCTAGAGACCATTTAACTTGTGGCCTTAGCACTGATCTCTCCTGACGATTTAGGTGAGGAGTCATAGGGCCCCTCTGAGGACCTGGGAACTAGAATTTCCTGAGTCTTTCAGGCGCAGTTTAGCCCTATATAAAAAATCTTCTGTCTATCCACCCCCATAAGGGCATAGAACCCATTACTATTTCAACTATGTTACTGAAAGCTCTAGGGAAGTCGAAATAGGAGAGAATACACATATTACCCTATAACTTAATTTAGTACAAAATGTGGGTAACCTCTCATGCTACACTTGATTTAACATCGCGGAATGATAAGGCTATATTAGGTACTCATACTTCACCAATAAGCCCATGGGTTGCCTATTATGCAACACCTGATTTAACATCACAGTATGACTCAGCTACCCTGGCTACTCAAACTTCACCAAATCCAAGATTCTCACACACTTTAAACTCTTCTATGCATCCCATGTAATGCTTAACACGATGGCCATCACTTTGAGTAGAGAATATCCATCTCATTTTAAATCAATTCACCATGTGGAAATACTCTAACCATAATGAATGGTCCAAACAACCTCAACTTCAGCTTTCTAATAAACAAGCAAAGTCTTAAATTATACAACAGAACTACATCATCGGGTTGGAATACTTTTTTCTCAATTTTCTTATCGTGGTTTAACTCCATCTTCTCCTTATAGAAGGCTAAACTTTTGTAATCACAGAGGCAAAAATCATCTAACTTACCTATCTTATCCAGTCTCAAGTGTGTGACATCCCTCGACTCAAATTTTAGCTTCTTCAATGCCTACAATACCATATGCTTAAGTTCAACAGGCAAGTGGCATTACTTTACGTATACAAGTTTGATAAGGTGAGGCACCTAAGGGGGTTTTGTAGATTGTATAATAGGCCCAATGTACATCATCTAGTTTTCTCGACCAGTTAGTCCGGTTGGTATTCATAGTCTTTGATAAAATAGACTTGATCTTATGATTGGTTGCGGATGGTAGAGTGTCACCACCTTATGTTTCACACCATATTTCTCAAGTAGGGACTTGAATTGATGATTGAAAAAATAGGACCCACCATCATTGATAATATCTTGTGGAGTACCAAACTAAGAGAAAATATTCTTCTTAAAAAATGTTGTGACACTTTAACCATCATTATTGGGAAGAACAACCACTTTTACCCACTTAGACACATAATCAAATGCCACAAAAATATAATTCATATCATGTGAACCCACAAATATAACCATGAAGTATATTCCCTACACATCAAATATCTCAAGCTCAAGAATAGGTGTCATAGGGATCTTATGCATTTGTGAGATATTACCTTACCTCTGGCATAGGTTGTAGGCTCAAGCACAATCATGTGCATCTTTGTAGTAATCAGCCAATATTAACCACATTGCAAAATCTTATGGGAAGTGTGAGTACCTCTATGGTGACCCCCATATAGAGACAAATACTGGCCTCTAGAATACTCAAAATTTCAACTTCTGGAATACACCTCCAAATCACACCATCCACACACACCTAAAATATGTAAGGTTCATCCCAAAAGAAATTTCATACCTCATTCATAAATCATTTTTGCTGCTAAAATGACATGTTTTCTAGAATGAGGTCACTTTCCAAATAATTGGCAAAGTTAGCAAATTTGGGGATTAAGTCTTGTGATGCTTCTAAGACGCGCTAATCTAGAAAAGTATCACTAATATCAAGATCATCCCAAGTTTGAGCATCGTCTCCTCTTCTAGGTGGGATAGATAGTCTACAACCTAATTTTCTGTTCCCTTCTGGTCCTTAACCTTGAAGTCAAACTCTTGCAGCAATAGTACCCATTGAATCAACAAAGGCTTAGCATCCTTTTTCATGATATGGTACCTAAGAGTTGTATATTCAATATTCATAATCACTTTGGTACCAATCAAATATGACAAAAATGTCTCAAAATAAAACACCACCGCAAGTAACTTCTGCTCAGTAACCGTGTAATTTTTCTGCGTGGGGTTGAGTGCTTTACTGGCATAATCAATTGGATGAAAAATTTTATTACATCTTTTTCCTAAGGCAGCTCCTAGGGCCACACCACTGGCGTTATTTATTACCTCAAATGTAAGGGTTCAATTTGGAGACACAATAATAGAAGTTGAGATCTTCTGCTCTTTAAGGCACTCAAAAGCCATAAGACAAGCATTATTGAAAAAAAACTTCACCTCCGTATCTAAAATCTCACACAATGGATTTGTAATCTTAGAGAAGTCCTTGATGAACCGCCTATAAAAACCTGGATGACCCAAGAAACTCCTAATACCTTTCATAAAAATTGGTGGGGAAATTTTTCAATCACCTCTATCTTTGCCTTGTCCACCTCTATCCCATTCTTTAAAATTTTTTGTCCAAGAACAATTCCCTCTTTAACCATCAAGTGAAATTTCTCTCAATTCATAACCAGATTGCACTTTTTAAATCTCTGAAGAGTATTAGCTAAGTGAGCCAAATAGTTATCAAATGAGTCATCCACCTTAGAAAAATCATCCATGAAGACCTCGATAGTATCCTCCATCATATAAAAAAAGATAGACATCATGCAAAACTAAAAATGGCAAGAGCATTAAAAAAATCAAAAGGTATCCTCTTGAATGTGAACGTACTATATAGATATGTGAAAGTGGTTTTCTATTGGTCTTCATGGGAAATAGAAATCTAATTATACTCCAAATAACCATTAAAAAATAATTCCATCCTCTGCCTACAAGGCGGCCTAACATCGGGTCCATGAATGTCATTGAAAAGTGATCCTTTGTCCAAGTATTCAGCTTTCAAAATTACACAAAAATTCTTATCTCATGACTAGTCTCATGTGAACTAAATCATTTTTCTCATCAGGTTCTTTAGCACATACTGAGCCGGGATCACCCATTTACTATATGCAATAGGGTAAATCACTCCTATATCTAACCACATAATAGTCTTCTACTTCACCATCTCTTGCATAGATGGATTTAGATAATACTGATTCTTAATGCTAGACACATACTCTAGTTCAAGCAAAACCTTATGAGTACAAATTTTGGGTGAAATCCCAATAATATTTGCAATAGTTCAACCAATGGCCTATTTAAACCTCTCCAATATTGAAACCAAGGACTCAACCTATGTATACAGCAAATTTGTAGTAATGATAACCAACAAGGTAATTATTGGGCCCCAAGAATGCATAATGTAAATGAGAGGGGAGGGCCTTAAATTCCAAAATGGTGGCTTCTCAATAGATGGTTGAGTTGGAGGGGTTTCTCCATTCTTCAATTCAAAGTCCAACTTCTTTCAGTGCATAATAGTAAGAATATCTACCAACAAGTGAGCTCACTATCTCATCATACTTCTTGATACCATTGCTATCAAAATTCATGATCATTCACGTTGATGCCTCAACCCCAAGTATCTCCTCAATAGGTGCAATTAATGTATCTTTATCCACATTGTCTATCCCATAAACTACCCATATATTTTTTAGTTGTCGCATAGACTGACACATATTGGAAGTAGCCTATTCATCATTCAGCGTGAGTTTCACCTGCCCTATTTCCATGTCAACCAATGCCCTATCCATGGTTAGGAAGGGCCTCCCTAAGATGATAGAGATGTCAAAATCCACCTTATAATTAAGAATAAAAAAATCAATTGGTAATATAAAAGAAGTCACCTTCACAAACATATCATAAAAAAAATACCAATCGACTAATTCATAGTGCGATCTACCATCAATAATCTCATTGATGTATGCTTAGGTGCTCCCAACCCCAACTACTTGTATACAACTAGTGGCATCATATTAATTCTAGCTCCCAAATCACATAGTGCTCATGCAGAGTTGAAGGATCCAATAATACAAGGAATAGTGAAAGCTTTGGGATCCTCTTTCTTCTCAACCAAACATAAAAAAAAAAATAGTACTATAGTAGTACATATTATCAGTGAGCTCAAAACTCACTATTTGTTTCTTAGTAAATGAATCCTTCATGAATTTTGCATATTTGGGCATTTGCACCAATGGTTTCATAAGAGGGATATTCACAGAAAATAACTTCAACATTTACATGAATATCTTCTATTTCCCTTCTTTAACTTTCTTCTTCAACTTTTGAGGAAAAGGTGGGAGAGGTTGTGGAATGGGTTTTAATGCTGGCTCAACCTTCTTATCGTTTTCTTTATCATTCTCAGATTTTTTCTCTACACCAATCAATTTCTGAAATATCTCACTATTTGTCACCAACCTCTCAGTTTCTGCTTCGGGTGCATCATCAATATCTATAAAAACATTCCTTATCTCATCAACCATAAGCATAGGTTTATTAATAATAAACATACCAATCTAAGTGGTGATAGCTAGGAAGTGACTATCATTCTTTGGATCCTAAACTACAATACTTGGAAGAGAGCCCGATTAATGATGAATCAATATAGCCGATATCTGCCCAAACTACTGCTCCAGCTACTTAATTGTTGTAGCATATGATTCTACTTTTTGTCTCAATCTCAATATGTCTGCCTTAATCTCCTTAAGCCAACTTTTTTATCTCTATAAACCCTTTAAAAGCTTAGCAAGAAGTGTTTGTATTCTAGAGTCAAAATCATGATTCCCTGAAGGAACATAAGCACAACTCTTCTCCTTATAATCATCCTTTCTCTTGCAGTCATATTCTCTATTTTTGTCCCTATACTTTTCTCTATATTAGTTCTGACCTTGATTTCTTTGCCTCGAGTTCTAAGTGTCTTAAGAATACCCTTGTCCCAGTCTCAAAAACCCTCCATCTCTTTATCCACGTACTTTGTTTCCTCCTTAGTATGAGATTTATAATGTTTAGAAGATCTATCTTCTGCGCCCATAACATTCACCTTTTCTTCTCTGATAGCTACAAACTACTTGATAAGGACCCAAACTCAGTCTTCATCTTTACTACCTCTTGAGCCACTGTCTCATCTAGGTCTCTCAGCTAACTAGAAGCACCAATGGCATAAGTACCGGCTCCCCTATCTGCCTCCTGAGTATGCCATCCTCAATTGGTTTTAGTGATCTATTCTAAGATTTTCACAATCTGCTTCCAATGAATTACTAATGAAAGCCCCATCGATAATAGTATTAGCCACAATCTTCGTGTTTGCATTCAAGGATCTATAGAATATCTCGCACAATTTTCTCCCTAAAATTCTGTGATTGGTCACATTCATCAGCTTCTTCATGAACCTCAACTAAGTTTCGTATAGTGCCTCTGAATGTAATTGTCTAAAATTATAAGTCTTGTTCTTCAACTATAGCATTCTAGATGGCGGGAAGAATCGGTCCAAGAATTGCATTATCAACTTATTCTAACTAGTAATGGACCTATGAGATAGCTATCCTAACCATAAAATCACTTCACTTAAAAGGGAAAATGGGAACAACCTAAGTCGTGAAGCATTCTAACTCACCCCTGCTAAATTATACGAAGTACAAATCCCCACAAAGTTTTAATATACATATTTTCATCATGAAAAAGCAGAGCATCAAACACATCCTTCAGATTAAGAAATAGAATCTTTGCACTCCTAATGCCAAATTTTGTTCCTTAGGGAAACTCCAGAGGAATGATAGCTCCCATATCAATCGATTCAACATAACCCAAATCTTCTCCCGAATCATCATAATTATAAGTGGGTAGTTGAACTCTATCCCTTCTAAGTATGTCCATATCGAGTGTTGCTTGACTATTTACTTTATCAGATATATATTGTTTCTTAGCATGTCAAGAAAGTTCTAACCTCACATTCTCAATATATTAGTAGTTTCCTTTTACACTTTTATGAATACTATAAGGAGGTGGATGATTCAATGTATATGGGTCATTTTGAACCCCATTTGATGTTTCAGCTTTCGACGAAATATTTTACATCTTTTCAAGGGATAATTGTATGTTTTCAAGAAACCGATGTTGTAGTTAATACTAAATTTTAGTGTTATCAGGTCAAGGAGTTAGCTAAAGAAGAAACTTTGAAAAGTAGCAGAAAAAGGCCACTGATGGTCTAATTTGCAAACCGTCAACCAAGCAACGGACCGTCAGGGTGACTGTTAGAGTTAACCAAAAATGACCAAGTGGGTGAATCCTACAATGGTCCAACGATGGTCTAAGTGACGAATTGTTGAACCTCTGATAGATCACAAACTTGGCCGTCAGGATGAAATAGAGAATGGATTTTTAGGGGATCAAGCGACGGCTCATGCGATAGACCACTAGGCCAGTGACGTCCCGTTAACATGACCGTCATGACTTAAACAAGAAGTAACAAATTGTTACCTTCAGCGATGGTCTATGTGACAGACCATCAGGCTACCGATGGATTGTTAATGTGACTATCAACCTTGACACGGCTTTCATGAGTTCAAATTTTAAATCCTCGGTACCTGAGAACATATAAATACCCAGTTTAGGTTTTATTTAGGTATATTTTATCATATTTCCATCTAGAAAACCTATTGTAATGTAGTATTCATTGAGATTCAAGCTACAATTGTGGATCTAGTATTTCTTATTCATACTCTCATTGAAGATTCAAGAACAATTCTTATAATTTTTGTAAGTAATTCTCTAAATTTATTTATGAAGTACATAATGATTTCTTCTTCTTCTTCTCTTGAGATGTGTGGCTAAGATCCCATAACTAGGGTTATGGGAGCCTTGATGTAGATAGCTAATTGGGGTTGTGAAACACTTAATTTCCATACATAATTGAGATTGTATAAACCCTTCTTCATATTAATGACCTTTCTTGGATGTAAACTTGAAGGGTGAGCCCAAGAACATCACTTTTCTAAGAAGAAAAGTGTATGTTGGAAAAAGAAGGGGTTTCATGAAATCTAAAGGATTTAACCTTTGGGTTATGGGTTGATGCCATAACAAGGATCAACCTACATGACCGACTAATTGAATAAACCAACATATTATTTAAGTTTGATAAAATTAAAGGGTAAACTATTCATTTAGGTTGAGAAACAAATGGGTAAACTTTAGGATTCAATAACTCTTACAATTGAATTTATAAATTGGAAATTGAAGGTAACTCACAACCCCGACTACTTGAACATCTTGGTGAACATAAATCTTGTATGTCTACTCTCATTGAATTATTACTTGCAAGAAAACTCTCTAGTTAGAACATATTTTGATACAAACATTTGAATACTATTAACAAGTTAAAATCCCTCTTTAATCAGGAACCTTTGATCAACAGTCCATTAACAACCATAAAACTTAGTTTACATAGTATTCCCTATTGGATTCGACCCTAACCTAGTTGGGTTCTATATTTGACAGCGACCGCTTACACTTTCTAACAAGAGTTATAATTTGAGCGTATCAAATTTTGGCACCGTTGTCGGGGAATACGGTTGCCAATTAACTTTGTAATTATTAATTGACCTTTGGTCAAGTTTCCCCAATTTTACCCTTATGTGTTGTTTTTGTTCATTATAGGTTCATTGTTGTTTATGCCACGCACCAGAAGTTCAGGAAAAGCATTATTATCCTTTAATCCTGAACCACATCTAATTGACAGAATGGATGAACAGCAAGAAGCTGAGAGACTAGCTACCTTGGATAAAGCACAAGTTAATCAACAGAATGATGGTTAGCCAGCCCGTGTCCCTAATCCTGATGAAGAAGATTTGGGGGATGATGATCTGAATAACCTAGCAAACAGAAGACGTTTTGAGAATGTAGTTTTGCTAATAAATAGGAACAGGAAAGCTAGAAGAAGAGCAAACCACCAACCAACTATGTTGTTTGTACTTGATGAGGAAGATGATATAGACTTGGATGAGGCTAGTACAACCGGAGCAATTATTCCACCACGGCTAGCACCTGGGGTAAACTTTAATATCACAAGCTCCATGATACTACTGCTCAATCTCAAGGGTGTGTTTGGAGGACTTCCAGGGGATGACCCGAATATGCACTTGGTGAATTTCATCAACATTTTTTCCAGGGGACGACCGTAATATGCACTTGGTGAATTTCATCAATATTTTTAAGTCCTTTGATAACCTGGGTGTTGGAGAAAATAAAATTCATCTTTGGTTATTTTTGTTGTCTCTGTTTGGGGAGGCAACAATATGGCTGAATGAATTGGCACCAGATTTGATAACAAACTTGAGGCAACTAAAAAAAACTTTCATAGAAAGATTCTTTCCACCCTCCAAGATATTACAATTGAGGGATGAGATTAGTAACTTCAGACAGTTACCGAATGAGGCACTACATGAGACTTAGGTGAGATTTAAGAAGAAGCTTACATAGTGCCCCAACCACAAGGTAACCGATGAGCATTTGATGGAAATATCGTATAGAGCCTTAAACTTCATCACTAAACCAACTTTAGACAATACTGTAGGAGGAGAATTCATGGAGCTTACATTTACTGAGGCTGCAGATATGTTGGAGCGGAGGACTAAGACAAGTAGATCTTGGCATACCAGGGATTCTATGGTAGTAAGCCCTACTATGTATAGTAGTATGTCTATAGAGCAACATCGGAAAGAAGAGGAACGTGACCAGGATGTGGCGCATATGAAAACCCAGATATATCTACTTACTAAACATTTATTATTTGGGAAGATTGAGAAGGTAAAAGTTATTGGTCACAAAGAAGAGTTGATTCTAATTTTGAGAAAGAGGCAAACTATCTAAATAATTAGGGGGGGTTTTGAGGCAATAACCAAGGGAATCAAGGTTGGAACTATTACAACAAGGTTGGTTTCAAAGATAGGGACCAAGGGAGTTGGAAGAACAAGAATGACAGGAGTGTACTATATGTACCTCCTAGAAATCAGGATAATGTTGCTACCAGTTCAGGGAAAATACCCATGGAGGACATGGTGGAGAAGCTATTAAAAGGAATTGAGGCGACCAATGCTGGGGTGACATCGATGAAGAGTGACTTATCTTCCATGGGTCAGCTAGTAAATTTGTATTCAACTTCTACCAAATAGTTGTAGCAGTAGATGATCCAAATCTCGATAGTATTTAATCAGAGAAAGAGACGTACATTGCCAAGTGATATAGTGCAAAATACTAGAAATGATAGCTCTTGCATGGGAGTTACCACTCGGAGTGGTAAAGTGTTACCTGTCTTTTCTGTGGGAAAAGATATGATTAAGGATATGATTGAAGAAGATGCAGAAGAGGATAAAACCCATCCAGTAGAGTCTGAGAAGCTGGATGGTAATGTGGGTTTATCTAACCATCAGCAGGTTAATGAGTTAGAAAAAAAATGGAAAAAAAGAAGGAGGAAATGGTTAATACTCTCCCAAAACCACCGTCGCCCTTCCCCCATTGATTGAACAAGAAAGTTGATGACACAAAGTTCAAAAAATTTATGGCAATGCTAAAGTAGCTGATAGTGAATCTGCCTTTAGTAGAGGCACTAGTGAAGATGCCCAAATACGCCAAGTTTATAAAGGATCTTGTGACGAAGAAGAGAATAGTTATCTATGAACTGGTGGATAATCTTCACCATTATAGGACATTTCAACAAGATCTTTGGTATAAAAGAAAGATGACCCAAGAGTGTTCACCATCCCTTGTACTATTAGGTCTCTTGATTTTGCTAAGGCCTTATATGATCTCGGAGCAAGTATTAACTTAATGCCACTTGCTATTTATAAGAGGTTGGGTTTAGGGGATCCTACACCCACAAATATTTGGTTAGTGATGGCTGATAGACCAGTAAAGCGACCAGTGGGGATATTGTATGATCTTCTAGTCAAGGTGGCCAGCTTTATATTTCCTGCAGACTTTTTTTATTCTGGATTATGAGGTGGATTTTGAGGTACCTATAATCTTGGGTAGACCTTTCCTCACAACTGGAAGCGCTCTTATTGATTTGCGAGCTAATGAGATATTATTCAAGATTAATTATAAGGTAGTTCGCTTTGATGTGTGACAATATATGAAGCAACCCAAGGAGATAAGTGTATTCTCCATTGTTGATATTTATTATAAATACGAGCAAAAGGTTCCAAATGAGGAGAGATTTGTTGTGGAAACTCTACTTGTAGTCTTGATGAATTTTGATGGTGAAGGTATTGAGGAATACAAAGAGACAATATGTACTTTGACAGGAATGGGATCCTATATCTATGATCCTAAAAAGCTGGATCTAGTTCTAAAAAATCACCCAACACCACTGGCTAAGCCATCGATTGAAGAGCCACTGGTGTTGGAGATGAAGGAGTTGCCAGGACATCTAGGGTATATCTTTCTAGGCTATGGAAACACTTTACCTGTGATTATTGTAGAGGATTTATGTGAGCACCAAGTAGAGGCACTTATCTCCATGCTTAAGAGATATAAAAGGGCTATAGAATAGACTATTGTGGATATCATTGGTATTCCTCCAGGTATTTGCACTCACAAGATTTAGCTTCGGGAAAATTGCACACCAACCATTGAGCACCAATGTCATCTTAAACCACCAATACAAGAAGTGGTTAAGAAGGAGATCATTAAATGGCTTGATGCAGGAGTTGTATACCCCATCTCTGATAGTAAATGGGTAAGCCCCATCCAATGTGTGCCCAAGAAAATGGGCATGACTATGGTGAAAAATAAGAAAAATGAGTTGATTCTACCGAGGCCTATGACAGGGTAGAGATTTTGCATGGACTATTGTAAGCTCAACTCATGGACTCTAAAAGACCACTTCCCGATGCCTTTTATGGATCAAATGCATGATCGGTTGATGGGAAGAGTTGGTATTGTTTCTTTGATGGGTATTCGGGCAACAACCACATTTCTATTGCTATAGAGGATCAGAAGAAGATGATTTTTACTTGATTGTATGGTACTTTCACTTTCAAGCGAATGTCATTTGGCTTATGTAATGCACCCGCCACTTTCCAATGGTGCATGATGTCTATATTCTCCGACATGGTGGAGGAAACCTTGGAGGTGTTTATGGATGACTTTTTAGTGGTGGATGTTATTTTGAGCTATGCCTGGTAAATCTGAGTAGAGCATTGCAAAGATGCAAATAGTTCAACTTAGTACTGAATTGGGAGAAATGCCACTTCATGGTGAAGGAGGGCATTGTTATTGGTCACAAAATTTCATCCAACGAAACTGAAGTCGACCGGGAAAAGGTCGAGGTTATTGAGAGACTACCTTCTCCCATCTTAGTAAAGGGAGTTCATAGTTTCCTTGGTCATGCGAGATTCTATCGTCGATTTATAAAGGACTTCTCCAAAACTGCAAACCCATTTTGCAAGCTTTTGGAGAAGGAGGCCAAGTTCATATTTGCTGATGATTTCAAGAAGGCATTTGAATGCCTTGAGGAGAAATTAGTTACTGCACCAATCATTGTTGCATCAGATTGATCAAGATCATTCGAAATCATGTGTGATGCAAGCGGAGTATCTCTTGGGTCTGTGCTTGTCCAAAAGAAAGAAAAGTTATTTCACCCCATTTACTATGTGAGCAAGGCATTAAATGGGGTCAAGAAGAATTACACTATGATAAAGCAGAAATTTCTCATGGTGGTTTATGTATTTGAGAAATTCTGTGCTTAAATATTTAGGAATAAGGCGGTAGTGCACACAGACCATGCTGCTTTGAGGTATTTGACAGCCAAAAAGGATGTTGAGCCAAGGCTAATCAGATGGGTGCTGCTTCTTCAAAAGTTTGACTTTGAAGTCAAAGATCAAAAAGGATGTGAAAATCAAGTTATAGATTACCTTTCCAGACTTGAGAGAGATCAAGCACTTCAGGATGAGTTCAAAATTGATGATACATTTCCGAATGAGAAAATCCTGGCTACAGCATTTGAAAGAGTGACTTGGTACACTGACTTTGCAAATTATATAGTAAGTGAAGTCATGCCGGAGAATCTTTCTTTTCACCAAAGAAAGAAGTTCCTCCATGATGTTACATACTACTTTTGGGATGAGCCGTATTTATTTGAACGGTGTGTGGATAATATTATCAGGCGGTGTATTACAGAGGTAGACATGTTAAATATCCTGGAAGCTTTTCATGCTTCTCCAGTTGGGGGTCACCATGTAGATGATTGTACTGCAAGAAAAGTACTGCAGAGTGGTTATTATTAGCCGACCTTATTCAAAGATGCATATGAACTCATGAAGAGGTGTGGCCAATTCTAAAGACAAGGGTCAATCTTAAAGAACCATGAGATGCCTATGACAAAAATGATAGAAGTCGAGTTGTTCGATATATGGGGCATTGATTTCATGGGGCCTTTTGTGGGCTCTTATGGGTTGAAATACATATTGGTCGTCATCAATTATGTGTCAAAATGGGTTGAAGTTGTTGCTTTGGATAACGATGAATGAAAGAGAGTGGTTCCTTTCCTTAAAAAGAATATCTTCTCTCACTTTGGGGTACCACGTACCATCATAAGCAATGGTGGGTCACATTTTTACAACCGAGTGTTCGGAGATGCCTTGGTGAAATACGGTGTTAAGAAATACAAGGTAGAAACTCCATATAACCCACATACTAGTGGGCAAGTGGATATTTCAAATTGAGAGATAAAAGCCATCCTTGCCAAAACGGTGAATGCAAGTAGACAAGATTTGTCTAGGAAGCTGGATGATGCCTTGTGGGCATATAGAACAGATTTCAAGAGACCCATTGGCATGTCACCATACCAATTGATCTATGGTAAGGCATGTCACTTGTCGATTGAACTAGAGAATAAGGCATTGTGGGAACTCAAAAGACTAAACTTGAATTGGAATAAAGCAGAAGAATTACGACTGGACAGTTGAATGAGATGGACGAGTTCCGTATTGGGGCTTATGAAAGAGCAGATTTGTACAAAGAAAAGATGAAGAAGTACTATGACTGGAGGATCAAAAATAGAGACTTCAATAAGGGTGATTGGGTATTCATATTTAACTCCAGACTGAAGCTCTTTCTAGGTAAACTTAAATCAAAGTGGACTGGCCCATTCAAAGTTAACCAAGTCTACTCATCTGGAGTAGTTGAACTTAAAAATATGCACGTAAGTGTCTTCAAGGTTAAAGAGAAATAAATTAAGCTATATATTGGTTCAATGGACTCAGTAAAGTGCATAGCTACCATCTATCTCGATGAAGTCTGATTAATTAAGATAACTGAGTAGTGCCGCGATAATAAATCAGGCGCTAGTGGGAAGCAATGCATAAAGTGTTGTTATAACCATAGTTAGAGTGTATTTGTTGTTTTTGTGAAATTTGATATGTTTGTGAAGTGTACAGGACTAAGAATGCAGAAAAGAGGATTTTCTCCAGTTGAAATAGGGTGATGGGAAGGCTGACGGACCGTCAAGGCCATAACGGATTGTCAATGGAACCGTCAAGGCCATAGTCAAAAAGTTAACATTCTGGATAAGGCTTGATGGCCAAGTTAACGGACCGTCAAGGACTCCATCAACCTGAAGCTAAAATTCTCTGGATTGGACTGACAGACTACACAACGGACCATCGCAGCAAGGCACGCTTGAGATTATTCTGGTAAGATGCGATGGTTAACATGATGAACCATTAGACTCTTGACAGGCCATCAATTCGACCTTCATCTTAATCCTAAGTCAACGGGTTGGGTCAGTTCAAATTTAAGGCTTATTTAATCATCCTTATCTGACCCAAACGGTCTTAAATCAATAAAAAAAAGTGGTTACATACGTTGACACCCCTTCAAATCCTAAGACTGTTTAACTTTTTCTGTACTTAAAGTACCTCGGATCTGTTATCTCTTCTTAGGACTCTCCCTCTTCCTTTTTCTCCTATTTAAACAACCCAATCCCTCTCTTCCTCACAATAAATAATAAGTTAACAATCTCTCATAAGGGCTTTGAATTTTCTTTTATTCTGAGTTTGTAAGTCAGAATAGTAAAGTTTACTGCAACATCAAGGTATGATCACAACCTTACTCTTCTTCTTTGAATTGCTACAAATGATTTATGTAAGTTGTTGGTTATTAAAAGAAGTTCCTATCTTAATTTTTTATTGTTGTGATTCAAATTGTAAGTCGAACTCTGGTGTATACTGTCCTAGATAAAGTCTGAGTAACCCATGGACTAAAAAATGGCAAATGTTATGCGTAAACTCTAAACCAATACCATCATTGTATGCAAAATAATGCGTAGCACAACAGGTGTTCAAAAAATTGCAACAGAGAAGTTTGAAGTGAAACTTGAAGTTGATGGCTATCTTGACGGACCGTCGGACACCCAATGGACCGTCAGATCGACCGTCGCAGGGTTGCCAAAATTGGAACTTTTTGGAAATTCATAATGGATAACTTGACAAACCGTCATCACACAAATAGACCTTCAGGTCAACTGTCACAAGGCTACCTAATATTTGAGACATAATTGAAGTCCCGACAGCCAGGGTAACGGACCGTCACAAGCCCGATGGACCATCAAACTATCTATCAAGACATGCTTGCAGTAATTCTTTTTCCTGATTTTGACCCAACTATTTTCTTAATGTGATATTCAGGAAATATGGCTAGAAAGCATCCCTTAAAAAGAGGTGGTAGGTGATCTCAATGAGAATGAGGTGAACCATTTTTAGTGAGGAGGCCCTAGCCTTCAACACTACGCAAAGGGACAGAATGAATCAGGCATTTTTTTAATCTGAAGAGAAGAGTGAGAGTTTTTGTAGTAGCACCAGTTCGAGCCGCAATGAGGAAGGGGTCCATACATCAAACCCCATTCAAGTTGAGGTTGAGGCATCAGATGTTGAGGATGCCAATGTGGTTAAGAGAAAAGACCCTCAAATGAGGAAAGAAATCAGGTGGCAAGTTGAGGGCGCAAAGGATAAATACCTTGATGGCTGTGAATCAACTACAACAAGGCCAATCAAGAGGCCAATCACCGAAGAGAATTATATAGTGACCTCCGAGTTGCACGAGTATCTAGAACTTAAGCGGGAAATTCAATGAATATGTGTTATCCTGGATGAGCAAACCACTCAGGGCATACCAACCGAACCTTGTATGGGAATTTTTTGTCAATTATTTGGCACTTTCTGAGAAAGACTATCCCAAGCGCTGAAAAATTTCAGATCTGCCCAACAAGGAATCAGTTTCGATTAGAGGGGTTAACATTGATATATCAGCCCACACACTGAAAAGGATGTTATTTGGGCCTAACTATGAAGCACCGACTGAGGTTCCAGAGCTTGAGCATTGCATGACCACAGTGTCCACTCAAAGGCCTTAGTTGTCGAGGCTTCTTACTGATGACAGAAACCCATCATGGGAGCTCAACCCAGGGAAGCGCATTGCTAAATCCTCTCTTAGCTTCCGAGCTAAGTTTTGGTGGGCCATTGTTCAATTAAGGTTGATGCCAACAGGGGGAGAAGCTAATTTGGATAGTCATAGGGTTGTGTTGGTGGCTAGTCTGATTATCGGGCAGAAGATTGACTTTGGTCAAATTATAGCTGATGAAATATTTGCTTGGGCTTATAAAGTGGAAAGCACGTTACCATTTTTATTTTTGATCACAAAATTATGCAGGCAAGCTAATATGCCTTTGATTCGAGGAGTCAACAATGAAGTGCGAGAAACTCATATGAAGGACATTGAAAATATGAAAGATGGCACAAAATATGAAATATGAGTCAACAAACCACCTGCTTAGTAGGCATAATCAACTCCAGCTCTCGATACTTCTGAGGTTCTTATAGGTATGTCGTTGCCTATCACCACTTATGTGCCTCCTGATTATGTACCACCGAGTACTTCTGTAGGTTTTGCATCGATACCGCCAATGAGTGGGACTTCAGACACGACATCTATCCCACTATAATATTTGGAGTATAGGTTGATCCAGGAAAACTTTGCCAAGACTGTTAAGAAATATAAAAAGTTTGAGAAATAGTTCAGCACTTGGGGAAAATAGTTTAAGCCCTTTATTGATCACATCATGGATGAAGGCCTGAAGCCATATAAAAAGACCCAGGAGAGAATGGATGATATGGATAAATGCATAAACAGGAATCTAGATGCACTATCATTGCTTGATTTTGCAAAATTTGTGGCTGAGTTTAAGTAGGTACATACTGATATAGAAGAGCTCAAGAGGCAACCAATGCAGCCCTCATTTGATACATCTTTGGTCATAAGTGATAAAGACGAGGGTCTTGTTGACCTTATGGAGAACCCGTTGAAAGACAAAGGCAAATAGGTATATGAAAATGCAGACAAAAGTGCGGATAGAAAAGCTTCCAAAAGAATAAGGAGAGAAGAAATGACACTAGAAGAACGACAAGCAAGACATTTGAGGAAGGCTACAAAAGGGTCGAGGAAAGATGAAGTGAAGAGACAGAAGAAGCTTACAGATAAAGTTGCAGGAGTTTCCACCAGTTCTGCCCTAGTTAGGGGTACCATTTCAGACCCAGCTCGAGTTACGATAGCTCTGATTTTGAAGGATGATATTGTGAGTACTCCTACCACCATAGGGGTCAAATTTGTTGTAGGTGAGGCCAAAGACGCGTCACAATATTTTACTGATGCGACATCTAAATAAGAGGATTTACAAGTATTCCCATCCTCTATACTTTTCTTTTATGCATTGAGGACAACGCATCTATTTTTAGTGGGGGTGGGTATACTTGTTCCATGGGGGTTTTTGTTGCCTGTGTTCTTTTTCTCCCGTGTTCTATCTAGTAGAACTGATATGTCTATGTTGTATTTTCTTTTCCTAAGTAATTGTGATGTAAATATCCATTTGTTGATGTTATTTATGAAGTGTCTTTTATTTTAGAACCTTTTTGTATGTATGGATGATAAATGAATATGTGGCATAAGACTATGAACATACTTGTGTGGCTATTTCTTCTTGTCATTTAGTATATGTTGAACAACCTTTGGTGATTCTATAATTGGCATTAGGATGTAAAGTGTGCATGACCATGTGATGTAAATCCCAAGAGTTAGTAGAATAAGTGTAACTCATGTGCCTGTGTGTGCGAGTATTTCTTTTAGTTCTTGCATAGTGATATACCTTGAACTTGCTCGGTTCATTGATGTTGTTTTGTGGTTGATTCAATAAGATAGGATAGCAGGCCTCTTTGTACTTTGTCAACGTAGCCAAAATAAATACTTTTAGTACACTTAGCCGAAATAAATGACCCACCAAAAAGATTTTTCCATTTTTTGAACCCTTTTTGAGCTTATGTTAGTTTTTCTATATTCCCAAAACTCTGATTAACTCTTCTTAGGTTGTTAACACCTAACTTTAGCCCTAGTCTAATATTGGACATTGTGTACCTTAACTTAGGCAAAACACGTAAGTTGAGGGTGGCTACTGTCAGGACGTTATCCGTTTAACAAAAATGTGGTTTAGAGCTCAAATGAAGCACTCGACCCTAATCTATTTAACATATTGTGCACCTCAACTGATTGCATCACCATAAGTTGAGGGTGGCTAATGCTTATAAAAAAAAGGATGGGCTTATGGAGAAGTGTGAATGAATAATAGAGATTATAAGTGAGCTGGAAAAGTTGTTGTCTTGGTGAGTAAAATTCAAGGGAAAGGAGAATTAAGTCTGAACTTTAAGTCACTTTTCCCAAAAATTTACCCTCACCTAGCCCCGGAACCTCATTACAAGCATGAAAAAGACCTGCTTGATCTTTGTGAATCAATTATAAGGGAGCACTAGATGATGAGGGTAATCCTATGTGTATGTATGCTATGTTTGTAATTTCTTTGATGAGTGTGAGAGTCTTGATTTTCATCCACAAGATATAATGAGTGGTGGACTTCATTGACTGTGAGGCAACTTGAGTTACACTTAGTTTTACTGATCTTTGTAGGATATTGTATCCATGTTTGTATGTGTGTGCTGAATTATAAACAATACCAGTTGTAGATCCTGATGTGTTGAGCCCATATGACTGAGCTGACAAGTGAATGGTTGTGTGAAATCTAGTTCAACAGCTGAGTACCTGTCATTGTATTGTTCTTGTATGCAATTTGGTGCTGAGTTTCTTGAGGACAAGCAATTTTCTTAATCTATTAGTAGTTTCCTTTTACACTTTCATGAACACTATAAGGAAGTGGATGATCAATGCATCTGGGTCATTTTGAACCTCATCCCACCAAACTCTTTGCTCATACTCTTCTATATTGTGATTCTAACGTAAGGTCCATTTAAGATCAAGATCTAAAAGAATTAGGGGGATTGTCTTGACTCTAAATATTGGTCATACACCGATGTATACCCTGGAAATAGTTTTAAATCTAAAGCCAACGACATCAATAAACTCAATCGATCAATCCGTAATCATATTCCCCAGCAATAATGCCAAAATTTGATGTTGTCTAAATTATACCTCTTAAATAGTAGAACGCGGTCACTTGTTTATATCTCCCAAACAATACCTCCAAAAATAGACAATGCGGTCGAAGTCAAATATAGTAACCAAAAAAGGTTGGGGTCGATCCCATAGGGAATAGGTCGAACTCATATCTCAAACTCGCTTAAGTATCAAAAAGTGTGGGAAAGTAAATGGGGAGGGTTGTAGTAATCAAAAAATGTAACCTATTTAGAATGCTTTCAGATGTAAACAATTGAAGACGAACACTAGGACTGTGTTCCCCCTGGCTTTCAAACTTTGTAAGTTTCTCATGATCAATCCAACTATCTCATCTCGCACGTGTAGAATCTGACAAGATAGGTATTACCAACCGTCTTGTGGACTCGTAGGAAAATCCTACCCTTTAACTTGAGAGTTTTAGGGTGTCTCTTTACTATCCCTTGTCTTTGATCTGAGTTAAACTATCACCTTGTGGGTCTCTAGTTATTAGATCAGGGTTGATAGCCTTGAATCACTATTGTAATTCCCTGCTACCAATCTCGATCTCTATTGTGTTGATGATCTCATACACGGGTGAGTTCTTAGAGTTGGCCACCACTAAGAAAGCAATTAACTTGAAGAAAATCACAATACACGTGTAAAAGTTGAAATATATGAATCTCACACTTCCCCTACTTCATTAATTTGCTAGGGTTCCCACAATCCTAGTTAAGTAAATTGGCCGCTTATGGTTATGCAACAATCAATAGAATTCGATAATGAAAGCATAGAATTAATTGCACAAGAATGAAAGAGTAAAATCCAAAGTCATAGATTGCATAATCCAAAAACCAATAACAAGAGTAAAAAGTGTGAAAAAAATATGTCAAAGTGCGTAACATAATACAATAATAACCCAAGGGTATTAATAGTTCTCAAAATAATAAGGGAAACCTAATTAAAATAAACTAGGAAAATTAAGTCGGCAGTGGTTACGCCTCTGGCAATGAATCATTATATTTGTTAACGGCTTGTTAGCTTCTGTCATAACTCTCTTTTGTCTTCAATGGGCAGGCCTCATTATGAGATATAACGAGTCATTATATGGGACTCGTGATGACTCCAATGACTTTCAGCTTTCAGTACTTTTTCTCCATGCTCAGAACGACTCGACATCACAAGTTGTTTTTTGTCGTCTTGACTCATGAGATTCATATGTCCTCTGGAACCTCACTTGTTAACTTTCAATAATTTTGGCTAATGTTCTCAAAATAATTCCATGCCATGACTTGTAGTCACTCATCATAAGTCGTATTCAGTCTCCACTTTGCTCCTAAAGTCAGTATCACTCATTGTTCAGATAATGACTTGGGTTATGAGTCGTTAGGTGAATAAATGACTAGTTACCCTATTCACACTTTATTTTTCGTGAGATTTTTCATCCATTTCTGATCCATGCCACTTCCAACCTAATTCACCTGCAATGCATACAAAATACACATCATATTCAACACACGGGCCTAAGTATTTGCATATTTTAGACGTTTTAAGCATCGAAAGTTACATGAAACTATGGCACATCAACACACTCAACTTAGAACATTTGTATGTCCTCAGGCAACAAATACAAAGAAACACAAACACAATGCTTAACCAAGAAGAACCTAATGTACGTACGATAGTTAACTTCTCTTTTAACTTTAAAAACATTACCCCCTCCATCTTTTACTTTCCAAAACTAACTTTGTGGGTCCATGAAGCACAACAACATGACACAAAGGAATCAGGCTATGATATTACATTAGTAATAGACAACCATGCATATAAACAAACTACATTACTCGAACAAACCAGCAGTTAGCAACATAACCCATGCGTCCTCATATCAAAGAAGTCCCACTCACTCAGATAAAGTAGACATGTCCATGAGGGTACGTTCATGAGATACTCACACTCAGAAAGAAGTTCCAACAATGTGCACTAAATACTATAGGATTGCTCTTATTTTCTTTACCCTAGTTTTCGGACAGTCAAATTACGATCATTATAGGAATTTACTAGGCTTGTAATATAGGCTTAGGGGCTGGTATGGTACATATGGTATTTAGTGATTATGCCTTCATGGAACTACAATTACATTTTAGGGTCCACTTCTTGACCAATTTTTCTTTTATTCCACCCTTTTATCTATATTTATTCATTTATTGCACTTACAAGTTGGGTGTGGTTTCTCTTATTCTTTTTTCTCTTTTTGTTTTCTTTTTCAATTTTCTTTTCTTCTTATTTATTATGTCCAACCCTACTTTTTTTTCTCTTATTTTACCCTCCTCCATACCTACTTTATATCATACACCCCAATGATAGCCACTCTTAACTTAGGTGTTTTGCCTAAGTTGAGGTACACAATATCCAAGGAGGACCGGGGACAAAATAGGTTCATTGTGAAACAAGTACAAAGGTCAATAGTGTAAATAAGAAAAAATGTCTGTAAGGATAACAAATTGGGATCAAGGGATAATTAATCTCATTTGGTTAGTCATTTATGTTGTGTGTGGACTTCTTTTGAAGAATGACCTATGATCCTTTCATAATCGACTATCCTAAAACCTAAGCAAGACTAACCAAGTACATTTTGGATTCTGCACACATAGGAAACTAAAGTAGTATCTCACACACACTTGATTTAGCGTTACATAACACATTACTGTCTATCTGGTTCATGCAACTGCTAGCTATGATTATCATGTTACCGATCTTAATTCTATAACTAGATTCAAAATGGTCACTTATATCTCTATCACATATACTTGAAAACAAAAATTTCGGTGGTTACAGCACAATCAAACAAAACATATCAATTGTTGTAGGTACTTATTTTTGCCTAGTTAAACAAGAACACCAAATGACACACAAAAACACAATACTAAATATTTTTATCATAGACATGCTGGTTCTACAACCATACCACATCCGATAGGAAAAGAAGCACAACAAGAAAAACCCACAGCGGCATGGTACACCCCAAACTAAGAAACTTTGCACTATCCTCAGTGCATCTATACTGTAAAAATAAGGGTCAAAGACCTACCTGGGTGTTTAAGGTGCCAGCCCATGCAATGTCAGTAAGGGGGCCCTCAGAATGGGCCCCGTCCTTATCAATAGTGGTCCCATGGTGTCTAAGATTCTCAAATCAATAATAGCACCGATAGTGGCCAATGTGCTTAATTTTACCTGTGGGGTGGGACCAGTGCTCCCAATCAACTTGGTTGCATCTGCAACCATCTCACCATCAACTTAAGAGCTACAAGCTTTTATCACCATCTCTCAGACCCTCATCTGACAGTCTTGCTCATTCTGAATACTGGCTGCTTTGGCAGCCTCAATATCCTCTTTCTTGTTCTCTTACTTTTCTTTCTCTTTTCCCAGGCCTATCACTTTTCTCAACTCTAGTAGTAGTGCCTGACCCTTTAACACACCAAATATCTAATATTTTCTCCTCTTCATGGATCTTCTAAATAATAGGCATCGAGGGGAAAGGCCTGGCATGCATGTACTCAATGGTAGCTCAGAGTACGACCAACTCCTTATGTATCCCCTTCATATTTTGGGACTATACATCTATCATTTTCCTACTGAATCACTTCTCAAACCCATCAAACCAGGTCTACATTTTTCTTATATCACCACTAATCTCTCTTTGCACCAATGGATTAACCCCACTCTCTATGTTATTCACTTTCTTTTCAATAATGCTTAATCTTTTTAACACCTCATTCAGGAATGTATGCGGCACTAAGGCATAGCCAGTAGGATATAACTTTGTAGTAAATAGTTTGGCCATAGAAGGTGGAGTTGGAGTCCGGGAGGTGTTTACTGCATCTGAGGCTTGAGGCTCAAATTGCGCAATCTCAATGGGGGTTTCACCCATATTAGTGAACATCAATGTATTAATACCATGCATTTCAACCTGGAATACCCCTCGGAGTTAAGTAGCTCCCTACCTTAGCTGCCTTAGTATGGGGTTAGTAGCACCTCGAATTAGGCCTAAATCTGAAGTACTCCACGTCTGGAGGAACTGATCAACTCTTGGAATATCTAGCACCCCATCATCTAAACATATTCATGTTAGAAAGCATGGGAATACTATGACTGTGTCAAGGCTCACCGCCCTATCGTGAATCACCATGGCTATCCACTAGCCTATATCAAACTCATAGCCCTCCATGATGTCATGATCAGGGCAACTCTGTCTAAACTCAAATCAATGTCCCCATACGGGGGACTCAATATACCATGCGCAAGCATCTCCCAAGCGTTCGCTACAAAGTTCAGGATCCCCTTTATAATCAATGATGAAGATCCAAATTCTCTAGTCACCCAAGGAGCCTCCTCCCACTCCGTAGTAATAATTTTGTCCTTCCACCAAAAATGAGCAAGCTTATGCTATAAATTAATCTATTTTACCTCTAACTTTTGCATCTCTTTCATACGGTAGTCAATCTCAACTATGTTGGATGGTAGCTGGAAGTTTGGCCCATGTAAAAATATTGAAATAGCCTAGGTTGAGATGTTTACCCAAACACCCTTAATCATTAACATCACCAAGGGGTCACCACCCTACCATGAATGCCCCTATGGGTATGATATCTTAAGCTCCATCTGATATGCTACATAAAACTCTCACACTAATGCATGATTATACTGGACTAGATCTCTAGTCAACCACTCAAAGTGGAACTGTTTGAACTAGGTATTGAATTTAGGATCTCAGTCATACCTGTAGTGCTCAACTTTCATTCTAAGTAGATCCCTCTCTTTGGTTTTTCCTGTGGAAGGGTTTAGGGAACTTTCTTGGTTATATAATTTATGCATTCTAGGGTACCCCTACTATTAAAAGATGGGCTCCAGTGTAGGATCTATCTGAAGTGGTACAATAATTGGGGTAGGAAGCGAGATTTCAACTAGGGTATCACTCAACTCACTTTCAGCCTCTTCTTCACCATCCCACCCCTCATTCTCAGATTCTCTATTTTCAGACTCATTATTTTCTTCTTTATTCACATACTTAAGGCCAAACTCCTCATCTTTATCATCTTCACTATCCTTCTCAGACTGGGATAGTAAGTGGGGTGTGACTGGTTAGGACGTTTAATCCTTGGCCTAGTCCAAGGTGGTTTGACCTTTTCTGTAGTAGCTTTAGCACCTCTGGCTAATTGTTTTCTCGATACCATCACCTCTTTGATTGGGTATTACTCCACTGAGCCACTTGATTCCTCATCATCAGTGGGTTTATTTTTTAGATAATGAGTTGGGGTGGGGGCCTTCTCTTGGGAGTTTTCTTCTTTGAGGAGTCATTCTTTGATTCCATTAGTACATGGGAGAAACACACACATTAGTACATCTAAGAAAAGAAAATTAAAACAACAAAAATTAATATAAGTGTTGTAGGGACTAGGTACATAATGGGTCAGGGTACGACTCAATATCACTAGTAATGAGTGGTTATAAGACTCGTTAGGTAGGACTATGCATAAGTAATAGTTACTGGTTAGGTAACGAGTTCTCCTAGTGAGTTGTTATGTTAGGCAACGACTTATTACCAACACTCATTGTCTGACCAGAACTATTCTCTTTGTGTCTTACCCTTACCCTTCCCAGTCATCACGAATCCTCACCACGAATCGTATATTGTGACAATGACTCATTGTGTGAGTCGTTATTATAACAGCAAACCAACTTCTTATTTTACCTATGTTCCTAGTGATTACGAGTCATGTAATGGCTCATTAGGGGACCCTAAGAGTCTCTACGAGTCCCGTAATCCCTAAAACATGAATATTTGAAGGGTTGGATTTCAAAATATCATATTCCCACATATCCATATTACTTCAACATCCATTAGATACTCCTAGGTCACCCCCACACACAGATCATAGGACAAGTTTCATTCTACTCCTAGTTTTATTAGTGTAATTCAAATTGCTCAAGAATAAGGACAAGTTAAATTTTCCAAACATAGTGTAATTAAAGAATCTAAGAAATTTTGAACCATATTAAAGTACCAACTTAAAAATAAAAAACATTCAACTTACTTGATTTATTGTTTTCGGATTCCTTGAACACAAATGCCTTGAAGTTACGTAGCCTTAGTTCTTGAGAGTTTTAACTTTTAGAGCATTGGATTCTTTGAATGTGGTGATATGGGGTGAATTTGGAGTGCTCTTTAGATCAAAATAGAATGATTTTGGAGAATGGAGGGAGTCGATGTTTCAAAATGGAAGAAAGTCAATAATGGGATTTAATTTTCCATTAAAAATGTTGGTTCTAGATCAGCTCAACCCAGTGGGCCCATAATGTTGAGATAGGTAATGAAGTAACGACTCATTATCATTGGTAACGAGTCATTGACTCCCACCTACCCTCCATCATGATGACTAAAAACTTACTTGCGTCTCCAGTCATAACGACTCAGTGTAATGAGTCATTGTCACTGACAATGACTCGTTCTGAGTTTTATGACTCCAGAGACCAATTACCTGAGAGTGTCCTAATCTCCATCTCTTTATGAATCAGGTAATGAGTCATGAGAAGTCATAACGACTTGTTAGGTGAGTCATGGGACCTGGAACTAGAATTTTTTTTTTGGTCTTTTGCTGCAATCTCCTACCCTGTACACTAAACACAAAAATTACCCTATAATGAAATAAGTACATAACATGGGTTGCCTCCCATACAACGCTTGATTTAACATTGTAGCATGACATGGCTAGGTTTGATACTCAAACATCACCAACCATCCCATGGGCTGCCTCCCATGTAGCGCCTAATTTAACGTCGTGACACGACGCAATTTCCTTGGTTACTCTAATATCACCAAGGTCCATATTATCATATACTTTTACCTCATCTAAATTTCCCATATAGTGCTAAACCCACTGCCCATTCACCTTGAATGGGGCTTCACCATCACGCTCTAGCTCAATAGCACCATATGGAAATACCCAAACCATAGTGAATGGTCGATACCACCTAGACTTCTATTTGCCAGGAAGTAAGCAAAGTCTTGAATTAAATCACAAGACTAAATCATCGAGCTTAAACACTCTTTTTAAATTTTATTATCATAATACAACTTTATTCTTTATTTGTATATGGAAGGACTCTCATAACCACGATGCCGGAATTCATCCAACTCATTGACCTTATTCAACCTCAATGTAGCTGTATCATGCCACTCCAAATTTAGCTTTTTCAATGCCCATAGTGCCTTATGCTCAATTTTGACTGTCAGGTGGCATGCATTGCTATAGACAAGTTTATATAGGGAGGTACCTATGAGAATCATACAATTTGTTCGGTAGGCATACAATGTATCATCCAACTTCCTAGACAAGTCAATCCTTTTGGCATTCATAGTCTTTGCCAATATGGACTTGATTTCTCTATTGGAGACCTCAACCTGTCCATTCATCTGAGGATGATAAGGTGTCACCACCTTATGCTTTAGACCATATTTTTCTAGTAGGTCCTTGAAAATATGATTGCAGAAGTGAGACCCACCATCACAAATGATCGCACAAGGAGTCCCAAATCCAGAAAAGATATTTCTCTTCAGAAAGACGGTAACGTTTCTACTTTCAATGTTGGGGAGCGCTACCGCCTCTACCCATTTAGATACATTTTCAACTGCCA
Source organism: Capsicum baccatum var. pendulum (assembly GCA_030864225.1). Taxonomy (NCBI): domain Eukaryota; kingdom Viridiplantae; phylum Streptophyta; class Magnoliopsida; order Solanales; family Solanaceae; genus Capsicum; species Capsicum baccatum. The sequence continues at coordinate 28,496,306 of CM061551.1, read as the reverse complement.
CCAAAATATACTTTATTCATCTTGCAGACATATCCATAAAGTCAATTCCCCATACATCAAACAACTCTAACTCCAAAATAGGTGTCACAGGGATTTCACGGCATCATGAAATATTGCCTTGATTTTTACACTTGCCATAGGCCTGTGCATAGTAATAGCATCCTGGGAGATCGTGGGCTAATAATACCCACACTGTAGAATCTTATGGGCAGTGCAGGTTCTACCATAATGACCCCCAACTGGTGATGAATGACAAGCCTCAAGGATGCTCATCATATTCACCTCAGGAATGCATCTCTAAATAACTCTATCCACATAAATCCAAAAAAGTTACGGTTCATCCCAAAAGAACTTCCATACCTCATGCAAAAACCTTTTACGTTGCTGGATGGTCAGGTCTTTTGGAACAAGATCACTAGCCAAATAGTTGGCAAAATTAGGTAAGCACGGGATTAAGTCTTGATATATTGCCAAGACCCTCTCATATGGAAAAGTATCATCTATGTCATGCCCATCCCCTAGTTTCTGCATTGCTTCTTCCTCAAGGCAAGACAAGTGATCAGTAACCTAGTTCTTCATACCCTTCTGATCTTTACCTCAAAGTCAAATTCTTAGAGCAAGAGGACCCAACGTATAAATCTCAATTTGACATCCTTTCTCGACATCAGATACCTAAAACCTATATAGTCTATATGGACAATGACTTTGGTCCCAATCAAGTAAGAGTGGAACTTTTCAGAGGCAAAAACCACTGAATCAACTTTGCTTAGTAACTGTATAGTTTTTCTATGTGGGGGTTAATGCATTACTGGTATAATAGACTGGGTGAAGGATGTTCTCATGCAACTAGACAAGGATAACACCTAAGTCTACACCACTCGCATCACACATAACCTCAAACGATTAGGAAGAATTAGGGGATACAATAATATGAGCTAAACTCAACCACTCCTTAAGGCACTCAAAAGCCTTGAGACATGCATCATCGAACACAAATTTCACCTCCTTCTCTAAAAGCTTGCAAAGAGGATTAGAAATCTTAGAGAAGTCCATGATGAACCACTTACAGAATCTGACATGACCTAAAGAACTTTGGATACCTTTGAGTGAGACAAGAGGAGGTAATTTTTCAATTACCTCAATCTTTGCTCTATCCACCTAAATACACCGTTTAACACCAGGTTACACTCCTCACACCTCTGGAGTGTGTTGGCCAAATAGGACAAACAATCATCAAAAGAGTCCATCTATGAAGACCTATATTGTGTTCTCTACCATGTCAAAAATTATAGACATCATACATCTCTGAAAGATGGAGGGAGCATTGCATAATCCGAACATCTTTTTGAATGCAAAATTCCTATAAAGACAAGAAAAAGTATTTTTTTCCTAATCCATGGGAGCAATTAAAATTTGATTGTAACTCGAGTACCCATAAATAAAATAGTACCTACTTTTCCTGCTAATGTACAAGCATCTGATCCATCAAAGGCATGGGGAAATGGCCCTTTTGAGTCCAAATGTTTAGCTTTGTATAATCCATGAACACTTACCATCCTGTAACCGATCTCAAAGGCATAACTTCATTCTTAGAAATGCATTGCATGGGGTTGACCCACTTGCTGTCTGCAATAGGGTAAACTACTCCAGTATCTAACCACTTGATAATTTATTTCTTTACAATCTCCGTCATAGGCAGATTCAGCCTATGTTGGAGCTCAATTCTTGAAATATACTCCAGGTTAAGCTGTATTTTATGTGTACAAATACCTGGTGGGATCCCTATAATATCTGTAATGGTCAATCTAATGGCCCTCTTAAATATCTACACATAGATAGAAATGCCTCAACTTGTGTCTCCATTAAATCAGCAGCAATAATCACCGATAAGGTATTATTGACCCAAAAATACATAAGATAAGTATGATGGGAGGGCCTTCAACTCCATGATCTGTGGCTTCTTAATAGATGGTAGAGCTAGAGGAGTAGTTCTATTATTCAGATCTAAATCAATCTTCTTTGGAGCATAATTATACAAGCCTTTACCATACAAAGTGCTCGCCATTTTTTATACTCATCAATGCAATCGCTATCAAAATTCATGATGACTGTTTCTAACACCTCAACCCTAAGCCTTTCCTTAATGGGCACGGTCACTTTATCCTCATCAATCATAGAAAATACTCCCATATCCTTCGGCTATCTAATAGATTGACAAACATTAAAAATAAATTGATTATCGTTGTGTTTGAACTTCTTCTAACCAATCTCCATGTCAACCAAGGCCTTACCTGTAGCTAGGAAAGGCCTTTCATAGTCTAAGATCACGAAGTCAACCAAAAATATTAAGGACACAACCTTTACCAATACATCACATAAAATATCAACCGATTTCTTATAGTCTATTCGATCGTCAACAGTCTTATGGAAGTAAGTTTGGGTTCCCCCAACCTAAACTGCCTCTATACTACCAATGACATGATATTGATGCTAGCTCACGAATCACATAATATTTGACAAAAGTTGAAGGACCCAATAGTACATGGAATGGTGAATACTCTAAGGTCTTCTTTTTTCTTCACTAATAATTGGGTAGCCACGACACTAGAATATTGCACATTATCTACAGTCTCAAAGCTCACAATTCACTTCTTAGTGACCAAGTCCTTCATAAACTTCTCATAACCATGAATCTGCTCTCAATCTTCCACAAGAGGAATGCTAACAGAAAACTCTTTTAGCATAGATAAAAAATTTTGGTACTTTCCTTCTTCTTGATTCTTCTTTAAACACTGAGAAAAAGTTGGAGAAGGATTTGTAATTGTCTTCAACACTAGCTCATTTTTTATCCCTTTAACTTTATCCTTAGCAACTTCTTTCTCAACACCTGTTGACTATTGCGATGACTTAGCATTAGTCACCACCTCCTCTGACTTTGCTTTAAGTGCCTCATCCACATTAATGTTATCATTCTTTGACTCATCAACCAAGGTCATAGGGGATCAACGGTTTTTTACCACTTTGAGTGGTGATGGCAAGATAGTGACTGTTATTCTTAGGATTTCACATTGTATTACTTGGAAGGGTACCTAACCGCCTCTGATTCAAGGCTGCTAACAATTAACCAAATTGCTGCTCCAACTGTTTGATCACAATATCAAGTGATTCTACCTTCTGGATCAAATATGAAATATACGCCTTAATCTATTTATGCCAAGTTTCTTAACTTTCCTAACCCTTGACCATCTTGAACAATACCGCCTCCATCCTTGATTCACTATCTCAACTATCTGGTGGAACATACATTTCCTCCTTCTACTTGTAATCATCCTTACATATGTAGTCACTATCCTATGCTCTACTCCAATCTCTGTACCTATTCCCACAATAAGACTAACTTTGGTTTCCTTTCCCCTTTGCTCGAACACCCACCAACTTTCCATTTAGATATTTTCCTATTATTCTAATTAGAATCATATAATATAGAGGCCTTCCCCTGTGAACCCACTATATTTTCCTCCTTAGAATTCATTATTGCAAACTACTTACCACAACCTAACCTCAGTCCTTGGTTGAGCAACCTCTCTTACTACTATGTTATCAACAACTCTATGCTTGCTAGAGGCACCAATGGCATACGTGTCAGTACCCCTCTCTACTTCTTGAGTATGACACCCTCAATTGGTGAGAAAGATATGATCTAGTATATTCAATGCTACATCCTAGCACAAATACATGAATTCTCCACAAGAAATACTATCTTCCATAGCTATGGAATTGGTATTAGGGCTTTATAGTATATTTCTTACAAATTCTACCCTGAAACCCTGTGGTTAGGCACCATTATCAACTTTTTCTTATATGAAAACCATGCTTAATACATCGACTCAGAATGCAATTGCCTAAAGTTATATATCTCATATTTCAACTTTAACATCTTGGATGATAAAATAAATGGTCTATAAACTGCCTCTACAACTCATTCTAAGTAGTAATGAACCCATAAGAAAGTTTCCCTAATAATAGTGTAGCTTCACTAATTTGAGATAAAGGGAACAACTTGAGATTGAGAGACTCCTGATTTAACCTCGGTATAGTATATAAAGTACAGATCCCAATAAAGTTTATGACGTACATATTTTCATCATCAGTTGGTAAGCACTCAAGAATACCCATTAGTTTCAACAACTAGGTCATAACACTAGTGATATAAAACTTTACATTCGGCGGCAATGTAGGAGGAATGATAGCTCCTGTCTTGGCAGGCTCAATGTCCCCCAAGTCATCCTTTGGATATTTATATGGTTACAAGTACTAATAGTCTTCAGGTAATTGAGCTCTACCACCTCTAACTCTATCTTAATTTCTGTCGAGTGTTGCTTAATTATCTATCTCTTGTCTCTGTCTTACTAGCTTTGCCTTTCGAGCAACATGTTGAGCATCAAGTTTATTCTTTTCGTTTGCAGCTTCTCTAATAATTTCTCCATTTGTTGAACAATAATATCCTAGACTCCACGAAGTAGATGGGGTGGAACAACATTAGGATCATTTTGAACCCTTTTAAGATGGCCTTCACATACGCGTTCTGTTATTATATAACTAGATTGTAGAATTCTCTTCGAGTTAGGATTTGGTGGGAGTAAGGGATTCCCTTTAATCCTAGAGTTAGGAAAACACCAATGTAAACCTAATGAAGAATAGAAAAATAAAACCAAAAACTGCAACAACTTTACAGCCACAGTCCCCGACAATTGTGCAAAAATTTGATGTCTTCCAAACTATACCACCAAAAAGATAAAACGTAGTCAAAGTCAAATATAGCAACCAACTTGGTCGGTTTGGTCCAATAGGGAATAGGTCCAACTTGTATCTCAAACTTACTGAAGAATCCGAAAGTGCATAAAAGTAAATGGGAGGGTTAGCAGTAATTAGAAAAAGTAACCAATTCAGAATACTTTCAGATGTAAACAATAGAAGATGAATATTAGGACTATATTCCCCTTAGCTTCCTTACTTTGTAAGTTTCTCATGCTCAATCCAACTATCTAACCATTGTACATGTAAAATCTGACAAGCTTGGTATTACTAACTGTCTTGTGGACTTATAGGTAAATCTCACACTTTACCTTGTGAGTCTCAGAGTGTCACTTTACTATCCCTTGTCTTTGATACCAATTTAACTATGATGTTGTGGGTGTCAAGTTATTAAATGAGGATTAATAGCCTCAAATCACTATCGTAATTCCCTTTTCCCAAACTCAATCTCTCTTGTGAAGACGAACTCAAATATAGGTGAGTTCTGAGAGTTGGCCATTACTGTAAAAGTAATTAAATTGAAGGAAATCATAATACATGTGTAAACGTTAATATAGCTAAATCTCACACTTCTACTTTGTTAATCCGTCAGGGTTCCCACAACACAAGTTAAGGAAATTAGCCACTCATGGTTATGAAACAATCTATGGAATTCGATAATGGAAGCATAGAATTAATTGCACAAGAATGAAAGATTAAAAACCAAGAACAAGGGTAAAAATTAAGTAAAAAATATGTCAAAGTGCATAACATAATACAAGAATAAACCAGGGGTATTTGTAGTTTCTCAAAATAATAAAGGAAACATAATTCAAATAAACTAGGAAAATTAAGTCGGCAGTGGTCACGACTTTGGCAACGAGTCATTATGTCTCGTAATGACTCATTAGCTGCTATCGTAGTTTTTTTTGTTCAATGGTCACAACTCATTATGAGATATAACAAGTCATTAGTTGAGACTCGTGATGATTCCAGTGGACTTTTAGCTCTCGATTCTATTTCTCTATGCTCAGAATGACACTCCATCACAAGACATGGTATGCGGTCACGACTCATGAGATTCACTCATATCGATTGGAACCTCATTTTTCAACTTTCAGGACTTTTGGCTAATGTGGTTTTCAATGATTCTATGCCACGAATTGGATTCATTCATCACGAGTTGTATTTAATTTCCAATTTTCTCTTGAAGTCTAGATGACTTACTATTCACGTAATAACTTAGGTTACAAGTCATTTGGTAACTAGTCAACTCTTTGCCCAATTATCACTTAGCTTTTCTTGGATTTTTTTTATCCATTTCTTATCCATGCCACTTCCAACCTAATTCACCTGCAACATATACAAAACACACATCATATCTAACAAAAAGGCCTAAGTATTTGCATATTTTCACAATTTTAATCACTAAAAGTTCCATAAAACCATGCCACATCTGTTGTAAAATATAGAACCCAACAAGATTGGGGTCGACCCTATAGGGATTAAGATGTAAATCTATCATGAACTTGTTTGACAAAATTTAAAAGTGCAAATAGTAAATAGGGCTTTTTGTAAGAACAATAGTAATTGGAACAATTCTATCACATAAGGTTGTTATTATTACGAGACGATCACTAGGGTTGTGTTCCCCCTAATTTCTTAACTCCACAGACTTATTGTACTTGCACAACTATCTTGATGTCTTGCATGAAGAATCTAACAAGTTATTTATCATGTAACCATCTATCAACCTTAGTTTAGGTAAATTTCACCTGTCTTCTCACAGTATTAGAGTGTCACATTACAAAACCCTTATTTTGTATCCCAGATTAACTATCTCCTCTCACTTTTAAGTTAATTAGATGAAGGTTGGTAGCTTCAAATTATTATTGTGATCTCCTTTTCTCAATATCTACCTCTCTCTCTAGTTAGTACTGAATATATGTGAGTTCCTAACATTTTGAACTATTACACAATTAATCAAAGCCAAGAAAACCACAATACAGTCATGAATACCAATTTAGAATGACTTTGCACTTCCTTTATTTTGTTAATCCATCAGGGTTCCCACAACCCTAGTTATGGGGTTTAGCTTCTTATAATTTAAGAGAATACATAGAATTCATAATTAAAAGTATATGAATTATCTCATGAATAATAAGAATAAAAATAAAAATATTAACATTATATCAAACCCTAAAAACCAATAACAAGAATTCCAAGATCAAAAGTTTATCTCAGAACTCAAAATAATGTAAAAAGTATATATAGTGCATAAAATAATAATAAAACATAAAAGGGGTATTTATAGTTACATCACTATTTTTCTAAATAAAACAAGCTAACAAAGGTCGATAGTGACAATGCCTTAGATAATTCATCATCTGGACTAATGACTCAATTGTCAAATTTATTTCATATTCTCTATATGGATAGTGATGACTCATCAGGTCACTAGAGGAGTCGTTGCCTAACTCGTAGGCTCCTAGCTAAAGTTTCAAGTTTTAGAACTTTTTGTCCATATGCTCATGATGAGGATCACCAAGACTTGTATCATGATCTTATGACTCATTACCAACTCTTATTTCCATTACTATCTAAACACACCCTTGAGACCTTTTATTCCTCTTTTGCTCAGAACATCTCTCCCTATGACTCATAGTCTAATCCTACAAATTATAGTCAATGTATACTTTTGTGTTTCACTTCTAAACCTTTACTAGTCTTGATATAACTTGGACGACAAGTCATAGTGTCACCCAATGACTTGTTGTCCAAGCAGAAGAAAACTATTTGTTTTTATTCCTTCTTTTCCCATTCTACTCACTTTGAACCCTGTTTTCCTATAAAACTAAATAATACACGTTATCTCAATATAAATGACCTTTCAATTTTCAAAAAAAATATTTTAAGAATCTTATGTGTTGTAATTCAATGACTCATTAGTCGTCATACCAAGCCAATAGAGTCTTACGAAATAGTACATAGATATTTGTACTTGTCTTTGGAAGGATATAGGGCCTAAGGAAATCTGTCATTTTTGTTTTCTTCATGCTATAACCTGATTCTAATTGGTATAGGGATATCTAAATTAGTATCAATTATTTTTGAATTTTTTGATCATAGATGGTGAATAATAGTTCCAACAAAACCTAAATAGCATCCCCTGCACCAACCATTCTTACAGCAAAAGAAGCCATAAGAAAAAGAGGATGAGTGAGAGGGAAAGATTGGGGAAAGAGGGGATGAGCCACCCCCACCAGTGGTGGAGCTCAAGCAGTAGTTGGCCAAACCCTTGAAAGGTTAATATAATCCCCTACCTCAAGATTATGTTAAAGAAAGGGAAGCAGTACAAGAGTAGAGAGTGGATCCAAAGTTGGTGGCACCAACTGGAGTTACAGCACTACCCCTATGTCTGCAAAGGTTTTTCAATAGGTGCTAGCTTTCCAGAGTGGGTTGGTAGGGATTGGAGTTGTTTCCTTGGTACTAACTTTTCAGCCTCTAATTGTTTATCCCATTGTAGCAATGGCTCCTATAATAGATAAAGCTTCAGGTACCGGTACTTTTCCTTGTTTGGTTTAAGTTTTGATGATGATTGGTATGGAATATGAATTGTTGACAATTTTTTTGGAAATGAAACCACTTAAACTCCATGGTACTAATTCAGTGAATGCTTTTGAGTTCATTATTGACTGTTTTGAGAGGTTACATAAGATAAGTATGTTCAAGCAACATGGAGTAGAGTTTATGACTTTTCTATTAGAGAAGGATGCTATGTAATGGTTCAGGCTAAGATATTACCCAAAAAGTCTAACAGTGTTGAAAATTTTAGTTGGTCTTACTCTAAAAGCAATGGTCAACAGGCCTATTTGTTCCATCCTATTAAATCCTCCTTGCCAGCTCTACTATGGTTCTCACTAAGGGTTTTTCTCTATATTAAACTATTAGGGGCAAATGGGCTTCTTACTCTTCTACTTATCGGCCTTCTCTCAAGAGAGGATGCTACCATTATGGTGTTATTGGTCACTTTAAAAGGGAGTGTCCTATCAAACAAATGAATGCTCAGGCATAACAATAGACTTATACTATAGGTATGAGTAAAATAAAAAGAGGAAATAGAAAGGGTAATTCATATAGTGGATAGGGAAATTAGATAGGTGGTCAAGAAAATAGCGGCACAGGGGAAGGAGGACAATCGGGGAAGGAGATATCTCAGATCAATGACTGGTCTTACTATTATGCATATCTAAGAAAGACTAATGTCAAGGTTTCTAATGCACTTATCATAGGTACTATTTTTGTTTATGACTAAATGGCTTCTGTTCTATTTGATTTGGGGTCTACTTATTCTTATGTGTCTATTCATTTTGTGGTAGATCTAAATTTTGTTTAAAATGTACTATATATATTTATTTGTCTACTCCAGTTGGTGAGTCTATGGTGGTAACCCATGTTTACTGTTCTTTCCCTGTATTATTTTTGGGTATTAATACTTTAATAGACCTAATTATTTCAGATATGTTGGACTTTGATGTAATTCTAGGTATGACTTTGTTATCTCCATATCATATTATTTTAAATTGTAATGTTAAGACAATAACTCTAGCTATGCTCAAGAATGGATAAACTATAGTGAAAGGGGGTATATAAAGCCAATCTAGTGAGAGTTATGTCATTTTCTTAGGCCAGAGATTTAGTAGGGAAAGGGTATTTAAGCATTTTTAGCTTATCTTTGAGATGTGAGTGTGGGGTCCCCTCTAAAGAGTCAGTTTTGGTAGTTTCTAAATTTTAGGATGTGTTTTCTGCAGACCTACTAGGATGCCTCCAAATAGAGATATAGATTTCTATATTAACTTATAGCCAGACACTTTCCCTATATCAATTCCTCCTTATCGAATGGCTCCAACAGAGTTGAAGGATCTTAAGTTGTAATTGTAAGAACTACTTGGGATGATTTTATTCATCCAAGTATTTCACCTTGGGGTGCTACTGTTCTTTTTGTTAAAAAATGGTAGTTTGAGTACGTGCATTGATTACAGACAGGTGAATAAGGTTACTATCAAAAATAAATATCCCTTACCTTGCATAGATGATTTATTTGACCAGTTACATGGTACATAAGTATTTTCAAAGATTGAACTATGGTATGGTTATCATTAGTTGAAAATAAGATTGAGAACATACCAAACACAACTTTTAGAACTCGATATGGCCATTATGAGATTTCGGTGATGTATTTTGGGTTGACTAATCCACCTACAGCCTTTATGGTCTTGAAAAATAATATCTTTAAATCATTCTTGGATTCTTTTGTGATTGTGTTTATTGTTGATATTCTAGTCTACTCCATGAGCATGAAGGTCACCTTCGTATAGTTTTAGGGATTCTTAGGAGAAACATTTATATGCTAAATTTTCAAAATGTGATTTTTGGTTGTCTTCTTGTTCTTTCTGGGGCATGTGGTTTCTAAAAAGGGGTGACGGTGGATCTCCCAAACTTTGGAATTTAAGAATTAGACTTGGCTTATTATCCCTTGCTATGCCTGGCAGTCTAGAGATCAACTTTTTCACTAACCATTATCATACTCAATAAACCTACCGAAACAAATTTGGGGAGAGGTTTTAGTAAATCTACTTTGACTCCAACATTTGTCATAATGGAGCCTGGTGGAGATGCGCATTATAGTGGGTTGTTAGGTTACTGTTGTCAGTGGGGAGAAGAGAGCATTTTAGTATTCTTATTACATTGTACTTTTCATTTAAGAAAGAAAAGAACAAACGTACCAAGAATCTTTAAAAGCAAAAGTTACTTGGTAAATTATCTGATGTATACAATCATTTTAAATTGATTTATGCATTCTCCTTAATGTAAGGTTATTTCATTTTCTTTGCACTTATAGTCTAAATTTGAATGATTCTTGCAAGTTCAAAATCAAAACCTTATCATATACTACAATAAGTATGTTGTGCTTTCTGACATTTAAAAGTAGGTTTCATTCTTGATTTTCCTTGTCCATTTTTTTCTCTATACTACCATTATTCATTTTATTTTTCTTTCTCATGTTAATTTGTGCATATAAAAATTCTGGCATGCAGGTCTCGTGTTAATCTATTTTTTTTGGCATACAATCATAATTTTCTGTATATTTAGGTCTTCTTTCTCCATATTACAGTCATTGAAATATGATTCAACTATTTATTATTTATTTTTTTACTTTTTGTATTTGCATTTTGGATAGTATTTAGAATTGACTTATTTTTTATGGAAGCGATGTAGATTCAGTGAGAGTCGAGAAATTTTGTGAAAAATCTAGAAAAAGGGTCTCAAGAATGAAAGTAGTCTATGGAGAAAGGATGATATTAGATATCTTAGTGGATAAAGGGAGGTCAAAATGTGTTGCAGATAACTGCTGTTCAAAATTTTATTTCTTATCAGACAAGTTGATTGAACTCACCATAAGAGAGAACTAAGCATAACCATTATATTATGTTGTATTTATCAATATAATCTCTTTTTTGTTGTAGGAGATATTAGTTTATGTTAACTTACTACATTTGTGACAAAAGAGTTTTTTTCCCTAAATCTTCTCTTGATGAATAATATAATTTTTTTCTTTTGAATTCAATTTAAGTTTTGTAACAATTGTTATTAGTGACAATTTTGTTTTGTTGGTAAAACATATATTTTTTGTGATGAAATAATAGGTTTCAACTACAAAATATAAGAATTTTTATAAAAGCAAAATTATCGCTAATTTATAAAATTAGGGACAAATATCTTTCAAATATAAAGGAAGTCTTTAATAATAAATTTACCTTTATTTAACTACGATAATAGATAATTGAACAGACATCTGAAGTCGCCACTAATTAAATAAGAAAGTTAGTGACAATGTGATTTTGTCGGTACTAATAACCTTTTTAGTGAAGAAAAGAAACAATCAACTACATTTTTTATTTCTTTTTTGATGAATGAATTCATCCTTAAACCTATGAGTTTAGAGAAGAAAAACACTTTGTAGTTAATATATTCATATTTAGTGACGAAACACTAAGTTTTCTTTGAATACATCTAGTGACTCATGCTTTAGGGATGAATGTTTATGATTTTATCTTATCATAAAATATTTTTTGTGATGAAATATAATGTTTAGGTGACAAAACAATTTATCCTTAGCAATCAAATTTGTTGTAGTGATACCCAATGTGCTAAACTTATATTTTATTCTTTTCTATGCAAATGGTGAGGAGTAGGTCCATATAGGCTATAAAATGTTGAGTTGACACCCAATATGGGAACCCAAGTTTAAGGATGAGGTAGGGTAATGATTGACCCAAGGTTAGAGGATGGGCTTAAGGAGTTGCCCCAGTCAGAAGACCTAATAGGAAAGCTCCTCTTGAATCGGAGGTTGCGCATTCTAAGGATGAGTATCAAACAGAGAATGCAAGGACAACTCATGTCCCATGGAGTCTTTTTGACACTCTAGTGCTTCGGTGTCTTTTGGTTTATCTCCTAAGTCATTTGGAGGGTGTTATCTTAAGTCTGCCTGGTATTTCTCAAACTTTGAGTGATATTCCACCCAGAGTATTGGCATCTGCTTATGGTATTCCCACTTTTGGGGTACAACCATCATCTATGGTATACCAACATATGGACTCTTTGCCTACTATACATACTATCCCTCTTCTTGCTTTAGGTACATCTGTGTCTTTTGATGATCAAAATAGATTTGAAAGGTTTATTCGCATGGGTCCACCCAAGTTTAGTGGATATATTGGCAAGATTGTGAAGAGTTTTGATTGATTTCCAAGAGAAATTACATAATCTTAGATCCCTAGAGTCTCATGGAGTTGCTTATACTATAAATTAGTTGACGGATATAGCTAGGGATTAGTTGAGGTTGATTTTTAGTTATAGGCCTTTGGGTTCTCCCGCTATTGATCTGAGGTGGATTTATGCACCTTACTGTTATTATCTAAGCTTATTTAGCTTTGTTTTGAATACAAATTATGTGCTTAATAGGTTAATAATGATATAATTGAGCATCTAATCATGTAAGTACGTGATTACAATGGTCATGGTGTCTTTCAAGCAAGTTTGTACTTAATTTGGTCACTTAGAGTTTAAACGAGAAAACTAGTGTTACTAGCTTGAGCTAGGTGTTGTGCTAGTGGATCTCAATGGATTTTAATGTGTTTAATGAGTTCATAAGGTTATTATTGTGAATTATGTGTGGATAACTTGTTTATAGTGTTCAAAGTTTAATTGAATCAAGCCAAGAGTCAAAACTAAGTTAAATATCAAAATGGACAAAACTAGTTCTTAGCTTAAGTTTCTAGTTCATTGTCTTGAATGTTTTGTTGGTTTGAGCTCTAATACATGGTATTTGATTCTATAGTATGCTTTGTGAGTTGATTATGATGATATATGGATAATTCACAAGGTGTAAATCAAGTGGAAACAACACCAAAAGGCTTGGGATGTAAGGTCAAATGCACAAGACAAGTTTAGATGTCAAGGTGAATTCAAGTGAGGGTATTGGAATAGCCCCGTGGTGCGAGCCCTACTCCAATGGAATGAACATCATGGAGAACACCTAATTCTGATTGTAGAGAGGTCTGTAGCATGACTCCTACTCCCAGGGAATGATAAGGGTATCGCACAGTCTATTCCCAATACGGCAAAAATCCTCCTCTTATAAATAGGACACTTGAACTTGATATTAGACACCTTGGATGAAATTGAAGCTTCAAGAGCAGCTGTAAAATACCTCAATTAGGGATTTTATTCTTTTGATTTATTTTATTTATGGATTATATCATGTATTCATTGATCTTGATTACGATATATCCATTAGTGGCTAAATGCCCTTTTTCTAGGGTTAAGGCCAAGAACATGATTACTATTGTTTTGAATGGATTTGGTTTTTGTTGATTATCATATTTTATTGTTTATTTATACTTGTTATAACTATTTTAAGGATTCCCGTCCCTTAGAATACATCTATTGTTGGGAGATAGCATTGGCGATATTAGATCAAATATTTCTCACCAAATGAGGGTGGCATACTTGGGAGGCAGATAAAGGCATTGATACTTATGCTATTATAGATTTCTGTGAGCACAGAGTTGTAAATAACATAGTGGTACAAGAGGTTTCTCAACTAAGGATGGAGATTGGGTTACTAACAAAGTAGTTTGTGATGATGAATTTCAAGAAGGTATATATAGTGGGCTTGTAAGGTAAGGCCTCCAAATCATATGATTCAGATGTGGATAAAGAGGACAAATATCTACATAAAGAGTTGGCGGATTTTTGATACAAGGGTTAATGGTCTGCTATAGACAGTTGGAACTCTAGGCAGGGGAATCAAGGTCAGAACTACTGCAGAGTTAGATAGAGGGATCAAAGTAGAGATAGGGATGATGAGTGGAAATAGAAAGATGATTTCAAGTAAAAGAGTGATATATATGTTCCATTAGGGATCCGTGAAACTTATTCAAGGATGGAGGCTATGTTGTCCAAGCTAGTAAAGGATCAGGCAATTCAAGAGAGCTGTCTTAAGGATATTAAGGCAGACATTTCAGGTTTGACCCAAAAAGTGGAATCATATGCTACTACGATTAAGCAATTAGAGTAGTAGTTCGAACAGATATTAACAACTTAAATCAGCATCAACTAAGCACCCTTCGAAGTAACACAATACAAAATCTTAAGAATGACAGACATTATTTAGCTATCAATATAGGAGTGGTACGAACACCATTGATCCCTCTATAGTTGTAGTTGATGAAGCAAGAAATGATGTTGTTGATATGGATGAGGAGTAGCAAAATTAAAAATTTGATGACAAATAGGGAGTCATCACAACAATCAATAGATACTGATAAAACTGTTGAGAAGGATAAAGGAAGGAGAAGGTGGTCAATCCTGTGTTGAAGACCATTCCATGCCCTCACCCTCCTTTTCCACAGATATTGAAGAAGTTATAAGAGGAAAGAAAGTATCAAAAGTTTTTGTCGATGTTGAAAGAATTTTCTATTAATATTTCTCTTGTAGAGGTGTTGGAGCAGATGCTAGGCTATACTAAGTTCATAAAGGATTTGGTACTAGAAAATAGATGGTGAGTTTGGAGTCTATTGACAATGTTCATCATTGTAGTGCCTTCATTTCTCGATTGTTAGTTGATAAGAAGGACCCTAGAGCATTTACTAATCCATGTACTATTGGGTCGTTCAACTTCTCTCAAGCTTTATGTGACTAGGCAGCTAGTATCAATTTGATGTCATTGGTAGTATTCAGGCAGTTTGGGCTAGGGGCACCTAAACTCACATCCATAAGGTTATTGATGGATTAACGAACTATAAAGAAACTAATTGGAATATTGTGTGATGTGTTGGTGAAGGTTACAGCCTTTATATTTCCAGTTGAATTCGTGATCCTTTATTGTGAGGTGGACTTTGAAGTCTTTATTATCTTGGGTAGACCTTCCTAGCTATGAGTAGGGCACTGGGCGATATAGAGCTGGGGTAGATGAAGTTCATATTAAATGATGAGAAAGAAATCCTTAATATATGTTACTCAATGTGACAACCAAATAATATGAGAGTATTGTCTGTGATTGATAATATTAAGGATGATGTAGTGACTATACCCATTAAAGAGAGACTTGGGGTTAAGGCATTAGAAGCGATTATCATGAATTTTGAAAGTGATGGCATAAGTATGATGAGATGATGACTACATTGTATGGTAGAGGTTCTTATAATTATTCTCTGAAGAATATTTATCTTGATCTAAAAAATAGAACCACTCCTCCAGCTAGACCATATATTGAGGAGCCACAGGCTTTGGAATTGGAGGTCCTCCTATCTAACTTCTGGTATGCATTTTTGGGGGCCATCATTACCTTGCCGATCATTATTGTTGCTGACCTATTAGAGGCATAGGTTGAGGAATTGCTATCAGTTTTGCAGAGATTCAAGAGGGCTATCAGATGGACAATTGTAGACATTGTGGGAATTCCACTCAATATTTATACCCATAAAATACAACTTGATATGGATTGCATTCTTAGTATTGAGCATCAGCATTGATTGAATACTCCTATACAGGAGGTTGTGAAGAAAGAAATTATTAAATGGTTAGATACTGGAGTGGTTTACCTCATTCCAGATAGTAAGTAGATCAGCCTGGTTCAATGCATGCCTAAGAAGGGTAGGATCACTATGGTCCCAAATGAGAAGAATGTAGTTATGGTGGTGAGACTGATTACTGGATGATGAGTATGCATGAACTACAAAAAGTTGAACACTTTGACTCAAAAGGACTATTTCCTTATGCGTTTTATGGATTAGATGGTCGACAGATTAATAGGCAAGGGTTGGTACTATTTTATTGAGTGATACTTGGGATACAATCAGATTTCTATTGCTCCAAGGACCAGGATAGGATTACTTTCACTTGACCTAATGGGACTTTTGCTCCCAAAAGGATGTCATTCGAATTATGCTATGCTTTCGCCACCTTTTAGAGATGTATGAGGTCTATATTTTGTATATATTTTTTGACATAGAAGAGGATATGATAGAGGTCTTTATGGATGAATTTTTTGTCATTGGGGACTCTTTTGATAACTGTTTGACTCTTTTGGACAATGCACTCCAATGATGTGAGCAATGCAATCTGGTGTTGAATTGGGAGAAGTACCATTTTATAGTGAAGGGGGGTACTGTTGTTGGTTACAAAATATCTGAAACTTATGAGGTCATGCTGGCTTTTATAGGAGGTTTATCAAAGATTTCTCCAAAATTTCTAATCCTTTATTCAAGCTTTTAAAGAAGGAGGTGAAATTTTTTTCTGATGATCCATATCTCATGGCCTTTGGGTGCCTTAAGGAGTGACTGATTCCGGCTTTTATTATTGTTTCCACTGATTGGTCTTTACTATTTGAGATTATATGCAATGCAAGTGGAGTGTTTTTGGGTTTTGTCTTTGGCTAGAGGCGTGAGAAAATTATTCACCCGATCTATTATTCTAGCGAGGAATTAAACCCCACATAGAAGAAGTAGTTACTGAGCATGAGTTGCTTGTGGTGGTTTTTACCTTTGAGAAGTTCTGCTCCTATTTTATAGGGACCAAAGTCATAGTTCATACAGACCATGCAGCATTAAGGTACCTTATGTCAAAAAAAGATGCCAAACTGAGATTGATACTTTGAGTCCTCTTGTTCCAAGAATTTGACTTTCAGGTAAAATATCAAAATGGAATTGAGAACCAGGTTGTTGATCACTTGTCTAACCTTGAGGAGGAGTCAATGCAAAAATTATGGGATTGGCTTGACATAGATGATATTTTTCCAAATAACTGGGTCATGGAAGGAACTCAAGACTTTATCCCTTAGTGGTTATTTTTCTAATCCTTGGAAAGTAATATTATTTCAGAAGATAGGTCATTCTAGCAAAGAAAGTGGTTCATGCATGAGGTGAGAAAATTTTTCTGGGATGAGACTTATCTCTTTCAAATTTATACGCATGGTGTTATTAGGAGATGCTTTCCTGAGTTAGAGATGATGAGCATCCTTGAGGTTGTCATTCGTTACTAGTTGGGGGTCATCATGGTGGTACCCGCACTACCTATAAGATTTTGTAGTGTGGGTATTGGCCAACTATCTACAAATGTGCTCATGACTATGCTTAAGCTTGTGACCTGTGATAGCGTCAAGGAAATATTTTACAAAGACATGAACTCCCCATGACACCTATCCTAGAGTTAGAGTTGTTTGATGTATGGTGAATTGACTTCATGGGTCCATTTAGTAGCTCCTATGTAAGAAGTACATCCTAGTGACAGTCGTCTATGTTTCTAAGTGGGTGGAGGCAGTTGCGCCTCCCAATAATGAGGGTCGAAGTATCACTGCATTCTTGAAAAAGAACATATTTGCTCTATTTGGCACTCCACATGCTATTATCAATGATGGTGGGTCTTACTTATGCAATAGTCTTTTGAAAGCCTAACTTGAAAAATATGGTGTGAAGCACAATATGGTAATACCTTACCATCCTCGGACGAATGGGCAGTTGAGGTCTCCAATAGAGATATCAAGTCCATATTAGCAAAGACTATGAATGCCAACAAAACTGACTGGACAAGGAAGTTGGACAATACTTTGTGGGCTTACCAAACAACTTTTAAGACCCCCATAGGTACCTCTCCATATCAGCTTATGCACGGCAAGTCATGTTACTTGTCAGTCAAACTTAAGCATAGGGTACTATGGGATTTGAACATGATGCCATTACATTAAAGTTGAGCAAAGTGACAGAGTTGGATAAATTTTGGCACCATGCTTATGAGAATTCTAGTCTATACAAAGAAACGATAAAACTGTATCATGACAAGAAAATTGAGAAAAAGTATTAGAGCCTAGTGATTTGGTCTTGTCGTATAATTCAAGACCTTGCTTATTCCTTGGAAAGTTGAAGTCTAGGTGGTATGGACCATTAACTGTGGTTCGGGTATTCCAACATGGTGTTATTTATCTGGATCATGATGGTGAAGCCCCATTTAGGGTGAATGGGCAGCGCGTGAAGTATTATATTAGAAATCCTGATGAGGTAAAAGTTTGTGTTGATATGGACCTTGGTAAAGTCTGATTCACCAAGGCATTTGTGTTGTGTCGCAACGTTAAAATAGGTGCTACATGGGAGGCAACCCATGGTCTGGTTGGTGAAGTTTGAGTATCCAACTTAGCAACATCATGCCGCATCATTAAATCAAGATCTGTGTGGGAGAAAACCTATGTTTTGTACTTATTACATTATACGATAACTTGTGTGTTCAGTGTGAAGGGATGAAGAGTGCAGAAAATGACCAAAACCTTTTTTGGTGCCAGGTCCCTATAAGGGACCTCATGAGTTGTTGTGACAGACAATGACTTATCATGGGAGTCATGATGAGCTAGCGCCTCAAATCACTCAAAGGTAAGTGTTCTCTGGAGTCATAACAACTCTCAAAATAAGTCGTTGTTAATGAAAATGACTCGTCGCCCTGAGTCGTTATGACTAAAAGTTGTTATGTTGGTTCTAACAACAACAGAGGGAGTCAAAAACTCATCGGCAGTCATAATGAGTCATTGCATTGAATCGTTATTAGTCCCACCATTGCGGGTTCAATGAGTCGACCCATTCTGAATTGTGTGGATTAAAGAAATAAAAAGGTACCTATAATTGATTTATTTCCATTTCAAAATCCATGACCCCCTCCATTCCCTTAAACCACTCTAGAAGTGCTTAAAACTTACTCTAAATTCAGCTTCTTGTCAGTCCAATCAAATTCCAATCTCCCAAAAACTTGATATTTCAAAAGAACTAGGGCTAAAAAACTTTAAAGATCCAAGCAAGTTATTCAAGTAACTGTTGTGTTTTACTTTCTATATCGTAAGATTAATTATGGAATATAACGTTAAATAATGCTTGGAATCCTTGTTAAATTGTGTGAAAAAGGGTGAAAACCTATAAACTAGTTCTTGAGACACATGTTAGTGCATAATAATGGGAGTAACTAAAAGTTATGCTAAAAATCCATTGTAGAGATTAATTAGGAGTGTGATATACATGTTGAAACCATGGGTAAATATTAGTACCCATTGGGTTTGTGATAATCGAGAGTAAATCCTCTAAACATACATGTTATAGTAGTTAAAAGACTCATAACGACTCATAGATTCACCAACTGAGCCATTATGTGACTCGTCGCCACTGGGAACATGGTTTTAAAGAGCAGTGTGGTTTCTATTGATATAATGATTCATGACACGAGTCATTGCCTCACTATATGACTCATGGTAAGGACTCATGATAACTGGGCAGGGAAAGGTACCAAGGAAAGGTTTCTAGTCAGACAAGGAGTGTTGGTGACAAGTCATTGCCTAAGACAACGACTTATTAGGAGGACTAGTTACCTCACCAATAAAAAAATTCACATAGCCCTTCCACCCTACATCTCATAACGACTCATTTACCATAGGTAACGAGTCATACCCTAACTCGTAAGGTTCGCAGCTACTATTACATACTTGTATTCTTTTCTTGTTTTTCTTTCCTTTTCTAGGATTAAATGTGTATGCTTCAACAACTACAATAGCGCCCAATACTGATTCCAACAAGAAAAAAACACCAAAGAATCCAGCCTGCCCCTCCACTTATCATCTCATAAATGAATCCACTAACGATGAAGAGTAAAGTTGCTCAATCCAAGAATACCCTTTGGAGAGGGCGGTTGATCTAAGGAAGAAATTACCTTGAGGTGCTAAAGATTCTCTAGGGGAAGACACAAACACTACCCACCAGCCCAAGGTTGAAGAATCCTAGCAATTCACCCCACACTCACAGTCCTAGTCTGAAGAGAATAGTGAGTTAGAGTCTGGCCCCGAGGATAAGGATGAAGAGACTAATGATACAAATAGTAGGTCCGAGAATGTGGAATTTAAGAGTGAGGGTTGTATATGAGGAGGATGTAAAAAACGAGTTTAGAGATATCCCAGTACAGATGACACCTCCTCGACCACCAGCTGTACTACTACAGATAGAGCCTGCCTCAGTTCTCATCATTAATTGGTGGGGGTACCTTGGGATATAGAATTTATATGAGAAAGACATTATCATCACTTCTGACACTCAGAGACTAAAGAGAGGATTGTATTTAGAACCCAAGTTGAGAACTATAGGTATATTTTAGAGGCCTAAATTTGAGGCTCAGTTTTAGTAGTACCATTTTGAGTGGATGACTAAAGCTTCAGGACAATATAGGCCAGCATTGGTCTAGGAGTTTTATACAGCTTGTCAAATAGAGCTGAAGTGGTCATATCCATAAGGGAAACATAAAAGGGTGGTGACCCATGATAACATTGTTGATTAGAGGTGTTCGGCTGAGCATCTCAATACAAACTATCTCCCAATTCCTTCATGGGCTGGATTTCTAGTTGTTGGCAATTACTGCTAAGATTGATTACTGTATGGACAAAATATGGAAATTAAAAACAAAATACATCAGTCTAGAGGACAAGGTTTCTCACTTCTGGTGGATGTCTAAAATTATTAATACATAAACAAAGGAGGCTCCTTGGGTGGCTGGTGGAGTTGCCCCTTCGTTGTGAATTATGAAGGGTAGTATGAAATTTGTAGAAAATATATGATTGACTCTTGCGCACCATAGGTTGAGTCCCATAAATAAAGATAATGTACTGATCCCAAATAGATCTGCCCTGGTTGCGAGCATCATGGAGAACTACGAGATTGATGAAGATAAGATTATATCTCGAAGGATCCGTGAATGGAGGGTAAACATAGACACAGCCTTATCATTCCATTGCCTATTGATGCTTATATGTCAAGATCAAGGAGTGCCACAGATCTCGAGAGTTGATCAATTGTTCGAGATGCGAAGGACTATAGACTACAGATTTAGGTTTTATATGTAATGATGCTAACCCGTATCCAAGGCAGCAAAGTTGGGGGTCACTTTACTCTGAGAGGCATTTCAGGTCAGTGGGAATGGTATTGATACTCTAGGTTTATCAAAATTGTTTCCCCTATTGAGACTGCCCAATCCGAGCCTTAGCTTCGACTGATGTAATGGGTCCTTATTAAACTTTAACCCCACCTCCTACGGTAAGACCACTCACTTTTAGGTCAGATCCCCTGGTTATGATTAAGTCTCAAAGACTTTCTTGATGTAGGTGCTCAGAAGATTAAGCATCATTGAGCAAAAAGTAAAGAATATTGAGGAGGGGGTTCAACCATGGGTCTAAAGGGACAGAGGTGGATCAACAAGAAGTTGGTAAACATTTGGTCCCTAAATTTGGCGAGTGTGCATGAGGAGTTGTCCGCACTTCAGGATTCCATGGATGATATGCATGCGATACGTTACCTTACTATTCTCATTATTAAGAAGATCCAAGAGAAGGAGGTGCCGAATATTTTGGGCATGGGAAATGGAAAAGTTTTTAAGAAAGCCAATGATGAGAGAACAAAAAAGAAAAAAAAGAGCAGTAAAAGAAGTGATATTGAGGTGGCCAAGGTGGCCAGTGTTTATTCTTTGTGGGACCATCAGATGAGGGTCCATCGAATAGTGATAAAAGTCGGTAGCTCCTGAGTACTGGATGAGACAGCTGCAGATGTGTTTGAATTAAGCAGGAGCACTGCTCCCATGCCACAGGCATCATCGAGTGCACCGACCACCATCAGTGCCACTACTGATTTGAGCATCCTAGCTTCTATTGGGACTATTGCTTATGAGAGTAGGGCCAATTCTGAGGCCCTACATACTAAGAATACATGAGTTGGCGCCTAGTGTGCCTAGGTATGTCTTCACACCATACTTCGACGTTCTATATGTACTGGGTGTAGTGTATATGCTTTAAGTTGGGTATTGGTATGTACAACAGCCTTCACTGGTTTTTGTTGTTGCGCTTCTTTTCTCATCAGCTGCGGGATAATTTAGAATTGGCATGTCAAGAAAAACATTAAGTTGTAATATGTTTTGTTTTGTTTTGTGTTGTGTTGTGCTTTTGTTTAAATAGGAGAAAATGAGTACCTAGGGTAGTTGATGTGTTTTGATTTTGACTGAATGTGCTAGAAAAATGATAGCCCTCTAAAAAATTACTTTTTTGTTTAAAGTGTGTAATATGTATAGATATGTGACCATCATGAATCTCGCTATTGTATTGGGATTCGAAACATAATAATCACAATATTTGCATGGATCAAATAAAGAGTAGATTGTGATGCACCCCTATGCCATGTGTGTCTATGATACAACGCTATGCCATCTAGAGGTGAACTCTGACAATATCATGATTTCTCTTGCTCAACCAGATTCTTCATCTCTATCAAAGTGTAGAGGTCTTGCATCCTTTTGAGTCCAGGCTAAAACATTGATGTCATTAAGGGTGAAGGTCTAGAATCCAATTCCAATAATTTTCTTTGTTGTCGTTATTGGTTTTGGATTTTTTTGGGGACCAAATCATCGATCTCTCTATCTTGGTCATCAACTACTTCAGACACTTCTGGATCACTAGAATGGTTCATGTACATGGGTGGATAGTGTAATACCCTAAATTTTCAAGCTCTAAACCCCCTAAAACATGGGCCACTCAGTTAGCTTTCCAACGCTTCAAGTCTCATCTCAATCCAATATCGTGGTAAAAAGTTGTAGAAGATTTTCCTAAGGGCCCAATAGACTGATGTGAAAATGACTCAGTCATGATGATTTGTTTCCATATGTGTCGAGTCATCACAAGTGAATCGTATCCATTCTAGAGAAATCCCTATGTTTTGTCGTAGTGCATATTACTCTTTCCTAAGACCCATAACCAGTGTTTATGAGTTGTTAGGAGAGACTCATAGTCACAATACTATGTAACCAATAATCCCTTCCAGTGGTTACGAGTCCATCATATGACACATAGTTAGACCTAATGAGTCATGTAGACCCATAGCCTGACCAGTACAGGATCCAAGAATAAAGCCTCAAACTATGAATTAACTCGATGACTCGTAGTCAGTCGTAATGAGTCATTAGGTGGTAAGTCATAGCCATAATAAAATGAATCCAGAATCTCAAGATCCCAAGTTACAACTCAGACCACGACTCATAACCTGTCATAACGAGTCGTGAGGTGAGTCGTAACGAATGGGAGCATGTTTTCCTGCACATTTTTTCAAAGACTTTTATGCTTTTGCCCAATCCCTTAAAATTGAAAACCACATTGTTTTGGCTTTAAAAATGGTGGTATGAAATACCCCTAAGCCCAAAATCATAACATAATTATCAGTTTCACCAAAGAGGAATCAAAGAGATAATTGTTTTCTCCCCTCAAGAGAAATCTAGGATTCTTCAGGTAAGTCCAGTTCTCAAGAAGATTTCATCAAGGCTTATACTTTAAGTATGTGGAATATTCATCAATGGGCTCCTTCCATTGAGTCCCAGAGTTCTCCAAATTCTAAAGTTTAATTCCTTTTTTCTCTAGGGTTCCATGGGAAGCATGGATTTCATAATTTATTTAGTTAAACTCTTAAGTTCCTCCATGAAAATATATTCCCTCGTAATTATTGTGCTTCTATATGTTTGATAATGCAAATGTCTACATCATGCCTAATTATTAAAATATTTGGTGTTAATCATGATTTTTCCCTATACCATGTATTGCTTAATATTTGTCAAGATCAATCTATATTAGATAGTTCTGGTGGGTTATGAATACCTGATACCTAGAGATGTTATTCATATATGTCACGGATGTAAGGTTAGAAGTCATTCAGGACATACTTATATCATTAAACTCAAAATAATATCAAGTTGAGCATATGTCAGCATCAGTCATGTTAAGGCTTTCATTAGTATCATTATCTGTTTAGTTGGGAGTAGGACTTAGCACCGAGAAAACTTAGGGATGAAGGCTCACCCACCAATATAGGACAGAGACCTTTAGTAGAAGTCCCTAAGTTCCAAAATTATGTATCCATTGTAGGTTATGAGAGGTCACCCACCAATTCAGGACTGACAGTTTCTTAGACTTCACCCGCTAGTAGAGGAATGACACCCTAGTCCTTTGGGACATCATCTTAGTGGATCCACACAGCTAATGTTTGTACCCACATACTGACACCCTTCTAATTAGGGTTATAGGTTGGATCCCGATTAGCTCAAATTAGGGAATATCAGTTATATGATAGCTCCCACAGTTTCAGTTCGGTATTTAGATTATATCAGTTCAAGTTTGCTTGACCAAGTGTCCATATATTAGCTATTCAGGTCATTCAGTATATGTTTCTACTTGTTCTTGCATTCGATATTCATGTTTATGTATTTAGGCTCAATATATACACATATCAGGTAGTCTTCATATCCTATACTAGTATATTAAATATACTGACCGCAGAATCTATTTTTCCCTATGTTGTCTTATAACATAGGGTCGGAGGCTCAGCTCTCCGATCATACTTAGACAGCTCGTGTTCCACTCAGTGGCAGTATTGGTGAGTTCTTATCAATGAGGATAAATTATGTTATTTACCATGCTTTCTATTATTTCATTTTATGTTTAATTCAGTAGTCAGAGTTAGTTGGGGACCTATCCCAACAACTCATCATGTTTAGAGTATTTCAAACAATCAAGCAGCTAGTTATTTTTTTCATAATGTGTTTTTGATTCCTTGGTTATTGACTTGACTAATTAAACAATTATTAGATGACTTTGTCATAGTATTTTATTATCTTCCTTCAACAATTAAAGTTTGTGCCAGATCATGGGTTAGCTTGGGGTCACTTATATCCTTAAGAACTGTATTGCGACTAGGGAAAGTCTTGGATCGTGATAGACAGTCTCCTTTTGGGGATTAAGTTGATGATTTCAAATCATCCTTGTCATCGTTATTTTGCAAAGAAATTTTTGACTTTTTGAGAGATTCACCACTTAATTTTGAAAAAGAATTAAGAAATCTTTAGGGAGTTACTTCAAACAATTCAAAATAGGAAAATCATTTTAAGTTAGAGTATCTAGATAAGTGGTTCCTATTAACGTCTTAGGAAGGTGTTAGGCACCTAAAATGTCGGCTAACTTGTGGTTATCTGGATTTTTTGAAAATCGTCTTCTCTTAATTCTCATAGAGTCTTAAACCAAAATTCATGAGATGTTTCCCTTTTGAACTTGTGTAAAAGCAACCACATGTCGTGCGATTCTAGCAGATTCCTTTTTGTTTTGTGATCAGGTTGTACCGTTCTAGGATTTTTCACCAAATGCATCATCATCCACCATTGCAATATAAGGTTGCATCCTTGAAAGAAACGATTCTCGACTTGACATCTTACCAAAGCTCGATATATGTCGGCGACAATCATGGGAGCTAAGTTGTGGAATACCTTTTTATAATTGTACTCCATTCCAAAGAAGAGTGAATGGGTCACTCAGACAACCCTTGGATGAAATATGCCATTTTCCCCCTGTAGGAATACCATGGTTCCAAGTAGGCCTACCGCGAACGCAAAGGCTCTCATCTCCTTCCATTTTGCTTCTGGCTCAAATTTATGTCCAAATGTGTGAAAAGCATTTAATCTTCCGAACCGATGATACAACTCACAAAAAGTGATATTTGCTCCATCACGTTCTCCTATCCAAGTGTCGTCATCAGTTAAAAATACCTCCTTGATCTTTTGACAATCCCACACAACTGGGACTAAAATGTACTTATCAGGTGTCTCCCTTCTCTTAAGACACATTTCAGTACTCTCGTAAGAAATCTATACCTCTTCAATGGTAGGAGTCAATTGAACATCCCCGAAGTAAAATACCATATTCTGATCATCCCAAAAAGTTGTTAGTACATGGATCACTTTAGGCCAAGCATCCATTTCAATCAAAGAAGGCAAATGCCCGATGTGTGTTCTATGAATCTTTCTCTCTTCTGCGCTCATATGATCCCACCTTAGTTTCAAGAAATCGTCGGATTTAGTAACCATCTTGAATTTTTTGGGAGAATGTGGTTGAGCCATATCCTATATGAAAACAAGCAAAGATAAGCCATCCCCAGTCCCCGAGGGTAATGGATTGAATTAGACAAGCATATATTTTTTTCAACACATAAATATGATTCGTCTGTAATTAACTCGGGGTCAATAGACGGAGGGAAGGTTTTCTAATGGGCCTAATACCCCACTCAGGTATTGGATCATCCTAGGCTCATGCCTAAAATAGGATTTTGGTTTCGTTCTAACCTAGGTGTCTAGAGTGTGTTTGAAAACTGGTTCTCAAGCGGACAACTTGAGTTTGAAAATACGAACAGCCATCAGACGACTCACGTGCTAATATACCGTTCATATTTCCAATACATTTTGGAATTGAACAACAGGGGCCAGGACATCCACGAAATCCCAAAATAGTTTAAATAATGCAGGAATGTGCCATGAGATGCGATAATTAAACTTTACAGAATAGAAACACATAAATACATAAATAGTTAATCAAAAGACAAAATCAAACATTTGGTTAGAACCTAGTTTCAAAGTCCCCAGCAGAGTCGTCATTTCTGTTTTGCAGAGAAATTTTTGACTTTTTGAGAAAGTCACCACTTAATTTTGAAAAGGAATTAAGAAACCTTTAGGGATTTACTTCAAATGATTCAAAACAGGAAAATCATTTTAAGTTAGAGATTCTAGATAAGCGGTTCCTATTAACGTTTTAGGAAGGTGTTAGGCATCTAAAACATCCGCTAACTTGTGGTTATCTAGACTGTTTGAAAATCGTGTTCTCTTAATTATCCAAGAGTCTTAAACCAAAATTCATGAGATGCTTCCCTTTTGAACTTGTGTAAAAGCAACACATGTCGTACGATTCTAGTAGATTCCTTCTTGTTTTGTGATCAGGTTGTACCGTTCTAGGATTTTTCACCAAATGCATCATCTTCCACCATTGCAATATAAGGTTGCAGCCTTGAAAGAAATAATTCTCGACTTGACATCTTCCCAAAGCTTGATATATGTTGGCAACAATCATTGGAGCTAAGTTGTGGAATACCTTTTTAGAATTATACTCCATTTCAAAGAAGAGTGCATGGGTCACTTAGACAACCCTTGGATGAATTATGTCATTTTCCCTCTATGGGAACACCATGGTTCCAAGTAGGCCTACCGCAAATGCAAAGGCTCTCGTCTCCTTCCATTTTGCTTCTGACTCAATTTTATGTCCAAATTTATGAAAAGCATTGAATCTTCCGAACCGATGATACAACTCACGAAAAGTGATATTTGCTCCATGACGTTCTTCTAGCCAGGTGTCGTCATCAGTTAAAAATACCTCCTTGATCTTTTGACAATCCCATACAACTGGGACTAAAATGTACTTATCAGGTGTCTCTCTTCTCTTAAAACATATTTCAGTACTCTCGTAACAAATCAATACCTCTTCAATGGTAGGATTCAATTGAACATCCCCGAAGTGAAATACCATATTCTGATCATCCCAAAAAGTTTTTAGTACATGGATCATTTCAGGCCAAGCGTCCATCTCGATCAAAGAAGGCAGATGCTCAATGTGTGTTCTAACAATCTTTCTCTCTTCTGTGCTCATGTGATCCCACTATAGTTTCAAGAAATCGTTGGGTTTAGTAACCATCTTGAATTTTTGGGGAGAATGTGGTTGAGCCATATCCTACACAAAAACAGGCAAAGATAAGCCTTCCCTAGTCCCCAAAGGGTAATGGATTGAATTAGACAAGTATATATTTTTTCCAGCACATAAATATGATTCATCTATAATTGACTCGGGGTCAATAAACGAAGGGCAGGTTTTCTAATAGGCCCAATACCCCACTCGGGTATTGGATCGTCCTAGACTCATGCATAAAATAGGATTTTGGTTTCATTCTATCCTAGGTGTATAGAGTGGGTTTGAACACTGATTCTCAAGCGAACAACTTGAGTTTAAAAATATGAACAGCCATCAGACGACTCACGTGCTAATAAACCGTTCATATTTCCACACATTTTAAAATTGACCAATAGGGTCTGGGACATCCACGAAATTCCAAAACAGTTTAAATAATGCAGAAATGTGCCTTGAGATGTGATAATTAAACTTTATAGAATCGAAACACCTAAAAAGTTAATCAAAAGACAAAATCAAAAATTTGGTTATAACCTAGTTTCAAAGTTCCCAGCAGAGACCATTTCTGTTTTGCGAAAAAAAAAATGACTTTTTGAGAGAGTCGCCACTTAATTTTAAAAAGGAATTAAGAAACCTTTAGAGAGTTACTTCAAACGATTCAAAACAGGAAATCATTTAAGTCAGAGATTCTAGATAAGCGGTTCCTATTAACATTTTAGGAAGGTATTAGGCACCTAAAACGTCCGCTAACTTGCGGTTATCCGAACTATTTGAAAATCGTCTTTGATTAACCTTGAAAAAGTTGATTTTTGAAAAGAAAAGCAATTTTAGAAATATTTTGGTGTTTATGCAAAACCAGTTTTTAGTGGCTTGACTAAGGATTTAACTAGGTTCACAAAACACATAAGGAAAACAAGCGTAAAGAAAAAAGGGGAAAGGTAGGAAGTAAGGGATTTAGACCATTAGGCCCAAATCAATAAACCTTGTCCTAATCTAATAGGGCGTTTGACCCATTTCACCAGGCCTAATCTAATTTTCGAGCCTTTGGCTCGAGTCTCACTCCACCTGTATTAAATTTACAACTTCGACTTTGATGCCCAAATGAAATAAAGAACTAAATAAATAAACAAATAAATAAAATACGAAAATATATAAATAAATGAATAAAGAAAGAAAAAAAACTTTCTAATCCCTTGCCGTCTTCAACGATGGGATTTTAACCCATTATTCTCCCTGATCTCCTCGTATCCATGCACTATGAGGTTATCTCCTTAGGGCCTTCGAATTGACTAATGAGGGATGTGCTTAATGGCCCACATTGATAATGCAACAATGGTAATAGAGTACGTTCGGACTTGCATGTATCCCCATACAAAAGAAAAGAAAGAAAAATAAAGTGATTAATACATGTTCTAGTTAACATAAAAAGGGTTAAACAATTATGCATGTTATTTTCATAGTAGGCAGATAATGTAAAAGGAGACATATTAAGTTAGTAAGGTGGATGTGCATTCTCATAATCGGATCAATCTCCAACGCGAAAGAAATAAAATCTCCACGACTCAGAAGACCACTTTATTTTGACCAGACATCAAGTTCATATACAAGCAATCAGAACTGCCAATATTCCAGAAGACTAATTCATTCGTAAAATGCATCGAATGCATCTGTTTCACGTATAAGCAAGAAAATCTTATAACCCAAAACACCAGTTTATTCATAAAATGCAACCAATATAACAATTTTATATATGAGAATGCACCAGATTTGTATATAGGAAAGCAAAATCCCAGGGCGCCATGTCATTTATAAAATACAATCAACTGGATATTCAACTTTAATCATGGCAAAGTATTACTAAAAAATGCTTCATTGTAAAAAAAAAAAAGAACCTTGGCACGGATGGAGTCAAGAAATATTGAAGCAGCATCACAAGGAATTCAATATAGTTCAAAACCATAGGTGAGTGACAAGCAAGAAAATCAATCAGTCTGACAGAACCAGACATCATCAAGAATAACGCTCTCTTTTTTTTTTATTGTTGGTGTAGGCGGATAAATAAAATTGCAAATTGAATTAACCACCTGGATATGAGGAAATGACTAACTTGTTAGCTAGATTTCAAAAAAAAAAAAAGAAAATTCTTTTTCAATTCTAGATTTAAACCTGCTAAAATATATGCAGCCCATACCCTTGCCTTGAACAAGGTAGAGAGGCTATCTCCCATAGACCCCCCAACCCAGGACGCATAAACTCGGGGCGCATAGAATCATTAAATGTAATGGAATAGCACAAGATTTCACACGAACCAGTAACAACAACTAAAAATCAATACATAACCCAGTAACAGTATCTTTCCAGGTTGTGCATACCACATTCACTAGGCAATGGAAAATAAAATCAAATATGCAAACTTAAGTACGCTAGACATGATCGAAACTTCTTTTCGATTTGCATGAAAACACAGAATTAAGCTCAAATTTATCATGAACAATGGACTATATTTTAATGAGGCTTAGTTCAGAAAGAAGACCAATTTTTAACATAGAATGCAAAGGAAAATGATGAGAACTCATGGCTAATGCACACCGAGCAACAGATATGAAAATCAGCCGATACATTCATTATGACTGATAGCCTTGAAAGCCTCTAACGACGAACATCCCATCATACTGAAACACTAGTTATCACCATAGAATAGTGAGATGAAGTATAAGTAGTAGAGAATCTCATAGAATGGAGTATCATCTATTTCGGAGCAGTAAAATAGGATAACGACCTAACGTTGAGATGCGTCACCACCGTAAAGTTGATGTCTTTACCAAAATCTCGACCAGCACACCGCTTACTCTAGAGTTTTTTGCTAAGGAACAGTTCTCTCTTCTCTCAACCCCTCTTTTCTCTGCTTTTCCTTTGCTTTCACGGAAAGAAAAATTTTCCACTCTCTCTTTTCCGACCTAGCTAGCTCTCAGAAAATCTTTTTGCACTGAAATTCCTAACTCTAGAATTTTTCCAAAGAATTTCCAACTCTAGAATCTCCAACCCCTAAAACAGTGACCCAATCGTTTCTTACATAGAAGACGAAACTGGGTTTTTTTTAGGGATTTCCTCAGGGGAATTCAAAATTTAAAAGGATCAGGATCATAACAGATTCCACCCCCATTTGGATTTTCTTCAACAAATCCAAAATCGATGGACCAATAAGAATTGGGGAAAACCAATTCTTCTTCAAGACCAATGAAATTCTACCAAATATGTAAGAAAATCATACCATTATCCTGAGATTCACGGGATTGGAATGTTAGATAGGACACCTAGGCATATTTCTAGAAGATTTGAGGTTCTTCGACGTATGAACTCACGTGGAGGTCATGCAATCCGTATGAATTGAAGGGGAAAGGATGTATTTGGGTTTTCTGGCTGAAAATGGGTCGATGGGTTTGGGTCTTCACTGGTTGTGTTGATGGTTATTGAAGTTCGCGATGTTGAAGCTGGTTTTTGCTTCTGTTTGTACGCGTATTGCTAAAGAGAATTGGTGTTGTTATTCTAAAGGGGGAGATATAATGGAATGGGCTAGGCCAAGGTATGGCAAAGGTGGGCTGGGGCAGTTTGCTTTGTTGTTATTATTTTGGGCCGAAATTGTTGATGGGTTGCTGACTATTTGATTAAGTAGAAGGGCTGGTTTGGTTAGGATTGTTAAGAATTTGGGGGTTATTTAAAATATAACCCACAATTAAAAATTTAGGATTTGGCCAAAATTAATCAATATTTCAATCCAATTAAAAATTAGATTGGTCACATTGCATTGCAAATATGACCAATTAATTTAAATTAGGATCAAATTTAATAATTTGACTAAATTGAATCAAAATTCGATACGAATTAATACCTTTTTTGATCTCGAACTTCTTGATTTAATAAAATTACACAAATATTTATCCAAATAAATTAATTTTTGAGAGTAAAATTATATTCAAATCGGAGTTTTAATCATTTGAATTTATTTTCGATATAAACCTTGATTAAAATACGATATTTTGTAAAATAAGAATTTAAGTAATAAAATTATAAAATTTTATATAATTGAACACGATAATATATAACCGCTATTTAAATGATCAATTTACCCAAATAAATACTTTGAAAATCCTTTATTAGGATAAAATAAATGTTGTAATTTTATTTGAAAATCAAAGAAACTCCGAATTAAACTTGGTTATGGAGGTCAAAAATTAGGTGTCAACGATCATTTTAAGAGTCTTCTAATGAAACTAGATTATATTTGAAGTTTTTGTCCATTTCAAAACATACATCTATAGGATTAGTATGAGATGAGTGTTCCTGGTCCTCCTTAGGGAAAATTCATAGAAGTCATCGATGGCTTTCAGATATTTCTTAATAGGGTCATTGTCAATATATTGATGAGGAATAGAATTTCTAATTGATGTTGCATAAAGCTTTGGTACAACTTGATCTGAAATGATCAAGTCAACATCAGAGAAGATATCTGAAAATAACTTGTTGTTGCTGAGAAGTCACTTTTTGATGGACTTCCGGTCTGTATCTAGTGGCTCTTTATTTTAGCTCTCTGTGCTTTGGATCTCTAGGTTATCATTTGGGTCTATAAGATCTATACCTTTGAAGATGGGACCTTGAATTGAAGAAACACTTATTGAGGCCATTTTATCAGCATCATATAGAAACTAGCTAGAATACTTTATCCTTTTGACCTGATCTCTTACTTTTGGGCTGCCATGGCATCTTTTCTTTACTATAAAATTTGGCAATATCAAACTTTTTTCATCATTTGGAGTTGGAGTGAATATCATGGATGAACGAGGTGGGTAAGTGAAAAGGGTTAGCCTAATCCTAGTGGAACATATGCTTGTGGAAATACGGTGGACTTTTAGGCATTTTGTAGTTTAGTCTAGTCATATCAGATGATGGGTTTGTTCTTTAATTAGGCAATTTCTTTTTGTTGTTGGTCAAGAAAATGTAAAATTAAGGTTCCTAATGGACATTTTTAGATTGGATGGTCTGTAATATATTTTCTAGTGCTCTGATAAGTATAGAATATTGGGTGTATTCTTGAGTACCTTTTGGTAGGATAACATATGGTACTTTTTGATTGTGGATTAAGTTATCCTTCTTAAATCATGGGTTTGGTAGGTTTGGTGGGAAGATATATTTGGGACTGGAGTTTTTGGAAAACATCATAAATGTTTGAGGTTCGGGTCTTAAGTTAGAGGTTTTGTTTTTGGATGGAGTAGGAAGTGGTGGTCAGTCTTAGGGTTGTAGGAAACCTAGAATACGTGTTTCGTCTCATCCTCCTTACAAGTTTTTAGGAATCCCCAATACTTATACTATTATAACTCATCTTCCTCATCATCATAATTATTTAGCTAGTCCTCTTTGCAACCCTTATATTCGCAATTGATATCCCATGGACAGTGTCCTATAAAAGGCAATTTAAATCAGTACACGTAGTTCTCTTCATGATTGAATTGTGGTATCCAATCATTTTCATGCATGTAAATCTCTAGCCAGATCAAACAAGTTTTCTACCCTTAGTAAAACTCTGTCATCTATGTATGACTAACTGTAAGAAGTCTTGATGGATCCTAGGGACCCAATCATAGCCTAAAAAGTGTGTGTGGAGCAAAGTTTTGTTCTGGGTACGGGTGGCTTACTACGAGTCGTAAGTACTCGTTACGACTCATTGGGTACAAATCATAGGATGTCCAGTATATACCCCGAATGGTTTCTTTGCTGACTACACCTGGACCCTACGAGTCCTAGGGTCTCACTACGGGTTTTAGTACACGAGTCGTAAGGTTAAAAATGTGTGTGCTAGGTTACACTATCTTGGCAACAACTCGTGGAGCAGAGTCGTGATGAGTTATTATGCGACCCGTAATGACCGACAATTATTTTTCAGCTTTTAATGGGGGTATTTTAGACATTTTCCTCTTATCCAAATAATAACCCACGACCTATAACCATACTTAGGGTCGTATTTTCATTGATAACACACTCCAAACATTCTTTCTTCTCTCTCAAGTCTCTCTAGCATCGATACTTAGGGTTTCCAAGAAGTGGGTCAAAGAGAGCTTCAAAGGTTGAATTCTCTCCATAATCTTGGGTGTTTCAGGCATGTTACTCTTCCCTAATTGCTAATTTGTTAAAATCATATGTTTTAAAGTATTGTCATATGATATTGATGTTGGTTTGAAACATGGGTTGAGGGTTTTGAATAACTATTTTTTATGTGATGTTTCATGTTTGTCCCTGCACGGGTTATGTTTAAATGGTGGTTTTAAATTCAATTTGATGCATGGTCATGGTGAATAAATTAAGGGATTGTGATTTCCCCAAACTTGTGGCTTTTGAAGTTGTTGTGACCTTAGTCCCATATTGTGAAATTGGTTTTTGAATATGAAATGTATGCATATTGAACTACTCTTGAACTACTGCGTAAAGTCAAAAGTCAATGAATTATACTAGTTTTGAAATGGAACCTTATGGGGTTGTGTGATTCCCTAAGATAATGTATAATTGAACTAAGGGGGCTATGAATGTTCCCCAATAATGAATTTGTTTCGGCATGTTGATATTATTTTTAGAGTGTAGTTGGTATGACAATATCAACATTGTACACCTAAATATATATAATGGTTCAATTAATGAGAATGTGTGATAGTTTTCTTTAGTTGGGCTGCAATGAGGGTTGTGTAGCTGAGTTATGAAATTGGAGGTCTCGAGGGACCAACACTGGAAACTGCGGTTGCCGGCGCGGGGGTCTATATGACCGGGTGGTTCGAGTCCCCTTGTTATTATCATATGATTGGGTTCTTGAGCCACCTTGATATACTGGGATGTTCGAGTCCCCCATAGGCATATTTATACCCTCTGGTTCATGCTGCCACACTCACTGGGGCCCTACCAACTGTGGGAGAGCTGGGCCCATAGAGCCTGTGGGTGCCTTTTTATGTTAGGATAGTTGAGCTACACGATCCAGGCTAAAGTTTTAAAGATTTATGCTAAACCTTGTTCCCTGCCCCGGCACGATATATATATATATATATATATATATATATATATATATATATATATATAATTGCATATGATTATGTGTATTATATTTTGGACTGGTTTTGAATTGTTAATCATGAAATTATTTTATCCTTTATCCCTGAGATACATGCTAGCCTTCCAACCGCTAACCTTCTCTAGACGATATATCCTCATGTGATGCAGGTGCCAGAGATACCTCTACTTTTCTTGTGCAGAGATAGGTGGATCTATTTGGCTCGTAGATTCATTGAGGTAAAGCGGTGAGCTTCCATTCTCCAAAAGACTTAGAGATTTCATTAGTTCATTTCATTGATTAGAATTAAGATTTTACATTATCATTAACACTATCATTGTCATTGTTATCTTTCAGAGTTGGTGACATGTCCCGACCAAGACTAGTTTTTGGTTCTTTTGTTAGAAGGCTTTGTTGGATTACTATGGACTTGGGTGATGTTGGTTAGTTGTTTTGGTCGGTTACTGGTTATCGATCGCAGACTTATCTTTTATTCTTTAATCTTACCTTGTGTTATCTTGTTATATGTTCAAAATTTATCCAACATCGGGGATATCATGTTGTTTAATTAGGTGTAAAGGGGTGGTCTTCGGTCCCCAGTGGACATGAGATACCCGTTATGGCCCGGCTCTGGCTTGGGTCGTGAAAGTAAAGTTCGAATTACTACTGTTATTATCCAGTCGTTAATTTTTAAAGGTGTGTTTGTTGGCTTGACAACTGATGATGCACACATACACCTCATTAATTTTGTAGGGATCTTAACTTTTTATAATTTGCCTGGGGTGGATTAGGAAGTGCTCAGACTCAGTTTGTTCCCATTCTCGCTAATTGGTGAAGTGGCGTTATGGTTAGAGGAACTACCTCGTAGGTCCATGACTACTTGGAATGAGTTGTGAAGGTAGTTCTTGGATCAATTTTTTCCGCCTTTTAGGATGCTGTAATTAAAACATGAGATATATAATTTCAGCCAGCTGCACTCTGAGTTGATAAATGAGGCATGGTTTTGGTTTAATAATAGGTTATTGATGGTGCACAATCATAGGATTTTGGGGCGTAATTTGCTTGAAATATTCTATCAAGCTTTGCATGTAAGTTCCAAAGCTATGTCGATGTCACGACCCAAAAATGAGGGTCATGATGGTATTGTCGCGGTGTACCTTGATAAGTAAACCTATCACCCAAACCGATACAAAAGAGGAAAAATAGAAATATCCCAAGGTAAGGCTTCTAGAATGAAACCAAACCGTATAAGTAATCATAACAATGCGAAAGAACTTATCCAAAATACCAATTATTCCCAAACTAGGTGTCAATAGTGTAAGAACTACTAATACAATTCAGGAATCAAATACATCAGAAAAATAACCATAAAGGAATAATATATGTCTCTGAATACTAATAAAGACATAACTACTATAGAAAGATAGAGGTGAACTTCGGATGCATGAATGTCCAACCGCTACTTTGGAAGCTCTAAAAATCACCTAAGTCAAGCAAGCTAAGGCGTACTTAAGCTAAGACCTGTACCGAAAGGGCGCAGTAGGCATGAGTACCGTCCACATGTATTCAGTAGGTATCATAGGCCGACCAAGCAAAGTAGTAAATAAGGCATACAAAATATACACTAAGGGCACATCACCTGCAATCAAAAAATGTCCCACAATGGTAGACTACACTGCTTGCTATAACAGTTCTATAATATCCATATATAATACAACAACACAAAAGATAGGAATACAAATATACATAATATCACATACAGTCAGAACAAAAGAGGAACGTATAATCAAGATCATCAAGTACAATTAAAGGAAGATAGAACAATTAGACGTTAACAAGTCAAGATATAGAACAAATAGGTAGATGACAAGTTAATATGGCAATTCAAACACAACATAAACACAATAAAGCGGGTGAAATATATATGATGATAATGATAATGCATGGTATTAGAACACAACCTCAAGTTTGGCACACAACCGCAAGTTTGGCATACAACCTTAAGTTTGGAACACAGCCTCAAGATTAGCACACAGCCTTAGGTTTGGCACACATCCTTAAGTTTGGCACACAACCTCAAGTTTGTCACACTGCCTCAAGATCCAATATCCGCAACTCTTATTAGGCATGATCCTTGGGAGATGGTCGATAAAATCCAATATCCGATACCAATATCAAGTATTCTAGTGTTTTCAGTATTTTCAAAGCACATACATAATCAAGACATAAATCAAGTACACATACATGACAACAAGTATATATAAAGCAATATAACAAAAAAGTGAAATAATGCGTATAATGACATGAGAATGACAATGTAATGTTCACAACCATCAAAATGAGTATTTCCACTACTAATCCACATGATGTATTTTCACACCCAATCCACATGATGTATTTCCACAACTAACCACAATATTACAATTCCACAACCACGTGAACCAATATCAACTCATTACTTTCGTTTCATCTATGAATTTCCACATGTCTCAATACCAATAAGTATGGATATATCACAATATACCAATAAAATCACATTAGGAATTTCAATAACACAATACTATTATTCACATGTGTTCAAGGCTATCAACATCACAGAGGACCTCACATGGTCAAATATATTACATCATATCTCAATTTCAACAATTACATCACATATAATACCTCACACAGGCACAAAACATAGATAGCCATTTTTCATAATTAGTTCTCACCCTTAACATGCATTGTGAAACCATCATTTACTACCCAACCCAGTCTGAAAGAGTTAAGTCATAACCTACCTTAAAAGCTGAAATCGGTCTGCTACACTTCAAACCTACGACTTTACTTTCCCCGAACGATCCTAAACTCCACTAAAAATATCAAATATGAAATATATGCATCAAAATAAAATCAACAACACCCATATTGACTACTTTTGGTTTAGGTCAAAGCAGACTCTTGAAATGGGTTTCCGAAAAAAAGGAAAAAATTGAAACTTTACTTCAAATACATGTTACTCATATATTTAGGAATCTGCATCTGAAAACCCAAGTCAAATCGAGTCAAAAATAAGGTTCAAATTGAAGAAAAACTATTTTTGACCTTTACCGAGTAAAATCTTTGAAATATGGGTTAAAATCAAGAATCAGAGTTGTTTTAAAGGCTAAATTAAGGAAAAGCTAGTAATAATAAGATAAAAACATTATTCAAGTGAAAAGGAGTGAAATTAGAATTTAAAATCAAGCCCTAAGACTTTTGGGGTTTTGAGAAATTTATCAAGAAATTACTAAGAAAAGGATGAATTCTTACCTTAAATACGTAACAGAATCAGGAAATAGGTGTTAAAATCTAGCTTTTCAAGCTCCCATAAACTTCACTTTTAAGATCCACACTATTGTAGGATTTAATTCTCATGAGCGAAGGTGAAAGAATGGACTAAATGGGCCAAAAAGGGTTTAAAAAACTGGTTTAATGCAGAAAAATCTGCATAGCTTTTTAAGTCAAAAAAAAAAAAAGAACTTCGATGGGGTGCTCGAGCTTCGTTCGGAGTCTGATATATGCAAACAAACTATGTACCACACTAAATTCAACGTTTCGAATGCGATAGAGATACCATATTTTTTTTAAAAAAATATTATCACAAAGTTGACCCCCGAAACCCGAAATCACAATTTTTCAAATCGAGGGTTGAAATGAGATTTAAAAGCCATAAAATCATACCAAACATGCTAACACCCTAAAATCAGCATTCTAGATCTGCTGGCGAAGTTGAATTTTCCATCCGAGGTTGTTTCAATTAAATGTGGGTCCCACACTCATATTTTCAATTTCTCAACTTTCTGATCAATAGATCGAAATGAGCTCGGGTGCACCGGGACCGGAACCAAAAGTCTACCTAGCGTAAAATCTATATTCCAGAGTTGCTGGCATAGTTCGTTTGGTCATCCATCGTATGGATCAAAAGATATCTCAATAAGTCTAAAATAAGGCTCTCGAAGCCATAAAAATACAATATTGCATAATGATATCAACATGCATTGAAAATTATGTCAATCACTCCCACACCCCAGAAATACCATAGTGCAACTACGAAGTGAGGTAAAATAGTCAAATCATACAAAATCACAAATTTCACGTATTTTATCAAATTTTTATGTCGTTACATCATCCACCACTAAAAATCTAGTTCGTCCTCAAACTAAGGCAAGGAAATACTTGAATCAATGAAGAGCTGAGGATAAGAACTACGCATATCAGGCTCAACCTCCCAAGTAGCCTCATCAACAGGTCGATATCTCCACTGAACCTTCATCACAGGGATAACTCTAGAGCGCAACTGCCTAATATCCCTAGCCAAAATGGAAACCGGCCCCTCAACAAAGGACAACTGCTCATCTAACTGAACCGACTCCCAACGAATGACATGAGACTCATCAACAATATAGCGACGAAGCATAGAAACATGAAAAATTGGATGACCAGCTGATAGATTAGGGGGAAAAGCTAACTTATAAGTCATACCACCAACAGTAGGAAGAATCTCAAATGGACCAATATACCTGGGGATAAGCTTGCCCCTCTTCCTGAACGTCATCACACCCTTTATGAGTGAAACTCGAAGGAAAACATGATCACCAACACCAAATCTCAAAGCACGAAGTATACGATCATCATAGCACTTTTGGATACTTTGAGTTGCACTAAGTCTACACTAAATGACTCAAACCCTATCCAAAGAATCACGAAGCAAGTCCGTTCCTCGAGGTCTCACCTTTAAAACATCAAACCAACCACTGGGGAGCGACAACGCCTATCATACAACACCTCAAAATGAGTCATATCAATACTGAAATGGTAGCTATTATTATATGCAAATTCTGCTAAAGCCAAATGTTATTTCCATGGGCCACCAAAATCCATCACGTATGCACAAAGCATATCCTCTAAAACCTGGATAGTTCGCGCCCTCAGTCTGGGCATGAAAGACTGTGCTAAGAGCAACCCAAGTACCCAACTCATCCTGAAAAGTCTTCCAAAAGTGAGATGTGAACATAGGACCTTAATCTGAAATAATGGACACCGGCACATCATGAAGACGTGCAATCTTAAGAATGTAGATATGGGAAAACCTCTCGACACAAAATGAGACCTGAATCAAAATAAAATAAGCTGACTTGGTCAATCGATCCATGATGACCCGATGTATGAGGAAAACCTATCACAAAGTTCATAGTGATTCATTCCCACTTCCACTCGAGAATGAGTAACCTATGAACCAATCCACCAGGTCTCATGTGCTCGGACTTCACCTACTGATAACATAGGCAACGAGCCACAAAATTTGCTAT
Organism: Capsicum baccatum var. pendulum; assembly: GCA_030864225.1. NCBI lineage: Eukaryota > Viridiplantae > Streptophyta > Magnoliopsida > Solanales > Solanaceae > Capsicum > Capsicum baccatum. The sequence continues at coordinate 28,455,928 of CM061551.1, read as the reverse complement.
ATCTTACCTCATACCACCCCACCAGTAGTGTTGTCTCAAACCACGATACATCTTAGTCACACCAGGATATATAGAATATCTGGAACAATGGGCCTCCTCCAAGATTAACCTAATCCAATCACCCACTCTCAGCATACAAACTCAGCCCCTAATCCTTAAAACTCCATCTGAATCAAGTGAGGTTTCCTTAGCCTCCCCACTCAATATCTTATCTCGAATCAACCTCAATCTAACATCGTCAAACTGATGAGCTTAAATCTACTCCACCAAAGAAGATCTAGCCTCCACAAATGTCAAAACACATCCAAGTGTCAAAATATCAAGTCTAACCATCTGTTAGCTAAAGACTAAACCTCTAGGTACAAAGGCCTCTCTTGGTTCAAAAGGCATGCTAAGCTACCCATACTAGTCGACTTCCAACTCAAGGCATCCACAACTACATTAGCCTTGCCCAAATGGTAGAGAATAGTCAAGTCATAATCCTTAAGAAACTCAAGCCAACGATGCTGCCTCATATTAAGATCTTGCTGGTTGAAGAAGTACTAAAATCTATGATGATCTGAGAAGATCTTACAATGGATTTAATACAAGTAGTGCCTCTACAACTTCAAGGCAAACACAATTGCACACAACTTCAAATTATGAGTAGGATAATTTCTCTCATAAGACTTTAACTAACGAGAAACACATGCAATCACCTCGCCCTCCTACATCAACATAACACCTAATCCAACACCAAAAGCATCACAAAACACATTAAACCCCACGCCCTTCTTGTGCAAAGCCAATATAGGAGCTGAAGTCAACAAGTCCTTGAGCTTTTGGAAGCTCGTCTCACAAGTATTAGACCACTGGAAGGATATCTTCTTCTGAGTCAACTTTGTCAATGGAGCTACAACAGAAGAAAAACCCTCAACAAAACATCAATAATCAATACAGATAAGCATAGACCCATCGTTCTTCTTCACAAACAAGATAGGCTCACCCCAAGGCGATATAATAGGTCAAATAAATCCCTTATCCAATAACTTCTACAATTGATCCTTTAATTCCTTTAACTCTACTAGGGCCACCCTATAAGGAGGAATAGAAATAGGCCTAGTGCCAAGCTCAACATCAATAGAAAAATAATATCTCAATTCGGAGGTGTACCAGGCAAATTCGTAGAAAACATATCCAAGAAAGAAGGTAAAACAACACTACTATCACGAATATGGGCCAAGTAAGATAAACATCCCCTCTCAACTAATTTATGATCCTGAACATAAGATATAGTTCTCCTAGGACCCAAATAAAGTGCACCCTTCCAAACTATCCTTGGCACACCCAGCAAAGCTAAAGTCATGGTCTTGACATAACAATCTAAGGCATTAAGATAACAAGCCAACTAATCCATACCTAAAATAACATCGAAATCAACCATATCTAACACAAGCAAATCTACCAAAGTCTCATGTCTGGCAAAAGTCATAACACAAGATTGGTGTGCCCGATCCACTACTAAAGAATCACTTACCGCAGTAGATATACAAATAAGCATGGTAAGAGGTCCACTAACAGAATCAAAACCCGAAGCAAAATACACAGACACATAGCAGAAAGTCGATCCAAGATCAAATAATACAAATATAGGCAAAAAAAATAAGGGCGATACCTATGATTATATCTGAAGCCTCTGCCTTTGTCCACGACCACCAATTTCCTAAGTATCCTCGTGACTACCCCTATGAGCTCTACTACCTATGCCCCTCATACCTCTAGTAGCACCCCTACCTCTCACAGCTAAAATAGGAGTAGCCTAAATCACCTGGTGGGGATAGTCTTAGGCCAAATAACCAACCTCACAACACACATAATACATCCTATGGCCCGCTCCAATAGGATAAGGAACCACTGGGATTGAATGGCCACCCTACACTATTGAACCCAAAGATCCAACACCTAAACTCTGTAATGCCGCCTACACTGGCCTACTGTGGTATCTACGAGAACCTCTAAAATCTCTGCCTCAAGAGGTTTGACTCCTAAGCTGACCAATATATCATGCTTTCTTGGTTCCTCCCTAAGATACACTAATAATACCCTCTATCATCATAGCATGATCCATAATACTCTGAGAAAAATCCCCAAGCACAACAATTTGAGACGTAGCCAACTGAAGAGAGACCTCCAAACCTTTCATAAGATTTTGAATCTTCTCATACTCAGTGGAAATACTATCATAGAAAGACCTAGATAGGGCATGGAAGTATGCCTCTTACTCTGCAACTGTCATGTAGCCTTGCTCCAAATGATCAAACTCATACCGCATATGGTCTATCAAACTAAAAGGCATAAATATCTCTAGGAAATCCTCAATGAATTGATCCCAAGTCATCTCGGGAGAATCACAGAGTCTACAACTGAAAATCAACCTCCACCAATCTCTCGCCATATCTCTCAACTGATAAGATGTATAAGCAACTCCATAAAGCTCGAGTGAACCCAAATTATGGAACTTCTCTTGGTAATCAATTAGAAACTTGTAGGCATCCTCGCCCACTACACCACCAAATCAGGAAGGCCCCAACCAAGTAACTATCTCAAACCTCTTTTGATCCTCAAAAGACATCACTGTACTAGCCACGAGAAGGGGCATAGCAAATCCAGCAGGCTGTGCTCCCATCTGTGGAGCTAACATAGTGGCGGTTGGACTCGTAATCTCAGAACCCCATAGTCAAATGTCGGCGCTGAAGGTGGAATAGGACTCAGGGTCTAAGGAGTACCCAAACAAGAAACAGGTGCAATAGGAGGATCCACACTCCAAACTAAAGGAACACCCGACATAACCTAAGGAGAACCCTCTAAACAGGTCAACAAACGTAACAATAATCCCTCTAATACTGGGGAAAATGAACTCTGAAGAACTGGAGTAGGACCCACAGCTCCAACCTACTCAACACGAGGTTCAAGGGAGAGTCCTCTAGCATTCCTCCTAGATTGGGCTACACCATGGGGTCGTTCCCTTCCTCGAGTTCGTCCACAACTCGAGGCTTGCCCTCTGGGTGAAGGCTCTACATCACTACTCTTGCGGGACCTAGTCAATACTATTTGCGCAGAAAGAGTGAAACATAGCTCAAAACACAAGATATTAAAGAACTTTGCACGGTAAGGAATAAAAATAAGAAAAGTCTACTAAAGACATCCTATAGCCTCTCAAAGATAGATATGGACATTTACGTACCGATCCGCGAGACTCTATTTGATATCTTATTCTTATATCATTAAGACCAATGAAATCTGGCTGCTCTAATACCAATTTGTCACGAACTAAAAAAGAGGGTCAAGATGGCACTTGTTGCAGCGTACCTTGACAAGTAAGTCTAACACCCAAATTGATACAAAAGAGAAAAAAAAATATCCCAAGATAACGCTTCTAGAATGAAGCTGAACCCTATAAGTAATCAAACAATGCAAAAGAACTTATCCAAAATACCAATTATGCCCAAAATCAGGAGTCAATAGTGTAAGAACTACTAATATAATTCAGGAGTCAAATACATCAGAAAAATAACCACAAAGAAATAATATATTTCTCCGTATACTAATAAATACATAACTACTATAGAAAGATAGAGGTGAACTTAGGATGCATGAATGTACAACCGCTACCAACGAAGCTTTAATAATTGCCCGAGTTAAGCAAGCTGAGGTGCACTCGAGCTAGGACCTATACCAAAAGGGCATAATAGGCATGAGTATGGTCCAATTGTACTCAGTAGGTATCATAGGCTGACCAAGCAAAGTAGTAAATAAATCATACAAAATATTCAGTAAGGGTACATCATCTTCAATTAGAAAATGTCTCATAATGGTAGCCCACACCAGTTGCACCAATATTTCTATAATATCCATGTATAATACAACAACACACAAGATTTGGATACAAATATACACAATATCACATACAGGTAGAACAAAAAAGGGACATGTATAATCACGATCATCAAGAATAATTAAAGGAAGATAGAATAATTAGACATTAGCAAGTCAAGATATAGATAAATTAGGTAGATGACAAGTCAATAAGGCAATTCAAACACCACATAAACACAATAAAGTGGGTGCAATGTATATGATAATGATGATGATGATAATGCATGGTATTGGCACACATCCTCAAGTTTGGCACGCAGCCTCAAGTTTGGGACACAGCCTTAAGTTTAGCACACAACCTTAAGTTTGGCACACAGCCTCAAGTTTGGCACACAGCCTCAAGTTTGGCACATAACCTCAAGTTTGGAAAATAGCCTCAAGATCACCAATATCTGCAACTCTTCTCAGGCATGATCCTTCTAGGCCAACCATTTATGTTTTAGGTGTGGTGATAAGTATGAGCTTGGACATATCTGCAAAAAGAAGAAACTCAGTTGTTTGGTAGGAAAAGCAGAGGTTGAACCTATACTAAATGAGGTAGAACCTAAGTGAGGTGCTACTGAGATGCCACCTGAATTGTTAATTGAAGGTGTGCTAAAGTAGGAGATACAACAAGTTGTCTTTCTTAATACTTAAACTGGCCATGACAGAGAAAAAAATACCATCTTAGTGGTGGGAGCTATGAAGAAGGGGCAATTATCCTTGTTGGTTGACTCGGGTTACACGCATAGTTTTAGTGATCAGCACACGGTTCAATCTATGGGTCATCAATCTAGAAATTGCCCACCAGTAAGAGTGATTGTGGCAGATGGTAATTATGTATTGTGCACTTTATATTGTAAAGGATTAATGTAGAAAATGCAGGGAAGGTTTTTTGTGGAAGATCTGCTTATTATTCCTCTTGGAGGTAGTGACATTGTGTTGGGAAATAACTAGATAAAAAAGCATAATCCTACTAAATTTGACCATGAAAGGAGATGTGTGACTTTTGGTAGGAAGAGTAATAAGATGGTACTACCTAGTTTACCTGAGGAAGGTAGTTTGAGTATGATATCAAGTAACTCCATGAGCAAGATATTGAAGAAGGGTCAGGCACTCATGGCTTATTTGTTTATGATGAATACAGTTCCACATGAGGTTTAACTAACCATTGATACTAGCATTCAAGAAGTATTCAATGAGTATGAAGAAGTGTTTGCTGAGCCTAGGTCCCTACCACCTGCTAGAGCCTTGGATCACTCTATCCCTCTTAAACCTAGGGCTATGCCAGTCAGTTTAAGACCTTACAGGTACAACTACCATCAAAAGGATGAGCTAGAGAAACAAGTGAAGGATATGCTTACTAGTGGTGTGATCTAGCATAGTCAGTCCCTTTTCTTATCACTTTCTCTCTTGGTTAAGAAAAAGGATGGTACATGGAGGTTCTGTGTAGATTATAGAGGCTTGAATGAAATTACTATCAAAGACAAATATCCTATTCCAATAGTAGATGACTTGTTGGATGAATTATATGGTGCTACTATGTTTTATAAAGTGGATCTCACAGCTGGTTATCACCAAATCAGGATGAGAGTAGAGGATATGTTTAAAACAAATTTTAGAACTCATAAGGGACACTATGAGTTCAAGGTAATGCCCTTTGGGCTCACTAATGCTCCAGCCACCTTTCAAGCTCTCATGAATCATATCTTTAAACCCTTCCTGAGGAAATTTATGCTAGTATTTTTTGATGACATCCTAATCTACAGCCTTACTATGGATGATCATATTCAGCACTTAAGATTAGTGTTCGTTACCCTTAAAACTCACTCATTATTCGGAAGAAAGTCTAAATGTTCTTTTGGTCAGCCACAAGTTGAGTACTTGGGGCGCATCATTAATAAAGATGGAGTAGCTACTTATCCTCAAAAGATTCGGGCCATAGTAGATTGTCCTAGACCTGTAATACTCAGAGCTCTCAGGGGGTTCCTTGGTCTCACTGGTTACTATAGGAGGTATGTTAAGAACTATGGTACAATCTGTAGACCTCTTACTGACCTGTTAAATAAAGACTCATTTAAGTGGAATCCAGAAGCTGAGATAGCATTTAAGGCACTCATGGTGGCCATGACCACCAGCCCTATATTAGCTCTTCCTGACTATACACAGGAGTTTGTAGTTGAGACAGATGCTATTCATGGTGGCATCGGGGTTGTGTTGTTGTAGAAAGGTAAACCAATAGCTTATTTCAGTAAAGTATTAGCATTAAAGCACAGAGGGAAGTCTATATATGAAAAGGAATACATAGCACTCCTAAGTACTATTGATAAGTGGAGACACTATCCTTAATTCAAGTATTTTATAGTGAGAACCGACCATCATATCTTGAAGTACCTGCTAGAACAAAAGGTGACTTCAGCTATACAACAGAAAGGATAGACCAAGATCTTAGGACTTAATTATGAGGTTTAATATAAGAAGAGAGCTGAGAATAAGGTGGCTGATACATTGTCCAGGCATCAAGAATGGTTAGAAAGAATAGAGGCTCAAACTCAGGGATAGTTGTTGGCTATCAGCACTTGTACTCCTACATGGATTCAAGAAGTAACAGAAAGTTATACAGATGATACTCAAGTACAGAATATTGTGACACTACTGACAGTAGACACTAATGGACCTAGCTTATGGCATTACTCAGTTGGAATTCTCAAAAAGAAGGGTAAGGTATATATAGGATCAAATGGCAACCTGAGATAAAAGTTGATTTCCTTATTTCATGACACACCACTTGGAGGTCATTCTAGAAAGTTAGGGATACTGAAGAGATTGAAACTTTAATGCCTAATTTCAATATATTTCATTTATTTAAGTTCCTATCATGTTATTTTTGGTAAAAAAAAAATAAAAGTACTTTCTTTGTTTCAAAATAAGTGGCATTTTTAATTTGAGTGTACCCCTTAGAAAAAAAAACTACAAATTTTTAGTGCTTTTAGTTTGAGCACACGGCATACCCCCTTACAGAAAATTACTCATTCCTAGAAAATAGGCAAAATGACCTTCTGAACCCCTCTGCTATGTTAGTTTTGTAAGTTAGACACTTCTACTTACATGTTTGTCATCTGGACCCTTGAACCCATTAAAAATCAACATTTCACACCCTTTGACCGTTGACCTTGCCTATGTGGCAAGGTCATGGTGATTAGGACAAAAGAGTGTAACCACTCGTCTAGGGGTAAGAGTAGGGGTCAATTTTTGACCAATTTTACATTATAATAATTAAAAAATAAATAAAAATAATATTAAAATTTCTTTTTAAAAAAAGGGTCCTTTTTTTTTCCTCCGTCTTATTAAATTTAAAAATATTTTTAAAAATTAAAAAAAAAAGAGGATCCTTTTTTTCCCTCCATCTTTTTTAATTTAAAAATATTTTTTAAATTTTAAAAATAATTTAAAAATATTTTGAAAAATTTAAAAATATTTTTAAAAATTAAAAAAATATTTAAAAAATATTTTTAAAAATTTTAAAAATATATATGTTTTTCCCTTCCCACCCCCACCCCAGCCCGTCCCACGCCCACACCCTACCTAACCCCGTCCCACCCCACCCCCAGCCTCTTACCCCACCCCAATACTCGTCCAAATCGTCTCCACCCCCACCCCAGCCTGTCCCCACGCCCACACCCCACCCAACCCCGTTCCACCCCACCTTCAGCCTTCTACCCCACCCCAACACCCGTCCAAACCATCCCCACCCCCCACCCTCTACCCAACCCCATCTCCACCCCAGCCCCTCTACCCCAGCCCCATACTCACCCTCACACCTCACCAGCCCCATCCAACCCCTCCCCACCCCACCCTTAGCCCCCACACCCCTCCCATCCCCATCCCCACCCCACCCCATCCCCCACACCCTACCCCAACACTCTTCCAGCCCCCCCCCCCCCCCACACACGTTCACTTTTTATGTTTTATTTTAATTTTTCCTCTCCATTCAATTCTTTTTTTAATTAAAATCTAAATATGAAATCTTTTATTTTTTGGGGGTTTAAAATTTAAATTGAAATTGAAAGTGACTGATAGTGAATATTGAAAAAAATTAGTGAATTTCGCTTGAAAAAATTAAATTTTTGTGAATTTGTTAAAAATATTCAAATATAAAAATAAATTTATTATGTTTGTATAAATTAATTTATAGTTAAAAATTTAAATTAGTTGGAGAAGAATTTTAATTATTTGGAATGAATTTGATGTTTAATTTGTGAGCAAAAATAAAAACATGATTATTCAAATTTTTCTACAATTTATAATTTTTTCTTATTTAATTAAATTAATTTTAATATTTAATTTGTTATGTAGCATTTTAAAAATGACTTGGATTTTAATGTAATACCTTTTTTTTAAATGACGTGGCAGACGTGTCAGGCATGACAGATGTGGTAGCTGACGTGGGGGAGAGTGTGTTACCAAAAAATGGTTTAAAATGTTATTTTTTAGTGGGTTCAGGGGTCCAGATGACAAATATGTAAGTAGAAGTGTCCAACTTACAAACCCGACATAGCATAGGGGTCCAGAAGGTCATTTTACCTAGAAAATAAGATGTATTTTATGAACATATTCAAGCTGTAGCTCTTAAGTCATTTCTTGTTATGTAAATTTCTGTTGAAAAGTTTCATTTTAGAGGGACCTAAAAACACTCTTTATCAAAAGTGATTTCACTCTTAAAACACGCGTGAACTTCAAATTTTGATTATGCACGACTTACTACTTCACCACAATCTTTAGATGTGATTAGTCAAAAAAACCTAACATATAGATGTATATATGCATAAGCACGAACAAGTACACTATCAATTAATGGGTGTATATGTGTGTAAAAATTTGAACCGAAAAATCGAATAAGATGCGATAGAATTTTGAATCTAAATTTGTAAAATTAAAATTCTTCTAAATTATTCCGAGATTATAGTCCTGAAATCATAACTCTTGAATTCATTTATCCCACTTGAAAGGCGGAATAAAATAATGTTAAGTTTAATGAAATAAAGTGGGATATTGTGTTATGACATGAGAAAAAGTATTTGAATTTATAGAGACCAAACTTTTTCTCCAAAAAAATAATAACCAAATATGATAGAGTTTTATATCTTTTTTATGAAAGATAAAAGTAATTATAGTAATACTTCGATTTTCCTTTACAAAAAAAAAAAGTAAAACTCAAATAATCAATAACAAATAACTTAACCCTCTGAGCCTTGTCTAATACGTGGATATACATATACATATGCATATAAACTCACAAATAATAGCAACTAAAGGATAACACTACTAATCAATAGGTGTATGCGTTTTATAATTTGAACCAGCAAATCAAATAAGATGCGATACAATTTTGAGTCTGAATTCGTAAAGCTAATAACCTAATTAAATTATTTTGAGATTATACTTCTAAAATTATAACTCCTGAATTAATATTATGCAACTTAGAAGGTGGAATAAAATCAATTGAAGTTTTAAATTAGTTACATATTTCATAATCAAATTTAACTGATTTATAATTCTTAAACTAATGGAAAAAGTACTAGTTGTCATCAATTCTGATGACTTCTAATAAGAATTTTTTTTTATCATAAATATATTTAATTAATTTTTAACTCTTAAATATTAGGAAAAATAGTGAAAAAAATGATTTTGTCTAAAGAAAAAACTTTTAATGAAGGGCAAAAAGTTCAAACAATATTTCTAAGGTCCTTCACATTTTTAATAGATTATAGATATAGATATAGATTATAGATATTGACATTGGTATAGATATAGATATAGATTATAAGTATGTGATTCACACATAATTCTTTAAATGGAAAAGGGTCAGAAATACCCTTTAAGTATTGAAATTAGTTTAAAATACTCTCAGTTAGCCTATTGGGACAGAAATGCCCTTCAAATATTAAAATTGGTTCAAAAATATCCTTCCATTCACCGTTATGACTCAAAAATACCCTTGTAACTAACGATTGTTTAAATCATAATTAAAAATTTGAAAAAGGGTCAAAACTACCATTCAAGTTTTGAAATTTGTTCAAAAATATCCTTGCAGCTAACAAGTTTGTAAAATCATAACTAAAATTTTTATTAAAAGCATGACAATTTTGGTGATTAGACATTATATGGAGCAGTTCCAGCTTATCGAGGGCATGACCCTAGATAGAAAGTTATGGAGGAGGCGGTTAGGGTAGAAGGTTAGTCTGAGTTTAGGATATTGTATCTTTTGATGTATTTCTTGGAGTATCTTGCTTATGGTATTATTGGATATGCTAATTTCTATTGTATCTTGTTCTTTTCCTATTCCTACTAGTACTCTACCTTATCTTGTATCTTATTCTTTTACTATTCCTTATCGTAGAATATTTTATTTTGAGTCGGGAGTCTATTGAAAACAACCTCTCTATCTCACATTTGAGGTAGTGGTATGGACTCAAGGGCGGACCCATGTGTAATTTTGGGGTGCTCCGGCACCCATTAAACTCGACGTAGATTAGGTATAATTATATAAGAAACACATAATAAATGGTATAATTTATTAAAAAGCACCCAGAGAACAAACATATGGTTCGGTGTAGTGGCTTGAGGATGTGACTCCCATGTCCAGTTTTCTATGTTTGAATCCCAACAGCTACATACTATTTTTTATAAATATTTTTGAGCACCCACAACCTTGAATTCCTGGGCCCGCCACTGTATGGACTGCATACACTTACCCTTCCCAGACCCCACTTGATGAAAATATACTGGGTATGTTGTTATTGTTGTTGTACTAAAAGCATGACAATATTCTATTGATCGAAACTAAATTAATTAAAATGTTAAGACCAATTCGGACTCAACTAAAACTACCCAATCCAAATCCTACAAAATTAATCATAATTTTGATTGGTGAATGGTGTGAAGTGTGTAGTGTGAAGTGGTCTTGCAAGGAAAATGCACTTGCCATTAGGGGTGGGCATTCGGTTTGTTTAGTTTGGTTGTTTAATATCGATTTGGTTTTTCGATTTTCGAATTGACGAAAATGATAACCATAACCAAATCGATTTTTATTTTGAATTTTCATTTTAGTTTTGGAGATTAAAGTAGCGAGTCTTTCTTTATCACGATTGGGCATTTAAAATTGTTGACTTTTTTAGAAAAATTGATATTTTCAGACTTATTTTTCATTCCAAAATATAATGAAATGAAATAACCGAAAAATATTATTTATATTAAATATATATATAATTTTTATGTATAGTAAAATATATATACTATTTATATAATTTTGATTTTTATGTTAACCGATTGTTTTTTTTTGTTGAAAAAATTAAAAACAAATCGTTTAATCGAATTTCTAAAATTTGAAATCAAAAACTTGATCTGAAAAATCAAAAAAATTATATTTCGGTTTTTTCGGTTTGGATCAAAATATGCCCAGGCCTACTTGCCATTGGTGGTAAGACAATTTGATGTATCTAAACAAAAATAGTGACAATTATTTAGGAAAGAATGTTATATTTTTTTGATACAAACTAAATGTGTCACGTAAAATAAAATGGAGAAAGTAAAAAGATAGTGCTGCCTAAGACGTGACATAATCAAGACATCTCAATTAGTTTTGCCAGCTAACATAGAGAAATATACATCACAAAGAAATATCAAACTAACATTATAATTAAGAGACAAAATTTTTCACAACATTACAATAGACTGACAAATTCTAAGTCAACAAAGTTCCTGCATTTGATAGCAAAAATTAGTATACTGCCGGATAGTTTTAGTTTGGACAAATTTTGTACGATTTGAACCAGGTAGTTTGAGTTGGGTCTAGATTGGATTTAATATTTTAATTAATTTAGTTTCAACTAATAGAAAGCTGCCATGTATTTAATAAATTGTTTGGTTATGATTTTAAAAAATCGTTAGTTGAAAGGGTATTTTTGAGTCGTAAAGATGGATGGAAGGGTATTTTTAAACCAATTTCAATACTTGAAGGGTATTTCTGATCCTATTTCAAAATTTTAATTATAGTTTTAAAAACGGTTATTTGCAAGGGTATTTTTGAGTCATAAAGGTGGATGAATGGTAGTTTTGAACCAATTTCAACACTTAAAGGATACTTCTGGCTCACTAGATTAATAGAGGATATTTTTAAATCAATTTCAATACTCTAAGGGTATTTCTCGCTCTTTTTCGTTCTTTAAAATGATTTTTCTGAAATGACAGTTTTTTTCTTTTTTTTTTTCTTTAGTAAATAAACAAAAACATGTATACCGAAAGAGTTGTTCAGTAAGAGTGTCTAGAACACATTTTCTAAAAGGGAAACTTTTTTTCATTCTCACGTTGTTTAAACAAGGTACTGATTAGTCTTAACTGATCAATCATTTTCACCATTTAGATGATGAAAATTGTAACCTTCAAAATGGTTTCATTTGCTTTTTTCATCTTCAACATACATCTTATCATTTATTTCCTTGTCTGGACAAAACTACTACTGATTCCTTTTTGAACGATCACGACACACTCCCTTTTCTCATTCAGAAATATTGAATAGTACCCTTTGAATTTAGTTTTCGATTTTGCACTGACTAACAAAATGCAGTGCAATTATTGTTACATAAAATATCTTCTAGTGATAAGGAAGAAACTTGAAAAGCGTATCCTCTACAAAGCCAAGTGGATCATATTTTACGTTTCCTCTTGATTACATAGGATGCTTAACCTAGACAAATGATGCTAGCTAACTCATCAATCACACAATTTATTTATTTTTTGATAATACATTTCATGTCACATCAAGTAATGGGATGGAATGTCAATTGCGCAGAAGGGAAACACTTTCCTTTTCAGGTTTCATAATTTTTATTGGGGGAAGGAATAAGACAACCTGATGGACTAAAGCTCTCCCGCTATGTGCTGGATCGGAAAAAAGACTGGACACACAGATTTATTGTTTCGCCGCCTTATGCTGCATTTCTACAAGAGGCTATTTCCAGATTAAGTAAAATATGCTCTAACAGTGTAAAATTATTACCTCAAATTTCATATTACCAGATGTCAAGTTTGCTACGAAGAATTACCCAGTTTGCATATCAACTTTGGTGAGATGGCATGGAAAATCTACACATTGTTAGTGCACAGAACTTAAACTCCGTAACTTAATATGGTCGGGCACTGGATTAGTGAGATTGAACTGTTTGGTGTGCATATGAATCTTATTATGAAGAGCAGCCACATTCAAGGATAGCTACAATGACAACTGAATAAATCAAAACTAAGTTGTTGGAGGATCCTTATAGAGGCAATAATCCACCATTGCCATGGACAGCAGAAAACTCAGAAAAATCCCTGACGACGGTGTGCACTAGGTTAATTTCATCTGTACATTAAGTCTGCTTTATACGTCACTCAAAACACCCTTTAGAAGATCCAACCCTTCAGCTGATATGCTCCTCCTTCTCTGTGTTTTTGGTATTTCAATTCGCGGGGGTGGATCACGAGAGAAGCAGACTACAAGCACGGTTAGATTATCACAAGTGTTACGCTTTAACGCCTCTCTGACAAGCTCCTTTGAGCATTGCTCGGGATCATTATGCAGCATGAGCTCCTTCCTCACGATAGTTACTGCGTACTGGCTACTCATGACATCCCATAAGCCATCACACCCCATTATCAAGAACTCATCCTCTTTGGACAGGACCAACTCTTCCAACTCTGGTTCCGAACTTAAGGGGCCCTTTGAACCTTTGGGACCCTTTATGTGCCAGTCACCAAGAGCTCGTGCAACCGAGAGTTGGCCATTGAGATAACCATCATAAATGACTCCCCCTAGTTTCTCAATTCTTAATTTTTCAGAAGTAGTGTTTGGTTTGTGGTCTTTTGATAATTCAATTGCTCTTCCTCGTTTTCCTAGTACAGCTCTAGAGTCACCAGCATTAGCAATAAGCATGGTCCTGTGAATTGCCACAACATAAACAAAGGAATGAAAGTAAGTTACCTACTGCACGTGACAAATGAAAAAGGGGGATAGATAGACAATTCATCGGTGCATAACTGAGTTATGCTAGTTCCTATTTGGTGTTGTAAATATATGTTAGAACTAAATGCTGGATTTCCAGCATGAAAATTATCTTTACTATATCCTATATAATCTCAAGGCTAAAGCCAGTAAGAAAACCTTTCCTTCCACAAAGGACCAAAGGCATTTACAGGCAGTAATGAAATCCAGCTGGTTAGATTTAACAAAATCTATTCACACTTCGACAATATATTCATCCATCGGAAGTAAAGAATCCAGGAAGAGTAGAATCTTGAATCTTTTAGAACTTCGTTATCCATAGGAAGGTGGATTAAGATATAGGGAATATCTACCCAATTGTTTCGAAGATGTCTATGACTTTGCGTAGCTAGAAAGTAAGGAGAGTAAATTCTTCAAACAAGCAGTTGAAACAAAGACACTATCATCACCGACTCTTCCATCTTTTTCCCAAGTTTGCTTTATTTAATTATCAACATCCCAATTTGATGAGCTTTGTGTTTTAAGTTCCCAACAATATTTCTCCTTTTTGTATTAAAGCACTCTGGTATCTGACATGAACATCGCATATATGTTTTTTAATAACCGAGAAATCCAAGAGGGCACCAATAGTACACAGTTCTAAACTCGATGGATCATGAACCCGTCTCTGCCCCTCTCCACTTAAATACCAAGTTTTTCTCAACAACCCGGTTCAAACCCGTGACATGTGACTAATCCACACATCATGTGTTGTGATCTCATCAATAGATCAAGACCCTGTGAACCTAACATTAACATATTTTAACAGATTCAAGATTTGTATAAACAATTTACTGGGACAGACACACCCTACATGCATCTAGCTTCTACCAGAGATGGAAAATTTAGAAATACGACCGTGCCACACAAAAGAAAGTCAATCACTTACCGTCCTAAAATAAGTGCAGTCAGAGCAGTTGTTCCAGAGGTACTATCAAGCGATTTGGTATCAGCCAGTGCATTATCAGCTTTAACAAAAGCATTCCTAATAGCTCTTTTGACCATCGATGGAAAATGTGTATCCTCTACAATAAAACTTAGGAGATTCTTTTGAGTGAATAATGCAGCATCAACACCACCATGACCATCAAACACCTGAAAGTACACAAATAAAGATTTATCAAGCACCCTAAAAAAAACAAAAGGTTTAACAAGTACTAGGAACTTAAAACTTCTTCAAGTGGGCATATTTCCAGCTGATAAACACAACTAGTTAAACCTCGATAGCAGTTCCATGTCACTTAAAAAACAAGAGTATACTCATGATATCATGCTCAGGGCATTGAATTTCAAAATTAGTATGGTTGGATCTGGCACAAGATACATAAACAATCGAGCGACATTACATTTTACTTCGTTACAAAGTGATATTGCATTTTACTAGTTACAGGTGCTAGGGACCATATTAACCAAAAAGGATATCTTCACATTTTGTATGAAGAATTTACAAAAAAATATATGTGCCAATTTAGGCTTCTCTCAGAAAGTACAGTATGGAATAAACTGAAAGTTACTGACCCCATAAAACGCCCCAGGAGAAAGAAGCCCCTTGGATGCACCAATGTGTTTGCAAAGATCATCGATGCAGATGTGCTCATCCTCCATGTTTGGTTTTGGTCCAATCTCAGAATAGCTTCCTGAGCGAAAGATAGGAACATATCCAGAATCTTCACTTGATGATAATTTAAGAGGAAGAATTCGTGTAGGCGATTCCTAGATATTCATAAAACAAAGGAAAAATTCAATTAGGAAACTACAGAAACACGTGAACACATATAAGAAGCTTCTTCAGTTATACAATATACAAGACTTCAAGTTTGCAGAACCTGTGGTGTGCATAATTGACAACTGAAAAAAACGAAAGATTGTGTTTAATGCAAACAAATCACAATTTAGCAACAACTTATAATTCATCATATGACCTACAAAAAACCATCATTTGCTTAAACATGGCATAAAATATTGAAGGTGGACAATTGTTTTTTTATTAGCTTACCGTAGCAATCAAGCTATTCAATCTCAAGACAGAAACTTTTATATAATTGAGATCTTGTTTAACTTTTTACAGCTTATCGTCTAGTCTTACCAGAGACTCTAGGCTTATATGCTAGTAAAAGGTGTATAGACCTTCTAGGGCTAGCTTGGTATAAAACGGCCTCAAATGGAGCAACATGTGCATCAAGAACTCTTATATCCGATCCCAACTTGCTTGGCATTGAGTCGTTGTTGTTAGTTTCAGACCATTTTTTTTACCTACTTTGTACTATAAGAAACTAGAAGCATTAATTTGTTGGAGTTGGATTTGCACCCTAGACCTTGCTCTTACCAAGTAATTAGGTGTACTACTAATGAGAAAAAACACTGCTTATATCATATACATTCCCCCCTCATGTAGCTCCTTTTATGTCCTACATAAGTCCTCGGATTTACCAAAGATAATCACACACAATCCTGTTATATTGCTCAAGCTTCTTGTTTTAGGACATAAGATGTATATAACAAATTATGTCAAGCAAGAAATTTTTTCCAATAGACACTGATGAAAGCAAGCAAAACCAAGTGACTAGCTTAACTCATGCTTTCAGATATATTTAAAAAAAAACAATAAAATATCCTCATTTGACAAAACAAAATGGCTAAATAATGTATCGAAAATTGTGTTCGACTCACCAATGCCGAAGTACCTGCCAATGTTGCTTGGCTGATACAATGTCGTATCCCTGTAACGTTTCTTGGCGGCTTCCCTATATTTAACAGGCTTGACTGATCCAACTCCTCTTGATTTTCTTCTATGTCTGATAAATTTTCCTTGCAATATCCATTTTCCACTTCCCCATTACACGGTAACATATTTGTGTGTGACATTACTACATATTACTACTTATAATTTATGTCCGTGTGACATTACTACATATTCATATTTATGGAACAATACGAATATGACTATGAATACACTTTGCCCTCCTTTCTATTTTACTTGTAACTTTGAACAAAAATTCAGAAAAACATGAGATGTTGATTAATTAAGGATAAGAAAAGATAAGATTAAACAAGAATATTATACGTAGATGTGAAGAATTGATTAGAAGAAGAAGAAAATAAGAGTATAATTAGGAAAGTATAGTAAAATTAAGGTAGTTAATTAATTAATTGACCTGTAGAGAATATGGAAATAGAGGGGAGTGGCGATCCCAGCT
Organism: Capsicum baccatum var. pendulum; assembly: GCA_030864225.1. Taxonomy (NCBI): domain Eukaryota; kingdom Viridiplantae; phylum Streptophyta; class Magnoliopsida; order Solanales; family Solanaceae; genus Capsicum; species Capsicum baccatum. Next base: position 28,438,756 of record CM061551.1, on the reverse strand, counting down.
TTGAGCTTTTGAATGCCATAATAGTAGGTAGAGTGATGGGAAGATTTTTCTTACACGTGGAATTGAAACTGGATGGTAGGTATTTTAATTGACACCAAGACTTTTCAATAAAATTAATGGTATAAAGCCAAATTTTAATATAAGACCTTAAACATGTATGATAAAAGTATTATCAATAATTTAGAGTTATTTTTTTATTCTTACGTAATACTTTTTTTAGTATTCTTAGAAAAACGTTAAACATTTAACTTCACATAGTAATATTATAATTTATAAAAGTAAGGACTAATTTTAATTAATAAGATATTACTAATTTAATTGCAATGTATTACCTTGAATATTATTGTGAAAACTTTATTTATTAATATTAAAATTTGATAAAAAGTTCTAAAAAGTAGATTGTTCTTCTTTCTTTTGTTATTAATTTAAATTTTGTATCTTTTATATTTTTCAATCTTTAATATTATTTTAAGTGAAATTAAAATCTTAAAATCCATATTAAATTTTTTGGAGCCTCAAAATTTAGGAGTCTAAAGCAAACGTTTTACTAGCTATACCTTTGAGTCACCCCTGATTGACATAATATGTACTTGTATTTGGTCTCATGGGTAACTAAGGACTTGCTCGAATTCTATAAAACATTGTTATACTTGTGTCGAATTCTTAGATGGATATTCTCTCTATAATCAATTTATGTTTAAGCAAATACATCATGTACACGTGACCGCACATGACAAAACACACCTAGTGTTGAGTTGAAACGCACACGCAAGTGTACGTGGTCGTACAAGTAATATAGGACTGAGAGTCCAGATATTGTACCCACAAGGACTTGTCAATTGACTAGTTTTCTAAATATAATAATCTTTTAGACCATTTTCTATATTTACGCTTGTTTCCACCGTTTGAGCTTCTTCATAGTTGCCCCAAGTCATTTATGACTTGCTGGGACTGGCAGTTTGGTTATTGAACAGTTCATTTGGCTTTTAGAGCCAATTTTCTGTTTTGAAGTCTTTGCTGGTTTCAAATGGACACCGGGAGAAAACTTCAGTGAAACAATCTCGAATGCAAATTTTGACTGCACCAGCAGATCAGGAATATCTATTTTAGGCTAAGTAGACCTTTGGTTCGGGTTCCAATGCGCCCAAGCTCATTTCGACCTATTGGTTGAAAAGTTGAAAAAAATAGGAATATGGGTGTGGGATCCATATTTGGCCGAAAGGACCTCGAATGCAAAATCTGACTTCGCCAGCAAATCTGAAATATTAATTTTAGAATGATAACATATTTGGTGTGATTTTACGGTTTTTGAATCTCATTTCGACCCTCGATTTGGAAAATTATGATTTTGAATTTTGGGGGTCCACTTTGTGAAAACGGTGTTTTTTAAAAAATTTGATATCACCATTGAGTTTGAAGCATCAAATTTAGTGTGGTTACATAGTTTATTTGCATATATCGAACTCCGAACGAATTTCGGGCATCTCATCGAAGTCCATTCGGAAGGGAAAAAAGCTGTGCAAATTTTTCTGCACTATTTAAAGCAGTTTTGAGCTCAATTTGCTCATTTTTCATCTTTCCTCTTGAGAGTTAAACCTTAAAATACCGTGAGAGCTTAAAAGTGAAACTAGTGGAAGCTCGGGAAGCTAGATTAACATCTATTTTTTTGATTCTATTACGAATTTAAGATAAAAATTCACCTTTTCTTAGAAATTTCATGATTAATTTCTCAAAACTCCAAAAATCTTAGGGCTTGATTTTAAACCCCAATTTCACTCCTTTCACTTGAATAATGTTTTTATCTTAGAATTACTAGTTTTTTATTAATTTAACCTTCAAAACAACTTCGATTCTTGATTTAATTCGGATTTCAAAGATTTTATCTGGTAAAGCTTAAAGATAATTTTTCTTTGATTTGAACCTCTTTTTTAATCGATTTGACTTGAGTTTTCACCTGTAGGTTTCTAAAAATATGAGGAACGTATTTTTGAAGTAAGGTTTCGATTTTGCCCTTCTTTTTTGAGAACCCGTTCCAGGGCTTCGTTTTGACTCCAAATCAAAAGTAGTCACTATGGATATTGTTAGACTCGTATTGATGAGTTTCTATTTTGATAGTGTGATGGCATTTTGGGATTGTGAAGTGAAGATGGGCGCTTGGAGAACAATTTGAGGTTTTATGGTTCGGCCTTGAGGTAGGCTTCTGTCTATTCTTCTCCGTAGATAATGTGTGATATATATTGTGTGTGAATATGAATGTTAGGTTTGATTATGCATAGAATGACTTGGTATTCAATATTGAAGTTTTGGGAATTAGATGAGGGTTTCGAATCTGTAAGGTGGAATGCTTATGACCTTTTAGAATCCCATTGCCTTCTCCCAAGATTGGACTAATTTTTAGCATGAATATGATACGATGCTAGGTTTGGAATGTGGTTAAAATTTTAAAATCATGGTTAGTATGATTAACCTTAGTTGGGCTAGTCTAGTAGTCTTGAAATCGTAATTTGGGTAGAGTTGACTTAAATGCTCATGTGATTAGACGAAGTTCCTATCTTAGGATTGGTTATGGCTTACTTGATATCTAAAAGTGAACTAGATACCTTAGCCTAGTTTGGTAGAGTAGATTGCCTAAATATAAAAATTGAGGATTAGAAGCGAGTTCGTTCGGCCCACTTAGGCCAATACTTATATAAACACTTGTGGAATTAGTTGCGGATGTTAGGCCTAGTTGAGACTAATGAGCCTTATTTATGATATTTGCTTGGTGAATTAATAAATTGTGATGACTTTTTTTGAATTATGATTAATGGCCTACAGAGAAGCTAATTCCTCTTAGATGTGATATATGGCCTTTACAAATGATATCTCCTCTTAGATACGATATATGACCTATAGAGATGATATTTCTCTTAGATATGATGATTGTCCTAGAGAGGTGATACTCCTTATAGTCATGATGTGTGACCTATTGATATGAGATATTCTATGTGAGAGATGATTATATGCTTATTGAAATCATACCTCCTTTATGCGAGATGCCTCCTATATGGGAGATGAGTAGAGATATGTTATGACTTATAAATATGATTACATATATGAGTTTCAGATATGTATATGGGCTGAAGGCTATGATTATTTTATTGTGATTATTTTGGATGTATTATTAGGTCGAAAGTCATGTTAAGATGTTGGTTGGATATTCGGGAAGTGTTTATCCTTGTAAAGGATGCAGTTACAGTTTATGAATTTATATGTATGTGCATATACACATCTCTCCGGTATAAGATGGAGGAAGATGCGGTGTGATGCTTATTATTCGACTGATTGAATACTGGTGATGGCATGCATAGATTTGGTACATTCATGATTAGTATATCGATAATTGATGTGATTTTATATATGATGCATTCTTATGGTTGTTCTTCCTAATTAAGGATTAAGCCACGTGGTATTAGTTGCCTATTAGATGACTTAGCACTTGATGACTAGGAGTCTAATGAACTAGTTAATAAACCTTGCTTAGTTGAATTATGGTACCTAGAGATAGTTGATGCATGGTTAATGGTGTTGTCGAGTTTAGAATAGGTAAAGATTAGTTGTTATTAATGACTAAGTTTACGATGCAACTTAGTTGTTAAACGATGATTTATGTATTAATGAGGTTAGATAATAAAAGAGGTTAGTAATAAGAGATCACTAGTTAATAATGATTAACAGATATAGGTTGATAAGTGTTTAAATGATGTATAGTGGTCTTTTGCTAGATGATAACTAGTGAATTAGCGATGCAATAATCAGTACCAGTTAGTTAACAATGGGTAAATAGAATATATTAATGAGATAGTTATCTTTATAGTGTTACATTTATGGTTATGAGTACTTGATTTATGTTATTCTTTTATGTTAATTGATGATGATATATTGATACTCGGCAAGGCCAGAGGATATTATGATGATATATTAATAACCGACAAGGCCGAAGGATACTATGATGATATATTGATGAACGGTAAGGTCAAAGAATACTATAATGATATATTGATACCCGGCAAGGCCGAAGAATACTATAATGATATATTGATACCCGACAAGGCCGAAGGATACTGTTGTGATACATTGATACTCGAAAAGGCCAGAGAATACTATGATGAGATATTGATACCCGACAAGGCTGGACGTTGATTACGATAATGATGGTCATGAAAATAACAGTTATGATGAATTGTGATATTAATTGTGTACCTTGTATTTATTTCTGCATGCGCATCACCTATCACCAGTATGTGCCTACGTGTATTAATTGGTATGGGACGATGCATAGATATGGGTGAAAAATATACATTGTGTTGTTGTGTGTTGATTGAACCTTCTAGTCTTGGGCGGTAGGGGTACGCATATGCTTGGCTACGTATTTGGTTGTTCGGAGTATCTAGTTATTCACGCTGTTATTGATATTGTTATGATCATTACTATGGCTAACTTATGATAGATTGATCATTGATCTAGTATTGGGATTTGAGGTATGTATTCGGCGTTTTCTATCTTATGATTGCATTATTATGCATGATAATATCATGTATAACTATGTGGATTAGAAACCATGAATATGATGGTATTAAATCCTGATAGTATTCTAATGAGGTATTAATATGAGAATATGATAGTCTAGGTTATGCTTTGAGATGGCCTCACGTCTATATGTATATATATGTTTAGCTATATGAAGTTATGGCATTATCGTATATCCCTCCCTTTGCTTGTTCTTATTGTATATTTATTTTTTTTGCCTTGTATATTGCTATATATCTTTTATTCGCCCTTTATTTGTATATTGGCTTGGGATATACTATATAGCATTGACGTCTATTGAATGTAGCTGGAATAGAATAGTTCACCCTTGATGCTTCCTTAGTCTTATTATGTTAGTCTCTTGGACCTAAACAGGATAGTTTTTTCTTATTATCTCATTGACTTGTGATATAATTTCTAGACTTTTGGGTGTAGTTTTCATTTTGTTTATATGTTGTATATATCTGCTTTATATTTGGAGATCAGTTGGCAGTTGGCTACTAAGTACCATTCGTTTGGTGCTCATACTACACTTTTATAACTTCCAGATCATAGTATGGGTTATCGCCATTAACGTGTGTCTCATGCGGAGCAGCCATGGTTCAGAGACTTAGAGTGAGCTCCTGACGTTCGTAGTATTACTCATCTCTCACTTATGTATTATACTAATCTTTATGTTATATGCAGAGATAAGTTGTATGAGGGTAATTCTCTTGATAGTTCACTTTTGTACTCTTATTATATTTAGAAGCTCTTGTATTGATACCTCATGTTTTGGGATTCTATTTTGTATTGATCTTTATGTCATTTATTCTGTATTTTTTCCTTATTGAGTAGTTCATTACTATCCATTTCGGACTACGGGTTGGCTTGCCTATTGGTGGGTTATGGTAGACACCATCATGACCTGAGAAATTGGATTGTAATAAATTGGTATCAGAGCCTAAGTTTCATTGATGTATTAGTACAAGAGCTAAGTGTTAGTAGAGTCCTGCGGATCGGTGTGGAGACGTCCGTAACCTATCTTTAGGAGGCTATAGGGACATTTTAGAAAATTTACTTTGTGACTTCTTATAGTGTGTCTGTATTTTCTATAAACCTCGAACACCTTCTTTGACTCTATTCTATCCCCGAAGGATGATGCAACCTTATCGACGGTTATGGATGAGAATTCAATACGCGTTCCTAGAGTTTCAGCGCAACATCAGATGAGAGAGTCAGAGATAGATATCAAAGATCTTCAGCGGCAGCCAAAAAGGATTTGGGCCATCTTAGGCTCCAGTTGAGCTCGTGGCTACTTTAGCCTTTGAGGTTTTGTATTAGGAATTTGAGTCTTGGTGTAGATCAATCTCAACCATGGATGATGTTTGACTCATTGAGTAGTTCTCAGATCAGATATGGGTCTATTGGTGTTCATCAGGGTTCTTTACCAATTTAGAGTACGAGCTTGGATCTCTCGTGTGGTCCAGGCATTTTTCCATGTCATATTATTTTGAGCTGAATTTTGGTGCATAGATGTGTTAGAGGGTTAGTATTGTCACTCCATTTGGCATTGGATCACTTGATAGTAGCCGAATCTTTCTTTCCCCAGGGTGTTGATCATGAGAGAACCATAGAGAACTCAAGTATTGAGATTTATGGAAAGGGCGGAAAGAGGCATACCATCAGTATAGCACTATTAGTATTTTATTCGGGAGTAAGAATCCTTTTGGTAGAGTTCAACTTCACCTGCAGCCCATCAACTCTATGCAGACAATATTCCATACTATGAGTAGTTTGTAGTTTAGTCGTGATGATCGTAGGAAGCAAAGTCCCCATTAAATTTGCAGAGTGTGATATGGTTCTTCGAGCCATGGCGACCATTTTTGGATTATAATGGGCACTATCTCAAAGTATTCTAGGATCTTTATTCGATTGTGTTGTGATGAGACATTAGTTTAGAGAATGCCCCCAAGTATAAGATAGGTGATCAACCAGAGTTAACACGTATTCCCCGTCAGCCTAGAGTTCCTGAGACAAGCTGTGATTTCAAAAGCATGGATATAATTTTTATGGATTTCTCTCAGCGTTAGTTGGCTAACCATTTGGGCTCAGTTGTATTCTCTCCATGTTAGTGCTTCAAAAGTTTTCTTTGACTGTAGAGAGACCGATTACTAGTCTAGAGAGTGTCCTTGGCATGAGATTTCCAGTCATTCAGCTCATACAGATCAGCCTCGTGATGTTGTGGCATCCTCAGTTAGAGATAGTGTGTGTGGCACCTCAATTGATGATTCAGTTGGTCGGTTCGAGTTGGACCCATTTAGATTTATTTTCCCCCATGCCCGTCTGGTATGTGACTACGGATGTCACCACGATTGGTTTGTTTTTAGTTCTCACCTTTATCTCTTATTATATGTATTTAAATTTTCATACCTATTGGTGTTGAGATGCCATAGATTCATCTCATAGGTGTGTTGGGTTCGCTCTCTTAGGATGGGTTGCCCTGTTGCTAGTGTGGAGGTTGGATACTCCATTGTTATTGTGATATGGTTTTGTTTAGTGGACTTGTAAAGTTAGAGGTAGGTGGTCTTTCCAGTAATTTAAGTTGGCAAATTGGAAATTCTTCATCTTGAGCTATTGATTTTTTGGTAGTGGTCTTGGATTTGACCTTGGTTTTGAGATTAGTATATTTTTTCTATGATGATGCAATTCTTTGGTGGATTTGAAAAATCCTTATTTCAGAGTTTGTTCGACTTAAGAGGCTTGGTGGAGTGTTCTTCCTTAATGATATATGCTTGTGGCTATTCTTTGCCAAGATAGAGTGTTAGATTGATTAATTGTCGGCTAAGTTGCATTTCTCTGGGTTGCTAGAGTTTTTGCGAATACTAGAGTGGTTTTCAGCTTTGGGAAGTTTTTGAGTATGTTTGGATAGTTCTTTCCCTTCAGCGGTTAAGAAGTAGGTTATATGCATTTTCAAGCAGTGATGTATCCTTTTGTATGATTTCTATTTTGCGACTATATTTCGTGCTCTCCAACTGATATAGAGTTAGTTGCTTGTGTTATCAGTCAATGGTTATCCAGGTGGTGATTTTGTTCTTCAGATATGTCTCGACTGTGGCTTGGTATGACTTGTTCGTGTATGTCAGATTTGGATACTAGAGTCGATTTGAGATAGTTGACATTGATATAGCTTTATTGGCTTAGTTTTGATTTGACACCTCGGAATGACGATTTGGAAGTATGATAGATTTAGAGCATTAATGCCTACCCATTTTTAGTTTTTGTTTAGATATTTGAGACCGAGCGATTCAGCCTTGGCATTGAGATTTCAGCTTGGTGTTGTTGACCTTGCGTGCAACTTTTGTTTTAGACTTACCTTTGTTCAGATTTCATTTTTAGGGTAGTTGAGCCTACTCCGTAATTACCTATTCGGTCTTCTCAACGTCGGTTAGCTTATAATTGATAAGTGTTCAGATGATAGCCTATGGGCTCAATATTGTTATTTCAGTTTTGAGCTCGAGCTTCAATTTTCTTTGAGAATTTTAGATGATTTACTAAATGGGACTAATATTCTCGAGTTGGATTCAGTATTTCATTCACGGTGGATGAGACATCCTGGAGCAGAATATTCATTGATTAGTAGTTATAACTTGGACTTCGAGATTTTTGTTTGATTGTCATCTGGACTGGTTGCAGCATTAGCATATATTGCATTCCTTGATTATCTCCATCGGTGTGCTCAGACACTACCTTATGAGCTTATTTTCTTGTTTGTCGTATGGACTTTCAGCAGACCAGCTTTAGTTCTTTGAGTTCTCTGTGATAAGACTGTGTGGACGAGACTCAAGTGATTTTTCCTCCTGGCTGGAGTAGATAGCATGTGCAAAATAGTAAATGGAGCGTATATATTTAGGTTTGGATTTGGTGGCTATATTCATGATTTGGGTTGTCCTTGGCTCGGACAAACCTATGTTGATTTATCCGAGTATAGAGATGGTATCAATGTGATATGGTTCAGATGTGTATGCACCAACCATCTTGGTTCAGTTTGAGGCCAGGTAGTAGTTAAGTTTTGTTTTGGCTATTTGAAAGTAGAATGAAAGTGCTAGTTGAAAAAGGGATACACATGGAAAAATCCCTTGAAATTTTTTTCTCTCCGTTGAGGTTATCTAGAAAGTTATGCTTGGAGCATGCGGTCCCAGTACCTCATCCTTTCAAGCCTTTGAGATTCTTTCTAATCGTCAACTTTCGGGTACAAAAGTCCTTTTAGTAGTGGATATTGTAACGACCCTTCAGGTCATTTTCTATATTTACGCTTACTTCCACCGTTTGAGCTTCCTCATAGCTGCCCCAAGTCATTTATGACTTGCTGGGACTGACAGTTCGATTACCAGGCAGTTTATTTGACTTTTAGAGCTAATTTTCTGTTTTGAAGTCTTTGACGGTTTCAAATGGCCCCCGGGCAAAAACTTTAGTGAAACAATCTCGAATTTAAATTCCAACTGCACCGGCAGATCCGAAATATCAATTTTAGGCTAGGTAGACCTTTGGTTCGGGTTTCAATGCACCCGAGCTCATTTCGACCTATTGATCAAAAAGTTGGAAAATTGAGAATATGGGTGTGGGACCCACATTTGGCCGAAACGACCTCGAATGCAAAATCCAAATTTTCCAGAAGTTCTGAAATATCAATTTTAGGATGATAACATATTTGGTGTGATTTTACAGCTTTTAAATCTCATTTCGACCCTCGGTTTAGAAAATTGTGATTTTGAGTTTTGGGCATCAACTTAATTAAAACGATGTTATTTTGAAAATCTGATATCTCCATTGAGTCCGTAGCATTGAATTTAGTGTATTTACATAGTTCGTTTGCATATATCGAACTCTGAAAGAATTTTGGGCACCACATTGAAGTCCATCCAGAAGGGGAAAAAGCTGTGCAGATTTTTCTGCACTATTTAAAGCAGTTTTGAACTCATTTTTCATCTTTCCTCTTAAGAGTTAAACCCTAAAATATTGTGGGAGCTTAAAAGTGAAACTAGTGTAAGCTTGGGAAGTTAGATTAATATCTATTTCTTGATTCTATTATGAATTTAAGGTAACAATTCACCTTTTCTAGAAAATTTCTTGATTAATTTCTCAAAATCTCAAAAATCTTAGAGCTTGATTTTAAACCCCAATTTCACTCCTTTTAACTTGAATAATATTTTTATCTTAGAATTACTAATTTTTTTATCAATTTAACCTTCAAACCAAAATTCATTCTTGATTTAATTCGAATTTCATAGATTTTATCCGGTAAAGCTCAAAAATAATTTTTCTTTGTTTTGAACCTAGTTTCTGTCTCGATTTGACTTGGGTTTTCAGCTTTATGTTTTTTAAAATATGAGGAACATGTTTTTGACGTAAAGTTTCAATTTTGCCCTTCTTTTTCAGGAACCAGTTCTGAGGTCAGTTTTGACCCCAAACCAAAAATAGTCAATATGGATATCGTTAGACTCATATTGATGAGTAGATTTTTATTTTGATAGTTTGATGGCAGTTTGGGATTGTGAAGTTAAGATGGGCACTTAGAGAAAGATTTGAGGTTTTGCGGTTCGAACTCGAGGTAGGCTTCTGTCTACTCTTCTCCGTAGGTGATGTGTGATATATATTCCGTGTGAATGTATGTTGGGTTTGATTATGCATAAAATTACTTGATATTGAATATTGAAGTTTTGAGAATTAGATGAGGCTTTTGGACCCATAAGGTGGAATGCTTATGACCTTTTAAAATCCTATTGCTTTCTCCCAAGATTGGACTAATTTATAGCATGAATATGATATGATGCTAGGTTTGGGATGCGGTTAAAATGTTGAAATCATGGTTAGTATGATTAACCTTAGTTGGGTTAGTCTAGTGGTTTTGAAACCGTAACTTGGGTAGAGTTGACTTAAATTCTCATGTTTTAGACGAAGTTCCTATATTAGGATTGGTTATGCATTACTTGACATCTAGAAGTGAACTCGATACCTTAGCCTAGTTTGGGGGCATAGATTGCCTAAATATGGAAATTGAAGATTAGAAGTGAGTTCGTCCGGCTCACTTATGCCAAGACTTGTATAAGCCATGTGGACTTAGCTGCGGATGTTAGGCCTAGTTGAGACTAATGAGCCTTATTTATGAGATTTTCTTGATGAATTAATAAATTGTGATGACTTTTCCCGAATTATAATTAATGGCCTATAGAGATGCTAATTCCTCTTAGATGCGACATTGGGCCTTTAGAGATGCCATTTCTTCTTAGATACGATATATGACCCATGGAGACGATATTCTTCTTAGATATGATGATTGGCCTAGAGAGGTGATATTTCTTATAGTCATGATGTGTGACCTATTATATGAGATATCCTATGTGAGAGATGATTATATGCTTATTAAGATCATACCTCCTTTATACAAGATGCCTCCTATACGTGAGATGATTAGAGATATGTTATGGCTTATAAATATGATTACAGATATGAGTTTCGGATATGTATATGGGCCGAAGGTCGTGATTATGTTATTGTGATTATTCCGGATGTATTATTGGGCCAAAGACCATGTTAAGATATTGGTTGGATATCCGAGAAGTGTTTATCCTTGTAAAGGATGTAGTTACAGTTTATGAATTTATATGTATATGCGTATACCCACCTTTCTTCTATGGGATGGAGAAATATGCGGTATGATGCTTATTATTCCACTGATTGAATACTGGTGATGGCATACATAGATTCAGTACATTCATGATTATTAGATAGATAATTGATGTGCTTCTATATACAATGCATTTTTTTTACTGTTCTTCCTAATTAAGGGTTAAGCTACGTGGTAATTAGTTACCTATTAGATGACTTAGCTCTTGATGATTAGGAGTCTAATGAACTAGTTAATGAACCTTGCTCAGTTGAATTATAGTACCTAGCGATGCATGGTTAATGGTGTTGTCGAGTTTAGCATAGGTGAAGATTAGTTGTTATTAATGACTAAGTTTACGATGCCGCTTAGTTATTAAACAAGGATTCCTGTATTAATGAGGTTAGATGCAAAATATGGAATATGAAAAAAATCCTCACCACACATGGCACAAGTATCAATCAAGATGGGTCAATTTCACTTTTAAGATAAATATGATCATAACAAAAAATAAGAATAAACTGTATACAAAGTCTTAATCATGAGTCTAGGTGTCAAAAAGCTGTTATTTTAGTTATATTCAAGTATTCACAAGAAAGTACTATTCAAGCTCAGATCTAAATTGCTAGTATCACACAAGTAAAAAATGTGGTCTTCTTTTTTAATATATATATATATATATATATATATATATATATATGTAATAAAATTTACTCCTAAAAATAGAGATACTCGGTTCAAAGGGACCTCCCCCCTCAAAAAAGAACCAAAAAAAAAATCAAGAGGTGGATGAAGTATGCCCTACTAAAGACCAAAAATATAAAAACTAACAAAAACTATATTAAACTACAAAAATAAAATAAAAACACTTTTTGTGTTTTTAAACTTTTTCAAAAATTTTTCATTTTTTTTGAACTAGAAAAATAATAATAAAAGAAAATTCTATAGCATACTTCACTCTTAAAAAGTATTGGAAGATATTCCACCCCACGCTTAAAATCATACTTTATCTCCAACGCAATAAATAAATTAAAATAAGGGTTAAAGATACTTCCTGAGGCCTTCGAGAGCCTAGCTAGACACATGTTTCCTCAATTTTCATCATGGATAGCGTACACCCTACATTTAATTTTTAAACATGCTCCTTAATTGATGTGGGTACCCAGAATTTTCCTAAACGTGCAAAAACAAAAATAAGGGACACTAAAATAAAAATAAAACTACTTACTACATGTTGGGGTGCCTCCCAACTAGGACCTGATTTAATATTGTGGCACGACATATCAACTTTTTATGAATTTCACCCCCAACATTGCATTCATTTTTTTCTTCGTTTATAGGGTGTCGGTACAAATATAAAGGGATCAAATAATAGATCTTTGCATTTCTTGGCCCTTAATTGAGTAATGTAATTCTCCGAATTTGGTATAAAAATCAAAATATTGATCTTAGGTGGATTTATGCACCTAAGTATTGATATCTACGCTTACTTAGCATCTAAGTATTTAATTATGTGTTTGTAGTATTTAAGGTAGGTTCATAATTATTTTGAGTCAAAATTCTAAGTTAAAGTTCAAATGCAAAAACTAGTAATCTTAGCTTGAGCTATGTTCTTTTCTAGTTCATCGTGTTGGATTCTATGTTGTTTTGAGCTCTAATTTGTGGTGTTTGATGTGATAGGATGCTTAGTGAATTGATCAGGATGATTTATGGATGATATAGAAGCTTTAATTGGAGAGGAAAACAACCACAAATCTAGGAATTAAAGGCCAAATGCATTGGACAAAGCTTGACGAAATCTGGAAAATTTGGACACATTGGCATGCCACGCTGCCTAGATGGAACGATAAGGGTGTGTCACTCCCTTGTTTGCCTTATGGAATTTCAATTCCAGTCTAGTCACAATATAAATATTCCATGGACCCTAGGCCACGTGATAAGGGCATGGCACAGTGCTATGTTAAAAACAGGCAGCCTTGCCTATTATAAATAGGACACTTGAATATTATTGTAAAAACCTTAGAAGACCTTGAGACATTGACATACGTTGGATAAATCTTCAATTATGTTTTTATTCCTTTAATTTAGTTTCTTTATGGATTATAACATGGATTCATCTATTGTGATTACGTGTATGTCCATGAGTGGCTAAAAATCCTTTTCTGGATTTAAGACCAAGAACGTGATTAATGTTGTTATGAATCGAATTGGTTTTGGTTATTAATAATAGTTGGTTGTCTATTTATCTTTTTTATCACTATTTTAAGGATCCGCGACCCTTAGAATGCATGCTTAATTCTATCATGAGCCTGATAGAAATAACGATAGGATAGACCGTTGGATAAATGGAATAGGATCATAATCTTTCAATTGAATGATGTTATAATTTGAATTTAGGATAGGAATATACCTAACTGCCCTATTTGGTTCAGTTATGGAATTGAAATATGAATGCATTTAACTTAGTACTCTCATCCACTCAACGATGTAGTTGTGGGGTTAAGTTAGTTGATTATAGGTTCTAAAGATTGTAGTCACAATATCAACCTCGTGAACCAACAACCAAGATAATTAACCAAACCAATGAATTTATATAGCTGAGTATGATTGTTCACAGTGTCTTAACTTGGGCTTTCCCCATTATTTTCCAAGAACCTTTAATTTATCGTATTATTTGCTTTACTTTCAGTTTATAACTCCCAAACTCTTTTGGTTACTTTAGAACTTGCTTGATATTGATAATTCAACTAGAATTGGATAGTTGTTTAACACAAGTCCCCGTGGGATCAATACTTGACTTATAAAAGTCCATTTTACTACTTGGTGGACCACGTACATTTGTGTATGCACTTGGCCACAATAAATTTTTAGCATTATTGCCGGAGACTTGTAAATTTGGCAACTGAATTAGTTTTCATTTTGCTTTTTGATTTCTTAAGTGTTAATTACTTGATTTTAGCTTCTGAATTTGCAGGCACAGGTTTAAAAAGCTAGAAAGCTGGAAAGGGACAAGGAGTTGGTTGAACCATATCCTAAACCTGAGCAACGCTTACACCAACTAAGGAGAGAAACTATCTTTCTCTATCGGATTCCACAAATTCAACCAGAGGAAGCTATTTCTGTATCCATAGCTGAAGATCTACCAGACCGCAAGACCGTACACGAAGTGGCAATGCCACTCGCAATAAATGTTAACTTCGTCATCTGAAGACCCACACCTTGAGGCAAATATAAACTGAACTAGAATATGGTGCAGCTTTTGCACAGTAGCGGGTAGTTTACTGGCTTGTCACATGAGGATCAACAGGTTCACTTGTAGAATTTGTTGGAGATAAGTGACACATTCATCCCTATTGGATTCTCCATGAATTACATGAGACTCATTTTATTCCCCTTCTCACTTTTAGGGGAAGATAATAAGTGGTTAAATGCAGAGCCATCCAGTTCCATCACTATATGGGATGATCTAGCAAAGAAGTTCCTCATCTACTTCTTCCCGCCTGACGAGACTATGAGGTTGCATAGTGAGATATTATGTTTCAAGTAGAGGCCAGATTAAAACTTGTATCATGCTTGGGATAACTTCAAATCATTTCTCAGGAACTGTCCACATCATCAACAGTTAAATGAGTTATTAGCTCACACCATTGTAGAAGCTCTTGACCATAATACAAATTGTTTGCTAGATTCAGCTATAGGTGATCAAGCACTGGAAAAAACTTATGATAAGTTGTATACCTTGTTGAACCACATTGCACAAGGTAACCCTAACTGGCATGGTGACGTATCTAGAGATGCAGTGAAAAAGCCAGTCGAGATACTAGAAGTGAATAGTATCACAACTTTAGCCACCCAATTATCAGTTATGTAGAATCGAATGATGACTCAATTCAGCTAGTTGGGTATGCAACAATCCCAAGCATAGGTTAATATGGTACAGAAGGCTCCATCATGGTGTGAGATATATGGTTACAGTGGGTACTCCACATACTTGTGTGCAACAAATCTTAAGTTGGTGAACTTTGTAGGCAATACTCAAAAGCCAAATTTTAGTAATTTCTACAACCACAAGTGGCAGAGCTAACCAAATTACTCTTTGGGTAATAATCAATAGTTTCAACAACAACAGCAAAATCCACCGGCTAATAATATTAAGGAAACTTTAGAAAAGATCCTGGTCAAGCAAGAAGAAATGGTTGTTGAGATAAAAAATCAACAAGTAGCTCAGAAGCAGCTAGAGAAATAGTTGAGGCAATAGCCTAAGCACAAAATACCAGGCCTCAAGGTGATTTTCCAAGTGATAATAAACCTCTGAAGTAAGTTCTGGCAATAACTTTGAGGAGTGATAAGAAGCTTAATGATAAGACTCCAAAGAAAAATTATGAGGTGGATACAGAGTTGGTTCCATAACAAGTTGCGAGCAAAGATGTAGATAATACGAGAAAGTCTAAGTACTTGAAAACTAAAGCTGATGAGCAGGTGTAGGAGAGACCACCACCATTATTCTCGCAAAGGCTCAAAAAGTCCAAGAAAAATGCTTGCTTTAAGAAGTTCTTTGACACGTTCAGAGAACTTTACATTAAACTTCCTCTTTTAGATATTTTTGGCATGCCTAATTACTCTAGGTGTCTAACAAAATTAATCTGCAAGTTATTGAGAAAGTGGCACTTACGGAAGAGTATAGCTCCGTGGTGATGAAGAAGATGCCCAAGAAGCTTAATGACCCATGGAGTTTCACCTTCCCCATACAAATTGGTTATAGTGAGGTATTCTATGCCTTGAGTGATTTGGGGGAGACTATCAACTTGATGCCCCTATTAGAGTTTAGCACACTTGGATTGGGGAAGCCAAGACCATGCTCTGTGATGTTGCAGATGGCAGACAGAACTCAAGTCAGGCCCAAAGGAATTATTGAGGACGTACTCATAAAGGTTCATAAGTTTATAATCCCTACTAACTTTATTGTTTTTTGTTATAATGTAGATAACAGGGTACCAGTCATCTTAGGATGTCAATTCTTAGCCATGGATGGAGCGCTGATTGAGATGAGAGAGAGAATTTTGAAGATGAGATTAGATGACGAAGAAGTGATTTTTAAAGTTTTCAAACCACTTAACTGACCTTCCCACTATAAATATTTATGTATGATTATAGTGATAGAAGTAAATGATTATAAGGTGGAGTCCAAACCACCAATAACCTCTTTGGACTATCCCATTGAGTTGCCTAAGAAGCCACTACCTAAGCCCAAAGTTATGATGACTGAGGAGCCTAAAAAGGTGAATATTGAGAAAGATGATGACCTTGAGAGTACACACTCAAGAGGTCAAAAATGAGTGAGAAAATAGCCTCCGACTAGAAGGAAAAAGATGAAGGAGTTTGGTTTATATAGTGCTGTAGGTCGTGCCACGACACTAATTCAGGCATTGCTTGGGAGGTAACCCAAGTTATAGTAAGTATTTACTTTTCAGTATTCTAGTTTTACTTCATGTAGTTTTTGTTTTTGTTTAGTCACAGGTTGATGGAAAGTCTGAGTATCAAAAATTTGAGCGAAGTAGCATGGAAAAGACTGGGTGTGGGGTTCACCCAACCTCACCAATATTTAAAGATGTTGTTCGCTAGGCCTAGACACCTCAGGGAGTAATTCAACTTTGGGAATAAAATATGTTTTTAAGTGTGGGGTTGGGAATATTTCCATGGTTTCGGGTGAAGTAATGTTGTAGGGTCTGTTTTTATTTGTTTTCTAGTTTTTACCAAAGTTTAAAAAATGATAAAAATATTTTATTTGTTATTTTTAGTTGTTGGAGTGATACAAGAATAAGGAGCATCAAAAGCACAAAGTATGGTCTAAGGGTCAAGGCTTTGGAATTAGCAAGCAATTGAAGACTTTTCAAAGTATTTTGAAGCCTTGGTCAAGAGAAGGAAGGAACGGAACTTATACACTCAAGAGGCGCCTCAAGTGATGGGCATTGAATTCACTAAGAACTCCAAAACAAAACTCAAGAGGCGCCCCAAATTCCCTCCCTCATTAAGGGTATTTTTGTCCATTAAATATAATAGTATAAATAGACTATTTTACTTCTCTTTCCATTATACTTTGATGAAATTAGATATTACTCTTATATTGTAGTTTTTAGTCTCTAGTTTTTGCTCTTAGAATCTGAAAATTGGTCCAAGAACATTTGAAGTTAGGGTTTTACTTGTTTTAGATAATTTGGCAAGAAAGGTGTACTTGAGGAAAAGTGTTTCCTTTGGTCACCTAAGAGGAAGGTTTGAACTCTTATTTGTGAGGTGTGTTAAAGATTTTGAAATATCTTCTAGTGCTAATCATTGAATAGGAGTAAGGGTCTTTCTATCTATCCATCAATTTCAAGCATTCTCCTTCTTCATCTCCATTCTATGTGTTGTTTTCTCTTAATTTGGTTTCTGGAATTTGGATCTTAGTATCCAATTTCATATGTTTGGTATTCTACAGGATATCATTTGGTATCAAAGCCTTGGTTAGGGTTGTTACAACATCCCTAAGTCTTGGTTTTAGTGTTCTTATATAGAAAATCTCATAAAAAAGAGTCAAAAATCAGAAAATACCAAAAAAATTGTGTGTTGTCTTGTGTGTTTGTTGTAGATCTGAATTTTTCAAGTTAGATCTACAAGTTTTTGTGGTGTTTTGAAGGTTTTTAGTGCTAGATCCTTTCTCTCTAGCATATAGGGAGTCTAGATCTACTTTTAGATTGAAGTTTGGTTGAGTTTGAGCTAAGAACCTTCATGAACATGGTGTTTTTGAAGCTTTTGTGCTAGATCCGAAATTTACCCTTGTGATTTAGGTGTGTTTGGTGGCTGATTTTTGGTTGGTTGAAGTTGTTTTGGGCTAAGGAACCTAGATCTTCAAAAAAATTCAGATTTGGAGTTCATTTGCTAGGTGGTCAAACTTGGTCAACTCTTGAATATTCATGTTGTTCATCCATGATCTTCATAACTTAGTGAAGAAGGCTATTCAAAGTTCTTGTTTGATCCAAAAAAGGGAAGAAATAGAGTGAAAAGGTTGTTTTTCCAAAAGCATATTCAAAGAATATTCCATTCTTCCAAAAGGAAAAGGGGACAAGGGGACAACAAAGTATAATTGCAAGTACAAAGGGAGGACCAATTCATTTCCCATCCATTTTGAAGCTTGAAAAGGCTTCAATCTTGAAATTTTTTCTCCAAAACTGAATTCTCTTCCTTCCTAAGAGGAGTTTGGCCGAAACAAGTTGGAAAATAATTTTGGAATTTCAAAAAAAGTGACAACCAACCACGTAGTGCCACATCATCACTTGTGCTCAACCAAAATTCACCTCTAAATTTAGATTTCGTAGTTTCTATTTGTTGTTTCTAGTCGCTTTTGTGTTGATTCTATAACTAATTAGCAAGCTAGTAAGTACCCACTAGGTTGATAATTAGTCTTGAGTCCGTTTTGTTCGTGTCTTCACTTTTTGTGTGCTTTTATCATTTCTAAGTCGTAGTATTTTGTTGGTTCAAGTGAGTGCATCACTTTATTTTGAGTCGTTTCAAACCAATATCATTTTCGATTCAAAGATTTTCACCTCTAAAGTAACTTGCCAAGTATTGCCGAATCTTCAACACATGTGAAGCCAAGTGTGAGGTGAGATTGAGAGTGAGTGAAGTGAGGCTTTTGAACTAACTTGTTTGCTCATTTTGTAGGTTGTTTGCTTGCTGTTTTTTTTGCACTTTTTAGGTACATTTTCCATGAAATCCGAAGGTACTACTTCCCAACCATTGGGAAATGATGCTATTAGAGTCTTGATGGCTCGGATTGATGCCTTGGGTGGAGACTTTGCCCAAAAAATGGAAGAAAGTAATGACACTTTGAGAAGAAAAATAGAAGAAAATCATGATGCCTTGATAAGTGAAATGGGGATTATGAAGGGTGAAATTTCTACTTTTAGTGGAAGGCATGATTGTGTTGAAAGTCGGAGGAACTCACGACCTTCTACTCCTAATCCCTATCATGCATCCTCTAGTGTCCAAGCCAATAACTCTTCCATGACTATAACACCCAAAACCCTCCACCAAATGCTTAATCCTCCAAGAGTTCCACAAAACCAGCCACTAAACCAATCCCAAACCTCTCCTAACTGGACTTTACAAAGGCCAATACCTCACCAAATGAACCAATTCCAACAAGAGGGACTCGAAACTCAAACTCCACCACCAAATCCAAACCAAAAACCTCTACAAAATACCACTTACCAAATGCCAGATCCCATGTACCAAAGACCTTACCAACCACCACCTTCAATACCACAAGTCCAAGCTCCAAATAACCAAAGACCAAATCCACCTCCCCAAAGACCCCAAATCTGAAACCAACACCTTTATTTTAAGGATTATGGTAGAGGAGAGTATGAAGGTTATGAAGTTTCTCATGGTGATGATTGGTTCCTTGAAGAAGAAATGAGGGCAAAACATGAACAAAGAGGGCATTATGGAAGATTCTGAGGGCATGAGTCAAGACAAGGCCACATTGAACATCCAAGAATTCGAGATATTGGAATTAATTCAATCAAGGTTGGCATTCCAATTTTCAAAGGTGAGAGTGATCCAGAAGTGTATTTAGCTTGGGAATCCACTTGTGAAAAGATCTTTCAAGTGCATGACCTTTCCGAAGAAAAGAAATGTTGCTATGCTATTGCTCACTTTGAAGGATATACAAACACTTGGTGGGATTACACCAAAAGATTTGGTAATTTGTTGATTGGTTGCTAACTACCTCCTTGGGAGGAGTTGAAGAGACTAATGAGAGAGAGATATGTTCCGAAATACTATAGACATGAGCTTCTTGCCAAACTCTACAATTTGAGGCAAGGAAGCAAGAGTGTCATGGCCTACTATGATGAGTTCCAACAACTTATTTAAAACTTGACCACAGAGGTGAGCAAGTGCAACATGATGTCATATGCTTTAAGGTTGGGTTGAATAGAGACATATCATCCTGTTTGACTCTTCACAAGTTTGAAACCATGGTTGAAATCTTCTAAGTGGCTATGGAAATTGAGAAAGAGAATAAGGAAAGATACAAGCCAAAGGTCCCCTACACCTCATCGGATTGGTCTAAAGAAAAGGGCATAGTATCGGCACCTATGGCTTCTCCTCAATCCATTACCAAGTCTGCCCAACATCATCCTCCAAAGCATGAAGGTAAACCAACTTCTACTTCTCATTCTAAGGGTCTACAATGTTTCAAGTGTCAAGGTTGGGGTCATAGGGCAAGTGAGTGTCCTAACTGACATAATGTGATTATAAGGAAGGGGAAGTTGTATTATCTTGGTGAAAAAGTGGAGTTGGAAACCGAGGATAATGATGACAACTCTCAAGAAGGAGAGTGCATAGAACCTGAAGTTAAAAGTGAGGGTCGTGAAGAAGATATGTTGCCTTGTGAAGAAGAGTGTGATGTGCCTAGTTATTTTGTTAGGATAACTTTGTTTAGTAAGGTCTTGGATGATCAAAGAGAGAACCTCTTTCATAATAAGTGCCTTATTAAAGGAAGTTTGAATTCAATGATCATAGATATTAGGAGTTGTGTGAATATTGTTAGTGTCACCTTGGTTAACCACTTGAAACTATCCACTATCCCTCACCCGAATCCATACAAGCTTCAATGGTTAAGCAAGTGCGATGAATTGAAGGTCAAAAAAAATGTGTGATTAGGTTCAAGATAGGGAGTTATCATGATGAAGTTTTATGTGATGTAATACCTATGCAAGCATGTCACATATTGTTAGGAAGACCTTGGCAATTTAATAGGCACACTATACATGATGTAGATATAATAGGTACACCTTTGTGCATGGTGGCCGAAAGTTCACTTTTCTCCCTCTTACACCATCTAGTGTGAATGAAATTCAAGAAAAAATCAAGAAGTTGGATGAGAAAATAAGAAAGAAAAAGGGAGGGGAAGTTTCGGATTGTGAGAAAGGAAAGGGGAAAACAACTTTGTTTGTGGGACTTACACACAAAGGTCCCTCGATACTCACTAACCCAAAGGCTAGAATTTTACCTAGCCTTGATACTCCTTATTTGGAGGTTCAAGCTCATGAATTATCAAAGTAGGATCAACAAGAAATCTCACATGAACGTTGCCTCAAAACAACCTTGGTCGAGAGCTTTAAAATAGTGGACTATCCTAGTCCAAACCGAGATCTGAATTTGAGGACAAATTCCTTCAAGATGGAGAGGATGATACAAGCACAAGGAGAATCAAAATCACAAAGTATGGTCTAAGGGTCAAGGCTTTGGAATTAACAAGCAATTGAAGACTTTTCAAAGTATTTTGAAGCCTTGGTCAAGAGAAGGAAGGAAGTGAACTTATACACTCAATAAGCACCTCAAGTGAAGGGAATTGAAGTCATTATGCACTCCAAAACAACACTCAAGAGGCGCCCCAAATTCCCTTCCTCATTAAGGGCATTTTTGTTTATTAAATGTAATAGTATAAATAGACCATTTTACTTCTCTTTTCATTAGACTTTGATGAAATTGGATATTAATCTTATATTGTAGTTTTTAATCTCTAGTTTTAGCTCTCTGAATCTGAAAATTGGTCCAAGAACATTTGAAGTTAGGGTTTCACTTGTTTTGGATAATTTGGCAAGAAAGGTGTACTTGAGAAAGAGTGTCTCCTTTGGGTCACCTAAGAGGAAGCTTTGAACTCTTATTTGTGAGGTGTGTTGAAGATTTTAAAACATCTTCTAGTAATAATCATTGAATAGGAGTAAGGGTCTTTCTATCTATCATTTAATTTCAAGCATTCTTCTTTTTCATCTCTATTCTATGTGTTGTTTTCTCTTTATTTGGTTGCTGGAATTTGCATATTAGTAGCCAATTTCATGTGTTTGGTAGTCTATAGGCTATCATGGAGTCTAGTAGGTGAATGTTTCATCCACTTTTTAGTTGTTCTTTTTTAGTTCTTTTCCACGGGGCACCCTTGAACCAGTATCCTTTTTCTTTTCTTTTTAGGATTAAATGTAAATTTTTTGTTTTAGGAATAAGTTAAATATTCATTTTAGTGCTATTGATGCTTGCATGATGCAAGTTTGTTTTGATTGTGAAGCATGTTGTTGGTGTTGAACGACTACTTTTGAGACACCTAGGCACATTCTTATGAATCTTGATTGTCGTTGTCTTAATGTTGAATTTATGTGATTACTTGGTTAAGATTATATAATGATCCTACTTGATTTGAGCATGTGCCATGAGGGAGTGAGGTTTTTGGGTGTTCCTTCTTGCATTTTAATGTCTAGAACTTGCCTGGTGTGTGTGCAAAGTGAAATAAGGAATGTAAGTTTAAAAGATGATAAAGGCATTTCTTTGATAGCTATGTTTTATACCTTTTTTTACCTACCCTTGTTCATAATCTCCCCATTGAGCCTTAACCTATTTTCTTAAGTAGCCTCACATATAGCATGTTCCCCTTCTTTGAGTGACCTTAATTTTATCCAAAGCTCCTAAGCACATTAGTTGAATATTAATTTGGTTAAGGAGTGAAAGAATAAGTATGGAAAAGGTGAAAGTGAAACCCCGAAAGAGTAGTTAATGGTGTTTAAAAGTAATGTGTGGTGGTTGCGAGTTTTGTAATGAAAAAAGAGAGAAACTATGCTACAATTTGATCATGAGTTAATAAAGAATACCTCTTCCATAATAATTGTAAATTAGCTTAATGAGATGGGGTAAAACAAAAGAGAATGCGAAGGTAGAGGTTGTCAAAAATATGGTTTTTTAGAGATTGATCTTAATGCATGTGTGATGTATTAAAGAGATTAGGGAAGATAGTCACTATTACTAGCCAAAATAGTTCCTACCTGTCCCTTAGCATACATTACATCCCTTAAAAGTCCTATGTGATCTTAAGTCTTAACACTCTGACATTAGTGGAGTACTACACTTAGAGAAAGTCTATGGTTCATCGTGTGTAACTTGTGAATTCTTTGAGAGAGTAAGTGTAATTCAATTACTATACCCATTTGTATGACAAACTACATTTACGTTGTGGGTGATTATGAGTAACTCTCTTGTTGTGAGGTCATATGTTTTGTGATAGTTGGGTATTTATATGATCTCTGTGATTGAGTAACATACATGAGTTTTCCAACTTGGTGATTCAATTCTTGAGTTTGGAATTTCTTGAAGTGGAATTCTTGAGATTTCAAATGTATATAACATGCTTAGTGTAAAAACTTATAATCTGTGTAGTCATTGTAGTATAAACTTGAGTATCTTGCTTGTAGTAGTAGTGTGGAGTCTTTTCTTGAGTTAGATGCTTAAGTAAGGGATTTTTCAAGGATTAACAAGTCTTTAATGGTAGTATGGTGATCTTAGGTGGATTTATGCACCTAAGTGTTGATATCTATGCTTACTTGGCTTAGTTTTGAGGATATCTCACGTGCGTAATGATGTAATCTTAGTATAAATAAGCACATAAGTGTTAGTTATGTATTTTTAGTTTTCAAGGTGTGTTCATAATTATTTTGATTCAAAACACTAAGTTAAAGTTCTAACACGAAAACTAGTACTCTTAGCTTGAGCTATGTTCCTTTCTAGTTCATCGTGTTGAATTCTATGTTATTTTGAGCTCTAATTTGTGGCGTTTGATGTTATAGGATGCTTGTTGAGTTTATCAAGATGATGTATGGATGATATAAAATCTGTAATTAAAGAGGAAACACAACCGTGAAGCTTGGACTTGAAGGCCAAATGCATTGGGCTAAGCTTGACGAAATCTGAAAATTTTGGATACATTGGCGTGCCACGCCCCCTAGATGGCGCGATAAGGGTATGGAACACCATTTTTTGGATTTCAGAATATCAATTCAAGTATATAGTAATGATATCAACATGCCACAGGCCCTAGGCCATGGGATAAGGGTGTGGCATGGTGCTATGTTAAAAGCGGGCAGCCTTGGCCTATTATAAATAGGACACTTGAACATTATTGTAAAAACCTTGGAAGACCTTGGGTCATTGAAATACGATAGACAAGGCTTTAATTAGTTTTTTTCTTCCTTTAATTTACGTTGTTTATGGATTATAACATGGATTCATCTATTGTAATTATGTGTATGTCCATGAGAAGCTAAAAACCCTTTTTCGAGGTTAAGGTCAAAAACACGATTACTCTTGTTACGAATTGAATTGGTTTTGGTTATTTATCATAGTTGGTTTTTTATTTATCCTTGTTATCACTATTTTAAGGATTTTCAGCCCATAGAATGCATGCTTAATTCTAAGAATCATGTCCTCAAGCACGTAGATAGTTCACTCCAATTGACCATCGGTATGTGGGTGAAAAGATGTACTTAAGTCCAATATAAAACCTAATTCTGATTGGAATATATCTCAAAAGTTGGAGGTGACTGAGTATCCCTGTTTGATACAATCGATATCGATATTTTGTGTAGCCTTACAATCTCTTTCACGTAAATATTGGCCAACTTAGATGCATCATAATCTACTCTCACCAATAATAAGTGAGTTGATTTAGTAATTTTGTCTATAATGACTCACATAGAATCACATTTTCTTAATGTTTTTGAAAGACCCACTACAAATTCCATCGTTATTCTTTCCCACTTTTATTTCAGAATAGGAATTTTAGAAATATACCACAAGGATTTTGGCATTCATACTTGACTTGTCGGCAGTTTTGACACTTGGTTATAAAATCCATAATGCCTTGATTCATTCTTCGTCACCAATAATGTTTCCTCAAGTCCCTATACATCCTTTTGGAACCTGAATGTATAAAGCACTTAAAATTATGAGCCTCTGCGAGAATAGTTGAAATCAAATTTCCTGTCCAGGGTACACAGAACCGCCCCCAAATCCTCAATACCCCCTTGTTATCAAGAATGGTTCTCTTGCCTCCCCTTGTAACACTTTTTATTTGAGGTTGCTTAACATTTTTTCATTGACTACTTTGATTTGGTCATAGAATATGGACCTGACCTCCACATGTGCTAAACTTTCCATGCTCACTGGTTTCTAGATTTGTGCATCTGCCACCATATTGGCTTTACCTGGGTGATATAGGATTAAGAGTTCGTAGTCTTTAATCAACTCCATATATCTTCTCTATCTTAGATTTAGATCCCTCTGGGTGAGTACATATTGTAGACTGTGGTGGTCTGAATATTTTACACTTTACCCCATAGAGATAGTGTCTCCAAATTTTTAAAGAAAACACCACAACTTCCAATTCTAAATCATGTGTGGGATAGTTTTTCTCATAAGGATTTGGTTGTCTCAAAACATAGGGAATCTTGTTCTGATCCTACATCAAAACAATACCTAAACCTAATAGTAACACATTATAATATACAATGAAATCCTTACCCTCAATAGGCAGAGTTATTATTGGGGCTGATGTCAACAAGGTTTTGAGATTTTGGAAGCTCTCTTTTCACCTATCATTCACATAAAAAAACTTCCTTCTAAGTAAGGCATGTCATATCCAAAGCAGTGGTAGCAAATCCCTTAACAAATCAACGATAATAATTGGCCAACCCCACAAAGCTATGAATTTCAATCACATTCATTGTGAAGCCCAACTCTTAGAAACTTCAACCTTATGTGGTTCTACCATAACCCCTATCTTAGAAATCGTGTGTCCCAAGAATGACACTAACAAAAGCCAGAATTCACACTTATAATATCTAGCATTCAGTTGCATCTTCTTAAGCAAACCCAACACCCTACTCAAATGAACTACATGTTGATTTTTTTACTGTTAGAGTGGACGAGAAAATCATCAATGAACATGACAAAATGAATCTAAGAATGACTAAAAAACTCCATTCATTAGTCTCATAAAAGGAGGTGGGGCATTAATCAGGCCAAAAGACATATCTAGAAACTCGTAGTGTACATAACGAGTTTGAAAAGAAATTTTTGGGATGTCTTCTGCCCTAATCTTGACCTATTGATAATTCGACCTCAAGTCAATTTCAGAGAATACTACAACTCCCTGCAGCTGGCGAAACAAGTCATCTATTATGGGGAAGGGATATTTATTGTGAATGTTCACCTTATTAAACTGGCAGTAGTATATGCATATCCTCATGCTACTATCCTTATTTTTCACAAACAAAACAGGTGCACCTCAAGGAGAAACACTTGGGCAAATAAAACCCTTTTCGAGTATTTCTTACAACTGAGACTTTAACTCTCTCAACTCTCATGGTGCCATATGATAAGGAGGGATAAAAATGTGTCGAGTCCCTAGCTCTATATCTATACAAAAATCAACTTATCGCTCTAGAGTCATACTTGAGAGATTATCTGAAAACACTTTTAAGAATTTACATACCACTGGAACTGATGTTATACAAAAAACTACAGATTTTTCTTCCCAAAGATGGGCCAAAAATGCCCTACACCCCTTCTTTACTAATTTTTGGGCCTGAATTGCTGACATAACTGTCATAAGATTAGGCTTAAAAGTACCCTCCTGCTATCACTTATGCATCCCAGGCATTTCTATAGTGACGGTTTTTGCACAACAATCTAGAATGTCACGATAATAAAGCAACCAACTCATTCCCAAAATAATATCAAATTTCTTCATGTCTAGAATCACTAAGTCTGCCAGGGGTCTTAAACCCCATAAACATCATAGGACAAGCATGATACAGCTGATCAACACATAGAGACTCTCCAACTGGTGCAGGCACATATATAAAGGTATCAAGATATTCAAAATATAAGTCCCAACTCATCACAAATTTCACAAAAACATAATAGAAAGTGGAATCGAGATCAAACAATATAAAAACCACATGATCACTAATAAGAATAGTACCTATGATCACTGCATCAAAAATTTCTGCCTCAGAATATTATAAAACCACATAAAGATAAGCCATATCACTACCCTGATCGCCGCCTCTACCATCTTGAGCACTATTTCCACCAACTATAATACCCCGTATTAGTCTTAGCTCAGTTCAGCCCATAGTGCATGCAAAAGAGGCTTAGAACCTGAAAATTTAGCTAAGTGTTGGGGACTTACTATTATTTTTGGCCTCTTAACTTTGATGATTTTTCAAAGTGACATTCTCGACCATAAGATAATGGTTTCTAAGTTAATTCAAGTTCAGGGGTGTAAGTAGCATGTCTCGGGGAAGTTTTGGATTTTTTGGACGAGGTTTGGGTCGTGTTTGGATTTTAAAAATAGCAAGTCATCACGATAGCATCGTGATGCGGCCATTATAGCGATGGATGGCTCATTGCATCATGGTACCTCCCTAATCTGTGTTTCAGTTGCAAATTTAAATCCCAGAAGAGCATTCTAGTCATTTTCCACCGCCCCAATCCGTGAAAACACAAGATTTATCATCAGTTAAGGCATTATATACCTAATTTCCTCAATTCCTCTCTAAAATAAACCCTATCCATCACCCAAATTCATCAAGTTCAATCATTATTCCTTAAAAAAATTCAAGAATTCACGCTTCACCACCCAAGAATGATCAAGAAAGTTAATTCTCTTACAAGATAAAAGCCTTAAGGTATGTTCGATGTTCATCCATGGGCCCTTTTCACCCATGGAGTCCAAAAATAAATTTTTATGCTTTAAACCATGAATTTACATGTTTACAATAAGTTATGTTCTTGAAGCTTTTATGAATTTCAATTATACATGATGTTTGCAAGTGATTTTAGTTGGAAAGTATCCCTTACACATTTGAAGCATGAAATTCCATGTTATATCCCCAATGTATGGTTTTAGTGTTGTGGTTGTATTATTCCCATATGTTTCAATCACCCCCATGCCTAAGTTCATGAATTTAAGTGTTTGATGAAATGCCTAAATTATTGGATTTTGAACAATAACTACTTATTATGCTTTGAAGCTTTAGTATGTTTCTACTATTAATATTATCGAGTCCTGGGGGTTATGAATACCTAAAAATATAGTTGTTTACTTAGTCTTGGTATTTTCATAATGGTTTCGGATATATTTAAGTATTATCAGTTCAGTCATCTATCATACCAGCAAAACTTAGTTCAGTCTAGTAATACTGAGTTAGTTCAGTTGGGAGTAGGATTTAGCACCAAGCAAACCCAGGGATGGGGGCTCACCTGCTAGTTGAGAGTATGACCTTTAGTAGCAGTTCCTGCATTCCAGAACTACATAGCCAACGTAGGTTGATATGTTAACCTTCTAGTCGAGGGTTGACATATATCTCACTACAGCACCTACCATTAGAGGGTGACTCTTTAGTCATTTGGGACTTTACTTTAGTGGATCCACACAACTAGTGTTATTACCCGTGGTACGGTACTGACACTCGTCCAACTGGGGTCACAGGTTAGACCCCAATTAGCTCATATTGAGGTATGTTGGTAAGATGATAGCTCCCACAGTCTCAGTTCAGTCTCAGTTCAGAAGTCAGTGCAGGTTTGATTAACCATAGCATACAGTTTATCAGTTAAATCAGTACTCATATTTTAGTATTTCATTTTACCGACTATTCCAGTATCATATTATATGCTTGGTTATGCATTCTCAGATTTTACAACCTTCACGTATACTATGCATCAGTTATCTCATGCTATTCATTCAGTCAGTTATTACTTATGCACATGAGCCCATGCATATCAGCCTAACCTCATTTAGTATATTAGTACATTTAAAGGATTGATCGCATACTCATTTCTTGCGCTATAATGTCTAGTATCATAGGTTCAGACACTCAAGTTCTCGACCGCACTTAGATATTCCAGTGCATCAGTAGTAGTAGCAGTGGTGAGTCCTCATATTCTGAGGATTGAATAAGTTTATTTTAGTATTTTGCTTCAGTTAGACAGTTGGAGTTAGTTGGGGTCTATCCCTTTAACTCTTATTCAATCAGTTTAGAGGCTTTCAGATACTTTTAGATAGTTTAGTCAGTTTTGTCATTATTTTACCAGTTTTTAGATGGTTGTTTTAGACACTTGTTTCCAAGCTTATGATTTCAGAGATATTTTTGTATTTAGAACCTTATGGCATATTCATTTGTTTTTGCATATGTTCAGCACCCATATACTATTCAGCACTCATAGTTGGTACCAGCTCATAGGTTAGCTTATGGTCACTTGTGACCGTAAGCACCGTGTAACATCTAGGGTGTACTCCCGAGGCGTTACACCAACCTATCCTCTACATTATTGTCTTGGATGTCACCCCTGGCCTGTCCATCGCGCTTACCTTACATACGACCCTTACCATTTTCTCTACTATCATGAGCTAAAACTAGAGCAGCAGAAGATTGTTGCTAAGTCAACTGACCTGCAAATAAGAAGTTAGGACAATACCTTCTGATGTGGCCTAAACCCCTACACTCACGGCACTTAATGCCCAAAGCAGGCCTCTAAACTGAAGAGGGTGAAGGTGTATAGCTTTTTGCCTAGGAAGGATGATATATGGGCCCCCTGCAGACACTAGCATGGCAGAATTATAAGGCTGAGATAACCATTGCCCTTTGAGAATGTGTCGCGGAACTGTCCTGAGGTTCGAGCCTTCATATCTTTTGTATTTACCTCTTCCTTTTTCTCAAGTACGTTGGCCTTATAGGGAAATTCAACTATCTCCTAAAATAAATTTCCAGACAACCATATATAAAATAACCAACTGAATCCTAAAATTCAGACCCTTCACAAATTACCTAATTTGCTCCTTTTTCGAGGTTATCAATTGTAGTGCATAATGAGATAAGCATGAAATTTAGCCTCATAGGCCACCATAGACAAGTTACCTTGCCCCAACCTCAAGAACACATCTTTCTTCTAGTCACGATAACTGCTAGGAATATATTTCTCGAGATATACATTCTGAATGCACCCAAATCAGTAGAGGTAAAGCTTTTTTTCACTCTAACAATGACCTACACTATTGTTTGGCCTCATCTTGTAGCTAAAAATAATCAAACTCTACTCTATTTCTTTCAACAACACCTATTTGGTGCTACCATCGTGGTATGTTGCAAGGATGTGGGAAGAACAATTTGAACAGCTGAAGTGTGGCCAGTGACAGCCAAGCTACCCAAGAACTCCAACACTTGTTGAATCATCTTCGCAGACAAAGGCACTGGAACTGCACTATTTGGGGATGGCACTGTATTCTCTAGAGCCACCATGTCTTCCTTCTCAACTGCCTCTTTTTTATTTTGAGTATGGCCGAGGGAATCCTATGGTAGGTGAGTGGATGTGATCTCACTCATGTCATTCTTTTGGTTTTCTGTGCTCCACCCTAACAACTATTGTTCCCCATCCTTCCCTCTTCACCCTCGTGCTAATTTGAGGCCTACCCTAGACTGAGTGCTAGCAATTGATGCGGGTGCTCTACTGGTGTTGCTATGAGTGTGGTTGTTATGGCTCTGCAGGAATGAGTATTCACTATTTGTGAATAGGAGTGAATGAGTTAAATATTTTTGTCCTTACAAAGCTCTATGATAACTTTCGCGTCACTTGTGTAAGTATTGAGTGGACATGTATTTGGCCGCTTCAACTTTAATTCATCTCTTCTAGAGCTCTTATTATTCTTATCACTTTCATTCCTCGTCTCATTTTTTCTTTGGTTGTAAACCCTATATACTAAATTTGTATTTGTGAAATCATTTTTATCCATTTCATAGAACATTTAGAAAGCTCCAAATCAACTAAAGCCTAAAAATTTGATAATAACAAAACAGACCATTTCACAGAATCATCAAAATTTAAAAACTTGAAGCTCCAATCATCCAAAGACAAGAAAGTAATCCAACAACCCTGTTTTACCGAATTATGGAAAGTTGAACCTCAAATATCAACTATAATCATGAAATTCCCCAACATATACAATAAACCCACACTCCAGCACCTTTCGTCTCTTTCTTCTAGGCACAAAAACATAAAAGAAGGTTTTGATCTTGCATGTCTTTCTTAGTATGTATATCTCTATGTTAAATCTCTAATTTCTTTTCAGCTTTTACTCTCAGGTCAATTCTTTGTTGTTCTTCATTTATGATTTGTGAGTTCTCTTCCATATTATAGTTTGATTTGGATTTTCTTTTTATGTTTAATGTTGTTTCTTGCTTTGATTTCAGAACTAATTTGGAGGTTTTTTTGGTTATAAGTTTAATTGGGGGAATTGATTTGGAGTTTTTTTTGTTATGAAATCAATTTGTGGCTTTTTGATTCTTTGTTAGAAACTGGATTTGGAACAGTAAGATTTACAATCAGAAAAAATAAATTGTATAATTTCCTTTTGCTCAAACAAAAAAAGAACACTTGTGTTGATTTTACCAAGTAGATGAACCCCTCAGTGGAAAATTACACTTTATACGTGGTTAAAATTATCTTTTATGTATATATATAGCTGATGTTGAAGCCACTTCACCTTCATTGTGTGTTTACTTCTTCATATTCTGAATCCCCTTAATGAAAATCTTAACTTTGTCATGATTAAGTAGTATAGTCATTTGTGTATATATTAATTTTCTATGAGCTATGTGTATGATATAATGTGAGGGGTAAGTTGTAACAATACTATCTACTTTGTGCAGAATCATGTCGGTATCTCGATAATGGATCAGAAAAAATCAATCGTAGAGTTGGTAAATATGAAATTGGAAGGACAATCATTGAGGGGACGTTTGCAAAAGTCAATTTCGGAAGAAATTTAGAGACGGGAGAAAGTGTTGCGATCAAGATTCTCAATAAAGGTTAGGTCCTTAAGCACAAAACGACTGAACAGGTAACTTTTCAGGTTCTCCATTGACTTTTCATTCTTGAATTATTGTTTATCCCATTGTCCTTTGTTTATAATTAGATACACAATGCTATTTGGATGAATATCTCTTCAAAAAAGTAATGCAGTCTTGCTTTGTTGTGGTTTATTTAGTTTCTTGTCTAAGTTTCTACTCTAATATTGTTTTAACTCTCACACATAATTTGACAGACAAAGTGGGATATAGCTTCAATGAAGTTAATCAGACATCCTCAAGTCGTACAGTTATATGAGTTTGGTCCTTTCTTACGTCTTTTATGTGTTGGCACATCTGAATTGATCACCAAGTTGTTGATTTGAATTTGATTATATGTAATGTGTGTTATGTTGGTCATTTTCCCATATTAAAAATCATGTATTCAAAGACCACTGGTGATCTACGACATAGCACACTTTGCTAGAGAGACCTTAATTTCACAAAAAGTGGGAAGCGGCAAAAAATGTATTTTTAGGTAATATGTGGAGAATTTATAGCTTGGTAACAAAACATAGTACAGGGAGTTAATAGCTTGGTAACAAGATGATCTTAAACATTAGTGAAATTCGGAGTTAATAATATGGAAGTACAAGCGGACAAAACTCATGTGATCTCTGTAGTTTGTTTATTCTGACAAAGCATTCTCATGAAGGATTAAGCTTACATGGGGTTCCTTTCTAAGTTTTTCGGTGTACATTGCTCTATTTATTCAATTAGAGTCCCACTTTGCATATTCCTAAATTTATCTTTGTATAGATCTATTTCCTCTTACCATGTTTCTTTACTTAAATTGGAATGATCGATCGATATTTGACATAACAAACAACCAAAGAGATAAGTGGAATGTTGTTCTTGAGTTGCATATCACGTATAGTTATCTTCTGTAATTCTGTTGTCTCAAAATATTTGTCAAAGTATAGTTTGCTCTTTTAGAAATTCAAGATTCTCCTTTAATAGCGCCTGATATTGTTAAATCATGTCCTGGTTTCATCTATACACAGGTTATGGAAAGCAAAACAAAGATATTCATTGTTTTGGAGTTCGTTATAGGTGGAGAGTTAAGTGACAAAATTATAAGGTCAATTCTTCCTTCTCTTTGACATATGCATAAGCAAAAAGAGAAGAGAATGTCTCATTTCCGTATACTTACAAAGTTTTTTGATAATATTGATATGATTAAAGTTCATGTAACGCTCCAAAAATTTGGGTCCTGAGACATCACACGATGCTTAGGGGCACAAGTGACCCCAAGCTAACCCTCTTACTGGCTTAATTCATAAACAACTGGATAAAATGCTTAAATCTATATAAAATCAGCAAAAATATAGAACTTCTCTGAACTTGATCAATATAAACATGAACTTTACAAGATAACAACTCTACTTTTACCAAACAAAACTGAAACTAAATACATCAACTTCTACTGACTGTCTATGAAGCCTCTACTGGTACTGACTTTAGATAGCCGGGTCAGGACTACCAACTATCTAAACTCAATACGACTAAAATAAGAAAAATACAATATTTCTCGAACTGTATAACCAACTCAAGCCCTCGAATCAAAAGGACTCGTCACCTGCTGAATCGGAGAGGCGGACTGACTGAATGCGGTATCTGCGCTATAACTTGCACCTGCATTATAAGATACTGTAGGATAAAGAAATATATGGGGGTCAGTACTTTAAGAAATGTACTGAGTATGTGGGGGTGCAATGCAGCATTATAAATAATATCATAAATGATTATGAAAATCATGCATGCTGACGATAACAACTTTCTTCGCTTGAACTAACTGAAATATATTCCTTGTAAATCATCAATAATAGTACATGCATTATAAATCTCATAAATCATTATACTCAACTCAAACTCTTTAAATCATGACTTAGAGTGACTCGGTAACTCATGAAAACTTGGACTATTATGGACTTGGGAGTTTCTTATAACCGACATAACTACACTATGTGAGCCGCATGGAGTCCAACGTATTTCCTTCCTAAGGAGAGAACCCCACATTGGCGGGAGCGTCGTACTCTTGCCAGGGAGTACAACCTCAATTTCACAATCAAAATCCCACACTCGGCCTTTGGCCCACAAATATCAACATCAATCCTACGGTGGCACATAGTTTCGGAAAAATACCAAATTTCCCGCTCGGTGCTAAATACTCCTCCCCGATTCAGCTCAGAACGTGTTAGGAAATCCACCTTAATCAATATCAATTCATGGGTCTATCATGAAGACCAAAATAATAATATATCTCATCGGTAAATCATATACAACTGTGGATTCCTAACTCGATTCAAAATCAAACAATCTTTCTCAACATCAAGATGTATCAATTCATTTAGTCATGGCAACATCAATAACTTTGAGAAAATATCAAGACTCCTTATAACAACTCAATCTTATGAATCAATATACTAAATAATTCAATTTGTCACAAGGAAGCTTAAAGCTTGACACATGTCTTGAAAGCACTTGAAATACCAACTCATGGTAGAACACGAAATTCACAATATTAAATATCAAGTCATAATTTGGAAATTGTAAAATAGTCATGTATCAAAAACTTCAAGAAAACATCATAGAACTCATTCTTGACTCTCTATCTCAAATAATAATATATATATTCAATAATCAAACTTCTCGTAGAAAAGCTTAAATCATGACTCTTATCTCAAATCATTCAAAAATCATCAACTCATAATAACAATATTTAACTCATGCCATAAGTTCTCAATTTAAGAAATAAAATGATGAAATAGTCATGTGTATCAATCTTGAATAGCTCAACTATCATAAATCATTAATAAAGTAATTTGGGTGTAAACCCACTTTGCAAAATCATGGATTTCAATAGTAGAAATTGAATCTTTGGGCACAAGAACGAAAGAAGTGTTCTTGTTCAA
Source organism: Capsicum baccatum var. pendulum (assembly GCA_030864225.1). NCBI lineage: Eukaryota > Viridiplantae > Streptophyta > Magnoliopsida > Solanales > Solanaceae > Capsicum > Capsicum baccatum. The sequence continues at coordinate 28,403,852 of CM061551.1, read as the reverse complement.
ACCCCACATACCTTGGATTATGGATTTAAGATGAGCAAGCTTGATTGGGAACTCTTCTTCACACTTTTGAGCTAAGTTTCTTGATGCCTTTGACTTGAAAAATTTGATTCTTGGACAACTTGGTGAAATCTTTAGAAGATTCTTAAATTTCTTGGAGAAGATTTGATTTAGGATTTTAGAAGAAAACCCTAGTTTCTTGATCTTTTCCTTGGAAGAGAATGAGAGATAATGAAGGTTTTCTCCACTACTAGTATATATAGAGAGGCTAAAAATGAGTGGAAAAGACCAAAATACCCTTTTAAAAACGTCCTTGAGTTGCTGGAAAAATATACTTGACGCCATCCGTGACAGGCCATCAGGTTCGTGATAGGCTGTCACGAATGGTCGTCACAAAAAGGGGTCCAATTCTTGATTTTCATCCCAGAGCTGACGACATCGTCAGAAATGTAGTCAGAATGTGACGACGTCATCAAAAATGACGTCAGAATCGTGACAACCCGTCAGAACTGTCGTCACCGTTTTCCAGCTTGACATGCTGGAGTAAAATGGGCATAACTCTTTTCTCCGATATCGAATTTTGACGAAATTAGTATCGGTGGAGAGATAATTAAATTATCTATCTGTTGATAGATCATGAGCGCAAAAATGTCAAGTATAATGAGAGATATGATCATTTGAAGTTGACTATACCAATATCCTTCCCAAGAATTCAATCGGTAAGGAATGTTTTGATTCGCCCAATCGTTAGGACATCTTTAAGGCCTTAATATACACCATCCTTGATTAGAAAACAACCAAAGCACTATATTTTATTTCTCAATAGCTTGATTCATGGTTGCACTATTGGTTAGAGTCTCGGGGAATTACAAAATTGCTCTAACTTCCTCACCGGGTGTTCGATTCGGGTGAATCTTATGTCGATGGAAAGCTTATCCAATTCTCCACATGATAGAAAGTAGAATTTAGGGAAATGCAACATGAGATAAACAACAATCAATTTGGAAGTCATCCATATTCACTCAAAAGATGGGTTTAGGCTTAAGAAATGATCGGGGTACTACAATATCTCCCCCTTGGAAACATTCGGCCTCGAATGTTGCTTTTTGGCCAAGAATATAGAGAAAACTGAAGACGCACAGCTGAAACAACTTGCTAATCTGAATCTATATATTTCTAAATTTTGAAGTACTTCATTGAATGTATAAACTTATGATGAGAGTAGCTATACAGCTGGATCCGAGACTAGAAAAGAATAGATAGAGGATAACTGTAATTCTCAATTGAATCTTAGCTGATTTGCCTTCTTCCTATATTAAAGAGCGGGTTCATACTGAGAGTTTAGAATTCACTTGATGCTACAAGGGTGAAATCGCACTCATAGACGGCGAAGAGATAATTTATGTAGGCATAGGTCATGAGAAACAAGGATAAGACTATAGAATGGGTATTACATTGTCTGGACCAAAATACTTGGAAAACAAAGATTGTTAAATGAATGCTTACAAACTGAATCACAATTATATATCCGAATCTGAAACTGATGCCTAATACACATATTGAACTGAATTCGTAGATTTTTGGGTACGAGCAACTACTTACCGGATTGCCCGTAGTTATGAAACTTTGAGTGGTAAGACCAGACTAGTTCAAAAAAAAAAATGGAAGGCCATAGAAACCTATCTGCCAAATGTTAAAAACTGGGTTGCTAGCTATGCAAACTGAATCGTACTAGATTCTCATACTTAAGTAGAGGATTTCTTCAACACCCTCCCAAGGAATTCTAATGGTCTGAAAAAGCAAAGAACTTTAGGCAAGATCTAAACAAGACATCTGAATCAGAGATCATAAAATTACCATAATCCCATAACTTGAAACCTAAACCTATGAATCATAAGTCAGGATAAAAGTACTAAGCTTCAAGCAAGGCAAATCTTTACTCTCAAACTCAACCACACTTCTCAAACACTCTCTCGACTATACTATACCCTTCTGATACTATACTTGATCGATTCAACTTACAATCCTTACATGACACCGATACTTCCATCTACTCATATCCCCTCGAACCAAACCCCCTCATCATCTTCATGCCTAACCTAGAACCACAAGATTCACCACATAACCCTATTATGAATCATGAGCTCCCACAAATCTACATTCTTACAACCTCTCACTTCAAGAGTAATTCTCATTACCACTTCAACCACTCCAATGCACCTAGTACTAGCCATTTACTGATGCGCAAGGCACCCATCCGCATGCACACAAACACGACATTTAAGCCTATCTTCATACCCTACACACCTCTTATCAAGAAAGATTTCCATGCACTCACCTCAAGCACACCTGACACACTCCTAGTTAATCAAGTCCTACACAAACGCTTCACTCCAATATTCCTTCCAACTCATGGAATTACACAAAATGAATACACCACAATCTTCCCAATCATAACACATTAAACCTCAACTAACCATAACATGTATCAAAGACTTAGCCTCAATCTTACTTCACCTTACCGTCTAGCTAAAGTAAGCATGCCACCCTCTATCGTTGATAAGGAAATGTCTCCTCTCTTCTGACTAAACAACTATTCACCACCACTATCTTGGGTAAGTAAAGATAACTAAAAGATTATAGCATGAGGATCTGACACATGAATAGATGCTTTGAATAACTTGACACTCAACTGAGGCTTGAGGAATAAAGGATTTAACATCATAAATCCATCAAAGAAATATGGCCTGGGGATATGCACGATATAAATTTGAATTCTGATCATTAAAAATAGCACTTGAACATATCACAAAGCTCGAGTACATAAGTCATGCGTTGCATGACCTAAATTGGGAATTCATAACTATGAAATATGATTCCAACCAGTGAAAGGTCTGAGACTCCGCATTTCGGTAACTAAGTGAGGACAGGATTCTTTATGGCATGCCTGGACATGAATCATGATCATGGAATCAAAACGCAAAGCATGAATAAATACAGGAATGACTGAAAATACTGAAATAAGAATCGGTCGAGCAGTATCCCTTCTCACAGCTGTTCCACAACTTATTGGCATACCCACTAGAACCTGACAACCTAACCTGGTTACTTGTTCTACTATCTCCCCCTTAGACTAAAGCCATCACGCTCCTTGACTTAATTATTAGGAACATCGTTCATTACCTAACTAGTCTTCCTCCACCTTGAAACTCCACAACACTTACTATTTACACCACATACAATGACCCTAGAAAAAAAATAAAGCATCCCCATAGCACCTTGGGCAAAATTTCTCACCAAGAACACAGAATCAAACTTAATTGCAAATCAACCAGACTCAAGCTCTTGCCTACACTATCCAAACCTATTAAATCACTTCTCTTTAACTAGCACCATTAACCAAGAAATCATCACATCCACCTTCATAGCCACCAATCATCCAAGCTTAATGCCTAGCGCTCAGCATAACTTACAACTCCACCTCACACACACAATTCTCACTTGGAAACTATAAAACAAAACGTCAATAAACACTAGTCCACTTAAACCCCTTAATAACAATAATTGGTCAGAATCATATGATCTCTCTCATTTATAATCCATCAACGCACCCTTCTTCTACTCATCATTACTATCTATCCTTCATACACAACTTAACTTAGTTCATAACTCTGTAAGCCTCAACTTAACTTTCCTTTGCAATCTCAGGAGCACCTAAGTTAACAACACTCATCCACTAAGTATCCTCATCCATAACCTATATTTGTCTTGTGCAACATACCGTTAATAACTCTTTTCATACCTTAAGCAAACTATTATTTACCTCCACCAATAACTCTTTCTCTTTCTTCCACGAGCTGACACACAAGGACAATATCACTTTACCACTAACTCAATCACATACAAAAGGTTCGGCTATACATACTTCTAATAAATCACACCTTCCACCTTTCTTGCCACTATACCTCTAAACCCAGTTCTAACTAGCACGAGGAAACAAGATACACAAAGGGTCGCTAGTGAATCAAAATAGTCCTCACCCAACTTCACTAGTCTTTGATTTCCAACATCATTACGATAACAAGAGTACGAGAGGTAGAAACTCTCCATACAATATTTGATAATCTAAGAATACACATCTTACTCTGTCTCAACTGAAAGAATTATAAGGGAGAGGGCATAACATTGAACTTAGGAAACTCATAACACGTTGGTAAGCTCTTCTCAGGCCACTTTGTGAAACTTCTGAAATTTCTCTCTTGTAAGTCTAAGGGCATTGTCAGGGAAGAAAATTAAAACTTGCAGATCATGTTACCTCAAGAACAGTACATAGATAAAGAAGTATAGATTATCATTATAGATTCTAAGAGGGAATCTGGAAGCGCAACTAACTTGGACTTATTGCACGATTCATAAGAAAGGCATGATAAGACACTAGCATGATACTTTCTAGCTCATTTAAAACTCCGTAACTATCTGTGGAGACTGTTTAAGAAAGTACTATCTGCAAAGAGTTGAGCTTGACTGTCTCTAATACCTCAAAAATAAGGCAGGGATGCCCTGAATAGAGGAAGATAAGAATCTGCATAAGTTTCTCAAAGAACCTTTCTATAGCACGATCTAAGACTTGAAGGAATGGAGACCTTTTCTAAATGTCTTGTAGCCTCTCGAAGAAAAGTACAGACGTCTCCGTACCGTTCCGCAAGACTCTACTAGACACTGCTTCATAGACACCTTAGGACACTTGAATTCTGTGCTCTGATACCAAGTTTGTAACTCCCCGAAATTTGGGTCCCGAGACGTCACACGGTGCTTAGGGGCACAAGTGACACCAAGCTAACCCTCCTACTGGCTTAATTCGTAAACAACTGAATAAAATGCTTAAATCTATATAAAATCAGCAAAAATATAGAACTTCTCTGAACTTGATCAATATAAACATGAACTTTACAAGATTACAACTCTACTTTTACCAAACAAAACTGAAACTGAATAAATCAAATTTTACTGACTGTCTATAAAGCCTTTACTGGTACTAACTTTAGATAGCCGGGTCATGACTACCAACTATCTAAGATCAATACGACTAAAATAAGAAAAATACAATACTTCTCGAACTGTATAACCAACTCAAGCCCTTGAATCAAAAGGAATCGCCACCTACTGAATGGGAGCAGCGAACTGACTGAATGCGATATCTGCACTACAACTTGCACCTACATTATAAGACCCTGTAGCATATAGAAATATATGGGGGTCAATACTTTAAGGAATGTACTGAGTATGTGGGGGTGCAATGCAACGTTATAAATAATATCATAAATGATTATGAAAATCATGTATGTTGACGATAACAACTTTCTTCGCTTAAATTAACTGAAATATATTCCTTGTAAATCATCAATAATAGTACAGGCATTATAAATCTCATAAATCATTATACTCAACTCAAACTCTTTAAATCGTGACTTAGAGTGACTCGGTAACTCATGAAAACTTGGACTATTATGGACTTGGGAGTTTCTTATAACCGACATAACTACACCATGTGAGCCGCATGGAGTCCAACGTATTACCCTCCTAAGGAGAGAACCCCACATTGGCGGGAGCGTCGTACTCTTGCCAGGGAGTACAACCTCAATTTCACAATCACAATCCCACACTCGGCCTTTGGCCCACAAATATCAACATCAATCCTACGGTGGCATGTAGTTTTGGGAAAATACCAAATTTTCCGCTCCGTGCTAAATACTCCTCCCAGATTCAGCTCAGAACGCGTTAGGAAATCCACCTTAATCAATATCAATTCATAGGTCTATCATGAAGGCCAAAACAATAATATATCTCATTGGTAAATCGTATACAACTGTGGATTCCTAACTCGACTCAAAATCAAACAATCTTTCTCAACATCAAGATTTATCAATTCATTTAGTCATGGCAACATCAATAACTTTGAGAAAATATCAAGACTCATTATAACAACTCAATCTTATGAATCAATATACTCAATAATCCAATTTGTCATAAGGAAGCTTAAAGCTTGACACATGTCTTGAAAGCACTTGAAATACCAACTCATGGTAGAACATAAAATTCACAATATTAAATATCAAGTCATAATTTGGAAATTGTAAAATAGTCATGTATCAAAAACTTCAAGAAAACATCATAGAACTCATTCTTGATCTCAAGCTCAAATATTAATATATATATATATATATATATATATATATATATATATATATATATATATATATATATATATATATATATATATATATATATATTCAATAATCAAACTTCTCGTAGAAAAGCTTAAATTATGACTCTTATCTCAAATCATTCAGAAATCATCAACTCATAATAACAATATTCAACTCATGGCATAAGTTCTCAGTTTAAGAAATAAAATGATGAAATGGTCGTGTATCAATCTTGAATAGCTCAACTATCATAAATCATTAATAAAGTAATTTGGGTGTAAACCCACTTTGCAAAATCATGGATTTCAATAGTAGAAATTGAATCTTTGGGCACAAGAATGAAAGAAGTGTTCTTGTTCAAACCCCACATACCTTGGATTATGGATTTAAGATGAACAAGCTTGATTGGGAACTCTTCTTCACACTTTTGAGCTATGTTTCTTGATGCCTTTGACTTGAAAATTTAATTCTTGGACAACTTGATGAAATCTTTGGAAGATTCTTAAATTTCTTGGAGAAGATTTGATTTAGGATTTTAGAAGAAAACCCTAGTTTCTTGATCTTTTCCTTGGAAGAGAATGAGAGATAATGAAGGTTTTCTCTACAACTAGTATATATATAGAGGTTAAAAATGAGTATAAAAGACTAAAATACCCTTTTAAAAACGTCCATGAGTTGCTGGAAAAATATACTTGACGCCATCCGTGACAGGCCGTCAGGTCCGTGATAGGCCGTCACGAATGGTCATCACAAAAAGGGGTCCAATTCTTGATTTTCATCCTAGGGCTGACGAAGTTGTCAATAATATCGTCAGAATGTGATGACGTCGTCAAAAATGAGGTCAGAAACGTGACAGTCCGGCAGAACCGTCGTCACCGTTTTCCAGCTTGACATGCTGGAGTAAAATGGGCATAAATCTTTGCTCCGATATCGGATTTTGGCGAAATTGGTATAGTTGGAAAGCTAATTAAATTATATATCTATTGATAGATCATGAGCTCAAAAATTCCAAGTATAATGAGAGATATGCTCATTTGAAGTTTACTATACCAATATCCTTCCCAAGAATTCAATCGGTAAGGAATGTTTTGATTCGCCCAATCGTTAGGACATCTTTAAGGCCTTAATACACACCATCCTTGATTATAAAACAACCAAAGAACTATAATTTATTTCTCAAGATCTTGATTCATGGTTGCACTATTGGTTAGAGTCTCGGGGAATTACAAAATGGCTCTAACTTCCTCACCGGGTGTCCGATTCGGTGAATCTTATGTCGATGGAAAGCTTATCCAATTCTCCACATGATAGAAAGTAGAATTTAGGGAAATACAACATGAGATAAACAACAATCAATTTGGAAGTCATCCATATTCACTCAAAATATTGGTTTAGGCTTAAGAAACAATCGGGGTATTACAGTTCATCAACCTTATTTTTGAGAAAAGGTAAATAATGGATGAATGTGCGAAGAAGAGACAAGAAAGTATTTTCAGAAGCTTATTGATATTGTTATTTATTGCCATAGTAGTGGAGTCTATCACCGAGATCTAAAAGTGAGAAGTGTTGCTAGTTGTTGCAGCACTTAGGAGGTTAATATAGATGTAAGAGCAAAAAATACCTGTAGATGAAGAATAACTTGGAAGGAGAAGAAGACAGCGTGAAATGATGTCTATGTTCAATCTCACACGCAGAAGACTGCTGAGGCAAATAAATGACTCTCATACACAACAGAATGTGATTTCGTTTCGCTGGAATTATTTACCATGCACACTGATAATTGATACATTACTACTGTGGAGATACTTTTTGCCAGCAGTTGAAAAGAAGCTACAAGGAAACAAAGTGTTGTGAAGAAACTACAAAGGAGACAAAATGCGCAACTGCGGTAAAGAAGCTAGAAGGAGACATCATGTAGTAAAGAAACTACAAATGAGACAAAATGTGATAAAATGCATAATTGCTGCAAAGAAGATACAAAAGAGGAAAAATCTGGAACAAAATGACACCACCATTTCCATTATGTAAGTAGCATACCATGTAAATATGAGAGGTAAACACTACAGCAAGAGATGTAAACAAACGTTTGCCAACCATGTATTATCTAGCAATGCCTCGTGAACCTTTTTTTTTGAATAATAAGCAATGACGATATCTGGGGAATAAGCATTGGTTAACTTTATGCCAGCAGCTGCGGTAATACAGAAGATGCAAGAGCTATCTGAATGTCCAACATTGGGCCCATGCAGGTGATAACAACCAAATTTGTCGCATAGTGCTGAATTATCTACAGTTGGTACATGTTTAGCAGCCTCAACTTCATTGCTTGCTTCGACCAACCAAGAAACATGTATGGTAGAAGTTTATATAATTGAGTTAATATAATTGAGGTATAATTTTAACCTCTACTCTTCGTGCCACAGAGATTATGTGGCTTGAAATTATAATAATTTCATTCTTTATTATTTGGTGTCTGTTCAGTAGTATGTCATGGAAAGCTCTATGTTCATTAGTTTTTTGCTAAAGATGCTCATATATTGTTTGCTGGATGGGCTTCTTTGTACAGCTGATGGCATTGGTCGATGAGCAATTTGATGAGTTAGAAGATACATGTGGCGTGATTGTTTGCGTGCATAGGAGTCAGGATAAACTTTTCTTGTGGACTAAGACTGCTACCAATGAAGCAGCTCAGATAAGTTTTTGAAATCCCTTAGTGTTAAATAGCTCCAAAACTGAAATCTGTGTTATCATTCCTCTAGTTGTGAAATGCCTGATGAATTATTATTAAAAAGAAGGATACACCAGAATACTTTTGTAGCAATTTCACGTCTCTCCATTTTCATTTAATATGCTTTTGTTTTTTTTTTCTTAATGCGGATATGACCTATCACCTTTCTTTGTGGCATCTGCTCCTATTATTTTTCTAAAGGTTGTGGGGGTTTGAAAGGAATTTCCTAGATGTCTGTACTCATCAGTGAATTATCATCTATGACATTCAAATATGATTATTTTAATGATTTTATTGACAGCAGTGGCTTATCATCTATGCCATTTTTTTTGAGAATTTGAGTAGTTTATTAATCACAAAGGAAAAGTATACATTGAGGGGGACATAGACCTGACCTCCAATCTATGCTTACAGAAAAAGTGCAACTACTACAAAAGCGTTGCAAAGAATTTGCTCTAAATCTATGAACTGGTAAGCCATCTCTATGGTGGCTCATGTAACTTGTTCAGTTTCCTTCTTCGAAAACTTAGTAGTCCCAACTTGTCTAGCTGAAAGTATCCTGTTACTTCTGGGGGAAGTTGATAGTAGTAAAAATAGTGATGATGCTAGGCGGACTGTTGACTGACTTTGGATAAGGCATCAGCTACAAAGTTGGCTTCCCTGTAGACATGTCGACAAATGCACAAAGAGAACATTGATATAAGCTTTAGCAGAGATTCAACAAGATGTTGCAGCTGCCATGGGATTGGTATTTGCTTTCTTATCCATCTGATCAAGAGTTTAGAGTCCACCTCCAAGATAACCTGTTGTATGTTGTTCCTCTGACACCAAGAAAGCCCCCAGATAGCAGCCTCCACTTCTGTTTGATTGTTGGTCCCTGATGTTGGGCGTATTTACATGCCTAAACACCATAATTTACCCATGTTATAGCTAAGTTTTGAGGATAAAATATATAATTCCTGCACTTTTAGTCCATTTTCCTGTAAGTGAGCTAACCTATGTGATTAGCATGTTTTTCAGGTATTAATGATGAAGATTTCAACACTTTGTGGACCTTTGGGCAGCAAAGGAAAACTTCACACATGAGGGAAGGCAGCTTTTGGAAGCTTGTGGACTGAATGTGATGCATGGAGAATCTGTCCCGGGCAAAAGCAGTATTTTTAAATACTTAGGGGTGCAGCAGTAACTTAGTAGGACAAGGTTGTTATAAAAATCTTATTTGCTGAATTTTTCAGCATTCATTCAATCATTATTCATTCGACACTTTGGACAATTCACGTTACAGACTTTGTAAGAGTTAGACAGAGAAAAACGGCTCAGAAAGCAACGGACCAAGAGGGAAAACGTCAACCCCTAGTTGACGCCTAACCCATCTCCATCGCCAAGTTTATTCTAGGTTGTGGTATGATGATTATATCTATTGTGATTTCCGTTGTAATCATGAGTAGCTAAACTTCTCTGTTAGGGTTATGGAAACCTTGTGAGATACTATCTATTGCTATGAGTTTGTGAATTCTTGATGTGTATGCTACTTATATCATTACTCTCTTCGTTTTAATTAAACTCTCATGGTTGCAAACATAGGGAATATGCCAGTATAACATTAACTTGTTCGATACAAAAGTTACATGTCTAGAAAAGAGAGTATGACAAGAAAATAGGGCTACCAACCCCTGTTTACACGTTAATGCCTTAACCTGATTAACTTCTTGGAGAATTTGTACCGTTAGTTATACACTTTAGGCTCGAGAGAGTTAAAGTGAAATAATCCTTTATGGTTGAGAAACACTAGGATTTACCATTAGAATACGAATCTCTATAAGTGCATGCATGTCTAAATTCCGCATTACTCATAGTTAGTAGATACGTAGAACTCATAAGGTGGACATAACCCTAACTTATTATTCTCTGTGATTTAATCTTACTAAACAAAGCATTCCGTTGTTACTTCAATATTATTAGTTCACGCCATCATCAAATCCCCCCTTTCCGTGGAATTTTCGACCAACAGTCTACTAATAGTTGCAACACTTAGTGACCAAGTATTCCCTGTGGGATTCGACACCCAACCCAGTTGGGTTCTATATTTGACAGCGACTGCTTAAACTTTCTGACGAGAGCTGTAGTTTGGGCGTTATCAAATTTTGGCGCCGTTGCCGGGGAATACAGTTGTCAACTAAGTTTGTGATAGTTAATAGACCCTTTGGTCAAAGATTCTATACTTTTACTTTTGGTTTGTTATTTTGTTTTGTTCAGGTTTGGTAGAGCGCATGCCAAATACACGAAGTTCTGGTCAGCCATTATTACCTCTAGATCCTGAACCACATCTTATTGGCAGAATGGATGCACAACGAGACATTGAAAGAAGGGCTGCTCAACAGGAGCAGGCTAGATTAGCTGCATTGGCAGCTGCTTAAGTGCATCAACAGAATATTGATAACCCTGGGCGAGCAACAAATCCTGATGATGAGGATCTGGGTGATGATGAGTTACTGAATCCTAGGTGTACTGATGAAGTGACGGCACCTATGCATAGGAGAGATTGTCAAGCTAGAATGAGACCTGAATGTCGTGTTGTGCAGGTTCCTTTTGATGATGATAATGACGATTTGGATGGAGATGGTGCCACAGGGGCTATTATTCCTCCGCCCTTGGCACCTGGAGCCAAGTTCAATATCACTAGCACCATGATTCAGCTATTGCAGCTCAAGGGATTATTTGGTGGACTTTCAGGCGATGATCCGAATATGCATCTGATCAATTTTATCTCAACATGCAAATCATTTAACAATCCAGGAGTTTGACAGAATGCAATTCGGCTGTGCTTATTTCCATTGTCTCTATCTGGAGAGGCAACTCTATGCTTGAATGGGCTAACTCCTGATTCTATTACTAATTGGAGGCAACTGAAAGACGCTTTCCTAGAAAGATTCTTTTCGCCATCCAAGAGAGCCCAATTAAGAGATGAGATAAGCAATTTTCGACAGCTTCCAACTGAAGCTCTCCACGAAACATGGGATAGGTTGAAGAAGAAGCTTATGCGGTGCCCAAATCATCATATGACCAATGTCCACTTGATGGAGATATTATACAGTTCTTTGAATTTGCTGACTAAGCCAGTGGTTGATAATGCTGCAGGAGGGTCATTCATGGACCTTACTTTTATTCAGGCAAGTGATATGCTAGATCGTATGACAAAGCAGAGTAGAGCTTGGCATACCAGGGATTCTGAGGTAGCAAGCTCTACTGTATCTATTGGCATGACTGCAGAACAAAGGCGAAGAGAAGAGGAACATGATCAGGATATAGCGCATATGAAAACGCAGATGGATCTTCTTACCAAGCATTTATTATCAGGGAAGACCAAAAAGGTTAAGGTCGTTGTATCACAGGGAAAAGATGAATCCGATTCTGAGGAAGAAGCTAACTACTTGAATAATCAGGGGGGTTTCCGAGGCAATGCCCAAGGAAACCAAGGTCGGAACTATTATGATAAACCTGGAAACAAAGACTGTGATCAAGGTAGTTGGAAGAATAAAACTGACAGGAGTGTTTTATATGTTCCTCCTGGAAATCGTGAGGCTGTGGCGTCTGGCTCTGGGAAGATGTCCATGGAAGATATGATGGATAAGCTGTTGAAAAGAGTGGAGGCAACCAACACGGGAGAAACTAAGGTAGTAAATGATTTGTCCTCAATGAAGCAATTGGTTGACTCGCATTCCACTGCAATAAAACAATTGGAACAACAAATGAGTCAACTACTAGCGGCATTTAACCAACGAAAGGTCGGCACCTTACCTAGCGACACCGTGCAAAATCCAAGGAATGATGGATCATGTATGGCTATTACTACCAAGAGTGGTAAAGTGTTGGAAAATCCATCCAAAGAAAAGCAGGTGGTTGATAATACAGAAGAGAATGTTATTGATGTAGATTATGATGATTCTGCAGAAGCTGAAAATTAGAATGAGAGCGTTCATGAGAAAACTATTCCCCTTCCACCAGCACCTTTTCCTCAGAGACTGAACAATAAGGATGATGACACTCCTGAAAAGATTGATAATCAGAAGCAAGGTAAAAAATAAGTGGTGGAGAAAACTATTCCCCTTTCACTACCACCTTTTCCTCAGATACTGAAGAAGAAAGCTGATGACACCAGGTTCAGTAAATTCATGACTATGTTGAAGCAGCTGACTATTAATATTCCTTTGGTGGAGGCGCTGGAACATATGCCTGGGTACGCTAAATTCATGAAGGACCTTTTGATGAAGAAGCGGGCAGCAAGCTATGAGCTGGCAGATAATGTTCATCATTGCAGTGCAATTGCCACGAGGTCTTTAGTACAGAAGAAGGCAGATCCTAGTGCTTTCACTATTCCTTGCATGGTGGGATTTATGAATTTTGCTAAGGCGTTGTGCGATTTGGGAGCTAGCATCAATTTAATGCCGCTATCCATTTATAGAAAGTTGGGGTTGGGCGATCCTACACCAACCAATATGAAGCTCGTGATGGCAGATAGGTCGGTAAAACGACCTGTTGGTATCTTATATGATGTATTAGTGAAGGTTTCTACATTCATTTTTCCTGCAGACTTTGTTATTTTGGATTGCGAGGTGGATTCTGAAGTTCCCATAATCTTGGGATGCCATTTCCTCGCAACTGGAAGTGTGCTTATTGATTTAAGAGCTAATGAGCTTTTATTTCAGCTGAATGACAAAGTGGTCCGTTTTGATGTATGCAAATCGATGAAGCATCCTAGAGATATGGATGTAGCTGATGCTTATTATGAGGATGAGAAAGAATTATCTGTAGAGAAGCAGCTTACTGTTGAGCCATTGTCTGTTGTGCTGTTGAATTTTGAGCGTGAGGAGGTTGAAGAATATGAAGAAACTGTTTGTGATCTAACAGGAATAAGGTCCTATTCTCAAGCTCCTAAGAAGCTGGACCTTGATCTCAAGAATCGACCGTCACCAACAGCGAAGACTTCCATTGCAGCCACCAGTGCTAGAATTGAAAGAGCTCCCCAGTCATCTCAAGTATGCATTCTTGGGAAGTGGAACTACACTTCCGGTGATTGTTGCAGCTGATTTAGGTGAATAACACGTAGAGGCTCTCATCTCTGCTCTGAAGAGGTACAAGAGAGCTATTGGTTGGACCATTGATGATATAATTGGTATCCCTCCTGGGATATGTATGCACAAGATTCATCTCGAAGAAGATTGTGTACCTACAATTAAGCATCAGCGTCGTCTAAATCCATTCAGAAAATGATGCACCATATATCTCGATAAAGTCTAAGTAATCAAGATAATTATGTCGTGCCGCGATAATAAATCAAGCGCTACATGGGAGGCAACCCATCGTTTTTAATCATTTTGTTTTACTAGAAGTTGTTTTTGTTAAATAAAAATCCAAAAAAAAGAGTCGAGCCATGACCAAAACTAAGGCACTTGGTGGGAGGCAACCCATCTTTCTAATTGTTTTTGTTGTTTTTGATTAAGTGTAGGTGCAAGGTGTACAAAGGAGGGGATTAATCCCAAAAATTTTGATTTGGAAGTGTGCCATGTTAAAGGTGGTAAGTTAGGAATGAAGGAGCAAAGGCTATCGGTTAGGCATTGCCTATGCAAATCTAGGCAACGAACAAGGCAAGGCCTATGTAATTGCCTATTCTCACTGCCTCAACTAGGCAATAGTAAAGGCAAGGCCTATACAAATCTAGGCAACGAACAAGGCAAGGCCTATGTAATTGTCTATGCTCACTGCCTCAACTAGGCAACGAACAAGGCAAGGCCTATATAAATCTAGGCAAAGCATTAGGCGCCGCCTATGCCCAACTAGGCAATAGCATAGGCGTCGCCTATACCATTGCCTATGCTCACTGTTTCAACTATGCCATAGCATAGGCGCTGCCTATGCCCAACTAGGCCATAGCATAGGCGCCGCCTATGTCCAACTAGGCTTTGCTAACGCCCCGCCTATGCTAAGCATAGGCAAAGCATTAGGCGCCGCCTATTTATGCAATTTTGTCTCCTAGCCCGATTTTTCATGGATCAAACCCGACCCAAGCCTTGGTCTATAAATAAAACTTCAACCTTAGAACAAAATCACATTGTTTGATCAACCTAGGCACCGCCTAAGCTTCTCAAATCTCTCAAAACTTTTCTTTTTGCTCATCTACCCTTGCAAGATCATCTTCCGAATCCATCACCAAGTTCTTCTTTTATATTCCGTAGTTGTTACATTACTACGCTTATAATGGTATTTTAGATTTTAAAGTGGTGTTGATGATTAGAATGTGGTTGATTTGTTATGATACATCTAGTTGAGTGAAATAAATACGTGTGGGTGTTCTTGACTTGGTTCCGACTTGTATTTGATTTTGATACACTGTCATACTTTTGCGGAATCGACATGGTGAAGTTAATTGCATAATCTTCAAAATTGAATGCTTGAATGTTTGAATGACTCGTTCATCGAGATAAAAATCATGATTGAATACAAGCATGAGATGTTATGATTATTTCTCTACAATAACTTGATACGATCTCTATGTAGTAGCCTTGTTCAAAAAGTGCATCAATTCAAACATGAAAGTATAGTCAAGATTAGATGAAATAGAGTTGGAAAGGATAGTTAAGATGACATGAAAGTATGACTGTGCTAAACATTTTGTTGGAACATATCGCCTATCTGTATGTCGATGAAGTCTAAGTAATCGACATCACTCACTTAATTAGTTTGTACCAATAAATTAAGTATGGGGTGGTGCCACTATTGGTTGTTTGTCGATTAAATCTTACGAGATGAGCTAACATAAATCTATTTGTCGATTAAATCTTACGAAATGAGCTAACATGAATCTATTTTAATCTCAGGTAGAATGGCACCAAAAGGACGACAAGAAAAAGAAAAAGTGTCCACCTCACAGAAAGGTCAGAAAAGGGGAACAAAAGAGCAAGCTGAATCCTCCTCGCTGCAAATACCTCGACGCACTTTCGGGATAAAGTGGGTCCTAGAGGAGGAAGGAAAGGAGTGGTATAAGAACAACAAAGTGAAAAAATATGTTCATATGGATTTGATACAAAAGGAAAGTCTAGCGAAGAGAGAACCTCGCATTTTGGCTAAAATCATGGCGCTACATCTTGATTTCATTTTCTGAGATATGGGAGAATGCAATCTTGATCTAACGCGAGAGTTCTATGCCAATTGGTCCCCAAAGATTACCGGAAGTGAAGTGAATATTCGGGGCTAAGTCTTGCAACTGAATGCGGAGTTTTTCAACACTTTTCTGGGTTTTCCATCTGTAGATCCATCACCGCTCAAGGAGCTTTATCACAGACCTCCGTACAGGGCAATCAGACACACACTGTGCGAAACTAGATTAATGGCACGTTGGAATCGTCACAAGGATACCGGTCGGCACAATACCTTCCCGTATACTTCCCTAAACAGAGAAGCTCGTATATGGTTGAGGATAGTCAACTCTTGCCTCATTCCTGGGACACAGTACACAAAGATCACATGAGATAGAGTATGCTTGGTGTACGCTCTAATAACTAATATTCCCATCAACATTGGTGCGGTTATACGATCATCAATGCGTAAGGCTAGGCTGCACAAGAGGTCCCATTTCAGCTTTGGCAATTCGTTGACTGCAATATTAAGGACGGAGCACATTGAAGAGGAACCTGCAGACCATAAGCTTCCGCTCAACCCGAAGAAGGTTGATCTGACAAAGGTTAAAGATCCTGAAACTAGGCATGGCGTCAACCTGACCACTGTAGAAAGACATGCTCGGGATGAAAGTTTCTTTCGCCATCTATATGGCATGACTCGGTTTACCATGATGAGTGGGGGTCGAATTTCGACTGATGCAGAGCTCCAGCAGTTGGATTACGACTACCCGATAAATAAGCATGCGCGGGCTATGTGCGGAGTAGGGGTACATTTTGAGGAACCTCTCGATGATGATGTGTCGACTAATGATGATCGCCAAATGCCAGACTCATACGTGGAGGAGAACTCTGATGACGATGACTCTGATGATGATTCCGATGCAGGGGGTATGACCCCAGACATAGAGGAGGAGTTCGACTAATTAGGTTTTCCTTATTTATTTTCCACTGAGGGCAGTGTGTCCCTTCTAAGTGTGGGGTGCTAGTATTTGTATGCTGTATTTCTTTGCCTACATTTATTCTTGTTTTTGACATTTAGTCGTAGTTAGTAGTTAAATTTTCAAATTTTTTTATTTTTTTTTATTTTGCATGAAATTGTTTTGATAGGCGGCATGGTATTATGACAAGAGTTTGTGCTAAAATCATTACTATTGAGACATTTAGGCTCTAAGTGTGACTCACTGTGTGATAAGTGTGTGGTTTAATTCATTCATCTGTTGGGTCAAGAGTCTATACTGCTCCCAATAAAGTTGACCATGTGCCTTGTGTGTGTGAGGTTGTAGTATATTCTGTGCTGTGACTGATGCTAGAACTTGCCTGGTGTGTGTGTAAAGCGAAATAAAGAGTGTAAGTTTAGGAGATGATTTAGGCATTTCTTTGGCAGCCTGTAATTGTTTACCTTCTTTTTACCTACCTTTGTACATTATCCTAGTTAACCCCCTTTGAGCCTTTAACTATTTTCTTTAACAGCCTTATATGTAGCCTAATCCATTTTTTTCAAGACCATAATTTGATCCAAATTCTTAAGCGTTTTAAATTGTAGAGTCATGTGACAGAATAAGAGGAAAATGGTGAGACTGATGCCTCAGAGTGTATTGGTACTTGAAATTGTTATGAAATAGAGTGGCTATCATAGAGGTGTTTTATGATTTATAAAAAAAAAAAAGAAAAAGAAAAAAAAAGATAGTTGTGTTTATAATTGAATAATAAAATAGGTGAAAAGGGGTGGTAGATGAAAGGAAAGTAGAGCGGTTGTTTAAAAGAGAGTTTTAATGACATAACGTAGTGTATTAAAGCACTTAGGGAACATAGTCACTATTTCTGGCCAAAATAGTCCTACCTGTCCCTTAGCCTACATTACAACCTGTAAAGACCTATTTGATCCTAAGCTTAGCATTCTGATATTAGTAGAGCATTACACTAACGGCAAGCCTATGGTCATCAGTTGCAATATGAGAATTCTTTGTGAGAGTGAGATCAAGGAGAGTCGTATACCCATGTTTCGAAAAATGCAAAACTGTGAGTGATTATGGGTGATATCTTGTGTGAGACACACATGGTTGATGATTGTTGGGTAGTTTTGTATGATTCTTTGTGCCTTAACTAGTGGATACGAATTAACCATCATCACGAGTCTATGTTGGAGGTTGAATTGTTTCTAGTAGTGATCAAGAAAACTACTCTTTGTTAATAATTGTCGTGCATGTCTTGTTGAACATTTTGTGTTGCTACGGTGATATCCTAGTTAGATGTTTGCATGGACGTAATATTTTGTTCGAGGACGAACAAAGCTTTAAGTGTGGGGTGGTGATGTTGGGAGTATTTACATGCCTAAACACCATAATTTACCCATGTTATAGCTAAGTTTTGAGGATAAAATATATAATTCCTGCACTTTTAGTCCATTTTCCTGTAAGTGAGCTAACCTATGTGATTAGCATATTTTTCAGGTATTAATGATGAAGATTTCAACACTTTGTGGACCTTTGGGCAGCAAAGAAAAACTTCACACATGAGGGAAGGCAGCTTTTGGAAGCTTGTGGACTGAATGTGATGCATGGAGAATCTGTCCCGGGCAAAAGCAGTATTTTTAAATACTTAGGGGTGCAGCAGTAACTTAGTAGGACAAGGATGTTATAAAAACCTTATTTGCTGAATTTTTCAGCATTCATTCAATCATTATTCATTCGACACTTTGGACAATTCACGTTACAGATTTTGTAAGAGTTAGACAGAGAAAAACGACTCAGAAAGCAACGGACCAAGAGGAAAAACGTCAACCCCTAGTTGACGCCTAACCCATCTCCATCGCCAAGTTTATTCTAGGTTGTGGTATGATGATTATATCTATTGTGATTTCCGTTGTAATCATGAGTAGCTAAACTTCTCTGTTAGGTTTATGGAAACCTTGTGAGATACTATCTATTGCTATGAGTTTGTGAATTCTTGATGTGTATGCTACTTAGATCATTACTCTCTTCGTTTTAATTAAACTCTCATGGTTGCAAACATAGGGAATATGTCAGTATAACATTAACTTGTTCGATAGAAAAGTTACATGTCTAGAAAAGAGAGCATGACAAGGAAATAGGGCTACCAACCCCTGTTTACACGTTAATGCCTTAACCGGATTAACTTCTTGGAGAATTTGTACCATTAGTTATACACTTTAGGCTCGAGAGAGTTAAAGTGAAATAATCCTTTATGGTTGAGAAACACTAGGATTTACCATTAGAATACGAATCTCTATAAGTGCATGCATGTCTAAATTCCGCATTACTCATAGTTAGTAGATACGTAGAACTCATAAGGTGGACATAACCCTAACTTATTATTCTCTGTGATTAAATCTTACTAAACAAAGAATTCCGTTGTTACTTCAATATTATTAGTTCACGCCATCATCAAATCCCCCCTTTCCGTGGAATTTTCGACCAACAGTCTACTAATAGTTGCAACACTTAGTGACCAAGTATTCCCTGTGGGATTCGACACCCAACCCAATTGGGTTCTATATTTGACAGCGACCGCTTACACTTTCTGACGAGAGCTGTAGTTTGGGCGTTATTAGTCCCCTGGCCCAAAGGTGTAGCATAAGCATAGATAAGATCTCCATTGTGATCTCTAATGATCCCTCCTGCTCCAATCTTACCTGGATTAGTGAGACCGCTGCCATCAGAGTTCAGTTGAACCATATTATATGGTGGTTTGGACTAGTATACAGGTGTTACTTTTGTCCCTTGTCTGCACTTCTAAGCATAAGTCGCCAAGTTGGACCATCCAATAGGCCAAGGGATGTATGGAAACGCAGTATGTAATGAGTGAGATATGTCTTTAAAAATGAGAAATTTAACTCTGGCCAGTTGAGGCTGTTTTCCACCATACTTGAAAGCACATGTATTTTTCCATAGATTCCAATAGATAATAATGGGAAGAGCCTGCATGATCAACTTTTGAGCACTACTACTAGTCTTAGACTTCCACCACTTCAGCAGCAAGTTACTAAGGGAACTTGTATCTTGTATCATACCCAGGGATACAGAGAAAAACTGCTAGATGTGTTTAGCAAATGTTCCATCAACAAATGTATGTGGGATGGTATCCCATCCAGGATTAGAGCAATAACTACAGGTAGCAGGGGAAATACCAAATTGGTGAAGCCTTTTATTTATAGGTAATGTCCTTCTTAGGACTCTCCAAAGTAGGAATGAGCATTTAAAAGGAATCAACCTATGCCAGGTGAGAGTGTTCATCATGGTTTTAGCTTTTTGTTCCCTACTAATCCCCCAGGATAAGGTACAACTAAATTCTCCACTGGTAGTTAGTGTCTACATTGGGAAGTTTGCAACCCCTTCTTGGAATTGGATGTCAAATTTGAGTACAATTTTCAGTAACTGCTAGGGAAAGGTTGTACTTAATTTTTGCATATTCCATGTACCCTCATTTATGAAAGATGCAACCTTAACCTTGTTTGATCTAACTCCATTAGTCCTGTATTTATGAAGAGGCCCCAATCCTGACCAATTATCCCACCAAAAGAGGCATGTACCAGATTTGATTTTCCATAATATATGTTGTTCAACCTTCATCTTGTTTCTCGTCATGGCCCTCCATATCAATGATTGGCCATAACAACCTTTCCTGGCCACAGCATTGACCCTCTGACAGTATTTAGCTAGTAGGAATTCACCCCACAGAGTGTTCTTAGTTCTAAAGATCCACCATTATTTCAACTATAAGTTTTACATCTATCAACAATGTATCTGATACCAATCCCTCCCTCATTAGTAGGAAAACAAAGATTTTTCCAAGATTCCCAGTGATATTTTCTCTTAGTGTCTTTCCATCCCATAAAAAAATCAGCAAACAGGCATACAAGTTGTTTTATAATAGTCTTGGGAGGGATACATGCTGAAAGAGTGTGAATGGGGATTGATTGCAGAACATGTTCACCAATACAGCTTTACCACCATAACTACGCAATCTAGATTGCCAACCTATTATCCTGGAAGCAACTTTACTAACCATCTCAGTATAGTGACTGATCCTTTATCTGCCAATATAAATTGGGCAACCTAGATATGTAATAGGACTGTGTTTCTGCTGGAAACCAGTTTCATCTTTAACCCTTGAGATTGTGGAAGAAAATGCTTGATATAGTAGTATAAAATGACTTTTATCCTTGTTTATTAGTTGGTCAGATACCTCTTCATAAGCTGCCAGAGTGTTCATTAACAATCTCAGAGTTTGCCTCCTTCCAGTAGTGAAAATGATTATATCATCAACAAAACTAAGATGATTAATTTGAGAGCCTTACCATGCCATGTGAAAACCATAGTATTTGGGATGCTGATGTAAACTGTTCAGAGATCTTGACAAAACTTTAACCCCAAGAATAAACAGAGCAGGAGAGAGGGGATCACCTTACTTTAGTCCCCTAGTAGATTGAAAGAAATCATGTCTGGTACCATTTACAAGCACTGAGTACTAGTTATTTGATAGAGTTCTCCATATGAGGTCAATAATTGTCTCACCAAAACCAAATCTCCTCAGAACAAGGCAAGTATAGGACTAAGACACCCTATCATAGGCCTTGTCCATGTCAAGTTTAATAACCACATTACTACCCACCACTGGTTTCTTGATACCACCGATGATTTCCTGGGCAAGCATAATGTTTTCTGCTATATTTCTTTCTTTCACAAAGCCAGATTGATTGCTAGATATGAGAGAGGGAAGGATAGGAGCAATTCTGATATAAATGAGTTTAGAAATAACCTTGTTGGTGAAGTTACTTAGGCTAATAGGTCTATATTCAGAAAGTTTATTAGGGTGAGTAACTTTAGGGAGTAGAACAAAACATGTATGGGAAAAATATTTAGGCAGAGGGTGACCATAGAAGAAGGCCAGTACCACCTACAGAAGATCCTCCCCTATGATATTCCAATAAGATTGGAAAAATTTCCCGTTCATACCATCAGGACCAGCTGCTGAGTGATTGTTCATTGAGAAAACAACAGCCTTTAACTACTCCAGGGTAGGTATTGTCTGCAGTTGTTCATTTTGTTCATCTAAAATCAATCTGGGAATATTGGCTAACATTTCTTCCTGAACATATTCAGCTTTTTCTGTAAATATGCCCTGAAAATATTTATATGCAGCATCAACAATTGCAGCATCCCCTTGAATCCATTCCCCTACCTCATTCTTTATTTTATGTATAAATATTTTCCTTCTTCTTCCCCTGATAAAAGTATGAAAAAACTAGAGTTTGCATCTCCATATTTAAACCAGTGCAATTGGGATTTTTGCCTTAAGATAACATCTTCAACCTTGAGATGTCTGAGGTTTTCAGCCTACAATTTGTGGAACTCTTGTCTATTCCCATATTAGTTATGTAAGATCAACTTCTCCTCAGCCTCCTTGACCTTTTCTTCATAAATTTTCACATTAACATATATGTCACCAAATTCTTCTTTAGACCAATGACTAAGAATTGAAGTTAATCTCTTTAGCTTCTATTGAAATCTCCATATAGGTGTACCTGTACAGGGCTTCTACCAATATCTCTCTATTGTGATGAGAAAAGTGGTGTTATCCACCCAACAGTCTAAAAACTTAAAGTATTTAATGTGAGAGTCCACCCTATCCTGTAACTCCATAAGTAAAGAACAGTGGTCTAAACCTACAGAAGACAGATGAGTAATGGTGGACAAAGGCATTTTCTCCAACTATGCATCAGATACCAATGCTCTATCCAATCTTTTCCAAATTTTGAACTGGATACTTCTAAGATTAGACATGTGAATTTGGGACCATGAAATCCAAGGTCAATTAATCCACAAGCTTCAATCACCCCCAGAAATTCAAAGTTCTACCTCATGTCATAGGGAATACCACCTATTTTTTTGTCAATTTCAGAAATGACATTGAAATCACCAACAATGCACCAAGGTAAAGAAATAGCATACAATTGCACTAATTTATTCCACAAAGGCCTTCTCAAAGCGTCTCTGCATTTAGCATAGACAAAAGTCATGAGGTATTTTTGGATAAGAGCACTATAAGAGACTGAACAAGTGAGTTATTGTTCATCAGTGGTAATGATGTCACTAGACACATCTACATTCCAAAAAACCCATATTTTGCCATTGGGATTGCGGATAGCATGCTCCATCTTGAGTTTTCTTTTAGCTTCATCAAGATGAATATTAATAGAGAATGGTTCCAGAATTGCTATTAAAGACAGTTGGTGAATGATGATGAGTTGCTGAAGTTTCTCCAAGACACCTTGGGTAAAGATACCCCTTACATTCCAAATGAGATGTCTAATCATTTAGTCTAATCACAAAGGCCTGGTGGTATGTCCAGCTCTACTAGACATAGTATGTTTATCCCCTTCTTGGCATTGAGTAAGAATCCCCCGGGAGAAAGTCCCTGCTGGCTATCAAGTTGAGTCACCTCCATAGCATACTCTTCTCGATCCCCTGGATCAAAAACATCATTCAAATTGTCATCAGTATCCCCCATGTGATCCATCTTGCTATCATCCATTTTATCTTCAAACGGAATTACTCTGTACTCATCTTCTAGCTCCTGAAAAGAGTCATGAAGATTTTCCTTGACTGGACTAGCACTATGATGATCCTTATCTTCAGAGGAGAGCACCTGATCAAGAATCCTTGTCTCTTGAGGACCATTTTCTTTGTTAGACAAGACACCTTGGACCATTTCTGGACCTATCACACCCTGTTGTATATCCATATCAAGAATCTCTAAATCAGTTGCACAGTTCAACTATTTTTCCTGATTAGTAATAATTGGCATAGTCCTATTATATCCTCCAAAATTCTCTGTGGTATCAGACACATTGGCCTGTGACACATCTTGGGTAACCTCCTCAGTACTATCAGGACAGTTGTGTTCAGTTCTACCTTAATCTTGTTGGAGAGCAT
Organism: Capsicum baccatum var. pendulum; assembly: GCA_030864225.1. Classification (NCBI taxonomy): domain Eukaryota; kingdom Viridiplantae; phylum Streptophyta; class Magnoliopsida; order Solanales; family Solanaceae; genus Capsicum; species Capsicum baccatum. Next base: position 28,379,791 of record CM061551.1, on the reverse strand, counting down.
TAAAGGCATTGGATGTAGATGGAGCAGCATTATCAAGTTGACCCCCTATATACTTATTTGGAGACCTAGGTTTAAAGATTATTATTTGGTTGTCCCTATTCCTCCTTTTTTGGTTCTATCACTCATTGATAGGTGCTTTGCCTCTATCTGCAATTTGCTGCTATATTTTTCCAGGTGACATCTGCCCCTTTTGACCTGGTTAAGGAACTTCATCATGTTTACTTCCCCCTTGAGGAGCCTTAGCCACCTCATCTCTTTCTTTGATAACATAGGATCTTGCAGTATGCCCTTGATGTTTTTAATAAAAGCAATACTCAGGAATATCTTCATACTTAATGGATTGCCATCTACCTTCTCCATGTTCATCAACATCATATCTCATCCAAACATAGTGGGGTCTATGCTTGACAAGGTCAATCTGCAGTTTGACCTTAGCCACACTACCCCTGGTTTTCTTGTAAGTAGACAAATCAAGAAACAACACCTTGCCAGTAGGGGATAAAAGTGGTGTCACTACCACCAAAAAATAAAAGTGCTATGGGAGCTCAGGCAGGCTAACCCATGCAGGGACCAAAGGGGTTTTTTATTCAGGGTTAAAGGTGGGGTCCACAATTGAATTCTCATCAATTGACCTTGAATTTACATCTTCCCTTTTGACTAGACTGTTGAATGATCATATTCATTATCCATGTCAATGTAAAGATTCCTGAATTAAAGTGAGTAAGTTTGACTTTTCCTTTTAATTCCATTTGCAAAGTAAATTGCCTCCTAATCACCTCCATTTTGGGCATACTATTTTCAAATTTCCCAATCAATGTAAACCTGCATCTTTGTGCTAATTTGATTTTGTAATCCTCAGCTCTAAACACAACCGCTAACAGACCTTGCTTGGTTGTTATTTTTGGAGGATCGATCTGAATAAATTTAGCTTTCATAACCTCTTCTGCTCTCAATTTCATGGATAAAGAATGAGTAACCCTAGTATTGGGGGGATCATGTCCATGACTTGGCTTGGGCCAAACAACAGAATTACTTGGGGCCCCTACCGGTAAAAGGAATTTAGTCCCCGACATGGATATCAAAGGATACACATTAGAATCCTTCTTGCTAAGAACTGGAGGATTCACCTTGTCCATTGATTCACTAGAGAGTTGTGAAGCAGGAGTAGAAAGCTTACCTTGATTGTTAGACATTGGAATCGAATTCACATTTTCAGTTGATAATAGCTCATAATTCACTGTCATAGTTGACACTAACTCTGATTGAATTTGTACTGGATTGGATGTTGAACTCAGTGGATTTGGTTTCTGCATCACCTCCCCCAATTTTCCATGATTTTCTGATAGGGCTTGATTGATTATCGCCTAAGCCCATCAAAACTGTTCTTCTGAAATCCTAGCTGGGAAACCATCCGACTGGTGTACATGGTGAAGGAGATGTGGTAAATGTGTGTGTGGTGTTTTTAGCGGAGACCGGATCCAGGCATGTCGGTCATGTATGGCATTGTACGGCGGTCGGAGAAGCTCCGTCGACGACTGAAAAGCCATTGTAGAAGCTGGAAATGGCGGGAAGTACTTAGCTGTAACCGTCAAGAGAGAGAATTCTAGAGAGATAAAATCTATATGCCATTTGTATGTGGTTATTTAAATGGTTTTATTGTCAGTAGTGGATGCGGGAAATCCCCCCACCTATGCCCAACTCTCAAGTTAGTTATTAACTTTGTGCCAAATTCACTCTGCTTTTCTTCTTAATCTGTACATGTGATGCTTTTATCGAATCTGGAGCCTGAAATCTCTCTCTTATGTTTATTTGGGGTTTGTGGTTTATTTTTCACATACTTGCACTATTTTCTTTGTTGTCCAACTTCTTTGGGTTTTCCCATGTATGTTAGTTCTACCAATTTGCCTCTTCAGACACACAAAAGGTAACAATTGATTACTTTTCAACTATGCAGATACATTTTACAGAATTCCTGCCAAGAAGCTTTGAAGAGTATGGCATGTAGACATGTATAAATGATGTGATCTTGAATATATACAAGATTGCACTTGCCAATCATATACTATATACGTGTAAATAATGTCATTAAGCAAAGAAAATTGTTTCAATATTGGCACGGGCCATCACTACCTAGTGTGTGTATGTATATATATATATATATATGAAAATTTTGTATATTATTATATACCGAATGTATAATATTGTATACCGGATTGTATTTTAGGCTACTGGTTTGTAATGTAAGTTTTGAACTATATTTCTACAATGTAAGTTAGGTATTATATATTTATTTATTTATTTATTGAAATTTTCCCTTAAAAAATTACCTATAATATGCTTTCAGTGTTGTTCATTTTACAGTAAGAGTGAAATTAAAAGGATTGTGCGTCACTTCACCAAAATAATGCATATTTAATCAAGACCTCAAACTAGGGATTTATAGATATTAGAGAAAACTATTACTTAAGGGGTCATTTGGTAAAAAGACAAGTTATATAGGGACAAACACCATAGATATTAGTGAAAATTATAATACAAAGATTAGTAACGTAGATTATATATATAGTGATTAGCATTGTGAAAGAGTAGTAAGATTTGATGAAGCCTAGTCTGTATCACATTAAACCATTTAAAAGATGGAAAAAATGCAGAAGTAGAAAACTTGAGACCATAATGTAAGACCCCGCAAAATCCTCGTCATCTAAATCCCTTAAACGATGCCCAAAGAGTTCCTAGACTTAGAAAATCTAGCTAAGTGTTGGGACTTAGTCATTTCTAGAGCCTCGAAACTTTGAGGATTTTATTACCAACCTTCCCGACCTTCGATAGTTGATATTTTAGCTAATTCAAGATTAGGAAAGTCAATAGGTGTTCCCGAACAAGTTTTGGAATTTTTGCACCACATCTAGACCACGTTTGGTGTCCCAAAATAGTGGACCAACGCGATCCTGGAGCACTGCATCGCCCATCACGTTGGTCAATTTTATTGCAAAAACTGCCAGTCAAAAGTACTAAGGCTTGGCGCAATTATGGCGCGATGCATTGGTATCGCGTCAATGCCATCGACGCGCCGCGTTGCCAATTGCGTTGATGCCATTTTTTTTAGCTTTTAAAATCCGCATCCAAGGGGGAAATTTAGTCTTTTTTCCCCCACTCTCTATCAGTCATAACACGGGATTAAGGTCCTCAAATACCAAAATATAGCCTTCTTCTCTAAGATTCACCAAGAACACTTTCTAGGCTTTCAACCCAAAGTTCAAGAGAACTCAAGATTTAACCGTCACTTTTTAAAATTTCTTCAAGAATCGGAATCCCCAGACCAAGGACATCAAGAAGTTCCACTCAAAGTCGCGAATAAAGTCACAAAAGCGAGAGTTCATTCAAAGTTCACAATCTAAGGTATGTGGGGTTTGAACAAGAACACTTCTTCCATTCTTGTGCCCAAAGCTTTGATTTTATTAAAGATTTCATATTTTTACAAGTGACTTTATATCTAATATACTCTATTTTGAGTTTATGAATTTAGAAATTATTCAAGTCTTGAAATTGAATGTTATCTCAATTAGTTATGCCTTGGATTGAGGATTTATGTAGTGAATTATATTTCTCCATTGAAAATTGATATTTTTAAGTGTTTCCAAAGTTGAAGTCAAGAATTAAACCTTACTATGAAATTTAGATTATTTGAGTATATGTTGATGCTTTAAGTCAAGTATGAGTTGTGATATTTCTTAAAAGCTATGTGTTTAGCATGATTTAATAATCAAGACTTTGATTCTTAAAGAAAGGTTGCTTTTGACCCTAAGCTAAGATAGGAATCCACATTGTTTATGATTTGAAGCAAAGAAAAGCATAATTGGCTTTCATTATACATTAGTGTACTATTTTAAGTTGGATTTTATAAAAATTCTGAGCCTAAGTATAGGAGTAGTATTTAGCACCGAGTTGGGCTTGATTCCAAGGTTTCATGCCTCAGAACTACGAGCCACCTTAGGATGATAATTTACCCCAAATAGTTTAAGAGAGTAATCACTAAAGTTAAGGTTTAATTCCGATGGCAAGGGCAGAACAACTCTCCCCAACGTGGGCAAGATGTTGGACTCCATTCAGCTTACATAGTTTATGTCGGTTAAAATAAACTCCCAAGACCAAGTTCCCAAAGAGTCCCAAAGTTCCATAATCATATGTCTTTGAATTCCTAAAGTTTCAAAAGAAGTTGTTTATTCTCCTTAATATAAAAGTATAAGTTTGAAAGTTATTGTTTTAAGATTCCTTTTTGGTTTACAAGCTTTGAGAATAAGAAGAGAATACAGATTTTTGAATTAAGTGACTCGCGAGATTTATATTACATATTTCAGTGTTCATGACTTATGAGATTTATATTTCGGACTTATTCAAGCTCTGTGAGTCATTCATATTTGCATGCATGGTTTCATAAAGAGTAATGATATTATTTACTTAATTCATAAACCCCCAGATACTCAGCACATCCTCAAAGTACTATCCACATATATGTCTATGTGCTACATTGTCTCATAATGTAGGTTCAGGTGCTCAATCTCAGCAGCGATAGTGATCTTCAAGTACCTCTATCTACATCTTCGCTATTGGTGAGTCCTCATGGTTTGAGGACCTATTTTCTTGATTTCATTCTTTGTAGTAGTTGGTTTATTCCTTTTCAGTTCAGTATGAGTCAGTTGGGGGTTTGTCCCAAAGACTCTCTAGTTCTTAGTAAGTAGAGGCTTATTGGACTGTCAGCTGAAGTTTCCAGATTTTTTAGTGTTTTATTATCTAGATATTTTTCTTCAGTTGCTTCATTTCAGAATGATATAATATAGCATTATTGCTTGGTTTATTCATCCTAAAGTAAGTGTTAGAAGTAGTAGCAGGCTCAAAGGGTTAGCTTAGGGCTACCTGTAGCCTTAAGCATCATGTGATGTTTCAGGATGAGATTTCGAGGTGTTACAAACTTACTATCAGAGCCTAAGGTTTAAAGAGTCCTAGGGACTCTAATAAGTCACGTTATGTAGAGTCTTGATCATCGGTGTGTAGCATGCCACATCTATGAGCAAGAGGCTACAAGACATTTTAGGAAAAAGTATCTCTTTCTTTCATAATCCATCGTGTTTATAGTTATCTCTCTTTGCTATTGATTCATGCTCTTTTATGACAAAAAATTCCTCCCCAAGGAGTTAATGCCCGTAGGAATCATAACCAGCAACCTCAGCCTGTTGATCCCCTGAATGAGAATGTGTCTCATGCTGAGTTCTGGGCAGCTTTTCAGGCATTAGCCCAGGCGGTCACCGCTAATGTTTAGGCCAAGAACCAGGCTGCAGTTCTGCATTATCAAGGAGGTGATTTAGCTGCAGCCAAGATTCAAGATTTTATGAGGATGAATTTGCCAGAGTTCTATGGGTCGAAGGCAGGTGAGGACCCATAGTTGTATCTTGATGAGGTGAAGAAGATCACCCAAGTTATGTATATTTCTGAGGAAGAGAGTGTAGAATTGACATCTTATAGGATGAAAGATGTTGCATATGATTGGGTTGTGATGTGGAGGAAGAGTAGAGGGGATAATGTAGCTCCTATAACTTGGCAAGTGTTTCAGGATGTGTTCCTAGATAAGTTCTTCCTACTTGAGATAAAGGAAACAAAGATTGAGGAATTCATAAACTTAAGGCAAGGCTCTATGATAGTAAAGGAGTATTGCCTCAATTCAACCAGTTATCCAAGTATGCTCCTGATTTGATGGCTGACCACAGAACCAGTATGAGTAAGTTTGTGACTAATGTGTCTGGATTGGTTGTTAAGGAGTGTAGGACTACTATGCTCAATAGAGATATGGATCTTTCCAGACTAATGATGCATGCTCAGCAGATTGAGGTAGATGTGATAAAGGAGAGAGATAGAGTAAAAGGAAACAAGAAGCCTAGATCAGAGCAACATGAGTATAGTCAGACTAGATCCCATGGAGAGAACCATCTGCAGTTTTAGAGCCGCTCGTCTATGCCAGTGCCTTCATTAACTAGTGATCCCACACCTAGAAATAGGAAAAAGCAGGGGAATAAGTCTTATATGCCCAGATCCCAGAATAGTGTGAGTAACAGGCCCAGTTATCCCCCATGTGCTAAGTATGGCAGAACTATCCCGATGAGTGTTTGGCCAAACAGAGAGGTTGTTTTGGTTGTGGCAAGTTGGGCCACAAACTTAGAGAGTGTCCGCATAGTAGGAAGAGGAATAGAGATGTTCGACCCCAGACTCAGGCTACCAGTGCACTAGCCCCTTTAGCCTGTCCAGCCCCTCCTCAGGGTGCTTTATCCAGCACAGCTGGCGGTCAGCACCACAATAAATTCTATACTTTACCATCCCTTTAGGAACAGGAGGATTCTCCAGATGTTGTTACTAGTATGTTCCGTGTCTTTCACTTTGATGTTGATGTGTTGTTGGACCCTGGGTCAAGTTTCTCTTATGTGACCCTATTAGTTGCTATGAATTTTGAGATAAATCCTAAAAAGGTCCCTGAGCCTATCCTAGTTTCTACCCCAGTAGGTGACCCAGTTGTTTCTAAGCAAGTTTATAAAAAGTATCCTATTACTGTTCTTCATAAGGTCATGTTCACTGATTTGATAGAGTTAGATATGGTTGATTTTGATCTTATTCTGGGTATGGACTGGCTTCATTCCTGTTATGTATCTATAGACTGTCATACCCGTGTGTTTAAGTTTTAATTCCCAGATGATCCAGTCTTTGAGTGGTTCAGAAATTTTGTATCTCCTTAAAGTCATTTTATATCCTATCTTAAAGCCAGAAAGTTGATATCCAAAGGTTGCATCTATCATCTAGTTCGAGTTAAAGAAACTAAGACTGAGACTCCAACTATTCAATCAGTCAACATAGTTAATGAGTTTCCTGATGTTTTTCTAGAAGATCTCCCAAGGGTACCTCCTGATAGAGAGATAGAGTTTAAGATTGACTTTATTCCTGATACACAGCCTATTTCTATCCCTCCCTATCGTATGGAACTCGTAGAATATAAGGAGTTGAAATATCAACTCAAAGATCTTCTAGATAAAGGTTTCATAAGGCCCAGTGTTTCTCCTTGGGGTGCACCCATCCTATTCATGCAAAAGAAAGATGGTTCTTTGCGTATATGTATTGACTATCATCATCCTAATAAGGTCACAATTAAGAATAAGTACCCTCTTTTTAGAATTTATGACCTATTTGATCAATTGCAAGGTGAAACTTATTTCTTAAAGATAGACCTTACATCCGGCTATCATCATCTTAAAGTAAGAGAGTGTGATATTCCAAAGACAGCCTTCTAAACCCGCTATGGTCATTTTGAGTTTCTAGTCATGTCTTTTGGGCGAACCAATGCTCCATCAGCTTTCATGGACCTCATGAATCAAGTATTCAAACAGTATCTAGATATATTTGTCATAGTATTTATAAACGATATTCTTTTGTACTCCTGTGGTGAGGATGACCATGCAGACCATCTTACAATTATCCTGCGGACTCTTCGAGATCATCAATTGTTCATCAAATTCAGTAAGTGTGAGTTTTGGATAAGGTCAATAGCCTTTCTAGGTCATATTATTTCAGTCGAAGGCATTAGAGTTGATCCCCAAAAGATAGACGTTGTAAGAAATTGGCCTAGACCTATCTCTCTGACTGATATTAGAAGTTTCTTAGGTCTAGATGGATATTATCGTTGTTCTATCGAAGGTTTCTCTTCTATTGGGTCTCCCATGACCTGATTGACCCAAAAGAAAGTTAAGTTCCTGTAGTCAGATTCCTGTGAGAATAGTTTTCAGGTGTTGAAGACTCGACTCACTTCAACCTCTGTATTAACTTTACCCGATGTACAGATGGTTTTATGGTGTATTATGATGCCTCTAGAGTTGGCCTAGGTTGTGTGTTGATGTAGAAAGGTAAGGTTATAGACTATTCCTCTAGGTAGTTAAAACCACATAAAAAAATTACTCAATCCATGATCTTGAATTAGTTGTTGTGGTTTTTTCTTTGAAAATCTGGAGACACTATCTTTATGGTGTTCATGTCAATATGTTTACTGATCACAAAAGCCTGCAGTATATGTTTACTCAGGGGAAGTTGAATCTTAGAAAGAGAAAATGGTTAGAGTTGCTAAAAGATTATGAGTATGTTATATCATCCGGGCAAGGCCAATGTAGTGGCAGACGCCCTTAGTAGGTTGTCTATGGGTAGTGTGGCTCATGTGGAGAAGGACAAACAAGAATTGGCTCGTAAAGTTCATCGTTTGGCTAGATTGGGTGTTAGTTTGTTTGATTCAGCTGAAGGTAATGTGTGGGTTCAAAGTAGTTCTGAAACCTCCTTAGTTTTGGAACTGAAGGAGAAGCAATACATGGATCCTAGTTAGGTCAAACTGAAGGAGTCAGTTAAGGACCAAAAGGTAGAGGTTTTCTCCTAAGGAGGAGATGGTGTGTTGAGGTTTCAGGGTAGATTATGTGTTTCTTGTGTTGGTGATTTGAGGCAGAAAGTTATGGCTGAAACGCATGGCGCGTGATATTCTATTCATCCCAACGCTACCAAGATGTACCGCGACTTGTGGGAAATCTATTGGTGGAGTGGTATGAAGAAGGATATAGCAGAGTTTGTGGCGAAGTGTACAACTTGTCAACAAGTTAAGGTAGAGCACCAAAGACCTGGTGGTGCAATGCAAGAGTTTGGCATACCCACTTGGAAGTGGGAAGAGGTGAATATAGATTTCGTGACTGGTTTACCCCTTTCGCGTTGTCATCATGATTCTATTTGGGTTCTTTTAGACAGGTTGACTAAGTTAGCACATTTCCTGCCAGTGCATACATCTTATACAGCTGAGGATTATGCTATGTTGTATATCCGAGAGTTAGTCAGATTGCATGGAGTTTCCTTATCTATCATCTCAGATAAGGGTACTCAGTTTACTTCCTAGTTTTGGAGAGATTTTCAGAAAAGTCTTGGTACCCAAGTGTATCTTAGTTCCACCTTTCATCGGCAAACAGATAGCCAGGCTAGAGGACTATCTATACTCTGAAAGATATGTTGAGGGCATGTTCCCTTAATTTTAAAGGATGTTGGGATGGGCATTTGCCATTGATTGAATTTGCGTATAACAATAGTTATCATTCTAACATTCAAATGGCCCCATTTGAGGCTTTTTATGGGAGAAGATATGGATCACCCCTGGTTGGTTTGAAGAGGGTGAGGCTGCTTTGATTGGACCTAATGCAGTATTTGAGGCTATAGAGAAAGTCAAGCTAATTAGAGAGAGATTAAAAATAGCTCAGAGTTGTCAGAAGTCATATACAGATGTAAGGACAAGGGACCTCGAGTTTGAGGTAGGTGATTTGGTATATTTAAAGATTTCACCCATAAAGGGGGTGAAGAGATTTGGCAAGAAGGGGAAGCTTAGTCCCTGTTATATTGGCCCCTATAGAATTCTAAGTCGTATTGGGAAAGTAGATTATGAGGTAGAGTTGCCCACAGATTTGTCATCTGTTCATCCTGTCTTTCACGTCTCCATGCTTAACAAGCACATTAGTGATTCCGTTGTGGTAGATCCTTCAGAGACATTGAACATTCAGAACAGTCTTTCATATGAAGAGATTCCAGCTGAGATCCTAGACCATCAGATTCGTAGACTAAGGAACAAAGAAGTTCTTCTGGTCAAAGTTTTATGGCGAAACCAGTCAGTTCAAGGTGCTACTTGGGAAGTAGAAGTAGATATACGAGCCAAGTACCCCCATCTCTTCTCCATAAGCTCAGATCAAGCTGAAGGTACTATTCTTCCTTAATTCATCTCCTTTTTAACCAAAGATTCAGCAATATAGCTATTCTCATTATGAGTCCATGCATTCTCTGTAAAGTTTATAACGATGTAGAGTAAGTTTAGTAACTTATTTCGGTTTTACATCTTCAGTTTTATCGGTATTCTTAGCCTAACTAGTTACATTCGAGGACGAATGTTCCCAAGGGGGAGATATTGTAAGACCCCGCAAAATCATCGGCGTTTAAATCCCTTAAACGATGTCCAAAGGGTTCCTAGACGTAGAAAATCTAGCTAAGTATTGGGACTTAGTCATTTCTACAGCCTTGAAACTTTGAGGATTTTATTACCAACCTTCCTGGCCTTTGATAGTTGATATTTTAGCTAATTTATGATTAGGAAAGTCAATAGGTGTTCTCAGACAAGTTTCGGAATTTTTGCACCACGTTTTGTGTCCCAAAATAGTAGACCAATGCAATCTTGTTGCGTCGCCCATCGCGTTGATCAATTTTGTTGAAGGAACTGCTAGTTAAAAGTACTAAGGCTTGGCGCGATTATGGCGCGATGCGTCGGTATCGCATCGATTTCATCGATGCGCCATATTGCCAATCGCGTCGATGCCTCATTTTTTTTAGATTTTAAAATCCGGGTCCAAGGGGGTAATTTAGTCATTTTCCCTCACCCTCTAACAGTCATAACAAAGGATTAAGGTCCTAAAATACCAAAATATAGCCTTCTTCTCTAAGATTCACCAAGAACACTTTCTAGGCTTTCAACCCAAAGTTCAAGAGAACTCAAGATTTAACCGTCACTTTTTAAAATTTCTTCAAGAATCGGAATCCCCAGACCAAGGGCATCAAGAATATCCGTTCAAAGTCGCGAATAGAGTCACAAAAGCGATAGTTCATTCAAAGTCCATAATCTAAGGTATGTGAGATTTGAACAAGAACACTTCTTCTGTTCTTGTGCCCAAAGCTTTGATTTTATTAAAGATTTCATATTTTTACAAGTGAGTTTATATCCAATATACTCTATTTTGAGTTTATGAATTTAGAAATTATTCAAGTCTTGAAATTGAATGTTATCTCAATTAGTTATGCCTTGTATTGAGGATTTATGTTGTGAATTGTATTTCCCCATTGAAAATTGATATTTTTAAGTGTTTTCAAAGTTGGAGTCAAGATTTAAACCTTATTATAAAATTTAGATCATTTGAGTATATGTTGATGCTTTAAGTCAAGTATGAGTTGTGATATTTCTTAAAAGATATGTTTTTAGCATGATTTAATAAGCAAGAACTTTGATTCTTAAATAAAGGTTGCTTTTGAACCTAAGCTAAGATAGGAATCCACATTGTTTATGATTTGAAGCAAAGAAAAGCATAATTGGCTTTCATTATACATTAGTGTACTAGTTTAAGGTGGATTTTCTAAGAGTTCTGAGCCTAAGTATGGGAGTAGTATTTAGCACCGAGTTGGGCTTGATTCCAAGGTTTCATGACTCAAAACTACGAGCCACCGTAGGATGATAATTGACCCCAAGTGGGTTAAGATAGTGATCACTAAAGTTAAGATTTTATTCCAATGGCAAGGGTAGAACAACTCTCCCCAATGTGGACAAGATGTTGACTCCATGTCAGCTCACATAGTTTATGTTGGTTAAAAGAAACTCCCAAGACCAAGTTCCCAAAGAGTCCCAAAGTTCCATAATCATAAGTCTTTGAATTCCTAAAGTTTCAAAAGAAGTTCTTTATTCTCCTTAAGATAAAAGTATAAGTTTGAAGGTTATTGTTTTAAGATTCCTTTTTGGTTTACAAGCTTTGAGAATAAGAGGAGAATACAGATTTTTTACCTAAGTATAATGACTCACGAGATTTATATTACATGTTTCATTGTTCATGACTTATGAGATTTATATTTCAGACTTATTCAAGCTATGTGAGTCATTCATATTTTCGTGCATGGTTTCATAAAGAGTAGTGATATTGTTTACTTAATGCATACATCCTCATATACTTAGTACATCATCAAAGTACTGATCCACATATATGTCTGTGTGCTACATTTTCTAATAATGTAGGATTAGATGCTCAGTATCAGTAGCGACAATGATCTCCGAGTACCTCTATCTACATCTTTGTTGTTGGTGAGTCCTTATGGTTCGAGGACATATTTTCCTAATTTCAGTCTTTGTCGTAGTTGGTTTATTCTTTTTCGGTTCAGTACGATTTAGTTAGGGGTTTGTCCCAATGACTCTCTAGTTCTTAGTAAGTAGAGGCTTGTAGAACTGTCAGTTGAAGTTTCCAGATTTTTTAGTGTTTTATTATCCAAATATTGTTCTCTAGTTACTTCGGTTCAGAATGATATAATATTGCATTATTGCTTGGTTTATTCATCCTAAAGTAAGTGTTAGAAGTAGTAGCAGGCTCAAAGGGTTAGCTTAGGGCTACTTATAGCCTTAAGCACCGTGTGACGTTTCGAGATAAGATTTCGAGGCATTACACATAATTAATAGCTTAGGGCTAGTTATAGCCTTAAGCACCGTGTGACGTTTCGAGATGAGATTTCGAGGCATTACACATAATTAATAGCTTCATAGCAACTATTTCATATTTACTTAAAATAGCAACTTGTATTTTGTATTTTAACAAAATGTTGCTATGTAAATACTTATACAAATGGTTTTACTGCCCCCCTTTTTACTCAAATCAGTTGAGCTAAATAAGGCATAATTACCATGAATTAAAATCTTGAGATTCCTTTTCCGTAATTACCTCTTAACTGGCGTAATTTCTGTTACCTTTCAACAACCAAAATCAAAATTCAAATTATCGTTTCACGGTATCGTTTTCACCAAAAAAATCAAAATCAACTTAAGCTTCTTATGTTCATGATCTTTGAAATTTCAAACTAAACCATCACTGTCGTAACAATATTGAATCATAAAATTGATTTCTTATATGAATTTTTCTCAGATTAAAATGATGTTGCTTCAATTCGTTATTTAGTATGTGTTTGTGAATATTTAATATTTTGACCGCTGATACTTAACTTGTAATCTGCTATTAGATGAGCAAATAACCTATTCCCCGAAATGATGTTCGCTGATATTTGTTTTTTCTCTTCTAGAACAAATCTGGCTCCTACGGTCGCGAACTGCATATGCCTTTTATGAAATAATTTGCCATGCTTCTTATTTATTTCATCAAATAAAGCCACGATGGGAAATTTTCTTTCAACACCAAACAATGAATTCACCGATTCAACTATGTTTGACGTCATAATATTATACTTATACAAAAGAATCACTTAGTACAACATCATACTAAACTTGTAACTCAAACAAGACATTAAATTCATAAGAATTTACCTATTTGCCAGATAAAATGCCCGACTCCATCTCTCAAAATTGATATGTTCGAGATGTTGTGCTACCCTGGGATACATATCTCTTATTTTATTGAAATGGTTAAAAAAACTTATCTCAATTATATGTTTTAGCTGCTCTATAAAAAAAGAGTCATGACCCTTTCGTTGTGAAAGTTGTTTCGAATATTATCTCCAAGATTCTTCATGCAACAATCAAAGTGAGTTGAAGTGTAGAAAATTGAACTCATCTTTGGAATACTTGGATGTCTATCCAAAATTTAATACAACTCTTTGGTATCTTCGATGTAGCTTTGCATTTGTTCAAAAAAAACCATTGAGGCATCACATTCCTTGTCCGCTACACAAAAAGCGACAAAAAATATGTGACTCTCTGCATCTTGTGCCACCGCCAATAGAAAAACTCCTCCATACTTGTTCCTCAAGAAAGTCCCATCAATGGCTATGACTTTTCTCAAATGTTGAAAACCAAGTACCATAGGATATAAAAAAGTACTTGAACCTTCCATTTTTATAAACATGCAACGCCGTCTTACTTTTGGGATTAGTAGACTCAAGCATGTAACGATAGGCATTGAGGACTACATATTCGTGCTCTTGTGTCCCCCTAACCAAATCCTTTCCAATCCCCATGGCAGTATATATCTTCCAATAAATAATTGTAACACCTAATTCTGTAAGGAGTTTATTGGCCATATCACTTGTAGAAGGGCCTTTGCCATTGGGGAATCTATTCTGGAAATATTAACCGAGGACCTTTGTTGTAGCGTGAGGATTTTGGCTCGTAATATGCTCCGAACCATATGTGTGATACTTTTCATAAACATTAATGATGAATCTGTCAGAACTTAACTATTTCGCAGCCCTCAACCACCACTTACAATTCGCATTAGCACATCTACATGAAAAGACTTTGCTTGAATTAGTTACCTTTTTTAGTCTGAAATCTTTTTTCAAGCAAGCAATAAAAAAAGAAGTAGATAGCTCTACATTATTCTTGAATGACATGTTTTTGTAAAAGACAGTCTCATCATCTTGATGATTTTCGAACTGTGTTGATTTAGAAGAACCGCCCACCATATTGCTCGTAATAAGAAGCGTAGGTGTTTGATCATCAACTAGAATATTCATGTACACATCATCCAACTTATCATCAAAGATGTCTTGTTGTTCTTCTTCTTCTATATTATTGTTCTCATTCTCTCTCAATTTTTCAGCCACATACACCTTTAACACCGGTCTAGCTGAATCACTAAGATAAGTATGTAGTCGAATCTGATCGATTATCTTAAAAGGTAGTACCCTCTGATTTTCAAAGGAGCTGTGCATGTAGCTGATGATGAGTTCTTCCAGTTGATAATTCAGTCCACAATAGCTGATGATTAAGTTCACAAAATCATCATATTAAACATCACTTTGGACTATCATAGCTATCGTCTCTAGCATTTCACCCTCCTTCCAACGCTATACATATTAATTGTTTTTCTCGATCCATTCACCATGATAATCCACGCCTATTGTTATTGATCCCTACATAAGTGGTACCTAAATAAAGACATTTTTTAAAAAAAGTTAATAAATACATCATAATAAAATTAATAATGATTTTATAGTGTCGTAACATGAACCCCAACAGATGAGCAATCTGTTGCAACATGTGAAAAATATATTGTAATAGGTCAGTGATCTGTTATAACAGATGACTCACTTATTGGGATTCATGTTACGGTACTATAGAACCTGAAGTTGATTCCAACAGATGAGTTATCTGTTATAACAGGTGAATTATATATTGCAACAGATAATATATCTGTTGCAATAGATGACACAGTTGTTGGGATAGATGTTACAATACTGGAGAACCTTTGAAGTTGATTTCAATAGATAAGTGACATGTTGCAATAGATAACTAACCTGTACGACTTACCTGTTGCGACAGACGACATATCTGCTAGAATCGAGTTTAGGTTATGTTAGAACAGGTGGCTAATCAAGTTCAACAGATAACTCATCTATTGCAATAGATAATGCATCTATTTTAATAGATGACCAACCTATTTGATTCATGTTATAGCACTATAGAACCAGAAACATAAATCCAACATATGAGTCTTTCATTACAACAGATAACTTATCTATTGCAATAGATAAGTGATCTATTGAAATAGATGGCTCTTATGTTAGATTTATGTTCAGGTTCTATTCATTGTTGAAAAAATAGCAGTAGTAGTGTACCTAGATGAAAAATTTAACTAAAAATTATAATTTTGTAATGCCCGAGTCTGTACCTTGGACGCTACATGGTGCTTACGACCCCGAAGGACCATAAGCTAACCCATGACTGATATCTATTGTGAGCACTAAATAATATACTGTAATAAATGCAGAATAATAGGCTGAAATTCCATAAGGTTCAAAACATCTGGAATACTAATAAAATATAATAACTGAAATGATATCTAAAAATACTAAATACTATATGAACATCTAGTCTGAAAAGCCTCTAATCTGAACTGTCTGAAAGTGGAGTTGATAGGAAAATCCCCCAACTAACTCCATCTACTAAAATACTGAGTCTACTAAAGTAATAGAAATAAAAGAATATCCTCGATAGATGAGGACTCACTACTAAATCTGATACGCTGGCTGAATATAGATCTATCTATGTGCGGTCAGAAACCTGAGTGTTCGAACCTATGATATAAAACATCATAGCGTAAAGAAAGAGTATGCACCAGTACGTGTAATGTACTGGTATGCTAGATAAGGTAAGGCTAAATGTAAGGGTTCATATGTGTAACACCCCAATTTTCTGAATCAGAACGCTACACGGTGCTTATGACCCCGAAGGACCACAAGCTAACCCATGACTGATATCTGTACCTGTAACTACATAATATACATATAAAATACAGAAACATGAACAAAAAAGGCGTAAGGTTTAATAGTGAATTATAAAATATCTGAAATAAAGTGGTATCACAATGCCAAAATAAAACTGAAAATACTAAAGTCTAAATCTGAAAACTCTATAATCGTCTGAAAGCCTCTAAACTGTCTGAATAAGGAGTTGAAGGAATATGTCTCCAACTAACTCCCTAAACTGAAAATAAACTAAAATATTGGAATAATAAATGTAACGATCATGTCCTCGAAAGATGAGGACTCACTGCTTACTGAACTGCTACTACTAATCTGGAATCTACACCTCAGAACCTATGGTGTAACATAAAAAGAAATCACCATAGCGCAAATGCGTCAGTACAACTAAAGTATTGAGTATACGTGGGGGTAGGCTAAATGCATAGGGTTTATATGCATGAACATGCTGACTAATATGAATGTGAGAATACATACATACATACGTAACTGCTACTGAACTCGTAGAGATACTGACTACTTGAGTTTGAACTCTGACAACATGAGTTTCGTGATACTGAGATACTGAATGACTGATAACACGGATGATTGTATCTAACAGTCCTGGTTCTTGATTTCTACTCTGAAGACTGATACTGAAATTGTAACTGTAATTGTGACTGTATGAGGTAGTAACCTAACTGACATGCCCCGGTACTATATTGGTGGGGTCCAATCTTTGCCCTGATTAGAAGGGTGTCAATACCGTGCCACGGGTAGAGACCTCTACTATGGTCAAGCCTCTCTGACGGGTGATCCTGAACAGGAAATCAAGCCTAAGGCAATATAATAGTCAAGTATAGCTTTAATCTGATGGGTGACTCCTATCCTGCGCTAGCTACGCAGTTCTAGAGTACAGGGATTGCTGCTAATGGCTCCGCCCTTATAATGGGAAAAACCGTCATCCCTGCACTCGCTCGGTGCTAGTCCCTACTCCCAACTGAAAGACTCTAAAAAGATTGACTGCACTGAACTGATTTATAAATTGATTAACTGAGCTGATAATATTTTCTTAGCTGAACTAAGCTGAATTCACTGAGTTTCGTTGACTGACAGAAAAGCTACTTGAGATATGAGGTTTGACTGAGAGTACTAAAACTACTAGGACTACTGAACTACTGAGATTTCTGAGTTTTTTTCAGTCACGTGACTAACTGAAATCTATGGAGCATAGCTTGATTAAGGATGTCTTGAAACATGACACTAGCTCTAGGCACACATCTATAGTTTTTGGGTACAAGTACCCCTAGGACTCGATGGAAGGAAACCGACACACATGACTGACTTGATCATAAGAGTAGAGTCCACAATTCACAATATCATAAGTAAGGATTTCATAATAAGAATGATTCTCAACAAACTATCACATGATCGGGAATGCACACAACATGTATATACTTGTATGGCTTCAATAACATGGTCATTCCATATCACAACAATATCATGAGCATCTCATACAACATATTCAATTCAAGACAATAGCATAGGGATCACGTTGAACATAAACTTAGAACATGGAATAGTCATTTAGGACTTATTATGTCATAAAAGCATGATTTCTATTCCCTTAGGTATTTTCACGAACACCTTACATGCATATCTTAGTCATAGGTGGATTTATCAAGATTATAAATATTCAACCACAAGTTTCACATATTTATACATTAAATACCACCATATCCTCACACAAAACATACAAAGATCCCATCTTAGGCATCATCAAACTCCAACCACATGAACATCAACCACCAACAAAATAAACATCATAATACATAATTTAGAAGATGGTTCTTGAGCTTCATGGATGAAAGGAGTCCATGAATCAACTCACGCATACCTTAGGAGGAAGATTCTTTATGATTGACGAAGGAATTTCCTTGAAATTAGATCTTCAAGCTTAATTATGCAACACTAGTTGTTTTTCTCTTTTAGTGCTCTTGGATGATGAACTTAAGATGTTAGTAGGGTTGTAATGTAATTAGGAACTATATATTTCGTAGGGTTTAGTTTAGGGACGTGTAAGGAGTGTTAAAAGACTTAATTACCCTCAAAATAACTCAAAATGGAGTGTTTAAGTCACTTGAAACCATAAGATATGCGCCACATATGATATCGCATATATTTACATAGGCTCCGTATATGATATCACCTAAATTTACATAGGCGCCGCATATGATATCGCCTATATCTACATAGGCGCCGCATATGCTATCGCCTATATTTACATAGGCGTCGCATATGATATCACCTATATCTACATAGGCTCCACATATGCTATCGCTTATATTTACATAGGCGCCGCATATGCTATCGCATATGCTTTCCAGTGGCCATGTGCGATTGGTTAGGCGACGCACTCTACTTCGCAAAGCCATAACTCCTAGCTCGGGTGTCGGATTTTGATGAAATTGGTATCGTTAGAAAGCTAATTCGATTATCTATAACTTGGTGGGTAGAAATATGAAGAAATACCACATTAACATCGAGTTATACTCGTTCAAATATTACCCTTACGAAATCAAACACTAAAACTTGATGGATTCAAAAACTCTTAGCTTATATTACCTTAAGTGACTTATATGAACATGCTTAACGCATTATAAGCTATATTATCGCTAGGATACTCATTGTAAGTCATGTACTCAAGTATGAATCACAGGATAGGAGATTTCATATGTAGGAAAAATGGTTCGTCTCCTTGCTTAGAAACATACGGGGTATTACAATATGCATGAACAATAACTGACTAAAATAATATAGAGTAACTGAACATGGGAGTACATGGATAATCTGAAACTGCTGTAAATACTAAGTATGTAATATTTGCATATATATATATATATGTATATATATATATATATATATTATAATTGAGCTTTCCTGAAGCTAAGTACTAAGCTCTGATACTGAGTAACTGATAATTTGAGTTACTGATACTGATTGATTGTATCTGACAGTCCTGATTCTGTAGAACTAAACTGAGTTCTATTCTGAAGATTGAAACTAAAATTGTGAGAGGTAATAATCTACCCGACATGACCATTTTCTAAATAGATTTGGGGTCCAACCTATAAGCCCAGTTGGAAGGGCGTCGGTATGGTGCCTAGGTAAAGATACTGAAGATTCACCCTCTACTGGCAGGTGCCCTGAATGAGAATGGTGGTACCCTCTACTTTCAGGTAAAGCACCTTACCAACCCTCAACTAATAGGTTAGTGTATCAACCTACGTTGACTACGAAGTTCTGGAATACAAGGATTGCTTCTAAGGATCACACCCTCTACTGGCAGGTGAGTCCTCATCCTTGGGCTCACTCGATGCTGAATCCTACCCCCAACTAAAAAATACTGAACTGATTATACTAAACTGAACTGGACTGATATTGAGTTTACTGAGTTTTTCTGAGTTCTGTAACTGACTGAGTTCTACTGAGTTCTGTAACTGACTGAGGGTACTACTGATTATGACATAACTAATACTATTCTGTAACTGACACTGGCTCTAGGCAAACAACTAAATTGTCGAGTATTAAATACCCCCAAGACTCGATAGCATGAAAAGTAAAGCATCACATGATCTTGCAAAGTATAACAATGTACACATGTTCATATTTCATCTATAGAGACATTTTATCAAACACTTGTAGGGCATAAGCTTATATATGTACTAACATGTCATGATTTCATCACTTTATTCACATGGACATCTATCAAACACTTGGGGAGCACAACTTCATGCAAATAATCATGGTTAACATATAAGCATGGCAATTACAATGTCCAAACTTGCAATTTCATGGGTTTAACATGCAATTCATATAATTCCCCCTAAATACTATCCTATTTTCATGAATCTTATCATAATCATAGATTGAAAATACCAAATTAACATCATAGACACATTAATCACTTTGTAAATTCAAGGGTTTATCAAGATAATCACATTTCATCACATATGCTATTCAATTTCATGCGACTTGCACTTAAATCATGGATTGAAATCCAACTAACATCATGAACATGAATTCAATTCAATTTAAACATGGAAGTTCATAATTCAATAATCTTATAGTTTGAAAATAGATTCGTGGACTCTATAGTTGAAAGGGACCCATAGATGAACACCTAACATACCTGAGAGGATTAATCCTTGGAGGTTCTTGCAGGATTTCTTGAGTTTTGACCTTGGTTCTTGAAGCTAGGGTTTTGTATCTTGAGAGAGAATATTTTAAGTCTTGATAGAAAGTGAGAGATAATAAGATAATGGGTTATTTAGGGTTTAAATTTTGTATTTAGACTGATTAGGGGCATGAAAAAATACCAAACTACCCCTGGGAAGTGTATTAAAAATCATCACTGGAAATCCGATTTTGGATGCCGGTGCGACGCGGTGCAATCGCATCAGCTCACTGTAAAATAGACAGCTGGGAAAATGCACGGTGCCGCAATGCGGTGGTATAGCATTGCCACTTTGGATGAGACCTGGAAGTTCACCGCAACGCGGTGACATAACATTGGAACACTGGAATAGGACAATTCTGAACTGAGCCTATGGAGGACGCGCCAATATCGTGATGGAGCACTGGATTTTTCAATTATCATTTGGTCATGCTCCGCGATGCGTTGGGTGATAAATTGGCACACTGCTTTACTAAAAATGCTATAACTCTTCACTCGAGTATCGAATTTGGGCGAATTTTATATCGTTGGAAAGCTAATTCAATTTCCAAAGTAATGGCAGGCTCTAAACTGTAAAATACGAAGTATTTCAAAAATTTTATATTGGATGACTCATGTACTGAGATTTAATTTAAGTTAGGGAAATACGGGGTATTACAATATCTCCCCCTTGAAAACATTCATCCTCGAATGAGACTGATTAAGCTGAGAAATACTGATAGACTGAATTTACACACTGACATAAACAACTGAAGCATGACTACATGACTGAACTACTGACAAGCTGAGTTTTCATACTGAACATGCATATCTGATGCATGGAATACATGACTGAAGCTACTGATAAACTAAATTTTCATACTGGACATGCATATTTGATGCATGAGTAAATGACTAAACTGATTCATGAATGCACGATTGAATATGCAATGATAATGGACACCAAGTTTATAACTATGTCTAAACATGGAACGGAGTAACTATAAGGAAGATTGTTACCTTAAGCTGAGAATACTGATGAACCTAAGATCATTTACTGAACTTGCATGAATGGAAACATGAGAACATAACTAAGTCTGAACATGAGACATGAACTGAGTATCATGAATTGAACTGATTTCTTGAATACATGGTTTGCGGTTGAGATTGGGACTTGAGGGTCAACTTATGAGTACCCACTACTCCAAACTGGATTTATTACGTGAAGAGAAAATGAAAGGTTTAGATCATAAAAAATCGAGGTTTATAGTGCATTTTCCCCTTGGGATATTATGTCGGCAGAGATACTAAGGAAAAGCTGAGACGATGCAAGGGGCACCTACAAACTGAATCGTGACTAAATATTTAGGATCTGAAATTGAGGCACGATACATGAACTGAGCTAAACACGCAACTACCTAGTTTCTCTTTCTTAGAATAGTTACATTCATGAGACTTCAGATAGTGCGACTAGATGGAAATATGGGAAACCAAACCATACAAACTTATCCGCCTGACTGTGAAACCGAAGTACTGGCTTTACGGACTAACTCATGCTAATTATACTCGGCTGGAGCATTTCTATGACACTCTTTCTATAGAGTTCTAGTGACTTTAGGGAGCAAGGAGTCTTGGCATGGGCTGAATAAAACATCTGAATAAGAAATCACATCCTAGCTAAAATTCTATAATACGAGGCGAGTCCTACAAAACATCATCTAAGATAGAGTGACTAAGCCTTATACACTGCAACTACCAATTTTCAAGCTTAGACATATTCCTCGAGTAGTCTCTCAATTATACTCTCTACCTTAGTACAGTACTTTACCTGAGACTACTGAAAATATTCACATGGGCGCTGAGCACGAATGCATAAACATACTAACTTACCCGATTAACTGAATGATTGATAGTTGAATAATATTGAACTGTACTTAGTATGGACTAAAATTGTAGAGTATTATGCATATGAGGTAAGTACTGACTGAGCAAAATAAGATACTGAGCATGAGTGCATGTAAACTGTATTATCTGAGAATGTTGTACCAAGCGTATAACATGATTCTGAAATACTAATAATGGAATAACAGATAATTGTACGCTATGGTCAAGCAAACCTGAGACTGAACTAAGTTTTGAACTGAATGCTGAACTGAGATTGTAACTGGGTTTTGATAACTACATAATGGAGGCTGACATAAATTGAGGATCTAAATAGACACTCACACTCTGCTTCTCTCAACTTCTCATCTCATACAAAAATTTAATCTCCCATCCCTCCATCAACTAAATACAACTTCTTGCTAGCCATTTACTTGCACACTAACCTGATATTCAAGCCTATCTTTATAACTACAGCCTCGTGTAACAAGTATGCAAAAATCTTTCCTTAACATAAAATATTTGCTCTGTCCCACCTAAGTAAACGCTCATCATTACATTAGTTCATAGGGAGATTTCACTGAAAGGCTAAAACATGAGGACCTGAAGCATGAATGGATATTATACCAAACTTCACACATGACTGAAGCTTGAGGAATGGAATATCGACATCATGGATTTACCAAGAGGTCTAAACTAAGGATATACAGACATAGTATGAATTTAACTGATCATTAGAAGCATAGCATGAGTCATGGGAATTGAGCATATTGTAAAGCATGACATGAGTACATAAGTCATGAGCTGCATAACCTGAGTTTGGGGTTTCTGCACTTATGGGACATGATTCATAATACTAAGTGAACTGGAACTCCTTATACTAGGAACTAGAATCGTACATGATTTTATATAATGTGCACGAATATGAGCTAATGATCATAGAGCCGACATGTAAGGCATGAGCAGATATCCTGATAACTAAAGTACAAAACTTTACACTAAGGTAAAGATGGGTTGAGCACCAACCTCTCCCACTGCTTTTCCATGCATACTGACATTACTACTAAAATCTAAAAGTCTACTTTATTACTTGTCCTACCATCTTCCCCTTAGCTTAAAGTCGTTATCCTAAGTTTGTGAATAACTTAATAAACTCTAAGTCAAACTGAAATCACTTACTCTAGATCCTGAGATATAACAGTACTCATAAACACTAAACTCACTCTGAAGGACTACACCTGATAATGGAAGGTCCACCGCTAGTACTTCCTTTTGATACATAATTCTTAGCTTTCTATTGCCCCGACAATCATCATATAACAACCTTAACACTGACTATCTTAGAATTCGTAACTCTTCTTTCTACTAGTTCAATCTAGAGATTCAAACTTAGATCAACTGAAACTGAGGTACTACCCCTTCATTCAAGGAATGGTTCATTTAGAAACTAAAAATAAACTATTCTATTTCTACAATCAACTGAGGCAAAGCATGAATGGAGCCAATCTATACCGAGAATGACGTCGAAAGCTATCATCTCTAATTTTACTAAGTTTGCTGAAGTGACTTTTTGAGATATTATAACCGGACAATTTTTGTATATCCATCGGGCTATGATAAACTGACCTACTGGGGTAGAGACTGCGAATAGTTCTATTAAGATTTTTAGTTTGACTTTAGAGTCAACTACTATGTAAGGAGTTATAAAAGACAAGGAAGCTCCTGGATCTAATAAGGCATAAATATGTAATGGAAGATCTGTAACGTACCAGTGACCACATCAGGAGGACTTTCCTGATATTGTCTGTACTGAAGTGCATAAATCCTATTTGGTCATTGCCCACTGGTGGCACTGAAAGTGGCACCCTAATGATTCGAACGATTGGATTGAGCTGAAAGATGGTTGGACTGACCCTGTTGGTGCAAATCCCTTCCCCTCTAAGCCAATACTCTACACTCCCACGTCCTATAGCCTGGATTACCACATCAAAAACATACATCACTGCCATCTCTACACATTTCCTTATGATTCTTACCATATTTTCCGCAAAGCAAATGGGTACGACTACTGCTCACACTACCTAGGGTTTTGGAGCTTGGTGCCCCATCCAGATGGTTATTTTTGGACTTTGGTACTGGCACCCTGACTGAAAGCAGAACTAGGGCTGAGGATCTCTGATGGAACTGAGAGCGGTTACTACCCCCTGATCTTATCTTAAAATCATTTGTTCTAGCCCTCTTATTTTTTCTATGCTCTCCTCCCTCACTGTGCTAAGTGAAAGTTAAAAACCTAGATAGGACAACAGTCGGCAAATTATTTTGAGCAATTACTGAATAATTTAAGGTAGTCAAAGCAGCTCTAAATTTAGCGTGAGAGACATGCTCATGCAGGGGATCTGCCTGAACGGGCAAAGAATTTAGCTGGTTTTCATTACTTTTTCCATTAGCTTCTCTAGGTGGCATGTTCTGAAAGCATAAGGAAGAGATGAATTAGACTGAGAGTTTAACTTAAGCTCATTCTCACTCGCACGACATGAATACTGAAAGAAGGAAAACTTTTCCTAAAACATTTCATAGCCTCATGTCCATAAGTGTGGCGCGCTACACACCCATGCACAAAACTCTACGCGATGCGGCTTTAGGACTTCCTAGGACACTGTTGAACCTTAGGCTCTGATACCAAGTTTGTAACGCCCCGAGTCTGTACCCCGGATGCTAAATAGTGCTTACGACCCCGAAGGACCATAAGTTAACCCATGACTGATATCTATTGTGAGCACTGAATAATATACTGTAATAAATTCAAAATAATAAGCTAAAATACCATAAGGTTCAAAATTTTTGGAATACTAATAAAATATAATATCTGCAATGACATCTAAAAATACTGAATACTGTCTGAACATCTAGTCTGAAAAGCCTCTAATTTGAACTGTATGAAAGTGGAGTTGATGGGACAATCCCCCAACTAACTCCATCCAATCTACTGATTGGTTGTATCTGGCAGACCTGATTCTGTAGAAATGAACTGAGTTCTATTCTGAAGACTGAAACTGTGGGGGTAATCATCTAATTGATATGCCCCTTTTCTAATAGATTTGGCGTCCAACTTATAACCCTAGTTGGAAGGGTGTCAGTACTGTGCCATGGGTAAAGACACTAAAGAGTCACTCTCTACTGGTAGGTGCCCTGAACGAGAACGGTGGTACCCTCTACTGGCAGGTAAAGCACCTCATCAACCCTTAACTACCAGGTTAATATCTCAACCTACGCTGGCTACGTAGTTCTGGAATGCAAGTATTGCTTCTAAGGATCATACCCTCTACTGGCAGGTGATTCCCCATCCTTGGGCTCACTCGGTAATGAATCCTAATCCCATCTAAAAACACTGAACTGATTATATTAAATTGAACTGGACTGATACTGAGTTTTCCTGAGTTCTGTAACTGACTGAGTTCTACTGAGTTCTGTAACTGACTGAGGGTACTACTGATCGTGACATAACTGATACTATTCTATAACTAACACAAGCTCTTGAAAAATAGCTAAATTGTCGAGTATTAAATACCCCCAGGACTCGATAGTATGAAAAGTAAAGCATCACATGATCTTGCAAAGCATAACAATGTACACAGGTTCATATTTCATCTATAGAGACATTTTATCAAACACTTGTAGGGCATAAGCTTGTACATATACTAACATGTCATGATTTCATCACTTTATTCACATGGACATTCTATCAAACACTTGGGGAGCACAACTTCATGCACATAATCATGGTTAACATATAAGCATGGCAATTACAATGCCCAAACTTGCAATTTCATTGGTTTAACATGCAATTCATATAATTCCCCCTAATTACTATCCTATTTTCATGAATCTTATCATAATAATGGATTGAAAATACCAAATTAACATCATAGACACATTAATCACTTTGTAAATTCAACGGTTTATCAAGATAATCACATATTCATCACACATGTTATTCAATTTCATGCGGCTTGCACTTAAATCATGGATTGAAACCCAACTAACATCATGAACATGAATTCAAGTTAATTCAAACATGAAAGTTCATAATTCAGCAATCTTGTAGTTTGAAAATGAATTTGTAGACTCTATGGTTGAAAGGGACCCATAGATAAACACCTAACATACCTGAGAGGATTAATCCTTGGGAGTTCTTGGAGGAATTCTTGAGTTTTGACCTTGGTTCTTGAAGCTAGGGTTTTGTATCTTGAGAGGGAATATTTTAAGTCTTGAGAGAAAGTGAGAGATAATAAGATAATGGGTTATTCAGGGTTTAAATTTCGTGTTTAGACTGATTAGGGTCATGGAAAAATACCAAACTACCCCTGGGAAGTGTATTAAAAATCATCGCTAGAAACTCGATTTTGCATGCCGGTACGACATAGTACAATCGCGCTGGCTCACTGAAAAATGGACAACTAGAAAAATGCACGGTGTCGCGATGCGATGGTATCGTGTTGTCACTTTTAATAAGACCTGGAAGTTCACCACAATACGGTAACATCACGTTGGAACACTGGAATAGGAAAATTCTGAATTGAGCCTATAGAGCGATGTGCCAATATCATGGTAGAGCACTGTATTTGACAATTGTCATTTGGTCATGCTCCGCGACGCATTGGGTGCCAAATTAGCACACTGCTTTACTAAAAATGCTATAACTCTTCACGCGGGTATCAGATTTGGGCAAATTTTATATCGTTGGAAAGCTAATTCAATTTCCTACGCAATGGCAGGCTCTAAACTGAAAAATACTGAGTATTTCAAAATTTTTATATCGAATGACTCATGTACTGAAAGTTAATTTAAGTTAGAAAAATATGGGGTATTACAATTTTACTTACCAAAGTCACCTATGAAGTAATGTCAAAGTGATGTACGAAAGAAAATTTGACCTAAACAATTAGTCAAGTAGCAGAAGTAACGGTAACAACAACAAAAATGGTCAACAAGAAGAAGATGAAGATGATAATGAAGAAAAAAATGGTGATAATGAAGCAGAAGATGAATAAAGCAGCAACAACAATAAACAACAAAAATCACGAAGAGAGAGAAAAAACAACAATGGATGAGAAGAGAGAGAAATTCGTGTTTTTTTCCTCCATTTTTTGTTATATTAGGTTAATATTTGGATGAAAGTGTAATTTAAAAAACTTGTGAGTTATTCTCAAATTTTTCAACTTTCTTAATTCATAATAAGTAATTGCACCTACACTCAATTATTAAAACTCGAGTCACCTACACTCAATTATTAAAACTTGAGTCACCTACACCTCATTTTGAAATTCTTTTGTCACTTTTAACTCAAAAGGTCGAGTTTCATGAGTTACAATTGTTTTTACTTTTTTACGTGTTGTGGTGGAAGATGAAATAATATTAGGAGAAAGGACAGAAACGACACTCCAAATTAAACTATTTTTACGAAAATGGACATGGAATTTAAATTTCGCTTTCTAGTCATTTCAATTTGTTGGCTTGTTCTATATCATTTCTACGCACCATCTATACAGTTTCTATATATTATATATATAAATATTCTATACGAAAATTATACAATTTTGATATACAATTTATACAATAATTGTATATTTTTTTTACACATTTTATACAATAATTATATAATTTTTATACACTTTCTATATATATTGTATACATATACATATTTATAGAACTATATAATTTCTATACATATATCTTATATGGATAAATATTCTATATAAAAAGTATACCATTTTTATATAATTATATTTAATTATTATTTGTAAGCAATTAAAAAAAAGCAGAATATTTTTCAATTAAAAAATTTATAGCAAAAATGAAATATTTTTAAAAGAGCTGAATGGCTCAAGTTGAAAACTATATCAGTATTGTATATGAATTTTATCAGTATTGTATATGGACTATATCTAAACTACATGGCCAAAAATGACCCAAATTGAGAAAGAATAGGAAATGGCCATAAAGTGAGATTCTTTTTCCCGACTAGACATTTTTTGTCCATATGCCCAAACTTAGGCTATTTTAAAAAAAAAAAAAAAGGCTACAGAATGTCTTTTTTCCATAATTACTACTATTAATATGAGTGAAGAAGCAGGCAGCTCTTCGTCAACATGCCTGCTTCTTCACCTGCTTCAGCTGCTCCGTGATTTTACTATATTTTTCCTAATTAATTATTTTAAGTTATTTATATAAAAAAATTAATAATACTTAATTAAAAAAGGGTAAAATAGATATTTATGACATGTCTGTTTCAGCTGCTTCAATCGTAGTTTTATTATGTCACCTCAAATTAATTATTATAAGTCATCTAGGTATTAAAAAATTAATAATATTTAATAAATAATAAAATAAATATAAATGATAAATTAATTCTTGATGTTTTAAATTAATAGGACATCTTATATGAGACTCATTTACAAAAATTTACAAGTATATTTGCTCCATGATTTTACTATATTACCCCTAATTAATTATTGTAAGACATTTACATATAATAAAATTAATAATATTTAATAAAAAAAAAGGGTAAAATAGACATTTATGACATGTCTACTTCAGCTGCTTCAACCATAATTTTACTACATCACCCCTAATTAATTATTATAAGTCATTTAGGTATTAAAAATTTAATAATATTTAATAAAAATAAAATGATAAATCAATTCTGTATGTTTTAAATTGCCTGCTCCTTCAGCTGCTCCGTAATTCTATTATATTATCTCTAATTAATTATTTTAAGTCATTTATATATAAGAAAATTAATAATACTTAATTAAAAAATAATAATAAAAAATACATTTATAATATGTCTGTTTCAGCTGCTTCAATCGTAGTTTTATTATATCACCTCAAATTAATTATTATATGTCATCTAGGTATTAAAAAATTAATAATATTTAATAAATAATAAAATAGATATAAATGATAAATTAGTTCTTGATGTTTTAAATTAATAGGACATCTTATATAAGACTCATTTACAAAAATTTACAAGTATGTTTGCTCCATTATTTTACTATATTACTTCTAATTAATTATTGTAAGACATTTACATATAAGAAAATTAATAATATTTAATAAAAGGGGTAAAATAGATATTTATGACATGTCTACTTCAGCTTTTTCAATCATAATTTTACAATATCACCCCTAATTAATTATTATAAGTCATTTAGGTATTAAAAATTTAATAATATTTAATAAAATTGACATTAAATGATAAATTAATTCTTGATGTTTTAAAATAACATGACATCTTATATGAGACTCATTTAAAAAATTTTCACTAATATTATAGTAATTTTGCTATATCACTTTTAATTAGGTATTATAAGTCATTTAGAACATAGCCGCTTCGCTGCTTCAATCATAAAATTTGGTTGACGCTCAAATTTATTTCAGTGCTACTTAAATTGGAATAGAAGAAAAAGTATTATAAATCGTAATAATTAAAAACTTAAATTATTTTAAGAATATAATTGACTATCAATGCCACAAAATATGAATAAGGAGAGTAACATATGTTATTTGAAAATTACGTAAAAAAATATTATAAATTACAATAGCTAACAATTTAAAATATTTAAAAACATATTAAGAATCTGATTGATTATCTAAATTATATTTATGTCACATAAATTCGGGATAGTTTTGACATTTTATAATTTGCATGTTTTATAGTTGCAATAAAGCAACATAAATTATTTGAAACTACATTAAAAGATACTAAAATCACAAAGATTAACAATTTAAAATATTTAAGAAAATGTATTAGTGAAAAAAAATCGATTGACTCACTAAATTCTAAAATTGGGACAAAATGATTAACATAAATTACCAAATTACATAAATGAGGGATGGCCTTGGCTCAGCGGTAAGCTTGCTTACCGTGGTGTGCCAGGGTCGAGGGTTCGAAACGCCCCTCCAGCAAAGCTGGGGTGAGGGCGCGTAGGTCAGGCCCGGAGTGATCCTCCCCTCCCCGACACCTACGGAGTAGGTATGAACCGGGTCGTCCCTTTTACCAAATTACATAAAAGATTCTATAAATCACAATGATTAACAACTTAAATTATTTAAAAATTTATATTAAAAAAAATTAATTGACACTCCAAATGTTATTTGTGCTACATAAATTAAGATAACATAAATAATATATGTTGAACCCGTACTGACACGGGCTACAGTATCTAGTATTACTCAGACTCACATGAAAATACTGGATTACTAAACCATATGATAATTAATGACCATTCTATTTTTATGCAATTCTCTCTTTTAGAAAACGTAGCCCCATCTTTCTGCTCTGCTGTCTGCTGTGTTCAATATTCCTGTACCTTTCTTCTTTTTTATATTGATTATTATTAATTAATATTTCCTATGTCCTTTTCATATGACTCATTATTACTTAGCTAAATGATTAAGAAGTCATACCATACATATCTATAATCTATAATCTATAATATATTAAAAATATGAAGATTCTTAGAAAAGTAATTTAAATTTTTTGTCCATTAAAAGTCTTCGCTTTAAGTAAAATCGTCATTTTGCTATATATTTTAATACTTTAAGAATAATAATTTAAAATTTTATATAAAATTTTTCCTTATTTAAATTGTATAACTAAAATTTAGGCGCTCGAAATTAATTAGAATTTTACCTTTTATTAATTCTTTTCTTAGTAAAACACATGAATTATATAGTATTAACTTCATAATACACGTATGTTTTACTTATTTTTTTCACTTATTCTATCATTATATTTATAATATTTAAAAGAAAAGAATCCTAAAATATATGATAAAAGAAAAAAAAAATATTTTGTCAATAAATTAAAAAGTCCTAAAATATATGAAAAGAAAGGAAAATATATGGTAAAAGTTATTTTTAGACATGCACAAAAGAGATATAAGAAATATTATAAAGTTTTTACCTATGATTTTGAGGATTTAATAACATATTTAGTCGATTTTTTTATACTAATTTAAAGATTTATTTGGTCTTTCCAAACAAATTGATCCAATTCAAAATTGAATTCGTGATGTCCTCAATCAAAATCCTTAAAGATTCTTCCAAAAAAATCATTTATTCTTCAAATAGAATTGAATAAGATATTTTAAGACTCTAAGTTAATTTTAGTAAGATATAAAATATATTGTGTACATATTTTTTAATGAGTAGTATTCCTTAAATTTAGCATCATAGCTACAACTTTCTTGCTCAAGTTAATTTTTACAAGAATACATATTAAGATAATGCTCCTGCTCTTCTTCTCCCTTAGTGCTTCTCTTTTCTCTAATAATTTTTTTGATTGTTATTTTTTTTTTTTTTTGTATAATTTATGATTATGTTGTCGAAATTTAACTCTCAATTCACTTATTTTTACTTTTCAGTATTGGTTTCTTTTATAGGATAAATATATCTCATAATTATTTTTTCACATATACTGCTATATTTATGGTCTTTACACACCATCAAAATTTTGCTATTGGGCTTTGATTATATTCGACGAAAAATCAGTAGCAAAATAACATAATGTACCTTAAAAAATTTTATTTGTCGGATGTATATCTTTTATTTATGCGTTGGATGAAAATATCTCGATGTTATCTTCACTGTAAGTGATGTGCTATTTGTTATGTATGAAAGTATATCATTGAACAATTGGGTATGCGGATTGATGATTCATAATAATCTAATCAGTGTTATGCAAATAAAGAGATGCACCACACATATGAGATTGTATTGAAAATTATAATGATGTGTTATTTGTTATGTATGAAAGTATATCATTGAATAATTGGGTATGCGGATTGATGATTCGTAATAATCTGATCAGTGTTATGCAAATAAAGAGATGCACTACACATATGAGATTGTATTGAAAATTATCTTCAAATTGAAGACATAACTATTGAATCATAATATTTGGAAGTTCATCGATTTTCTATCGAAAATAGTCTCTCTACCCTATAAAGTAATAAGGTATGCATTCTATCCTTTACACACTACGCATATATGAGATTATATTGAAAATTTTCTTTAGATTGAAGGTATAACTATTAAAACATATTTTTGTAAGTTTGTCACATGTTTTTGTTGTTCTTCTATTATATCACATGTTAAATGATTGCAACATTACCAACCTTTGAGCTGAGAGCCTCTTGAAAACAATCTTTCTATCCTACAAAGATAGTGATAAGGTATGTATTCTATCCTACATAGACTCCACATATGAGATTCTATTAAAAATTACCTTAAGATTGAATGTATAACTGTTTGAATCATAGTTTTATGAGTTTACCGAAGGTCTACCTAAAGCAGTCTCTCTATCCTAAAAAGATAGTGATAAGGAATGCATTCTATCCTCCACAGACTACACATATGAGATTATATTGAAAATCTTTCTTTTATCAATTAGGAACCGTGTGAGATGAAAGTCTTATGCACGGTTTTGAATCAGAGAAAGAAGTGAGAATCCTCTTTTTGAACTTTTTGTTTTTCATTAAAAATCTCTGCTTTAGACAAAATTATTTTTTCACTATTTTTTCCTAATATTTAAGAGTTGAAAATTAATTAAATATATATATGGTAAAACCTTTTCTTATTAGAAGCTATCAAAATTAATGACCACTAATATTTTTCTCATTAAAGCATATTATTTAAAATAAGAATGATATACCAGAGCTTATCATTTGTTCATAATTGAAACACTTACATATCATTAAATTTTAGAAGAGAATTCATATAAAATTAGAATGACTAACCAATTTCTCGTGATGGAATGTAGCGATTCAAAGAATCTGATAAAAAATATAAATAAGTCAATGTTATATATATTATATTATATTAAAAGTGGAATGACCTTTAGAAAAGTGATTTGAATATTTTGTCCTTTATTAAAAATCTCGCTTTAGATAAAATCGACTTTTTACCTTTTTTACTTAAATTATTAAAATATTAAATATTAAATATAATAAATATATTCAAAATTAAATGGAGAAGATTTTCTTATTATAGTTAAATTCTAAAC
The DNA here is from genome assembly GCA_030864225.1 of Capsicum baccatum var. pendulum. Lineage (NCBI taxonomy): Eukaryota > Viridiplantae > Streptophyta > Magnoliopsida > Solanales > Solanaceae > Capsicum > Capsicum baccatum. The sequence goes on along the minus strand of CM061551.1, from coordinate 28,346,588 downwards.
TTATGATAATTTTTATTTATAGTATTTTCCCCCCTTAAACTCTCCAATAAGTCCAAAAAAAATAGGTTCCTTCATCGTAGTAGCTAATAGGACTCCTTATAAGATTTGTAATCCATGAGATTTTTAGGAATCTTTATTATTTCTTTTTTAGTAGATGATAAAACATCTGCTCTTCTTTGTCTTGCTTTGCTCCGTTCTTAATTAGTTTTCCTTATCAATAATTCATGTTTGTTCGTTTTATAAAGTTATTAGATATTCTTATTTTCTCCAAACAGTATATGAACAAGTATATATGACTCATTATTGATTTTTTAATATTCTTGAGCAGGTGAATGAAGATTCATGTGTAGTGTGTGATTGAGACTTGTGCCGATTAACAAAGAATTTGAAGGTATGTATACATGACTCATGCAACTCTATTTATAAAGGTTTCAATCTCTTTTCATTTTCTCTACTTATAATTATAAAGGTTTCGGATCACTTAGTGTCGTAAATTATGATAAGTGAATGATTGAAATATTTATTCCTAAATTTTTGTGACTAGCAACATTGTAAGTCAGTTTAATGTTCTCTAAGTAGTAGCTTAAAGAAAACGTGATTGGTACGTTCATAGTTTTCCTTATATGGAATTGAATGGGATAAACAATATAATATATAACCTGTTGTTATTAGTTTGGAGATATGCATAGTTGTGTCTTTTAATTGTAGATAAAAAAGTTGATTTATTGGCTTAATACATGGATAATTTATTAAATTGATTGGGATATTTTAATTATTGACAATGAAAAAAAGATGATATAAAGCTTTCTGACTGTTCAAGTCTATGCAGCTTGACTCTCTCATTCTAACTGTTGTTTGAATTTTCAAACAAACACAATATTTGTCAACGATGGCAACTTTGACTGCCAACGATAGCAGCTTCAAAGAGGACCAATTTCATGTTGTGTCAAAGATATTATTAGGGTTTCATGCCTTCTTGATAACGGACCTCGAATTATAAAGGTTTCAATCTCTTTTCATTTGCTCTACTCACAATTATAAAGATTTCGGACAGCTTAGTGTTGTAAATTGTGGTAAGTGAATGAATGAAATATTTCTTTCTAAATTTTTATGAGTAGTAACACTGTAAGTCAGTTTGATGTTCTCTAAGTAATAGCTGAAAGAAAACACAATTGGCACGTTCATAGTTTTTTTCATATGAATTTGAATGGGATAAATAATATAATATATAGCCTGTCGTTATTAGTTTGAAGATAAGCGTAGTTGTGTCTTTTAATTGTAGATAGAAAAATTGATTTATTGGCTTAATAAATGACAACTTCTTAAATTGATTGAGATATTTTAATTATTGACAATTCAAAATATTTAAAAGATTTTATGATAAAATTACGGTCAAAAAAAAGTTATTTGAATTTTAAAATTTAAAAATGAAGAGAGTATTTCTAATATTGCCCCTATTTGTTACTTCTTAATGGCAAGTATGACTGCATCTTGCAATCACTTACAGTGGCGTTCATCCTAAAAGGTTAAGTTTTATGTTGTTATATTTTTTGAGTACTAATGCCTCTCTATTCTCTTGATCATGTTGCAATGAAACTACAAACCTTAAGTTAAATTAAATAAATTGATAGATATGATTGAGATAGCATAGAGAGATGTTAGAGGAGATACAATAATATAATATACTGACGAAATAGGTTGATAACTCTTTAAATTTATCGATAAATTTTATTCAAACGTATGAATTATGATTTGTTTCAATCGAGAACGTGAACACTTAATAAAATATTCATATTGCTACTTTTTAATGTGTTTTGACTTAATCATTTAAGAGACCTGTGAAGATAAGTAGAAAGATCATTTTTCAAAATTCAAAGTGTCTAATAGGAATACTTTAAGTAAATGTTTTCCATAACATATTATTTTACATTATAATAGTAAAAGTATTGATTCGTTGTCCTCGATCTAACACTTTCTAACGACATATGAATTGCTTCATGTGTTATTTCGAGAAAGTTTTTAAATCTTTTTTCTTTTGGATTGTTCTATAACCTTGGTAGTTTTTCTTAGTTTAGATTAAAATGATTTTTAATATTTTTATATAATTTTCTATGAATAAATTAATTTTTTAGTCAAGTGTTTTTCATATTTAATAAAATCGTCAAATTTTATTTAACTTATTAATCAAGACATATTTTTCTTATAATATCGAAGTGATTTTATAAAATTAAACACTTTAAAGCGAGATACACGCGCAAAACGCATAACCTAAATTAGTATATATATATATCCAAAATTAAAAAGTTTAACCGTCGTAATGGGATAATTGTCCATCTACAATATTCGTAAATGCTTCTTTTATTGCAAGATTCTCACGATTAATCGTAGTTTTATATGCTATCAAAATTTTCGACTGTATCTTAAAATATATTTTATTCTTAAAAAGGAAAAATAAAGGGAGAAAAATTTAATTACATTAGCAAGTTACATGAGAAAGGCAGCCGCAATTAATTACAAATTCATACATATAGAATACTCATATATAAAAATTCTTTTTGCCTTTATGGCCTGCAACTTTGCTTTGTCTTTATTTGTATTGTATTCATACTAATGAGCTTCTGCTACTTTAATTTTATCCCCATTAATCACCTTTGGCTAAAAATTTTATGGAAAATATTTTATTCTGCTACTTTAATTTTATCCCCACTAATCACCTTTGGCTTAAAATTTTGTGGAAAATATTTTATTCATAAATTGAGTAATTTAATTATTCACTACATTCTCTACTATATGAAATAGCTAGTAATAATACTATTTATAATAGTATAAAATTTATTTTGATTAAAATTGAAAACCCTATTTCTATATAAATTTGATTATACGTTCTATTTAGACATGAACTAAATAAATATTTACTATTAAAATTTAAATAAATTATATTTGATTCGTGACACCAATTTTGAAGTATTAATCCAATACTAAAAATAATTAATTAAACATAAAAGAATATTTACATAATCACATCATTTAAAAAATTATTATAAGGGATTGTTTTAATTAGTATATATTTCTCCTGAATAATTAGATGAAAGGGTATATATAAAAAATTATTTCAAGCGCGTAGTAGGTTTGCTTTTATAAAGACAACAACAAAAAGAAAAATTCTCCTACCTACCCTAAAGAAATTTAATAAAATTGATAATCTAACTATATTTCTTTTAATTTAGAAAAAATGTTCGCATAAGCAACTGTCTTCCATAAGCTAAGCAATTAACAATTACGGAGTACTTAATTAATCAGTCTAATAAGGAAAAAATTTTTTGGCCACAAAAATTTGGTCCAAATTTAGCTGCAATAGAAAAAAATTATGTTCACACTATAAATTAGTTAACTTTTAGATATTTTTGACTTTTCATCTTATATTTAAAATTCTATTAATACATTATTTATTTTCAATTCCCAATACATTGAAAACTAGCTAATGCGTGGGAATGGAAAAGTTTTATGATTCTTATCATCATTTAAAAAAAAGGACACTTTTACATAAATAATTAAGATGGATGATGAAAATAGAATGAAGAAACAATTATGAGCTTTTTTTTTGGGGGGGGGGGGGGGGGGGGGTTAGTAAAAATTAACAACTTTTACTAATTTTGAATACTTATAAAAACTAGTACTAAGCTTATAAACATTTTGTTGAAAATGTTTATCACATGCGTATATAATTTAAAACGTATTTTCGAGCTAGTTGAATCCGCTTATAATAAATTTGATCGGACACTTTCATTATAAATATTTTTCGTTTATTAACTAGTGAAGGTGGGTGATGATTTAATTTTAATGTTATGCTGCTAAATTGATGATCCCTTTGAGAGTGCTAAAACTTTAGCTAGATAAGAGAAACAAATGATGATGATGATGATGATGATGATGATGATGATGATGATGATGATGATGACGACGAAGTCAAGCTTCAATGTGTGGATCCCACTTCTATTACAATCGTTTTATTATTATACTAGATATCGAGCACGAACCCAATATATATTAGTTTTTTGTCTCAATTTATGTGATACAAATAAAATTTAGATAATCAATCATATTTTTAAATATTTTAAGTTGTTAATATTGTAATTTATAATAATAATTTTCAAATAATATATATTATTCTCCTTATCCAAACTTTCACGGCATTGATAGTCAATTATATTTTTAAAATAATTTAAGTTCTTATTTATTCTCATTTATAATACTTTTTTACCTATTCTAATTTAAGTGGCACCGATATAATTTCGAAAGTTAGCCAAATATTTTATATTTTTAAAATTTTTTAAGTTGTTAATTATTGTGATCTATAGTATTTTTTACGTATTTTTTTGAAATATATAACAAATTAAATTTTTTAGATATTTTAAATTGTATCTATTATAATTTATAATATTTTTTATGTAATTTTCAAATAATATATATTACTCTCCTTGTCAAAACTTTTGTGGCATTGATAGTTAATTATATTTTAAAAATAATTTAAATTTTTAATTGTTTATAATTTTATTCTATTCTAATTTATGTGGTACAATGCTTAGATAGCCATAATAATTAATTAGTGATAGTTTAGTAAAATCACGATTGAAGCAACGAAGTAGACGTGTCTTAAATGACTTATAATAATTAATTAGAAGTGATATAACAAAATTACTATAAAAAATACTTGTGAAAAAAATTAAGTGAACCTCATATATGACATCAAGTTAATTTAAAATATCAAGAGTTAATATATGATTTTATGTTTATTTTATATTTTTTATTAAATGTTATTAATTTTTTTATAAGATGACCTATAATAATTAATTAGGAATGCTATAATAAAATCAAGGTTAAAAAAATCGAATCAGACACGTCATAAATGTCCATTTTACTTTTATTTTACTTCGATTGGAAGCAGACACCTCGACGAAGAGGTGCCTGCTTTTTCACACTTATTAATAGTAATAATTTTTGTTATAACTTTAAACTATTATTATTTTTGTCCATGAATTTTTTCTAATTTTTTTAGAATTTTTTTATTTTAGTCAAAAACTAGTATTTAGCCATAAAAAAAAATTCAAACACTCTGAAACCTGTGTTCATTCTTATATTTTTAATTTTTAAATTTTATCAAAAATTTATGAAATAATCTCGTTTAAATTATATAGGTCTTTTTTTATTGTTGGGCCATAAATAGAACTTCGCTTCCCTCAAATGAAGAGTAGGAGTAATGTCCTTCTCCAATATAATTTTTAACTTAAAGGATAAAGGAGTAATGTCCTTTTTCAATATAATTTTCGACTTCAAGAATAAATGTTTTTGACCTCAATGGTCCAAATTTTATAATAACAATGTTCACACTATTAATTGATTTATTTTATGACATATATTAATTATTGTATTTTCAAAAAAAATCAAACTACATAATTTAAATTAATTTTTTTAAATGTCATCTTAAAATATTTTAATAACGAAAATTAAAACTCTAAATACTTAAACATGGTAGACATTGATATATTATAGAAATAGTAAAAATTATATAGTTCATAAGTATCGATTTTAGTTGACATCAACCTACGAAAGTCACGTATTAATTTTGTAGTCTTGCACCTTTTATGTTACACTGATTTGATAATTTATGAATCATTACTTTGAAATATTTTATTAGTTAGGTTTTAAATCTAAAATTTTGCATGTTTGAATAATATTCAAATACAAGCTGAAAATATTTTTAAAACGATAATTAAACTTAAACACTTCTGACATGATGGACATTAAAAAGTTATAAAAATTATATTGTTTGACTCTATTTAACGACAATCCAAGAGAGTCACACATTAATATTATATAGTATGTCACTCATATATTAGCTGATTTGATAACTTGGAAATCATTACTTATATTTTTTATTATTATGACATCTGATTAAATAATTTTATAAATTATTATGTTTAAATAAATTTAATAAATATTTAAATAAATATTTAAACATAATTTTAAAATATTAGAATAACGATAGTAAAAACTCAAATTACTTTACACATGGTACACATCGACATTTTATATAAATCATAAAAATTATATGATTTATAAGTGTCGATCTTATTTTATAACAACCCATGAGAGTCACATATTGATTTTAGATTTAAACAATTGAAAATATTTAGTTTGATTTTTATTTTATTAAAAATAACCACAATTCGTAGAGCAATGAATTCTTCTCCAAATCATCTCCTTCTTTATTTAATTTAAGAAAGAATTAATTGCGTTTGAGCTTTCAATCTATGAACGAATAAATTATATATATAAATTAGTTGAATACATGATATTATTTTTTCATAATTAAATATAAATATTTTATACCTTATAACCATTAATTTGACTTTAGTCTACTTATTTTCACATGTACAACTATATTCTTAAATTTCATTTCTTGAAAAATATGAAAAAAAATACAACACTCTAAATCTGATTGTCTATATATGATGCAGCGTGTAGTTTATTTTTAATTTGCTCAATAGATTTTGATTTTTGAAAGGTTGACTATTTTATTTATAGCTTTATGTTATTTTGTGGGTGTTAGATATGTGAAATAGAGTAATCTCTATAATTATGCAACATAAACATGATAAAATTTCAAAAAAAAAGCATTGAAAAATAATGTAAAAGATTCAACTATATTTATCTAGTAATAGTAGATATCAATTTATTAATTCATAATGTTCATATGAAATAATTGTTTCATGTCTTTATTATTTTTTAATTATCAATTCATTATAGCTAGTTATAAACCAAAAATTTAAACCAAATTGATAGTTTTATTTTATTTGAAAAATTTAAAACCAATTAAATTACTTTAATTTTAATTTTAATCAACAATTAATCCCCATAGAATCATGAACACCCACTATTTTAAGAAAAAAGTTTTTGATTGACATCCTTTTAGGTCTTGAATGGCATATTACAATTGTGTGTTATTAAGAAATTAAAATAGTAAATAATATTGTATGACAATGAATATTTATAATTTCATTGGAAATGAGTACATCAAACATTTTTTTTTGAATTATTTTTGGTCAATTATTTTTTGATTGATCAAGAAACAAAATTGAAAAGTGAAATAATTAATAAGCAATCAAGAAACATAATTAAAAATAAATATTATGACTAAGACATAATTAAAAATTTAAGCATAGAAATATAAATGACATATTCAACTTTTATTTATCAACTCCACATCTCAAATAATTAAAATTACTTTGATTAATTTATTTTATATTTTACTCAAAGATATCGTTTTAATTATCTCAAATTTGAAATAAAAAGTTTTTGAATTGAATGGTATAATTTTCAATTTAATTTTTTTTTCTCCCTTTAATCGATTAATATAGAGGAATATGAAGTTTAGATTCAAATGTATGTAGATGTGTGTGTATCAACATAATTTAAATAAAAGATTCAATATACATTGAAAGATAAAATATTTTACAAGGGTAAAATGTTAAGTTTCAATTTAAATAAGTGATAAATATATTAAAGTTGGACTGAGAAAATTTTGAATTTGAAGTGAAATATAAATTTATTTATATATCATATTAAAAGGAGAGTAATCGTATAAAAAACATGTATTAATTTTTTTTAATTATAAGTAAATGTATAATTTTTTAATGTAATTAACTATATAATTACTATACATATAAAATACTTAGAGTATGTAGAAATTTTTTATATTTATTAACGGTTCTTGTATAAATCAATTTTAGTTGTTTCATAAGTTTAGGGAATAGAAAAACATTAGTGCATTTATTAATATAATTTGAAGGAGATTTATTTAAGAAACTATAATAACATCTAAAATAAAGCTATGTAAGTCTTTTCATTATTGTAGTCAAATTTGAACTAAAAAATTGTGATCATTTAGCACTTCCCATCTAATAAATACGTCAATTTAGTAACAGGAATATATCATTTGATGAGAAGGCACAACCACCAGACTTTCACATCATAAATTCTTCTCAATATTTTAAACTCGGTTTTCTTTTCTTCTTAATCATGATTTACAGATACATATTTCCAATTTATTTGTTATTCGCTTTCACAGTGGTGGTTGTATTTCAATGCAAAATTCACATTTATACATAAAATTCACGAGAAAATTGAACAACAGGTGTATTTTAAGTTTCTATTTAGGTATTAGTGATGTTGACCAACTTAAAGGGTCAAACATTATTAAGGAATTTGATAAATAAATTATGGACTTAATTAATATTTAAAAAACTTTCTAATCTTTTTAACATACAAATCAACTCACACCCACAAAATTTCTCTCTCTCTGCAAATCAACTGTCTCTCCTCTCTTTCTCTCGATAGTTTCTCCCTCTAACTTCTCCCAACCAACAATTTTACAAATTTCTCCCTTCAATCTTCTGCAACTTCAACCTCCGGTGACAAATAGTTTTGAGATTTTGCCCGTTCCTTTTTTACTTTCAACCGTCAGTCGACGTGACAACATTCTCCACCGACAATAACTTCGAGTTCTTCATCGTTTCTTCTTATATTCACAGGTAAAAAATTAGGGTTTTTTAGTTATGAAGAAAACGAGGAACTTGAGTTAAGTTCTCTTCTAGTATGAGTTAACAATTTCAATATTTGTTGCTTAAATTTACAATGGAGACTCTAGAATACCTTAATTTGTAGTATTTTTTTTCTCTTTTCGGAGTGAAATATAATTTTTTTTATTGTTACTGTAGTTCTTGTTGTCGAACATTGTTGTAAAATTGCGAGAGTTGAATTTTAATTTTTTTCAGAGACATCTATTGTGACCAAATCTAATAAACAACTGTTGATTTGTTGGTGTTTGTTATTTTTATTTTTTTGATGTTGTTTGTGTTTGTACAATATTCATGTTGTTGGTAAATATTGATGTTCTTGGTGTGTGTTTATACAATGTTGTTGGTGGTGGTCTTGGTAAGAATGGTGTATTGAGGTCTTGATCTTGCCTCTTATTAAGGTGACAATCAAAATCTTTATCAATAATAAGACAAGAACTCGGAGGATAATAAGGCTTCGTGTCATCTATAACCCATTCATCATCATATATATCACAATCCCCGTAAAAATTCTGGCCACGGCCAATCAATGATTTTTGATCACTTTGAAACATCACACCATCCCCTTTACCCTCAATCACTTCAACATTTTTTTATCCCACAATATCTTCAATGTAAGTTGAGGTCACATTATTCTAGACGGAATCTTAGATATCATTGTTCCCCAAAATATTTTCTTTCTCATTCAATTGAGAGGGTTTCTTTGTAATTCTTGATTCTTGAACAATAAAGTTTTTTTTTTCACATTCTCAGTAAAAATTTTCACATGGATATTTTCTAAAATACCTCTTTTTCCTCCAAAATAGTTCCTTCCGCATTCATTTCAGTGATTTTCTTGATAAATCTTGATTCTTGAACAATGAAGCTTCCATTTTTCACTTTCTCAGATAAATTTTCTACATGGGTAGTTCTTAAAATACCTCCCAAAATTATTCCTTCCCCAAAAAAATGTTACATTTGCATTAACTAGAGACATATTCAATTCTTGAATGTTCTTGGTAATCCCTAATTCATGAAAACAAAGATTATCATTTTTCACATTTTATGAACCCTTGGAACTAAAACTAACACTAAGAGTACAAACATTATTACTAAAAAAACTAGAAAAGGGCCAAGAAATGAGTGTACAATTATAGCTACAACTAAAACCGCTAAAAACAGGGCTAACAAAGAGAAACTTTAAATGAGTGTACTATTATCACTATAACTAAAACCACTAAAAATAGGGCTAACAAAAAGAGACTTTAAGGAATAATTCAACAACAGAATACAAAGAAAAATGAAAGAAGCAGCAACTCCTAAATCAAAACTAGAAACAACTACCATCCTTCTTGATCAGAAAATGACTACTTTTTAAAGTCCATTGTAAATCTCAAGAAAATCCCATTAATCCAAAAAAGAAGAAAAAGATTATAATTTTCTATGTAAAAAAATACAACAATTAGTATAATATAAACAACTTAGTATAATATGAACAACCTTTTTCATTTTGAAATTATAATGGAGATAGGAGAAATAGTATCATTGAGAGATTTTGAAAAAGGCAAAAGAAAAATCTTATGGGAGAATTCTAACAATTTTATTTTATTGGAAATTAAAAGGAAGTGTAGCAGTATGTGTTTGTACAATGTTGGTGGTGGTGGTCTTGTAAAAATGATTTATTGATAAATGATGATTTGTTATTGTTTCTATTGAATAAATCTTGCTACTGATTTTTTTTCAACAGATGAACAATCTATTGCAACAAATGAACCATCTATTGCAACAGATGAATAATTTATTGCAACTGATACAAGAAGACTAAGGAACACAAGAAAAAGCTCAAAACAGTCCACAAATCAAGAGGAATCCAACGATATCTGTTGCAACAGATGAACCATCTATTGCAACAGATGAATAATCTATTGCAACTGATACAAGAAGACCAAGAAACACAAGAAAAGGTTCAAAACAGTCCACAAATCAAGAGGAATCAGCGGACCCTTTTGAGAGCTAGTTTCGGCCAAACAACAACAACCCAAGAATACAGGGAAACAAGGTATATTTATACACCAAAATAGACACTTAAACATGATGAACACAAGAAGATAGACAACAATATGATAAGGATAATAACAACAACAAACGGATAGATACACGACAAACAAGAACCAACGATTTTCCTAAACAACACTAATTAAGACATGAAATGTAGAGATAGGTAGTGAGACATACACTACAATAAGACCCAAGAACCCAAAAATATATTAAATCTAAGGACCCCTAGAACTTACGATAGCAACACCACACTCTTACGAAGACACGAGAGAGATTCCACCGCTCAAGCACCATCGTTTCCAAGCAATACACATTCACAAGTGACTCCACACTTACCATGTCCTAGTTTTGGCCTTGGGAGGCTCTCTCTCTCAAGAGAAGTGTTTTTGTTCTTTCAATAATATAAGACAACTAACTAAAATAAAACCCTAACATGTTTCTTATATAGTCATTACAAAATGGAATACAAAATATCCATAATACCCCTCAAGGGTGAGGTGCTCCTCTAGTGTAAGAATGGACTGATTTTTGGTGTGTTTTGGACCTCTTTTACACTTCAATTGCACACACCAAGTCTCGGGACCAACGCACATCCTCATAAGTCCATATCTGTGATTATTCTTGTATTATCCTCTCCATCTTGAGAGGAATTTGCCCACAAATCCACGGCTTCATCTCATTCAATTGGCCACTTTAAAAGAACTACCCAAAATAGTCCGCAAAATATGAAGAATCTGAGTGCTCAATAACAAGTCTCAGGCAACATCTTTATTTAGCACCTCGACTTCTCTCCATCTTGAGAATTGCCTTCTATCTTATTTGGCCCAATTGAGTTTCAACCCTAGCCAAGATAGCACTAGGAACATTGTTATCCATTGTAGCCAAGAAGTTACCTACAAAAACACAAACAAATTAGTTGTACAAGAAAAGTCCTCAAACACTCTCTTTATTTCCCTGCATCTCAGATTCCTCACACTTAAGTGTTGTAAGCTTACTTGTACTCTGGGAGGTGTTGAGAAGTGAACCAAACATTTACAACAACTCAAAAAAAAGACTAAGACACACAAAGGAACATAGACATAAAGAACGGTTTTCAAAAATAATTTACAATCTAGTAAATGGTCACTAGTTTGAAAATTAGTATTGGAATTAACAAACGAAACAAAAGAACAACAAGTTGAAAATAGAAGATCAAAATTTGAGCCAAAATTTGTTGCATGAACAATATATATGGTGATGTGGTAGTTTACAATTGGTCACGGCCCACACAATTTGTTCATCACTTGAAGTCTTAATCTTTACATAATTTTTTGTAATGGATGACTTGATATTGGAGGGAAAGTAAATTCTTGTCACCTTTCAACTTTTCAAACTCAAAAGGTGGGATTTGACTTTACTAGTCTCACAAGACAAGGTCCCTTGTTTTAAGGAAAGTTGTTGGAAAATGGTTGATAAAATCTTTGGTGGTTGTAGTGTCTTTCAAGACTAAAAAGTCACACACACACCCCCCCCTTTTCCTTCACCTTTATGGATCAAACAAACACTTTATTTTAACAAGACGTAAAGGTTGTGAAAAACATCAAGATTTACAACAATATTCCCCAAGAACAACAACAAACTTCAAGAACAACCAACAACATCCAACTTCCAAGTCCAAATCCACAATAAGTTTTGGACACCAACTCACGGCCAAGCTACAACAACTTCAACAAAATTATTTTTAGGTCACCAATCGTCAACAACAACACAAGGCCAATCTTAGAACAATAATAAATAACAAGGCCAAGGTGAAAACTACAACAAATGTAAGCTCAAATCAAGATATAGACTCAACGTATTAGTGAGGAACAAAACAAACACTTAGAGACAACAAAGACAAGTAAAAAGCTCATTAAAGACACAACAAGAACATAGATTTCAGCCAACAACACAACACGGACAGATTGCTCTTTTTTTTCTAAAATTTTTAGTTTTCAACATTTTATTTTTATTTTTCAACTAACAAGCCCAAGATTGATCTTGTGGGAACAATATCAAGCCATACTTTGATACCAAATGACACAAGAAAACCAAGGAACACAAGAAAAGGCTCAAAACAATCCACAAATCAAGAGAAATTCGAGGAACCCTTCGAGAGCTAGTTTCGATCAAACAATAACAACACAAGAATATAAGGAAATAAGATGTATTTATACACCAAAATAGACACTTAAACATGATGAACACAAGAAGATAGACAACAGTATGATAAGGATAATAATAACAAAAAATAATTACAAGATACACAAACAACAAGAACCAACAATTTTCCTAAACTACACTAAGACATGAAATATAGAGATAGGTAGTGAGACATACACTACAATAAGACCCAAGAGCCCAAAGATATAGTAAATCTAAGGACCTCTAGAACTTATGATAGCAACACCACACTCTTATGAAGACACGAGAGAGATTTCGACACTCAAGCACCATCGTTTTCAAGCAATACACATTCACAAGTGATTTCACACTTGCCATATCCTAGTTTCGGCCTTGCGAGTCTCTCTCTCTCAAGAGAAGTGTTCCTGTTCTTTCAATATCATAAGATAACTAACTAAAATAAAACCTTAACATGTTCCTTATATAGTTATTACAAAATGGAATATAAAATGTCCATAATACCCATCAAGGGTGTTGCGCCGCTCAAGTGTAAGAGTGAACTAATTTTTTATGTGTTTTGGACCTCTTCTACACTTCAATTGCACACACCAAGTCTCAGGACCAACGTGCACCCTCAGAAGTCCATATATGTGATTATTCTTGTATCAACAACAGATGAACCATATATTGTAAAAATGAATCAATTATTCCAACAGATGAGTCATATATTGCAATAAGAGAATCATCTATTGCAACAGATAGATCATCTATTGAAAGAACTCAAGGGTCATGACTTTTCAATTACTTAATTAAAAAACGATTCATAAATAAATCATATGAAAAAAAAATATGATAAACACAATTTTGTAGCTATTTAATTTAAATAACTAAAATATTAAAATGATGAAAAGTTATGACTTTTCACCTTTTTTGTATTTAAATCTATTTTTTATTTAAATAATTAAAAATCACCAAGTTTAATTTGATTAAGAGATATAATTATTAAAAAAAAAGGTGAACGGTAGTGATTTTTTGCCTAACACACTACTCAAACATTCAGTCCTTTATAAATACGTCTCCTCAGCTCTATCTCTTTCACCTTGTCTTGCATAAAAACATCATTACATCTTCAAACCACTTCTCTTTCAAAAATAAATTTCTCTTTCATCCATTGAGGTATGTTTTATTTTCTCGTTCAAACATGAAAATTGTTAACATGAATATATTTTCTAGTTAAGTTTCACATTTTTTTATTAAACTACTAGTTGGTAGTATACATGGTTTAGTGTTTTACGTTCTTTGTTCATATATATTCAAGATATGACTGATCCAATTTGGTACATGGCGATTCTGCTTGACACTGTGTAGAAACTTGAAAGGCTAGTTCATGAACTCCAGTGAGAGTTGGGCTCCACGAGAGCATGGGTGCTTCGTGAGATTCGAAGGCTGAGGGATCTACTACTCAATAGATTTTGGATTGACAATAATAATAATAATAATAATAATTAGGTTATGTATTTTTTTATCATATGTAATTTATTATATCTGAGCTACCTAATGTTGTAAATATTTTGTATGTAATGAATGAGAAAATCTATATTTGATCGACTGAGTTTATTCTTATTTTTTTTTCATTCTGCCTATTTCTTTTTTCTTAAGATGTTGAGAGGTGTAGGTTTTTGAGCGTTTGGGAGTGGAAAGAATAAATTACAAGAAAGAAAGTATTTATTTGAGAGAAAAGTCTTAGACAAAAATCAAATAACAACACAAGATTATTTACTATTACAACAAAGTTAAAGATAAATTGATAATAGATGGCCCATCTGTTGCAACAGATGTGTAATCTATTAGAAATGACCAAGTAGATAAAGACATCTATTGCAACAGATTGATTGTCTGTCGCAATAAATTAGTAATATGTTGAAAATGACCAAACAGATAAAGACATCTATTGCAATAAATTGGTCATCTATTGCAACAGATTAGTAATCTATTAGAAAGGACCAAATAGATAAAGTCATATGTTGCAATAGATTGGTCATCTGTTGTAACAGATTGATCATCTGTTGCAACAGACTATTCATCTATTGCAATAGATTAATCATCCGTTGGAAATGATCAAACAGATAAAGATATTTGTTACAATAGATTACTAATCTATTGTAATAGATGTGTATATTTGTTTGATAATTTTCAACAGATGACTCATCGAATCGGGGTAGGGTGGATGAAAAAGAGGCTCGCCTCTAGTATCTTGTGTGACAAAAAGGTACCTTCCAAACTTAAAGGCAATTTCTACAGAGTAATGGTTAGACCGTCTTTGCTATATAGGGCAAAGTGTTGGCCTGTTAAGAAGACCCACATTCAAAAGATGAAGGTGGCGGAGATGAGAATGCTTCGGTGGATGTGTAGGTGTACTAAAAAAGATAGGATTAGAAATACGGCTATTCGAGATAAGGTGAGAGTCGCTTTGGTGGAAGCCAAGATGAGGGAATCAAGGTTGAGATGGTTTGGTCATGTGATGTGGAGGATCATAAATGTCCCAGTGCGGAGGTGTGAGAGGTTGGCTAGGGATGGTTTCATGTGAGGTAAGGGTAGACCGAAGAAATATTGGAGGAAAGTAATTAGACATGACATGGAGCAGCTTCAGTTTACCGAGGACATGACCTTGGATAGAAAGTTGTGGAGGAGACAAATTAGAGTAGAAGGTTAGTCTGAGTTAGGATGTTGTATGTTTTGGTGTATACTTGAAGTATCTTGCTTTGAGTATTATTGAGTATGTTAATTTCTAGTATATCTTCTTTTTTTATTACTATTCCTTATCTTATCTTAAATTACTTTATTTTGAGCTGGGGGTCTATCAGAAAAAACCTCTCTTTCTTACGTTGAGGTAGTGGTATGGACTGCGTACACTTGCTCTCCCAGATCCCCACTTGGTGGGAATATACTGGGTATGTTGTTGTTGTTATTGACTCATCTGTTATAATAGGCTAAATCTGTTGCAATAGGTTATATACTTAAATAATCATGTAATTACTATAAAATTAATTGAAATTGAAATTATTAAATCAATTTATCTATTACTAAAAATGGCTTAATTTGAATCATTTCAAATAAATTGGTCAATTGATCACTTAACTCAGGACGAATACACTAAGATGATCATGTAATTAATATGAGAATAATTAAAATTGTAAGTAAACTTATCAATTCATCTTTAATTTAATTAAAATCAATTTAGTTGTTACTAATAATGGCTTACTTTGAAACGTTTCAAATAAAAATGGTCAATTGATCACTCTCCTCAAGACAAATACACTTAGTTGATCATGTAATTACTATGAGATTAATTGAAATTGTAAGTGAACTTATCAATTCATCTTTAATTTAAGTTATATGAATTTAGTTATTACGAATAATGACTTAATTTGATTCATTTTAAATAAAATTGGTTTATTGATCACTTTATTCATAACGAATATACTCAATTGTTCATGTAATTACTACGAGATTAATTGAAATTGTAAGTTCATCTTTAATTTTAGTTAAATTAATTTAGTTATTACTAATAGTGACTTAATTTGAATCATTTCAAATAAAATTGGTCAACTGATCACTCTACTCAGGACGAATACACTTAGTTAATCATGTAATTATTATGAGATTAATTGAAGTTGTAAGTGAACTTATCAATTCATCTTTAATTTTAGTTAAATCAATATAGTTATTACTAATAATGACTTAATTTGAATCATTTCAAATAAAATTGGTAAGTTGATTATTCTACTCATGACGAAATACTTAGTTGATCATGTAATTACTATGAGATTAATTGAAATTGTCATTGAACTTACTAATTCATCTTTAATTTTTAATTAATCAATATAGTTATTTCTAATTATGGCTTAGTTTGAATCATTTCAAATAAAATTGGTCAATTGATCACTCTACTCAGGTCGAACATAATTAGTTGATCGTGTAATTACCATAAGATTAATTGAAACTGTAATTGAACTTATTAATTCATGTTTAATTCTAGTTAAATCAATTTAGTTATTACTAATAATGACTTAATTTGAATTAATAGATGACTAACATGTTGCAACAGATGAGTTATCTGTTGAAATGACCAAACGGATAAAGATATGTATTGGAAATGACCAAACAGATAAAAATATCTGTTGAAAATGACCAAACAAATATAGACATCTATTGCAACAGATGACTAACCTGTTGCAATAAATGCTTCATTTATTGAAAATTATCAAACAAATATAGACATTTATTGCAACAGATGACTAAGTTGTAGCAATATATGACTCATCTATTGAAAATTATTAAACAGATAGGATATATGTTGAAAAATAATTTAAAATGCTAAAGCTCAAATATTTTTAGGAGAACTCAAATGTTTATCCCCTTATCTAAGGTATTGTCTTTAATTTTAGTTAAATCAATTTAGTTATTACTAATAAATGCTCATTTTGAATCACTGCAAATAAAATTGGTCAATTGATCATTCTATTCATGATGAATACACTTAGTTGATCATGTAATTACTATGAAATTAATTGAAATTGTAAGTAAACTTATCAATTCATCTTTAATTTAATTAAAATTAATTTAGTTGTTACTAATAATGGCTTACTTTAAATCGTTTCAAATAAAATGGTCAATTGATCACTCTCCTCAAGACAAATACACTTAGTTGATCATGTAATTACTATAAGATTAATTGAAATTGTAAGTGAACTTATCAATTCATCTTTAATTTTAGTTATATCAATTTAGTTATTACGAATAATGACTTAATTTGATTCATTTTAAATAAAATTGGTCAATTGATCACTTTATTCATGACGAATATACTCAATTGATCATGTAATTACTAAGAGATTAATTGAAATTGTAAGTTTATTTTTAATTTTAGTTAAATCAATTTAGTTATTACTAATAATGACTTAATTTGAATCATTTCAAATAAAATTGGTTAATTGATCACTCTACCCAGGACTAATACACCTAGTTAATCATGTAATTACTATGAGATTAATTGAAATTGTAAGTGAACTCATCAATTAATTTTTAATTTTAGTTAAATCAATATAGTTATTACTATAATGACTTAATTTGAATCATTTCAAATAAAATTGGTTAATTTATCATTCTACTCAGGACGAAACACTTAGTTGATCATGTAATTCCTATGAGATTAATTGAAATCATAATTGATCTTACTAATTGATATTTAATCTTAGTTAAATCAATATAGTTATTTCTAATGATGACTTAGTTTGAATCATTTCAAATAAAATTGGTCAATTGATCACTCTACTTAGGTCGAACATACTTAGTTGATCGTGTAATTACCATGAGATTAATTGAAACTGTAATTGAACTTATTAATTCATGTTTAATTTTAGTTCAATCAATATAATTATTACTAATAATGACTTAATTTGAGTCAATAGATGACTAGCATGTTGCAACAGATAAATAATTTGTTGAAAATAACCAAATAGATAAAGACATTTGTTGAAAATGACCAAACAGATATAGACATCCGTTGCAACAGATGACTAACCTGTTGCAATAAATGACTCATCTATTAGAAATTATCAAATAGATATAGACATCTGTTGCAACATATGACCGATTTGTTAGGAATTATCAAATAGACAGGATATATATTGAAAAATAATTTAAAATACTAAAGCTTAAATATTTTTAGGATAACTCAAACGTTTGTCGCTACGTCTAAGGTCTTGTCTTAAAAACTTGTCTTTAATTTTAATTAAATCAATTTAGTTATTACAAATAATTGCTTAATTTGAATCAACAAATGACTAACCTATTATAAATATCTGCTGCAACAGATGACTAACTTATTGCAATAAATAGGTCATCTGTTAGAAAACAATTAAAATACTAGGGAACTTCAACGTTTTTAGGAGAACTCAAATGTTTGTCTCATTGTCTTTTATTTTAGTTAAATCAATTTAGTTATTGCTAATAGTTGGTTAATTTGAATCAACATATCACTAACTTGTTGCAACAGATGATTCATCTGTGGAAATTATCAAATATACAGAAAATCTGTTGTAACAGATGGGTCATCTGTTAGAAAGCAATTAAAATACTAGGGAACTTAAACATTTTTAGGAGGACTCAAACATTTGTCCCCTTGATCCTTTTGCATTTTATGTATGGTATACTATTTTTGTCTTCTTTACGTGTTTCATAAAATTTTTCATGTGTTTCACTTATTCGTTGTGCCCCTGTGGCAATTTTTAAAATTTTTTTAGGTCAAATTTTATTCGTATATTACTTGGACATTACTTCATAGGTGATTTTGGTAAGTAAAATAATTATTTTTGTTGAATTTCTTATTTGATGTATCTGCTACTGCTATGATGGATAGAACCTGCAACATAAATCCAACATATGAGTTATCTGTTGCAACAAGTGAGTAATCTGTTGCAACAAATGATTCACATGTTGCAACAGATGACCCATATGTTGGATTCATCTTACAACAACTATAATACGAATCCAACAAATGATTAATCTGTTGCAACATATGACTCATCTGTTGCAACAGATTACCCACATGTTGTTGCAATATATGACTTATTTATTGCAACAAATTACCCACATGTTACAACAAATGACTCATCTATTGTATTCACGTTACATGCTTTATCGTTTGTTGAAAAAATAGCAGTAGCAGATACACACATATGAGTAATTCAACTAAAAATCATAATTTTCCTTACTAAAATCACAACAATAGTCAACAACAAAAAGATAATGATGATGATGAACAAAAGGAGATGATAATGAAGAAAAAGATGATAAATAAAACAATAACAACAATGAACAATAAAAATCTCGAAGAGAAAGAAAACTACAATAAATGAGAAGAGAGAGAAACACACCTTCCCCCTCCTCCCCCCTGTTTCTTGTTATATTAGGTTTTTATATTAGATCAAAGTATAAATTAAAAAACTTGTGGGCTGTTCTCAAACTTCCCTTACTTTCTTAATCCTTAATAAAGTAATTGTCACCTACACTCAATTATTAAAACTTGAGTCACTTGCACCTCATTTATAAACTCTTTTGTCTCTTTTAACTCAATTGCCCAATATTCACTTAAAATGTAATAAATAGTATAATTGAATTCATGATTTAAAATAGCTTAATACATAATCAACTTCATCTGTAAACTGGTTAGGATATTTTATTTAAACACTCGAACTAAATCTTTTTGCAACTGGACCCCTCAATTTCTGATAGTGTTCCAATTCAAAATTTAAACAAAGAAGAAGAATTGTATGCCTTAATTCATCTATTAGGTAGTTCAGTTAATTAAACAGAATGTCATAGTTTATGTGGTTAACTTAATTATCTAATAGATGAATTAAAACATGTGCAAAAGTTTTTTTTAAAAAAAAAATGTGAAGAAAAATATCTAATTAGAGTACTCTATTAGGAGTTGAAGTATTTAATTGAAACAAAATTTCATCAAATATCTACACAAAATATCATGACAAGTTTAAATGACTAACTGTGTGTGAAGTCTTTAAAAATAAAATACTTCAATGCTAAGAAATTTAATGAGTTTATATCATGTTTAGCCATTCTTTCAAAATTTATTTATTTTAAAATATATTTATTTTTTGAAAAAAGTACTTTAAGAGGATATTGTTTTAGTTCGGCTAATGATCAATTTAAAAGTACTTTAGCTAATGTCAGATCAACAATTTGTTTTTGGTCAAGATTTCAATAATGCATTTACAAGAAAAAAAAAATCCATTTTCTAGCTTTTGAAAAATAACATCTATTACTACTTAAAAACAAATTTCTCCATAAACTTGAGTATTTTGATTCTCTAAAGTAATCAGTCTTTTTTAAAATAACATTTTAACTTTTTTAGAAGTTATTTTTATTTTTAGCCGACGGTCTATCAATTAAAAATATCTTATTTATCTCATTCTTGAGATAGTGATACAAACTGTGCATACTTTACTTTCTTCAAATCTCACTTGTAGGAATACATTAAATATTTTCAAATCTCACTTGTAGGAATACATTAAATATATTGATGATGTGTAGCTTTTTTAGAAACTCAGCCAAACAAATGAATCCCCTTGTGCACTTGCAATGTAAAAATGAGGGTGGGGAAGGATAAAGGACATGAACTCCAATAGCTATATTTGATAGGCTAGGACGGTTCGACCCTTCACCTTAAAGGGCCTTAAAATGTATGGCCCAACTCAGTTCTAATAGGGTCGTAGGTTGGGTCGGGCTAGCCTTTTATTTTTATCGATTTTCTGCTAGATTTTCATTTTTAATTTGAACTAAATATGGTAATTTATTCGCACTTCTAACATATTATTATATAAAGTACATAATTCTACGATGATTTATAATATTTCAACACCAATATATTGTCAAACATATTTGAATTCATTGAATACATTATCTTAATTAACATCAACATTCATCTAAATTCATATGCAAATTTAATAAGTTGAACAATATCAAAAAGTTATATATAAAAAATTAATAATATTTAAAATTCACTTAAAAATATTATTGTTTTGAATTTGGGTAATGTTGTGTTATTGATTTCGAGTAGCTACAACAAGTGTGTGAACATTTCATGATGGATGTAATTTTTATATTTATGATTAGAAATTTTAATATTTTCCATTTAATGCTAAATGAGTAAAATATTGTGCAAGATACTAGGTAAAATTTATTGAGTAATCACTATTTATATTTTTAATTCTTTTTGCTTACAATTTTCTTTAATTTTAAGTTTAAATTGAATAACAATGACAAATGAAATATCAATAATTGATGATTAAGATTTAACACTTAATAAGTTAAATATTATGTAGGATATTAAACTTATTCAATAACTATTATTCTTAATTATTACTTTTTATTTTACAATATTCATATATTTTTAATTTAAATTAAATAGTATTTTAACCCACGAGCCGACCCAGCCTAACCCAGCCTCAGTCAAGTCTCAAGGGCCAGTGGACTGACTTGGGCTGGGCTTATAAGCCCTAGTTTTAAATGGACTGAAAAATCACAACCCAACCCAACCCATATAGAGAGTTGGGTTGGGTCGGCCTCGAGGGTCAAACCCATTTTGACGACTCTAGCCAATATAGCATATAGTAGTAGTAAAATCATACGTCCGTATCTCACGTTTTTCTTTATTTAAAATAAAAAAGATGTCTCAATCATTATTTAATTCCGGGAGATAATCAAAACAAGTTGTTGAGCAGCGTCCCAGCTTAACGAGCTGGTTCTTTTTATCTTATCCAATAATTCTTAAAAGGTAATTGAGCCACTATTACATGATTTAAGAAAGCTATGTAAAGCTGATCATACACTTTAATTTGCTGTTCTCTATTTGTCATTCTATAATTAATCATACATTTAGAAGAGAACAAACAAAATCCACCTCATCAACCGTAATTTAATTAGTTGCTTTTGTTTACTTTATTTAACTAAAAATGGTCCTTTTCCCTGTTAGAAAGCTTTATCATATGAAAGAAATAATAGAGAAATATTAGAGTAGTGGGGCTGACAACGATTTATTTGATATAGAATATGCTAGTACTACTACATATAAATGTGATAATCCATTATAATTTTGATAAATATTAAATAAAAATCTATAATTTTTAAAGTACATGAAGAATCAAATTGCTAGCATACTAAAAAAAAAAACATTTTAAGTTGCCTCTATTTAGAAACAAGACGGAACTAGAATTTTCACTAAAGGAGTTTAACATCGAAAGAAGTAAATTTAAGAACTAGCTAAAGAAATTCAACATCTAATTATATATATAAAAAAATAAATTTAATCATATATAAATCTATATCTATAATATATAATATATTAAAAGTGTGAAAATCCTTAGAAAAGTGATTTGATTTTTTTGTCCTTCATTAAAAGACTCTGCAACAGATAAAATCGTCTTTTCTCTTCTTTCTTCAATTATTATATTATTATTTTTATAATATTAAATATTTACTATATTAAATATATTTAAAAAGAAAAATGGGAAGAGTCCTAACATATGTTTGAATAAATTCCAATAGGAGTAGATTAAAGACACGAAGAATCCAGACTAGGTTAAAATCTGATTAGGTGCAACACAGTTTGACTAAAACTCTGTAATAATTTTTTCTATATTTATGTAAAACACAAGTGTCTTCTCTGAATTCTGAGTTCTAGCGTAGATTATGTTCGTTTTGTTGTTGGTATTTTCGACATGCTACCGCTTCTATTTCTTCATACTACAATTTATGATTTTGAATGTTATAAGTGTTTATACTTTAAGTTGATTGAACTTTGTGAATTGATTCTGGGATTGTTATTCTCTTCTCTACCAAATTAGTTCGAGTTATTGAATGAATTGAGCGTTGATGCTGTGATTTTGTGAAATTTCTCTAATGAACTATAGTTTTTTTGCTTTCTGCGATGTTCGTACTTAAATTGCTAGTGGTTGTGCGAGTTTTTCTACTAAATTTTGAGCATATTACAGAAGCAGCAAGTATCTATTTCGTGGTGAATTTGGTTGCACACTTATACAGGGGATTTTTGTTGAGATAGCAAAAACAAGAAGGACCATGCTGCTTAAAGCTATGATGGTACATTGATATGCTTTGCTTATATAATACTTCCTGTAACTTTTGTACAACTTCGAGGTGAGTTTACAGTGAGATTTGCAGGTATAATACATAGTTGATCATTCTTCACATCCTCATACCTGACTGGGTCGGTAAGCTAAAACATATGTCAATTTAGTTCAAGCATATGTGCATGTTAAAGATGTGGTTCTAGCTCACATACTTTTCTATGAAACCTCTTCAACATCTGGTCATTACCTCTATGCGGAGAGTGTACTTCACCGTGGTGACGTTGTTAAAATTCTTGCCAAATTCTTTTCGAAATATCCCATTTTCACCAAGTAAGTCAATTCCCGAATCTATCGACATAATCACGCCATATGTGAAGTATGCAATCATGAATTATTATAATTATACATATACTATTTATTATATTAGAGAAGGATTAAATTTGTGGAGGATCAACAAATTGGATAAGAGAACAATGATCGTGGAAAAGCATGAAAAAAGTTTCTAATAATAAGGTACGATAATATTGTGCCATGATTTGGACTCCACTCCCGCTGTTTCTTTTGTCGATCTATTTGATATGTTTTTCCTTGAGACAATGGTCTATTAGAAATGACCTCTCTACCTACTAAGAACAGAGTAAGATATGTGTACTCTCAATCCTCTTCATACTCCACTTTCAGTGTTACAATGGATACGTTATTTTTGTTTTTGATGCAATTTTCATTCAAAAGGCCATGTGTTTAAGGCTTTTAGTTTGTACTCAGAGACAAAAGCAAAGCCTTCTAGAAAGTCTATTATTTGCATTCAATGTTCTTTAGTTTGTCCATTAAACATTTCTCTTGTGATTAATTTTTAATATTGTAAGGTATTGTATCACATGAATGCTCGTGGTCCTAAATATTAAGATTTCGATTCAATGTATCTATAGGTTTTAAAGACATTTACAACGATAACATAATATATTTGTCACTGAAAAATACCTCTTAAAAACATATTTAGCAACAATTAAGCTATTGTCGGCCGTTAGAGATCATTTTTGATGTAGTGATAGGATAGAATATGATTTCCACGATAGGATTAGAATCAAAACATGAAATGCATATTGAAATGCGTATAAATGAAACTTGAGCTCAATGTT
This sequence comes from Capsicum baccatum var. pendulum, assembly GCA_030864225.1. Taxonomy (NCBI): domain Eukaryota; kingdom Viridiplantae; phylum Streptophyta; class Magnoliopsida; order Solanales; family Solanaceae; genus Capsicum; species Capsicum baccatum. Next base: position 28,321,964 of record CM061551.1, on the reverse strand, counting down.
TATACATGAGGCAAGTTTAGATAATAGCTTAGGATTAGAGAAATAACGTAAGCTAGATAATTGAAAATGGTAACTTGGATGAGTTAGTAACACATATGGTATAAGCAGAGTCACTAAACTTGGTGTTGGCATCTCATTCGACAAATCAACTCTTGTTATATTCCTCATAGCCTATGCCTATTTAAGAGGTGCCAAAATTGAATAATATATCCAATGAAATTTCATAAAGTAGGATCTAGGGAAGGTAAACTGTTTGTATTAGATTTGAATAGTTAAATTTTGTGATTCTCTAAGTATATATATTCCTCATTCTATGTAAGGCAATAATTAAGTTGTGATGTGATTTCTCAGACAATTTTTTAAAGTAGTTATGAAGAAGGTTGAAAGATATTTGAACTTCAAAGGATACAAGATCAACATCTTGCCGAAGCTCTACAATCAGCTTACACTTTGAGATGGAGATAAATTAATTTTCTCAAGAATTGAAGAACTGTAGCCAAAGTACAGACTATTTTTTTTTAGAATGCACATTGTTTCCCTTAAATATTTATCTAATATATGTTGGTTTACTTTTTTTTGTAATACTAATTCAACATTTTTTCCCGCAGAGTGGAATAGAAGAATGAAGGAAATAAAAAAGACAAGAACATTAGAATGAGCAAGTCATTGGAGAACGCAAGTAATTCACAAAAACTACATCAGTGTTGCTCCTATGAACTCTGTTGTAGTTGAGCAAATATCAAGATTTGCAAGCAAGGGCCAATGACGAAGTCTTGTAAGTGTTGGAAAGTTGAAAATCAGATTTTGATTAATTAAATCGTCTAAAAGTTGTAAGTATTTTTTTTAAACTCCAGAAAAAATTCACAACCTCACAAACCACACCAGAGATATAAACGATATTTCAAGAAAAATCTACAATTTCACAAACTAAATTGAAGATGTAAACCGCATTTAGTTTGACTTACATAAAATTCTAAAATCTAACCTAATACACAAAATTAATATAAAGAAGCCAATGCATTTTCCTGAAAAAAGAAAAATTTATGCAAACAATTAAACATCAATGGAAATTCTAATGAGAAAGGTCTTAACTATTTCAAGAGGTACTTATATAATATAATGTTTGCTAACTATTTTTTTGATTTGTACTTGTGAATGACTTTAGGATTTAATTATCAAAATTTAATGAAATATTAGGGGAATAACTAAGTATCTATTTATAAATAAATATTAAGAAATAAATTAATTTATAATTTTTTATGTGAAATTTAGTTTTATAAGGGTGAAAAAAACTAATAATATTTTGCTGAGGACCAATATTTTTTTGTTTACACTTATTCTAACAAATGAGAACTCTTAATTTTGTTTTATATGTAAGTTATTTCACCTCGAAATAAATTTTTTTTTTTAATTATGTTTAGCAATGAATTATCAAAAAAAAAAAAAAAATAACATGTGAATTTATTGGCGCATTATTAATGATGCTTGGGGCTAAATTAATTTTTTCTGTAGTGTTGATCATCCATAAAATTCTTAATAACGAATTATCAAACAAGTACTTGATTTTGCAAAATAGCTATCATTGTGTACTTCAACCCATGACCAAAAATTAAATGAGATTAAGGACAACTGGACAAGAACAAAGATGGGGTGAAAGAAAGATTGTGAAGGTAAGTGAGAAAAAAGGGACCTAAGAGAAAGAATAAGGTGACTCTTTTGTCGAGTTACAAGGAGATTACTGAGCAAAGTTGGTTGATTTATTAAAACTTTTCTTACATAAATTAAATTAAGTAAAAAAATATTATTAATATTTAGTACTTTAAAGTTATTATATACTACTAATATTATTTATATCATTTAAATGGATATATCATTTATTTTATTATTTTTTTGGAGTAATTCATTTACTTTAATGTAAATTGCTACCTTTTAACTATCAGCTTTTTATATATAATTTTAGTAATTAGCATGAAATACACGTGCAACGCACGTATTTTAAACTAATAATATAATAATTTTACCAAACAAACTGATTATAGGTCCCCCCATCCCACCCCAATTTAGAAAGAAGAAATGGGCCATGAGAGAAGCTTATGCAGTTATGCTTAGCATCTTTTTGTTTGGAAATAATAATTGACAATCCTTTTTTTTTCTGCTACATTGAACATTTGTAGGTCCATGACTAAAAAATTGAAAGAAGTATTATTACTCCGTTTACAAATTGATTCTGACGAAAAAAATTAAACAGACACCCAATCTCAAAATAGTCAGTAGTACAATTATTTATCTAAAAATTACACAAAGTCATAACTTAAATTTTATTTATTACATAAAATTTCAACTCTCAAAACATATTACATAAATTTCACTTGTTTTTACTTATCTCTCTAAAAGTACATATACATAACTTTACCAAATTGCTTACAATTTGTTTTCCTTGGAAGAAACCTAAAAATCAAGGAGTAATAAAGTAGCAATTGCCATTTTGAATTAATTACCATGTTTGAGTCAATCTCTTTCTCTGTGCTATTCAATTCTATCAAAAAATACCATTTACAATAAATTGGATTAGTTTTTTTTTTTTTAACTTCACCAAAAAAATTTAAATTCTGATTGAACAATTTCTTAAATGTTGTTCATTCAATAGAATAAGTTCAATCTTTATTTTTTCTACTTTGAGTAAGATTTTCTTTTTCTACTTTACCAAAATTTAAAATTCTATAGAATAAATTCTTGCATGTACTTCATTCACTGATTATTACTTAGTAAATGGATGATACTCCGTCTTTTAATTTAGAATTAACTCAATTAGACCATTGTAAACCAACAAATCGAATTATTGGGTTCGTTCTCAAAAAATTTGATTACGAGGATTTTAATTTTGTTGAAAACAGATTAAAATATCATAACGACCACATTAAGATGAAAAAGTTCTGCTGATCAAAGTTCAAAAATCAAATAGGAGAATCTTAAAAAAAGATAAAAAAAGATGATATTGCATAGCCATGTCTACCACAAATTTTTTATTTTTTCAATTTGAATATGATTGTTTTTCGTAATGAAATATTGTGTTTTTTTAAAAGTAATGTGAGGGTATTTGATTTTTATTTTTTAAATGTTATTGTTAGTTGTGTAGCATATGTTTTTTTTTTCCTGAAATGTGATGGTTTATTAGTAGTTGACAGTTCATAGTTACATAACATAATTTTATATGTGATAAACATATATAAATAATGTTATGTATATGAACTAAACTGATATGTTTAGTTTATATATATAAATGTATAAATAAGTATTTTATGTATATCTAATAACTATATTTGTACATCTCATAAAAATTTTATGATATTTTAGTATGTTTCTATATGATTTTATTTGATTTTGATTCAAGCTATATGAATATAGTCAACCACCTGGACATTCCTAGTATTGTGAGGTGTTTTAAAGTTTTATTTTTGAATATGACTGTTAGTTTGTGCAGCATTTGTGTTATTTTTTTCAAAAATGAAATTGTTTATTAGTAGTTGACAGTTCATATACATAACATTATTTATGTATATGATAAACATATACGTAAATAATATTATGTATATGAATTAAATTGATATGTTTAGTTCATATGCATCTCAGAATGTAATATACATAAGTAATATATGTATCTGTGCTACACTGATATGTATAGTCAACATATATCTCATAAATATTTTTATGATTTTTTTGTATGTTTTTGAAGGATTTTATTTGATTTAGTTCAAGGTATACACATATTGTTGACGTCCTGGATATTATGATTTTTTTTTCAGGATTTGAAATACAGGATAAGATAAGTCCCTGTGCATTTATTGCATTTCGACAGTTCATGCATCGTAATTTTGGAGAAGACAGTTAAAATTATTTGAACGAAGATGTACAGAATTTATTCCGACAATTATTTTTGAAAAGTTTCTCGAAATGCCTAATTATAATTTTTAGGGACAAATTTTAAAATGTTTGCTCATGCTTGAAATAGAATAGGCCTGATTGTATGGTTATAATGTAACTTAGGTTGGTCACAGTACTTTGCTGAAAATACTAATTTTTTCTTTTATGTATGGTGAGCATATTTACGTTTTGTTAATGAACATATTACTTCTATGTCGCAGTTTATCATTTTACATAATGATGTTGATTTAAACATCTGTGTTATATGTCAACATTTTACTAGGTATAACTTGTGTGTATTAATTTTTTATATATATTTAAATAATGTATATAGCTTCATACATTTTGAAGGTGTGTTGATACTTCATATGTATACGTATTTCGTATACAAAACATATATGTACATAACACTATATCTAAGTTGTTCAAATGCACAACAGATTGATATAGAAATACATATTAACACAAATTTCACCAGTCAAATATGTATGCGATACGAGACATTTGTCAAATATCCTCATGATAATTAAGTTTGTAAATTAAACATTACAACACCCAAGAACAATATTTTTAAAAAATGCTTAAAAATAATATATATGTATGTGGTAAGAGACTTTTTGTTAAATGATGGATAACGTATAATACTTACATATGTTGTTATATACATAGTTAAGGGTAGTGATGTGTGTATATATATTGTTATGTTATGTATATATTGGTATAAATAATTACAAATACATAACAAACTGTTTTTATATATATTTTCATATACATAATAAATTTGATTACTAGTGTTGTCCTGTGATATTCTAGTATATCGAATTTGTGTTGGTTTTGTTAACAACAACATATACAACAAAAATAAAATTAAAAATATATCAAACAAAGATGTTAAAGTGAAGAAACTAATATTTATGCATTCGTGACAATATCCAACTTAAATTGTTCAATAAAACATTATATAAAAGTAGAAAATGATAATCAAGTGATTAAACAACAGAAGTAGAGAAAAATTATAAGTTATTACTCCTTTGAAAAAAAATTACAGGAACGCCTATTGTGACCCTCATGCCCACATCGTCCATAACGATTTGTGCTTGATGAAAGACTTTCGCTTGATTTCTTCTTCCTCACTTTTTTAAGCTTTTCGATTGTCTTTTATATATCAGTGTATCATCGAAGGACATAGCTGAAATAGACAAACTAAGTATAATTAGTGTATCTAATACTTTTGAACTTTTTTACTACACATATATGTTTGTATATACATAGTTTGACTATGTATATATTGGTATAAATATTTATAACACATAACAAGCTGTTTTCTATGTGTTTTCATATACATAATAACTCTATATTTTTAACGTTGTCATATGTTTTGTATATCAACATATACAGATGATACTGAATAATTATGTATATGGTGTGTTGAAAAAAATCAGACAAACATATACATAGCTGAATTTTGCAAATACACATCTCTGATCACAATTTTTTTCACCTTTTACAAAAGAAAAACAAAAAAAATAAAGATAAAAATATATATAACAAAGTCAAGAAAAAGAAAGCAGCCATTAAGAAGAGAATATACACAGTAATCAATGAGAGATAAACAAGAAAATGGAGGAAAAACAAAAAAGAATTCAGGATTAACACATTTTTTTCTTCCTCCATTAGGAATAATAGAACATCATTTTTTCTTCCTTTAAAATTCAAGTAACAATAATAATAGAGAGAGTGAGCAACCATTAACAAAGAAGAAGCTGTACAAACAAAAAAATACTACATAATATTTTTTTTTTAAAAGCAACGAACATAAAGATTCTTTTTCCTTTCTTCTTCGCCATGAATAGCAATAGTAACAGAATGGAGGAATTTCTCCATTAACACAAAAATCTACACCCATTAGATTATACATATCTTGAAATTTATGTTACTCAATCTCTAATTCAGCCACAATTGTATATATCAACCTCAAACACGAAATATTAGCAACAACAATTTCGACACTTTTTATATTTTTATTGTATTTTCAAATTGCCAGACACTTAAATGCCTCCAAAAGAATCGCAATATTCACCTTCTTGAATATTTTTTTTTTATTTCTAAAAGATGATAAATCAGTGATTAGATTATTTGTGATTTTTATTTTTTGATTATTTTTTTGTTTATGTATTATTGTTTTCAAAATTTAAAATAGTATAATTGTTACATAAATTAAGAGATGTAGTAATTCATCATTAATGTGGCTGCATTAATTGTGTGCTAAATAGAAGAAGATCAGTTAATTTTCTATTAAAAACGCCATAATTAGATTTTAATATACACAGGGTCTTATTATATAACGGCTGAATTATGTATATTAATCGGGAGAGAAGAAATTAATTAAGAAAATAAAAGAGAAGGTAAATATATTTAATAGGGTTGAGATTTATGTTATTTATATATATATATATATATATATATATATATATATATATATATTTAGTACGCACAATCTCCCAACTATTGAATGCAAAGCAAGTCAAAATCTTCCATCCACATAGGAGTGTGCATTGGTCGGTTCAGTTCGGTTTTATGTGTTATTGGTTCGGTTTATCGGTTTTCGATTTTTAAATATGTAAAACCAATAACCAACCAATAAGATATTTTCTTATCGATTTTTGGTTTATCGGTTTTTGATCATTAACGGTTCGATTTTCGGTTTAACTAATAAGAAAATACTCATAAAATAGAAATAGTAACAACTAACATAAAAAAATAAAATCTTAGTTTCCGTCAAAATCCTACGCAATGCATTTTAGTTTACAAGAATGTTCAGACTTGAATTGAATATTAGTTCAGAAAAAAATTGAATCCTAATTGTTGGAAGCTACTAAATGCTTCAAGCTTTCCAATACGATAATGCTTGTGCTTTATATTGTGTCTTTGTTGCCCTGAATAGGTTAATACTTTGTGAATCACAGAACTGTGAATAAGTAGTGTATATAACACACACACACACACACACACACACACACACACACACACATATATATATATATATATATATATATATATATATATATATATATATATATATATATATATATATATATATATATATATTACATAAATAGGAGAAAAATAGTAACTTAGTGTATTCTTATTGGGTTATCGGTTTAACCGATAATCCAATAAGCTAAAACCGAAATCGAACCGTTTACCCAATAAATTTTTTTATAAAATCAATAAGAAACCGTTAACCCAATAACCCTAGCATTTTTATCGATCCGATTTATCGGTTGGTTCGATTTTTGCACACCCCTACATCCACATCATGCATGTGCAACTTGGGGATGTACCTTTTAATTCCACACGTTTACAATAATTCGAATCGAATTGATTAAAAATACCCAAACTTAGGAGAAGGATTAAATTTGCTCCTAAATTACATAGAAAGTTAAAATTTGCGCTCCGTTATAAGAAGTTTTAATTTTTAATTGTGGGATACATGATCCTATCGAGTGCTAAGTTTTTACCATTTGAAAATGAAAGCAGAGCGAGGAAACGAAATCCTTCGTCCACTTACTATTTGAATAGAAGCAAATATTTTTTTTCAGATCTTTTAGGTGTAAATATGAAAATTTCTTATGTGTAAAATAAAAATTTCTTATAAAAAAGATAAAAAATTAAATCAAAATTTGTAAATGACTAGAAAATCATTTCTCTTGTTCATTTGTTCTAAGAAGAATTTAGTAAAACACTTACGTTATTCAACGACAAAAATTTGAATTAGTTGAATTAACAATTTTTAAATACTATTGAAATAAAGAGATTTATCTAAGATAAAGTTAAATTATACTGAGAGCATAACAATTTCTTTCGCCGTTATAATTATATACTAGTACTACTTTTTCTTTGAGCATTGTGATTTGCACAGTAGTGGTGGATTTTGATTATAATATATTATATGTTGCCAAATACATATCATGTTTTTTTTGAGTGATTCTTTTTTTTTCTTTTGTGTTTCAATTTCCCTTTTTGAGGAGACAAATTGACGCGATCATCGCCTCCTAATTCTCCAGCTAGTCACGCAGAGTTATACTATTGCTTTCACATCCACTTTTCCTCTGTTCAGACATTACATACATTTTATTACTATATTTTTAATTATCCATTATATTAAAAATAAATATCAAACAATATAAGATGAACAGAGAGGAATTACTAATTCATTCTTTAATTGAATCCACTCTTTGGCATATTATTTCTTAATCATCACTAGATTTTTACTGATATTATACATATTATTTCATAAAGGTACAAATAACAAATATACTTTTTGTCTATATGATTCAAAGTAATTTTTTCATCTGTTAAGAAAATATTATGTTTCAACCATCGTTATCAAAATAGTTTAATTTTGCTCTTATAAGTTCATAAAAAATAAATTTAGATCATTTATAAGTTCAAAAGTAAATACAAGTCATTTCTAAAAAAGTTAATTATATTTAACACCTGTGTGCTATGACTCAAGTATGAATAGACCTCCTTATATTTTTAGAATCAAACAGTTACATCCTTTTATGATATGAAATCCTACACTTACTCCCTCTTTAGTATAATCGTAACTAAATGCATAAAATACAATTATTAAAACACAAACATTTAACATTACAAATATGATTTTTTTTAGTTGCTTTTATGAAATTTTTAAATGAATGTAAAAAATCTAATAAGAATTTTTATCCATATCTTTGATTAAAAATAAATATTTATTATTCGAAACTCATGAATAAAAAAGTGAACTCAAAATATCTAATAAGATATATTAACTATTAGTAATAAATTTCTTGCACTTTATATATATATGTAAGTTATTTGCAACTTTAATTAATTATATAGAAGTTTTTTTTTTAAGTTTTCGTTTATTCTATTGCCAGGGCGAATCCAAGAGGAGGGGGCGGGGAGATTTTCGAAAATTCAAAAATTATTGTGTCGCATTTGTATTTATATTGAGAAATCTAATAAATATATAAGAATAATAAATTGGGAATCCATAAATAAAATTGTTGTTTGTCTAGCAGACGAGAGAGACTTGTAAATATTTTGTTGACCTCTTGATTTTTGTGGGTTCAAATCTCCTCACTGTTTGAATTTTATTTTTATCTAATGTGGGAAACCCACAAATTTTAAATTCTGGATTCATCTCTGTCTTTTTCTTTAAACTTATCTTAAATATACTTATAGCCTTTTTGGTCAAATTTATCTTTTTTCAAAAGTACCCTTTTTCTTTTCAAAAATGCTTATATTATTTGATCAAGCTTTTGAAATAAATAAATACTTCTGAAGAGTAAAAAAAAATAATTTTTTTCATAAGATAAAAAGAGTAGTTTTTTTTCAAAAATACTTTTTTGAAATGTACTTTACTTTTGAAAAAAATACACTTAAAAATATTTTTGAATAGTTTGATCAAACACTAATTGTTGCTAAAAAATGTCTTTAAACTTATTGACCAAACAAAAATTGCTCCTTATCAAAAGCATTTTTTAAAAAAATATTTTTAAAAATAAATTGATTTTAGAAGTTTTGCCAAACAGACTATTAGTTAGATGAAGTTCCATTTGTGTAAGATTTTCATTTTATTAAAGGTTTCATATTTTTTTTAAAACAAATACTTCCTCCGTTCCTAATTAGTTATCGCCCTTACTAAAAATAGATACTCTTTAGTATTTGCATTTCATAAAATTAATGTATAATTACTTATTTTTTTCACCTTTATCTTTATTAATAAATATGAGATATATCAGTATAATGCAAAAAAGAATATTAAATAGAAAAAAGTAATAAATAAAAATAATTTAATTAATTTAATATGTCGTTAGTATTTTTCTTAAAAAAAATACAAATAAAAATAATGACAATTATTTAAAAGCGAATGGGGAAACATCATAAGCGGTGTAAATGCAAAATTTTCCTAGTACAGAAGATTTAAGTGATTAATTTAAAATATGGAGGTATATCAATAATTGAATCATAGTATTAGGGTTGTCAGTGTAGTTAACTCTTCCTAAAATTTAGGAACAAATTTGACCTCCAAGAAAATCCCCTACAACGTAGGAAAACCCATTGTCCATCTACCCTAATCCCCCATTTACCGTTACGACAACAACCGTAATCTTTAACCATTGACTTCTTCTGTTGCCCTGTTCCACGATATGAGTACATAATATTCCACAACTTGCCGCAACCTAAGAAACAATAAATTAAAAAATAATATTTTAAAAATAAAATAAATATAATATAATAAATTAATTTTTAGAATTTTTATATTGAATAAATAAAATTAAATAACTATTTTAAATATAAAAAAAGAATAAATATACTTTCGAACTATGATAGATGGTACGTATATATTCTTTGTCATGTTTTGGATACACATATCTCCCTATCATTAATGAATGGTACATACATCTATGTCCCTCACACAAACGGTAGGAGCATATGTGTACCCAAAATATAACGGAGGATATATAAGTATCATTTATCATAATTCGGAAATATATTTATTTTTTTATTTTAATTTTTTATTTCAAATAATTAACCTAAATCCATTACTGACCCAATAAATCAACTATCCGACTCGGTCCTAATAAATAAATTTTTCTCACCCCTGTATTGATACACACACGCAATAGAGTAACACTTACTACTACCAAGTTAAAAAAAAATTTCTAATCCATAACATGCTAAAACAATACCAAATAAATTGAATTCCTCACATTTCAGTCTCCAGCAAAATTTCGTTGGGAAAACACGACCCACCACCTATCAACACCACATAGCCACCATTTTCGTCAAATCGAAAACACCCCACCGACAAATCATCGCCGCACCTCTAGTTCCGACCACCTCCGACCTAATCTTTACTTTCTCCTATCAGTAAACACCAACTAGTAGCAACGATCAATCACTGCAATTTGATTGTGATTCACGTTTAAGAGAAAATACAGAGGGAATATTGAGTTTGAAACAATAAATAGAGGTCTAATCGAGTTGGTTTGAAGTCGGATTTGATGAATTTATTAGGTTGGATAGTAAATTTCGATTAATTATTTGGGATAAAAAAGTAAAATGAAAAGGGATAAATATATTCTAAAACTATGATAAATGATACATATATATACTTCGTCATGATTTGGGTACACATATGTCCCTACCATATAAGTGTGAAGGACATATATATATATATATATATTATTTTTATTAACGTTATGGACATATATGTAACCAAAGTATGACAAAAGGTATATATTTGTTTTCTGTTTTTAATATATTAGATAAATAAAGATGAATGAATGAAGTATTGTATAAAGATTATTAATGGAAAATAAATAAGTAATAGTAATTTAAGGAGTTTGTATTTTTAACTACGATAATATAAGTGGGAGTATTTGACATCTTAATTAAGAAAGGTCTTAGTCATTACTCATTGCTCACTTGCATACACATCTGTAGACTAGAAACTGGAATGTCAGTTTTCTTCTTTTAAAGAGCAGTGCAAATAAATGCATGCATTTACTACATCCTATTGTGTTCAAACCCAATTTGTTTTTTGACCATATTGTTGGATACCCATTAATTTTTAGGTGATATTTTCTCTGCTGAAGGTTTTGTGGGTGGTGGCAATGGCTGGTGGAGGTGGAGGTACATCAAGACAGCTTGATCAGACACCAACTTGGGCTGTTGCTGGTGTTTGTGCTGTCATTATTCTCATTTCTATTGCTTTGGAGAAGATCATCCATAAACTTGGCACCGTATGTTACCTAAAAACCCAGTCGTTTTACCTTACTGTTCTTTAATTTGTATTTTTCTTGATTGTGGATTCTTTCTTTTCTATTTTTGAGTGAATCTTGGATTTTAATGTACAAGATATCTCTATTTGCTAGCAGCATTGCAATAAGTGTTTCTTGAAGAAATTCCTTTTCTTGTTTCTTGGTTTTGCTGTTGAGGATTTTGAAGATATATTTGATATTTAAGTTTTAGATTTTTAAATCAAGATAATACCTTTTTATCTGTGAAAGTCTTGTCTGACCAAATTAGAAGTTAATTTATGCTCTTTTTGTCACTAGAGCCTGGAAATTATTCTTGGCTGCTCAGATACTGATTACCAAAAAAGTTTTTGTTCTATTGTTTTTCTAATCCTAGCCCCTCTGAGTTGATTTCAGATGGTCCCTCAACTAATAGTTATTATTTCAGAAAGTTACTTTCTTCATTGAAGGAAATTGTAATCAAGAAGAAAGGCAACTTTCTGAGATAATAACTTCCGAGAAATCAACACTTTTTCTTCCTTAGTTCTTCCCTGTTCTCCTTGTTTTGCTAGTCCCAATCCTTTTCTAGCTTTTGATGTAATTTCCAGTGTTTGAATTTGTGTTTTTGTGCACATTTTGTTTTCCTATCTTGTGCTTTTTCTTTTACTTTTTTCCCACAAAAGAAATGTGCCTCATCTCTTGGTTGGATTTTTGCACCTCCAAGTGCTTTCCCAAAGCTTGATTCTGGGACATTATATTTAAGTGATTGAATATCATTGATCGTGTCTTTTCGGGTGATTATTTTCAACCATTTACGCCCTTATCTGCTTCTGTTTGAATTTTGATCAATTAAATTAGTAAGGAAGAGGCTGGGGGTCTATCAGAAACAATCTCTCTATCTCACCTCTGAGGTAGTGGTGTGGACTGCGTACACTTAGTCTCCCCAAACCCCAATTGGTGGAAATATACTGGGTATGTTGTTGTTGTAATAAATTAGTAAGGAAGAGAAAAAAGAGAGGTTTTATTATCCAATGCTATGCTTTGTCAACTTTACCTTACCTTTTGTCCATCAGAAATTTTATTGCCTGGCATGTATTATGTTGAGGATATCTAGACGGAGTTCAGTCTTTGATTTGGATGTTTGAGCTTGTCTTTTCTTTTTCTGTTAGCATTTTGAAGTACACACACACTTGTGTTTCCATATTGTATTCTTTATAATTACACCATTCACCAATTTATACCTTTTGTCTAAACCATGTGATTTTACTTAGTTTATTGCTTCCGTGGATCTTTAAGGGCCCGTTTGGCCATAAAGTTGTAAAATTTGAAAAAAGTAGTCTTTGTTTTCAAAGTGAAAAATGGCATTTGGAAAATGGAGTTGTGTTTGGCCATGAATACAAATTGGAGTTACTTTTTATTTTTTTGTGAGTGATTTGGAGTGAAAACAACTTTTTGGTGTTTTGCAAATTCAAGAAAAATTGAATTTCGGAATTTTCTAAAATTTTATGGCCAAACGTGATTTCCGGAATTCAACTCCTGGAAAAAGTAAAAAATATTCATAGCCAAATGGCCGCTTAATTTCTTCAGCATTTTACTTACAAAATGAAAATCATTTTCCAGTGGCTCACAGACAGGCATAAGAAAGCTCTATATGAGGCTCTGGAAAAGGTTAAGGCTGGTAAACTTTTGTGCTCTCAACTTCTTTTCATTTTTCCCAGGGAATATTCTTGTTTTCTGTATTAATGGTTCCTTCTTTCTAATTGATGCAGAGTTGATGATTCTTGGTTTTATCTCATTAACCCTTGTATTCAGTCAGTATTATATTGCTGGAATCTGTATCCCAACAAGTGTTGCTGACACAATGCTGCCCTGCCCTGTTGCTGGCAAAAATGATAAAATGGAGGAACATCATCGGAGACTTTTATGGTATGAACGCAGGATTTTGGCTGGTGCCGAGCCTAAATGCAAGGATGTAAGTCATAAATTTGTATACGGATCTTGATAATAGTAAATTCAATTGTATTAATTAGTGGGATGGCAAAAATGACATTGCAGGATTTTAGCTTGTTGTCAATTACCCTTTTTTACTAAGAAAATCAGTTGTTCTGCCCAAACCTTTTGATATGTTTGCTACTTAAGCTGATTGACATTTCAAATGATCAGTTCTGTCAACAAAAAAGCTGCAGTAAATTACACTTCTCATTCCAGTATCGAGGCATATCGAAAGTAATTTATATTACATGACTGTAGCCTGATAAAAAATAAATCATTCAATTTAAAGTTTCTGCCTGCAACAAATAATAAGCAGTTTCAGTTCTCTCCTCTTGATGTGCAAAGAAAAAAATAAATGAATAGCTGGTTGCTTCGTTCAATTCATACATTGGTTAGAAGGATCCTTATTTTGGATTTATGATATCTAATATCCACCTAATATCCTTCTGAAAAAGAAATATCCACCTAATATGATCCGGCCCTTCCCAGGGCTGCCCTTTTTATGCTTTTTTTTTTAGAAAAAGAAGATCCACCTGATAATGATTACCTTCTCCAACTTATATACTTCAGTAGTATGTTCGTCCAGGTACTAATCTCAATATGTTAAGAAATGATGTGCTTCATGTGGAGTGGATTAACAGCAAGTTTTGAGAACATAACTAAGTGGAACTTTAGTAAGCTTGATATTCTTTGAATAACCTAGATAATCCTTTATTTACTTATTTGATGACCATTTATTTTAGATCATGAAAATGCTAGGCCTATTTGGTGTGAATATGTATTTCTCGCTCAAGAATTAGTGGTTTACAAAACCTGTAGAAGATTAACCTGACAGATATTCTGTTTGTCTCTGCACAAGGGACATGTTAAAAATAGTACTTGCTATATTAATGTGGAAGGCTTTGTAACTCAGCTATAATCTTCAACAGAATGAGCATTTATCTGTCCTTTAAATGTCCTGGTAGCTGTTAGTTAATCAGAAAGCATCTGATGCAGTAATGTTTAAGTAGTTTCGTGAAATTGTAATTTCGAGTTGCCATTCTATCAGTAACACCAGCATTATCTTATGGTGGAGTTGTGCTATGATTGGTAAAGTTTCTTACTTACTGATTGAGGATGCCATTATATAAAAACTTGATACATCCCATACAAGTCTTGCTTCGGTTACAGTTAGCCCAACTACTAAATAGGTACCTTTGAGGTGTACCGGTTTTGGATCTTCGTGTAGTACTTCCTCCGAGTGTACTAAATTACATCTTGCTGGTCTGCCCTTGATTAAACTAATTTGAGTTACATAACAGGGACATGTCTCTCTCATTTCTATCGACGCACTGCATCAAATACACATCCTTATATTCTTTCTGGCGGTCCTTCATGTGGTATACAGTGCTGTTACTATGTGGCTGGGAAAACTTAAGGTAATTCAAAGTATACTTTCCATAATTCTTGCATTATACTTGAACTGCTGTGCTATTTGTGTGGCACTTTTTGGAGTATAAACAGAAATTCCAGCGGGATTCTATCTTAGTTTGTAGATTCTCTAGTCCATACCTTGAGCCCTTCAAAGAATTCAGATAATCTATCAAATTTCGACAAGTGTTCAATATCCTACTGGTATAACGTAAAAACTGCAATGCCAAAGGCTAATGATATTTTTAATGTTGATCAACACTATGCTCTTATGCTTTGTAGGATATGTTTTTGACTAACCCATCGCAATAAGCATCATTGGGTTTTTTTAGGGTAAAATGACAGAGTCAGTTTTTTCTTTTTTCAGTGAATATAAATGTGGTGAAAAAGCAATTGAAGATAAATGTCTTCTGTGTTTGAGCCAACTTATTATTCTTTTGGTTTGCCTTTTTTTTATTTTGGATGATAAATCAGATATGTTCTCTCTTGATGAACCTTCTCTGCTTGCTAAAATGGTCTTAGCACATTAGAAAAGGTTGATTTGGTGGATACTGGATTGGTGATTTGCCTAAGATCTCTTCAGCTAGATGGTAGATTTTGGATCACGCCCAGGGGTTAGTTCAAGTGGCAAAGGTTCCTGAACTTGTGGCTTAGGTTGTATCAAGGAAAAGGTTGAGGGACTTGTGACTTAGGTTTCAGGTTCGAGCCCTGCACCCTGTGAACTAAGCTTGGTATTTAAGTAGAGAGGAGTAGAATTCTCGAGTTTTGGGGGCTGCAGTTGATCCTAAAAGGTTGGCCCCAGATGGATTTCTCGGCCATCAGAAAATAACAAAGACTTTAGGATCATTGACCAGATACCAAGATTCGAATTTGTTACTGGGAATGAAAACCGGCCCTCCACAATATTCAGAAAGATTGGAACTCTGGATACTCGGTTAAGAACTTTATAAAAAAGAATTTGAGAGTCAGTCTAGAGGGACTGGTCATGGTCAATATTTTTTTTTCGTTCTTGATATTCGTTACTCTCCATTTTAGATTTTAGAAACATAGAATGTCTAATGCTTGAAAATATGTTCTTCAGATTCGTGGCTGGAAAGGATGGGAACAAGAGACTTCAACCCATAACTATGAGTTTTCAAATGGTATGTCATAGTTTGATCTGCAAATGGTGGAATTTTCTGATTTGCTTGTAAACTATGTTCAATGTCCTCATTTCTTTGCATTGGGAATTGACCATATCTTACGTGTAACTTTTAGATCCTTCAAGATTTAGGCTGACTCATGAGACGTCATTCGTCAAAGCACATACCAGTTTCTGGACCAGCATTCCAATCTTCTTTTACATTGTAAGATACTGATATGAAATGTTGTTATTTTTTATTGTCCATAAAATTGGGTCATTCTTCAGCACATCGGATGATGAGTAAAGGGTATTGAATATGGCAATTTTTTTCTTCCAGGGATGTTTCTTCAGACAATTTTTCAGGTCTGTCAATAAGTCAGATTACCTGACCCTACGCAATGGTTTTATCAGTGTGAGTTTCCTTCCTTCTTTAGTTCTTCAAATTTATTATTATTATTTTTTTTGGTGATACTTTTCTTCTGTTTCCCATAGAAGTAATACACAATGCTTCTTGTACAGGTTCATTTGGCTCCTGGAAGTAAATTTAACTTCCAAAAGTATATCAAAAGATCATTAGAGGATGACTTCAAGGTAGTTGTTGGTGTCAGGTATCTCAATCTTCCCTAACAAACATGTGCTGTACGTGTGTATGTGTGCTACCTATATCACGCTGACTGACTTAATTTTTTCTACTGGCAGTCCAGTTTTATGGGTATCATTTGTGGTTTTCTTGCTCCTAAATGTTAGTGGTAAGTAAATTTTGTGATGGAATATATTTGGGCAATAATTTTATTTGTTCCATTTTACTTTCACTAATCAAGTTCTTCGCTGGACATATTTATATATTTCTGAAACATTAGATACATTTCAGGGTGGCATGCATTGTTCTGGGCATCCTTAATTCCTTTGATTGTAAGGTTCTTGTTCCTTGTCCACCTTCGTAATTTCAGTGCAAGAAATCTGATAATTAATTATTCTCAGATCATTTTAGCTGTCGGAACGAAGCTTCAGGCAGTGTTGACAAGAATGGCTCTTGACATCTCAGAGAGACATGCCGTAGTCCAAGGGATCCCTCTTGTACAAGGCTCAGACAAATATTTTTGGTTTGGACGACCTCAGTTGGTTCTTCACCTCATCCACTTTGCCTTATTTCAGGTACTACATGTCCCACTCAGATATTTGTCATAAAGTATTATTAGCAAAGTAGACAACTGGTTACAACCTTTAAATGGAACAAAATGCAAAAGCCAGAAACTTGTACCAAAAGATGATTATCTTTAGTCTGCTTTTGTGAATGACTTGCGAGAGATAAACGTCATTGCAAAGTCAACGCTGATTCTTGTGTGCTTCTGGTTGCATTTTAGATTGAAGAATTGTGCTTGTAAATAAAAAGGAGCTTAGGTTTGGATTGTAATAGTTTGCTTTATCTGAATCTCTATCTACTTCTTGCAATTCTCGTCTCCATCTATTTTTTTGCCACGGCTTACAAAAGTTTCTTTTTTATGTGTATCTAATGCTAAACTGTTATTTCAACTTGACAGAATGCGTTCCAAATAACATATTTCTTATGGATATGGGTAATATTTCAACTAAACTTCTGAAGATATTCAGCTCTTTGAACCATGAAACTATTGGTTGAAATGTTGATTACATATTTTGCAGTATGAGTATGGGCTAAAATCTTGCTTCCATGATAAGTTCGGTTTTGTCATTGCGAAGATCGCTTTGGGGTATGTTACTTGCAACAAAAAGTCACTTTATTGGATGGATTGTATATGTTTTCAGAACTTCAGACGAAGCTTACTCTACTGAATCTGCTTTGCTGTCTCATTACAGGGTGGGAGTGTTATTCTTATGCAGTTATATCACTCTTCCACTCTATGCCCTTATAACTCAGGTACTTTTACAAAAATATCCCATCCCCAGATTGAGAACATAAATGTATGTAGGTTCTCTTCGCACCATTTTGCTTTAGCCAAGCTCTTCGCTAGGATACAGGCAAATATATTGCAGTCAAACGCAGGACGAAAAATATGCCATAGGAAACTACATGAACTTTTTGGCACAACAATAACAACTACTACGCCTCAATCCCAAGCAAGTTGGGGTTGGTTACATAGATCCACACTGTTCATGTCACTCTGTTTAGGATCATCTCAATTCAATGTTATATAAAATAATATTATATATGGACCTTTTAGTGTTTTAGCCATAACTTGCTGTATTTTACATGGGGAAATAGGCCTAATGGTAATGTGTCATGATGGGATCCTGCAGATGGGCTCCAATATGAAGAAATCCATTTTTGATGAACAAACCTCGAAGGCATTAAAGAAGTGGCATATGGCCGTGAAGAAGAAGCAGGGAGCTAAGGGCGACAAATCCCCACGGGCACTAGGCAATGGAAGTCCGAGGTCCTCTGTGGGTTCGCCTCTGCACGCGGTTGGTTCCAAACTTCATCGGTTTAAAACAACTGGTCACTCAACACGTTTCAATGGCTACGATGATCTAGAAGCATCTGACCTCGAGAATGATCCAACTACACCGATAATCCGTGCAGAGGACCACTCAGCTACACAAGTTATTGATGATGACTCTGAACTTCAAGTGCATGTTCCTCAAAATGAAGAGTCCTCTGGGAATGAAGATGACTTTTCATTTGCGAAGCCTGCTCCTAAAAAGTGAAAAGGAAGCAGCAGGTAACAAATGCATATGGTATTTGAATAGTGGTTTGCAGCTTCTCTTTATCTTTTTGCGCTTATAGAGGAATGTCATACAGAGTAGTTAGCACTTCATAGGGAAACATATACATATTTATTGTATCTACTACTATTGCTTGCCTTATTACTACTGTTCTATTCCATTATGAAATTCTAAAAGGAAGCAAATCTTGATTTAGCCATGAAGTTGATGAAATATGATCTCCTATGCGCACTTACAACTTGAATAGAAGAAAATAACATTTCAAAGATCTCCTATGTTTAATTTACGGATTTCGTGTGTTCTTTTTTAGTAATCTCCTCTTATAATGGTCACATCACTAAAACTACCTCTCGTAATGAACTACAAAATCAAATCTCTTGAAGTTGGATTCGAAAGTTCCACATTAGGCATCCCCTTTCCCATATTCTTTTTCAATCGTATGACTTTGATTGTGAAATGTGCTCCCAAATGAAAGTGAAATAGGTTAGTCACGTTGGACAAGTGGGACTTGCTCTAGCGGTTTAGCACCTCCATCGTCAGCCAGTAGGTTGAGGATTTGATATCACGAGCTTGGTAATTTTGCTACAACATGGAAGAATGAAAGAAAATATTTTCCAACGGAGACATAAAAGGTGAAAAGCTGAAACAAAGAAAATTTTTGGGAACCCCCATCATATCTCTAAACGATGTTAGAGTTGGTTATTCTGGCTTTTGATGGTTAAATTTTGGTGCAGGTTACACTGTGTATTGTAGTAAATCAGTACAGGACTAGCGCATGAAATACGACGTAGAATTAGAACTTTCAAGTCGATGAGTCTTCGTCTTTAAAATAGTCTAGTGTACGTGCTTCACACCTATATATCACGTTGATGAATTAAAAATGTATTTCTTTTTTTTACTTTTCACAAGTTTTTGAACTTAACTAACAATAAAATAATTCTCATAACCCAATTAATATAACACAATGAGAGGATCAATTCTTTTAAAAATAGCCATTGACATAATACGAAATGCAAATACTCCAGTTTGTTTACCTAACGAAAATGAATATTATTTTTTTTTTAAAAAGAAAAGGCATAACTACCTCTTTGAACTATGATAGAAATTCCAGCATTGTGAAATATTGTACTACAGTAAAATCTTCCTAAATTCATACTGTGTGAATTAATTAACTCTTTAAGATAATATTTTCTTCGGTTCTGACTTGGGCCAGTGAAAACAATCACTAATTTCGATAAGATAATAAGTTAATATATTTTTGAAAGACCCCTATATAAATATATGGACCTATTGATATTATAAAGGAAAAATTTCAAAAGTAGCAACTTAACAACTTTAATTATAACTTTTATAACAACTATTTCATAATTACTAAAATTAGCAAGTTATGTTTCGTATTTAAGTAAAATAAAAATGTTGCTATATAAATACATATACAAATTGAATAGTAGTTCCTATTTTAACTCCCATCAGTTAGAGTTAAATAAGGGAAGTAACCGTGCCTTAATTCATGCTACTTTTATTTATAAAGATTTCTTTTCCTGACTCTTCTATTCCTTTTTTTTTTTTTATCCTTTTTTAAATTTTTTTCATTTTCTTATTTTTTCCTTTCTCATATTTTTCTTTTTCTTTTCCTATTTTTATTTTTTTATCAATTTTTTTTTACTTTGATTTTTTTTTCTTTCCACTTTATTTTCACTCTCTATTTCTCTTCTTTTTTATTTTATTTTCACTCTCTATTTCTCTTCTTTTTTCTTTCTTTATTTTTTTCTTTTCCATTTTCTTATTTTTTTTCCTTTCTTATTTTTTTTTCCTATTTTTGTTTTCGTCTTTTTTTTTTCTTTTTTAATTTTTTTTAGTTCTTTTGTATTTAAGTAAAGTGTTGCTATATAAATATATATATACAAATTGAATAGTAGTTTCGATTTTAACTCCAACAAGTTAGAGTTAAAAAAGGAAAGTAACCATCCCTTAATCCATGCTACTTTTTTTATTTCTCTAATTATAAAGATTCTTTTTACTCCTCTTTCGATTTTTGTTCCTACAAAGCTTATGGGGAGATTAATACCTCCTCCATATATTGGCCCAAGTACTATCAAACGAGGAAGAAAGCCATATAAGAGGAGACATGAAGTCGGAGAATCATTTTCATCAAGAAGAAACAAGTTCTCCGTATGTAAGCGCGCTGGCCACAAAAGAACTACATGCTCGGATCGTAATCCACCATGAAAGAAGCAAAGGAACGATAAAGAATTCGAAGCTGCCGGAGAGCAAGGCTATCACGTCGATTGATGGTTGAAGTCAAAAAGAAACTAGAAGCCCAACTATTTATCGTCGGAGGTTGAAGTCACTGGGGATTGAAAGGAGAAATTTGCAGAACTGTTGGTTGAGAGAAGCTGTCGATAGACGGTCGATGATTTGGATTGAAGAGGGGTGTGGGTTGGGTTGATTTGTATTTTTGAAAAGATTAGAAAATTTTGAAAATATTAATCAAGTCTACAATTAACTTAATCAAGTTTCCTAGTTATGTTTGATCCTTAAGTTGGTCAATGACACCAATCCTTCATTTAAGACTTAAAAGACACCTTTCCTTCAAGTTTCTCACCAAACACACCACACACAAAAAATTATCACATGACCAGTCCACGTAACATCTCATTTAATACTTAATCGAACCACTTAATCATCCAACTTAATAACTCATTTAATACCGTACTCGACCTATCTTCAAAACATTCAACCCGTCTTCATTAGTAAAGGAAAACGATAGATCCACCCTTTATTTCACTTGAACTTTCCCCCCCAAAAAAAAATGATGCATGTAGACTAGGAATTTTGAGAGAAAAGAAAGCCTTTAGTACTTGAATAGAAACTCAAAATATAAGAAATACTCAATTAATGATAATTGATTTTAGGAGTTATTTTCCTCTAACAATTCTAATAAACTTACCACAATAGACAAAGTCACATAAAAAAATAAATAAGGAAACATGAAAAGTAAAAAATTAAGGAAAAAAATATTTTTTAAAAAATAAAAAATAGAAAACATGGAATTGCTTAATTTTTTTCTACCCAATTTTTTGACCCAAAATCAAATAATCTTAATTTAATAAATAATTTAATTTTGTAGGATATAAATTTTTTAATCTATTACTTTTTTAGTATTTACATTTTGGAATAAACTGTAATAAATATTTGTTAAATTTTAATTTTAAATAATCAAAGATTACACGTGCGAGGCACGTGCGTTTAAACTAATAATCTTTAAAACTATCAACTAAAAGAAAAAAAAGGTAAACCTTAAACTACGACCACAAAATATTTAGATCAAAGATCTTTATTAGGTATTTTTTTGACTTCAAGATTAGTAATCATTCAACGGATGACTTCAAAACTACAAATAATGATATATGATAAAATCTTAAAGTCTAAAAGATCCACAAAAAAATTATTCAAGCAAAGAAAAAGGAAAAAAACATATTGGTATGGTCTGCCTACACTCTACCCTCCTCATATCCTATTTTGTGGGAATACACTGGGTATATTGTTGTTTTTGTTATAAAGAAAAAAAAAGAGATAAACCTTTGATTTTAATAGGCTTTCACTCGGGAAACAACATGTTTATATCGTCTAATTTTTAATCAGAAATTTCTAACTGAAATAGAAAACATGAGAAATTATTAAAAAGAGAGAATCTATTGTCAATTGTTAATTATATAATTCATATATAATCTTTAAAACTATCAACTATCAAGTAAAATAAAAAGAAGATAGAAAGAATTATGATAATTAATAAAAAAAAAAGACTACTTAAATAGAAAATCAAAAATAAGAATTAGAAGGAAACATACAAGTAGAAGAAACGTATGTTACTTAAAATAATAGAATAATTATAATTTTTTTTCTCGAGTCCCGTGATTTTAGTACGGTCACTTTTATTAACTTATACTTAGTTTTAACTATTTTGAATAAATATGTTTGCAAGCCTGGTTCACTCATTTTTAGTTATACCGAAAATATCTGTCTACACCTCTTATATTAAATAAATCGATGAAACTTAATTTTAGAAAAATATTTGCCAAGGTGCATTATTTCATCCTTGAATTTTTAAATATCTCAGAAAGATGCGTACGCCGCAGTTTTAATTTAGAAAAATATTTTAAGCACACCTAAACTTGCCTAGCTTTAAAGCCGTTGGTTTGTCTCTTGTAAACTTGTAACAATTTTATCCATTCGAAATGCTACTTAACTTTAACAATAACTTTTAAGAAAAATTCATTCAAGGCGGTCAATTAATTTAACAAATATTTATTAAGCTTTATTAATGACAATAGATAAAAATAATAAAATAAATAATAGAAATATACAATGATACCCATATTAATCTAAATTTTAGTATTATCCCCCAAATTTATTCTCTTTAAATTAATACAAACCCAAATCATATATTATAAGACAAATTAAACACAAAACCCCCCAGAAGTCTGATTCGAACATAAATTCACGAAGAAAAGAAACACCCGTACTCAATTTCGTATACACCATTGCTGTCCCGTTCATTTTTTGGCAGTTTTCAAACGATCTAGGACTTATTGGATCAATTTTGGTTGTTCTCCGGGATTAAAAGGGAATCTGACGTTATTACGGCGGGATTTTGTCGAAAACAACACGAAAGGGGTCGATTTTGGTTGGGTTTTGCCGTGACAGTAATTTTTTGCATGTGTATGGTTTTTTCGATGAGTTTTCCAGTGGGTTTCATGGCGTGGTATGTTGGAGGCTCGCCGACAGTTAAACCTGGCGAGATAGCAACGCAGGAAAAGGGGAAAAAGGGAGCGGCTGATTTGGTGGTGGTGCATTAGTTTTCTCCAGTGAGGAGATGGAGGAGATAAAATGGTGCTGCTGGGTGGTCCATCGACGACAGTTTGTTGGTGGTGAGGCGATTCGATGGAGGTTGAGTCTAGAGAGAGGAATAAAGAGGGAATAGTGCAACTGATTTGGTTTGTTTGCCGGTGACCAAATCCGGCGGGTTTGGTGGTGGTGAGCCATTTTGAGTTTTTTCGGTGCTTAATCTGGCGGGTTTTCGGTGATAAACTTACCGAAAACAGTCAATGAACCCCTACTTTTATTTTTTTAATTCTCGTCATATTTCTCTCTGATCTCTCTCACTCTATCTAATTTTTCTATTCCCGTATGTAAATTCTTCTCTCTTTCCAATTGTGTCATTCCTCAGTGTGTGTGTGTTTATACAAATTTATGCATGTATATCTCAAGTGAGTGTCTTTTATAAGAATGAGTGAGTGTGTGCATATATAATTGTGTGTACTGATATGCCCAAATTATAAGTCTCGTTAGAAAGTGTAAGCGGTCGCTGTCAAATATAGGACCCAACTGAATTGGGTGTCGAATCCCATAGGGAATACTATGTTCACCATGTATTGTGGTTGTTACTGGACTGTTGATCGAAGGTTCCAGAATAGAGGGGGCGTTTGATTTATCAATTTTATTCAAATGTTTGTCACAGAAAGTAATCCAACTGTAGGTTATATTGCTAATAATAATTTAATAAGAAAAGTCAAACTAGAGTTATGGTTACCAAGATGCTTAGGCAACTAGGGTTGTGAACTATTTTGGATTCCCAATGAACAATTCTTATTGCACGAGTAATTGAATTCTATGATTTACCCATTAGTTTTTCAACCTAAATGAGTAGCTTATCCCTTAATTCTTTCAAATTTAAGGAACATAGTATTAATTCAACTATAATCTCACATGGGTTGATCCAGTTAAGGCATCTACCCTCTATCCAAAGGTTAAAGCCTTTAGATTTATGTAAACCCTTTCTTTTCACAACAAGCACTTTTCTATTTGAACAAGTGTTGTTCTTGGGCTCACTTTTCTAGTTTGCAACCAAGAAAAGTCATTAAAATGAAGAAGAGTTTAAACAATATCAATTACTCATGGGAATCTACTAAATTCACAACCCAAAATCAGCTTTTCACATCAAGGCTCCCATAACCCTATGGGGGCTTAGCCACACATTTCCACCTAAGAAAGAGAAGAAACCATTGTGTTATTCATAAATTAATTCAAAGTTTACTTACAAAAGCCACAATTGTTGTTCTTCATTCTTCAATAGAAAATATGATAAAGGAATCTAAATCCACAAATCTCCAATGAATCTTAGAGAAAAACTATGTAATAGTGTATTTTTAGTATGGAAAACCTAATAAATTATAAGAGATGGATAAAAGATCCCTAATAAAATCTAAAACTGGATATTTATATGTTCCTAGGTAAAAAGAATTAAAAATTAAAAATTATAAAATTCGCGTCTAAAGTGATGGCTAAAGTGGTGGTCCGTCGGAAGTCTGATGGTTCACCAAATTAGCCGTCGCTGATGGTCCTTGAAAGCCCAGTTCCACTTGAGTCTGACGGCCAAAGTGGTGGTCCATCGGAAGTCTAACGGTCCACCATATGAGCTGTCACTGATGGTCTTGGAGAGCCCAGTTCTGCTTAAAACTGACGGCCTAAATGGTGGTCCATCGAAAGACTGACGGTTCACCTATGGGCCGTCGCTGATTCATCTGAAGACATGGGTTCTGTTTAGGCCTGATGGTTGAGTTGGTGGTCCATCGCAAGACTGACGGTCCATCACATGGGTCGTCACTGAGTGTTTCAGAATGCCTTGTGTTGTATAACACTGGCGGTTGAACTGGTGGTCCATCGCAAGATTGACGGTCCACCATTTTGACTATCAGAAGTCTTTTTCGGCTAATTTTCTGAGTCTTATCCTCCAGCTAGCTCCTTACCCTGAAACAGTAAAAACCAGCATTAAATGCAACCTTGGTTGCTTGAAAACATACAATTTTCTCAAGAAAAAGATAAAAAATATTTCGTAAAAATCGGAACATCAACACCCTCAACTTAAGATAATTGCTTGTCCTCAAGCAACTTAGCACCAAATTGCAAATATAAATAATATAATGACAAACATTTACTACTGAACCACTTTTCACACAACCATTCACTTGTTATCCACATCATATGGTGTAATATGTCAGAGTCCATAAACGATATTGTTTTAAATTCAATTCATCTACACAAACATGGATACAAGAATCTACAGAAATCAACCAAATTAAGAATAACTCAGTTTGCCCTCACAGTCAAGGAGATCCACCACTCAATATATTTTTTAGATATAAATCACAACCCTCTCACTCATCAAAGAAGTTAAAAATATAGCACATGCACCCATAAGCTTGCCTTTATTATCCAATGCCCATTATTGCTGAGTTCCAAGATCAAGCAAGTCTTTTATAGGCTAGTAATGAGGCATCAAACTAGGTCCGGAAGGAATTTTGGGCAAAAGTGACTAAAAACTATGCTTTAACTCTCTTTACCTACAAATTCTTCTTACCAAGGTTGCTGCTTTGCTAGCTCACTTATCCCTTTTTCTATTCATTCAAGCTTTACCACAATAACTCCCCTTTCCCCCTTTTTTTTATATATATATACAAGCATCAGCCACCTTCAACTTAGGCTGATGCCATAAGTCAAGGTGTACATTGTCTTAACTAGACCAGGGCCAAATGCTCAAATTCAAAGTTCAGACCAACTTTCCCTTAGGCAGTTAACAACCTTACATTAGCCACACTCAACTTAGGTGTTTTTCCTAAGTTTAGGCCAGGGCCAGAGCTAGGAGTCAACAACTGAAAGAGAGTTAACTAAAATGCTTGGTGATGAAAAACAAAATAAACAAAGGCTCAAAGAAGGGTTCAAAAATGGAAAATTATTTTTGGTGGGGTTAATTATTTTGGCTAAGTGGACTAAAAGCACAAGGTGGCCTGCCATCACTTCTTATCCCATCAACTACAGAACAACATCAATTAAACCAGACAAATTCTAGGTACTTTACTATGTAAGAACTATTATAATTACTCGCACACACAGTGGCAACTGAGTCAAACTCATTCTACCATTCTTAAGATGTGCATCCATGTCATGCATATTTATAGATTAATTCCAACTACAGATTCACTAACAGTTGCTCACATATCCTAGGAGACAAAGGTAAATTGTCAAACGGAAATAGTCATAGTTTGATGCCAACATTATTCATCATCAGTATTTACAACAAGATACTAACACCAACATCACTTTTATTTCATGGACGAACATTAACAACATAACAAGATTTAAAAAGAAGAAAAATCCAAATATGAAGTTAAACATAGAAAAGAAAGATGCAAACTTAACATGATCCTAGACATGTCGATTATCCTAGATAGCACATGATAGGGGTTCATAATATCGGCAACAAAACACCCCCATGGTACAAGTACACCACCCCCACATAAAAACGCATGCATTATTCTCAAAGCATTAAATTAAAGTACAAATGAATGGGTATACTTGTATTGCCTCTTATTCATCTGAGGCGTCTGTGAAGTGTGGTAAAGATCCTGCATCCTCACCTGGCGTAATGTTGGCCCCTATGGTGGTAGGAGCACTCAAAATCTTCCCCTCCAGAATAGAAGGAATCATCTCTCGAACCAAGCCTGAACTTTGCCCCTTTGCTGAGGCAATACTAGTAGATACTCCTGCTGCTTCATCTTCTTCTCTCTTCTTTCTATTTTCTTCAAATTTCCTTGATTTCTTTTGAGCTCTCTTCAGATCATGTTGTTCCTATTGATTCGGTGTCATTGTCGCTCTCTTTCTCTACTTTTCTTCTTTCCTTGCAGCTTGCTCATCCATGTGCTACTTTTTTTTATCTTTCATGGGTCTTCCCAGTAGATCCACAATACCCTTATCATTGTTACTTGCTACTAAGGCTGGGTAAAAAATAGTCTGCTGTGGTTGCCTTCTCTTTAACTCCGCTATATTGGCCTTTGCTTGCTCAAATTCAGCCATGAGCTTTGCAAGATCAGGGAGGGACAGTGCATCTAGCCTTTGGTTGATGCGGTGCTCCATGCTGTCCATCCTAGCTTGAATAGTCTAGAATGGATGGATTGCCTCAGCTATAATTTCATCAACAAAAGGCTTAAGTTCTGACGCCCATTTATCTAACTATCTCTGAATCTTCTTTTGCAGCTTCACTGATTTTGCAAAATTCTCTTGCATTAACCTATATTCAGCAAAGTCTGCTCCTCCCATAGATTATGCAGAACCTAACCCTGCAGAAGTACCTAGAGGCACATACTCTGGTGGTACATAAGTGGTGATGGGCAACGGCATACCTACAGGAATTTCTGTAGCATCAGGAGCTGGTGCAGATTGAGTCTGGTAAGATGGAGGCTTGGTGACACGTATCTTAAAATTTGATTCATCTTTCAACTTCTCAATGTCCTGTCTATGTGTAGCTGGGATTTCATTATCAACTCCATAGATCAGGGGCACACCGGTCTATTTGCATAACTCAGTGATTAAGCATGGAAACGGCAATGCACTGCTTGTCTTATGTGCCCTCACAAATATCTCATCCATAATAATCTGGCCGAAGTCAACTTGTAGCCCAGAAACCAAGCTTGCCACCAATACGACTCTGTATTTATCCAAGTTTCCGTCACCTTTTGTTGGCATCAGCCTTAAGAGAACAATAGCCCGCCAAAACTTAGCCTTGAAGCTAATGGAATATTTTGCAATATGCTTCCATGGATTATTTAACCAAGAGGGGTTGCCATAATCAGTCAATAACGAAGCCACCTAAGGCCTCTGAGTAGATGCAGTCCTCAACCTATACTCAAGATTACGTATAGAAGGTGGATCCTCGTACTCTATCTCAAACAACATCCTATTAATTATTTAGGCTGAAATATCAATAGTGACTCCTCGGACAGGTACAAACTCTTTGTTCGGCAAGCTTGCAACTGATGTCCTCTTTGGACAGTCCTTTTCTACTAGTGTAAGATAATAGGCAAAGAATTCTCTTACCTAATTTGGTTGATACGCTCCTGGTGACCTACTCATCCATGTTAGTTCATACTCGTTCGAATGATGTTCTAGCTCAGGATAATCATGTAGCTCCGTTGTCATAATCTTATGTTCCTCTGTGAATGACCTTTTTATCCCTCTTGCTGTAGGTGTTAATCCGTCATAGAATTTCTCTCATGCTACATCTATCTGCCACCTAATCGCCTCTCGAACTTGAGGATCCTTACGCTTGATAATGTTGGCATCCTTAGGTTCAGTATCCACATCAGTTGCTTCCATTTGTTCTGCCACATTAGCAGCCTTTGTGTTACCCATAGTAGGCGCGGGTTGAGATGTAGCAACTTTTGCCTCGTCTGGCCTCGAGCTGGTACTGCTTATACTACTGTGCTCTTCTCTTTAAACTAGGAGAGTATTAAATTTTCCATTTCCTGTTGCTTGGTGTTGTAAGTAGGTGAAGGTTTGCCTCTACCTCTTTGGGATATTTCTCCTCTGTTTAGTGGTAGTTTATAAACCATATTGCCTGAAATAGAAGTAAGGAATTAGTTTATAATGCAAAAATAGCCTAACCAGAGAAAACTTAGACTTGACGGCCATGCTGGTGGTTCGTCGGGTAACTGGTGGTCCACCATGTGGGTCGTCAGGTCTTATCCAAAAGACCTGATAGTTTAGAGAATTGTGACGGTCTATATGGTGGTCCTTCATAAAGTTGACGGTCCACCACTTTGGCCGTCGTAGCTTAACAAGTGGGTGTCATTTCTAGGGTTCTTGTGGTAGTCCATTTGGTGGTCCATCGCAAAGTTGACAGTTTACCATTTGACGGTTTACCATTTCAACCGTCGCATCTCCTTTTTAGATTCAGGATTCAATTCGGCATTTTGTCGAACATTTAACATGCAATCCCAATTTTTTAGCAAAAATTGACACCAACTTCACATTTATGCACAGAAATCCACACTTTTGAGCATACAGGTTACTCAGACTTTACCCACATAGAGTATATTATCATTTCGAACTCAAAACAAGTTAAAGCAAAATAAAAAAACATGATGAACTTTTATCAACCAACCAATTATTCATTTCATGTTGTATCAGTTCAAAAAGAAAGACATGGAGATGCTCATACCTTGATTTTACGGAAGTTACTCTTTTACTTGCATGCAAATATTGAAAACAAACTTCGCTTAAAACTCTACAATTGCTTTCAAGAATGTTTGTGATGAAGATAAAGAAAAGAGATGGTCACTTAAATAGGAAAAAAAGGAGTAGATAGAGAGTCCCAGAAAGACCAAATGCCTTTAGATGCTTTGAATCTAAAGGAATTTGGTCAGTTGAAGAAGTTGAAAAGGGTACAACGTATGTAACCACTCTTTTACCTCTTTAAAATCAGTTGGGCCAAACACGGGTCACTTAAATAAAGAACAATTTTGAACTAGACCCGACCCAGTGCTAGGGTTGCAGCGACGACTACTATGATGATCTGTCAGAAATATGACGGACCACCATTTGGGCCGTCGCTTCTTACCAGAACATGGTCACTTCAATTTTATTTCGACTGTCTATGTCGCAGTCCACCAAATTTGTGATGGTCCACCACTTTGGCTGTCACACCTTACCAGAACCTGGGTACTTTAGCTTTATTTTGACGGTCAGTGTGGTGGTCCACCAATTTTGTGATGGTCCACCACTTTGGTCGTCAACTTTTTCCAGTGAATAAATTTTTCAACTTCTTTGTGACTACTGAAATGGTGGTCCGTTAGGTGACTGGTGGTCCACCAATTCGGTCGTCACTTTTGTTTCAGTAGCTCAGATTTCCCCCATTTTTACAATTGTATTACTCCTTCTTTTTGTTGTATTTTAAATCCTGTACACTTCACAAATACAAAATAAAAGAATCTATTCGAGGGGGAGATTGTCGCCCCGGAGCATAAAAAATGCACTAGAACAACAAAATAATTTAACTAATGCTTTACAACAACACACTTTTGGCTGCCTCCCACTAGCACCTAATTTATCATCGCGACACGACTCAGTTATCTTAATTACTCAAACTTCATCGAGATAGATAGTATCAATACTCCTTTTCAAGTTCATTGGACTGATATACATTTCACATACTGCACATTTACCTTGAAGACACTTCCGTCTTCATTTTCAAGTTCCACTACTCCAGATGGGTAGACTCGACTCACTTTAAATGGGCTGGACCATTTGGATTTGAGCTTTCCTTGAAACAGTTTGAGTCTGGAGTTGAACAAAAGCACCAAGTCACCTTTCTGGAAATCCCTCTTTTCAATCCTGCGGTTGTGGTACTTCTTCATTCTTTCCTTGTACAGATCAGTCCGATCATAAGCTCCAAGATGGAACTCATCTATCTCATTTAGCTGCCCAGTCTCATATTTACTGCCTCTTTCCAATTCAAGCTAACCCACTTCAGTGCCCACAATTCTTTATGCTTTAGCTCAATCGACAAATAACACGTCTTGCCATAAACTAATTGGTATGGTGACTTGCCAATATGTGTCTTGAAAGCCGTTCGATATGCCCATAAGGGATCGTCCAGCTTCCTAGACCAATCCTTCCTGCTAGCATTTATAGTCTTGGCAAGGATAGCTTTGATTTCCCGATTAGAGATTTCTACCTGCCCACTGGTTTATGGGTGGTATGGTGTAGCCACTTTATGTTGCTTAACTCCATATTTTGCCAAGGCAGCGCTGAATATCTTATTGCAAAAGTGTAATCCTCTATTGCTGATGATGGTATGTGGTACCCGGAGCGAGAGAAAATGTTTTTCCTCAAGAATGCAACAACTCTCTTCCCTTTATTATCTGCCAGAGCCACTGCCTCAACCCATTTTGACATGTAGTCAATGGCCACTAATATGTACTTTATCCCAAATGAGCTCACAAAGGGCCCCATGAAATCAATGCCCTAGACATCAAATAATTCTACCTCTAGCATTTTAGACATTGACATCTTATGGTGCTTTGAGATGGACCCTTGCCTTTGAATTGGTCACACCTCTTTACGAACTCGTTGGTATCTTTGAAGAAAGAGGGCCAATAGTAGCCACTCTGAAGCACTTTCCTTCGGTCCAATCACCTGCATGGTGACCTCCAACTAGGAAAGCATGACTCGCTTCCAGTTTACTCAACATATCTACTTCTGGGATACACCGTCTAATAATACCATCCACACATTGCTGAAAAAGATACGGCTCATCCCAGGTAATAGGTCACATCATGGAGAAACTTTTTCCTTTGATGAAAGGATAGATTCTCTGGTATCACCTCACTCACCACATAATTTGCGAAATCAGCATACTAAGGTATTTTCTCAATAACAGCAACCAAGATTTTCTTATCTGGAAATGCATCATTGATCTCAAATTTATCTCTAACTGCTTGTTCACTTTCCATCCTTGACAGATGATCCACAACTTGGTTTTCGCAACCCTTTTTATCCTTGACTTCAAAGTTAAATTCTTCAAGTAGCAGCACCCATCTAATCAACCTTGGTTTTACATCCTTTTTCGCTATCAAATATCTCAAGGCTGTATGGTTGGTGTGGACCATCACCTTGGTTCCTAGCAAATAAGCCCGAAACTTCTCAAAAGCATAGACTACTGTAAGAAGTTCCTGTTCTGTGACGGTGTAGTTCTTTTGAGCTCCATTCAGCGCTTTGCTGGCATAATAGATTGGATGAAACAATTTATCTTTTTTTGTCCCAGCGCAGCTCCAAGGGCAACACCACTTGTATCACACATGATCTCAAATAGTTTTGACTAATCCGATGCAATAATAATTGGAGCATCAACCAGCTTCCCTTTAAGGCATTCAAATGCCTTCAAGCAATCCTCATCAAAGAAGAATTTGACTTCTTTCTCCAAACATTTGCAAAGGGGATTTGCAATCTTTGAGAAGTCCTTTATTAACCTCTAATAAAAACCAGCATGAACAAGGAAACTACGTACCTCCTTCACTGAAATAGGAGGTAGAAGCTTCTCTATAACCTCAACTTTAGCTCGATCAACTTTAATCCGCTTTGCTGAAATTTTGTGTCTGAGACCAATGCCCTCCTTCACCGTAAAGTGGCATTTCTCCCAATTAAG
This sequence comes from Capsicum baccatum var. pendulum, assembly GCA_030864225.1. Lineage (NCBI taxonomy): Eukaryota > Viridiplantae > Streptophyta > Magnoliopsida > Solanales > Solanaceae > Capsicum > Capsicum baccatum. Next base: position 28,288,981 of record CM061551.1, on the reverse strand, counting down.
CATAAGATTGAACTCCTCACACCGCTGCAAGGCCCTACTCAAATTTATCAAACACAACTCCAAAAAATATCCTACCATAGAAAAATCATCCATAAACACCTCCAAGGTGTCTTTAACCATATCTGAGAAAATAGACATCATGCACCATTGAAAGGTAGCGGGTGCATTACACAATCCAAATGCCATCCGATTAAATGCGAAAGTACCATATGGGCAAGTGAATGTTATTTTCTCCTGATCCTCCGGGGCTATAAAAATATGATTGTAACCAAAATAACCATCAAAGAAACAATACCAACCTCTTCTCACCAACTGATCAAGCATCTAATCCATGAAAGGCATTGGGAAGTGGTCCTTTAGTGTCCATAATTTGAGTTTTCTATAATCCATACACACCCTTCATCCAGTAACAAGCCTAAGTAGAATCAAATCGTTCTTCTCGTTATCCACCACTATCATACCCCCTTTCTTGGGCACACACTGAACAGGACTTACCCACTTACTATCTGAGATGAGGTATACCACTCCTGTATCTAGCCACTTAATGATTTCTTTCTTCACCACCTCTTGCATATGTAGGTATAGATGATGTTGATGCTCAATAGTCGGGATACAATCCTTCTCTAGCTGGATTTTATGTGTGTATATACCAGGAGGAATACCGATAATGTCTGCAATCGTCCAACTAATAGCCCTCTTATATCTATTAAGAGCAGAGATGAGGTCTTCCACCTATTACTCACCTAAATCAGTCGTAATAATAATAGGTAGTGTATTCCCGCTGCCCAGGAACACATGCCTCAAATGACTGAGCAAATCTTTCAGCTCCAAAGTAAGTGACTTTTCAATAGACGACTTGGCTGGTGGATTGGGATGATTTTTCAAGTCTAAATCCAGCTTCTTGGGTGCATAAGAATAAGACCCCATGCCTATCAAAGCACACATCGTCTCCTCATAATCTTCAATACCGTCTTCATCAAAATTCATTAATACAACAGTTAAAGTCTCCACAACAAATTTTTTCTCTGTAGGTACTTCCTGCTCCTCCTCATAATAAACATCCACAATAAATAATACGCTCATATATTTATGATTTTCATAGACTGGCATACATCTAATCGAACTACTTCATCATTCAGTCTCAATAGTAGCTCATTTACCATTAGATCAATAAATACACTCCCAGTTGCGAGGAAAGGTCTACCCAAGATTATGGGCACCTCGAAGTCCATCTCATAATCAAGAATGACAAAATTATCTAGAAATATAAAATTGGCCACCTTAACTAATTCGTCATATAGAATCCCCATGGGTCGCTTCACAGACCTGTCTGCGATAACTAATCTCATGTTCATGGGAGTAGGATCCCCCAAACCCAATTTTTTATACACAACAAACGACATCAAGTTTATACTGTCTCCCAAATCACATAGAGCTTTTGTGAAATCAAGAGGCCCAATAGTGCACAGGATAGTAAATGCTCCCGAGTCTGCCTTCTTCTACACCAACGACCTTGTGGAAATAGCACCACAATGATGGAGATTGTCCACCATCTCATAATTAACTGTCCACTTCTTTGTAACAAGGTCTTTAATAAGCTTTGCATACTCGGGCATTTGCTCCAATGCCTCCACCAATGGCAAGTTGTTTGTCAACTGCTTAAGCATGGCCAAAAACTTGCCAAACTTTATGTCGTCAGCCTTCTTTTTCAATCAATAGGGAAATAGAAGAGGTGGTTTTGGGAGAGTAGTTGCCACCACTTTAGTCTCCTTTCCCTTGCTCTTTTCCAACTCATCACCCTATCGATAGTTGGATGGTGTGTTATCAATAACTTCATCTAGTTTCTCAGAATCCACTGGATAACTTTTTTTATGCTCAATATCCTCTTCAATCACAACTTTAATCACAGCTTTGCCCACAGACGGGCCTGTTAATACCTTACCACTCCATATGGTAATTGCCATACATGAGCCATCATTTTGAGGGTTCTGAACTGTATCACTTAATAAAGTTCTACTCTTCCCCTGATTCAATGCTGCTAAGAGTTGGCTCATTTGCTGGTCCAACTATTTGATAGAAGTAGAGTATGAGTTTACCAACTGACTTATAGAAGACAAATTACTCTTCATAGTAGTCACCCCAGAGTTGGTAGTCTCAACTCTCTTTAATAATTTCTCCATCATATCCCCCATGGACATCTTTCCAGAGCTAGTTGTAGCATTATCTCTATATCTAGGAGGTACATATAGTCCACTCCTATCATTTTTGCTCTTCCAATTCCCTTGATCTTTATCCTTGTAATAAACTTTGTCGTAATAGTTCCGACTTTGATTTCCTTGGCTATTGCCTTGAAAACCCCCTAATTATTTAGATAGTTTGCCTCTTCTTCCAAATCAGATTCAGCTCTTCCCTGGGATGCAACAACTTTCACTTTCTCTATTTTTCTAGACAATAGATGCATAGTCAACAAATCCATCCATGTCTTCAAGTATGCCATGTCTTGGTCATGTTATTTCTCTTTCTTGCATTTCTATGCAGTCATACTACCAGACATAGTAGGGCTTGTTACCACAAAATTCATGGTATTCCAAGCTCTACTCTATTTGATCATTCGATCAAGTATCTTCAAAGCCTTTGAAAAAGTAAGGTCAACAAACGAACCTCTTGCAGTATTATCCATAACTGGCTTCGTAATAGAGTTCAAAGCCAGATAAATAGTCTCCATTAAATAAATATCCATCATGTTATGGTTTGGGCATTGCATCAACTTCTTTTTAAACATCTCCCAAGTCTCATGAAGAGCTTCAGTGGGAACCTGTCGGAAGTTATTGATTTCATCTCTCAACTGTACCTTTCTGGAGGGTGGAAAAAACCTTTATAGGAAAGCATCTTTCAACTGCCTCCAGTTGGTTATAGAGTTGGGATTAGTTCATTTAGCCATAGTATCGCTACCTAGACAGAGACAACAAAAACAAACGCAGGCGGATAGCATTTTGACCCCACTCCTGGATTATCAAAAGACTTTTAAATAGTGACAAAATTCACCAAATGTATGTTTGGATCATCTCCGAGAGACCACCGAACAACACCTTAAGATAAAGGAGTTGAATCATCGTACTAGTAATATTAAATTTAGCTCCTGGTTCTAGAGGTGGAGGAATGATAGCTCCAGTTGCACCTACTCCATCCATTCCATCTTCATCGTCATTCCATCTTCTTAGGCTCACTTTTCAAGTTTGCAACCAAGAAAAGTTATTAAAGTGAAGAAGAGTTTATGCAATATCAATTACTCATGGGAATCTTCTAAATTCATAACCTAAAATCAGCTTTTCACATCAAGGCTCTCATAACCCTAGTTATGGGGGCTTAGCCACACATTTCCACCCAAGAAAGAGAAGAAACCATTGTGTTATTCATAAATTAATTCAAAGTTTACTTACAAAAGTCACAATTGTTGTTCTTCAATCGTCAATAGAAAATATGATAAAGGAATCTAGATCCACAAATCTCTAATGAATCTTAGAGAAAAACTACGTAACAATGTATTTTTAGTATGGAAAACCTAATAAAATATAAGAGATGGATAAAAGATCCCTAATAAAACGTAAGACTGGGTATTTATATGTTTCCAGGTAAAAAGAATTTAAAATTAAAAATTATAAAATCTGCATCCAAAGTGACGGCTAAAGTGGTAGTCCGTCGGAAGTCTGATAGTTCACCAAATTAGCCGTCGCTGATGGTCCTTGAAAGCCCAGTTCTACTTGAGTCTAACGGCCAAAGTGGTGGTCCATAAAAAGTCTGGCAGTCCACCATATGGGCCATCGTTGAGTCATCTGAAGACATGGGTTCTGTTTAGGCCTGACGATTGAGTTGGTGGTCTATCCTAAGACTGACGGTCCACCACATGGGCCATCGCTGAGTGGTTTAGGATGCCTTTTTCTGTATAACATTGATGGTTGTACTAGTGGTCCATCGCAAGACTGACGGTCCACTATTTTGAATGTCAGAAGTCTTTTTCTGCTAATTTTTTAAGTCTTATCCTTCAGCTAGCTCCTTACCCTAAAACACTAAAAACCAATATTAAATGCAACCTTGGTTTTTTGAAAACATACAATTTTCCCAAGAAAAAGATAAAAAATATTCTGTTGAAAATCGAAACGTCATGTACAGTGTGTTTTCTCTATGAAAATGGAGTTTGTATATTGATATGTGTAGTGTTGTTGGTATATTTATCTTATATTATATGAAATGGTATTTTGCGTATGTCATTATGTAAGCATTTTTTATTCTATTTTTGCCATTCACAAATGAAAAATATTAGAGGTTTTACTATGTATATTAATTTTCTTTTCACAGCTGACAGTATGCATAATACGTAGTTAAGGAATAATAGACATTGAATTAAATAATCGTACAAACAAAATAGGACGCACAACAACCTCATATACTAAATAATCCATGAACTCATTGAAACAACTAAATTATGCTTTAATTCGCCATAAAATTCATTAAATAAAAGCGCAGGATCGAATAAGAACCTGTGATGAATTAAAACGAGTAATGAAGCAAGAAATTATAACTAGAAACTTCAAATGGAATTCTTACCTCTAAACTCATTCTTCTCTTCTTTTCTTCTTTATTTTTCTCTTTCTCTCCTTTCTACTGCTTTTTTTTCTTGGACTTTTTTAATCTAATGTCTCTCTCTAGCGTGAACAAGCTGCTAGGATGAAACCACTAATGAAAGAAAGTAGGATAGTAGAGGTGTTTATTTAAGATCAGGATGAAACGTATTATCAACTCTTGTTACTTGCATTAGGCAAGCCATTTATTGAGGTCCTCAAAATGGGGAAGATGATAGAGGATGAAATTAAGACCGGTCGCATTGTGAGTTTTGCATCATTGAAAAAAAACTACTCAAGCAATTCAAAAGGTTCCAAGAGGTATTGGAGTGAAGAATAATAAGGAAAATGTAGATGCTATTGTAGATGGACAATGGGCATGTCCAAGAAGGTCACATCGCCGTTACCCTCAGTCTCAAGCCTGAGTTTATACCCAAGCTCTATATAATCACTCCCAAATCTCATTATATTTCATTCCATCACCTCCATATCCAGTATATAATGCACAACCATATGTACAACCCTCATCTTACCCATAATGGCACATACCAACTCCTCAGAGTCATCCTCCAACTCCACAAACATACCAAAGCCCTTCTAGGCTCAATTTTTGAACCAAGCCAAATAATAAAATGAGTCAAAATTTGATGAATAGTTTCACACCAATTGGATAGTCGTATGCCAGTTTATTTCAGAGATTGGTATAGTGGGGTATGATCACTCTTCTACTTAGGTACACTCCTGACCATATTTAAGAAATTTTGATACTATTGTGCAATACGCATATCATTCTGATGTTCAGGGTCACAGTATTGAAGATTGTCGTGCTTTGAAAAGAGAAATATAAAGACAATTCAAGATAAATCAATTATGGTGCTGAACATTGACAGTGGTGAAAGCTTTAGTCATGCTATTGTGCAAACCAGTGGCTAAGATGTCAGGCTCAGTAATTGAGAAGTCTCTCCTCTCCTTACTAGGAAGGGGTCATGTAGTTTATTTTGTTTTGTTTTCTATTATTCAAATTATTTCAGGGTTCTAGTTAGGGATCTCTCTTGTTTTGTCCCTTTGTCGTTTATGTCCAAACCCTTCTATCTTTCATTCTTGCTAAATAGTGTGTCCTTTTATCCTTTGTGTTTAATATGTGTTGTTTGTTTGTTTTCTTTATATAGTACATTTTATGTTGGTTCTAATGATATGACATACTGGCAAATTTTTTTAGCTAGATCTTAAAATTTGATTCAAGTATGTACTTTGAATCAAAATGTTTCATTTAGAAAAAAGCATTTGAGGAAATAGGTAGGGTGTTAAGACAATTAGTAACCAAGTTGAAACCTTCTTTCAAAATTAAGGCAATTATTTTAGAAATCGCAAGAATAATTTGATCATCAATTGAAAGGCATAGCTAAATTAGGTCAAGCAGTGGATGCACGATCCTATATCAAGAAAAATAGGAAGATAATCAGCTCCACATAAGTGTGAGTCATTCAATATAAGGGATGTACAACAAAGATGGAGTTGTATATTGGACAAGTGCAGAAGTAGTGAAACATATGCTCAATTCAAGTTAATGTTATTAAAAAGTGTCATAAATGATCTTCATCTTCCACTTCTATATTGCATGCTTTGTACTTATATTTTAAAGGATTGATATGAATAAGACATTTCATTCTGCTATTCAAACGTGGTGTCATCCTTTGTTTACCCCATTTGAGCTTTATTTCTATCTTTTCTTTCATACCCTTCTTTTGAAATCAAGATAGAGTCAGCAAGGTTCATAGGAAAAAGGTGTTGACAAAACAATAGAGTCAGAAAAGTTTCAAAAAGAAAAAAAGACAAAAATATGTCCAAACAAAAGAAGAGAGAAGAGTGTCAAGGAAAATAGAGTCAGAAAAAGTCTCAAATAGAAAAGAGTCAATAAAAGAAAAAAAAAGAGAAAGGAAATCTGAATCAAGCAAAAGAACAAGTTTCCTGAACTATGTTTGACCTGATTCTACTCTTTTTGGGGTGAGATACGTAGGCTGCCCTACTTTGGGTTTGGTCCAACTAAATAAACAATTTAGAATTACCCAGTTTAAAGAAACTGTGGCATGCATTAATCTTTGTTGTTTGAGTCCATTCCAAAAGTTACAAGTTTCACTCCACTTCAAGTGTCATTTGAGCATCATGCCATCCTTCCTTTCTAACCCTATCCAAAAGCCAAGTTATAACCAAAGAAATACCTTTAAATCAATCTTTGAGAATGCTAAGGCCAAGCATTCAATGGATAAGACGCATTTGTGTACTACTTATCTTCCTCAGCATGAGGAATCAGTTAATAGAAATAAAAATGAGAGAGTCTTATTGGTGAAAACCCTCACGAGTACCGTAAGGCGATGGGAAGTTGGGAGATAAAAATGAGAAAGACCTATTGATGAAAACCCTCATGGGCACTGAAAGGCGAAGGTGAGTTGAGAGAAATAAAATGAGAAAGACTTGTTGGGAAAAACCCTTCAAGGTGTCACTAGCCGAATAAAGTCTATAAGTGCAATTGACTTAAGGAAGAAACTCAGTTTCAAGGTCATTAACTCAACAACAATCGATAGAAAGTTTGGATGGAAAGATCAGACAGCTTAATCCAAAATGCATGTCATAATCATTAGAGTTGTCACTTTAAGATAAATTTTTCTTTTCTCTATTTCAGTGGGGACATTCATTGTGTGTTCTTTCTTCTCTATATTTTTATTTTTATTTTCTTAAGTTAGTTATTCAAATGAAAATGTCATTTTTCTTGTGTTTTTAAATCAAATCAATGTCACAACAAGTGAGAAAATATTTCAAAACTAGCTACCAACTTCTTCAATTACATAACACAAGACTAAAGGTCAGTACATGAAAGAGATATGATTGTGAGCCAAAATAAGGCATGCAGAAAGTTTTGTTAACTGATAAATTTGGGATTCGTGAAAATACCAAGATTTAAAGGAGGTTATCTGTGAAACATAGCAAAGCAGAGATACTGTGTTTGTTTTAGAGTCAATCTTAATAATCTAAATTTGGATAAATGGTCCAATAAGTCCATGACATGTCAATAGCTAGAAGCAAGATTAGAGTTGGCAAACACAAGAGCAATTGCCTCAAAAGCTTAAACCATAAGACAACTACCATGTTTTAAGACACATGTTTTCTTTGTATGAAACAGTAAAAAATATTACCTTCAAATCAAGGACTTTAGAGACTAAATATCAAAGGCTGCAACGCCTCACTTCTACAAATGCAAGAAGCAAGGTTGCTGCACAGGTTTGATAATCAAAACCATGGTAAAAACTCATAATCCAATAATATAAGTGGCATTTATAAGGACACGCATTTCCTTGTCTAGGTAATTTAAGTGGCATTTGTAAGGAGACGCATTTCCTTGTTTGGGTAATTTAAGCGACATTTGTAAGGAGACATATTTACTTGTATGGGTAATTAAATGTCTTTTTAGGAGACACACTTCCTTGTTGGTATTCAACTTTTGGTTTTTAGGTGGTTCAATTCTTAACTTAAGCCTTGACTCCTAGAAAATACGCTTTCTAGTCGAGTCATTCCACTTGACCCTTAGGTGACACACTTCCTTGTTGGCATTCAAGTTTCACTTGTTAGGTTGTTCGCTTCCTAACGTAAGCCTTGATTCCTAGAAGATGTATTTTTATAGGTGAGTCATTCCACTTAACCCTTAAGAGATGCACTTCCTTGTCAGGGTACTTCAAGTTTCGCATGTTAGGTGACACACTTCCTAAACCAAGCCTTGATCTCTAAAATATGCACTTTCTAGTCGAGTCATTCCACTTAACCCTTAGGAGACACACTTCCTTGTATGGGTAATTCAAGTTTGGCTTACTGGGTGACACATTCCTAACTTAAGCCTTTACTCCTAGAAGATGCACTTTCTGGTCGAGTCCTTCGATGCAACCCCTAGGAGATGCACCTCGTTATCTGAGTAATTCAGGTCTCATTTATTAGGCAATGCACTTCCTAAATTGAACCTTCACTCTTAGAATCCGCATTTTCTAGTCGAGTCATTCCACTTAACCCTTAGGAGATTCACTTCCTTGTCAGGGTATTTCAATTTTCATTTGTCAGGTGACACACTTCTTAACTTAAACCTTTATCTTTAGAAGAGCACTTTCTAGTTAGAGTTCCTCACTCTTATTTTTAGGAGACACACTGTAGTCTTGGTCATTCAATTTTATCCTCAAGAGATGCATTTATTGAGTAGAGTCTTGATTCACCTTTAAATTATGTATTTTGCAAGTAATTGTGATTGGGTTGACACCCACAAAAATTTTCTGATTATAAATTGGGGCAAAAATTTAATTCATGTTATTGGAAACATCATTTTAGTACCCTCTTGAAAAATGGGACTTTATTTTTTAAAAGTGAGATTTCTATCATAACCTTTGTTTGGGATACTTTTCTTTCTATTTTTGATATGATTTCAGGAGCCCGCCTGGAAAATAGGGTGATGAATCCAAAGTCAACATATTGAAGAAATAGCAATTTAGGAGCCCTCCTGGAGAACAGTGTGAAAAAATTGAAAAGTCAAGCAACAAGGTGAATAAATTGAAAGTCAAGCTACATGGTAAAAAAATTGTAAGTCAGGACCCATCCTGGAGAATAGGGTGAAGATTTTCAAATTCACAATCAAATTTAGAAGTACCACCGACAGAACATGGTCAATTTTTGAGTTTATCTCCAGCAATTAAATGTTGTATGGAGAAATAATCTGTTCTCAAGTTCAACCTAAAGAATATCAGATCTTTTGTCAATTTTGAAAGCATCAGAAACTCAAGTCAAGAGTCCAGAGATGCTGCATAATAGGACTTTTGTAATTTCAATTATCTTTTTAACTTTTAATTTTCATTTTTGATGTAATGACAGAGCCGTGGACCAAAAACTTGATGGGACATCACTCGACTCTCCAACTCGGTATAGTTCTTTCCTTGTCAACCCTAGAGGTACATGTGACTTGACTCCCATATAACTTAGGATAGATGGCATGCATAGAATCAAGGCTCGCTTACCCTTCTTCCTTCCGTTCCTTTCTTTTGAATAATGGTTGGATTAAAATTCTGTCTCATTGTCTACTTCTTTATCTGGAAACACTTTGTGTTTATACCCAAAGAGAGGCATGATGTAGGCACAGTAATTTTGCTCCTTACGAAAGCCCAATTTATCTATTTACCCTCACTTTACTGTGCACCTTCACCTATGTGATAAGTTCCACACAAAAAAACAACAAATTCATAACCAATTTTGACACCTCACCCTAACCACCCCTAATCCCATGTGCCCCACCCCACTCATACACACTTCATATTTTTATACACTATTCTCACCATAACAGAAAATAGTTACAGAACTCACTAAAATAAGGGACCCACGGAGAATATACATACACATCATTCCATAGAGATACGGCAAAATTTCCATTTCATACAATAAACACTCATATATAGCTCAAAGCACACTCACAGATGAGAGGATATATACTTCTCCATTTTTTACAATACGGGAGGATATAAAAAATGGAGATACACAGAGAGTAAAATTAAAAAGCTCAACACACACCAAAAATACACATCATCTCACAATGAACACACACTGATATACTCAGGCACCCACCATTAAATTATGGCCAGGTACGAGAGAGAGTAGCGAAATCAAGCAGGGGTGTGAACGAAAAAGGGAAAGAAATAGGAATCAGAGAAAAGAGATAGATGATGGAGATCGGGAGAGAGAATAAACAGAAGCTGACTATTTCAATGATTTTTTTTACCAAAAAATGTCACTATATCCTGAATATTTTGATATGCTCTCCATTTTCTAACCCGTTTGAGCTCGCCGGAGCTCTGATGAGATGAAAACCAACTCTACTTCTACCAAAATCCCAAAACCCGACCACCACCATCACTGTTGGTACCATTCAAGCGGTGAAATCTATTAGGAAACCACCCATCTTTGTTGGAAAATAACAACTCTGATTCTCGTCAATTTCCATCATAAACAACAACGACCAATAGATCCCAGCACTAAAACATATCATAAAAGCATTCAATTTTGGGCAGAACGGAATTCAATGTTGAAAAATGTTGATTTAGGATTCATGTCGAGGTTGAGTCGAGGTTTTTGAGTTCGGTTTCATCTTCCAATTGCATAACTTGCATAATAAAAGCTTGATCGGAGGTCCAATTCTATCCAATTCTATCTCTTCTCATTTTGTTACATTATATATGATTGATTTGTGTGAAGTATAATATCATATGAATGTCTGGTAATTTTGATTTGTTGTTTAACTTGATTGATAATGGTTGTGGATTATTAAAACTAGTAATTGTGAATTGTTATGTTGGAACCTTGAGTTGAATTTTGGGGCGAGAATTGAAAAATCAAGAAAAGATGAATATTGATTATTTTGATTCATTGATCGTTGTTTGATTTGAAATCGACGTTAATTTTGTCGAACTCAATAGTATTATGTGTTAAGTCGAGAATCGATAGGCAAATCTTAGGTTGGGTAGGCAAAACTTAGGGATCATGGATTGTTGAATGTTTGAATGTGTTGATTGACCTTTATTTCATCGCATCTAAATTCCTTGTACTCATTCAGCCGGGGAATGCCCCGAGAAAAATTATATTCATTACCGGAGAATGCCCCATGATACTTTGTACTCAGAAAATCAATCGTGATCAAGGCCCGGGGCATCGGGTAAAGCATAGTGTAGGATAGTTAGAATAGTTTAGATTTTAATTTTAGCATTTTTATTTTGGTTTGTAATATATTAGGCTGAACACTATTTCAGAGTTTTGATTGTTTAATTGTTGGTTTTTGTGTGTTTTGTGTTTTGTTTGGTTTATACATTTTATAGTATCATACTAACCGATATAATCCTAAAGCAACCGTGGTCGAACCACGGGACCGAGGGGTGCCTAACACCCTTCCCTCGGTCAATAGAATTCCTTAATGGAATCTCTATTCGTGGATTAGTTTTGAAAGTGTCAAAACTATTTTGAAAAAAGATTTCCAAAGGTGACTTGACACATCAGATTAAGCTAAGTGACGGCTCTGAATTTTGATTGTTAAAAGTCCTTTTTGTAACAATTTTTTTTTTTGTCACTTAATAATAAAACCCTTTTCAAACTTAAAATCATATGTTTTTTGGTAAAAAAAGGGTGTGACACCTAACATATGAAAACTTAAATTACCCAGACAAGGAAGTGCGTCTCCCAGGGGTTATATGGAATAATTGAACTAGAAAGTACATCTTCTAAGAGTGAAGGTTCAAACTAGGAAGTGCATCTCCTACGAGTTAAATAGAAGGAGTCAACTAGAAAGTGCATCTTCTAGGAGTGAAGTTTCAAGTTAGGAAGTGCGTCACCTAACAAATAAAACTTGAATTATTCAGACTAGCAAGTGTGTCTCCTAGGAGTTAAATAAAATGACTCAACTAGAACGTGCATCTTCTAGGAGTAGAGATTCAACTTAGAAGTGTGTTACCTAACACATGAAAACTAAGTACCCAGACAAGGAAGTGCATATCCTAGGGGTTAAATGAAAAGATTCAACTATAAAGTGTCTTTTAGGAGTGAAGGTTTAATTTAGGAAGTGCATCACCTAACAAATAAAAACTAAAATACCCAGACAAGGAAGTGTGTCTCCTAGGGGTTAAATGAAAGAACTCGACTAGAAAAAGTATTTTCTAGGAGTGAAGGTTCAAGTTAGGAAATATGTCACCTAACAAACACCACTTGAAATACCCAGACAAGGAAGTGCGTCTCCTAGAGGTTTAGAATGATGAGTTTTTATCATGATTGTGATTACTAAACCTACTTATCAATATTGCCTCTTGCATTTGTAGAAGTGAAAAATATTACTTTTTGATATTTAGGCTTTGAAACCCTTGATTTGAAGGTAACATGCATCTCTATTTCAAACAAAGAAAAATTGTGAATTTTAAAATGTGGTGGTTGGTTTATGGCATTTGGTTATTGGGGCGACCACTCTTGCAGTTCTCATACTGAGCTCTATTTCAATCGTTGATAAGTATCACTGACTTGTCGTACTTTTGACCCAAATTCTGGCTACTGAAACTTTTTGACTCAAATCATACTTCTCTTGCATAATGCTTCAGGGTTTAACTTTAAATACACCTTTTACACTCCTATGAGTACAAGACTATCGGATGACAAGCATTCCTGAGTACCTCACTTTATTTCGTAACATGTTATCTTTGTGCATCGGTCCTTTGTCTTGCTTTTTATAATTGAAGGAGTTGATAGCAAGTTTTGAAGTCCTTTCTCACTTGTCTTGACATGAATTTGATTCAAAAATATGCGAAATATAATGATAGTCATTTTTCATTTGACAACAAAGACACAAAAATAAAAAATAAAAATGTAGAAAAAAATTAAAGGATGATAAACATCTCTTTTCAAAGAGGTCAAAAAGAAAAACTTATTTGGGTGTGGTAGTTGATTCAAGTGATTAATGACATGCATTTTGAATTAAACAACTTGATCTTCCCATACTAATCATTTATCAACTTTTTCCAACGTATTGAGTTTGAAATTGAGCCGCTCTTGAACTTATTGCCTCTAGATTAAAAACTTCCTTAGGCTAGTGGCACCTCAATGGATTTTTCCCAACTAGCCTCTCTCGTTTTTATTTTCTCTCAACTTATTATCTCCTTATGGTGCCCATGAGGTTTTTCATCAATAAGACTCTTATTTTTACATTTTGGTCACAACTCACTATCACTTTATGGTGCGCAGAAGGGTTTTCACTAATAAGACTCTCATTTTTATTTTTCTCACATTTTTATTTTGATAAAGGAAAGTGGTGCCCAAAATATGAAACATCATATACCCATAACATTCTTAGCCTTGAAATCGTCGAAGATTGATTTGAAGGTCTTTCTTTGGTTGTAACTTAGTTTTTGGATAGGGTTAGAAATAATAGATGGCATGAGAATCAAAATATACATAACATAGGGTGAGATGTACAACTTTTGGAATCGACTCATAAACAAAATAACTTTTTCCCTAATTTTATTTCATATTGGGTAACTTGAATTTTTACTTGGTTGGACCGAACCCCAGAGAAAGGCTGCCTACGTATCTTGTCATAGCAAGAATAAGGTCAAACGTAGTTCAGACATCTTGTAATTTTTTTTGAATCTAACTTTGGCTTTTTTTTTTTCTTTTTCTTTGAATTTTTTTCTTATTGAGAATTTTTTTCTGACTATATTTCTCTTTCTAGACACGTTTTTTTTCTTTCTTTTTTCTTTGACTTTTTTCAGACTCTATTTTGATTCCAAAAGAGGTGTATGAAAGAAAATAAAGTTAAAGCTCAAAGGGAGTAAAAAAAGATGACACAACATTTGGATAGAAGAATGAAATGCCTTCGTTATATCAATCCCTAAAAATGCAATATGTAACATGCAATGAGAGAGTGGAACATAAAGATCATGCACATCTTTTAAACATTGACATTAACTGAGCAAGTGCACATGTGTCACTTCTTTTATGCTTGTGAAACATACAGGCCCATTTTGCACGTTGGAATTAATGGAGTCTCCATAATCATTGCTACATCATCTGGTTTTTTCTTCTTGGCCCAAACCTTTCAGAATTTATCACCGTTAAATTTATTCCAAAGTAAGCCATCAATAGTTTCTCTTCCCCCTGCTCCTCTTAGTTTATTGCAAAACCTTTTCAGATGATCCAAAGGATCACCATGGCCCTCATATATGTCCAACTTTGGTGCTTTAGACTCTAGAGGAAAGTGAACATTGTGAAACATGTATAAATCCTTGTAAGAAACTCTTTTTTTCTCTCTTAGTACTTACATGTTTCTCATATTTTGCTCCAAATTGCTTACCTTCCAGGCCATTTCTTCTTATTCCTCATTTTTAACAGTCTATATCACCTCATCTCAAACCCTGTATCATTTTTTGTGGGTCATCTTGCTTGTTCTTTAGACTTGGTATTGTATCGGTGAGATGCCAATTTAGCCACAAACCAATTACCTTGATACTATTTTGATAACGAATGTGTCAAGATTTGAATTTTTCAAAAAAAATTCTTAAGAATATCACCGAACATGATATGGGTTGCCTACGTATCTCATCAAGGTGAGAATCTGGTGTGCATAGGTCGTGAAACTTGAGATATTAAGAAACACACTTTTAATTTGAATAATGAGGGAGAATTTTTTTTTATTAATAATGATTAAAAAAAAACATCTTGTTTATTTTTGAAAACAAATTAATTTCTTTTTATATAGGGATCAAAACTCTCTTCTTTTTTTGTTTAGAAGAAAAGACAATTTTATTTTTTATAAAAGGATCACCGAACCCAGAAAGGGCTGCCTACGTATCTCATTGAGAATAGAATCAGGTATGCGTAGTTCGTGAAACTAACAAAATATTTTTTTTAAGGGATGACACTTATTTAGACCAACTCTACCAAGAACTTTACAATGACAGACATCTGTACAAGCTCAACCATGGGCTTGGAAGAAAATACAACTAAGTACGCTAGAGAAAGATATAAAATAGCTTAGAACAAAAGAGAGAATAATGTTACAATTCAGCAATATCAAAGTAATAAGTGAGCGACAAGTAGTACTGAATTAAATAATCATACAAACAAAACAGGACACACAACAACCTCATATACCAAAAAGTCCATGAACTCACTGAAACAACTATATTATGATTTAATTCGCAACAGAATTCATAAAATAAAAGTACAGGATCAAATAAGAACTTGTGATGAATTAAAATGGTAATGAAGCAAGAAATCATCATCGAGAACATCAAATGGAATTCCGAACTCTAAACCCGATCTTCTCTTCTTTTTTCGCTTTCTTTTTCTCCTTCTCCCTTCTACTGCTTTTTTTCTCTTTGTGTTTTTTTTTCTCTGATTTATTTTATCTAATGTCTCTCTCTGTCTTCTGTTTTCTTTTTCTTTTCTTGTCTGATAATCTATAAAAAAGTTCGTAACTTCTTTGAGTAGTTACTTTTAAAAAGGAGATATGGGGGTAGTTGAGGGAGAGTGGGATACAAATGAGTGTGGGTAGTTATATTAGGATAATTAGAGATGTAACATAGCTTTTTTGGCCCGAAGGTCGAAGGATTTTTCCAATTAAAGTAATGATATCGAATAGGGATTAATTTATTTACAGAGTCTTCACTTGGAATTGAGTTATGATGTTCCAAGTCACCTTATTGAATTCCTAATCAAAAGAAAATGACTTTTTATTGATCCGCAAAAAAAGAAGAGTGGGTAAGGAATTCGGTTGATCGAGGAAAAGGTATGAGGCACCCCCCAAGTCTCGTGGTTCTAGCATGATTGCTTTTATTAACTTATCCTTAGCTTTAAATATTTTGGATAAAGCCTAATTCGCTCATTTTTAGTTATACTGAAAATGTCTGTCTACACCTCTTATATTAAATAAATCGGTGAAAGTTAATTTTAGAAAAATATTTTTCAAGGTGCATTATTGCATTCTTAAATCTTTAAATGTCTCAAAAAGATGCATACGTTGCATTTTAATTGAGATGAATATTTTAAACGCGCCTAAACTTGCCTAGCGTTAAAGGCGTTGGTTTGTCTCTTGTAAACTCATAATAATTTTATCCATTCGAAAAGCTACTTAACCTTAACATTAACCTTTAAGCAAAATTCATTCAAGACGGTCAATTAATTTAACAAATAATTATTAAGCTTTATTAATGACAATAAATAAAAGTAATAAAATAATTAATAGAAATATACTATGACAACCCTATTATGCTAAATTTTAATATTATCCACCAAATTTATTCTCTTTAAATTAATATAAACCCAAAGCATTTATTATAAGACAAATTAAACACAAAACCCCAGAAGTCTGATTTGAACTCAAATTCACGAAGAAAAGAAACACCCGTACTCAATTTTGTACATACTGTTCTTGTCTCGTTCATTTTCCAATAGTATTCAATGGATCCGAGATTGATTGGGTCGATTTTGATTGTTCTCCTGGATTAAAGGGGAATGCGACGTTATTCTGGTGGGATTTCGCAAGAAATAACTCAAAAGGGGTCAATTTTAGTCGGGTTTTCTCGTGACGGTAACCGACCACACGTCAATGGTTTTTCCAGCGGGTTTCGTAGTGCAGTATGTTGGAGGCTCACCGACGGTTAAATTCGGTGGATAGCAGTGTAGGAAAAAGGGGAAAAAGAGTGGTTGATTTGGTGGTGGTGCATTGGTTTTCTCCAGCGAGGAGATGGAGGAGATAAAATGGTGTTGCTGGGTGGTCCATCGGCGACAGTTTGCTGGTGGTTAGGCAATTCTACATGACGCCCACTTGATTTCAAACCCAACAGTTATTTCATTCACCTTCTCATAATGAATATGAATTCTAGCTCTAAAACAACCCTAAAGAGTTAATTGGGACTTCAAGTTGAAAGTATTAAGTATCCTTTTTAAATAAATAGGTACAAAAATCATTGTAGCTATTACTTGTGCTCATACGTTGGTCGGATATGGAAAACTTCATATGCTTATTTTAATAAAGAAGTATAGATTTGAGGATACCTAAACCACATCATGTATGATATCCTTTAGGATTAGATACAACAACAACATACCAAGTATATTCCTACCAAGTGGGGTCTGGGGAGAGTAAGTATACGCAGTCCATACCACTACCTCAAATGTGAGATGGAGAGGTTGTTTCTGATAGACCCTCGACTCAAAATAGAAAAATCTAAGATAAGGAACAATAATAGTAAGATTAGTAAAAGAACAAGATATAATAGGGATTAGAAAACTCAATAATACCATAAACAAGATACTCAAAGTAATACACCAAAAGATACCATACCCTAAACTCAGACTAACCTTCTAACCTAATTCGCCTCCTTCACAACTTTCTATCCAGGGTTATGTCCTCGGTAAGCTGACTCTTGTCCATGTCATGTCTAATCACCTCTATCCAATATTTCTTTGGTCTATCTCTACCACGCTTGAAACCATCCCTAGCCAGCTTCTCATACCTCTGCTCTGGGGCATCCTTGCTCCTCCTCATCACATCATCGAACTAATTCAACCTCGATTACTTTATCTTAGCTTCCTTCTGAGCCACATCCACCTTATCTAGAATAACCTCATTTCTAATTTTGTCATTCCTAGTATATCCACACATATACCTAAGCATTCTCATTTCCGCCACCTTCATCTTTTGGATGCGGGCCTTCTTAACAGGCCAACACTCTGCTCCATATAATAACGTTGATCTGACCACCACTCTGTATAACTTGCCTTTAAGTTTGGGAGGTACCTTTATGTCGCACAAGATTCCAGAGGTGAGCCTTCATTTCATCCACCCTACCGCAATTCGATGAGTGACATCCTCGTTAATCTATCCATTCTCCTGAATATTAAACCCTAGATACTTTAAACTATCTCTCATACTTATAGAATGAGTAGCAATCTTAACAACCACATCCGAATCGTAAGGCACCTCGCTGAAATTACACTCCAAATATTTCGTCTTGGACATAGTCAACCTAACCCCTTTAGACTCAAGAGTTTGCCTCCAAACCTCCAATTTAGAAATAACTCCACTACGTGTCTCTTCAATCAAGACTACATCATCCATAAAAAGCAAAAATAAGGAACCTTACCTTGCACCAAGGCAAAAAGAAATGGACTAAGCGTCGACCCTTGATGTAACCTCATCATGATAGGAAACTGCTCCGAGTCCCCTCCCCAGTCCTAACCTAAGTCTTGGCTTCGTCATACATATCCTTAATCACCCTAACATACACTATAGGTACACCTATAGCCTCCAAACATCTCCAAAGAACCACCCTGGGAACTCTATCATAGGCCTTTTCCAAGTCGATAAATACCACGTGCAAATCCTTTTTCCTATCCCTATACTGCTCCACCAATCTCCTAACGAGATGGATGTCTTCATTAGTTGAGCGCCCTGGCATAAATCCAAATTGATTTTTAGAAATAGTAATAATTCTCTATCCCCTCAACTCTCTACCCTCTCCCAAACTTTCATAGTATGACTCAATAAATTAATACCCCTATAATTATTGCAATCCTGGATGTCACCCTGATTCTTTTACAATGGAATCATCGTACTCCACCTCCAAGCCCAAGACATCCTCCCCATATTGAAAATTATGTTAAACAACTGAGTCAACCACTCCATACCTTCTTCTCATATGTACTTCCAAAAATCTATTGGAATCTTATTTGGCCTTGTCGCTCTACCTTTACGCATCCTACGAATTGCCCCCTTAAACTCCTCAACCTTAATGCGCCTACAATAACCATAATCATAAAACCTCTCAGAATGCTCCAAATCCCCCAGCATAATGCTAGTATCCCTTTCTTTATTCAGGAGTTTATGAAAGTAAGACTGCCATCTATTTCTAATACAACCCTCCTCTACCAGAACTTTGTCATCCTAATACTTAATATACTTTACTTGATCCAAGTCTCGAGCCCTCCTCTCCCTATCCTTGGAAAGCCTGTACAACCTTTTATCCCCATCTTTACTATCCAATGATGTGTATAAACTCTCAAAAGCAGCATCCTTAGCCCTCGTGACCACTAATTTTGCCTCTCGCTTAGCAATCTTATACTCCTCCCTATATTTTCATTTATCTTCTTCATTTTTACTCTTAACCAACTTTGCATACACTCTCCTCCTAGACTTCACCTTCTCCTTCACCTTCTCATTTCACCACCAGTCCCCTTGGTTCTTGCCCGAGCGACCTCTCGAGACCCCCAACACCTCTCTAGATGTCTCCTTGATGCAATTGGCAGTTTTATCCCACATACTATCAACATCTCCTCCACTCCCCCAAGCCTCCTTTGCCATTAACTTATCCCCTATATCTAATGCACTGACCAAAGTCAGACTACCCCATCTAATTCTTGGTTGATCCTCCACCTCTTTTTTTTCCCGCTACTTCCTGATCTCCAAGTCCATTGACAAAAACCTATGTTGGGTCAAAAGACTCTCACTTGGTAAGGCCTTACAATCCTTACAAATATCCCTATCTCCTTTCCCGTAAAGCAAGAAGTCAATCTTAGTCCTGGACACCGAACTACAAAAGGTAACCAACTGAACCTCCTTCTTAGGAAAGTTCAAATTGACTACCACCAATCCAAATGCCCAAGCAAAATCCAGAAGTGCCACTCCATTAACATTTCTTACACTAAACCTATAGCCTCCATGCACTTCATCATATCCTCTCGAAGAAGACCCTATGTACCCGTTGAAATTGCCTCCTATGAAAAGCTTCTCATTACTAGGTACACCTCTCACCATCTCGTCCAAATCCTCCCAAAATATATTTTTCACTTTACTATCTAGGCCTATATGTAGTGCATATGCACTAATATTATTCCAAGAAGACCCTTTGATAACTAGCTTAATTAACATCATCCTATCATTAACCCTCTTAACCTCTACCACTTGTTTCCTAAGCTCATCATCTACTAGAATACATACACCATTTCTGTTCCTCACGCTTCCTAAGTACCACAACTTATAACCATCTACTACCCTCACCTTAGTACCAACTTGTTTGGTTTCTTGGAGACACACCATATTAATTCGCCTTTTCCTATGAATTTTTACTAGATTTAATGAATTCTCTGACAAAGACCTTACGTTCCACGATCCTACTCTCAACCTATAGTTATTATTAGCCCCTTTAACCTTCCCACCCATGCCCCTACCCCTACCTCCGCCCTAGTCCCCGCCCCCGACCCAAGCCCCACCCGAAGAGATGACCCTGCACCAACACCATCTACCAAAACCACCAAAGACAACACAGACCAATAACACTAAGAGCACAATGCTTAGATGACAAAGCAAACCAAATAAGTACTATCAAGCACACACTACTGACTACTAAGAACAATAAAAATGGCTAAAACACTAGTATAATAAACAAGTAAAACACTACTATGAAATACATAAATAAATAAGTAAATCATCACCCATAAATAAGATAGTCATTCAAGACGCAAAGAAAATAGAATAAAAATAGAAATAGTAAACAAGACCGCCCGTAGTGGCCACTAAAATCAAGAAAGCTATACACACGACTAGTAGATATGGAACGAGTGTACCTTATCGAAACTGGGTCAGTTTACTTGGTTGAGTCACCGGATTCCTATAATTTGCAGTGGATATTAGTCGCTGAAATCATGTTGTCGCTGCCTGAAATGGTATGCCAGATTTGAACTTGTAGTACCTGCAAGGGGTTAGAAAAAATAAAAGAGAGAAGAAAGAGATCACTGGAAATGGGTCACCCGAGCTGTGGTGGTTCAAGAAGGAATCACCGAAAGAGAAGTCCATCGGAGAGTCCGGTTGTGAACAAGAGGGTCGCCGATCATTTGGGTCTGACCAGAATTGGATGACCAAGCGGTTGGAAGCAGAAACCCGTTGTACGCTGGGGATTTGCCCCGGTTTTATTTCATACTAGGTAACTTGAATTTTTACTTGGTTGGACCGAACCCTAGAGTAGGGATGCCTACGTATCTTATCATAGCAAAAATCAAGTCAAATGTAGTTCAGACATCTTGTAATTTTTTTTTGAATCTAACTTTGGATCTTTTTTTCTTTTTCTTTGAATTTTTTTGTTTATGAGATTTTTTTTATTTCTGACTATATTTCTCTTTATTGACACTTTTTTTTCTTTGACTTTTTGCAGACTCTATTTTGATTCCAAAAGAGGTGTATGAAAGAAAATAAAATTAAAGCTCAAAGGGGGTAGAAAAAGATGACATAATATTTGGATAGAAGAATAAAATGCCTTCATCATATCGATCCCTAAAAATGTATGTACATAACATGAAATGAGAGAGTGGAACATAAAGATCATGCACATTTTTTAAACATTGACCTTAACTGAGCAAGTGTACATGTGTCACTTCTTTTATGCTTGTGAAATATACAGGCCCATTTGTGTTTTTCTTTCCTCACAACAGATGACTCATGCTTTTTTTATGGGGGTGGGGGGTGGGGGAGAGCAAACTTCCTTTTGCTTTTTCTGACAATAGAAACTATATATTCTCTGGTTGATTTCATTCAAAATGCTTGAGACAGACCTTCTCATTGAAGATCAAGCCATTTTTTATTCGCAAAATGATTGTCTCAATATATTCAAGTGAGGCTGTAACTAGGTCCCCATACATTTCAATACTTTACTTATTTCCTTATATGCCTTTTTATTTCAACTCTATCTTCTTGGTCAAATGTTTCAGGACTAGATTAGGTTTTAAGATCTGGTGAAAATTCATCACGTATATCATATCACTAGAATCCCCATAGAAAGAACTATGTGAAGAAAAGAAAGACAAAATATTGAAAAATAATTATTTTTTACTAAAAAAATAAAGTACCAAAGGGACATACATTTTATCGATAAAAAGATTGACGGGTTTGAACAAAAATAATAAGAAAATAGGACAAGATAAATCCCAAACTACAACCCTGAAATAATTCAGATAACTAAAATAAAAATAAAATAAACTACCAAAACTCTCTCTTCGTGAAGAGTGGAGTGACTTCCGAATTGCCGAACTTGACAATTTAGCCACTGATTTGCACATCGGTATTAATGGAGTCTCCATAATCATTTCTGCATCATCTGATTTTTTCTTCTTGGCCCTAATCTTTTTGAATTTATCACCGTTAAACTCATTCCAAAGTAAGCTGTCAACAGTTTTTCTTTCCCCTACTCCTCTTAGTTTATTGCAAAACCTTTTCAGATGAGCCAAAAGATCACCATGGCCCTCGTACATGTCCAAGTTTGATGTTTTAGACTCTAAAGGCAAGTGAACATTGTGAAACATGTACAAATCCTTGTAAGAAACTCTCTTTTTCTCTCTCAGTACTTGCATGTTTCTCATATTTTGCTCCAAACTACTCATCTTCTTGGCTATTTCTTCCTATTCCTTATTTTTAATAGTGTATACCACCTCATATCAGACCCTATATCATTTTAATGGTTCATCTTGCCTGTTGTTTAGACCTGTTGTTGTATCGGTGAGATGCCAATTTAGCCACAAACCAACCACCTTGTACTATTTTGATAACGAATGTGTCAAGACTTGACATTTTCATATTTTTTTAAGAATATCACTGAACCCGATATGGGTTGCCTATGTATCTCATCAAGGTGAGAATCAGGTGTGCATAGTTCGTGAAACTGGAGATATTAAGAAACATACTTTTTATTTGAATAATGAGAGAGAAAGAATTTTTTTCATTAATAATGATTAAAAAAATACATCTTGTTTATTTTTGAAAATAAATTAATTTCTTTATATATAAGGATCAAATCTCTCTTTTTTTTAGAAGAATAGACATTTATTCTTTAAAAAAGAATCACCGAACCCAGAAATGGCTACCTATGTATCTCATAGAGATGAGAATTAGATATGCGTAGTTCATAAAACTAACAAAATATTTTTCTTTTTTTAAGGGATGACACTTATTTAGACCAACTCTACTAAGAATTTTACAATGAAAGACCTCTATACAAGCTCAATCATGGGCTTGGAAGAATGTACAACTAAGTACACTGAGAAAGATGTAAAATAACTTTGAAAGAAAGAAAGAGAGAAAAATGATTATTTTACGCATGCTGTTGTGCAAAATTCAGCCTCACAACCCTTAAAAGTTTTAGGATTGTTAAGATTTATATATTTACATATTTAATTATTTTATAAAAACTCAGTTCACTACCCTTTAAGGTTCAGGGTTATTAGGATTTGCATTAAAAATTAAATTTGAAAATAAGAAAAAAGAAGAAAGAGAACATAAAATAAAATAATATCACTAATAAAAAATAATCATATTTTCAAAAATATCCCTCGATAAATTAGTGAATGAATTTTATATTTTAAAAAATAGGGTCGTATCTCGGGAAGGATTTCCTACATATCCCACAAAAGAGTGAGAATCAGACCCTCGTAGTTCATGAAGACCTTAAAAACTATATATTTTTAATTTCTTTAAAAAATAGTTCGTTAAATTTGAGGACAAAATACTCTTTGAGTTTCACCAAGTTGCCTAAAGCCGCTCAACAATTAAATGACCTTCTAAATAAATGTCAAAGAGCACGTAGGATGCACATGTTGGTCATTATAAAGAGGGACACCTGTCCTAGATAGATCCGACCCTTGTGCTGAGTCCCGTTATGTCAAATACACATAATGCAAATAAAGAAAATCCTAGTAGGGATAACTATGACTGAGTTTCAGTTCTACTAGGTTTATCCTAATTGGGATAGGCGTCTAGACTGGCTTACCCGAGTGGACACTCGAGTAGGAGAGGGGAAAATTATTCGGTAGCAGTGCTTCTCTGACTTCGTTGTTGATCCAAAACTCCGCCTAACATGTGTGACTAATAATCCTTCATCAGGTGCCTTGACACTCCGACTATCTCAAAAAGAAGGTAGGACGCATACTTTGCATTTTTTCTATCCTATTTTCAGAGACTCAAAGGGGGTGCATAAGAGAAGAAAGTTTATTATACAATTCAACAATATCAAAGTAATAAATGAGCAACAAGTAGCACTGAATTAAATAATCATACAAATAAAATAGGACACACAAACTTCAAATGGAATTCCAAACTCTAAACTCGATTTTTTTTTCTTTTCTGCTTTGTTTTTCTCTTTCTCCCTTCTACTGCTGTTTTTTATTCTCTAATTGTTTTTTATCTAACGTCTCTCTCAGTGCTCTATTTTATTTTTCTTTTCTTGTCTGATAATCTGTGAAAAAGTTCGCAACTTCTTTGAGGAGTTACCCTTAAAAAAGGATATGGGGCCAGTTGAAAGAGAGTGGGAAACAGATGGGTGTGGGTAATAATTAGAGATGTCACACCTTCTTTTCGCCCGAAGGTTGTAGGATTTTTCAATTAAAGTGACGGTATTGAATAGGAATTAATTTATTTACAGAGTCACCACTTGGAATTGAGTTATGATGTTCCAAGTCACCTTATTGAATTCCTAATCAAAAGAAAATAACTCTTTATTGGTTCGCAAAAATAGAAGACCGGATAAGAAATTCTGTTGACCGAGGGAAAGGTATGAAGCACCCCTTGAGTCTTGTGGTTCTAGCACGATCGCTTTTATTAACTTATAATTAGCTTTAACTATTTTGGATAAATTATGTTTGCAGGCCTGATTCACTTATTTTTAATTATACCAAAAATGTTTGTCTACACCTCTTATATTAAATAAATCGGTGAAGGTTAATTTTAAAAAAATATTTGTCATGGTGCATTATTGCATCCTTGAATTTTTAATTGTCTCTAAAAGATGCGTACCCCACATTTTAATTGAGACGAATATTTTAAACGTGCCTGAATTTGCCTAGCGTTAAAGGCGTTGGTTTGCCTCTTGTAAACTCGTAACAATTTATCCATTCGAAATGCTACTTAATCTTAACAATAACCTTTAAGCAAAAATCATTCAAGGCGGTCAATTAATCTAACAAATAATTATTAAGCTTAATTAATGACAATTGATAAAAGTAATAAAATAATAAAAATATACAATGATACACATATTATGTGAAATTTTAATATTATCCCCCAAATTTATTCTCTTTAAATTAATACAAACCCAAATCATTTATTACAATACACATTAAACACTAAACTCCCAGAAGTATGATTTGAAAACAAATTCACGAAGAAAAGAAACACTCGTACTCAATTTCGTACACACCATTGCTGTCCGTTCATTTTTCTATAGTTTTCAACGGATCCAGGACTAATTGGGTTGATTTTGATTATTCTACTGTATTAAAGGGGAATCCGACGTAAAAGGGCTTAATTTTGTTTGGGTTTTCGCGTGACGGTAATCGCTCGCACGTGTATGGTTTTTATAATGGGTTGTACAATGGGTTTTGTGGCTTGGTATGTTGAAGGCTCACCAGCGGTTAAATCCAGTGAGATAGAAGCGTAGGGAAAGGGAGAAAAAAGAGGGGTTGATTTGGTGGTGGTACATTGGTTTTCTCCAGTGAGGAGATGCAAGAGATAAAACTCACTGAAACAACTATATTATGATTTAATTCACAACAGAATTCACAAAATAAAAGTGCATGATCAACTAAGAACTTGCGATGAATTAAAACGAGTAATGAAGCAAGAAATCGTCATCGAAAACTTCAAACGGAACTTCAAACTCTAAACTCAATCTTCTTTTCTTTTCTGGTTTCTTTTTCTCTTTCTCCCTTCTACTACTTTTTTCTCTCTTAGTGTTCTTTTTTCTCTAATTTTTTTTATCTAATGTCTCTCTTTGTCTTCTCTTTTCTTGTTTGATAATCAGTGAAAAAGTTCATAACTTCTTTGAGGAGTTACCCTTGAAAAGGGGATATGGGGGCAGTTATGGGAGAGTGAGATGCAGATGGGTGTGGGTAGTTACATTAGGATAACCATCCCCCTTTTTATCCTCTTTTTTTTTTTAAATTTAAAATAAATAAATAAATAAATAATAATAATAATTAAAAAATATTTACTAATTTATTTTTTATATTTAAGAAAAATATAATGAAAGTTTATAAATAGCCTAAAATTAAATAATTATGATAATAGTAAAATTACTAGCCTATTTATTAAAATTAAAAGAGAAATATATATTTTTTGTATTATGTTAAAAATAAAAATAAAAATATCCCAAAAATGTAACTTTCTTTATTTTTTTATTTATTTTCAACTAAAAGTTATTAAAAATAAAATAAAAACTAAAATAAATATTGGACAAAATAAAAATATTTAATGCCAAAAAATAGGTTAAAACTTTGGGAGTGTCAAGAATCACGTGTCTACAAGAAGTTTTTGAGCTTCAATTCTCTCTCTCCCCCCCCCCCCCCCCCCCCCGATGTGTTTCAAAATATTTTCTTGCTAAGGCCTTAATCTATGAATCAATAAGATTATTATAAAATTAACACAATTAATATTGATATACTGTCGATCCATATGATCTCACAATATTGTATTTTTTTTCTTATGATCTGAATTTATTATAATAATAATAATTTATACTCTACCAATAAATTTTAATGCTACCACAATAACTCAAAATTAGAGAGAATTTAACTACTCAAAATAAAGTGATTGATATAACGTCTCTAAATCAATTCACTTTTCATAGCCGAAGTTAAAACATCAAACTCAACATCCATAATAGAGTTAGACATAATAAATTTTAATTTCCAACAATTAGCACAAAAGTTTCTCAATTGCATCACAAAGTACTTTTAGGTGTAGCAAAATATTTTTCTTTTTATAAAACAAGACTCAACTCTTGTACCAAGTAAATCCACATGGTTTGCTTGTACCTACTAAGTACTTTTTACAACATTCACAATTTTAAGTCAAGTATAATTAGCCACATATCTTAATTTTTTTATTAGACTAGCAAACTCCATTTTTTATTTCTCACATCACTTTCACATATCTGAACCAAAAGGAGTTGTATCACTCATACAATCAACAAAATGTATTTCACAATTTTTCTTTTCATTATAATGTGATATGGCAAGAAACAATTCATCACATAATTTAGATATTTTTCATTCCTAGAATGATTTATCTCACCCAAATATTTAATATCAAATGGCTACTCAATATTTTTTCTTCTTTCTTTAATAACATGTTAGAGCCAAATCTAAAGACATCAAGTCATCTGCAAATAGTAACATGCATGCGATTTATTTCAATACTAATTATGCACCTGTAACACTTTTTTTTAACATATTATCAAAAGTGCAAACATCACATTTTTCATGATGATTTTTATTTTCTCATCGCATTAACCCCCATGATTTCAAGATTTTAAAATACCACTTTATATTTATAAAAAGTAGTATCATTTTATTCATAAAAAATATAAGGTATTTTATTTACCATTTCTCCGCAACAAGTAGAGAATATTTTACCTTTCCTCCTCTTGAATTGAGTAAGTCGAAAGGTACTTTATATGGCTCTCTTGCCTTCCATCTTTTGAGATCACTCATCTTGATATTTGCAATTTTTTAAACTGTAACAAAATCATGAATCTCCTTAAAATTATTGGTGTAATATACCATAAATTACAATAATTACAGCTAAAATAATAAAATGAATAAAAAGATAATCTTCTTCTTGGCTGAGTCGCGAATATCTCGCTCTCTTTAAGGAGATTCAAGCCCACTGCAGTATAATCTATACCGATCCAGCTATATCAACTCTTAACTTTCCCCCCCTAGGATACAATAACCTATCAACGATGTACAACTCAAGAAACCTCGAATTAGTTGAAGAATCCAAAGCTCCATCACACAAAAAAAAATTCCTTCAATATATAGTTACTCTGTTTTATATATTGAACATAGTTGTAGACTTAGAATATTTTCTTCGTCTCAACTCTCTATTACTACTCTTACCTCACTATATACTACAGTATTTTTTTAACACTTCACATAGTTCTCTTATATCAATACAAGGAAGAAGACATTCTTTATATAGGTGTAAGAATTCTTCTACAAATAAATGTTAAGAACATGAATAGTCATTTGAAAATTACTGGAAAAATTAGTAGGAAATAATGACATTGTGGTTACATGAGTTACATAAAATAATTGACCATATTCTTGTCAATTTATACCCACTAACACAAAAAAATAATATGATTACAAGAAAAATGACATCACTTTCTTCACTTTATGCCTACTAATTGCCATGCACTTTAATATTTTTATTTTAATAATAAAATACACCAACAACAAATAAGAGACATTTCTCAAGATGAATCTTAAAAGTGAACATATAAATAGTCAAATTCATTCCGCAAACGTCTTCTTATTCTTGACATTCTAAATTTTAAAAGCATTCAAAGAAAAATATGTTTTATAAAGTATTTAAATAGTCGTTGATATAATAAATATGAAAATTATGATGCTAATGGTTGCAAATTGCTGGAAAAAATATAGAACTTAATTTGAATATTGAACTCTTCTAGACATAATAATTTCTTTTTTTGTTGAGCCTTTGATCTTGTTGTTGTTAGGGTTTTTGCCCTGATTTTCTTACCATGTTTATGTTTTACTTTTCTTGAAAGAAAAATAAAAGTAATACCATAATTACTTTTTTACTTTTTCGAAAGGAAAATATAAATTTTTTCCATATTTGGCAAATCTCTTTCTTGGAGGAAAGATTTTGGAACTCTATAAATAGAAGAACTCCCTTCTCATACCATAATACAGTACCATCCACAATGTAGTCATTTACGAGTCTTGTTTAGGGGGAGATTTTCTCCCAATAATTTTGTATCTTTTTTAATATTATTTTTCATGTGTAGGCCAGTTGGCCAAATTATATCAATAATATTATGTTTTTAATTTTATATTATGTCATCTAAATTATCGTCGTCTTGGTTTGTAAACTTTAAGCTTTTGCATGATACCCTCTTGATTTCGAACCCAACAAGAGGTATCAGAGTCTATGGTTCAAAGATCCGATGGTTCGATTGAGGACATGTTTAAGTCAAAGTTGCAACTAGTTTGATGATAATGATGATTTTGTCTAGCTACATGTGGAGAAAAAGTTTTAAGCATATTTCAACAATCCTGTTGCTGCATCTTTAAAAATAAAAATAAAATATTTATTTTTAACCCACTTTTAACCATAATATTTTAAATCTTATTTTTAACCATGGAAAGCAACAATGATGAAGATTATGTAAAGAACAAAGATCATACACGCGAAGAAGGTGGATCAAATTATGTCAAGAAATCAAGCCAAAAAGGGAAGATTGGTTAGTGTTTTTCCCCTGACTTTCTTACCAAGTTTAAGTTTTACTTTTCTTGAAAAAAAAAAAGTAATACCATAATTACTTTTACTTTCCTGAAAGGAAAATATAATTTTTTTTCATATTCGGCAAACCTCTTTCTTTGAGGAAAGGTTTTGGAACTCTATAAATAGAAGATCCCCTTCTCAAACCATAATACAGTAACATCCACAATGTAGTCATTTACGAGTCTTGTTTAGGGGGAGATTTTCTCCCAATAGTTTTATGTTTTCTTTAATATTAGTTATCATGTGTAGGCCAGTTGGCCAAATTATATCAATAATAGTTTATTTTTAGTTTTATACTGTGTCATCTTAATTATCACCATCTTGGTTTACAAACTTTAAGCTTCTGCATGACGCCCTCTCGATTTCGAACCCAACAGTTGTTTCATTCGTCTTCTCGTAATGAACATGAATTCTAGCTCTAAAACAACCCCAAAGAGTCAATTGTGACTTCAAGTTGAAAGTATTAAATATCCTTTTTAAAGATGTTGGTACTAAAATCACTATCGCTATTACTTGTGCTCATACATTGGTCAGATATGAAAAACATCATATGCTTATTTTTAAAAGAAATATAGCTTTGATGATACCTAAATCACATCATGTATGATATCTTTTAGGATTAGATACAACAACAACAACATGCCGATTATACTCTCACCAAGTGGGGTCTGGGGAGGGTAAGTGTACGCAGTCTATACCACTACCTTAAATGTGAGATAGAGAGGTTGTTTTCGATAGATCCCCGGCTCAAAATAGAACAATCTAAAATAAGGAACATTAATAGTAAGAATAGCAAAAGACCAAGATATAATAGGATTAGCAAACTCAATAATACTATAAACAAGATAGTCCAAGTAACACACCAAAAGACATCATACCCTAAACTCAAACTAACCTTCTACCCTAATCCGCCTCCTCCGCAACTTCCTATCCAAGGTCATGTCCTCGGTAATCTGGAGCTTGTCCATGTCATGTCTAATCACCTCCTTCCAATATTTCTTCGGTCTACCTCAACCACGCTTGAAACTATCCTTAGCCAGCCTCTTACACCTCCGCTCTGAGGCATCCGTGATCCTCCTCATCACATAATCGAACTATCTCAACCTCGATTCCCTTATCTTGGCTTCCACCAAATCCACACTTAACTTATCTCGAGTACCCTCATTTCTAATCCTGTCTTTCCTAGTACACCCACACATTCACCTAAGCATTCTCATTTCCGCCACCTTCATCTTCTGGATGTGGGCTTTCCTAACAGGACAACACTCCACCCTATACAACAATATCTGTCTAACCAACACTTTGTAGAACTTGCCTTTAAGTTTGGAGGTACCTTTTTGTCACACAAGATTCTAGAGACGAGCCTCTATTTTATCCACCCTACCCCAATCCAATGAGTGACATCCTCATCAATCTATCCATTCTCCTAAATCATATACCTTATATACTTAAAACTATCTCCATTATTTATAGAATGAGTAGCAAGCTTAACCGACTCATGATACACCTCGCTGAACTTACACTCCAAATATTTCGTCTTGGACCTAATCAACTTAAAACCTTTAGACTCAAAAGTTTGCCTCCAAACTTCCAATTTAGCATTAACTCCACTGCATATCTCATCAATCAAGACTACATTATCCATAAAAAGAAAACAATAAGGTACCTCACCTTGAATGTGCCACGTCAAAACATCCATCACTAAGGCAAAAGGAAACAGACTAAGAGTCGAACCTTGATGTAACCCCATCAAGATGGGAAAGTGCTCCGAGTCCCCTCCCCAGTCCTAACCCGAGTCTTGGCTCCGTCATACATATCCTTAATCTTTCTAACATACACTATAGGTACATCTCTAGCCTCCAAACACCTCCAAAAAACCTCTCTAGGAACTCTATCATAGGCCTTCTCCAAGTCGATAAACACCATGTGCAAATCCTTTTTCCTATCCATATACTGCTCCACCAGTCTCCTAACGAGATGGATGTCTTCAGTAGTCGAGTGCCCTGGCATAAATCCAATTTTTTTTAAAGAAATAGTAATAATCCTCTGCTACCTCAACTCTACCGCCCTCTCCCAAACCTTTATAGTATAACTCAACAACTTGATACCTCTGTAATTGTTGTAATCCTGGATGTTGGCCTTATTCTTATACAACAGAATCATCGTACTCCACCTCTAAGCTTTAGGCATCCTCACCGTCTTAAAAATTATCTTAAACAACCGAGTCAACCACTCCATACCTGTCTCTCCTGTGCACTTCAAAAAATCCACCAGAATCTTATCTGGCCCCGTCGCTCTACCTCTACGCATCCTACGAATAGCCCCCTTAACCTCCTCAACCTTAATGTGCCTACAATAACCATAACTATGAAACCTCTTAGAATGCTCCAAATCCCCCAACACAATTCTAGTATCCCTTTCTTTATTCAGGAGCTTATGAAAGCAAGACTGCCATCTCTTTCTAATACAACCCTCCTCTACCAGAACTATGTCATCCTTATCCTTAATACACATCACTTGATCCAGGTTTTGAGCCTCCTCTCCCTAACCTTGGCGAGCCTATTCAACTTTTTATCCTTGCCTTTACTATCCAACGATATGTATACACTCTCAAAAGCAGCATCCTTAGCCCTTGTGATCGCTAACTTTGCCTCTCACTTAGCAATCTTATACTCCTCCCTATATTTTCATTTTTCTTCTTCATCCTTACTCTCAACCAACTTTACATATGCTCTCTTCTTATCCTCCACCTTCCCCTTCACCTCCTCATTCCACCACCAATTCCCTTGGTGCTTGCCCGAACGGCCTCTCGAGACCCCAACACCTCTCTAGATGTATCCCTGATGCAATTGGCAGTCTCATCCTACATACTATCAACATCCCCTTCACTTCCCTACGCCTCCCTCATCATCAACTTATCCCCTATATCTAATGCATTGGTCAAAGTCAGACTGCCTTATCTAATCCTTGGTTAATCCTCTACCCTTCTCCTCTTCCACTCCTTCCTGATCTCTATGTCCGTCGCCAAAAGCCTATGTTGGGTCGAAAGACTCTCACTCGATAAGACCTTACATTTCTTACAAATATCTTTATCTCCTTTCCTAAGGAGTAAGAAGTCAATCTGAGTCTTGAACACCAAACTACAAAAGGTAACCAAGTAAACCTCTTTCTTGGGAAAGTTCAAATTAACTACCACCAATCTAAACGCCCGAGAAAAATCCAGAAGTACCACTCCTTCAACATTTCTTACACCTAACCTATAGCCTTCATGCACATCATCATATCCTCTCAAAGAAGACCCTATGTACCCGTTGAAATTGCCTTCTATGAAAAACTTCTCATTACTAGGTACACCCCTCACCATCTCGTCCAAATCCTCCCAAAATCTCTTCCTCTCTTCATTATCTAGGCCTACTTATGGTGCGAATGCACTAATAATATTCCACGAAGACCCTCAGATAACTAGCTTAATTGACATCATCCTATCATTGACCCTCTTAATCTCTACCACTTGCTTCCTGAGCTCGTTATCTACTAGAATACGTACACCATTTCTGTTCCTCATGCTTCCTGAGTACCATAACTTATAACCATCTACTACCTTCGCCTTAGTACCTACTCATTTGGTTTCTTGGAGACACGTTATACTAATTCACCTTTTCCTAAGAATTTTTACTAGCTCTAATGACTTCTCCAACAAAGACCCTATTTTCCACAACCGTACTCTCAACCTATAGTCACCCTTAGCCCCTTTACCCTTCCCACCCTATGCCCTTGCCCCTACCCCCGCCCTAGTCCCCGCCCCAGAATAAGCCCCACCCGAAGAGATGACCTTACGCCAACACCATCTACCACAAATACCAGAGACAATACAGACCAATAACACTAAGAGCACTATGATTAGACAACAAAGCAAACCAAATAAGTACTATTAAGTCCACACCACTGAACTACTAAGAACAACAAAAA
This sequence comes from Capsicum baccatum var. pendulum, assembly GCA_030864225.1. NCBI lineage: Eukaryota > Viridiplantae > Streptophyta > Magnoliopsida > Solanales > Solanaceae > Capsicum > Capsicum baccatum. The sequence continues at coordinate 28,255,492 of CM061551.1, read as the reverse complement.
TGGCTAAAACACAAGTAGAATTAACAAGTAAAACACTACTATGAAATACAGAAATAAATAAGTAAATCATCACCCACAAACAAGATAGTCAGCCAAGACGCGAAGAAAATGAAATCAAAATAGGAATAGTAAACAAGACAGCCCATAGCTGCCACTAAAATCAAGAAAGCTATACAAACGACAAGTATAGATGGAGCGAGTGCACCTGATCAAAACTGGGTCAGTTTACTTGGTTGAGTCGCCGAAATCCGACAATTTATGGTGGAAATTGGTCACCAAAATAGTGTTGTCGCCGCATGAGACGGTATGCCAGATCTGAACTTGTAGTACGTGCAAGGGGTTAGAATAAAAAAAAGAGAGAAGAAAAAGATCGCCGAAAATGGGTCACCGGAGCTGTGGTGGTTCAAGAAGGAGTCGTCGACAGAGCAGTCAACCGGAGAGGCCGTTTGAGAACAAGAGGGTCGCTGGTCATTTGGGTCTGACTGGAACCGGACGATAGAGCGGTTGGGAGCAGAAACCTGCCATATGCCGAGGATTCGCCGGAGATGGTGATGGAGAAGAAGATCAAAGGGTCGTCGGTCGCATGCTGCTTGGGTCTGACAAGAATTGGGATCCGGCCGAAATAGTTTATGAATGAGCGATAGAGAAACGTACAAAGAGGATACGTAATGCACTAAGTTTAAACTTAAGTAGTAAGATATCAAAATTAAAGTTGCAATTTATTTTTTTTCTTATTAGAATTGAACAATACCCAAATAAAGAAAATCCACGAATTCCTCTTTAGGATTAGGTACGGATGAAAATGTTCTTTCAATGCAATGTGAAGATTCTTTTGTAACATGTTTATATTAGAATATGAAAAGGCCACTAATTTTCCTGTTGAGAAGGGTGTTTGGAATACGCTACATATTATCATACTCAATCTATTAATAAAATTAGATGCTACTTTGTCAAATAGAATTCGCACAATTACCTCTCTTAATACTTTTGCTTATATGATTTCTTTTTGACAACACCATTATTTTCTTGTTACCCGAACTCTCTAATATTTATTAATGTTGCACAATAAAATACAGACCATAAATCGAGGACCAAAATCGACAGCCAACCTCTATTTTTTGCCTAAAAATCAATGGACTTGACTACATCAGAAAGTGATGGTTCGGTTTAAGAAAATCAACGGACTTCCTTAGTTTTCCTTTGTTAAAATCGAAGGACATATATATATTTCCCTAAATTAAAAATCAATATATTATGATAGTCCATAGATATATTTTTATTTAACAATGATACATTTTTATACACTTTTTATACAGATAAATATTTTGTACAATAACTATATAGTTTCTTTGCACATTCTATACGATCTTTAGCTCCAATAATTTGTCAAATACATATTTTATACAATAATGATACAATTTCTATACACATCATATACAAATACATTTTCTATACAATAGTTATATAGTTTCTATACAACAATAATACATATTCTATATAACAATTGTATAGTTTCTATACACATTATACAATCTTTAGATAGAATAATTATTCAAATATATATTCTATACAATAATTTTATAATTTTCGTACACATCCGTTACAGTCTTTAGCTACAATAAATGTATCATCTATATAATTTATATATAATAAGTATATAGTAAATGTATAAATAATTACATATTATATAATTATTATACACATATAATACGTGTTTTGGGGATATTTCATGAAGGCAATAATTAGAGATCAGAATCTTCATCATTCAAACTATCACCCATATTCCACTACGAAAGATTCTTAGTTTTTTTGTCATCTTCATCGTTTTCATCATATCACAAATACCATTTAAAACTAAACAAAAAAATATGTAACCAACCCAAACACTATTAATGTTAGTTGGCTCTTTTACCACTCTTTAATCACCATTTTTCACCATTAAAATGGTCCATAGTTATTGCTAAATCAATTATAACTAGCATCAGATAACACCCAAAATAATATCTAAATCGAGTTGTTCACACCCTAAAAAAGCCTCATTAAAATACTTTAATTTATTGATCTTTTGCATCATTGGATCATATATAATGATAGTCGAGCTCATACCAGAGAAAAAGGAAGAAGATAATTTAAAGAAGATGAAAAAAAGAAAAAAATTGGAGAATCCTTTTAGGGAAAGAAAACGATAAGGGAAGAAAGAAGGAAAAATTTCATAAGTTACTAACTTAACCTCATAATTAGAAGTTTCATAGCAACTGTTTCGTAATTACTTGAAATAGCAAATTTTATTTTATTTTTTAGGCAAAGTTTGCTAGATAAATACAAATACAAACGAAATTAGAGCCCCCTTTTTTACTCAAACCAATTGAGTTAAATAAGGAATAATTGTAATACCCCGAAAATCTAAACTAATTTTAGCATTGTGTTCCAAGATCACGTGTAGTGCACTATAAGCTATTTGATAATTTCACGAGTTAGTTTGAGGTATATTTTGGTCTCAAATAACTCCCAGCTGTTGAGTGAATCAAAATAAATTTCACCGATTGAATTCCGTATGAAAATATTGCCTTAGTCAACTTTAACGAGCATATATTTAGTTCTACTCATAATTTTCCATCTCAAAGCTCACCAAGTTGTGAAAAATTGAATTAGCTTTCCAGCGATATAAAATTTGCCCAAATCCGATACCCGGGGGAAAAGTTAGAGCCATTTTAGTAAAACAGTGTACCACCTGATACTTCATCACGTCGCGGAGGGTGTACAAATAGCAATTATCAAAATCCAATGAGACATCGCAATCCCACCGCATCGCACCACCAATCAATTTCCAAATTATCACTTTTCAGTGTGACTCCGCTATCATGGCGCGTCACGCAAGGGGTGAAATTCCCATTCAGTGGGGTACCATGATTTCACCGCGTTGTGCCAAGATTCCAGGTCTCAATTGTCAATTTATAGTGGCCTGACGCGATTGTACCGCATCACGCCAAGGCCAAAAATTGAGATTTTCAGTCCGCAATGTAAATTTTCAAGGAGCCGTTTGGTCATTTTTCTAAGCCCTAAATTCGTCCTAAATACGGAATTAAAGCCTAATAGGGCATTATATGCCCATTACTCATAAATTTCTCTTGAAGGAATCCATTCTCTTCAAGAATAAGAAATCCTGGACTTCAAAATTCAAGGCCAAATCTCAAGAACTCACTATCAATCCTTACGAACTCGTCAACCCAGGTATGTTAAGTATCCATTCATGGGTTCTTTTTCACCTATGGAGTCCAAGTACCATGTTTTAAATTCAAATTATGATCTCTACAAGTAATTATGATCTTTAATTAGGATTTAAACCATGAACCTCCATGAACTTTGATTTTATACCATTCTTATATGAAGTTATGGTCATTATCAAGCCCCTCATGTTTTAGTGTTGCTATTTTCTGATTTAAATCATGGTTAAGTGTTGTTGATATTTAAATTATGTTGTTACTCCAAGTTCTATATTATTCCCATGCATAGTCAAAACCATGCACATCAAGTGTTTGATTAAATGCTTACAAGAATGGATTTTAATAAATGTTTCCATGATTATGTCTTTCAAGATTTTACCACCTTTACTATTATTGCTTTTTAAGTTCTGGGGATTTTGAATACCCGAAAACCATAGTTGTTTACTTAGTCTCGTCTTAGTACTTTCAGAATAACTTCAGAGTATATTATGAGCATTTCTAGATCAGTCAGTTAAACACAAAACAGTTTAGTAATCCAGTGTCATTCAGTTGGGAGTAGGATTTAGCACCGAGAGAGGGCAGGGATGATGACTTTCCCATCAGATAGGCAGAGTCGTTAGGAGTAGTTCCTATACTCCAGAACTACATAGCCAGCGTAGGATATGAGAAGTCACCCGTCAGATTAGGCTTGACTATCTCGCAGGAGTTACTTGTCAGTTCAGGCTTGACACCCTTAGTCCTTCGGGACAATACAATACACCAGTTTAGTGAATCCACATAGCTAGCGTTAGTACCCGTGGCACGGTACTGACACCTTTCCAATTAGAGTTACAGGTTGGACCCCACACTTGTTCATTGGGGCTTGTTGGTTATATGATAGCTCCCACAGTCTCGATTTCAGTCTCAGTTTAGTTATTCAATTTCAGTTGCTTGACGATAACATACAGTTACCAGTAACTCAATTATTAGTTTTCAGTATTTACAGATTATATTCAGTCCATGTTATATGCTTGGTCATGAATCCCCAGTATCTACAGATTTTATGTATCTTTAGTATTTACAGCTTTCATGTATCCTCAGTAATTACAGCTTTTATGTACTCTTAGTATCTACAGATTTTATATATTTTATTCAGTATATTATATTATACATACATATTCAGATGATTATTTATTCATGTTCATAAAACCATGCATATCTGCCTACCTCATTTAGTATACCAGTACATTCAAAGTACTGATCGATACTCTTTTCTTACGCTATGATGTTTTATATCATATGTTCGAACGTCCAGTTCCTGGATCGCGCCTAGATTTCTCAGGCTATCAGCAGTAGCTGTGGTGAGTCCTCATATTTTGAGAAAAAAATATTCTATTTCATGCTTTCAGTTTAGTAGTTAGTTGGAGTTAGTTGGGGCCTGTCCCATCAGCTCATATTCAGTCAGTTTAGAGGCTTGCGAATATGTCAGATAGTTATTCAATTTATCTTTATTTTATCAGGTTTAGACAGTTGTTTTCTCCAGATTCATATTTCAGTCTTGTTTCAGTTGATAAAACCTTAGGCTAGTCAGTTGTTCTTCTGCATTTATTATTATATTAGTCAGTACTCACAACAGGTACCAGCTCATGGGTTAGCTTGTGGTCCTCCAGGGCTGTAAGCACCATGTGACATCTAGGGTGTACTCTCGGGGCATTACAATAATCAAACCCTTAAATTATGCCATGTATTTAATGCTGAAAATTCCTTTTTTCATAATTGAATTTTTAGAGGTATGTCATTATTTTTCAACTGCTGCACAGTTCAAATGCTATTTTACTGAACAAAATTCAACAACTCAAATCAATCTCAAAAATCAATTAAAGATTCTTTCCTTTATGAGCTTTTAAATTTAAAAAAAAAATTATCACTGCTGTTACAGGTATTGAATAACAAATTGAGTTCGTTTATAAATTTCAACAAATCGAGTAGAGTTGATCGTTTTGAGCGAAATCGTTTTTGCATCATAATTTTTTTATTTCGATGTGTATTTTGAAAATTTGACCGAATTCTATTACTTACCTAATGGAGATGTTATTCGATCTTAATTATTATTTGATCAAAATCAATTTTGCTATGTACTCATTAAAAATCTCAATTATATTTTCTTTTGAATGTATTTGTATATTCTGCAAAGTGTAATTATATTTTCTTTGCTATATTAATAATTTTTTCATTTATTTGAATCTATCGATTCGATTCATATATTTTGACTACATTTGTATATTTTTGAGTGAATTTTTATATTTTAAAATGTCATTCATATGTGATGATTATAATTATATATTCTGAGTGATGAGTTTATTTGTATATTTTCAGTGTATTTGTGACTTTAATAGTGTAATTGTTTATGATAATATGTGTAGGCTGTTAGTTTAATTGTATATTTTCAGTGCATTTGTCTCTTTAATAGTGTAATTATATCTTATGTGTGCATTTGTATATTATTAACTGATTTTACAGATTCGACAAACTGAATATGGTGTGATTGTTAATTTATATTTTTTGTTAACATTTTTGATATTTTGGAGATTGGCAATGGGAACCATCCTTTTTCTTGTGAAGCACTTTGATAGATGGACATATGAACAAAATTATGAACAATACATCAGTGAGCTATATTGTTGAGCATAACGCATCGTACAATCAATAATACTCTCATCTGTATATATGTATTTGAATGTATAAAAATGTATTTTCAATTGTGTTTAAATACATATATAGATCTCTAAAAAGTGTGTTTGTTGCTATGTTTGAAAAATATATGTATAGTTGTCTAAAAAATGTATTTGCTGCTATGGTTGTTAAAATACATATACAGTCCTGTAAGTTTATTTTTAACTGTAAATACATATACAGTCCTGTAAATGTATTTTCAACTGTGAATAAAAATACATCCTATTTGACAGAAAATAATAATAATGTTCAGCTGTATTTGACTGTTTTAATTTTTTTTCTTAAAATAATTAGGTTGTACTAGCTACAGAGTATGTCTACATAGTACATGACAAAGAAAAATATTTTATTATTTACCTCAAGAAAAAAAAATTCTTAGCACACATCAATTGGACGAGATACCATGTGCACATGCTTGTGCAGTCTTTGATAGTAAGAATTTTACAAAGGGACCATACTACTCTGATTTATACAAGCCAAAAACAGTATTGAGAACATATGATGTTTTAATTTATCCCTTACCACACAAAGCCGATTGGGTAATTCCACATAGTATATTGTTTGAGGTAGTATTGCCCCCAAAATACAAGCGGCCTCCTGACAGACTCCAAAGAAAAATCATAAAAAATTTGAGAGGAATATGTTCGGAAAGAAAATCATCAATTCTTGTAGTGGTTGCGGGTTTAAGGATTACAATAGGCGTTCATATAGAAAATGTCGTAAATAATACAATTGTTGTTGTATTCAATCTGAAAAAATTTCTCGCATTTCATAAAGCTGAACTCATTTGCGAAATATTTGAATAATTCTTCATTGACAATTATCATGTATTACAATTACATTTTTCATAAATGCAACTTTTTTTAGAAACATATAAATAAATGAATGTGATTGATTCTATAAGTATTCAATGAATGTGAAAAAATATTGTAAAATATTAGTACTTTTTCAGTTACACATTTAGTTTTAGATAGTACATATTAACATTTAAATACATATCCTGGTGCGTTTACAACCACAAATATACATTTAAATATCAAAACATATCTGGATACATATACAATCACAAAAATACATATAAAATACAAATACATATATAGGGGTAGATGTACAATCACAAAATACATATAATTATAAATATAAAAACTATATAAATCTGTCCGCAATTATTAATATATATATATATCTAATTAATTACATTATAAGTAAAAATACATGTATAATTACTTAGATGTATTTGCTATTGCTTTTTGACATACTTATAATTACAAATATATAGTTGTTCAACTAAGTTATATATATGTAAGGTTTGAACATAAAAATGTCTAATAACCTATTAATACATATGTAATTACAAAATACAACTATTAGAAATGGGATATTAGACATAAAATTAAAATTGAAAACCTTCAATTCCATTTGATTTAGTATCAATCTTCAAAATTTAACTGTCACGTTCTAAATAACTTTTCACATGCAATCTGAAAGTAAGATATGAAACTTGAAAATTATTCAACTATGTCATTGTCAACCTATAGTTAAATATTGTCAAATGCAAAATACAAAATAAACCATCAAACTTCAAGGATTTCTGTGATATTTATTATCCTTGTTTTCATAAGAAGCATTATTGGTGCTTTGTCATCTCTTTGTGCATCAACTTCTTATTTTCTCAAACCATAATCCCACACAATTGAAGCCTATCTTGTGTGAAGCAAGTCGGGCTTGAAGTCAACCGAAGAAACACCTTCACTATAAGTAAGATACTCAGCATATGTCACCATACACAATCCACAATCCCTACAAATACATTAAGTAATAAATTATTATCTGACTCATATGTATATTACCATACAAACACACACACACGCACACGCACACACACACATATATATATCTACATATGTATTTGCAGAATACATATCTGACCCATATGTGTATTACCATAAAAAAATATATATATATCTGTATATGTATTTATGAAATATATATCTGACCCATATTAAACAAAAAATACAAAATGCATATCTTAAATAGTAACAAAAACACCTATATACATATGCATATAGTTAACCAACAAAATCATATTACACATTTTAAAAATTAAAAAAATACAAATAAATACATATGTTACCTTCTAAAAAAGAAATAGAACAGTTCAAAGACAAATTCAATACTGTATAAATATGCATAAATATATGTATATATAAAATAGAAATACATGCACATGACCCATAAGATAATAAATGTAAATAGAAATATAAGTACCTCTTTGACTTTATCTTTTTTCAAAATCATATTCAGAAGAGCTTTGACCAACAATACTTGAAATTTTACTTGATTCTCCTATTTCTTTTGACTTTCTTTTTTCCCTCAGATTTTTACATTTTTGGGGGTTCTTAGATCTTTGAATACTTTCTCTATTTGTACTTCTGTAAGTTGTGTGTTCTGCCATTAGAACATACCTCCATAATCATACAATAAGAAAATCACAAAAAAAATTGCAAGAACAATATTAAACAAAAAAATACAATATAGAATATATGAAGGAGATAACATGCAATAACTGTAATTTAATAGTTACCTTATTTGATGGAGCATGATATTTATCAGCAATGAGAGAAAAACGTGAGAAATGGAAAAAAATCGAAATGGAATCCAAACAATAGGCGCTATTTGAAAAAAGTAAAAATAAAAGGTAAAGTAAGACGAGAGAGATAAATATTTAGAGTGAAAATAGAAAAAGTAACCAAAAACCACGCTAGTGTGGAGTGTCACACCAAAAATATGTTATTTTTGCTATAAAATATAATTTTATGAAAGTGATGCTATTTATTATAATTATGATCTTAACTTTGTTACTTCTTATAATTTTTTCAAGAAAGAATGCATATTAAACTAATTATAGCCGAAGGGCTATAAAATAGAAATAAAAAGGCCAACAGGTCATGAATTATCTAATAGGTCAAACTTTGGTCATTTATTTTCAAAAGAGGTCAATCCGTGTCCTTTTTTCCTAAAAAAATGCAGCAACTTGGATTCACATCCAAGTATTTGCTATGACATTGATAATTCTACCACTAAATCACACATGCTATTTGATGAAATAAACTTTCGTTGTTTTTAATTTATGCTTCTTAACTACAGTTTTGCACTTAAAAATGGATAAAGTCCTTCAATTTTCATAAGAAAAAAAAACTGAAGCACTTCATCGTTTTTTCTTAGTATTTTTTAATGGTTTTTGCACATTTTTGCTAGAAAAGTAACTGATGGATATTTGTATTTTTAAAAAAATTCAGTGATAAATCGGTGGAGTCCGTTGAGTTTTTCCATCAATCTTTGACCTTTTTTTTAGTTGTGCTAAAGTGGAGAAAATCTCGAAAAACTTTAATTTATTCTATAGATTCTATTAATAACAAAAGTTAAAAGACAAATATGAATTCAGGGTCCTATTGTTAGGACAAGATATTCATAGGAATTCAGGTTTTGATTCGTCGTATTTTTCTGTTCTAGTTACTAATAGATCAGTTAATGAGCTATTAAAAACAATTTTCATATCCCTATATCAATTAATTATATATGATTATTTGTAGGGGTGCGGATAAGGCGCGGTAAGTTTACTAGATAATAAATATGTACGTATTTATTTTTATATTATGTATTTTGTGAATATTATTGATTGGAATAATTTCATTTTTATCTTCTTGACTTAAGATGTTTTATTAATTCATATTCTAGATTAGATATTATCGTAATTAAATTATCTAGTATTTTAGGATCCTCGTTAGTATTGAAGCAAAATTAATAATCCATTTAAAATCTAGAAGAATGAGACACATACCACCTAATTATGATAAAATTAGATTTAGATATCCACCAAGATATTATAAAAATGATTTAAATGAATAAAGAGCAAAAATACAAAGAATTAAAATAATTTATTTCTGAAAAACGTAAAGAATTAAAAATAAGAATAGAAAGACTACATTATAATATATTTGCCGGAGTTAGTAAAAACTCAATAAATACACAAAAAGATGAAATATCAAAATTAGAATCACAAATAGATAGTTTAGAATATATATATATCAACATGAACTATTCACAATAAAATGAACAAAGAAGAATTTATAATAGATGAAAAAATATATGAAAATCACGAAGAATTAAAAATAAAAATAGTATTTTCTAATCTAGGAAGAAGATATAAGAAAATAGGTGAACATTTATATCTAATGTTAGAAAAAGAAGAATTAAAATTAGAAGATAAATTAACAGCAATGGTAAGAATAGAAAAAGAAAATGAAGAAATAGACAGAAAAAAGGAAATAGAAAAAATAAAACAACAAACTACGGAAGAAATATGAAAAAAAGAAGAAACTAAAAATAGTAGGATTGCTGAATTAGAAAAAGAACTACAAATGTTAAAAGATTTGTATGAACAAAGACAAAAAGAAAAATAAGAAAAAGATAGAGAACAAAAATTACTAAACGAGATAAATCAATTTAAGGAAAAATTAGAAATAAATAATATAGATGTTGAAGAAACAGATAATTATGATTCAGAAAATAGTGAAACATATACAGAAATATTAACAAATACAAAAAATTTAGAAATCAATGAAAAATAAAAAATAATTAATGAAGAAAACTTAGAAAATGCCAACACAGAAATAAATACTCTTGATAAAAAAGAAGATGAAAATATAATACCTAAAACAACAGAAATAAGAAAACCTATATATTATAAAAGTAAATTTAAAAGATACAATGAATATGACAAATGGACACCAAAACAAATAGTTAATAAAAATTATAACTTTTTAGACCTAGACTGCGTAATAGATACAGAAAAAATAATACAATTATGGATAGGATATATGACAAAACAATTATTAGATAATAATATAAACATAACAGATGCACCAGAATATATAGAAAGAACACTAATAGGATCAGTAAAACTATGGTTTTCAAATTTAACTGAAAATAGTAAGAAAGTATTAAGAGCTAATAAACCTATGGAAGGAACATCGTAAGATGTGTCCATTAATTTATGTAATTATTAAATTCTTTGTAGTAATATTCATTAACTGTTTTTCTTCGTTCTTGTATTTTTTATTTTCATATATTTTATTAATATATTCAATTTTACTGATATTCATATTTTGGGAGTGATTAAATGGTAGTTGATTAAATGTTTTGCTATAATATTCTTAAGTTTTTTCTCTTAGTTTTTGTAAATCTTCTATATTATTTTTAAGATATTTTAAATATTCTATATCTTTTGTTTTAAAGTATTCAATTAAATTTGTTTTTATAAGATTTTCTGTTAATCTTATTTCTTCTATTTCTTGTTTCCAATATTTTAGATATTCGTAGTTTATCATTTTATTCTAAAGTAAATGTATAATAATCTATTCTATTTGTACTATATTTAATATTTTGTTTGAGGTTATTTATGCTACTAACTATTTCTTCTTGTTCTCTTTTTAATGAACTTTTTAAACTATCTAAACTTTTATCTTTGCTTTTTTCTAGATATTTTAAGGTTTTGTCTATTCATTTTAATTTTTCTATTAGATTTTCCATTATTTCTCTAATTTGTTTTCTATAATTAATTTCTTTATGTAGGTCTTCTTGGTTTGCTCTAATTTTCTTAATATATCTTGACATTTTTCGTTTGTATAATCTCCATCTGAATCTAAATAATATTGTTGCTCATAATATATGTGTAAGTTTTCTATACTGTTTAATAATTCTTCCTCTTCATAATCTTGTAATTTTTCCCGTATTATTTTCCTTATGTCCATAATTTCTATATCTCTAAGTATATATAAAACAAGTATTTTAATATCATCTGTCATTTAGGCCTGATTAAATATTTTTTCATAATATTTTTCAGTTGTTTGTTTTAGTCTAAATTGTTCTTGCATATTTTCATTAAGGAATTCTATATATTTTACATCTTTAGTTTCCATGTATTTGTCTAAATTTGCTTTTATTTGTTTTTCTACTAATTGTATGTTTCTCATATCTTTTTTCCAAAATTCTAAATATACATAATTTATCATAGTTAGTGTGTGGGTTTGGCATGTAAGTATTTATAAGAGTAGTTCGGTAGGTGTGGTATATAATTAATTCTAGTCATAAAATATCTATCAAATATTTTTTCCAATATGATTTTTCTTATATCCACTATTTCTATATCCTTAAGTACATATAAAACGAGTATTTTAAATTTATCTACCATTTCGTCAGATAAATAATTATCCATTTTTCATAAAATTGCTATTTTCAAAATATTCCTTTCAATCATGCACATAACAAAACATGATCACTTTAGATTGCTATATACTAGATTATTCTTAAATAACATATTTTTTTGTCACTATTAGCATGGTAATTTGAATACTTTTCCCTTAAACAGCGTCTCTACTTTGGTTACTCCCCTATCACGGCTTTCTTGCCTCACTGGTTTCACCTTTAGGATGACATAGTTTTTAAAGATTTTTCTCCTTTTCTACTTTGCTAATAAACTTCCTAACATGCTATTTTTTGAATAATTCTACTATAAAGCAACTAACATGAACTTATTTTATCATATCATGATTGCTAGGAATTTATGAATTTAGCTATTCATAATAGTAAATGAATATACCTGTTCTGATAGTTTTGATAATTCTAAGCTTTGTTCCTCCATAGATTTTTCCATTGAAATATATCTGTTTTTTAATAAATAAGCAAAATATTTATTATGGACAAGAGAGAGTATTTGTGCTTCAACTCCTAAAGGCTCCTCTTTTTCTGCCTTCGATGCCTTCATTTATAATGAATGATTTACATAGTCCTTACTAATGTTTTTTTTAAACTTTACATCCTATTCTATCTTTACAAAAAGTCTAAAAACTAGACTAAAAAGTCTACACTACCCAACCTAATTATTATACTTTACAAAATAGTCTTCTAAAAGACAAAAACTAAAACTTTACAATAATTTACAAGTTACATAGAAAATTGTGAAAGTTTGTTACATGTCGCTTTCAGAATTTAATAGCTTATCTTTTATCACCATTATTGCTTCCGTTGATATCTTCTTCTTGTCGTATCTGCTGCTTTTCTATCTTCTTTCCAGCTGGCATGCTTATCTTCTTGATTCTTTTATTCTAGGCGGACTTCTGGGATAATATTATCTTCTCCATTACATCTCGAACATTGATGATCTGGATATTTGTGTTCAATTATCTTGCAATATCTTGTCAATAATCCATCTGAAATAAATCCTCTCTTAATTGCTCTTGCAGTAGATTGTTTTTCTGGGTTTAATAATGTCATTATCCATTGTCTAACATCTTCCATATCTGCTTGTCGTAGTTCTTTGAATTTGAATAAATCATCTGATGATCTCTTGAATAATAGCTCCATATTCGATTTCTATTGGTTTAATTGTTTGCTAGTTCTTGAATAACTGTAGCTAGTCTAATAAGTCATTTGTTTGCATAAAAATCAGGTATCTCGATTCTGGGTATCTCTGGCCGCTGCACAATATCTTTTGGTATAATCATATCTCTGGTTAATCCTATTTTTACAACTTGTATAACTGGTTTTATTTCATCATATAATATCTCTGTTGGTGCAGTATAACACTTAATATAAAATAGATTTTCTTTGGTTACTCTTTTATAGGTGTTGAATATTTTTTATAATTCTTCCATAGCTGATAGTTCTTCTCCATCTTGGATATATATGGTATTTAATAATCCATAGTCGAAACAAGTTTTTATTAGGCTTGGGTTAGTTTTGGGTAGTGCAATTAGCTTGTTGTGACCTTGTAATTTTTGGGTTATATAGTTTGTGTTGGGTTCTTTGATATCTGTAGCTCTGGGGTTATGGTTTAGAAAGATTTGTACTCGGTAGATATTTTCTATGTATTTTTGGGTTGTACAGTTATAAACTTTTTTATCTTGATTCAGACTATCTCGATATGTGATAATTTGTGGGGGTATGTTCAAGAGGTCTTTTTGTATTTTTGGTGTAAATGATTTTTCAAATGTCTTATTTAAGTTCATATTCTGGTATCTTTATCCAATAACTCCTTTGCTTGTACCTGCAATTGTAGATTGATAAACGTTATGGGTTTTACGGAGTGTCCCAACGTCTCCTTCTAGCTCTGGAATTTTAATGTCTTCCGATCGACATAGCTCCGCACACTGCTGAGTTAGCTGATTTGTAGTTATAGACTTCAGTTTAACTTCATTAGTCTTTAACTTTTCTATTTCATTACCCATACTGTCCACTTTTAGTGAAAGCGTAGTTATGGTGTTGAATATCTTTTCTAGAGTATCCTTTTCTACTATATCAGTTTGTGTAGCTTTGTCTTGATATGTAATCTGCAATAACATTTTTGTTAATACTAATTACTTCAATTATAAATGTGAAATTTAATATATTCAAGACTAGTCTCCGAATTTCTTTTGTTGTAACTGAATTTTGTATTTTCTTTGTTAGCCACCAACGTACCTGTATATTATCTGTTCGTACAATAAACTTGTTATATACAATATATGGCTCAAATGCTAATAAGCATTTATATAATGAGCATAATTCTTTTCTATTTATTTCCCATTTTATTTCTGTTTCATTAAACGTACCTGAGTAGTATCTACAATGGTGTTCTAATTTTTCTTCTTCATATCTATATTTAAGTACTCCTCCATAACTACATTCACTAGCATCTGCTTCTACTATATATATAAATTTTCTATTTTCATCTGGAAATTATAATTTTGGTAATTCTTTACAAAGTATTTTTATTTTTTGAACTTATTTTTTATCTTCTTCGTTATAATTATATTCTACATCCTTTTTTAATTTTTTCTGTAAGGGCTTTAGATTTTCTGCTAATTTTGGTATATATTCTCTTACTTGGTTTACTAATCCTAAAAATGATTGTAATTTCTTTTTTGATCTAATTCTTCTTTTGAATTTATTATTTTTTGTACTATATGTTGTTGCATTTTTACTCCACTTTTATCTATTTGTATTCCTAAAAATTCTATCTGATTTTTCGTAATTTCATCTTTCTTTTCACTTAGACTTATTCCCGATTTTTCTATTATATCCGTAAATTATTCTAATAATTTTAAATGTTCTTCTTTGGTCTTTGTATTTAATAGTATGTCATCTATGTATACTATACAATTAGGTAGTTGTTTAAAATAACTATCCATAAAATGTTGAAATCTACCTGGTGCATTTTTATATCCAAATGGTAGTACATTTCATTCATAAAATCGTTGTGGTACCGTAAATGCGGTTAATTCCTTTGATTCTTCTTCTAACTTTAAATGGTAAAATCCTGATTTACAATCAAATTTACTAAAATAATTATATCCTTGTATTTTTCTTATTTTTAATATCTTATTTGGTATTGAGTAACTATAAGCCATTGTTTTTTCATTTAAATTTCTACAATCAATAATCATCCTACTTTTTCTTCTTTTTTGTTCACTATATTTATTTACTATAAATGCTGGACTATTATGTTTACAATTACTTTTTTTGTATATATTGTTTTTCTAATAATTCTTCTATATGCATTTTAAATTTCTTTAAATCATCAAAATTATATGTTAATGGTTTCTGGGTTATTATGCTATTTTTATCTATTAATTCAATTTTTATAGTGGTTTTATGTTTTTTCCCATCCTTTTAATGGATCTTCACTATATAATTGTTCTAATTTTTTCTTAATTATTTCTATCTTATTTATTGAAAATATAGTTATTTCCTTTTTATTTATTGAAAATACGACCAGTTCTATTGAATCTTCAGTATTTTTTATATTTTCTAATTTTTGTGTAATTTTTTCACTTCCTTTTATCAAATCAGTTTTCTTTCTTATTTTGTTAATAACTCTTTTTGCTCTTACTTTCTGTTTACATGGTGTTGTAAACCACCCATCTGTTTTAGTTATTATATGCGGGTATAATTTATTTAAAAACAACATTCCTAAGAGTATATCTTTCGATGTTAGCTCATAATTATTGATTTCTTCTGTTGTTAATATTTTATCCCATACTTGTGTTTTTACATTCTAAGCTTAATAAGTAATTAAGCTTCTTTCGTTATTAAATCCTTTAACTATTATTGGTGTTTTTAATTTATCTCATTTACTTTCTGATAAACAATTATATCTACATAAATTAGCTTCTTCTCCTATATCTATCATAGACGTATAATACCTACTATAATATCCTTCTACTACTATCTTCATTAATACATATATTTTCATATCATGTTAGAGCTCTTCTTAGAAATAATCTTTCCCTATTATATGTTATAGATAATTGTGTATGTTCCATTTAATTCGTAATGTTATGTCTGCTTTTTGCATTTCTTCCTTTATTTCAAATTCTATTTTCATTTTTCTAACTCCTATTATTATTTATTTTTTTGCTATATTTTAGTGTTTATTAATCTTCTTGGTAGATCTGGGCATATATTATCATCAAATTTTATTTCCTCATTTTTTACTAGATATTTTGCTATATAATTTTCTTCTTGTCCTGTATTTAAGAGTATTAAATATTCTTTTTCGTTTATTGTTCCTGTTATGTAATATTGATTTAAATTAACTATTGAACTTGTTTCATAACTTGTTCTTTTTGATGAATCTGATGATTCTGATTTTTCATAAGCTATTCTTTTTGTTGTCTTTATTCTATCATTTATTATTTCTAAATCTTCTTCTATGTCTATATTTCTGTAACTATAATAATTATTATCAATTGTTTTTACGAATTGTTCAAAAGGACTTTCTATTTGTATTTTATTAATTTTATTTTTTCCCGTTATTTTATGTTTTGTTGTTAACACGTATAGATTTTTACATTTTGTTGTAAATATTTTACTTACTGGGGTTAGTTCTATTCCTGAAATTTTCCAATATAATACTAATGATTTATCAATATTTTTATCTGTTATTTCTACTGAATAATTTGCACTTATTATAAATTTAAATTTTTGGTATATTAAATTTCCTTTAATCATTGTTATTATGCTTTTTTTTATAGGTCTTATAATCCTATCATATGCTAAATATAATTCAATTGGTGTATCTATTCCTTCTCTAAAATATGTTTTTATTAATATCTCTGTACCTCCGAGATGTACATATTTTATTGGGTCTCCTCTACTTTTTAAATCGTTTATTTCTTTATTAATTAACCTTTTTGTTACTAGTGGTATACTAGCTTTACATTTTGCATATCTGTAGTCTATTACATGTTCCTTTTGACTTACTACGTAATATTCTTCCTTTTTCTTAGTAAATATATTTTTTATTGTTGGTATTTTAAATATTTTTTCTACACTTAAGTCTAACTCTTTTCCTTTTATTTCATCAAATACATTGTTATCAAATATTATTTTTTGATCTGTTCTTTCGTCATTTAAATATTCTTCTTTTGTTATTATTTTTATATATCTTCTTCAGTCATTTGGTTTATTTGTATATCTTCTTCAGTCATTTAATTCGTCCAATTCACTATCTATTTCATTATCTCTTTCATTCTCTGAAATTTCATATATACTGTCTTCACTTTCTAATTCGTAATCTATATAATCTATCTGCATATATTCTGTATTTTCTATTTTTATTTCTGATATTTGTTTATTTTTTGGCTTTTTAGGTAATTTACAATCTCTAGCTAAATGTCCTAATTTTCCGCAATTATAACAAGTACATTCCTTTATAGATTTCTTTTTCCTATATGATCTTTTATGTTTATAATTTTTTACATAATATCTTTTTCTTGGTTTCTTATACTTATATTTTGATTTTTTGTATTTCTTATATTTCTTATGCCTTTTTCTTTTCTTATAATATCTTTCTTCGCATCCAAATTAAGGTGCTATTTTATCTTTGCAACATGCTAAATTTCTTATTAATGTTTTTTCCATTTTTATTTCTTCTTTATATTTTTCACATAGGTTACTATACCATTATTGTAAAAATTTTATTCTTGCTCCTAGAGTATCTACTATTTTTGCTTCATCCCAACTTTTTATTATTTTGGAACTAAATGGTTCAGGTAATTTATTAAAATATAATTTTCTTATTTCTTTACTTTCTTCTGTATTATATGCTCCTTTATAATAATATTCTTTAAATGCGCAAGTATATTCATCTATGTAGCACATATTACATATTGCTAATTTTAACATTAAATTCCTATTTGTATCTTTCTTTTCATTTTGTTCTTCTTCTGTTGTTGTCATGCTGCTAAATTCGACTTTTATAACTATTTCATATTTTTTTAATAATTCTATAGGTGTTAATTTAGTTGTAGTTGTTGATGATGTTCCTTCTGTAGGTTTATTAGTTCTTAATACTTCTTGCTATTTTCAGTTAAATTTGAAAACCATAATTTCACTGTTCCTATTAGTGTTCTTTCTATATATTCTGGTGCATCTGTTACGTTTATATTATTATCTAATAATTGTTTTCTCATATATTCTATCCATAATTGCATTATTTTTTCTTTATCTATTGCACAATCTAAGTCTAAAAAGTTATAATTTTTATTAACTATTTGTTTTGGTGTCCATTTGTCATATTCATTCTTTCGATTATATCTTTTAAACTTATTCTTATAATATGTAGGTTTTCTTATTTCTGATGTTCTAGGTATTATATTTTCATCTTCTTTTTTATCAAGAGTGTTTATTTCCGTGTTTATATTTTCTGAGTTTTCTTCATTAATTACTTCTTATTTTCCACTGATTCCTAAATTTTTTGTATTTGTTAAGATTTCTGTATATGTTTTACTATCTTTTGAATTATAATTATCTGTTTCTTCAACATCTATTGTATTAAGTTCTAATTCCTTGGTTTCTATTTCTTTATTGTTTATTTCTAATTTTTTTTAAATTGATTTATCTCATTTAATAATTTTTGTTCTTTATCTTTTTCTTCTTTTTCTTTCTGTCTTTTTTCATACAGATCTTTTAGCATTTGTAGTTCTTTTTTTAATTCAGCAATCCTACTATTTTTAGTTTTTTCTATTTTTCGAATTTCTTCTATAGTTTGTTGTTTTATTTTTTCTATTTCCTTTTTTCTATCTATTTATTCGTTTTCTTTTTCTATTCTCACCATAACTTTCAATTTATCTTCTAATTTTAATTCTTTTTTTTCGAGCATTAAATATAAATATTCACCTATTTTCTTATATCTTCTTTCTAGATTAGAAAATACTATTTTTTTTTTAATCCTTGGTGATTTTCATATATTTTTTCATCTATTATAAATTCTTCTTTGTTCATTTTATTGTAAATAGTTCATGTTGATATATATATATATTCTAAACTATCTATTTGTGATTCTAAATTTGATATTTCATCTTTTTGTGCATTTATTGAGTTATTACTAATTCCGGCAAATATATTATAATGTAGTCTTTCTATTCTTATTTTTAATTCTTTACGTTTTTTTAGAAATAATTTGTTGTAATTCTTTGTATTTTTGTACTTTATTCATTTAAACCATATTTATAAAATATCTATCAAATATTTTTTCCAATATGATTTTTCTTATATCCACTATTTCTAGTAAGAGGCTGGGTGCTTTCCTCTGTTTCTTTCTATTTATGGCTGCCGTATTTATGTTATTTATGTTATGTTATTTATGTTATGTAGTCTTGTAACCTTGTTCGGTGCTTTAATATGTATTTGCCTGGTATCTTGTGTCTTGAGCCGGGGGTCTATCGGAAACAGCCTTTCTACTTCTTTAGAGGTAGAGGTATGGACTGCGTACATCTTACCCCCCCCAGACCCCACCAGGTGGGAATACACTGGGTTTGTTGTTGTTGTTGTTGTTGTTGACTATTTCTATATCCTTAAGTACATATAAAACGAGTATTTTAAATTTATCTACCATTTTGTCAAATAAATAATTGTCCATTTTTCATAAAATTGCTATTTTCAAAATATTCCCTTCAATCATGCACATAACAAAGCATGATCACTTTAGATTACTATATACTAGATTATTCTTAAATAACATATTTTTTGGTCACTATTAGCATGGTAATCTGGATACTTTTCCCTTAAACAGCGCCTCTACTTTGGTTACTCCCCTATCACGGCTTTCTTGCCTCGCCGATTTCACCTTTAGGATGGCATAGTTCTTAAGGATTTTTCTTTTTTTCCACTTTGATAATAAACTTCCTAACATGCTATTTTTTGAATAATTCTACTATAAAGCAACTAACATGAACTTATTTTATCATATCATGATTGCTAGGAATTTATGAATTTAGCTATTCATAATAGTAAATGAATATACCTGTTCTGATAGTTTTGATAATTCTAAGCTTTGTTCCTCCATAGATTTTTCCATTGAAATATACCTGTTTTTTAATAAATAAGCAAAATATTTGTTGTGGACAAGAGAGAACATTTGTGCTTCAACTCCTAAAGGCTCCTCTTTTTCTACCTTCGATGCCTTCATTTATAATGAATGATTTACATAGTCCTTACTAATGTTTTTTTTAAAACTTTACGTCCTATTCTATCTTTACAAAAAGTCTAAAACTAGACTACCTAACCTAATTATTATACTTTACAAAATAGTCTTCTAAAAGACAAAAACTAAAACTTTACAATAATTTACAAGTTACGTAGAAAATTGTGAAAGTTTGTTACATGTCACTTTCAGAATTTAATAGCTTATCTTTTGTCACCATTATTGCTTCCGTTGACATCTTCTTCTTGTCGTATCTGCTGCTTTTCTATCTTCTTTCCAGCTGGCATGCCTATCTTCTTGATTCTTTTATTCTAGGCGGACTTCTGGGATAATATTATCTTCTCCGTTACATCTCGAATATTGATGATCTGGATATTTGTGTCCAATTACCGTGCCTAATCTGCACCCCCTACAAATGGTATCAGAGCCCAGTTATTTAAATAATACAAAAGTAGCATATATATTTAAATTTAGATTAGATGTACTTGAGATTAATTTATATTGATTAATTATGAGAAGACCATTTAAAAAAAGATAAGCATTTAGAAAAATTAAAGAATCTTTAATTAGTAATTATTCAGAATATATAAGTTTAAATAAAATAAAAGAAAACCCACAAAGATTAGCCTATCTAATTACCTTAATATCTAGTATTGAAGCAAAATTAACAATCCATTTAAAATCTATAAGAATGAGACACATACCACCTAATTATGATAAAATCAGATTTAGATACCCCTAAAATATTATAAATATGGTTTAAATGAATAAAGTACAAAAATACAAAGAATTACAACAAATTATTTCTAAAACACGTAAAGAATTAAAAATAAGAATAGAAAGACTTCATTATAATATATTTGCCGGAGTTAGTAAAAACTCAATAAATGCACAAAAAGATGAAATATCAAATTTAGAATCACAAATAGATAGTTTAGAATATATATATCAACATGAACTATTTACAATAAAATGAACAAAGAAGAATTTATAATAGATGAAAAAATATATAAAAATCACGAAGGATTAAAAATAAAAATAGTATTTTCTAATCTAGGAAGAAGATATAAGAAAATAGGTGGACATTTATATTTAATGCTCGAAAAAGAAGAATTAAAATTAGAAGATAAATTGAAAGTTATGGTGAGAATAGAAAAAGAAAACGAAGAAATAGATAGAAAAAATGAAATAGAAAAAATAAAACAACAAACTACAGAAGAAATACGAAAAATAGAAGAAACTAAAAATAGTAGGATTGCTGAATTAGAAAAAGAACTACAAATGCTAAAAGATCTGTATGAAAAAAGACAGAAAGAAAAAGAAGAAAAAGATAAAGAACAAAAATTATTAAATGAGATAAATCAATTTAAAGAAAAATTAAAAATAGACAATAAAGAAATAGAAACCAAGGAATTAGAACTTAATACAATAGATGTTGAAGAAACAGATAATTATAATTCAAAAGATAGTAAAACATATACAGAAATCTTAACAAATACAAAAAATTTAGGAATCAGTGGAAAATAAGAAGTAATTAATGAAGAAAACTCAGAAAATATAAACACGGAAATAAACACTCTTGATAAAAAAGAAGATGAAAATATAATACCTAGAACATCAGAAATAAGAAAACCTACATATTATAAGAATAAGTTTAAAAGATATAATCGAAAGAATGAATATGACAAATGGACACCAAAACAAATAGTTAATAAAAATTATAACTTTTTAGACTTAGATTGTGCAATAGATAAAGAAAAAATAATGCAATTATGGATAGGATATATGAGAAAACAATTATTAGATAATAATATAAACGTAACAGATGCACCAGAATATATAGAAAGAACACTAATAGGAACAGTGAAATTATGGTTTTCAAATTTAACTGAAAATAGCAAGAAGTATTAAGAACTAATAAACCTACAGAAGGAACATCATCAACAACTACAACTAAATTAACACCTATAGAATTATTAAAAAAATATGAAATAGCTATAAAAGACGAATTTAGCAGCATGACAACAACAGAAGAAGAACAAAATGAAAAGAAAGATACAAATAGGAATTTAATGTTAAAATTAGCAATATGTAATATGTGCTACATAGATGAATATACTTGCGCATTTAAAGAATATTATTATAAAGGAGCATATAATACAGAAGAAAGTAAAGAAATAAGAAAATTATATTTTAATAAATTACCTGAACCATATAGTTCCAAAATAATAAAAAGTTGGAATGAAGCAAAAATAGTAGATACTCTAGGAGCAAGAATAAAATTTTTACAATAATGGTATAGAAACCTATGTGAAAAATATAGAGAAGAAATAAAAATGGAAAAAACATTAATAAGAAATTTAGCATGTTGCAAAGATAAAATAGCACCTCAATTTGGATGCGAAGAAAGATATTATAAGAAAAGAAAAAGGCATAAGAAATATAAGAAATACAAAAAATTAAAATATAAATATAAGAAACCAAGAAAAAGATATTATGTAACAAATTATAAACATAAAAGACCATATAGGAAAAAGAAATCTATAAAGGAATGTACTTGTTATAATTGCGGAAAATTAGGACATTTAGCTAAAGATTGTAAATTACCTAAAAACCCAAAAAATAAACAAATATCAGAAATAAAAATAGAAAATACAGAATATATGTGAAATTTCAGAGAATAAAATAGATAATGAAATAGAAGATAATGAAATAGATAGTGAATTAGACAAATTAAATGACTGAAGAAAATATACAAATAAACCAAATGACTGAAGAAGATATAAAAATAATAACTAAAGAAGAATATTTAAATGACGAAGGAACAGATCAAAAGATAATATTTGATAACAATGTATTTGGTGAAATAAAAGGAAAAGAGTTAGATTTAAGTGTAGAAAAAATATTTAAAATACCAACAATAAAAAATATATTTACTAGGAAAAAGGAAGAATATTACGTAGTAAGTCAAAAGGAACATGTAATAGACTGCAGATATGCAAAAGGTAAAGCTAGTATACCACTAGTAACAAAAATGTTAATTAATAAAGAAATAAACGATATAAAAAGTAGAGGAGACCCAATAAAATATGTACATCTCGGAGGTACAGAGATATTAATAAAAGCATATTTTAGAGAAGGAATAGATACACCAATAGAATTATATGTAGCAGATGATAGTATTATAAGACCTATAAAAAAAGCATAATAACAACGATTAAAGGAAATTTAATATACCAAAAATTTAAATTTATAATAAGTGTAAATTATTCAGTAGCAATAACAGATAAAAATATAGATAAATCATTAGTATTATATTGGAAAATATCAGGAATAGAACTAACCCCAGAAGTAAATATTTACAGCAAAATGTAAAAAGCTATATGTATTAACAACAAAATATAAAATAACGGGAAAAAATAAAATTAATAAAATACAAATAGAAAGTCCTTTTGAACAATTCGTAAAAACAATTGATAATAATTATTATAGTTACAGAAATATAGACATAGAAGAAGATTTAGAAATAATAAATGATGGAATAAAGACAACAAAAAGAATAGCTTATGAAAAATCACATCAAATTCATCAAAAAGAACAAGTTATGAAACAAGTTCAATAGTTAATTTAAATTAATATTACATAACAGGAACAATAAACGAAAAAGAATATTTAATACTCTTAAATACAGGACAAGAAGAAAATTATATAGCAAAATATCTAGTAAAAAATGAGGAAATAAAATTTGATGATAATATATGCCCAGATCTACCAAGAAGCTTAATAAACACTAAAATATAGCAAAAAAATAAATAATAATAGGAGTTAGAAAAATGAAAATAGAATTTGAAATAAAGGAAGAAATGCAAAAAGCAGACATAACATTAGGAATTAAATGGCTAGAACAAGTAAAACCATACAATATAGAACATACACAATTATCTATAACATATAATAGGGAAAGATTATTTCTAAGAAAAGCTCTAACATGATATGAAAATATATGTATTAATGAAGATAGTAGTAGAAGGATATTATAGTAGGTATTATATGCCTATGATAGATACAGGAGCAGAAGCTAATTTATGTAGATATAATTGTTTATCAGAAAGTAAATGGGATAAATTAAAAACACCAATAATAGTTAAAGAATTTAATAACGAAGGAAGCTTAATTACTAATAAAGCTAAGAATGTCAAGTATGGGATAAAATATTAACAATACAAGAAATCTATAATTATGAGCTAACATCAAAAGATATACTCTTAGGAATGCCGTTTTTAGATATATTATACCCGCATATAATAACTAGAACAGATTGGTGGTTTACAACACCATGTAAACAAAAAGTAAGAGCAAAAAGAGTTATTAATAAAATAAAAAAGAAAAATGATTGGATAAAAGGAAGTGAAAAAATTACACAAAAATTAGAAAATATAAAAAATACTGAAGATACAATAGAACTGGTCGTATTTTCAATAAATAAAAAAGGAAATAACTATATTTTCAATAGATAAGATAGAAATAATTAAGAAACAATTAGAACAATTATATAGTGAAGATCCATTAAAAGGCTGAGAAAAACATAAACCACTATAAAAATTGAATTAATAGATAAAAATAACATAATAACCCAAAAACCATTAACATATAATTTTGATGATTTAAAGGAATTTAAAATGCATATAGAAGAATTATTAGAAAAATAATATATACAAAAAAGTAATAGTAAACATAATAGCCCAGCATATATAGTAAATAAACATAGTGAACAAAAAAGAGGAAAAAGTAGGATGGTTATTGATTATAGAAATTTAAATGCAAAAACAATGACTTATAGTTACCCAATACCAAATAAGATATTAAAAATAAGATAAATACAAGGATATAATTATTTTAGTAAATTTGATTGTAAATCAGGATTTTACCATTTAAAGTTAGAAGAAGAATCTAAGGAATTAACCGCATTTACGGTACCACAAGGATTTTATGAATGGAATGTACTACCATTTGGATATAAAAATGCACCAGGTAGATATCAACATTTTATGGATAGTTATTTTAATCAACTACCATTTAATCACCCCCAAAATATGAATATCAGTAAAATTGAATATATTAATAAAATATATGAAAATAAAAAATACAAGAACGAAAAAAAACAGTTAATGAATATTACCACAAAGAATTTAACAATTACATAAATTAATGGACACATCTTACGAAAAGAATAAATCATTAAAAGAAATAGAAACCCAACTATATAGTTTATACCTAGAATACAAAAGGTTATATAATACTAACGAGGATCCTAAAAACTAGATAATTTAATTACGATAATATCTAATCTAGAATATAAATTAATAAAATATTTTAAGTCAAGAAGATAAAAATGAAAATTATTCCAATCAATAATATTCACAAAATACATAATATAAAAATAAATAAATACGTACGCATTTATTATCTAGTAAACTTACCGCACCTAATCCGCACCCCCTTACAAATGGTATCACCTTTTGAAATGATTTACAAAAGAAAATATTAAAGGTGTCAAACAGGCCGACCCAACCCGACCCGACCCGACCCACATAAATGGCCCAACCCAGTTTGACTTGGCCCGGTCAGCCCCTGGGCTGTAGGGTTTCGGGTCCCGAATTGGGCTAATTTTTTCTTTGGGACCCGATTAACCCAACCCGGACCAAACTCGATCCAGGCCTGCCGGTTAACTAGCTCGGCCCAGATATATATTTTTGTAAATGAGAATTTGACCGTTGGGCCAAAAGTAGCCGTTGGGCACAACAGCTATATGGCCGTTTGGAGCCAAAAACACCTATTTTGGCCCTTTTTATAAAAAAAATTATTTAAAATATTTTTTAAAACTCAAAAAAATTCCTATAAATACCCTACACTTTCAAATCATTTTCCATATAATTTTTATTCACTCAAATCTCATTCTCTCTCAAATCTCAATTCTCAAATATTCTATATATCTCCTAAAGTGCTCAATTTTATTTTTTAATTTTGTGATTAAAAATTATGAGTGGAAGTTTCTAAAGTCACAACTTTCGGATACTTTCAAAATTTGGTATTGTCATTCCATCTCTTAATATTAATTTTTAATTAGTGCATTAATTGTTGAATATTTAATTTTATTATTTTTGTGTATTTTGAATTTTTTTTAGTTTGATTTATATTATGGATAAACTAAGAAACCTTGCCAGTAAAAGTGTCAAAATTTTTTATCCCGAAAGTGGTAGTGGTAGTAAAAAGTGAATTACTAGCGGTAGAGGTAGTTGAAATAGTAGATATACCCGTGTGCCTCCAGTACCGCTTAGTCAACCTTTTGAGGAAGAAGTAGGTGTGGTGCTCACGATATGAATTATGCAGAAGCTCAGAAAAATTACGGTATAGAAGAAAAAAATGAAGTAGATGCGGTTAATTTAGAAGAAGATGATGAAAATATTGGTGAGACACCCAAAGTAGAAAATGCTAATGTTAGATCTGAATCGGTTAATCACCCTTCCTACCCTCCTCGTGCCCCAAGAGCTCGTAGAACAACTAGTATTGCATGACAACTTTTTACACGTATAGAAGGAGAAACTAAGGTACAATGTAATATTTGTTAACAAGTATATAAACATAAAAGAAGAGGCAATCAAGGGGGTACGAGTACGTTAATGAGACATATAAATGATAATCACAAAAGCGAGTTACTTATTACACAAGGTGATGAGACTGTTGGTGGGCCAACACAAACTAGAATGGACCCAATAACCGGTCAGGTAATTAAGAATTATAATAAATTGAGGGACCGAGAAGAAATAACAAAAATGGTAGTTATGGGTTGTTTGCCTTTCAGTTTTCCTTTTCCAGATGCTTTTATTCATTATATTCAAGCAATTTATAATCCTATGTTTAATGGTATTCCTAAAAGTACTTGTCGAGCTGATATTTTTAGACTTCATTCACAATATGTTTTTTATTTATCTACATTGTTAAAAAATATTCAATGTAGAATGACTCTAACTTCTGATCTTGGCCGTGCTGTTAATAGAAATAATTATTTAACCATTACTTGTCACTGGATAGATAGTAATTTTGTTATGCAAAAACGTATTCTAACTTTTTGTATGATGAAGATCATAGACATACTGGAGAATTTATTGTTGATTTGATTAGTAAAGTTGCAGAATTTTATGGTATTGAAAAAAAATTCTTATATATTACTTTTGATAATGCTTCTAACAACAAGACTGGTATTACAAAGTTAAAAGCTAAGCTCTCTCTGCCGTTACCTTAAATATTTCATGTTAAGTGTGCTTGTCATATATATAATTTAATTGTAAGGGATGGTCTTGAATTTTTTGAGCTTTATATTGAAAAAATTCGGCTTGATGTTGGATTTATTCAAGGAAATAATCATAGAAAAAAGAATTAGAGAATTTAAAGTTAAATGTCAAGAAAATGAACTTAGACTGATATTGATGCCTGAAGAATGTCATACTAGATGGAATGCTATGTATGATTATTTAAAAACTTATCATGCTTATAGAGTTTCTATTACACTCACTGTTAACCAACATTGTGGTTCATTTGCTGATTCGATTGAATGTATGCTACATGATTCTGATTGGGCTGTAATTGATGATCTTGTTAAGTTTTTGAAAAAATTTTGTATAGCTATAGTTGAATTTTACGGCGCTTATTATCCTACTGTTTGTAATATTTTAGCATATATAGCCGATATTTCTGCTTTGCTCAAAGAATATAAGAATAAAGAAGGTTACAAAGAAGCTGTTGGTGCTATGTTTGCAAAATTTTAAAAATATTTTTTCTGATTCCCCCTATTTACTTGGTTGGTGCTATACTAAATCCATGTATGAAATATACTACTATGTGCCACTTTAATACTCTTATTTATTTTAACTTAGAGATAAATATTAATAATAATTCTGATGATGAAGAATAAGAACAACTAGATTTGTATATGACTATGGGTGATGCAAATATTTACATAGATAAATTATATGACCATTATGCCGATTTACTTGATTTAGCTGTACTGACAAATATCACTCCAACTGTCGCTCCTCATCCTCCCGAGGAGCCACCATCTTCTAAAAGGCCCACACATAGTTGTTTTCATGATTACTTTTATGATTTAAATATTTGAAACAGTTCTGAGGAGGGAACTTACACAACAGCTTCTCGGGAAGAGCTTAAGTATTATCTTCAAACACCGATAGAGGATCATAGATGATGGATCAACGCGTTGGATTGGTGGAAGAATAATGAAACACAATATCCTGTACTTTCAAGATTAGCTATAGATGTATTGAATGTTCCATTGTCAATCATTGCATAAGAGAGTGCTTTTATTCAGGGACGACAACAACTTGGAGACAACCGACACTCATTGGGAAGCAATGCTATGAATGCTCTAGTTTGCCTTAGAGATTGAATTAAAGTGGAATGAAGAAATAAAAGAATGGAGGTGGAGCCGAAAGACGAACAGAATCTTGAAGAAATTATGACTTCAAGGGAGAACTCAGCACAATCAAGTCCAATACATGGTTTTCCCCCCATTGATTTTGACTATCCTATGCAAGTTTCCGTTAATGTTAACATGGATGAGTTGGAAAAAATAATGAAAACTTTGTAGATTTTTCATTCATGTACATTATAAATTTTGAATCATTTTGTAATCAATAAAATATAACATTCATTCATTCCTTATTTTGTAATTTTTTCCATTTAATGATTTAAATTGGATGTTTAGTTTAAATTAAATACTTAATTTTAATATATTACTAATTTACTATCAAGCTTTACACTAAGTAATAGACAATTAAATTTAAACAGAACAAACATATAATCATATATACACATAATGAAAAAAATAAATTTCTTTTAAGTTCAA
Source organism: Capsicum baccatum var. pendulum (assembly GCA_030864225.1). Lineage (NCBI taxonomy): Eukaryota > Viridiplantae > Streptophyta > Magnoliopsida > Solanales > Solanaceae > Capsicum > Capsicum baccatum. The sequence goes on along the minus strand of CM061551.1, from coordinate 28,226,106 downwards.
AACCTCAAGTATTATTAATTTATCATATTAAGTAACATATTTTTTAAAGTAGTACATATATTGAATGGTACGTATATATGTGTATATATTTTCTATAGACTCTAAAGTAGTATATATATATATATATGATATACATGTGTATGTATTTTATAAATTAGTATATATATATATATATTGTAGTATATATCTTGTAGTATATGTTTTATTTAAAGTAATACATATATTGAATGGTACGTATATATGTTTATATATTTTTTATAGACTCTAAAGTAGTATATATTTAACGTATACATGTGTATATATTTTATAAATTAGTATATATATTGTAGTATATGTTTTATTTAAAGTAGTACATATATTGAATGGTACGTATATATGTGTATATATTTTCTATAGACTCTAAAGTAGTATATATTTAACGTATACATGTGCATATGTTTTATAAAGTAGTATATATCTATATATAATGTGTGTATATATTGTAGTATATATATTGTAGTATATGTTTTATTTAAAGTAGTACATATATTGAATGGGACGTATATATGTGTATATATTTTCTATAGACTCTAAAGTAGTATATATTTAACGTATACATGTGTGTAGGTTTTATAAATTAGTATAGATATATATTGTTGTACATATCTTGTAGTATATGTTTTATTTAAAGTAGTACATATATTGAATGGTACATATATATGTGTATATATTTTCTATAGACTTTAAAGTAGTATATATTTAACGTATACATGTGTATATATTTTATAAAGTAGTATATATCTATATATATAGTGTGTGTATCTATTGTAGTATATATCTTGTAGTATATATTTTATTTAAAGTAGTAGATATATTGAATGGAACGTATATATGTGTATATATTTTCTATAAACTCTAAAATTGTATATATTTAAGTTATACATGTGTATATATTTTATAAATTAGTATATATATATATATATATTTATTGTAGTATATATATATTGTAGTATATGTTTTATTTAAAATAGTACATAATATTGAATGGTACGTATATATGTGTATATATTTTCTATAGACTCTAAAGTAGTATATATTTAACGTATACATGTGTATATGTTTTATAAAGTAGTATTTGTAGTATATATATATATATATATATATATATATATATATATATATATATCTTGTAGTATATGTTTTATTTAAAGTACTATATATATTTAGCTAACGTATAGTCGTATATATGATTACATGTGTAATTGTGTATATGTCTTTTAAATTCTAATGCAGTATATACTATATATATAGTGTATATATATTGTTTAACGTATTCAAAATGTATATAGGTGGGTATATATAGAGTATATTGGAGAAAAGACTTTTAATTATTTTTTTTAGTTTGGACCGAATTTTTGACCGATTTTGATTGGGTATAGGTGGGTTGGATCGGGTTAGGTGTAATGGGTCGGTATCGGGTTGTTTTTTGAAAATTTACTATTGGGCCCGGAACCGGACCGGCCCGTTAAATCTGGCTCGAAATCGAACCAGCCCACAACCCATTTAAATGTGACGGGCCAATTCCGGATTGACCCAACCCGACCCGACCCCGTTAACAGCTTTAGAAAATATCCATATAAGGTTATTTGTGTGAGCCACTTGTCTTGCTTTTGGACTAATGTAGTGAGACATTTCGAGGGTGTTTGGCCATTACCTACTTATTTCTTTTTTACCTTATAATCTATTGAAAGATGACCAAGTAAATAACTTTTGTATCCCTTATAATTTTCACTTATTCCAAAATTACTCTCTTGTAGTCCATTTGATTTTTTTTTAGCTTATAATCCATTAATGCTTGTATTGATCAAATATTTCTACTTTTTATATTTATGGCGAACTTAAGTCTAGCCATATTAGTATCTCTTTTGTATGAAACTTCTAATTTATGAAATATAATTTTTATGTATTATTCCTCTTCTTCAATATATTCTTTTAAATTTGGATAATTATTATTGTACAACATATGAATTTCTCTAAGAAAAAAAAAACTCACCAACCAAGATATATGAAAAACACTCACTGAAGATACAATTTCATGAACGATTAGTGAACGATTCATGTATATTTGACGACGCAACGTTCGTATTCAACAATGTTTTAATACTGATATAGTCATTACTCAATCAACGAGTAATATATTTTTCAATTAAGAGTCATTTTAGCAAACAAATAACAACATTTGTGACCAACTATTTATCTATTAATGTAGTTATAATGATTAGTAACATATATGTTTTGTTTGATCACTAATTATGAAATTGCATCACTATGTACAATGTTATCAAAAGTAGGGGTAAAAAACTAAGGCTGCATAAAATTTGTCTTTAAAATAAAAATTAATAGATATATAAACACTAAATTCTAATATTATGTTAACAATATATAATAATAATAATAATAATAATAATAATAATAATAATAATAATAACAATAATAATAATAATAATAATAATAATAATAAATTAAAAAAATATATACTAATTTTAGTTTTAATCATTTTAGAAATAAAAATTAATAATAATCAACTCTACATATTGTTAACAGTTTTAAGGGTATTTCAAACATTTTGATAAAAAAAGTGCTTAACAACACTTGTTTACCAAACACATCAACAACTTTTTTTCAGTTTCAGCACTTTTATCCAAACACGTAATTATTAATTTTTAAGATAAGTTTCACCACTTTCAAAAGCACTTTAAAAAAACTTTTTAAAAGCTATTTTTTTTTCAGTTTATCCAATCAGGCTCTTCAAGTTGAAACTGTGAACCTGAAAACAACTATCAAGCTAATAAACCTCAAATAGATTAATAAAAACTTTGTCAAATTGCAAACAGAGAAATATATCTACATGCAAATGAGAGACATTGCTAAAAAAACAAAAGCTTAGAGGTGAACATAGAAAGAATCAAATTCATAATGACAGCTTCTTCTTATCTTTGACATCTGAACATCAGAAAAATAAGAAAAATTACTTTTTAATCATATAGCTGGACCATGATAAAAATGAATTATCCATTAGCTTTCACTTGAAACACATAACCATCCATTAACAAAATAATAAGAGCACAACATAGTAATCCATTAGCTTTCACTTGAAGCACCAAAACCATCCATTAACAAAATAATAAGAGCACAACATAGCTTCCAAATGGTTGTGCTTAGAGGTGTACATGGTTGGGTTGGTTCGATTTTTTAAATATCAAATCGAACCATTCACATCGGATTTTTATAATTATAAATCAAACCAATAAAATTCAGTTTTATTTTTGGGTTTTTCTGTTTTCTCGGGTTTTTTGTTTTTTTTTTCAATAAATTTTTTATAAAAACATATAATTAACTTGTACTTCAAATATTTCTTAGTTCTTGTGAGATATAACTATCTTTAGGTATTTCTTTAAACAATAATACAAAATATAAAATGAATGAGGGCAATAAAATATTCAACAACAACAATAATAAAATCATATAAAATAAGTATTTCATATTAATAAGTTATAATAAAAATAATTATAATTTAAAAATATTAAGCATGCTAAAATAAGTTTACTCAGCATTAATTAAATGACTAAATGTTAAATAGAAAAAATAAATTTAGGTTATGTATTTACGCAAAGCTAAAAAATAGATATCCTATATTAGTGTCATTGTAGTGTTTAATTGAATATTTTTGTTAGCATTAGTATTGATTTGAGATTTATTTGAGTTATGAGCTATAACCTTGAAATAATATGTTGAAAGATAAAAATAATGGAAAAGTTTAAGAAAGATTTATAAATTACATCACATTAAATATTTTTAAAAATGGTATAAATGTAATATCGGTTTGGTTCGATTTAGTTTGGCTTTTTTTCAGTTGAAAACCAAACAAAACCAAGTATAGTTGATTTTTTTTTCAACACCAAATCAAATCAAACTAACCCAGTAGTTGAGTTTTTCTTCCGGATTGACTTAATTTGCGATTTGATTCGATTTATGGTTCGATTTTGTCACCCCCAATTGTGATATAAATTTGAAATATTGTTCATATAATTCCTCTGTCTTCGTATATTATAGTTAACTAGTATACAGACCTGCGCGTTGCGTGGATGATATTAAAAGTATTAATCATTTCAAATTATATGATTTGATTTGTATAATCACGTTCAATTATATTCCATTAACTAAAGTTTAATTGTCATCTTAATTTTCATTAATTACAATGTATATACCCAGTAACACTTTGGAATGAACATTAGTCATGTCTAAATGATTGCGTGTGCATTGGAAAAATAACCATTTGGTTAAGCTGAACTCTCTTAAAACTTAGACTTTTTCATTTTTATAAAAGTGTGTATCTATTCTGAAGATTAGGAAGTGTTAATAAGAACAAAATACTGAGTTGCAAGTTTTTATATAATTAAATGTTTAATGATAATTAGAATTTTTTTAGATATTATTGGCTTTTTGATCCCTTGTTTATAAACAAAAAAAACTTTTGCCAATATGTTTGCATCCAAAAACCAACAACAACTTGGCAAGATTCTTTATTTTGATAAAGAAATTAGCCTTGTCCAAGTAAAAAGTAATAGACTTAGATTCAGACACCATTGGGATTTTTCTTTTTCATGTTTAAATACAACACTCAGAATATGCAATACCAATATGATTTCACATAACTTTTGAAAAAAAGAAAAATAATTATATACAACATCTAATATTTCTTGTTAACACAAACACTTGCCGACTAGCATAAGATAGAACTATGAATTATTGTACTTTCCTGGAAAAGTCAAAAAGAAAATAGTTGAAAGTGATATAGGGAATATACATAATTGTCACAAAAATGGATAGTGATTTCAAAGGACAAATAATAGACAACAACAATTGCATACCAGTGTAGTCCCACAAAATGCAGTCTGAAGAAGGTTGAGTATACGCACACCTCATTTCTACCTCAAAGATAAATTAGAGAGATTGTTTTGTGATAGACTCGCGACTTAGGAACAAATAAGCGAGTCAAACAAAAGCTAACATTAGAGGTCAATGTCTCAGAAGTACTAAACTTAAATGATGCACCTCTCTACTATAAAAGTAATGCAGTATTCCCAGTTAAGATAGACATAATGTGATAATTCATAAAGCAGCTTAAGTACTTAAATTTGCAACGTAAGTTTATGTTTCATAATCTAAACTTCACAACTATGACCAATGTCATGTCTTGAGATGCAGGTTATGCGTTGTTATACATAATGTATTTGTTTATCACAATACAGTATTCAAACTCCGTTTATCCTGCTTTAATTTCAAATAGAACTAACATTTGTAAGTCAAATAGATGGCCAACTAGCTTTTGATTGTATAGTAAAATTATAAAGCCTTTTTCTCTTTATAGTTTGCAGCCAAGCAACAAATAAAAGTCATCCACAATCAATAACCAAAAGGATGTAAAACGCAAACATTGAAAAGAGATTATATTACATTTACACTAAACACACGAAAGTTACGATTTAAATGACATGTTTTTGTTCTTAGTTTCAAACATAGAAATGAATTACTTCCACTAAAATTTAATGTTACAATATATCCAATAATTTAACATGTCGCTAGTTGCCTCTAAATTCTTGAACCACTACTTGATTATGATAAAGTATCTTTCATTTTGTTACTAAGGATAATAAGAAGTGTTCATAAGAAGAGTGAAAAAGCTTCATACCTATAACATTTCATTCACTCTTTACTCCAAATTAAGATAAACAATAGCGTCCGAATTAGAGTACTGCAAAAAATAAATTCAGTATACTTTTCGAAGATTAATATTAAGTTTTGGAGAGTGAAATCATAATTGAATGTGAATAAAATATGAGACATACCTTGAGATATATTCGAATGTAAAAAACCTCATGAAGAAGGGAAATTTCTCTTATGTCTTGTCTTCTCATCCTTCATCTTACTCATTTTCTCTCGCAACTTTCGTACTCCTTTTTCAAACACCTGTCAAATGTGCAGCCAAATAAGGTATTATTTGTTGGTAGCAATTTCAAAAATTTATTTTGTTTATTCTTGATTTTAAGGCATGAAAGAAAAATTGCAAACAGAACACACACCTAGTGTTCTACCCAAAAACAAATACTGAAGTAATTTTCTAATTTGAAGATTTTTCACAAAAAAAAACTTGAAATCTATTTGTATCCATAGAGATAGAGACAAACATTGGTTGAAAGAGAAATATCAGGGAAGTTATGGATGATGATGACGTGAGTGGAGAGTGTGAGAAGTTATCATCTCAGTTTATATGGGGTAGTTAATCTGAAGGTTAGTGTATTTTTTTTTTTAAAATATATATATTCAATTTAATTAATCTTTTTTTTAAGTTGGATTTTTGTAGTGTTGACACTTGTCACTTTTGCCTCTCCTATTATATATAGATAGATTTTACCAGCTTAACACATTAACTAAGGATAATCATTTTCAAATCTTGAGCATTTCGAAATTGTTGGATAGAAAATTATACTTCATATATATAGAGCACCAATTATTTGTAGATATAACAAAAAACATGAAAACTAATCTTATATTAGTTAGAATAAAGTAAAAATGTAGAGCTCATCTTCAATACAACAAGTTGTGCAATCAAATCTTATTAGAATTCTTGTCTAGAAATGATTATTTCTTCTGTACTTACTTTGATCTCTCTTCTTTTTTCACCTATGCATGATAATTTTGTATTCCAGCTCATTAATGATTCTTGCAATTCATGTAGGATTTCTAGTTGAGATCGTGAAATATAGTATGGATAATCCAATACACAGTCCACTACCATAGCCCATCCGAGCAGCTTTTCGAAAATCATTGAAAAAATTAGAATTGCTTTCTTGATCATCTAGCATAGATATTGTATTGTTTGTATTTGATGCCCTATCATTGACACAACCTTTTGAAATTGAAAATCCATGTAATCCATCATTACCTTCATATGAATTGTTCTTAAATGTAGATAATTGAGGTCCTTGAGGAATGCACTCTTGTAGATGATTGTAGGAGAGATTTTAGAATGCAAGAGACGTAAGAGAAACAAGTTGCTATGGTATCTCTCCTGAAAGCTGGTTAAATGAAAGGTCTAATGATTCGAGTGATGGTGGTATATGACCGTGAAATTCATTATGAGATCAATTCAGCACCCACAATGCAATAAGATCTCCCATAATAATTGGAATATGTCCTTCAAATTTGTTACTTTAAAGATCAATGGTAGTGTAAACATTCAAAATTCTGACAAGTTCAAGATCTAGACCTTTGGTTGTAACTGTCATAGAATCTTGGTAATATCCGTCTCCAAGATATCTTGGTGATTTTATTATTTTATCAATTTTCCTCATGGCTTTCAAAAATTGAAACATACTCGTAGGTATGTTTACTAAGAAGGCATTATAAGAGAGATCGGTGATTCGAAGTTCAGTAAATATGCTTCCATTCCTTAAGGTTCTAATGGGTCCATGCAATTCATTTGATCTCAAGCTTAAAACTTGTAAATTTGGAAGAGTTTCCAGCCATATTGGGAATGTGTCGATGAACATATTATCTCCCAAATTAAGAACTTGCAACTCTTTGCAATTAGCCAAAGATTGGGGAATTTCTCTAATTCATTACCACGCAAGATGATGCTTCTTAGTGACCTTCCAATGCTAAAAGTTTTTGGAAGTATCCCAAAAGTTTGTTGTGTTGCATATCCAACACCTCAAGATGATTGCTCATGTTGCCAAAACATTGCAAAATTGCTCCTTTAAGATTGTTTCTCGCAAATCTAGAATTTGTAATGCTGTTAAATTACAAATAGACAAAGGAATCTGTAACGACCTAAAAATTTGATAAATATGTGAAATTTATGATTTTGTGTGATTTGATTGTTTTATCCCTCTCCATAGTTGAATTATGATATTTCTAGAGTGTGGGAGTGATTGACATAATTTTTGATGCATATTGGTATCATTTATGCAATATTGTAATTTTGATGGCTTTGAGAGCCTTATTTTAGACTTATGTGGATATCTTTTGATCCGTGTGATGGATGGCCGAACGGACTGCCCCAAAAGCTCCGGAATATCAATTTTAGGGTAGGTAAATCTTTGGTATGGGTCTCGATGCACTCGAGCTCATTTCGACCTATTGGTCGAAAAGTTGAAAAATTGGAAATATGGGTGTGGAACCCACATTTGATCGAAACGACCTCGGATGGAAAATACGACTTCGCCAGTAGATTCGAAATATTAATTTTAGGGTGTTAGCATATTTGGTATAATTTTACAACTTTTAAGTCTCATTTCGACCCTCGGCTTGGAAAATTATAATTTCAAATTTCGGGGGTCAACTTTGTGAAAACAATATTTTTTTTGAAAATATGATACTTCCATCGCGTTTGAAATATCAAATTTAGTGTGGTTTCATAATTCGTTTACATGTATCGGACTCCGAACGAATCCCGGACACCCCGTCGAAATCCATTTCGACTTAAGGAAAAAAACTGCACAGCTATTGCAGAAAATCTGCAAAAAATAGCAGATTTTTTAATCCTTTTTAGCTCATTTTGCTCATTTTTATCTTGGCTCTAGGGAGTTAAACCCTAAAATAGTGTGGGAGCTTAAAAGTAAAGTTTGTGAGAGCTTGGGAAGCTAGATTAACACCCTTTTCTTAGTTTGATTACAAATTAAAGGTAAGAATTCACCTATTTCTTAGTAATTTCTTGATAAATTTTTAAAAATCTCAAAAATCTTAGGGCATGATTTTAAATCCAAATTTCACTCCTTTAAAGTTGAATAATATTTTTATCTTATAATTACTAGTTTTTCATCAATTTAACCTTCAAAACAACTCTGATTCTTGATTTTAACTTGAATTTCAAAGATTTTACAAAGATGGTTTTTCTTCAATTTGAACCCCATTTTTTTTACTCAATTTAACTTGGGTTTTTAGCTGTAGATTTCTAAAAATATGGGGAACATGTTTTTGAAGTAAAGTTTCAATTTTGCCCTTCTTTTTTAGAAACCCATTTTGGGGGTCCATTTTGATCCCGAACCAAAATTAGTCAATATGGGTGTCGTTGTTTTTTTTTTAATGTGTAGATTTCATATTTGATGTTTTTAGTCGATTTCGAGATTGTTCGTGAAAATTAAGGTCGTGAGTTCAAGTGTAGCAGACCGATTTCTGCTTTCAAGTTAGGTTATGACTTAACTCTTTTAGACTGGGCTGGGTAGTAAATGATGATATAAAATGTACGTTAAGTGTGGGAACTAATCATGAAAATGGCTATCTATGTGTTGTGCCTGTGTGGGGGCCTATATGTGATGTAATTGTCGAAATTGAGATATTATACGATATGTTTAACCGTGTGGGTTCCTATGTTATATTGATAGCCTTGAATACATGTGAATAATTGTATTATGTTGTTTAATGTGGTACCATTGGTGTATTGTGATTATATTCATACTTTATTGGCATATGAGACATGTGAAAATTTATGGATAAAACAAAAATAATAAGTGGATAGTGGCTGTGGGAATGTATCATTGTGGTTGGTTGTAGAAATATATCATGTGATTGATTGTGGAAATTCTCATTGTGATTGGTTGTGAGCATACATCTTCATATTATACACATTCATGAAACATTGATACCACCGTGGCAACATCTGAGAAACACTGGCAGCACCTTTTTAAGAAAATATTGTAACACCTTATACAATCCTTTTCAAGGGATATGCCGAAAAGGAGATATGAGATATGTGGATTGTATATGGGTTGATGAACCCCCATGGGTCCTACGTCAGGAAGCTTTAACTCCGTAGGTGTATACGTGTAACACCCAAAATCGGTATCCAGAATGCTACACGGTGCTCATGACCCCGAAGAACCACAAGCTAATCCATGACTGAAATCTTTACCTGAACGCTGCATAATATACTATATGAATGCAGAAATAGTAGGATGAAATATGCTATAAGGTTCAAAACTGATAAACATCTGAGTGGGGTATGGAATACCCAAAATAACTGTCTAATCATAATAATCTGAATAGCCTCTAACTGTCTGAATAAGGAGTTGACGAGACATGTCCCCAACTAACTCTAACTACTGAAATAAACTAAGTAATGGAGTAATAAAGTAATGATCGTGTCCTCGAAGGATGAGGACTCACTGCTAAGTACTGAAATGCTACTGATGCTCTGGAGCTCATGCTTCTGAACCTATGGTCTAAAACACCATAGCACAAATGTGTCAATACGTTTGAATGTATTGGTATGCATGTGAGGTAGGCTGAATGCAAAAGGGTTTACATGTATAAACTACACTAACTGATTGGATAACATGAACGTGAGAATACATGCATGAATACATAATAACTGTAACTGAGTTTGTGATAACATGATTACTGAGTCTGAGTACTGATAACATGAGATACTGATAACTGTGCAACTGAAATAACTGATACTAAGCGATTGTATCTGACAGTCTAGGTTCTGATAGAACTAGCTGAGTTCTGTACTATTCTGAGTTGGCTATTTCTAACAGTCCTAAATTCTGTAGAACTATTTGAGTTCTATTACTGAGACTGAATGACTGTATCTGATAGTCTTGATTTGTAATTGAAACTATGGGAAGTAGTCATCTAATCGACATGCCTCAAATAATGCATTATAGCTGATTTGGGGTCCAATCTGTAACCTCAATTAAAAGGGTGTCAATACCACGCCACTGGTAAGGACAATCTGTGAGTAACCCTCATATAATAGGTAACTCTAGTGAGAACATTGGGAACCCCCATATAACAGGTTAAGCCACCTCATCTACCCTCATATAACAGGCTATGATTTCTCAACCTACGCTAGCTACGTAGTTCTGGAATGCAAAAATTTTCTTCTAAGAATCACACCCTCATATAAAAGGTGGGTTCCCATTCTTGGGTTTGCTCGGTGCTAATTTCTACTCCCATCTGAATAGACACTAAACATGATTAACTGAACTGACTGGAATGAGTTAACTGAATTTCTATGAACTGACGGAATGCTACTGAGATTTGATAAATGTTCGAGAGTACAGAGAATATTGAGATTACTGAGTTTTCCTGAGTCCTGTGTCTGACTGAATTCTACTGATCATGGCTTGGCTGAGAGTATCATGAAAAGTGACACTGGTTCTAGGCATACAACTAAATTATCGGGTACAAGTACCCCCAAGACTCGATAGCATGAAACTGACAAGACTTGACACTTCTTGAACACATGACCAATATCAATAATTCATAATACAATAAGTTGAGGATTTCATAAAGTACATGGTTATCATAACTTGTACATGGAAGGAATGCATATAATCAATGTCATAATTCCATATTCTAGCATCATGAGCATTTCAAAAAACCTCTACATTGCACATCAATAGCATAGGAGTAATTTGAACATAAGGGTAAAACATGAACCCATCACTTAAGTCACAATTAAACTATATTACATGATTTCTAGTCTTCTAGGAATTTTATCAAACACCTTAGATGCATCACTTCGGGCATAGGTATAATCATCAATTAACCCCTTATAAACCACTCAATTCATGGATGTAAACTCCTATACTAACGTAATTCCATAAAAACATATTGAGATTCCAACTTGGAGCCATACAACAACAATCACATAAATGTAATCCACCCACAACATAGTATTTATAATACATGATTTAAAACTTGATTCTTGGGCTTTATGGATGAAAGAAATCCATGAATGAACACTATGCATACATGAGTTAATGAATTTGGAAGGATTGATGGAGAGTTCTTGTGATTTGGCCCTTGAATTTGAGAGTTAGGGTTTCTTAGCTTGAGAGAGAGCAACTCAATTTGGGAAAAATAGAGTGAAGAATGATATCCTTAGGTCATGTAGGATTAAATTTCGTGTTTAAGGCTGAACTAAAATCATGGGAAAAGACCTATTTAACCCTGGATGCGTCTTTTGATTTTTGTGAAAATTTCCCGACCTGGACCCTTGACGCGCCGTCACTGCAATTTGACAACTGGGAAACTAGACGACGGCGCGATGTGGGGATATCACAGAGCTTCACTTGAATTTGACAATTAGGATTTGAGAGCCCTCCGCAATGCGGTGAAATCGTGGAGTCTTACTGAAAATTGATGAATGTCATTTTGGCTTATGACTGACTGAGATGACTTGTTTCACGATTGAAACTTGAAATAGTCATTACTTCTTACCCAGTTATCAAATTTAGGCGAACCTTATATCGATAGAAAGCTTTGAATTTCCCACAAGACAAAAAGTTAAAATCTTGAAAATATCACATGTATAAAAGTGGATTCATATTTAAACTAAGTTTTTGATATTTTTGGGATGAATTCAAGATAGGTAGAAGTATGAGGTACTACAATAAGGGGATTGTGCGATGATCCCGGAGGTTTTGCGATGACCTCGTGCATCATCATCATCATCATCATATACATTGCACTTACTTGATTGTGTTTATGTTGTGTTGTATTGCCTTATTGACTTGTCATCTATGTATTTGTCTTATCTTCCTTTACTTTTATTTGATGACCTTATATCTACATGTTCTCTCTTGTTCTATTTACATGTGACATAATGTATACTTGTGTTCTATATCGTGGTGAGTCGTTATAATACATGTGATATATATTAGAACTGTTAGTGCAAACGGTATGGGCTACCTTTGTAGGATATTTTCTTATTGTAGGTGACGTGCCCTTAGTGTATATTTTGTATGCTTTATTTACTACTTTGCTTGTTCGGCCTATGATACCAACTGAGTACAAGTGGACCGTACTCATTCCCACTACGCCCTTTCAGTGCAGGTCCTAGCTCCAGTGTGCCTTCGATTTCTTGACTCAGGCAATTGTTGTAGCTTCCAAGGTAGTGGTTGGATATTCATGTGTCCGAAGTTCACCTCTATCTTTCTAATGTAGTTATGTCTTTATTAGTATTCGGAGATAGATATTATTCCTTTTGTGGTTATTTTTTTGATGTATTTGACTCTTGGATTGTATTAGTAGTTCTTATACTATTGACACCTGATTTTGGGCATGATTGGTATTTTGAATAAGTTTTTTCTACATTGTTATGATTACTTATACGGTTTGACTTTATTTTAGAAGCCTTACCATGGGATATTTATGTCTTTTCTTCTTTTCGTATCAGTTTGGGTGATAGCTTACTTGTCAAGGTACGCCGCGATAAGTGCCATCATGACCCTCATTTTTGGGTCATGAAAAATTGGTATCAGAGCAACCAGGTTTCATTGGTCTCAACGGTGTAAGAACGGGATGTCTATTAAAGTTTCCCAGATCGATACATAGACGTACGTATCTATCTTTGAGAGGCTGTAGGATGTCTTTAAGAGACTTTCCTCATTTTATTCTTTGTCGTGCGAATTCTTTCATATCTTGTGTTCTGAGTTATGTTTCACTCTTTCTGTATGAATAGAGTTGCTTATGCTACTATCATTGAGAGATGCTATGAGAAATTCGTAAATATCATTTTTTGGTTGTAGGCTTGTTGATGCTCCTGAGTTGTTATGGGATCAGTTTATTGATACCTTTCTGGAGAGATTTATGCCTTTCAGTTTGAGAGATTATATGTGGGACAAGTTTGATCTTTTGGAGCAGGGCTCTGTGACAGTTATTGAGTATGAGGCATACTTCCATGCCTTGTCCAGATATACCTTTGATAGTATTTGCACCGAGTTTGAGTAGATATGAAGTTGTAAAGGATTTAGATGTCTCTCTTTCGTTGTCTACATCTCAGATGATTATGATTAGGGATTCTTCTTAGAGTATTGTGGATTATGCTAAGATGACAGAGGGTATTCTTAGTGTATCTCAGGAAGGCACCAAGAGGGTGTGTCATTTTGGTAAGTTCAGGAGTTGGACCTCTTGAGGCAGAGATTTTAGAGGTTCTCTTGGATATCATGGTAGGCCACTGCAGGTGACTTTATAGAGTTCAGCTGGTGGATCTTCTAGTTCAGGGTGACCGTTTGGGCTCAGTTGTACTTTCTTTTATTGAGACTGGTCATAGAGGTTGCTATGTGTATGATGAGGTTGGCCATGTGGCCAAGGACTATTCTTGTCGTATGTTTAGAGCTATTCTTATTTCAGCTGTGAGAGGTAGGTATTCTACCAAAGGTGCAAGAGACAGAGATAGTAGAGCCAGTGTTGGTGGTTGTGGGGCTACTCAGCCAGTTGGTAGTCACGGATAGTGTTATGCTATATCAATCATATCTGAGGCGGAAGCTTCAGATGCTATGATCATAGGTATCATTCCCTTTGTTTCAGACCTGTATCTTATTATTTGATCCTGGATTGACTTTCTCCTATGTGTCTGTGTATTTTGCTTTGGGTCTATTCGTGTATCTACCCCGGTAGGTGATTCTTTAGTGGTAGATCAGGCATACCGATCTTATGTTGTGACTTTTGCCGGGTGTGAGAATTTGGTAGACTTACTTATATTAGACATGGTCAATTTTGATGTTATTTTAGGAATGGATTGGTTAGCTCCTTATCATGCTGTCTTTGATTATTTTGCTAAGACTGTGACTTTAGCTTCGTTGGGTGTGCTAAGGATAACTTGGAAGGGTAAACTTCATTCGGGTCCTAAGAGGGTCATATCTTATGTTCAGGCTCGTAAATTAGTTGAGAGGGGATATTTATCTTACTTGGCCATATTCGTGACACCAGTGTTGTTTTGCCTCCTTCCTTGGATTCTGTTCATGTCATCCATGAGTTTATGGATGTGTTCCCTACGGACTTGCCTAGTATGCCTTCGAATCGAGATATTGATTTTAGTATTGATGTTGACCGGGGCACGAAGCCCATTTTTATTCCTCCTTATAGGGTGGCCCCGACATAGTTGAAGGAATAGAAGGATTAGTTGCAGGAGTTATTGGATAAGGGATTTATTCGACCTAGTATTTCGCCTTGGAGTACGCTTGTCTTGTTTGTGAAAAACAAGATGGGTCTATATAGATGTGTATTGATTATTGACAGTTGAATAAGGTGATGGTTAAGAATAAGTATCCTCTTTCTCACATCGATGATTTATTTGATCAGTTTCAGGGTACGACAGTGTTTTTAAATATTGACTTGAGGTTTAGTTATCACCAATTGAGGATTAGAGCTTCGGATATTTCAAAAATAGCATTTTAGACTCGATTTGGTTATTATGAGTTCTTGGTTATGTCTTTTGGGTTGACAAATTCCCCTGCCATATTTACAGAGTTGATGAACTAGGTGTTTTGACCATATCTTGACTTCTTTGTTATGGTATTTATAGATGATATCTTGGTTTATTCCAAGAGAAGTTGATCATGAGGAGCATTTGTGGATTATGCTTTAGAGATTACGGATAAGAAGTTGTATGCTAAGTTCTCTAATTGTGAGTTTTGGTTGGAGTCTGTTTCTTTCTTGGGTCATGTGATGACCAAGAAAGGTATTATGGTTGATCCAGCCAAGGTTGCAGCGGTTTGTGACTGGGCTAGACCTACTTTGCCCATCGAGATTTAAAGTTTTCTTGGCTTGGTCGGGTATTATCGGTGTTTTGTTGAGAGTTTTTCTTCCATTGCAGCTCCTTTGACCAAGTTGACCCAGAAAAAGATTTATTTTTAGTGGTCCGATGCCTGTGAGGCGAGCTTTCAAAAGCTCGAGGTTTTGTTGACTTCAGATCCTATATTAGTTTTACCCAAGGAGGGCATGGGTTTTACTGTCTTTTGTGATGCTTCAGGTGTTGGGTTAGGTGTTGTGTTGATGCAGGAGGGCAAGGTAATTATGTATGCATATCATTAAGATTAAAGCCCCATGAGAGAAATTATCCTACCCATGATTTGGAGTTATGCGCAGTTGTGTTTGCTTTGAAGTTGTAAAGGTACTACTTGTATGGAGTCCATTATGAGATCTTTTCAAATCATTGTAGCCTTCAGTACGTTTTTACCAGCGACATCTTCATATGAGTCAACACCGTTGGCTTGAGTTGCTTAAGGATTATGACTTGACTATCCTCTACTTTTTGGGTAAGGCTAATGTCGTTGCGGATGCCTTGAGCCAAAAGTCGACTAGCATGGGTAGCTTGGCACATCTTTTGACCCAGGAGAGGCCTTTGGACTTAGAGATTCAGTCTTTAGCTAACTAGATGGTTAGACTTGATATTTCGACACTAGGGTGTATTTTGACATTTGTGGATGCTAGATCTTCTTTGATGGGGCAGATTTGAGCTCATTGGTTTGATGATTTTAGATTGAGGTTGATTCGAGATAAGGTATTGAATGGGGAGGCTAAGGAAGCCTCACTTGTTTTAGATGGAGTTTTGCAGATTAGAGGTCGAGTTTGTGTGCCAAAAGTGGATGGCTGGATTAGGTTGATTTTGGAGTAGGCCCATTGTTCCAGATATTCCATCCATCTAGGTGTGACTAAGATGTATCATGATTTGAGACAACACTACTGGTAGGGTGGTATGAGGTGAGATATAGCAGATCTTGTGGCTCATTGCCTTTGTTCTCAGTAGGTGAAGGCCAAGCATATGAGGCCTGGTGGTTTACTTCATAGGTTATCCATTCTTGAGTGGAAGTGGGAACACATTACTACGGACTTTGTGATTGGTTTGCCTCATACTTCTCGTGGTTTTGATAATGTTTTGGTCATCGTGGATCGATTGACCAAGTTAGCTCATTTTATTCCGATTCAGGTCTCATTTAGTGCTGAGAGGTTATCCCCTATCATCATTCATGAGATTATGAGTCTGTATGGTGTGTCGGAGTCCATTATTTCAGATCGAGGTTTTGTGTTCACATCACAATTTTGGAAGACTTTTCAGGATGAGTTGGGTACTTGGGTTGATCTTAGAACAACATTTCACACCCAGACTGATGGCCAGTCAGAGCAGACTACTCAGGTTTTAGAGGTTATGCTCCGCGCATGCATAATGGATTTTGGTCGCCAGTAGAAGCAACATTTGGATTTAGATGAGTTTGCATATAATAATAGCTATCATTCCAGTATTGATATGGCTCTTTTTGAGGCATTGTATGGTAGGCGTGTCGCTCTCCAGTAGGTTGGTTCAATGTTTCAGAGGTGATACCTCGAGGTACGGACTTGCTTCACGAGTCTTTGGATAGGGCATGAATCATTCAAGAAAGACTTAGAGCGGCTCAGAGTAGGCAGAAGTGTTATACTGATCGTAGACTTTGTGCCTTGAGATTTGGTGTTGGTGATCGTTTTTTCCTTCGAGTTTCACTCACGAAGGGTGTGATGAGGTTTGGGAAGAGGGACAAGCTTAGCCTCAGGTATATTGGTCCATTTGAGATTCTTCGGACTGTTGGTGGTGTGGATTATGAATTGTCTTTGTCCCTTGATCTATCAGGTGTTTATCCAATTTTTTATGTTTCTATGCTTCGTCGTTATATTCTTGATGAGTCTCATGTTATTCATTGGGAGTCAGTTCAGTTAGATGAGCAGTTGTCCTTTTTTGAGGAGCCAGTTTCTATTTTTGTCTAGGGATGTTAGGCGGTGGCGCTCTAGAGTGATCCCTGTGGTTAAGGTCCAATGGCCATATCGACCTGTAGATGAAGCTACTTGGGAGGTTGAGTCTATTATGCGTAGTCCTTATCCCCAGCTCTTTGTTGATTCAGGTATTTATTTTGTCTTAGTTCGAGGACGAACTGGATTTTTAGTGGTGGATGATGTAACGATCTGAAAATGAGATGAAATATGTGAAATTTATGATTTTGTGTGATTTGACTAGTTTACCCCTCTTCGTAGTTGCATTGTGATATTTCTGGGCTGTGGGAGTGATTGACATAAATTTCGATGCATTTTGGTATCATTTATGCAATATTGTGTGGTTTTTGATGGCTTTGAGAGCCTTATTTTAGACTTATATAGATATCTTTTGATCCATGCGACGGATGGCCGAACGGACTGCGCCAACAACTTCGGAATATCAATTTAAGGCTAGGTAAACCTTTGGTTTGGGCCCTGCTGCATCCGAGCTCATTTCGACCTATTAGTCGGAAAGTTGAAAAATTGGAAATATGGGTGTGGAACCCACCATTTGATCGAAACGACCTCAGATGCAAAATACGACTTCTCTAGAAGATCTGGAATATCGATTTTAGGGTGTTAGCATGTTTGGTATGATTTTACGGCTTTTAAATCTCATTTCGACCCTCGGCTTGGAAAATTGTAACTTCAAATTTCGGGGGTCAACTTCATGAAAACGATGATTTTTTGAAAATCTGATATCTCCATCGCGTCCGAAACGTCGAATTTAGTATGGTTTCATAGTTCGTTTGCATGTATCGGACTCCGAATGAATCCCAGGCACCCCGTCAAAATTTATTTCGACTTAAGGAAAAAAAACTGCACATCTATTGTAGAAAATCTGCAATAAATAGCAGATTTTTTAATCCTTTTTGGCTCATTTTGCTCATTTTCATCTTGGCTCCAGGGAGTAAACCCTAAAATAGTATGGGAGATTAAAAGTAAAGTTTGTGAGAGCTTGGGAAGCTAGATTAACACCTTTTTCTTAATTTGATTACAGATTAAAGGTAAGAATTCACCTATTTCTTAGTAATTTCTTGATAAATTTCTCAAATCTCAAAAATCTTAGGGCATGATTTTAAATCCAAATTTCACTCCTTTCAGTTGAATAATATATTTATCTTATAATTACTAGTTTTTCATCAATTTAACCTTCAAAACAACTCCGATTCTTGATTTTAACCTGGATTTCAAAGATTTTACCCGGTAAAACTCAAAGATGGTTTTTCTTCAATTTGAACCCCATTTTTTTACTCGATTTAACTTGAGTTTTTAGCTGTAGATTTCTAAAAATATGGGGAACATATTTTTAAAGTAAAGTTTCGATTTTGCCCTTCTTTTACGGACATCCATTTTGGCGGTCCGTTTTGATCCCGAATCAAAAGTAGTCAATATTGATGTCGTTGGTTTTGTTTTGATGCGTAGATTTCATATTTGATGTTTTTAGTAGAGTTTAGAATTGTTCGTGAAAAGTAAGGTCACGGGTTCAAGTGTAGCAGACCGGTTTCAGCTTTCGAGGTAGGTTATGACTTAACTCTTTTAGACTGGGCTAGGTAATAAATGATGATACAATATGCACGTTCAGGGTGAGAGCTAATCATGAAAAATAGCTATCTATGTGTTGTGCCCTTATGGGGGCCTATATGTGATGTAATTATCGAAATTGAGATATTATGTGATATGTTTGACTGTGTGGGGTCCTATGTTATATTCATAGCCTTGAATACATGTGAATAATTGTATTGTATTATTTAATGTGATACTATTGGTGTATTGTGATTATATTCATACTTTATTGGCATGTGAGACATGTTGAAATTTATGGATGAAACGAAAATAATAAGTGGATATTGGCTCATGTGGTTGTAGGAATGTATCATTGTGGTTGGTTGTAGAAATATATCATGTGATTGGTTGTGAAAATATCTTCATATCATACTTATTCATGAAACATTGGTATCACCATGACAACATCTGAGAAATACTGGCAACCCTTTTTAAGAAAATATTGTAACACCTTATAAAACCCTTTTTGAGGGATATTCCAGAAAGGAGATATAAGATATGTGGATTGTATATGGGTTGACGAACCCCCCATGGGTCCTACGTCAGGAAGTTTTAACTCCATAGGTGTATATGGGAATTGTGCGATGATCCCGGAGGTTGTGCGACGACCTCGTGCATCATCATCATCATCATATACATTGCACTTACTTTATTTTGTTTATGTTGTGTTGTATTGTCTTATTGACTTGTCATCTATGTATTTGTCTTACCTTTCTTTACTTTTATTTGATGATCTTGTATCTACATGTTCTCTCTTATTCTATTTATATGTGACATAATGTATACTTGTGTTCTATATCTTGGTGTGTCGTTGTAATATATGTGATATATATTATAACTGTTAGTGCAAGCGGTGTGGGCTACCGTTGTGGGACATTTTCTGATTGTAGGTGACGTGCCCTTAGTGTATATTTTGTATGCTTTATTACTACTTAGCTTGGTCGTCCTATGTTACCTACTGAGTACACGTAGACCGTACTCATGCCTACTGCGCCCTTTTGGTGATGGTCTTAGCTCGAGTGCGCCTCAGATTTCTTGACTCGGGCGATTGTTAGAGCTTCCAAGGCAGCGGTTGGATATTCATGTGTCCGAAGTTCACCTCTATCTTTCTAAAGTAGTTATGTCTTTATTAGTATTCGGAGATAGATATTATTCCTTTTATGGTTATTTTTTTGATGTATTTAACTCTTGGATTGTATTAGTAGTTCTTACACTATTGACACCTGATTTCAGGCATGATTGGTATTTTGAATAAGTTTTTTCCGCATTGTTATGATTACTTATATGGTTCGGCTTCATTCTAGAAGATTTACCGTGGGATATTTCTGTCTTTTCTTTTTTTCGTATTAGTTTGGGTGATAGGCTTACTTGTCAAGGTACGCCGCGACAAGTGCCATCATGAATCTCATTTTTGGGTCGTGACAGAATCTCTCCACTATGATTATTGTGTGATATCATCAAACCTTAAGGCTACTGATATTATCCAAATATTGTGGAATTTCACCCCTTAAGTTATTTCTCATCACATACAACTCTTCTAGTGATGTCAAGCACACAGATAAAAGAACTTCCTCACTGAGATTGTTAGCATCTAGAAACAGAGTTTGTAAATTTCTCAAATTCCCTAATAAAGAAGGAATAGAACCATTAAGATAGTTTATGCTTAAAGTTATTTGAGTAAGAGCCTTTAGATAACCTATTTCTTCAGGAATGGAGCTCGAAAAGTAATTCTCATGAAGAGACAAAGTGGTCAGCTTGGTCAAATTTCCCAATAAAGTAGGAATAGAACCATTAAAAGAATTAATACGCAAATCCAGCTCAGTAAGATACCTTAGGTAACCCATTTCTTGAGGAATGAATCCAAAAAAATGATTATCAAAAAGATACAAAATTGAAAAGTTGTTCAAATTCCCAATGAATAAGGAATAGAACTATTGAGATCGTTATTACCCAGATCTAGCATAGTAAGAGACCTTAGATAACCTATTTCTTTGGGAATGGCGCCAGAAAGGTGATTACCATAAAGTAGCAAAAGGGATAAATTGTTCAAATTCCCAAGTGAAGCAGGAATAGAAGCACTAAGGGAGTTATTAAATAAAGCTAGCTTGATAAGAGACCTTAGGCAACCTATTTCTTTAGGAATGGGAAAAGGTGATTTTCATAAAGATACAAATGAGACAAGTTGTTCAAATTTCCTAACGAAGCAGGAATAAAACCACTACTAGAGTTAGTGCTGAATGTTAGCTTGGTAAAAGACCTTAGGTAATGTATTTCTTTAGGAATGACACCAGAAAAGTGATTCATATTAAGATTCAAATGGGACGAGTTGTTCAAATTCCCTAATGAAGCGGAATAAAACTATTAAGAGAATTATTACCCAAATATATTTGAGTAAGAGATATTAGGTAACTTATTCTTTAGGAATGGTTCCTGAAAGATGATTTGTACTAAGATACAAGTAGTACAAGTCGTGCAAATTCCCCAGTGAAGAAGGAATAGAGCCATTAAGGAAGTTGGTACTCAAATCTAGATTAATAAGGTACATTAGCTTACCTATTTGTGAAGGAATGGATCCAGAAAGCCAATTTCCATAAAGATACAAATGCGACAAGTTGTGCAAATTCCCCAATGAAGCAGGAATAGAACCGTTAAGAAAGTTATTACTCAAATTTATCTTTGTAAGAGATCTTAGATATCCTATTTCTTCAGGAATGGAATTATTTAAACTGTTGAGAGGGATATGGAGGGTTTGAATCTTGGCTAGAGAGTCGATTTGTTGTGGGATTGTTCCTAAAATTTGATTGATGTGCAAGTCAAGATAAACAAGATTAGTGAGTTTACCAATTTATGGTGGAATGGTGCTAGAGAAGTTGTTGATGGTTAGATCAAGATACTAAAGAAAAGGAAGAGATGAAAATTGAAAATCATAGAGTGTACTAATGACACCAACATCTGTAATATTCAATATATTTACCTTACCATTAAAGCATGTAACCCCATACCGATCCCTGCATGCATTAGAACTTAGTCTCCATGAAGCTAATAAGGAATTATTCTGGTTCTTAAGAGTTACTTTCTATTCTAAGAGGGAAGTTGATTCCTCAATAGAAGCAGATATAACTATAAAGAGACATAAGAGGTTGGAAAACTGAAAGAAAGAAAAGACTTTGGGAACCATCATGTTGAGTTAATTATTTTGATTTTGATGGATGAAATTTGTGCAAGGTACACTATTTATATTGTAATAAACTAGTACAAGACTTGAGTGTAAAATAGGAAGTAGAATCACAACTACTTCTAAGAGAATGAGTCTTTATCTTAAATTAAGTTGCACTTAATTCAGACAATGACCTATCCAATTGACGGAGTCTTGTAATAATATGCATATACATTATTGTTTGATTTTTAAGTCCTTGTACAAGTCTTGCTGTGAATCATGTTGGTTAAGAAATTCTATAAATAGGTTAATCTTGTTTTATGCAGTGAGATATGATGAACAATTTATTAATAAACAAATTATGTAATATTAAAGAAATAAACATAAAATGCTACTCTTGGTAAAGACATCTTAGAATAATATGACCAAAGAAAGAAACTAAAAGGTTTTGGTTTGTTATTTATTAGATAAAATGTTAGAGTAGTGAAATTCCTCTGCCTCTGTCCATGGTTTTTCCCGCAAGGGTTTCCACGTAAATCTGTGTGTTCTTGTCTTTTCTTTTTGCTTGTGGTTTGCTTTATTCTGTTTTATTCATAATATAAAAAAAATAAAAGAGACTTAAAATATGGAGTAAACAATTATTATTAGTGCATCATATTGGAAGGTTGATTTTTCAGCATAATTTGTATCAGTGAACAAGTGAGCACAAAAATTAGTAAGTCATTCAATTTGATGTTACTCTTTTAGTGAAGGTACTCCCTACTCTAGTGCAGTGGGTCATGGGAGTTGTTGTGCATCATTTAAGTCTCTTTTCTTTTTGAACTAAAACCAAAGAAATATTTTTTGTTGCACCCAAAGAACAACAACAACAACAACAACAACGACAATAATAATAATAATATAACAATAATTATAATAATAACAATAACAATAATACTAACAATAACAATAACAATAACAATAATAAACAACAACAACAACAATAATAAAAACAATAATATAGTAATAACAATAATATAATAATAATAATAACAATAACAATAACAATAACGATAACGATAACAATAACAATAACAATAACAATAACAATAACAATAACAATAACAATAGCAATAACAATAACAATAACGATAACAATAACGATAACAATAACGATAACAATATCAATAACAATAGCAATAACAATACCAATAACAATAGCAATAACAATACCAATACCAATAACAATAACAATAACAATAACAATAACAATAACAATAACAATAACAATAACAATAACAATAACAATTACAATAACAATAACAATAACAATAACAATAACAATAACAATAACAATAACAATAACAATAACAATAACAATAACAATAACAATAACAATAACAATAACAATAACAATAATAATACTAATAAAAATAATAATAACAATAACAATAGAAATAATAAAAATAATAACAGTAATAACAACAACAACAACAACAACAACAACAACAATAATAATAATAATAATAATACTAGATTTACAAGATTAGAGGGCTGGCGATATTCTGCATGACCATCCAGACCTATACTATCGAAAGAAATAAAATATACGAGAATTTATTACAGCTTATTTACTGTATAGAAGTATTAATATTTTACCAGAGCAAAGGGTCTGTCAAAATTTAATACATATTAGATTTATGAGATCGGAGTTGTAACGCCTCGAGAGTAAACCCTAGGTGCCACACATTGCTTATAGTCCCGAGGGACCACAAGCTAACCCATGAGTTGGTACCTGTTGCAAGAATTGAGTAAAAGTGATAACAAAAGGTTATATACGAAATTTAATTGAGGAATGCCATAAAATTTTAAGTAATAAATCTGATAGAATCTATAAACTAAATTAATAATACTGATAAAATGTCTGACAATGACAACTGAAATCTAAGAACTGACTAACTGTTCAAAATATCCGAAAGCCTCTAAACTGACTAAATAGGAGTTGACGAGACAGGACCCAACTAACTCTATCTAGCTACTGAACTAAAAACTTGAAAATAAAATAGTTTGTCCTCAAAATATGAGGACTCACCACTACTACGGTTGATAGTCTAGAAAGTCTATGCACGATCCGAGAACTGGGCATTCGAACCTATGATATGATATATCATAGCACAAAAAAAGAGTATGTAATCAGTACTTTGACTGTACTGGTATGCTAATATGCATGGTTTCATGAATATGAATAATTGCTGTCTAAATATATAAACATGAAGCACTGAATAGAGTTCATGAAATCTATAAATACTAAGAATGATTGAAATCTATAAATACTAAGAATGCATAAAATCTGTAAATACTGAGGATGCATGAAATCTATAAATACCGAGGATGTGTAACCAAGCATATAACATGTTTTTAATAAAATCTGTGATTACTGAAATACTAAAATCTAATAACTGGATTACTGATATCTATATGCTATGGTCAAGTCACCTGAAACTAAATTACTGGACTAAGAATGTCGAAGGTATCATCTAACTGACATGCCCAAATCTGAGCTGATTGGGGTCCAATCTATAACCCTAGTTAGAAGGGTATTAGTATCGTGCCACGGGTACTAACATTGGTTATGTGGATCCACTATACTGATGTACTGTCCTAAAGGATGAAAGGTATCAAGCTTAAACTGATGGGTGACCCCTGTGAGGTAGTCAAGCCTAATATGACGGGTGACTCCTCATATCCTACACTGGCTATGTAGTTCTATAGTTCTTGACCCAAAAGAAATTTAAGTTCTAGTGGTCAGATTCCTGCTAGAAGAGTTTTCAAGAGTTGAAGACTCGACTCACTACAGCCTCAGTCCTAGCATTACCTAATGGTACGATGGTTTGGTGGTGTATTGTGATGCCTCTAGAGTTAGTTTACTTTGTGTGTTGATGCATAGAGGTAAGGTTATAGCCTATGCCTCTAGACAAATTAAGCCTCATGAAAAGAATTACCCAACCCATGATCTTGAATTAGCTTCTGTGGTATTTGCGTTGAATATCTGGAGACACTATCTGTATGCTGTACAAGTTGATGTATTCACAGACCACAAAAGTTTGCAGCATGTGTTCATCCAGAGGGAGTTGAATCTTCGTTAGAGGAAATGGTTAGAATTGTTGAAGGATTATGACATGAGCGTGTTGTATCCCGAGCAAGGACAATGTAGTGTCAGACGCCCTTAGTAGATTGTCTATGGATAGTGTTGCTTATGTGGAGAATAATAAGAAAGAGTTAGCTCGAGAAGTTCATCGTTTGGCTAGATTGGGTGTTAGGTTGGTTGATTCAGCTGAAGGAAATGTATGGGTTCAGAGTATTTCCAAATCTTTCCTAGTTTGGAGGTGAAGGAGAAGCAAGATATGGATTCTAGTTTGGTCAAACTAAAGGATTCAGTTAAAGACCAAAAAGTAGAGCTTTTCTCCCAAGGGGTAGATGGCATTTTGAGACACCAAATTAGATTATGTGTGTCATGTGTTGATGGGTTGAGATAGCGGATTATGGCTGAAGCGCATTGTGTGCTTTATTCTATTCATCCAGGTGCTACCAACATGTACTGCAACTTGCGGGAAATCTATTGGTGGAGTGGTATGGAGAAGGATGTAGCAACATTTGTAGCTAAGTGTGCAACTTGTTAGTAGGTTAAGGTAGAGCACCAAAGACCTGGTGGTATGTTACAAGAGTTTGGCATCCCCACTTGGAAGTGGGAAGAGGTGAATATGAACTTTGTGACTGGTTTACCCCATTTGCGTCGTCATTATGATTCAGTTTAGGTTATCATAGACAGATTGACTGAGTCAGCTCATTTCTTGCCAATTCATACATCCCATATAACTGAGGATTATGCTAAGTAGTATATCTGAGAGTTAGTCAGATTGCATGGAGTTCCCTTGTCTATCATCTCAGATAGGGGTACTCAGTTCACTTCCCAGTTTTGGAGAGCTTTTTAGAAGGGTCTTGGTGCCCAAGTTCATCTTAGTTAAGCTTTCCACCCTCATACAGATGGTCAGGAAGCGAGGACCATTCAGACTCTACAGGATATGTTGAGAGCATGTGCTATTGATTTCAAAGGTAGTTGGGATGAACATTTGCCGTTGATTGAGTTTGCTTAGAATAATAGTTACCACTCTAGCATACAGATGGCCCCATTTGAGGCTCTTTATGAGAGAAGATGTAGATCACCCATAGGTTGGTTTTAAGTTGGTGAGACCGCATTGCTTGGGCCTGATGCAGTGTTTGAATCTATGGAGAAAGTTAAGTTAATTAGAGAAAAATTGAAAATAGCTCAGAGTCATCAGAAATCTAATACAGATGTGAGAAGAAGGTACCTTGAGTTTGAGGTTGGTGATTTAGTATACCTGAATATTTTACCCATGAAAGGGGCGGGGAGATTTAGCAAGAAGGGGAAACTTAGTCCTCGGTATATTGGCCTTTATAGAATTGTGAGTCGTGTTGGGAAAGTAGCTTATGAGTTTGATTTGCCGGTAGACTTGTCAGCCGTTCAGCCTGTATTCCATGTCTCTATGCTTAAGAAGTACATTGGTGACTCCACCATTGTAGTTCCTTTAGGCTCAGATATTCAGAACAACCTTTCTTACGAAGAGATTCCAGTTGAAATTTTAGATCATCAGGTCCGTAGACTGAAGAACAAAGAAGTTCCCTTGGTCAAAGTTCTTTGGAAAAATCAGTCCGTTGAGGGTGCCACTTGGGAAATAAAAGCAGATATACGAGCCAAGTACCCTCACCTCTTCTCCCAAACTCAGATTTAGCCGAAGGTAATACTCTCCCTTGATATAGTTCTTTTTTATTCACATATTCAGCTATATAATTGTCCTCATGTAAGTTCATGCACTCACAAAATTATTCAGAAGTTTAGAATGATTTAGATTCAGTTTCTCAGTTTATTTTAGTTGTGCATGATATCTTGTAGACTCATATTTCCTCAGTATTCTTAGTCTAACTAGCAACATCAAGGATGAATGTTTCCAAGAGGGAGATATTGTAATATCCCATACCTTCTTAGCTTAAATTAGTCCCTAGAATGTTGAGGGATAGCTTCCAAAATGACTATTATTTATTTTGTATGGAATTCTCTATATTTAAACTTCCCATTGCATGAAAAGTTGAATAAGTTTTCCATCGATACCAAATTTGCCTAAATTTGACACTCGGTGAAGAAGTTATGGCTATTTTAAGTTCCAGTCGTAAAACACCATCATTTCGGTCATTAGCGCATCACAAAGAAGGTTTAAATGATGATTGTCAAATTCCAGTGGACCTTTGCGATATTGGCACATTGCGACGAGGGCCAATTTCTCGGTTGTCAATTTCCAGTGGGACTACGCGATACTGGCGCGTCACACTAGTGGTCAAAATGGCAAACCTAAGGGCTCCGCGATGGTGGCGCATCACGGTGAAAGCCCAGTTCCCATTCATCCATTTTCCAGTGAGCCACCGCGATAGTGGATCGTCGCCATGGCCACCCAATTCAGAAAAATATGCATTTTTCAGTTCCGTTTAGAAGATTAAAGGGGGTACTTTGGTCATTATCCCAGCCCCTAATTCGTCTTAAACAGTGAATTAAACCCCTTCAAAGCACTTTACCTTCACTTTTCATCAAATCTCTCTCAAGCAAAACCCTAGGTCATCAAACTTTTTCCCCAAGGAATCTAAATTCCTCCATTAATTCTTCAAAGAAATTCAACATTGAGAATTCCGAACACAAGAACTCTAGGAATTCATCTTCGAAGCATTTATAGGAATCCAAGATTCAAGCTTTTCATCAAAGATCATCAATTAAGGTATGTGGGGTTATGAACATGGACAATCCCTTCGTCCTTGTGCCCAAAACATATTTTAAATTAAAATTTACTGAATTTTATATGATTTTCCATGAAATTCAAGCTAGGGTTTATACCCATTATTGTTATTTACAAGCTTATGATATTTCCAATGATTTAGAAGTTGAATTCCATGCTTATGTTCATATTTTCATGCATATTGCTGAAATTTTCAGATTTTGAGTTGTTTTATCAATATTTATATTATCAAGCATGATTATTATAATGATTTACCATGAGATTGATGCATGAGTTACTACCCTAAGATTGAATATTATTATTTCAAGGAAGATGATTCTTTAAGCATCTTATGAACAGATTATTTTCAATTTTTTAGAAAAGCTTTGATTTTTTGATCATTGGATTAGCTTTGGAATCCACTTTATAGATTAGCACAGTTACAGAACTCAGAATTAGATTTATTTACAGATTTACTCATATAAATGCATGGTTGGTTTTCCACATGAACCCTTATGTTAGTTTGAAAAATTGGATTTCCAATGGCTTGAGAATATAAATTTAACAAGGAGTAGTATTTAGTACCGAGCGGGAAGTGTGGGATTAGTGTGCTCTATCTTCTACAGAACTACATAGCCAACATAGGTATATACTCAGATTATTCACATTTCTATATGGATGACAGACTTATCTTGTGATCAATCACCTGGATTAGGTTATACTCCCTGGAAGGAGTATGACACCTCTCCCCAACGTGAGGTTTCTTCCTTAGGAGGTCAAGACATTGGACTCCATGTAGCTCACATGGTTTATGTCGGTTAAGAGTACCTCCCTAATAGTAAAGATTTTCAGAATAAGTTTTTAGATTTTACTTAGCCTATGTGATTTGAGATTAAGAACAAAATGTAGATTTCAGAACTAAGTATAATGGCTCACAAGATTTATTGTATATGCTTTATTATTTATGATTTATGATCTTCAGATTTCAGATTTTACTCAAGCCTACGTGAGTCATTTACATTTATCATGCATGATTGTATAACTTGTGATAATATTGCTCACTTATTGCATTCACCCCCATATACTCAGTACATCATCTAAGTACTGATCCACATATAGGTCTATGTGCTACATTGTCTCATAATGTAGGTTTAGGTGCTTAGCCTCAGTAGAGTGAGTGATTTTCGAGCATCTCATCTATATCTCTATAGTTGGTGAGTCCTCATAGTGTGGGGACTTAGCTATTCATATTATTATGATTTTCATTCATACCTTCCCAAATTTGAGATTCAGATTTAGAAAAAGGCAGCCAAGGTTAGCTCAGAACTATTTGTAGTTCAGAGCACCATGTGGCATCCCGGGATCAGATTTCGGGGCGTTACATAGCCCCCTTCAAACATAGTATTCAAGGAAGATACATAAGCACAGCCACACGGTCATACTTAGCTTAAATCCTTACATACACTATTTCAAGCCCACTGATTCATTTTTCATACAACTAGCCCTACGGATACAAAATCTACTTAAATTCAGATAACACTATCCCAACTCTACTACTGCTGCTAAAATTTCTGGTTTCATGCTTCTAATTCTAGATCATATGCTATCATAGGATTCTTAGAATTATTCTAAAAACACGTTTGACTCCTAATCACTTGAGGTACTACCCCTTCATCCTCTGATTGGTTCATCGAGAAGCTGAAACTGAACTACTCAATTTCTGAAATCAATGGAAGTGATTTTTTCACGACCCAAAAATGAGGGTCATGATGGCGCTTGTCGCGGCGTACCTTGACTGGTAAGCCTATCACCCAAACTGATATGAATAGAGAAAAAGATAGAAATACCCCAAGGTAAGGCTTTTAGAATGAAGTCGAACCATATAAATATCATAACAATGTGGAAATAACTTATCCAGAATACCAATATGCCCAAAACCAGGTGTCAATAGTGGAAGAACTACTAATACAATTCAAGAGTCAAATACATCAAAAAAATAATGACAAAAGAATAATAACTGTCTTCAAATACTAATAAAGACATAACTAGTATAGAAAGATAGAGGTGAACTTCAGATGCATGAATGTCCAACCGCTACCTTGAAAGCTCCAACAATCGCCCGAATCAAGTAATTTGAGGTACACTCAAGCTAGGACCTGTACCAAAAGGGCGCAGTAGGCATGAGTACGGTCCACTTGTACTAGGTAGGTATCATAGGCCGACCAAGCAAAGTGGTAAATAAAACATACAAAATATACACTAAGAGCATGTCACCTGCAATTAGAAAATATCCCACAATGGTATCCCACACCGCTTGCACTAACAGTTCTAATATATCTTACATATATTACCAAAAATATACCAAGATACGGAACACAAGTATACATTATGTCATATATAATAGAACAATAGAGAACATGTAGATACAAGATCATCAAATACAAGTAAAAAAAAGTAAGACAAAAACATAGATGACAAGTCAATAAGGTAATACAATACTACATAAACACAATAAAGTAAGTGCAATGTATATGGTTATAATGATGATGATGATGATGATGATGCACGAGGTTATCGCACAACCTCTGAGATCGTCACACAATCCCCGTATACACTTACAGAGCTAAAACTTTCTTACGTAGGACCCATGGGAGGTTCGTCAACACATATAGAATCCATATATCTTATATCTCCTTTACGACATATCCCTCGAAAAGAGTTTTATAAGGTGTTACAATATTTTTAAAAAGGTGTTGCGAGTGTTTCTCAGATGTTGCAACGGTGGTACCAATGTTTCATGAATGAGTATGATATGAAGATGTAATGCTCACAACTAATCACAATAAGTATTTCCACAACCAACCACATGATATACTTCCACAACCAACCATAATGATACATTTCCACAACCACATGAGCCAATATTCACTCATTATTTTAATTTCATCCATGAATTTCCACATGTCTCATATGACAATAAAGTATGAATATAATCACAATACACCAATGGTGCCAGATTAAGTAATACAATACAATTACTCACATGTATTCAAGGCTATCAATGTCACATAGGACCCCACACGGTCAAATATATCACATAATATTTCAATTTCAACAATTACATCACATATAGGCCCCCACACGGGCACAACACGTAGATATACATTTTCATTATTAGTTTTCACTCTTAACATGCATTTTGTACCATCATTTACTACCCAGACTAGTCTGAAGAGTTAATCCATAACCTACCTCGAAAGCCGAAACTGGTCTGCTACACTTGAACCCGCAACCCTACCTTTTACGAACAATCCCTAACTTCACTAGAAACATCAAATATGAAATCTACATGTCAAAATAAAACCAACGACACTCGTATTGACTACTTTTGGTTCGGGATCAAAATGGACCCCCAAAATAGATTTTCGAAAAAGAAGGGTAAAATTGAAATTTTACTTCAAAAATATGTTCCCCATATTTTTAGGAACCTACAGCTGAAAATCCAAGTTAAATCGAGTAGAAAACGAGGTTCAAATTGAAGAAAAACTATGTTTGAGCTTTACCGGGTAAAATATTTGAAATCCAGGTTAAAATCTAGAATCGGAGTTGTTTTGAAGGTTAAATTGATGAAAAACTAGTAATTATAAGATGAAAGTATTATTCAAGTAAAAATGAGTGAAATTTGGGTTTAAAATCATGCCCTAAGATTTTTGGGATTTTGAGAAATTAATGAAGAAATTACTAAGAAAAGGGTGAATTCTTACCATAAATCCGTAATATAATCAAGAAATAGGTGTTAATGTAGCTTTCCAAGCTCCCACAAACTTCACTTTTAAGCTTCCAAAATATTTAGGGTTTAACTCTCACGAGGCAAGATGAAAAATGAGCAAAATGGGCCAAAAAGGGTGAAAAATCTGCTATATATTTCAGATTTTTCTTTAATAACTGTGCAGTCTTTTCTTCTCAGTCGAAATGGACTTCGACGGGGTGCTCGAGATTCGTTTGGAGTCTGATTTATGCAAATGAACTATGCAACCATACTAAATTCGACGTTTTGGATGCGATGACGCTACCAGATTTTTCAGAAAAATTCGTTTTCACAAAATTGACCCCCGAAACCTGAAATCATAATTTTTTAAATCGAGGGTCAAAATGAGATTTAAAAGCCAAAAAATCATACCAAATATGCTAACACACTAAAATCAACATTCCGGACCTGTTGGCAAAGTCGGATTTTCCATATTAGGTTATTTTGACCAAAAGTGGGTCCCACACCCAACTTTTCAATTTTTCAACTTTTCGACCAATAGGTCGAAATGAGCTCGGGTGAACTAGGACCCAAACCCAAGGTCTAACTAGCCTAAAATTGATATTCCGGAGCTGTTGGAGTAGTTCGTTCGGCCATCCATCGCACGGATCAAAAGATATCCACATAAGTCCAAAATAAGACTCTTAAAGCCATCAAAAATCACAATATTGCATAAATGATACCAAAATGCATCAAAAATTATGTCAATCACTCCCACACCCCAAAAATACCATAATACAATTACGGGGAGGGGTATAATAGTCAAATAACATAAAATCATAAATTTCACATATTTTCATCAAATTTTTAGGTCGTTATAGATTTACTGGGATACAGTAACCAAGCAGTTTCTGTATACCTGTCTAGCTAGGATAGATTTACCCACTGGGGTAGACACTGAGAAGGTCTCTTCTAAGGTTTTGGGACTGACACTAAACTCGACAACTATATAGGGGTTACAAAATAAAGAGAAGCTCCAGGGTATAACAAGGCATAAACATGTAAATGAAAGGCTTGTAACATACCCGTAACCACATTAGGAGAACTTTCCTGATCGTGTCGGGGCTGGAGTACATAAAGCCTGTTCTGACGCTAGCCACTGGTTGCGCTGAAAGTGACACCCTGCTGAGTCAAGTGACCGAATGAAACTGAAGGAAAGTTGAACCAAATCTGCTGACTATTCTTTGGGCAATCTCTGACTCTGTAGCTTGGCGTGCCACACCCAAAATACTCATCACTGCCGGATCTACATACACCCTTATGATTCTTACCACATTCTCCGCAGAGCAGATTAGTACGAATACCCTTCCTACTGCCTTGTTACTTAGAGCCTGGAGCTATATCTCGACTACCATTCATAAATTTAGGCACTGGTGCACTGGTGCACTGGTTGAAGGTGGAGCTAGGGCTGAGAAATTCTAACAGAATTAGGACCGGTTACTATCCCTTGACCGAAGCTTAAAATTACTTTTTCTGGCCTTTTTATTCTTTCTCTCTTTCTTCCTACGTTCCCCTCTCTTACTCAGATGAGAATAGATCGAAATCCTAGATAGGACAATAACTTGCAGATTGTCTAGAAAAACTACTGAATAAGATAAGATAGTGAAAGCATCTCTAAATTCAGCGTGAGAGACAGGCTCATTCAGGGGATCTTCTTGAACAAGAGAAGGTGTGGTCTGGTTCCCATTTCTTTTTCCATTGTTCTTTTTAGGAGGCATTTTCTGTACACAAAAGGATAGATGAGTTAGGAAGAGAGTTTAAATAGAGCTCATTCTCTATCGCATGACATGAATACTGAAAGAAGGAAAATTTCCCTAAAATGCCTTGTAGTCTCTTGCCCAAAGTGTAGCGCGCTTCACACCCATGCACAAGACTCTACTTGATGTGGATCTTAGACTTCCTAAGATACTTTAAAACCTTAGTCTATAATACCAAATTTGTAACACCCCAAGAGTACACCCTGGGCGCCACACGGTGCTTATAGTCCCAAGAGACCATAAGCTAACCCATGAGCTGGTACATGCTGTGAGAACTGAGTAAAACTGATAATAAAATGTTATATGCAAAATTTAACTAAGGAATGACATAAGGTTTTAAGTAATAAATCTGATAGAATTTGTAACCAAACTGATAATACTTATAAAATATCTGACAATGACAACCGAAATCTAAGAACTGACTAACTGTCTGAAATATCCGGAAGCCTCTAAATTGACTAAAAGGGAGTTGATGGGATAGGCCCCAACTAACTTCTTCTAGATATTGAACTAAAGCCATGAAAATAAAATAGTCTATCCTCAAAATATGAGGACTCACTAATACTATGGTTGATAGTCTAGAAAGTCTATGTGCGATCCGGGAACTGGGCGTCCGGACCTATGATATGATACATCATAGCGCAAGAAAAAAGTATGGGATCAGTACATTGAATGTACTAGTATGCTAAATAAGGTAGGCTGATATGCATGGTTTTATGAACATAAATAATAGTTGTCTGAATATATATAACATAAAGTACTAAATAGAGTGCATGGAATATGTAAATACTAAGAATATGTAAGATCTATAAATACTGAGGATGTATGGAATTTGTAAATATTGAGATGCATGAAATCTGTAAATACAAAGGATGCATAAAATCTGTAAATACTAAGGATGCAAACCAAGCATATAACATATTCTGAATAAAATATGTGAATACTGAAATACTAAAATATGATAACTGAATCACTGATATCTGTATGCTATGGTCAAGCAACTTGAAATTGAATTACTGAACTGATTACTAGACTGAGACTGTGGGAGGTATTATCTAACCGACATGCTCCAATCTGAGCTAATCGGATTCTAACTTGTAACCCCACTTGAAAGGGTGTTAGTACAATGCCACAGGTACTAAAACTGGCTATGTGGATCTACTATACTGATGTAATACCCCAAAGGACTAAGAGTGTCAAGCCTAAACTGACGGGTGAATCCTGCGAGGTAGTCAAACCTAATCAAACGGGTGACTTCTCCTATCCTATGTTGGCTACATAGTTCTGGAGTACAGGGATTACTACTAACGACTTTGCCTATCTTACGGGGAAGCCACCATCCCTGCATCGCTCGGTGCTAAATCCTACTCCCAACTGAACTGACTTGGAATGCTGAACTATTCTTAGGTTAACTGATTTTGATGACTGACTAAACTGATAATCCTCATAACATATTCTGAAGTTACTGAGACTAGGTAAATAACTAAGTTTTTGGGTATTCATAATCCCCAAGACTCAATAGCAATAATAGTAAAATAGTACTTAAGCTTGGAGGACATAACATGAATGCTTTTATCAAATATCCATTCTTGTAGGTATTTTATCAAACACTTGATATTCATAGTTTAAGCGAATCATGGTAATGGTATAAAACTTAGAGTAATAGCATGATTTCGACATCAGTAACACTTAATCATGATTTAAATTAGTAAATAACAACATAAAAAAGGTGGGGTTTGATAACAACAACAATTTCATGTAAGCATGGTATAAAATCAAGGTTTATGGAGATTCATGGTTAAAATCACAATTTAAAAATCACAATAACTTGTAATAATCATATCTTGGAATTTAAAATTGGATACTTGGGCTCCATAGGTGAAAGGAACCCACAGATGGACACTTAACATACTTGGGTTAATAAATGTGTGAGAATTGATGGTGAATTCTTGAGATTTGATCTTGAATTTTGAAGGCTAGGGTTTTTGTTCTTGAGAGATAATTAATTTAATTTGAGAGAATTGTGCAATAATGAACAAATAATGCTTTATTGGGACTTAAATCCCATGTTTTGACTGAATAAGGCAGAGGGAAAAGACTTAAATGCCCTTGGACAAGTTAAAACTCAGAATTGAAAACTAGAAATCCCGATTTTGGCACCTGTCTCAATATGGTGGAATCGCGTTGGGCCATTGGAAAGCTGACAACTGCGAACTGAAAGCTTGGCGCGATGCAGCGCAATCGCGGTACCCCACTGAATGTGAATTCAACACTTGGCGCGATGCAGCGCTATCGAGATGGTCCATTGGAAAAGAAATAACGCAAAATAACACATTGGTATGATGTGGTGCTTATCGCGGTGGCACACTGGAATATGAAAAACATGAATTTGGCCATCACCGCGATGCGGCCTTATAGAGTTGGGCTAATGTTATGCCATAAATACTTTTATTTCCCATTTGTATGACTGGGAAATTAGATAAGGATTCATATGATGATCCTTGAGAATATGATCTCCCTAGGGATAATCTTCCCCCTGTTCTGCCTCTTCCTCTTCCTATGGCCCATTGCCATAGAGGATCCATTCTGTAGGGATAACAATCAGGGTTATTCAGATAAATTGTAATCATATAGATCAAATATTTCTCTGACTTCCTCATAATCATAGACATAGAATTTGGTTTCAACCATATCATGGGTAATTTTATCAATTATATGATTTTGCAAATCTTTGTATAATGGTATTACCTTTAAGATGGTGACCAAAGTCTTTTCAAACAAAAAAGAAGTATAAAAATTCATTTTTAACTAAGATATTCCTGAGATAATAAATTAGGGAGAGAATTATCAATTCCCTTTTTATATTGAATTTTGAAATCAAAAGGGGCTAGTTGAGCTTGACACCTTGCAAAAATCAATTTCGAAGAATCATGTTTAAAATCTTTGTTAAACATGTATTTAACAGATTGGGCATCCGTTTTAGCAAAAAAACTTCTAAATACATAAATCATCTTGAAATTTTAAAACACACTTAACGATTGTAAGCATTTCATGAGCCACAGTAGTATATTTCTTCTGGGCTTCAGTCCATTTTCCTGAATGAAATCTTATCAAGTATTCATATTTTTCATGAGGATTAACCTATTTCAGTATTCCACCATATCCAATATTAGATGCATCAATTTAAATTATCTTTTGCTAAGCTGGGTTGGATAGAGCCAAACAGGGCAAAGATTTAATATTCTGTTTAATCCAATTTAACAAGATCTATGTGACTATCTGTCTAGGGACCTTTGGAGTCCCTTTTTAGCCTGTCATATAATAGGGCTAAATCGCATGACAAATTTTTATAGAAGGGAGATATATAATTTAGACACCCTAAAAATCATTGCAACTAAGTCCTGTCAGTAATAACATCAGGAAATTTAGAAGCAAAATCAAGAGATCTTTATATGGGAGTAATATTTCCATGACAGATATTATGCCCTAAAAATCAAACATTTGTTTGAAACAAACTCATTTTTGGTTTGGATATCACCAGACCATTTTGTATCACAATCTTATTAAAAATATAAAGATACTTAATATGCAACTCAAATGTTTTAGAGAATACCAATATGGCATCAATATAAACAATGATGAAATCCATATAAGGATTGAAAATATCATTCACTATTTTCTGAAATTCTGAAGGGGCATTTTTGAAGCCAAATGGCATAACATTCCATTCATATTGTCTAAAAGCAACATTGAAAGAAGTTTTATAAATGTTCTCTTTAAATATTTGAATTCCCCAATATCCTAATTTTAAATCAAATTTTAAAAATATATTGGCGTCATATAATCTCGAAAGCAAATCTTTTTTATTCGGAATGGGATACAGAATCCATTTCAGATATTTATTCAAAGGTTTGTAGTTTTTAAGTAACCTGGGAACACCACGTTCCTTTTCTGCAGCGTTATTAACATAAAATACGGTACAAGACCAAGGAGATTTTGGAGGTTTTATTAAACCCTTTTGTAATAAATTATCAATTTTCTTTTTGCAGATTTCAACTAATTCAGGGTGAGATTTAGTTGGATATAATCCTCAAAAAATTTATATTCATGTGGAAGAGTGACAATGTACTTTTTTTTATTTTAAAAATAACTGGGGTGATCGACACAAATACCAACAACCATTTGTTCAAAAATAAATTTAATTTTTTTATATCATAGCAGATTTCATTGTATCACAAATATTTATGCAAAGTAGTTCAAGCTATAAAGAATCAGCATGCTTTTACTTCATATCAATTAAAGAATTTATTTATCTAGTTATGAGATCTGTAACAAAAGAATAAGCTATCTCTTTATTCTTGCATATAGCAGTAAATCCTTTACAATCAAGACGAGTAAAAGTATATATAGCAGTAGTAAAAGGAATTCCAAGTATAATTGGATGGTATAACTAATTTTTTTCCAAAAAGAAGAAATGCGGAATACATACTTTATTTTGACAAATATGAGAATTTGGTAATTTATACTCTATATCAAGAGCATGTCCCGATGCAGCTTTTACCATATGAGTAGTATTTTGAAAATATTTAGTAGGGATTAACCCTTCTTGAATGCAACTAATATACGCTCCACTGTCAATCATAGCGACATTAGTTATAGAAAACTGGTTATTAATTAAAATAGTACATTTAATGTACCACTTATGAGTAGTAACAATTTGCATCATACCTAGAAAGTAATTATTTTTTTAAATCAAGAGATTTTTGAAGAATATCATCTTCCTTGTTTTCATCAGAAATTTTTACTTTTCCTTTGGAAATTTTAGTAGAAGAAATATTTTCTTCAATTTGTGAAATTCTGTGATCACAAATCATTTGATTTTATTTAAGAGACTTAATCTCCTTTTCTAAGTTTTCAAATTCAATTTTTAAATCATCAAAAGAAGTATCTCTACCAGGGGAAGAACTCATCGCAAAATGCTTATTATCCTCTGATAAAGAATAGAGCGTAAAGTAATTAGAATTTTTAGCCGGTTCAAGAAAATTGCTATCAGCAGTTTTAGACGTACTAGGTTTCAAATTGGCATATAAATTAATAATTTTTTCACGTAGTTTCTTATTCGAAACTTGTTTTAAGAGTTCCAGAACTTTATCAGAAGTAATGGTCCTTTTATTTAAATCTTCAAATTGGGATTGCAATTTATAAAATGCATCATCACAAGTGCAGGTATGACCTTTAGAATCAGAACATCCGGTATCAACATTTTTATCACTATCAGATAAATCAAGCAAATCGAATTCATTGTCTAGTTCAGATTCAAAATTATAATCAGATTCTGATCCTGAGGTGTATAATAATCTATAAACCTTATCATGAAGGTCTTTATCAAGTTCTAAAGACTTAAGTTTTTCAAGTTTATAGTTAGGAACAATATATCCAAACTTACCACATTTGTAACACTTAATCTTAGAAAGATCTTGCTTAGATCTATTTTTCGTAAATCTGGTAGACTTGTGATAAGCTTTCCTAGCTTAACGATCTTTTTTCGATCTATATATAGATATCCTTTTCTTATAGGTTTATCATCCTTAGAATATCTATGATTCTTTTTCTTAGAAGAAAAGGTTGGTTTGGGTACTCCAAACTGAGTGCAAAAATCTCCTAATTGAGATCTCTCCTTTAGCTTATCAATCTTAAGCTTTCTAAATAACTTTTATTCATTGCACAAGTTCAATCCTTCTTGTATGCATACTCCTATCAATTTATCATTGGTATAATTTTCCCATAGAATTTCACCGTATGAACCTCTAAGAGCCTTTCTTACCCTTTCGGCAAATAATAGAGGAAGCCCGTCTATAAACTTAGTCTTTCAATAAACAAACCTATTTTCGGGTAATTCTATAATCCGACTCATAAATGTGTCTTTGCACCACCTAAATTCCCCTAGAGTCTTACATCTAATAACGTTTAAGAGAGTTCATATAGTTTCATACTGGTTGGTGAATCCACCATTAAAATGTTCTAAAATAGTAAGTACGAGAGTATAAACAACATCTTCCCTATTTCCTGGTAGTGACCTACCTAGATTATCAACCCTTGCCTCAATAGCTATGGCATTGACAACATCATCTTTTTGTTCAGTAGTTAGAAAATTATCCCACCAGCCATGAAGTCGATTAGTAAAACTAGCAATTAACATTTTACAGATAACTCTATTTGTGTTCTTATTACTAGTCGCTCTGCACACGGTTGCATACATAAGCATGCGGTGTATAAGAATAGTTAATTTCCTATCAGTTAGGCCATCTATATTCCATTCATATATATATATATATTAGAACCACTATAAGATGTATTAGTCTGATTCCAGTTCCTTTCTTCTATTAGAACATCTTGAGGAGTAGGTCTCGGATAGTAATAAGCTTCCATACGGGGTAAATCAGTATACTTGGGATTTTTACCCGGTTGTTTTCTAATCAATTCTTTGAGCTTATTAAGCTTTGATTTAGTCTGATTTTTCAAATCAGGAGTTGATTCTAATTGATCAGCAAAATTATTTGATAAATCAATAGGCTTGATATTCAAACCAGAAAGCTTTTTATCAAGAATCTCTTCTAAATCTTTTAAAGGCGAACTAATATGAAATACATAAATATCAGGAGGCCTTTGAATACTAGTATTAGTTGTTAAATCTTCGGACTTACTTCCTGAAGAGGTGGTAATATCAACCAATTTTGAACTAGTACTCAGATTTTTAACCAAATTAGTTAATTCATCAAGTTTTTTATCAAGAGAACTGATATGTTCCCCTAAAACTTTAACATACAAGCTCAAATAATTATTTTGAGAAATTAGGTTATTAATTTTGGTGATGTTTACCTTTGCAACTTCATTATCAATGAATTTTTGAAAAGCAGAAAAAGTGATATCTACGGCGGGTAAATAACTTTAACAATATTACTACTTATATCTTTGTAAGATCGTTCTAAGACCTTTATGTATAAAGGCATGTAAGTGGTTATAAACCAAGGAACAAAATGCATAATTTGATTATGCAAGGCAAAAACTTCATAGAATTCTTGAGCAATATTATTCAATTCATCAGGACTAAAAGTTTTAAAATACCAAGTTCTAAATTGGTTCCATTTTTTATTAAAAAAATTATTTTTTAATATAGTTTCTTTCCTGGGATCCAGGACTAAAATTAATTTGGTGTGAATTATCAAATATTTTTTGGATCAAAGTTCATTTCAGAAGTAGTAGGGATATCTCTATGAGAGATATTATCACTATCTTGGACAATATTTGTTTGAGGATTGATCTTAATTTTTTCTACAAATCTTGTAGGAGCAGAATCAACCATATCTAAAAAGGAAGCACGACTTTTAGCTGGACCATATGATGGTTCTACAGGAGAAATATGATGCATAACAGGCAATAATTTAGGCATAGAAAATGAATATCTGTTATAAACAGTAGACTTATCATCAAACTGAATACAAATTCGTGTATTCAGATTCTTGGTAATATATGAAAAGTCGCTATTTGTCAAGTCATTTGTAACCCGACTCAGAGATATAGCAGAATTTAAGGTCCAATTAGTGGGAAAATCAATTTCATCCCATTTAATAGGTCTTCTAGTGGTGACCTTAAACCTTGCAAAATTAGTTTAGACCTTACATATCTAAACTTGGATCTTAAATTTTGTTATATCTCCAAGTCAGGTTACAAATGACTTGACAAATAACGACTTTTTACATGTTACTCAGAATCTGAATGGGCGGATTTGTATTTAGTTTGATGATAAGTCTACTGTTTATAACAAATATTTACTTTCTATGCCTAAATTATTGCCTACTATGCATCATATTTCTCCTGTAGAACCATCATATGGTCTAACTAGAAGCCGTGCTGCCTTTTTGCATACGATTGATTCTACTCCTACAAGATTTGTAGAAAGAATTAAGATCAATCCTCAAACAAATATTGTCCAAGATAGTAATATTGTCCTGGAACAACATATTACTTCTGAAATGAACTTTGATCCAAACGATATTTGATGATTCTGCACTAAATTAATTTTATTCCTGGATCCCAGGCAAGGAATTATATTAAAATAATTTTTGTTAATAAAAAATAGAACCAGTTTATAACTTGGTTTTTTGATACTTATAGTACCGATGAATTGAATAATATTTCTCAATAATTTCATGAAGTTTCTGCCTCGCATAATAAAATTATGAATTTTTTTCCTTGGTTTATGATCAAACATACCTTTCATTTTACCTAATAATACAGGTATCACTTTTTCTTCTTTTCAAAAATTCATTGATAATGAAGTTTCAAAGGTAAGCATCATCAAAATTAATAATCTAATTTCTTAAAATAATTATTTGAGCTTGTATGTTAAAGTTTTAGGGGAACATATCAGTTCTTTTGATAAAAACTTGATGAATTAACTAATTTGATTAAAAATCTGAGTACTAGTTTAAAATCGACTAATATTGCCTCCTCTTCACGAAGTAAGTCAGAAGATTTAACAACTAATACTAGTATTCAAAGGCCTCCTGATATTCAAGGATTTCAAATTATATCGCCTTTAAAAGATTTAGAAGAGCTTCTTGATAAAATCTTTCTGGTTTGAATGTTAAACCTATTGATTTATCAAATAATTTTGCAAATCAATTAGAATCAACTCTTGATTTGAAAAATTAGACTAAATCAGAGCTTAATAAGCTCAGATAAATGATTAAAAAACAACCGGATAAAAATCTCAAGTATGTTGATTTACCCCATATGGAAACTTATTACTATCCGAGACCTACTCCTCAAGATGTTTTGATAGAGGAAAGAGACTGGAATCAGACTAATATATCTTATAGTGGTTTTGATATATACGAATGAAATCTGGATAGCCTAACTGATGGGCAATTAACTATTCTTGTACACTGCATGATGAGGTATATAATTGTGTGCAGAGTGACTAGTGATAAGAACACATATAGAGTTATCTGTAAAATGATAACTGCTGGTTTTACTAGCCGACTTCGTGGCTGGTGGGATAATTTTCTAACTACTGAACAAAAGGTTGATGTTGTCAATACCATAACTATTGAGGTAGGGGTTGATAATCTAGGTAGGTCCCTACCAGGAAATAGGAAAGATGCTGTTTATACTCT
Source organism: Capsicum baccatum var. pendulum (assembly GCA_030864225.1). NCBI lineage: Eukaryota > Viridiplantae > Streptophyta > Magnoliopsida > Solanales > Solanaceae > Capsicum > Capsicum baccatum. The sequence continues at coordinate 28,183,204 of CM061551.1, read as the reverse complement.
CGTTCTTACTATTTTAGAATATTTTAATGGTAGATTCACCAACCAGTATGAAATTGTCTGAACTTTCTTAAATGGTCTTAGATATAAGAATCTAGGGGAATTTAGGTGGTATAAAGACACCTTTATGAGTCAGGTTATGGGATTACCCGAAAATAGGTTTGCTAATTGGAGGACTAATTTTATAGATGGGCTTCCTCCATTATTTGCTAAAATGGTAAGAAAGGCTCTTAGAGGTTCTTACGGTGAAATTCCATGAGAAAATTATACCTATGGTAAATTGATAGGAGTATTCACACAAGAAGGCTTGAACTTGTGCAATGAATTAAAGTTATCTAGATAACTTAAGATTGATAAACTAAAGGAGAGATCTCAATAAGGAGATTTTGTACTCAGTTTGGAGTACCCAAACCAACCTTTTCTTCTAAAAAAGAGTCATAGATATTTTAAGGATGATAAACCTTATAGGAAAAGAAGATCTAGATATAGATAAAAAGAGGAGCGCGAAGCTAGGAAAGCTTATTATAAGTCTACTAGATTTACAAAAAATAGATCTAAGCGAGATCTTGCTAAGATTAAGTGTTACAAATGTGGTAAGTTTTGACATATTGCTTCTAACTGTTAGCTTGTAAAGTTGAAGTCTTTTGAACTTGATGAATACCTTCATGATAAGGTTTATGGATTATTATACACCTCAGATCAGAAACTGATTATAATTCTGAATCTAAATCAGACAATGAAGTCAATTTGCTTGATTTCTCTAATAGTTATAAAAATGCTGATACAACATGTTCTGATTGTAAAGGTCATACCTGCACCTGTGATGATGCATTTTATAAATTGCAATCCCAATTTGAAGATTTAAATATAAGTACCATTACTTCTGATAATGTTTTGGAACTCTTAAAAGAAGTTTCGGATGAGAAACTATGTAAAAAATTATTAATTTATCTACCAATGCAAAACCTAGTACGCCTAAAACTACTGATAGTAATTTTCTTGAACCGACAAAAAATTCTAATTATTTTATGCCCTATTCTTTATCAAAGGCTAATAAGCATTTTCCGATGAGTTCTACCCCTAATAGAGATACTTCTTTTGATGATTTAAAAATTAAAGTTGAAAACTTGAAAAAAGAGATTAAATCTCTTAAATAAAATCAAATGATTTGTGATCACAGGATTTTGCAAATTACAGAAAATATTTCTACTACTAAAATTTCCAAAGGAAAAGGAAAAATTCCTGATGAAAATGAGGAAGATGATATTTTTCAAAAATCTCTTGATTTAAAAAATGATTACTTTCTAGGTATGATGCAAATTGTTACTGCTCATAAGTGGTACATTAAATTTACTATTTTAATTAATAACTAGTTTTCTATAACTCATGTAGCTATGATTGACAGTGGAGCGTATATTAGTTGCATTCAAGAAGGGTTAATCCCTACTAAATATTTTCAAAAGACTACCCATATGGTAAAATCTGCATCTGGCCATGCTCGTGATATAGAGTATAAATTACCAAATGCTCATATTTTCCAAAATAAAGTATGAATTGCGCATTTCTTCTTTTTGGTAAAAAAATAGTTATACCCTCCAATTATACTTGGAATTCCTTTGACTACTTCTATATATCCTTTTACTCGTCTTGATTGTAAAGGATTTACTGCTACATATAAGAATAAAGAGATATCTTATTATTTTGTTACATATCCCATAACTAGATATATAAATGCCTTAATTGATATGAAGCTAAAGCATGTTGATTCTTTACGGCTTGAACTACTTAGCATAAATATTTGTGATACAATGAAATCTGCTAAGATATATGAAAAAATTAAATTGATTTTCGAATAAATGGTTGTTGATATTTGTGCTGATCACCCCAGTTCTTTTTGGAATCGAGAAAAGCACATTGTCACTCTTCCATATGAAGATAACTTTTCTGAGGATGATATCCCAACTAAATCTCACTCTTGTCAAATGAATTCCGAATTAGTTAAAATCTGAAAAAAGAAAATTGATAATTTGTTACAAAAGGGTTTAATAAAACCTTCAAAATCTCCTTGGTCTTGTACTGCATTTTATGTTAATAACGCTGCAGAAAAAGAATGTGGTGTTCCCAGGTTCGTTATAAACTACAAACCTTTGAATAAATATCTGAAATGGATTCTGTATCCCATTCCGAATAAAAAAGATTTGCTTTCGAGATTATATGACGCCAATATATTTTTAAAATTTGATTTAAAATCAGGATATTGGCAAATTTAAATATTTAAAGAGCACACTTATAAAACTTCTTTCAATGTTCCTTTTGCACAATATGGATGGAATGTTATGCCATTTGGCTTAAAAATGCCCATTTAGAATTTCAGAAAATAATGAATGATATTTTCAATCCTTATATGGATTTCATCATTGTTTATATTGATGACATATTGGTATTCTCTAAAACATTTGAGTGTCATATTAAGCATCTTTATATTTTTAAGAAGATTGTGATACAAAATGGTCAGGTGATATCCAAACCAAAAATGAGTTTGTTTCAAACAAATGTTCAATTTTTGGGGCATAATATCTATCATGAAAAGATTACTCCCATACAAAGATCTCTTGATTTTGCTTCTAAATTTCCTGATGTTATTACTGATAGGACTTAGTTGCAATGATTTTTAGGGAGTCTAAATTATATATCTCTCTCTATAAAAATTTTCATGAGATTTAGCCCCATTATATGACAGGATAAAAAAGGACTCCAAAGGTCTCTGGACAGATAATCACATAGATCTTGTTAAGCAGATTAAATAGAATGTTAAATCTTTGCCCTGTTTGACTCTAGCCAACCCATATTGGCATAAGATAATTGAAACTGATGCATCTAATATTGGTTATGGTGGAATACTGAAACATGTTAATCTCCATGATAAATCTGAATACCTGATAAGATTTTATTCAAAAAAATGGACTGAGCCTAGAAGAAATATGCTACTGTGGCTCATGAAATGCTTACAATCGCTAAGTGTGTTTTAAAATTTCAAGATGATTTATATAATCAGAAGTTTTTGATTAAAACATATGTTCAATCTGTTAAATACATGTTTGACAATGATTTTAAACATGAAGTTTCAAAATTGATTTTTGTAAGGTGGCAAGCTGAAATAATCCCTTTTGATTTTGAAATTCAATATAAAAAGAAAATTGATAATTATCTCCCTGATTTCTTATCTCGAGAATATCTTAGTTAAAAATGAATTTTTATTTTTCTTTTTTATCTGAAAAGACTTTGGTCACCATCTTAAAAGTAATACCATCATAAAAAGATTTGCAAAATCTTATAATTGATAAAAGTTTCCATGATATGGTTGAAATCGAATTCTATGTCTATGATTATGAGGAATTTAAAGAAATGTTTGATATGTATGATTATAATTTATCTGAATAACCCTGATTGTTTTCCGTATAGAATGGATCCTCCATGGAAATGGGCCAGAGGAAGAGGAAGAGGGAGAACAGAGGAAAGATTTTCCCCAGGGAAATCATATTCTCAATGATCATCATATAGATCCTCATCTAATTCCCCAGTTATACAAAGTGATACATTTGATTCAATTGCTACATAAAAGGAAAATGATGATATCAAGTCCTATGAGAAGAAAGAAAACAAAGAAATGATAGTTCTTGTTTAAAACTCTAAGATTCAAAGGAGAAATGAACCATGGAAGATACTACAAAAATATTTGATGAATGGATTATATTACCTGAGTGAGTCATACAAAACCTGTTCTTATTATGAGACTATTCTCACTTCCACGGGCAGTGCAGATTTTGAGCACTTTTCTGGATACAACACAGAAAAGAATATTTATAACTTCTCAAAATTCATTATCAACTGGATTATATCCGTTGAAGATTGAGGGATGACCACAATGACAGAAAGACAGATCAGTCTTAAAGGATCTCGCATAAATTTTACTTATTGGGATTATATCCAAGCCTTTGATAAAGTGCTTTATTATAATAATGACCAACATAAACATACTTGGTTTATGAAGGTATGTGCAAAGATATTTGCAGAACTAATTCCTAACTGGTTTTTAAGCTGGTGGTCATACCATGGTCCAACCATTAAAATATTGCCTGACCCATTCCTTAATTTATACACAAAATGGGCTAAGGTTTCACCAATGTTAAATGAGTTATACCGTGCAGATCATATATTCTATTTAGATAAAATTGATCAAATATATTTCTTTATTGAATTCTCAGTTCCTTAGATACATAAGTGGGCTCCAGAACTGGGATTTACCGAAGAACAAATTCCTTGTTTGTACAGGATATTTTATAATAATTTTGGGATAAATTAATGAGGAAAGACCCCAAGACCAAACAATTTTATGGTCAAGAACTCTTGGACTCCATTGAAAAAAGAATCCAGGAATATACAACATCTCCTCAAAAGGATGTGATTGAGGACAGTTCAATCAGGCATATTGCCAAAAGAATCTCCGTACAAGATAGACATAGAGATGAAATGATAACAAAATATTTGGAAGAAGTTAAAAGAAATTTACTCCAGTCTATCAATCAATATGATAAGTTGGACACTTCGATGAAATATACAACCAGTGATGCTATCTCTGAAGAAGATAATCAAGACTCAGCTCATACCCTTAGATAAGATATTATCTGAAGATGACATTGAACGAACTGAGGACTTCATTAATAAATTAAAAGGGAAAAATAAAATATAAATAGAAGATACTATTTACACACAGTAAATACACTATGCACGGGACTCAGATGTGGGAATCACTTTTACTGTACATAGATTCCTACACAGTAGATACACAGTGCACGAGACACGAATATGGGACCCATTTTACTGTGCATAGATTCTCTTTTCTCTTTATATAGAGTCCTTCATTTGTGTAAGACCCCGCAAAATCCTTAGCTTAACTCAGTCCTTTAAGCTTGTTAAGGGGATCCCAGACTTAGAAAAGTTTAGCTAAGTATTCATACTTAGTGTTATTTTAGACTTTATAAGTTAGAGACTCTATTTCATAACCTTTATGACCTGAAAGTAATGATTTTTAGGTTGAATCATGATCAAGAATGTCAGTGGGTGTTCCCGGACAAGTTTCAAATTTTTTAGACTTCGTTTGGATAACATTTGAAAGCTTAAACCAGTGGATCAACGTGATCTCGACGCGCTGTGTCGCCTATCGCATCGATGAATATTTTCTTCCAGCTCCCAGTGCAAATTCTAGTGAACCGATAGAGACCCGATGCGGTGCGTTGGAAATTGCGTCGATGACAAAGATGTGATATGTCGGTCTGTGCGTCTCTAGGTTAGTTTTTAGTCATTAACAAGATGCATCCTCAGGGGTAATTGGGTCTTTTTCCCACGTCTATCAGCCCCAAAACATGAAATTATACCCTTCTAAGAGAAAAAACTATTCATTCTTCACAAGTTGCTCTCAAGAACAAACCTTAGGAGATTTCAAATTCAATTCAAGGCTCAAGAACTTACCATCAATCTTTCAGAATTTGATTGTTAAGGTATGTGAAGTGTTCATCCAAGGGTTCCTTCCACCCTTGGAGTCCAAGAAACTATTTCTAAACTTCAAGTGTATTAGTTTCATGAATTCCATGTTGGGTTTGATTATATTCATAATGATAATGATTAATTGGGGTTCTAAATCCATGTTTCACTACAAGTTTCATGTGGAGTTAATTGATATATGTGTAGTATCATGTGAATTCTTATTAAACCCTTGAATGTGTGAAATTGGAATTGGAGTTATGATGCCTCCATGTTGTTTAGTATTATGTGCATAGATTGTGTTCTCCAAGTGCTTGATAAATTGCTCATGTGAACTAAAAAGGGGAAAATCATGTCATGCTAGCTTATTTGCAAGTTATATCATACAAGTGTTTGATAAAATGTCTCTATGAATGAGTTATGAACAAGTGCACATGGTTATGCTTTTCAAGTCTATGCTATATTTACTTTTCTTTGTATCGAGTCCTGGGGGTATTCAATACCCAAAACATTAGATGTTTATCTAGAGCTACAATAGTTACGGAACAACCTCAGTAGTGGTACGAACAGTAGTACTCAGAAAAGGGTCGTAGTTCCAGTATAGTATTCAGTTCAGGCCTCAGTAAACTCAATCAGTTAACAGAATTCCATAGTATTCAGTCAGTTAATAGAATTCAGTAGTACTCTATTAATTAATGGAACTCAGTGGACCTAGTTCAGTACAGTTAGACAATATAATCAGTAACAGCTCTGTCAAGCCTAGTACAGACTAGAAATCAGTTCAATGTCTATTCAGTTAGGAGTAGGATTCAGCACCGAGTGAACCTCAGGAGGGGAATCACCTGCCAGTAGAGGGTGTGATCCTTAGAAGCAGTCCTTGTGTTCCAGAACTACATAGCCAACATAGGTTGAGACATCAACCTGCCAGTTAAGGTTTGATGAGGTGTCCTACCTTCCAGTTAAGGGTACCATTGTTCTTATTTAGAGCACCTACCAGATGTGGGTGACTCAGCTTGTCTTTACCCGTGGTACGGTACTGACACCTTTTTAACTGGAGTTACAGGTTGGACCCTAATCTATTTAGAAAGGGGCAAGTCGATTAGATGATTACCTCCCACCATCTCAGCTTTAGTCTTTAGAATAAAACTCAGTTAAGTTCTATAGAAATTAGGACTGTCAGACACAATCACTTAGTTCAGTACAGAACTTAGAATAGTTCCATAGAATCAGGATTGTCAGATACAGTCGCTCAGTTAAAAATAATACAGTATCACTAAACTCAAATATCAATAAATCAGTAATTCAGAACTCAGTATCTAGTGTCATCATGACCTCAGTTACAGCTTACGTATTTCATGTATGTACTCTCATTTATTTATACTTATATTATTCAGTCAGTATTGTTCATGCATATGAACCCATGCATCTCAGCCTACCTCACTTAGCTTACTAGTACATTCAAAGTACTGATGCATACCTTTCTTTTGTGCTATGATGTCTTATATCATAGGTTTAGACACACGTGCTCCTGATCATACTTATAGGTGAGTACTCATTGTTTGAGCACAGGTTTATTATTACAGTGTTTCAGTACTCAGTTTATTTTAGTAGTCAGAGTTAGTTGAGGACTTGTCCCATCAACTCCTTGTTAAGACAGTAAAGGCTTTTCAGACTAAAGTATTTTCAGATAGATGTTCAGTTTTAGTATTTATTTTAGATTTGAACTTTATGGAAAGTTTCCTCCTAATTTCTACATAATTACAGTATTATTATTTAGTTATTGCAGCAGGTACTAGTCATGGGTTAGCTTGTGGTCCTAAAGGGCATTACAATTTGTTAGGGAAGGCAGAAGCTATTAGATAATTTTCTCTAGAATTCTCTCTCTACTCTCTTGTAAATTGCTCTCTTGTATATTACTTTCAAGTGTGAATAAAGATCACCGTTAATACTATTTTGACTTTTCTTTCGGCCATGTAAGGTATTTATTTGTTCTCTTATTTTGTGTTATTTACTTACTCTCTCTCCCTCTTCGGCCATGACTATGTCCGGCTAAGTAGTTTTTATATCTATGCCGGAGATGTAACTTCTCTTGTATAATAACCATGAAAAATCCAGACTCTATCAAAATATGAAGGAATTTATCTATAGTTTCTTGGCTTGGTTCTGAGATGGTGGTACAGTTGAAGTTGGTACTGATTTTATTGTCTTTGTCTTAGTGACTACGTCTAGCAAGTCATGACTCTTAAGCTCGTTAAAGTTGAAGAAAAGGGTGCCCCTTTTCACGGTTAGAACCGTTAGACACATTGGCTCAACTGAAGTATGTATTAAATTCTGACAGACCCTTTGCTTGGGTAAAAGATTAATATTTCCATACAGTCAATAAGCTGTACAAAATTCTCATATATTTTGGTTCTTCTGATAGTAAGGTCTGAATGGTCGTGCGAATTACTGCCAACCCTTCGATCCTGTAAATCAAGGGTTTAATAAAACCTTTAAAATCTCCTTAAGTTTGTACTGTATTTTATGTTAATAACACTACAAAAAAGGAATATGGTGTTCCCATTTTAGTTATAAACTACAAACCTTTGAATAAATATCTGAAATGGATTCGGTATCCCATTCCGAATAAAAAAGATTTTCTTTCGAGATTATATGATGCCAATAGATTTTCAAAATTTGATTTGAAATTAGGATATTGGCAAATTCAAATATTTAGAAAGCACACTTGAAGAATTATTTTCAATGTTTCTTTTGGACGATATGAATGGAATGTTAATCTTGCCTACATATGAAAGACAATTTCAAAAGTATAGTTTCTTGACATATTTCCCGAAGATACTCTCAACTAGATTGTCCTACATATATCTTGCCTTCAAGTCATACATCCTGTTGGTGAAATTACAATTATATTAAAACTGAGAAAATTACAAGTGGAGAAAAATAAAAGTCTTCTTCTTCTTCTTCTTCGGCTGAGGCGCGGATATCTCACTTTTTTAAGGAGATTCAAGCTCACTGCAGCAAATAGTTTCACCGGTCCATCAGTAATCTTCTTGACTTGTCCTTTCTAGGATACAACATTCTTCTCATAAGGAATAACTCATCAATTCTAGACAAGAGTTGAGTTCAAAGCTTCACAAAAAGAACACCTTACTTTAACTAATTAACTCTTTTTTTTACTAACTTTTATGAACTCTATATTATTTTGTGTTTTTCAAAACCATGCAAGGCCACCTATATTTATAGGTGAATACCTCTTCCATGCAAAGAATATGAAGAACAAATGAGAAGATAAATAGAATAGAGGTTACAAAGGTTACAAGAGTTACAACACATAAAAAGTAGGATAATAAAGGAATAAAGAGTTGGAAGTTACATGAACCTCAAGAATAATAGTGATCAAATTCATCCACCATTAACCATAAAGTTAATTGACATATAATGTCATCAAATAAAAAACATTGGTAATTCAGATACTTTTTCCCTTAAACAACGCCTCAACTTTGGTTACTCCCCGCCATGGCTTCTTGCCTCATTGGTTTCACCTTTAGGATGGCATAGTTCCTAGGGATTTTTCTCCGTTTCCACTTTGCTAATAAACTTCTTAACATATTATTTTTCGAATAATTCTACTATAAAGTAACTAATATGAATTTATTTTATCATATCATGATTGTCGGGAATTATGAATTTAGTTATTCATAATCATAAAAAGCTTGCACACTTTGCTTTCTTGACCAGCCTCAACAAAACACTCGGGTTGTTCCATGTAAATCTTCTCATTTAGATCTCTATTTAAAAAAGAAGTTTGTACATCTATTTGATAAATTAATAAATCAAAATTGCAGCAATGAAAATTAAAAGTCTAATGGATGTAATTCTAGCTACCTGAGAAAAATTATCAAAAAATTCTAGGCCTTCTAGTTGTGTAAAACCTTTACCTACTAGGCTAGCCTTGTATATATCAACAGATCCATCTTGTTTTAATTTTTTACGTAAGACCCATTAATATCCAATTATTTTACAACCCGACGGTAAATCAACTAGCTTCCAATTTTTACTGGAAATTAGCAATTTTATTTCATCATTTACAACCTCTTTCCAGAAAATAACATCATGTGAAGACAAAGCTTCTTTCAAAGTGAGAGAGTCATCTCCAAAGTTAAAAATATAATAATCAGGACCAAAATCTTTTTCTACTCTAGCTCTTTTATTCTTTTTAACTCAAAATCATCATTTTCTTTATTTTTCAAAATAGAAGTGGAAGACTAAGTAGTGACAAAATATTTTTTCAGTCCTAGGACCCCCACTATTTTTAGAATCAAAAAAGAAATTTATTTCCATGAAAAATAGCATCACTTGATTCTATTATAATACTATCTTCAAGATTAAAAAATCTATAGGCTGTACTATTTGAAGCATAACCAAGAAAAGTACAAGTAGTAACTTTTTTATCCAACTTAGAGATTTTAGGGTCCATTAACCTTACATAGACTTAGCAACCCCAAAATTTTAGATATTCCAAGTTAGGATTATGACCTTAAACAACTCGAAAGGTGTTAATTTCATCTTTTTATGAGGCACGTGATTCAACACATAACAAGTAGTCAAAAGAGCTTCACCCCAAATATTTAAAGGTGCACAAGACTCAATTAACAAGGCATTAGTCAATTCAACCAAAGTTTCATTCTTTCTTTCCACTACACTGTTAGATGCAAGAGAATAAGGAGGAGTAATTTCATGAATTATACCCAATGATCTAACAAAAGAATTAAACTCATTAGACTCGCATTCACGACCCCTATCACTTCTTATTTTTTTATTTTTCTACCAAACTGATTTTTAACTTTATGGAGAAAAGTTTTAAAATTTTCAAAAACATCACTTTTATTTTTCATTAAGTAAATATATGTAAACTTAGAAAATCATCAATGAAAGTGATAAAATATCTATTTTCTCCAAGAGTTAAAATTCCTCCAAGTTCACAAATATCAGTATGAACAAATTCTAATAAGTCAGTTTTTCTTTCAACATGAAAATAAGGCCTTTTTGTGATTTTGGCTTTACTAAAAGACTCACTTTTTTTAAAATTCTTTTTGATCACTGAAATTAATCCTAAACTACTCATGATTCCCACATTACGATCATTTATATGACAAAAATGAGTATGCCAAAAATTAGTAGAATAAAGCATATAAATAAAAGTAATTGTTTTATTCATTTCGATATTCAACTTGAACATGCCATCACAAGCATATCCCTTTTCCACAAAAACATTAGTTTTCACAATTACATACTGATCATATTCAATAATCTATTTGAAGCCTATTTTATTAAGAAGAAAACTAGACATCAAAATTTTTCTCATGGAAGAAGTATAAAGTACATCCTTTAAAATTAATACCCTTCCAGAAGTAAACCTCAATTCGACATCTCCCATTCCAAGCATTTGAGTTGTGTGAGAATCTCCAAGCATGATGGTTTTGGGCTCCTTAAAAGGAGTATATTTTTTAAACTAGTCATTGTCATAACAGACATGACGGTTTGCACCAGATTCAGCCCACCTTCCATCAACATTCTCCACCATGTTTATGTCTGTTACCACCGCCACAAATGGTTCTTTGGTAACATTTTCCTGAGGTGTAGGCCCATATTTTTGGAATTTGCAAAATCAAGAAATATGCACACTTTTTCCACAGAAAAAGCACGGTCCCTTTTCTTGAACATGTTGATTTTTTGCTTGGTTATTTCCACCATTATTGTCGTTGGGATCTCTACCATTATTTTTATTAATTTTTTTCTTCTTAGACTTTAAAGAAGTATTTTTGTTAGTTTCAGGGGTAGCATTATTTGAAGTAGTTAAATTTACCTTTGATGTGATGTTGTTCTCTTCTATTTGCAAAAGTGCATCTTGGTCTCTTGCTTCTTCTTCCATGCGGATTCTCATTATCAAACTCTCAAGAGAAGTTTTCTTTTGCTTGTGGTGCATAGTTTTTTAAAATTCCTTCAAGAAGGAGGAAGTTTATCTATTATTCCTCAAACAATAATGTTATCTCTATTTTTGACTTCTTCAGACCTGAGCTCTCCAACAATCATTAAAACGTCCTGAGCTTGGTCTACCACTGATTTATTGTCCACCATTTGAAAATAAAAAAATTTGCTAGCTGCATATTTTTTCTCTCCCGCCTCCTCAGTGTCATACTTACTCTGCAATGCTTTCCATTTTTTTTGTTCTAGAGTAAGTTCTATCATGATAATCATAAAAATTATCAAATAGACAATTAAGTAAAAAGTACCGACACTTGTAGTAGTCACCATCGTATTTTTCAACTTTCTCTTGAAGAGAAACAAGTTCATCGTTAGTCATGGAAGAATTATCTACTTTGTTTGGATTCTTCTCAGTTAACACATAAGAAACATATTGAGAAGACTTAAGTAGAATAACACTTTACCCTTCCACCCCTTGAAATGAGTTCTATTGAACTGAAATGGCTTGTTGAGATCTCCCGTCTGAACATCCAACGATTTTTTAGTTGTTTTCATTGAATCTCCTTAAAATTGTTAGTGAAATTACAATAATATTATAATTGAAAAAATTACAAATGAAGAAAAATAAAAGTTATCTTCTTCTTCTTCTTCTTCGGCTGAGGCGCGAATATCTCGATCTCTTTAAGGAGATTCAAGCCCACTACAACAAATAGTTTCACCGGTCCAGCAGTAATCTTCTTGACTAGTTCCCTCCAAGATACAACAACCTTTATAGGTGTAGAACTCTTCCATGCAATGAATAGAAAGAATAAATGGGAAGATAAATAAAATAGAGGTTACAAAGGTTACAAGATTTATAACACATAAAGAGTAGAATAATAGAGGAATAAAGAGTGGAAAATTACATGAATCTCAAGAAAAATGGTGATCAAATTCATCCATAACTAACTATGAACTTAATTGACATATAATGCCATCAAATTAAAAAAAATTATTGTATAATGCATGCACAAATGGGTGGAGAATAAATGAAACAATGACATTAAATCTTATGCCATTTAATCCAAAATTCAGTAATGTCATGATACAATTAAGTTCAGCCATTTACTGAACCTCTTAACTCCTCCAATGCCGAACAAAAAAAGAAAATGGAGAAGTCACCAAATCAACTACAATGAGAAGCAAAATTAATATTAGTAAAATACTAATATTAAAATGCTTAACTCCATCATATACCAACTAGAGGGGTGTTGTGACATGGAGTCTTACTTTAAAGGTTAAATACATCGAAAGATTTCTCTAACTTGGCAGGATTTTTTATTTTAGCACCTAAAGTGAATGCTGTTCACTTTAAACACCTCAACTGGCATACAGATGTGTCATTTTGACACCTTTTTTTGAGTCATCATTGAACGTGTGTTACATGTATTTTGAATGCATTTGAGGGGTATTTTTATAAATTTTTCCTCTTTCTTTCTCTTCCTTCCTCACTCTTTCTCCCATAACATTCCACCATTTTTTCCTTCAGTCAGAGCAAATAATCTTCTTAATATTGTAATTATCCCCACTATAGAAATTAATTAATTTATTCAATATGAAAAATTCTTTATCTTCCATTTTTGATTCTCCAGAAATAGTTATTCACTAGAAAACTACACCAAATCATTCAAATCGGGTTAGAAAATAATTCTCCGATGGAATTCAACGATATCAAAAGAATCCAATTTTTTTGTAGGTGGAATGAGGTAGAAATTTTTTTGTAGGTGGAATGAAAAAAAAAATTCCACCATTTTTGTCAATCTCAACCTTATTTTTTTCAAGATTTTTTCACCATTTTTGTCTATCATTAATGCTTGACATTATTATTTTCTTGAAAAGAAATAACATTATTTATGGTGTACAATTTTTTTTTGGGGGGGTTGGGGTGTTTGGAGAAGATAATTCGGGGGTGTGAAGGGGTTGGAGTTTATTGGAGAAGATGATTCGAGAGAGTGTGTGTGTGTGGAGGGGGGCTAGTGTTTGGAGAAGATTCAGGGGGAGAGGGCTGGGATGTGTTGGAGAAGATGATTCGGGTGGTTGGGTTATTGGGGAGGGGGGCTGGTGTTTGGAGAATATGATTCGGGGGGAGAGAGGGGGGGATGGAGGGAGAGGGGGTGTTTGGAGAAGTTGATTTGGAGAGGGGGTGATTATTTTTTTAATTTAAATTAATTTTTTAAAAATTATTTTGATAAAATGTACTATTATTATTGGTCACTTTACACGTCATCGCGTGTAATACACACATACCATATATTTTTGCTGATTGTGCAAAAAGATTCCAAAATGGCACACCCCTACGCTAGTTGAGGTGTCTAAAGTGAACAACATCCACTTAAGGTGCCAAAGTGAAAGATGGTGCCAAGTTGAGGGGCCTGGCGATGTATTCAACCTACTTCAAAAGTATATGTTAGAGGGACAATAGAAGATCGACGCATATTTAAGTTCGAAAATTACATGGGATTACTCCATAGTGGGTGACTTTGTTTTTTGTCCGCCATAAAAAAAGTCTTTAAAGATTAACCTTTCTTCCTTTTTATATGTAGACAAGTATTTTTTTCCCCTCTAACCTCAAATGTTTTAATACTTTACATGCTTATATGTCTCTCAACTTCTATTTTTTTTCCTTATTTTAATTTTTTATTTTATCTTTTTTTCTTATTTAATTTTAATTCATTTTTCTCAACCCATATTTTATTTTATTTTATTTTATTTTTTCCTTCTCTTATTTTTCTCAAATATTATTAATTTTTTATTTCTTTCTCTTTTTAAATTCATTTATCTTTATTTTTTCCTTTTCTCATTCTATCTTTTTTTTCTTTTTCTCGAACTCTTTTTTTTCTCATTCTATTTTTTTCAACCTATATTTTTTTTCTTACCCTTTATTTTTTTGTTCTCTTTTTTTTTCTTGGCTTCAATTATTCTTTTCTAACGAATAGAAAGTTGAATAATTCACAAAGATGATCTTCTTTCTCTGACATCAAAGTAAACTTAAGGGCGTGCATTGTTATTTCAAAGTTTTTGGATTAAGTTTTGCCTCTAAGACAAGAGTTATTGAACATTTCATAAATCTAGGCACAATGGTAGTATCAACTCTTGCCCATGAGGCATAACTTGTTATTTGAAGAGTTACATAATATCTCATAAATCAAGACACAATGTGGTGATGTCAACTCTTGCCCATGAGGCATCACTTGTTTAAAACTCCTTGGGCCAAGTCTTTCTTCTAAGGCAAGAGTTATAAAGCATCTCATAAATCAAAGCACAATGTGGTAGTGTCAACTATTTCCCATCCCATAAGTTTTTGTTTGGAAGTATATGTGATAATGTTTTCCTCTAAGGCAAGAGCTGTAGAATATTTCATAAATTAAGATACAATGTAGTACTGTCAACTCTTTCCCGTGGGGCATAACTTATTCCTTTGACAGGCTAAGTCTTGCTTCCAAGACAAGAGTTATAGTATATTTCATAAATCAAGACATAATTTGGTAGTGTCAACTATTGCCCATGAGGCATAACTTGTTGTTTGAAAGTCTTGGACTAAGTCTTGCCTCTAAGACAAGAGTTATAGAATATCTCATAAATCAAGACACAATATGGTAGCATCAACTCTTACCCATGGGGTGTAATTTGTTGTTTGAATGTGCTTGGGCTAAGCTTGCCTCTAAGGTAAAGGTTATAGAGCATCTCATAAATTAAAACACAATCTAGTTGTATTAATTCTTGCCCATAGGACATAACTTGTTGTTTGAAAGTACTTCGACTAAGTCTTGCCTCTAAGACAAAAGTATTAAAATATTTTATAAATTAAAACACAATGTGGTAGTGTCAACTCTTGCCCATGGGACATAACTTGCTAGTTGATAGTCCTTGGGCTAAACTTGCCTCTAAGGCAAAATTTATAGAGTATCTCGTAAATCAATACACAATGTGTGCGTCACTTTTGCCCATGCGGCGTAAATTGATGTTTGAAGGCCCTTGGGCTAAGTCTTGCCTCTAAGGCAAGAGTTATAGAGCATTTTGGGAATCAAAACACAATGTGGTGGTGTCAGTTCTTACCTATGGGGATTAACTTATTATTTGAAAGCCCTTGGTCTAAGTCTTTCCTCTAAGACAAGAGTTATAGAACATCTCATAAATTAATATACAATATGGTAGAATCAACTCTTTCCCATAGGGCATAACTTTTTGTTTGATGGTCCTTGAGCTAAATCTTGCCTCTAAGAAAAGTGTTAAAGAGAATTCCATACATCAAAACACAATGTGGTAGTATCAACTCTAGCCCAAGGGATGTAAGTTATTGTTTGAAGGTCTTTGGTAAGTCTTGCCTCTAAGGAAATAGTTATACAATATCTCATAAATTAAAACACAATGTGGTAGTGTCAACTCTTGCCCACGGGATATAACTTATTTTTTGAAAGTCCTTGAGCTAAATCCTACCTCTAAGGCAAAATTTATAGAACATCTCATAAATCAAAACACAATGTGGTTATGCCAACTTTTTCTCATGGGGCGTAACTTGTTCTTTGGAAGAAAATGAAGAAAATAAAAAATAAAAGTTGAGGAAAAAGAAAAAAAGGAAGAGAAAATATTTTTAAAAGATGAATCAAATCAATAAAACAAAAAAAATAAAAATTGAGAGGAGAAAAAAACTAAAAGAAAAAAGAGTTGAGAAAAAAGAAAAAATTAATAAAAAAGGACAAATCAAAAAATAAAGAATAAGAAAAAAAGTTTTAAAAAGAAAAAAAATGAGAAAATGACAAATAAAAACCAAAGAAAAAAGGAGAAGTTGAGAGGAGAAAAAAAACGTAAAGTCTGAGAAAAACTTAAAAAAAGGAAAAGAAAATTCAAAGTAAAATAAAAAAAGAGAAAAAAATTAGAATTTAAAAGATAAATAAGCATGGAGAGTTGTTTAAGATTATTTGATGTATAGAGGGGCAAATAGGTAAAGGTCCTGCACATAAAAAAGAAGGAAGACTAATTTTGCTATCATATGGTGAATTTTTTTCTTATTGATTTAATTTATGGAATGGTTTTTATTTTATATTTTAAAATAATATTTAAATTATTTAAGTAATATATCATGGAGCAGCTACAGCTTACTGAGGACATGACCCTAGATAGGAAGGTGTGGAGGTCGCGCATAAGGGTAGAAGGCTAGTGTGAGTGTGTGGGTTATAGCAAGTAGTTAGGAGAGCTCTTGTGTAGTCGGGTTAGAAATCCTAGGACTGTGTCCATAGGTAGAAGCCTCTAGTCAGGAGAGTTTAGGTGTGGTGAGTGTCTTTGGTCTGTGAGTGTACGTTACTACTAGGTGGGTGTCATATTTCTTATTTTGTATTGCTCTTATTTCTCTTATTTTGTATTTCTCTAATTTCTATTTTCATTATTTCTTGTTCCTTATTTCTGTTATGCCATCCATCTTGCTTCATGTTTCATTATGACCTTGTTTACTATTCTTTATCTTGAGCCGGGGGTCTATAAAAAACAACCTCTCTATTTCTTCGAATGTAGCGGTATGGGTTGTGTACATTTTACCCTCCCCAGACCCCAATTTGTAGGAATACACTGGGTTTGTTGTTGTTTTTGTTGTTGTAATGTATCATCATTTAATATTTGTTATGTATCTATGTATATAAATACTGATTGAGAATTTTATAGTAAGTACTTTTTTATTAAATAACAATAAAATTTTAATTAAAATAATATAATAGATATTTAAAATTAATTAGCTCTATAAAATGATTTAATTAATAAAAGTCTATTGATACATGTTCTTTTTGGTCATTTTTATCTCAAAAGTACTTTTTGAAAAAGATTATCCAAACACAGCCTATCTATCAAAAACACTTTACAAATGAATTTATCAAACACAAATTGCTTCTTTTCAAAAGCATTTTTCTGAAAAGTTATTTTATAAAAGTGCTTCTCAAATAAGCAGTTCTCTAGTAGTCATCCTAAATGGGCTTTAAGCCGTCATATGATAGAGTGTCATTCTTCTTAAGTGAAATACCCTGGTTTCTGGACCTTAGAAAATTTCCTTGAATTCTGGACTCTGGACCCAATGTGACTCGAGGGTACGAGTCGTATGTTGTGTTATAGATGGTATGGTCTAGTAGTATGCTGACCAGT
The DNA here is from genome assembly GCA_030864225.1 of Capsicum baccatum var. pendulum. Taxonomy (NCBI): domain Eukaryota; kingdom Viridiplantae; phylum Streptophyta; class Magnoliopsida; order Solanales; family Solanaceae; genus Capsicum; species Capsicum baccatum. Next base: position 28,165,516 of record CM061551.1, on the reverse strand, counting down.
GTTGGTTGGTGGGATGGATTTTGGTTACTGGAATAGATATGACTTAGGGGTATGAGTCGTATTGGTGGTTATGGATTATTTTATTTCTTAACTTAATCTTTGACTTGGTTACTTAGGTTGGATCTGATTATGAGTGGCTTACCATGAGATGTAAGCCAGGGTACGAGTCATACCCAGGACACGTATAGTGGACAGTGTCTAAATCTGTCTTGGGTTTAAAACTATCAGGGGTACGGATGAAGGGCACGAATCGTATACTTGGATACAACTTAGTTGGATGAGTCGTATCTTGGACAGTGTTGGATCCAAAGGTTAAGGACAGGATATGAGTAGAGGGTACCACTCGTATTGAAGGGTATAACTCGTGAGGGTCAGCCATACCCTGTGACAGGATTTTGATGCAACTTAAGTAGGGGTATTTTGAATATTTTTCCACTTATCCTAATTAGGTCCCACTAGTTCTAATCTACTTGGGAGGTTATTTACCCTATTATTCCATTCATTAACACATAGAAACTCTTCTAAACACTCTAAATTCTCTCAAAAGCTTTTGGTCAAGGGAAGCTAGGGTTTCAACTAGAGAAATGATTTGGGGCTTGTCTTGGTGATTTTCTTCCATCATCATCTTGGTTTAAGGCACGTTCTCTTCCCTCATTGTAAATTCTAACTAAAAGCATGGTTTGTATGAGTGTTTGCATGACTTCATTGATTTTATGATTTTGGTTTTCAAATATGAATTGGGGGTTTTGATATTAAATAGTTGGTTAGGATTTTGATATTAGAATTGGGGGTTTTGATATTAAATAGTTGGTTATGGTTTTCCATGGTTTTAATTATGCTTTATGTACATTAATGGTGTTTTTGGATAATTGGATTGCATGGTAATGGTTTAATGGTAATTGAAATTGATTTTGGTAATATTATGCCCCCAATGTGTTTGACAAAATGCCTATAATAATATTTTCATTGCATTGAGTATTTTATCGGAACTCTTGCTTATTTTAAAACATTGGTAAATGAATTATGCATGGTTTAAATGGCTTGCAAAGGTAAATGGCTAAATAGTTATCCTTGTGGGGTACATGGAATCCCCCAAGTGGTTTAATATGCTATATGGAAGGGCACTCGGAAGTCCCCTTAAACATATATATGGTTGTCTTTGGATAGTACTTGTAAGTATGGTCGGTATGATAATACCACCACTAAATGGCCTTGGTTAATAAATGGTAAATGGATCAGTTGCCTGCTTGGTAATGGTTTTAGTTGGGCAATAATGGTGGTATACGTAGTAAAGCCATAGAAGGTGGAGGTTTCGGGGGGGCCAAAATTGAAAACTCATATTTGCCGATGTGGGGTTGGTCTTGGTGATTGTGTGCATGATCTCACACTATATTTTAGGTAATATACTAGTTATCCAAGGTTTTTTCCCCTGTTCGTATGGCTACACGCCTTGGGGTCTTTTCAGCAGGGGGAGCTGAACCCATATAGCCAGTGGGTGGTTTAAGATGATAAAGCTACACAACCCAGGTAAAGGTTTTAAAGGCATGTTAAGCCCGGTCCCCTTTTTCGGCATGATTATATATATATATATATATGTATGGTTGTGTGCATATGGATGGTTTTACTATGTTTTATAAATGGCATTATTTTATCCTTATCCTAAGATCATGCTATCATTCACTCGCTAACCCGTCTACTGGTGGATGTATACCCATGCTATGCAGGAACCGATCGTTCTACTCCTCCTACATAGTGATTGACTCAGGGATTATCATTTGGACTGAGGTGGTGAGCTTCCATGCTTTTCGAAAGGCTCTATTTCATGTTAGAGGATATTTTTAGACACTTTGATTTTATTTTGGATACTGGTTTTGGCCATGATTGGGGCCATGTCCTAACCAGATTTTATTACTCTTTTGGTTAGAGTCTTTGTGGTACTACTATGGGTTAGAATAGGCAGGATCAATATTGTTGTCAGCCTTGGAATTGGAATAAGCTGGAGGGATGACATCATTGAATGATATTGTTGTTTGTTCTAATGTATTTTATTTTGGGATTAATTCTAGTAAGTTTTGGAACATCTTTGGTTATGGCCTGGTTTATGGCATTTGTTTCAATATCGGTTTGGTATGGTTGGATTGTTGGTATAGGATGGTTGGACTCGGTTGGGCCGGTCACGATTGTGATCCTATCCCAGAGTCTTCATGTGAGATATTACATTATCTTATTTCCTGCTAAGAATTTAGTCAACTCAGGGCAGGTGGATGGAGGTTGGGTTGGGTAAGAGGGTGGTCTCCGGTCCCAGTCGGACTTGGGATGCCCATAACGATAAGGCCCTTGGTCGGGTCATGTCATTAAGCCTGAATAAATATGATGTTTAAGCTTATTTTCAATGGGTACTTCATACGTTTTCGTCAATAAAATAGAGGTACTTTTTCAAACCTTTCATAACTTTTGAATAACTTCATCAACCATAATAAATTTTGGTAGTGACTTCTTGAGAATTATGGGTGCCAATAATTAATTTAGTTTAACGATCAATAAATGGATGCAAACCACAGGAGTATAAGACTTAAAGTTTGTCAAAGACAAAAAAAAGTAAAATGCTTTTTTTCTATTTACCTGATCTTGATGGCAGAGTTATTTATTGGTGAGAGGTAGCAATACTATACTATGAAATATCGAGTTGCACATAATCTGACTCCGATATACAATGATTATAGCTTGCCATAATCGATTCTTCTGATACAATTAGATTCCAAACATAACACTCTCAAAGATTTTTGAACAATTAGGTTGCACGTCTTTATACTTTTGCTAATATAATTTTCCTTTGAATAGAAATCAGTATTATTTATCTATCTATCTTTCTCAGGAGTGGAGGTAGAGTATAAAAAGGGGGTTCGGACGAACCCAATAGCTTTTGCATAGACCCTGTACTTGTATTAGAAAATTTAAAAAATGTAGATATATTTTATCATGCAAGCCTACATATCAAGATGGCAGTTGGCTCAACAGTATTTATCCGGCGTGCAAAGTTTATGTTTCTCCGAGATGTGGGTTCGAAGCTAGCAAGCGACAACCTTATTTTCATTTTTTTTGTATATGCCCACACTGTTTTTTTTAATTTTATAGGAAATACTATAAAATAGACTGCATAGATTAATTTTTTTTATAATTAAATTGTTAGTCCAGAGAGCATTTTATTCCATAAAAGAGCCCAAAGTTCCAACTAAATTTGAAATGAAAAGAACCTAAGCCCAACAACTGGCCCAGGTCTGAAAATACCCTATTATATATATCCACCTACCCATTGAAAAATATTACCCTTAAATTTCATAATAACTCGTTGTACCTCAAGCATGTTGCCTGAATGTTGTCGGCAAAACTCACAGCTGGTCAGTCTGCTCCTTTGGATTGTTTTCCATCTTGTACTATTGATGTGTGTTGTGTTGATCTGTCTATCTACTTCCCTCTTGTCACTTGGTAAGTTATATTCCACTTCCTTTATTTCCATATTCATCTTTTCATCCTCCTTAATCTTAACTTGTTCATACTGGTTCTTAAGTTGTCAGGGCTTTGCCCAAAGAAATCGATGCAACACTCCATCTGGGAATGCGTTCACTACAAAAAACCAACAGTTAGCGATAGTCATATTTTGTTGTTATTCTATGTAAATCCATTGCTAAACAGAAATTGTGACGGAATAGCAACAAATTTCTATCTGTTGCTATATTGCTTGTTGCTAGCATCTTAGCGACGAAAAAATAAATTCCGCCGCAAAACTTGTGACCGCTTTCCGATGAACGATATCATTTGTTGTTGTTACCTATGAAATATTCCGTTGCTATTCCAAAATTTATTTTCGTCTTGGATAAATTTATGATAGAACAATTTGTAGCTGATCCGTTGCAACATAGTTTGGTCTACTGGGCAACTATTTTTGGCGACCAAATTTATATTTCACAATCCATCGCTAAAGTTTTTCTGTAGCGACGACAAAAGTTAGTCACTAATTTTTTGTCGCTCATAATTTTGTTAGAAAATTACTGAAACGTGTAAATTATTGAATGATTAAAATAAGAAACATTCATATAAATAATTACTTATATTAGAATGTTCAAAATATATAAATAGAAAAATGCATCACATAATTGTGTCCAAAAATCTATCAAAAATAAACTAATGTCAAACCCACATCCATCCAAATTAGTATATGTTACTACAGAGCTGTTTTGTACTTCCACACAAAGTAGTCTATCAAAATTAATGTAATGATGAAGGGCTATGAATACTATGAATCTACGAATCAATGTCATCATATTAGTAGGAGGAGGATCAAGTACATCCCCTTCTTGTACTCTAATACCACCAACACGCTCAATAACTACCAGAAGAAAGTGAGTAGTAAGTGCCAGAATGAATTGCTTCACAAATTCCTCCAAATTTATTTTTGGTAAAGAAACCGAAGGTGGTACTGATGTGGAGGCATTACAGGCACAAAGATTTTTCCCAAAGTAACTTTTATCTTCAGATCCGAGACCAAATAATCTTTTCTTCTTTACTCCTCCCACAGCTTCACAATATGATTCCAATTGATCAATTTCAAATTCAGTCATTTCCTATAATTAATAAGTGTAGATATTAAAATAGACTCAGCTTCCTATTGCTTCTTTCATTTTCATGTATACTAAGAAAATTTGATAGATGTCAATTCAAAAGAAAAATAAGAGAAGAGTATATCTAATGATGTAAGTTATGGACTTACGTGGAGAAGTCGGGAAAACTCGGCAACAAAAGATTTACCATCATGATTATATGTATCGACGTGCAAATGTAACTCACTTGGAGTTGGATCTCGACCTAGTGTAATAGCCTATACAAACAAATAACAATCAATATTTGCTTCATCAAGTTTTAGAGAAGAAAAGAATTAAAAGAAACTAAATTTATACTTACAAGTTTCTTCCGGTGCTCTCCAAATGTGATAGAGTCACCTGTGTGTGTCCCAGCAGCTATGTCATGACCACCATAATGGTTGTTTGAATTTATCTCTGACTTTTTAATACATTCATCACTTTCCCAAAGTTCCATCCACCTTTCCCATACATGGTCATTTACAAATTCTGGTTGAACTGTACCTTAGTGTTTCTTTATATTAGAAATGAAATTCTTGTAGCATAATGCAACCTTCTTCAGCCATTGTTGCTTCCCCACAGTTTCACTAACAGAAGCATCCCAATAGAAATTCTTTTGAAATACATTTTAAAAAAATATAATTATTCACTTTGTAAACTGACAACAATCACATTGAATGAATCAAGATAATCCATAGCAGTAAACAGAGTTGAAACATACTATAACAGTCTCCAAAATTTCAAGAACAACTAAGTCTAAAACATCTGTTCGATGGAGAAATTCATATTCATTTTACATTATTTCTAGAAGATCAACTTCCAAAATTTTCAAGAATAATTGGCTTGTAGGTTCCGAACAGTTCATTATCAGCTAACACTACTTTTTTCAAAAAAGTTTGTCAGTTAAAACTACTTGTACCTCATTATATAACAAGCCATTAAAACTGACACAAGATAGCTATGGAAGTGCATTGACTTCCTGTTTCAAGAACTATAGTACCGATTTTGTGATAGATAGTAAGAAAACCATCAACAAATTAGCAATTTGTAACTATATTTGTTGCATATAAACCCCAGCACAAAATTATTCATCCTTCGGAATGTCATAGATATTTAGAAGATGAGCATATGCTTTTTAAAAGAAAAGAAGAAACACATAGATAACAGTATACACAATGCAGTAACTGTTGAATAAAACTGGCCAAACTGTGGATACAAAATGTAGTATCCCTAGAAGAAAATGATTGTAACAAAAATATTTTTCTTGGATAACCATGGTATCTAAGCCAGATTGTGCACACCTCGGCTAATTCTATGCATATCCCCTGCTACCTCCTATCAACACAGTTACCGAGTATCTATCCACCAATTCATGATCATAAGTCATAAGACAAAACAATCAAGTGTTCAAAAACTAAAGAAAATATAACACCACCACTAATAGTGTGCCCAGTATAATCCCAAATAGTGGGGATATACCCAAAAAGTGGGGATATACTTAACATACTCGAAGGACAAGAAACTACTGGATGATAAAAAAATTTTACTAACACAGTTGACAAAAATTGATAATCATCAAAATGATCAATCAAAAGAATTAATTTACGTAAAAATATAAATGTTCTTGATTATTCAACTACCTTGTTATTGTTTAATTATTCAAAAAGGAAAAGTGATGGTTCAACTAACCCCCCTCACTGCTGTAAAGATTGGACGCTAAAAAAACATACCTTGAATTCTCCAAAATAACTATCTTTGACATCTTCTGAGACACCTTTCCAATTGATCCCATTGGGATCAACTTCACTTTTGAAAGACAATGTAATGGAACTGAAGCATTTTGTAGAAGGTTTAAACCTGTACACATTTTAAGAAATAGGTGTATGGATGAAGAGGATACATATGTACCTTTGGTCTTCAACAACCAGTATATTCCCCTTTTTCCCAGTTTTCAACAACTAGTATATTCCCAAATAACAAGTACTTCTGCTTAAAATGTGAAGTACTTGTTAAAATGTTCAAAAGCATAAAATGTTCCCAACCAGTTTTCAACCCAAGTACTTCACCTTAAATGGCTCAAAGAATGAAGGTTAAACAAAAAACATCTCTAATACCAAATTCTCTCATAGGTTAAGAATAAAAAAACATCAAATACATTATGTATGTTAAGCCTCTATGTTGACCAGTACACAAATACACATCTAATACCAGATTGTCTCATAGGTCATCTAAGATTGAAGGCTGCTCAATCACTCTGATATACCTTCAGGTAACCAAAGAGAGATTTCCATCTCAGTAGGTTCACTCTCTACTATCAATGGCTAACATAGGTACATGAAAATCTCTAAAAACCTATGTTAATCAAAGATATTGACAATATTGACCATGCAATATTAATAAATAATACCACTCTTCAAATACCAAACAGTTTTCATTCTCAACAATGGATAAAACTCGTGAATTTATGATAGCTTTCACTATGATCATTCCCTAAATTTCCAGTACTAGTCATGACAGGACAAATTAGTTATCCACTATTAATATCATCATAAACAGATACCAAATAGTAAGATGAAAATATTTAATTCAACAACTCCATCTAATTCTTGGTATTTACATGGTAAAAAGAGTAAGCAGACATAACATATAGTAAAACATAACCAAGAACGACACAACTAACATGACATTACCATACAAAGTAACTAATGTACTAAGATGTGTACTAATGGAATCAACAAGTACCAATTATTCATTATTAATAAATAAAACTATAAGTAGTAAGTCCTAACCCTAAAGAAGTGAGAAAAATAAGGGCCTAGGCATGGCTACTAGTGGAATCACCTTCACAGATATATTTCTCCCCGTAGATGTTCCTTCAATTATTGGGTTACTTTGAGTATTCATACTTTGGCCTGTTGGGCTGCTTTGGTTAGGTGAAAGCAGAGATGTCTCAAGAATGACTAGGGTGGTACTTCTTTGTCCTAATGGCGTACTGTTAGGGATGGAACTTGTACCAGCCTGTTCAATAACTAGAGTTGGAATAGAAGGCATTTTGCACGATTATCAGTCTTACTCCTACCCGAGGACTTGCCTGCACGATATCTGCCTTAAGTCATATCTATAAAAAAAGATAACAGTCGTTAGATCATTACTAGTAAAAATAAAATTAAAATCATGTGCTATGAAAAACTGATAGATTATTAAAAAGAAACTAAAATCTATGATAGAATGTCCATTTATTTGATCAATCAAACATATACAAATCTCCTTCCCAAGTTTTTTATATGCTTTCCCAAGACTCATCACAAAATAGTGTTTCAATCTTCAGTTTTTCCCCTTTTCAAGACTATCCAGGTGTTGCTTTTGCTATTTCAAAAGATGTTAACTTTATTTTAAAAAAAGAACTAAAAAGCAGAAACTGAGGATATGATAATATTTTTGAGAAAAATACTAAGAACAAAATACAACAAAGATAAAATAGTATATTTTTATCAAGCTATTGTCACTATCTATGTCTTCTTACTAAATACAAAATACAACAAAAAAATAGAAGATTTTTATCAAGCTCTAGTCACTATCTATGTCTTCTTTAAACTCTTTCTCTTCCTTAGCTTCCTCAGATTCCTCGATTTCATATTATTTTCTATTGAGTTTTCTTGGATTTCATAATGCTCATTAAATTAACCATCATCAAGTGCTTTATTTATTTCAAGTACTCCCTCATTTGGATCATGCAAGAGTATATTTTCATCAATAGAAATAGACATATCTATCTCATGGACTTTAATTTCTTCAACTTGAAAAGGAACATTTAGTTCTGAAGTTGTCACCACTTCCGCAACTGGTAATTCAATAATATTTCAAGGTTTGACCTTCAATATAGCTAGCCAATCATCCTTGTCCTTGTCCTTTTTCTTGCTTGGATAAGGTACATAACATACTCGAGTTGCTTGCATTACAAGAATAAAAGGTTCTTATTTTTTATATCGGCAACGATGGTTAATATCAACCAATTTATACTGATTATGATTCTTAACACCAACATCCATTGTTGGGTCAAACCATCCACATTTGAATAAGACAGTTTGCTTTAAAGGTGATTCATGGTATTCTACTTGTATAATCTCTTTTATCCGTCCATAATAATCACCAAAATTTGGATTCGAGATACAAACTCCACTATTCATTGTTGATCTTATGCTACCATGAAATTTTGTGTGAAATTTGTATCCGTTAACAAAATAAATTGAATGGCATGTAGCTCCTATTAATGGTCCACGAGCAAGACTATGCAAGAATTCATTCTCAATGAAATTTCATCGGCTTATTTAAAAAATATTTACACACTTAGTTAAATTTGAGAAGCCAATTTAAGTACACCATTGTATAAAAGTTAATATTTATTTAAACCCTTACATATTCCTTGAACCATATAGAGAAATTTTCTTCAAGGCTCTCGTCTATTTCACTCTGAGAGATTTGGAAATTCTTCTTGCAAAAGTTCCAGGTACGACTTCATTACAATAAATAATTTTAATAAGAAGTCACGATATAAGGATATGCTTATTATTACTAAGAAAAATTTGGGTTACCTCACAAATGGCTCAACCTCCTCACTATTTAGTAAAATATAAGTTTGGGAAGTTTTGATTTCATCCAGAGTTAAATCTCTTTTTTTTTGCTTCTCCCCATAGTCGACTTGGATGGGAAAATATTGACAGATTTTCTTTAAGATCTTCCACATCACCACCATCATTATTACGATCAATATCATAATTACGTTACATGACACGAGGTTCAAAATAATGAAAAAATAGTTGTGGTAACTCCACATCAAGTATGCTTCACAAATGGAACCCTCAACACTAGCTTTATTCCCAATCATCCTTTTAAGAATTCCCAGATACCTATATACATTAATAGATGGAATATTACAATTTGAAAGGTTATATTACTTATCATATTCATCACAAGTTTGACATAGAGTTTCACATTTACCTTTCAAAAGGATACATACATCGATATTGCACAGGTCCAGCTATACTTTATATGGAAGGTACACAGGAAGATGTTCCATTGATTCAAAGAACCCAGGAGGAAATAACTTGCACAAAATTTATGGAATATATCCCTCTAATCTCACCATATCATCCACTCATAGAGTGGTCAAAGTAAGATCCTTAAAAAATAAGCTCAATTCTGTAAGTGCCTGCCAAACATTACTAAGAAGTAGTTCAAGAAAAACAATAGGCATTAGTCGTTGCATGACATATGACAATCATGACTTTTCATACCAAATAACCTTTTAGCTTTGTGTCTAGCAACCTACCCAAATTTGAAACATACCCGTCTAGAAACTTTAAGCCCTTCACCCAATTAAATAATATAGCTCTTACTTCCTTGTCTATTGTATAGACAACTTTTGGATATTTTTCACTTTCATCCTTTGCTAACTGAGGTCGATCACAATATTTGTCGTATCTAGATGCAACTATGGATTGTCTTTGGTTTTATCATCAAAATTAAGGACTGTGTTAAATACATTATCAAACAAAATTTCTCATTGTACATGGCATCAATATTAGCCAAATAAAGAACTCCAGTATGGCAAATTCCAAAAGATGCTGTGCTTTTTTCATCCATATGACTTACATATTCTTTGATTGACTTTTTCTGCATTTAATTCTGTTACTTTTCTTATCCCCAAATTACAAATTTGATTCAATATTTCGTCTCCTGTTCTATATGGTGGTGGTGGTCTTTTGACAGTCTCGCCATTAAGAAAGTTCTTTTGATCTCTGCTAAATGGGTGATGTTGGTTATGGAACATTCTATGACAATAAAACCAAGATTGTTTTCTTCCATATTGCAATCTAAAGGACTATGTTTCCTCCATATAATAAGGATATGCTAACTTACCACAGTACTCCATACTGATATCATAGAATATGCGGGAAAGTCACTAATTGTCCACATCAAAACTGCCCTAAATTGAAAGTTCTATTTTTTTTATATGTCAAATACTTCTACACCTATCTCCCATAACAAGGTCAATTTTTTTATTAGAGGTTATAGATAAACATCAATTTTATGTTTGGGATTGCTCGAACCTAGAACAATGATTGTTACGAACATGTAAGCCTCTTTCATGCACATTCCTGAAGGAAAATTGTATGGAGTGACAATCAATGACCATGAAGAATATTTCCTTCCAGACTGGTTGAATGATTGAAAACCATCTGTACATAACCCTAACCTTGGTTCATCAGTTAAAAAGGAATGAGTTTTATTGAAGTGCTTCCAAGCCTCAAAATCCAATGGATGATGCATCACATCATCCCTTTTTTATGCTCATGAAGCCATCTCATGTTAGCAGCAGTAGCATGGGATGCATGTCATCTTTGTAATCTTGGAGTCAAAGGAAAATAATACATTTTCTTGTAAGATACAAATTTTCTCTTATGAGAGCCAACACAATGCTTGTACCTTCCTTTCCCACAAAACTTATAAGATATAAGGTGTTCATCATCACCCCAATACAACATACTGCGCACTAGCTTTTTTGTTTGATATAGCTATCAAGCGCTATGTTATATTCTGGTAAAGCCTCTTACAATTTCATCATCTGATTATAACCTCACCGTGACATATTATTATGCATTTAAATATTTATCCGAGAGAAAATTATAAGTTGAGAGAGAAAAAAAATGGGATATAATTTTGAATCAGTAGTTTGTAGCAAATCAATTTTTTTTTGAGACACATAATTAAGACGTTCCTCCATTGAATATTCAAAAAGATGAGAAGACTTAGGTTCAATATTGGTAGAAGATTGTCAACTAAAACCCTAGGAAAAGTTAGGACCAACTACATCTAAATCATTTGTCGGTATGGATTTTCTCCTAATTTAGATTGACCACCACCATGAAAGTCAATATCATAAGAAGTTATCTTTTTCCCCTTGATGCTTTAAAATAAAATAGTTCTCAAAAAATCCATATTGATAAAGGTGAAATTTAACAATTTCAACATCCATGAATTTAAAGTTCTGACACTTTGCACATGAACATCTAACTTTGTCACCACTCATCCGATTTAGTTGAGACATGCGAATTGGATAAATTCACTCACACTGATTACAAAACTAGAGTATAAAGATCCTTGGCCATCTAACCTCTCATACATCCAACCATTTTCTAGATTACTCTTGTTTCTACTAATGTAGAATATAAAAAACACAACAATCAGTGCTAATTAACCAGCTTGCTGAAAGTTTATATTAGGAAATGCGACAATTAGTGTTAATAATTAACCTTGTAGGAAATTCATATTAACAAATACGACAATCTATGATCAGTCTCTATATGAAGAACTAGTTAGCAAAGAAAACATAATTAAGTAAGTAGATCAATTGATAGTTTAAAAGTTCCACTAAAATATTCAAAGTGATGCTCTCAGAGAAGAAAATAAACTAGTTTATCATAAAAAAAAAGATAAAAGTGTTACATCTATTTTAACAACACATTTATCATTACATGCATAATAACAAAATTAAATTACAAACATAATCGAGAAGCCAACAAGCATAGCAAGAAAAATGAAAAAACAGAAAGAAAGTTTAAAAGATATAATTAAAGAGCTTTCTTATAAAAAAATGCCCCTGATTGTATATAATGCTCCACTCATTTTTCCACAAATCTACAACTGCAATACTTGATTTTCCAGTAAAAGGCACCTGAAAGAAAAGTGTATCAAATAAATATTTAAAAATATGAAAATCATAATTAATTGGGTCCATGATATGGATCTTCTATATCCATTCCATTCTATTCAAGTTCACCTACACAAACTCTCAGCCAATAACCACAAATAAAGAACTCAAAAACCAAATCCAAATACAGTACCAGAAGAAGACAAAATCAGTAAACCGATAATTACACTACTAGATCTCCAAAATCACAAAATAGATCCAATCTTTTTCTCAATCCAAGATTCACATAGAAAATCCAAACCCCAAAAATAGTAAAACCCATTTTCATAGTACAAATTCCAACAAGATTACACATAATGAACAACAAATGCAGTTGCAGTACTTACTTAAACAACTATAAAAAGATCACAAGTCCATGAAATCCATAAGGGATCTGAGTGAATCTTGGACAAAAAAAGTAAAACACTTGCAAAACAAATAAGAATTTGAAACCTTAAAAATAATTTATGAAAATGTAACTGTACTTGAACCAGAGCTCTATGAAAAATACTTCTCCGCCTTCACAGGGTAACAAATACTACATACACCGACCTAGTAGTGTTGTACTATTTTTGATTTTGACTGATTTAAGTAAAAAACACATGCTTGGAATACCATAAACACTTTCTAATGCTTTAAAAAATCAATTTGTACTAAAAAAGAAATTATTCCTGTCAGGTGTAAAAAAATGAATAGAGAACAAAACCCCTGCTTAAAGTAACTAAGGGTCACTCATTATTCTTCCTAATGCCAGTAATACTAGTAACAACCACAGAATGGTCATAAACATGACTAATAAGAACATTGTCCCTTTCCTTTTTTCTTTAATACTTTAATCCTATAACCCATTGTGAGTTCTCGTAATGGAGGAGGGTTGTAGTAAGTTGACAACTACGTATAAATAATCAAACTCTGACAATAATGATTCATACTATTTGAGATTGAGGCATAGTTGGTTGGTAGTATATATACGTTACCATTCTCATTCTATCATTGCTATATCAATACTAGTTAGATTGTCAATGTAACATAACAATTACTACTACATGTCATTTTTAAATAAGTTAAAGTCAGGTATATGAATCTTTACTAAACATATTCCCATTTAAATTAATCTCTTTCTGCATAACAACAAAGATGTTTTAGTGTATGAGTTCCTTCATTAGTTAAACAATAGTGGAAATTGTAATTAGACCAAAACTAAAAAGGGTTATAGTGCCTGAACATCTACACACGCTCTCTCTTTCTCATGCAAAGAATGAGTCCTTTCAACACACCCTAATACATTTTGATCAATAAGGAAATGCCTAAAAAATTGCAACAAGAAGATTCCCACCACTAAAAGAAATATTTTTGTTGTGAGGGGCGCCTATATAAACCAATTGCCTGCCTACTAGAAATAATCAGTACAGTGCCTCTTCTTTAATTAGCTACACTCAACATTAATCATTTTAACTCAAGAATAGAGGGGTGGTGGTGGTGGTTTTTCTCATGTGTCTCTATGTGTTGGAGATATTTTTCTTAATTTATTTTAGTAGTTCTGTATGTCACAAGGAGGATAACCCTAAAAATTAGCTCTACTCATCTACGATTCTCAGCGATAAATTCTAAGCTCCCCTAGCCCTAAACAGTCATCCATAGCACTAAATAAACCCTAGCCCTAAATGCTTCCATAAAATCTAACCCCATCCGATTGCATGTACCTTAGACTCAGTTGATAAAGCAAATTGTATCAAAAAATCACAAGATTCACCCATTGTAAAGTAAAATCATAGACAAACACCAAAAAACAAAATGTTTCTAAAAAAGATTGATAAGTTAAAACTAATTCAAGCTTCAATTCGGGTAGAGAGTGAACAATAATTTAAAACCAACTCAAAAAATTAAAGAAAACATTCTTCGTGTACAGTGGAAGCAAATACCTTCAATGCTTTAATTTGGGTATAAAGTGTAAGATTAACCTTTAAATTATGCAGAGATGCCTTCAATTCAGGAAAAAATACCTTTGATTTTTGCACTTTATTGTAGTGAGAGAAAGGAGTAGAAAGAGAGAGAGGGGGCTAAAATGGATTAAGAACCCTATAAGCCCCCCTTTTTAAACTTTATATATTTATGTTTGATTAAAAAATAAAAATAATATTTCTGATAGATAATTTGGTCACTAAACTAAATAATTTTTTTAAAAAATCTGAAGTGTACTGACAAATTTTCTGTTGCTAAATCTATTGCAACGAAATAATTAAAATCGTCACAAATTCTTTTAGCTAATCCTTCACTATATTTAGGTTCCAATTTTTCCCATAATTATTTAGCAATGAAAGAACTCTTCTATCACTGATTTATTGCTAATAGCATACATAAAAATAAACTTGTTATGCATGAGATAAAATTGATTATTTCGCTGCTAATCCATCGCTATATAGTGATGGAAATTCATCTGTTGGTAAATTCCGTTGCAAAACACTATTTTTTTTATAGTGGTTCCTGAATTTGATCAGCCACTCTCCCTTATTTTGATATCTATGTCTGTTCTTTCTTTGATAACTATATTTGTTCCTCTTCTTACCACTTACTCTTTCTTTTAGAAGATATCTGGTCTACTCATTCCTCAAGCTCGGAGATCTGGTTGTTGCACCCTCCTTTGATTGCAGGATCCTTCTATCCTTGATTTTTTATGATGCTTTTTAATAGCTAGAGCATGCTCTCTTAGTTTGTAAATTCACAGACTAATGTCTTTTTTTGAGCATACATTATAAATTTATGGGCTATTTGGCTGATTTCCCTTTTGCATTGCTAGGTTGTAAATGTTTTAGTTGTCTCTCTACTTGATTATTGTCTGATCTTTGACTGTTATGCATGCTGTTAGTTTCCATTGATTTTGATTTCTCTTCTTCTGATTCTAATGTTAGGGATTTGTGCCTTATCCATGTTTATTAGCCCATTAACTCTGCTTGATAGCTATGAGAAACTACTATATTCATGAAATTGTTGATCCTCAATAGTCTCTTTTGCTCAATGATCCGCCACCATATTTTTTTCTTGAATGTATGTAGAATGTTTTCTATTAATTATTGGATGAGTCGACATATGTTATCGATCATTTCTACCAACACAACAAAAAACATGTCTAATTGTGGGAGTTTATTTATGGAGGTTATTTTAACCTTCGTAAAATTATATGAAATGTTGGGGTTAAATATGTATTGCTAAAAATTATATATTTGTTGGGGTTAAAAACCCTCTCTATCCATTGAAAAATAGCGCCTAAACTGTTGTCTCCTTTTTACATAAAAAAAATATTTAATAATTTTTGCCCCTAAAATATGCACCTAAACTCATCAAAATAACTCTTTTTCCCCAAAATATTTTTTAATTGTCAAAATATTTTCCCCAAAACTGAGCTAAAGTCTCTCTTGTTTTCCCTAAAACCTAAAGGCTCATAGTAATTGCTATATCTCCATCGGCCATTGCTACTCTGGCATCTCCGATAGGCTATTGATACTCCGGCCAAGTAAATGCTACTCTCTTTAGCCTCAATTGTCTATTTTGGTGTGGGGGTTTGTCGATTTAGGTAAATGCTAATCAATTCAGTATCTCAATTTTCTATTTCTGTTCGTTCTTCACCATAATTATCTATGATTTTAGTGTAATTTTGTACTATGTGTTTTGGTGTTGTGTAAATAAGAAATATGTTTTTTTAATAGTAGCAGTAGTTTGATTGTATAGTGGAATTGTATTTGTTGAGTAGATATGAATTTTTGGTGAAATGGGCTTGTGGAGTTTAGATTAATGAAAACGTTTAATTTAATGAAATAATGGTTGTATTTAGTATGATAACTTTTCTTGCATAGTTGATAATGTGGTAATTTGTGTAGCTAAGGGTGTGGCCTAATGGTATGCTGAAGTGAGTTGAGAATTATGAGTTCCCATGATTAGGTAATTTTCTTTCATCTAGTTTAGCTTTAGTGGACATAAGGTACCTGGTACCTATTATTGGTGGGAGGTAGTAGGTATCGCGTGTTTGACCTAGCCTCGGTGGAAAAAGTTGATAAATTTAGTGAATAGTGGTTGTCTAGTATGATAAATTTCATTGCATTATTAATAATGTGGTAATTTATGTAGCTAAGGATGTGGCCTAACGGTCGATGAAGTGAGTTTAGAATCATGAGATCCCTTGATTAGGTGATTTTCTTCCATCTGGTTTAGCTTTGGTGAACAGAGTTACCTAGTATTTATCATTGGTGAGAGGTGGCAGGTATTCCGTGTTGGAGGGCATAGATGTCAGTTGAGGCTTTATGTATTATGCCAACAAACTAAGCAATCACATATTCATAAAGCAGTGAGTTTTTAAGAATAAATTTCTTCCAAGATATTAGGTCTAAAGAAAACCACAAGTACCATTACAGTTTGGCTGATAAGTGGTCCAAATTAAAAATTAAATTTCCTAAAAAAACTATATGTCATCAGCTTGGGTTTTATTATAATAGCTGGTGGTCACTAACTAAGCCTTTCTTAGAGTATGGTTTAGGTCATCTTATTGTCTAATTATAGTAATCCTTTTTCATTATTACTTCTCTCATCAGAATCCTCTTCTATTAGTTTTTTACATTAAACTTACCTAGCAAAGTCATTTTTCTATTAACATTATAACATCTAACAGGGTGTACTAGTGGTCAATAAAATGAGTTAAAATCATAGGAGACCAGAGTTTAGATCTCAATGAAGATAAAAAATATTAGGTAACTTCTTGCCATCTGCCTAAGTCTTGACGCGCAGAGTTATCTGATGCTTGTACTGGTGGAAGGTAGTGGGTATTTAGTAGGTTGGTTGAGTTGTGTATAAGCTAAACTGAGATCACTAATATATTTACATTTATAGAATATTCTATAGTGAATCAAAAAAACTTTTGGTATTGGGAGTTATACCAAAGTTGGGTCAAAATTAGGCCATGAATGACTAATCTGTATTGTTAGTTAATAACTTATAATATGGCTTTTATAACACTAGGTATGTTGTTGTTGTTGAGCCTCAACTACTATTTTGTCTTTTGAAAAGTTTCATTTTTCTTTTTTAAAAATAGTTTTGAAGTTTCTGAACATAACTCCACATGATGTTAATGTAAATATATGATTGAGGCCTAATATTTTATCAAAAAAATACAAAATTTTTGTTGTTCTATGATGTAATTAACTAGCTGAAATCTAATATCATTGTTTTAAGGGGATGATGTTGCAATGACACATATTATTGCATTTAATAGTCTACTTTTGAGAAAATCTTGTAAGTTGGAAATACTTTTTATGCAGGGGCTTGTTAGCTAGTAAGATGTATGAAACTGCAAAAGGGATTGCGACTAATCTGATTTCTCTGGTAGATTATTTGGTTATGTTCTTAATGGTGCACGAGCATATTACAGTAACAGAAGGAAAACATCTTTTCTTTTTTCTTTTGGTGGATGAGGGTGGGGGGTGTAAGTGACCTTCTTGAGTATTTGTTGGAAGCTGTAGTGGACTGACTATATAAAATATTGCAAAAGGTGAAAAGAGTGCCTAGTTTCGTCTACTTTCTCTTATCACGCTGTGCAAATTTTTAGTGTATCTTGTGTAGTTGTGATTCACATATTCAGTCAGCCTCTTGTCCTAGCTGTAATGATTGTTGACATATACAATCGAATGGGCGATTTAGATTTGGTTGGAAGATGTCTTCCTACTTTGCTCAAAGAGCGTCACTTTTGGAATTCAAGTACTATCTTGTTTCTTTTGGGCTGCCTATTTAATTGGATGTTCTTTTCTTTTAATTTGTTGGCTATATTAAATATATACTATGCTTTCAATGGTAGGTCTACTCAAAAACCTTCACTTATCTATTATTTTAAACTTTTTTTGTTCAAGGAATATATAAAGTGACTATTCAAGATGACCAGGGATCGGTAACACCTCAAAAATGGGTCCCGAGATGTCACACGATGCTCAAGACTACAAGTAGCCTTAAGCTAACCCTATAAGCCTTCTACTGAATCTGAATCCCATAACAGAGGAAATATAGATATTTCATCAAAACTAGAATGCGGAAATTTGTCTGAGCTAAGCTAAAATAATCTAAATTTAATATTTGAAAATACTAGACTAAAGAGTCTGAAAAATAAATACAAGAAATTTGAATCGTATCTAGCAGACTGACAAACCTCTACTACTAATAACTAGAGAGTCACTGGGACAAACCCCCAGCTAACCCAAATTGTCTGAAAATACTGAATCATCTATACTAATAAGCTGAAAAATTGAATAACTGAATAACTGGGTCCCAGAACTATGAGGAATTACCAACTGTTGGGATGTGATGGAGATGCTCAAAATCACTCAAGCTGCAGAAACTGAGCACTTAAATCTACATTATGAGACATTGTAGCACATAGACATATATGTGGATCAGTATTTCTAGATTGTACTGAGTATATGGGGGTGAATGCATAAGTAAATCAATAACTCAATAGTACTATAAATTTGTAAAAGAATGCTTGTCAAATGTAGATGACTCACATAAGCTAAAATATCTGAAAACTAAAAATCATAATTCATCAATAGCAAAACATACGACATAAATCTAGTAAGTCATAACATTTAGTTTCTAAAATTTGTACTAGTATTCTGGCTTTAAATCATGTTGTCTAAGTGTAGAAGGATTCACTTCTATATCTGTAAACGAAAATCTAAAATCTCATAGCTAATATCTTTTGTAAAATAATATCTGAATAAAGTTGTGAGCCTTTACACTTGGTTTCTAAAAGATTTTCTATTAGGATTATTTTGTTCTGAAATATGTAGGTTTTAGTCTGTAGGAAGGTTCTTCTAATCGACATCACTATGTGTAACACCCCGAATCTACACCCCGGATGTCACATAGTGCTTGCGACCTCGAAGGACCACAAGCTAACCCATGACTGGTACCTGTTGTGATCACTAATTAATAATAATAAAATAAGTATAGAAATTAGGCTGAATCTTCCATAAGGTTCATAACTGAAATTAGATACTGAATACTGATAAATAAGTATTAAAAACTGAACATCTATCTGAAATAATCTGGTTCGAAAGCCTCCAACTGTCTGAAGATGGAGTTGATGGGAAAAGTCCCCAACTAACTCCGACAACTAAAAAATAAACTGAAATACTGAATAATGACTATGTCCTCGAACTATGAGGACTCACCACTAAATCTTTCACTGATAATATGGGCTGCTAAGCCCGTGCATCTGAACCTATGATATAATACATCATAGCGCAAAAGAAAGGTATGCGTCTATACTTTAAATGTACTGGTATATGCTAGGTGAGGTAAGGCAAGGCTAAATACATGGGTAAATATGCATGAACAATAACTGATTGAATAATATGAATATAACTAAATGAGAGTACATGTATATCTGAAACTGTTGTAAATACTGATTATGCATTTCTATGAACAATACTATGAATACTGTAACTGATATCACATTAACACTGGATAATGAGTTCTAAAAATTGAAGGATTGATATTTGAGTTTACATATACTGTATCACTGTTAACTGAGTAACTATTTCTGACAATCTTGATTCTATGAAACTGAACTGAGTTTCGTACTGAGCTGTGTAACTGTGTATGATAGTCCTGGTTCTGTAAAATTGAACTGAAATCTATAGTGAGACTGAAACTAAAACTGTGGGAGGTAACCATCTAACCAACATGTCCCTATCTGAACTGGTTGGGGTTGATAACGCTCAATCTACAGTTCTCGTAGGAGTGTAAAGCGGTCGTTAGCAAATATAGAACCCAACTGGGTTGGGTATCAATCCCACAGGGAATAGCTTGGCCAACAAGTAAGCAAAATTACTAAACTTTTGGTGCAAGTCTCGAAAAAGGGGGGATTGTAATGTGTAACCAAATATTAAAGTAAAAACTGAAAATAGTAACGTAAAAAGAAAAGGATTGTTACGTAAGTTGTAAACAATGAGAATTGAAGCGTTGGGGTTATGTCCACCTCCTGAGTTATACGTCTCTATTGACTATGAGTGTGTAGAATTCCGACATGCATGTGCTTATAGAGAATTGTATTCGATGGTAAATCCAGGCGTCTTTCGACCTATTCGAGGATTATTTCACTTTAACTCTTTCGAGCTTAAAGCATGTCTAACGGTACAAATTCTCTAAGAGGTTAATCCAGTTACGGCACTAACTGTTTAATAGGGAATTTAGGATGGGACCCTACTACCTTGACACTATCTCTTTTCCAGACAAATAACCTTTCTTTTGAACAAGTTAAATGTTATACTGGCGTATTCTTGCGTTTGCAACCACAAAGAATTTAGATTAAGATGAAGAGAATAATGATATAAGCATCATACGTGTCACGAACTCACAAACTCACAACAATAGATAGTATCTCAGTTGGCTTCCATAACCCCAACAGAGAAGTTTAGTTACCCATGAATGTGAAGGAGATCACGATTGACATTGTTGTTATACCACAAGATTGATTAATTTCGTGTAGCACAAGTGGTAGGCGTTTAGGCGTGAATCCCTAGGCAAAGTAATGATTCTCTTGTTGTGGAAATTAAGAATAGATGAATAGAAGAAGAAAAATAGAATTAATGGAAGAATTCGGAATTGAGAAGTAGAATGTATCTCTCCACTAAGGGAGGAATGTCTCAAAATCTCTAGCAAGATAGGGTATTTATAATACCCATATCCTATTCCTACTAAGCTAATGAAATACTTAACCAAATCCTACTAAACTAATGAAATACTTAACCCAATTGTATTAGGTTAATGTAACATTATCCAAATCCAAATAAACTAATGAAATACTTAACCCAATTGTACTAGGTTAATGTATTATTATCCTAATCCAAATAATTTTCTGCAAGTCCCCAAAGTCTTCAGAAATGTTGTTTTAGCCCGGGACAGATTTTCCATGCATCACTTTTGGTCCTTTAGGCGTTCAAGCTCCCTTTCCTTCATTCGTGAGCTTTATTTGGTGTCAAGTAAGCCATAAAATGCTGAATTATGCATCATTTATACCTGAAACTTTGCTAATCATGTTCGTTAGCTCACTTATAGGAAAAAGGACTAAAAGCGCATGAAATATATACTTTGTTCTCAAAACATGGCATAAATATGGGCAGAATATATTGATATAGGCGCGTAATATCGCCTATCATCAACACCCCACACTTAACGCTTTGTTCGTCCTCGAACAAAATATCATGTCCGTCTAAACATCAACTTAGGGTTTCACAGTATCAACATAAAATATTCGTCAAGACAAGCACAACAATTACCAATAAAGAGTAGTTTTCCGATCATTAGTAGAAACAGTTTATCCTCTAGCATAGACTCATGATGGTGGTCAATTCATATTCAAAAGTTACGGTACAAAGAATCATATACACTACCCAAAACTCATCAACCATGTGTGTCTCACAATATAGTACCCATAATCACTCACAATTATAGCATATTTTTCAAGCATGGGTATCAAAATATCCTTGCTCTCACTCTCACAAAGAATTCATATGCAGCCACTGATGACCATAGGCTTGCCCTTAGTGTAATACTCCACTAAATGTCAGAATGCTAAGCTTAGGATCAAGTAGGTCTTTTGATGGTTGTAATGTAGGCTAAGGGACGGGTAGGACTATTTTGGCCAGAAATAGTGACTAAGATCCTAAGCACTTTAATACATCACATTGTATCATTGACAATTTTTTCTTTCAACCTTTCTTCTTTCTTTTATTCTACCACCCTTGTTCTCCTCTTTTGTTTTTCAACTTTAAACATAACTCACTTTTCAGCTTTCTTTTTCCTTCTTCTTTTCACAACATACCTCTTATGATAGCACTTTTTTTTTCATAACACATTCAAGCACCATTACAATTTAAAGCATCACACTTACCCAATTTCCTCTTATATTGTCACATGACTTTATACTTTAAATCACTTTAGGAATTTGGATCAAATCACAATCTTGAAAAAATGGATTAGGCTTACATACAAGGTTGTCAAAGAAATAGGCTAAAGGCTCAAAAGGGTTTAACTAGGATGATGTCCAAGGGTAGGTAAAACGAAGGTAAACATATGTAGGTTGCCAAAGAAATGCCTAAATTATCTCCTAAACTTACACTCCTTATTTTCGCTTTGCATACATACCAGGCAAGTTCTAGCATCAGCCACAAACATAGAATATACTATTAATCTCACACACACAAGGCACATGGTCGACTTTACTGGAAGTAATATAGACTCTTGACCCAACAATTGAAGGAATTGAACCACAGAATATCACATAATGAGTCACAGTTAGAGCCTAAACATCTCAATAGTCATAATTGTAGCACATACTCTTGTTATAATCTCATGTTGCCTATTGGAATTATTTCATGCGAAGCTAAAAAAGTTATTCCTAAAAAATAATAAAATTATTCCTAAAAAACGACACAAAAATAAAACCAAGTAAACAGAGTAAACAAACATAGATGCGATAGAGAAGTATAGCATGCGATACCGCCACCCCACACTTAAACGGGACACTGCCCTCAGTGGAAAATAAATACGAAGAACCTGGTCAGTCGGACTCGTCCTCAATGTCGGGGGTCATACCCCCTTTGTCGGAATTATCATAAGAGTCGTCGTCAGAGTTCTCCTCCTCGTCGGAGTCTAGCAAGCGTCGATCGTCATCGGCCGGCACATCATCGTCTAGAGGTTCCTCAAAGTAAACGCCCACTCTACACATCTCCCGTGCATGCATGTTTATTGGATAGTCGTGGTCCAGCTGTTGGAGCTCTACAGCAGTTGGAACACGTCCACCACTCATCATAGTAAATCGTGTCATGCCATAAAGATGATGGAAGAAACTCTCATCACGAGCATGTCTCTCCGCAGTAGTAAGGTTGACACCATGAGTTGTTTCAGCATCTTTGACCTTTGTGAGGTCAACCTTCTTCGGGTCATGTGGGAGTTTGTGATCAGCTGGTTCCTCTTCGATATCCTCCTTCCGCAAGATTGCTGTCAACAGATTGCCAAAAGTGAAGTGGGACCTTTTGTGGAGTCTGGCCTTCCGCATTGTAGAGTGAATGATTGCCCCAAAGTTGATAGGGACATTCGTCATCAAAGCATAGACCAAACACACTCTATCTGTTGATATTTTGGTGTATTGAGTCCCGGGAATAAGGCATGAGTTGACAATACGCAACCAGATTCTTGCTTCCCTATTCAATGGAGCATAGGGGAAGGTGTTGTGTCGTCCTGTGTCTCGGTGTCTGCCCCACCTTGCCATGGATCTACTTCCACAAAGTGTGTGTCGTATTGCTCTATACGGAGGCCTACTGTACAGCTCTTTGAATGGTGCTGGGTCGACCGAAGGTAAGCCAAGAAAGGAGTTGATCGAATCCGCGTTGAGCTGTAAACAAGCCGTCGGGGTACCACCCCACACTTAGGTTCGTTAATACAAAACAGTGAAGTGAATGTAGTCGATTACTTGAACTTCATCGACATACGTTTTAGGAACTATATTCCAACAAGAAAATCAGCGATGCATCACTAATGCAGCCATTGCACTACTTTCATGTTAGGTGTATCAACACTACTACATATGGGTTACATCATGGTATAGTTATTTTCAACAATCACAACCTCCTAAGTCGGTAGGCAACTATAAGTCTTATCCCAATGAATGGGATAGTCTAACATGTAAGTATTCAAGTATCAAGCTTAAGCAATTTTCATAACTATAGCAATTCCGCAAATAGTATAACAATGCTAGTAAAACCAAATTCAATTCGGAAACAAGTCAAGATTATCCTAACGTATATGTTTAGTCACATGGTTTTGTATCAACAATCCAAACACATTAACATCACCAATAATCCGTCAAGATGTAGAAATTCATAATAGACATAGTAACTTAGTACTTACGAGAAATAGATGAAGAATAAAAGAGTACTTACGTGATTGAAGCCTTTAGAGATGGTCTTGTGAATTGGAAGAGCAAAAAAGAAAAATTTTGAGATGATTTGGGTGGATGTGCGGTGCCTTTAGGTCAATTTCCAATGTGGTTATGTTTCAAGACCAAGTCCCCTTTATATAGGAAAAGAATGGGTCGGGTTTTGACCCATTTACAAACGGTTTTGGAGACAAAAATGACCTCTATATGGTGCATAGTGCTTTGCATAATCATAGTATAGGCAGCGCATAGTGTAGTGCATTTAGGGACATATGCGGCGCATAGTGTATAGCATTTAGGGACATATGCGCCGCATAGTGTATGGCATTTGAGATACTGAGACCTAATGCTATATCATAGGCGGCTCATAGTGTATAGCACACTTAAGCATGGGCGGCGCCTATGTCTTTGCACACTAGATTCTGAGACCTTAGGCTTTAGTATAGGTTTTGCATTGTTTGTGGCCTAGTTTTACCTAGGCCTAGCCTTCCTCAATGCCTATTTTGGCATGAGCAATGCTCAATCAATAGCCTTATGCATCCTTATTCCTAACTTACCACCTTTACCATACAATACGTCCAAATCGTCATTTGAAACCAATCTCCTCGTTGAATACTTCTCGCACCTATATTTGCTCAAGACCAATGAAAACGATTAGTACGATGGGTTGCCTCCCACCTAGCACCTTATTTATTGTTGTGGCTCGACATAGTTTCCTCGAGTACTTAGACTTCGTCAAGGTAAGTGATGGCCATAAAATTCATTGAGTCAAGAGGACCGATATAAGGTTTAACACGTTGGCCATTCACTTTGAAGACAACACCATTATTGTCTTCCAATTCGACTACTCCAGACGAGTAGACTTGGATAACTTTGTATGGACCAGACCACTTAGACTTTAACTTACCTGGGAAGAGCTTCAATCTAGAGTTGAAGAGAAGTACCATATCACCCCTTTAGAAGTTTCGTCGAACAATCCGCTGATCATGATACTTTTTCATCCGCTCCTTGTATAGATCTGATCTTTCATATGCATGGAGACGGAACTCATCTAATTCGTTCAGCTGCTCCAACCTCAGATTCTTAGCATCATCCCAATTCAAATTCAATTGCTTCAATTTCCACAATGCCTTATGCTCGAGCTCGATGGGTAAGTGAGAAGCCTTCCCATAAACTAGTGGATAAGGAGACATGCCAATGGGTGTTTTGAATGTAGTCCTATACGCCCATAGTGCATCATCAAGCTTCCTAGACCAATCCTTCCTATCGCATTAACCGTCTTTGCAAGGATTTGCTTGATCTCGCGATTGGAAACTTCTACTTGTCGACTAGTTTGGGGATGATAAGGCGTAGCTACCTTATGTTGCTTGACACCATACTTGGCCAAAACTGATTTGAACAGCTTGTTGCAAAAGTGAGATCCTCCATCACTTATGATACTACGAGGTACTCCAAAGCGAGAGAAGATATTCTTCTTTAAGAACGATACAACACGCTTCCCTTCATTGTCGGCCAACGCTACAGCTTCCACCCATTTTGAAACATAATCTACAACAACCAAGATGTACTTCATTCCCAATGAATTCACGAATGGACCCATGAAATCAATACCCCACACAACAAAAAGTTCTACCTCAAGAATTTTGGACATGGGCATCTCATGGTGTTTCGATATAGCCCCTTGGCGCTGGCATTGGTCACACCTTCTAACATAGTCGTAGGTATCTCTAAATATCGAAGGCCAATAATAACCACTTTGCAACACCTTTCTTGCTGTCCGATTACCTGCATGATGTCCTCCAACTTGGGAAGTATGGCATGCTTCCAAGATATTCGGCACCTCTACATGGGATATACATCATCGAATAATACCATCCGCGCATTGTCGAAACAAATATGGCTCATCCCAATAGTAGTGTTGTACGTCATGCATAAACTTCCTCCTTTGGTGGTAAGATAAATTGGCAGGTATCACGTTACTCACCACAAAATTTGCAAAGTCGGCATACCATGGTAATTTTTCCATTGTCGTCGCTAATATCTCCTCGTCAGGGAATGCATCATCAATCTGAATTTCAGGTTGCGCCACATGCTCATTCTCGAGTCTAGATAGGTGATCAGCCACTTGGTTCTCGCAACCTCTTCTATCTTTAACTTCGAAATCAAACTCTTGTAGCAGCAATACCCATTGAATCAACCTTGGTTTTGCATCCTTCTTTGTCATTAGATACCTAAGAGCTGCATGGTCTGTATGAATGATAACCTTAGTTCCCAATAGATAGGCACGAAACTTCTCAAACGCATACACAACCGCTAGGAGCTCTTGTTCTGTCACAGTGTAGTGCCTTTGGGCTTCATTTAGGACCTTACTTGCATAGTAGATAGGATGAAATAATTTCTCCTTTCTCTGACCAAGAACAGCACCAACGGCTATACCACTATCATCACACATGACTTCGAACGGGAGAGACCAATCTGGTGCTACCATGATAGGGGCTTCAATGAGTTTTGCTTTGAGGCATTCGAATGCCTTTAAGCAATCTTCATTAAAGTCAAACTTCGCATCTTTCTCCAATAGTTTGCACAATGGACTAGCAATTTTGGAGAAGTCTTTAATGAACTGACGATAGAAACCTGCATGGCCGAGAAAACTACGAACTCCTTTCACCAAAATTAGAGGCGGTATGATACAATATCAAAACCAACAACAACAAGAGCTTCAAGATGCCACGGATTTCAGTCCAACAACACAAGACAACCAGTTTTTAGTTTCTGTTTTCAGCAACAACAACACAACAACAACCAGTTTTTTTTTGTTTTTCGGTTTTTCAGCTTTTAACAATACAAGAACAATAAGATGGATAACAAATGCTAGTGAATCGAAAAGAGCCCCACACGGCTTCACTAGACTTGAAGATAACAAAATCAGTAACAACAACAAGATAATGAAAGATAGATAACTTGACATAAAACATTCAAGAAAACTAAGAACCCTACTTCAAGAGAAGGACCCGAAATCTGCTGAATGTAAACACCAAGTTCTTACGAGGACCAAGAGGTACTTAACAACCTCAAAACCCTTGTTTCTAGCCAATGATACAACCCAAGTATCCCTCTACTTGTGAGGAGATAGTGGCGGCTCTCTAGAGTGAAATAGAGAGGAAAATGTTTAGTGTTTTAGGTTACAACCTTCAGATTTCAAAAACTGCTGAATAACTCTCTAACATGGTCTATTTATACTACAAACAAAAGGGCTAAAAGGCCCATCCGCCCCTTGCCTATTGGGCCAGCCTTGGAGGCTAGTTTATTGCCCATTAAGACCCCTTCTTCACACATAAAAGGCCCATCCGCCCCTTGCCTTTTGGGCCAGCCTTGGAGACTAGTTTATGGCCCATTAAGACCCCTCTTCACACATAAAAAGGTTCAGGTCCTTGGCTGGTTCAATCACCAACTCACACACGGCCATTTGCATGAACAAAGCTTGGAGTTTTTGTAATTCCCGAGCTCGGCTTCGTGTGAAGGGTCGTGTACTTGTGGAGGCTGCCCCAACCGTATCATGTATCATCTAGGTGCGGCCATGGTGTGTAAATACACCATGGTAATGCCCAAAATGCCCTTAGTTAAGGCCCAAAACCGTGAGTCCTCACTCTTAAATGCTCCAAGCAATCTTCCATACGCGAGATGGCTTTGAGTTACGCTCAAAACGGGTCCTCCATGCATGTTCTTGTATTATCGAGGTGACCAATTCTTGAGCCTCTATGTGTTGGCCTCCAAAGATGTCACCGAAGGATAAGATGGCCATTTGTCCCGTATCATCCTCCCCTTCTTGAAAAGGATTCGACCTCGAATCCAAACCTTGCAAAACCGAAGAGAGGACAAACAAATACAAACTCCTCATGGCATGAGGGTTAGGGTTAGCATAACAAATCATCTCAACATACCAAGGTTGCACATACTTGCAATATAACCAAGAATCCTTTGGGTTGATCGTCAAAAGCTTAGTACAAATGTCACAAAGGAAGTGGCTATGACGAACATCAATAAATAATGAGCATGGGCCGAGACAACTCCTACCATACCCTAAGATGGTACCGGGATCGAATGGGAGAAGTAGCCATGGACATGGGTTTCGGCCACTCTCACTTTTCCCTAAGGTGTCGTCCTCAAAATTAGGCATACCCTCTAGATAATTAGTGGAAATATCATGAGCACAAAGAGGGTAGAGAAAGGTGTCACACAAGCTAACTTCAACTATGGTGTCCTTATGCATGTACTCACTAGCTTCAAGTCCATCACCACTAGTATGCTTAATATAGGAAACACATAAAGAAGAAGTAGATAGAATTTCTAAGCATGCACCACCTTTTATTTCAAGAGAATAATCCCCACATAGATATAAATCACCATGGGCAGCAAAGGAATCATTCACAAAAATATTTTTACAAGAACAATCATATTTCGGGTTTCCCAAGTAATCAAGCAAATCATGGTCATCTTCACCCGATTGACTATTCCTTTTCAAGACTACACATTCCCTACCCTTAAGAGTACTTTCATCTTCCAAGAAGAGATTTCCATCTTGAGGAGAAATGTTGTCACACCATAGTGGGTTAGCATATAGGCTATAGCTTCCAAGGCAAGCTATACCATCATTTTCACCACTAGGTTCATTAGGAATGTTTAAATCATCTTCAAACAAGACATTGTACCTAAAAAGAGTGTGATCTACCTCACGGACAGATTTGGAACAAGCAAGTTCCTCACTCTCTAAATGATCAATATCAAGTTTCAAAGATGTTTCAAACACAATATTACCCCAAGAAGAGATCTCGGGTTCATTCTCACTTTGTTGATCAACATTTTCAAATACTTCACTAACTTGAGTCCTATTAAACACATCACACACATACTCAAGTGGTGGACAGTTTTCACAAACAAGTTGATCAACACCCATTACACAAGACGATGTACTTTCATTCAACATATAGGCTTCAACACTAGGTGGATATAAATTGATCTCACAAGAGGAGTGAATTTCGTCCTCAATAGGATCCACTAGTGTATCCACACTCACAATATGTACATCATTAATAAGAGGCAAGGAATCATTAAACTCATAAATAAGTAAGCTACTACTCACACTCAATGGATTACTAGCCATACAATTATCATTCACATGCATTAAAGTGTAAGAGTTACCTATTTTGCCTTGAAGATCTTGAGTAGACTCTTTCTTGCCGTGAGGTGAAAACCCTCCATAAGTTGGGGCAGCAACTTCCTTCTGACATTGGTAGCCTTCGCTTGTCATGTTGGTACCTACACAAGTGTCCGTAGAAATAGAAGGACAACCAAAGTTAGCACGGTTTGGTGGTAATCCCCTCACTTCGCTCAACACAACCTCTCCTTTTTCGACTCTCGGATTACCACCTTTCACTCCCTTACTCCTCTCAATCTTTCTTCTCTCATAATAATTCGAATTGGAGTAGGTAGGAACTTCTTTTTGCGGCCCGGGCAGAATGTACGTCTCGAGGCCATTTCCCCATCGGTCTCTTATGATATTAGGCCAATTTTGCATATTTGGAACTTTATGTTGTGCAAACCAATCAGCGCCTAAGCTCATATGACCATAGGTTATGGGAAAAACATCACACCACACCTCCTCATGGTAATTAAATTGGGAGAAGACAACTTTTACCCTCTCGGTAACCTTAAACCTGTCCAAGAAGTATGGAACAAGTAAAGGCTCGCAAAATAACCCCAAGTAATCAACCATGGATGGAACAATGTAGTTTCTATAGTACCTATCATTTAACACAACGAGGCAGCCCGGTATCCCACAAATGGTCACCTTTCCGGAGTGTACACTCCTTCTCGGATCAACATTGTAAAGCGCATAAGTACCCCTCGGTTTTGGGGATGCATACCTTCTTCTTCCCATTGGACAACCTACACTATCGCTAGTATAACCATTCACACTATATCGACCTTGATAAGAAGTACTACAAGGTGGAGAATATGACTCTTCACACTCCTCACGTGTACTCTCATCATAGCTCTCATAAGGTTTGCGAACGAAAGGGTTATACCTAACACCAAATCTAGGTTCGGAGTGGGGAGTGCAAGACTCCTCACATGTCCCGACTTCATTATAAGATCCACCACGAGGTTCTACATCATCTCCAAAGTCACCATAAGCACTAGGCACTTCATTCACCTCACTTTCTCCCTCAAAACAGTAATTTTCAAATCTGCCTATGTTTTGGCCATGGCTATTTTCATCGCCTCCGCAATCTTCCTCAACTTCGTAGCCATAAAAACCCTCACTACAATCATAGTCTCCCATATTGTAGTCACAATAATCCCCGGCTATCAAGGTCATTTTCCTCTTATATCACCCTTTAAACCTTCAAAAATGAACAAACAATATTAGTAGTAAAGCTCCTTCTATTGTCAAGGTATTAGCCGCTTTAGTTCACCACAAGTTCGTGTTCCACAAGTGTTGTATAATTGGCTAGTAGCCGAGAAGCTTTAAGGTATGAGTAAGCTCTTATCCGGAATGGATTATTGTTTGAAAGACTCAAAGAAATTCTGCCGGACTAGAGTCAAAAATCAGCAATTCGTTCAAACGAATAAAAGCACTCAAATAATCGTTGACACGAACAAATGGTGCAAGGAACTAGTTGACAACCTAGTAGGAAGGTACTAGTTTGTTAATTAGTTCTAGGACCAAGTAATGGAAACCAAGGATCAACAATTATCAACCAAAGAATGTCCTAAGTTGAGCTTATAGTGACGTGGCAGCAAGCAATGGTTCCTCACGTTTTTTTTTTTTTTTGTA
This sequence comes from Capsicum baccatum var. pendulum, assembly GCA_030864225.1. Taxonomy (NCBI): domain Eukaryota; kingdom Viridiplantae; phylum Streptophyta; class Magnoliopsida; order Solanales; family Solanaceae; genus Capsicum; species Capsicum baccatum. The sequence continues at coordinate 28,134,314 of CM061551.1, read as the reverse complement.
TTAATATCCACACAAATTGGTTATAGTTTGAAAAGTGTTTGGTGGGAAAAACGAAAATCTTGTAGTCTTTCACTCTTTTTCAAACTCAAGAAAGTGGAGTTTGGTTTACAATTCCCACAAAGCAAGGCTCCTTGAAGTTAGAAAAAAAAAATGATGGGCAAGACAACAAGTGATGGGTGCAAGTCTTTCACAACAACTTAAGTGATGGGCAAGACAACAAGTGATGGGTGCAAGTCTTTTTTTTTTTTATAACAACTTTAAAAGCTTGTCTTACAACTTGAGCACACAACAATATGAACAAGATGAACAAGTTCAAAAGATGAACACCTCACAAACTTCAGTAACTTCTTTAGCACATAAACATACACCCACCGATTTTTTTTTTTTTTTTTTTTTGTCATCAACAACATGCAACCTTCGGCCACTTCAAGTCACCACACAATGTTCAAGTTTTCAAGCTCAACTTTCGGATCTAGACACCTTAATGTTGGTGAGAAAGAAGCCAACACTAGAAACTCACTAAACAAGCAAAATAACACCTAGATCAAAACATGCAACATCATTCTCGGATTCAACTTTCTAATGGACAGATTTTTCAGAAAGTTTTCTTGGTGTAGTTTTGTTCAAGCCGAGAACTACTAGCCCAAGATGGGTTATGTTGGAACACAACCGGTCTTGCTTTGATACCAAATGATACAAGATCAAACCAACGACAACAATATCACCAAAGGAGTCTCGGATTTTAGTTTAACAACACAAAATCAGCAAGTTTCAGTTTCTGTTTCAGCAACAACCCGAGAGCAATAAACTGTTTTTGTTTAGTTTTCTGTTTTTCAGCAACAACAAGAAGAACAACAAGATGGATACAAATGCTAGTGAATCGAAAAGAGCCCCACACGGCTTCACTAGACTTGAAGATAACAAAATTAGTAACAACAACAAGATAATGAAAGATAGATAACTTGACATAAAACATTCAAGAAAACTAAGAACCCTACTTCAAGAGAAGGACCCGAAATCTGCTGAATGTAAACACCAAGTTCTTACGAGGACCAAGAGGTACTTAACAACCTCAAAACCCTTGTTTCTAGCCAATGATACAACCCAAGTATCCCTCTACTTGTGAGGAGATAGTGGCGGCTCTCTAGAGTGAAATAGAGAGAAAAATGTTTAGTGTTTTAGGTTACAACCTTCAGATTTCAAAAACTGCTGAATAACTCTCTAACATGGTCTATTTATACTACAAACAAAAGGGCTAAAAGGCCCATCCGCCCCTTGCCTATTGGGCCAGCCTTGGAGGCTAGTTTATTGCCCATTAAGACCCCTTCTTCACACATAAAAGGCCCATCCGCCCCTTGCCTTTTGGGCCAGCCTTGGAGACTAGTTTATGGCCCATTAAGACCCCTCTTCACACATAAAAAGGTTCAGGTCCTTGGCTGGTTCAATCACCAACTCACACAAGGCCATTTGCATGAACAAAGCTTGGAGTTTTTGTAATTCCCGAGATCGGCTTCGTGTGAAGGGTCGTGTACTTGTGGAGGCTGCCCCAACCGTATCATGTATCATCTAGGTGCGGCCATGGTGTGTAAATACACCATGGTAATGCCCAAAATGCCCTTAGTTAAGGCCCAAAACCGTGAGTCCTCACTCTTAAATGCTCCAAGCAATCTTCCATACGCGAGATGGCTTTGAGTTACGCTCAAAACGGGTCCTCCATGCATGTTCTTGTATTATCGAGGTGACCAATTCTTGAGCCTCTATGTGTTGGCCTCCAAAGATGTCACCGAAAGATAAGATGGCCATTTGTCCCGTATCACGGTAGCTTCTCAATAACCTCTATTTTTGCTCGATCAACCTCTATTCATCTTTCAGAGATTTTGTGCCCAAGAACGATTCCTTCTTTTACCATGAAGTGGCACTTCTCCCAATTTAGCACAAGGTTGAATTCTACACATCTTTGTAAAGCCATGCTTAGGTTCGCCAAGCACGCCTCAAAAGACTCACCAACAACTGAAAAATTGTTCATGAATACCTCCAAAGTGTCTTCAACCATCTCAGAAAAAATAGACATCATACAGCGTTGAAAGGTGGCTGGTGCGTTACATAACCCGAATGGCATACGTTTGAAGGCAAACGTACCATATGGGCATGTAAACGTTGTCTTCTCTTGGTTTTCGGGGGCAATACAAATCTGGTTGTATCCTGAATAACCGTCCAAGAAACAAAACCATCCTTTCCCCGCTAATCGATCCATCATTTGGTCCATGAATGGCATTGGGAAGTGATCTTTGAGTGTCCAAGAATTCACCTTTCGGTAGTCCATGCATACTCTCCATCCAGTGATGGGTCTGAGTGGAATAAGCTCATTCTTAGCATTCGCGACCACCGTCATGCCTCCTTTCTTGGGAACACATTGTACCGGGCTTACCTATGTACTATCAGAGATTAGATATACAACTCCTGCGTCTAACCACTTGATAATTTCTTTCTTCACCACTTCTTGCATAGGTGGGTTTAGACGTCTTTGATGCTCAATGGTGGGTGTGCAATTTTCTTGAAGCTGAATTTTATTTGTACAAATCCCTGGTGGAATACCAATAATATCTACAATGGTCCATCCAATGGCTCGTATATACTTGCGTAGAATAGCAATAAGAGCTGCAACTTGTTGCTCACCCAAATCGGCTGCCACAATAACTGGAAGTGTGTTTCCGCTTCCTAAGAATGCGTACTTTAAATGACTTAACAGCTCCTTCAAATCTAACGTGGGTGGCTCTTCAATAGATGGCTTAGCTGGTGGTGTGGGTCGATTCTTGAGATCAAGGTCCAGCTTCTTGGGAGCATAGCGATATGTCCCTAATCCTGATAGAGCACAACCGCTAAAGGGTCATCAATAATTTGCTCTTCTTCAAGTAATTCTTTCTCATCATCAAAGAAAACATCAGCCACCGAAAATACACTTAGATCTTTGGGCTGCTTCATTGATTTGCACACATCAAAGCGAACCATTTCGTCATTTATTCGGAATGAAAGCTCATTAGCTCTCAAATCAATAAGCACACTTTCTGTAGCAAGGAAAGGGCGCCCCAAGATTATGGGAACTTCTGAGTCTGTCTCACAATCCAAAATAACAAAGTCTGCCAGAAAGATGAATGAAGAAACCTTTACCAATACATCACATAGAATACCAACAGGTTGTTTTATCGACCTATCCGCCATGACAAGCCTCATGTTGGTTGGAGTAGGATCACCCAACCCCAACTTCTGGTAGATTAATGATGGCATCAAATTGATGCTGGCTCCTAAGTCACATAATGCTTTGGCAAAATTCTAAGATCCAACGGTGCAAGGAATAGTGAATCTCCGGGGTCTGCCTTCTTCTGAACTATCGTTCGGGTAGCGATTGCGCTGCAATGATGAACATCTTCTTTCAACTCATAACTTGCTGCCTGCTTCTTTGTTAAAAGATCCTTCATAAATTTCGTATACCCAGGCATTTGTTCAAGTGCCTCCACTAATGGAACATTAATGGTCAGCTGCTTTAACATAGTCATGAATTTGCTGAACTTTGTGTCATCCGCCACCTTCTTCAATCTTTGGGGAAAAGGTGGTGGTGGGTATGGAAGTGTTCTCTCCATGGCTTTCTTCTCCTCTTGCTTCCGTTTTTCCACTTTTTTAGGCTGCACGTCGCTGGGTGTGACGTCCTTGACGTCTTCCGCGGACTCTTCTCCTATTGCATTGTCATCCAAGTCCGTGGCTTCATCAACCTCTTGCTTGCCTTTTGCTGAAGTTTCCATCACCTTACCACTTTTGGTAGTGATGGCCATGCATGACCCATCATTTCTTGGGTTTTGCACAGTATCGCTAGGTAAGGTGCCAGCCTTTCTTTGATTGAGTGCTGCTGAAAGTTGGCTCAATTGCTGCTCTATTTGCTTGATTGAAGTGGAATAAGAATCAACTAATTGTTTCATGGAGGACAAATCATTAATTACCTCCGTAACTCCCGCACTCGTTGCTTCCACTCCTTTCAATAATTTAGCCATCATGTCTTCCATACTTCCAGAATTAGATGTGGTGGTGTCACGTCTACCAGGGGGAACGTACAAACCACTCTTTTCATTCTTGCTCTTACAACTACCTTGGTCTTTGTTTCCAGATTTATCATAATAGTTCCGACCTTGGTTTCCTTGGGTATTCCCACGGAAACCCCCCTGATTGTTCAAGTAGTTGGCCTCCTCTTCCGAATCAGATTCGTCTCTTTCTTTTGACGTAATAGCTTTCACTTTTTCGGTCTTCCTGATAATAAATGCTTTGTAAGAAGATCCATTTGTGTTTTCATATGTGCCATATCTTGATCACGTTCTTCTTCTCTTCTTCTTTGGTCTGCAGTCATGCCAATAGATAAGAGAAGCTACCATGATAGGCCATTGCTATCCCTTTGGGAATTAGCATATCGCCCTTTTTGTCGCTACTTCCTGTGGAGGAAGCTTCTTCTAGAAGCTGCAACACTTCTTCTTCATTAGCGTCTTGGATTTCCATGTCTACTAAAGCCTTTTTCAATTTCTCTTTGAGTGCCTTCTGTGAGGCGCTGATGGAAGATGCAGTGGTTTTTCCCTTGTCAGGAGTTTTTGGAGATGTTGCCTTGGGGGTCCAACCTTTAACCTTTATCTCTTTGGATAAATATTTAATTCTGTCTTGCTCTCCTTTGGCAAAATTCTAGGAGATAATGTAAGAAACTCTCTTCTTAATGAAGAATTTGCACATTTGGATGTGTTCCGGGAGAGTTACACATCCTTCTTTTGAACAGAAATTGGTAAACCGATTAAGGAATTGTTGGGGAAGGATTTCTTTAACTCCTCCAAAATATATCCACCATTCGTAAAACCATCTTGGTATAATGGCATCTACCATGGCGGGGCAATATTTAACGAACCAAGTATGTCCTGGACGAACATATAAAAAATTGAACCAAGCAGACTTATAGTCATACCAATTGTAGGTTTGTGGACGATGTGGCATGGATAAAGCAATGGGGGTGTGCAGATGATCTGCAAACCAGTTGAATGGGGTTAATACCCTTTTAATAGTGAACCTAGAATAGTCAATATACTCTGGATTCCTTTCGTTCATTGAATGCTCAACTTCGATGGAGTCAGATCCACTAAGATGGCTTTGTAATATCATCTTGTTTATAGTGGATTTTCTGTATCCACAAAATTCTTATCATTGTAGACCGGCTTAATGAGCTGGTCTAGAGGATATCCCTCATACTCTTTGCCCAAAGCAATAATAGGCATCACTTGAGTGGTGATGAATTTGAACTCTTTCCTGGTAGGCGTTGGTTTTGTTGTTTTAACTGCTGAAGGGTCGACGGCTTGAGCAAAGGTCTCGGGGGCCTTCATAGCATAACTCTAGTTTGTTTGAACAGATGAACTAGCTGATTGCCCTTTGTCAAAGGGTTTATTTGTCTTTAGATCTACCAATTTGGTTGGCATTGGAGGTGGGAGCTTTGGAAATTCTGCCAAAGCTGAATATCTATTTTGAAGCAGAGATTGTAGCTCCGCCTTGAGTGCAGGCCTCTGAGGGATTAATGGTCTTAATGGGTTTGCTGAAGCTGAGGGAGGATCAAACGGTCTTGCCATTCTGAGTTGTTCCTGTTTGTTGTTTACTGGGACTTTCCCCAGCGTTGTAGGTCTCATGGTGGCCCTGTAAAAATTCTCTTATTAGAAAATCGGGGAGGGAATTATTTTCTCCTTTGATAAATTCGATTTGAAAATCAAAGCTAGTTAGGAGAGCTTGCCATCTAGAAAATATTTGTTTTGAAACCAAATTTTTTACATCCTTTTGCAAAATTTCTTTAGCTGATTTACAATCAACTCGTAGTAAAAATTCCTTGTTTACAAGATCGTCTTGAAATTTTGTGATACATAGACTATAGATAAAACTTCCTTTTTAACAGTGTTGTAGTTCTTTTGAGCTGAGTTCCATACCCCGGACGTAAACCTGACTAATTGTTCAGGAGAATTATCATCAACCTTTTGTTTTAAGATACCCCCATACCCTATATCTGAAGCATCTGTTTCAACTATCATGAAGGCTTCAGGGTTTGGAATTCCTAAGCAAGGAAGGTTTTTAACCAAGGTTTTGACTTTAATGACCGCATTGGTTTAATCAGAACTCCAAGGAACAGGGGTCTTATTGAGTCTTTTATAAAGAGGTTCATAGACCTGTCTAATATTAGGAATGAAATCTGCAACATATTAAGGCTTCCTAAGAACCTCTGAAGCTGGGTCTTATCAGTGATTTCATTAGGAAATTTGGAGGAGAACTCAATGGCTCTACAAATAGGTTTATAACTACCTTGGTAAAGATCATGCCCTAAGAATCTTATGGACGTTTGAAAAAGTTTCATTTTTTTAGCACTAATGACTAAACCATTAAATTTAACAATCTTAAAGAAAGTATTTAGATGTTTAAAGTGAGAATCAATGTTTTCAGAGAAAATAAGCACATCATCAATGTAAACAATCGACATATAAGTATAAGGATTGAAAATATTATTCATGATGTTTTGAAACTCTGAGGGAGTGTTTTTAAGGCCATATGGTAAGACATTCCATTCATAGTGTCCAAAAGGGACGTTGAAGGTTGTCTTATATTTATCCTTTTTGGCAATTTGAATTTGCCAGAATCCTGACTTCATATCAAATTTACTGTAAAGGTTGGCTTTGAAAGTCCTTTTTAGAATATCCCTTTTGTTAGGAATCGGGTGCCTGATCCATTTCAAAATCGCATTCAAAGGCTTGTAATTTATTACAAGCCGGGGAGTTTCGCGTTCCTTTTCTGCACTGTTGTTGACATAAAAGGCAGAGCAACTCCATGGCGAATTAGAGGTCCTGACAATACCATTTGTTATGAGATGGTCAATTTCCTTTTTGCAAATTTCCATCATTTCTTGGTTCATTTGGATGGGTCTGGCTTTTGTAGGAATGTTTTGTTCATTAAAACCAAAAACATAAGGAAGTTCTACTAAATGTCTTTTCCGTTCCCAAAAGGCATTAGGGAATTCAGAACAAATTTCGTCTTCGAACTTCTTTTGGAGAGTAGTAATTTTAGTAACCATCTTCGGGGTTTTCAGGGTGTGCTCAATTTGTTTGAGCTGAATATCTTGCTTAAGAAAATAGATATGAGAAGAAAGTCTGTTAATTTTAAAAATTGTTCGTTCTTTAATAAGGTTGCCTTCTTCTTGCGAGAGGGGCCTTAATAAAGGGAAGAACAAATCCTGGTTTAAAAGAGTTGTACGAATACCGTCATAGTCACTCCAATAAGGTCGAATTTGGTTTACGAAAGGTATTCCTAAGATGATATCTTCTGTGATATCTTTGGTGATGACGAAGTCGTTAACAAGGCAAATGCCATTATTGCAGACATAAGCTTTAGAAAGCTGATAATGGATTTTCATCTTTTCCCCCATGGCAGAGTAAAGACGAGAGGTACTTTTCTGGAGGTATTTGGTAGTGACTAGGCCTTTAACGATACATTTACTATCTGCACATGTATCAAAGAGTGCCACTCTATTAAGAACAAAGTCTTTATTTATAACAATTTTTATGACAATGTGTTCACTATAAGCTTTTATGGCCGTAACAACTTTGCCGGATGTGGAGGGAGAATCGGAGCCAAGAAAGGAATTAGGCTCTGGTTCTCGGAGATGATCATTTGGGATGATCGGGGAGGCTTTAGGAGAGTCTGGCGGAGAAACTTGCTCCGGGAGAGATACATTTTTTAGGACTTGATCCGTAAGAACGTTAAGTTCTACTTGGTCAAGTCTAATTTTGAGATTTCTGATCTCTCCTTTTAGGGTAGATATTTATCCCTTGAGATCAGCAATAGAAGGTTTAGCAGGTCTATCGAATCTAGACATAACCTATTTCATGCTAAAAGGCTGAATAATGGGTTTGGGGGGCTTTTCTTCGTGAGAAAGCATCAGTCGTTTGAGTTCTAGAAGATATTTATTTCTAGCCTCATCATCCTGGATGTGTTCTATAATGTCAAACAGGATTTCTTTAGGATTTCCTAAGATGACATTAACAGTTTTTCTGGTGCAAGTACAGAAAGTACCGTTACAGGCGCATTCTTAACCTGACTGAGATTGATCAGACTCATAAGCGGCGTTGATGAATTCTTCGTTGCTGTAGTCATTAAAAGAGGCATAAGAGTCAGAGGACTCAGAAGACTCAGGTGAATCTTCCATTATAGAGAATAATTTTTCCCTTGCTTCTTCGAAGAGATCTAATAGGTTTATTTTCTTCTTCTTGTTTGACTCGCAATCTTTCGCCCTATGGCCCGTCTTGCCACAAGTCCAACAAGTATCTTTGTTCTTGGAGGTTTTCCGTCTAGTTTTTCTACTAGGCTTATAAGACTCCTTTCTGAAGGACTTTTTGCTAGGAGTGGTTCTTTTGTAAGACCTGGAGGACTTCTTCCTATGCTTTTTGCTAAGGGATAGTTTGGTGAAACCATAGTCTTGGCAGAAGGTTCCTAGCACATATTTGGAAGTGCTATCCTTCTTGAGTTGTTTCTTTAGCTTAAGGTCTGTGCAGAGATCTATCCCTACTGTAGTGATGAAACTTATCCAATCGCCATAGGTTAGGATTGCGTAAGGGATATTTCCTTTAAATCTATCTTTAATTTTGGTTCTAACCTTTTCTGCGAACAGAGGAGGGAAACCACTGATGAATCGTTCCTTCCAAAAATCGTTGTTGCAATCAAGTATGATCATGACTTTTACTAAAAAGGTATCCATGTACCACTTAAAGTCTGCTAGATCTTTGCAGGTGAGATTGTTGAGGATTTCTAAGCTCCTATCTTGAAATAATTTAGGTTCTCCTATAAAATGTCTCGCTATATGGTATAGGAGAGTGGCACAAGCGTCTTTTTTTACGACTTGCTCAAAAACTTCTTGGCTATTTTCATTTTTGACAACCGTCTCCATGGCTGTGGCATCATAGATAAGGTTTTTAATGTCCTCAGTGAAATAGTTGTCCCACCAGTGTTTTATCATACCAGTGAAGCCTGATACGATCATGGTAGCTGCTTCTTTATCAGTAGCTCCTCTAATCTTATAGGCCGTGATGGATACACCCGTTTCATGGAGTTTGTTGTAGATTTGGTGTTGAGCCAAACCGTCAACATTCCATTCAGTTATTCCTCTACCATCATGGTTGAAAGTATAGAGGTAAGGATTTTCTTCAAACTGGACGTCTGGAGGAGAAGGTCATTTGTAGTAATTTTTCTTAGAAGAAAAACATTCACTGGTGAGCTTGGAAAGGGAATTCTTTTGGTTGATGGATTCTCCTTTCTCAGAGATTTTAAACTTGGAAAGTTTTTCATTGATTTGTTCCAAGAATTTTCCCAAGACTTTGAAATCATCGCTTAGATTAGGGAATTTGTCCTTTTGAAACTCAGGGATTTTAAAGATAGGGTTGGTAATAGGGCTAGGTTAAGAGTTCCCTTTTCAGTAGTGGGAGGACTAAAAGGAAGCGCTGAGCTCTTAGTTTCTCCTATTTGCTGGGAGATAGTGTGGAGGACCTGATTAGTATAATTGTTTTGTTCAATTTTCCTATCTAGGTCTCTGTTGATGGGGTTTGATTGAGGCCTGTCATGCTTCTTCTTGAAAGGGAAAGCATTGAGGATTTCATTAGAATGAGGGATTTTTATCCCTTCGAGAGGAGGAGTAACTGATTCAACAACCTTGTTCCCCTGCGTATACCACTTATTAATAATGACATTAAGGGATTCATTTTGGTTTTCAATTCTTCCAGTGAATTCAAACCAGCTAAAGAATTATATGTCGCATCGGAGTCTTTTCATATCGTCTATCCATAGCCGACCAAACTCCCTTTGTTGCTCTTTGGAATAGGTACTGTTGTACCATTTCCTTTTTATTACGTCCTTTGGGAGGTACCAGCGGACTTTGAGAGCTTTAAGGTCAGGTATATATTCCTCATCGGATTTAATGACGAGTAAGCTCGGGTCTGTCCTAATTTTTTGGCGGGATATAGTAGGAGGGGGTTCCATATCCGAGGCTGTAGGGCTGCCTGGATCATAAGGATTCTTAGTTTCTAGGGACTCATGGACCCTGGTGTGTTGTTGATAATAGACTTTCGGGACAGGACCAGAGAAGTCGACTCCTCTTATCTTGCCCTTGTCATTGCTATTATCATTTTCTTCACTTCTCTCCTGGGTTTTTTAGGTGGAAGCTCTGTTCGAGACAGATCTTCGAAATGAAGAATTCCGAGAGGTCTCAAAACCTAAGAATTTAAGATCGATAGATCCATCAGGGTGTTGAATAACCCTTTCTATTTGTGATTTTTCCGGATAGGTACGGAGAGGCTGGGTGATGGAATCAAAGTGCCATTCATTGCTATGGATGACTTCATCCCAGAACAAAGCTTTGGGAACAAAGACATTTCTTCTATCTTTATTTGCCTCCATGAGGGTAGTGACACCCCTAGGGCTTGTGAATCTAGCTTTGGGGGCTAGAGTTGTACCCATTAGTCTATAATATACTCTGTATATTATTGCTATTTCTCTAGTATTATCCTTACTATTCATGTTTTTTGTATTAACATTAAGAGTTAAAACATCCATGATGTTAGGATCATTAATATCTACTGATAAATTAGGGTAGCAATTAAAGTATACCGGGCCGTCGGCTAGGTTACTTTGGATAACCCCTAAGAGAGAATCGTCAAAGTTTAATAGACGGGAATCTCTTAGGATAGCACAAACAGGGATGTCTAGACCCTGTCTAAAGAGTGGCTTAATGGCCACTTGAACAAGTCCAATATGCAGGTAATTAAACTGATTTTTAAATCGGTTTATATCAAGCTCATTTAAAAGTTGAATAATTTCTAAAGAATTATTAATGGCAACAGTGGACTCAGAGGTCTTTATATTATGTTTCTTTAAAAAGCTAAATTTACCGACTTGATAAATCGTACTAAAAGACTCTTCTGGAATACTCCAGTTTTGAAGATTATTTTCAATATTAGAAATCGGAGTTGCTTGAGAAGATAAGTTAATAGTATTTTTAGTATGAATGTTGGAATTCATTTTGAGAAAATACTGTCTAGAGACTGACTGGGAAAGCAGATATTTTTCACATAAGCAAGCATAAAACAATTATCAACTATGATTCAACCTATGACAAATTATAACAATACATCTATGGCTTATGGGATCTAACAAGTCTTGGCTTTATAACATACTTCTCTTAGTGTTATCTTAGTGACGGGACTACCAACAGGGTCGAATGCTTACCTCAGCGGAGACCACACTTTCAGGCTGACCAACGTTAAGACCGAAAATTAATCGGTTCCTTCAAACACTCAGAGAAAAGATGAATACCCCATACTTTAAAGTAAACCCCATTATAAGACATGATATATTAAAATAATTTATTATAAGTATTATCATAGATGATTAGAGTAATATGCAATCTTATATGAAAATAGCTTCCCATGCTCTAGACAAATTATTTATTTAGTTGCTCATGATAAATAAACAATCTGCCAACATCGCTCTGATACCAAAAAACGAATCTTGAGAATTATTTGAAAATAATCTTCAAAAGTGGAGTATTCCAGAAGAGTCTTTTAGTACGATTTATCAAGTCGGTAAATTTAGCTTTTTAAAGAAACATAATATAAAGACCTCTGAGTCCACTGTTGCCATTAATAATTCTTTATAACATCTAACAGGGTGTACTAGTGGTCAATAAAATGAGTTAAAATCATAGGAGACCAGAGTTTAGATCTCGATGAAGATAAGAAATATTAGGTAACTTCTTGCCATCTGCCTAAGTCTTGACGCGCAGAGTTATCTGATGCTTGTACTGGTGGAAGGTAGTGGGTATTTAGTAGGTTGGTTGAGTTGTGTATAAGTTAAACTGAGATCACTAATATATTTACATTTATAGAATATTCTATAGTGAATCAAAAAAACTTTTGGTATTGGGAGTTATACCAAAGTTGGGTCAAAATTAGGCCATGAATGACTAATCTGTATTGTTAGTTAATAACTTATAATATGGCTTTTATAACACTAGGTATGTTGTTGTTGTTGAGCCTCAACTACTATTTTGTCTTTTGAAAAGTTTCAGTTTTCTTTTTTTAAAATAGTTTTGAAGTTTCTGAACATAACTCCACATGATGTTAATGTAAATATATGACTGAGGCCTAATATTTTATCAAAAAAATACAAAATTTTTGTTGTTCTATGATGTAATTAACTAGCTGAAATCTAATATCATTGTTTTAAGGGGATGATGTTGCAATGACACATATTATTGCATTTAATAGTTTTCTTTTGAGAAAATCTTGTAAGTTGGAAATACTTTTTATGCAGGGGCTTGTTAGCTAGTAAGATGTATGAAACTGCAAAAGGGGTTGCGACTAATCTGATTTCTCTGGTAGATTATTTGGTTATGTTCTTAATGGTGCACGACCATATTACAGTAACAGAAGGAAAACATCTTTTCCTTTTTCTTTTGGTGGATGAGGGTGGGGGGTGTAAGTGACCTTCTTGAGTATTTGTTGGAAGCTGTAGTGGACTGACTATATAAAATATTGCTAAAGGTGAAAAGAGTGCCTAGTTTCGATTACTTTCTTTTATCACGCTGTGCAAATTTTTAGTGTATCTTGTGTAGTTGTGATTCACATATCCAATCATCCTCTTGTCCTAGCTATGAAGATTGTTGACATATACAATCGAATGGGCGATTTAGATTTGGTTGGAAGATGTCTTCCTACTTTGCTCAAAGAGCGTCACTTTTGGAATTCAAGTACTATCTTGTTTCTTTTGGGCTGCCTATTAAATTGGATGTTCTTTTCTTTTAATTTGTTGGCTATATTAAATATATACTATGCTTTCAATAGTAGGTCTACTCAAAAACCTTCACTTATCTATTATTTTAAATTTTTTTTGTTCAAGGAATACATAAAGTGACTATTCAAGATGACCAGGGATCTGTAACACCTCAAAAATGGGTCCCGAAATGTCACACGATGCTCAAGACTACAAGTAGCCATAAGATAACCCTATAAGCCTTCTGCTAAATCTAAATCCCATAACAGAGGAAATATAGATATTTCATCAAAACTAGAATGCGGAAATCTGTCTGAGCTAAGCTAAAATAATCTAAATTTAATATTTGAAAATACTAGACTAAAGAGTCTGAAAAATAAATACAAGAAATTTGAATCATATCTAGCAGTCTGACAAGCCTCTACTACTAATAACTAGAGAGTCACTGGGACAAACCCCCAGCTAACCCAAATTGTCTGAAAATACTGAATCATCTATACTAATAAGATGAAAAACTGAATAACTGAATAACTGGGTCCCAGAACTATGAGGAATTACCAACTGTTGGGATGTGATGGAGATGCTCAAAATCACTCAAGCTGCAGAAACTGAGCATTTGAATCTACATTATGAGACATTGTAGCACATAGACATATATGTGGATCAGTATTTCTAGATTGTACTGAGTATATGGGGGTGAATGCATAAGTAAATCAATAACTCAATAGTACTATAAATTTGTAAAAGAATGCTTGACAAATGTAGATGACTCACATAAGCTAGAATATCTGAAAACTAAAAATCATAATTCATCAATAGCAAAACATACGACATAAATCTAGTAAGTCATAACATTTAGTTTCTAAAATTTGTACTAGTATTCTGGCTTTAAATCATGTTGTCTAAGTGTAGAAGGATTCACTTCTATATCTGTAAACGAAAATCTAAAATCTCATAGCTAATATCTTTTCTAAAACAATATCTGAATAAAGTTGTGAGCCTTTACACTTGGTTTCTAAAAGCTTTTCTATTAGGATTATTTTTTTCTGAAATATGTAGGTTTTAGTCTGTAGGAAGGTTCTTCTAATCGACATCACTATGTAACACCCCGAATCTACACCCCAGATGTCACATAGTGCTTGCGACCCCGAAGGACCACAAGCTAACCCATGACTGGTACCTGTTGTCATCACTAATTAAAAATAATGAAATAAGTATAGAAATTAGGCTGAATCTTCCATAAGGTTCATAACTGAAATTAGATACTGAATACTAATAAATAAGTATTAAAAACTGAACATCTATCTGAAATAATCTGGTTTGAAAGCCTCCAACTATCTGAAGATGGAGTTGATGGGACAAGTCCCCAACTAACTCCGACAACTAAAGAATAAATTGAAATACTGAATAATGACTATGTCCTCGAACTATGAGGACTCACCACTAAATCTTCTGCTGATAATGTGGGCTGCTAAGCCCGTGCGTCTGAACCTATGATATAAGACATCATAGCGCAAAAGAAAGGTATGCGTCTATACTTTGAATGTTTTGGTATATGCTAGGTGAGGTAAGGCAAGGCTAAATGCATGGGTAAATATGCATGAACTATAACTGATTGAATAATATGAATATAACTGAATGAGAGTACATGTATATCTGAAACTGTTGTAAATACTGATTATGCAATTCTATGAAAAATACTATGAATACTGTAACTGATATCACATTAACACTGGATAATGAGTTCTAAAAATTGAAGGATTGATATTTGAGTTTACATATACTGTATCACTGTTAACTGAGTAACTATTTTTGACAGTCCTGATTCTATGAAACTGAACTGAGTTTTGTACTGAGTTGTGTAACTGTGTATGATAGTCCTGGTTTTATAAAATTGAACTGAAATCTATAGTGAGACTGAAACTAAAACTGTGGGAGGTAACCATCTAACCAACATGTCCCTATCTGAACTGGTTGGGATTCAACCTGTAACACCAGCTAGAAGGGTCTCAGTATCTGCCACAAGTTAAGACAAGTGTTGAGTCGCCCTCATTTGGAAAGTGCTCTTAATGAGAATGGTGGTACCCTTAATTAGCAGGTAAAACACCTCATCAACCCTCAACTGGAAGGTTGATGTCTCAACTTACACTGCTACATAGTTCTGAAATGCAAAGACTGCTTCTAAGGGTCATATCCTCTACTGGCAGGTGAGACCCCATCCTTGGGTTCACTCAGTACTGAATCCTACTCCTAACTTAATAGACCCTGAACCAATTTCTACACTGTACTAGGCTTGACTGAACTATTACTGATTGATTTAACTGGCTGAACTAGACTGAGTTCATTGAGTTCTACTATTTGACTGAATACACTGAGTTCTATAACTGACTGAGTACTACTACATATAATATCATAGAGACTATTATGAAGCTACTATAATTCTAGTAAGCAGCTAGATTTTGGGTATCGAATACCCTCAGGAATCGATTGCATAGATAGTAAAAACATAACACAATCTTGAAGATATGATAACTAGTCACTTTGTCACAATTCATTCATTGAGGCATTTTAGCTAACACTTGCATGGCATGAACTTTTACACATGCTAACATGGTATAATTGCACGACTCAACTCACATGAATATTTTATCAAACACTTGGGGACATAATTTATGCACATAACTATAATACAACATGCAAGCATCATGACCACAATCCCAACTCACAAATTCAAGGGTTTTTAACATGAAACCATATAACAACACACACATGCTATTTATTTCTCATGAAACTTGTAATTAATCATGGATTATAACCCAACTAACATCATAATCATGAATACAATTTAATTCAACATGAAATTCATGAAATTAATCATCTTGAAATTTAAAAAAGGTTCTTGAACTCCAAGGGTGGAAGGAAATCCTTGGATAAACACCTAACATACCTTGGTAAGTAAATTCGTGAAGATTGATGGTGTGTTCTTGAATATTGGACTTAAATTTGAATGTCTTAAGGTTTGCTCTTGAGTAAATTTAAGAGAGAATGAGAGATTTTGCCTTTATAGTAGGTCAATCTCGTGTTTTTGGGGCTGATTAAGGGTAGGAAAATGACCCAAATACCCCTCTAGAAGCAGAGTTTTAATGACTGAGAACGTACCCAGTGATGCTTTGAGCGACACACCGGATCGATGGCATCAATGTGATGACCAGCGGGCAGCATCGAGTTCACGTTGGTTTACTAGAATTGTACTGAAAGTTGGGGAATATTACCCATCGACATGATGGGTGATGAGATGCATGGACCTACTATTTTGGTTACCTCAATATGATTCAAACGGGGTCTAAAAATTTGAAACATACCCAAATTAACCTATTGTCACACCTGATCATGATTCAATCCACCAATAGATATTTTACGGTCATAAGAGTCATAAAATAAGATCGCCAAATTATGAATGCTAAAATAATTCTAGGTATAAACACTTAGCTGAAATTTCTAAGTCTGAGACCTCTTTTTAAGCCTTAACAGACTGAGTTGATCTTAAGATTTTGTAGGGTCTTACATATTATTTAAGCTATTATAGTGTCCAATGTCTAGTTACCCAATGGGAAAACGTCACGTTAGGGAGAGATGTCATACTCTTTCCAAGGAGTATAACCTAATCTATAACTGTCATCCATATAGAAATGGAAATAATCTAATAATTTAAATCTATGTTTGCTCGTAGTTCTAGGGCATGTGAACATACCAAACTCGGTGCTAAATACTACTCCCTTTAATATGTATGCTCATTCTATAGGAAATCCACTTTACAACTAGTATAATGGTTTATAACGAAAACCAATTGTATATCTGTTAATTTAAACTGTAACTGAAACTGTAAAGTGGATTCCATGACCAAGCTGAGATCAAAAGATCAAATCTTTATTAAAAATTTGAAAATAACTAGTCATGGGATGCTTAAAGTATAGTCATTCTTGAAAAATCAACATTCAAACTAGGGCTTAGTAACCCATGTATCAAATTCATGTCAAATCATAATAAAGTTTGTGCTTAGTAATAAAAGCATTGAAATTTAGTTCTAAATATGGAAATTTATATCATACGCTTGAGAATACGAAAATAGCTATGCAATTCATCATCTAAATCACTTAAAATCTCATAATCTTCAAATAGCAATATTTGGGTATGAACCCTAAATTGAAATTCATGGGTAATCGTACAGAATTATGTAACTTTGTAATTAAATACTAGTTTTGGGCACAAGGATGAAAGAATTATCCTTGTTGAAAATTCCACATACCTTAATTGATGACTAGATGAAGAAACTTCAACTTGAATTCCTATTTGTGCACTTGAAGATTGATTCTTGAATATTCTTGAATTGGGAATCCTTTATTTTGAGTTATCTTGGAAAAAGAATGGTGGAATTTTAATTTCTTGGGGATTAAGATTTGATGTTCTAGGATTTCTTTGAGAGAAAGTTGATGAAAAGTGAGCATATTAGGCTTAGAATAGGATTAATCATCTGTTATTCACGATTTGGGGCTTGGGGAAATGACTAAATTGCACTTTAAAAATTTAACTCAGAACCAGAAGTCCTAATTTCTGGCCCTAACGTGACGTGCCGCTATCACGTGGCTTATGGGAAAAAAGTACAATCGCCATTTTGGGCACTGGCGTGATACGACATAATCACGATGCATCACTGGAAAAGGATGAGTGCCATTTTGCACTACACCGTGATGCGGTGTTTGTCTAATTGGGATTTCTGACACGATACAGGATAATCACGGTGAGCTACTTGAATGAGACTAATAGGAATTGAAGCTTCACCGTGACGCGGGCTAATCCCAGTGCTTCACTAGAATTGGACAAATGCAAATTTGTTCTTCTTTGTGATGCGGTGCTTATCACGGTGTTCTTCTGCTTTTACTAAAATACCATAACTTCTCAACCGAGTATCAGATTGAAGCAAAATTGGTATCATTGGAAAGCTGATTCAATTATCTACATATTGGGGGAGGGGTTCTAGAGATGAAAAATTTTATACACATCAAGAGTTTTATGCATTTGAAGTTAACCCTTGACATACTAAGAGCTAAATTGAGCTAAGAAAAGTATGGGGCATTACAATATCTCCCCTTTGGGAACATTCGTCCTTGGATAAGACTAATTATACTGAAGATACTAAGGAACTGAGGCTATATGCTGGTATGCACAACTGAAACAAACTGCATGACTGAATTTAAAACATACTGAAAAATTAAACTAATCTATGAGTACACGAATTTACATGAAGATAACTATATAGCTGAATCTGAGATTGGAAAAGAACTGAATTTAGGAGGACTATTACCTTCACCTGAATCTGAGCTTGCGGAGAAGAGGTGAGGATATTTGGTATGCATGCATGCTTCTGCTACCCAAGTAGCACCCTCAGCGGACTGATTTTGCTATAGAACTTTGACCAAGGGAACTTCTTTGTTCCTTAGTCTATGGATCTGATGATCACGAATATCTACTAGAACTTATTCGTATGAAAGGCTATTCTGAATATCTCTGCTTTCTAGAGGGACTACAATAGTTGAATCATCCATGCACTTCTTCAATAAGGACACATAGAACACTAGGTAAGATGATGACAAGTCTACAGGTAGCTCAAGCTCATACACTACCTTCCCCATACGACTCAAAATTCTGTAGGGGCCTACATACCGGGGACTAAGCTCCCCTTTTTGCCAAACCTCTTAACCCTTTTCATGGGTGAAACCTTCAAATACATAAGATCATCTACTTCAAACTCAAGATCTCTCGTTCTCACGTCTGCATAAGATTTCTGTCGTCTCTGAGCTGCTTTCAATCTCTCTCGAATTAACTGAACTTTCTCCATGGCTTCAAACACCATTTCTGGCCCAATCAAAGTGGCTGCACCAATTTCAAACCAATCGAGTGGTGATATACATCTCCATCCATAAAGAGCCTCAAGCGAGGCCATTTGAATACTGGAATGGTAATTTTTATTATAGGTGAACTTGATCAACGACAAGCGGTCATCCCAACTACCTATGAAATCAAGAACACATGCCCTCAACATATCCTCTAAGGCCTGAATGGTCCTCTCTGCCTGACCATTTATCTATGAATGAAAAGCTGAACTAAGATGAACTTGGGTACCAAGACCCTTCTGAAAGGCTTTCCAACACTGAGAGGTAAACTGAGTACCCCTATCTGAAATAATGGACAAAGGAACTCCATGAAATCTAACCAACTATCTGATATACATCTTAGCATCATCTTCAGCTGTATAGGATGTGTGAATTGGCAAGAAATGGGCTGATTTGGTCAATCTTTCTACAATAACCTAAATCAAATCATGCTGACGACGTGAATGGGGTAGTCCAGTCACAAAGTCCATATTCACCTCTCCTTACTTCCAAATGGGAATACCAAACTCCTGCAATGTGCCACTAGGTCTTTGGTGCTCTACCTTAACCTGTTGATAAGTTACACACTTGCCTACAAATTCTGCTATATCTTTCTTTGTACCACTCCACCAATACACTTCCCGCAAATTATGGTACATCTTGGTGGCTCCTAGATGAATAGAGTAACGCGCACCATGTGCTTCTATGATAATTTTCTGCCTTAAATCATCAACACATGGCTCACAAAATCTACTCTGTCATATTAACACTCTATCTCTCCTTTGGGAGAAAACCTCTACCCTTTGGTCTTTAACTGAGCCCTTCAGTTTGAACAAACTAGAATCCTTATCCTGCTTCTCTTTCATTTCAAAAACTAGAGAAGATTTTCAGCTACTCTGAACCCAAACATTCCCTTCAGCTGAGTCAACCAACTTTACAACCAATCTAGCTAACCAGTGAAATTATCTAACTAACTCCCTGTTATCATTCTCCACATGAGTAACAATGCCCATACATAGTCTACTAAGGATGTCTGCCGCTACATTGGCCTTTCCCATATGATACAACATACTCATATCATAGTTCTTCAATAATTCTAACTACTTTCTCTGACAAAGATTTAACTCCCTCTAAGTAAACACATATTTCAAGCTTTTGTGATCCATAAACACATCAACATGCACCCCAGAAAGTTAGTGCCTCCAGATTTTCAAGGCAAAAACAACAACAGCTAACTCAAGATCATGGGCAAGGTAGTTCTTTTTGTGAGGTTTAAATTATCTAGAGGAATAGGCTATAACCTTATCTCTCTACATCAAAACACAACCCAAACTAATTCTAGAGGCATCATAATAGATAAAGAACCCATCTGTATCACCAGGTAGCGCTAAAATTGGGGCTGAAGTGAGTCGAGTCTTCAACTCCTGAAAACTCTTCTCATAGGAATCTGACCATTGAAACTTAAATTTATTCTAAGTTAATCTAGACATAGGGGATGCAAAAGAAGAAAAACCCTCAACAAAGAATCTATAATAGCCAGATAAACCCAAGAAACTTCTAATGTCTGATGAAGAGATAGGTCTAGGCCAGTTTTTTTACTACTTCTATCTTTTGGGAATCAACTCTAATGCACTCACTAGAAATAATATGACTAAGGAAAGCTACTGATCTTAGCCAAAATTCACATTTACTGAATTTGGTGAATAACTGGTGATCTCTAAGAGTTTGCAACACAACTCTAAGATAGTCTGCGTGGTCGTCCTCACTACGAGAATAGACAAGAATATCATCGATAAAGACTATGACAAACATGTCCAAATACTATTTGAACACTCTGTTCATCAAGTCTATGAAATCTTCTAGGGTGTTTTTTAGCCCGAAGGACATGACTAGAAACTTAAAATAACCATAATATGTTCTGAAAGTTATCTTTAGAATATCACATTCCCTTACTCTAAGCTGATGATAGACATATCTAAGGTCTATCTTGGAGAAGTAACTTAAACCTTGGAGTTGGTTGAATAAGACATCAATCCTAGGAAGAAGATATTTGTTTTTGATTGTGACTATATTCAGCTGATGATAGTCAATGAACATACGTAAAGAACCATCTTTCTTTCACATGAATAGGATGGGAGCTCCCCATGGAGAGATATTGGGCCTTAGGAAACCTTTATCTAATGGATCTTTAAGCTGCTCTTTTAACTCTTTAAGCTCAAATAGAGCCATTAGATATGGAGGAATAGAGATGGGTTGAGTATCTGAAAGAAGGTCGATATTGAATTTTATTTCCCTATCGGGAGGTACCCCTGGCAAATCTTTAGGAAAAACATCAGAAAACTCATTGACTACATGAACTGACTGAACTGTTGGAGTCTCAAACATAGTGTCTTTAACTCGAACTAGATAATAGATAGACCCTTTTGATATCAACTTTCTGGATTTAAGATAGGATATGAAATGACTCTTGGGAGACACTGAATTACCTTCTCACTCAAAGACTGTCTCATCTAGAAACTGAAACTTCACCACTCAGTGTGATAATCTATAGATGCATAGTATGAATGGAGCTAATCCATACCTAGAATAAAGTCAAAGTCAACCATATCTAACTCTATTATATATGCTAACATGATTTTATGAAGGACAATGATAGGGAACTTTCTATAGATCTGTTTGGCAATAACTGACTCACCTACTGGGGTAGAAACTAAGAAGGACTCAGGGATCTTTTTAGGACCTATTTCAAAATTTACTACAACTAATGGGGTCACATAAGAGAAATTCAACCTAGGGTCTAACAACACATAACATCAAGATAAAAGACATGAAGCATACCAGTAACAACATCTGGTGAACTCTATTGCTCCTGATGGGATGGTAAAGCATAAAATTGATTCTGGTGCTGATCGCCACTGGTACTGGATAATGTGCCCTAAGGAAGGACTGGGCGACCTAGAGGAGCTGGTGCACTAGTAGCCTGAGCTTGGGGATGAACATCCCTGTTTCCCTGCCTAGCATGTGGACACTCTTTAATTCCAGGTCCTAACTTACCACAACCATAACAACATTTTTGTCCTAACAAACACTCACCAAGATGATCTTACCACACTTAGCACATGGAGGATAACTGGGCTTTCCACTCACATTATTTTGAGATATAGACATAGAAGTCTTACGTTACTGCTCTTGCCTAGATCTAGGGGAAGGAACACTAGCCAAAGATGGCACTAGGATAGATAAATAATTCTTAAATTATGAGTGGTTTCTCTCTCCAAACTTTGTTTGGCCATACTCAAACTACCTGGTTCTAGCCTTCTTATTTCCCCTCTCTCATTCCTTCAACTTTTTTGCCTCAATCTGCTGGGTATGAGTCATCAATCTAGAAATATCCATATCTCCAATAATTATGGCAGTCCTACAATTCTTGACTACCAAACCAAATACTCCAGTAACAAACTTACTCATACTTGCCCTAGGGTCAGCCATCGTATCAGGGGCATACTTAGACAACTGGGTAAGCTTAAGGCAGTACTCCTTTACTGTTATTGAGCCCTACCTAAGGTTCATACACTCCTCTACCTTAGCTTCTCTCATTTCATGTGGAAAGAACCTATCTAGAAATGCATCCTAAAATATCTGCCAACTTATAGAAGCTTTATTCTTACCTCTACCATTCTTCCACATAACCGCCCAATCATACGCTATATCCTTCAATCTATAGGATTCCAACTCTACACTCTCCTCCTAAGAAATATACATAATCTGGATGATCTTTCTTATCTCTTCTAAGTAAAGTTGTAGGTCCTAACCTTCTTTTGACCCAAAGAACTCAGGCGGATTCATTCTCATGAAGTCATGAATTCTGGATAGTACTAACTCCCTATTCTACTAAAGTAGGACTATCGCCTGATGGTTTTCCTAAATATTAGAAGTCACGGCCTAGGCTAACGCCTGAAAGGCAGCCTAAAATTCAGAATAAGATATATTCTCATTCAGAGAATCAGCATACTGGGGTGGTTGGTTATCATTTTTTCAAGCATTATCTTAATGAGAAGGCATGTTCAACTATCACGTAAGAGCATAAGTTAAAAGCAGACAGAGATACTATAAGCACAATAGATCATGAAAGAAAGAGATGATTTCCTAAAAATGTCCCATAGCTTCTTGCTCATAAATGTGGCATGGTTCACATCCATGATCAAGACTCTATGTAACACGGCTTGTCTGACTCCTTAGGTCTCTTATAACCTTAGGATCTAATGCAAAGTGTGTAACGCCCTAAAAATAGGTCCTAAAACATCACACGGTGCTCAAGACTACAAGTATCCTTAAGCTAACCCTGTAAGCCTTCTACAAAATTTGAAGTCCATAATGGAGGAAATATAGATATATCATCATAAATGGAATGCAAAAATCTATCTAAGCTAAGCTAAAATTATCAAAATTTAATATTTGAAAATATTAGACTCAAGAGTCTGAAAAATAAATACTAGAAATCTGAATTGTATCCAGCAGTCTGACAAGCCTCTACTACTAATATCTAGAGAGTCATTAGCACAAACCCCCAGCTAACCTAAACTATCTAAAAATACTAAATTATCTATACATAAACTTACATTGCACAAACTGAGTACCTGAACCTACATTATGAGATAATGTGCAAACTGAGCACCTGAACCTACATTATGAGACAATGTAGCACATAGACATATATGTGGATCAGTACTTCTGGATTGTACTGAGTATATGGGGATGAATGAACAAGTAAATCAATAACTCAATAGTGTTACAAATTTATAAAAGAATACATGCTAAATGTAGATGACTCACATAAGCTGAAATATTGAAAAACTAAAAATCATAATTCATCAATAGCAAAACATACTGCATAAATCTAGTGAGTCATAACATTTAGTTTCTAAAAGTTGTACTGATATTCTAGCTTTAAATCATGTTGTCTAAATGTAGAAGGATTCACTTCTATACCTATAATCTGAAATCTGAAATCTCATAGCTAATATCTTTTGTAAAACAATATCTGAATAAAGTTATGAGCCTTTACACTTGGTTTTTAAGAGCTTTTCTGTTAAGATTATTCTATTATAAAATCTGTAGTTTGTAGTCTGTAGGGAGGTTTTTCTAACCGACATACACTGTGAGCTATCATAGTGTCCAACGTCCAGTTCCCTTAGGGGAAAACCTTATGTTGGGGAGAGGTGCATACTGCAAGGAGTATAACCTAATCTAAGTGATCACATCTGTAACTGTCATCCAGATAGAAATGGGAATAATTTGATAATTTGAATCTATGTTGGCTCATAGTTCTGGGGCATATGAACATACCCAACCGGTGCTAAATAATACTCCTTTTAATCTGTATGCTCATTCTATAGGAAATCCACTTTAAAACTAGTATAATGTTTATAATGAAAACCAATTGTATATCTGTTAATTTAAACTATAACTAAAACTGTAAAGTGGATTCCATGCCTAAGCTGAGATCAAAAGATCAAATCTTTATTAAAAATTTGAAGATTGATTCTTAAATATTCTTGAATTGGGAATCCTTAATTTTGAGTTATCTTGGAAAAGAATGGTGGAATTTGGATTTCTTGGGAATTAAGATTTATTGTTCTAGGGTTTCTTTGAGAGGAAGTTGATGAAAAGTGAGCCTATTAGTCTTAGAATAGGATTAATCATCTGTTATTCATGATTTGGGGCTTGGGGAAATGACTAAATTGCCTTTTAAAAATTTAACTTAGAAATGGAAGTCTCGAGTTCCTGCGCCACCACGACACGCCGCTATAGCAGTGGCTTACTGGAAAAAGGACAATTGCCATTTTGGGTATTAGCGCGATGCAACATAATCACACTGCATTACTGAAAAAGGATGAGTGCCATTTTTCACTACACCGCGACTCGGTGTTTGTCCAATTGGGATTTCTGATGCGATACAGGCTAATGTAGTGAGCGGAACTAAAGCTTTACCGTGATACAAGCTAATCGCGGTGCTTCACTGGAATCAGACAACTGCAAATTTTTCCTTCTCCGTGATGCGGTGCTTATTGCAGTGTTCTACTGTTTTTACTAAAATTGTCATAACTTCTCAACCAAATATCAGATTGAGGCAAAATTGGTATCGTTGGAAAGCTGATTCAATTATCTACACATTGAGGGATATAGATCTAGAAAATTCTATATGCAATAAGAGTTATATGATTTTGAAGTTTACTCTTGACACACTAAGAGCTAAACTGAGTTAAGAAAAGTACGGGGTATTATAGGATCAAACAATGGTTTGAGTCAGTACTATACTATGTGGAACAAACCCCGACCAGAATCGTCAACTATAGTAAGGATCCACATCTCATATTCCTGAATTGGGTATATCATGATCTTCTTACAAGTATAAAATATATTTTTTTTCAATTTTATTTTATATAGGATAGGGGAACAACTTCCAAACTCCTAAATATCTATGAAAAAATAGAATATTACCTCGATCTAACATCAGCTGTTGAAAGTGGATAGGATTCTAGTTCAAGATAGAAGAGGTAACATATTTTTTCGAAGTTGTATTGCAGCCTTGGCGTTCGTTTATTTCTCATTATAATTTGATAATGCATAACATAACTACTTTTATCTTGTATTGTAGGAACAAATCTGATCTTGTAACAACTACTACAACATCAATTATACCATTTGATCTGAATGCATTCCTTTTGAAGGTAATTTGTAGAATTAATAAAAACTAAGCCTCATAAGTGTGACCTTGCATATAACATAGGATTTGAATTCATGTTACAAATGGAACTTGACATAGCATTTCTAGCAAATATTATAGGAGAAAGTAGTGTTGTTGCACAATTTAACACAATATATGTAACACAATATGCAACACTTAACACAAACATACTTAAAGAAGGGACTATTATCGAATGCAGCCCTGAAGTTGGCTCGTCTAGAAGTAGTAAACCTGGGTTGGTTAGCCGTTCTTGACCTATACGGACTCTTTTTTTCTCTCCACCTGATAGCCATCTTAACAATGGCCCTCCAATCATACTATTTATACACTTGTTTAATCCAAGTTCTTCTATGACATACTCTACATAAGAATGGCTGGTTGTTGTATGTAATCTTCCAACATAATTTGCTCGAAAGATGCCCCAAAGTGCTGTTAAGAGAGTATTTTTGCCACACTTGATGGACCTAACATTGCTAGCATCTCACCTGGACATACAATACCTATCACTCCATTTAGTATAGTCTTTTCTTTTGTGCTTGATGGTCCTCTACAACACATTACTCTAGTTTCTTTTCTAATCTTGTAAGCAATCTCTTCAAACTACACCTTTAAAATGAAGATATTAGCAAAGAATACATTTAACCTATGTTGTTGTATGTTGAATGGTATTACCTGTATATTGAATGTTACTCAGGTTCCTAGTTTGATATTACCTATATGCTGAATGGTACTCAGGTTTCTAGTTTGATCAACTGATTGAGTAGTTAGAAATTGTAGCATAGAGAAGTTGTTGGTTGATCTATTTAAATTTATCATCATATTATTAGTTGTACACAGATATAAATATTTATAATAAGGACTGAAAGTTTATCTAATTGGTTTTTATACTTTGCATTTTTATGTAGCCAAGTGATGTGGCTAGTGGACCCATTCTACCCATAATTGCAAGGAGACCACATGATGATAGTGATCCTAATGAAAATTATTGATTTTGTTGCAAATTGTCTTGGATATCAAATGACAATGATGTAATTGTGTGGTTGAAGTGAATCTTAAAATATTGAAGATTTTGTGTTTAAATTTGATTTTGGAGTTTAAAGATCAAGTTAATGTTGAAAATTTGGAGTTTGAAGACGTTAATGTTGAAAATTTAATTTTGAAGTTTAATGTTCAATGTATTTTTGATATGCTTGTGAATTACAATGTTTAATTAGTTATGTTGTGGTAATGATCTATGAATTGAATTAATATTGGCTTGTAGGTTATGCCTAAAGGAACAATTATATTTGAGCTAAAATTAGAATTTATAATTTGTTATTGAAAATTGATAGGCCCCACTAAATTAAAAAAATAAAAAGATAAAAAAATTATAGAGGTTTTAAACCGCTGCAATTTTCAAATAAAAATTTATTATAAAAGAATTAAATTTAGAGTAACAGAGGTCGACCGGTGCAAAATAACTGTCGTAAATTAATTATGGCGGTAAAAAAAAAACTGTCACAAATTGTTTGTGATGGCTCGTATTATGAGGATTTTAGGAACCGCCAGAATTGAAATTTGTCGGGATTTAGAACTCTCGCAAACCTTAAAATTAACCCCCGTAATTTGACCGATTTTTTTGTAGTACAACTCCTATGGGACTCTCCATTATCTTGTAATCATCTTAGCTAAACTAAGAGAGTTTATTTCCAATGTGATCTCCGTCATCTCTTTCTCCTCACAATACTTTAGGGCTTCTTCTATTACTCTGGCTTCTGCCTCAATGTTAGTGGTCCACCCTATCCCCATTGATCTAGCATAGACTAAATCTCCCTCATAATTTCTGATGCAATAGTTCATTGAGCTCCACCCTGAATTTCCCTTGCATGCTTTATCAGTTTTATATTTTATCTTATTTGCCTATGGAAACCAGATGACCTTATGATAATGTAACAACAGGGTATAATTCCTTAGCCTCTCCACAACCTTTGGCCATATCCAGGATTCCAACTTGATCCATAGGTATAGTATTTTCACCAATTTCTTGAACAACCTTTCTATTTGCTGTACCATCCCTTCAAAAGAAATATTTCGTCCATGCTTCCTATTGTTGATTTTTTTCCATAAGTCACACATTATGATTGTTGGCATGCATCTATAAATCAGTTGAAGTTTGTAAGGGGCTTTATGCTTCCACCAGGAAACAATTAATTGTTGTGGATGCGTATTCTCTATGCTTATCCCTTCAAAAATTAGCAAACTACTTCTATAGACTAAAAGGCTATGAGAGATATTAGAAAAAGGTGGGCACACTCTTCTTATTCAGTGCTTTACAACACCAACATCATGATACTATGTTGATCCTCATCCATTTAAGATTATCATTAGTAACAATCCTTCTTCCCCACACTCTCTATGGGAAGAAACTGATCTTCCAAGGTAGAATTTTTGTTCATATATATATATATATATATATATATATATATATATATATATATATATATATATATATATATTATCACTTAGTTTTTCCTGTTTCTTCCTTAATAAATTCTAGGCTGATTGTACTGTCAATCTACCATGCATATTTCCCGTCTACCACGAGATATCATTAAGACCTTTCCTTGGAGGTTTAATACATTTAATGATATGGCCCACCATTTCTTCAGAAATCTTTTCCTGCAGTTTTGATATATCCTACTTTCCATCCTTAACAAATGAAATAACCTTCAGTTCCTCTTTCATAGCATGCTTTCCTTCTATGTAGTACGATGCTTCTTGCTTTGTCCAATTATCATACCAAAAACTAGAGTTGCGTTCTTTTAATTGCCACCATATGTTATGCTCCACCACTTCCCTAACACCTAACATTTTTCTCCAAACATGTGAAGTACCATATACTTAAGCCACCAAAGGATGGTGCTTCTTGCAATATTTATTCTACATAAAAGAACTCCACTAGGATAAAGTAGAAGTTTTAAAAATCCATCAAAGCTTTGCAAAAAGGGTTTTGGATACATCATGCAAAGATCTAAAACCTAATCCACCTTCCTCCTTTGAGAAGCATATCTTTTCCTATGATACCTAGTGTTTATTTTTTTCTCCTGTGGTGTTTCCCCAATAAAAATTTGCAAACATCTTATGCAACTGGGTTATTACCCCGACTGAGGGATTCATTACTGACAAAAGATATATTGGCATAGTCTGAAGAACATAAGACACTAGTATGTACCTACCTCCAAATAATAACAACTTATTCTGCGAAGAGGCCAACCTTTTCATAACCTTCTTTATTAGTTCCTCAAAATGAGATTTCATCTTCCTTCCATAAAATACCGGGCAACCTAAGTATGTAAATGGGAAACTTCCTTGTCTAATGCCTGTGGTCCTTTTGATTTGACCAGCTAGAACTGTTGGTACTTTCTCATGTAAATTAAAAAAGGCTCTTATCCAAGTTTACTTTCTGCCCTGCCAATTTTTCATACTCTCTTAACACCTTAATCATGCACTTCATTGAATATGGTTGCCTGAACAGAACCAAATAGTCAACATAGGACAAATGATTAATATTTGTGCTTCATTAGGCATGCCATATCCCTTGAATATCGGATTCTTAAAGAGCTTAATGATGTTTCTGGCCAGTACTTCTACAACAATTATGAATAATGTAGGAGATAGAGGGTCCCCCTACTCTAACCCTCTCGAGGATTGAAAGAATCCATAAGGTTGTTCATTCATTAGGATAGTGTACTAATTGTTACTTATGAGTCTCACTATCATATCAATGGTCCTTTTTGAATATCTAAATCTCCTCATAACTTTAATTAGAAACTTTCATGAGACCATGTGTAAGCTTTTGCCATAGCTAGGTTTACCACTACATTATGCCATTTATTTTGCCTGCTAATATCTCTGACTATCTCCTAAGATAATAATACATTTTTTATAATGCTCCTCTCTTAAACAAATCTAGTCTGATTACTGGATATTACACTTGGAAGTATCTCTATAATTCTTCCATGAACCACCCTTGAGATGATTTTATTAGCAAAAATGGTTAGACTTATCGGCCTTAGATCTCCAAAACAACTTACCACCTCCTTTTTAGGAATGAAAACCAAGTAAGTGTGGGTAATGTATATTGGGAGCCATGTCCACTAAAATAAATCTTTTACCATAATAGTAATATCATCTCCAATAATTTCCCAACTGTTCTTAAAGAAAAGCCCTGAAAATCCATCTGGTCCACTTGCACTGTCCTTATTAAGATAAAAAACCACTTGTTTAACCTCTTTTTTTGTTGGAACCATCTCTAACATGCTATTATAGTTCTCAATGATTAATTTTGGTATTTATTCTAACAAAGTATCATTTGTATATTCCCCACTCTCCTAGAATTGCTCCTTGAAAATCTGTAATACCCCAAACTTTTTTTAAGTCAAATTTAGTCTCCAAAAGAGTTAGAGATGACTTCTTAAATGATTAATATTTAAATCAGATATAATTTTCCAAATTTTAACTTTTTATCATGTGGGAAATTGAATTATATTTCCAACGATACCAATTTTGTCCAAATTTGGTGTCGGAGTAAAAAGTTAAGGACGTTTTACAGAGAACTGTCGAAACTGCCCAGAACCATCTGGAAAATACCAAGACTCATTGCAACTTCAATATCAATATTTCTCAATTTGCCATCCAACTCTCATTTAAAGGTACTTCGGACATCAACCCATAGTAGGGATATAGAATTTCCAATATCAATTATAAATTCATAATAAGGAGATAGTGGAATGATAGTATAAATCAAGGCTTAACAAATAAAATCATCATACTCTCAAAATCAAATACTTTTTGGACATAATTCCATCTCAACATCATACACATATCAGATGACATAATCCCATAGCTCATGGAAAATAATATAAGATATAAAACCATATTTTCAATTCATGGTAAAACATGTAAAATCTCATGTCAATATAATTCAACAAAAATACCGGGCACAAGATCGAAAGGACAATCTTGTTCAAAGCCCCACATACCTAAAAATGGAAGATGAATATGAACATCCGACTCCAGAACTTTATTCACGAAAATAAAGGGTGCTTCTCGAAGCCCTTAACATGATCAACTCGAATCCCAAATCAATTTGAAATTTCTACAGTTCAATCAAGAGACATAGAAGGATGAAATTTGGAGTAGTAGGGTTAGGGTTTGAGCCTTAGGAAATTTTGGAGAAAAATAAGCTATTGAATGCTCTTAATGGACTTAAATCCATGGTTTACCCGGATGGATTGGAGTAGGAATGACCAAAATACCCTTAAAAATCAAATAATGTCAAATCTGTCCTTTGGTGGATTGTTTTGATAGGCTGGAGTAGATCGACCATAACTTCCTGCTCCGATGGCCAAATTGGATGAAACCAATTTCATTGGAAAGGGGACTTTTAGAGCTTTCTGTTGATATATAGTAGCTTACCTAGATCATTATGTACAGAGATTTATGATCATTTGAAGTTGACCCTAAAATTCGCTTGGCCTCAGTAATTTTTTCCTGCACATTTACTGTTCACCACTATTTACGATTAGATCGGAATGATCATAACTCATCGCTCAAGTGTCTGTTTTGGATGATCCACATATCGTTGG
Organism: Capsicum baccatum var. pendulum; assembly: GCA_030864225.1. Taxonomy (NCBI): domain Eukaryota; kingdom Viridiplantae; phylum Streptophyta; class Magnoliopsida; order Solanales; family Solanaceae; genus Capsicum; species Capsicum baccatum. The sequence goes on along the minus strand of CM061551.1, from coordinate 28,103,142 downwards.
AAAGATTATTCAATACTATACGCGATGACAGATCGTATATCTAGAAATTCCACACAAAAAATTATTAATCATGATAAAGAACAGAATTCAACACATTTTCGTTCGAGATCTTAACGAAATTTTTTTTCGGGGAATCACATCATCTCCCCCTTGAAAACATTCATCCTCGAATGTTGATAGGTAGGTCAAGAATAATATGAAAATGAGTATATAAATAAAGATCATCTTGCCCAAGCATATACTCCATTCTAGATTTTTTTGGATATAGTAAAAAACACATAAGCCAAGATAAACATAGCAATAAGGATTAAATCAAAAGAGAACGATACCTTTGACATGCTCAGGATTCGTTGGAAAGAGGTGGGGATAATTGGCGCGCATATCCGCTTCGGCTTTCCAAGTAGCACTCTCCACCGATTGATTTCGCCAAAGCACTTTAACCAAAGGAACTTCCTTGTTTCTTAGCCTACGAACTTGAAAGTCAAAAACCTCAACCGAAATCTCTTCATATGAAAGACTATCTTGAATACCCGAGCTTTCGGAAGGATCAATCACAACAGAATCACCAATAGACTTCTTAAGCATAGAAACATGGAAAATCGATGGACGTTAGATAACTCCGCGGGCAATTCAACCCTATATGTTACCTTCCCAATGCGATCCACAATCTTACATGGACCAATGTAACGGGGACTTAGTTTCCCTTTCTTCCCAAATCTCTTCACCACTTTCATGGCTGAAACTTTCAAGTACGCTAAATCACCAACATCAAATTCAAGGTCTTTTCTCCTTACATCTGCGTAAGATTTTTGATGACTTTGGGCGGTTTTCAACCTTTCTCGAATTAACTTAACCTTCTGCATGGCCTCGAACACCGCATCCGGTCCAGTCACGACAGCTTCACCAACTTCAAACCAACCAATGGGTGATCTACACCTTCTACCATACAAAGTTTCAAACGGGACCATCCCAATAGTAGCATGAAAACTGTTATTGTAAGCAAACTTGATTAATGCTAAGTGCTCATCACAACTACCTTTAAAATCAAGCACACAAGCCATCAACATATCTTTTAAAGTTTGAATGGTCCGCTCGGCCTAACCATCTGTTTGCGGATGGAAAACAGAACTTAAACGAATTTGGGTACCGAGACCCTTCTGGAAAGATTTCCAAAACTGAGAGGTAAACTGAGTACCTATGTTAGTAATAATAGCCAAAGAGATTCCATGAAGTCTGACGAGTTTCCAAATATATATTCTAGCATAATCTTCAGTTGTATACGATGAATGCACAGGCAAGAAATGATCTGATTTCGTCAGCCGATCTACGACAACCCAAATCGAATCATGATGGCGACGAGAAGGAGGCAAACTAACTATGAAGTCCATATTCACTTCTTCCCACTTCCAAGTAGGAATGCTAAACTCTTGCATCACGCCACTGGGCCTTTGATGCTTTATTTTAACCTATTGACACATGGAACACTTCGCCATAAATTCTGCTATGTTTCTCTTCATAACGTTCCACTAATAGATTTCCCACAAATCATGGTACATCTTTGTAGCACCAGGATGGATGAAGTATCGCATACCATGCGCTTCCGCCATAATCCTCTGCTTCAAGTTATCAACATCAGGAACACATAATATTTCTCGAAGTCTCAAAATGCCATCTCCCCCTTGGGAGAAAACCTCTACTTTTTGGTCTTTAACTAACTTTTTTAACCTGACCAAGGTAGGATCCCTGTCTTGTTTCTCCTTCACTTCCGAAACTAAAGAGGATTCGGAACCGCTTTGCACTCCTATACTACCCTCAGCATCACCAAACAACCTAACCCCCAATCTACCCAAACGATGTACCTCTCGGGCCAACTCCTTCTTACCAATCTCTATATGTGCTACGCTACCCATGGACTTCCGACTAAGGGCATCTGCTACTACATTGGCCTTGTCCGGATGATATAACACGCTTATATCATAATCTTTACACAGTTCTAACCATCGTCTCTGCCTAAGATTCAACTCATTTTGGGTGAATACATAATGCAAGCTCTTATGGTCCGTGAAGACGTAGACATAGAAACCATACAAATAATGTCTTCAGATTTTCAAAGCAAAAACCACGGCAGCTAATTCAAGGTAATGGGTAGGATAATTCTTCTCGTGAGGCTTTAGCTGTCTGGAAGCATAAGTTATAACCTTTCCCTTTTGCATTAATACACAACCCAAACCGACTCTGGAAGCATTGCAATACACCAAAAAACCATTAACACCGTCAGGCAAAGTCAACACAGGGGCTGGAGTGAGTCGAGTCTTCAACTCCTGAAAACTCTTCTCGCAAGATTCGGACCACAGGAATTTCACTTTCTTTTGTGTCAAACGGGTCATAGGAGATGCAATAGATGAAAACCCTTCAACAAAATGACGATAATAACCAGCTAGACCCAAGAAACTTCGGATATTAAAAGGATAAATAGGTCTAGGCCAACTCTTTATAGCCTCTATCTTTTGAGGATCAACTCTAATACCTTCAGAAGAAACAACATAACCCAAGAAGGCTACAGAGTTCAGGCAGAACTCACACTTACTGAACTTAGCATACAACCGATGAGTTCAAAGAGTTTCCAACATGATTCGAAGATGATCCGCATGATCACCCTCACTTCGGGATTAAATAAGAATATCATCAAGGAACACTATTACAAATAAATCCAGATATGGCCGGAATACACGGTTCATAAGATCCATGAAAGCCACTGGAGCATTAGTTAACTCAAAAGACATCACTAGAAATTCAAAATGACCATAACGGGTTCAAAAGGTTGTCTTGGGGAAATCACATTCCCTAACCTTAAGTTGGTGATAACCGAATCTGAGGTCTATCTTCAAAAAGTAGCTCGCAACTTGCAATTGATCAAATAAATCATCAATTTGAGGAAGCGGATATTTATTCTTGATAGTAACCCTATTAAGCTATCGGTAATCAATACACATCCGCAAAGAACCATCTTTCTTACGTACAAATAGGACAGATATACCCCATGGGGACATACTAGGTCTGATAAAGCTTTTCTCTAAAAGATCTTTCAATTTCTTCTTCAACTCTTTAAGTTCCGTGGGAGCCATGCGATACGGAGGAATGAAAATGGGCTGAGTATCGGGAAGAAGGTCAATCCCAAACTCTATCTCTCTATAAGAGGTACTCCAGGGATATCTTTCAGAAAGATATCAAAAAACTCATTAACATCATTAATTAACAGAATGGTTGGGGTTTCAGACTTAGTGTCTTTAACCCGAACCAAATGGGGGATGCAACCCTTGGAAATCAACTTCCTAGCTTTGAGATAGGATATGAAATGACCCTTAGGAATCACAGAACTCCCGGACCATTCGAGCATAGGTTCATCAGGAAACTGAAACTTGACCACACGGGCACGACAATCAATAGACGCATAGTATGAGTGAAGACAATCCATACCCAGAATGATATCAAAGCCAACCATATCTAGCTCAATCATATCAGCATACATAACCCGATGAAAGATAGTAATGGGACATTTCTTATACACCCTCTTACCAATGACAGACTCTCTTACCGGAGTAGAAACTAAAATAAGCTCAAAAATTAGTTCAGGATCTGTTTAAAAATTTACAGCAACCAGAGGTGTCACATAAGAAAAACTCAAACCGGGGTCCATCAACACATAGACATCAAAATAGAAAAAACGGAGCATACCAGTGACAACATCGGGAGAGTCCTCCTACTCTTGATGAGGTGGTATAGCATAGAAATGATTCTGGTATTGACCACCAGTAGTTCTAGATGAAGCACCTTAGGAGGAACTAGACGGGCTAGGGAGGTGGGGCATTGATAGTCTGAATCTGGGGACAGGCATCACGACTCTGCTATCTGGCATACGGGTAGTCTTTAAGTATGTGGCCCAACTTGCCACAACCAAAACAACCCCCCTGCCCCATATAACACTCCCCAAAATGGTCTTTACCACACTTAGCACACGAAGGAGGATGAGGCCGGTTGCTTACACTGTCTTGAGACCTGGAAGGTACTGACCTATTCTCGAGCTCCTGCCTCCCCGATATATGAGAGCACTAGCTGAGGAAGGCGCAGGTATAAATGGACGTCTCTGAAACTGAGGGCGACTTCCTCCAGAGAATCTAGTCTAACCAGACCCCTGTTGCTCTGATCTGACTCTCTTAATCCCTTTTACTCTTTCTCTTTTCTTTATCTTTTCTGACTCAATCTGTTGGGCGTGAATCATTAACCTAGGAATATCAATCTCCCTATTGATCATAGAAGATTTATATTCTTTCACCACATAACTCGATACCTCAGTTAGAAACTTGTTTATACTAGTCCTCGAGTCAGTCATCATATTAGGAGCGTACTTCGATAGCTGATTAAACTTAAGACAATACTCGTTAACCGACATAGAGCCTTCTCTCAAATTCATAAACTCATCTATCTTAGCTTTCCGTAACTCAAGAAGAAAGAATCTATCCAAGACAGCATCTTAAAATAATTGCCAAGTCACCGGAGCGGTATCTTTCTCTCTACCCTTATTCCACATCTGCACCCAGTCATAGGCAACATCCTTCAACCGATAAGAAGCCAACTCCACACTTTCTTTATCTATCACGTGCATAATCTATGTAATTTTTTTCATTTCATCAACATTCGCATGCGGGTCCTCACCTGCTCTTGACCCATGAAACTCTGGCGGATTCATCCGCATAAAGTCACGAATTCGTGCTGCTACCGAACTATTTTCCAGCGGAGGTGGAGCATTGGCCTGATTATTGGAGGTAACTGCCTGGGCTAGCATCTGAAAAGCTGCCTAAAATTTGGTATGGGATACCGTCTCATGTAATGGATCAACGGGTTGAAGTTGGTTATTGTTTTCGCGAGCTCGACGTTGAGGCATTTTCTGTCATATGAACACACAAATTAACAGCAGAAGGAAATAGTTGTAAGCATGATAGACTCTTGTAGAAAGAAAGAAATGACTTTTCCTAAAACACCCCACAGCCTCTTGATCATAGGTGTGGTACGCTGCACACTGATGCTCAACCTTAGGACTCTTCACAACCTTAGGCTCTGATACCAAGTTTGTAAAGCCCTGAAATATCATCCCGAGACACCACATGGTGCCCAAGAATACACGTAGCCTCAAGCTAACCTCTAAGCCAAAACACTACCCTTGGGTTCTAACACAACAACATACACGCTACGCTAAGGATATATATAAGTACATATCATATCACATCACACATGGCACGGAATATCGTTAAACTGTACATATATGGAATATCTATACACAAACCAATCCAACAATACACTAGTCTGACATAGCCTCTATACAGCAAAATCAACGAGCTATTGGGACAAACCCCCAACTGACTCAACAGACCAAAGGGATCACAAAACAACAGCACCAAAACTAGAAACTTGGTCCTCAAACCATAAGGACTCACCACTGAAGGAATGTAGATGCGACATTCAGATATCACTATCGCGGCTGCGGCTGAGTACCTAAACCTACATCATGATAAGAATGTAGCCCATAGAGTAATATGTGGGTCAGCACAAGATACGTACTAATTATGTGGGGGCGCATGCAAAATATAATTAATATCATAAATTTCGTAAAAACGTATATACGAACCATAATAACACACCTAGCTTGAGTGACATTGAATCATGCAACTCATAACATCTTAGACAGGAAATGTAGGGGAAAAAAAACCTCATAAATCATTATAGATCATCATAGGCAACTTGACTTACCACATCAAAACTCGGAGTGACTCGGTATTTCAATAAACATGACTCTTATGGACAGTGGAGTTTCCTATAACCGACAACCCCACGTGAGCTACGTGGAATACCAATGTTTGAAACCCCCATTGGCGGGAGCGTCATACTCTTTGCTAGGGAGTATGACCTTAAAACTGCAATAATCACAATCGGGCTCTCTAGCCAATAATATCATCATCAAACAACCCTACGGTGGCACACAGGTTTGGGGAATACCAAATTTTCCTCTCGGTGATAAGTACTACTCTCTGACGAGCTCAGAACGCGTTAGGAAATCCAACACAACATCACAAGGGTCTATCATAAAAACCCAAATCAAATCTCTTTCTTATTTATCAAATTATATCAATTTGTGGATTCCTAACTCAACACATTTTAGCTCAAAATATTTTAATCTTCCTCCACATCAACAAGGTATCAATGCATTGAACCATAACCGACTCGACATTTGGACAAGGATATGAAGACTCAATACATAATATTTTTAATAATTTAACTCATCAAAACCATCCGCAAAATACCAAGACTCATTGCAACTTCAATATTAACACTTCTCAATTTGCCATCCAACTCTTATTTAAAGGTACTTCGGACATCAACCCATAGTAGGGATATAGAATTTCCAATATCAATTATAAATTCATAATAAGAAAATTGTGGAATGATAGTATAAATCAAGGCTTATCAAATTAAATCATCATACTTTCATAATCAAATACTTTTTGGACATAATTCCATCTCAACATCATATACATATCAGATGACATAATCCCATAGCTCATGGATAATAATATAAGATATAAAACAATATTTTCAATTCATGGTAAAACATGTAAAATCTCATGTCAATGTAATTCAACAAAAATACAGGGCACAAGATCGAAAGGATAATCTTGTTCAAAGCCTACATACCTAAAAATGGAAGATGAATATGAACATCCGACTCCAGAACTTTATTCACAAAAATAAAGAGTGCTTCTCGAAGCCCTTAACATGATCAACTCGAATCCCAAATCAATTTGAAATTTCTACAGTTCAATCAAGAGACATAGAAGGATGAAATTTGGAGTAGTAGGGTTGGGGTTTGAGACTTAGGAAATTTTGGAGAAAAATGAGCTATTGAATTCTCTTAATGGACTTAAATCCATGGTTTACCTGGATGGATTGGAGTGGGAATGACCAAAATACCCTTAAAAATCAAATAATGTCAAATATGTCCTTTGGTGGACTGTTTTGATAGGCTGGAGTAGATCGACCATAACTTTCTGCTTCGATGGCCAAATTGGATGAAACCAATTTTATTAGAAAGAGGACTTTTAGAGCTTTCTGTTGATATATAGTAGCTCACCCAGATCATTATGTAAAATGAGTTATAATTGTTTGAAGTTGACCCTAAAATTCACCTGGCCTCAGTATTCTTTTCCTGCACATTTACTGTTCACTACTATTCATGGTTAAATCGGAATGATCATAACTCATCGTTTGAGTGTCCGTTTTAGATGATCCACATATAGTTGGAAAGCTTATTCAATGCTCTATGTGATGACAGATCACATATCCCTAAATTCCACGCAGAAAAATTATTAATCACGATAAAGAACAGAATTCAACACATTTTCATCCGAGATCTTAACGAAAAAAAAAATCTGGGGCATCACAGATCAGCGATTTTAATCCATTTTTAAAAGTGTATTTGGGTATTTTTTTTCACCCATTTTAAACCCTAATTATACCAGTCCAGAGCTCATAACTTCTTTATTCATCCACAATACCAAATTAGAGTTTCTCTCAAAGATCAATCCTCAAGAAAGAGAAACCCTAGGTGTTTAATCCCAAGTGAAGAATTCAAGCTTTCCTCTACTAATCTTTAACAAATCATCCACCCAGGTATGTAAAGTGTTGATTCAAGGGTTTCTTTCACCCATGAAGCTCAAGAATCCCATTTTAAACTCATGAATTGTGATTTCCATATGGTGAGTTGATTTTAATTATGTTGATATGGTTGTATGAATCCCAAGTTGGAGTTTTAATATACTTTTCATGAAACTATGCTAGTACGTGGGTTGGAAACTTTTAAATTGAGTTGATTAAAGTAACCATGATGTATGAACTAGTGTATATGCCTAAGCCTAAGGTTATGCATGCAATGTGTTTGATAAAATGCCCAAGAGAACAAGAATCATGATTTAGGGCTCAATTATAACCAAATTGATGAACTCATGCTTTACCTTTATGTTCACAATAAGCTTCATGTTATTTTTATGCGTTGTAATGGTTTGGTGGAATGCTCATGAGATTAGACTTAAGAAATTATGACATGTGTATATGTATTCCTATTCATGTGTAAGCGTATGACATACAAATACTTCATGAAAATCCCCAATGTTTGTACTATAAATTGTTGACTATGGTCATGTGTTCAAGAAGTGTCATGTCTTGTCAGTTTCATGCTATTGAGTTTTGGGGGTACTTATACCAAAAAATTTAGCTGTGTGCCTAGAGCTAGTGTTAGTTTCATGATAATCTCAGTCACTCCATGATCAGTAGTATTCTCAGTTAGTTTCAGAACTCAATAGAATTCAATCAGTTACATGACTCAGGAAAACTCAGTAATCTCATGAACTCAGTCAGTTAACAGAATTCAGTAACATTTCGTCAGTCCATGGAACTCAGTGAACTCAGTTTAGTTCATCTCAGTATAATTAGTTCAGTGTTTATTCAGTTGGGAGTAGGATCAGCACCAAGCGAACCTAAGGATGAGGACACACACTGACCGTTGAGGGTGTGACCCTTAGAAGCAATCCTTGCGTTCTAGAACTATGTAGCCAACATAGGTTGAGATATTACTATTGATAGTTGAGGGTTGATGAGGTGGATTAATACTCCCAGTTGAGGGTCCCACTATTCTTCTTTGGGGGACACAGCCATATGAGGGTCACTCACGGCTTGTCCTTACCAGTGGCGCGATATTGACACGCTTCCAATTAGGATTAGAGATTGAACCCCAACACTATACAGAAAAAGGGCATGCCAGTTAGATGACTACTTCCCATAGTCTCAGTCTTAGTCTCAGTAAAAGAAATTAGATAGTTCTTCAGATTCAGTACTGTCAGATACAGTCATTCAGTTTAGGACGAAACTCAACTAGTTCAATTAGAATCAGAACTGTCAGACACAGTCACTCAGTTAATAGTAAATCAGTTATACAAAACTCATACTATCAGTATTCAGACTCAGTAGTCAATATTATCATGATCTCATTTACAGTTACATATTCATACATGTATTCTTACGTTTATGTTATTCAGTCAGTTAGTATTGTTCATGCATATGAACCTCTTATATTCAGCCTACCTTACTTTGCATACTAGTACATTCAGACGTACTGATGCATACTTTTCTTGTGCGCTATGGTTTTTTATACCATAGGTTTGGGCGCTCAAGTTCCCGATCGCACTTAGCTTCAGATTTAGCCAGCAATAGTAGATTTGCAGTGAATCCTCATCATTCGAGGATCGCATGATTATTTCATTACTTTATTATTTCAGTTTTAGTAGACGGAGTTAGTTGGGGACATGTCCCATCAACTCCATAGTTCTTAGACAGTTTAGAGGCTTTCAAACTAGCATGTTCAGACAATTTATTTCAGTTTTGGTATTGTTCCAGATGTTATGTTTTATCAGATATTTGAACCTTATGGCCTTTCAGCCCTTTTATTCCACATTTATATAGTATATTATGTAGTGTTCAGTTATAGATATCAGTCATGGGTTAGCTTGTGGTCCTTCAGGATTGCTAGCACCGTATAGCACTCCGGGTATCAGATTTGAGCCGTTACAAAACCTCTACTACCTCTTTCTCTATGTTCTGATAATAAATTTGGCCTAAAATTATTGATGTTTTAGGGTCTGCAACACAATACAGAGGTGATTAGCATGGTCCACATCACTCTTAGAGTACACCAAAATATCATCTATGAACACAATAATGAACAAATTCAAAAACTGAAGGAAGACTCTGTTCTTCAAGTAAATGAATACTGTTGGGGCATTAGTCAACCCAAAAGACATAACTGGGAACTCAAAATGCCCATACCGGGTATAGAAAACATTCTTAGGGGTATCCACCTCCCTAATCTTTAACTGATAATGCCCGAATCAGAGATCAATCTTAGAGAAAAACTTAGCACCATGAAGCTGATCAAACAAATCATTTAACCTTGGAAGAGGGTACTTATTCTTTATCATCACCTTATTCAATTGGCGGTAATCAATACACATTCAACGGAAACCAAACTTCTTACGCACGAATAAATTTGGTGCACCCCATGGAGACATACTAGAATAGATAAAACCCTTATCTAAAATATCCTTTAGTTGCTTATTAAGATCCTTCAACTCAGCTGGAGCCATTCTATAAGAGGGAATAAAAATAGGACAAGTATCTGGAACAAGATCTATCCCAAAATTAATATACCTATCTACAGGGACACCAAGAAGGTCAATAGGGAAGACCTCAAAAAATTTATTCACCACCGCGACAAAATCCAAACAAGGACCCTCTGAGATAGAATCTTTCACCCGAACCAAATGATAGAGACAACCCTTGTGATCTCCGAGCTTTAAGATATGATATGAACCTTCCCTTAGGAATTAGGGAACCACCCTCTCATTCAATAATTGGCTTATTAGGGAATTTAAAGATGACCTTAAGGGTTCAACAGTGTAAGAAAACATAGCATGAGTGCAACCAATCCATCCTCAATATGACATCAAAATCTACCATGTCTAATTCAAACAAATCTACTAAAGTCTCCCGTCCATACACAAACACCACACAACACCTAAAGACTTTTCTAGCCACTACAGAGTCACCCATCGAGGTAAAAATAGAAAAAAAAAGTCCGTAATACACTCATGACCGAATCCAAAATGCGCAGCCATAAATGCAGTCATATAAGAAAAAATGGACCTCAAATCAAGTAAACAGTACACATCACAGGAAAAGAGTTTCAACATACCAGTAACGATAACAGGAGATGCTTTGGACTCCTAATGAATAGTGAGAGCATAGAGTTAGTTTCGAACAGTGTAGGAGCAAGATGGTGAACCTCTTTAGTGCCGAAGTAGAAGAAGAGGCTACAAGGACCTTGTTTGGCCCAAAGGCAATCTTACCAATAGGACAACTTTTAACCATATGCCTTGGCTAACCACAGCTGAAGCACTTTTTCTTTTATTCATCATAGTAACCCCAATGCAATCGACCATAAAATTTGCTGAGAGGATATGATAGAGCTTATTGGGCCCCATAAGCCTAAGATTGGACACCATATTCTCTATAATTATCGCCACTCAAAAAATGTTGGTCACCAGACAGTTGTAGGTAGGGAGCACTAGCCATCTAGTGAGACCCAAAATTGCCCCACCTCTTCTTGTACCACTTTTCACCATCCCTACCACTTTTGACCACTACCCTGATCAGAGAATCTAAACTTCTTATTCTGCATCTCTCCAGTTTCAACCTGCTTCTTTTCCTCTTCCTTACCCTTCTGTATATACATAATCAACCAGGAAATATCCATAGCCTTGTTCAACAGGGTATCCTTACACTCCAAAATCAAGTCTCGATACAACTCAAAAGTAAATTTCCTTATTGTAGACCTCGTGCTAGAAACCAACTCTGGAGCATACCACGATAATTGATGAAACTTTAAGGCATATTTCTTGACTATTATCTTGCCTTGCTTTAAGTTAACAAAATCTTCTACCTATGCCTCCCTCAACTCCCGAGGAAAGAAGCAGTCTAGAAAAGTACTAGAGAAATCATCCCACAGGACTAACTCAATATCATCACCCCTCGTCTGTTCTCATTCCTCATACCATTGGTATGCCACATCTTTCAGTTGATAGGAAGCAAATTTCACACCCTTCATATTAGTAAGATGCATAATGCGGAATATCATTTCCATATCATCAATAAAACCTTGAGGATCCTCCTCAACCTTAACATCAATGAACACAAGAAGACTTAACCTCATAAACTGGCCAACCCTTGTGGCCTCAGGATATGGAGTATATATTCGGAAGTAGTTTTTTCTTGATATATAATCTAAAATAACATTCTTGTTAGTCTTGATTACTTCAATCGTAAATGTAAAATTTAATATATTCAATACTAATCTCCGAATCTCCTTCCTCGTAACTGAGTTTTGTATTTTTTGTTAACGACCATCGAACCTGGGTATTATCTATTCTCACAATAAATTTGTTATATACAATATATGGTTCAAATGCTAATAAACATTTATATAATGAACATAATTCTTTTCTATTTATTTCCCATTTTATTTCTATTTCATTAAATGTTCCTAAATAATATCTACAATGATGTTCTATTTTTTCATTTTCATACCTATATTTAAGTACTCCTCCATAACTATATTCACTTGCTTCTGCTTCTACTATATATGTAAATTTTTTATCTTCATATAGGAATTGTAATTTTGGTAATTCTTTACAAAGTATTTTAATTTTCTGAACTTATTTTTTATCTTCTTCGTTGTAATTATATTTTACATCCTTTTTTAATTTTTTCTGTAAAGGCTTTAGGTTCTCTGCTAATTTTTGTATACATTCTCTGACTTGGTTTACTAATCCTAAAAATGATTGTAATTTTTTTTTGTATCTAATTCTTATTTTGAATTTATTATTTTTTGTACTATATGTTGTTGTATTTTTACTCCACTTTTATCTATTTGTATTCCTAAAAATTCTATCTGGTTTTTCATAATTTCAGCTTTCTTTTCACTTAAACTTATTCTCAATTTTTCTATTATATCTGTAAATTATTCTAATAATTTTAAATGTTCCTCTTTAGTTTTTTTGTAGAGTAGTATATCATCTATGTATACTATACAATTAGGTAATTGTTTAAAGTAACTATCCATAAAGTGTTGGTATCTACCTGGTGCATTTTTATATCCAAATGGTAATACGTTCCATTCATAAAATCCTTGCGGTACCGTAAATGCGGTTAATTCCTTAGAATCTTCATCTAACTTTAAGTGGTAAAATCCTGATTTAGAGTCAAATTTACTAAAGTAGTTATATCCTTGTATTTGTCTTATTTTTAATATCTTATTTGGTGTTGGATAATTATATGCCATAGTTTTTGCATTTAAATTTCTATAGTCAATAACCATTCTACTTTTTCCTCTTTTTTGTTCACTGTGTTTATTTAGTATAAATGTTGGACAATCGTGTTTACTATTACTTTTTTTTGTGTATATTGTTTTTCTAACAATTCAACTATATTCATTTTAAATTCTTTTAAATCGTCAAAATTATATGTTAATGGTTTTTGAGTTATTATGCTATTTTTATCTATTAATTCAATTTTTATAGTAGTTTTATATTTTTCTCATCCTTTTAATGGATCTTCACTATATAATTATCTTAATTTTTTCTTTAACATTTCTACCTTATCTATTGAAAATATGGTTTTCTTTTTTATTTATCGAAAATACAACTAGTTCTACTGTGTCTTCTGTATTTTTTATATTTTCTAACTTTTATGTAATTTTTTCTCTTTCTTTTATCCAATCAGTCTTCTTTCTTATTTTATTAATAACTCTTTTTGCTCTTACTTTTTGTTTACATGGTTTTGTAAACCACCAATCTGTTTTAGTTATTATATGTGGGTATAATTTATCTAAAATTGGCATTCCTAAAAGCACATCTTTTGATGTTAGTTCATAATTATAGATTTCTTCTATTGTTATTATTTTATCCCATATCTGTATTTTTATATTTTTAGCTTTATATGTAATTAAACTTCCTTCATTATTAAATCCTTTGACAACTATTGGTGTTTTTAATTTATCCCATTTACTTTCTGGTAAACAGTTGTATCTACATAACTTTGCTTCTGCTCTTGTATCTATCATAGGTGTATAATACCTATTATAATATCTTTCTACTATTATTTTTACAAGTACATATATTTTCATATCATGTTAAAAAAAAAATTATGAATAATTTCTCTTTATTATATGTTATAGATAATTGTGTATGTTCTATATTGTATGGTTTTACTTGTTCTAACCATTTTATTCCTAATATTATATCTGCTTTTTGCATTTCTTCCTCTATTTCAAATTCTACTTTTATTTTTCTAACTCCTATTATTATCTCTTTTTCTGTCGTATCCTTAATGTTTATTAGACTCCTTGGTAGATCTGGGCATATATTACTATTAGATTTTATTTCTTCACTTTTTACTAAATATTTTGCTATATAATTTTCTTCTTGTCCTGTATTTAAGAGTATTAAATATTCTTTTTTATTTATTGTTCCCGTTATGTAATATTGATTTAAATTAACTGTTGAAGTTGTTTCATAACTTTTTCTTTTTAATGAGCCTGATGATTCTGGTTTTTCATGAGCTATTCTTTTTTATGTACTTATTCTATCGTTTATTATTTCTAAATCTTCTTCTATGTCTATATTTTTGTAACTATAATCATTATTATCAATTAATTTTACAAATTGTTCAAAAGGACCTTCTATTTGTATTTTGTTAATTTTATTTTTTCCTGTTATTTTATGTTTTGTTGTTAATACATATAGATTTTTACATCTTGCTGTAAATATTTTACTTCCTGGGGTTAGTTCTATTCCTGATATTTTCCAATATAATACTAATAATTTATCTATATTTTTATCTGTTATTGTTGCTGAATAATTCGTACTTATTATAAATTTAAATTTTTGGTATATTAAATTTCCTTTTATGGTTGTTATTATACTTTTTTCTATAGGTTTTATAATTTTATCATCTGCTAAATATAATTCTATTGGTGTATCTATTCCTTCTCTAAAACATGCTTTTATTAATATATCTGTACCTCCAAGGTGTACATATTTTATTGGGTATTTACTTTTTATATCGTTTATTTCTTTATTAATTATTCTTTTTGTTACTAGTGGTATACTAGCTCTTCCTTTTGCAGATCTATAGTCTCTTACATGTTCTTTTTGGCTTACTACGTAGTATTCTTCCTTTTTTCTACTAAATATATTTTTTATTGTTGGTATATAAAATATTTTTCTACACTTAGGTCTAACTCTTTTCCTTTTATTTCATCAAATATATGACTATCAATTATTATTTTTTGATCTGTTCCTTCTTCATTTAAATATGCTTTCTTTGTTATTATTTTTATATCTTCTTCAGTTATTTGGTTCATTTTTATATCTTTTTCAGTCATTTGATTCATCTAATTCACTATCTATTTCATTATCTGTTTCATTCTCCGAAATTTCATATATACTATCTTCACATTCTAATTCGTAATCTATTTAATCTATCTGCACACATTCTGTATTTTTTATTTTTATTTCTGATAATTGTTTCTTTTTTGGGTTTTTTGCTAATTTACAATCTCTAGCTAAATGTCCTAGTTTTCCACAATTACAACAAGTACATTCTTTTATAGATTTCTTTTTCCTATATGGTCTTTTATGTTTATAATTTTTTACATAATATCTTTTTCTTGATTTCTTATATTTATATTTTGATTTTTTGTATTTCTTATATTTCTTATGTCTTTTTCTTTTCTTATAATATCTTTCTTCACATTCAAATTGAGGTGATATTTTGTCTTTGCAACATGCTAAATTTCTTATTAATGTTTTTTCTATTTTTATTTCTTCTCTATTTTTTTCACATAGATTTCTATACCATTGTTATAAAAAATTTATTCTTGCTCCTGGGGTATCTACTATTTTTGCTTCATCTCAACTCTTTATTATTTTTGAACTAAATGGTTCAGGTAATTTACTAAAATATAATCTTCTTATTTCTTTACTTTCTTCTATATTATATGTTCCTTTATAATAATATCCTTTAAATGTGCACGTATACTTATCTATATAGCACATATTACATATTGCTAGTTTTAACATTAAATTTCTATTTATATCTTTTTCTTTATTTTGCTCTTCTTCTGTTGTTACACTGCTAAATTCATCTTTTATAGTTATTTCATATTTTTTTAATATTTTTGTTGGTAGTATTTTAGTAGTTGTTGATGTTTCTTCTGTTTTATTATCAGATCTTAATACTTTTTTACTTACTTCGGCTATTAAAAAAAAAGAAGTTATTAGCAAAGATACTGTGCAGGAAGAACACATTAAAAAACTAGTCCTAGAAGGTGACGATGACAAACACCTAAAAACTCAAATTACTAACAAAATTACAGTTACAGCTGTAGGAGCAGGTGATGTATCCAAGGGAAAGAATATAGTCACTCAAAATAAACCTGAACTACCAAAGAAAAAGAATTATAACCACAACCAGATATTCTCAAAATCATATACACCAAATATACAAAAACCAGAGTCATTTATACCTCCCCAGATATACACATATTCTGAATCACTCAATCAACAAAAGCAGACTTATAACCATATCACTCGTACAAACATTAATAATATTTATACCTTACAAAAATTGTTAAATACAAAACCTATCTAGAATAAAGATTTAGCAAAACAAAACCAAGGATATGTTACACAAAAATGTCAGAACTATAACAAACTTATTGTTTTGCCTGGCACCAGTGCAAACTTAATTTCTTCATGTTACTATTATGGACTATTATCTACAGTTTACACAATTACTAGAGAAGAGTTAAATGAATTCCATATATTCACAAAAAATTTATGGATTATAAAAAGATTATGAAGGGACAGTTATTCTATGTTCGTTTCTACTCAGCAGCAGCAGAAATATTGTTTGATGAAATAAAATAGACAATTACTGTTGTCAAGATAGGAATAACATGAGATTATATTATTCCTGAAGAAATATGTGAACAAGAAGAGATAACCAAAAATCAGATACCGAACTTCTACCGAAACAAGAGAGTTATTGGACTTAGCAGTATATTGACTAAGTTAGCAAATAATTATATAAATCAAAACCTATTTTGGATTTACTATAACATAAATCAATTATTGGTTTACTCTACTTGTAAAAATATTAGAGAAAATGACAGAGAAGAGATAAGAAAATGGATCATAACGATCCTAAAACTAGAAAAGTTACCAGTCACAAGATCTATTACGAAAGGAGTTATTTCAGAAGAAGCTATGGATCAATTCTGTAAACAGTTGGCCAAAAATACGATGACCACATATTCAACAGATGTAGTGGCAGACACAACTTTATTCCAGATGTGATACTACAATAGCAGGAATATAAAAAAGCAGCAGATACGACAAGATACAGATAAAAAAAAGATAGTAACAGAGCAATAATGGAAGCAGACAAGATATTAAATTATGAAAGCAACATATAGACAAATTGTATAACTTTCTTGACTTCCTTTACGTAAATAATTAGCTTTTAGCTTTTTGACTTTTTTGGCAAGGCTTTTAAAGTCTTTGTTTTTTTTCCTTACTTTTGAAAATTTGTAAGACAAATGTAAATACTAAAAATAGTATATAGATAACGTGTAAAGTTATATTAGGACAGGTGTAAAGATGTAAAAAGTGTACGCGCTTTCCTAGGATTATAAATAGAGAGCATTTTGCTCAGTTAGAGGTAAACCTTCATGAGTTGAAGCAAAACCCTCTCTTGTACACAAAAAACTTTTGAATTATTTAATAAAAAATAGAAATATTTCCAAGGAAAAGCTATGAATCAGACGACTATGGAAAATCTAGAATTATCAGATTTACCAGAACAAGTATTTATATTTATGATTATGAATAGCTAAATTCATAAATTCCTGACAATCATAATATGATAAAATAAGTTCATGTAGTTACTTTATAGTAGCACGTTATGAAGTTTATTAGCAAAGAGGAAAAAGGAGAAAAATCTCTAAGAACTATGTCATCCTAAAGGTGAAACCGGTGAGGCAAAAAAGCCGTGATAGGGGAATAGCCAGAGTAGAGGCACTGTTTAAGGGAAAAGTATCCAGATTACCATGCTAATAGTGACCGAAGAACATGTTATTTAAGAATAATCTAGTATATAGTAATCTAAAATGATCATATTTTGTTATATGTATGATTGAAGGGAATATTTTGAAAAATAATCATATGAAAAATGAATACTTATTTATCTGACGAAATGGTAGATAAATTCAAAATACTTGTTTTGTATATACTTAAGGATATAGAAATTCTAGATATAAGAAAAATCATATTGGAAAAAATATTTGATAAATATTTTATGACTAGAATTAATTATATACCACACTTACCTACCTACTCTTACAAATACTTACATACCAAACCTGCACATCAACCATGATAAATTACAAAAATTGAAAAATGGATATGAAAAATATACAATTAATAGAAAAACTAATGAAAACAAATTTAGAAGAATATATGAGAACTAAAGATATAAAATATATAGAATTCCTTAATGAAAATATAGAGGAATTATTAAGATTAAAACAAACAACTAATAAATACTATGATAAAGCAATTAATTACTAGAATCCAATTTCAAGTTATCCAAGTTATTCGTAGAAACCTAAGCATAATATGGATAATATGACAAGATATATATTTGATGAAACTAAGATACTAGTTTTATATATCATAAAAGACTTAGAATTAGAAGACATAAAGAAAATAATATGAGAAAAAATATTTGATTATGAAGATGAGTTACTAATTACAAATTGGATAGAGGATGAATTAGAAAATATAGATTTCTATGGTAGAAATAATTCAGACAGTTATTATTCAAATGGATATTATACAGATTAAAAATGCTAGAATATATTCAAAGAGTTAGAGAAAAACAAAGTTGACTATACGAAGAAATTAATTATAGAAACCAGCTTAGAAAAGGAAGAGAAAAATTAAAAGAAAGATTAATTTGGATAAATAAAACCATAAAACAACTAGAATTAAAAGACAGTTTAGAATATGATTTAGACATGAAATTATTCATTGACGAAAAAGACAGGATAATTAACGAAATAGATAACCTAGAATTTAATATCAGGTATAGTACAATTAGAATAAATTATTACAAAGAAATTTGTTGTATCACAACTACTTTAGGATAAAATGATAGACTATGAGTATTTAAAATATTGGAGACAACATATGGAAGAAATAAGATTAATAGAAATACTTACGAAAGAAAATTTAATTGAATATTTTAGAACAAAAGATATTACTTCAATCATAAATGTAAAATTTAATATATTCAATACTAATCTCCGAATTTCCTTCGTCGTAACTGAGTTTTGTGTTTTTCTTATTAGCCACCATCGAACCTGGGTATTATCTGTTCTCACAATAAATTTGTTATATACAATATATGGTTCAAATGCTAATAAACATTTATATAATGAACATAATTATTTTATATTTATTTCCCATTTTATTTCTGTTTCATTAAATGTTCCTGAATAATATCTACAGTAATGTTCTATTTTTTCATTTTCGTACCTATATTTAATTACTCCTCCATAACTATATTCACTTGCATCTGCTTCTATTATATATATAAATTTTTTATCTGCGTTTGGGAATTGTAATTTTTGTAATTCTTTACAAAGTATTTTTATTTTCTGAACTTGTTTTTTATCTTTTCGATATTTGATTAAATGCTTTACTGTAATATTCTTTAGTTTTTCTCTTAGTCTTTGTAATTCTTGTATATTATTTTGAAGGTATTCTAAATATTCTATATCTTTTGTTCTAAAATATTCAATTAAATTTTCTTTCATAAGTATTTCTGTTAATCTTATTTCTTCCATATCTTGTCTCCAATATTTTAAATACTCATAGTCTATCATTTTATCCTAAAGTAGTTGTGATACTGCAAATTTCTTTATAATAATTTATTCTAATTGTAATATATCTGATATTAAATTCTAGATTATCTATTTCGTTGATTATCCTATCTTTTTCATCTATGAATAATTTCATGTCTAAATCATATTCTAAACTGTCTTTTAATTCTAGTTGTTTTATGGTTTTATTTATCCAAATTAATATTTCTTTTAATTGTTCTCTTCCTTTTCTAAGCTGTTTTCTATAATTAATTTCTTCGTACAACCAACTTTATTTTTCTCTAACTCTTTGAATATATTCTAGCATTTTTAATATGTATAATATTCATCTGAATAATAACAGTCTGAATTATTTCTACCATAGAAATCTATATTTTCTAATTCATCTTCTATCCAATTAGTAATTAGTAACTCATCTTCATAATCAAATATTTTTTCCCATATTATTTTCTTTATGTCTTCTAATTCTAAGTCTTTTATGATATATAAAACTAGTATCTTAATTTCATCAGATATATATCTTGTCATATTATCCATATTATGCTTAGGTTTCTACGAAGAACTTGGATAACTTGGAATTGGATTCTAGTAATTAATTGATTTATCATAGTATTTATTAGTTGATTGTTTTAATCTTAATAATTCCTCTATATTTTCATTAAGGAATTTTATATATTTTATATCTTTAGTTCTCATATATTCTTCTAAATTTGTTTTCATTAGTTTTTCTATTAATTGTAAATTTTTCATATCCATTTTCCAATTTTTGTAATTTATCATGGTTGATGTATAGGTTTGGTATGTAAGTATTTGTAAGAGTAGGTAGGTAGGTGTGGTATATAATTAATTCTAGTCATAAAATATTTATCAAATATTATTTCCAATATGATTTTTCTTATATCTACAATTTCTATATCCTTAAGTATATATAAAACAAGTATTTTGAATTTATCTACCATTTCATCAGATAAATAGGTATTCATTTTTTCATATGATGCTTTTTTAAAATATTCCCTTCAATCATACACATAACAAAGATGTTCTATTTTTTCATCTTCGTACCTATATTTAAGTACTCCTCCATTACTATATTCACTTGCATCTGCTTCTACTATATATGAAAATTGTTTATCTTCATCTGGGAATTGTAATCTTGGTAATTCTTTACAAAGTATTTTTATTTTCTGAACTTTTTTTTTATCTTCTTCGTTGTAATTATATTCTACATCCTTTTTTATTTTTTTTGTAAAGGCCTTAGGTTCTCTGCTAATTTTGGTATATATTCTCTTACTTGGTTTACTAATCCTAAAAATGATTGTAATTTTTTTTGTATCTAATTCTTCTTTTGAATTTATTATTTTTTTGTACTATATGTTATTGGATTTTCACTCCACTTTTATCTATTTGTATTTCTAAAAATTCTATCTGTTTTTTCATAATTTCAACTTTCTTTTCACTTAAACTTATTCCTGATTTTTCTATTATATCTGTAAATTATTCTAATAATTTTAAATGTTCCTCTTTAGTTTTTGTGTAGAGTAGTATATCATCTATATATACTATACAATAAGGTAATTGTTTAAAGTAACTGTTCATAAAGTGTTGGTATCTACCTGGTGCATTTTTATATCCAAATGGTAATACGTTCCATTCAAAAAATTCTTGTGGTACCGTAAATGCGGTTAATTCCTTAGAATCTTCATCTAACTTTAAGTGGTAAAATCCTGATTTATAGTCAAATTTACTAAAGTAGTTATATCCTTGTATTTGTCTTATTGTTAATATCTTATTTGGTATTGGATAATTATGTCATAGTTTTTGCATTTAAATTTTTATAGTCAATAACCATTACTTTTTCCTCTTTTTTGTTCACTATGTTTATTTACTATAAATGCTGGACTATTGTGTTTACTATTATTTTTTGTATATATTATTTTTCTAATAATTCATCTATATACATTTTAAATTCTTTTAAATCGTCAAAATTATATGTTAATGGTTTTTGAGTTATTATGCTATTTTTATCTATTAATTCAATTTTTATACTAGTTTTATGTTTTTTTCCATCCTTTTAATGGATCTTCACTATATAGTTGTCTTAATTTTTTCTTTATTATTTCTACCTTATCTATTGAAAATATGGCTATTTCTTTTTTATTTATAGAAAATACAACTAGTTCTACTGTGTCTTCTGTATTTTATATTTTCTAACTTTTGTGCAATTTTTTTACTTTCTTTTATCCAATTAGTCTTCTTTCTTATTTTATTAATATCTCTTTTTGCTCTTACTTTTTGTTTACATGGTGTTGTAAACCACCAATCTGTTTTAGTTATTATATATGAGTATACTTTATCTAAAAATGTCATTCCTAAAAGCATATCTTTTGATGTTAGTTCATAATTATAGATTTCTTCTATTGTTTTTATTTTATCCCATATCTGTATTTTTACATTTTTAGTTTTATATGTAATTAAACTTCCTTCATTGTTAAATCCTTTGACTACTATTGGTGTTTTTAATTTATCTCATTTACTTTCTGGTAAACAGTTGTATCTATATAAGTTTGCTTTTGCTCTTGTATCTATCATAGGTGTATAATACCTATTATAATATCTTTCTACTATTATTTTTACAAGTACATATATTTTCATATCATGTTAAAAAAAAATTATGAATAATTTCTCTTTATTATATGTTATAGATAATTGTGTATGTTCTATGTTGTATGGGTTTACTTGTTCTAACCATTTTATTTCTAGTATTATATCTGTTTTTTGCATTTCTTCCTCTATTTCAAATTCTATTTTTATTTTCCTAACTCCTATTATTATTTCTTTTTCTGTCGTATCCTTAATGTTTATTAGACTCCTTGGTAGATCTGGGCATATATTACTATTAGATTTTATCTCTTCATTTTTCACTAGATATTTTGTTATATAATTTTCTTCTTGTCCTGTGTTTAAGAGTATTAAATATTCTTTTTCATTTATTGATCCCGTTATGTAATATTGATTTAAATTAACTGTTGAAGTTGTTTCATAACTTGTTCTTTTTAATGAGCTTGATGATTCTGGTTTTCCATGAGCTATTCTTTTTGATGTACTTATTCTATCATTTATCATTTCTAAATCTTCTTCTATGTCTATATTTTTGTAACTATAATCATTATTATCAATTAATTTTACAAATTGTTCAAAAGGACTTTCTATTTGTATTTTGTTAATTTTATTTTTTTGCTGTTATTTTTGTTTTGTTGTTAATACATATAGATTTTTACATCTTGCTGTAAATATTTTACTTCCTGGGGTTAGTTCTATTCTTGATATTTTTCAGTATAATACTAATGGTTTATCTATATTTTTATCTGTTATTGTTACTAAATTATTCGCACTTATTATAAATTTAAATTTTTGGTATATTAAATTTCCTTTTTATGGCTGTTATTATACT
Organism: Capsicum baccatum var. pendulum; assembly: GCA_030864225.1. Classification (NCBI taxonomy): domain Eukaryota; kingdom Viridiplantae; phylum Streptophyta; class Magnoliopsida; order Solanales; family Solanaceae; genus Capsicum; species Capsicum baccatum. Next base: position 28,080,025 of record CM061551.1, on the reverse strand, counting down.
TTTTCTATAGGTTTTATAATTATATCATCTGCTAAATATAATTCTATTGGTGTATTCATTCATTCTCTAAAACATGTTTTTATTAAGAAGCTACCAACTGAGCCAACATATGAATAGATTAATGAAACTCAGCATTTGTCACATCAACTTGAGGAGCTCAAGAAGGACAGGAAGGGACCGATGGAACTCCAGGAGGGCAATCAGGAATTGAGCCCCTAGACTGGGTCTATACCCCATAACCAGAGTTTGTCCCATTAGTATTTTCCTTAAGTGGGACAAGGGAGTTTCCACGATCTTTAGATCACCATGGAGGCATGATCTGAAAGGTGAACAAATGGGAATTAGAGGAGAATTTAGGACCTTACACTCTACAGCTCAACAATAGAACACAAGAAAGAGAAATATTTCTAAATGCCTCGTAGTCTCTCCCTTATGAGTATGTCGCGCTACACACCCTTAAAGAGACTACTTGACACGACTTTGTCAAACACCCAATTGAATATGAATCTAGGGCTCTGATACCAATCTGACACGACCTGAAGTAGGGACTAGTCGTGCCGGGCATCTCAAGTCCAACCAGGACTAGAGACCACCCCTAATACCCCACCGTTAACCACCCTACACCCCATATCAAACCATATAACAAGATAATATAATAATAATTCTAAAGAAAATAAGGAAAGTCTATAACCACAACCAAACAACTACAACTAAATGTCCAACCAATACCAATCACAATTCCAATACCAATATCAAATGCTAATACTAATACCGACAACGCCCATGTCCATAGTTGTTTGACAAAGCTCTAACCAAAGCTAAAGAATATCTAGTCGGGACATGTCTTCGACCATATAAAAAATAAATCCAATGAAATAAAAATAATAAAAAAGTCCATAACATGAAATGTGGTCTACCGAAGTATGAAAGCTCAACACTTTAATTCAACTCAAAAGTTATCCCCAAATCTAAGTCACTGAGTAGGAAAAATAGTAGTATGGCCGGTTTCTGCATCATGTGGGGATACAACACTCGAAGACGGTTAATGGGGTAAACGCTAGCATGTAACTCAAGGATAAAGATAAAGTAAAGCCATCAATCAAAACCAAATCAAATTACCATATGCAGTCACATATATACATATATATCGTGTCGAGATAGTGAACAAGGTTTAACATGCATTGAAAATCTTAACCTGGATTGTGTATCTCTGTCATCCTAAAACCACCTACGGGCTATATGGGTTTATCTCCCCCAGCTGAAATAGCCCAGTGCGTGTTTGCTTCACAATCGGAGAATAGAATTTAGGATGACTAGTACATCCCAAAAAATATAAAGTTTGACATCATGCACATAGCTACAAAGGCCACCCTCACATCGGCAAACGTCAGTTTCCAATGTCGGTCCCCTCGAAACCTCCACCTTCCACGACTTTGCTACTCAGCCACATTTAAGCCCAATTAAACCCTTTTCACATAACCAAACCATTTACCAAGGAGTCTTTTAATTAGGCACTAGCCGTTGTTATCGTTATACAAAAATTAGAGCTTGCAAGTCTAAAACCTCATGCCATATAAATCATTTAACCATATTAGACTCCACCATTTCCAATTAAACCAAAATAATTTATAATCAAACCATGGCCACCAAGGCCTTTATAAAGTCATGTGATACCTACCAAAACCATTTCATATTTATTTAACCATTTATGTGATGCAAAGATTCCAAGAGTAGTCAAACTATGTGACAAAGTCATTCTCATTAAAAATTTCACAAACAGGTTGAGGGCATACCATTAAAAAAACCAAAATCATTATAATTTGGGGCCCAATCTTGACCCCTAAATTAAATCACCATTTTCATGCACCTACATGGGAAAAACCATAATTAAATTATGAGAAAACATTAATCAACCATGAACATCCAAAAACCCCATCTTTATTTCAAAACCATAACAATACCATGAAAACCATACATTAAAACGCATGTCTTTGGTAAAATAACAATGAAGGAGGAGTCACATGCCTTAGACACTAAGAAGTACGGAGAGAAACCACCCCCGAAAGCCTTAATTGATTATCTTAAAGAAACCCTAGCTTTTGCTTGAAGAGAGAGTTTGAGAGAGAATTTGAGAGTGTTGTATTGGGAATAGTGTCTTAATAAAGTCCCAAAAGGTGTTTTAAGTTGTGGCTTCAAAGGAAGTTAAAGGGGGAAATGTTCAGAATGCCCCAACTTAAAACTGTAAAAATATCACAGGTGGTTACGAGTCGACCCTTGTGACTCGTGACTACAACATACGACTCATACCCTTCAGTCATCAACAGGATAGTGAGTTGGACCCCCATACACTATCTACCATATGATTTCATGACCCTACTCGTTTCCAGACCATACGACTCATATGGTCTAGCCGTATCCCAGACAGAACCTAAAGGGATTGGATAGTGGAAATCATACGACCAAACCTTACCATTCGTAACCAATTCTCACGGCTCTTAGTGAGCTACTCGTACTCAGAGCCAAGTCAAGTCACTAAGTTACTGATTTGATTATGGTTTAACCTAATGACCCATTACCACTCTGAATGACTCGTACCACCAAATCATAACCATAACAAAATCCTAACCACCATTCATAGGACTCCCTACGACTTGGGTCACTCGACCCGTACCCATACCTACGACTCGTATGGTTAAGTTGTCAGTGGAAAAGTGAGCTCAAAGCTCGAGAAATTTCCAAAGGCAAAACCCATGGTATTTCGATTATTGATCATTTGAAATTTAGCATTGTGTCCTCAATTTCGATATTCAAATTAGCTACTAACTTCTCAATATCAATTTCAACTTACTCCACCTCTTGACATTGTTCAATATGTCTTTTAAAAAATTGTCCATCATTAGTGAGATTCCCTCATATTGTTTATGTTAGACTTTAAGTTGTTAAGCTTTATTTAATAGCCACCCTTGGCTCAAAGTTTCATCTTTGTCAAGTTTTTCTTTGTTAGGGCGCAATTCAAACTTGAAACAATCCACCCAAGGAAAAAATTCATGATTTGAAAATCATCATCATCTTCATTTTGAATTATGTCCAACCATTTAGTCACTTGGCCATATCTTTCACTCTTCCCCTTGCACGTTTCAACATATCCTCAATTTCTTCCCTTCGAGAACTAGAGATTTCTTTAACACGATTTTTATCTTTCTCTTTAAATTGATCCACTCTTCACCTCCATAACTTTTACTGTGGTCATTAATTATTTTTGACTCATTGTTTTGGTTGGAATTCTTTTCTTCAACAATTTCTTATTGAGGAGTAGGCAATTTCATAGCACTTGAAAGGATTTGTACTTCCACACCTATGTTAGATATCCAATTTAAGAAAGTTTAAAGCATTACCGAATGGCTTTCTGTTAACCACTTTGTTCTTCCTTTGCCATTTCATTATTCCTCTCAAACAGAAAAGCACAACAAGCATTTTTGTTAGCATAACTAGGGAAGGAGGAAAAATAATTAGAAAATTCACTCAACTGTCCATCTTGATCACCACATAAATAACAATCGTACTCATCATAGAATCAAGATGATACACACATCTCTATCTCAAAGGCATTTCACAATCTTGATAACAGTGAGGTCCTCCACAATACGGACATGGGTCATCAAAATGTGAATTGCAACCATCAAACTTATTTCTATTTCAAAATGCTATATTAACCAAAAATTACAAAATAAATCTAACTAACAAAAAAATATAAGAAAATCACAAACACATATTCACAAGTTTGTAGTAAAGCAAGAATGCTCAAATTTCAAACTAACTCAATACATCAAATTATTTTTCGAAAATGACACTGTTTTTAATAACATCCAATTACACTCGTAAAGCTAATTAAAAATTGCACACGGTCATTAGTAATATATTTATTCAACTCAATTAATCGGGATCGATCCCACAGAAAATAGTGTAATGAGAAATTGACGAAAAATAGGAGTTAAAACCGCTTACTCGAGTCTAAGAAATTGATACAAATATATTTTTCTTGGAGGGTTTCGGTATAAAAGAAACAATCAAAGATAAAAGTGATTAAAAATGGATAGTGTTATAGCCTACTCAAACAAGTAAAACAAGAAATATAGGAATGAAAAATTAATTAATATCAATGATTCATTGTAAATAATTAATTACTCACAAATTAGTTATGGGTTAAGAAATTACCGTGGAATCTCAATTATCCGCTACGTCTCTCGACCAAAAGTAAATCATTCATAGAGAAATTCTCTAAATCTAGCTAAATTGCACTTCAATTTTAGGCTACACCACGATTCTAGTATTTCTAACTCAAATCTATTAGATCAGATTTAAAGAATCAAATCATGCTAGTTATTTCAACCGCAAATTCCTCTCTCGAGTCAATTTAAGCTAGGATTGATCACTCACTTTTAAAAACAATTAAAGCATAAAAATCATATCATATTATACTAAAAATGGAAAGTCCAAAATTTAAAAATTGAATTATCATTTTACCCCTTCACTAAATTTAAATATTATAAAAAAAAATAATTAATTAAATATTAAATAGCAATCTACTATATTATACTAATAGTATAATACAAAAAGTGGGAAGGTGAATATCCATGAAAAGTTGTTAGACGTTTTTTACCCTTTCAAAAACTAAATTCGGTACACTTTTTAATCCTTTTTTTGTATATATTTATTTTCATTTCTCCTTCAATTTACTGGCTATATCTATATATAATATAATGATATAAATAGACATTGTTATGAGGAACTAGAATAGATTTATCTTTTTACTCTTTCTTTTAACTTTTTCATCTAATATTTCAGTTTATATTATTATAAAACAGCTAAAGGTGTCTTTAATATATTCTCAACTAAAGACAGACATTCAACAAAATGAAAGTCGAATAGACATGTCTTCAAATTCTTGACCTTCCATTGTCAAAAAACTTATATTCATGTTTAATATATCCTATATTCAGTATTTCTCCTAATCAGAAAATGTAAGTTGTACTTAAATATTCTAACAATGTATGTCTGTTCATTTTCTCTTGGAGTTTTATAATATTTGGCATGCAATTTTAAAGCTTCTCCAATATTTTAGATTTCTATTCTTCAATTTCAGCTCTTTCCACATTCTTCTTATAATAGAATATTGCTTCCTCCAAACAGTCAATGTTGGTTCTGCATGTAGTACTTTTATTTTTATCTTTCTTTTTGCGGGTTAATTGTAATAGAAGTGCTTCTTGATAATTACAGTTTAGTGCCATTTTAACTAATTCAATTAGGTCAGCGTTTTCTGAATCCAAGCTTAACTTGATCGTGTGATAATTTAGTTCTAAAATAGCAATTAAGGATCTCAGGAGATAAAGAAATTAAATGTCAAGATAATATCTTTATCTACTACATTATCTCAAAGACCAAGAGAGTTCAGGATACTTCTTTTACTATGTTTTGAAAGTTAGCTTATTTCCTAATCTTTCCATTTCATAGTAAGAACTATCTGATTGATGTAGATTCTTTCTATGTGATACTCTTCTAGGGAGGAAGAGAAAAAGAGGTGAAATCCTTCTTTATAATATAATAAGATGAGAAGAGCATAAAAGCTTAATAAGGAGAGTTGCAAGGAAATAAAGTGAATTTGTGGTGTATATTAATTATATTATATTATTTATCGTATTATTTGATCCATTCTTTAGTTTGACTGGATGAAGTCTTTTGACTTTTGATTGCTTATAGGAGAAGGTGTCGATAAGAAATCAGAAAATTATGTATTGATTGTATATTTTTTTTTATATATTTATTTTGTTATGATTAAAGTTTTAAGATGGATGTGTTTGTTGTACTTATTTTCTTCTCTATTTATTTTGTTTATCTCTATTAAACATTCTAATTTAATTTTCTTTAAAATTCTAGTTGTCGTAAGTTAATATCTTATTTAGGCTCAAATTAATCATTTCTAACTCTATCGGAAATTTGCAAACTGCTAACCAAAATTAAATTTTAGAGGAAAATACTTAAATATATCCAAAGTTAAGTGAAATTTGGTGTTAAACAACTGAACTTTGCAGGGGTCCTATGACCACCCAAAATTATTTATTAGTATATTTTAGTGACATTTATAAGTTAATAAAAAATAAAAAATGATGAATAAAAAATATAAAAAAATTTAGTGCAAGTAAATGTCAATAAAACATACTAATAAATAGTCTAGGAAGAGATCTCAGGACTCTCATAAAGTTTTAGGGGATCATAGAATCCCACAAAATTCAAGCGTATTACAATAAATTTGATCAAAATTTAGATATATTTGAGAACATTGTCCCTAAAATTTACAATGATTGCTTGAAAGGAAATAATTTAACATTAAAGTACGCCCCTTATTTTGTGATTTCTATCACTCTTTTCAAGATTCATTTATAATTGTTGTATTTTGTAACTCACTGCACACATAATTTCATAAAATTAATCATTCTAATGATTATATATATAAATTTGCATGCGACTTACATACAACATACGTGTCTAAAACTTAATTAATTAGACAATACAAATACATTTCATAAATAGCAGGTAATCAATCAATACAAAAGCTAAAGATAGAAACTAAAATTCAAATATTTTTTTTGGGTGTCAAACACAATATTCATATCCAAAATTAGCAACTGCACCCAAATGTGATCACTACAAAAAAAGGAATGAAAGTATTATAGAAATTCTCAATTAAGTGCTTCCAATCTTTAATTCCAAGAGTATTAGTTGAAGAACCCTAGCCTCCAAGCTTGAGAAAATTGTCAAAGATATGTTTCCAGGAGGCTTCCTCAAGTTTTATGTGGATTTGGGATCAAAATATGAATTTCAAGAACTACTTAGACGCCTGAAACTTTCCTTCATCGCTATCGCATGGATAAACTATCACGACCTGAATCGGGGGCTGGCTGTGACAGGTATCTCAAGTCCATAGAAGACCGAAAACCGAAGACCGAAGACCACCCCTTTTTGCCTATCCAAACAAACATTACACTCCTAGTAGTGACTGGAATCCGTACATATAACAGACAGAAAATTAATAAGCTCAAAGACATCTAAGAGTGTCTACATCAATACCCAATGCATATTAATATCCACAAAGCCACTACTAAATAGAAAATAATTTAAGCCGGGACATGCCCCCACCCTGACAATGACAATGACATTGACAGTGATAATGAAAATGATAATGTTATAGTGAACTCTTTAATTCGTGTTCATGAAAGGAAATCGATGGAATGATCTAGTCTTTCGGAGAATGGAAGCTCACTACTTCACCGCCAACGATCGACGAATCGAGCCGATCCACTGAATATTATGCAGGAAAAGTAGAATTGCTTCCAGTGCATGCATCCTATAGGGATACGACATTTGGAGACAATTAGTGGGTTGAACACTGGCATTTACTTCAGGGATAAGGGGTAAAATAATACCATGATCAACAGTTTAACAATTCATCAAAATCTAATGCACACGCTCACATCCATAATCATATATATATATATATATATATATATATATATATATATCAAATATTGAGATAAGGTACAAGGATTAGCATGTACTTAAAATTACTTAATCTAGATTGCGTAGCGTAACCACCATAATAAGGCAACCATGGGCTATAAGGGTCCTGCTATTCCCTAGATGAAAGGGCTCCAATGCGTGTGTCCGTATAAACCAGAGATTAATCAAGTATACATATGTACTATGGGGGACTCAAACCTCCCGACATATATATCAAGAGTGACTTCAGAACTCAATCATATAATAGGAGACTCGAACCACCCGGTAATTTAGACCCATGCGTCGGCACCCGCAGTTTCTACTGATGGTCCCCTTGGGACCTCTACTTTCATGACAAAACTACAGAACCATAATTAAATCCCTAATAAAACACTTTTCACACATCCCCAATCATTAAACTAGGAGTCATTTATTAAGACATTATCAAGTAGTATAGTTATACCGACTATAGCTTGCAAGCACGTGTCACTTTGACAATTCAATCAACTTGCCAATGGGACTCTAACCTAATAAGCCAACAAGAATCCAAAGTTCCATATAGGAATGAAACCATGTATCCAAGTGAGACTCTAACCTAACTTGCCCATGGGAATCCAAAGTTCCATATAGGAACCAATTATCTAGCCGAGTGAGACTCTAACCCCCCGCCAATAGGACTCTAAAATTTTCAATTCAAATTCAATCCATATCCATTAAGCCCTCTTTAAAAGTCAATTCATATTCAATTACTCTTTTAACCTATGTAAGGTTTCAAAATACTTCTTAATGTACATATTTTAATGTTCAAAGATGATTTGACAAGATTTGATTGAGGTTATTACCACTTCAAAATCATTAACCTATTAAAATTTGGGGAAAATATATTCTCCGTTCAATTCACACGCCCATGCACCCAATTGGTTCAAAACCACCATTTAAAGCATAAATAATGCATAAGTAAACATGAAACGTTACATAAAAATCATTCAAGAACTCTCAAGCCATATCCCAAAACCAACAATTAAACACAAGGATAACCATTTAAACACATGTTTTTGAAAAAATAACTTTAAGGGAAGAGATACATGCCTGAAAGGATCATGATTATGGAAGAAACTTTCCCTCGAGATCCCTGATTGATTAACTTCTTGAAAACCCTAAGTATCTTGATCTTGGAGAATTTAGAGAGTTTTAGAGAGTGTTTAGGATTGATAAGGGTTGTAAATAATGTCCCTAAGCGTTTTATGTTCGTGGGGTATATGTTGGTAAAGAGGAAAATGCCCAAAGTTCCCTCAATTTAAAAACTAAAAAATGACGCCCAAACATTACGGGTGACCATACGAATCGTAGAGTCACCCTACTACTTATTTCGTCCAGCCATAGTATAGACACTTCCCTTGGTCACCCCCACTAGTATGGCTACGATTCATACTATATGATTCATACTCAGACATCATGACTCGTAACATGTTAGTCATATTTATCACCAAGGCAGTAACTTAGAAAAAACTCACTAGACCCCCTACAATTTGGGTCCTACGACCCGTCGAGACACCCTACGACTCGTAGGGTGAGTCATAGTAATGACAGTAAGTTCAAAGAGTAAGGAATTTTCAAGGAACAAAACTTGGGGTGTTACATAAACATCATGAACACAATAGGTTGACTTTGATTTAAATTATTGCAAGATACCTTTGGAGATCATGAAGGTTTGACTTTAACTTGATCGAGATCGCAAGCCCTTGCTTCATGATAGCGATGACCAATTACATCCAATTTCTTGACTTTCTATTTCAGCTCCCTTTTGCTTGTTTTAAACTTTTTTTACTCAAAAATAATTCTAAATCTCAAAATATATTAGACAAACAAAATTAAAATAATAATTAGCCGTAAATTATAGAGTGAAGGAACAAATACATAATAAAAGAGATATTAATAAGTTGTAAAATCACCACTTATCATCCCCAAATATTGATATTCCTATTGCATGGTGATTGTTTCACGGTGATCTAGAGGTAGCGGTTGTTGATCCCTATTGTCCAAGATTTCTTCTATATTTCCATCTTAGTCTTTTCCCTACATTTTTCATGGTTTTGAAATATTCATTATATGTTTGCGCATATGAGTATCATACCTTGGGTATTTCAGATTATCATACCTTATTTATCTACTATGAGACTATTCAGGTTTTATTGTTATTCTTGCCTTCTTCCATTTTAATTATTGGGTTAATGATTGAGGTAGGGTTTAGAGTTATCTAACATGATAGATATAACATGTATCATCATGATCTCATTTTAGATTGTGACATGTTCCTATAAGTAGACTTGTTTTAGAGGATTCGAGCAAAGAAATAGAAAATGAGTAATTTGAAAATTTAGAAGTTTGAAAAATCAGAATAGATGTTTTTTTGACCTAAGAAAAGACAGAAACACTAATAGACACAAGGATATACACCTCAATGTAGTGGGAGGGATGTTGAGCATAGAACACTGCATGAAGTCATGAATACTTGTATACCAAAAGATACAAAAAATTATTAAGACTCAATAATATGATATTGTGACTATAATTATGACACCCTAGGGTCTTAAACTATAAGCACTCCAAGATATAAAAATACTTAATTGGATAATTTCTACAGTAAAATTAAAACTACCATGACAATGGCTCGGGCAATGAGTCATTATCTCACATAACAAGTCATTACGTGGAACTCATTGCCATGGCAGTGAAGGTACTTAAGGTTTGGTCCCCTAACAATGAGTCTGGGGGATGAGTCGTCAAGTCAGTTAACGAGCCATTACTTGAGACCCGCTGCCTTAATAGTAAAGGACCATGATTGTAATCCCCAGGTAACGAGTCCAGGTAACGACTCGTGAACAGACCTCATAAGTTGTTACCAAAGTTATGACAAGGGGTAACAGTTTTCCTGCACGTTTTAATTAGGGTCCTTTTGGTCTTCTACATTCCTCCATAATTTAAAACACCCAAATTGGCCCCATTAACTTAATTTAATCATATGAAACCTTACTTCTCTTCTCTTTAACTCCCAAAGAAAATAACTACTAGGGTTTACAAGGAATTGAACCTTTAGGCTTTGAATTTTTAATTCTCTTCAATTTTAGTGGTATTTTAGGCTTGTCTCTCATTCCTAAACTTGTATTTTACATTATGTGATAAGTTTATTCAATATTCTTGTGATTTAATTATTGGATTTGAAATTTGGTTGAGGTCCTTTGATTATTTTACTACTATAATTATTTTCACACGTTTTAATGTGTCATCCATGCTTTAATTAAGTATTTTTTGGGACTAAATGGGTGCATTATATGGGGATGGGGATGGGGAAAATGGGTTTCCCTAAATTGTTGAATTTTGGTTTGGAATTGGTATTAATCTTAACCCGCTTTGTAAATTTAGTTTTAAACATGAATATACGCATGATTTAACTTGTCTTTGAAACCATTTCATTATGTTAAAGGACAAATGGATTAAAAAATATTTGAAAGGCCATTGGTGTCCATGATTTTGGATTTAAATATAACTTGGGAGTCTAATTATTGCATGGATTAATTTGGAACACTTATATAAGCTTGCAAGCATAATTGGTATGACGATACCATATTGGAAAATACCTTAATATAAGAATCCTTGGTTAGTGGTTGGGTTTATGTGCAATTTTTTTAATTTAAGTTTAAATGGATTTGTGTAGCTCATCGAGAAGGTATAAGTCCTAGGGGGCGAATACTGAAAATCTTTTTTGCCGGTGTTGGGGGTCTATATGATCGTGTTCTTGGTGCACACTTGATGTGTGTGTGTATATATATATATATATTGGGATGGTTATTGCCTTGGTGGCTTTAGCTTTCCACTAGGGGTTCCACCAGTCCCTACTAGTCCTACTCGAGCTTTTTGGGCTGGTGATACTTATGCTTAGTCACCACAGAGAGATCTCTAATGCAGAGTTCCATCAGTCTATTCATATGTTTGTATAGCTCGTGGCATCCCAGTCTCATCAGTCTAATCTTGTTGGTCTTTTATTAGTTCATTTGAAGTAACTCGGGTTATCCAATTTATCAGGTTGAATCCCCCAACCTGTATAGGCTCTAGGGTTGAGGAGGATCCTCAAGTGTTCATTGATGAGATGGAAAAGATCTTTAGGGTGATGCATACTATTCATTCTGAAGGTGTAGAGTTTGTTGCTTATCAGTTGAAGAATATAGCTTATTTGTTATGTGGGGAGTAGGAATAACTGAGAAGTGATAATGTTGAGCCAGTAGAGTGGGATGACTTTCAGGTATTTTTCTTAATCACTACTTTCCTTAGGAGTTAAGAGAAGCTAAGGTTGAAGAGTTTATTAATTTGAAGTAGGGTAAGATGAGTGTGGAGGAATATTCTCTAAAATTTTAGTAGTTGGCCTATTTTGGTATCGAGTTGGTGTCTACTATGAGGTATAGAATAAGGAAGTTTTCTTCTGGTTTGTCCCACAATTTGGTGTTAGAGTGTAAAGATGTCATATTTAATAATGATATACACTTATCCAGGCTGGTGGTTTATATGTAGTAAGTAAAACATAAGTAAAAAAGATAGACGGAGATAGTGGAAGGCAGAGCAATAAGTTTAGATATGCAGAGCATGTTACAAATCAGCAGAACAGTGGGAGAGCTTATAGACAGTGGACTAAAAAGAAAAATTAGGGAAGTTCTTATTTGATGTCTAGTGCTCCTTATTCTAATCCTTCAAGTGATTACCATTCTTAAAATAGAAGTGGTCCTAAGGCACAGGGTGCCAGTATCAGGCTAATGGAGCTCAGTCAACCCTACTTTACCCTTCATTCCAATTTTGTGGGCAGCTTCCTCGTAGATATTATGAGGAACGGAGAAAATGATTCTTTAATTATGGTCACCTTTGTCATAGCAATAAGATTGTCCTTCATCCAGATTGCCACTGGAGCTAATAGGGTTTTGAAGTATACTTCTTCAGATCTTGCATCTAAAGATGCCACTTTAGGCACTAGCACTGGCTGGAATTGTCTTTATGCTCTTTTTACTCATCAGAAATCTGAGGCATTCCAAGGTGTGGTTAATGGTATGTTACAACTCTTATCCTATGATATTTATTATTTTCTTGATCTGATTTTTACCCCATCTTATGTGACCCCTTATATGGCTTTGCATTTTGGTTTCGGCCATAAAAATATTTCTGACCCCTTTTCTATGTCTACTTTTGTGGGTGAGTCTATTATTTCTAGAAGTATCTATAAGGCTTGTGTGGTGTCCATCATATATAGGGAGACATTGGTGGATTTCGTATAATTGGATATGGTAGATTTTGATGTTATCTTAGGGATGGATTAGCTTCATTAGTGCTATGCTTCTCTAGATTATAGGACCTGAAAGGTTAGTTTCCATTTTCCTAATGAATTGGTGATTAAATGGGAGGAAAGTTCCTTTGTACCCAAAGGGAAGTTTATCTCATATCATAGAGCCCAGAAATTGATTTCTAATGGGTGTTTATACCATCTAGTTCAGGTTAAGGATTCTAACTCTGAAAGTTCTTCTTTGCAATTTGCCTCTATGTTTAATAAATTTCCTGAAATTTTTCCCAGTGATCTTCCTAGAATTCCTCTCGATAGGGAAATAGACTTCAGGATTGATCTTCTATCGAACACCCATCCTATTTCTATTCCTTCATATAAGATGGCTTAAACTGTACTAAAGAAGCTAAATAAGCGGTTAAAGGATCTTCTTGATAAAAGTTTCACCTATTCTAGTATTTTGCTTTGGGGTGCTCCTATACTTTTCATAAAAAAGAAAGATGGGTCACTTTATATGTGTATAGACTATCGTTAGTTAAATAAGGTTACTGTGAAGAATAAGTACCCTTTTCTAGGATTAATGACCTTTTTTATTAGCTTTAGGGTGCTACGTATTTCCCTAAGATTGATCTACGTTTGGGCTATCATCAGTTGAAAATTAGGGAGGTTGATATTCCCAAGACTGCTTTCTGAACCTGCTAAAACCATTTTTTGTTTTTGATTATGTCATTCAAGTTGACTAATTGTAAGACCCTACAAAATTCTAAGCTTAACTCAGTCCCTTAAATATTAATAAGGAGTCCAAGACTTAGAAAGTTTTAGCTAAGTATTCAGACTTAGTGTGATTTTAGCCTTTGTAAGTTGATGACTATGTTTCACGACCCTTATGACCTTAAAGTATCAATCTTTAGATTGATTCATGATCAGGAATGTCAGTAGGTATTCTCGGACAAGTTTTGGATTTTTCAAACTTCATTTGAAGCACTTTTGGAAGCCTAAACCATTGGATCAACAGAATCTCGATGCACCGCATTGCCCATCACGTTGATAAATATTTTCCCAGTGTCAAATTCTAGTGAGCCGATGCAAGCTCGACGTGGATCATCGACAATAGCGTCGACCCCATTGATGCGAGGCACCGATATACGCATCGCTGGTCATACTCTTCAATAATTAAAATAGCATCCAGAGTGGTATTTGGGACATTTTCCCACTTTGAACCATCCCTAAAAACATGAAATTCACTCCACACAAAGAAAATTACACTCTTTTCTCTCAAAATTACTCAAGAACAAACCCTAGGGCTTCTAATTCAAGATTCAAATCCCAAGGATTTTACCATCAATCTTCAAGAATTCAAGTGTTAAGGTATGTTAAGTGTTCATCCAAGGGTTTTCTTCCACGCTCAGAGTTTAATAAACCTTTTTAAACTACAAGTTAATAAATTTGATGAATTTGATTGTGTTCCGGACTATGATGATTGTTGAGTTAGAATCCATGATTAATTACAAGTTTATGAGAAATAAATGGCATGTGTGGGTTGTTGTAGGGTTTCATGTCAAAACTTTTTTTAATTTGTGAGTTGGGATTATATTTATGATATTTGCATGTTGTATTACAATCATGTGCATAAATTATGCTCCCCAAGTGTTTGATGAACTGTTCATATGGGTTGAGTAGGAAAACTATCTCAGGTTAGTGTGTATACAAGTTCATGTCATGCATGTGTTTGACAAAATTCCCTAATAAATGAATGATTGATAACCATGGAATTAGTTATCATGTTTCCAAGATTGTGCTATGACTATATTTTATGCTATCGAGTTCGTGGGTATCTAATACACGATAATCTAGTTGTTTACTTAGAGCTATAGTAGTTACATAATATACTCAATAGTACCATGACCAGTAGTCCAGTAGTTAGTTCAGAACTCAATTAGTAGTTAGTTCAAAACTCAGTTAGTAGTAAGTTCAGAACCCAATAAACTCAGCTCGGTTCAGTCAGTTAACCACAATTAATAATAGTGCAGTCCAGCTAAGAACAGTTTAGAACTCAGTCCAGTATCTATTTAGTTTGGAGTAAGATTCAGCACCAAGTGAACCCAGAGATGGGGACATTCTTTCGAGCGGAGGTTTTGACCCTCAAAAGCAATCCCTACATTACAGAACTATATATCCAGCGTAGGTGGAGATATCTTTCTTCCAGACTAGGGTTGATACATCTCATACGAGTTTTCCTACCAGTGAAGGTTGATGAAAGAGCTGTCAGAGAAGGTTAACTCACAGTTTTTGTTTACTCATGGCACGGTACTGACACCCTTCCAACTAGGGTTACAGGTTGGACCTCAATCCATTCGGAAAGGGGGATGTCAGTTTGATGATTATCTCCAATAGTTTTAGGTTCAGTCTCAGTATAGAACTCAGTTAAGTTCTACCCAATCAGGACTATCAGACACAGTCACTCTGCTCAGTATGGAACTCAGTACAGTTCCACAGAATTAGGATTATCAAAAAAAGTCACTCAGTTATCAGTATTGCAGTATCAGTAAACTCAAATATCAGTTAATCTATATTCAGAACATAGTATTTAGTGTTACCATGATCTTAGTTACAGTTTATGTATTCAGACATGTACTCTCAGTTAGTTATGTTCATGCTGCTCAGCCAGTTATTGTTTAGCCTAGTAGCCTTTCCAAAGTCAACCTAACCGCTTACGTTTGGAAAACATGCTAAATAGGCCTTCGCCCTTACGCCTCACTTAACATACCAATACATTCAAAGTACTAACTCATACTTTTCTTTTGCGCTATGATGTCTTATATCATAGGTTCAGATGCATGGGCTCCTTACTGCTCTCAGTAGTCCAGCCTATTAGCAACAGACTTAGTGGTGAGTCCTCATAATTCATTGAAAAAGTTGTTATTTTAGTATTCCAGTTTATTTTTCAGTAGCCAGAGTTAGTTGGGGACTTGTCCCATCAACTTCACCTTTACACAGTTATAGGCTTTCGGACTAGAGTTTTTTTAGACAGATGTTCAGTTTCAGTATTGCTATTCAGTTTTTTTTTAGCCTTATCGCAAATTTCTACTTAATTTTTGCATAGTTAAAGTATTATTATTCATTTACTGCAGCAAGTACCAGTGATGGGTTAGCTTGTGGTCCATCAGGACTATGAGTACCATGTGACTTTCGGGGTACAGAATCGAGGTGTTAAAAACTTGGTATCAGAGCCTAAGGTTCAACAGAGTCTTAGAAGTCTGAAAGCCATATCAAGTAAAGTCTTATGCATAGGTTTGTATCACGCCACACTTATGGGTGAGAGGATAAGAGATGATTTTAGGAAAACTTCCCTTTGTTTAGTATTCATGTCGTGCGAGTGAGCATGAGATCAAGTTAAACTCTTAGTCTAATCCTTTTATTCCTTCCATTTACAAAACATGCCTCTCTAGAAGAACGAAAGAAGGACAGGAAATTATCCAACCCATCAGCCAGTCCAGGTAGATCCTCTGGACGAGCATGTCTCCCATGCATAATTCAGGGCTACATTTACTACTCTAGCCAATTCAGTGGTAGCCCAGAATAAATGACCAACTGTCGTTCCGGACAACCCAGTGTCCAATACTACTGTAACCAGGATTCGAGACTTCACCCGAATGAATCCCCCAACATTTACAGGGTCTAAGTCAGATGCGGACTCACAGGAGTTCCTTGATAGATTTTCCCCCCTGGAGTTGAGAAAAGCGAAGGTTTTGGAATTTATTAATCTGACACAGAGCATAATGACGTGAAAGAGTATTCTCTCAAGTTTACTCAGTTATCCAGATACGCTCCTTATATGGTAGCAGATAGCAGAGCTAAGATGAGTAAGTTTGTGTCTAGAGTGTCTAGCAGTATGGTCAAAGAGTGTTAAACCACAATGCTGATTAAGGAGATGGACATGTCCAGGCTCATGGTACATGACCAACAGATAGAGGAGGCTAAGTGTAAGAAGAAGAAGAAGGAGAATAAGATAGCTAGAACAGATAACTTCAGCTTCTTCCAACCTAAGTCAGAGGGTGGATATTGTTCTCAATTCCGCTTGAAATACTCAGTCTCAGCTTCGTCCTCAACCAGTGCTTTAATGTTAAAATTTAGATACGATAATAGAGATAGGGAACCAGGCCCTATACCTCAGGGTAGTGTTAGAAGTGCCTGAAAAAATCCTCTCTGCCAGAAGTGTGGTAGAAACCATCAGGGTACCTATAGAGCTGGAAGTGATTTATGTTTTATATATGGCAAGCCAGGCCAAAGGGTTAGACAGTGTCTATAAGTGGGTTCACAGAGTCAGCATAATCGTCCCCCAGCTCAGTCCGATTGCCCGAATCAGCAGGGTTCCACTTCCAGCGCCACCAGTAGGTAACACCCAATAGACTTTATGCACTTTAGTCCCAATAGGATCAGAAAAGTTCTCCTGATGTGGTCACTGGTACATTACAAGCTTTCTATTTACATATTTATGCTTTGTTTGATCTAGGAGTTTCTTTGTCCTTTGTAACTCCATATATAGCTGTTGACTTTGGAGTCAGTCCCAAAATCCTAGTAGAGCCTTTTAGTCTCTACCCCAGTGGGTAAATCTATCATAGCCCGGCGGGTATACAGGAACTATCTAGTTATGGTATCGCAGAAAGTCACTTCAGCGAACTTGGTAAAATTAGAGATGATATATTTTGATGTCATTCTCAGCATTAATTGGCTTTATTCATTCAATATCTCAGTTGAATACAGAAACAGAATTGTGTAATTTCAGTTTCCAAATGAAGCTATGCTAGAGTGGAGGGGTAGTACTTCAACACTTAGAGGTCAGCTTATTTCCTACCTCAGGGCAAGAAAAATAATATCTAAGGGATGTGTCTACCATCTCATTCGAGTATGAGACTCTAGTTTAGAGACCCCTAATCTTAACTCAGTGTTAGCAGCATGTGAATTCCTAGATATGTTTCCCAAAGTTCTTCCCAGAGTTCCTCCTGAGAGGGAAATTGACTTTGAAATAAACCTTCTTCTAGTTACTCGGCCCATATCTATTCCACCATATAGAATGGCTCCAGCAGAACTCAAAGAATTAAAAGAACATTTGAAAAATATCCTAGATAAGGGATTTATCAAACCCAATGTGTCCTCGTGGGGTGCACCAGTTCTATTCATGCGTAAGAAAGATAATTCTCTCAGAATGTGTATAGACTACTCAGCTAAATAAAGTCATGATCAAGAACAAGTATCCCCTTCCCAGAATTAATGACTTGTTTGAACAACTTCAGGATGCCAGTTACTTTTCTAAGATAGACCTTAGATCATACTATTATCAGCTTTGAGTCAGGGAATATGACATTCCAAAAATAGCTTTCAAGACTCAGTATGGTCACTTTGAATTCTTAGTCATGTCATTTCACCTTGCCGATTCCCCAACAACTTTCATGGACTTGATGAACCATATGTTCAAGCAGTATTTGGACATGTTCATCATATTCTTTGTAGATGACATTATTATCTACTACCACAGTGAGCATGATCATGTAGACCATCTCAGAATAGTATTGTAGACCCTCAAAAACCATCAGTTGTTCACAAAATTCAGTAAGTACAAATTTTGGCTAAGTTTAGTAGCTTTTCTTGACCATATCATTTTCGGTAATGGCATTAAAGTCGATCCCCAAAAGACTGAAGCAGTGAGAAACTAGCCTGAACCCATCACTCCATCAGATATTAGGAGTTTTTTGGGCTTGACCAGCTATTACTGATGGTTTGTTGAGGGATTTTCCTTTATTACATCCCCTATGTCCAGATTGACTCAGCAAAATGTCAAATTCCAGTGGTCAGATTCTTGTGAGAAGAGTTTTCAAGGGTTGAAGACTCTACTCACTACAACTCTAGTCTTGACTTTACCAGATAGTTTAGATAGATTTTTGGTATATTGTGATGCTTCCAGGGTTAGGCTGGGATGTGTTTTGATGCATAGAGGTAAGGTCATAGACTATGCCTCCAGACAACTTAAGCCCCATGAAAAGAACTATCCCACTCATGATCTCAAGTTAGCAGCAGTGGTATTTGCCTAAAAGATTTGGAGGCATTCTCTATATAGCGTGCACGTGCATGTGTTCACTGACCCTAAGAGACTGTAGTATATGTTCTCTTAGAAAGACCTAAACCTCTATCAAAGAAGGTGTTTGGATTTGTTGAAATACTATGACATGAGTGGTCTGTATTATCCGGACAAGGCCAATATAGTGGCTGATACTCTTAGTAGGATGTCTTTGGGTAATGTTTCTCATGTGGATAATGTTAATAAGAAGTTGGCTCAGGAAGTTCATCAGCTTGCCTGACTGGGTGTTCGCTTAGTCGATTTAGTAGAAGATAGTGTATGGGTGCAAAGTAGTTCAGAATCATCTCTAGTTTCTGAGGTGAAGGAAAAATAGGATAGGGATCCCAGCCTAGTTAAGTTAAAAGAATAAGTCAGAGATTAAAATATAGAGGTTTTATCCCAATGGGGGGATTATGTATTGCGTTGTCAGGTCCAGCTATGTGTGTTAGGTATAGATAACCTGAGACAGCGGATTCTTGAAGAAGCGCATGGTGCGTGTTTCTCTATTCATCCAGGGGCCACTAAGATATACTGTGATTTGTGGGAGATCTATTGGTAGAGTGGGTTGAAAAGAGACATTTCAGAGTTTGTAGCTAAGTGCTCGACATGTCAACAGGTTAAGATTGAGCATAAAAAAACTAATGGGTCTATGCAAGAGTTCAGTATTCCTACTTGAAAGTGGGAAGAGGTGAACATAGATTTTGTGATAGGTTTGCCTCGTACTTGTCATCAACATAATTTAATTTGGGTTATTATAGATAGGATGACCAAATTAGCTTATTTCCTACCAGTCCATACCTCTTATTCAGCCAAGGAATATGCCAAGCTCTATGTCAGAGAGTTGGTCAGATTGCACGGAGTTTTATTATCCATCATTTCAGATAGAGGTACCCAGTGTACCTCTCACTTATGGAAATCATATTAGAAAGGTCTTGGTACCCAAGTTTACCTTAGTACAACCTTTCACCCTCAGACAAATGGTCAAGCAGAAAGGACCATTCAAACTTTAGAGGTTATGCTACGAGTGTGTGAGATTGACTTTAAAGGTAGTTAGGATTACTACTTGCCTTTGATTGACTTCGCATATAACAATAGCTATTATTCCAGCATTTAGATGGCTCTGTTTGAGTGTTTTATGGGAGGAGATGCAGGTCTCCCATTGGTTGGTTTGAAGTAGGTAAGGCTGCAGTGGTAGGGCCGGACTTGGTATTTGATACCTTAGAAAAATTTTAGTTGATCTGGGAATGGCTTAAGACAGCTCAGAGCCAACATAAATCGTACGTTGATGTGCGAAGAAAGGATCTCGAGTTCGAGATTAGTGATCATGTGTATTTAAAAATCTCACCTATGAAAGAAGTAAAGAGGTTTGGGAAAAAGGGGAAGCTCAGTCCCCGATATGTTGGTCCTTACTGAATTCTCAGTCATCTAAAAAAGGCAGCTTACGAGCTCAAGTTACCTTCAGACTTAGCTTCAGTACATCTAGTGTTTCATGTCTCCTTGCTTTAGAAGTTCATAGGTGACCTAGCAGTTGTAGTCCCTATAGAGGTCCTAAATACTCAGAACAATCACTCTTATAAAGAGGTCCCAGTCAAAATCCTTCATTATCAGATTCGTAGACTAAGGAACAAAGAAGTCCCTCTAGTCAAAGTTATTTGGCGCAGCCAGTCCGTTGAGCGAGCTACTTGGGAAGACGAAACAGATATGCAGACCAAGTATCCTTACCTTTTCTCTGCAAAGAAACTTAACTTATCAGCAATTCCAATCATGCATTCATGAATCATGTTCAGCCATGAACTTATGCATCAGATATGCATGTTCAGTATAAAATTTTAGCCTATCAGTAGTGTCAATCATGAAATATGTCCAGTAAGAAGTTTAGCCTGCCAGCATTCCCAGCCTCATCAGTCTCATTCGAGGATGAATGTTTCCAAGGGAGAGATATTGTAAGACCCCATAAAATCCTAAGCTTAACTCAGTCCCTTAAAGCTTAATAAGGAGTCCCAGACATAGACAGTTTTAGCTAAGTATTCAGAATTAGTGTGATTTTAGCTTTCATAAATTGGAAACTCTATTTCACGACCCTTATGACCTTAAAGTATCGATCTTTAGGTCGATTCATGATTAGAAATGTCAGTAGGTGTTCTCAGACTAGTTTCAGATTTTTCAGACTTCATTTGAAGCACTTTTGAAAGCTTAAACCAATGGATCAACGCGATCTCGATGCGCCGCATCGCCCATTGCATTGATAAATATTTTCCCCAGCTCCTATTTTTAAATTCCAGTGATCAATGTTGTGGCCAACGCACTGTGTCGTTATGCGCATTGCTGGGCCTTTTCAGTAATTATAACAACATCTAGAGGGGTATTTCAAACATTTTCTCCACTTTGAACCAGCCCCATAAATATGAAATTCAGTCCCCACAAAGCAAATTACACTCTTTTCTCTCCAAATTTCTTAAGAACAAACCCTAGGGCTTCCAATTCAAGATAAAAATCCCAAGGATTTCACCATCACTCTTCAATAATTCAAGCATTAAGGTATGTTAAGTGTTCATCTAAGGGTTTCCTTCCACCCTCGGAGTTCTAGAAATCTTTTAAAACTACAAGTTAAGAGATTTAATAATTCCATGATTAAATTTGATTGTGTTCCTAACTATGATGTTAGTTGAGTTAGAATCCAAGATTAATTACAAGTTTATGAGAAATAAATGTCACGTGTGGGTTGTTGTAGGGTTTCATGTTAAAACCTATTTTAATTTATTAGTTGGGATTATATTTATGATACTTGCATGTTGTATTACAACCATGTGCATAAATTCTGCTCCCTAAGTGTTTGATGAATTGTTCATGTGGGTCGAGTAAGAAAACCATATCAGGTATGTGTTTATACAAGTTTATGTCATCCAAGTGTTTGTCAAAATTCCCCAATGAATGAATGATTGATGACTATGGAATTAGCCATCATGTTTCTAAGATTGTGCTATGTTTATATTTTATGCTATTGAGTCCGGGGGTATCTAATACACGATAATCTAGCTGTTTACTTAGAGCTATAGTAGTTAAAAAATAGACTCGGTAGTACCATGACTAGTAGTCCAGTAGTCAATTCAGAACTCAGTCAGTAGTCAGTTCTGAACTCAATCAGTAGTCAGGTCATAACCCAGTGAACTCAGCTCAGTTCAGTTAGTTAACCATGATCAGTAATAGTGCGGTCCAGCTTAGAATAGTTTAGAACTTAGTCCAGTATCTATTCAGTTGGGAGTAGGATTCAGCACCGAGCAAACCCAAGGATAGGGGCATTCCTGCTAGCAGAGGGTTTGACCCTTAGAAGTAATCCCTGTATTACAGAACTATGTAGCCAGCGTAGGTTGAGATATCTTCCTGCCAGACTAGGGTTGATACATCTCATACTAGTTTTACTGTCAGCGAAGGTTGATAAAAGAGCTTTCTGTCAAAGAGGATTAACTTATAGTTTGTATTTACCCATGGTACTGTACTGATACCTTTTCAACTGGGGTTTTAGTTTGGACCCCAATCCATTAAAAAAGGGGAATTTTGGTTAGATAATTACCTCCTACAGTTTTATTTTCAGTATCAGTATAGAACTCAGTTCAGTTCTACAGGATCAGGACTGTCAGACACAGTCACTTAGCTTAGTATATAACTCAGTATAGTTATACAGAATTAAGACTGTCAGAAATAGTCGCTCAGTTATTAGTATTGTAGTATTAGTAAACTCAGATATCAGTTAATCAGTATTTAAAACTCATTATTCAGTGTTACTATGATCTCAGTTAAAGTTTATGTATTCAGGCATGTACTCTTATTCAGTTATGTTCATGTTACTCAGCCAGTTATTGTTCATACATATGAACCCATGCAAATTATCCTTCCTCACTTAGCATACCAGTACATTCAAAGTATTGACGCATTCTTTTATTTTATCTTATGGTGTCTTATATCATAGGTTCAGACGTACAGGCTCCTGACCACTCTTAGTAGCCCAGCCTATCAGCAACAAACTTAGTGGTAAGTCCTCATAGTGTGAGGGAAAAGTTGTTATTTTAGTATTTCAGTTTACTTTTCAGTAGACGGACTTAGTTGGGGACTTGTCCCATCAACTCCACCTTCAAACAGTTAGAGGCTTTTAGACTAAAGTATTTTCAGAAAGATGTTCAGTTTCAATATTGCTATTCAGTATTTATTTTAAGTTTCAAACCTTATGGAAAAAATTTGCCTAATTTCTGTATAGTTACAGTATCATTATTTAGTTACTACAGCAGGTATCGGTCATGGGTTAGCTTGTAGTCCTTCGGGACTATGAGCACCGTGTGACATTTGGGGTACAGACTCAGGGCGTTATACTAATGCTCCGATTGCTTTCATAGATTTTATGAATAGGGTGTTCAGGAAGTTTCTAGATTTTTTGTTATAGTCTTCATTGATAATATCTTTATGTACTCCAATAGTTAGCTGGATCATTCTAGTCACCTCTAAATTGTGTTACAGACTCTTATGGACCAGAAATTATATGTGAAATTTTCGTTAAGTTTGGCTAAATGTTCTGACTTTTATTGGGCATGTTGTTTCTAATAAGCAGATCAAGGTTGATTCACAAAAAGTTATGGTAGTTAAGAAGTCGCCGCGACCCATGACTCCAACTGACATTAGGAGCTTCTTGGTATTGGATGGGTATTATAGGAAGTTTATGGAGAGTTTCTCTTCTATTGTTCTTCCACTAACTACACTAACTATAAAAAGGTTAAGTTTATGTTGTCTAATGCTTGTGAGGATAGTTTTGAGAAATTTTAGGCTAAGTTGACTTCTGCACCAATTTTGACCCTGCCCGAGAGTACTGATGGGTTTACTGTATATTGTGATATATCTAGCATGGGACTAAGCTATGTATGTATACAGCATGGTAAGGTTGTTTCCTATGCTTCTAGGCATATTAAGGTTCATCAGAGGAATTATCCAACTCACGATCTAGAGGTGGCGGTTGGGGTCTTTGCTTTGAAAATTTGCCATCATTATCTGTATGGTGTGCATATGGACATCTATTCAGATCATAATAGCTTATAGTATGTGTTTGCTCAGAATAAGTTGAATCTCAGGCAGAGACGGTGACTCAAATTGCTTAAGGATTACGACATAAGCCTTCATTACCATCTAGGTAAAGCTAATGTTATTGTTGATTCTCTTATCAAGTTGTCTATGATGAACTTATATCATGTTGATGAGAAAAAAAGAGGATTAGTGAAGGATATTCATAGGATGGCATATTTGGGAGTTTATCTCTTCGACTCTAAGGATGGATGAGTATAATGCCCTGAGTCTATACCCCGAATGCTACATGGTGCTTACGACCCTGAAGGACCACAAGCTAACCCATGACAAATATCTGCTGTAAGCACAGAATAATATACTCAAATAAATTAAGAATAAGAGGCTAAAAATCCATAAGGTTCAAAACATCTGAAATACTGATATAATATATCAACTGTAATAAACAATCTATAAAACTCAATACTGACTGAAAACTAGTGTGAAAAGTCTCTAACTAAAACTATCTAAAAGTGGAATTGACGGGATAATCCCCAAACTAACTCCATCTACTGAAATACTAAGTATTCTAAAATAACAAAATAAAAGAATATCCTCGAACGATGAGGACTCACTGCTAATCTACTACTACTGGCTAAATCTGAATTTATCTATGCGTGGTCAGGAACCTAAGCATCTGAACCTATGATATAAGATATCACAGCACAAAAAAAAGTATGTTTCAGTATTTGGAATGTACTGGTATACTAGATAAGGTAATGTTGAATGCAAGGGTTCATATGTATGAACAATAACTGACAGAATAATATAGAGTAACTGAACATGAGAGTACATGGAAAATCTATACTGTTGTAGATACTGAGTATGCAATACTGTGCATATATATTATATCTATAATGTAATTGAGCTTTTCTAATGCTAAGTATTAATTTTTGATACTGAGTAACTGATACTGAATGACTGTATCTGACAGTCCTAATTCTGTAAAACTGAACTGAGTTCTATTCTGATGACTGAAACTAAAACTATAGGAGGTAATCACCTAACCGACATGCCCTACATAAGATATAATGACTGAGTTGGGGTCTAATTTGTAACCCCAATTGGAAGGGTATCAATACAGTGCCAGGGTAAAGACAAGCTGAGAGTTACCTTCATATAGAAGGAACTTTAATGAGAATGGTGGAACCCTCAATTAATAAGTTAAAATACCTCATCATCCCTTAATTGGTAGGTGTGATGTCTCAACCTAGGCTGGGTACGTAGTTCTGGAATGCAAGGATTGCTTCTAAGGATCACACCATATACTAGCAGGTGATCCCTCATCCTTGGGATCACTCGGTGCTGAATCCTACACCCAACTGAAAGACACTGAACTAAGCATACTGAAATGGACCAGACTGGCACTGAGTTTACTAAATTTTTTTAAGTTTTGTAAATGAATGAGTTCTACTGATTCTGTAACTGGCTGAGAGTACTACTGATCGTGACATAATTGATACTATTCTATAACTGACACTAGCTTTAGGTAAACAGCTAAACTGTCGGGTATTAAATACCCCCAGGACTCGATAGCATGAAAAGTAAAGCATCACATGAACTTGAATAATATAACAATATTCACTTGTTCATAATTCATCCTTAGAGACATTTTAACAAAAAATTGTAAGGCATAAACTTGTACATGATTTGGGACCACATAATTACGTTTCATGATTCCACTATCTACTTTACATAGGCATTTTTGCAAATACTTAGGGAGAATGCTTAGTTTATATATCAAGCAGCATACATAGTTATCATGGCTACATATAAATCAACTTGCAACTTGAAGGTTTTATCATGAAGATCATGTAATTCACCACATAAAATGAATAATTTCATAAAAACTTGTAGTTTAATCAGAACTAAAACCCAACAATAACATGAACACGAATTCAATTCAATCTCAAGCATGTAATTCATAAATCAACAATCTTGTAGTTTTTGAAAATTTATTCATGTACTCTATGGATGAAAGGAACCCATAGATAAACACCTAACATACCTTGGAATATGTGTTCTTGAAGGTTTTTGGTGAATCCTTTGAGATTGCTCTTGATTTTTCTTGAAGTTAGTGTTTTGTATTATTGAAAGAGAATGAATTAATTTGGGGGAAAATTAAGTAAAGAATGACTTAATAATATTTTTAGGGATTAAATCCCGTGTCTGGGCATGTTAAAATCATGGGAAAAGACTAGTTTAACCCTGGACGCCACTTTTAATTTTTGTGAAATTTTCCCGACCTAGATCCTTGGCATAACGCGACGTTATCCTTCATGTCTCTGGAAAATGACAACTGGGAACTGAGGGCTTGGCGCAACACGGTGGAATCGCGGTTCCCCTTTGATTCTGAGGTTTGGACTCTGAGCGATACGGTGGGATCGCGTTGGTTCATTAGAAATTAACAATTATAAATTTTGCTGGTGGTGCGATGCGCCAATATCATGGATTAACACTGGAAACTGAAAATTTCCATTTTGATGTACTCCACAATGCGCTACTATCCTGAATGACGGTGTTTAATGAATGAAACTTAAAATGGCAACAACTCTTCGCCCGGGTATCAGATTTGGGCTAATTTTATATCGTTGGAAAGCTAATTGAATTTCCTATGCAATGGCAGGCTCTAAACTGAAAATAATAAGTATTTCAAAAAATTTATATAAGATGACTCATGGATTGAAAGTTAAGTTAATCTTGAGAAATACGGGGTATTACAATATGTCCCCCTTGCGAACATTCATCCTCGAATAAGACTATTGATAGACTGAGCTGACATACTGAACACATATATCTAATACATGATTAAATGACTTATTCTACTGATAAGCTGAATTTTCATACTGAACATGCATATCTGATGCAAGGAATATATGACTGAACTGTTTCATAAATGCATGATTGAATATGCAATGGTAATAAATACCATGTTTATAATTAATCTGAACATGGAACTGAGTAAATCTAGGGAGAACTGTTACCTTATACTGAGTTTGAGTTTGTAGAGAAGAGGTGAGGATAGTTGGTTTGCATATCTGCTTTCGCTTCCCAAGTAGCTCCCCCAATGGATTGATTCCGCCAAAGAACTTTGACTAAGGGGACTTCTTTGTTCCTCAGTTGGCGAGTCTAATAATCGAGGATCTGAATTGGAACCTCTTTAAAAGAAAGATCATTCTGAATATTTATGTCCTCTAAGGGACTATGATTTCTGGGTCGCCAATCCATTTCTTTAACAAGGAGACGTGGAATACTGGATGTACTAAACCTAGATCTGAAGGCAACTCGAGCTCATAATCTACCTTTTCAAAATGACTAAGAATTCTATAAGGACCAACATATCGAGGACTGAGCTTTCCCTTCTTGCCAAACCTCTTTACCCCTTTCATGGGAGAGATTCTCTAGAACACAAAATCATTGATCTCAAACTCGAGATCCTTTCTCCTCACATCTGTATATGATTTCTGTGGGATCTGCGAAGCCCTAAGTCTTTCTCTAATTAACTGAACCTTCTCTAAGGCATCAAATACTAGATCAGGCCGTACTACTGCGGCCTCACCTACTTTGAACCAACCGATTGGAGATCTTTATCTCCTACCATAGAGAACCTCAAATAGATCTATCTGAATACTGGAATGATAGCTGTTATTATATGCGAACTCGATCAAAGGCAAGTGGTCATCCCAACTACCCTTAAAATTGACTATGCATGCTCTTAGCATATCTTTCAGAGTCTGAATGGTCCTATCTTCTTGACCATCTATCTGAGGGTGGAATATTGTACTGAGATGAACTTGGGTACCAAGACTCTTTTGGAATGATTTCCAGAAATAAGAGGTAAAATAAGTACCTCTATCTGAAATGATGGATACTAGAATTTCGTATAACCTGACCAACTCTCTGATATAGAGTTTGGATAATCCTCAGCTGAATAGGAAGTATGGACTGGCAAGAAATGAGATGATTTGGTCATGTTTTCTACCATAACCCATATAGAATCATGCTGATGACGAGTACGAGGCAAACCCATCACAAAGTCTATGTTTACTTCTTCCCATTTCGATGTAGGAATACTGAACTCCTGCATAGATCCACTAGGCTTCTGGTTCTCAATCTTAACTTGCTAACATGTAGAGCATCTATCTACAGATTATGCAATATCTCTCTTTATCCCACTCCACCAATAGATCTCCCATAAATCATGGTACATCTTAGTGGCCCCTGGATGAATGGAGTAACGCACACCATGCATTTCTGCAAGAATTCATTGCCTCGAGTCGTCTACACCTGGAACACATAACCAACCCTGGCAACGCAAAACACCACCTCCTCTTTGGGAGAAAACCTCTACTTTCTGATCTTTGACTGACTCTTTCAACTTAACAATAATGGAATTTCTATCCTATTTTTCCTTTACCTCATAAATTAGAGAGGATTTAGAACTGCTTTGCACCCATACACTACCTTCTGCTGAATCGACTAAGCGGATACCTAGTCGGGAAAGCTGATGAACTTGCTGAAGTGTAACGCCTTGGATTCTGAACCACGAATGCTGCACGGTGCTCATAATCCCAAAGGACCACAAGCTAACCCATGACTGGTACCTACTGCAATAACTGAATAATAATATTGTATAATGTAGAAATTTGGCAGAAACTTTCCATAAGGTTCAAAACTAAAATACAACTGTATAAGGTATAACAATACTAAAACTAAAATAACTGTCTGAAAATACTCTAGTCTGAAAAGACTCTAATCTGTCTGAACTATGGAGTTGATGGGACAATCCCCCAACTAACTCTATCTTCTAAAATACGAAAGCTAATGCAATAATAAAATAAGAAACATCCTTGAATGATGAGGACTCACTGCTAAGTCTACTACTACTAGCTAAATTTGAACTGCTAAGGGTGCTCGAGAGCCCATTCATTTGACCCTATGGTATAAGACACCATAGCATAAGAAAGTATGCATTAGTACATGGTAATATACTGGTATGCTAGATGAGGTAAGGTTACATGCAAGGGTCCATATGCATGGACATAAAATTGAATAAATAACATGAGACTACTGATTGAGGATGCATACATGAAAACTTAAACTATAATTGAGGTCGTACTAACACTAGATACTGAGTTCTGAATACTGTCTAACTGTTATTTGAGTTTATCAATATTGTAATACTGGTAACTAGATCTCCTAGTACTATATCACTGATGACTATTGTGGGGTCAATCCTATATAATGGGTGACCCCTGAGATTAGTCCTATCTGGCGGATGATCCCTGAATCTACTGATACTGATACTGATTAACTGTATTTAAGAGTCCTAAATCTGTAGAATGATCAGAGTTCTTTATTGAGCTGAGTGACTGTATCTGACAGTCCTAATTTCTAAAATTCTAAACTGAGTACTATTCTGAAGACTGAGACTGAAACTGAGACTGTGGGAAGTAATCATCTAACCGACATGCCTCAAATATGAACTGGTAGGATCTAACCTGTAACCACAGCTGGAAAGGTGTTAGTACCGTTCCACAGGTAAAGATACTACTTTGGTCAAGCTTATCTGATGGGTGTCCCTGAATAGGAAGTCAAGCCTAATCTGACGGGTGACCCTTGGGAGGTAGCCAATCCTTAACCTGATGGGTAACCCCTTATCCTGTGCTGGCTACATAGTTCTGAAGTACATGGACTGCTATTAATGACTCTACCTAACTGACGGGGAAGTCGTCATCCCTACTCTCGCTCGGTGCTGAATCCTACTCCTAACTGAATAGATATTGAACTGATTCTTAGACTGTACTAGACTAGGCTGAATCTGTTACTGATCATGTTACCATACTGATCAAACTAAGTTTACTGGGTTCTGTTTACTGATGTAATACTACTGAATTCTATTATCTGACTGAATACTACTACGTTTTTGAACTGATTGCTAAAACTGGATTGGACAGATACTGAGATTATTGAGTTTTCCTAAGTTCTATAACTGACTGAGTTCTAAAACTGACTGAAAGTACTAATAAGCATGACATGACTGAGACTATTCTATAACTGACATTGGCTCTAGGCAAACAACTAAATTATCGAGTATTAAATACTCCCAAGACTCAATAGCATGGATAATATAAAGCATGACGATTTTTGTTAACATTACAATAGTCCATCATTCACAATACAATCACTGAGGCATTTCTTCAAACACTTGAAAGTCTTAAACTTGTACATAAACAGAAATGCATATTAGTATGTCATGATTCATTCACTAAGGCCTTTCATCAAACACTTAGCATGCATAAACTTGTACATAAATGGGGATATCATGTTGACATGCTATAATGGTACAACTTCATTCACATAGGCATTCTATCAAACATATGGGGAACATGTTTTGGTTATACAATAATTACTATGTCTAAGTATCACGGCTACATCAATATACTTGCAACTTGAAGGGTTTATCTTGAACATCATGCAAATCATCACATACTTAGGATCAAATCTTGGAAGTTGTAATATAAAACATGAACCAACACCCAACAACAACATAAACATAAACTTCAATTCAGGTAAATCATGAAAAACTCATAGATACACAATCTTGTACTTTGAAAACAGATTCTTGGGCTTCATGGGTGGAAGGGACCCATGAATAAACATCTAACATACCTTAATTAGTGAGTTTTTTTGAGTTCTTGGAGAGATTCTTGGGATTGACCTTGATTCTTGAGACTAGGGTTTGCTAATTTAAGAGAGTGTTTTTTTTCCTTGAGGAATGGTGAATACAATGAGCAATTTTGGCTATTAAGGGTATAAATACCGTATTTAGGCTAATTTGGGGCTTTGGCAAATTACCAAATGGTCCCTAAAATTAAATAACAGAACCTAAACAAAACTCCTAATTTTATATGTTGGAGCGACACGGTGATATCGCGCTAGCTCACTGGAAAGCGGATGACTGGGAAATTGGTTGGTGGCGCGACATGGTGGTATCGCGTTGCTATATTAGATATGAACTAGAAGGGCACCACGATGCGGTGGGATCACGTTGGTGCACTAGAAATTGACAATTTTGAAATTGAGCCTTAGCGCAATATGCCATATCGCGGAGGCTCACTGGTTTTTGACAAATGCCATTTTAGTTGTCTCCACAATGTGATAAAGTACCAGGTGATACACTATCTCACTAAAATATCTCTAACTTTTTTCCCAGGTGTCGGATTTGGGCAAATTCGGTATCGATGGAAACGTTATTCAATTTCTCGTACAATGAAAAGTCAAACTCTTGAAAATTCCACATGTATAAAGGTGTATTCATCTTTAAAGAAAGTCTTTAACATTTTTAGGATGAATTTAAGCTAGGTAGAAGTTTGGGGTATTACATGAACTAAATTTTTCTTACGACTCTCAACATGCGCAACACTACCCATAGACATTCTACTGAGAACATGATCCACTACATTAGCCTTGATCGGATGATAAAGAACACTTATGTCATAATCTTTCAATAACTCTAACCAACTTCTCTGGCGTAAATTCAAATCTTTCTGAGAGAACACATACTAAAGGCTCTTGTGATCTATGAACACATTTACATGCACCCCATGTAAGTAGTGCCTCCAAATCATTAAGGCAAACACTACAGTTGCTAACTCAAGATCATGAGTCAGATAATTCTTCTCATGGGGCTTAAGTTTTCTAGAGGCAGAGGCTATGACCTTACCTCTCTATATGAGGACATAACCCAAACCTACTCTGGAAGTATCACAGTACACGACAAACCAATCTGAACCATTAGGTAGAGTCAAAACTGGGGCTGAGGTGAGTCGAGTCTTCAACTCCTGAAAACTCTTCTCATAGGAATCTGACCACTAAAACTGGACTTTCTTCTGAGTCAATTTGGAAATGAGGGATGCAATAGTGAAAACCCTTCAACAAACCGATAGTAATAACCAACCAAACCCAAGAAATTCCTGATGTTTGATGGAGAGATGGGTCTAGGCCATTTTTCACTACTTCGGTCTTTTTTGGATCTACTCTAATGTCATCACCAAAAATAATATGACCAAGGAATGCTACTGAAGTTATCTAAAGTTCACACTTATTAAATTTAGCAAACAATTGATGAGCTTTGAGAGTCTAAAGTATAATTCTGAGGTAATCTGCGTGATTATTCTTGTTATGGGAATAGACAAAAATGTCATCAATGAAGACTATAACGAATATGTCCAAGTACTTCTTGAACACTCGCTTCATTAAGTCCATGAAAGCTACTGGGGCATTTTTAAAACCAAAAGACATGACTAAAAACTCAAAGTGACCATACCGGGTTCAAAAAGATATTTTTGGAATGTCACATTCTCTGACTCTGAGCTGATGATAGCCTAATCTGAGGTCTATCTTGGAAAAGTAAATAGCACCCTGAAGTTGGTCAAATAAGTCATCGATTCTGGGAAGTGGGTACTTGTTATTGACTGTGACCTTGTTAATATGATAGTAGTCTGTACACATTCTGAGGGAACCATATTTCTTACGCATAAATAAAATAGGTGCGGCCCATGGAGAGACACTGAGTTTGATGAATCCCTTATCTAGGAGATACTTGAACTATTCTTTTAACTCTTTGAGTTTTGTTGGTTCCATTCATTATGGAAGAATAGATATGGCATAAGTATCTAGAAGAAGGTCTATTCCAAAGTCTATTTCCCTAATGAGAGAAACTACAAGAAGATCTTTGGGAAATACATCTAAAAATTTATTTACTGCTTGAACCGACTCAAGACTGGGAGTCTCTAAAATAGAGTCTTTGAATCACATAAGATGATAAAAATACCCCTTGGATATCATTTTTCTCACTCTAAGGTATTAAATTAACTTACCCTTAAGCGTTGTAGTACTACCCCTCCATTCAAGGACTAGTTCATTTGGAAACTGGAAATGAACAATTTTGTTTCTAAAACCAACTGAGGCATATCATAAATGGAGCCAATCCATGCCAAGAATGACATCAAAATATGTCATCTCTAATTCTATTAAGTCTACTAAAGTGTCTTTCTAAAATATTATAACAAGATAGTTTCTGTATACCCATCAGGCTATAATAGACTGATCTACTAGGGTAGAGACTGAGAATGGTTCTGTTACAATTTCTAGTTTGACTTTGAAATCGACTTCTATGTAAGGATTTACAAAGATAGAGAAGATCCTGGATCTAATAAGGTATAAACATGTAAATGGAAGATGTGTAACATACCAGTGACCATATTAGGAGAATTTTCCTGATCTTGTCTGGACTGAAGTGCATAGAGCCTATTTGGGCATTGCCCACTGGTGGCACTGGAAGCAGCACCTTGCTGATTTGGGCGACCGGACTAAGCTGAAGGATAGTTATACTGACCCTGGGAACCCGACTAAGGACAATCTCTAACTCTATGGACTGGCTTACCACATCCAAAACAAACGTCACTATCGGCTTTGCAAACACCCTAGTGGTTTCTACCACATGTCTAACTAAAAGGATTTGTTCGAGCACCACTGAAACTATCGTAAGATTTAGAGCCTAGCTCCCTATCTTTGTTACCATTTCTAAACCTAGGTACTGGAGCACTAGCTGAGGACGGAACTGGAACTGAAGACTTTAGGTGAAACTGGGAACGGTTACCACCCTCTGACTTAGGCTAATTAAAATTGAAGCTACCTATTCTATCTCTCTAATTCTACATCCCCGTCTACAATCTTAGCCTCTTCTATCTACTGAGCATGGGCCATAAGTATGGATATGTCTATCTCCTTAATCAACATCATTATTCTACACTCCTTAACCACACTATCTGACACCCCAGATATGAACTTGCTCATTCTGGACCTACTGTCTACCAATATATGAGGTGCATACGTAGCTAACTGAGTAAACTAGAGGAAATACTCTTTCATACTCATACTTCCCTATCTGAGATTGATGAACTCTAACACCTTGTCTTCTCTCAGCTTTAGGGAAAAATCTATCTAGAAAGGAAGTAGAAAACTCTTCCCACTCTATGGGCTCCGCATCTGTGCCCCTGTCTACTTTCCACTGCTTAAACCACATATGAGCTATATATGGTAAATAATAGGTAGCTAACTCAGCACACTCACTGGAAATCACTTCCATGATATCTGTGACTTTCTAAACCTGATCGAGAAACTCTTGTGGATCCTCTTCTGAGTTAGATCCTGAGAATAGAGGAGGATTCATTTGGGTGAAGTCCCGAATCCTGGATATGGTAGTATTGGCCACAAGGTTGTCCTAAATAGCAGCTGGACTTTCATTTTGAGATACTACTGAATTAGCTAGAGTAGTGAATGCAGCTCTGAATTCTGTATGAGAGACATGGTTGTCCAAGGGATCTGCCTGAATGGGCTGAGGTGCTGACTGGTTTCTTATTGTTATTCTGTTGTTGTTTTTAGGAGGCATATTTTGTAAACAGAAGTAAAAAAGGATTAGACTGAGATTTTAACTTGAGCTCATACTCACTCGCACGATATGAATAGTGAAAGAAGGGAAACTTTTCCTAAAACATCTCATAACCTACTGTCCATAAGTGTGGCACGCTACACACCCATGTACAATACTCTACGTGATGCGACTTTCAGACTTCCTAGGATACTATTGAATCTTAGGCTCTGATTCAAAGTTTGTAATGCCCCGAGTCTGTACCTCGGATGCTACATAGTGCTTATGACCCCAAAGAACCACAAGCTAACCCATGACTAATATTTTCTATGAGCACTAAATAATATACTGAAATAAATATGGAATAATAGGCTGAAATGCCATAAGGTTCAAAATATCTAAAATACAGATATAATGTATCAACTAAAATAAAGAATATATAAAATTGAATACTGAGTGAAAACTAGTCTGAAAAACCTCTAAATGAAACTATCTGAAAGTGGAGTCGATGGGACAATCCCCCAACTAACTCCATCTACTGAAATATTGAGTCATCTAAAATAATAAAATCAAAGAATATCCTCAAACGATGAGGACTCACTGCTAATCTAATGTCGTTAGCTGAATCTAAATCTATCTATGCACGATCGGAAACCTAAGCATCCAAACATATGATATAAGACATCATAGCCCCAAGAAAGAGTATGCATTTGTATGTGGAATATAATAGTATGTTAGATGAGGTAAGGATGAAAGCAAGGGTTCATATACATGAACAATAACTGACTGAATGATATAGAGTAATTAAACCTGAGAGTACATCGATAATCTAAACTGCTATAGATACTGAGTATGCAATACTGTGTGTGTATATATATATCATACTATAATTGAGCTTTTCTGAAGCCAAGTACTGATTTTTGATACTGAGTAACTGATACTGATTGACTGTATCTGACAGTCCTAATAGAACTGAACTAAGTTCTATTCTAATGACTAAAACTGAAACTGTGGGAGGTAATCATCTAACCAACATGCCCTAAATAAGATATGATAACTGAGTTAGGGTCCAATCTATAACCCCAATTAGAAGGGTGTCAATATCGTGACACTGGTAAAGACAAGCTGAGAGTTACCCTCATTTGGCAAGTACTCTAATTAAAACTGTGGAATTCTCAACTGAAAGGTTAAACCACCTCATCAACCCTTAACTGGTAGGTGTGATGTCCCAACCTATGCTGGCTACGTAGTTTTGGAATGCAAGGATTGCTTCAAAGGATCACACCCTCTACTGACAGGTGAGCCCTTATTCTTGGGTTCACTCGGTACTGAATCCTACTTCCAACTGAAAAACACTGAACTCAGCATACTGAATTGGACTGTACTGAGATTGAGTTTACTGTGTTTTTTTTAGTTTTGTAACTGACTAAGTTCTACTGAGGTCTGTAACTGGATGAGAGTACTATTGATCATGAAATGATTGATAGTATTCGGTAACTGACACTGGCTCTAGGTAAATAGCTAAATTGTTGGGTATTAAATACGCCCAGGACTCGATAGCATGAAAAGTAAAGCATCACATAAACTTAATAATATAACAATATTCATTTGTTCATAATTCATCCTTAGAGATATTTTAACAAAAAATTGTAAGACATAAGTTTGTACATAATTTGGGACCACATAATGACATGTCTTGATTTCACTATCTACTTCACATAGGCATTTTAGCAAACACTTGGGGAGAATACTTAGGTTATACAACAATCAACACACATAGTTATCATGGCTACATAAAAATTAACTTATAGCTTGGAGGTTTTATCATGAAGATCATGTAATTCACCACATGAAATGATAAATTTCATAAAAGCCTGTAATTTAATCATAAACTAAAACCCAACAATAACATGAACACGAATTCAATTCAATATCAAGCATGTAATTCAGAAATTAACAATCTTGTTATTTTTTGAAAATGGATTTGTGGACTCTATGGGTGAAAGAAACTCATAGATGAACACCTAACATACCTTGGAATATGTGTTCTTAAAGGTTCTTGGTGAGTCCTTTGAGATTTCTCTTGGTTTTCCTTGAAGTTAGGGTTTTGTATTATTGAAAGAGAATAATTTAATTTGGTGGAAAAATGAGTAAAGAATGACTTAAATAACATTTTTAGGGATTAAATCTCGTGTCTGGGCATGTAAAAATCATGAGAAAAGACTAGTTTAAC
The DNA here is from genome assembly GCA_030864225.1 of Capsicum baccatum var. pendulum. Lineage (NCBI taxonomy): Eukaryota > Viridiplantae > Streptophyta > Magnoliopsida > Solanales > Solanaceae > Capsicum > Capsicum baccatum. The sequence goes on along the minus strand of CM061551.1, from coordinate 28,043,265 downwards.
CTTGGGCATCACTTTCAATTTTTGTGAAATTTTTCCCGACCTGGACCCCTGGTGCGACACGAAACTATCATGTCGTGTCTCTGGAAAATGACAACTGCAAACTTAGGGCTTGGCGCGATGCGGTGGAATCGCAGTGCCCCTTTGATTCTGAAGTTTGGACTCAACGCGACGCAGTGGGATCGCGTTGGTTCACTGGAAATTAAAAATTATAAATTTAGTTAGTGGCACGATGCACCAATATCATGGAACTACACCGGAAACTGACAATTTCCATTTTGACATACTCCACAACGCGCTACTGTCCTGAATGACTGTGTTTAATGATTGGAACTTAAAATGGCCACAACTCTTCACCCGGGTATCAAATTTGGGTAAATTTTATGTCGTTGGGAAGCTAATTGAATTTCCTATGTAATAGCAAGCTCTAAACTAAAAAATACTAAGTATTTTAAAAATTTTATATTAGATGACTCATGGATTGAGAGTTAAGTTAAGCTTGAGAAATACGGGGTATTATAATGAGTGATTGTTCAAGAGGTGGTTAAATCATCATTGGGTATGGAGGTAAAGGAGAAACAGGTTTTGTATCCTATACATATACATATTAAGGATGATGTCAGTTAGTAAAAGGTTATTGATTTTATAATTAGGGGAGATGGCATTCAGAGGTATCAAGGAAAATTATGTGTTCCTGATGTTGATGGGCTGCAGGAAAGGATATTAACTAAGTCTCACAAGTCCAGCTATACAGTTTATCCAAGTTTGACCAAGATGTATCATGACTTGAAGGAAATTTAGTGATGGAACAATATAAAGAGAGACGTGGAAAATTTATTGGCTAAGTGTATTGCTTGCCAACAAGTCAAGGTTGAATATTTGAGGCCTGGTGGTATGTCTCAAGAGATAGAATTTGTCATGTGGAAGTGCGAGTTGATAAATATGAATTTTGTTTATGATCTTCTTCGATCTCGCAATCAGTGTGATTCTATTTAGGTCATTGTCAATAGAATAACTAACTGTGCTCACTTCATGCCTATAAGGACTAAATAGTTAAGTTGTATGGAGTATCAGTGTCCACCAACTCAGATCGAGGTGCACAATTCTCTTCTCATTTTTGGTGTTTAATTTAGAAAGGCTTTGGTACTCAGGTTAACCTTAGCACCGCTTTCAACCCTCAAATAGATATACAAGTGGATTTTACCATTCAAACATTATAGGATATGCTACGGGCATATGCAGTTTATTTTAAAAGTAGTTGGGTTTATCATTTGCCTCTTATAGAGTTTGAATACAATAACAATTATCATTCTAGCATTCAGATGGACCCTTTTGAGGCTCTTTATGGCAGGAGATATAGGTCTCCTATTAGATAGTTTGAGGTTGGTGAGACATAGTTATTTGGTCCTGACTTAGTTTACCAAGCCATGGAGAAGGTGAAGGTGATTAGAAAAATAATTAATACTACTTAGAGTCGCTAACAGTCTTATGTGGATGTGGGGAAAAGGGATTTAGAGTTTGAGGTAAGTAATTGGGTATTCTTGAAGGTATCCCCTATGAAACTACTCATGATATATAAGAATAAGGGGAATCTCAGTCCCCGTTATGTTGGTTCGTAGAAGATTGTCAGGAGAATTAGGAATGTTTCTTATGAATTGGATTTGCCAACGATCTTGGATTCAACTCATCTTATTTTTCATGTGTATAAGTAGAGAAAGTGTGTGGGTGATCCTTCTTTGATAGTGCCTATAAAATTGCATTTTAGATTCGTTGTCTTATGAGGAGTCCTTGTAAAGATATTGGGTAGGTAAGTTCGCAGGTTGAGGACCAAGGATATAACTTTGGTGAAGGTTCTTTGGAGAAACCAAATGATGGAAGAAGATACATGGGAGGCTGTGGAAGACATGAAAGCCAAGTATCCTTTCTTGTTTCCCACATTGGAGGAAAATGCATGAGATATGAGTTCATTTCCCATCTTATTGTATTTCAAATTTGTCTTAGGATTTTGTTTGCATTCTTTCTGTTATCTTGCTAAGGGTGCCCTAACTCCTTATTCAGGGATGAATGATCCTAAAAGGGGGAGGTAGTAACATGACACCCTAGATTCTTAAACTCTAGGCTCTCCTAGAGATAAAACTATTGAATTGGACAATTTCTAATGTAAAATCAAAACTACTATGACAACGACTTAGGCAACGAGTCATTATTTCATGTAATGATTCATTATATCGGACTCATTGTCATGGCAGTAAAGTAGCAAAGGTTTGGATCCCTGACATTGATTTTAGGGTAAAGGTCATTAAGTTAGGTAACATGCCATTACGTGAGACCTGTAGCCTTAACAGTGAAGGACCATGATATTTACCCTCATGTAATAAGTCTAGGTAATGACTCACGGTCAGACCTCATGAGTCATTACCTTAGTGATAATGACTAGTATCAGTTTTCTTGCATGTTTTAATTTGGGTACTTTTGGTATTTTTCCTTACTTCATGACTTAAAATAACCTAATTTTCCCCATTACCTTCAGTTAATCATATTAATCCTTACCCCTCTTCTCTTTAATTTCTAAGGCAAGGAACTACTAGGGTTTACTAGGAATTCAACCTCTAGGCTCTAAATATTTAATTCTCTTCATTTTTTGTGGTATTTTAGACATGTCTCTCATCCATAAACTTTTATTTTACATTATGGCATAATTTTATTCAATATTCATATGATTTAATGGTTGGGTTTGAAATTGGGTTATGGGTCTTTGATTTATTTATTATTGGAATAGTTTTCCCATGTTTTGAATGTATCATCTATGCTCTAATCAAGGTTTTTGGGACTGAATGGGTGCATTATTTAAGGATGGGGAGGGGAATATGGGCATCTAAAGATTACTGAATTTTGTCTTGGAATTGGCATTAACCTCAACCCACCTTGTAAACTTGGTTTTAAACATGGATATATGCATAATTTAACTTGTCTTTGAAACCATTGCATTATGTTAAAGGAGAAATGGATAAAAATGGATTTTAAAGGCCCTTGGTAGCCATGGTTTTGTATTCAAATAGAACTTGGGAGTCTACTTATTTCATAGATTGATTTGGCATAATTATATAATCTTGAAAGCATAATTGGTATGACAATACAATATTGGATAATGCCTTAATATAAAACTCCTTGGTTAATGTTTTATTTTATGTGCAGATTGTTTTAATTTGGGCTTAAAGGAAATTGTGTATCTCACTATGAAGGTGTAAATCTAGGGGAGTGAACACAGAAAGCCATATTTGCCGGTGTTGGAGGGGGAGAGGGTCAATATGACCGTTTCCTTAGTGTAGACTTGATGGATATATATATTTTGGGATGGTTATTGCCTTGATATTTTTTTCTTTCCCTCATTTTTTCCTCTATTTGTCCAGCTAACATGCACTAGAGCTCTTTCAGCAGGGGAAGTTGAACCCATATAGCCCATGGGTGCCTTTAGGATGTAGTGAGCTACATAGTTCACGTTAATATTTTTAACGGTTATGTTAATTGACCATATTCCCTATCCCAAAATCCTATATATATGTATATATAAAAGTTGTGCATGTGGTTTTGATAGGTTTACGGCATTGGCATTACATTAATCACTTTCCTTGAGTTACATGCTAGTGCTTGCCCCACTGACCATCCCGAATGCTACATAGTTTCATAATGTAAGGTCCGGTAAGTCTGTTGAGTTGCTGTGAAGTGGTGAGCCTCTATCCTTCAGAAGGTCTTGTCATTTCATTAGCTTTTTTCATATTTTGGGAATGGTGACTGTCATAGTCGGGTTCACATCCCAACTTAGTTTTGTATTATTATTTTAGAGGCTTTATGGACAACTGTGGGTTAGATTGCTGGTTTTAACTTTTATCATTTCCTTTTGACTTATCTGTCTTTATTTCTATTTTAGTTGACTTTCACTGTTTATTGTCTTTATTATTATGTTCTTAAGGTAAGTCTAAGGGGGTGGTCTCTGATCCATGGTGAATTTGAGATAGCTATCACGGCAAGGACCAAGTTTGAGTCATGACAATAATAAAGGTAGTACTTAGTCATAGTATCTAATGGACCTTTCCGTCATTATGGGTGAGTTAATCGTGCAAAAGGGTTTTATTAAGTTTTCCCTAAATTGGAAGTTAAAATTTTTAGGCTAGGCTAGTTTTGGATGAAAACCTAGCAAGGAATAGTCTAGGACAATCCAAGAATGTATTGGTTAAATGTAATATGTTTAGCTTAATTTTATGTTAGATAGATGATAAGAAACTCGTAAGACTTGTTAAAAGGTGGGTAAAATGCCTAATAGAAAACTTGATGCAAAAGGGTTTTAGAGTGCATTGTGAAAAAGGAAAAATTGGGAGTTTTTCTGAGTTTCTACCTTTCCACATGCGCTATAGCTGGAGTCAAAGAGAGCCAATCCGGTTATTGCAGGCGAATTCTGCTATAATAGGATCAGATCGCTATAGCGTGGTAAAACACTATTTATGCAAAAATAATTCCAAAAAGCGGTTTATTATTAATAAACATATTTTAGGGGATCAAGTGATTTGATGCAATTTACACCTATTTCCTACTAGAAAGTTTTGTAACTATAAGTTAGTTGTTCATTAACTTTTTTTTGATTCCTTAACGTTAGAATCACTAGCTTATGTGTCTTGAGGATGGTTTAACTTGACCTAGATATATTTTCTGGTATAAGAGCTCAAATTTGGTGTAAAACCTTTGGATTTTACTTAAAGATTTATTATTTACACTAGCATGACTATAATTCACTAATGTAACCATGAAACCATTTTTTTTTTGCAAATTTAAGGTAGGGAACCCCTTAGAAGGGCCGGATGATCATGTATTTAGCCTTGAGATTTGAGATTAGGCTATAATCCTTGATATTGTAGGTCATTTGTTTGATTATGTGTTATATTTATATTGTTTAATCACAATCAAGCTAAGGTTGGAAGAAAGGGGAAAGCTCAAATTCAGTAGAACATTTCGGGCTTGAATTAATGTAGATGATGATGTTAGTGTAATTGAAACCCAATTTATTTTATGTGTACATGCTAATTTTTTCTTATTATTTCTAGTATAATACATCTTCAAGGAAAGTGATTGATTGTCTGTATCATAAGTTTTAATCGTGTGCAATAAACTTATATGTAAGGCTTGTTGGTTGTTACAAGTGTTATTTTTGCATCTGCTATGATGGTGACTATTATGATATGTATCATTATTATGAGATGTACCAGTATTTGGACATCTTCATGAGATTGGTTGGTATAAGGTTGACAAACACTTGATTTTTAAGATTTGGTACATGGAAAAGAGCTCATCCCTATAGTTCATGACTATTGAGTGACCCTAAGACCCTTAGCATGTAGGTACAAAGCACAAGTGAGTGTGATTTTTCAATGAGTGAACCATAGATTATGTATTTCTCTTGATTATATTGGTTCCTTAAGTGAAACAGGCTTAAGTGTTGTCATTATTATGTTGGTTTCATGAGTGAACTTGGTTATGTGATTAATTACTAAGGATGGTTTCTTTATGTAAACTGAGATGCACAATATTTACCTTTTTATTGTTCTATTGAATCTTTGAGTTGTATGGGTTAATTGAAAATTATTACGTGACTCTGTGTTGTCTATTATTTGGGTAATTGGGATATGATTATATGGTTGTTGCATCATGGGTGATTATTTAGAGTATTATTGGTGGTCATATTTTTACTTGACTTGCTATTCCTGTTGACTCACTTTGACTAAACCACATGTTACAACTGTTTATAACGTTAAGTGTTATGAACTAGAAAGAAAGTTTCATGATAAGGTTTATGCTTTTCTTGTTGTACTATGTTTAAGTTATGTCTCCATATTTATCTTTATGGATTGATCGATGACTGATACGCCCAAATTACACCTCTCTTATGAGAGAATAAGTGGGTCGCTGTCAAATACAGAACCCAACTAGGTTGGGGTCAAATCCCACAAGGAATATGGTGCTAATTAAGTTGTATACAGATTATTAGACTTTTAATCATTCGTTTTCGTAAAACAAAAAGGGGGAATTTGATTCAATTCACAAATTAATGGTTTCAGTTTAAGAAGATGAAATATGTGTAGTAGTATTCAAATTCAAAGAAATAGCAAGCTGGGGTTATGTCCACCTTGTAGTTTTTAATACTTTCCAACTATGGGCTTTAAGAGTTCATACATGCATCATGCTTACAGAGAAACGTATTGCTTTTAATAACATAATCCTAGTGTTTCTCAACGTCAAGGACTAATTCACTTCAGTTCTCTCGAATCAAAAGTGTTTACAAAAACAATACGCAATCTCCAAGTAATTAATCCTGTTAAGGCATTAACATATGAAATAGGGATTGGAAATCCTATTTTCTTGTCACTACTTTCTTTTCCAAAACTCAACCTTTCTATCGAACAAGTTGAGTTTTAAGGCACATCCTCTATGTTTGTAACCACGAGAATTCAAGATAAACGAAGAGAGTATGATATAAGCAGATCAATACATGATGAATTCAAAAATCCAAAGTAATAGATTGTATGTTACAAGGCTTCCATAACCCTAACTAATAAACTTATCTACTCATGAATAAAATGGGAATCACAATAAAAATATTCATCATAACAAAAACTAGAAGATGATCTTGGTGTGCGAATAGTGAAAACAAGAGAAAAACATTTTTCTCTCTCTCCCAAGCTAAGATGCGCTTCTCCTCTTCAAAAACTAATACAGAATAATGAATTCTGATAAATTTTCAGCATCAAGTCTTTTTAATAATCTTTTCTCTCATAATTTCCTTCTAAGTCCCTAAGCTAATAATAAATGACAAATTAGTCTTGGACATAGTTTCTAGGAGCCATATTTGATCCCGACTGCTACTCTCTCTTGGGTCATATGCCATCCGCATTCCATAGTCCCATTATGTCTCTATCTACCTCCTTAATACCTGAAATCATACTAATCACGTTGGTTAGCTCAATCACATAGAAGTAGAGTAAAAACACAAGAAACTAGGCACTTTGTTCTCCAAACTTAGCTAAAATATAGGTAAGTTATGGCGCTTAGGCGTATAAATACACCCAAGATCACCCCACCCCACACTTAAAGCTTTGTTGGTCCTCGAACAACTTATCCATTTATGCATACTACACAAGTCTTAACACCCCCGAAGAAAAAATAAGATGCTCAAATAGGCTCACACAACAATTATGAACAAGAAGTAGATTCATGAATTATTACTAGAGACAACCTAACCTAAAGAATAGGCTCATTAAGTTGGAAAATTCATGTATACCGTTTAAGAAAGGAAATCATATAAATTACCCAAACCTTCATCAACCATGTGCCCTCACAACAAGAAAGTTACCATAATCACTCACTATCATGCAATTTCTAACAATATGGGTATAAGAGTCAAGTTGCACTCACTCTCACAGAGAATTCTCAAATTACAATTGATGACCATATGTTTTCCCTTAGTATAATGCTCCACTAATATCAGAATGCTAAGATTAGGATCAATTAGGTCTTTTACGGGTTATAATACAGGCTAAAGGATGGGTAGGAACTATTGGCCAAAAATAGTGACTATCTTCCCTAAGCGCTTTAATACACTACATTATGCAACTAAGACCAATTTCTAACAACCAATTTACACCGCTTTCATCTATCCATATTTTTTGTTTGCACTCATTTCATGTTATGCACCCCTATGATAGCCACCTTCAACTTAAGTGATTTGCCTTAGTTGAAGTGCACAATGTCCAAGAAGGACCAAGGCCAAAATAGGTTCATTGTAACATGTCTGGGATAAAATTTGGAACTTTTTTTTCAACAATTTTTGCTACTCCCAACCACATCAATTGGACACGCCAATAACTAGTCTTTGGGTCATCAATTTCACCTTTTTCCCCTTATTGTCAAACTCCTTACTCAAGCTAATTTTACATTAAAGCGCTTAGGAGCTTTTAGATCAAATTACGGTCTATTAAAGAATGGATTATGCTACAAATGAGGCTAACAAAGAACAAGCTAAAGGCTCAATGGGGCTAGCTAAGATAATGTACCAAGGTAGGTCAAAAGGAGGTATGAACAATGGCTGTCAAAGAAATGCTTAAATCATCTCCTAAACTCATAATCTTTATTTTGCTTTACATACATACCAGGTAAGTTCTAGCATCAGTTGCAACAAGGAATCTACAACAGTCTTACATACTCATGGCACATGGTCAATTCAGTTAGGAGCATTATAGATTCTTGACCCAACAATCAAATGAATTCAAATAAAGCCAACAATCACAACAAGAATCACAACTAGAGCCTAGGTGTTTCAAATGTAATGATCCATCACATACTCATTCTACAATGCCATGTGATCCACAAGAATATTTATATGCAACAAATGACTAATTTTCTCTTAAGACGGTCGCCATCCATCCATCATCGAGAAAAGTACCTAATTATAACTAAATCAAACAACCATCTAACAAGAAACAAAATAAATAAAATACTAATCCTATCACAGAAGTATACTAAGGAGAAGGTACTATTTTTTACAAAACAAGTTGCAAAGTAACCAGCCACCCCACACTTAAGCTAAGCATTCTCCCCAGTACAAATAGCAAGATAAAGAAACTGGCTAGTAGTACTCCTCATCCACATTAGGAGTTATGCCACCTGCATTAAGATTATCATCAGAGCTATTTTTCCTATATTCATTATACCATCCACGTCATCCACACATAATGAACTAACTATAATTAAGATGAGGGTGGTGAAGTCACCACCCCACACTTAATTTGTTAGTATAAACCAATTAAGTGTTATTGTCGGGTACTCAGACTTCGCCGATATACACTTTGATATGGTGCACTAACATTAGTCACAATATAATTTACTCACTTCAATTACACCAATTTTACTTCAATGAAACAATTTTTGAACAAAGTTATGCCTTAGAGATTCAACATATCAATATACACAAAACACCATTACTTTCACATGATTTAACCAACACCATGTTCAATCAAGTAAGTTGTGAAATAATGGCCACACAACTAAACTACGTTAGTCATGAACAATTCAATCACATGCAAAAGCTGAAAGTCCTACAACAATGGTGTCTACTACAACAATGATGTTTATTTTCCCAAAATATTCAAAATCCTTCTTTGACATAGACATGGCAAAAATTTAATCCACAATCCTCAAGAAATCAATTAACAATTATTACATAAAGTCACAACACTTAAGGATTAAAAAAAGAAAAACTTACCTTAAAGATGGAAGATTGAAGAAATAAAAGGAGAATTGTAGAGATTATGAAGCAAAGAAGAATCTTGAAGGACAAAGGGAATGTTGAGAGCAAAAACTTGTATGGCTTAGGGGTGAAATAAGGATGAATTTCGTCATTTAGGTGTGGAGTCTATTTAAAGAGTGAAATCCGGATCGGATTGACTCTATTAAAAGTTGGGTACTAAGCTAAACTTAGAGTGATATGCGGTGCATAAGTTATTGCACAAGTTTAAGTGTGCGTCGCATTGGTCATTGCACACATGAAACAGTAAGCCTATGTGGTATGGTATGCGTCACACATGTTATCACACAAAGGTAAGTATGTGGTACACAAGTAATCGCCAACGTTAAGGTGTGCGCCGCCTAAGGTATTGCACAAGTGAAATAGTGAGGGTATGCGGTTGGGTATGCGACGCACAAGCAATCACCAACATTAAGGTGTGCGCCGCATAAGGTGTCACACAAGTTAAGGTATGCGCCACACATAGTAATGCCTACTTGAGGCAGTGGGCTTAGCCTATGTCTTAGGTGTCACCTTTTCCATGGCCTATGTAAACTTGGACACCATGCACCCCATTCTTTATATAAAGCATTGAGAAAGGTTCGTACCGTGAAATTGCTAAATTTAGTAAACTTGGACGCCATGCACCCCATTCTTTATATGTTTACAATAAACTGCTTCAGCATGGCCATGAAATTGCAAAATTTAGTTTTATCCACCTTTTTCTACAATCTGTGTGGAAATAGAGGAGGTATTTTTGGTAATCTTGAAACAGCCTTCTCTCTTTTCTTTCCTTTGTCTTTCTCCAAATCATCAACCTGCTTTCGTTTAGATGGATTCTGTCTTTTCTACCTTTTCATACTCTACTGAGTGATCTTCATCAGCTTCTGCTTCTAATTTCACCACATTATTTGAAACAGGTTTGCCAAAAAAAGGCTCAGTAATACTTTACCATTTCTAGTGGTAATAGCCATGCATGAGTTATTATTCCTCGAGTTTTGCATTGTATCACTAGGCAATATTTCACGCTTCCTCTAATTGAATGCTGCTGACAATTAATTTATCTGTTGCTCAAATTGCTTAATAGACATGGAATGTGAGTCAACTAATTGACTTATCATTGATAAGTCACTTTTTATCTCCCTAACTATAACATCCATTGATTCTACTCCTTTCAGCAATTTAGCCATAATATCCTCCATCGACAACTTACCAGAACTAGCTGCAGCAGTGTCACGACTCCCAGGTGGTATATAAAAACCACTTTTATCAGTCTCATTCTTCTAGCTGCCTTGGTCATAATCTCTATAACTAGCCTTGTCGTAGTAATTCCTACCTTGATTTCCCTGGCCATTGCCTCAAAAAACTCCTGATTATTCAAATAGTTTGCCTCCTCCTCAGAATCTAATTCAGCTCCTCTACTATGTGACCCCATAGCTTTTACCTTTTCTACCTTCCCTCATAACAAATGCTTTGTAAGTAAATCCATTTGTATCTTTATGTGAGCCATGTCCTTATCACTTTTTTCTTCTCTCTTTTTACTGACATTCTACTGGTCCCGATATTGCTTGCTTCTACAGAATCCATGGTATGCTAAGCCCTACTAATATTAGTCATTCTCTCTAGCATCTCTACAGCTTCAATGAAAATAAGATCCATGAACGCTCCTCCTGCAACATTGTCCATAATTGGCTTTGTAATAGAGTTCAAAGCCCTATAAAATGTCTCCATCAAGTGCTCATCAGTCATCTTATGATTAGGTCATTGTGTCAACTTCTTCATGAATCTCGCCCATGTCTCATAAAGAGCTTCATTCGACAGCTTCCAGAAATTACTAATCTCATCCCTTAACTGTAACATTCTAGAAGGCAGAAAGAACCTTTCTAGGAAAGCTCCTTTCAGTTGCCTCCAGTTTGTTATAGAGTCGGGTTCTAGCTCATTCAACCATAGGGTTGCCTCTTCAGACAGAGATAATGAAAAATAGTCACAGATGGATTGCATTCTGCCCCACTCCAGGATTATCAAAGGATTTGCAAATGTTGATAAAGTTTACCAAACGGATATTCGGGTCATCTCCTATACGTTCACCAAATAATTACTTAAGGTTTATCAACTGTATCATAGTGTTTGTGATGTTGAACTTCACTCTAGCAACTAATGGTGGTGGTATAATTGCTCCTGTTACTGTACACTTTGTTTTAGTAACTCAAAGTCAATATTTCAATATTTCAAATCAATGATATAATAAAACTAAAGTTGTGATCACTATGAGTATTGATTCTTGCTGAATAATAGTTGTAGCATTAGATTCTCATGAAATGCGGGGAAAAAATTCATTATCGATAGTTAATCCAAGTGTCTTTCAACCTACTTAGATACTAGATTTCCTAATTCTTTCAAACTTAGAAAAATCTCCTATTCATACTGATTTTATCTCGAGTTGATTAATTTTGTTACATCATTAATCATAAGATGGAAAATTGGTCTTTTCGAATCTCCGTTGATAATTCACTTACCTTAATTGATTTCTCAATTCAAGAAAACCAACTTAAGGCTATATCTATTGCTTGCAACCAACAGAAAACATTCATTACAATAGAATTATCAAGATGTTCCCTCAGTCAATCGAATCTTAGCCAACTATTAAACCAATAAAAAAAACTCATAGATCCCATAACTCCAGTTATACACCCAAATTACACCTATCATATGAAGGAGTAAGCGATCGTCGTTAAATATATAACCCAACTAGATTGGGGTTGAATCCGATAGGGAATATGGTGTTTATGAAGACTATTTGTGCTTTAATCGACTATTAGTTAATGGCTCTCTTTAATTGGGGGGGGGGGGGGGGGCCTATCAACCAAACAATTATTACTGTTCACTTTGTTTTAGTAACTCAAAGTAAATATTTCAATATTTTAAATCAATGATATAATAAAACTAAAGTTGTGATCACTATGAGTATTGATGCTTATTGAATAATAGTCATAATGTTAGATTCTCATGACATGTGGGAAACAACAAATTGTAATCATCGATATTTGATCCAAGCATCGTTCAACCTACTTAGATACTAGATTTCCTAATTCCTTCAAACTTCGAAAAATCTCCTATTCACACTGATTTTATTTCGAGTTGATTAATCTTGTTACAATATTAATCATTTGATGGAAAGTTGGTCTTTCCAAATCCCCATTGATAATTTACTTTCGTTAATTGATTTCTCAATTCAAGAAAACCAACTTTAGGCTAGATCTATTGCTTGCAACCAATAGAAAATATTTATTACAATAGAATTATCAAGAGGTTCCCTCAGTAAATCGAATCTTAGCCAACTATTTAACCAATAAAACAAAATTCATAGATCCCACAACTCCAGTTATGGGATTTAGTTCCTCATAAGATAGAAATATATAGTATAGATTTAATCCATAATTCAAAAGTAATTAACTTAGAAAAGATGGAATTGAAGATTTTTCTCCTTTAAGTTCAAATGAGAATCCTAAAAACTAAAACAATAATTCAAAATCTTTATTTAAATTAAGATATATAAATGTAAAAGTTGTTGCTTTTTAGTAAGTTCAAGATACCAATGAAAACCTAAGATTTTTCTATAAAAACCCACAACCTTCAGGATTTGAATTTCAAACTCCATATTTTCTGCACCATAGGTGATGGCTTATCAGCAAGTTGATGACCTATCACTCAAGTGGTCAACAGCTCTTTCCAACACATGCATTATGTCTACAAATAATGAATTCCTCTGACGACTTATCAATAGGTTGATGACTTATCAACAAGTTGATGATTTATCCGACAAGTCATCAACTCAACTTCTTTAGCATAGAGATTTTGTTTATGGGTGATGGCTTCCACTGATGACTTATCAACAGATTAACAACTTATCAGACAAGTCGTCAACTCAACTTCTTCAACACATAGATTCTATCTATGGGTAATGGCTTTCTCTAGTGACTTATCAGCAGGTTGATGACTTATCAGACAGGTCATCAACTGAAGTCTTAAAAATTTAGCTTCATATCTGTTTCACCAAAAATGTCCTTCTTGACATAGTTTTCATAAGTTTTCATGCATGTTGACTTTCCCTGCAAAATCACATGAAACTCAATTAAAAACAATAATATTTACTTTAAAACTTACAATTATTTCAAGTTAAAAGCCTTAAATGTGCTAACACAAAGTTAGCACATCAAGAGGTCAGAATGCAACTCTTATGAGTTGAGATGTATTTCAGATGGTTTATTTGGATAGGCTTATTCCTAGGGAGATGAGAGAGACTAAGGTAGAGGAGTTTATGAACTTAAGGTCGGGCTCTATGTTAGTGAAGGAGTATTGCTTCAAGTTCACTTAGCTAGCTAAGTTTGCACTGGCATTGTTGCTATATTCTAGAGCTCGTATGAGTAAGTTTTTCATTTGTGTGTCTAATATAGTTGTCAAAGAGTGTAGGACTACCATTTTGATTGAGGATATGTATATTTCCTATTTGATGATTCATGCTCAGCAAATTGAGGTTGAGAAAATGAAGTAAAGAAAGATGGAAAATAAGAAGGCTAGGTTCGAACATTTTGATTAGAGCCAGCAGAGATTAATAAGAGGAAATTGTACTCAATTTTTAGGCTATTTATCAGCACCTGACCATCCTCAGCTAGTTCACTGGCACCTAGAACTAATCAAAAGCAGTGGGGTAGAGCATCAACTTCTGAATCCTAGGGTGGAATTACTAAGGGATCTAATTATCCACCCTATAATAAATATATTAGAAATCATCAAGGTGAGTTTTTGGTTGGCATAAAAGGGTGCTATGTATATGGAAAGATGGACCATAGGTAGAGGGACTGGCCCATCATAAGGATGGGAAATAAGGTTTTTCGCCCTCAGGATTATCCCACTACTTCAGTAGCTCAGTGAAGTTTCCTAACTTATAGTAGGGCGCATATTCTAATACTAGTGATGTTTAGTGTCAGAACCAGTTTATGTTATACCTTTCTGCCCTGAGAAGGATAGCTCCTCAGATGTAGTCACTAACATGCTTCATGTTTTTTACCTTGATGTTTATGCGTTATTAGATACAGGGTTAACCCTATATTTTATGAACCCACTTGTTGCTATAAATTTGGTGAAAGACCTAAGAGTCTTTTTGAACCCTTCTCAGTTTCTAATTCAGTTGGAGAGTCAGTTATTGCTAGACGAGTGTACAAAAAGTGTCCTATTATAGTCCTCCATAAGTTTACTTTAGCAGACTTAAAAGAGCTAAAGAAGATAGATTTTGATGTTATTCTGGGCATGGATGGGCTTCATTCATGCTATGTATCAGTCAATTATTGCACTCGAGTGGTGATGCTTAAGTTTTCTAATGAGTCAGTCCTTGAGTGAGGGGGTAGTTCAATATCTTCCAAAGGTGGTTTCATCTCTTATATAAATAGTAGGAAATTATTATCAAAAGGGTGTATCTATTACCAAGTTTATTTTAAAGATACTAAGTTTGAATCCCCAACCATTCAGTCAGTCCGTATAGCCAATGAGTTTCCTAAAGTCTTCCTAGAGGATCTACCTGAGGTACCACCCAATAAAGAAATAGATTTCAAGATTGATCTCCTTCCTGATACTTATTCTATCTCTATTCATCCCTATCTTATGGCTTTAACCGAGTTTAAAGAGTTGAAAGAGAAGCTAAAGAACCTCTTAGATAAGAGGTTCATCGATCCTAGTACTTCTTCATGGGGTGCTCCAGCTTTTTTTGCAAGCAAGAATAATGGTACTCTCAAAATGTGTATATATTACAGATAGTTAAACAAGGTCACCAACAAGAATAAGTAACCCAGCCCTAGAATTAATGATCTACTTGATCAAATTCAGGGCTCCTGTTGGTATTCAAAGATTAATCTTAGGTTGGGTATCACCAATTGAAGGTCAGAGAGCGTGACATCCTGAAAACTACTTTTAGAATCTGATATGGTTATTTTGAATTTGTTGTTATGTCTTTTGAACTAAAAAATGCTCCTGCAACCTTTATAGATTTAATGAACAGGGTCTTCAAGCAGTATTTGGACATGTTTGTCATTGTTTTCATAAATGACATGCTTGTATATTCTCAGAGTAGGGAGGAACATGTACACCAATTGAGAATGGTGTTGCAAACACTTAAAGATCTCCATATTTATGTAAAGTTTAGTAAGTGTGAATTTTGGTTGGATTCTGTTACCTTTTTGCGGCATGTGATTTTAGGTGCCGGTATTCATGTAGGCCCTAAAAAACTAATGCAGCAAAGCAATGGCCTAGGCCCATTACTCCATATGATATTTAAAACTTTCTGCTTTCTTGGTTTAGTTAGTTACTATTTGAGGATTGTTGAGGGATTTTCCTCAATAGTTGCACCATTAACTAGTTTTACACAAAAGAAGGTCAAATTTATATGGTCAGGTAAATGTGAGAAGAGCTTCTAAGAGTTAAATTATAGACTAACTTTAGCCCCAGTGTTATCCTTGTTAGATAGATTTATGGTGTATTATGATGCCTCTGGGTTGGGTTAGGATGTGTTTCGATACAAAATGGGAAATTAATAGCCTATGCCTCCAGACAGCTTAAATACCATGAGATGAATTATCCAACCTAGGAATTAGAGTTAGAAGTTGTTGTGTTTGCACTGAATATTTGGAGGCACTACTTGTATGGTGTGCATGTTGATATTTTCACTGATCATAATAGTCTTCAGTATGTATTTATGCAGGAAGAGTTGAATCTTTATCAGATAAAATGTTTGGAGTTGTTAAAAAATTATGACATGAATGTGATTTACCATCTGGGTAAGGAAAATATGGTAGCAGACACAGCAAATAGAATGTCTATGGGCAGTGTGGCTCATGTGAAAAAAAAATAGGAACTAGCCAAGGAAGTGCATAGACTAGCCCATTTGGGTGTATGTCTGCTTGATGTAGATAATGAGTAGTAGTGGTTCAAAACGGTTAAGAATCATCCTTAGTGTTAGAAGTGAAAGAGAAGCATCATAGTGATCCCATACTTAGCCAGATATTAGATGCAGTTCAGCAACAAAAGGTTGAGGTTTTCTCCTAAGGGGGAGATAGTGTCCTTCACTATCAAGGTCAGTTATGTGTTCCAAGTGTTGATGGGTTTAGAGAAAGAATATTAGTATAAGCCTACAGTTTCAAGTATTTAATTCATCCTGGTGCTATCTAGATATATCGCGACCTATAAGAAATTTACTAGTGGAATGGTATAATAGGGATATAGCAGAGTTTGTGGCAAAGTTTCCCAATTGCTAACAAGTAAAGATTGAGCATCAAAGGTTAGGATGTATGCTTTAGGATATTGGCATTCCTACTTGGAAATGGGAGGTCATTAATATGGATTTCATTATTGGACCTCCTCGCACTATATTTCAGCATCATTCGATTTGGTTCATCGCAGATCGAATGACCAAATCAACCCATTTTTTACTTGGTTGGACTTCAAATACAACGAAAGATTATGCTAAGATATATATTAATGAGTTGGTAAGGCTCTATGGGATTCCCTTGTCTAGTATTTCAGACTGAGGTAGAAAATTTAATTTTTAGTTTTGGCAATCATTTGAGAAGGGCCTGGGTACAAAGGTAAACCTTAGTATGGCTTTTTATCCACAGACAGATGATCAGGTTGTATGATTCAAACATTGAAATATATGTTTAGAGATTGTGTGATGGACTTTAAAGAAAATTAGGATGATCATTTACCCTTGATTGAATTTGCCTATAACAACAATTATCATGCTAGTATTCAGATGACTACGTTTGAAACATTGCACAGGCATAGATACAAGTCACCTATAGGTTGGTTTTAAGTTGGTGAAGAGGATTTGGTTAGACAGGATTTCATTCTTGAGGCTATGGAGAAATTTTAGTTGATTCGTGAGAGGTTACAAACAGCTCAAAGTTGTTAAAAATCATATGCAGATGGGAGGAGAAGACAAATAAAGTTTCAATGTGATTAGGTGTTCTTAAAAGTGTCACTCATGAAGGGGATAATGAGATTTGGAAGGAAAGAAAATCATAGTCCCTGATATATTGGTCCTTCAGAAATTTTGAGGTGCGTTCGAGAAGTTACTTATGAGTTAGAGCTTCTATCAGAGTTAGCCACTGTCCATCCAACTTTTCATCTATCGATGTTGAAGAAGTCATTATAGATTTATCTTTAGTAGTGCCCGTAGAAGTATTAGTGTGAGGGATAGTTTGTCCAACAAAGAGATTCCAGTTCAAATCCTTGATCAAAAAGTCCAAAGGTTAAGGAATAAAGAAGTTGCTTCAGTGAAAGTTCTATGGAGAAATCAAATAGTTGAGAAAATGACTTAGGAAGCTAAAGAAGACATGATGAGTAGATATCCTCACCTATTCACTTCTAGAATAGAGTTAGTATGAGGTAAGAAATTCTTCCAAGTTTATTCTATTCATAAGTATATTTACTCTAACTCATAAAATTCTTATCTAAGGAGTTATTTTAGTTATTAGTTAATGCTTGAAATGAAAAATTTCAGTCTTCAATTAAAACAAGATTCACATCTTAGCTTAGCGAGCCCATGAGATAGTTGTTATTCCTTCTCGACCTTTATTCGAGGATGAATGGTACCAAGAAGGAGATAATGTTAGACTCTAAAATTTCTAAGATTATTTTTGTACTTCCTTCGTGTTTAATGATGATTTTTGGGTTGCATTATGAGAAGTAATGATAACAGGACCATTAGGAAGTGTTTTAGAATTTTTGGAACAGATTTTAGGACATTTTAGGATCCCAAAACAGTAATGGTTTGCTTTAAGGGCGTGCCACGAAGGGGAGGCACATCCTTGCGTAGAAACCAGTGAACATCCAAGTATGTGGGGTTTGAACAAGGATAACCTTTCATCCTTGTGCCCACAAGCTTTGATTTTGTAATTGAATTTATGAGATTTCAGTTAGGGGTTCATACCTACTTTTCATGGTTTTGATATTATGGCATTATCATGTGATTTAAAGTTCAGTTTCCAAAAGAATTTTACCTTTACTCATGCTTTTCTTACATGATTGCTATTATGAGATAAATTTCAAAATTTTGACATAAAGTTTTATGAGTTGATAAAATATTTCAATTTGATCATTGAGCATTTAGTCTACAAGAAGGTCAAGTTTACTAGTTTGAGTTTTAAAAAGCATTGCAGTATAATCATAGTTTTAGTTTTATATGAGATTTTAGACAAGCTATGAAGTTCACACAAAAAACCAAGAATTTAAGATAGCCACAGTGGCATATTATGTTTTTAGACTTATCAGCTTATATGCCTATTTTGAGGAGAAATTCATAGATACAGTATGAGTATTAGAATGATTTTGGAAGTAGTATCCAATACCGAGAGGTGAATGTGGGTTTTGCGCATCTTATTTCCTAGAAACTATATTCCACCATAGGTTATTTTAATTATGTTATTCAGCTTGTCCAATTGGATATGTTAGGGTGATGACCACAATTTTCCTTTATACATTGGCAACATATATTGGGCTATTGCGATAAGGGTATGAGTTACCATGCCATTCTCGATGAGGGCTTGAGCATCAGACTCCATATTGCTCACTTGATTTATGTCAGTTACGAGAATCTCCCACAAAAAAGAGTATTTTAGAAACTAAGTGTAATGACTCACAATTGTTTAGATATTATTTTATGAAGTTATTATTTATGAGATTTTAGCTTTCAGTCTTACTTATGATCAGGAAAAGTCCTTTTACACTTAGTATGTATGATTTGAAATTATGTTCAGCTTCACACTTAGTATGTATGATTTGAAATTATGTTCAGCTTCAGTTTTATTTATTGCATTCTTGTAAGACCCCGCAAAGTTTCCTCGTAGTCCAAGCCTTAGAGCGTGTCAAGTGAAGTGTAATTTCATCCCTAAAATATTGAGAAGAGAATTCCCAAGTGAATGGTGTTTAAACCATATAGAATTTTCTTAAATTTGACTTTTTTCATGTAGAGAATTGAATTATCTTTCCAACGATACCAATTTCATCCAAATTCGATATTGGGGAGAGAAGTTATGGTCATTTTACTGAGAGTTATTGGAACCACCCAGGTGCGATGGACAATCGACGATCTATCATTCGAACCATCACAACCAAGGAAGTAAACCCCTTTTCTGTCCCAAGTGTAATGACCAAAATGATGGACCTTTAAGGATGCGATGGACCATTGCTGGGACCGTCGCATTGAGGCAGTGTGGCCTCACCCTAGGCATTGTGCGATGGATGATCTGATGGATCGTCAAACTTACATTGGACCTTCGCTCTGACCATCGCATCAAGGAAGTGTCCCCCATTCCTGGCATTGTGAATTTCAAAATAAATCCTGAAAATATTTCTGAGCCCTTCCTAGTTTCTACACCAGTAGGGGAGCCAGTTGTTGCTAAATAAGTGTACAGAGATTGTCTTGTTAATGTTATTCATAGGATCATACTTGCGGATTAGATAGAGTTAGACATGGTGGATTTTAACCTTATTCTGGGTATGGATTGGCTTCATTCTTGTTATGTATCTATAGATTGTCGCACCCTTGTGGTCAAGTTTCAGTTTCCTGATGAACCAGCTTTAGAGTGGTCTGGGAGTTTGGTATCTCCCAAGAGTCATTTTATCTCCTATCTCAAAGCCAGAAAGATAATATCCAAGGGTTGTATCAATCACCTAGTTAGATTCAAAGACACTAAGTTTGAGGCTCCAGCTATTCAGTCAGTCGATATTGTTAATGAGTTTTAAGATGTTTTTCTGAAAGATCTCCCAAGGGTACCTCCAGATAGAGAGATAGAATTTGAGATTGACCTTCTTCCCAATACTCATCCCATTTCTATTCCACCATATCGTATGGCACCTACTGATCATAAGGATTTGAAAGAGCAACTCAAAGATCTTTTAGACAAAGGTTTCATAAGGACCAGTATTTCTCCTTGTGGCTATAATACCACGTACTTTTCCTAGCTTGAAAAGTTTCCCAAGAATGTTAAAAGTTTTATTTAAAAGATGAATCCACTTTTTTAAATATTGTATTTTCAATATTCTCATTTTTTATCATGTGGGGAATCTAATAAGCTTTCCATCGATACCAAATTCGCCCAAACCTGACACCCAGGTGAAGAGTTAGAGCCTTTTTGGTGAGACAGTGTATCACCTGAGCCTTCAGCGCATGCGGAGATAGCTCAAATAAAAATTGTCAATTTCCAGTGTTGCTCCACAATAGTGGAACGTCGCTCCAAACTTCCAGGTCGCAGACAAGGTGGCAATGCAATAGCTCCGCATCGCGCCATCGTGCAATTTCCCATTTGTCACTTTCCAGTGACTTGACGCGATAGTGGCACGCCGCGCCAAGGATGAAAATCGAGAAATTTTCTCAAAAATTAAATACGTATCCTAGGTTTAAAAGTGTCAATTTTCCACCCTATATAAGTGTTATAACACGAGATTTGGCCATAATTCAGCAACTCATACTCAATTACTCTCAAAAACTCTTAAGAACAAGCCCTAGGGTTTTTATACAAGGTTCAATTCCAAGGGAATTCGCCGTCAAATTTCAAGAATCTCTCTGTAAATCTTCGTAGAATCACAAGCTAAGGTATGTGTAGTGTTCATTCATGGACTCCTTTCGTCCATGAAGCCCAAGAATCTCTTTTCTAAGTTTAAGTTTATGGATTTCTTTATGAATTTCATGTTGGGTTAGTTTTGTTTATGTTGAGAATGATCAATTGAATTCAAATCCATGTTGGGTGATCAATTTTATGTGGAATTGATTTGTATAGATGTATATTCATGTGAACCTATGAATAAACCCTAGGATGATAAAATTAGAGATGAATTATGATGATTAATTGTTTTATAATGTTGTCTACATGTGCTATGTGTACCATGTGTTTGATTAAATGCCTAGATAAAGGAACAATGCCCAACTAGTATGATATCATGAAATCCTCATGTATGTACAAGTTATGCCTATCACATATTTTGATGGAATGCTTCTATAAATGTATTATGGATTATGATGTTAGTTATGTGTTCAAGTAAGCCATGCCATGTTAGTTTCTTCTCATCGAGTCCTGGGGGTACTTATACCCAAACATTTAGCTGTGTTCCTAGAGTCATGTCATGTTTTTACGATCTTCTTAGTCAAGCTATGATCCATAGAACTCAGTCAATTATGTGACTCACGAAATCTGAGAAATCTTAGTAGTTCAGTGATCTCAGTGATCTCAGTACTCAGTAATCTCAGTAACCTCAGTATTCCCAGTCAATCAGTAACTTCAGTATTCTCAGGCAGTCCTCAGAACTCATTACATTCCTTCAGTCAATGGAACTCAGTAAATTTAGTTTAGCTCCACTAAACAATACCACTAGTATCAGTTCAGTTCAGTTAATCAGTTCAGTTTAGTTAATCAGTTTAGTGTCATTCAGATGGAAGTAGGATTTAGTACCGAGTGAGCCTAGGGATGCGGACTCACCTGCTAGATAGGACTTAGATCCGTAGAAGCAATTCCTAAGTTACAAAACTAAGTATCCAGTATAGGTATGAGATTTCACCCATTATATAGGACTGACATACTCAGGGATCAGCCGCTAGCACATTTAAATGTATAAGACTGATCCCAGGGGTCACCTGCTAGATTAGGATTGACTCCATAGCAGTTGTCTTTACCAGTGGTGCAGTACTGACACCCTTCCAGCTGGGGTTACAGGTTGGACCCCAGTTAGCTTAGTATGGGGCATGTCGGTTAGATAAATACATCCCACAATTTCAGTTACAGAATAAGGACTGTCAAATATAGTTAATTCAGCTCAGCAGTATAGATTTAGGACTGTCAGATACAGTCACTCCTTATCATTATAAAATAGACTCCGGGATCACCCATTAGATAGGACTAATATCAACTATGGTCAATTAGTAACGGTATTATCAGATTTAGAGATCACCCGCCAGATAGGACTAATCTCAGGTTTAGTTACTCAGATACAGTACAGAACTTAGCTAGTTCTATCAGATTCAGGACTATCAGATACAGTCACTCATGTTGTCAGTTATATCAGTTATCAGACTCATGTTATCAGTATTCAGCTTCAAGACTATTAAACACAGTCAACCAAACTAGTTCTTCATAATCAGAACTCTCAAAAATAGTTATTCATGTATCAGTAACATAGTATCAGTCCCTCACATATCAGTAATTCTATGTCATTAGTAAACTCAGTATTCAGAACTTAGCATTCAGTCTTATCACAATGTCAGTTACAATTATGTATGCATATATGTATTCTCACGTTCATGTTAGTCAGTCAGTTAGTATTGTTTATGCATATGAAACTGTTGCATTCAGCCTACCTCACTTGCATACCAGTACATTCAAAGTACTGACGCATTTGCGCTATGGTGTATTATACCATAGGTTTAGAAGCACGAGCTCCAAACAACCAATAGCATCCAAGTTCAGCGATCAGAGTTAGTAGTGAGTCCTCATCCTTTGAGGACATGATGATCATATTAATATTTCAATTTTCAATTTATTTTAGTAGTTGGAGTTAGTTGGGGACATGTCCCATCAACTCCTTATTCAGACAGTTTAGAGGGTTTCAGAATATAGTATGTTCAGATAATTATCTCAATTGTTTTGGTATTATTATACCATATTTTTCAGTTATGTACTAGTATTGAACCTTATGTACTTTCAATTTATGTTTCCGCATTTATGATATTATTACTATTATTCAGTGCTCAGTTTACAGATATCATTCATGGGTTAGCTTGTGGTCCTTCAAGGTCATGGGCACCGTGTAGCATTCTGGGTACCAGATTCAGGGCATTACAGGGGCGCACCTGTCTTATTTATATGAAAGAAAGACAGTTCTTTGCATATGTACATTGACTATCGTTAGCTTAACAAGGTCAACATCAAGAACAAGTATTCTCTTTCGAGAATTGATAACCTTGTTTGATCAGTTGCAAGGTACAAGTTATTTCTCTAAGATAGACCTTAGATCCGACTATCACCAGCTTAAAGTCAGGGAATGTGATATTTCAAAAATAGATTTTCGAACCCGCTATGGTCACTTTGAGTTTCTAGTAATGTCTTTTCGGCTAACCAATGCCCTGGCAACCTTTATGGACCTCATAAACTGTGTTTTCAACCAATATCTCGATATATTTGCCATTGTCTTTATAGATGACGTCCTTGTGTACTCCCGTGATGAGAATGACCATGCAAATCACGTTAGAGTTGTCTTACAAACTCTTAGAGACCACCAGCCGTTCGCCAAATCCAGTCAGTATGAATTTTGGCTAAGGTCTGTAGCCTTTCTAGGTCATGTTGTTTCAGCCAAAGGTATTAGAGTTGATCCCCAAAAGACAGAAGTTGTAAGAAATTGGCATAAACCTATCTCTCCATTTGACATTAGGAGTTTTTTGGGTCTAGCGGGCTACTACCGCCATTGTGTTGAGGGTTTCTCTTCTATTGCATCTTCCATAACCCGATTGACCCAAAAAAAAGTTAAGTTCCAGTAGTCAGATTCCTGTGAGAGGAGGTGGTTGGAGTTGTTAAAAGACTATGATATGAGTGTGTTGTATCACCTGGGCAAGGCCAATATAGTGGCAGATACCCTTCGCAGGTTGTCTATGGGCAGTGTTGCCCATGTAGAGGAAGGTAAAAAAGAGTTAGCTTGTGATGTGCATGATTTGGCTAGATTGGGTGTTAGGTTGCTTGATTCAGCTGAGGGAAGTACTTTGGTGCAAAGTAGTTCCAAATCCTCTTTAGTTTCGGAAGTAAAGAGGAAGCAAGATAAGGATCCTAGTTTGGTCAGACTGAAGGAGGCAGTTAAGGACCAAAAGTTAGAGGTTTTCTCCCAAGGGGGATATGGTGTGTTGAGATTGCAAGGTAGATTGTATGTTCCGTGTGTTAGTGATCTGAGGCAGACAATTATGGCTGAAGTGCATGGCGCGTGATATTCTATTCATCCCATCACTACCAAGATGTACCACAACTTGCGGGAAATCTATTGGTGGAATGGTATGAAGAAGAATATAGCCGAATTCGTAGCAAAGTGTGCAATGTGGCAACAGGTAAAGGTAGAGCACCAAAGACCTGGTGGTGTGATGCAAGAGTTTGATATACTCACTTGGAAGTGGGAGGTAGTGAATATGGACTTCGTGACTGGGTTACCTCTTTCACGTCGTTATTATAATTCAACTTGGGTTGTTGTGGATAGGGTGACTAAGTCCGCGCATTTCTTTCCCATGCATACATCTTATACAGCTAAGGATTATGCTAGGTTGTATATTCGGGAGTTAGTCAGGCTATACAGAGTTCCCTTGTCTATCATTTTGGATAGGGGCACTCAATTTACTTCTCAATTTTGGAGGGCGTTTCAGTAGGGTCTTGGTACCCAAGTTCTTTTGAGTTCTGCTTTTCACCCGCAGATAGATGATCAGGCTGAGTGGACCATTCAGACCCTAAAGGATATGTTGCAGGCGTGTGCTCTTGATTTCAAGGGTAGTTAGGATGAGCATTTTCCATTGATAGAATTTGCCTATAACAATAGTTACCATGCTAGCATCGGGATGACACTATTTAAGGCCTTGTATGGTAGGATATGTAGGTCACCCATAGGTTGGTTTGAAGTGTGTGATGATTGGGCCTGATGCAGTACTTATAGCTATAGAGAAAGTTAAGTTGATTAGAGAGAGGTTAAAAATAGTTCAGAGTCATCAAAAGTCTTATGCCGATGTGAGGAGAAGAGATCTTTAGTTTAAGGTAGGTGATTTGGTATACTTGAAGATTTCACCTATGAAAGGGGTGAAGAGATTTGGTAAAAGGGGAAAGCTTATTCCCTGTTATGTTGGCCCATATAGAATTTTGAGTCGTGTTGGTAAAGTAGCCTATGAGGTTGAGTTACTCGCGGAGTTATCAGTTGTTTATCCTATTTTTCATGTCTCCATGCTTAAGAAGCAAATTGATGATTCCGTTGTAGTAGATCCCTCAGAGAGTTCTAATATTCAGAATGGTCTTTCCTTCGATGAGATTTCTATTGAGATCCTAGATTTTCAGATCCGTAGACTGAGGAACAAAGAGGTTCCCTTAGTTAAAGTTTTATGGCGTAACCAGTCAATTGAGGGCGCTACTTGGGAGGCAGAATCAGTCATGAGAGCCAAGTACCTGCACCTCTTTTCCATGAGTTCAGGTCAATCTGAAGGTTTTATTCTTCCTTAATTCAGCCCTTCTAATCTAAAGTGCAGCTATGTATCTATTCGTGCATGAGTTCTTGTAATTTCTGAGGTATTCAAGAGTTTAGAGAGATTCAGCTATATTTACTTTATTTTTCTTATGTTTCTAGTGTAACTAGCGATATTCGAGGATGACTGTTTCCAAGGGGGAGATATTGTAAGACCCCGCAAAGTTCCCTCAAAGTTCGAGCCTTACAGCATGTCAAGTAAAGTATAATTCCATCCCTAAAAGATTGAGAAGAGACTTCCTAAGTGAATGGTGTTTAAACTATATATATAATTTTCTTAAATTTTACTTTTTCATGTAGATAATTGAATTAGCTTTCCAACGATACCAATTTCGTCCAAATTTGATATCAGGGTGAGAAGTTATGGCCATTTTACTGAGAGTTGTCAGACCCGCCCAGGTGCGACGGACGATCCGACAGACCATCGAGTGTGTGATAGACCATAGTTTAGACCATCGTAACCAAGGCAGTAAACCCCTTTTCTAGCCAAAGTGTGATGGCCAAAATGACGGACCGTCAAGGATGCGACGGATCGTTGCTGGGACCGTCGCATTGAGACAGTGTGGCCTCAACCTGGCCATCATGCGACGGACGATTTAACGGATTGTCAAACTTGCGATGGACCATCGCTTCGACCTCTGCATCGAGGCAGTGTGTCCCATTCCTGTCCAGTGTATGACGGACGACCCAACGAACCGTCGGACTTGTGACGGACCATCGTTTTGACCGTTGCAGTCCCCGTTCAGTGTTTTAACTCATTTTAACAAGGAGCTTTTGGGTCTTTTCACTTTTAACCCTCATATATATATTCCAAATGAACTTGATAGCCTCATTATCTCCCAAAACATCCAAAGGCTAGGGTTTCTCCCTCAAAAGAAAATCTAAAACCCTTCTCCAAGAAATCCAAGAACTCACCATAGATTTAACAAATTGAGTTGATATTTTAGTTCCCCAAGTTCAAGGATTGCAAGAATCCTCTCTCAAGAGTAAGAAGAAGAGTTTAGATCAAGATTTTTCATCCAATTTCATAATCTAAGGTATGTGGGATTTTGAACAAGGGTAATCCTTTCACCATTGTGCCCAAAGACTTATTTAAACTACAATTTCTCTACAATTAATGAGATTTTACATGAAATTGAATTGGGGGTTTTCACCCATTGTTATTGGTTGTAAGCTTTTGGTGTTTCCCTTGAATTTAGAGTCTAATGGCATGATTTTTACATGTTTTCTTGAGAAATTGCAACTGGGTCTATACCCATTGATTTTAATTCTTGAGAAGTTAATAGTTGAAATGTTTGAGATATTGAAGTATATGAGTATGTTGAGATTTTGAGACAAATTGCTGAAATTTTCAGATTTCTACATGAGTTATGAATCTATATGCTATCTATTATGCTTTTGATGAGTTTTAATTTGAGATTGAATTATGGGTTATTAAGCCCTACTTGAGACTTGAGATTTTATGAACTCTTGTGCTATAAACACCCATGATTTGAGTATTCTAAGATTATTGAGAAATGTTTTGACCTAATGGTCATTGAGTTTTGAAATCCACTCTACTACATGAGATTACCGATTTGATTATTGGGTTTGTGGTGAACCATAAGATTATTTCTAAAAGTGGATTTTTACAAGATGAGCACAGATAATCTAAAGGGAGTAGTATTTAGCACCGAGTGGGTAAGTTACTATAGTTTCTTATTCCAAAACCATGTGCCACCGTAGGATGGGCCTGAGGCCAAGTTTATGATCATTATTGAGCCTAAGGCCGAGTTGATAATGGGCCCGAGGCCGAGTTTGTTTAGTGATCACTGGACCTAGGTTATACTCCTTATCAAGAGTATGATGCCTCTCCCCAACGTGAGGTCTCTTCCTTAGGAGGACAAGACGTTGGACTCCATGTAGCTCGCATGGCTTATATCGGTTAAGAGAACCTCCCTTGACATTTAAACTTCGAGATCAGTTACTTCCTAAACTAAAGTATTTTCCATTGAGATAAGATATTTTCTTTTAAAACTAAAATACTTTTCCTTGATATGAGTATTTTTTCCTAAAGCTTGAAATAAAATATTTTCCTAACGTGAATGAAATGCTTTCAAGTATGTTCCAAAGTTATATGATTTCAAATTCCAAGTATTTGATTTTAAAAGAGTTATGAGTTCTTGAGCATTGAAGAAGTTTTACTCTCCCTGAGACATATGCATGAGTTGAAAGTATTGCTTAAAGTTTCCTTTAGCCTATGGGTAATGAGAATAAGAGAAGATTACCGATTTCAAAGTTAAACTATGATGACTGATGAGAATTGTGTTACATGCTCCATTCTACATGATTCATGAGCTTTACATTTTATACTTATTCAATCCATGTGAGTCATTACTTATTGCATGCATGATTTGATTAAAGAGTATTGATGTTGTTTTTATATAAATGCATGCACCCCCACATACTCAGTATATTCCCAAGTATTGATCCACATATATATCTATGTGCTACATTGTCTTATAATGTAGGTTCAGGTGCTAAGTCCCAGCCTCGTCAGTGACTTTTGAGTACCTCTTTTTACATCCCTACACTAGTGAGTCCTCATGGTTCGAAGACCTATCATCAGACATTTCAGTATTTGAGAGACTATATTATTACTTTCAGTTCATTTTGAGTCAGTTGGGGACCTATCCCAATGGCTCTCTAGTTCATGGATTAGTAGAGGCTTTGTCAGACTAGTTATCATATTCTGTATATGTTGAGGTTTCCAGTATTGTGGTCGTTAGGACCGAGCATTTTCTCTGTATTTCCTTTCATATGATATGACTGTGGTAGTGTTTGAATTATTTCATCTTGAAATGAGTGTTATTACTAAAAATAGGATTAAAGGGTTAGCTTGGGGCTACTTGTAGCCTTAAGCACCGTGTGACGTCCCGGGAAGTGATTTCGGGTTGTTACAATTCTCCCCCACATACTCAATACATTCTAGAATTACTGATCATATATATGCTTGTATGGATACATTGTTTCATAATGTAGGTTCTAGTGTTCATCCCAAGTATCAAAATTAACTGCAGGACCGCCTCCTTTATTCAAACAGTTGTTGAGTCGTCATAGTATGAGGGAAAAGTTTATGATAGTTCCAAATGTTTATTGTTATTATTTCAACTATTCAGCTTTTAGTTTAGGTCAGCTGAGGTCTTTCCTAGTGGCTTTTCAGTTTTAGTTAGAGGCTTGTAAGACTAGTCAGACTATGTGTTTTCTTTCAGTATTTCATAGATTTGAAAGTTATTAAGTTATGGTGTTTTGGTTGAAATTATTCATCTATTTGAACTTAGCTATAAGTTTCTTCAGTTTTCACTTATGCTTTTAGTTTATATTTACATGAGTTTCGTGCTGAGTAGATATCATGGGTTAGCTTGGGGTTATTCATAGTCTTATGCATCGTATTGAGTCCAGGGGGTATCTTCGAGGCTTTACATATCCCAACCATAAATAGAACCTATACATTGTTGATATAAGTTCTATAAAGTAGTTATAGAGTTTATATGAAAAATAGATATAAGTTCGTACATATATCCCAATCATATACAAGACCTATGCATAATTGATACAAGTCCTATACAATAGTTATACAGTTTACATGTAATATCCCTATAAGTTCATACATATATCCCAACCAGGCCTATGCATGATTGATGTAGGAGTAGTTATATAGTTGATATGAAGATTCATACCTTGATGATGAGGATTGATTCACCTTATACTGGAATATCTCATAGATTTCCTAATGTTTTATGACACTTGATATTATATTTTTTCCCAGTGCAGTTTCCCTTCTGCAACATCTCTATGAAGCGGATCTTATATTATAGGTTATGACTCTTTCTTTATTTCTTCCTCAGAAAATCATCTTTAATTCTACAGTCAGAAACATATATCGGATGAACAGAAAACAAAAAACACTAAAGAAAAGAAAAGAGTCTAAATATAATACAACGTGTACCAACAACTGATAGTTTCACAAAAAACTATATCTTAACATGTTAACAATTTTCATGTTAGAACAAGAAAATAAAACATACCTCAACGAACGAAAAAGAAATTTGATTTTGGAAGAAAAGTGGTTGAAGATGCAATGTTATTTTTATGCAAGACAAGATGTAAGAAATAAATAAAGTGAAGGGAGACAAGTAAGGAAACCTATTTATAGAGAATTAAATGTGTTAGGCAAAAAATTCCGACTGTTCGATTAAATCAAACTGGTGACTTTTTGATTATTTAAATTAAAAAATGGATTTAAATACAAAAAAGGTGAAAAGTCATGACTTTTCACCTTTGTAATATTAACATTAGTTATTAAAATTAAATAACTAAAAAATCATGTTTATCATTTTTTTCCTTATTATTTATTTAGGAACTGTTTTTCTTTATTAAATAATCAAAAAGTCATGACTTTTCACCTTTTCAATAACCATTTTTTATTAATAATTATTTTTTATTGAGTTCTTCCAACAGATGGATAATTTGTTGCAAAAGATTGGTCATCTGTTGGAAGAACTCAAAACCTTGATTGAGTTCTTCGAACAAATGGTCCATCTGTTGCAACAGATGGGTCATCTGTTGGGAGAACTTAAAACTTGTTGCTATTGGGCTGAGTTCTCCCAACAAATAAACCATCTGTGGCAACAGATGACCTATCTATTGGAACAGATGGTAAATGTGTTGGAAGAACTCAATACAATTCTTATGGGTTATTATTTTACTATATTTATATAAATCTCTTTAGATTTTTTTGTTTCTCCTTCGGGTTTTTAGTTTTTGAGATTATTGTTACCCTTCCTAGAAAAAATAGGTTTTGAAGATGGTTATCTTTCGAGCCTCCATAGTTTTGTACACTACTTCATGACAGGATCTAAAGATAAATAAAACATTGTTTTGTATTTGTCACTGACTGGTGGAGTAGGAAGAATAAGGTGCTTGCCAATGGATCCACTTCATATGTAGGAGGTATTACTGATCAGGTTATCGTGCCAATACACATAAAGTATCATGATATTGTGAATGTTGTTTTTATCGATTAGGTATTGATTCTTCAAACAAGATCCTGCATTTTACAGTTATGTTTGATAGGTTTGAACTGATAAGGCTGAGGGACCAAGAAGGTTGTCGATACCTTATAACAATTTAATAATGGTTTTGTTTATGTTTATGCATCATGTTTGGAAAAGGGATCAAGATTGGATAGTAATATAGAGTTTTAATAGTGATTGGACTGGTTTTAAGGGTGCAATGGAGTTTGAGAAAGAGGAGCTAAAGACTATCTCATCTTAGAATTTATTAAATAAGAAACACAGGGTGGAATAGAGTTGTGCAATTTGCCAGGTAAATGCGACTAGTGAGCGAGGTCTAAATGATCACCTCCAAGAAAAGAAACATAAGTACAAGGAAGATATTTTGCGAGCACCGAGGGATGGGAAGAACTACAGCTAGTAATGAAACTTGTGATAGAACTAATAAAGTTAAAATAAGGGACCAAGCCAAGGTGGCAAGTGGAAAGTTAAAATTTTTACCTTGGCTTGATCCCTTATTCAAACTTCAGTAGTTCTGGTGCAAGTTACATTTTTTATTGTAGTTTTCCCATCCCTAGGTGCTTACAATGCAGGTTTCTTATACTTGTGTTTCTTTCCTTAGAGGTGATCATTCAGACCCCGCCCACTAGTTTTAGTTACCTGGTAAAGTGTACAACTCCAATCCACCTTGTGTTTCTTCTTTAATAAGGTCTGAGATGAGATAGCCTTTAGCTCTCCTTTCATAAACTCCATTTGCAACCTTAAAACCAGTCCAATCACTGTTGAATCTCTACACTACCATCCAATCTTGATCCCTTCTCCCAACTTTATGCATAAACATGAGCAAAACCATTATTAAATAGTAATAGGGTATCGACAACCTTCTTGGTCACTCAACAGTTCAGACCAATCAAACTTAACTGTGAAATATAGGATCTTATTTGAAGGATCAATGCCTAATTGCTATAAAACAACATTCACAAAATCTTTGTACTTTATATGTGTTTTCACGATAACCTGGTCAGTAATACCTCCCACATATGGGTGATTCCATTTGCAAGTACCTCATTTCTCTGAACCTATCTGTACTCTAGTCTTTTTTGTTGGTTGGTCAGAAGTTGATCCAGTTTTAATTTTTTTCTTTTGGGATACATCTTTTATCTATAAACAAGAGAAAAATGAAAAAATATTACAATTGATGTATGCATATTTTAAAAAAAAAAGTAATAAAAACTTCAATAAATACAGAACATCACAAAAAAATTCCAACAGATGACCCATCTATTGCAATAGATGACCAAGCTATTGCAACAGATGGGTCATCTATTGGAAGAGCTATTTGATTTATTCTAATAGTTGATCCATCTGTTGCCACATATGGGAAATTTTTTAAAAGAAGTATTTTAATATTTTCCAATAGATGTTCCACCTATTGCAATACCAATACCAACAATACCAATACCAATACCAACACCAACACTAACACCAATACGACCAACACCAACAGCATTAACAACGACATCAACCAAACAAAAACAAATAACAAAACCAACAAAGGACAAACAAATAACACTAATAGTGTCAACAAGGGTTTTGAGTTCTTCCAACAGATGACCAATTTGCTGCAGCATATGGGCCATCTGTTAGAAGAACTTAATCTAGGTTTTGAGTTCTTCCAATAGATGACAAATTTATTACAGCAGATGGACCATTTATTAGAAGAACTAGAGGATCATGAATTTTTTATTATTTAAACAAAAATAGTTCATAAATAAATAATAAGAAAAAAATATGATATACATAATTTTGTAGTTATTTAATTGAAATAACTTATGTAAATATTAAAAAGGTGAAAATTCATCAAAGAAGACATGACAAAATTTCATGAGACAGGAAAAGAAGAAGACAAGAAGGCAAATAATAATATATCATAGCATGCATGTCAAAAGCAAAAGGATCAAAACACCAAAGGAGTTTGTAGATTTATTGAAATTTTTGGTTTGGTGAGAGAAAGAGAAAGAGGAAAGAGAAATCATTGGTTTGGTGAGATCTGAGGAGAGAAAGAGGAGAAAAATATTTTAGGGTTGAAAGAAAATTCTACATATTAGTTTAAATATTTGAGGTGGTGGTGGAACCTTTTAGAAGAAAGAGGAGATAGTGACATTTGAAAAAATAAGATAAGACAACATAAGGAGGGGACTTTTGAGTTATCTTAAAAATGTTTGAACTCCTTAATATTTTATTTTCTTATTTTGGACAGAAAATTGATTAAGAAAAAAAAATCATCCAACAGATGGGTAACCTGTTGCAACAGATATGTTATCTATTTGATAATTTCTAATAAATGGATAATTTTTTGCAATAAATGTCTATATTTGTTTGATAATTTCCAACAGATGAGTCATCTATTGCAATAGGTAGATCATCTGTTATAACAGATGCCTATACTTTTTGATAATTTTCAACAGAGTGTCATCTGTTGCAACAGGTTAGTCATCTATTTTTTTCAAATTAAACCATGATTTGTAATAACTAAATTGATTTAACTAAAATTAAAGATGAATTAATAAGTTCAATTACAATTTCAATTGATCTCATTGCAATTACATAATCAACTAGTTTGTTCGTCCTGAGTAACTTGAAATGATTAAAATTAAGTCATTATTTGTAATAACTAAATTGATTTAAATAAAAAAAATGAATTGATAAGTTCAAATACAATTTGAGTATATCTCATTTCAATTACATGATCAACTAGTGTGTTCATCCTGAGTAGAATGGTCAATTGATCAATTTTACTTGAAATGATTCAAATTAAGCCATTATTTGTAATAGCTAAATTTATTTAACTAAAATTAAAGATGAATTTATAAGTTTAATTACAATTTCAATTGATCTTGTTGCAATTACATGATCAACTAATATGTTCATCCTGAATAGAGTGATCAATTGACCAATTTTACTTGAAATTCAAATTAAGCCATTATTTGTAATAACTAAATTGATTTAACTAAAATTAAAGATTAATTGATAAGTTCAATTATAATTTTAATTAATCTTATTTCAAATACATGATCAACTAAGTGTATAACCTGCTGCAATAGATTTAACCTGTTGCAACAGATGAGTCATATGTTGGAAATTATCAAACAGATATACTCATCTGTTGCAACAGATGACTCGTCTGTTGTAATAGATGATTTTATATGTTTAGTCATTTGCTACATATTACTCATCTGTTGCAATAGATGATTTTATCTATTTGGTTATTTCCAATATATTGCTCATTTGTTGCAATAGATGACCCATCTGTTGCAACATATATCTTTATCTATTTGGCTATTTTTAATGAATTACTAATTTGTTGCGCAAATAAAATATGTGTGATAATTTCCATAGATGAGATATTGTTGCAACATATTACTCATCTATTGTATTGTGCAACGTAGACAAGTCTATATCTGTTTGATTTCTTCCGATAGATGAGACATCTATTGACACAGGTTAGTCATTTGTAACATTATACAGATGTCTATATCTATATAATGCACTTGTTGCAATATTTGAACTTAGTAATTATTTTTGGTACTAATTTATAAGTTTGCAAATTCAATAAAATAATACAATTGTCATCAAACATAAAAAATAAAAAATTGTTATTACTTAAATAATACAATTAACTTAAATACTTAAAGTAAAAATTGTCATCATGTTTTTGCATTTTCTTTTTTATACACAGGCTTCAAACTTTCATACAGTACCCCAGCAGCCCAGCCCTCTTCCATCTTTCCCACTATGTTGTCATTCAGTAAGGTCCTTGATTTTGATATTTCTGTGCCGGTTAGCAAGAATTTGATATATGCAAGTGCATATGACCCATACGCGGCACCGGTATCATTTTTTATAAGGTCCTTTTTTCAACCTTCAAAAGACCATTTTTTGTTAGGCACTTTATCTGGCAAGTGTTCTATTAAGTCACATTGCTTCAATAATTTGAGGAGCAAGTCCAATAGTGGTTGCATGTTGGTAAAAAGAATCCCGCTCCTTGAAGATAAGTAAGTTTCTATAATGCCCTGAGATTACACCCTGGGAATCACACGGTGCATACGACCTCAAAGGACCACAAGCTAACCCATGACTGGTACCTGCTATGAATACTGAATAATAATTATTAAACATATATGGAAGTGAAGCTAAAATCGTCATAAGGTCCATAGTAGTGAAAAACAAATATTGAGTACATCTATGGAATAACTACTAACTTAAAGTGTCTGTAAGTGTCTGAAAGCCTATAAACATCTAAAATAAAAGAGTTGGTGGGACAGGACCCAACTAACTCTAACTACGATCTAAAAATAACTGAAATACTGAAATACTATAAGTAATGCAATGACTAAATAAGTATCACGTCCTTGATGGATGAGGACTCACTATTGTAGTTGCGGCTGAATTGACTGATCTGGATAAGTACGGTCAGGAACCCGAGCATTTGAACTTATGATATAAGATATCATAGAGCAAAGAGAGTATGCATCAGTACTTAAATATATTGGTACGCTAGGTAAGGTTAGGCTAATATGCATGGTTTATGTACATGAGTAATAATGATAATATCATGAAGTAACTGGATGAGAGTATATGCAAGACTAGGACTACTAAAAGTATTGAACATACAATACCAAGCATATATCGTCTATCTAAATTAGACTGAAACTGAAGTACTGAATTTCAAATAACTGAATAACTTATAACCATAAGTCATGATCGTGTAGAGCTGAACTGAGTTTTGTACTGAATACTAAAATTAAGACTGTGGGAGTTATCATCAAATCGACATACCCCGATTATAGACTGATTTAGGGTCCAACCTGTAACCCCAGTTGAAAGGATGTTAGCACCTTGATATGGGTTACTAACATTGGTTGTGTCATCCCTAATCTAGCAGGAAGACTCATGAGATGTATATGGTTACATCAACCCTAGTCTGGCAGGAAGATGATTACCCTACGATGGCTACGTAGTTCTATAACTCAGGGACTGCTACTAAGGATCAAACTCTATACTGGCAGGAACGCCCCCATCCCTGGGTTCTCTCAATGCTGAATCCTACTCCCAAATAAAGTGACACTAGAACTAATCACTAGACTGTACTAGGCTTAACTGACCTCACACTGATTCTGTTAACTGGCCTAATTCTACTATTTTGGATACTACGAAATCATTCTATTTTGACTGGAGACTAGATAAACAACTAAATTCTGGGTATTCAATACTCCCAGGACTCGATAGCATAGATAATAGAACCACATCTCAACTTTAAAAGCATCACACATAGGTTACCATGCACATTTCATTCACATAGACATATTGTCAAACACCTAGGATACATAATTCTTGTACATGAGAATAAGGAATATATGAATGTCATGACTACCACATTCAAAATCACAATTCAAAGATTTAACATGAGGGTTACATAAATCAACACACATTCTAGTTTATTTACATGAAACTTAAAATCTTCTTGGCTTGAAACCCACACAACAACACATACATGAATACAATTCCATTCAAGAATGTAAATTATAATCTAAGTTTTGAAAAATGACTCTTGAACTCCAAGGATAGGAGGAAACCCAAGGATAACACCTAACATACCTGAGTAGTTAAATTCGTGATAATTGTTGTTGATTTCTTGGAACTTGATCTTAGACTTGATGAACTAGGGTTTGCTCTTGAGAGAATTGTATGAAATAATGAGTGAATTTTCCTTGTGAAAGGCTTAATTTTGAGTTATGGTAGGCTAAGATTGGTGGAAAATGACCCATTTACCCCCATAAACCCGTAATTTAAAAACAAAAAGTGCCCAGTGATGCGACAGGCAACACACCGTGTCAATCAACCTAATGCAATTATCGATGCAATGCATCGATGGTGATGACGTGATAGCCAACGTGACGCATCTTGATCGCGTTGGCTTACTATTTTGGTCATCCAAATATATCTTAAATTATGTTTGAAAATTCTGAAACTCACCCGATATGACCTATAGATAACCCTGATTATGAATCGATTTAAAAATTGATAATCTAAGGCCGGAAAAATAAAAATAAGACCATTGAAAAACTGAGGCCAAAATGAGACTAAGTCTTAACACTTAGCTGAAAATTTTCTAAGTCTGGGACCTCTTTTAGCATGCTATATAGGATTGAAATGGACTAGGACTTTACGGGGTCTTACAGTTTTAGTCATAAGAATTTATGCATCCCTCATAGAGGAGGATCTCAAGAGCCATAAAATATTTTACTCAGGTTCATGACTGCAAGAATTCTCTTTGCCATAATTCAATGCATGTCATATGGATATGGCCTCTTCCCTCTAATATATTCAATCATATATTTATCCTATTTGAAAGACCCCACAAAGTTCTCTCATAGTCCGAGCCTTAAAACGTGTCAAGTGAAGTATAATTCCATCCCTAAAAGATTGAGAAGTGACTTCCCAAGTGATTGGTGTTTAAACCATATAGAATTTTCTTAAATTTGACTTTTTTGTCGTGTAGAAAATTGAATTATCTTTCCAACGATACCAATTTCGTCAAAATCCAGCATTGGGGTGAGAAGTTATGGCTATTTTACTGAGAGTTGTCGGAACCGCCCAGGTGCGACGGACGATTGACGGACCGTCGAGTCTGCGATGGACCATTGCTCGGCCCGTCGCAACTATGGCAGTAACTCCCTTTTTTGTCTCAAGTGCAATGGCCAGTACGATGGACCGCCGCTGAGACTATCCCCACTGAGGCAGTGTGGCCTCATCCTAGCCCACGTGCGACAGAAGATACGATGGACCATCAAGTTTGCGATGGACCGTCACTGAGACCATCGTAATGAGGTAGTGTGTTATTTCTGACCGACGTACGATGGACGATCCGATGGACCGTTAGGCTAGCGATGGACCATTGCTCCGACCGTCGCAACCCCCGTTCAGTATTTGAAGTCATTTTTAAAAGGGACTCTTCGGTCTTTCCACTCTTTTATCAACCAGATATATTTCAAGTGAAACAAATGACTTCATTCATCATCCAAAATACAAGAGATCTAGGGTTTCTTCCTCAAGATTAAATCTAAAATCCTTATCCAAGAAATCCAAGAACTCACCATAGATTGTACAAATTGAGTTGAGATTTAAGTTCCCCAAGTTCAAGGGCTGCAAGAACCCTCTCTCAAGAGTAAGAAGAAGGGTTGAAGCAAGAATGTTCATCCAATTTCATAGTCTAAGGTATATGGGGTTTTGAACATGGGTAATTCTTTCACCCTTGTGCCCAAGGTTTATTTAAACTACAATTTTCTACAACTTATGAGATTTTACATGAAATTGAATTGGGGGTTTTCACCCATTGTTATTGGTTACAAGCTTTTGATGTTTCCCATGAATTGAGAGTCTAATGGCATGATTTTCATATATTTTCTTGAAAAATTGCAGCTGGGTTTATACCCCATGATTTTAATCCTTGAGAAGTTAATAGTTGAAATGTTTGAGATATTGAAATATATGAGTATGTTGAGACTATGAGCTAAATTACTGTAAATTCCAGATTTTTATATGATTTATGAATATATATGCTATCTAATATGCATTTTGATAAGTTTTAACTTGAGATTGAATTATGGGTCATTAAGCTTTACTTGAGACTTGTAATTTTATGAACTTTTGTGCTATAAGCACCCATGATTTGAGTATTCTGAGATTATTGAGAAATGTTTTGACCTAATGATCATAGAGCTTTGAAATCCACTTCACTACATGAGATTACAGATTTGATTGTTGGGTTCTTATGAACCATGAAATTATTTTGAAAGTGGATTTTCATGAGATGGGCGAGATAAACTAAAGGGAGTAGTATTTAGCACTGAATTGTGTAAGTTACTATGGTTTCTTACCCCAAAACTACGTGCCACAGTAGGTTTGAAATTTTGGACCTAAGGCCGACATGATTGGGCCTGAGGCTGAGATAAGTGATCACTGAGTTAGGTTATACTCCTTGGCAAGAGTATGACTTCTCTCCCAAACGTGAGGTTTCTTCCTTAGGAGGACAAGGCGTTGGACTCCATATAGCTCGCATGGTTTATGTCGGTTAAGAGAACCTCCCTAAACTAAAGTATTTTCCATTAAGATAGAATATTTTCCCTAAAGCTTTGGGACAAGATATTTTCTAAAATGAATAAACTGCTTTGAGTATTTTCCAAAGAAGGAAGTAGTTTTCTCTACTAATACGAGTTGATCACCGATTTTTAAACCCAAGTCATATGATTTTGAGTTCCAAGTGTTTGAGTTCAAAAGAGCTATAAGTTCTTGAGCATTAAAGAATTTTTACTCCCCATGAGATATATGCATGAGTTAAAAGTATTGTGTAAAGTTTCCTTCAACCTATAAGTAATAAGAATAAGAGGAGAGCACAGATTTTAATGCTAAAGTACAATGACTCACGATATTTGTGTTACATGCTTCATTCTACATGATTTATGAGCTTTACATTTTGACTTATTCAAGTCATGTGAGCCATTCCTATTTGCATGCATGATTTGCTTAAAGAGTATTGATAATGCATACACCCTCATATACTCAGTACATTCCCAAGTGTTGATCCGCATATACGTCTATGTGCTACATTGTCTTATAATGTAGGTTCAGGTGCTCATTCCCAGCCTCATCAGTGATTTTCGAGTACCTTTGTCTACATCTCTGCAGTGGTGAGTCCTCATGGTTTGAGGACCTATCTTCAGACATTTTGGTATTCGAGTGTTTATGTTATTACTTTCAATTCAGTTTGAATCAGTTGGGGACCTGTCCCAACAGCTCTCAAGTTTATAGAGTAGTAGAGGCTTTGTCAGACTAGCTATCAGATTGTGGTTGTGTTGAGATTTCTAGTATTGTGGTCATTTGGACCGAGTATTATCTTCGATTTCCTTTCATTTGATATGACTGTGCTAGTGTTTTGTATTTTTCTCCATGTAATGAGTCATTATATGTGGTGACAGGCTTAAAAGGTTAGCTTGGGGTTGCTTGTTGCCTTAAGCATCGTGTGACGTCTCGGGAGGTGATTTTGGGTCGTTACACTATTTGAACTTGGAAATTAGCTCCTCAAGTCCTGGGAGCCGGGAGTTGTCGCTATGTCACTGAGTTTGTCCTACCTACTCTTGAAATTATTGTAAAAGTTTAGGTTCATTATCCTATTGCCAAGATCATAAGATTTTGTGAACGTGAGGTGTCTTGCCCTCATGTAGCAAAGAATTTTATCAACATACTATGATATAAGAAGATAATTTTTAAATAGGTTAGTAATTTAAAAAAAAAACAAATTGGAAAGATGCAAAGGATAGACCATCTATTGCAACAGATGGTCCATCTGTTGCATAGGTCTCTGAATCTATTAACAGATCACCCATCTACTGCAACTTATGCAACAGATAGGTAATCTATTACAATAGATGGACCACCCATTGTAATAAATTATCCATTTGTTGCAACAGATGACTCATCTATTGCGTAGCTTCTCTGAACCTATGTTAACAAATTACCCAATTTACTGCAACTTATGCAGCAGGTGGGTAAAATGTTAAAAAGACTTTGAATATAAGAAATAAAGTATATTAGAAGGTTAGGTTAGAAAATTTAACTTACCCTGTCCTCGTACCACAACCTCATACTTGTCATTTACTTAAAGTCTTCAGATGAAAATGGATTTATGGTGAACGTTATTTCGATATGATTGGATCTTATGTACCTTTTTAGATTAGCCATCCAGATGAGGTCAACCAACGCGTATATGTCCACTTTCTTCAATGGTCCCTATTCTCTACTGGCCTCTTGAACTTAGTCAATATTTGAAGGAGGAAGAGTCACAATTTTACTTGATTTCCTATTTGAGAGTACAATTCCAATTGTTTTTTTCTTCTTCCTAGCCTCTAATGTTGGAGTGTATGACACTCTCACCTTCCTTGATAGTATGAAACCCCTCTTAGATATCAATTTTTTGACAACATCAGTGAGAGCATCTATTCTTTTAATGAGTTTATCATGGTCATCCTTGCACTTTTGACATTTGCAAACAAAACATGAGCTTGAAGAGGGACCATGAAAGGGGTGAGTTGGACCTCATCATCTTTAAAAAGGTTAAATCTGGTTTCAAATATATTTTTTTCTTGAGCATCAGCAACATGCTCATCATCATGCATGGCAGCATCATTAGCATGTCTAGCACCAACATCAATAAATCCACTAGTAACGTCATCATCACCAACACCACCACAAGCAATACCCAAATCTGTTGCAGCAGGTTGGTCATAAAGATCCTCAACATAAGGCTCATTAGTAATAAACTGACCTTCCCTTACTATTTTTCTTATGGCTCTTACTTCAGTCAATTCCTTCTTTATTAACTCCACTATTGAGTCTACTTTTGTATGAACAAGACCTTGAGAAACAAAAAAAGGCATCCCTAACTCTTGCTTGGTAGGTACAAAGCATGGATGCACAACCTATAAATAAAAGTAGATATGTTTAAATTAAATAATAATTTGCAGTCAATTGAGTAATATGTTAACACAGACAACTTATACAACAGATGAGTTTGTTGTTACAATAAATGACTCATCTGTTATAATAAATTACCCATCTGTTGTAATAGATTATCCACATATTGTATAAGTTATAGTAGATGGATAATCTGTTAAGTCAGGTTTAGATAATCAACGTAATAGATGGGTAATCTGTCACAGCAGATTACTAATCTGTTGCACCAATTGTAATATATGGGCAATTCGTTAAGATAAATAGCGAAAAATGGCCCATCTGTTGCAATATCTTCCTTTTAAGTCAAATTATTCTACTTGAAAGAAGACATACTGCATTATTTGTAGGGTTAAAGAGATCAAGGTCTTTCATGTTTGGGTTGATCTTTGCATGCAACCACCTAAGGATCCTTGGATGAGTCACTTTATCTGAGTAATCCTTGACCTGCTTTCAGGGGTGAAGGATGACTTCGAATGCTCAAGCCTAAAGATGTAAAGATGAAGCAAACAAAAAAAGGTCATAATAATTATCCAATATATAAAAATGAAGCAGTAAACAAATGGTGATTAAATTTATCATGAAAGTCCAAGAAAAGTTCAAAAAGTTGATCGTCTTTGAGGATAGTTTTGTCAATAGATATTTGAAAATCAATTTATAGCTTTCATATCCCCAAGGATATCTGATGAATCTATCGAAATCCTGAGTAACCAGCAATAATTTAGGTTTTATGACTTTGTTGATGTCTCTTGCCCGTATAATGGAATGAACAAGCCAAACTAAGCATAATTGCTCCCTGTACTTAATGGGGATCTTTTTACTCTTGAGATCAGCTAACAACTTCCTGGATTTGTAGCCAGTTCCAGCAAGCTTCAACAACTTATTTATTTTTCTATTGCCTTTATTAGTTTGGGTGGGTGGTGGATTAGGCAATGTCTTGCCTTTCTTTGATGGTGGTGGTTTGGATATCCTACTTTCCTTGGATATTTTATGGGTGTTATCTTGGAAAGAGGTTCATTTATATAATCATATCTTAAGCCAGTCACTATGGTAAACTTTTTCATGCCAAAACAAACTGGCATGCCACAGTAGTTAACCCATATTTCGTCCATCTTCTTCTCCTCCTCCTTTAAATCTTTATCATCACTCATATACTTGATCTTGCACTTAAGAAGATCATATACCATGTTTATTTGAAAGCACGTAGTGTTGACCTCTGGCAAGTCAAGAAAGTATCCAAAGCATCTGGACCTAAAATGATCCTCAAGTTTTTCCTCCCTCATAATCTTCCTAAATTCATCAAAAACTTTCTCCATAAGAGATTTAACTACAAAATCACCAGTTAAATTTGCAGGGATATCTATCGGCATCTTATCTTAAAACCCGTTAATACTAATAGTATTGACAGGATTATGTTGGGATTTAAATCTAACTTCACGTCTCATTGATGATGCATTATCATCATCTAGGATCATCATCATCTTTCTCGTTCTCTTTTTCAGATCCATCTTTATCTTTATTTTCTTTTTCCCCTTCATCCTCACTTTCTACTTTCTCCTCGTCTTCTTCTTTATCTTTATCTTCTTTCTCCTCACTTTTATTTTCCTCAACACCCTTTACAAACCATTCTTCACCTCCCTCAACATCATTTTCCTTGACTCTACCATCTTCCTCACTTTTGTTTCCATATCTTTCCTCTGCTTCATTATCTATAGAAGGTTTTCCTTCACTTTTTCCTAAAAGAGATTGTTCAAGAAACTCCTCCGAATCCATTTGTACTTTAGCCCTTTTTGTTGGTTGGTCAGAAGTTGATCCACTTTCACTTTCTTTTCTTTTGGGAGACATTTTTTATCTACAAACAAGAGACAAACAAAAAAAAATATTACAATTGATGTCTACATAATTTTAAAAAAAGGTAACACAAAATTTAATAAATGCAATACATTACAAAAATATTCCAATAAATGACAACCTGTTACAACAGATGGGTCATGTATTGGAAGTTATCAAAATAGAACTGCTACTGGTTTAATTTCATCCCACAGGTGATCCATCTATTGCAACAGATGGGTCATCTGTTGGAAGAGCTGTTTTGATTTATTCCAATATATAACCCACCAGATGTTCCACCTATTCAAAGACCTATTTTAATATCTTCCAATAGATGTTCCACCTGTTGCAATAGGTGGGTCTTCTATTGGAAGTGACAAATTAGTAGTAGTTCTGTTTTGATAACTTCCAACAGATGACCCATCTTTTGCAATAGATGGGTCATATGTTGGATGAAATTGAATTAGGTCTTCCACCTTTCCAATAGATGTGTAATCTGATGGGAAATACACCACCCCAACACCACAAACACCAACACCACCAACAACACCAACACCACCAATACCACCAACACCACCAACAACATTAATACCAACACCACCAACACCAACACATCCACCAATGTCAGTACCACCAACACTAATAATACGAACAACATCAACAAAATAAAAATAAATAACAAAACCAACAATAAACAAACAACACCACCAACACCCACCAACATCACCACAACTGTCAACGAAATACCATGATAAAAAACTAGGATTTTCTTAAGTTTTTTCTACATTTTTTATCATCAAAATCCAAAATTGTTAATCCATTCTCGAAGATAATACAACTAAAAGTCTTCTTTTTTTATATTTAACTAAAAATTCCTAATTGTTCAAAAAATACAACTAATATTAAACTTTTCTCAAACTTTTTTACCTGGAAAGAGAGGGGAAATAATGGATACAAGTAGGAAGAAAGTCATAAATAACAACTATATAATCGAAAATGGGAAGAAAATTAATCTACTGTGACGGGTTGAGCAATCTGTTGAATAGTTGTTGTTATTTATTTGTTGAGAGAGAAAGAGAAAAGATGAAACGTTTTTCTTCACAACTGATGAAATGGTTTGAAATGATTGACCCTTGTATTTTTTATAACATATTAATTATGGGTTGATTTTTATTTTGAAAAAGAATGACAAGTTTTGAAAATATTAATTTGGTCTCAATTGATCTTAATTAATTTTTTAAAAGAGATAAATTTAACCCATCTTTTCCCTATGTTCAAAACTAATTTGATAAACCATTGTTTTGTTGGTAATAAATAAAATTAGTTTCACTAAAATTAGTTTTCAGTTATTAAGTTCAATTACAAGATTAATGAATTTAATATTAATTACATGTCTATATCTATTTGATAATTTTCAACAGATAATGGACATCTGTTGCAACAGATTACTCAATTGTTGGAACAAAATAAAACAAACTAGTAGAAGGCCAATTTTAATA
Source organism: Capsicum baccatum var. pendulum (assembly GCA_030864225.1). Taxonomy (NCBI): domain Eukaryota; kingdom Viridiplantae; phylum Streptophyta; class Magnoliopsida; order Solanales; family Solanaceae; genus Capsicum; species Capsicum baccatum. The sequence continues at coordinate 27,998,689 of CM061551.1, read as the reverse complement.
TGTCCCAACTGATGATCCATCTGTTGCAACAATTGGGCCATCTGTTGGGACAAATTAAAACAAATGTACCTATTGTTGTTAGAACAAATTAAAATAGGTCATGCAACAGGTCTGTTTTAATTTTTTTCCAACAGATGAACCATCTGTTGCAACATATAGGTCATCTGTTGGAACAAGTCAAAACAAGCCTTCTATTGGTGTTTTAATTTGTTCCAAAGGATGAACCATCTGTTTTAACAGATGGGTCATCTATCGGAACAAATTAAAACAGTAGGAAGAACTGTTTGATAACTTCCAACAGATAACCTACCTGTTGTAACATATGTCAAAATCTATTTGATAGTTTACAACAGATGTGTCATCTGTTGCAATATATGTTCACTATTTATTGCAACATTTGAATCTAGTATTCCATTTCAATTAATAAGTTCAAATGTATGAATAAAATACAATTCATGACAAAATAAAATAAATCAAAGCCTTCACAAATTACATTTAATAAATCAAGAAATAAATGAAATGTAAAAATTTATTTTGGGTATAGATGATAAATACTTACAATTTAAGTTTTGAAGACAATAATTCCTAAGGAGAGGTTATTACTTTGACAAACTCAAGATATAAAGATCTACGCAATATTGACCACTTTTTCTTCATCCGGTGCTGTGGAATTTGACTTTGATCATCATGGATCATTAATGTCGCTTACGTACCGATGCCTAGCCTTCACATTTTCATAATTTCATAAAAGAGTAACATATCTTTTATGTAGTATTTCGGCATCAAGTCTGTTATTTGAAACTTGTAATCCATCGCTCAAATACTCGGTGTAAGCAGCAATAAGAAGACTACAATCTTTGCGTTTGTAAGAATCAGACATACATATCTTGTAATTAATGTAAAAGTTGTGAAACTTATGAAACTAAATCATGATACTTACAGGCAACCACTGGATTATTGAGCAATTTCTTGAACATATTCTACATCAAATGGTTTGCCCGTTTTATCCCGGTATACTTCAATTATCGACCAATCAGTATGAATCGTTTGGTCTAAAAAGCACTTATATCTAGGTAAGTAGGCAATATTTTGGCCAGCTTTTGTATCTCAGATGATGGACCAGAACATCTCTTTGCCAACATCGAATCATAAACTCGAATGCACCTCTCTTTTAAAAAAATGACAACCAACACACAATGAAAGTCACCGTCATAATTAATTGGGATGTACACTTCAATGATCAAATGTTAAGGTAAGTCAGTTGGAATGTTAAAACCTTTGATGATGTCGATTAAATATTCCTCATTTCGGGGAAATTTCAGCTATTGTTGATAATACCTATAATAGGCCTTATTGATATAAACTTTGAACAAACAGTTGCATGTCATGTATTTGTATTATTGTTGCGTTTGCAACTTACCTTCTTTCAGAGATAGTAAAAAGTGGCATCGATGTACTGCACATATTATCAAACATTTACATTATGTAATAATAAAATTAATAAGCAAATACAATAAAATATAGTATTGATAGTAAGATATATGACATTTTAAACTTCATCATTCCAGCAAGTTTAGGGTTATGACATCAAATAGAATTAATTCTTCATTTTGGAATGTACAACAATAAAGTCAAACATATCAAAACCAAGACCCGATTGGTTCACTTTGTAGTGTTTGTTTTTTCTGCATGATTTATATGTGTTAATGTCATATTTTACAAGAAGAATTGTATAAATTAATATTTTAAAAAAGGATTTATGTGTCTATTGGCATGAAGCTTTAACAACCCATCGACAATCTATTCTGAATAAGTGTTGATCAACTTTGTTAGTTTTGTTGGAGCCTCGTCCGAGATGTTGAACTCTTCAGATGGATAATTCTTTCATTCTTCCGGACTAACAGGCTTTACTTTTTCTTCCTCTTTGGAAGCGGTTGATGGATTATCTACCAGTGACATCTACCTGAAAAGTCAGAAATGACAATGTTAATCACAGAGATACAAAAAAATAAATAGAAAAAGATAACTTATTTATTGGAGGAAATCAAACAGGTCTTCCTACTATTTTAATTTGTCCCAACAGATGACCTGTTTGTTGCAATAAATGGGTCATCTATTGGAATACATTCAAACAAGAGAAAGACCTATATGATAATTTCCAATAGATGACCCATCTGTTATAATAGATAGGTCATATATTAGGACAAATTAAAATAGTAGGAAGCCTTAATTTAATTTGTCCCAACAGATGACCCATATGTTGGCCATTTGTTAGGCCAAATTAGAATAGTAGAAAGACCTATTTGATTTCTTCCAACAAATGAGACATCGGTTGCAACAGATACTACATCTGATGCAATAAGTTAATCATCTATTGTAACAGATGTCTAAATTTGTTTGATAATTTTAAATAGATATGTCATTTATTAAAACAGATATGTAGTCTATTTGTTTGTTGGAACAGATGATAAATATTCACCTTTTTCAACTCATGTTTCTCTCCGTCCTTGTACATTTCTTAAACGTGCAAGACAGAAGAGTTGCAATTTTTTTAATGCTTGATAATTCCTTGAAAATTGCTTTTTCTCTCCTCTTTTACTTAACCTCTAATAGAGTGTATGTATCAGAAATCCTCTTTGATGGAATGACACCCCTCTTAGATGTCAATTCCTTTATAGCAACAGTTAGTGAATCAATAGCATTAATTACTCCATCGGGTTTTGCCTTGCAGTGTTGACATTTGCACGCATAAGATAAGCTAGAAGGGAAAATTGAATATCCTCTCCAAAATTTGCATTATGCCAATTTAAAAAAGAGGTCTATTGACTACCAAAATCAGTAAAAGTAGTAAGATCATAATCATACCAGTTTGTTGCTTCAAAAACTGCAAGAGGAGCATCACTAGCCCCAACAACAGCACCATTACCACTACCACCACCAATAGTTCCATCACCACCACCATCACCAATAACACCATCAACAGCAACAAGCCCACCCTTCAAAAATATTTTTCTTATGATAGTTGTTGCTCCAATCAATTTATTTTTATTCTATCAATTATCTTAGGGTCTGATAAAATTTACACAGACCGTAAAGTAAGAAAAACTAACATCTTCAACTCTCGATTGGCTGAAACAAGCCACAAATGCACAATCTAAAACAAATCGGTATATATATTAGAATGATGATTAAATTATTTAAATAAATCATTAATTAAAATAAAAACTTAATTAGAATTAGACTTACTATTTCTTTCAGGGGGTGAAAAAATCAAATTTTACTTTTTTATCACTTTTGAGCGACAACCATCTTAGGATTCTTGGACATGAAACTTCTTCTTGGTAGTTCACTTGTTGTCTGAGATAAGGGATGGCTTCAAATGCTCAAGCCTATAAAATTATACCAATAAATAAAAAACATTATTCAATAAAAAAATAAATGAATCATAATAAAAGAAATATTTATCATGAAAGCCCACGAAAAGCCATATATATTGACTGTCTTTGGCATTAACGGAGTCAATAAATATTTGACAATCATTTTGAGGCTTTCATAACCCCAATGATAGTTGCTAAGTGCCTCAAGATCCTTGGAGAGATTTATTAAAGAAAGTGGTATATTGTTGTTAACGTCTCTCGCCCAAAGAATATTATGTACAAACCAAATGAAGCACAATGATTGCTTGTGCTTCTTTGGAAGTATTTTACCTTTCAACTTTTCTATCAAATTTGTGTTTTTGAAGCCTGGACTAACAAGGGACAATAAGTCATAATCATCATTTGACTTGCCTTTGCCTTTTGGTGTGCGGGGTGCTTTTTATTAGGTTAGAAGGAGGATAACATTTTAGTCTAGTAACTATGGCGAACTCCTTCCTTTAGAAGAACGATAACATTTTAGTCCAGTAACTATGACAAACTTCTTCTAACCAAAATAAACTAGCATGCCACAGTAATTTATCCACACCTCATCCATCTTATCTTTATTTTTATACATAAACCAACGCTTGAGAAGACCATACACCATGCTCATTTGAAAACGAGCATTGTTGTCCTCCGGCAAATTAAGATATTGCCCAAAGCAGTTGTCCTTAAAATAAACATTCAATTTTTTGTCTCAAATTATTTTTAAAGGTATCAAAAGATTTTTCCATGGCTAACTTTACCACAAAATCATCAATTAAATTCGTGGCACCATCGCACTACATTCTCATAAGATAACTATCAATGCTTAAGGTTTTGACCAACTCTTTAGTGGAAGGGCTATTAGCATTTGGATCATCTCTTTTGAAACTTTCCTCATCATCGTGTTCATTTTCTTCTGTTTCTGATTGAGATATCATTTGTAGAGTGGTGGATGTAACCTAGCTACTTCACTTATTCCTTTACTTGGACTTGATTCGCTTTCTTTTCTTTTGAGAGTCATATTATCTAAAAATAAGAGAAAAATAAAAAATATTATAATTGATTAATGCAGTATTATAAATGGATGACAGTAAACCTAACAAGTACAACATAGTAAAATAACAATTTCAATAGATCACTCATCTGTTGCAATAGGTGAGTGATCTATTGCAACAGATAGCTCATATGTTGCAACTGATAGGTGATCTGTTGGAAACAATAAAAACAGCTTCAATATTATTGTAGTTTTTTCCAATAGATCACTCATCTGTTGCAACAGATAAATGATAAATCAATCTGTAAGGAAGGTTTTAACTTGACTATGAGCTAGGAGTTACTTGAGGAACTAATGATTGTCTAACATTCCATACTACCAAATGACTAATTTTGGATCTCCATATGCTTAAATAATGGTTCTAGTCTTACCTTGAATATTTAAGGTGTTTCTTGGCCATTGCTTAAATGATAATGTGAGTTGAAATATCTTCTAAGGAGTGTGGAATTCATATATCGTTCATCTGTTGCAACAGATGAGTGATCTGTTGGAAGAAATCAAATTGTTAATATTGTTTAGATCTCTTCCAACAGAGGGGTCATCTGTTGCAACAGATGACCCATCTGTTGCAAGAAATCAAAGTCTTGGACATGTCATCTATTGGAATAATTGTTAGGATTTCATCCAATAGATGTTTCACTTGTTGCAATAGATGATTTAGTTGTTGAAAAAACAAACTAATAGTAAGATTTATTCAATCGAATAACAACAATATCACCATTTATCAATACACCATTTTACCAAGACCAACAACAACCCACAAACAACAAATCAACCCAGAACACCAGCATAAAACACACACACCAAGAACATCAACATTAACCAACAAGAACAACAAATACCTCATTGTACAAACACAAACAATAAAAAACTTCAAAAAAATACAACAAACACCAACAAATTAAATCAACAGTTGTTTTTAGATTTGGTCACAATAGACGTCTTCGAAAAAATTTAAAATTTAACTTTTACTATTTTTACAACAATGTTCGACAACAAGAACTACAACAACAAAAAAAAATTATATTTCACTTCGAAAAGAGGAGAGAAGAAATACCACAAATTAAGGTATTATTGAGTGCTCATTTCAAATTTAAGCAACAAATATTGAATTGTTAACCCATATCAGAAGAGAAGTTAAAAATAAATATTGAATTATTAACCCATACTAGACGAGAAGTTAACTCAAGTTCCTCTTTTTCTTCATAACGAGAAGGCTCTAATTTTTTACCTGTAATAGTTGAAAAGGAACGATGAAGAACTCGAAGTTGCTACCGCTGGAGAATGTTGTCACGTCGATTGGCGGTTGAAAGTCGAAAAGGAACTCGAAACTATTTGTCTCCGGAGCTTAAAGTCGTCGGGAATTAAAGAAAAAATTTTGCAGAACTATTGGTTGGGAGAAGTTTGATAGAGAAACTGTCGAGAGAGAAGAGAAGCGGTTGATTTAAAAAGGAAAGAGATGTGAGTTGATTTATATTTTTGAAAAATTAAAAAGTTTTGAAAATATTAATTAAATATACAATTAACTTAATTAAATTTTTTAATTATGTTTTACCCTAATTTGGTGAATGTTACCAATTTTCTCTAGTGTTTGTAATACAATTATTGAGAATAGAGTAGAAAAAAATAATTAATTTCATGTTTTAGTGTACAATTTGTTCAAGTAAGACAGGAAAAAGATATTTCGTCATCTTGGGTTGAGAAGAATGTCAAAACGCAAGCGTGGAGTGAGGATGAAGCGCATTAACAACCCCCTTGCCCTTCATAATCCTCCAGGTACTCAAATTCATCTTCCAAATTTTATATATAATTGTATGCTATATCCTTCGTTCAGTTGCTCACAAGTTTTTAAATTGAATTTCCTTTTTCACTTTATACGGCGAACAAAACTAGGGCTTTGCAAGTTGTGACATTGTAGTCGAATTTATGTGGACTTTGCTAACTGTATTTTGGTGTTATTTTTGGTTTTGATACCTTCTTGTACATAGTCAATAAACCTTACCTTTAAAAAAAAAAAAAAGGCAGCCGGTGCACTAAAGCTCTGATATGCAAGGGTCCGAGGAAGGACCGGATTACAAGGGTCTATTGTACCCGGTCTTACCTTGTATTTCTGCGAGAGTCTGTTTTCACGGCTTGAACCCGTGGTCACATGACAGCAACTTCACTGGTTACTTAAATAAGCCTTTATCTTTTCAAAAAAAGAAAAAGTATTATGGTGCTATGAAGATTCATAATTCATATCTAGGTGTTCCCCAGATCATTTTGGGCGTTTATGCTATGAACTTTTATTGAAGAATAAGCCCTCAAGTTTTGAGAGTGTCCTTTGTAGTATGTTTCATTTTTAGTATGAAATCACAAAGTTTATTGGGGACGTTATTTCTTGTTTTGTTGTAGAATCTTCTGGCCCTGAAATTGCCAAACATCAGCAAGACAACATACATACTCCTGTAGATCAAAACCTAAAAGGCATCAATGTACCTGAAAAGTCGAGTAGCTTCAATCAAAACTGTTCATTGTCCAAAGATGTTCGTCGATGCCAAAAATCAGAGAGGGGACTACAAACTTCTGGTACTACTAATAGCCTGCAATGTTAGATAATGTTTGATCAGCTTGCTGACTTGTGTATCTGTATGTCGAAAGATTATTGGAATAAACATTTATAAACTTAACGTTGTCTATTTGATTTGATATAAAAGTAATTTTCTTCAAATTCAGATCGGCACTTACGTAAGACCTACATTTGATTTAAGTTTGGGACAAAATGAGTTTATTTAATGAGGGTTAAATCACAATCTCTGGTGTAAGATTCTATGTTGTTATGGGGTAAGGTACATTTCTAGTCCTTATAATTTTAATTTTGCACTTTACTTACGCCCCTGTGAATTCTTGACACATTACTACCTTGTATTGACTTCGCTTTTATAAAATGCTTTTTTTCACATAAGAACAAATCACCCGAGGGCTGCGATATAACAGATCAAAATAATGTAGCCACTTTATAAGATAACAAACCACTTCCAAGATTAGAAACTTTATTTCAACCTTGCAGCTTCTACACAGAGGGGATGTTCGTTTTCAGTGATGTGGCAGGCTTTACATCTTCAATTGGTGTCAGAACAATGATTAAGCTGCTGACCAATGATATTGTCTATTCTAACCTTGAAGGTCACATAGCTGTTTACTCAGTTATTCCATATTGGGATTTGTAAGACTTGGGAACAACATTGTGTTTTTAAATAGGAGTATCTGACCTTAAAAGAAATAAGACAAGATTTAAGGATGTACAGGAGCTAATTACTTTTTTGTACTCAATCCCCTGGACGCATATTGAATGAAATCTAGCTTTGTCTGATCAGAGAGAGAGAGTGGGAGGGAACAATCTTGCTTCCCCCTCCCAGAACATGGAAATAAACATTATGCTAGTTATTTCAAAGTTGCAAAGCTGATTGCTCAATTTTCCATCTCAGCGACTGATCAGGAAAGAGTTAATACAGAATTCCCAAGTTGGTCACATTTCAGAACACGATCACCTCCACCAACGCGAAAAAATAAGATGATAGCTGATACAAGCCATTCTGAATCTCTCCCACAGCAAGCTTCTTGTTGTTCGCAGTTAAAACCACAACCAGATTCGCGAAAAAGACGGAAAAGTAAGATAACAACTGATACAACGGATTCTGAAGTTATCCCACAGCGTGCTTCTCGTTCTCATGGTCAATCAAGGAGGAACAACAGTCAAAAGGGGTTAGGCTCATCGAAATTTGAGCTTTACTTGGAGTAAGTTTTTATTGCTTTATCTTTTTCCTGTTAAATGTTGTAATCTAACGCTGTTTGATTGGGGTGAGGACCGGTTGGAGGAGGGTAAGTAAAATTAGAAGTTCAAAAAGTTATTTCTCTTGTTTGGTAAGGATGTAAAAGATAAAGAGAAGTAAATGATACCACTCACTTAATCAAAAAAACAAAGGAAGAGAGAAGTAAATGTAGAGAGGTTGGTGAAGGGAAGCCATGGAGCAATGGTAACATTGTCTCCGTGTGACCTATAGGTCACGGCTTCGAGCCGTAGAATTAGCCATTGATGCTTGCATCCTGGTAGGCGCCTACATGACACCCTCATGGTGTGGCCCTTCCCCGGATCCTATGTGAATGCAGGACAAAGTTGCTTGGACTCGGGTCCAGGTGTCCGATACCGGGGTGGATCTAGAGGGCAGATCCTTCATAATCCAATTTTTAAGATTCGGGGATACGGATGCAAGTATGGATACGGGTACGGGGATTCAGATAAAAATAATTCAAATATCAGAAAGTATAGTTATAAAACCTAAATTATGAGATATCATGTGGAAAACTTGAGGAGAAAATATTGATCAAGAGGAGAATCCTAGGAGATAAAAGGAAAAGGAGAGACAGAAATTTCTATATACAGGTATTCCATTTTCTTCAAAATACCCAAAATCGATCACTCCTTTTCATTGAATCTGTCCGGAATGTCTCTTTGATTTTGATCAAAGTACCCAAAATCGGTTGACTAGATCGGGTACAAATCCACACCCACACCCATGTCGTGTCGACAAGGGAGCGGCACCGAAAGTGAAGAGTCCGAGCAACATAGATGTTGGATGCTTCTCTTACTGGGCTACACGAAATGTAGAGAGGTCAGTGTCCCTCCATAGATTTGACAGAAAGGATGAATCATATTTACTTCCTTTCCATCTGTTTCAAATAGCCCGAGTTAAATGATGAATACGACCAATGAACTTTCTCTCCTTTACCATCTCCTCCTCTTTATAGAACCAAACAGAATGTTGGAACACCAAAATTTATCACTTCCTCTGAATACTAACTTTTGGGGTTTATATAGGAGCATATGGAAATGGCATCCAGAAGATAGGAGAAACGCATTTACATACCTTGACAGCTTGTGGTTCTCCTTGTACTCGGAACGTTCTCACAAAGCTAAGGTGTTGAACTGGATTACGAAAAAGAAGATATTCTCAAAAAAGTACGTTTTTGTTCCAATTGTTCTCTGGTAAGTACTTCTTCTTATGTACTAGCTGATGTAGAATTCTACATTTTAGATGTTTTCTATAAACTTAGTTCCCACATTGCCAGGAGTCACTGGAGTCTCCTGATCTTTTGTAACCTTGGTGAAAGTTTACAATCTAAAGCAAGAAGTCCTTGTATGTTGTTACTTGATTCTTTGCACATGGCAAGCCCTGAGAGATTTGAACCTGGGATCAGAAAGTATTTCTTTTTCTCAGCCTCCTGTTCCATTCTGGGCTTACTTTGAAATGATAAGTCATTAAGATAGCAGTGTTCCTGTTGCAGATTTGTTATAGACCTATTCAAGGCAGAGCAGAGGCCAGAAACGAAGGACCAGATCATGAAAATCCCTCTAATGATTCCCAAGGTGATAATATGTTGTGTCATTATCTAATCTCTGTCTTTTGCAATGCATGCTAATATGAGAAGTTTCAGGTTCCGCAGCAGAGAAATGATGAAGACTGTGGCAATTTTGTTTTGTACTATATAAACCTCTTCTTAGAGAGTGCTCCAGAAGATTTTAGCATTTCGAAGGGCTACCCTTACTTTGTGAGTTCCACTCTCTGATACTTGTGTGCCATCATCTTGAAAGTTCCATGCCTTATACATATCAAGAAATTATTTAATCCTCGTTATAATGGGATGTTTTTCGTAATTTGGTGTTGTTTCATAGATGACAGAAGGCTGGTTTACTCTAGAACGGTTGGAATGCTTTTTCCAGGAACTGCAATCTACTGCTGGAAATACCCTTGACTCCAGTGAATGCCTCCTAGATGATGGAGAGGTAATGTGTATAGATTAGGTTAGCAGTGCAAGTGAAATAGCTGTAGCCAGGATTTTGTCCTAGAGGTGTCAGCCTAATTTCACATTTTTCACTTTTAAGTAGTTTAGATCTTGGACTACGGTGGTTATAAGGCTTATTCCATGTCTCAAATTGATATTTACTTTTTATTATTTTTAAGTTTTGTCCGCAAGTATACATGTTTTTTTTTAATACTACTAAAAATGATTTTTTAAGGAAGCAGTCGAATGGATGCCCTTTTTCTGAAGATTTCTGGCACTGAATTAAATGGGGAAGTTCTTTTGCAACTGGAACTATTTAGTATTGATCGGTTTGCTGGTGGCCTGTGGTCTTCACTACAAGTTTAAGCTATCACAAGTATTTCTAGAGACGAGCTTCTGAACAAATTGTGTTCTCAAATGTTTCATGCCAAAGATGGACTCGGGCAGACACCAATTTAGACATCTATCAATTATAACGAAATCTCATAGTACTAGTTCTAGATGAATAAATGAAACTTGTTAGATTCTGAATTAGGTCGTATTTACTTTCTTTTTCTTTATTGGTTGCAAATCTCCTTTTATCCTAGCTTAGGACTACTATACAGGAAACTAGAATAATGACGTTTAGAGATCATTAGCTTTTCGTGTTAATTATGCTAAAATTATGCAAGGACTTTTCAACAAACACATTGAATTGCAATATCAAGATAACTACGCAATGAATATGAATAACAATGCATAAATTATAAATGTAGGCACCACCTAATTTGAAACACCGTCGTCCTTAAAAGACACTTCTACAAATGTTCAAAGCTAGTACACAGTATGATTTTATCCCACATCAGTAAAGGTGAGACGTAAATTCTTGTATTAATTCTCTATACGTGAATTCTTATATATATATATATATATATATGTATGAATATTCAATTTTTTATGCAAAAATTTAATTAATACAGAGAAAAGAGAATATTATGCAAGAGTTTGGACTCGAAACAAGATATTGCATCAATGAGGAAATATTATAAGGAGATCTAATTTTCTTAAGACACAAATGTACTACATTATACACTTGAAAATCAGAAAACCCAACTAAGATTAACCATAAATCTGTGCATTATCAAGTGAATTTTTAACATAGGAAACTCAAAATTAATAGCAGCAACTCAAACTTCCTCACAGAATTTTGTAGTACACGCAATTTAAATTATAACTCAAACGTAACTGTCGATCAATGATTTCCTCATCTCATCAACAATAGCAGTAGGTTGAGCCTCTCTCAGCTTGAAAACATTTTCAATAACAGTCAACTCTGTTGCAGTAGTGTCTGATCCAGTAAATGCTGTCCAGTCATTGACAGTCAATCCAGCAGCAATCACTTCACTACCGCGATTCACGGTTCCAGCAACCAGGGGAACTTGAAGAAGAGTTGAAAGCTCATCCAAGTCTTCAATGGATGTATGCGGATGTACCTGTACGAAGTCTTAGCAAAATGAGGCAACAAAACAACATATTTAACTATTAGTCCCCACAACTAAAACAAGCTGCAGTTATCACATGGTGAAAGCACCCAGTACCCAATGTTCACACCAAACTGTATGAATTTACCATAGGTAAGTGACAAACTGAGGTGAGAATGCGCATAACTGTTGTCTACTTACCAAGCCTCCCGTGTTTGAGATAGCACAATAGCTGCCAACAAGAATATTCCCTGCTATTGTTTGCCTGAAAACCTCCACACCAAGAACATCAGCAATCATCTCTTCAGTTTCCTGACAAAACAACGAATGATATTTATCTTAGGGGCCAACCTAGTTAATCAATGATAAGAAGAGTAACTCCAGCTAGCAACTAGAGCTCCATGATGATAATGTGGTGATTCTATGCCCGTTGAGGTTTTAAAAAAAATAGGAATAGAAACACTTGACCTAGGAGTAAATAAACAACAAAAAAGGGGCAGCCTGGTGCACGAAAGCTCCCTCAATGCAAAGGGTCCGGGGAAGGGCCCGACCACAAGGATCTACTGTACGCAGCCTTACATTTCTACTAGAGGCTGTTCCCAAGGTTTGAACCCGTGACCTGGTCATATGGCAGCAACTTTACAGAACAACTGCATTTAATAGAGACTATAATTTGTGAAGAATTTCTCCCATTACACATTCCTGAACAACTGGAATGACACAAATGCAGTGTCCTATGAGAAGGATTGACTTGCGTTAACTCACGAGTTATTGAGTTCTCTATATAAGAGAAACTATACACAAGCTGCCAATGCATATAGATGGCCATGTGTATCCAAAAATACACAATAATTGACTTATACCTCATCACTAATAAACAGGAAGGGAATAAACGGCAGAGATCTACACAACATGATTCCAATTTGTAGCGAAAAGTAGCCAAGCAGATTGATTACCTTGTCAAGATCCGTATGTGTCAGAGCAACATGGTCATTGCATGCTATGCAGTTTCCCAGGGCAGATAATCGCTCATCAATGCGCTGAACCACAACACTATCCGGCAGACTGTTCCTCAAGTGCTGAAGTTCTATAGGCAGAACCAAAGTCATAGATGTGAGCAGATAGAAGTCAATTCAGCTATAGTGGGGGCAGTCCAAACTAAAATATTTCACGCAGAACTTCAGTCGCACTAAATGAGCATGGGATATGGAGGGATAACTAAGAACTAGTATGTTGGAAGTTTTTTGACAAAAATTACCATCTTCACTATTGTTGTTAAACAATAGGCTCATAATATTCAAATTTAAAGGAAACATAAAACCAGAAAATGGTACACAAGGATCAGCCAATCAGGTCCACATTATCATTTTCAACCATACATCATTGGAAATGTTCCACATACCACCTAAGTACCAAATACTAAAAAAAGAGTGTGTTAGCATCCTACTGTGCATTAGCCAGTTACTAAAATCTCATGTGTGTCTCATGCATCACAGGAACAGAGTGAGGGCAACGAGAAAAGGATTCCAGCATGAGCTAATGAATAACTGTAACATGTTCTCCTAGAAACTACTGCTAATGAATAACTGTAGCACGTTCTCCTAGAAACTACTCCCAAAATATGGATTCAAATAATGTTGTGAAAAGTAACTTATAAAGGCAGTTATTCTGATAGGAAAATTAGGGCAAATTTTATTTGAGCAAAGATATGTTACAACTTACAAGTCAAAGTGAATAGTTAAATGGTGTCATTTACACAATGCTAAGCTGCACGTTGTTTAAACCGAACATAGTTAATATGATTTTTGCAGTTTGTCTCACGAACTCAAGCCTAAAGCAATAGTTAGCGGGATGCAAATGTTGTATACCAACTTCTCCTTAAAAATCTTTTCCCTTCCTAATCCCATGTAATTAAAAGGTTCAATGTCCATCTACAACATGTGATGTGAGATATATAATGTTTCTCAAAGGCTCTGTTTTAACAAAGTGATTGAAAATACATACATTTGCACCGTGAAATATTAGTTTGCTTGGATAAATAGCTATAACTTGCAACTACAATTGTTACGATTTTTTTAACCATATTTAATGGATTCAGAACTTCCATCAGTTTAGGTGGTATCCAAATCCCCTTTTTTTCTTTTGAAGGTCCAAACCCTTATTTTGTTATAAAAACTATTACATATTGTCAAGTTTAACACAGGCATCAAAATTGTTATCAATTTCTCCAATTAGAAATCATCCAATCCAAACATGACCTAAGTTCACATGATAAACCCAACTGAAAGATAAACAAGTCAAGAAAGGCAGCACATAAATAAGGACATAAAAGATATAGCCAATAAATAGGTAGGATAGAAGTAGAACAGATGATTAAACCACCAAAAGAATCTCTAAGACCGAACATCATAACCAACAATGGTACAACACACCGGGAACCCAAGGATGTGGCCCGGAGGTCAAAGAAGTGGGTGTGAAACTTTGATACCAGGGTTCATATCTAAGCAGAGACAAAATATACTAGGTAATTTTTTTCCATATATTTAAGCCTTGGTACGCAAGAGTTACATGTAAACCTACGTTAGCCGGAAGAGGCAAGTACCCCATGGAATAGTTGAGGTGCATATAAGATGACTGGGATAACATCTTTAATTAAAAAAAAAAACACAACACACAGACACATGGATTTATATATTGAATACTTGTCCAGTTACGAATCTCTACCTCAAATATTGTAAAGAAACTGAAATATACTGTTAATCACATTATCGCAAATAAGAAGGGTTTTTCTAGAGCATGGAGAATATATTATTACCTTGATCTGTAGTGGTATGAGGCAAGAGAAGCCCATTTTTGTTTCCTGAACAAAATCAGAGAAGTAAAAATTAGTTGTTCAATAGAGATCACTGGCAAACTAGACGTTAAATTTCCAAGATAGCTAGAGTTGTAGTCAGGTACCAGCACAGAGTCTTCCAATTATCCTCGTTCCTCCAATGGAGGTTTTGATCACTGGGATAATGCCTGATAACTCAGCCTCAAATGTGCTGGAAAAAAAATACACATCACATCATTTTCAATGAGTTGAGAATCTGGAAAATAGACAATGAGGTACAACTTCTATTTTTGTGAAAAGACATTGGGTCAATTTTTAAAATTGTAAAATAGGGAACAAGGAAAAGACTAGGAAGGGGGAATCAGAAACTTATCTTTTTCCCACTTTCTTCATTGTTGTTTTCTACACTCCACGCTTAAGTACTTATTCAATCTATATGTCTGATTTCCTTGTTCTCATCTAGGAAATTGTGAACATTCAGCTCCAACGTTTCTTTTTTCAAATCTTATAGTTTCAAACTAAGTCTATCGTAAACAGGTTCTCTACCTCTGAGGTAAGGGTAAGGTCTGAGTACACACAACCCTCACCAAACCCCATTTTTGTGGGACTCTACTAGGTATGTTGTTGTTCATGTAATTTCAAACTAAATAATTTTCTAATATTACCAAAAATGAAGCAACAGATGACTTGAAGATTAAAAAATGAACCTGTAGAAGTTTTCAGAACCCCCAATAGCTACCAAGCAGTATGCATTGGTCAGCTTTGAAAAAACTCCAATTTCACATGAATTTTCAAATTGAAGCCCTGAAATTATGCAAAAAATCATTACAGAAACAAATTAACAAAGTTAATATATCCAGTGTGGCAACTGATACGTTACTCACTAGTAGCCATTGCTAGTTGGAAAAAACAGGATTTCTAGGAGCTTGAAAGATCTGTCAATAGCCAAAAATGAGACACAAATATCAACAAAAGGGGGAAGATAACTACAGAGAATTCTCCAATAAATATGGTGCTTAATTAATACACTCTACCTCAATACAAAAATAGTAGGAATCAATTTTATCAATCCTCTATATCCTTTCCTCTAAATGCTAATTATGAAATGGTTAGATATCGAAAAATCATTTTAAATTTACATGCAAGAACCAAATAAAATCTGATCCGGTTTTTTGAAATCGGTAACATCTAAATAAAAATTTAATCTTTCAACTTAATCTTTTCTTTGAGTTTTGTTTTTTTTTTACCTTCATTCAAAAAATAATCAATAACACTAATAACCAGAGCTCTACCTTAGAATGGGTTAGATTTACTGTGTGAACAAAATCATCTGACATTAAGTAAATAAAAATTTAATCTTTTCTTTGTTATTTTTTCCTTCTTTTCTTTGTTATTTTTTCCTGCATTCATAAAATAACCAATAACACTAATAATCAGACAACAAAATTATCTACTTAAGAAATGAAAAAAATTAGAAATTATGTGCCAGGAACTAAAACAATCATCTTTCAACTTCATCTTTACTTCTTTTTTAAAAAACAAAAAAAAAATGGTTTTCATTCGAAAACCCACAAATACTAAAACACACAACAAAATCATCTAATTAATAGCCAGAAATCTACGTGCCAAGAACTAAATATAAATTTCATCATTGAGCTTAATCTTCCATTCAAAAATTAACCCGTAGTACTAATCACCAGACAACGAAATCATACAAAAATTAAGAGAGATTAGAGAATACAAATTAAACCCTAAAAATTATAATTAGGGTTTTGCAAAAAGGAAAATAAAAAATAATAAATAAAAATAAAGAGGAACTTCACAATTTGGATTTGGGCGAAGAAAGATATTTTTCGGAACACGGCGGCGGAAGAGGTTAGCGGGGAACGTTTGCAGCTGCTTTGCGATTTATTATTGGGGAGCAAGAAAGGAATAAGGGTGTGTTTGGTTCGAAGGAAAATGTTTTTCATAGAAAATATTTTCCTAAAAAATAGGGAAAGGACACTCTATAGCAATTTGTAAAATAAATAACTTAAGTTTGATATCTTTTCAAAAAGTGGTCAGTCGGCTATACTATTTTCGTTTTATAGTTATTTCCTAATTTAGATCATTATGTCTCACGTAGTCCAGATACAATCCATATACAATACTGATACAGTTTTCAACTTGGGTCATTCGGCCCTTTTAAAAACATTTCAGTTTTTTTTTTGCTATAATTTTTTAATCTGAAAAAATATTCTATTTTTTTATTGTTTAGAAATAATAATTAAATATAATTATATAAAAATGATATAATTATTATATAGAATATATATCTATATAAGATATATGTATAGAGACTGTATAGTTCTGTCAAATATGTTTATGTATAAAATATATAGAGAGTGTATAAAAATTATATAATTATTGTATAAAATGTGTAAAAAAAATGTACAATTATTATCTAAATTGTGTATCAAAACTGTATAACTTTCGTATAAAATATTTATATGTATCAGATATGTATAGAAACTGCATAGAAAATGTGTAGAAACGGTGTAGAACAAGCCAACAAATTGAAATGGCTAGAAAGTGGAATTTAAATTTCATGGCCATTTTCATGGAAATAGTTTAATTTGAAGTATTGTTTCTGTCCTTTCCCCAAAATAATAATTCCGAGATAAAGTTTGAGATTAATCTTATCTTATATTTGATATAAGGTATTATTTAATCTCGTAACTATTTTATTCCAGCATTTATACTAAAATAGTGGGATTACTATCCCATGAAGAGGGATGGATAAAATAATTTCATGGGATATCCCACCTCTCCTTACTTATCCCATGGAGTATAACAAACAACCTCTTAGCGGGCGTTTGGTTGGGAAACAAGTTATGCTGGATTAATTATACTGAGATTAGTTATATTGAAATTAGTTATACTGAGATTAGTTATCTTGATATTACCTTTTAGTGGTTGTTTGGTTTGTGGTACTAAGAATAATATGTATTGCATTCTTTTTAAAAATAGATAGTATGTTTACAAAAATACCCTTCACCTTATAGCTTAATTATTTTTCTTAATATTAAATCATACAAAAAAAATTAAAAAGCTACTATTTTTTTTTAACTTTTTAGATTCTTTTTCCTAAAAATACATGTTAAGAAATTTATGTTAATATTTCTTAAATGTGCATGAAGTTTTAATATCTTATGTTAAATTACTTATTTTGTCCTAAATTTTATAAATATTGGTAATCTCATTTTTTATTAAAATAATTCATCATAAAAAAATGTGAAAAAGAATTAATCTCATTTTTCATCATTTAGTATCATTAATTGGGGAGTCAAAGTATATTTGTTCAAAAAATTAAATTTTCAAATATTTTTAACTAAATATAAAAATTATTTTTTTATTTATTTAATAATTAAGCATGTATTAAGTTAGAAAGAGAATGTCAAGATAATTTAATTATTTGTCCATGATAAATTTGTTAGGAAAAATAAAAAATTGAAATAAGATTAATAAATATATCTACAAAATAGAAAGACAATAAACCCTTGGACCAATTTTGAATTTGATTGTATAAATAGTAGTTTTTATGGTGTTACTATCATTTTTTCATGACTCATCATTTTTGTAACATCTAGTAAGCTCATATAATTGTTCAAATTTAGTAAATGGATAAAAATTTATAGAGTAATTAAAATTTAAATTAGGAATAAAATTGAAAAAAAAATTGATGTAAGACTACTAAAATCTCATGTTTTCTCTTATATATAGTAGTAACGTAATATATACATATATATATATATATATATATATATATATATATATATATATGAAAAGTGATAATCAGGAATTTGGAGGGTAATTATGTCTTTTCATGGATTTATCCCAAAAATAAATTAAGGTGGGATTGTTATACCACCAAACGTATGGGATAACTTATCCCGGTACTATTTATTAGTACCGAGATAAGTTAACCCGAATTAGCCAAACAAACTGTAACGCCCCAAATCTGGTACCCGGAATGTTACACAGTGCTCATAATCCCGAAGGACCACAAGCTAACCCATGACTGATATCTGTACCTGTATACTGCATGAAATACTTTATAATGCGGAAACATGAACTGAAAGGCCATAAGGTTCAAAACTGAGACATAGTATTTGATAAAAATGTAATATATGAGAGGGGTATGAAATACCCAAAACAACTGAAGTAAGCTATCTAAACATTTTGTAGTCTGAAAAGCCTCTAAAACGTGACTGACTGAATAAGAAGTTGATAAGACATGTTGTAACACCCTGAAATTTCATTCCGAGATGCCACATGGGGCTTAGGGCTACACGTAGCCCCAAGCTAACCCTCGGAGCCAGACACTACCTCAAGGAATTCAATTCAACAATAGTCATGCACAAAAAAGAGATATACTACATCGGGTTCAAGAGAAATACTAGAGAATACTAGACTGTACAACCAAAATCTATTGAATGTCTGTACATACCAACCCTCTAGTCTGACAAAACCTCTATACATCAAAATCAAGAAGTTATTGGGACAAACTTCCAACTGACTCAAACAGTACTGAAAGCCATAACAACAGGACGATATCACCAAAAATATAGACACGGTCCTCAAACCATAAGGACTCACCACTGAGGGAACGTAGTTGAGGCACTCGAATATCGCTAACGTGGCTGGGGCTGAGTACCTGAACCTACATTACGAGAAAATGTAGCCCATAGAAAAATATGTGGGTTAGCACTTTGGAATGTACTGAGTATGTGGGGGTGCATGCAACAATGCAAATATCATCATCAATTTCATAAAAATATGCATATGTACAATGATGGCTCACTTGACTTGAGTTAGATTGAAACATACTTTTCATGATCTCATAGTAAATAAATCATATCATAAAAACCTCATAAATCATCATAAATAACTCAACTCTTCAACTCAAGACTCGGAGTGACTCGGTAATTCAAGAAACTCAACTCTTATGGACATGGGAGGTTCTTATAACCGACATAAACTATGTGAGCTACATGGAGTCCAACGTTTTGGGCTCATAAGGAGAGAACCCTACATTGGCGGGAGCGTCGTACTCTTACCAGGGAGTACAACCTAAATTTAGTGATCACAATCTCATACTCGGCCTCTGGCCTACAATTATCAATATCAATCCTACGGTGACACGTAGTTTCAGGGAAAATACCACATTTCCCGCTCGGTGCTAAATACTACTCCCAGACACAAGCTCAGAACGCGTTAGGAAATCCACCACAAACATCACAAGGGTCTATCATGAAGACCAAATAAAATCTCGTTCTCATTTATCAAATCATAATCAATTTATGAATTCCTAACTCGACTCAAATCAAATCAATCTTTCTCAATATCAAAATGTATCAATTCATTAAATCATGACAACGTCAATAACTTTGAGGAAATATCAAGACTCATTATAACAACTCAATCTCATGAATCAATATACTCAATAATCCAGTTTGTCATAAGGAAGCTTAAAGATTAACACATATCTTGAAAGCACTTGAAATATCAACTCATGGTAGAAATATGAAATTTACAATTTTAAATATCAAGTCATAACTTGGAAATAGCAAAATAATTATGTATAACGAAGGTTGAACAATTTATATTCTCATAATCTCATGATAAAGTAATTTAGGTATAAACCCACTTGCAAAATCATAATAATCCATGATAGAAATCAAAGCTTTGGGCACAAGAACGAAAGAATTGCTCTTGTTCAAAACCCCACATACCTTAATCTTTGAAATTGGATGAATTCTAGTGCTTGAGACTCTATCCACACTTGTAATAAATGATTCTCGAAGCCCACACTCTGAGGAACTTGATTCTTAAAGAAAGCTTGAAGATTTATGGATGATTTTTGGAAGATTAATGTCCTTAAATAAAAACTCTAGATATATTTCTTAAGAGAATTAGAAGATAGAATGAAGAAATTAGGGTTTAGATGAAATTCTCATATATAGCTCCAAAAGATGGTAAAAGACCAAAATACCCTTGTAAAAGCGTCCTTTAATTATTGAAAAAAATAGCTGACGACATTCGTGACAAGTCATAGACTTGCGACAAGTCGTCACGAAATGTCGTCACAAAAGGGTGGATTTAATAATTTTCTGCTTAAGGTTGACGACATTGGTGATAAGTCATTACACTTGTGACAAATTATCACAAAATTTAGTCAGTGGAGGTGGAAATCTGCCTAAGGCTGATGATATTGGTGATAAGTTGTCACACTTGTGACAGCTTATCACAAAATGTCGTCACTCAGTTTTCCAACCTGACATGCTGGAGTAAAATGGGCATAAATCTTGGCTCCGATACTGGATTTGAGTAAAATTGGTGTCGTTGAAAAGATAATTCAATTATATATCTTTTGGTAGGTCATGAGCTCAATAATTCATAGTATAACGAGATATATGCTTATTTGAAGTTGAATATGGCAATATCCTTCCCAAGAATTCAATCAGTAAGGAATGTTTTGATTCACCTAATCACTAGGACATCTTTGAAGCCTTAATACACATCATATTTGATCAGAAAACAACCAAAGAACTATAATTTACTTCTCATAAGCTTGAGTCATGGTAGAACTATTAGTTAGAGTCTCGGGGTATTACACATGTCCCCAACTAACTCCAACTAATAAACTAATTACTGAGATAATAAAATGATGATCATGTCCTCGAAAGATAAGGACTCACTTCTAACTCTGACAGCTGAGACTGGAATCTACTAATGCTTTGGAGCTCGTGTCTCTGAACCTATGGTATAAGACACCATAGCACAAATGGATCAGTACTTTGAATGTACCGGTATGCATGTGAGGTAGGATGAATGCATGGGGTTCATATGCATGAACAATAACAATAGTAGACTGACTATCATGGGCATGAGAATACATGCATGAGACATAATAATAGACACTAATACCGTGATAACATAATTACTGAATCTGAATATGAAACATGACATACTGATAACTGATATAAATAATAACATGAGTGACTGTATCTGACAATCCTGAATCTAATGGAACTAGCTAAGTCTCGTACTATATCTGAGTTGACTGTATCTGACAGTCCTAAAATCTAAAGAACTATCTGAGTTCTATTATTAAGACTGATTGACTGTGTCTGACAGTGCCGATACTGTAACATGAAACTGTGGGAAGTAGTTATCTAACTGACATGCCCCTAGTATGCTGTTATGGCTGAGTTGGGGTCCAATCTGTAACCCCAATTGGAAAAGTGTAAATACCGCGCCACTAGTAAGGACAAGCTGTGGGTGGCACTCATTTGATAGTGTCCCCAATGGTGGGGCCCTTATCTGATAGTGCTTATCCACCTTATTAACCCTTATCAGACAGTTTTGATGTCTCAAAGTATGTTGGCTACATAGTTCTGGAACACAAGGATGACTTCTAAGAATCACACCTTCATCTGATAGTGTGTGTTCCCATCCTTGAATTCACTCGGTGCTAATTCCTACTCCCATCTGAATAGACTCTGAACATGATTTACTAAACTAAACATGGGTTGAGTTACTGAACTAAACATGGGTTGACTAATGGAATACTACTGATATCTGAAAACTGTCTGAGTTCATGAGATCATGGAGATTTCCTGAGTCATAAGACTGTCTGAAGTCTAAGGATTCATAGCTTGACTGAGAGTATCGTGAAAATCTGATATGGCTCTAGGAACACAGCTAATGTTTTGGGTACGAGTACCCCCAGTACTCGATGAAAGGAAACTAACCAAGCATAACTTACTTGAACATATAACTAACATCATAATCCATAATACATTTATAGAAGCATTTCATCAAAACATGTGATAGGCATAACTTGTACCTACATGGGGATTTCATGGTATCATGCTAGTTAGGCATTTTTCCTTCACCTAGGCATTTAATCAAACATATTGTAGGCATGGTACATGTACACATCATTGTACAATAATTAAACATCATAGTTCAATTCTAATTTCATCATTCAAGGATTTAGTCATAGGTTTGCATGAATCTATATCTATAATAATTTAACCCACATAGAATTTATCACCCAACATGGAGTGAAATTTAATTTCTCATTATCCACGTGAACAAGAGCAGCTCAATCACAAAATTCATAAGAAAATCGATAAACTTGAATTTAGAAAAGGGATTCTTGGACTTCATGGATGAAAGGAGTCCATGAATGAATACTATGCATACCTTGATTCGTAAATACATGAAGATTGACAGAGGAAATTTTTTATTCTGAATCTTCTATGAAAAGCCCTAGGTTGCTCTTGAGAGGTTTTTAAGAGAAGAGAGTGTATTTTAGGTAAAAAGTGGCTGAATCACGTGTTAAAGGGCTTAAATAGGGGTGGGAAATTGACCCTTTTAACCCTAGACGTGTCTTGAAGTTTCAGTAAAAATTTCCCAAATTGGACCCCTGGCACGAAGCGATGCTACCACGCCGTGTCACTGGAATTTGACAATTGAGAAACTGAGGGATGGCGCGGTGCGGAGCCATCGCATTGCCCCTTCTTTTTCGACCTGAAATTTTAACGCAATGCAGAGGAAATAGTGCTGAGACAATGGAAAAGGACAATGCCATTTTAACTTGTGGCGCAGCGCGCCACTGACCAATATGGCACTGTTTTACGATGGGAACTTGAAATAGTCATAACTTCTTACCTAGTTATCGAATTTAGGCAAATTTCATATCGATGAAAATCTTATTGAATTTCCCACATGAAAAAAAAGTGAAAATCTTAAAAATACAATGTATACAAAAGTGTAATCATCTTTCAAAGAAAGCTCCTAATATTTTTTAGATGATTTCAAGCTAGGAAAAGGTACGGGGTATTACAATATCTCTCCCTTGAGCACATTCATCCTCGAATGAAACTGAGAGTGAGGGGAAGAACATAAACTGACATACATACTGAACATCAATAACTGAAACATGATCTCATGAATGACATGACTGATGACTGAATATATCATACTGGGCACACATACCTGATGCATGCATAACTGATTCATGAATGCATGATTGAGTGTTCTGAGGAACTAAGTTTCTCACAATGAGAATGCATGTCTAATGCATAATTATATAACTGAACTGATACATGAATGTATGACTAAATATGCAATAGTACTTGCTACCAAGTTTTTGATGAACACTGAACATGAAACTGAGTAAGCTTAAGGAGGACTGTTACCTTTAACTTGATCTGAGTTGGCGGAGAAAAGGTGAGGATACTTTGTACGCATGTCTGCTTCTTCTTCCCAAGTAGCTCCCTCGATAGACTGATTTTGCCAAAGAGCTTTAACTAGAGGGACTTCTTTGTTCCTCAGTCTATGAGTCTGATAGTCCAAGATTTCGACTGGAATCTCCTCATAAGATAGACTGTTCTGAACATTAATGTTCTGAATAGGGACTACAACTGCTGGGTCACTTATGCACTTCTTGAGCAAAGAGACATGGAAGACTGGATGAACTAAGGCTAGATCTAAAAGCAATTTGAGCTCATAAGCTACCTTGCCAAATCGACTGAGAATCTTAAAGGGACCGACATATCGGGGACTGAATTTTCTTTTCTTCCTAAACCGCTTCACTCCTTTCATAGGAGAGATCTTTATATAGACATAGTCACCCATATCGAACTCGAGATTTTTCTACGAACATCTGCATAAGACTTCTGTTGGCTCTGAGCAGCCCGGAGTCTTTCTCTAATCAACTAAATTTTTTCAAAGGCATCGAATACTAAGTCGGGCCCTATGATTGAGGCCTCACTAACTTCGAACCAACCGATTGGAGATCTACATCTCCTACCATAAAGAGCTTTGAATTGAGCCATCCGAATACTAGAATGATAGCTATTATTGTATGCAAACTTAATCAAAGGCAAGTAGTCATCCCAACTACCCTTGAAATCAATTGCACACGCCCATAGCATATCTTCTAAAGTCTGAATAGTCCTTTCTGCTTGACCATCTGTCTGAGGATAAAAGGTTGTACTGAGATGAACTTGGGTACCAAGACACTTTTGGAATGCTTTCCAAAAGTGAGAGGTGAACTGGGTACCTCTGTCTAAGATAATAGATAATGGAATGCCGTGTAATCTGACCAACTCCCTAATGTAGAGTCTGGCGTAATCATCGGCTGAATAAGAGGTATAAACTAGAAGAAAATAGGCTGATTTGGTCATCCTGTATATAAAGACCTAAACAGAATCATGCTGCTGATGAGTTCGAGGCAAACCCGTCACGAAGTCCATGTTCACTTCTTCCCACTTCCAAGCAGGAATAATAGACTCCTGCATCGGACCACTAAGCTTCTGATGCTCTATCTAAACTTGATGACATGTAGAGCACTTAGCCACAAACTCTACAATATCTCTCTTCATTCCAGTCCACTAATAAAATTCCCGCAAGTTGCGGTATATCTTTGTGTCCCCTGGATAAATACAGTAGCGCGCACCATGCACTTCTGTAAGAATTCGCTGCCTTAAGTCATCTATACCTGGAACACAGAGACGACCCCGACAACGCAAAACTCCATCTCCCCCTTGGGAAAAAAACTCTACTTTCTAATCTTGAACTGACTCTTTCAACTTGACTAGTCTGGGATCTCTATCTTATTTTTCTTTTACCTCGGAAACTAAAAATGATGATGAACTACTCTGAACCCATATATCACCCTCATCTGTATCGACTAAGCTCACACCTAGTCTGGCAAGCTGATGTACTTCCTGAGCTAACTTCTTCTTACTGTCATCCACATGAGCAACATTACCCATAGACAGTCCACTAAGAGCGTCGACCACTACATTGGCATTGCTCGAATGATAGAGGACACTCATGACATAGTCTTTCAAGAGATCTAACCACCTTCTCTGACAAATATTGAGATCTTTCTGAGAAAAGACATACTGAAGACTCTTATGATCTGTGAAGACATCTACATGAACTCCGTAGAGATAATGCCTCCAAATTTTCAAGGCAAAGACTAAGGCTGCTAACTCAAGATTATGAGTAGGATAATTCTTCTCATGGGGTTTAAGCTGTCTGGAGGTGTAGGCTATGACCTTACCATGATGCATGAGGACTCAACCTAAAGCCACTCTGAATGCATCACAATACACTATGAACCTGTAACACCCCATACTTAATTATGTGCATTAGCCATGGTTATATGTGTCGGAGTATATGTATTGATCCTAAGTTAGGTATATATGAGTTTGAGTATGAGTATTGATTACTTTGAGATGATTTCAAGTGTATAGTTTGATTATATGTGTATGGGAATCGACTTTATTTATAAAGGAATTTTCCCGTCGATGGTTTCATACGAAGTTTATTGAATAAGCTTTCCAACAATATAAAGATTTCCAAAAATGGATAAGTTTTGGATATAATAGAGCACGTTCGAAACTATAAAACGGCGGCCGGGATAATTATGAACAGTAAATGTGCAGGAAATTCAAACTACTGAGGCCTGCCAGTTTTTTGGGTCGACTTTGAACGATCATAACTTCCTCAACATAATGAACTGGGAGAGATACCACCTATCACAAGAAATATCTTTGAGTCTTCTTTCCAATGCAATTGTTTTCATCCAAATCCAACATCTGAGTAAGGAGTTATACTCGTTTTACTTCAGCCTCTCAAAACAGTTTTTTAGGGTCAACTTCAAACGATCATAACTCCTTGTACAAGACGAACTGGGTGTCCTACTTTATATTAAATAAAATCCCTTTGAATTATCTTTCCAACAATACCAATTTCACCCAAATCCGATATCGGAGCAACGAGTTATGGTCGATTTACTTTAGCCTATCAAAACAGTCCACCATGGACAAATTCGGACTTACTTAAAATTTTAAGGGCAATATGGTCATTTTCCATCACCTCATGGACGAAAATTGGTCTTTATATACATACACTTAGCCTCATATCCATCATTTTTATCCAAATTATTAAAGAATAAGGAAACCCTAGCCTAAGTTCAACTCCAATTATCTTGTGATTCAACCGTAGAAAATCCAAATTGATTCCGTAGTTGTGTTCACCGTCTCAAGGGCTTCGAGAAGCACCCCTTATTTGGGCCAACAGGACTTCAAAATCAAAAGGGCCATTTTATGGTAAGGATGTAAATTATGTTGGTGTTATTTATATGGATATGTATATATATATATGCATGTGAGCATAAGAACTATGTTATTTGATTGTTGTTGAAAGATGATTGGAAATGATGTTGGATCATTCTTGTGCATGGTTGGATTATGTTGAATTGTGAAAGGATTTGGTGTGATGATGTGGTATTGATGACTTGGTATTGAAATGATGATTATATATATATATATATACACATAAACCTATTGTTCAAGTTGGTTTTTGGAATGCTTTGCAAATATTGGTTGTATGAAATTATGGAAGAGAATTGTGGTGTTGGGTTGCGAATACTAGATGCCAAACATTTCATTGTAGATAAGTGATTTGTAAAGGCGGGAAGTTGTGTTGAATTGGTATCCGAATCTACGACGAGGTATGTAAAGCATACTCTAACGATGTTCTTTGGCATGAAAACACCAATGTTCCATCAAGTAAGATTCCGAGGTTGTCCTAAAACACGTATTGTTCTACGTTACCAACAAAGTTGTTTCCATTCTATAAAGTGTCAAAATGTTTCATTGATATACCAAAAGGCTTCTATTTCATTGTTGTGATATTGATGATTCTGAAACACATTGTTGATGTACCAATGAGTCTTTATTACATCGTTATTGTATAGAAGGTCTATTACTTGATTCCTATTGATGTATCATTGTTCCAAAGGTACTATATCGACATGAACACTAATGTAATAATTTCAAAAGCTTTTGAACTAAGTTATTGGAAAGATCTCGTATGTGTGTTACTTGATATATTTGTGGGTGGTATCCCAGGGGCATAAGCCTAGCATGGGTCGATCCAAGTTGATATGTACTGGAGGCAGCCTAATGGTCACAGTACGATACAGTATTGATTATTGTTAGGTGGTTGGAGGTTCGGGAGGAGGAGGTAATGGCGAATGATAATTGTAAAGAATGAAATGAACGAATGTATACCGTTCCACAAATGTGTTTGAATTCAAGAACCCAATTCAGATTAATGATAATGTACATGATCCTAAAAGTGTTTATGAAGTGTGGTTCACTTCTATTATGATTTATTCACTTGCGTCTGATTTTATTGATGCCCTATATCACATATGATTATTTACAACTTTACATACTCAGTACATATTTCGTACTGACGTCCCTCACGGGAGACCTGCATTTCATGCTGCAGGCACAGGTGCTTCAGCTCACTCACAACATATATAGGAGCCAGGTCATACAACTATTGTTGGTGAGCTCCAGTTTGCTTCGGAGCTTTCCGAGTCGGTTCCTTATGTTTTGTTATTGTACAGGTAAGTCCTCATCTGACTTAGACCCGAGAAAAGATGGAGGATTCATTCGGGTAAAATCTTGAATCCTGGTTATAGCTGAATTGGCCATTGGATTGGCCATAACGATAGTTGTTCGTTCATTCTGAGTAGCAACTAAGTTAGCAAGAATAGTGACTGCAACTCGGAACTCTGCATAAGAAACATGTTCGCCCAAGGATTTTTTGAGCTGAGGGGCTGGCTGATTCCCGTTTCTTCTTTGAAGAGGCATGTTCTATAGAAGAAATAGAGAAATGGATTAGACTGAGAGATTGACTTTAGATTATGCTCACTGGCACGACATAAATACTGAAAGAGAGGAAACTGTTTCTAAAACATCTTATAGTCTCTTGTACATAAATGTGGCGCGCAACACACTCATGTACAAAAATCTACTAGATGCGGCTTTCAGACTTCCTAGGACTCTACTGAACCTGGCTTTGATACCAAGTTTGTAACGCCCCAAATCTGGTATTCGAAATGCTATATGGAGCTCATGACCCTGAAGGACCACAAGCTAACCCATGACTGATATCTGTACCTGTATACTACATAAAATACTTTATAATGCGTAAACATGAACTGAAAGGCCATAAGGTTCAAAACTGAGATATAGTATTTGATAAAAATGTAACATCTTGGAGGGGTATAAAATACCCAAAACAACTGAAATAAGCTATCTGAACATACTTTAGTCTAGAAAGCCTCTAAAATATGACTGTCTGAATAAGGAGTTGATGGGACATGTCCCCAACTAACTCCAACTAATAAAATAATTACTGAAAAAATAAAATGATGATCATGTCCTCGAAAGATGAGGACTTACTGCTAACTATGACAGCTGAGACTGGAATCTACTAATGCTTTGAAGCTCGTGTCTCTGAACCTATGGTATAATATACCATAGCGCAAATACGTCAGTACTTTAAATGTACTGGTATGCATGTGAGGTATGCTGAATACATGGGGTTCATATGTATAAACAATAACAATAGCAGACTGACTATCATGGCGTGAGAATACATGCATGAGATATAATAACTGACACTGATACCGTGATAACATGATTATTAAATTTGAATACTGATAACATGACATAATGATAACTGATATAACTGATAACATGAGTGACTATATCTGACAGTCCTGAATCTAATGGAACTAGCTGAGTCATGTGCTATATCTAAGTTGACTGTATCTGATAGTCCTAAAATCTGAAGAACTATCTCAGTTTTATTACTAAGACTGATTGACTATGTCTGACAGTCCTGATACTATAACATGAAACTGTGGAAAGTATTTATCTAACCGACATGCCCTTAATATGTCATTATTGCTGAGTTAGGGTCCAATCTGTGTAACCCCAATTGAAAGGGTATCAATATCGCGCCACTGGTAAGGACAAGCTGTGGGTGACCCTCATCTAATAATGTCCCCAAAAGAGAACAGTGGGACCCTTAGCTGACAGTACTTATCCACCTCATCAGCTCTCATCAGACAGTGTTGAAACGCAAAGATGACTTCTAAGAATCACACCCTTATCTGATAGTGTGTGTTCTCATCCTTGGGTTTACTCGGTGCTAATTATTAATCCCATCTGAATAGACTCTGAACATAATTTACTTAACTAAACATGGGCTGAGTTACTGAATTTTGTTGACTGACGAAATACTACTGATATTTGACAACTGACTGAGTTAATGAAATCATGGAGATTTTCTGAGTCATAAGACTGTCTGAAGTCTAAGGATTCATAGCTTGACTGAGAGTATCGTGAATACAAGACATGTCTCTAGGCACATAGGTAATGTTTCGGGTACGAGTACCCCCAAGACTCGATGGAAGGAAACTGACAAAGCATAACTTACTTGAACATATAACTAACATCATAATCCATCATACATTTATAGAAGCATTTCATCAAAACATGTGATAGGCATAACTTGTACATACATGGAGATTTCATGGTATCATGCTAGTTAGACACTTTTCCTTTACCTAGGCATTTAATCAAACATATTGTAGACATGGTACATGTAGACATCATTGTACAATAATTAAACATCATGGTTCAATTCTAATTTCATAATTCAAGGGTTTAGTCATAGGTTTGCATGAATCTATATCTATAATAATTTAACCCACATAGAATTTATCACCCAACATGGAATAGAATTCAATTTCTCATTATCCACGTGAACAAGAGCAGCCCAATCACGAAATTCATTAGAAAATCCTTAAACTTGAATCTAGAAAAGGGATTCTTGGGCTTCATGGACGAAAGGAGTCCATGAATGAACACTATGCATACCTTGGTTCGTAAATACACGAAGATTGACGAAGCAGAATCAATTAATATTTTTCTTTGTACTGATTAATTAAAAAAATACTCCTAAAATAGGATAGAAAAATACTCCTAAAATAAGACTCTATTAAGAAAATACTTCTATAAATATTGAGATGCACATTAAACTAGAGAAGAAACCGATTTAGTTGTTGAAAAAAATATGATTGATGCTCATCTAACTTGATTCGACTGCATGTCTAGATTGGTGGATGCTTAATTTTCTAACTCTCAATTTCTTCACTGTTTTTTACAATATAATAGAATTTAACGTGTGTATGTGTATGTGTATATATATACTAGTTTAGGTATACGCACCTTGCGCGTGTACCTCACTTTGATGAGTTCAAACATTACACTAAATAAGATATTTGTTTAAATAATAAAGATGAATATAATAATTAAATTTAATATCTTATGAGTATGTAAAGATGGAGAATTATTTCTTAAACTCAACCTTTACCAAAAATATTTTTAACAGTTGATCGATATTCATCTACCATCTGTAAATTGCAACAAAACAATACAGTGCTATACAATTAAATTTAATCTTTACACACAAAAATGATCTCAAGTCATCTGACACTCATCTACCACCTGTAAAAAATAACAAAATAATACGATAATAGAGATATCAAAATAATACAACTAAACCTAACTTTTACATAAAAAGAATTCTTCAAAGCCGACTAACATTTATCTATCACCTGTAAACTACTAAAAAATAATACTCTAAAAGTGATATCAAAACAATAAAAAAAAAAATTTAAAAAAATAAATTTTACACAAAAAAAATTCTCAAAGCCGACCGAGATTTATCTACGAACTGTAAACTACCACAAAATAACACACTAATAGAGATCTTATGATAATACAATTAAACCTAACCTTTACCTAAAAAATTTTTTTAAATCCGACCCACATTCATCTAGCATCTGTAAATTAAAATAAAATAATAAAATAATAAAGATATCCACAAAATACAATTAAATCTAACCTTTACACAACAAATTCTTCAAAGCCCGCCGACATTCATATATGATCTGTAAAATATAAAAAAAATAATATGATAGTCTAACCATAATGGTTCGATTTTGATCAAACTAATTCTTGTCTGAGCGAAAATTTTGACTATAAAGAATGATTTTGAATGAAAACAAAGAAGATATATATACACACATGTTGAATTCTATTATGCTGATCAAAATGGTGAAGAAGTTGAGGATTGAAAAACCAAGCATACGTCAATCTAGACATGCAATCGAATCAAGTTAGATGAACATCAATTATATTCTCCCAATAGGCAAATCGGTTTGTTCTCTAGTTTAACGTTCATCTCAATATTTATAGAAGTGTTATTCATAAAAGGTAAAATTCTAATTCATTTAGAAGTGTTAAATATTATAATATTAAATTATTTAAATCAGTGTGATTTTTTATTTTTATGCAAATTATTTAAAAATTAATTATGGTATCAAACTTTTTATGCTATTTATGCTAGTGTTTTGTTTCTTACTATATAACTCACGTGCTACAAAAATATTCTAACAATAGTAATATAATATAATACTTAAATAATAAAGATCTCAAATCTGGCATAAGTAGTACACTGATGATATATACTCAATACTCTCGTACCACAAAAATATTCTAATAATAGTAATATGATATAACACTTAATTATATAAACATTATTTATCATAAAGTTTGCAAAAATAGGGTAAAACTTATTTTTTTTATTTTTTATTTAAAAAGATTCAATGTAATACTTATCCTATATTTTAGGATTCCTACTTTTATAAATAGTCTTATTATATTTGTTAAAGTTTTAATTCCGTATATTCTAGGATTCAATATCATAAATATAATTAAATAATAATTTGAGAAAAAAAAGTGAAAAGACAATTTTGTCTAAAGTAGGAACTTTTAATGAAGGACAAAAAGTTCAAATCTTTGTTTTCACTCAAGCATTCTTTAGGGTCAAAATTTTTGCCCAAACAAGAATTATTTCATCAAAACTGAAGCTTTGTGATCATTATTGTATTATTTTATTGTAGTTTACAAGTCTGATCACTATTGTATTATTTTGTTGTAGCTTACAGGTCGTAGATGAATTTACAGGTGCTACATGAATATTGGTCGGGTTTGAAGAATTTTTTAGATAAAGGTTAGGTTTAATTGTATTGTATTTAAATCTCTATTTTGAGATTTTTTTTGTGTGCAAATGTTAAGTTTAGTTGTATTATTTTGATATCTCTATTATCATTATAACAGTAGATGAGTGTCAGATGACTTTGAGAAAATTTTGTGTAAAGATTAGATTTAATTATATTATTTTAAGGTCTCTATCATTGTATTATTTTATTGCAGTTTATAGGTGGTAGATGAATATCGATCGACTTTGATAATTTATTTGTTAAAGATTAGGTTTAATTAAATAAATTCTTCAAAAGATGTTGAATTTAATTATTATATTTATCTTTATTATTTAAACAAATATCTTATTTAGTATAACGTTTGAACTCAATAAATTGACGTACACACGCGAGACGCATACACTTAAACTAGTATATATATATATATATATATCCATTTACCTGAACCCCAAGTATATCTTCTTAGGTCAACTGAAATTTGCTAACCAAGAAAAGGATTCTAATTTGACACGTGAAGGAAAATGCTTGGAAAGAGACGCAGACAAAAAGAAGGTCGTACTAGTAATCTTCAATTTTGAAGTGAATATGACACAGTTCTGAAAAGAAGGGAAGAAAATGTCTTATAGCTTATTTGTTCAAATTTTTTCGAGATAAGTTGGTATTTAGTGGCTATGTTTACTTTGAAAATAGGAAAAAAAAATTATGTTTTGTTATCAAAGTGAAATGATATTTGAATATTAGATTTGTAAATTTCCTTGAAATAAATTAAAGTTATTTTTGTTATGAAATATAAAGTAAGAATAACAAGATTAAATAGAGAGAGAAGGGAGGAGAGTTCTTTATTTCTAGATAAGAGATCATAAGATTAAAAATAATCTTAGTTTCTCTCTAAAAGATAGATACTTTATATCCTAATAGATATCAAATAAATTTTGATAGATCTTATTTATATTCTTGATAGACATTCACTATAATGTAAATACATTCATAACACCCCCTTAAATGTCTAATTGATAGATAATGTGCCTCGTTAAAACCTTACTAGAAACCTAGTGGGAAAAAAATACCTTACTAGAAAAAACCTAGTGGGAAAAAAATCAAGTGAAGGAAAAATAGTACACATCTCTAATGATACACATTTCATCTGCCTCATTAAAAACCTTATAAGAAAAATCCAGTGGAACAAAATCTTGAAAGAGAAAAAAAGTACAACGCGTATTTGCTTCCCCTGCCAAGAACATCAATGACCTTTGCATCTTAATAGATCACATGACAAGGGATCCAATCCCAATATTAATTGGTCCAACTAACTTATCATGAGAACAAATGACATAAACAATTCTTGAAGAATCTTCTTGTTCTTCAGTAAATGTCTAATACTCAATATGCACATCTTCGAGATGTCACAATCGTTCATATCATCTTATGAACTCATTTATAGTAGTAAACACAAGTTTACCATGACATGTATTTTTTTTTCTTTAATAAATTTCAAATTTACTATTAGATGAATAAATTTCAGATTTGCTACTTTAGAAGTAAATTTTAAAATAATTCTTCCCAGTTATTCTGCCTCTTTCGGAGGTGAGTTGTGATACCATCACAATCAAGTGCAGTTTGTATTGAAACAATCGAAATCCTCATTCCCCAGGAATAGAATATAATCGTGCCTTAAATCTATCAGATTTTGATAGCTTAGAACCTCTTTCAAAACATTGCTACTTTAGGAGCAAATCGAGACATAAATATTATGTAGAGAATTTTTCTCTAACATATTTTATGATCATAATAAATGTGTGAAATTATCATCACTTTTGACGATCATTATCATATTGTCCCTCCACACGTATATTCGTGCATTCAATTACTTGTCTTCTTTCAGACACATTATGCAAGGCTACCACATTACTTAAGAGAATAGAGCATATTCAATGAGACCAATTTCATGTCTCTCACAAAAAATATACTGGTTTATCTTAGCCATCATTATATCATCAATATGGTGCATTGAGATTCATACTCAACGTCTTATTCATATAAAGACATCTTACACATATAAATCAATGAGACTTGAACCCAATATCTTATCTTAAACCATAATATAATAGGTCAAAGTTTAAAAGAATTCACCAATTAAAAATTATAGATGGACGCTGAGTTAACTAATCAATTTAGCGCCAAACTTTATAAAGGTGACAACAAACAGTTTTTTTTTTGGTTTGTGCATTAAATTGACAACTTCAGTAAGTTAAAAAAGGGCAGCTCGGTGCATTAAAGCTATCACTATGCGCGGTGTTCGGGGAAGGGCTCCACCACAAGGGTGTATCGTACGCAGCCTTATCTTGCATTTCTGCTAGAGACTGTTTCCAAGGCTTGAACCCATGACCTCCTGGTCACATGACAACAAGTTTACCAGTTGTTTCAAGGCTCTCCTTTGACAACTTCAGTAAGTTACTTCTCAAAATTGATAAAGTAAATTTAGGTAGTATACCCTATAATTTTATGTTAGCCAATGATGTACATATATAAAAATCAATGAAGAAAGGAATTACTCCAATCAAATCAAATTAACAGAAGAGTTTAAGCACCACTTACCATACCAAATATTCAAGCTTATCGTTGGGCCAATAAAAGTAGAGATCTCAATTGGTTAGAAACTTCGTGCTGATTACATGTTATAAAATATAAAGTAAGAATAACAAGATTAAATAGAGAGAGAAAAGATGAGGCTTCTTTATTTCTATTGAGAAATAAAAGATCATAAGATTGAGGATACAATGAACAAAACCCCTCTATTTATAGGACTCCTAGTTTCTCTCTAAAAAATAGATACTTCACATCCTAATAGATATCAAATAGATCTTATTTATATTTTTGATAGATATTCACTATAATGTAAATATATTCATAACAATTTTAAAGTTTTTGTAAGTAGTTTAAGAGAAAAAAGTGAAAGCATCCTTTTGTTGTTTTGAAAAAAATGAAGAAAGTGAATAACAGAATTTTTTAATTTTTTATGGCTAAACGTGTGTCCCGAGTTCAACTCACGGAAAAAATACTTTTTTCATTGGCAATTTTTTAAAAGAAAATAAATACTTATGAAGTGCAACAGAAGCTATTTTTTGAGAAACTAAAAATAATAATTTTTCTATTCTTTTGAAAAGTACTTTTAAATAAAATATACTTATAACCTGTCTTGACTAGAAGTGTCTTTGTTTTTACAAAAAGTGTTTGTTTTAGAAAAGCGAGACATTTAGCAAAACTATAGGAGGAAAAAGGTGCTTCTGCAAGAAGCTGATTTTCCAAACCTTAAATAGTTCTTTTTTCTTTCTAAAGTACTTTAGAAAAAAATACATTTTAAAAAAGTTGATCAAAGACTAATTGTTGTTCAAACATTTAAATTTATCGATCAAACATAATATTTTGATTTATTTCTCACCAAAGATGCTTTTAAAAAAGAACGTCTTTTTTAAAAAAAATAATCTAATTTTAAAAGGGATGTTCTATGTCTATTTTTGAAAATATTTGTTGGTTTTGAATTTAATAAAATCTGTATTTTACAATAAGAAATTCAAACACATGTTCAAACTAAAATATGAATAATCAAATACATTTTTAACTCTTTATTCACAACTTAAAATTTTTAACAATAAGTTAAACCCAACTTATGAACAACCAAAAATGAAGTTCAAACAGTTTTTTGAAAAATAGAAAATCAAACGTTTATAAAGAGATGAAGATTGGAAGATTCAAGTCCAACAATTCATGGTGTGTCCTTAAGAAAATTATTCCCCGTAAGTATTCCAGGTTATAAAATACATCTTTCCAGGATAAGATGAATCTCTTCGACAGAATAGTGATACCTCAAACTCTGTCGAACTATGAACACACTCAACAGTAGCAAATCACACTAGAGTTTTCAAACGGAGGAGTGATTTTTTCTTCAAAATTTCATGTATGTACCTGAGGAAAAAAATCAGGTATTTATAGCCATCAAGGTTTTACTTCATGAAGAAAAAAATAATGATTCAAAAAAGTACACCTCTTCATAAAGGTGCAACTCTTTGAAAAAGATGCAACTTTTTAGAAAAGTCATAACCCATTGAAAAGAAATGGTTATAAGTATCCAAACTAAGAAGGTTCCTATTCAAATTGCATCATTTCTCTTGGTGTTTTTTCGAAAAAACATCTAATTTTTCATTTACACCTCTTAAAAACCCACCCCCCATGAATGGGAAATGACTACTTTATCAATATGGACAAGTGTGTCATGTACAATCAAAGACTAATTGCATTTAGATAGAAGTAATTTTTTTCTAAAACTTTTCATAGGGAACTTGCATAGGATGAACTCGATCAATCGGTAGATGCGATATCTTTGAACCGTAAAACTTTAATGTATACCTAGACAATACAAGTCATACAACTAGCCTTTTACCATTTATGATTCCCACAATTTTATTTATTTCAACCATTAACACGTCTAGATTTTATGAGAGCTTAGAGAATAGACCTTTACTGTTATTCTTCTTGAAGCGACTTTCACTTCATCCTCACGTAGGTGATTCCTAAACATTTAATGATATAGATGAAACTATTTGGTTAAACCTGCCAAGCTTAGAAACCATTAAAAAGCTTCACACCATAAGCCTTATCCTTATTTTTTGAACATTATCTTCATCACAAGAATAAGTTGAGTTAATTGACAACGTTGAACCGTCAGTCATAACTTTGTTTGATCTCCTTGAACCTAGCTTTTGGGATTTTGAGTCTGCTAGATAGAGTTATCATCGTGATGACTTTTCCTAGACCGTAAATCCATTTTCTTCGATGATTTCTCAACTCTTTCTCTAGTTAGGTCTTTTGTAAGTAGATCCGACAATTATCCTTTAATCTCACATACTCAATTGTGATAATTTCACTAGAGAGTAGTTCTCTAACGGTATTATATCTCCGTCTTATATGACGAAATTTACTGTTATACATCATGTTCTCAGGCCTACCATATTGCATCTTGGCTATCACAGTGTATGCATACTTGTGCCAAGGATTTAGACCAACAAGGAATATCTTTTAAGAAATTATGGAGCCATTCAACTTCTTTATCGACTTTATGTAATACGATAAATTAAGATTTTATTTTAGAGCGAGCAATACATATCTGTTTGGATGATTTTCTAGAGGCTGTCCCTCCACCTAGAGTAAATACATATCCCCTAATGGATTTTACTTTATTTGATCTGATGATTCAATTGGCATCACTAAATTCTTCAATTACCGCAAGATATTTGTTATAATGCATAACATAGTCTTGAGTATGCTTTAAATACCCCAAACTCTTTTCATTGCCATCCAATAAGTTTGATTGGAATTACTCATGTACCGACTCAATTTACTAATAGCACAAGCTATGTCTGATCGCATACAATTCATGAATACATCAAACTTCCCAACACTCTTGTATACTCTAAATGTGAGTCACTTTCACCTTTATTCACATCCAGTGGTATCTTGCCAATATTAAAATCCAAATACCTAAACTTGTCAAGTATCTTTTCAATGTAATGAGACTGTGACAATGCCAACCCCTGTGGAGTTCTATGAATTCTTATTTCTAAGATTACATCAGCAACTCCAAGGTCTTTTATATCAAACTTTCTTTTAAGTATTCATTTCGTAGCATTTATGTTAGAAACATCTCTACGATGATCAACATGTCATCCACATAAAAAATGACTTTGTGATTTGGAGTGTCTTCAATGTAAACACATTTATCACACTCATCGATCTTAAATCTATTTGCCAACATGGTTTGATCAAATTTTGCATGTCACTGTTTGAGTGCTTGCTTTAGTCCATATAGTTAACAATTTTGCACACTTTTCTTTCCTTACCAGGAACAACAAAACTCTCGAATTATTCCACATAAATTTCTTCCTTGAATTCTCTATTTAAAAAAGTTATTTTCACATCTATTTGATGGATTTCAAGACCACATATCATAGTTAATGCAACCTACATCCGAATGGACGTTATCCTTATTACTGGCGAGTATGTGTTGAAATAATCAAAGTCGTTTCTTTTCTAAAGCCTTTCACAGCATATCTTGCCTTGTATTTGTCAATAGTACCATTATCTTTAATTTTTCTTTTGCAGATCCATTTAGAACCTAAAGGTTTATTTTTTAGAGGAAGATGAACCGACTCTCATATATGGTTGCTCAAGATTGAATCAATCTCACTATTGACTGCCTCTTTCGAAAAGGATGAATCTGTAGATGACATCATTTCTTTAAGCATTTGAGGATCATTTTCAAGAAGAAGTATTACAAAATTTGATTTAAAGAAAGTCGACATTCTTTGTTGCTTACTATGCCTTGAATTCTTTTCATTAAGTACATTTTCTTTTGGTTCATCCTTAGGTCATTTAGATCATTCACTAAGCAACTTATGTCTAATATTATAGAGATAAATATGTTCAAAGAAGTCAATATTATCTTATTCAATTACCGTATTGTCATAGATATCTGGATTTTTGATTTAAACCCAAAATCAACATGATTTACTATTTGTAGCAGATTCGATGAAAACATAGTCTATAGTCTATGGTCCAATTTTCTTTCTTTTGGGTATAAAACTTGGACTTTTGCTGGACATCCCCACACTTTAAAATATTTCAAGTTGAAT
Organism: Capsicum baccatum var. pendulum; assembly: GCA_030864225.1. NCBI lineage: Eukaryota > Viridiplantae > Streptophyta > Magnoliopsida > Solanales > Solanaceae > Capsicum > Capsicum baccatum. The sequence goes on along the minus strand of CM061551.1, from coordinate 27,959,431 downwards.
TTTCTTCCTTTTCATTTCTCATATGAAATAGACTGTGTCTTACAATAGGTGTAACACCCCGTATTCAAGTACGTGTATTGGCGTATTCAAGTACGTGTATTGGTCTTATTTACATGGAATTAATTTTATTTTATTTATACCAGAATTTACCCGTCGATGGTTCCATACGAAGGTTATTGAATAAGATTTCCAACGATATAAAGATTTCCAAAAACGGATAGGTTTCGGATATAATCGAGCACGTTCGAAACTATAAAATGGTGGCCGGGATATTTGGGAATAGTAAATGTGCAGAAAAATTTCCTGCACACAAACTACTGAGGCCAGCTATTTTTTTGGGTCAAATTTGAACAATCGTAACTCCCTTAATATAATAAACTGGGAGAGCTGCGACCTATGAAAAAAAGATCTTTGAGTCTTCTTTCCAATGCAATTGGTTTTATCCAAATCTAACGTCTGAGTAAGGAGTTATACTCGTTTTACTTCAGCCTCTCAAAACAGATTTTTAGGGTCAACTTCAAACGACCATAACTCCTTATACAGGATGAACTGGGTGACCTACTTTATATGAAATAAAATTTCTTTGAATTATCTTTCCAAAGATACCAATTTCACCCAAATCCGATATCGGAGCAAAGAGTTATGGTCGATCTACTTTAGCTTATCAAAACAGTCCACCAAAGGACAGATTTGACATTCTTTAAATTTTAAAGGCATTTTGGTCATTCCCTATGATATTATGAACATGAATATGTGTATATATACATGTATATGAGTTCAAAAACTCATTTTCATCATCAATCATTGAGAAAGAACAAACCCTAGCCAAATTTGACCTTTAAATTACTTTTGATTCAACCGTAGAAATTCCAAAGTAATCCGATAACTGCGTTTGTCATCTCGAGAGCTTCAAACGGCACCTATTATTTGTGCAAACAGGATTGAATAATCAAGAGGTAAATTCTAAGGTGTGAATATTGTTTGCCTTTGTTCTCTTCCATATGTATATGTGTGATAGATGATTATATGTATTGGTTGTTATTGAAAGGTGATGAAAATAGGGTTATGGACTATTTTGCATGGTTTGGTTGTATTGAATTGTGGAAGGTGGATATGGTAATTGAGTTATGGAAGGTGGATATGGTGATATACAATTGAATTGATGATTATTTATGTCTATGGCTCAATTTGGTTTAATGGATTGGTTGGAAGGATAAATGAATCCAAACTTAATATTGGAGGATGTTGTATGAATATGCATGGCATGTGAATGTAATTGGAGTATAAGAAGGTTAAAGTGACACCCTTTATGGTGTAATTAAGGCTTACTACTTAACCACTAGTTTGGTGAATTCAAATAATTGAATTGTGACGTTTGGTCGCTAATACTAGATTGCTATATATGTTTATTGTAGATAAGTAATTCGAAAAGACGAGAAGTCCATTTGGGACTAGTATTGAAGGTTGACAGTCAGGTATGTAAAGCATACTCCATACCATATCTTTGGCATGAAAGTGAATAATTGTTATATTAAGAAAGTTTCCAAAGTTATTCAGTAACATATGATCCATAATGGTTTGTATGATGTCCTACATTACCAATGAACTTATTTCCACCCTACAAGATGTCAAGACATTCCAATACTTACTTGTTTTCCAAATCTTACATGTTTATTGCACTAATGAATGTCAGAAGATATCCGGTTACTCAAACAAGATCCATGTGCTATTAATGACTCCAAAACATTTCATTGATATACCAATAAGTTCCTACTTCATTGTTATGACATTGATGACTCCAAAATACTTCATTGATGTGCCAATGAGTTCTTACTTCATTGTTATTGCATTGATGGTCTATTTATATATCTCTTATTGATGTATCATTGTTTCAAAGTATCAAAAATGCGGTGGCAACAGAAATAACAATCTCAAAGATTAATTGAACTAAGTGATGGAAGTTCTCTCTTATCGGGTGGTATCCCAGGGGCATAAGCCTATCATGGGTCGATCCCTAGTTATATGTTTATGGGTGGTATCCCAGGGGCATAAGCCTATCATGGGTCGATCCCAGTTGATATGTACTGGAGGAAGCCTAATGGTCACAGTACAGTACAGTAATGATTACAAAGATGATAAGAACGAAGGTAAAGTGATTGAATAAATACAATGTACAGGTTGTCACAAGTTCTAGTAAGTGTGGTCCACTCCTATTACGATTTATTCACTTATTTCCGATTTCTATTGAGCTCCTATATCATATGTGATTATCTACAGCTTTACATACTCAGTACATATTTAGTACTGACGTCCCTCACGGGGGACCTGCATTTCATGTTGCAGGCACAGGTACCTCAGCTCATACACCGCACAAGTAGAAGCCAGGATACCCAGCTGCTTTTGGTGAGCTCCAGTTTGCTTTGGGGCTTTCCGTGTCATATCCAGTCACTTTTGGTATTGTATAAAAGTTAGTTATATGGTGAGGTATGTCCCGACCTTAGTTAAACTCTGTGTATTGTCTAGAGGCTTTGTAGACCTAATGTACATTCAAGGTGGTGTTTTGTTAATAGACGTGATGGCTCCAATGGCCAAGTATTGTATATACATATATATGTGTGCTTGAGCTTATACAGGTGATTATTTCCTTTTATATGCGACATGATGCTGTTCGAATTTTGGGTTGTCATAGAGGTGTGCATGGGAAGTATAAGGTTATGAGCTGGTTAGACAATAGATTGATGTATAATTCTATTTTTTCAAACATATGTAATTCTATTTTTTCAAATATATCTCTGCAAAAGAAGATTCATACTCTCCACCCTTATCACTTCTTATAATTTTAATCTTTTTATCCAACTGATTTTCAACTTCAATTTTATATTACCTAAATACTTCTATTGCTTCATCTTTACTATTCAATAAATAAATATAATAATATATAGTGCAATCATTAATAAAAGTTACAAAATATTTTTCCTAACATAAGATAGTGTTGATTTCGTATCACAAATGTCTATGTGAATTAAGTATAAGGGATTGTAATTTCTTTCAACGGACTTATATGGATGCTTAGCATTTTTCGATTCAACACATGTTTGACACTTAGATTTATTGCACTCAAAGTTAGGCAACACTTTCAAACTAATCAGTTTTCGCAAGATTTTGTAATTGACATGTCCTAAACGACTATGCCATAAATTATTTGACTTAAGCAAGTAAGAAAAAACCCGAATTTTATTCATTTCAACAGTAATTATATTAGGTTTGAAAAGACTCTTATTGAGATAGACCTTTCTTTCATATATTTTATTCTTGCTTATTCCAACTTTCTCTAAAACAAACACACTTAAACTCATTTTTAACAAGAAGTGTTGTCGACACTAAGTTCTTCTTAATAGTAGGAACATGAAAAATATTGTTAAGAGTACACTTTGCCTAAAGTCATTTTTAGGAATATCTTTTCACTTCCTTCAACCTCAGCTATTGCATTATTTTCCATAAAGATCACTTCTTTGGGACCAGTGGCATCATAAGAAGTGAAAGCTTCTTTATCCGCACAAATATATCGAGTGGCTTTTGAATCAAACCACCATACATTTAGATTTCAAACTAGACTGTATTCCATGATCATATCGCGCATGTTTTTAATCTTTTCAGTTGCTTCCACGATGTTTATCTGATTTGTTTCTTGTTCATTTTCAGAACATGACAATTTAGAGCTTTGTGACCAACTTCACTATAATTGTAGCATTTGTCTTTGAACCTTTTCTTGTTTTGCTCTTTCTTTTATCCATAAGACGTTTTCCTCTTCTTATTATGTGTAGCATTATTTTTAACATAATTTATAACTATCATCTTATTCAACTCATTATCTTATTCTATCTTGAGACGAAACACAAGATTTTCCATACCAGCTAATTGGTTTTCAAGCCTTCCTTCTTTAGATACATGAGGATCTCTACTTGTGAGCCTTTTCATTTCAGGAACATCATTTGCTGCCATTCTTTGAAGTTCACATCAGAATATTTTTTTGAGCTCTTTGTCATTGCCATTGCTAGAGCACCATTTGAATAACTTAATAACGTAACATTGATTGCCGTTAGGACAACACCATTCACAATCGAATCAATTTGTTGTTCAGTTTCACTCGTTATTTTTCTGTCAATCTTTGTTAAATAATCTAGTATTTTGGAATATTAATAATAAAGACAGATTGACAAACACTCTAGTATTTTAGAATACTAACATTAAAGACTTAATCTTTAAACAACTTATTTCTAGTCAACGATAATATTTTTATGTTCTTTAAATCAAAATCAAATTCAAACAGAGTAAAAAACAATAGGTTATAATCTTCAAAAACTAATACAAAGAGTTTAACGAATCAGTGAAGCATTTATATTCTTTGAATCAAATTTTCAATTTAATTTCTCAATGAAGTTTTAATATTCTTCTAACTGAGAGAGTAGAAATCAAAAGATTTTAGAGTCCATAAAATCAGACCCAACACAGATTAACCACGTACTTAATTTTATAAATGGTTGTATTTCTTTCACCAAACAAGGATGACAAAGATTTTTTTTAAATTTCTTTAAGATTGTTGATTTTTGGGTTTAGTAAAATCTGTATTTTACAACAAAAAATCCAAATACATGTTCAAACTAAATTATGAACAATCAAATGACTTTGAATTTTTAACAATAAGTCAACCCAACTTAAGAACAACCAAAAATAAAATTCAAACTATTTTATGAAAAATAGAAAAATCAAACGTATAGAAAGAGATGAAGATTGAAAGATTCAAGTCAAATCCTCCGAATTCACGATGTGTCCTTAAAAAAATTATTTACTTGAAGTACCTGAGTTATAAAATATATCCTCCCAGTATAAAATGAATCACTTTGATAGAATAGTGGTACCTCAAACTCTGTCGAACTACGAATGCACTCAATGGTAGTAAATCACACTAGAGTTTTTCAAGAAAGAGGAGTATCTCTTTTCTTCAAAATTTCATGTATGTCTTCAAAATTTCATGTATGTGCCTAAGAAAAAAAATTAGATATTTATAGTCATCAAGGTGTTGCTTCATGAAGAGAAACAATGGTTCAGAAAGGTGCACCTCTTCAGAAACATGCAACTCTTCGAAAAAGATACAACTCTTTAGAAAACTCACAACCCATTAAAAAGGTCATAACAAGCCAAACAGAGAAGGTGTCTATTCAAATTGCATTCTTTCTTTTGGTATTTTTTTTTCAAGAAATACCTATTCATTTTTCATTCACACATCTTAAAAGTCTAACAATATTTATGTCATATAGTCAATATTTTTGTATATAAGTGTATGATTGAACTCATATTTAAATAAGCACCATTTATATATTATTATACATTTTATGCGAGGTTGATACATTTTGAATAACACTTTTCCCTCTTGATATAGCGATATATAATATTGTATAGTATTTTATAATATTATATGTTGAGCTATAAAGTATAAATATTTTTTAAAACTCTATGTAAACATTATTTAAAACATTGTTGAACTCAGCGAGCTTATTGGTCACAATACCTCATATTAGAGATCACTCGCCCATAGTTTTTATCTGCTAAAAAAAGAACATGAGTTGAGCACTGTCAACATAAATGGCCTGTGTTTGAGCTATTGGACAGATTCTGTGCCTTTGGCCATTTTTATTGTCACTTTGTATCTATTAGGTTTAGTTAGCCCAAATAGGATATACTCCTTATTCTTGTGTCTTTCTCTTAGCACTATACTAATTTTTTTGACAATTTCTTTTAAAAAAAGAATTTCTTCTTCATTGTATCTACTTCGATTTGTTATTGCTCATTTTATTCCAAAATTTCTACTCTAAATTTTCTTCTCTTCTTCTCTCCATCATAAGCCACAGTGGTTTAATTGTGCATGAGATTTAACCCATTATTTTTCATGATTTGCTAACTGACGACTAGGATGTCGGAAGCTTGAAGGTGGAGTACGATGATACCGTTGTATAAAAATAAGGGTGAAATTTAGGATTGCAATAATAATAGGGGCATCAAGTTATTGAGTCACACGATAAAGTTTTGGGAGAGGGTGGTAGAATTGAGGTTATGAAGTATTATCACTTTTCTAAAAATCAGTTTAGATTTATGCCAGGGCTCTCGACTACTAAAGCCATCCATCCCGTTAGGAGACTGAGGGAGCAGTACAGGAAAAGGAAAAAGAATTTGTACATAGTGTTTATCGACTTAGAGAAGGCCCATGATAAAGTTCCTAGGGAAGTTATTTGGAGGCTAGAGGCATACCTATGATGTATGTTAGGGAGATTAAGGATATGTATGATATAGCCAAGACTTAGGTCAGGACTAGGGGAGGGGACTTAGAGCACTTTCCCGTCTTAATGGAGCTATACAAAGGATCATCGCTTAGCCCATTTCTTTTTGCCTTAGTGATGGATGTTTTAACGTGACGAATTCAAGGTGAGCTACCTTACTATTTTCTTTTTGTAGATGATGTGGCCTTGATTGATAAGACACATAGTGGAGTTGATGCTAAATTAGAGGTTTGGAGGCAAACCCTTGAGTCTAAAAGGTTTAGGTTGAGTAGGTCTAAGACAGAATATTTGGGGTATAAGTTCAGTGAGGTGTCTCATGAGTCTGATATGGTGTTTAAGCTTGATACTCATTCTATCAATAAGAGAGAATTTCAAGTATCTAAGGTCTATGATTCATAAAAATGGAGAGATTGGCGAAGATGTCACTCATCGAATTGAGGTAGGGTAGAGGAAAAGGAGGATCGCCTCCAGAATCTTATGTGATAAGAAGGTACCTCCTAATCTTAAAGGTAAGTTCTACAGAGTGGTGGTTAGACCAGCTTTATTGTATGAGATGGAGTATTGGCCTATTAAGAAGGCCTACACCCAGAAGATGAATATGGCAGAGATGAGAATGCTTTGGTGAATGTGCGGGTATACTAGGAAAGATAAGATTAGAAATGAGGTTATTTGAAAAAAGGTAGGAGTGGCTTCGGTGTAAGCCAAGATAAGGGAAACGAGGTTGAGATAGTTCAATTATAAGATGAAGAGGGATACGGTGTAACACCCCGTACTTAATTACGTGCATTAGCCATTGTTATATGTGTTGGAGTATATGTATTGATCCTAAGTTAGGTATATATGAGTATTGATTATTTTGAGATGGTTTCAAGTGTATAGTTTGATTATATGTGTATAGGAATCGACCTTATTTATACCGGAATTTGCCCGTCAATGTTTCCATACGAAGGTTATTGAATAAGCTTTCCGACGATATAAATATTTTCAAAAACGGATAAGTTTCGGATATAAGCGAGCACGTTCGAAACTATAAAACGGTGGCCGGGATGTGAACAGTAAAATTGCAGGAAAATTTCCAGTTTTTGGGTCAACTTTGAACGATCATAACTCCCTCAATATAATGAACTGGGCAAGCTACCACATATCAAAAGAAAGATCGTTGAGTATTCTTTCTAATGAAATTGGTTTCATCCAAATCCAATATCTGAGTAAGGAGTTATACTCATTCTACTTCAGCCTCTCAAAACAGATTTTTGTAAACAGTAAATTAGCAGGAAAATACTGAGGCCTGCCAGTTTTTGGGTCAACTTTGAACGATCATAACTCCCTCAATATAATGAAATGGGAGAGATACCACATATAAAAAGAAAGATCTTTGAGTCTTCTTTCCAATGCAATTGGTTTCATCCAAATTCAACATCTGCGTAAGGAGTTATACGCGTTTTACTTCAGCCTCTCAAAACAGATTTTTAGGGTCAACTTCCAACGATCATAACTCCTTGTACAGGACGAACTGGGTGGCCTAATTTATATGAAATGAAATAAATTTGAATTATCTTTAAAATGATACCAATTTCACCCAAATCCGATATCGGAGCAAAGAGTTATGGTCTATCTACTTCAACTTGTCAAAACAGTCCACCGGAATATGTGTGTATATACATGTATATGAGTTCAAAAACTCATATTCATCATGAATTATAGGAAAGAACAAACCCTAGCCTAATTTTCAACTCTAATTATCTTGTGATTCAACCGTGGAAAGTGCAAATTGATTCCGTAGTTGTGTTCATCGTCTCAAGGGCTTCGAGAAGCACCCCTTATTTGTGCCAACAGGATTTCAAAACCCAAAGGGCCATTCTATGGTAAGGATGTAAATTATGTTGGTGTTATTTATATGGATATGTATATATATATATATATATATATATATATATATATATATATATATATATATATATATATATGCATGTGAGCATAAGAAGTATGTTATTTGATTGTTGTTGAAAGATGATTGGAAATGATGTTGGATCATTCTTGTGCATGGTTGGATTATGTTGAATTGTGAAGAGATGATGTGGTATTGATGATATGGTATTGAAATGATGATTATATATATATATATATATACACACATAAACCTATTGTTCAAGTTGGTTTTTGGAATGCTTTGCAAATATTGGTTGTATGGAATTATGGAAGAGAATTGTGGTGTTGGGTTGCTAATACTAGATGCCAAATATTTCATTGTAGATAAGTGATTTGTAAAGGCGGGAAGTTGTGTTGAATTGGTATCCGAATCTACAACGAGGTATGTAAAGCATACTCTAACGATGTTCCTTGGCATGAAAACACCAATGTTCCATCAAGTAAGATTTCGAGGTTATCCAAACACATGTATTGTTCTACATTACCAATGAAGTTGTTTCCATTCTATAAAGTGTCAAAATGTTTCATTGATATACCAAGAGGCTCCTATTTCATTGTTGTGATATTGATGATTCTGAAACATACTGTTGATGTACCAATGAGTCCTTATTACATTGTTATTGTATAGAAGGTCTATTACTTGATTCCTATTGATTTATCATTGTTCCAAAGGTACTATGTTGGCATGAACACTAATGTAATAATCTCAAAAGCTTTTGAACTAAGTTATTGAAAAAATCTGTTATGTGTTACTTGATATACGTGTGGGTGGTATCCCAGAGGCATAAGCCTAGCATGGGTCGATCCCAATTGATATGTACTGGGGGCAGCCTAATGGTCACAGTATGGTACAGTATTGATTATTGTTAGGTGGTTGGAGGTTCGGGAGGAGGAGGTAATGGCGAATAATAATTGTAAAGAATGAAATGAACGAATGTATACCGTTCCACAAATGTGTTTGTATTCAAGAACCCAATTCAGATTAATAATAATGTACATGATCCTAAAAGTGTTTATGAAGTGTGGTTCACTTCTATTATGATTTATTCACATGTGTATGATTTTCTTGATCCCCCATATCACATATGATTATTTACAGCTTTACATACTCAGTACATATTTCGTACTGACGTCCCTCACGGGGGACCTGCATTTCATGCTGCAGGATCAGGTACTTCAGCTCATTCACAGCATAGATAGGAGCCAGGTTATACAGCTGTTGTTGGTGAGCTCCAGTTTGCTTCGGAGCTTTCTGAGTCGGTTTCTTATATTTTGTTATTGTACAGGAGTCATGTGTGGGCGGGGGTTGGTCCCGACCCTAGTTATGTCATGTATATCCTAGAGGCTTTGTAGACATAAAGAAGGGTAAAGTCATGGAAGTTTATATAGTGATGTTATATTCGTATATGGGGTGGCCCCGACGGCCAAGTATTATATATATGTATATATATTTGTCCGTGTTGTGCTGATACAGGTAATTAGACCCTTTTATATGCAGCGAAGTGCTACCCAAATTTTTGGTGACATGTAAGTGAAAGTACAGGTATTTGAACAGGTTCTCCCGGGCCTTCCCGACTTCGGGTGCCAGTCCGGCCCGATGGGATTTTGGGCCGTGACACACGGATGCCCCAGTATGGAAGTGTGACAGATTGGCTAGAGATGGTTTCAAGCGAGGTAAATATAGACCAAAGAAATATTGGATGGAGGTAATTAGATTTGACATGGAGCAGCTCCAACTTATCGAGGACATGACCTTAGATAGGAAGTTGCGGAGGGGGCGGATTAGGGTAGAAGTTTAGTATGAGTTTAGGTTGATGTTTCTTTTGCTATATTACTTGGTGTATCCTGCTTATGGTATTATCGAATATTGTTTATTTCTATTATATCTTATTCTTTTACTATTCCTTGACTAGATTATTTTATTGTGAGTCGGGGGTCTATAAAAAATAACCTCTCAATCTCACATCTAAGGTAGTGGTATGGACTACGTACACTTACCCTCCCCAGACCCTACTTGGTGAAAATATACTGGGTATGTGGTTGTTGTTATTGGTAAGTAATGTGTCATGGTTTCATGATACTTTCGATGCTTAAAATCAGAAAATATACATGTACTTACATTTGTTTTGGTAGATATGATGTGTTTTTATGCCTATTTTGCAGGGGACTAGGTTTTGGAGTTTAACATAGGAAAAGGAGGACAAGATCGCAGAAAAAAGGCCAACTATGATGCTACCGACGTGGCATAGGTAGCACCTACATAACATAGGTAGCTTGGTATATCTCAGAGAGAAAACATCAGAGACTCAGAAGTTGAAATTTTTGCCTGTCAAATATGAGGGGTAATCTATGACCCATAGGTACCATCTATGATGCCGTAGGTACTATTATAGGTAGCAAAAACTGAATACTAGAGAATCTTCTAAGATTGGGAATTCCTAGTTCCTACGGGGGGCACCTACGTGGCGTAGGTGCCACCTACGATCCATATGTGGTGCCGTAAGTGGCTGCTGACCCAACTTTCTTAGTTGGATTTGGCTTTGATTTTTAGAGTTTTTATGTAATCTATAAATACTCTTTTGATGCTTTTAGTTAGTTTATGCACTTTTACTCACTCATACTATTCACAATCATATATTTGATTCTAAGATTTATTTTTGATCTCTTTGTTCTTGATTTTTGGTTGATTAATTGATTTGAGACTTGGGGTTTTATTCTTTATTACTGTGAGATTACTTTTATTTCTTTTTTGAATTTCATGGATTGTTCTAAATCCCTTAGTTAGGGTTGTGGCAACCCTGGCAGAATAATGAAGTAGAAGAAGTGTGAGGTTCTCCTAGATCATTGTTTATACTTGCATTGTGATCTTCTTCAGTTTAATTATTTTCTTAGCGGTGGCCAACACTAAGAGTCCGCCTGTATTTGAGATCATCTTCACAAAAGAGATTCATATTGGGAAAAGAAGATTACAAAAGTGATTCGAGGCTATCAAACCCCGTCTAATAACTTGAGACCCACAAGGTGATAGTTAAACTGGGATTAAAGACAAGAGTTAGTAAGGCTACGTCCTAAGACTCACAAGGTTAAGGGTGAGATTTATCAACGCGTTCACAAGACAATTGGTAATACCTAACTTGTCAGATTTTGCATGTGTGGCAGTGAGATAGTTGGATTGAGCATGAGAAACCTATGAAGTTAGGCAGCCAGGGGAAACACACTCCTAGTGTTCGTCTCATATTTTTTACAACCAAAAGCATTCACGACTTGTTACTTTTTACTAGTTACTACAAATTTCCTCTATTTACTTTCTTGCTCTTTCAGCTACTTCAATAAGTTTAAGAGTCAGATTTGACCTTTTCACTGTGGGATCAACCCCAACCTAGTTGGGTTACTATAATTTGAAAGTGACCGCATTACATTTTCTTGGAGGGTATAGTTTGAGCGACATCAAAATTTCGGTACCATTACGGGAAAGTACGATTATGGATTAATTGATTGGAGTTATTAAAGTGTTTGGCTTTTACTTTTCTGCTCTTCTCGGGATATACGCCGGTGTATGCTAGTACTAGGAGTCAAGGCAATCTCTTGATCCTATTTGATCCATATCCAAAAAAATTCTTTAGCAGAATCATAGGATGTCACAGTATAATCGTGAAGCTCATCATGAGTTTCCTTAAGATAATCCACATGACTTGCCTCCCCCACCTTCTTAGGAGACAGTAGAGCAAACCACTCTGCAGTTACTAGTAGAAGAACAATAAATGAGGGATAATAAGACCACCCAACATGTAGCTCAAGAGGCAGAGAGCGAGACAGAGGTAAGAAGATGATCGCCGAGCAACACTCAATAGAGGTAGAAGAGATATAGCTTCATTACCCCCAGCTTTTCAGTATTTGTTAGCTTATAAAGATCCAGATGAAGATGTGGGGGTATGTAGAGCCTATTGAGACAGGAACCATCATTCCTCATGAGTTTTCCCAAGGGGGTAAGGTTCGACATTACTAGTGCTATGATTCAGTTGTTGAATCTGAAAGGTTTGTTTGTTGGCGTGCAGACTGATGATGCAAATATGCACCTCATCTATTTTATTGGAATTTTCACTTCATAAAATATACTTGGGTAGATAAGGAAGCGTTAAGACTCAGTTTATTCCCATTCTCTCTAACTGGTGAAACGATATTATAGTTAGGGGAACTACCTTGTAGGTCCATTTCTACTTAGAAAAAGGTTCGAAAGTAATTTTTTAGACTGTTTCTTCCCTCTTTCTAGAATACTATTATTGAAAGATGAGCTCTATGACTTCAAGCAACTATATTCTTAACCAATGCGTGAGGCATGGTTTCAGTTTAAGAAAAAGTTGATGATGGTGCCTAATCATAGGATTTTAGGGAGAAGTTTGTTCGATATTTTCTATCCTTCCTTGAATACCCATTCCAAGGCTATGATAGATACTATTACTGGTGAAATTTTCATGAACCTACATTGAGAAGAAACATCAGATATCTTAGATCAGATCTATCTCACTAATTGAGGGTGGCATACTAGGGAAGAGAGGTGCTGAAACTTATGCCATTGGGGATTCTAGTGTGTCTAGACTTACTAATGATTCAGTGGTTCAGGAGGTTGCACAACTGAGGATAGAGATTAGGTTACACGTGAAACAATTTGCAATAATGAATTCTGACAAGGTTAATGCTGTGGGTTCATAGGTTAAGGCCTTTAAGTCATATGATTCTGATGCCGATGATAAAGAGAAGTACCTAGATAGAGAGTTGGTGGGTTTTCAAACTAAAAGCCAATCATCTGCTCAAGATAATTGGAACTCGAGGTAAGAGAACTAAGGTCGGAAGTACTATAGGTATAGATATAGGGATTTGAGAAGAGAAATAGATGATGACTGGAGATGTAAGGATGACAAGAAGAAAAGTGGTGTTTATGTTCTTGAGTAGCAATTTGGCCAAATGTTGGCCACAATGAATCAACATCAACCGGTCACTCTTTTGAGAAACACTGTGCAAAATCCAAAGAACGATAATCACTATCTATCCATCACCACTCAACGTGGTAAGGCTAATATTGATCCCCATATTCTTGTGGTTGATGAGCCAAGAAATAATATGGTTGATATAGATGATACACCAGAAGTAGAATCTGAAAAATAGGTGACTAGTGGTGAGTTATCATAAAAAATCAATGGGTGTTGATAAACGTGTTGAGAAGGATAAGGTAAAGGGAAAGGTAGTTAAACCTGTACTGAAAATTATTCCACGACTTTCCCTACCTTTTCCTTAGAGGTTGAAGTAGCTAAAAGAAGAAGAGAAGTATAAAAATTTTATTGCTATGCTGAAAGAGTTAAGTTTGAATATCCCTCTTCTTAAAGCTCTTGAGCAAATACCTGGTTAATAAAAATTTATGAAGGATTGGATGACGAAGAAGAGAGTTGTCAGTTATGAGGACATTGGTGGGTTGCATCATTATAGTGGGATTATATCACGATCTCTGGCACAAAAGAAAGGTTCTTCTGGAGCTTTCACGATTCCTTGTACCATTGGGACATCTAGATTTGCTAGAGCTCTGTGTGACTTAGGTGCCAACATTAACTTGATACTGCTGACAGTGTTCAAACAATTATTCTTGAGATCTCACAAACCAATGGCGATGCGGTAATTTATGTCAGATAATACAGTGAAAAAACCTATAGGCATATCGTTTGATGTCTTGGTCAAGGTGGAGAACTTTATCTTTCTAACTGAATTTGTTGTCTTGGATTGTGAAGTTGACATTGAGATGTCCATAATCTTAGGGAGACTATTTCTAGCAATGGGTAGAGCATTGATGGACATAGAGAAAGGGGAGATTAAGTTTAAGCTGAATAATGAGGAGGTCACATTCAATATTCATAGAACAATAATGCAACCAACGAACACGAGGATGGTCTCAGTAATGAATAGTATTGATGACTTTGGAGGCCACTTCTATGGCTACCTTAATGAAGTCTGAGTAATCAAGGTACCCGCGTCGTGCTGCGACGTTAAATCAAGTGTTGCTTGAGAGGCAATCCAAGGTATGTTGTTATTTTTGTATTTATGTTAATTCGTGTTAGTGTGATTGATGTCAGATCTACGCACCTAAGGTGCCACAGGTATGTTCCTAACTCTTTTATTTTGTAGAGGCCTAACGCTTTGGGGACAATGCATGTCTATTTGATGGGGGTAGGCTACTTGTGGGTTTAGATATCCTCTTAGGGTTTTTGTTGCCATGTTTCTTTTCCCCGGAATTTGTTCTTAGTAGAGCCGACATGTTTAGGACGTATTATGTTTTTTTTCGTGTTGTTTTGTGTTATTTTTGTTTAACTAGGAGGAAAATAAACACCTTAGGGCAGTTGATATGATATCCTTCTAAAAATTTATTTTTGAACTGTGTGATGTGTATATATATGTGACCATTGCGAATCTCGTTATGACATTATGATTAGGGACATAATATCATTGGTAACATTTGCATAAACTGAATAGGTAGTAGTTTATGATATAACTCTATGCCATGTATGTGTATGATGCTTACTTAGTTCCCATTGTGTGTTGAATCCAAAACTTGCCTGATTAGTATTGCCTAGGTTGTAGGTTAGTCGGTTAGGAAAGGATTATAGGTCGTTCTTGAATTAGTCCACTGTTAGCCTAAATAACCTTCCAAATGCGAATATGTATCCCTTGATTCCTATTTTGAGCCTATATAGACTATTTTTGTTATTTTCACTGTTAACTTTCCCATTTTAGTTACAATAAACTTATTTTGGCCCTGGTTCTTCTTGGACATTGTGCACTTCAACTTAGGAAAACCGCCTAAGTTGAGGGTGGCTATCATAAGGGTACGTAATTATAAACAGGTATGAAGAAGAGCGTAAATAAGAGAAAAGAAAGTAGGGTTGGGTGTGGTAAAAAGAAAAAAATGGAATAGAAAATCAAAAAGAGAAAGAAAATAATAATAATAAAAAAAAGAATATAAGAAACCTCACCCAAACTGAATGAGCAATACAAGTATAAAAGGAGAGAAATAAGGGCAGAATAAAAAGAGTAATTGATAGGTGGACCCCTAATGTAATTGTAGTGCCAAGAGGCTTAGTCACTAAATTCCCAAATGTACCATATAATCCCCCAAGCCTGCGTTACAAGCCAAGTAAAGCCCTATAGTGATCCTAGCTTGAATGTCTAAAATATAAGGTAACAAAAATAAGGGAAAGATTATAGTATTCTGTGCACATTGATGAAACTTCTTTATGAGTGTGATTGTCTTGCTATCGTCCCAGCATTAACATGCATTGTTTTACTAAGAGAGTGGGACCTCTTTGGTTGTGAGGGTGCATGGGTTGTGTTGTGGACTGCTTATCTGTCGGGTAGTATGATTTGTACATATTCTTGATTATGTGTTACTGATGTAATGTCATATCTTGATTCCCTTATGTCACGTTGTTGTGCTACATAGATCCACACAGTGGGTTTTGAAAAGTTAAAATTGGAAGGGGTGATGTTTTTTAGCTGAATTTGAGATTGACTGTCATAGGTATTTTAGGTCTCTTTGTTAAGCATCGTTGTTGTGTTTTGTTGGGTTTTTGTTGCCCGAGGACATGTAAACATTCTAAGTGAGGATGTTGATGTTCCATGATTACATGACACTTTTGATGCTTAAAACTGAAAAATATGCAAGTACTTAGGTTTGTTTGATTGGTATGATGTGTTTCTGTGTCTGTTTTTGCAGGAAACTAGGTTTTGGAGATTAACACAAGGAAAAAGAGTCAATATTGTAGAAAAAGCATACCTATGATGCTACCTACCTGGCATAGATAGCACATATGTGGCTTGGGTAGCTTGTTATGTCTCAAAGGATAAACATCAGAGAATCAGAAATTAAAAATTTTGCCTGTCACCTATGAGGGGTCACCTACAACCAAGGTACCACCTATGGCGCCATAGGTACCATAATTGGTAACAAAAACTGAAGATTAGAGAAGCTGCCAAAATTGGGAATTCCTGGTACCTACGAGGGGCACCTATGTGGCGTAGGTGCCACCTACGACCCATTTTTAACGCCGTTAGTGGCCGCTGACCCAACTTTCCTGATTCACTTTGGTTTGGATTTTAGGATTTTTATGTAATCTATAAATGCTCTTTTGATGTTTTTAGTTAGTTTATGCTTTTTGATGCACTCATATTATTCACAAATATATATTTGATTCTAAGATTTACTTTTGATCTTAGAATCTCTTTGTTCTTTGTTTTTGGTTGATTAATTGATTTGAGACTTGGGGTTTTATTCTTCATTATTGTGGGATTACTTATATGCTTTATTTATTGAATTTCATAGATTGTTTTGAAATTATGAACGGCTAAATCCCTTAGCTAGGGTTGTGAGAACCCTGACAGAATAACGAAACAGGGAAAGTGTGAGGTTCTGCTAGCTAGATCATTGTTTACACTTGCATTCTGATCTTCTTCAGTTTAATTATTTTCTTAGAAGTAACCAACATTTAGAACCCACCTATATTTGAGATCGTCTTCATAAAAGAGATTGAGATTAGAAAAAGAAGATTACAACAGTGATTCGAGGCTATCAACCCTCGTCTAATAACTTGAGACCCATAAGGTGATAGTTAAACTAGGATCAAAGACAAGGGTTAGTAAGGCGACGCCCTGAGACTCACAGGGTAAAGGGTGAGAATTATCAATGCGTTCATAAGACAGTTGGTAATACCTAACTTGTTTGATTCTGCATATGTGGCCGTGAGATAGTTGGATGAGCACGAGAAACCGACAGAGTTAAGAAGCCAGGGGGAACACAGTCCTAGTATTCGTCTCAGATTGTTTACAACCAAAGACATTCATGACTTGTTACCACAAATTTCCCCCATTTACTTTCTTGCATTTTTGTAGTAGCAAGTTTGAGAGACATATTCGGCCTATTCCTTGTGGGATCGACCGCAATCATATTGGGTTACTATAATTTGACAGCGACCACATTGTATCTTTTTGAAGGGTATAGTATGGGTGATATTACTAATATACAAATTTTAAAAGACATTTTTAGAAAGTTGCAAAGATCTTAGCTTCTCCATCCTACATTTTAATTTCGCAAGCGAAAACTGATTATTGGAAGAATACCACTAAAACGTAGAGAAGCAAGAAGTTTAAGTTCTTTTCAATTGTGAAACTACAACTAAACTTATTTAATAAGGTTGTTTTTCTGCTCTTCTTGTTACTCGTCTCTTTTTTTAATAATTAAATATAATTTTTACAGTATTTCTTATTTTTTCACGTAATATGATGGAGATAGTTAAGGATGAACTGATTTTATTTTCCCTTTTCAATTTCTTCCTCAGTATTTTGAGGAATAAAGGCTGTATAAAATATATATAGAAGCTTTATAATTGTTGTATATAATAGGTATCTGGATGTGATTTTGTAGAAATTAAATATAAATTGTATAATTGTTGTGTATCTGAATAATTGTTGCAGCTAAAAATTGTATATGATGTGTATAGAAATTGTATAATTGCTATATAGAATATGTATCTATATATGATGTATATAAAAATTGTATTAGTATTGTATAGATACATATCTGTATAGGATGTGTGTAGAAACTATTTAATTATTATATAAATTGGAATTAAAGAAGTGTCAAAAAGTACATTTGCTATCAAATAGGCACCAATACATGCCTTTTTATTGTTGACTGTCTTTGAATACTCTCTTTTGTATTTAAAAAGTAAATAAAAGAGAGATCAATAATTATAATATTAAAAATTTGTATCTGATTGTTAAAAAAAGCAAAAAAAAACAACAACAACATATTCTGTTAGAAAAAAATAAGAAAGACTTCAATAATCATATTTGATTATAGAAAAAACAATAGTTAAAAGACTAGAAAAAATTACTGTAAAATAAAACACTGAAAAAACAAAAAAATAAAAATTCGCAAACAATAAAATGACCAACAGAAAATAAATAAATAAGGGCATTTAAAAAACGAAAAAGGCTCAAAAATATCCCTGAACTATCCGAAATAGCTCAAAAATGCCTTTCGTTAGATTTTTGGCTCAAAAATACCCCTCGTTAAATATTTGGCTCAAAAATACCGCTCCCAATAACGGAATTCGGAAAAGGATCAAAAATACCCCTGAACTATCTGAAATGGGTCAAAAATACCCCTCTATTAAATATTTGGCTCAAAAATATCCCTCCCTTAATGAAATTAAATTATTTTGATTATTTTGTTAATTTATATAAAGTTCATCATTTAATTTATATTTCGTTAATTTCTTTAAGTGAAAATTCATATTTTTGTTAATTTATATTTCATTAATTTATTTAAAGATTAAAAAAATGTAAAGTGAAAATATCTTTTTAGAATAAATGTATGTTTATCAAATTCAACCAATTTATATTATAATTCAAATACTTTTTTTCATTATCTTATTTTTAAAATTAAAAAAATACTTCTATGTAAAAAAAATCAAAGTATTAGGGTTAAAAAGTTAAGTTAGGGTTTAATTCAATCAAAATAATTTAATTTCGTTAAGGAGAGGGGTATTTTTGAGTCAAATATTTAACAGAGGGGTATTTCATGAAATTAAATTATTTCGATTATTTCATTAATTTATATAAAGTTCATCATTTAATTTATATTTCGGTAATTTCTTTAAGTGAAAATTTATATTTCGTTAATTTCGTTAATTTCTTTAAAGATTAAAAAGATGTAAAGTGAAGATACTTTTTTAGAATAAATGTATGTTTATTTTCCAAATCATATTCAACCAATTTATATTATAATTCAAATACTTTTTTTCATTATCTTATTTTTAAAATTAAAAAAATACTTTTATGTAAAAAAATTAAAGTATTAGGGTTAAAAAGTTAAAGTTAGGGCTTAATTCAATCGAAATAATTTAATTTCGTTAAGGGGAGAGGTATTTTTGAACCAAATATTTAACAGCGGGGTATTTAACGAAATTAAATTATTTCGATTATTTCGTTAATTTATATAAAGTTCATCATTTTATTTTTATTTCGTTAATTTCTTTAAGTGAAAATTTATATTTCATTAATTTCATTAATTTATATTTCGTTAATTTCTTTGAAGATTAAAATGATGTAAAGTGAAAATACCCTTTTAGAATAAATGTATGTTTATTTTTCAAATCAAATTCAACCAATTTATATTATAATTCAAATACTTTTTTTCATTATCTTATTTTTAAAATTAAAAAAATACTTTTATGTAAAAAAATTAAAGTATTAGGGTTAAAAAGTTAAAGTTAGGGTTTAATTTAATCGAAATAATTTGATTTCGTTAAGGAGAGGGGTATTTTTGACCCATTTCATATAGTTCAGGGGTATTTTTGATCCTTTTCCGAATTCCGTTAGAGGAAGGGGTATTTTTGAACCAAATATTTAACGGAGGAATATTTTTGAGCCAAAAATCTAATGAAAAACCTTTTTAAACTATTTTAGATAGTTCAGAGATATCTTTGAGTCTTTTTCATTTAAAAAAAGCAACAAAAAAAAGCTGTAAAAAAGTGAGAAGTCAATAAAAGTAGCTACAAAATGGTATTTAACTTTTTAGGTGTATCCGACATTACACCCGCTACTAGTTTTGTTGATTTCAGCGTATATTCAAGATACTCCTACAAAATCTCACTTGTGTGCAGCTTATCCGGGCTATTATGGAATCTTTTTTTTATGACATGGTCTTTATTTGGTCATTATGTGCTTTTCTTTGATTTTTGGGGTTGGATCTTGATCGACTTTCGAATTCAAAGGATGTTTTTGTTTAATACTTATTTTTGCAGTTTCTTAAGTTGTTAGATTAGACGATTTTTAAACAATTACTGAGATCGTTTTCTACCTTTTTATAAGTGTTAGTTAATATTTTCAAAATTATTGATTCTTCTATCGAAGAATGGGGTAGGTGCCACTAACGTCCACTTGGGGCGTGACAAGATTACTCTACTTCTTGGGCCGTGACAAGATTACTCTACTTCTCTCTCCTGTTTAGATGATCTCCATGTTCATGATGCAAAAGCAAGATATTTTATTACCTTTGCTCGAGTGCAATCAATTGACGATAAATTCATGGATAACAAAATATACCTTCCTTGGTATTGACTGATTCTTAAGGTCAACTCCTTGCTAGAGAATTTGACAATACTTCCTAATGAGGTATGTATGTTTTTGATTGATTTAATACTTTAAGATACTTTTATTTTTTTTCCGTCATTTATTCTTTTTCTTGTGTTTGTTCCATTTAGTTAGAGGGATGTTTGATAGAGTTTCCGTTCTTCATGTCATTGTCTTACAATCATAATAAGAAAATAATTATAGACTCCTACATAACTTCTGAATTAATAAACGACCTTATATACCAATATAAATTTATTTCTGAATAGCATTTAAGTACTTTCTTGTCTATTGTTGATTATAATTGTACTTGTGTTTCTCAATTTTGGTACTAAACTTTGTATCCAGAAATTTTAGCACTAATTCTATGTTGCAAAGCTTTTGCCACTTAATTAATTATATCCTGTTTTGTAATTCCTATGTATCCTTAGGATCACTTTCAAAATTATTGTTGTGATGACAAGGACGTGCTGGGAGATAACTACGAAAATATATTCAAAAGTTCCTTGCAGAATTTTAAAACATTAAAGGTTATTATCAGAGCAGTGTATACATAGATGACACAACAGAGCTGACTGATTTGATGAAGTCTTTGCTTGAGCATGCAAAAAATCTGGAGAAACTAGTTATAGCGCCAGAGAGCAGCATTATCTCAAAAAGTATAGAGAATTTGTTATCTCTTATAAGAGGTTCATTTAATAATGTAGTTTCCATAGTATAGAGAATTTGTTAGCTCTTCTAAGAGTTTCATTTAATAATGTAGTTGTTTCCATAGTATAGAGAATTTGTTAGCTCTTCTAAGAGTTTTATTTAATAATGTAGTTGTTTCCTTAGAATCGGTCTCTGGTGATGATTTTCATCGATAGTAGAATTTGTTTTTATTGATCCCATTTGTTCCCCAGAATATTTAGTTCAATTATTTTGAAACTCCGGTACATTTATTTGATAGCTTTTATATATGTGGTTAATGTAAAGAAGCCGAGGATCTTTTAGAAACAACCTCTATCTCGGCGAGGTAGAGTTCAGATATGCGTACTCTCTATCCTCTTCAACCACCAATTTATGGAATTTCATTAAATATGTAAAAAATTATTCAACCACTCGATTGTTTAAGATATTCGCAACCTGAAAAGGGTTGCTATAACTATATAATTTTGTAAAATATTTTGCATTATCAATAAAGTAAATCATATTTGATGTTCTTTCCTTCAATCAAAGAATTATGATTATTATGGTTGGACTCGGACATACATGGAAACAGAAGTTCTTGTCACAGTTCGGTATTCAATATAATCTATATGTGGGATTGGTGTTGTGACACCTCGAAATTTTTTTAAATTAACACCTTGAAAAAAGTATAACTTTGGTCTATAAAGAGAATTGTGGTACATTAGCAAATGGTGTAGAATATATATGTAATGTATTTGTATGTTGCTGCTGGCAAGAGAAGAATTTTTGAGTATTATTATATGTGTTTAAGTTGCCAAGTTGTGGGGCCCTTTGACCTTTCCTACAATTTTTTTAAAGTGAACGTAAGGAAAAAATATATATTCTTACCATTTAGAAATTCTTCCATAATGTGAAACCATTAAAATGGGGTCCTTTGATTTGAGGTATAAAAAATCTAAGGGATAAGTTATCTCGGAATAAAATAAAAGATCACTTAATTTTTTGTTTGATTGGAGGGATTAATCCAACCCGGGATAACTTATCCCACCATTTTTTCCTTAGTGATGGGATAACTTATCCCATATATATGGTGAGATAAGTTATCCCGGGATAACAATTTCCCAACCAAACGAGTTCGCCTCTTCTCCTTATTCAGTTAATCGACAAGAAAATTCAGAGGATTGTAAAACATACAAGAATTTCTTCAAATAAAGTCGTCCCACGGTCCTTAGTTGCTAGAAAACTACTAGTTTTATCCTAAAATCCTCAAGAACTCAAATTGGGGATTAATTTCAAATGGGTAATCTCTTCACTTCATACTTGAATTTAATCATAGAATATATGTTGGGGTATAGTATAAGTTGTTAATTGTCGTTTTATTTGAATCTTTGCACTACTTCTTGAAATAGGTTTTGCAACTAGGATTCTTGAAAGAGATGAAATTTTGATATAAGTGGAGTTTTAAGAGTTCCTACCAATTCAGAAGATTTGATATTAAGTTGTTTAAGTTGAAAAAGTTAAAGAATTTATTTCGGATTATTGTTAAGAAATTCGATAAATTTCGTACATAAGTGAAGATTATCGGAATAAATTATTAAATTTACCTACAGATTATTGATGGATGTATATCTTATCATTGGAGTTAGTGGATTGTGTATCGGATAGAAGGAACTAGTGCTTGGAAATATAAATGCTACACTTTCGCGGGTTAACTTGTTCCAGGCTCGGAATACTATCGTAGATAGTTAAGTACTAAGGTATGTAAAGCTAAATCTTTCCTCGACACTAAGGCACCACCCTACGTCATGTGCTCCTTTTTGACAATGTTAATATAATTCTCATAAAATACGAGGATAAAATCTTTATATTGTCTTACATATCATTCTCCCGTTCTACCATCAAGCTTATAAGCATCCATCTTACTCTCTTTATGTCAGATCTTCACAATATTTCATATTATCGTAAGACTCTTTACTTAGATGTTCTTAGGCCACATGTTACATATATCACAACTTATGAATAAAAGTAAATAACAATATCATAATGGTACTTGTATATATTAGCTAAATGATCATTACCGTTATTCACATGTCATATGCCTTTAAGGCATTATTCGATAAACTTTAACAACGAGAGGGTACGTATGTTTTCTTGGCATATCAACTCGACGTGATTCTGTGCACAAGATTGAGACTAGACCACTACAATGAGCCCAACATTAGGGCGTACCCGCCTTTGTGGCATCATTTGTATTTGGAGTTAGTTGAAATGTCATGCATTGGTTTTACATAACTCGAGTCAATATATGACTTATATAACCTCTAGGCAGACCCTCATAGTGAGCCCTTAAGGAGGAAGGGTACCTTGTATCAGACTGTTTACAGTTTGATCAACATACACTTTATACTTGCCTCAGATTGCCTTCAGTAGGATATCTTGTGATCATTTGTATTACATATAGGTTAAATACATCACCTAGAAAAATTATACACTCTATTATAATAAATACTTTCATGGAAATTATATGATGAACTAATGAAGTTGGTGTATGGGTTATAATTTCATGCCGTATTTATGTTACTTTTTTACTCATACTTCTTTCATTTTGGTATTTGATTCATATAAGCTTCTGCACTTGTCCAACTGTTATTCTGTATGCTTTTGCACCAGTGCATGTTGTTTATATACTAACGCCTTGGGGGCACTACATTTTATTGATGTAGTCTCAGATCCCCAGGATAGTAGATGTCTACGTTAGGCCCTATTACTGTTTTCAGCCGATATTTTGGTGAGCTTTATCTCTCTCTAGAGCCAGTCTATGTCTAGTATTTTTTATTATCTGTACATGTGTTTAGTTGGGTATGTCGGGCCCTATGACAGCTAGTCATTCGTAGTATAGCGTGTTAAACTGAGTAGAGGCTTCATGGACATCATGTAGTGTTGTATTGTACAGTTTTTATTCGTATAAATCCATCGTGTATATAAACAACTCATATTAGATGTCCTGCTTGTTATTATCCTATAATCTCGTATATGTCATAGAGTACTTGTAAAATAAGTGTATATGGTTCTTATTTTTCATTATCATTTTGGGGTGTGATAGGGGTACCACAAGAAATATTCTTCCTAATAGTACATTCTTTCATCACTTAAATATTTATGTGACATCAGCCTATGTTTTAACAATTTAAAATTTCATCAATAGTTTAAATGATTATGATAATATCAATAAAGTTATATGATAATACTATAAGTTCCGGCTGATCATGTCAAATGATAAAAGAAAACATTTTCAAATGTTGATCACGAGTTTTCATAGTTCGAATCTCGAAAAACAAAAGTACCACATAATTGGGAATGAAGGGAATACTGCAAATTGGGAAAGAAGAGATAGAGACATACATTAACCATACAATCAACATAGAGCAACTTGAACAACATGGCTCTACATTCGCACCCATATTCGGCTTCTCAAAGTAATGCCTCACTAGTGGCTTATCACCAGACAGTAAAAACACCATCGTGTTTGCATAACCTGAATTAAAGCTCATGATAAAATAATCATCATAATAACTAGCCTCCCAATTCATTTATGACATTTAGTTCATTTGACATTAGAAAATTTATGATCTAATTCAAAATCAAAGGACCTATTGATTACAAATGGAGAATTCCCCTAAGCATTAGAAGTTACGTTAATTTGATATCGTGCAAGAACTTCAGTCAAGTAATAAAGAATACACATGTTATTTAGAAAAGATTCATATAAACTACGAAAAGGGTCAAAATTCTCTTAAAGTATTATAAATGGTTCATAAATACCCTCCTTTCACCTATTGGATCAAAAATATCCCCATCCACCTATTAAGATCAAAATTGCCCTCAAGGATAAATTTAGCTCTAAAATTTAACAGAATATGATGTGGCATAAATAAGATTTTTAATTAAATGTGTGATACTATTCTTATTCGTCAACTTATAATTTAGACCCAAATTAATTCACCATACTACCTATTAACCCATACCCATTTAAAAGATCCAATTCTTCTTCATTTTAATTGAACTTATATTTATGACATCCTTGTAGTACCTCTAACCATCTATATTAATTTGTTTAAAGATATGACACTTGATTCTAATTCAACTACAAAAGTTAGCTCAAGGGGGAAGGATTGTCCAAGTTCATATAAGCAGACTGTTAGTCTATTTCCCAACCAATGTGGGACTTTTATCCCAATATAACCCTCTTCACACCATGGCCTAACTCAAGCATGGATCGTAAGAAAAAAGTGAGATGGACCTAGCTTTGATACTATGTAAAGATATGACACTTGGACCAAACTCAACCATAAAAGTTAGCTCATGAGGAGAGGATTGCTTTAGTCCATATAAACAGACCACCAATCCATTCCCCAACAAATGCGGGTCTTTTAGCCTACTATAAAAATTTATGAGTTACAGCCTTTTCTTGATTGAATGATAATGAAATGCTAATATAACATATATACCATATGCTTCATGAACTATCTAAACTATCTTGAATGACACTTTTTACTCCAGGGGAACTTGGAGAGCCTGTTGTGTCTAAATATGATCTTAACCAACGTAGCATTCCACTACTTCAATTGGTTTAACTCTGGACATTGTACAATGGAGAAAATGCTTGACCTCAAAGTTGATTAAACTAACTATCAATCTTGAAAGATGGATCATTTCTCTCTTATCTTGTAACCAAAATAATAGTCATAACAAATATAGGTTGGAACTTGGAGGGAGATGAACAAATATTGGGTCTTTTTAATTGTTATGGTTTAATGAATAGTATTGATAATGAATTTGGGTCTAAATTACATGTGGATCAATTAAAATAATGCCACTCATTTAATCAAAAAATTTATTTATGCCATATTAGATTCTGTTACAAGGAAAGACAATTTTAGGCTTAAATTTAACCTTGAGGGAATTTATTATCCAAATAGGTAGATGGAGGGATATTTTTGATCCAATAGGTGGAAGGAAGAAATTTCTTAGCCATTTATAATACATTAAGAACATTTTTGATCCTTTTTTC
Organism: Capsicum baccatum var. pendulum; assembly: GCA_030864225.1. Lineage (NCBI taxonomy): Eukaryota > Viridiplantae > Streptophyta > Magnoliopsida > Solanales > Solanaceae > Capsicum > Capsicum baccatum. Next base: position 27,933,253 of record CM061551.1, on the reverse strand, counting down.
ATTAAAAAACTATACATAATAATTAGAGTTTTTATCAAAATCAACCATAGGCCAGATTTTTCAACACCTTATCTAAATGCTCAAAGTTACACTGAAGGCCTTAGGGCTCAAATCAACCATGTTACTAACCCAAAATCTATATTTTGGAGTTGCTGGAATAGATAAAATTATCACAGGACGCTCGAATCTTCGACTGTTGACCAAAGTCAACTCTTTCATCTTAAGTATCATCCAAAAGGAGAATCATATATAAAATCTAACCAAATGCTTTGAGAACCGTTCAACCCACTCCCCCAACTTGAAAATAGCATAAGATAACTATCGATAGGAGTAAACTAGTCAAAATTCGAAAAAAAAGTTGAAAATCTTTATAAGGGTTGTTAATATGGTATATGAGTACTTATGATTTTTTTAACTTATTACATTTGATTTGAAGTATGCTTTATGGTATCTCACGCCAACCATGATTTATTAGCTTTTGATATTTAGAATGACTTACAATTATGAGCCATCATGCTTAACTATGCACCTGCGAAGGGAGTATAATATTTAATTGAGAAGGCATAAGCCCAATGCTGAAAACTTCATATGCTAACGTAATTTAAAAATTGTACCATTGGTTCATATGACTTATGCGTTCCTAGTAAGTACTGATTATGGATCCATATGACATGTATATATGTATGTATGTCTTATACTTTGTAAGATATATGACGACTTAGCTTCTCTCTGTTATATGTATATTCATGTTTCATTTGTCATTTTACATACACTGCTATTCTATATGTACTTACATCCTCTTTTTTATAGGCCTACATCTTTTAGATGATATAGACTGATGAGTGGCAAATTGACTACTCATTGATACCCAAATTTGTGCACATTACTAAGATTAAATTGTATAAATAAGGCTAATTCTCTATTGGAATTTGTTAATTTCCAGTTTTTGTGATCTTGCAGGTCCTATGATGAAAATGAGTTGAGATAGATTAAGCTGAAAGGAATGGAAAATAGACAAAAAGGAGCAAAAACTAGAGATTAGGCAGATCAGAAAGCCCTCAGTTACCATAATCGCAGTCCAAAGATCGAGATCGCGGTCGGTCAATAGGGTTACCAATGGCGATCGCGACCAGAGTCACGCAATTGGAAAGTGTTATTGCGATCCAAAATAACACAATTGTGATAGGGTGGAAAAAATCCAGGGGTAAAAATGTAATTTGACAGAATTGAGTCCTAAATCTTAAGGGGTTAAAACCCTTTCACAAGAGGATTTTTTTTTCATCATCTTAGCTTTTATATTTTATCTCTTGGAAGCTTGGAGCAAAAATTTATACTAATCTTGAGCTAAGGAGAAGTTAGAGTAACTCCTAAGTGAAGAATTGTCAAATTCCATTAAAGATTCATCGAAATTTAAAGTATGGATTGACATTATCTTTTATCTTTCATGAATCAATTTGTTGGAGATTTTGGTATATTTTTGGTTATTGTCTTCATGAGTTGCTAGTTCTTCCTCTAGGGGTTATGCTTGAATAGGTTGTGATTAGTGTATGGGTGTAGTTTATTTATCTATCTAGTTAGTTATTTGTTGTGTGTTTTGCTATTATTCTAGGTTAGAATTGAACATTGTGGGTGAGAACCTCAATTGACTTGGATCTCATATCATCTTTGAATGAGGGGTATGGGTGATGAGTAATAGTGAACTACACCTTGAATTATCTTTTCTCATGGCATTATGTTAGAAATAGGGATATTGTGTGGATTTTCTATGTTCATAAGCATCATCTTAGAAATAAGGATGCTACTGTGAGGTATTAGATTGATGATCTGGTTACGCTCATAAGGTCTTTGAATGAATCCAAGAGTGAAATTTAGTGTTTTGTTTAAAGACTAACACTAATACCTTAAATCTAGCCTACCACGACTCCTAGTTAAGTTTAGATATATTCTCAGTTACCCATGTACGAATTCACGCCTAGAATGGCATAACCCCAAGATCTATTCCAAATTGATTGTACTCTAATTACTATTAGCCCCGAGTTAGTTTTCTTGAATCCCAAAATTGTGATGTTTTTGAAAAAAAAAAATTCAAACCCCCCAAATATTTGTATCCTATGTTTGAATTTAGTAAGTAACTTTTATCTCGAACTTACTCGATCACCATTCACACTGTTCCTTGGGGATTACCCTGACAAAAATTTGGGTATTATATTGACAACAATTGCTTTGCACTTAATTTGACAAGTAAGTTGAGCATTATAAAAAAATGACGCCGTTACCAAGGAACAATTTGGTGTATTGAGTTAGTTTGGAATTTTAGCTTACTTGCTTGGATTCAAACTTGTAAATATTTGTTTGTGATTTTCTTTTGTTTCTTATGTTACGTAGATTTGTATTTTTGTTTAACTTGTCACTATGGCATAGTGGAATGAATATGAGTTTGGTGGTTAAAAATCTTATCTTGATGATCCATGTCCGTATTATGGTGGACCCTACTTTTGAAAAAATTATAAATATGCTTCCCGAAAAGAGGTGTGTGAACTATCTCAATCCTATTGGGAGTATGTTCTTTACATGGTGGTCGAGATGGACATTGGAATGATTGTCCAAATGACACCTCCCCTAGTTATTCTAACAAAAATGCTAGTTTTTCTTATGAGTTTGATAGGTCTCATGATGAGATAAATCAAGAACAACGTACCAGATACAATGATGTTAAAGAAATGCTTCTAATATCCTGGATCGGGTGACTACAACAGGGGAGAATATGAATCTATTGCATCAATCCATGGTTATATTTGGAACGAAAAGTGAAAAGGAAGAAGAAGCGGGCGAGGATACCGATATTTCAAGTACCATGGATATGCTCAATCTTCAAAATGGCAAACAAACCGAACCAAAAATAACGAAGGATGCCAAAATTGAAGAAATGGTACTCGAGTTGAATGAAAAAGCAAAGCAAATCCTTTGTAAAGACTTTAGTTCATTGTCAAGAAGAAGGTGACTCCGAAATTAGGAAGACGACCTCAATCCAATCACTTTCTAACATTATGCTTGGTGGATGTGATAAAAGTCAAACAACCTGAGCAAATAATAAATTTTGGAGATGAAGTACAAAATTCTTATATTTTGGAGTTTGTTATTCTAAAAGGGCGAAATGACGTCCCTCACTTGAAAGACAATTAGTGCAAATTTGATGTTTTACTAGTGGCATATAAATGTTCTCACCAATACCTAATTAGCCTACTCAAAAGTTTGATATGAAGTTGGGAAAGAGGTTCAAGTCTTCAAAGTGTCAAGATAGAAGTAGTATCATTGCAACCCCACCTTTCCCCAAGTTTCTCAAAGATGTATTAATCTAAAGTTAGGGCGGCGATTCAAATCTTCTAAATGGAGACATAAATGATAGTTATAAGGGCATTATGCTGTGATGTTAAATCAAGATCTTGATGGGAGGCAACCCATTATTTTTATGTTTGAACCATGTATTTTTGAATAAGTCACTCAATTTTGATGCTTTACAGGTGTTTTGGATATAATGGAAAACAAAAATAGGGGAATACCAAGTTTAAAAGTATGGTAACCATGCAGAAAAATAGGGTAAAATAGGGGAGGAGCAGAATGCCTCAGATATCGCGATTGCGGCCAAGGGATTGAGATCACGGTATTGTGATTGCACCAATCATGTCACGATCATGACAACATATCCAACCTACACATTGGCTCTCGATGCGGTTTCAGGGAGCCCTTTGACCCTTCTTATGATTTTGTAGTATGTAGTAAGGTCACCACAAGTCTTTTAGTTGGGGGGGGGGGTGTTTATGCCTTTGTGTGCATGCATATTAGTTTGCAATACTTGAACTTAGTTCACACAAAGCATGGACATTTTGTGAATTGATTGCTTTTATTTTTAGCTTTCTATTTCTTTTAATGGTGATGTTGGACGAACCTTTCCTTATGATAGATTGAGTGATGACATGCTTAATGAAAAATTGTTGTGTTTGGGTTCTGTGCCATAGATGCAGGGGAAGTCTGAGTACCCATGGCATTATAGATTTGGGATTACTATTATTCCTATTGAAAAGTATGAGTATCCATTTGGTATACCCATGTGAGATCCAAATGTAAGATGACGACTTGATTTGGTGCTAACAATAGCCAATCTTGTACGGTGAAAATGCGAAGCAAACATCCTTCTCTATTAATTTTTTTTAAAAACAAGGGCATAAATGTGGATAATTTTGTAACAATGCTTAACCTCTTTTTGTGACTCCAAAGTATTTGGTGGTAGTGTATGGTAAATACCTCCTTTGGTCTCTAGTAGGAAATGCAATTGATCCTCTATGAAAAGTCAGCATGTCATGTGCTTTGAGCGTAGTTTTTTAAATCTCATGCTTACTTGTATCATCTAGAACTTTCCCCGTTAGTCTCTCAAGGATAATTGTGACTACACTTGATTGGTGAAAGGTTCTGAGGCCTTCTTTGTGAACATAGGAACCCACTCCAGCCTAAAGAGTCTACCCATACATAGAACGGTATTTTTAGTCACTCATTTTTAGACTTTGAACCTTTCTTTGGCAACCACATGACAAGCTTTGGACCATTTGAAGTTTACCCCTCTTTTGAAACCTACCATCCTTAAACTTGAAAATATAATTTGAGGCCAAAAGCCTAAGTTGGGGTTGGTAAGTCTTAGAAGAGGTGACCTTGGACCATGGTATTATAAGTGGATGCCTAAAAGATAAGAAAAGAGATTAAGTGAAAAGGTGAAAAATAATAAAGGAATAATTAAAAGAAGGAAAAGAATAGATTGCACAAACGAAATCATTAAGAAGAAAAATACTTTCAAAGAGCTGGTGGAATCAAGGTAGTGAAAGTAGGCATGTGTGAAGTTGGAAACAAATGAAGTGGACCATAGTCCAAAGTTTAATTGAATAGTGTGATGTAGATGTTCAAGGAGGGTGTAGTCACTTTATTCTTAAGTGATATCATACCCTTTCCCCGAGTCTACATTACAATCTTGAAAAAGTCCTTCGAGATCTTTAATTAAGTGTATTCCTAGTAGTGGCAATTGGAAATATGGGCAAGCATATGATATGACACTCATTTGAATTGGAAGATTCTTTGTGAGAGTGAGTGTTTGCACTTAAATCCCTTGTTTCATGATAGATAATTTTGGTGTGTGGGATTTTCTTTTTATGAGGAGGCATGTAGAAAATTAAGGCGGGTGAAATTGTCATCTTCCAAAAATGAGGCAAAGAAGTATAGTTGAGTTATTATCAATGGAGAGTCACTTATAGAGAGTTAGTAATTGTTTCATTGATGTTATTTAAAGTCTTTTGCATCTTGGAGATTGTACTTTATGTTGAGGGGAGTTGTAAGAATAGCTTTACCCATGCTTGAAAGCTACTTGTTGGTTCTAATTAAGTTCGAAGTCATTGCGATCATTTGGTCATATAAATGGGCTTATAATTGCATAGACTATTTGAATAAGAAGTAGTCTTGCTTGAGGACAAACAAAGGTTTAAGTTGGGGATGTTGATGAGTGGTAAATTTACCACTCATTGATACCCAAATTCATGAACATTACTATGATTAAATTTTATAAATGAGGCTAATTCTCCATTGGAATGCGTTAATTTCCAATTTTTGTGATCTTGAAGGTCCTAGGATGAAAATGAGTTGAAATCAAGCTGAAAGGAAAGGAAAATGAAAAAAAATGAGCAAGAACTAGAGATCAGGCAAATCAGGATTGCGATCGGTCAACCAGGGTCACTAATGGGATTCACAACTAGACTCACGTAATTGCAAAAGCACGATCACGATCCAAAATAATGCAATTGTGATAGGGCGAAAAAAATCCAGGGATAAGAATCTAATTTCACATAGCTGAGTCCCAAATATTAAGGGGTTAAAACCCTTTCACAAGAGGATTTTTTCCCACCATCTTAGCTTTTAGATTTTACCTCTTGGGAGCTTGGAGCAAAAATTTGTACTAATCTTGAGCTAAGGAGACATTAAAGTAACTCCTAAGGGAAGAATTTGCAAATTCCATTGAATATTCATTGGAATTTAAAGTGTGGATTGACATTCTCATTATCTTTCATGAATTAATTTGTTGGAGATTTTGGTATATTTTTGTTTATTACCCTTATGGGTTGCTAGTTCTTCCTATTAGGGTTATGCTTGAATAGGTGTGATTAGTGTAAGGTTGTTATTTATTTATTTATCTATTTAGTTAGTTATTTGTTATGGGTTTTACTATTACCCTAGGTTTGAATTAAACATTGTGGGTGAAAACCCCAATTGACTTGGATCTCATAACATCCTTGAAAGAGGGATATGGGTGATGACTGATGAGTAATAGTGAACTACACCTTGAATTATTTTTCTAATGGCCTTATGTTAGCAATAGGGATGTTGTGTGGATTTACTATGTTCATAAACATCATCTTAGAAATAAGGATGCTAATGTGAGGAATTGGATTGATGATTTGGTTAAGCTCATGAAGTGTTTGAAAGAATCCATGAGTGAAATTTAGTGTTTTGTTCAAAGACTAACACTAATACCTTAAATCTAGCCTACCCGCGACTCCTAGTTAAATTTGGATAAATTCCAGTTACCCATGTGCGAATTCATATCCAGAATGACATAACCCCAAGATCTGTTCCTAATTGATTATACTTTAATTACTCTTAGCCTCAAGTTAGTTTTCTAGAAGCCTAAAATTGTGATATTTTCAAAAAAATGTTCAACCCCCCCTCCCCAAATATTTGTATCCTAGGTTTGAATTTAGAAAGTAACTTTTATCTCAGACTTACTCGATCACCATTCACATTGTTCATCGTGGATTCGCCCCCGACTCAATGTTGGGTATTATATTGAAAATGATTGCCTTGCACTTAATTTGATATGTAAGTTGAGCGTTATCAAAAAATGAGCTATACGAAGTTCTAATGCAGATAATGTGGAAAAACAAAATTAAAGACTTGGAGGGTCATTACAATATCCACTACTAAAAGAACTTTCATCTATGAAAGTAAAGGATCAAGAAGTACCTTAAGACTCGAACAGGTAAGGATACTAGGGTCATACATCATGCTTGGTCTACTAGGTGCACTGGATGGTGACACCACTGGACCTTTCTATCAAAATGTCTCTGGAGAACAACCGCCTAACATCTCTAGCCTAAACAGACATAGGCTCCTCTATGAATGACAACCTTTTATCCAACTAAATTGTGTCCCACTGAAGCATGTAAGACTCATTTGGGATATACTTTTGCAACACAGATACATTAAACACTGGGTGAGTGACTGAAAAAGGTAGGAGGCAATGCCAACTCATATTTTATCTCCCCAACTATCCGTAGGATCTCAAGTAGTCTAATATACCTGGTGCTGAGCTTGTCCTCCTCCCAAACCTTATCACACCCTTCATGGGTGATATTCACAAAAAAACCTAGTCACCAACTCTAAACCTTAAGGTATGATGTCTATGGTCAAGAAAACTCTTTAGCCTACTCTGGCGGCTCGTACCCTATCCTGAATCACCCAAACCTAGTCTATTGACTTTTGAAGTAAATCTGTACCACAAGGCCTAACCTCAGAAGTATCAAACTAACCAACAAGATATTGAGATTTCCTACTATACAAAGCCTCATATGAGGCTATTTGAATACTAAAATAGAAGCTGTTATTATATGTAAACTTTGCCAAAGCTAAAATCTGGTCCCACTGACCTTTAAAATCCATAACACAAGAGTAGAGTGTGTCCTACAAAACCTAAATATTCTGATTCGATTGCCTATCAATATGTAGGTGAAAGGTGGTGCTAAGGTCAACCTGGGTATCAGACTCCTTCTGAAATGTCCTCCAGAGCTAGAATTAGACTAAGAACCTTAATTTAAAATGATTGTCATAGTTACCCTATGCAGGCAAACCACCTTTCAAATATAGACATAGGCCAATCTGTCGATACTCTACAAAAACTAAATAAGGATAAAATAGGCAGATTTGGTTAATCGATCCATGATGTCCAAATTCTAGAAAAATCATGAGAAGTGTGAGGTAAACCACCTATAAAATACATAATAACCCACTCCCACTTCCACTTGGTAATGTGTAGCATCTGAAGTAATCCACCAAGTCTCTAAATCTCAACCTTTACTTGATGACAATAAAGAAACCGAGCCACAAGCTCTGCTATATCTCTACATAACTCTCAGCTAGTATTTCTACCTTAAATTCCTATGCATCTTAGTTATCTTGGGGTGAATAGAATACATGGAGCTTTAAGCCTAACAAGAATAAATTGAATCAAATATTTGACCCTCAAATAAAAAATACGACCATTAAATCTCATAAAAACTATAAAATCTAAGGTAGACCTCCTGGTCTCACTTCTCAGCATCTTTCCTCAAATTTTATGAATCCCACTATCCTCAAACTGATGGCCTAACATTGGCAATAATTCTTCTAGTTTCAGAAACATTAAGACAATATTTTAAGTTAGCTAAGGACTTAATATACATAGCCAACAACCTCTACGATACTAAAATAAAGGCCAAGAACCCATACTCATTGCTTTTCTTCTCTAGGCATTAACTACCACATTCGCTTTGCTCAGATGGAATAGAATAGAGATATCATAGTCCTTTGACAAATAAATCATTCTATGCTACCTCAGATTACTCTCTCTAGGTCATAATGTACTAAAGACTAGCTGGTCAGTGAAAATCTCAAACAAACACCATATAAGTAATGACTTCAAATCTTAAGCGCAAATAATATCGCTGCCAACTTCATATGACTGTAAACTTTAAATCATGATTGATGTAGTTGTACTCATGCACCTTTAGCTACCTTAACGTGTATGCAATAACATGCCCTCACCGTATCAGAAAAAACCCCAAACCAACACCAAAAGCATCACACTAGACATTAAACCCCTCACCCTCAACTAAAATAGTCAGAATAAGAGCTAAAGTGAGTAATTCCTTAAGCTTTAGAAATCTCATCTCACAATTCGTGGACCACTAAAAATATAACGTTCATCCAATTCAACCTAATCATAAAGGCTATAATAGAAACAAATCTCTCAACGAACCGCCTGTAGTAACCTGCTCTGATGAAACTAAGAACCCCAGTAGGATACTAAGGCCTAGCCCAATATCAAATAGTCTCAACCTTTGTTGGGTTTATCATAATACCAACATTGGACAGAATGTCTCCCAAGAAACCTATAAAATTAAGCTAGAACTCTCACTTTAAGAATTTAGCATAAAGTCTATGATCTCTCAAATTGTGGAGCATAGTCCTTAAGTGCTGCTCGTGCTTCTCTGTACTCCTCGAGTATACCAAGATGTCATCAATGAAAACTATCATGACCGAGTCTAAATACAGCCTAAAAATATGGCCTATCAAATCCATAAATGTTTTTAGGGCATTAGTTATCCCAAAAGACATGCCCACAAACTCATAATGATCGTAATGAGTTATAAAGGCTATCTTAGGGATGTCATCAACCCTGATCCTTAACCGATGGTAACCAAACCTCAAATCAATCTAAAAAAATACTACCACACCCTAAATATGGTTAAACAAATCATCTAGTGAAGCCATAATTTACTTATTCTTCATTTTCACCTTATTCAACAGCCTATAGTCGATATACATACCTATAGAGCCATCTTTTTTTTCACAAACAAAACTAGAGCACCCCAAGGTGAAATAATGAGTTTGATAAAACCCTTACCTAAAATATCTTAAATTAGTGCATTTATCTCTTTTAGATTTGCAGGAGCCATACGACAAGGAGCAACAGAAATTGGTCGGGTGCCTAGATCGAGGCAAATGGCAAACTCAATATCTTATTAAAGAGGAATTCTAGATATGTTGGGAGAAATAATGAACAATGGGAAAACAATCAAGTGAAGGACTCGCTGCACTAACATCCCAAACATAAGCAAAGAATGACCCATAACCCCTCAATATCAGTTTCTTAGCCTACATATAAGAAATAATACCCATGAATACGCGACTATAAGAACCCTGCCATACAACTAAGGGTATGCCTAGATTGACTAAGGTAACATTCTTAGAAAAATAATCAAAGACTATAGGTAGGGTGATAACCAATCCATGCACATATTCACATCTGAATCCACCCTATCAGCATAGTGAGATTATCCTAAGAATCATATTTTTAAATAGTGACCAAACATAATATCTATACCTGAGCCACTACTAAGGAATTACCCACAAGGGTAGCCACATGCAATGACACAAATAATGACTCCTAATAAAAACCCAACCATGGGGTATAATAAGAAAAAATATATAAAAATGTAGATTGGGGTTCAATCAAAGTAGAAGCTAGTTGACAAAATATAGAAATTGTACAAATAATCATAATTTCTGAAACCACAACCTCCGACCTATATGGTATGGCATACAAATAACCATGTTTACTACCAGACTTGGTGCCTACCCAACCACTTCTTTTTTGCTTGAGGACCACCCCTCAAACATTGGGAACCACCCTGCGACTACCACCCCTTACTAACGACGACACAAACCTAATCGATTGAGCACTCTAAAATAAAGATTCAATAATCCCACATTGGGGACACTCTCACACAATAATATGCTACCAGTACTCTACTCTCTTTTAAAGGTTTAGTTGATTTAAATGACCACCTTAGCCTGGCGAACTTGACTGAACACCTCCTATGGCTTACCACTGCTCTAACCATAAGAAATACTATAATCAAGATGACCCTCATCAGATATCTAAAGTGCTACCTGAAATGGCCTACTAGGTTGACCTTGATGCTGATAAGGTTCATGCTAAAGGTACTTGCCTTGAAATCCTAGACCTATGGATAGTGAGCCACTCTGTCTCCCACTATAAATACCTTAATAATGGGGTATTTTATTATTTCCTCCTTGGCTATCATGATCTATATCCTTAATAGAATAGACATGCTCGATAATCTCTAAGAAAAATTTTCTAAAGTCACCAAACTTTGAGTAACCCTACAAGATATAGTCTTAAACCCTAAACAAAACATTAAATCTGCTCATACTCTATAGGTAGAATCATAGTGGCATGTCTGGATAATTTATGAAATCTAGCATTATATTCAACTATAGATATGGAACCATTCTCAAAGTAAAAAATTCACCTGTCAGGTGCTAGTACATTTTGCAAGGAATATACTTCCCCAAGAAAGCCTCAAAGAATTGAGTCTAAGTCATAAGTAGAGATCTGACATGCCTGGAATAAAGATAGCCTCTCAACCATTTTCTATTTATTGTGTCTAGTTGATAAGTAACAAAATATACTCCACACGACTCAACCAACCCCAAATTACTTAACATATTTTCATAACTAGTAAGGATCTCATAAGCATCTTCTCTTGGGATTTTGACAAATCTAGGTAGAGTTAATATTAGAAATTATCTCAATACCTTCTACTCCTCTACGTACATAACTGAATGGGCTTTTACTAACTATGTAACTAATAGTGTTGGAAAAACCTCTAATCTAGGGGCCTTAGCTGTAGGTGGCGACCATATATTAATACTACGTAGTGCTGCTGGCTGAGCTCCATCATTCGGCGAACCACCAACTAAACCCAATAACCAAACCAATGTATCACAAAGAATCAAAGATGATATAAACCAAAGTGGGGACTGGGCTACCACCTATACCACCTACTCCTACTATTGTGGCAGTGGAATCTCTAGAGCTATATCCAGCTTAGAAGGAATAATAGGATTTGGCGATGGATTCCTAGCCTGATCTAGAGCAGGGGTTGTAGCTCTATCCTTCCCTTAATATAAAGATTGACCTATATCTCTAATTAGAGATCTAGCAGTTGGCTCGGGGTCCAAATCCTCGACTACTACACCTTGTGTTCTAACTATTCGTGAAACAGTGAAACAAACAAGCATTTAGCAACTAATACAGATAGAAAGCACAAAAGTGAATCAAAAGAATGAAATTTTCCTAAAAATATTATGTAGCCTCCCAAAGATAGGATACTACTATATCTATTCCAATTTGCGAAACTCTACTAAGCATTGAACCCTGTACCTATAATTTTGGTGAAACCTAAGCTTTAATACCAAGCTATCACGGCCTAATTTCTTAGGTCATAATGACACCTACTTTATCCCACCAGTAGTAAGCCATGTTATTTCCCAAAATAGAAAGTAATAGGCTAATGGGGAAAAATAAGAAAAGACAAGAAAAAAATTAATACAATACAAATTAAGCAAAAATAGGAAAATATAATGTAACATCCCAAAAATCCAAGCCAATATTAGAATCATGCTTCAAGTTTGTGAAAAATCAAACATTGTGGTTTAGTAGTTTTATAAGTGAGTTAGACATATATTAAGGTCACAAATAACTCCTTGCTTATAGAATTCTCTTATCAATTCAAATTTAGGGAAGAATATTGCTATAGTCAACTTCAAATGATCATAACTTCTATATTCCTAATGGTATTTGGGCTCAAGAAACATCAAAAGATAGATAATTGAATTATATTTGCAAAGCATCTAGTTTTACTTTAATCTAATATCGGAGTAAAAGGTTATGCTTGATTTACTAAAACGGTGTCTGTCTGCCAGGGTGCGATGGCCCAGGTGATGGAACGTCATACTAGCGATGGCCCATCGGGTCAAGCCATCACCCTTAAGTAGTAAGACAAAAATCTGGTCATTTTGGGACATTTTGAGTGATGGTTGGTCAGGGGAGTGACGGTCCGTCGCCGAAACCATCAGTCGAGACAATTTTGCACTGTTGTAACATTTTTAAAGGGTTTTTTGGTCTTTTCCCAGTTTTTAAACACTAGAACAACGTCATTTAATCTATCTAAATACTAGAATATAATTGTAAAATGCTCCAAATTTTTCATTAACCTAAAATTCAATCAACACATATAGAGAAAAAATGGTTTTCTTCTCCAAAGACAAAGATTAAGGTTCTTCAGTTTCATACTTCAAATACAAAGAGTTAGTCAAGGTTTTCAACCTCAGGTATGTGGGACTTTATTAATGGGTTACCTTTCATACATTGTGTCCCAAAGATTATTGAACTCCCCAAGTTTAATTCACCCTTCAAACTTATGGTTTCTATGGGAAATGTGAATTCATTAAGTTTTTAGTTCATTTATTTAACTAAACCATGGATATTCTATTTCCCATAAATTTGAGCATCTTTCCATACTCAGAATTATAAAATCTCATTACATAGATGAATTCTTGATTATTGGTCTTGAGTTATGAAATTTCTTATTTCATTCAGATTTTAATATTGCCATGATTAGTTGCATTCTTCAAAGATGGTGGGTTATGAACACTCGATGACCTAGAATTTCATGCATACACTTACGAATGTTAGATTCTCTACCTTACATATTATTGAATACTTTTAGATTATGCATTTATTATCAATTTTAATAATACTATTATTATTGAGCATTTTCAGTTATCAATGTCATTTATTAAGGAGTAGTACTTAGCACCAAGCGAATGCAGGGATCGAGCCTCACCCGTCAGTTAGGTTTAGAATTTTCATAGAAGTCCTTAAGTTTTAGAACTAAGACACCACTAAAAGATTTAAAGGGTCACCCATTAGACTAGGCTTGACACCTTAGTCCTTTTGAATACTAGTTTAGTGGATTCATGTCAATCAATGTTTGTACCCTTGGCAAGGTATTGAACACCCATCCAACAGGGATTATAGGTTGAAACATGATTAGTTTAGATTAGGGTATGTCGGTTAATGTTAGCTACCAAAGTCCACAGTTAATAGTTCACATTTAGATACTTGCATGACCTTGTATTCAGTTGTTTAATTTATCATATAGTGCATGTTTGTTACTTGGTCTTGCTTCAGTTTATCATGTTACATACATTATTTTCAACCTATATCAGTTATTTCCCATCTCAAATACTCAGTACATTCAAAGTACTGATCACATACTTTTTTTTTTCACTATATTATCTTATAATATAGGTTTTGACGTTCAATATCCAGGTCATACTTAGTATGGTTCTGCACTATATTAGCAGCAGTGTTGTTGAGTCCTTATCATTTGAGGACTCATTATCAGTATTTGTTTTCATTAATATTATAGTTTCATACAGTTGGAGTTAGTAGGCATTTGTCCTAACAACTCATATGATTTAGAGGCTTTCAAACAGATAGTTATATTTTTCGTATATTGATTATGTTAGCCAGTCTTGGTTTTGATATCCAGTATTTATTTTTACTTTATTATAATCAGGTTTTTTTAAACTAGTTTCTGCTCAGTATCTCATTATTTTCTTCACCATTCTTAGATTTTTCCAGGCCATGGGTTTGTTTGGGGTCACTTATGACTCTGAGCATCGTGTTATGTCTAAGGAAGAAACAACATTATTCATCATTATCTGATAAAACCCTTTTCATTTGATTTCAAAATCACTATGTACACTTACTAATTCAAGTGTAAAATACATGGGTTTAGCATTATTTAACAAGGAAAAAAGTTACATGCCTTAAACAAGATGATCCACTAAGAAAACTTCACTCTTCTTGCCTTTAGATGAGCACCCTTCAAACTCTAGCCTCCAATCTTGTTCCAAGAACTTTGAGCGTGTTTGAGAGAGAGTTTAGGATGTTAGATCCACATAAAACGTGTTTAAGAAGGCCATATACACTTATATAGTGAGGGACTTAGGGTTTAGGGTGTAGGAAATGACCACAAGGCCCTTAGTTAAAAGATGGAAAATGGACACATCCAGGGGTATGACTCACCATACAAATCACTAAGGGAATCGTACCCTAGGGTATGAGTGGTACCTGACTTGTACCCTAGGCTTATCCTAGGCCACACACACTATTAAGGATATGAACATACACCCTTGAGTCATATCCAAAGGGTACGACTCACCCCTAACTCATATACTCCACTCATAACAAAAATAGTCCACTTCCAAGCTAAGACCTCACTCCATAAGACTCACCTAGGTACAAATTGTATATTTAGGGTGCAATTGAGGAGGGGTCACTTGTATAGGGGATAACATGCCACCCTTCTAGGCTAGGCAAGGTATAAGAGTGTAAGGAAGAGTGGATATGAATCGTATCCAAAGGGTATGCGTGGCTTGTCCAATCGTATCTTGGACAATATACTCAAAAACCAAATGCTTTTGCAAGGCCAAGATCTTGGGTATTTCAACTAGCACTAGTCCTGCTATGATTATGAGGTCTTAAAATGCTAATATGATAATTTAGGTTGTACTTTGAGTTAACCTTGTTATATATATATATATTTATTTACTTGTAGCTATGGACTACCATATATCCCTTCCTTCATTATTCAAATTATATATTTATTCCTTGGCCTTGTATAGTATTATTTATTCTTCTTTTGCTCTTAATTCATACATTGGCCGGTGAGATAAGGTATAGTGTTGAGATTCTTGAGTATCACTGGAATAGGATAGTTCATCCATAATACTTCTTAGACTTATTATGCTATTTTATTGTATTTGAGTAGGATAGTTTACCCTTACTATCTCACTAGTTACATTACGTGTTTAAAGAATATTTGGGTTTAGATTTCATTTCTGTTTATATTTTGTGCATATTTGCATTATCTTTGGATTTTAGTCAACAATTACCTAGTGAGTGCCACGTGTTTGGTACAAGTTATTACTGTTGTTGTGTGCATCGTGCAAAGCAGCTATAGTTTGTAGACACAGGGTGAGATCCTGATGTTTGGATTATTATGTGCCTCCCTCTTATGTACTAGACTAGTCTCTATGTTGTATTTAGAGACGAGTTGTATCAATGTAATTCCCTTGATACTTTATTTTTTATTCTTATTATGCTAGGAATTCTTGTACCGATACCACTAGGTTTTGGGACTATGTTATGTATATGATCATTTCTTACATTTATTCCACTTTCTTTCCTTCATTCTTTTAGTAGTTCGTTACTTGTGGTTTTGGACTATGGGTTTGGTTTGCCTACTGGTGGGTTATAGTAGGTGCCATCATGACCTGAGAAATTGAGTCGTGACACTAGCTCTGCTACCAATTTGTCATGATCCAAAAACTAAGGGTCATGATGGCACTTGTCGTGACAAGCATTGACAAGTAAGCCTATCATCAACTGATATTAAAAGAGAAAATAATACAAAAACCCAAGATAAGACTCCTAGAATAAAGTCAAATCATAGATATCCAATAAAATAGCAAGAGAACATAATCAAAGATACTATACAATATCCCAAAACCTAGTGTTATAGTGTAAGAACTACTAAATGTATCTCGAATGTCAAAAGATACAATAATAGTTTAGATGGATAATAATTTATCTTCAAATAAAAATAAGGCATGAAATAGATAGGAAAAGACAGTAGGTCAACTTTGAAAGCATAGAATAATTGCTACCTCGAATATGCTCTAGATATTGCTTGAATCAGCTACCATGTGGTGCACTCATGCATGGATCTGTATGGAAATTGCATAGTAAGGGTAAGTATAGTCTAATTGTACTCATTAGGTATCATATTCAGACTTAGCAAACTAGAAAATAAAGCATAAAAAATACACACTCTGGGCACTTCACCTATAATCAGAAAATGTCCCAAATGGTATCCCACACCGTCTCCACTAACAGTTCTACAATATTGACATATACCATACATAAATACAACACAGAAGTACAAGTATACAGATATCACACATGAAAGTATGAAAATATGACATATAGATAAATATCATATCAAATATAGTAATACAACACAAAATGAGCATAATATATGTCATGACCTGATTTACGAGTCATGATGGCACCTACTTTATCCCGCCAGTAGGTAAGCCAAACCATAATTCGAAGCTAAATGTAATGGGTTAACTTGGTAGAAAATACCCACAAGGCGTAAAACAACAAGTGCAACTTTAAATAGAACAAGGTATTAAGAATAGTTAAAAGATAGCTAATACATAGGTTCCATCTCACAACCTGGTAGAACCAGTACAAGAGCAACTATAAATATAACCCAAGTGTCTAAAATAGTCAATAGAATCTGTCTTGACACTAAATACTTAACATAAGTAAGATATAGGTAAATGTGCGACTCTACTCCAAGAGCTCACCCTATCTCCAAAAATCAACACAACATGAATGCCAATCAATGGTGGCAACTAGTGTAATACCCTATAATTTTCTTAGCCTAGTTAAGCTCCTAGAGTATAAGAGGCTTAAAGCCTGAAAATTTTACCAAGTGTTGGGGACTTAAGTCTTATTTTTGGCCTCTTAACTTGAGGATTTTTAAATTGGTCTTTCCGACCTCGAGACGTAGATTTTTGAGTTAATTCATGTTTAGGGGTGTAAGGAGCATGTCTTGGGGCAGTTTTAGATTTTTAGAATGAGGATTAGGTTGTATTTGAATTTCAATTCCAGAACCTCACCGCGATAGTGGCGCATCATGGTAGGTATAGCGGTGAGACCTTTATCATATTGCGGTGGAGCTTATTACACATTCTAGTTGCAAATTTATTTTTCTAAGGGGCAATTGAGTCTTTTCCCCTCAATCTAATTCATAAAAAATGAATTAAAATATCAGTTAGGGCATTATATGCCTAAAAAACAAACCCTAATCATCCCCTAAGTTCATCAATTTCATTCTTTTCTCTTTAAGAAAACCAAGAAATCAAATTTCCAAATCTAAGAACTTTTAATAAAAACATCAAGATTGTGTTTATCTTTCGAGCTTAAGAATTTAAGCTATGTGTGTTGTTCATCCATAGGTCCTTTTCACCTATGGAATCCAAGAATCCCTTTTTCTATCAAATATGAGTTTTTATATGTTTATGATAAATTATCTCCATGAAGTTATTGATTTTTATTATAAGTATGTTACAAGTGTTTTTGATGGAATGAGCCCTTATATAATATGAGTAATGGAAATCCTTATGTTAAATCCCTAATTCATGGTTTTAGTATTGTAACTATGGTTTCAATCATATGCTTTACCCATTCCCATGTTTAAATTCATGACTCCCATGTGTTTGATGAAATGTCTAATTGTTGTTTTTTAGCAATTATCCTTTATTATGGGTTTTAAAGCTTCATATGTCCTTATCGTTATTTTCATTTTGTGCTATAAGGTTATGAACAACCGATACTTAGTTGTTACATAAATTTAGCATCTTCACAATGATTTCAAATAAGTTATGAGCATTATCATTCAATCAAGTTATTTATGATAAGTTGCTTGTTTAGTTAAGCATAGTTTAGTCTAGTAATCAGTGTTAGTTTAGTTGGAAGTAGAATTTAGCACCGAGCGAACCCAGGGATGGGGGCTCACCTTGTAGTAGAGGGTGTGATCTTTAGTATCACTCCCTTAGTTTTAGAACTACGTTGCTAATGTAGGTTAAAGATACCAACCTGCCAGTTGAGGGTTGATAAAGTGTTTACCTGCTAGGTGAGGGCAACACATATCTTATTAGAGTACCTTCCAGGTGAGGGTGACTCACTATTCCTTCAAGACATTAGTTTAGTTGATCCACACAACCATTATTAGTACCTATGGAATGGTCTGGCACCCTTCCAACTAGGGTTACAGGTTGGACCCACTTAGCTCAGATTAGGGCATATCGGTTAGATGATACCTTCCACAATCTCAGTTCAGTATTTAATACAGAGTTGAATTTAGGTTTGCTTGACCATAGAATACAATTCATCAGTTATTCAGTTACCAGATTTCAATATTTTAGTTTACAAACTATTTTAGTATCATGTTATATGCTTGGTCATGCATTCTCAAATTTTACAGCTTTCACGCCTTTATCCATCAGTTATCTCATGCTATTCAGTCAGTCATTATTTCATGCATATAAACCTATGTATTTTAGCTTAACCTTATCTTATATTCCAGTACATTCAAAGTACTAATCACATTCTTTTCTTTGCGCTATGATGTCTTATATCAATAGGTTTGGATGCTCAGTTTCTAGATTGTGCTTAGATAGTTCATCTTATCATCAACAACAATTGTGGTGAGTCCTCATATGTCAAGGACCTGTTATGTTATTTCAATATTTTTGCATTTCTTTTTAGTTAGTTCAGTTTAGAGTTAGTTGGGGCCTATCCCATAAACTCTTCAGTCAGTTTAGAGGCTTTTAGATGTTTTTAGTCACTCAGATAGTTAGTTAGTTTATCAGTTGTTTTGATCATTCTTTTCAGTATGTCATCAGATGTTCAAACTTATGATTTAAATTGTATTTTCATGTTTGAACCTTATGGATTTATTTAGTTATTTCTGTACATGTTCATTATCAATATATTATTCAGTGCTCACAGCAGGTACCAGTCCATGAGTTAGCATAATATAGGCATAACCAAATTTGTATGGTAACCATATCATTATTACCATGGACAATAGAATAACCATTAGCATAGCTATTTTGCATGATCACTAATCATAATATAGGCATGATCTCTAGAATAATTTCTAATATAATCAATAAGAATGGACATTAATATAACTAATAGAATGATCACTAGCATAGTCAATAAACATGGTCACTAGCTTGTTTAATGGCATATTCAGTAGCTCAATTAATAGCATATTCAATAGCTTATCATTAGATTCATCAATAACTTATTCATAGCATAGTCAATACCTTATTCTTATCATAATTGAAATACCCTGGGTTTTGTCCCTTAAAAATTTCTTATGCGTGAACCTTTTGATCATCATATGACTCACACCTTGACATGTATGGTGTGGGTACAGGTATAGAGACCCTAGTCGTATGTTGGTCAATGTGATATTCACCAAGTTATGTCTAAGGTACAAGGATATTCCATATGAGTTGTATGTTTACAATATGAGAAGTATAATATCCAATTATGTGTTGCCAGTGTCTATCCTAGTCGTTCTGCTTAGGGTACGACTTGAAGGATACTAGTAGTATGGTGATGGTACGAGTCAGGCTTAGGGAGTTGTATGATGGATAGAATATGGTGTCTAATTTTTAGATCAGGTTACGAGTGGAGGGTACCGCTCATATGGTGTGGATACGAGTTGAGGGGTCCAACTGTACGCACCTGCGAAATTCTTATAGATTAAGTTGGGGGTATTCTATACATTTCCACTCTTAACTCCTATTGACCCCATGACATAAAACATCTTTGGAGTCTTTCTTAACCTAGTATTCTCAATCAAACACTCTCTAAACACTCTTAAAATCTTTTTCAAACTTAGGGTTCAAGAAAAGGCTAGGGTTTCTATAAGGCAATCAATTAGGGGATTTCAAGGGTGAATCTCTCCGTCTGTATTGGTGTCTAAGGCATGTTACTCCCACCTCATTGTTAGTTCAACTAAAGACATATTTTGATGAATGATTATCATGGTATTATTAAGGATTTATTTTGGGATTTGAAATAGATGTTGGGGGGTTTTGGTTGTTCTTGGTTGGATAATATTTTTCCATGCTTTATTCATGGTTTTCATGTTATATATATGGTTTTGAACTTATGATTGCGTGGAAATGGTAAATTGATACTTGATTTTTGTTTTGGAAACTATATTCCCTCAATATGTTTGTTAAAATACCTATGAGAATGATTTTGTCACATATTTTGGTTATTACTAAAAAACTTGCATTGCATAATATAGTAATGGAACCTAAATTGGTTTGGCTAGTTTTAAATGAATTGAAAAGGACTTGATGTCCATGGTTTTGGTTTAATTAGATATTGTGGGGTGTATGGGAATCCCCTAAGTGTTGGCTATTAACACTGCTTGCAAGCTATAGTTGGTATAATGATACCACTTTATAATTCCTTGGTAAGTAACTTCTGGAATTGGTGGTTTCATTTTGTGCTAAAGGTTTTAATAAGGCGATAATGGCGGGTTATGATAGCTAATCATGAAGGTGTGAGTTCGATGAACGGACACTGGAAACTCATGTTTTCCAAGACGAGGGTTGGTCATGGTGACCATATACTTGTGGGGTACATGGTAATCCTTTAAGTTTATAATTGTATCTATGAATCATGGAGAGCGAAGGGTACACGAGAATCCCCAGCCTCTATGATATCTCCAGTTCATGTGGCTATATGTACCGGGGCCCATTCAGGGGGTAACATTGGACTCATATAGCCCATGGGTGGATTTATGATGATAAAGCTACGTAACCCAAGTTAAAGTTTTAAATGCATGCTAAAATCAATCCATTTCCCAGCATGGTATATATATATGTATGTATGTGACTGTGTATGTTATTTATTTTTGTTAATAATGACATTATTTTATCCGTATCCTGAGTACATGCTAGCGTTCACCCTCTAATTGTTTTCAAATATTATATCCCTACGCGAAGCAGGAACCTACCATACTACTCCTGCTGACTTAGATTCGGGGATAACATTTGTGTCAGATTGAAGTGGTGAGCTTTCATACTCCAAAAATCTCTATTTTATGCCATGGACTTTATTTTATACTTTTTGTTTTTTCTTAGACTTTGGTTTTTCTATGGTTAGGGGCATGTATCGATTGGATGTTCTTAGATTTTAGTAAGAGGCTTTGTATGACTATTATAAGCATAGGCGGTGTCAATACTAGTGTCAGCCTTGACTATGGTATTATTATTAGGGCTGACGCTGGATGGATATTTTATTGGCTATTTGGATGGTTATGGTTATGAACTTTATTAAATGTTTTTGATTATATTGGTTTTACCTTGTTGTATGTTTAGAGATCATCCAACATAGGGTGCAGACGGTAATGGTTGGGTATTGGGGGTGGACTTCGATCTAGGTTAGACTTGAGATGCCCGATATGATTAGGCCTTAGTTTGGGTCATTTTAGATTGGTATCAGATCCCTAGGTTTATGGTCACTTAGGAGTCAACAAAGCAGTGTCGAGTAGAGTCTCTTTTAAGGGTGTGTAGTGCACCACACTCATAAGGGAGATACTATAAGGCATTTAGGAATGTTTCTCTTTCTTGTGTTCTATTTTCAATCTGTAGAGTCTAATGTTTTGAATTCTCCTCTAATTTTTGTTTGTTTGCTTTTCAGATCATGCCTCCCAAATGATTTGAATGTCGTGAAAACTCCCCTATCCTACCTAAGGACAATATTGATGGGTCCTCTTCTACTTATAGGGTCCAAACCTGGTCTAGGGGTCTAGTCCCTGATTTCTCTCCTGGAGTTTCACCAGTTCCCTCCAGCCCTCCTCTAGCTCCTCAGGCTAATGTGATGAATGCTGAGTTTTGTCAGTCCATTCACATGTTTGCATAATTGGTAGCTTTTTAGGCTAAGCGTGGTACATCTCCTCTATATACTGGGTCCATAAAGGTTGGACAATGTATGAGGTTAAACCTTTCTAAGTTTACTGGTGTTAAGGTGAAGGAGGATTCTCAAGGTTTTCTAGATGACATAAAAAAGATCTTTCGTGTTATGAAAGCCCCTAATGTGAAAGGCGTGGAGTTTGTCATCTACTAGTTGAAAGATGCAGAGTACCAGTGGTACGATGAATGTGATTTGTGCAGAGGTGATGGTGATAAGTTAGCTTTATTGAAGGATTTCTCTAATGCTTTCCTAGACCATTTTTTTCCTCAGGAGTTAGGGGAAGCTAAGGTAGAAGAGTTTTTTAATCTGAAGCAAGGCAAAATATCTGTCAAGGAGTATGCCTTGAAGTTTTACCAATTATCTTGGTATGCTTCAGAAATAGTATCTAGCACGAGGGCTAGGATTAGGAAGTTCGCTTTTGGGTTGTTTCAAGACTTGATATTAGAAAGCAAGGTTGCCTTATTGATCAAGGACAGAGATATCTCTAGGTTGGTTGTGTACATACAATAGGTGGAGGAAGAAAAGAAGAAGCAGGCTAAGATAGGAGAGAGGTAGGTCAAGAAGTTTAGGTTTTCTGAGCAAGGTGGTGGCCAACAACACAGTGTTAGGGATTGCGTAAAGTGGCTTAAGAAAAAGTAGGGCAATATTGGGTCTTACTCGATGGCTAGTGATCCCTAATAGAAGTTGTCCGGTGATAGGAATTTCCAAGATGGCAACAAATTTAGGTCATAGGATGCCTAATCTTAGGCTAGCGGGCCTCAGTCAGCTCCACTATATCCTTTCTGTAGATTTTACGCTCATTTGTAATCAGGTTTCTGTGATAATGGAAGGGACAAGTGCTTTAAATGTGGTCAGCCAGGTCATGTACTTAGAAACTGCACTATTGATAAGGTTGCCTCTGGGGCAAACAAGGTTCCTGTTGCCTCTTGTTCAGCTCAAGCATAAAGTGTGCACCATCTAGTTCCGACAATGGTCAAAACTATCTCTATGCTCCCCATTTATGGATATGCATTTTGGTTTTGATCTCGAGTGTATTTCAAACCCTTTTTCTATCTCTACCCCGGTGGGTGACTCTATGGTAGCTAGAAGAGTCTATAGGGGTTGTGTGGTATTGGTAGGTGGTCAAGAGACTTTAGCAGATCTGTTTAAATTAGATATGGTTGATTTCAATGTCATATTAGGGATGGACTGATTGCACTCGTGCTATGCTTCTTTAGACTATTAAACCTGCAAAGTTGTCCTTAAATTCCTTAATGAGTTAGTTATTAAATCAGAGGGTGGTTCCCTAGCACCTAAAGAGAAATTCATATCATGTCCTAGAGATCATAGATTGATCTCTAAGGGGGTCTCTATCAACTGGTCTGGGTTAAATATTCCAACTCAAAGGGTCTTTCTTTGCATTCTGTCCTGGTAGTGAATAAATTCCCTGAGGTTTTCCCCGATGACCTTCCTGGTGTTCCTCCTGATAGGGAGATTGAGTTTGGAATTGATCTTGTTTCATACACTCGTCCTATATCTATTCCCCATATAGAATGACTCCGTTGAGCTGAAAGAGCTTAAGAAACAACTCAAGGATCTCTAAGAAAAGGGTTTCATCCATCTTAGTGTGTCCCCATAGGGTGCACCTGTGATATTCGTGTATCAGAAGGATGGTTCTCGTTGGATGTGTATTGATTATCGATAGTTGAACAAAGTGACGGTAAAGAATAAGTACCCTCTTTAAAGGATAAATGATTTATTTGATTAGTTGCAGGGTGCTAAATTTTTCTCCAAAGACTGGATATCCCTAAGACTGCCTGTTGTACCTGGTATGGGCATTTTATGTTTCTAGTTCTGTCTTTTGGGTTGACCAATGCCCCGATTGCAATCATGGATTTGATGAATAGGGTCTTCCATCAGGTTTTGGATTTATTCATCATCGTTTTCATAAATGATATTTTGATGCACTCTAAGATTGAGGTGGATCTTAAGAATCACCTCCGCATCATATTGCAAACCTTGAAAGAGCAACTGTTGTATGCCAATTATTTTAAGTGTGATATTTGGTTGAACGCTGTCACTTTGCTAGGTCATGTCATTTCTAGTAAAGGGATCATGATAGATATGCAAAATATTGCAGTGGTGAAGAAATAGCCTAGACCCACAACTCCAATCGATATTCGGAGCTTCTTAGGTTTAGCTGGTTACTATTGAAGGTTTATGGAGAGTTTTTCTTCTATAGCTTCCCCGTTGACTAAGTTGACTCAGTAGAAGGTAAAGTTCTTGTAGTTTGATTCTTATGAGAGTAGTTTGAGAAGCTGAAGGATAGGCTAACTTTGACTCTGTTCTTGACTCTGCCTGAAGGCACTGATGGGTTTGTGGTCTATTGTGATGTGTCCCGTGTGGGTCTTGATTGTGTTCTTATGCAATATGGCAAGGTGATAGATTATGCCTCCAGATAGTTGAAGGTGCATGAGAGGAACTATCCGACTCATGACTTGAAATTGTTAGATATGGTATTCGTGTTAAAAATCTGGAAGCACTATTTGTATGGAGTGCATGTTGATATCTTTTCTGATCATAAGAGCTTGCAATATGTGTTTACTCAGAAAGTGTTAAACCTTAAGCAAAGGAGATGGCTTGATCTTCTCAAGGATTAAGACATTAGTCTTCACTACTATCCAGGTAAAGCTAATGTAGTTGCCAATGCTCTTAGTAGGTTATCCATGGGGAGTCTGGCTCATGTGGATGAGGGGAAATGAGAGTTGGTGAAAGATATTCACTATTTGGCTATCCTTGGAGTTCGTCTCATGGAGTTTGAGGATAGTGGTGTGCTTGTATAGGAAGTGGCACAGTCATCTCATGGTGTTAAAATCAAGGAAAAACAGATGTTAGTTTATGTATTGATGTGGATCAAGGGTGATGTAGGTGGAAAAAAGGTGATGGCCTTTGAGATTAGTGGTGATAGTACCTTATGGTACCAAGGGAGATTATGTGTTCCTGATATTGATGGCTTGTGAGAGAGAATCTTAGCTGTGGCACATGAGTTGCGCTATGTTGTTCATCCTGGTTCAACGAAAATGTATCATGACCTTAAAGAGATGTATTGGTGGAACAATATGAAGAGGGGTGTGGAAAATTTTGTGGCTAAGTACATAGTGTGCCAATAAGTGAAAGTTGAGCATATGAGGCTCGGAGAGTTATATCATAAAATCGAGTTGCCTGAATGGAAATAGGAGGTAATTAATATGGATTTCATTACCGGTCTTCCCCGATCTCAGAACTAATTTAATTCAGTTTGGGTTATTATGGATAGGATGACAAAGTTGACTCACTTTTTGCCAGTGAGAACTAACTTCTCCGCTTAGGATTATGCAAGGTTGTACCTCCAAGAGATTGTAAAGTTGCATGGGGTACATATTTCTATCATCTCTGATCGTGGTACTAAGGTTTCATCTCATTTTTAGCGGTCATTTAAAAAAGGTTTGGGGACCAAGGTGAGTCTTAGTACTGCTTTTCAATCGCAGTCAGATGCGCAAGAAGAAAGGACTATTCAGATATTAGAGGATATGCTTCATGCTTGTCTGATTGACTATGATGGTAGTTGGGTTGAGCATCTGACTCTTATAGAGTTTATATACAGTAATAGATACCACTCTAGCATTGGAATGGCTCCATTAAGACCTTGTATGGTAGGAGGTTTAGGTCTCTCATTGGGTGGTTTGAGGTCGGTGAGGCGGATATTTTTGGCCTTGATTTGGTTCAACAAGCTATGGAAAAGGTGAAGGTGATTCAGGTTAGGCTTAAGGCTGCCCAAAGTCTCCAAACGTCCAATGCGGATGTGAGGCATAGAAAGTTGGACTTTGTGGTTGGGGATAGCGTGTTCTTGAAGGTGTCTCCCATGATGGAAGTAATACTGTTTGGGAAGAAGGGGAAGCTCAGTCCCCGATATGTGGTTTGTACTTGGTTTTGAAAAGAGTTGGCAATGTTGCGTATGAGCTGGATTTGCCTACTATCATGAGTTCTATTCACCCGGTATTCCATGTTTTTATGTTGTGAAAGTGTGTAGGCAATCCATCACAAATTATACCCATCAAGGATATTGCTATTTCATATTCTCTGTCTTATGAAGAGGTCCCTTTGGAGATCTTGGATTGGCAGGATCTTCGGTTGAGGACCAAGGACGTAGCTTCGGTAAAGGTTCTATGGAGGAACCACAAGGTGGAAGAGGATACATGGGAAGATGAAGAGGACATAAAGTCCAATTATCCGTTCCTATTCCCCATTCTGAAAATACGTGCTCAAGGTATGTGTTCTTCATAACATCTTTGTTTATGAACTTTGTTATAGAAAAAATTAATTTTCTTGGCATCTTTGTTAAGGGTAAGGGTAGATACATTTAGGGTCTAATCGCGCTAGTTGTTACCTTATTCCATCATTTGAGGATGAATGATCCAAGTGAGGGAGAATTGAAACACCCTGGGTTTTGGCCTTTGACCTGTGTCTTGAACCTTTTGATCACTATACGACTCACACCTTGACTCATATAGTGTGGGTATGGGTCTAGGGACCCTAGTCATATGTTGGTTAGTGTGATATTGGCCAAGTTCTATTCGAGGAACAAGGAGATTCCATACAAGTCATATGTTTATGATACGAGAAGCATAGTGTCCAGTCTTGTGTTGTCCAGTGTCTAGCGTAGACGTTCTTCTTAGGGTACAACTTGTAAGGCACTACTCATATGCTGATGGTATGAGTTAGGGCTAGGGAGTTGTATGTTGGACAAAATGTGGTGTCCAACTTTCTGATCAAGTTACAAGTAGAGGGTACCACTCGTATAGTGTGGATACGAGTTGAAGGGTCCAACCATATCCACCTGTGGGATTTTTACAATTTAAGTTGGGGGTATTCTGAACATTTTCTCTCTTAACTCCTTTTGACCCACGACATAAAACACCTTTGGAGGTTTCTTTAACCTATTATTCTCAATCAATCACTCAATAAACACTCTTAAAATCTCTCTCAAGATTAGGGTTCAAGAAAAGGCTAGGGTTTCTACTAGGCAATAGGCAATCAATTAAGGGCTTTCATGGGTGAATCTCTTCATCTTCCTTGGTGTCTAAGGCATGTTACTCCCATCTCATTTTTAGTTCAATTAAAGGCATGTTTTAATGAATGATTTTTATGGTATTATTGTGGATTTGTTTTGGGTTTGGAAATATATGTGGGGGTTTTGGTTGTTCTTGGTTGGATAATGTTTTCCCATGCTTTATTTATGCTTTTCATGTTATATATATGGTTTTGAACATGTGATTGCCTTGGAATGGTCAATTGATACTTGGTTTTGTTTTTGGAAATTATATGCCCTCAACGTGTTTGTTAAAATGCCTATGAGAATGATTTTGTCACATAGCTTGGTTAATACTGAAAACCTTGCATTACATAATATGGAAATGGAACCTAAATTGGTTTGCTTGGTTTTAAATGAATTGGAAAGGCTTGATGGCCATGATTTTGGTTTAATTTGAAATATTGTGGGGTACATAGTGTTGGCTAATGACATTGCTTGCAATCTATTGTCGATATGGCGATACCACTTCATAATGCCTTGGTAAATAAATTTTGGAATTGGTGATTTGGTTATGTGCTAAAGGTTTAAATTAGGCGATAATTGCAGGTTGTTATAGCTAACCGTGAAGGTATGAGTCTAATGGGTGGATATTGAAAACTCATGTTCGCCAACATGAGGGCTGGTCATGGTGACAATATACTTGTGGGGTACATAAGAATCCCCTAAGTTTATAATTGTATATATGTATCATAGAGGGCGAAGGGTACTTGGGAATCCCTGGCCCCTATGATATCTCTGATTCATTTGGTTACACGCACTGGGGCTCATTCAGGAGGTAACACTGAACCCATATATCCCATTGGTGAATTTATGATGATAAAGCTACACAAACCAGGTTAAAGTTTTAAATGCATGCTAAACTCGGTCCCTTTCCCGGCCTGATGTATATATATGTATGTATGTAACTGCATATGGTTATTTACTTTGGTTTAAATAATGGCATTATCTTATCCTTATCCTGAGTACATGCTAACATTCACCCGCTAACCTTCTTTGGATGCTGTATCCCCACTCGATGCAGGATTTGACCATACTACTCCTTCTACTCAATGAATTGGATTCAGGGACAATATTCGTGTCAGACTGAAGTGGTGAGCTTCCACACTCCGAATGACTCCATTTCATGCCATGGACTTCATTTAATAATTTTTATTATTTCTTGGACTATGGTTTTTGCTATGGCCGGGGGCATATCCCGAGCAGGTGTTCTTTGATTTTAGTTAGAGGCTTTGTGTGACTACTATAGGCATGGGCTGTGTCGGTACTGATGTCAGCCTTGGCATTGGTATTGGTATTGGGGCTGGCAGCGGATGGATGTTTGATTGAATATTTGGTTGGTTATAGTTATGAACTTCATTAAATGTTTCTTTATTATATTGGTTTTTACTTGTTGTATGTTCGAAGTTCATTTGTCATAGGGTGCAGGATGGTAATGGTGTGGTATTAGGGGTTGTCTTCGGTTCGGGTCAGACTTAAGATGCTCGACACAACTAGGCCCTGGTTCGGGTCGTGTCAATAATCAACAAACATTACTTCTAACGTCAACCCATCATAGCCATCAAATACTAAGGCATCTCAATATCACCACAATAAACATTTTCTAGATGTACACAAGCGTATAAAAGATCCTCAATAACTAATACAAGTCTTTGCCTAAGGTCGGTAAAAGAGCCCACTTCTAAATCCTCAAAATCCTTTACCAAGAAATGTCTACCCCAGACTAGGCTAAGGTATTTGAATCCACTATTAGATGTTGAATAATCCATAATTGGCCCTAGGATAGCAATTCCTCCCAATAGAGAGCTACTATGTCAATTCCAGCCAAGGTAATGACAACTAGGGGAAGTTCCACACCAAACTCAAGTGACTAAGGAAATCTCCTCATTAGTTGAGTAAGAGGTCAACTTTACCTAAGGTAAGATTAACTAGGCTAATTATGCCCAAAAGCGGTATCCAAAATAGTCTAAATGGTCCAACTAATCCTAAATATCAGAATTTATCACACCAGTAACTAAAACCCATCCCAAATCTAATACAATTTTATAAACATACTATGAATTAGCTCAATATAACAAGGGATAAAACCTAGCCTACCTGAATACCGAAGAAAGCTCAAAAGATCCACTAAATCACCGCTTTTCCCTTCTAAAAAGCATCCACAAGATGCCAAGCTATAAAAATCACATTCTACTCATCAATACAAGAATAACGGTACCCATATTGCACCATTGTGCTTTGGGTATAAAAATCACACCAAATCCCATGTGGGTCCTATTACGAAAGATTGTACTTTCAAAATCAACCCAATGTTCCCTCATGCTCAAGGATTAATTAACCTTGAAAATGGGTGAAATCCAAGATAACTTATGGTTAAAATCAATCCTCCAAGGTTCTATGGATTTTTAAAAAGAAATGGAAAAATCTACCATGAAAATGGTGAAATCTTACCAAAAATCGAAGGAGAATCATAGAAACAACTGTTAGCCAAGCTCCCAAATCACCCATAAGCTTTAATTTCAAGATATATCACTATTTAGGGTTACAACTCTTTTGGAATGGATGAAGAATGGGCAAAATTTGTATCGGACTTTGTAACTGTACAGAATTCAACCTTCCAGACTCAATGTCACAGTTAAAATTTCTATCTGAGGTTGTTTATATTAAAGTGGGTCCCACACCCTGTTTTTATTTTCTTAACTTTTCGACCAATATGTCAAAATGTGCTCGGGTGCCTTGAGACCTGTACCAATAGTTCACCTAGCCTAAAATTGATATTTTGAGCCATTGGAAATGTAAGAATTGGCATACAAGGTCGTTTAATTGAAGTTCTTGCGTGATGGCTATTTAGAACCAGCGAAGACTTCAAAATAGGAAAGTGGCTCTAAAAACTAAACAAGCTTCCCAGTAACCAAACAGTCAGTTCTAACAAATCATAAATGACTTGAGGATGCTATAGGAAAGCTCTAACGATGAAAATAAGCGTAACTATAGGAAATCACCTAAAGGGTCATTACAATATATATAAGAAATGCAATAAATAAGGTGATAATGATGATTATGATGTGATATAATGGACAAGGTTGTTGTACAACCTTTGAATACACCAACTAAGTTATACCCCAGAGGTAGGAACCATGGTGGGTTCGTCAACCTATATACAATCCAATATCCAATACTAATATCTATGACACATCTCCTGTACATCCCTCAGAGAGGGTCTGTAATGATGTTATGAGCAGTGTTTTCAGTATTTCCATAATGATACCACTGTTTCTCAAGTATATATATGACATGATGATGCAATGCTCAAAACTAGGGGCCAAACGGGCGGATTGGATTGGATTTGGACGGGTTAAATATGGATCTAGCAAAAATGGTCTGTATTGCAATCCACCCATATAAATATGGGTAAATATGGATTTGGTCAAATATGGATTGGGTAAAAATAGTTTCAACCCACTTTAACTCCTAAGTCAAAAACTTAAAACTTCTATATCATATCAACTTGACTTTTTTTTCATTTCTTTTTTTTTTAGTTTTTTTTTAGTTTTTTTTTGTCCCTCTTCTATATGTAGCCTTTAGTTTTCTTTTTTTCTCCTTTTCATTTTTTTGTCATTTTTTCTCTCTTCTATCTCTACCCTTTGTTTCTCCTTCTTTTTTCTTTTTTTTTTCCTTTTCCTTTTTGGTCTTCTTTTTTTCTATTTTTTATTTTTTGTTTTTACTTCTTTCTCATTTTTTTATTTTTTGGTTGTATTTTATGTTTTATATTTTTTTTTATTTTCGAAGAACATGGTTAAGTCGAGTAAAAATTATGGATAATGACTAAAATATCATAAGCACTCAGTATATTTGTTTTCACCATCATCTTTTTTCTTTTCTCCATTTTCATTATTTTTTCTTTTTGATTTTTTTGGTATTTTTTCTTCAATTCCTTCCTTACGTTTTTTTCTCTCTTCTATCTCTAACTTCTACCTCTCTTTCTACTATTTTTTTTTTCTATTTTTGATTTCCTTCTTTTTTTTTATGATAACGAAAATACCATAAGCGCATATTGATTTATATTCGCCCAACATTTATAATTCGAGGGCTATGTGGATCCTTAGCCATATATATTTTAGTCTCAAGAAAATATAATTAATTCATATATTTTTTTTTGTTTTTTTATTCAGTGTCCGGTACCTGTATTGGAGCCTCAACTAATCTGGATTGAGCGTTGCAGGGCCCATTAAGATGACAGAGCTCCCAAAAGAGTTTTCTCAATAACTAGGGTCGTACCCTCGACCTCTGGTTAAGGGTGGAGCAGGCCCAGCCACTGCACCATAACCCATGTTGATTTTAATTCATATACTTATTTGTATATAAATACAAATGATAAATTGCACATATTGACAACTAAACTATTCAAATACAAAAAATAAATTTATTTGAAATATATACTATGATACAAATAAATTCAAAGTAAAAAAATATAAAATGCAATGAAAAAAAAAGATGAGGAAAAGAATATAAAAAATAAGAAAAATGACAAACCAAGAATGAAAAAGGGGGAAACGGAAATATAAAAAAAAAGAATGCAAAGAAATAAAATTGAAAAAGAAAAAAATGATGAAAAAGAAGAAAGAAAAAAGTGTAAGAAACGAGTTAAAAATAAGTGGAAAAAATGAAAAAGAAAAAAAAGTAAATTAAAGGAAAAAAGAAAGAAAAAAATAGTAAATAAAAAAAAAGAAAAAAAAAGAAAGAGAAATCAAAGATAGAAAAAAATAATAATAAAGGAGTGAGACTGTGAATTATATTTAATTGATAAGAGATGTTATGAATTATATAGGCTAAATGGGATAATTAGAAGCTTATATTTATTAACCCATGTAGGTCTCAAGCAAATACGAATGATGAAATAAGAATGAGAAAGGGGAAAACAAAAAAAAAAAAAGAATACATAGAAAAAATAAATAAAAATAAAAAATAAAAAAAAGATGAAAAATGAGAAAGAAAAAAGAAATTATAAGGAATGTGTAAAAAAATAGAAAAATAAAAAAGAAAAAATGTAAATTAAAGGAAAAAAGAAAGAAAAAAAGAAGAAGAAAAGAAACTAGAAAAGAAAAAAAACTGAAACTTTAAGCATAGGTGGGTGATCTCTGTGTTTAAATGGGTACCCATATTTTACCCATTTTGTCCATATTTGTATGAACTTTTAAAATGAGTTGAAGTCCATATTTACCCATTTGAAATATGAGTGATCCAATTCACTAAATATGGGCTAAATGGACTCTTTTCACAAATATGGGTTGAAATTCTCACCCCTATTCACAACCAACCAAATGAGAATTTCCAAATTCCAACCAATATACCAGGTGCATGAGACAAAAGCCTCTCAATAAACCAGCCATCCATGATCCAACATAATCCATATACGAATAGATTAAGGTATACCATAATATGCCATTTGATACCATATAACTACCAATTTAGACAATTTCCACCAAGAAGAACAACCAATTATTCAAATACCAGGCTAATATTATTATATAAGACCTCACACGGTCACACATAACAAATAATATCTCAAAACCACCAAATAACAACAATACATGCCCCCATACGGGTACAACATAGTAATAAAAACATTTTTCATGATTGGTTGCCACACCCATAACATAATTTTATATCAATATTAACTACCCAACTCAATTTGAAAGATGTTAAGCTATAACCTACCTCGAATGCTGAAAACTAGTGTAAAAAATGTTCAACATAGATTTTTACCCTCACTACTGGACATGAAATCAACTAAAATATACAAATATAGAATATACACATCAAAAAGCCAATGATGCCTATCATGCCCATTTTTAGGTAGGGGTGAACCCCTAAACGGGTTTTTCCAAAAGAAAAGTAAAACCAAAATTTTGTCCAAAAATATCTTTTCGTGATTAAAGGAACTTATAGAAGAAAATCCAAGTGAAAATTGGTTGAAATTGGGGTTTAGAATAAAGAAATACTGGTTTAGGCCTTTCGGACCAAAATCCTCAAATTCCACTTTTGAATCCAAGTTTTAAGAAGGTTTAAATGACAGAATCAAATAAAAATGATTAGAATAAGGATTTGGAGATTACCTAAGCTTATAAATAGAAGAAATTTCTCAAAAACAAGAAATTCCAAGCTTCAAGCCTTAAAATGGTGATTTTTTTTATCTTTTTTTTGTGTGTGTGGGTATAAATGCCACCTAGGAATCGCTTAAGTGTCGCTTAAACAATACCTACCTCTGATGTCCATGTCGCTTAAGCGACTAGGCTATTGCTTAAGAAACTATTGATTAAGAGATCCTGGTGTCCCTTAAGTGTCACTTTGGATGTTAAGTCAAGTCTCTTAAGTGACCAAAGTTTCGCTTAAGTGGTGCACCAGTTAAGTGGTACACTAACTAGAGACTTAGAGAATTTTAAGTCTCTGCAGACCCTTAGGGATTCATCCAAAATTTCAAGAATGCAAATGAACTATCGTACCCTATAAAGTTTTATATTCTCTGGACTCAATAGAGATATCAAATTTTCAATAAAACATAATTTCACAATGTTGACCCTTGAAATTCAATTTCACAACTTTTCGAATTAAGGGGAGAAATGAGATATAAAAGCCGTAAAATCACACCAATCATGTTACCAACCTAAAATTGACGTTCCAGATCTGCTGGTGCAGTCTATTTTGCAATTCGACACACAGATCAATAAATATTGACCAAAGTCAACTATTGAGCCTTTATAACAACCAAAACCATAATTTCACATAAATCATACCGAAATCTATTGGGAACCGTCTCAATCATCCCAACAATCCAAAAATACCATAAACCAACCACATGGAGGGATAAAATGGTCAAATCACAAAGAAATAGCTAATTAACATAAGCCACAAAAAATCAAGTCAGTACCCAAGCTATTCACGAATCTCAGTACATGTTGAACTATCTTTGTAGATAAAGCACCCGAGCTGTATCATTCTTTGCTAGCACTATATTCTCTAAGCTATTATTTCTTCTTTCTTAACCACATATCTTTTACCTAAACATGGTCTGGAGTATCCTTTAGTGGGAGAGGGTATGGTGATCTTTGCCTTGCTAAACTCGCAATTGTTTGTTCTCCATCCCTAGCGAGAGCGTCTCCCCATCCTCTCCTTCTCACTCTACCTCTAACCTGAGGCATTCATTAAACTATGGCCTCATCAGTAGGTATAGTTGTTACTATAGGTGTTGTGGTGCTACTGTTGTTGCTCTAGTGGAATAAGTATTAAACATCTCTGAGCAAGAGTGAAAGGATTAGATACCAATTTGGATCGCCAAATACCAATTGGAATCAAGTTATAGCATGAAATAAGGAAATAAAATAGTTCATTCCTAAAGTCCGATAGCCTCCTGAAAAAAGTTACAGATGTCTCGATACTTTTCTACAGGACTCCACTAGACTTATTGTCATAGATAAGATCTACAAACCAGTGCTCTGACACCATATCTATCACGACCCAATCGGTCCTGACTGGCACTCACCCTAACCTACAACAGGAGAACCATACTACTCTCACCTCTATTCAATTAGGTGTTACTCTCACTTTCAGAAGAATGTCAGCTCATGATTTTAACTTGTTAAAAAGGAAATAATTCATTCAAATAACATCTTAATCAATACTGTATTCATATATCAAAGCAAATAGAGTGCGAAAACCTCTATTTATTATAATTTTTGGGACCTGAAGTCACTATACAAGAACATCTAAGAAGAACAACTAAGTTGAAAAGAAATAGGAATATCTTAAACATAATAAAGAGAAAATTGTCTTAGTCCCAACTCAAAGGATATACCGTAGATGATCTGAAAGTTGCCTGAACTAACTGCCCACCCTCTAAATCAAGTGTGGATGATAGCTAGAGCAAAGGTCGTGTGTCAACAAATGGAAGATATGCTACACTCAACAAAAAGAAGAGTACAGGTAGCATCAGTATATCAATAGTAGGTCAACTAACTTAACAATGTACAAGTAAGCAAGTTAAACAAGTATAAAAGCAACTATAACAAGATTCATAATCGATGATATTATTCAAGCAACACATCATAAATCATCATGTAATTACACTCACAAGTTTACTTTACAGGCTTTTATAAATAATCATTTTAATCTATCATCCAACGTCAAATATATTCATCAAATAGCACTCAATGAATGTGAATGAGTGCATGTATGCAAGATGTGTGCATCATCTCTCACCCATTTTATCAACATAAGGTACCAGTGTGCTACTCAATCCATTATTACAACACATCATAACATACTGATGTGGTACCCGGTCTATTAGCACAACATATCATAATGTATCGGTGTAGTACCTAACTGATAACCTCCACATCTCATTAAAATATAAGGAAAATACAATTTAGTCATTAAGATACAAACCATGCTAGAAGGCAGTTAAAGATGCTCAAATCACAAACAAGCATAAATTCAAGGAAGTCTAAGTGCTGCACAAAATCACAGTCTACCTCAACTCCTTTGCGCAAAGTCACCTTTAAGCCAGACTTTTTTCCTTTCATTCCTGTTTGGTTCATTTTTATCAGTACAACCATCAAATACACACACTCTTCAATAACTCATCCCTTTTTAATAACTAAGGATTAAAAATCATTGATTTTAGTCATAAGTTACCCCATTTCATCATCTTATAGTTTCCTCATCATTTTAACTTCATGAATACTACTCAATTTAGCATATTTAGTAAAAAAAGCTAGTATTGTTAGTGTATTATAACAACCTAGGATCGTTATATATGAAATTCATAAGCAATTCCATCATTTTACATCAATATATGTAAACTAAGGTTTATCCCCTAACCTACCATTAACCTATTTTTAGTGATTTTCTAAGGTTAAACTAAGTAAATTCTAGTCTAGAATATAATCACTTACCTCCAAAGATGAAATCTTTGAATTCCTACTAAAAATCGCCTATCCTTAATATCCTATTGCATTTCTTAAAAAGTGCGGCTGAAAATATTTCTTGAGGTTTTAAAACTGATATTTTACTACCCGCTACCACTGCAGCTGATAATTATCGATGTAGAGGTAAATTTTACTGCATCAATTTTCATTCATTTTGCTAAAGGTTGCCGCTGCAGTTTTCTTTGGCCACTACTGCGGTATTGTTACAATGGTTTTTTTTTGCTGTAGTAATCCGAGGCAGAAACTTTGAAACTCTTCTTATTTTTTCTTATTTTTGAACACACACTACAAGTTTCGACAATGTGAACCAACCCTCCATAATAAAGGCTATAATCAGAATTCTATAGCTCTGCTTTAGGTGGCAGAAGTTGCTATGGCTTTCTGTACGCATTGCTCTCCAGACGTTATATCAAACACCAATATTATTAAACATATCAATACCATATTTCATTCAACTACCACACCATCAAATTTGAGTCAAAACTAAACTAGCCTCAAATTTTTTACATTTTAGCAAACGGGATTTTATGGTGCAACTTTGACCTCCTAGTTCAGCGTAACCATATTTTGGGTCATTATAAAATAAAGAAATTCCTAAAATTCACTACGAGGGTCATTACAGTAACTGATAGACACCTTATAAAGATAATTCTTTTTCTTTTAGATATTTTTACTCAAAATTTACTATGTGCATGATATTAATGGTGCTGCCATAAATATTTTAATATTTTATTTTATACATAATAATTGAGTATAGCTTTTATTAAGGAAAAATTTACAAAGAGTGTACTACTATAATGAATAGTAGTGTTGTTATAGGTAGAATAATGTTATAGAGAAGTAAAATATAACATGCAGAATTGGTTTCGGAGAAAATCAAACTATTACCGTGAAATGAAGTTCTAAGGAGAGGTTGCTACAGACAGGTCTGACTGAAATTGACCTTCTTATTTTTAATATTAAGGAATAATAACATTAAAACAAATTGATATTAATAATTTTAAAAATTAGTGTTAGAAACCTAAACTGATTTGGATAAAATGACTAACCTAATTTGATTTGGAGTGAATGTCTATTCCTTGGGAGAAAAAGATCAAGTCTATTCCTCATATAAATAGAGGGGTAGTCTTCAATAAAATTCATCCTTAAGAGAAATAAGAATTACTCTCTCTTCTCTCTCTTATTATGCTTGTACTCTTCATTGTAATTCATCCGTTAGAGAAAGAAGAATTACTTTCTCTTCTTTCGTTTATTATTCTCATCTTTTCTTTATTAATTTATAACACGTTATCAATACGAGACTTTGATATCTCAAAGAATATATTTTTGTGCGTAGCAAAGGTGAGATTATTAAACTCAGATTAATTTCTAGTTCTATATGATGCTACCCATAAGTTTCTAGAAATCAAGAGGAAAAGGAAGTTTTAAATATGTTTTAAATTCTTCTTCAAATTTGTAACTCGTGTAAGTTATATTACTTGACATAAGATAGATCATGTGCAGATAAGTAACTTGAACTTTTTCTTACTCTTGATTTAATATTTTAATCTTTGTTTTTGCTCGGTAACATGTCTTAATATATCTCAATTGTCCCTAAAAAATGTGTTTAGCGACAGATTTCACCAACATCCGTCGCTAAAGCCCTTTAGCAAGAAATTTGCGATGGAATTACATCTGTCCCTAAAACTCATGTAGCTAAGCTCTTAGAGAAGGATTTTTTCCATCTATCGCTAAAGGTAGCAATGGATTAGCGATCAATAATTTCATCGCTGATATAGCAACAAACAATTTCATCACTAAATACATATAAAATCTGTAGCCAGTTAGCTTCTTATCTATTCGTGGAGAAATGTTATCTACGAAATTCTTGTAATTATTCCATCGTTGTTTGTAAAATATTGTTTTTAATTTTAGAATTATTAGAATTTAGCTACAGAATCATTGTCGCTAGTTTTTGCTAATATAACTCTATATATTAAAATCTCAATAGAACATAATGGATGAAAAGTAGTTAGATTGAATAAGCGTTATAGGAATCCGATTTTAAATAAATAGTAATCTAAAGATTATTAAATAGATCCAAAAATACATATATCCCAAAACAACAACAAAGTTAATGATTATTGAATACAATATGAAGTCAAAGTTAACTAATGCAGTGCTTAAGGATGATGCTCATCAGGATGAGAAGTACGACCTACGACCATAATTGTATTTCACATGAAACCCAAGGCCATAAGTCTTCTTAGTCTCTCCTCTCAGGGTCTCATAGTACATCCGAATTGCAACATCGATCTCATCATGTCTTTCTCTATCAATTCTCGAACTCTATCATATAAATAAAAGCTGTAAATGAAAACTTGTACATTCAATTTAACCAATAAATAGATATGAATGTGTCTATCTATATGGTCAATAAGATTACAAAGAATTTTACTTACGTGCACAATCCGAGATCGGTCATAAGAAGAGATTTTTTTGTCTTTACTATCTCGCAAAATATATAACACAAATGTATTGTTGTTTTCCTTGAGCAGACAATTTTTTTTAATAAAGTAGAAAGCCAATAATGCAACAATTACCTCTAATAGTGTAAAGAGAAATCATGTATAGAAGCCATGCCTATTGATGTTGTTAGGAGACCTTGGTATTTAAGAATTTCATCAAGCAACTCAAAATAATGTCTACACTTATGCATTATATTGAAAGAATATCACTGCTAATTTGTGAAAATGACTAAATGGGTACACCATTTTCACCTAATCAACCTACATAGTCAATAAATTATGTGATGAACTCAACTTCTTACATATTTCTCTATCCCATCCAATAAATTAACAAAGGTAATCCTTCACAAAGTAAAAAATCCTAACCAACTAACCCAAAACTAACATATACTAGCTGTTGTACCAACGTAAATTGAGGAATCTCCTGTATATTAAGATATTATTACAAGAATTTTTACACAAAGGAAGTTTAAGCAAGATATTGGGTATGCATACAATTTCTCAAATACATAGAAAGTTCCAAGTAAGATTTAAAGTAAGCAGACATTTCTAAAAATTTGAAATCTACTTTGAAATTTTTTCAACACAATCTAAGTAACAACTTTAGCAATACTATTAGGAATGGATAAATAACACTTTAAGGATCCAATCACATCTTTGCATGCTAAATCCATTATAATTTTGTAGACTGACAATGGTTATGGTACAATAAAAATGATATGGTGTACTTTCTTATTAATACACGAAACATTCCTGGTCCAAAAATGTCATCACCCGAGGCTACCCCTAGTCGCGACAATGGTGGTTACGATCCTGAAAGACCACAAGCTAACTCATAAGCTGGTACCTGCTGTGAGCACTGAATAATAATAAAATACACATGTGTTGAATAACTGAATACGCCATTAGGCTTTAAATACTAAAACATTTCTAAATCATAAGTCTAAAAACAACTGCCGGAAAACAAATTATTAATGAGAAACAAACTGACTATCTGAAGTGTTTGAAAGCCTCTAAAATTGACTTAATAAGAGTTGATGGGATAGGCCCCAACTAACTCCAACTGACTACTAAACTGAAAACACTGAAATAAACATAATTGGTCCTTGAAATAAGAGGATTCACCACTTTTGTTGCTATTGATGTGCTGGAATGTCTAAGTGCGATCGGGAACCTGAACATCCCAACTGATGATATGAGACATCATAGCACAAGAAACGAATGTGCGGTTAGTACTTTGAATGTACTGGTATGTTAGATAAGGTTAGGCTGATATGCATGGATTATGTGCATGAGTAGTAATTGACTGAATGAATAGCCTGAGGTAACTGAATAACTGATATGAATGCGTAAATGGTGTAAAATCGGAGAATGCATGACCAAGCATATAACATGACTCTAAAATAGTTTGTAAACTAAAATACTGAAACTTGTTAATTGAATATCTAATAACTGTATTCTAAGGTCAATGCAAAACTGAACTGAATCATACTGAATATTGGACTGAGACTGTGGGAGGTATCATCTAACCGACATGCCCCAATCTGAGCTAATCAGGGTTTAACCTGTAATCCAATTGGAAGGGTGTCAGTACCGTGCCACGGGTATGAACAATGGCTATATTGATCCACTAAACTGGTGTCCCAAAGGAATAAAGAGTCAATCTAATATGGCAAGAGTACTCATGAGATTTGAGTCAAACCGAAACTAGCAGGAAGACATCTCAACCTATACAAGCTACGTAGTTTTGTAACTCAGGGATTACTACTAAGAGTTACACCCTAATCTGGAAGGAATACCCCTATCCCTGGGTTCTCTCGATGTTGAATCCTACTCCGAACTAAACTGACACTGATCACTAGACTGGACTAAACTTAACTAAGCCCACAATTGACCGTATTAACTGACTGAATGATGCTGGTCATGGTATAACTGAAATCATTCTGTAGATAATGAAAACTAGGTAAACAACTAAATTTTGGGTATTCATAATCCGTACTC
This sequence comes from Capsicum baccatum var. pendulum, assembly GCA_030864225.1. Taxonomy (NCBI): domain Eukaryota; kingdom Viridiplantae; phylum Streptophyta; class Magnoliopsida; order Solanales; family Solanaceae; genus Capsicum; species Capsicum baccatum. Next base: position 27,892,282 of record CM061551.1, on the reverse strand, counting down.
CCCAGGACTTGATAAAAATAACAATAGGACATACTAAAGCTTCGAAAACCATAATAAGTTGTCATTATTCAAACTCAATCATTTAGGCATTTCATCAAACACTTAGAATTCATGGGCTTAAGCATGGGAGTAGTTTAAACATGTAATAATAACATAATTTCAATAAAAAAATCATGGAATAAGATTTAACAAGTGAATAAGCACCATTCAAATGTGTCAAGGCTAATTCCAATGAAACCACATGATAAACATAATTGAAATCCAAGTTCATAATAGCTTTATGAAGATAACTCACAATAACAAGAAAAAATCTTAAAAATGGGTTATTGGACTCCATGGGTGAAAAATACCCATGAATGAACATCTAACATACCTTAAAAGCTTAAATCTTTGAAAAGAAACACAATTCCTTAAGCTTCCTTAGAGATTCTTGAATTTGGGAACTTGTTTTCTTGATTTTTCTTGAAAGGAAAGGAGTTTAATTTGATGAACTATGGAAGAGATTAGGGTTTATTTGAGAGTAAAATTGGGGATTTTGGGCATAATATGCCTTAACTGAAGCCAGTCCCATGTTAATTTGGATTGAGGCGGTGGGAAAAGACAAGACTAACCTCTACAATTTAAATTTATAACTGGGACACCGATTAGGCCATCACCACGATATGTCAGTGATGCCATTGCTATTCCACCATGCGCGGTGTAATCACATTGAGATACTAGAATTAAAATCCAAACATAGCCAAACCTCATCCGAAAAATCCAAAACTTCTCCGAGACAAGCTCCTTACACCCCTAACTCAAAAACTTATGTCTCAGAGTTGGGAAGGTCACTTTAAAAATCATCAAAGTTAAAAGGCCAAAAATAAAACTAAGTCCCCAATACTTAGCTAAATTTTCAGGTTCTAAGCCTCTTATGCAAACACTTTGGTTGAACTGAGCTAAGACTAATACGGGTATTACAATATCTCCTCCTTGGGAACAGTCATCCTTGAATGAGGCTAATTAAGCTGAGAATACTAAGGAAGTTGAAATCGTATACTGAACATGCATAATTGAAAACACGATTACATAACTGAGTCTGAAACATGATACTTGAGTGAACTGATTCTTGAATGCATGCAATGATAGAAATATAATTATATCGCTCAAACTAAGCATGGAAAAGAGATAATCTAAGGAAAACTGTTACCGTAAACTGAGTTTGAGTTTGTAGAGAAAAGATGAGGGTACTTGATAAGCATATCTACTTCTGCTTTCTAAGTGGCTCCCTCAACGGATTGATTCTTCCAAAGAACCTTGACCAAGGGAACTTTTTTGTTCCTTAGTTTACAAATCTAACAATCTAGGATTTCAACTGGGATTTCCTTGTAGGAAAGGCTGTCCTGAACAACCATACTTTCTAAAGGGACTACTTCAACTGGGTCGCCAATACACTTCTTTAGCAATGGGACATGGAACACTGGATGCACTGATGCCAAATCTACAGGAAACTCAATCTCTTAGGCTACCTTTCCAAAATGACTTAAGATCTTATAAGGGCCTACATACCAGGGACTAAGCTTCCTGTTTTTGCCAAATCTCTTCACTCCCTTCATGGGAGAGATCTTTAAATATACCAAACCTCCAACATCAAACTCAAGATATGTTCTCCTTTTATCTAGATACAATTTCTGTTAGTTTTGGGCTGTTTTCAGCCTCTTCCTGATCAACTAAAATTTCTCTAAGCAATCAAATACTGAATCTTACCCTATCAATGTAGTCTTACCTGCCTCAAACTAACCAATAGGAGATCTAAGTCTCCTCTTATAGAGAGCCTTAAACGGAGCCATCTGAATAATGAAGTGATAATTGTTATTGTAGGAAAACTTAATCAATGGAAAATAATCATCCCAACTACCCTTAAAGTCGATAACAAATGATCTCAACATGGCTGAAAAAAAAAAAAATGATCTCAACATGTCCTCTAGGTTTTGAATGGTTCTCTATGCCGGATCATCTATCTGAGGGTGAAAAGTTATACTGAGATAAACTTGGGTACCAAGACCCTTCTAAAAATCTTTCCAAAAGTGAGAGGTAAACTGAGTACCTCTATCTGAAATGATAGATAATGGGACTCCATGTAACCAAGACAACTCACTAATAAAGAGTTTGGCATAATCCTCAGCTATGTAGGAACTATGAATTAGCAAGAAATGGGTTGATTTGGTCATTTTATCTATGATAACCCATATCGAGTCATGTTGATGATGCAAATGGGGCAACCTAGTCACAAAATCTATGTTCATCTCTTCCTACTTCCAAGTAGGAATGGTGAACTCCTGCAAAGTTCCACTAGGCTTTTGGTGTTCAACCTTAACCTGCTGATAATTTGAGCACTTAGCTACGAACTCTACAATATCTCTCTTTATTCCACTCCACCAATAAATTTCCTTGAAATCATGGTACGTCTTAGTGGCCCCTAGGAAAATAAAGAATCGCGCACCATGCACTTCTGCAAGGATTCACTGTCTTAACCCATCAACACATGACACACACAGCTTACCCTGATACCGCAATACACCATCTTCCCCTTGGGAGAACACCTCTACCTTCTGATCTCTAACTGATTTCTTCAAATTAATCAGATTGGAATCCCTATCTTGCTTCTCTTTTACTTCGGCAACCAAAGAAGATTCCAAACTATTTTGAACCCATACACTACCCTAAGCTGAATCCACTAACCGAACACCTAATCTGGCAAGCTAATGAACTTCCCTGACTAACTTCTTCTTATCATCTTCTACATTAGTAAGACTACCCGTAGATAATTTATTAAGGGTATCTGCCACCACATTGGCCTTGCCCAAATAATACAAAACACTTATATCATAATCTTTCAACAATTCTAACCACCTTCTTTAATACATACTGCAAGCTTTTGTGATCCGTGAACACATCAACATGAACCCATAGAGATTTAAATCTTTTTGAGAAAATACATACTACAAGCTTTTGTGATCCGTGAACACATCAACATGAACCCTTTAAAGATAGTACCTCTAAATTTTTAAGGCAAAAACAATAGCTCCTAACTCAAGATCATTGGTAGGATAATTCTTTTCATGGAGCTTAAGCTATCTAAGGCGTAGGATATGTCCTTACCTCTTTACATCAAAACACAATCCAAACCAACTTTTGAAGCATTACAACAAAAAACAAATCCATCTGAACCATCTAGAAAGGTAAACACTGAGGCTGAGGTGAGTCGAGTCTTCAACTCCTGAAAACTCTTTTCATAAAAATCTAAAAATTAAAACTTGACTTTCTTCTGTGTTAATCTAGACATGGGGGATGCAATATATGAAAATCCTTCAATAAACTGTCGGTACTAGAAAGCTAAAGCCAAGAAACTCCTGATATCTAATGGAGAGATGGGTTTGTCTAGTTTCTCACTGCTTTGGTATTTTGAGGGGCAACTCTTATTCCATCATGGGAAACAATATGGACAAGAAAAGCTACAAATCATAGGCAAAATTTTCACTTACTGAATTTTGTGAACAACTGATGGGCTTTAAGAGTTTGCAATACAATTCTGAGGTAGTCTATGTGATCCTTTTCATTATGGGAATAGAAAAGAATATCACCAATGAAGACTATAAAGAAAATATCCAAGTACTACTTGAAAACTATATTCATCAAGTCCACGAAAGCTGTTGGGGCATTTGTTAGACTAAAGGACATAACTATAAACTCAAAGTGACCATACCGAGTTCTGAAAGCTATTTTCAAAATGTCACATTCTCTGACTCTGAGCTGATGATAGCCGGATCTGAGGTCTATCTTAGACAAATAATTGACACCCTGAATTTGGTCGAATATGTCATTAATTTTAGAGAGTGGATACTTATTATTGATTATGACTTTGTTTAATTGATGGTAATCGATGCATATTCTAAGGGAACCATCTTTCCTTTGCACGAAAAGGACTGGAACACCCTATGGGGAGGCACTAGGGCTGATGAAACCTGTATGTAAGAGATCTTTCGACTATTCCTTCAATTTTCTAAGCTTGAATAGAGCCATTCTGTAGGAAAAAATATAGATAGGCTGAGTATCTAGAAGAAGATCTATTCCAAAGTTTATCTCTTTTTCGAGAGGAACTTTGGGAAGATCTTTAGGGAACACATCTGGAAATTTCTTTACTACTGAGACTGACTCAAGATTGGGAGTTTTTGAACTAAAGTCTTTGACTCCAAAAAGATGGTAAATACACCCCTTGGATATCATGTTTCTCGCTCTAAGGTGCGAAACAAGATAACCCCTAAACGCTGAAGTACTACCCTCCAGTCAAGGACTGGTTAATACAAAAAGTGAATATGAACAACTCTGTTTCAACAATCAACTAAAGCATAGCATGAGTAGAGCCAATTCATGCCAAGAATGATGTCAAAATCCATTATTTCAAACTCCACAAGGTCGACTGATATGACTTTATAGGATACTATAACCGGGTTGTTTCTGTATACCCACCAGGCAATGATAAACTTACCACTAGGGTAGACATTTAGAAAGGATCTATTAAGATTTTGGGATTAACTCCGAAGTTGTAAGCTATATAGGGGTTACAAAAGAAAGAGAAGGTCCATGATCTAACAAAGCATAAACATGAAAATGAAAGACAACACCCCAAGAGTATACCCTGGATGCCACACGGTGCTTACAACCACAAGTAACCATAAGCTAACCCATGAGCTGGTTCCTGCTATGAGCACTGAATAATATAACAACATATGCAGAAGAACAACTGATAAACCATAAGGTTTTAGCAACAGAAATCAATTCTGAATCGTAGTATAAGCGTTTGGAAAAAAATACTGTCAACACTGATAAAATGACTAATGATAAAAAATAAAAACTAACTAACTATATGTTCTAGTCCAAAATCCTCTAAACTGATTGAAGGGGGAGTTGTGGGACAAATCCTCAACTAACTCTGACTGAATAGAAATACTGAACTGATAAATTAAATTGAAATACATATAAAACATGTCCTTAAAATATGAGGACTCACCATTGATACTACTGATAATATGGTATATCTATGCGCGGTCAAGGAGTTGAGTGTCCGAACCTATGATATGAAACATCATAGCACAAGAAATGAGTATACGGTCAGTACTTTAAATGTACTGGTATGATAAATGGGGTTAGGCTGATATGTATGGGGTTATGTACATGAATAATAATTGACTGAATAGCATAAGATAACTGAATAACTGATATGAATGCACAGATGTTGTACAATTGAAGAATGCATGACTAAGCATATAACATAATTCTGAAATTATTTGTAAACAAAAATACTAAAATCTGATAACTGAATAACTGATATCTGTATGCTATGGTTAATACAAGCCTGAACTAAAGTATACTAAATACTGAACTGAGACCATGGGAGCTATTATCAAACCGACATTCCCTAATGAGCAATTTGGGGTCCAACCTATGACCCCAGTTGGAAGGGTGTCAGTACCGTGCCACAGGAACTAACACTGGCTGTGTGGATCCATTAATACACTATCCAGAAGGACTAAAAGTGTCAAGTCTATACTGATGGGTGACCCTTGAGAGGTATTCCAACCTAAATTGATGGGTGACTCCTCATATCCTATGCTGGCTATGTAGTTCTGGAGTATAAGGACTGCTACTAACGGGGGCATCGTGATGCTCCACTGGAAAAGGGACGAACGTGAAATTGCACCTTGGTACAATGAGGTTCCATTGCTGTGCTTCACTGTTAAAAGGACGAGTATGATTTTAGCCATTACCACGACGCAACATACTGTGTTGAGTTACCATCTCTCACTAAAAGTGCCATAACTTCTCACCCATGTATTTGATTTAGGTGAAATTGGTATTGTTGGAAAGATGGTTCAATTTCCTACAATTTGGTGGGTATTAGGCTGGAAAATTCTAAGTATTACAAAATTTATTCTCATTTGAAGTTGACTATAGCAACTTTCTTCTTAAAAACTCAATCGGTAAGGAATATTTTGATTTGTCTAATTGCTAGGAGTTATTTGAGGCCTTAATACACATCAAACTTTCTCATAAAGCTATCAAAGAATTATGATTCATTTCTCACAAGCTTAAGTCATGGTTCAAATATTGGTTTGGATTTTGTGGGTATTACAATATCTCCCCCTTGAGAATATTCATCCTTGAATAAGATTAGTTAAGCTAAAAACACTGCGGAATTGAGGTTACATGCTAAATACATGTGATGAAATCATGATTAAATAACTGAGTCTGAAGCATGACACATGACTGAACTAGTTTTGCGAATGCATGATTGATATGAGAATGATATGCAACTAAAATTGAGCATGAAAAAAAGATATTCTAAGAAGATTGTTACCTTAAGATGAGTTTGAGTTAGCGCAGAAAAGATGAGGGTACTTGGTACACAGATCAGCTTCTACTTCCTAAGTGGCTCCCTAAACGGACTGATTCCACCAAAGAACCTTGACTAGGGAACTTCTTTGTCCCTTAATCTATGAATCTGGTGATCAATTATCTCGACTTGAATTTCTTTGTAAAAAAGGTTGTTCTAAATATCTACACTCTCTAAAGGGACAACTACAACTAGGTCACCAATACACTTATTCAACAAAGAGATATGGAATACTAGGTGAACTGATGCTAAGTCTGCAGGATACTCAAGATCGTAAGCTACTTTTCCGAAATGGATCATAATTCTGTACGGGATAACATATCAGGGACTAAGCTTGCCTTTCTTATAAAACCTCTTTACCCCCTTCATCGGAGAGATCTTTAGATATACGAAATCATCAATATCAAACTCAAGATCTTTTTTCTTCATATCTGCATAAGATTTCTATCGTCTTTGGGCTACCCTAAGCCTCTTCCGAATTAGCTGAATTTTCTCTGAAGCATCAAACACCAAATTAGGACCTATCAAAGAAGTTTTACCTATCTCAAACCAACCAATCGTAGATCTATATATCATTTCATATAGAGCCTCAAATGGATCCATCTAAATACTGGAATGAGAGCTGTTATTATATCTAAATTCAATCAAAGGCAAATGGTAATCCCAGCTGCCCTTTAAGTCAACGACAAATGCTCTTAATATATCCTCAAGGGTTTGAATAGTCCTCTCTACCTGACCATCTGTCTGAGGGTGAAAGGCTGTGTTGAGGTAAACTTGGGTACCAAGACCCTTATAAAAAGCTTTTCAAAAATGAAAGGTAAACTGGGTACCTCTATCTGAGTTGATAGATAGAGGAATACTGCACAACTTAGCCAACTCTCTGATATAGAGCTTGGCATAGTCCTCAGCTAAATAAGAAGTATGGACTAGCAACAAATGGGCTGATTTGGTCATCCGATCCATAATGACCCAAATTAAATCTTGCTGTCAACGAGTACGACGCAAACCCATCACAAAATCCATGTTCACTTCCTTTCAGTTCCAAGTGGGAATACTGAACTCTTACATAGACCCATTGAGCTTTTGATGCTCAATATTAACCTGCTGACAAGTGGAGCAGTTAGCCACAAACTCTGTAATATCCCTTTTCATCCCACTCCACCAATAGATTTCTTGGAGGTCATAGTACATCATCTTCTTAGCCCCTAGATAAATCAAGTAACATGCACCATACTCCTCTACAGAAATTAGTTGTCTCAACTCATCAACACACGATACACAGTCTACCAGAGCAACGCAACACACCATCTTCCCTTTGGGAGAAAACCTCTACTTTTTGACCTCTGACTGACTCCTTCAGCTTCACCAGAATAGGATCCCTATCTTTCTTTTCTTTCACTTTGGTAATAAAAAAAGATTACGAACTATTCTACCCATACACTACCCTCATATGAATCAACCAAACGAACACCTAATATAGCAAGTTAATGAACATCCCTAACTAAATTCTTCTTTTCATCCTCAACATGAGCAACACTATCCATAGACAATCTACTTAGGGCATCTACCACTACATTGGCCTTGCCCGGGTGGTATAAAACACTTATATCATAATTTTTCAACATTTCTAACCATCTCCTCTGACACAGATTCAAATCCTTCTGTAAAAATACATACTACAAGCTCTTGTGGTCTGTGAACACATCAACATACCCCCACACAAATAGTGCCTCCAAATTTTCAAGATAAAAATAACAGCTGGTAGTTCGAGATCATGGGTATGTCAATTCTTTTCATGGGGCTTAAGTTGTCTAGAGGCATAGGCCACAAGCTTACCTTTCTGCATCAAAACACACCCCAAATCAACTTTGGAAGCATCACAATACACAACTAACTCGTCTGAACCATCTGGTAATGTCAAAACTGGGGCTGTGGTGAGTCGAGTCTTCAACTCCTAAAAAATCTTCTCACAAGAATATGACCACTAAAACTTAACTTTATTTTGAGTCAATCTATACATGGGGAACACAATAGACAAAAACCCTTTAAGAAACTACCGATAATATCCAGCCAACCCCAAGAAACTCTCAATATCTGATACAGAGATAGGTCTAGGCTAGTTTCTCACAATTTTAGTTTTGTAAGGATCAACTCTAATGCCATCACTAGAAATAATATGGCCAAGAAAAGCTACTGATCTTAGCTAAAATTCACACTTACTAAATTTAGCAAACAACCAATGGGATCAAGTGTATGCAATATTATTCTGAGGTAGTCTGGATGATCATTTTTGTTATGGGAGAAGACAAGAATGTCATTAATGAAGACTATTATGAACATGTCCAAGTACTACTTAAACACTCGACTCATCAAGTCTTTGAAGGCTGCTGGGGAATTTGTGAAACCAAAGGACATGACTAAAACTCAAAGTAACCATACCAGGTTCTAAAAGTTGTTTTCAAAATGTCACATTCTCTGACTCTGAGCTGGTGATAGCCGGATCTGAGGTCTATCTTTGAAAAATAACTGGTACCCTGAAGTTGGCCAAATAAGTCATCGATTTTGGGAAGTGGGTATTTGATCTTGATTGTTACTTTGTTAAACTGATGGTAGTTAATACAAATTCTAGGAGAACCATATTTCTTACACACGAACAGGATTGGGCGCCCTATGGGGAAACATTGGGCCTGATAAATCCTTTATCTAGGAAATATTTCAACTGTTCTTTCCACTTTTTAAGTTTTGATGGAGACATTTTGTATGGTATAATAGATATAGGTTGAGTATTTGGAAGAAGGTCTATTCCGAAGTCAATTTCCTTTTTGGGAGAAAATTCAGGAAGATCTTTAGGGAACACATCTGGAAATTCCCTCACTACTAAAATTGACCCAAGTCTAGGAGTCTCAGAATTAGAGTCTTTGACTCGAATAAGATGATAAATACACCCCTTGGATATCATTTTCCTCGCTCTAAGGTACGAAACCAGTTGACCCCTAAGCGTTGTAGTACTACCCCTCCACTCAAGGATAGGTTCATATTGAAACTAAAAATGAATAACTCTATTTCTATAATCAACTGAAGCATACTATGAGTGGATAATCCATAGTGAGAATGATGAAAAAATCCATTTTCTCTAACTCTACAAGGTCTATGAAGTAACTTTTTGAGACACTATAATCGAGCAGTTCCTGTATACCCATTGGGCTACGATAGACTTACCCACAGGGGTAGTTATAGAGAAAGGATCTACTAAGATTTCAGGACTAACTCCAAAGTCGACGGCTATATAAAGGGTTACAAAAGAAAGAGATGCTCCAGGATTTAGAAAAGCATAAACATGTAAATAAAAGACTTATAACATACCAGTAATCACATCAGGAGAACTTTCCTTATCTTCCCGGGACTAAAATGCATAAATACTATTCTAAATATGACCACTAGTAGCATTAGAGGCAGCGCCCTACTAAGTCTAGCAGCCGACAAAAACTGATGACTAATTGTACTGGTCCTATTGGCACAAATCCCTTCCTTTCTGAGAAACTATACGATACTCCCGGGTCCGATGGCCTGCCTTTCCATACCCAAAGCATACATCACTACTAGCTTTGGAAAAAAGGATTTGTACGACTACTATTTACATTGCCTTGGGACTTAGATCCCAACACCCTATCCCGATTGTCATTTCTAAACTTTAGCACAGGGGCTCTAGCTAAAGAAGGAGATGGGACTTAAGGTTTCTGATGAAATTGAGGATAGTTACTACCTTCTGACTTTGGCTAAGAAAAATTAAAGCTACCTATCCTATCCGTCTTGTTCTCTTTCTCTCCTTGCTCTTCTACTCCTTAATCCGTTAAGCATGAACCATCAACCTAGACAAGTCTATCTCATTTATCAACATTGTATTCCTACACTCCTTGACTACACTATCAAATACTTCATACGCGAACTTGCTCATTCTAGACCTATTATCAGCCACCACATAAGGAGCATACCTAGCTAGCTGAGTAAACTTAAAGGAATACTCCGCTACACTCATGTTTCCCTATTTCAAATTAATTAATTTTAATACCTTAGCTTCCCTTAGCTCTAATGGGAAGAATCTCTCTAAGAAGGCTGTAGCAAACTTCTCCTACTCTAAATGCCCTACATCTGCTCCCCTATCCCCTTTCTACTACTTAAACTGCGTATGGGCTACATACTACAGATAGTGAGCAGCTAATTCAGAACTCTCATTAAAAGTCACCCCTATAATGTCTGTTACCTTCTGCATCATATATAGGAATTCTTGCGAATCCCTTTCAGATTTGGATCCCAGAAACATAAGAGGATTCATTCGGGTAAAGTATCTACTCAACAAGGATTTTAGACTCCCTAGGACAATATAAAACCTTAGACTCTGATACCAAGTTTTGTCACAACCCGAGGCTATCTCTTAGTTGTGACAACAGTTCTTATGGTCCTAAAAGACCACAAGCTAACCCATGAGCTGGTACCTACTGTGAGCACTAAATAACAATAATAAAATACACATGTGTGGAATAACTGAATACACCATAAGGTTTTAAATACTAAAATATTTCTGAATCATAAGTCTGCAAACAACTGTCGAAAAAAAACTAACTGACTGTTCAGTATCCGAAAGCCTCTAAAAATAAATGAATACGAGTTGATGGGATAGGCCCCAACTAACTCCAGTTGACTACTAAACTGAAAATACTGAAATAAACATAATCGGTCCTTAAAATAAGAGGACTCACCACTGCTGTTGTTGTTGATGCACTAGAATATCTAAGTGAGATTGGGAACCTGAGCATTCAAACCTATGATATGAGACATCATTGCATAAGAAATGAGTATGTGGTTAGTACTTTGAATATACTGGTATTCTAGATGAGGTTAGGATGATATGCATAGATTATGTGCATGAGTAATAAGTTACTGAATGAATAACATGAGATAACTAAATAACTAATATGAATGTGTAAATGCTGTAAAATCTAAGAATGCATGACCAAGCATATAATATAATTCTAAAATAGTCTGTAAACTAAAATACTGAAACCTGTTAATTTAATATCCGATAACTCTATTCTAAGGTCAATGCAATCCTAAACTAAATCATACAGAATACTGGATTGAAACTGTGAGAGGAATCATCTAACTGACATGCCCCAATATGATCTAATTGGGGTCCAACTTATAACCCCAGATGGAAGGGTGTTAGTATGATGCCACGGATATGGATATTGGCTATGTAGATCCACTAAAATGTTATCCCAAAGGACTAAATATTCACACTAATTTGGCACGAGTACTCATGAGATACGAGTCAATCCTAAACTGAAAAAGACATCTCAACCTACACTGGCTACGTAATTCTGTAACTTAGGGATTACTACTAAGAGTCATACCCTAATCTAGAAAGAATACCCCCATCCCTAGCTTCGCTCGGTGCTGAATCCTACTTTCAACTGAATTGACACTAATTACTAGACTGGACTAAGCTTAACTGAACCCATAACTGACCGTATTAACTAACTAAATGATGTTGCTCATGGTATGACTGAAATTATTTTGTAGATACTGAAAACTAGGTAAACAGCTAAATTTTGGGTATTCATAATCTATACTCCCCAGGACTTGATAAAAATAACAATAGGACATACTAAAGCTTCGAAAACCATAATAAGTATTCATTATTCAAACTCAATCATTTAGGCATTTCATCAAACACTTGGAATTCATGGGATTAAGCATGGGAATAGTTTAAATATGTAATAAAAGCATAATTGTAATACAAAAATCATGGATTAATATTTAACAAGTGAATAAGTACCATTTAAATGTGTCAAGGCTAATTCCAACGAAACCACATGATGAACATTATTTGAAATCCAAGTTCATAATTATTTCTTGAAGATAACTCACCATAACAAGTAAAAATCATAACTTTAATCTTGAAAATAGGTTCTTGGACTCCGTGGGTGAAATGACCAATAAATGAACATCTAACATACCTTAAAAGCTTAAATCCTTGAAATGAAAGACAATTCCCTAAGCTTCCTTAGTTCTTGAATATGGGAACTTGTTTTCTTGTTTTTTCTTGAAAGGAAAGGAGTTTAATTTGATAAACTAGGGAAGAGATTAGGGTTTATTTGAGAGTAAAATTGGGGATTTTGGGCATAATGTGCCTTAACTGAAGCCAAATCCAGTGTTAATTTGATTGAGGTGGTGGGAAAAGACAAGACTGCCCTTCTGTAATTTAAATTTATATATGGGACGTTGATTAGGCCATCACCATGATGCACCAGTGATGCCACCGCTATTCCACCACAACATAGCGCAATCACGTTGAGATACTGGAATTGAAATCCAAATACGGTCTAAACCTCGTTCAAAAAATCTGAAACTTCCCCGAGACATTCTCCTTACACCCCTGAACATGAATTAACTCAAAAAATTACATCTTATGGTCGGGAAAGTCACTTTCAAAATCATCAAAGTTATGTGGCCAAAAATAAAGCTAAGTCCCCAACACTTAGCTAAATTTTCAGGTGCTAGGCCTCTTATACAGGCGCTATGGGCTGAACTGAGCTAAGACTAATACATGGCATTACAAAAAATCAAAAAGCCAAACAATTATCATCACTCACTTGTATGACCTATCAACAGTAAAATCCACTCTAGCATCTGGAAGTCTATTCAAAATCCTATTTTAAAACCATTCACAAATGTCATATGCATGTTTTCAACACTTTAATATTAAATTAACCAACACATAATTTGCTTGATATAATATTTAACCCAAAATTTATAATTAAATCACCTGTAGGCTGCAAATATGATAGCAGAGAAATGTTAGAAATTGTAAGCTCACTGTTTTTGTTCTTAAAATTTGTCTTCCTTTCCTTCATTCAAATTGACTGAAAAACTTACTTAGAGTTACTTCCTTTGGTTGTGAAAATTGTATAAAAGTCCTTATAAATAAAAGCCATTTGTGGGGTCACACTTTTTGCTGTCACTTTTGAAAGTTAATTAGTACGATAGAATTTGATTCCATTAGACAGTTTTAATAGTTTATCATCAACCAAGTGAACCCTTCTTATCAGAAAGAAATGGGTAGAAAGGCAGGGAGGGTTGGTTTTATAAATAGCTTAACTAGTAGTATTAAAAATTTAAAAATGCCACATAAATTGAGACATAGGAAATTGTAATAACACTCTAGGGAGGGTGATTACCTTGATCTACATGTATTTTTGGCATTTTGAGCCTTCCCATTGTGGCTTTAGTTCATTTATGACTTGTCAAACTATAGATTCAGTTATCGAATAGTTCATTTGGGTTTTAGGCTCATTTATCTATTTTTGAGTTTTTGCTGTTAACGAATTTGTCTCGGACCAAATATTCTAGTAGATGACATCGGATGAGAATTCCAACAACACCATAGCTCTGGAATATTAATTTTAGGCTAGGAGGACCCTTGGTTTAGTTTTGAGGCTACTGAACTTATTTCGGGATATTGGGTGGATTATATGAAAAATGGAACTATAGGTGGGCCCCATATGTAGTTAAACTAATCTCAAATAAAAGTTTTGATGGCTCCATTGAGTCCGAAATCTCAATTTTCTTTTAGCATAGTTCGTCTGCGCATATGGTGTTCCAAATGAGTTCCAAGCACTAGATCCATTTTTGGATGTCAAAAAATTTAGTATCTGGTATCTAATATCACAACTTAAATGACCATGGAGTAACTTTGTAAGGAAATGATTTAGCACCCATAATCCGCTTAAACGTCCTTGTCCATATAGCTAATGGGTTGCTTTAACGGCAAGGTGGCCGATTAAGTGGACCCAGAATTATCACAAAGGTGGCTGCTTTAGTGGTAACTGGCATGCCAGACCGCTTAAATGGTTGATATGCCTCTTTAACAGCAGGCACTTTGGTACAGAGGTGATCACTTTAGTGGCACCTGAGGGATTTTTAAACCCCTTTCTTCCATTGATTTTTCCACTATTTGGATATCTTAAAGGAAGGAAAAGTGGGGAATTAGCCGTTGAAGCTAAGGTAAGATAACCTAATACCCCTTGGTATTTTCTCATTAATTTTCTCATCCATTTTCATCCTATTTGATGGTAAATAATTAGAAATCATGTATTCCAGTCCCTACACTATAGGGGCTTATTTGGTCCCGGATTCTTACACCATTTGTGATCATCTTTTGAGTACACATTCCTTCTTGTTCGAGGGACCTCATGACTGATTTAATTTTAGATTCCATTTGAGAGCCTCACAGGCCTATTCTTAACCCAAATTTTTACTTGACCCTTTATATAGCAATATGAATCTCATTTTACTCCTCACTATGTGTAGCTTAATATTTTAATAGCGCGACAACATTTCAGGATTATGGAACAAAGGCCAATGATTCAAGGACTTGCAGTTTGATATCGAGGTAAGCTTCTGCCTACTATTCTTCATGAGATGATGTATAATATATATATATATATATATATATATATATATATTGCATGTTATATAGGGATGTTAGGATATGATTGTGGGTAGACTTCCATGACTTAAACTAATTTAGAAGTTTAGGGATAGAAGGGTGAATCGACCCTTAAGATGAAATTTTGATATTCTTATAGGATCCTATTTCGCCTAGTTAAGACTAATCACCCTTAAGTATAAAGTTCTTCTAATTGACTTGGTGTATTATCATGGTTTTCCTAGATTACAGTATTATGGTTATGCTGGAAAAATATAATATTGGGCCCAAGGCTGCGATTATGATATTAGTTGGAATCCAGGTGAGTGAGTTATCCTTGTAAAGGACATAGCTGTAGTTTATGGACATTTAGACTCTTATAATTGTATTATTTATATACTAGTGATGGCATGCATAGATTCGGTACCTTCATGCTCACTTAATGGTACGATTCCAACTAAAAACATGGTTTTACTAAGGTTTCAGAAAAAGGATTTATTCCCACTTTTCACTTTTAAATGATTCTTTCATAACGGGAATCATACTACCTTAATGGATGATTTATGAGTTTTTGGAACTAAAATAATGTTTTAGAATCTAACCATGATAGATTTTGGTTCATGGTTTTACTACTACTATTTATTTCGATCGAGGGAGAGATTTTGTCACAACCCAAAAATCAAGGGTCATGATGACACTTGTCGCGACAAGCCTTGACAAGTAAGCCTATCACCCAAACTAATATAAAATAAGAAAATAATATCAAAACCAAGGAAAGACCCTTAGAATGGAGTTTATCCTCATATATATATATATATATATATATATATATATATATATATATATATATATGGTAAAAGAGAAAATATAATCAAGACACCAACCAAATCCCAAAACCTGGTTTCACAGTGTAAGAACTAACTAGTACAACTTGGGGTCAAAATACATAAGATATCCAAAAGAAGAAAAACTCTATCTCTTAATACAAGTAAGACATGGTCTGGATAAGAGAAGATATAAGTCAACTCCAGATGCATAGATCAACTGCTAACTCAAATGGGTTTCAAGTATCGCCTAAATCAACTATCTGTCAGCGTACTCATACCTAGATTTGCATCGAAAGAGGGCAGTAGGGATGAGTATGGTCCAGTTACATTCACTAGGTATTATAGACCGACTGAGTAAAGTAGAAAATAAATCATATAAATACAAACTATGAGCACGTTACCTACAATCAAAAAATATCCCAAATGATAGCCCACACCATTTCCACTAACAGTTCTAATATACACCTATTTAACAAACACATCTAGAGAAAATAAGAACAAATATACACATACATCAAATACAAGTATAAGAAGATAGAATAGATGTTAGATATAAAGTCAAAATAGAAATACAATCATAACATAACAACAACATATGAAGTATAATAATAATGATGATGATGATGATGATGATACACAAGTTGTTGTACAACCTCTGTATGCACCTACAGAGCTAAAGCTTCCTCCCGTATAATACATGGATGGTTCATCAAACTTGTATACAACCAACATCCTATATAATATATATATCCTCTCTAGCATATACATCGGTAAAGGATTTTAAAGATATCCTATTTTTCTATCAAAAAAGTTGGTGTCTCCAGTATTTCCACAGTGGCACCAATGTTTCATGAATTGATATGATATAAGAAAGTAATGCTCACAACCAACTAAAATGAAAAAATCCAATATACAACTAATATACCAACCATGTACGCCAAAAAATCTTCTCAAAATCAAACAACCTTCCATGATCCAATATAATCAAGATACCATCACGTGAAACATGAAAGAAATGTCATTGACACCACATAAGTTCCAAATTCTAAGCTTTTCCACCAAAAAGAGCACAACTAAACATACATATATCTTTATAAAGCCAATGATATTATATAAGACCCCACATGATCCCACATAACAAATAATATCTAAAGACCACCAAATGTTATCCACATAAACCCTCACATGGGCTTATGAATCAACTAAAAAAATTTTTCATGATACAATCCCTAACCCATATGATAGTTTTCCATTATTATAACCACCCAACCCATCCTGAAGAAAGTTAAGCCATAAGCTACCTTGAAAGTCAAAAATCGATCGAAAAAGCCTTCAATACGAAGCTTTCCCCCCACGAACATACCCAAAACCAACTAAAATATTTAAATATAGAATCTATTCATAAAAATAAATTCAATGACACCCATATTGCCTAACTTTGAGTTGAGGTCAAAATGGACCCCTGAGATGGGTTTTTGAAAAAGAATGGTAAGATTGAAAGTTTAGTCCAAAAATATGTTTCTCATGATTAAAGGAGCTCATAGAAGAAAAACCAAGTGAAAAATGATTAAAGTTAGGGTTTAATTTGAAGAAATACAATTTTTAGGCCTTCCAGGCAAAAATCCCCAATTTTCACTTTTAAATCCGCATATAAACAAGATTTAAATAAATTTGAAGTAAAATAGTTGAGATAGGTGTTTTGAAGCTTATCCAAGCTTAGAAATGAAAGATATTGTTCAAAAGCTTGAAATACCAATCTTTAAATCTTAAAAATAGTAAAAAAAAAAGGTGAAAAAAAGGGGGTACTTAAATAACCCAGGCATCATATATGCAATCACCGAGTCGCTTAAGCGGCTATCGCTTACACGACCAGGTTCCGTGTATGTGATACCTTGCCTATAAGTAAGTGTGGCATAAGAGATCCTATTTTTGATTATACAATGGTGAAGTACACGACATAGAAGTCGCGTAACCAATATTTTGTTGCACGGCTGAGTTGCTTAAGCGACCAAAATCAGCGAGTGCATCAACTGATCGTGGTGCACCAACTGGAGACTTGAAAAATTCCAAGTCTCTACAGACCTTTTAGGATCCATATAGAATCTTGAGAATACAAACAAACTATGCTACCCTACCAAAATTGACTCTCTAGACTCAAAGCAATATTAGAATTTTGTAAAAATATTGTTTTCACAAAGTTGACCCCCAAACCCTAATTTTACAACTTTCTAAACCAAGGATGGAAATGAGATATAGAAGCCACAAAACCAAACCAACCACGTTACCAACCTAAAATTGAAGTTCTGGACCTAATGACATAGTTTATTTTTCCATCCGATGCACAGATAAAAAAATGTTAACTGAAGTCAACTTAAGGCTTTTTAACCCATCAAAAAGCACAATTTTACATCTTTCATACTAAAATACACTAGGAACCGTACCAAACATCTCCATGCCCTAAAATACCATAAATTAATCAAGGGTAGAGGTGAAATGGTTAAATCACACATAAATAAATATTTCACAAAAATCAAGTCATTACATCATCCTCCGTAACTAAAAATCTAGTTCATCCTCGAACTAAAGGTAAGGAAAATACCTGACCTAGAGAAAAGCTGGTAGTAGCTACTATGCATATTAGACTCGACCTTCTAAGTATCCTCATCTACATGTCGATGACTCCACTAAACCTTAACTACTGGAATATCTCTATAAGTCAAGTATCTAACATCCCTAGCTAAAATACAGATGGGTTCCTCAACAAAAGAAAACTTTTCATCTAACTGAACTGAATCCTACTGAATGACATGAGACTCATCCAGAATATAATGTCAAAGCATGAAAACATGAAAAGCTGGGTAAATTACTAATAAATCTGAGAGCAAAGTCAACTCAAAAGCCATATCAACAATAATTTGAAGGATCTTAAAAGGGACAATATGCCTGGGGCTAAGCTTTCCCCTTCCTAAACCTCACCACGCCCTTCATGGGAGATGATGTGCTATAGAAATATAGCACTTTCGATTGTTAAAACGATGAAAATATACAAGTTTCTTAGGTTGTTTTGTTAGATATGACGTGTTTCAAGTATGATTTACAGAAAACTAGGTTTTGAATTCTAAGTTTGTGAAAAAGATGAAAATAAAGTTTTTGGATACTTACTTGATCAATTTTTGGTATTCGTAACACTTTCCAAATGTACATGATCAAGGCATATGATGAAAGTTAAAAATTTAAAGTTTGGTTGCAAGTGGATTGGAACTTACTTATGTCTACATGTGGATTACATATAGCATATGTTGTCTATATGAGACAAAGGTAAGTACCAGAATTGAAGATCTAGAGAGTGAAAGGGCTGAAAAAAACTTTTGACATTTACCTATATCAAGATGTAGACAACATATAGCACGTGTCGACGACATGTGAGTAGGGTAAGTGTCAAAAGTCCAAAATCCCAATAACAGAAGGTGCAGGAAATTTTTATGGCGCTTATATATGTCTATATGAACGCAGGGTCAGGCCGCATGTGGCACATTTGATACGGGCATGATCATGAAGATGGACAGTTTTGAGTGTGTTGAATACAACCTATGGAGTGTACAAGTTGAAGTGTGAAATGGGCTCTAAAGCCTCCCTTATATTGCACTCCATGAGCGCCATTTTATTTGTTTAATAGTAAGGGGCTCTTTTGTCATTTTATCTATTATTTGTAATAGCCTATATAAAGAACATGTTAGGGTTTTAGCCCATTATCTATTGAATATTATTGAAAGAACACATCTCTTGAGAGAGAGGATCTGTAGGCCAAAACTAGGACATGAACAAATGTGGATTCACTTGTGATTGTGTATTGCTTGGAAACATTCGTGCTTGAGCGGTGGAATCCCTCTCTTGTCTTTATAAGAGTGTGGTATTTCTATCGTAAGTTCTAGGGATCCTTAGATTTAATATATATTTGGGTTCTTGGGTGTTATTATAGCATATGTCTCACTACCCATCTC
Organism: Capsicum baccatum var. pendulum; assembly: GCA_030864225.1. NCBI lineage: Eukaryota > Viridiplantae > Streptophyta > Magnoliopsida > Solanales > Solanaceae > Capsicum > Capsicum baccatum. Next base: position 27,872,533 of record CM061551.1, on the reverse strand, counting down.
TACATTTTATGTCTTAGTTAGTGTAGTTTAGGGAAACCATTAGTTCTTGTTGTTCATGTATCTTGTAACTGTTTGTTGTTGTTATTATCCTTATCATATTTTTGTCAATATTCTTGTGTTCATCATGTTTTATTGGGTGTTTTGGTGTATAAATACACCTTGTTTTCTTGTATTCTTATGTTGTTGTTTGGCCGAAACTAGCTCTCAAAGGGGTCATCGGATGCCTCATGATTTGTGGACTGTTTTGAGACTTTTCTTGAGTTCCTTGGTTGTATTGTATCATTTGGTATCAAAGTATGGCTTAATATTGTTCATACAAGATCAATCTTGGGCTTGCTTGTTAGAAAATAAAAAAAAAGGTGTTCTTGAGATCTTGTTCTAGACCGAGAAGCTTGTAGTGTTCTTGTTATAGTCTTGGCCAAAATTTATGGATTCTAGGTCTAGGATTTATTTTGTTTCTATTATTTTTTCTTGTGTTAGTTTCTTGATTCACTAACACTAATGGTATCTAGATCTATATTTGAGCTTAAAACTTGTTAAAGTTGTCTTCTGAACAAAGACCTAGGCCGAAATTTAGTGTTTTGTTGTGGCGGGTTGGCTCTTGGATGTGTGGATCTTGTTGTTGTTCTTGAGAGTTGTTGTGATTTCTTGTTGTTCTACACCCTTTCATCTTTTGTTAGATCAAGAAAAGTGAACTTTAGATCTACAAAAGATAAAAGAGAAGTTGTAGTATTTGTTGGTGAAATGACTAGTTCACATCACTCTAGGGGGTGACACATCATTAATGACTGTTCACATGATAAATTTTTAGCTCAAATTGTGATCTTGTAGTTTAAATTTGTTGTTTCTTTAGTCTCACTTGTTGATTCCAATACTTACAAGCTAGTGATCATTTACTAGATATTGAGTTGGTTTTGAAACCGTTCTTCGTATTTACGCCCTTTTGTATTTTTATTATTATATGGAGTCATTGTAAACATTTGATTCACTTCTCAAAACCTCATGGAGTACAATCAAGGATACAACACTTGTGAGATTAAGTGAGGAATCCAAGAAGAAAGAAATAAAGAGAGAGTATGAAGACCTTTCTTTTACAACTAAATCATTTATTTTTTGCAGTGAAACTTCTTGGATAAACTCAATTGATCTGGATGAGATTGAAGGAAAATTTCAAGATGGAAAGGAAGCTGAGGTGCAAAATAAAGATGTTGGCCTAGACTTGAAATTGTTGTGTTCTTGGTTTCTTCTTATTTTATGGACTATTTTGTTCTATTTCTTTTAGTTGTGCCGTAAATTTGACGTCAAATTCCTCTCAAGATGGAGAGGATGATAAGGTCATGACCATGAATATGGACATTTTTTAGTGTGTTGAATGCAACCTATGGAGTGTACAATTTGAAGTGTGAAAAGGGCTCCAAATCTGCCCCTATATTGCACTCCGTGGGTGTCATTTTGTTCATTTGACACTAAGGGGCACTTTTGTCATTTTATCTATTATTTGTAATAGCCTATATAATTAACATGTTAGTGTTTTAGATCATTATTTATTGAATATTGTTAAAAGAATACATCTCTTGAGATAGATGGTCTCTAGGATTAAACTAGGACATGAACAAGTGTGGATTCACTTGTGATTGTGTATTGCTTGGAAATGTTGGTGCTTGAGTGGTGGAATCCCTATCATGTCTTCGTAAGATTGTGGTGTTGCTATAATAAGCTCTAGAGGTCCTTATATTTAATATATATTAAGGTTCTTGAGTCTTATTGTAGAATATGTCTTACTACCTATCTTTACATTTCATGTCTTAATGTAGTTTAGGGAAATCGTTGGTTTTTGTTGTTCATATATCATGTAACCGTTTGTTATTGTTATTATACTTATCATATTGTTGTCTATATTCTTGTGTAGATCATGTTTTAGTGGCTGTTTTGGTGTGTAAATACACCTTGTTTCCTTGTATTCTTGTGTTGTTGTTGTTTGGACGAAACTAGCTCTCAAAGGGGTCCTCGGATGCCTCTTAATTTGAGGATTGTTTTGAGCCTTTTCTTATGTTCCTTGGTTGTCTTGTGTCAACATGTGCCTAATCCCAGGCCACATGTAGACTCAGATAAGTGTCCACCGACCCTTTTTTGTTGGGATTTTGATTTTTGGGTTTCCTCATGTACTATAAATACCCTTTATGTATTTTTAGTGAAGTTACGCACTCTTGATACTTACAAACATATTTTGATTTCGAGATTCGATTTTGGTCTTGAAATTCTCTTGTATTAATTTTTGGCTGATTAATTCAGTTAAAGTTTTGGATTTTTATAGTTGTGATTATTGTGATTACATCTTATTCTCTCATTCATGAATGTTGTTGATTCTATCACAAGCATGAGCGGCTAAAAACCCTTAGCTAGGGTTATGGAAATCCTAGCGGATTGATGAAGTAGGGGATGTGCAATTGTTGTTCTGAGCTGATACCCATGCATGACTTGTATTATATTCATTTTAATAGATATGTTAGCGGGTGAAAACATCAGGATCTTGCCTAGATTATTGCTACTTACTCCAAAAGAGGAGCGGTGACTAGGAAAATATAACTACAACAATAATTTGAAATTTAACTATCGATCCACGCTACTTGGTATATCTAAGTATCATAGTTAGATATCAATTAATAACTAGAGACTCAAAAGGTAATAGTTAGCTGGGATATAGGGTAAGAGTTAGTACAGCGACATCCTAAGACTCAAAAGGCAAAGGGTGAAATCTATCAACTAGTCCAAAAGATGATTGGTGGTGAATAACTTATCAGATTCTGTATGAAAGGTATCGGGTTGGTTCAGTAAATCATAATAAGCCTACGAAGTTGAGAAGCCAGAGGGAACATAATCCTAGTGTTCACGAATGATTGATTACAACTAAAGTTGATACTAGATACTTGTTTGATATTGAAACTTCAATCCCCCCATTACTTTTCTAGTTTTGCCCGTTGATTACAACAGCTGAAAGCCACAATTTCACATATTCACTTGGGATTCAACCCCAACCTTTGTTGGGTTACTATATTTGATAACGATTGAATAATCTTCAGATTAAAGTTGTAGATTAGGCATTATAAGGAGACACAAAAGGGAAGACACGATTACTAACACTGAAACTTAAGGAACGAAGCCTACATTCTGCAAAGCACTTCTACCTACTCTAAGCGGCTTAAAGTCTATCCTAAATGACCTGAACTCTATCCAAAGACTCACAAAATAAGTTTGTAACTTGAGGTATGATATCATAAACATCAAACCAACCAACTAGGGAGCGATAATATATGCCATACAAAGCCTCAAAAGGATACATATCAATACAGGAATGACAGCTATTATAATATACAAATTTTTCCAAGGCAAGATATTCCCCCCACTGTCCTCTGATGTCTATCACACAAGCATGAGGCATATCCTAAAAATCCTAAGTAGTCTACTCCGACTAATTGTTGATCTGGGGTGAGATATTGTTATAAGATCAACCCGGTTACCCAACTCTTCCTAAAAAGTCTTCTAAAAGTGAGATATGAACACTGAACCTCAATTTGAGATGATAGACACTGCAGACCATAAAGATGAATTATCTCACAAATATATATATATATATAGGCAAACTTCTCAGCACTGAAGGAAACATATACCGGTATAAAATGGGTAGATTTGGTCAATCGATTTATAATGACCTGAATACTATCAGAACTACAAAAAGTACGGGGCAACCTAGTCACAAAGTCTATTGTGATTCATTCCCATTTCTTCTAAGGAATGGGTAACCTCTGAAGAAAACCACTAGGTCTCAAATGCTCAGCCTTTACCTGCTAGTAACATAGGCAATGAGCTATAAAATCCTTTGCATCCTTCCTCATACCATCCCACTAGTAATGTTGTCTCAAATCATGATACATCTTAGTCACACCTGGATGGATAGAATATCTGGAACAACGAGCCTCTTCCAAAATTGATCTAACACAATCACTTACTCTTGGCACACAAACCTAGCCACCAATCCTCAAAACATCATCTGGATCAAAAGAGGCTTCGTTAACCTCACCCCTTAACACCTTATCCCAAAACACTCTTAACATAACATCATCAAACTGATGAGCCCAAATCTTCTCCATCAAAGAAGACCTAGCCTCAAGAAATGTGCAAACACACCTAGGTGTTGAACATCAAGCTAACCATTTGGTTATCTAAAGACTGAACCTCTATATCCAAAGGCCTCTCCTAGGTCATAAGATAAGCCAAACTACCTATTCTTTGACTTCTAGCTCAAGGTACCCCAACCACATTAGCCTTATTGGGATGATAGAGCATAGTCAAGTCCTAATCCTAAAGAAACTCATGCTAATGACATTGCCTCATATTAATATCTCACTAGGTGGAGAAATACTAAAGGCTACGATGATCCAAGAAAATCTAACAATAGACTCTATACAAGTAATGTCTCTACAACTTTAAAGTAAAAACAACCACACACAACCCCCAATCGTGGGTAGGGTAATTCCTCTCATGTGGATTTAACTATCAAGAAGCATAAGCAATTACCTTACCCTCCTGCTTTAATACGACACCTAACCCAACACCAGAATCATTACAAAAGATGATAAAACCCATGCCTTTCTTGGGCAACATCAAGATAGGTGGTGAAGTCAACAAATCCTTAAGCTTTTAAAAGCTAGACACACAAGCATCGAACCATGAAAGAAAATCTTCTTCTGAGTTAGCTTGTTCAATAGAGCTGGAATAGATGAAAAACCCTTAACAAAACACTGATAGCAACTTGCTAAACTAATAAAACTTTGAATGTTAGTAGGAGAAGTAGGTCTAACTTTATCACGAATTGCTAAAATCTAGGCTAGATCGACCATAATACCATCCTTGGTCATCACATGACCCAAGAAAGAGACCGACTCAAATCATAACTCACACTTGTAGAACTTAGCATAAAACTTCTCATCCCTCAGTCTTCGAAGCACAATGCACAAATGCTCATCATGATCGACCTCACAGTTGGAATAAACCAAGATATCAACTATAAATACAATAATAAAGGAGTCAAGATAAAGTCAAAATACCCCGTTTATAAACTCCATGAATGTAGTCGGGGCATTGGTCAACCCAAATGACATGACCAATAAATCATAATGACTGTATCGAGTCTAAAAAGTCATCTTCAGAATATACAAAGATCTAATCCTTAAATGGTGATACCTAAACCTCAAATCAATCTTCAAAAACTCAAAATTACTGAAAAATTGATTAAATAAATCATCAATACAAGAAAGAGAATACTTATTCTTAACTCCTACCTTGTTCAACTATTGATAATCAATCCATATATGCATAGATCTGTCCTTTTTCTGTACAAACAAGATTTCCCACCCCAAGGTGATATACTAGGTAAAATAAATCCCCTATTCAATAAATCCTGTAACTGATCCTTTAAAATATTTATCTTCGATGGGGCCACCCTATTATGAGGAATAGAAATAGTCTTGGTGCACAACTCAATATTAATGGCAATGTCAATAACATGATCTAAAGGTGTACCAGGCAAATCCATAGGAAATACATCTATATACTTATGGAAAACATGAATAAAATTCAATGAGGGAGGTGAAGCAACACTAGTGTCACAAATATAAGACAAATAAGACAAATATCCCTTCTCAACCATGGGATAAGCCTGAATATAAGATATAACTCTCCTAGGGCCCAATCGAAGTATACCCTTCTAAGAAATTGTTAGCATACCCGGTGAAGGTAAAGTCATGATATTAGCATAATAATTTAGGACAGTATGGTAAGGAGCCAATAAATACATACCCAAGATTATGTTAAAATCAACTCTATCTAAGACAAGAAAATCTACCTAAGTCTTACATATAGCCAAAGTCACAACATAGGATTGGTACACCCGATCTACCATTTAAGAGTCTTCTATAAGGGTTGATACATAAATAAGAATAGTAAGAGGCTCACTAGCATAATCAAAACCTGAAGCAAAATATGTAGACATATAGGGTAAAGTCGATATCAGATCAAATAATACAAATATAGATCAAAAACAAATAGGGATGATACTTATGATGATGTTATTAGAGGCCTCAACCTCTAGCCTAACAAGAATAGCATATCTGAAACACCTTGGATTTTAACCCTTAGAAATTTCCTAAGTTAAGTATTCTGGACATCATACGACTTGTGTATACTATTCGTATGATGTGGAATGGCTTAGGGTCCCTCCACTCTTATGATGGTCGGTATGGTTTGGGTTGTATTCTATCCAAGGTATGATTAGGCATCATACTAGTCATAATCTAGGATGCGGAGGGTATAGTACTAGATCGTATGATGTCCTATGTCTAGCCTAATAGATTTTACCTAGTTTATGGCTTAAGGGTACCAATCGTATGATATGATATAAGTTGGCCTAGGAACTTATATCTTGGATAGTGTTAAAGTCCAAGTTTATTCCTAGGGTACGAGTGATGGGTACAACTCATATGTTGGGGTACAATTTGGGGAGGTGTGGTCTACCCTCCTGCGATCATGTTTTTATCTTTTATGATGAGGGTATTCTGGATATTTTCCACCCCAAAAACCTTGAGTCCCCATGTCTTATTACATTTTTTGTCCTCTCATAACACACTTTTAAAATATCAAACATTCCTAAAATACTCTCTAAATTCTTTCTTAACGATTGGGCTAAGGTTTTTTTCAAGTGTTTATATAGAGGCTCAAGAGTCAAGTTTCTTCTATGAATCTTTGTGAATAAGGAATGTGACTCTTTATTCATTGTTAGTTCTCAAATATAATGTGTTTTAAACATTGATTTTGATACATTAAAGATGGTTTTGGAAACCATAGTTGAGGGTTTTGTTTGCACAATGTTGAGTATTGTTCTCTCTTAGTTTAAATTGTGTTTCCACATACTTTTGATGATGGCTTTCATATGTGGGTACTTGGTAATTATGGTTTAACAAATGGGTCATGATTAACCCCAAACTTGATGGTTTTTACCTTGATTTTAGTCTAGCTAATAGCAAGCCTTTAAAGTGTTTGTGAAAAGGCTTAAGAGAATAAACTAGTCATATAATGAATTGGTTTTTGCACTAATTCTTGGTATAATAATTCTAATTAAGGATGAATGATTTTGTAAAGGCCTTGATTACCATACATTAAATTGAAATATGTTTTGAACTAATGCATTGGCCTAATGTTTATGAATGGTTGGTAAATGGTTTTATGAAGGCCTTGTTGGCCATGTAATACTATATATGATAACCTTGGTGTTTATTTGGCTAAAAAGGGTTTGAGTCCCTAATCGTTAAATTAATTTATGTCCTTATTTAATAATGGGTTTGAGTTCCTAAATGTTGAATTAAATTGATGGCTTTATATAGACAATGGGATCGAGTCCTAATGTTAAAAGATAATAGCTATGGTATTGTTGTATGCTTGAAAGTGGGGTTGGTATGGCGATACCGAAAGGATGCCTTTGCTAAGTAATTAGCTTAATGGTTGTGTATATGAAACTATGGTTTTAAATTGGGCTTTAAAGTGGGATTTGTAGCTGGGACATAAAAGTGGAGTCCAAAAAATTAACATTAGAAACTGCATTAGCTATGTGGGTGTCTTATGACCAGGTGGTTTGAGTCCCCCAAACGAATATATAAATAGGAGGTTCGAGTAACCCATGTTGTATAAATTAGTTCTATGTTACCTTGATTATGCCAGGAGGTTCGAGTCCCCTATATAGGCATATACGGTTATGGATATTCTCTGGTTCATACGGCTACATACACTGGTACCCTGCCAGCTAGTGGAAAGTTGGGCCTATATAACCCATGGGTGCATTGTCCTATGATGATTATGCTGTGTAGCCAGATTAATATTTTCAAAGTTCATGCTATTCTTATTTCCTACCCCGGCATGGTATATATGTATATGTATATTTATATGTATATGTATATGTATATGTATGTATTGCATTAGTTATATGTATTATTTTAATGGTTTTGAACTGTTCACACTATTTTCTCCTTATCATTGAGTTACATACTAGAGCTCTAATCTCTAACCATCTTCGATGTTGTATCCCCTCGCGATGCAGGTTGTGGTCATATTCTTACACCTCTTACTCAGTGATTTGACTCGGGAACAACTTGCGGTGACTTGAGGAAGTGAGCTTACAAATTTTGAAAGGCTCCATTTCTTTCTTTGAGTTTTCTTATGTCTTTATTGGTTTAGACTTAGATATTAGTTTTGGCTATGGTCGAGGATATGTACTGATCGAGTATTCTTGGATTGTTTTTAGAGGCTTTGCATGGACAAATTATGGACTTGGTTATGTTATGTTATGGTATGGATATAGACTTGGTTACTAATTTGGTTATATTATGGTTATTGGTTTGTTAGATTAAATAGAGGGGTGATCTCTGGTCCTTGTTGGACTTGAGGTGCCCATTATGAAAATGCCCTAGTTTGGGTTATGTCAAGTTGATATTAGAGCCTAGGTTCATAGTTAGTTAGGAGTCCATAAATCTATGTCAAGTAGAGTCTCTTTTATGGGTGTGTAGCATACCATACTTATAAGAGAGACACTATGAGACATTTAGGAATATTTTACCTTATACAATGGCTTTGGCTGAGTTTAAGGAGCTTAAGGAACAATTAAAGGATCTCTTAGATACAGGTTTCATCTGTACTAATGTGTATCCTTGGGGTGCTTCTGTGTTATTCGTGCGTAGGAAGGGTGGTTCCCTTTTGATGTGTATTGATTATCGTCAGTTGAATAAGTTGACTATAAAAAATAAATATCCTCTTCCTAGGATCAATAATTTGGTTGACCAGCTTCAGGGTGCAAAGTATTTCTCTAAGATTAATCTTAGTTCAGGTTATCATCAGCTTAAGGTTAGGGAGGTGGATATCCTTAAGACTGTCTTTAGGACCCTGTATGGTCACTATAATATCCTAGTTATGTCTTTTGGGTTGACCAATGCTCGGACATCATTTAGGGATTTGATAAATATGGTTTTCCATTAGTTTCTAGATTTATTCATCATTGTTTTCATTGATAATATTTTGGTATACTCTAAGAGTAAGGCGAATCATGCTTATCACCTCTGCATTGTGTTGAAGATCGGCGTTTGTATGATAAGTTCTCTAAGTATTAGTTTTGGTTGAAGGCTGTGAATTTTCTTGGTTATGTTATCTCTAGTGAAGGGATCATTGTGGATCGCCAAATGGTTACAGTGGTTAAGAAGTGGCCTAGACCTATGAATTCAATAAATATTCAGAGATTCTTGGGTTTAGCTAGTTACTATAGGAGATTTATGGAAAGTTTTTTGACTATAGCTGCCCCATTGACTAAATTAACCTAGAATAAGGTCAAGTTCTTGTGGTTGAATGGATGTAAGTATTGTTTTAAGAAGTTGATTAGACTTTATCTCTAGTTTTAACCCTTCCTAAGGGTAATAATCGCTTTGTATTATATTCTGATACTTCTCGTTGGGCTTTGTTGATACAGAATGGTAGGGTGGTGGCCAATGCTTCTTGGTAGTTTGAAGTTCATGAGAAGAACTACCCTACCCATAATTTGGAGTTGTTGGCTATGGTATTTGCATTAAATATTTGGCATCACTATCTCTATGGGGTTTATGTTGACATCTTTTTATATCATAAGATCCTGGAGTATGTGTTCACTTAAAAAGAGTTATTTCAGGCAAAAGAGGTAGATTGAGTTGTTGAAGGACTATGATATGAGTCTTCATTACCATCCAGGTAAAGCTAACATAGTTGTTAATGTTCTTAATATGTTATCCAAGGGGAGTCTAGCTTAAGTGAATGAGGACAAGTGGGAGTTAGGGAGTGATATTTATCATTTAGCTAGTCTTGGAGTTCATCTCACGGACTCTAAGAATGCTGGTGTATTTGTGCATCATTCTTAGAGTAATGTGAAGATTAAGAGTAATGTGGGTCAGCAAAAGTTTGTTGACTTTGTGATTGGAGGTGATGGTATCTTGAGGTACCAAGGCAACTTATATTTTCTCAACGTAGATTGTTTGATGGAAAAGATTTTGGCCAAAGCACATGGATCTTGTTATTCTATTCATCCTGGTTCTATAAAGATTTATCATGATATTAAGGAGTTTTAATGGTGGAATAATATGAAGCAAGATGTGGCTAACAATGTGGCTAAGTGCATGGTGTGTCAACAAGTGAAAGTTGAGCACATGTAACCCAAGGGTTTGTATCAAGAGATTGAGTTTCCTGAATGGAAATGAAAGGTGATTAATATGGATTTTATTATCGATCTCTTTCGGACTCGGAATTAGTGTGATTCAATTTAGGTCATAGTGGATAAGATGACCAAGTCCGCTCACTTCTTTCCTAGAAGGAATAGTTATTCAACTGAGGATTATGTGAAGTTTTATCTTGTAAAGATTGTGAGGTTGCATGGTGCTCCTATTTCTATCATTTTAGATTGTGGTACTCTATTCTCATCTCATTTTTGGAAGTCATTTCAGAAAGGTTTAGGAACAAAGATATACCTTAGTACCACCTTTCACCCGCAGTCAGATGGACAAGCGAAAAGGACCATTCAAACTATGAAATATATGCTCTGTGCTTGCATTATTGACTATGGTGGTAGTTTATTTAACAATTTTCCTTTGATTGAATTTTCTTATAATAATAGCTATCACTCTAGCATTAATATGGATCCTTTTAAAGTATTGTATGGTAGGAGATGTCGATCTCCTATTGGATGGTATGAGGTGGTGAGGGTAAGTTATTCAGCCCTGATTTGGTTCACCAAGCCTTAGAAAAGGTAAATATTATTCATAATACATTAAAAGCCACTAAAATCTGCAAAAATTCCTATAAGGATGTAAGGTGTAAGGAGTTGGAGATCAAGGTTGGAGATTGGCTATTCTTGAAGGTGTCTCCGATGAAGGAGTGATGCAGTTTAGTAAGAAGGGGAAGGTCAGTCCACTGTATGTTTGTCCATACTTGGTTGTGAAAAGGGTTATAAATATTGCTTATGAGTTAGAGTTTCTTTCTAGTTTGAGCTTCATTCATCTGGTCTTCCATGTCTCTATATTGAGAAATTGCGTGGGTGATCCTTCATCAGTTGTTCCTTTTGAGGGGTTGGGTATTACAAATTATTATATCTTATGAGGTAGTCCTAGTTATGATCTTCAATCATTAAGTTTATTTATTGCGGATGAATGATGTGTCTTTGATGAAGTTCAATAGAGGAACTATAAGGTTGAGAAAGCTACTTGGGAAGCAGAAGAGGACATGGAATCCAAGTATTCGTACTTGTTCCTTGTTCTAGAAATTTGTCCTTGAGGTATGTATCGTTATTAATATCCTTATTTTATATCTTTGTTTTTTAACTTGGTTAATGGTTATCTTGTGCTTGCCTTTACCCTTCATTTGAGGACGAATGATCCAAGTGTTGGAGAATTGAAACACCTAGTCTTTGCATTCTATCAAAGGTACGATTAGACATCATACTAGTCATAAGCTATGGTATGAGGGGTATAGTACTAGATCGTATGATGTCCAAGTCTAGCCTAGTGGATCCTACCTATGGTACGGTTTAAGGGGTACCAATCGTATAATACGATATGAGTTGGCCTAGGAACTTATATGTTGGACAGTGTTGGAGTTCAAGTTTATGCCTAGGGTACGAGTGGCGGGTACCACTAGTATCTTGGGGTACAGTTTGGGGGTGTGTGGTTGTACCCTCTTGCGATCATGTTTTAAGATTTTAAGCTGAGGGTATTCCAAATATTTACCACCCGAAAACCCTTAAGTCACCATGTCTTATAACATGTTGTGGCTTCTCATAACATACTTTTGAAAGATTAAATATTCCAAAAACACTCTCTAAATTCTCTATTGAAGATTGGGCTAGGGTTTTGTTCAAGTGTTCATCTAGAGGCTCAAGAGTCAAGTTTTTTCCGTGAATCATAGTGAATAGAGCATGTGACTCTTCCCTCATTGTTAGTTCTCAAATATTATGTGTTTTAAACATTGATTCTAATACATTAATGGTGGTTTTGAAAACCATAGTTGATGTTTTTGTTTGCATAATGTTGACTATTATTTAATCTTGGATTAAATTGTGTTTCTACATACTTTTGATGACAGTTTACACATGTGGGTGGTTATTGGTAATTTTGGTTTAATAAATGGGTCATGGGTAACCCCAAACTTGATGGTTTTTACCTTGATTTTGGTCTTGATAATAGCATGCCCTCAGAGTGTTTGTGAAAATACCTAAGAGAATAAACTAGTCACATGATGAATTGGGTTTTTCCCTAATGCATGGTATAATAATACTAATGAAGGATACATGATTTTGTAAGGGTATTGATGACCATAAATTGAATTTAAATGTGTTTTGAACTAAGGCATTGGCCTAATTGCTATGAATGGTTGGTAAACGGTTTTGTGAAGACCTTATTGGCCATGTGATGATATAAATGATAACCTTGGTGGTTTAGTTAGCTAAAATAATTTGAGTCCCTAAATATTAAATTGATTTATGTCTCTAATTGATAATAGGTTCGAGTCCTTAAATGTTGAATGGAATTGATGGCTTTGTATAGACAATGGGTTCGAGTCTGAAAGTTAAATTATAATGCCTATGGCATTGTTGTACGCTTGTAAGTGGGGTTGGTATGATGATACCAATGGGATGCCTTTGGTAAGTAATTGGCTTAATGATTGTGTATGTTAAATGATGCTTTTAAATTGGGCTTTAAAGTGGGATGTGTATTCAATCCGTGAAGTGGAGTCCAAAGGACTAACACTGGAAACCACACTAGCCAGTGCGGGTGTCTTATGATTGGGTGGTTTGAGTCCCTCAAATAAATATATGAATGGGAAGTTTAGTCCCCCGTGTTGTATACATTGGTGCTATGTCACCTTTATTATGCTAGGAGGTTTGAGTCCCCTATATAGGTTACAATTACAGATATTCTCTGGTGCTACAGACACTGGGTCCCTTCTATCTAGGGGAGAGCTGGGCCCATATAGCCTGTGGGTGCCTTGTCCTATGATGGTTATGCTACACAACCCAAGTTAGTTTTTTCAAAGTTCTTGCTAATCTTATTTCCTTCCCGGCATGGTATATATGTATATGTATATGTATATATTGTATTGGTTATATGCATTGGTTGAATGGTTTTGAACTATTTGCACTATTTTATCCTTATCCTTGAGTTACATGATAGCGCTCCAATCACTAACCATCTTCGACATTGTATCCTATGATATGCAGGTGGTGGTCATATTCTTACATCTCCTACTCAGTGATTAGACTCAAGAACAGCTTGTGGTGACTTGAATTGGTGAGCTTCCATACTTTAGACGGCACCATTTCTTGCTTTGAGTTTTCTTATGTCTCTATTGGTTTAGACTTGGCTATTGGTTTTTGCTATGTTCGGTGCCATGTCTCAATGAGATATTCTTACATTGTTTTTAGAGGCTTTGTATGGACAAACTGTGGACTTGGGTATGTTATGTTATGGTATGGATATGGACTTGGTTATTATTTTGGTTATGTTATGGTTGCTGGTTGGTTGTATTGAATAGTGGGAAGATCTCCTGTCCTTTTTGGACTTGAGGTATTGGTTGTATTGAATAGTGGGAAGATCTCCTCAACCTCTAGAATCTCTAATAGAACCTCTACCTCTCATAACCGATATAAGAGTAGCTCTGAAAACACATCGGGGATAGTCCTTGGACACGTGTCCAATATTATCTCAGACATAGTGAACCCTATGTCCTGGCTTAAAGAAAGGAGCTACGACTAAACTAAGACGACCACCTGAAGCTACTGGACCAGTAGACCCACTACCTAAACTCTACAAGGTTGTCTGCACTGGTCTACTTGATACCCGTGCAAGCCTCTAGAATCTCTACCTTGAGAGATGTGATCTATAAACTTACCCAAATAGGCACCTTTCTGGCGCCTCCCTGAGATGCTTAAGGAATGGACTTAGTCATCTTATCATGATCCATAATACTATAAAACAATGCCCTATGTACCACAACCTTTGTCATAGCAAGATGAAGAAAATATCCAACACCTTCACAAACTTCCAAATCTTCTCAGACTAGATGGCAATACTGGCATAAGAATATCTAGACAAGGCATGAAATCATGCCCCAAACTCTGAAATAGTTATATAGTCCTTCCCCAAGCGATCAAACTTATCTCTCATCTGATCCCTCAAACTGAAAGGTATAAATCTATCCATAAAGGCCTCAATAAACGATCCTAAGTCATCTCTGGAAAGCCAAGAGATTTGCAACCAATAAGTGACCTCCACCAATTCTTGACTACATCTCTCAACTAGTAAGTAGTATAAGAAACCCTATATGACTCGAGTAAACCAAGGTTATGTAACTTCTCTCGATATCTATCAAGAACTCATAGGCATCCTAGCCTACAATACCACTGTACCTAGGAGGACCTAAATGAGTAAATCTCTGAAACCTCGTTTGATCCTCAGAAGACATAGTTGTACGTACAATAATTGGAGTAATAGTTAATTCGACTAGCTGAGAACCCATCTGCGTAGGATTAACAAAAGAAGGCTGAACTCTAGATCTCATAACACCATACTCAGATACAATAATTGAAGGAGGAATTGCACTCAAAGTCTATAGAGTATCATAAGTAGATATCGGTATAATAGGAGGATCCTTACTCAGAACCGGAGTAACACCATAAGCATACTCTAGCATAGACGGGGGTAAAATACTTAGGGCTGGAGTAAAACCAAGTGTACTCAAAGGAGCACCCTCTAATTGAGTTAGCAAGTTAACTAGTAACCCCACCAAGACTATGGTAGAAGAACTCGATTAAACTAGAGTGGGAATCCTATATATCTAGTATGCTCATCTTAAGGCTTAGGGAATATCCCCCTAGTGCTATATCTAGATGGTGAAGATCCTCGTGCTAGTCCTTTTTGTCGAGCCTGACAACGACTAGGAACTCACTCTCTACTTAGATAATGGAATTAAATATCTAACATCCTTAAATCTAGTTCTCACTATCTGTGCAGAAAAGAGTAAAATATAACTTAGAACGTAAGTTTTGAAAGATCAATATGATATAGGATGAAATAAGGGAAGTTTCCTAAAGATATCTTATAGCCTCTCCAAGATAGATATGAATGTCTACATATGCAAGACTCTATTAGACACCCTATTTTTACACCGTTGAGACTAATAAAAACCTGGATGCTTTGATACCAATTTTTCAAAACCCAATAACCAAAGGTCATGATGGAACTTATCACAACAAGCCTTGGTAAAAAATACATAAGATATCCAATAGAACAAAAACTATATATCTGAATACAAGTAAGACATAGTTTGGATAAGAAAAGATAAAAGTCAACTCTGGATGCCTATATCAAATTCTACCTTGAATGGGCACCAAGTATCGCCTAAATCAACTATCTGTGAGGTACACTCGTACCTGGATTATCACCAAAAGGGTATAGTGAAGATGAGTTTGGTCCACTTATACTCAGTAGGTATCGTAGGCTGACTGAGTAAAGTAGAAAATAATGAATATAAACACGAAATATGGGCATTTTATTTGGAATTTTCATGGACAAATGCATCTTATTTTCACCTTTTTCACTAATGTGAAATAATTTTACGAAAAAGATAAAGTAATTTTTATGTCCAAACGGCTACAAAGTTGACTCTAGAAACTCAATTTCACAACTTTCTAAACCAAGGGTCAAGATAAGGTATAAAATCCATAAAACCAAATAAACTACATTAACAACCTAAAATCAACAATCTAGACCTGCTGGCATAATCTGTTTTACCATCTGATTCACGAATTAATATATGTTGACCGAAGACAACTATAAGGCTTTTCAAGCCATCAAAAATAATAATTTTACACATTTCACACTGAAATGCATTTGGAACCATTCCAAACATCCACACATCTCAAAAATACCACAAATCAACCACGATAAAGGGTAAAATGATCAAATCACATAGAAATAAATATTTCACAAAAATCACCAAAAATTAAGTCATTATAGATTTTGACCCTTTTTACACTCTTTTAGCCATGGTTCGAGTACATGCCTATTATATACATATATATACACATTTGTATCTAATACTAGATAGAGTAGTTTGATGATAATAATGATTATTAAGAACCACAGATTAAGACCAAGTCGGTGTAAAAGAGTACTGCCGAACCCCCTAGGAGACCCTTCATCTGTGAGACATCATGCCATTTAAGAAAGGTCATGATAGGTCTTGCCTTTGTAATCCATCAATCTATAGGAGGTGTATATATTGGGTTACTTTATGGAACTTTGATCAGTTATAGTATTAAAGATTTTACCATGTATTCATTCTTGCATGCACATGCCTGTCACTGGTATATTGTTTGTTTTTTATATCTATCAGCCTTATGAGGGATTCATAGGTATAGGTTATGATAGTTATTTGTCATGTGTTATGTGCTGATTAGACCTTTTGAGTTATAGGGCTAGGTTTAGGTATAGTTTGTCTGTAATATTCAATTACTATATTTTTATTATTATAGTTAGTTCATGGCAGGTTGATTATTGGACTAGTACTGAGATTAGAGGCATAATTTTGATCCCTTTCTCTTATGGTTATTTTATTATGGATATTATATCATGGTTAGACATTATGGTTATAGGGCTTGATTATGCCAGCATTAGTTCCTACTATGATTAGGATGCCTTAAGATTCTAACATGACTAACTTAGGTTGTAACTTGAAGTTAGTCTTATATAGGTATACGTATATAGAGAAATAGATAGAGAATTACCATATATCCTTCTCTTCCTTCATTTATTCATGTGGTATATCCTTTTTTTGCCTTGTATCCTACTATATAACTTTTTTCAACCCTTCATTTGTATATTAGCCAGTGATATATGGTATAGTGCTTTATTTCCTGGGTATGGATAGGATAGAATTTCATCCTTATTAGCTCTATAATCTTATTATGTTAGCTTTCTAAATATTTAGGTTGTATTTCACATTTTTTCTTGAATGTTATTTATATTTACATTATCTTTGGATCTTAATCAGTTGTTGCCTACTGAGTACCCCATGTTTGGTACTCATACTATACTTCTGCACCCTATAAATTATAGTCTGAGTTCTCTTCATTGCTGAATGCATCGTGTGGAGCATCTATGAATTAGAGATTCAGGGTGATCACCTAGAGTTTAACATATCACTATTCTCCCTCTTATAGATTAGACTAATCTCTATGTTGTATTCAGCGATGGGTTATACCAATATATTTATTTAGTATTTGTTATGTATTCTTGATATATTAGGAGCTTTTGTACTAATTTCCCCAGGTTTTAGGACTATATTACATATATTAGTCTTTTATTATTTTTATTTTGATATCTTTATTCATGTCTTTTGGTAGTCTATTACTAGTAGTTCTCAACTATGGGTTGGATTACCTATTAGTGGGTCATAGCTGGTGCCATCATGACTTGAGAAATTAGTCACAATAAATTGGTATCAGAGCCTAGGCTTACCGATATGTTGGTATAAGAGCTAAGTGTCTAGTAAAACCCAATGGATCAATGCGGAGATGTCTATAACATATCTTTTTGAGGCTGTAGGGAATTCTTAGAAAATTCTATCCTTGACTCTTTGTCATGTGTTCGTCTTCCTATGATCCTTAAGTATGCTCTTTGGCTCTATTATATTCTAGATGGATGATAAGAGGTTATGGATAGATATAGATGAGATTTTGGCACGTGTTTTCAGAGCTTTAATGCAACGTTGTACCAAGGACTCAGAAGATGATATCAAAGATTATCAGTATTAGTTAGAGGATTTGAGGTCAACCTAGGTTCTAGTACAGTTTATGACATCTTCAACCTTTTAAGATTTAGTATTGGAGATTTTGATCCTTTTCACAAATACCTCACAGCCAAAGATGAGATCTGGTTCATCATGCAGTTCTCAAGATAGAGTTGGGTTTATTAGTAGTCAGTGGGTTATTTTTTTATCAATTTTAGAGTATGACATAGGGTTTCTTTAGTGAACCAGATAAACTTTTATGTTAAATCTATTAGAGTAGGAGATGGTTCATGGGTTTATTAGAGGATTATCATTGCTACTTTGCTTGGCATTAGGGCATTTATAGAAGAGGTATTTTTTATTTCTTAGGTTATTGGTCACATGAAGGCCATAGATAGAGCATGTTTGAGACTTAAAGAGGTGGTAGTAAGAGGCCATGTTATCATAGCAATGCTATTGGTATTATAATCTAGAGTGAGATTCTCCCACTTGAGGTCAGCTTCTCTTGTAGCCTATTAGTTCCACTCAGGTAGTATTAACTATAGATTGCTCTCAGATCAGTAGTGGTGGTCACATTAGGAAGAGTTCTCATTGGACCTTATGGAGTACTTGCCATGGATCTTTAGGATATGGCAACCATTTTGACTTCATAGGGGAAGTATTTTAGAGTATTCTAGGAGATTATTTTAGCTTTAGCGAGATGCGCCATTTGTCTAGAAAGTTCCCCAAATGTGAGTTAGTTGTTTAGACAAAGTTATCATGTGTTCCCCGCAAACCTAAGGCTCCTGAGGTATTTTATGATTTTGGGTAGGATGTCATCTCAGTAGGGAGTTCCCTCCATATTAGTTAGTCATCTAGTTGGGGTCAACGCCTGTTTCTCACTAGGTTAGGGCTATCGGGGTTTGCTACAACTGTAGAAAGATTGACCATTGGTCCAAAGAGTGTCCCCAACATAGGATTACTAGTCATTTAGTTTCTCTAAATAAATCTGATAGTGTTGTGGATACTTCAGTTAGACGCAATGCACTTGATACCTTGGTTGGTATTTTAGATGCTTCATTCGAGTTTGTACTCGCTTAGATTTGTACCCTCTCAGGTACGCCAGGCATGTAACTTTGGATTCTACCATCATAAGTGTGCCTTTTTATTTCCTACCTTTGTATTTTTATTTTACTGTATCGGGGTTCTCATACCTATCAATGAGTATATGCCCTGGAAGGTTTATATTAATTGATTGTATACCTTGGTGCAGAGTTCATGATTATATGAGTACCCCCATCTATGATTTCTTATTTTAGTGGATAGAAATGACTAGTTTTTATATTTTCCTGGGGTGTAGTACTTTAGTTTGAGTCCCATTTACCTTAGCATATTGGCCTTCTTGTGGCCCTAGAATGGTACATGATATTGATATTTGTTTTTGGT
Organism: Capsicum baccatum var. pendulum; assembly: GCA_030864225.1. NCBI lineage: Eukaryota > Viridiplantae > Streptophyta > Magnoliopsida > Solanales > Solanaceae > Capsicum > Capsicum baccatum. The sequence continues at coordinate 27,853,207 of CM061551.1, read as the reverse complement.
ACCACATACTATTTATACTGATATTTGTATTATTGTTGTTATTATTGACATTGGTTGACGTTGATTGATCCTTGCTTGATAGATAACTAGACTAGTATTATCTAGTTAGAATTTCCTTCCTTATGGTTCCTATTCATTGGCTTGGGCGGATGGGTTGGGCAGATGATTTTCTCTTGTATCAAGGCCAGATTAATCATTTTTCTCCTCCATTATTGAGTATCAATCAATTATTGTGTGGGAAATAAAAGAGTAATTAGGTCAACTTTCCTAGGTTTTATTATAGATCTAGAGTTGGTGATTTGGTTATATATCCTATCTTTTAGGTTGACCAGTTTAGAAACCGTTCTTTTAAGTTGGCTAGTTCATTATTCGATAATGGTATCGATGTTGATATTAAGAGATCTTGAACTTTCCTTTAAATTTTTTTGGGTTCATGTCCTAGTATAGTTTGGATTTTAGTATTAGTATGGATTTGGATACGTCATTCTTACCATGATATAATTATTGTTCTAGTGGAGTTAAGAGAGATAGAGATAGGCGATCTTTTATGTGATAGTTTCTTAAGTTGGCAATTTGGATAATTGTTGTCGAGATAAAGTATTGGATTGACCAGTGTCCAACTATGGTTTCTTTAAGTTGATATCGTTGCAGTTATCACTAGTATTATTTTCAACCTTGGTAAGTTCTTAGGTATGATTTGATGAATTCACACCCTCAATCAAAGATAGAATTGGTAGTTTTTAGTTTTGGCCTATGGCTTATTCCCTATTATGATTTTGGTGCTCAGCTATGTTTCAATTTTATCTCTAGTAGGATCCAATGAGGATATGCCTGATTTTGAACTGTGGGGTGAGTTGGGTGTTTACTTTCGGTTTAGGCCTGTTGGCTTAGTTTTTGATTTGGAACCTTGGAACGATGGCCTGATGGCGATGATAGATTTAGAGTATGGATGCTTACCTATCTATAGGATTGGTCTAGATAGTTGAGATTGGGCGATTCAGCCTTGGTGTCAAGATTCCAACTAGGAGGTATGGAGTTTAGGTGCAGCCTCCAATTTTATATTTTTCTCAATTGAGGTGTCAGTTATAGTCTAGCTAATCCTACTTTATGTCAACATATTTTTCCTTCTTCATTTTAAATTGATTGGTGTCGTTAGATATTTAGATTTTAGTCCATTGGCATTCTGTTGGTTCCTTCAGTCTTGACCTTCATTTTTAGTTTTTGTTAGAATTTTTTGATGATCTGCTTAGTAGAGGTAGTATGCTCGAGTAGGATTCATCTTAGTTTTATCCTCAGTTGGTGGAACATCTGGGAGTGAATAATGCAGTGGTGAGTGTTTGTACTTTGGACTCTCAAATGTTAGTTTTAAGGGTCATTCAGCTAGTCGTAGCATTATCAGTGAATTGCAAACAATGTCATCTCTAATTGTGTGTCCAGGTATCACCTTATGGGATCATTCTCATATTTGACATTATGGATTTTTGGTGGTCTAGCTTTATTTCTTTGAGGTTATTATGATGGAGTTGCACGAACAAGACTCAGGTGACTTTTTGATTGGTTTGGAGTAGATAGCAACTTATAAAAGACAAAAAAGGATATATCTTTAGGTGTTGGAGTTGGGGTCATAATCCATGCCTTGGATTGCCTTTGGCTTGGAAGAGTGTTTGCTTGGTTGTGTTGGTATCAGTGTTTTATGGCTCGAATTTACGTGCATCAGCCTTCCTTGGTTCAGTTGGAGACTACTTAGTGGTTGAGGTCGAGTTTTTATTATTGGAGAAAGGAAGAAGGAAATTTGGTTGAAAAAGAGATACCTATGGATAAATCCCTTAGAAGCGTTGTTACTTTATGGAGGTTATCTAGGGAGTCTAGCTCAAAGCATGTGAGCCAATACCTCAATGCTATAAGCTTTCGTGATCTTTCTATCAATTGACTTTTGCGGATAAAATTCACTTTAGTAGCAAAAATTGTAATCAAACTCTATAGAGGGTCATTACCTTGATCTATGTGACTTTCTGACATTTCAAGCCTCCCCACAGTGGTTACAGTTCAGTTATGACTTGCTGGAACTATCGATTCAGTTATCAGATAGTTTATTTGGGTGTTAGGCTCATTTTTCTATTTTTAAGCTTTTGTTGTTAAGGAATTGCTCTCGGATCAATACTCTTAGTAGATGACCTAGGATGAGAATTTCAACAGTGACATCAACTCAAGAGCGTTGATTTTAGGCCAGGAGGACATTTGGTTTAGGTCCCGATGTTTTCAAACTCATTTTGGGCTATTGGGTGGATTATATAAAAAATAAAACTATAGGTGTGAGCCCCATGTTTAGTCATAATGATCTCATATGAAAGCTACTAGATGGTTTCATTGAGACCAAAATGTCGAATATGGTATGGTAGCATAGTTCTTTTGTGCACATAGGGTTCCAAATGAATCTTAAGAACCAGTCGAAGTCCATTTTTAGCCTTTAAAATAATCTGATATCTGGTATCCGATATGGCAGGTTAAATGATTATGGATTCGATTCATAGGCTTATGCTTTAGCACCCACGATCTTCTTAAGCGACCTTGGCCATGTGGCTAATGGGCCTTTGTTAATGGCAAGAGGGCCGCTTAAGCAAACCCCTCTTGGCCGCATGGGTGACTGCGTTAGTGGTAACTATGCTTAGTCTGATAGACTACCTAAGCAATTAAAATGCCTCTTTAGCGGTAGGCATTTTAGCATCAAGGTAACCATATTAGCGGCACCTGGGGATTTTAAATCCCCTTTTCCCCTGAGTTTTATTACCATTTACACACCATTTTGAGATCTTAAAGGGAGGAAAAAAGGGAGAATTATCCATTGAATCTAAGATAAGCTAACCTAACACTCCATAGTCATTTCCCATTAATTTTTCCATCAATTTTCATCCTATTTAATGATAAATTCTTAGAAATTAGGTCTTAAAGTCCCTAAATTTTAGGGGTTGATTTGGGCCCTAATTTTTGTGCCATTCATGGTTAAATTTTGAGCACACATTTCTTTTCATTTGAGGGATGTAGTGACGTATCCAATTTTGGATTCCATTTGCATGGCCGGTAGCCTCATTCTTGACCCAAATATTGAGCCAACCATTTATATAGCAATATGTTTTTTTTTACTCCTTATGAAGTGTAGATTACTATTTTAATAGCGTGGCAGTATTTTGGGATCGTGGAGCAAAGATGGATGATTTATGGATGATTCAATGGCTTGTAGTTCGGCATCGAGGTAGGCTTCTATCTACTCTTCTACTCGAGATGTTGTATTATAGATGTTGCATGTTACATTGGAATGTTAGGACTGATTATGAATAGAGTTCCATGACTTATCCTAATTTAGAAGTTTGAAGATAGAACGGTGAATCGACCCTTAATATAAAATATCAGTTATGCTTATAGCATCCTATTACCCTGGGTTACTATCATGTTAGACCTAATTGTGGATAATAACCCTTTAGTATAAGGTTTACTATGCGACTCGGAGGATTACCATGGTTTTCTCGGATTATGGTATTATGGTTATGCCGGAAAGATATACTATTCGACATAAGGCCGTGATTTTGATATTAGTGGGACTCCAAAAGAGTGAGTCATCCTTGTAAAAAATGTAGCCATAGTTTATAGATATTTAGACTCTTATAATTGTATTTCTTGGATACTAGTGATGGTATGCATATATTTGGCACATGCATTCTCACTTAATGGTACTATTCCAACTAAAAACTTGGTTCTACTATATTTTCCTAAAAGGGTATTGATTCCCACTTTTCATTTTTTAAATGGATTCTTTAATAACGTGAATCATACTACTTTAATGGATGATTTATGGGCTTTTGGAACTAAAATGATATTTTAGAAATCTGATTAGGTTAGATTCTGGTCTATGGTTTTTCTACTATAATTTACTTCAGTTGAGAGAGAGATTCCAACCCTTTTTACACCTTTTTAGCCGTGGTTTGAGTCCATGGAATTATTATATATACATATCACCAACTCTAGACAAAGTAGGTTGATAATGATGATGATAAATCAAAATATTAGATTTTGACCAGGTCAGCGTAAATGGGTACTCCCAAACCCCTTAGATACCCCTTTATTCGTGGGTTATCGTGTTAGAGAAGAGAGGTTATTGTAGGTCCTTTATTTATGAGTCGTAGAGATGGATAAAGAGTCTATACCAAATAATCTATGGCACCTATATCGGTTAGGGTATTATGGATTTTACCTTACATTCAGCATGCACATTGCCTATCACCAGTATATTTGGTTCCTATATGTAATACCCCCTCCCCCCCAAAAAACAATTATTTTATTTTTGACCCTCCCATGTGCGTAACTTAAATTTTTAACTTGAATTATGTTAAGTTATGTTTAAAGGGTATTTTGGGAAAGTAATGAAATTTTTAGAAGGGGCTCAGGGTTGTTTTGGAACCTTGAGATTGTAAGGGTCCGCGATAAAGGCATGCCACGTCACTTATGCATCACGATAGAAGCGTGGCATGGAGGCTAAGCTCCGCGATAGCAGAATGCCATGCTGCTATGTTAATTTTGTCCAATTCTCTTCAATTTTTATATATTTCAGGCATGTTTCTCTTTATTTAACTTGAATTTTACATTATGGCATTAATGTATTGAATATTCATGTGGTTTGAATTAATGTGTTTGAATTGGGGCAAGGGTTTTTGGTTGTTATTCCTTGAATTATTTTTTTCCATATTTTAAATGGATTATTCATGCTTTAATTGATGGTTTTTGGACTAAATTGGTGCATTGTGATTCGGGTTGAAATGAGTGACATGCATTTCATCAAAATTTCTAAACTTTTAGCTTGGTGATAGCATTAACCTCAACGCACGTAGTAAACTTGATTTTTAATATGGATATTTTCATAGTTTAACTTTACTTTTGAACCCACAACATTGCATTAAAGGATAAATAGATAAATATGGTTTTGGAATGCCATTGATGGCCATAGTTTTGGGATTTTAAATAGTACTTAGGATTCTAATGGTTAAATGGACTGGTTTGGCATTATTGAATTAGCTTGCAAGCATATTGGTATGACAATACCAAGTTGGTAAATGCCTTAATAAAAGACTCCTTAGTTAATGGTTTGATTTATGTGCAAATAGAAATAATTTGGGATTAAAAAGAATTATGTAGCTCACCGAGAATGTGTAGTCCTAAGGGTACCAACACTGGAAATAATGTTTGCCGATGTTGGGGGTCTATGTGACCATGTGTCTAGATACATATTATATTTTGGATGGATATCTCCTTGGTATCTTTAGAATTTCCTCTGAACATGTGGCTAACAGGGATTGGGGTGCTATCGACAGGAGGAGTCGGACCCATATAGCTTGTAGGTGCCTTTAGGATAGAGCGAGCTACATATTTAGGCAAATGGTTTAAATTATCATGTTAACGGACCCTTGTCCCTATCCCAACATCCTATATATATATAAAAATATAAATATTATGCATATAGTTTTGACTGGTATTTGATAAATGCACTATTTTATTCCTTTCCCTGAGTTACATGCCAGTTCTTGTATCACAGACTATCTTCGGACACTGCATTATTCATAATGTAGGTTTGGAGGACTTTTCTGTTGTTCTTGTGCAGTGTTAGGTGGTTCGATATGTCTGTTGGTCTGTTGTGAAGTGGTGATCCTCTATCTTTTGGAAGGTCTGGTCATTTCATTGGTTTCATTATTTTCTTAGTATTTCTTATTAGATTCTCTTTTCATATTCAGGGACATATACGTACTTATTTTGTATTTCTACTTTAGAGGCTTTTGTGAACAGTGTGGGGATATTTTGATGTCTTGTTTTGACTCAGATATTTCCTTGGGTTTATATATTTTTATACACTTTGTTTTATGTTCGTTATTTTCTTTCATTATGCTTTTGAGGTGAGTTTAAGGGGGTTGTCTCTGGCCCCATGGTGGGTTGAGATTTTTTGTCAAGGCCAGGCCTAGGTTTGGGTCATGAAAATATTGGTATCTGAGCACAGTTTAGGGTCACTAAGTGTCCTTAAAACCGTGTCGAGTAGAGTCCCTTTTAAGGTTGTATAGTGAGACACACTTATAAGAAGGAAGCTACAAGGCATATTTCCCTTTCTTGTGTTCTATTTCACGCTATAAATTCTAGTTGCTATGAAACTTCTCTAATTCCTAGCTTACTCGTGTTTCAGATCATGCCTCCCCAAAGATATGATGGTTTTAGGAACCTCTATTCCAACTAAGAAAAATGTGGAGGTAATTCGTCAAGTTCATGGAGTACAATCCTAGTCTAGGGTCCCTTCTTCAGATTGTACCACTCCTCCTGGGGTTCCATCGGTCCTTACAAGCCTTCCTTAAGCTTCTCAGGCTGATGATGCTTATGCTCAATTGCCTCAAGGGGATATTTCAGAGATAAAGTTTCATCAGTTTATTTATATGCTTGCCCAGATGGTGGGATTAAAGTCTTGTCGATTTAATCCTGAAGGTCCTATTTCTAATTCATCTGAGGTTATGAGAATTGACTTATTTATGAGGTTGAATCCCCTAACCTTTATAGTCTCTAAGGTTGAGAAGGATTCTCAAGGGCTTATTGATGAGATGGAGAAGATTTTCAGGTTGATGCATGCTACTGATTTAGAAGGTGTAGAGTTTACTGCTTATCAATTGAAAGGTATGGCTTACTAGTGGTATAAGTGGGAAGAGATGAGGGGTAATAGTTCTAAGATGGTGATGTGGGTTGAGTTTTTAGGTGCTTTTCTTGATCACTTATTTCTTCGGGAGTTAAGGGAATCTAAGGATAAAGAGTTTGTTAATTTGAAGTAGGGTAAGGTAAGTGTTAATTAGTACGCACTAAAGTTCCAATAGTTGTCCCATTATGCTCTAGAGTTGGTGTCTAATATGAGGTCTGGAATAAGGAAGTTTGCTTCTGGTTTATCCCATGATTCGGTGTTAGAATATAAGGCTGTGATACTGAATAATAATATGGACATATCGAGGCTAATGGTTTATATGTAGTGGTGGAGAATGAGAAAAAAAAGTAGGTAAAGAAAGAAAAAAGGCAGAACAAGAAGTTTAGATATGCAAAACAGGGGGAAAATTAGTAGAACAGTAAGAGAAATGGTAGGAAGTGGACTAAGAGAAAGAATTGGGGAAGTTCGTATTCACCGGCTATTTTTTTTTATCCTAAGCCTTCATATTAGTATTATTTTCAGTAGTGGTCCTAAGGCATAGGGTGCCTATTCCCAAGCCAGCGAAGCTCAGACAGCCCCACCTTATCCTTTTTATTGATTTTGTGGACAGATTCATCATGGGTATTGTAAGGAAGGGAGGAACTTATGTTTTAGTTGTGGTTGTCCTGGTCATCTATAGCGGAATTGTCCTATAGCTAAAGTTGCCAGTAAAGCTAGTAAAGTCCCGATCACTACTTCTTTAGCTCCTAGACCTAAGGGTGCCACTTCAAGTACCAAAAATAGTCGTAATCGCCTCTATGCTCTTTTTACTTGTCAGGAGTTTGAGGCATCCCCAATACTTGTTGCTAGTATGTTACAATTTTTCTCTCGTGGTGTTTATTGTTTTCTTCATCTAGGTTCTTCCCTATCTTATGTGACCCCTTACGTGGCTGTACATTTTGGTTTTGGTCCTGAAAATATTTCTGACCCTTTTTCTATTTCTACTCCAGCGAGTGAGTCTATTGTTGCTAAAAAAATCTATAGGGGTTGTGTGGTATCCATTCAACATAGGGTGACCTTGGTGGATTTGATAGAACTTGGCAGGGTATATTTTGATGTATTGGATCCATTCATTCTATGCCTCTCTAAATTGTAGGACCTGAAAGGTTAGCTTTCAGTTTACTAAGGAATAGGAGATCAAATAGGAGGATAGGTCCATAGTAGCCAAAGGGAGGTTTATTTTTTATCTTAGAGCTCAGCAAATGATCCCCAAAGGGTGTCTATATCATCTAGTTTGGGTTAAAGATTCAAATTCTGAGAGTCCGTCATTGCAATTTGTTCTAGTGGTTAATGAATTTTTTAAATTTTTTCTTGATGATCTTTTTAGAGTTCCTCCAGATAGGGATACAGATTTGGATTGATCTATACCCATGCCATTTTCGTTCTTTCTTATAGGACGACTCCTACTGAACTAAAGGAGCAGTTAAAGGTTCTCTTTTATAAGGTCTTCATCCATCCTAATGTCTCTTCATAAGGTGTCCCTATACTTTTTGCTCGAAAGATAGATGGGTCTCCTTGGATGTGTATAGATTATCGTCAGTTTAATAAGGTTATGAAAAATAAGTACCCTCTTCTTAGGATTGATGACCTTTTCAATTAGCTTCAGGGTGCTAGGTGTTTCTCTAATATTAATCTCTATTCGAGCTATCACCAGTTGAAAATTAGGGAGGTTGATATTCCCAATACTGTTTTCCATACCCGATATGGCCATTATGAGTTTTAGGTTATGTCATTTGGATTGACTAATGCTCCAGCTACTTTCATGGATCTTATGAATTGGGTGTTCATGCCGTTTCTAGATTTGTTTGTTTAGTCATCATTGATGACATCCTGGACTATTCCAAAAGTTAAAAGGATCATGCCAATCAATTTCAAATTGTGTCGCAGACTCTTCAGGACCAAAAATTGTATGAAAAGTTTTCTAAGAGTAAATTTTGGCTAAGTGTTGTGACCTTTTTGGTGCATGTTGTTTCTAGAGAAGGGATCAAGGTGGATCCACAGAAAGTTGAGGCAGTTAAAAGGTGGCCTAGACCTATGACCAACAGGATTAACAGCTTCTTGGTCTTGGTTGGGTATTATAGGAGGCTTATGGAAAGTTTCTCATCTATTGCTTCTCCGCTAACAAATTTAACTCAAAAAAGGTTAAGTTTTTGTGGTTCGATGCTTGTAAAAGGTGGTTTTGAGAAGTTGAAGGATAAGTTGACTTTTGTTCTTACTTTGACCCTACCTGTGGGTACTGATGGGTTTGTTGTATTTGGTAATGTGTCCCGTGTGGGACTGGGTTGTGTTTTGATGAAGTATGGTAAGGTTGTAGCGTATGCTTCCAGGCTTCCAGGCATATTAAGGTTCATAGGGGAATTACTAGATTCATGATCTAAAGTTAGCGGTTGTGGTTTTTGATTTAAAGATTGGGGCCATTATTTTTATGAGGTGCACGTGATATTTATTTAGACCATAAGAGCTTGCATTATGTGTTTATAAAGAAGGAATTAAATCTCTGGCAAGACAGTGGCTTGAATTGCTCAAAGATTACGATATATGTTTGCACTACCATCCTGGTAAATTTAATATTGATGCTGATTCTCTTAGTAGGCTATCTACGGGGAGATTATCTCACGTTGAGTAGGAGAAAAAAGGGTTGGTGAGGGATATTCATAGGTAGGCTAACTTAGGGGTGCGTCTTTTAGACTCTGAGGATGGTGAAGTGATTGCTCAAGAAGTAGTTAAATCATCTCTTGATGTTGAGGTCAAGGAGAAGTTAGTTTTGGATCCCATACTTATGCAAATCAAGAATGATGTGGGTAAACAAAAGTTTATGGCTTTCGATATTGGGGATATGGCATCTTGAGGTATCAAGGAAGGTTATGCATCCCTGAGGTAGACGGGTTGTGAGAAAGAATCTTGATTGAGGCTCATGAGTCCAGATATACAGTTCATCCATGTTTGACCAGGTTATTCAATGACTTGAAGGAAATCTATTGGTGGAATAATATGAAGAGGGGCGTGGTGAATTTTGTTGTTAAATATATGGTTTGTGAGCAAGTCAAGGTAGAATATTTGAGGCCTAGTGGCATGATTCAAGAGATAAAATTTCCCCTATGGAAATGGGAGATGATTAATAAGGATTTTGTTATGGGTCTTTCGCGGTCTCGCAATCAGTATGATTTTATTTAAGTCACTGTGGATACAATGAGTAAGTCTGCTCACTTCTTGGCTATGAGGACTAACTACTCAAGAGAGGATTATGCTAAGTTGTTGATTCAAGAAATAGTTAAGATGCATGAGACGCCAGTGTCCATCATTTCAGACAGAGGTACACAATTTTCTTTCCACTTCTAGCATTTATTTTAGAAAGGTTTGGGAACTCAAGTGAACCTTATCACCATTTTCTACCCTCAAATATATAGATAAATAGATCATACCATTCAAACTTCGAAGGATACACTAATGTCCAGTGTGATTGACTTTAAAGGTAGTTGGGTTCCCATTTTCTTCTTATTGAGTTATCTTACAATAATAGTTATCATTCTGGCATTCAAATGGCTCCTTTTGAGGCTCTTTATGGTAGAGGGTACATGTCTCCTGTTGGATGGTTTGAGGTGGGTGAGATTAGGTTATTTGTTCCTGACTTGGTTCACCAAGCCATGTAAAAGGTGAAGGTAATTAGAGAAAGACTTAAGACCGCTTAGAGTAGCCAAAATTTTTATGCGGATGTAAAACAAAAGAAGTTGGAGTTTAAAGTAAGTGATTGGGTGTTCTTGAAGTTTTCTTTTATGAAAGGAGTAATGAGATTTGAGAAGAAGGGAAACTCAGTCCTTGTTACATTGGTCCATATCAAATTTTACGAAGAATTGGGAATGTTGGTTGTAAATTAGATTTACCAAAGGGATTGGCTTCGATTCATCCCATTTTCCATGTGTCCATGCTTAAGAAATATGTGGGTGACCCTTCTTTGATAGTTCCAGTCAAGGATGTGGGTGTTTAGGATTCATTGCATTATGAGGAAGCCCCGGTTAAAATGATTGATAGGCAAGTTCGTATGGAGGACTATGGATATGGTTACGGTGAAGGTTTTTTCGAGGAATCCAAAGGTGGGAGAAGCTACATAGGAAGCTAAAGAAGATATGAAACCTAAATACCCATTCTTGTTCCTCTTGTTGGATGAAAGTTCTTAAGGTATGAATTTCATCTCCCACTTATTGCATCTCAAATTTATCCTTGGATTTTGTCATATTCTTACTATTATTTTTCTGAAAAAGTCCTAACTTCTTATTCGAGGATGATTGATCCAAAAGGAGAGGTTTAATATCAGACCTCAGAAAATTTCGATCATTTTATTTTTGACCCTAACATGTACATAATGTAAATTTCTAACTTGACATATGTTAAGGGGTGTTAAAAGGGTGTTTTGAAATTTTTGAAAAGGGTTCAGGTTCATTTTGGGACCCCCGAGGCAGTGAAGGTCCGCGATTGAGGTGTGTCGCATAACTTATGCTCCGCAATAGAAGCATGGCATGACAGCTAACCTTTATGAGATTGGCGTGCCATACTGCTATGTTAATTTCGTGTTTTTTTTTTGTTTTTTTTCATTTGGGTGAGGGGATTTTGGTCCTTTACCCCTTACACGACTTTACTTTAAAATACCAAACTAACCCCTTTTCTTCAATTTTCAAAGATCAAACACTACATTTTTCTTCATTAACTCTCAAACCAAGAAAGTTCAAGGGTTTACAAGGAATTCTCCATTCAGGCTCTAAACTTCAATTTCTCTTCAATTCTTCTATATTTTAGGCATGTTTCTCTTTCGTTAGCTAGAATTTTACATTATGGCATCAATTTATTGAATATTCATATGGTTTGGATTGATGGGTTAGAAATTAGATTGAGGGATTTTGGTTATTATTGCTTTAATTATTTTTTTCATGTTTTAAATGGATTATTCATGTTTTAATTGATGGTTTTGGGACTGAATTGATGCATTATGATTATGGTTGAAATGGGTGACATGGGTTTCACAAAAAATTTAAACTTTTGTCTTGGTAATGGCATTAACCTCAACCCACATTGTAAACTTGATTCTGAATATGAGCATTTGTATAGTTTAACTTGTATTTTGAACCCATTGTATTGCATTAAATGATAAATGGATAAATATAGTTTTGGAATGCCCTTGGTAGCCATGGTTTTGGATTTTTAAATTGAATTTGGGAGATTAAAGGTTAAATGGATTAGTTTGGAATAATTGAATTAGTCTGCAAGCATATTGGTATGATGATACCAAATTGGTAAATACCATAATAAAAGACTCCTTAGTTAATGGTTGGGTTTATGTCCAAACTATTTTAATTTAGTCTTTAAAGGAATTGTGTAGCTCACTGTGAAGGTGTAGTCCCGGGAGGATTAATACTGTAAATAACATTTGCCGTTGTTGGGGGTCTATATGACCATGTGTATAGATACACATTATATTTTGGATGGCTATCGCCTTGGTGTCTTTAGACTTTCCTCAGTGCATGTGGCTAACGTAGACAGGGGCCCTTTCGGTAGGAGGAGTCAAACCCATATAGCCCGTGGGTGCCTTTAGGATGGAGCGAGCTACATAGTTTAGGATAATGGTTTAAACTATCATGTCAATGGACGCTTGTCCCTGCACTGACATCCTATATATGTTTACATTAATGTTTTGCATGTGGTTTTGAATAGTTTTTGATAAATGCACTATTTTATCCCCTTCCCTCGAGTTACATGCCAGTGCTCGCCCCACTGACTGTCCCCAGACTCTGCATCATTTCATGATTTAGGTTCGATGGACTTTTCTATTGCTCTTGTGCAACATTAGATGCTCGATTTTTTTATTGGTATGTTGTGAAGTGGTGGGACTCCATCTTTCAAAAGGCTCGGTCATTTCATTGGTTTTATTATTGTCTTAGTATTTCTTTTTGGATTCTCTTATCATTGTCGGGGGCATGACCCGACTTAGATGGTATTTCTGGTTTAGTGGCTTTTGTGGACAGTGTACGGATATTTTGGATGTCTTGTTTGACTCCGATGTTTCTTTGGATTTTGTGTGGTTTATATTATTTACTTTTATTATGCTCTTGAGGTGAGACTAAGGGGGTTGTTTTCGGCCCCATGATGGGTATGAGATTTCTCATCACAGCCAGGCCCGGATTCGGGTCATGGCACTATATCTATCAGCATTATGAGGGTTGCATAGGTATAGATTATGAGTGTTGCATGACATGTGTTGTGTGCTAATTGGACCTTCTGAATTATGGGTCTCGATTTAGGTATTGTTTGTCCGTACAAATCAATTACTAGATTGTTATTATTATGGTCAGTTCATGGCAGGTTTATTATTGAACTAGTATTGAGATTCGAGGTACGATTCTGATTCTTTTATCTTATGATTATTTTATTATGGATAATTATCTCATGGTTAGACATAATGGTTATAGGCCCTGATTATGTTAGCAATAGTTCCTACTATGATTAGGAGGCCTTAAGATGCTAGTATGACTACCTTAGGTTGTACCTTGAAGTTAGTCTTATACATGTATACATATATATATATATATATGTTTATGGCTGTAGTATTACTATGTGTCCCTCTCTACCTTCATTTATTTATGTTTTATATTCATTCTTTGTAGTTGTATACTACTATTTACCCTTGTTTTACCCCTTTTTGTATATTAGTAAATGATTATGATATAATACTTTTGTTCTTGAGTATGGCTAGGATAGAATAGTTCATACTTATTGCCTCTCTAGTCTTATTATTTTAGTTTTCTAGATATTTGGGTTGTATTTTACATGTTTACTTGAATGTTATTTATATTTACGTTATCTATGGATTCGGTCGGCAATTGCCTACGATGTACCACGTGTTTGGTACTCAGACTACACTTCTATAACTTACAGATTATAGTACGGGTTCTCTCCGCTGTTGTGTACATCTGCGGAGCATCTATGGATCGGAGATTTAGGGTGAGCTCCTGGAATTTGAAGTATTACTATTCTCCCTCTTATAGATTAGAATGATCTCTACGTTGTATTCAATGATGGGTTGTACCGGTATATTCATTTAGTATTTAATTTTGTACTCTTGATATATTAGAATCTCTTGTATTGTTTCTCCCAAGTTTTGGGACTGCCTAACATATATTAGTCTTTTACTATATTTATTCTGCTATCTTCACTTGTGTCTCTTGGTAGTCTTGGTAGTCTATTGCTAGCAGTTTTTGGACAACGGGTTGGTTTACCTACTAGTGGGTCATTGTAGGTGTCATTATGACCTGAAAAATTGGATCATGATAAAAATATCATCCGACATTATATCAGACAAGTGCAAAAGTAAATTCCAAAAAATGGCACTTGTCACAGCTTCTATTAAGTAGGACCAAGATATGGTCTTTCCTAATGACATTCTTCCTGTAAAACATCTGTTTTAGGGACTAAAATCGTTTGGAACCAAATGAAATCTTACTAGTATGACAACTTTTGAATTAGAAGATTGAAGATTAATATTCTAGGAGACTAGTGTCCAATATCATATATAACTTAGTTTCTTAATATCGATTCTTGATTCATATAAAAGACTATAGAATTTCTTAAAATTGTATTAGAATTGGTAGAATTTTTTAAAAATACTCATCAAACACATAAATATCATAGGGTAAAGGACTGAAGAATTACTTGAGAAATAAATAATGAAGAAGATAAGAATCGGCCTTTGTGCAGAAAGCTTCCAAAATATATATTAAAACCTTCAACTACAACAAATTTTGGTGGAAGATATTGGGCTAAATATAGACAACAAGAAGCTGAATATAAAAATCGACACATACAAAAATAAGAAGCCACATTAATGACCTGAACCTCGAATAGGAAATTGGGACTGAAAGAAAAACTTGCTGAACGAAATTCCCATTTTACTTCTAACTAAATTCAAAAAGCAAACTTGTCACAATCCGACTTCTAAGTCATGATGGCACCTACTTTATCCCACCAGTAGGTAAACCGAACAATAGCCCGGAGCTATAAACAATGGTCTAACTTGACGGAAAATGGCATAATTGCCGAAAATATGCGAGTGAAAGACTTACATCCACAACTCATGAAATAATAATAATAATAATAATAATAACAATAATAACAATAACAATAATAACAATAATAATAACAATAATAACAATAACAATAATAATAATAATAAGAATAACAATAACTAACAATAATAACAATAACAATAATAATAATAACAATAATAATAATAACAATAATAACAATAACAATAATAATAATAACAATAATAATAATAACAATAATAACAATAACAATAATAACAATAACAATAATAACAATAACAATAATAATAACAACAAGAATAATAACATTGACAGGATCTCTTAGGCTGGGGTAAGCCGCGCAGCCTACCAGACCAAGTAATAATATCGGCTTAAGCTGAAGTCGGAAAACCGAACCGAAGCACCAACCGAAATAGTAAAGAATCTTAAGAAATTATTGACTGTATGGAAAATTTTTCACCCAAACAAGGGGCCTGTCAGAAAGCCAAACAAATCTATGAAAGCCCGTTGTCTAGTAGTTCTAATTGTGCAAAAAGTCGCCCTTTTCGCTTCCTTGCTGCGGGCTTTAAAGGCACAACTCACTAGACCGGTCACAGAGACCAGGCTGACATAAAATTGATGGCCCCGACTGTACCACCATTTCGGAACCAAGTCAGGAATTTCTAAAAGTTCTTCGGCTATCTAAGTAGAGTCTGGATCTTTCATAGTTAACATACCTCGAGAGGTTAGAACTATAGTATGAACATAAAAGGGGTCTAGCCGGATATAGTCACGGCGTAGATCTGGGTAAGTATAACGAAATACAAAACTAAAAAATTAATATGTACCTTTGAACGTCGGAGACCGCTGGAATAGTAAAGCAAACTTTTATTTATTATGCCAGAGGCTATTACAAGAGAGAAAGAGAGAGAGAGAAAATTGAAAACTAAAACTCAAAAACTGGATGCCTCTCTAAGCAGACAGAGGCTCCTTATATAAAAGAAAAAGGAATATTGCACAGTAGATTGTGGGGTCCTGTGCATAGTGTTTCCACAGTGATTACAACAGGGTTTCTACAGTTATTTTGCTATCACAACAGTGTTTCGTTAATAATTTATCCGTTATGAATTTTCAGAGTTTATCCTTGCCCCACTTTTTCAAGAAAGCTTCGGCATTGGTCAAAGCGTCTTCATCACTGAGAAGAGTTTCTGGGAGCTGAGCATCGGTGATGGCTTCATCAGTGTTTGCTTCGGTGCTATTCATGGAAGTATCTGAAGTCTGTTCTACGGTGAGTAATAATTTATCTCGTACTTCAGATAAATATTGTTCAATTAATTAAAGTTTATTGCCATCATGGGCAGAGATTCGTCTGGAAACATAGTTGAGGGTTTTATCTTCGACTAAAATAGATTTTCTGGGTTTTTGCTTATATGCAGAGATTTTGCCTTTAATTTCTTCCCGCAATTCATGCCCATAAGGTAGTTTGGTTGCAGGATCTATTCGAAGGAGTTTATCCCAAAAATTACAATAAAATGTTCTATAGATAGCTGGGATTTGGTGGGAGTCATAGCCAAATTCAATTGACCATCTGTGAATCCAAGGGATAGAAAATTCGATGTAGAAATACATCTGGTCAATAGTGTCTAAATTGCAGATATGGTCTGCCATGTATAATTCGTGTAAGAAAGGAGAAGACTTTTTCCAAGACTGATAAAAATTGGAATATTCAGTTGGTAGGATTTTTATGGTGGGGCCATGGTAGTTCCACCATTGAATGAACCAATTTGGTATTGGTTTATCGAAGACTTTAGAACAAATTTTTATAAACCAAGTGTGTTTATGTTTGTAATTGTTATAATATAAAACGTGAGAGAAGGCTTTAATATAGTCCCAATAGGTGAAGTTGGCAATAGTCTGTCCTTGGGGTCCCATTGGGAGAGATCTTTGTGTCATTGAAGAGATTCCCCATTCTTCGATAGGGATTAGTTTTTTAATAACAATTTTGGAATAGCCATGTACTCCAGGAGTGGATTCGCCCAGGGGGCTGTGATCGAAAGTGGCACTGGCAGTGTTAACCAGGATTTGTTCATAATATGTTCTGGTTTTATATGATTCTCCTGCCACATAAACATTAGCGGTTAAATAGTTTTTTATGATCCGCCATGCTTCTTCCGGATTTTCTTCAGAAGGAATATCCTGAGTTTCGATATATACAATGAGTTCTCTTGTATCCAACCTTTCATATGAAGGTTTATCTTCAGAGTTTTCAACAGTGATGGATGCAAAAGTATCTGCAGTCTTTTTCTGTTTAGACAAATAAGTCTTAGTCTGCTGAAATAGTGGATGAGTTTTAGGAATGTCATCCAGATTAATATTCAGAGTTTGTTGCTGAGAAGATGATGCTTCTTGAGAGATCTTGGCGTTTTCCAGAGTTCTATTTCCATGTTGAAGTACTGGGAAATTAGAACTTGAAGTGCTATAAGCAGTATTTCGGTGGGAAGGATTTGTTCTTCCTCCATAGCGCATATATGCAGGTTTTTGTTGTCGACCTCGACCTCTTCCTCTGACCATCTGCCAAGGGGGAGGATCGGCCATACTGCAAAGAGGCTTCATTATTTAGTTGTCATATATATCAATATCGAGCCAATCATCATTTTCAGGATTATAATACCACCATAAATCATTATGGATTAAAGTGAACCACCAAAGATCTGTTAGGACGAGTTTGTGGATGAGGGCTTCTAATATTAATTGTTGAATATCCTGAGGTAGGTGGATACTTTGAAAACCTTGCAGAATAGCAATTAGGACTCTTTCAGAGAGAAAGAGGAAATAAAAAGTCATAATAAATATTCTCTGGATAGGAAATCTGGTAATGAATTCTCACTACCCTTTTTATACTGAATTTCAAAGTCAAATGGGGCTAATTGAGCCTGCCAGCTGGCAAATATTAATTTAGAAGCATCGTGTTTAAAATCTTTATCAAACATGAATTTAACAGATTGAGCATCTGTTTTGATGATGAATTTTTGATTATATAAATCATCTTGGAATTTTAATACACATTTAACAATAGTAAGCATTTCATGAGCTACCGTAGCATATTTTTTCTGGCTATCGGTCCATTTACCTGAATAAAATCTAATTAAGCATTCAGTTTTTGTATGGGGATTAAGCATTTAATTAGTTTTACTAAATCAGTGTGGGCTTGAGTCCACGGAGTTTTATGATCCTTTTTCAATCTATCGTACAGAGGAGCTAAATCTCTAGATAGATTTTTGTAAAAAGGAGAGATGTAATTAAGGCTTCCCAAAAACCTTTGAAGTTGTTTTTTATCAGTAATTTCATCGGGGAATTTAGTGGCGAATTCAAGTACTCGCTGAATAGGTTCTATTGAACCTTTACAGATATTATGACCTAAAAATCTAATATTAGTCTGGAATAAACTCATTTTAGGTTTAGAGATAACCAAACCATTTTGAATAATTACCTGTTTAAATATATGCAGATGTTTAAAATGATTTTCAAGCGTTTTTGAGAACACAAGAATGTCATCAATATACACAATAATGAAGTCCATGTAAGGATTAAAAATATCATTCATAATCTTCTGAAATTCAGAAGGGGCGTTTTTCAAACCAAAAGGCATAACGTTCCATTCATATTGACGAAAAGGAACATTAAAAGCAGTTCTATAAGTATGAGTTTTATCAATTTGAATTTGCCAATAACCTGATTTTAAATCAAATTTAGAAAATATATTGGCATCGTATAATCGAGAAAGAAGATCCTTTTTATTCGGAATTGGATACCGAATCCATTTAAGACTTTATTCAGAGGTTTGTAATTGATGACTAATCGAGGTACACCTCGCTCCTTTTCTGCAGCATTATTCACATAGAAAGCAGTACAAGACCAAGGGGATTTAGAAGGTTTAATGAGACCCTTTTGCAGGAGACTATCAATCTCTTTTTTACAGAATTCAACCAATTCTGCATTCATCTGACAGGGTCGAGATTTTGTTGGAATTTTGTCTTCATCGAAGCCATCTTCATAAGGAAGAGAAACAATATGCTTCTTCCTATTCCAGAAAGCGTTTGGGTGGTCAGCACAAATATCAGTCATTAATTGCGAAGAAATAGTTTTTATGTTTTCCTGTATTTTAACAGATTTCATAATGTCAGGGGTAGTAATGCTCATTATTTCTAATTGTAAGAAATTAAGCTGATTTTGCTTCATATCTATAAGAGCATTTATATCTCTCGTTACAGGTTGAGTAACAAAAGGATAAGAAATAGGCTGATTTTTATAAGTAGCTTTAAAACCATTTGCATCAATATGCGTGTACGGATAGATAGCATTTATAAATGGAGTTCCTAAAATAATAGGAGGATAAATCTGATTTTTAACTAAAAAGAAAAAATGCGGAATACAAATCTTATCACGGCAAATATGCGCATTAGGCAGTTTATAATTAATGTCAAGCGAATGACCAGTTGCAGATTTTACAAGATGAGTAGTTTTTTGAAAATATTTGGTAGGAATTAATCCTTCTTGAATGCAACTAACGTCTTCCCCACTGTCAATCATGGCGACATTAGTGATAAAGAATTCTTTATTTATTAAAATGGTACAATTAATATACCATTTATGTGCAGTAACTATTTGCAGCATTCCCAAAAAGGAATCATTTTTCAGGTTCTCAATATTCAATTTTTCAAGTTGAAGCGTTTCAGTATTTGCAAAATTTTCTTCTTTTTCTTTGTCATTTGAAAAGGTAGAAGGAGTTGAAAAGTTCTCCTTTTCTTCGAGTTTTGAAATTCGATGATCTGTAATCATCTGATTTTGTTTTAAAGAAATAATTTCCTTTTTAAGTTTTTCAACTTCGATTTTTAAATCATCAAAAGTGGTATCTCTACCAGGAGTTTTGCTTAAAGCTAATCTTCGATTAACTTCAGCTAAAGAATAAGCCATAGGCTGATTTTCAAAATTGTCTTTTGCAATATTAGCAGAAGTAGAAGGAGCAGAAGACTTTTGGGTGGCAAAATGCAGAATTTTTTCATGAAGTTTTTCATCCGTGACTTCTTTTAATAACTCTAGAACATTTTCAGCAGTAAGAGTTTTAACATCTAAATCAAGATCCTCAAATTGAGCTTGGATTTTGTACATCATTTCATCACAATTGCAATTATGATTATCACAATCAGCACATTTATTATTCTGATCTAAATTACTATCAGAATCAGGCAATTCAAAATCATTTTCAGAAGTAGAATCAGAATCAGAGTCAGAATCAGAAGTGTACAACAAATTGTAAACTTGATCATGTATTTCATCAGAAAGATTTAAAGCCTTTAATTTTTGCAATTTGCAGTTTGGAGAAATATGACCATACTGGTTACATTTACAGCATTTAATTTTTGCCAAGTCTCTCTTGGAATGATTCTTAGCAAATCGAGTAGATTTTCGGAAGGATTTGCGAGCTTCTCGCTGTTCCTTACTCCGTCGTCGAGGACGCTTGGATTTATATTGATATTTGGAAGATTTATAGGGTTTTCGGAATAAGGGTTTTTCCATGCCAAATTGTTCACAGAAATCACCCAATTGAGATTTCTCTCGGAGTTTATCAATTTTGATCTGTCTAGCCAGTTTTAACTCATTGCAAAGGGCTAAACCCTCTTGAGTACAAGCTACGATCAGTTGACCATAAGTTTTTTCAGAATAAGGGATCTCTCCATAAGATCCTCCCAGAGTTTTACGAACACGTTCAGCAAATAGGGGAGGAAGACCATCAATGAATTTGGCTTTCCAGTGTTCGTATCTACTTTCGGGTAAATCCATGACCCGACTAAGAAAGGTATCTTTATACCAGCGGAATTCACCAAGATGATGACATTTTAAACCGTTAAGAAGAGTACGAATATTTTCGTGATGATTAGTAAATCGTCCGCCAAAATGTTCAATAATAGTCAGCATAAGAGTATAAACGGCATCAGATCTTCCTGCCGCAAGAGTTCGACCAAGATTATCTTTGTCTTCTCTGTCATTTGTGGCAGTAAAGATTGCCTCGCGTTTGGAATCGTCTAGGAAGTTGTCCCACCAGCCACGAAGTTGGCCAGTAAACCCAGCAACAATCATTTTATAGATTGTCTGGTCAGTTTTATCGTTCCTAGGCGTAGCTTTAGTAGCTAAACAAATAGTGGCGTACATAGACATTCGATGAATTAGAATTGAGATTTGTCGATCTGATAGACCGTCAATATTCCATTCATAAATGGCTTCGCCGCTATACGAAGTGTTTGTTTGGTTCCAATCCCTTTCCTCTATCAGGACATCTTGAGGAGTGGGACGAGGATAATATGCCGTAGACATTTGGGGAAGGTCAGCAAATTTTTTGCCTGGTTGTCTCTTCATCATTCCCCTGAGTTTATTAAGTTCTGAGGAAAGAACTTCACCCGGATTATCGGTGGTTTCAATACTATCAGCAAAATTAGACTCAATAGTTTGAATTGAATCGTTTGACATATTTAGAGGTTGGATATTAAGTCCAGAAAATTTTTTATCTAAAAGGGTTTCTAGTTGTTCTAGAGGCGAAACCTTAGTAAAACCTTCTATTTCTAGAGGCCTTTGAATACAAGGTTTAGAAAGAATGTATTCTTCTTCTTCCTTAGTGGTTTTGGAAGTTGAAGCGACATTGGAAGAGTCTGTTTGGGTATTGAGTTTATTGACCAAGAGAATAAGTTCATCGAGTTTTGAATCAAGTGAAGAAATATGCTCACCGAGAACTTTGACATATAGACTCAAATAATTATTTTGAGAAATAAGATTATTTATTTCAGCAACAGTAACTTTTCCAATATCATCATGAATAAATTTTTGACAGGATATGGGTGAGGTTAGTACCAAAAGTACTAAACTCGAAGAGGTAGACTTACCTCAAGATATAGATCTTCTGAATAAATGGACTATTCCCAAGGTAGAACTAAAAACTATCTATGAATATGGATTTTTTGATAAAATCAAACATAAACAGATTATTAAGACAACTGAGCAATCACTTGCTTTAAACGCTGATGAACAGACTATTCAATTACTGAATAAACGTGATGTTGATATCTTTAAACGCAATTTTAATTATATGCATATTGGCTTAGTTCAAATTGCTTTCCGGCCTTTAACTCTAAAGGGTCTTCCGGAAACATTTTTAGCAGCTTTACGAGATGCTAGAAATTTAAATTTCCGAAAATCTCTTATGGGTTCTATAGAATCAACTCTTGCATATGGCCCTGTCTATTTTAATACTCAGCCTAACTTGTTACTATCTTTAACTGATGTTAATATTCTGCATGCTCTAACTCTGAATATTAAAACTCATGGTTATAATTATGCTCCTAGATCTGAGCTTATTGGTTTATCTTACCGCATATATTATCGATTACTATCTACTTTAAATACTCGTTGTAAATTGATGGATGATAATTCTGATTGTACTCTGCTTATTGAAACTAATTTTATAAAATCCAAGATAACTACCCAAAGACCAATTCGATGGGATGAAATTGATTTCCCTCAGACTTGGATCTTAAACTCTGTTACTTCCCCTAAACAATTGGCGAATGAAGTAACCAATGCTGAGTTAACGCATGTAACTCAAAACTCTGATGGACAGATATGTCTACAATTTGACACTAGTCTTCCTGTCTATCGAAACTCTTTCTCTATAGCCCGAAAACTTCCTCAAATTCAGCACATCTCTCCGATCGAACCCTCTGCTCAGTGAACCACCAAAGATCTGTTAGGACGAGTTTGTTGATGACGGCTTCTAATATTAATTGTTGAATATCCTGAAGTAGGTGGATACTGATTCACAGATGGTCAATTGAATTTGGCTATGACTCCCACCAAATCCCAGCTATCTATAGAACATTTTATTGTAATTTTTGGGATAAACTCCTTCGAATAGATCCTGTCAATGGTATCAAAGCCTGGGAACTTTCATAGTAAATATATAAGAGACGGTGAACAATGACTAGTATGAACATAAAATTAAAAACATGGATATGGGTGAGGTTAGTACCAAAAGTACTAAACTCAAAGAGGTAGACTTACCTCAAGATATAGATCTTCTGAATAAATGGACTATTCCCAAGGTAGAACTAAAAACTATCTATGAATATGGATTTTTTGATAAAATCAAACATAAATAGATTATTAAGACAACTGAGCAATCACTTGCTTTAAACGCTGATGAACAGACTATTCAATTACTGAATAAACGTGATGTTGATATCTTTAAACGCAATTTTAATTATATGCATATTGGCTTAGTTTAAATTGCTTTCCGGCCTAACAATTACAAACATAAACACACTTAGTTTATAAAAATTTGTTCTAAAGTCTTCGATAAACCAATACCAAATTGGTTCATTCAATGGTGGAACTACCATGGCCCCACCATAAAAATCCTACCAACTGAATATTCCAATTTTTATCAGTCTTGGAAAAAGATGGATATGGGTGAGGTTAGTACCAAAAGTACTAAACTCGAAGAGGTAGACTTACCTCAAGATACAGATCTTCTGAATAAATGAACTATTCCCAAGGTAGAACTAAAAACTATCTATGAATATGGATTTTTTGATAAAATCAAACATAAACAGATTATTAAGACAACTGAGCAATCACTTGCTTTAAACGCTGATGAACAGACTATTCAATTACTGAATAAACGTGATGTTGATATCTTTAAACGCAATTTTAATTATATGCATATTGGCTTAGTTCAAATTGCTTTCCGGCCTTTAACTCTAAAGGGTCTTCCGGAAACATTTTTAGCAGCTTTACGAGATGCTAGAAATTTAAATTTCCGAAAATCTCTTATGGGTTCTATAGAATCAACTCTTGCATATGGCCCTGTCTATTTTAATACTCAGCCTAACTTGTTACTATCTTTAACTGATGTTAATATTCTGCATGCTCTAACTCTGAATATTAAAACTCATGGTTATAATTATGCTCCTGGATCTGAGCTTATTGGTTTATCTTACCGCATATATTATCGATTACTATCTACTTTAAATCCTTGTTGTAAATTGATGGATGATAATTCTGATTGTACTCTGCTTATTGAAACTAATTTTATAAAATCCAAGATAACTACCCAAAGACCAATTCGATGGGATGAAATTGATTTCCCTCAGACTTGGATCTTAAACTCTGTTACTTCCCCTAAACAATTGGCGAATAAAGTAACCAATGCTGAGTTAACGCATGTAACTCAAAACTCTGATGGACAGATTTGTCTACAATTTGACACTAGTCTTCCTGTCTATCGAAACTCTTTCTCTATAGCTCGAAAACTTTCTCAAATTCAGCACATCTCTCCGATCGAGCCCTCTGCTCCACCAGTTTATGGTCCAGCTAGGAATCGCGATGCATCTTTGCATACTTTAAATTCTGATGAAATGCATACTACACCTAGACATGTAGAAAAAATTAAAATCGACCCTAAAACAAATATTGTTCAAGATTTTGATAATGATAAACCAACTCCTTCCGAAATGGAATTTGATATAAACTCTGTTTGATTATGATTAGGCAAATTATTGATTTTAGTCCTGGTTCACAGGCAAGAAAGTATATTCAAAAGGAATTCTTTACTAAAAAATGGTTAACTTTTAGAAATTGGTTCTTTGAAACCTATTCTGCAGATGAACTTCGGAATATTTCTGAAGAATTCTATGAAATGTGTGCCCTGCATAATCAAATTATCTTTTTTGTTCCTTGGTTTATGTCTGCATATTTACCTTCGTATATTAAACTCATTGAGAGATCCTACCAACATCCTGATGGTACGACTACTCAAA
This sequence comes from Capsicum baccatum var. pendulum, assembly GCA_030864225.1. Classification (NCBI taxonomy): domain Eukaryota; kingdom Viridiplantae; phylum Streptophyta; class Magnoliopsida; order Solanales; family Solanaceae; genus Capsicum; species Capsicum baccatum. Next base: position 27,828,518 of record CM061551.1, on the reverse strand, counting down.
CTCTTTATCCCCCTCAATCGTCATTCGTTCTTCCGAATAATATCGGAATGACTTTTTCAGCTTTTCAAAAATTCATTGAGAATGATATTGGAAAGATCACTGTTTTCGAAATAAATAATCTTATTTCTCAAAACAACTATTTAAGTCTTTATGTTAAAGTTCTTGGTGAACATATTGGTTCTTTAGATACTAAACTCGATGAACTTATTTTATTAATTAATAAACTGAGTACCCAACTAAACTCTTCGAATATTGCTTCAACTTCCAAATCTTCTAAAAGAGATGAAGGATTCATATTTTCGGCACCTTGCATTCAGCCACCCCTTGAAATAGAGGGATTCACAACAACTTCTCCTTTAGAACAATTAGAAACCCTCTTTGATAAAAAATTCAAGGGTCTTAACCTTCAACCTCTGAATATGGATCTTGAAAATATCCAGACTATTGAGTCCAACTTTGCTGATAATATTGAAGCCACCAATAATCCGGGTGAAGTTCTTTCTTCAGAACTGAATAAACTCCGAGGAATGATGAAAAACCAACCAGGCAGAAAATATGCCGACATTCCTCGCATGACCACTGCATATTATCCCCGTCCTACTCCTCAAGATGTTCTGATAGAGGAAAGGGATTGGAATATTACAAACACTTCATATAATGGTGACGCTATTTATGAGTGGAATATTGACGGATTATCCGATCGCCAAATCTCTATTTTAATTCATCGTATGTCTATGTATGCCACTATTTGCATGGCTACACGTGCTACGTCTAGGAATGATAGATCTGACCAGACAATCTTCAAAATGATTGTTGCTGGGTTCACCGTCCAACTTCGTGGCTGGTGGGATAACTTCCTAGACGATGATAAACGCCAGGCAATTTATAATGCCACAAATCCCAATGAAGGCAGGGATAATCTCGGCCGAACTCTAATGGCAGGACGATCTGACGCCGTTTACACTCTTATGCTGACTATTATTGAACATTTCGGTGGTAGATTTACTAACCATCACGAAAATATTCGAACTCTTTTAAATGGGTTAAAATGCCGTCACTTAGGTGAATTCAGATGGTACAAAGATACCTTCCTTAGTGGAAAGCCAAATTCATTGATGGTCTTCCTCCTCTATTTGCAGAACGTGTTCGGAAAACTCTTCGTGCATCGTATGGAGCGATCCCTTATTCTGAAAAAACTTATGGTCAATTGATCGTAGCCTGTACTCAAGAAGGTTTAGACCTTTGCAATGATTTAAAACTGGCTAGACAGATCAAGATTGACAAACTTAGAGAGAAATCTCAACTGGGTGATTTCTGTGAACAATTTGGCATGGAAAAACCCGTTAATCGAAAACCCTATAAGTCTTCCAAATACCAGTATAAGTCCAATCACCCTAGACGTCGGAGTAAGGAACAGCGTGAAGCGCGCAAATCCTTCCGAAAGTCTACTAGATTCACTAAAAACTTTTCGAAACGCCCTTTATCGAAAATTAAGTGTTATAAATGCAATCAATATGGTCATATAGCTCCAAACTGCAAATTGCAAAAATTGAAAGCTTTAAATCTTTCAGATGAAGTGCATGATCAGGTTTATAACTTGTTATATACTTCTGATTCTGATTTTATGTCTGATTCTACCTCTGAAAATGATATTGAATTGCCTGATTCTAATGACGAATTACAGAATAAATGTAATAACTGTGAAAATCATGACTGTCATTGTGAAGAAACAATGTATAAAATTGAATCTCAGTTTGAAGATCTTGATTTAGATGTTAAGACTTTAACTGCTGAAAATGTTCTTGAATTATTAAAAGATATCACGGATGAAAAACTTCGTGAAAAAATTTTGCATTTTGCCACTCAAAAGTCTTCTGCTCCTTCTGCTTCAACTAACACTGCAAAAGACGATTTCAAATATCAGCCTATGGCTTATTCTCTAGCTGAAGTTAATTGAAGATTAGCTTTAAGTAAAACTCCTGGTAGCGATACCACTTTTGACGACTTAAAAATCGAAGTTGAAAAACTTAAGAAGGAAATTATTTCTTTAAAACAAAATCAGATAATTACTGATCATCGACTTTCTAAACTAGAAGAAAAAGAAAGTTTTTCAAATCCAACTTTTGCAACTGCTTCGACGAGCAAAGAAGCAGAAAATTCAAAAAATATCAAAACTCTTCAAATAGAAAAATTGAATATTGAAAATCTAAAAAATGATTCTTTCTTGGGAATGCTGCAAATTGTTACTGCTCACAAGTGGTATGTCAATTGTACTATTTTGGTTAATAGAGAATTCTTTATCACTAATGTCGCCATGATTGACAGTGGGGCAGACGTTAGTTGTATTCAGGAGGGATTGATTCCCACAAAATATTTTGAAAAAACTACTCATCTTGTCAAATCTGCAACTGGTCACTCTCTTGACATTAATTATAAACTGCCTAATACTCATATTTGTCGTGATAAAGTCTGCATTCCTCATTTCTTCTTTTTAGTTAAAAATCAGATCTATCCTCCAATTATTTTAGGAACGCCTTTCATAAATGCTATCTATCCTTATACGCATATTGATGTTAATGGCTTTAGAGCTACGTATAAAAAACAGCCTATTTCTTATCCTTTTGTTACTCAACCTGTAACAAGAGATATACATGCTCTTATTAATATGAAACAAAATCAGCTAAATTTCTTACAATTAGAAATAATGAGCATCAATATTTCTGATACTTTAAAACCTGTTAAAGTTCAAGAAAAAATAAAAACCATCTCTTCTCAACTAATGACTGATATTTGTGCTGATCACCCAAACGCTTTCTGGAATCGCAAGAAACACATTGTTTCCTTGCCTTATGAGGATGGCTTCATTGAAGCCAAAATCCCAACTAAATCCCGACCTTGTCAGATGAATGCGGAATTAGTTGAATTCTACAAAAAGGAGATCGATAGTCTCTTACAAAAAGGTCTTATTAAACCTTCAAAATCTCCTTGGTCTTGTACCGCCTTTTATGTTAATAACGCTGCAGAAAAGGAACGAGGTATGCCTCGATTAGTAATAAATTATAAACCCTTGAATAAAGTCTTGAAATGGATTCGGTATCCAATTCCGAATAAAAGAGATTTGCTTTCCAGATTATATGATGCCAATATATTTTCAAAATTCGATTTAAAATCTGGTTATTGGCAAATACAGATTGATAAAACTCATACATATAAAACTGCTTTTAATGTGCCTTTTGGACAATATGAATGGAATGTTATGCCATTCGGATTGAAAAATGCTCCTTCTGAATTTCAGAAGATTATGAATGATATTTTCAATCCTTACATGGATTTTATCATAGTCTATATCGACGATATTCTGGTCTTCTCCAAAACTCTTGAAAATCATTTTAAACATCTGCATATTTTTAAACAGGTAATCATACAGAATGGTTTAGTTATTTCCAAACCCAAGATGCATTTATTTTAGACTAACGTTAGATTTCTTGGACATAATATTTGTCAAGGTTCTATTGAGCCTATTCAGCGAGTTCTAGAATTCGCAACCAAATTTCCTGATGAGATTACTAATAAGAAACAGCTTCAGCGATTTCTTGGTAGTCTCAATTATATTTCCCCTTTCTATAAAAATCTATCTAGAGACTTAGCTCCTCTGTATGATAGATTAAAGAAAGATCAAAAAACTTCGTGGACTCAAGCCCACACAGATTTGGTCAAATTAATAAAAACTCGTGTTCAATCACTACCTTGCACTTCTCTTGCTAATCCGAATTGGCAAAAAATTATTGAAACGGATGCTTCAAATATTGGATATGGTGGAATTCTGAAACAGATTAATCCCCATACAAAAACTGAATGTTTAATTCGCTTCTATTCTGGAAAATGGACTGACAGTCAGAAAAAATATGCTACTGTCGCTGATGAAATGCTTACTATTGTTAAATGTGTGTTAAAATTTCAAGATGATCTGTATAATCAAAAATTTGTTATTCGAACAGATGCTCAATCTGTCAAATTCATGTTTGATAAAGATTTTAAACACGATGCTTCCAAATTGATATTTGCCAGATGGCAGGCTCAATTAGCCCCATTTGATTTTGAAATTCAGTATAAAAAGGGTAGTGAGAATTCATTACCAGATTTCTTATCACGTGAATACTTGACATGACCATCTATACTGATTTTCTCCCCGATAAGATTATTATTATTATTCTTAAATTCTTCCTTTTACCTACGGATTGTAAAAAACAAATCCTAGAGGTATTAATCTCTGACCTCATGCAAGACGATACATGGTGGTATAATTACATTCATGAAAAACCCTGGTGGTATACCGATCCAGAACCTTATGATGATTGGTTAGAAGTTGTGGATGAAAACTAACTCTAAAGTATTTATACAGTATGGCGGATCCCCCCTGGCAGACAGCCAGAGGACGTGGCCGTGGACGGAATTCAAACTCTGCATATTTGCAATATGGGGGAAGGACAAATCCCTCTTATCGGAACACTGCCCGATCAAACACTGCTTATAGCAATTCAAGTTCTAATTTTCCAGTTCTCAGTCACGGAAACAGAACTTTGATAAATTCCAGAATATCTCAGGGAGAGGCCTCGTCGTCTTCCCAGACTCAGACTCAAACTCCGAATATTAATCTCAATGATATTCCAGAAACTCATCCATTATTCCAACAGATCAAGACATATTTGTCAGAACAGAACAAACCGGCAGATTCCTTTGCGTCTATGGTCTCTGAAAACCATGAAGATAAATCGACTTATGAAAAGCTTGACGCCAGAGAACTTATAGTTTATCTAAAAACTCGGCATATTCCTCCTACTGAAAATACTGAAGAAGCCTGGCGGATCCTTAAAGATTATTTAACCGCTAATGTTTATATCGCAGGTGAATTATATAAAACCCGAACATATTACGAGCAAATCCTCCTAAACACTGCTAGTGCCACATTTGAGCACAGCCCTTTGGGTGAATCCACCCCCGGAGTACATGGTTACTCCAAAATGATCATTAAAAAACTCATCCCAATTGAAGAATGGGGTATTTCCTCCATGACCCTTCGAAATCTACCTATGGGACCTCAAGGACAAACACTTGCCAATTTCACCTATTGGGATTATGTAAAGGCCTTTTCTCATGTTTTCTATTATAACAATTATAAGCATAAACATACTTGGTTCATAAAGATTTGTTCCAAGGTATTTGAAAAGCCCATTCCAAATTGGTTTCTTCAATGGTGGACATATCACGGTCCATCCGTAAAAATCTTGCCAACTGAATATTCGTCACTCTATCAATCTTGGAAAAAATCCTCCCCATTTTTGACCGAATTATACCTTTCGGATCATGTCTGCAAATTAGATACCATAGACCAAATGTACTTCTATATTGAATTCTCTCTCCCATGGATTCATAAATGGTCTGTTGAAATTGGCTACGATTCCCAGCAAATCCCAGCGATATATCGCACTTTTTATTGTAATTTCTGGGACAAACTCTTGCGGATAGACCCGCACACGAAAATGCCTTATGGGCACGATCAACGGGAGGAAATCAAGCAAAAGATCTCTGAATATGAAGCAGCCCCTAAAAAATCCATTTTGATTGAAGACAAGTCAATTAATTATGTCTCCAGACGAATTTCTGCCCACGATGGCAATAAACTTCAAATGATTGAAGATTATTTGGCTGAAATACGCAGCCAATTACTGCTAAAGGTGGAACAAGCGTCAGACACCTCCATGAATAGCACTGACGCAAATACTAAAGATGTTGCAGATTCACAGCCCCCAGAAACACTAAATGAAGAAGAAGTGTTAGCCAACGCCGAAGAATTTCTGAAGTGGGGACGCAACAAATAGAAATACTGTTGTAATAACATTATTAAAACACTGCTGTAATAATACTGTAGAAAAACACTGTGCACAGGACCCACATATTACTGTGCAAGATTCTTTTCTCTTTTCTATATAAAGAGCCTCATTCTTCAAAGAAGAGGCAACAAGTTTTTAGTTTTAAGTTTCTCTTTCTAGCTCTCTCTCTCTCTCTCTCTACTGTAAATCTCTCTATATAAATAAAGTTTGCTTTACTATTCCGGCAGTCTCAGGCGATCCAAGGTACATAATTAATTTTTAAGTTTTGTATTTCCTTTTACTTCCCCAGATCTACGCTGTGAATATGTCCGGCTAGACCTCTTTTATGTTCATACTATAGTTCTAACCTCTCGAGGTATGTTGACTATGAAAGATCCAGACTCTACTTAGATAGCCGGAGAATTTGGAAAATTTCTTGACTTGGTTCCGGAATGGTGGTACAGTCGGGGCCATCAATTTTATGTTAGCCTGGTCTCAGTGATCGGTCTAGTGAGCTGTGCCTCTAAATCCCGCGGCGAGGAAGCATAAAGGGCGATCTTTGCACGGTTAGAACTACTAGACAAGGGCTTTCGTGAAGTTGTGTGGTCATCCGACAGGCCCCTTGTTCGGGTGAAAATTTTTTACCATACAGTCAGTAAGTTTCTCTAAATTCTTTACTATTTCGGTTGGTGCTTCGGTTCGGTTTTCCGACTTAAGCTTATAGCCGATATTATTTACTTGGTCTGGCGGGCTGAGAGGCATACCCCAGCCCCCATTTGCAGGATCTCTCGGGCTGGGGTATGCCGCTCAGCCCGCCAGACCAAGTAAATAATATCGGCTATAAGCTTAAGTCGGAAAACCGAACCGAAGCACCAACCGAAATAGTAAAGAATTTAGAGAAACTTACTGACTGTATGGTAAAAATTTTTCACCCGAACAAGGGGCCTGTCGGATGACCACACAACTTCACGAAAGCCCTTGTCTAGTAGTTCTAACCGTGCAAAGATCGCCCTTTATGCTTCCTCGCCGCGGGCTTTAGAGTCACAGCTCACTAGACCGATCACTGAGACCAGGCTAACATAAAATTGATGGCCCCGACTGTACCACCATTCCGGAACCAAGTCAAGAAATTTTCCAAACTCTTCGGCTATCTAAGTAGAGTCTGGATCTTTCATAGTCAACATACCTCGAGAGGTTAGAACTATAGTATGAACATAAAAGAGGTCTAGCCGGACATAGTCACGGCGTAGATCTGGGGAAGTAAAAGGAAATACAAAACTTAAAAATTAATTATGTACCTTGGATCGCCTGAGACTGCCGGAATAGTAAAGCAAACTTTATTTATATAGAGAGATTTACAGTAGAGAGAGAGAGAGAGAGCTAGAAAGAGAAACTTAAAACTAAAAACTTGTTGCCTCTTCTTTGAAGAATGAGGCTCTTTATATAGAAAAGAGAAAAGAATCTTGCACAGTAATATGTGGGTCCTGTGCACAGTGCTTTTCTACAGTATTATTACAGCAGTGTTTTAATAATGTTATTACAACAGTATTTCTATTTGCTGCGTCCCCGCTTCAGAAATTCTTTGGCGTTGGCTAACACTTCTTCTTCGTTTAGTGTTTCTGGGGGGCTGTGAATCTGCAACATCTTCAGTATTTGCGTCAGTGCTATTCATGGAGGTGTCTGACGCTTGTTCCACCTTTAGCAGTAATTGGCTGCGCATTTCAGCCAAATAATCTTCAATCATTTGAAGTTTATTGCCATCGTGGGCAGAAATTCATCTGGAGACATAATTAATTGACTTGTCTTCAATCAAACTGGATTTTTTAGGGGCTGCTTCATATTCAGAGATTTTTTGCTTGATTTCCTCCCGTTGATCGTGCCCATAAGGCATTTTCGTGTGCGGGTCTATCCGCAAGAGTTTGTCCCAGAAATTACAATAAAAAGTGCGATATATCGCTGGGATTTGCTGGGAATCGTAGCCAATTTCAACAGACCATTTATGAATCCATGGGAGAGAGAATTCAATATAGAAGTACATTTGGTCTATGGTATCTAATTTGCAGACATGATCCGAAAGGTATAATTCAGTCAAAAATAGGGAGGATTTTTTCCAAGATTGATAGAGTGACGAATATTCAGTTGGCAAGATTTTTACGGATGGACCGTGATATGTCCACCATTGAAGAAACCAATTTGGAATGGGCTTTTCAAATACCTTGGAACAAATCTTTATGAACCAAGTATGTTTATGCTTATAATTTTTATAATAGAAAACGTGAGAAAAGGCCTTTACATAATCCCAATAGGTGAAATTGGCAAGTGTTTGTCCTTGAGGTCCCATAGGTAGATTTCGAAGGGTCATGGAGGAAATACCCCATTCTTCAATTGGGATGAGTTTTTTAATGATCATTTTGGAGTAACCATGTACTCCGGGGGTGGATTCACCCAAAGGGCTGTGCTCAAATGTGGCACTAGCAATGTTTAGGAGGATTTGCTCGTAATATGTTCGGGTTTTATATGATTCGCCTGCGATATAAACATTAGCGGTTAAATAATCTTTAAGGATCCGCCAGGCTTCTTCAGTATTTTCAGTAGGAGGAATATGCCGAGTTTCTAGATAAACTATAAGTTCACTGGCGTCAAGCTTTTCATAAGTCGATTTATCTTCATGGTTTTCAGAGACCATAGACACAAAGGAATCTGCCGGTTTGTTCTGTTCTGACAAATATGTCTTGATCTGTTGGAATAATGGATGAGTTTCTGGAATATCATTGAGATTAATATTTGGATTTTGAGTCTGTGAGTCTGGGAAGACGACGAGGCCTCTCCCTGAGATATTCTGGAATTTATCAAAGTTCTGTTTCCGTGACTGAGAACTAGAAAATTAGAACTTGAATTGCTATAAGCAGTGTTTGATCGGGCAGTGCTCCGATAAGAGGGATTTGTCCTTCCTCCATATTGCAAATATGCAGAGTTTGAATTCCGTCCACGGCCACGTCCTCTGGCTGTCTGCCAGGGGGGATCCGCCATACTGCATAAATACTTTAGAGTTAGTTTTCATCCACAACTTCTAACCAATCATCATAAGGTTCTGGATCGGCATACCACCAGGGTTTTTCATGAATGTAATTATACCACCATGTATCATCTTGCATGAGGTCAGAGATTAATACCTCTAGGATTTGTTTTTTACAATCCGTAGGTAAAGGGAAGAATTTAAGAATAATAATAATAATCTTATCGGGGAGAAAATCAGTATAGATGGTCATGTCAAGTATTCACATGATAAGAAATCTGGTAATGAATTCTCACTACCCTTTTTATACTGAATTTCAAAATCAAATGGGGCTAATTGAGCCTGCCATCTGGCAAATATCAATTTGGAAGCATCGTGTTTAAAATCTTTATCAAACATGAATTTGACAGATTGAGCATCTGTTCGAATAACAAATTTTTGATTATACAGATCATCTTGAAATTTTAACACACATTTAACAATAGTAAGCATTTCATGAGCGACAGTAGCATATTTTTTCTGACTGTCAGTCCATTTTCCAGAATAGAAGCGAATTAAACATTCAGTTTTTGTATGGGGATTAATCTGTTTCAGAATTCCACCATATCTAATATTTGAAGCATCCGTTTCAATAATTTTTTGCCAATTCGGATTAGCAAGAGAAGTGCAAGGTAGTGATTGAACACGAGTTTTTATTAATTTGACCAAATCTGTGTGGGCTTGAGTCCACGAAGTTTTTTGATCTTTCTTTAATCTATCATACAGAGGAGCTAAGTCTCTAGATAGATTTTTATAGAAAGGGGAAATATAATTGAGACTACCAAGAAATCGCTGAAGCTGTTTCTTATCAGTAATCTCATCAGGGAATTTGGTTGCGAATTCTAGAACTCGCTGAATAGGCTCAATAGAACCTTGAAAAATATTATGTCCAAGAAATCTAACGTTAGTCTGAAACTAGCATCAATTAAAAAATACCAATCTAGTATAAGTATCATGTATCTAGACTTCTCAATCTCTATAATATGCATTTCAATAAAGTAACACGTCTAGAAGTCTATAAGGAGCTAACAAGAGTCTTGATCTAAGGTAGGTCGAAGGGACCCACTTCTAATCCATGAAAATCCACTCTACGGAAAATTCCTCCTGTACTAGACTAAGGTATCTAATTATGTTATTAGGTATTAATTGAGCCAGATTTAGTCCTAAGTTATCAATTCTATCCTAAACATGAGTAACTATGTCAATGATACCTAAATTATTGTTCCTTATTCAGCTAAATGACCCAAACAATACTAATTATGCCCTGAAAACCTAATTTCCAACCTATATCTAGCACCTCATCATAAATATACAACAAATTAGCTCAATCAATGATAATGGTAAACCTAACCTAGGTGGACGCCAAAGAAAACATGGTGAAATCCTCTAAATCGCTGATTTTCCCTTCCGAGAAGCTTTCGCACGATACCATATTATCAAAATAATAATCTAATCATTAATACAACAAAACCAGTACCCATTTTACATTTTTATGCTTGAGGTCCAAAATTACGTAAAAATCCTATGTCAGGACCCACTTGGGGAGTCGCTTTTTGAAACTATCAATGAGTCCTACCACGCTCAAGGAACATTTACCCTCAAGTCTGGGTAAATTCCGAGCTCAAATGGTGCTAAAGTCAATCCACCAATAGTCTTGGGATTTTGGAAAATAATTGAGAAATTTACCATGGAATTAATGAAAACTTACCAAGAATTCATAGAAGAAACAAGTAATTCAAGTTCATGAACACATCAAAATCACCTATTAACATTTCCCATAAGTTTCCACACTTTCTAGGGTTTATGACTCATGGACTTGTGTGGGAAATGGGAGAAAATCAAACTAATTAGGGCATTTAATGTCTCCCAGGTGCCGTTATAGCAGTACCTGCTCAAGCTTGGCATGTCGCTAAAGCGGACCAGCCAACACTAAAGTAGCAATGGTTAGTTGGATGCTAAAGTGGCTCACAGGGCAGGCTAAGCCGCTAAAACACCTAAATGGCTGCTAAAGTGGCCACTTCTAAAGAGCCCAAAGGGCCTCTTTAGCAGAGTGCACTAGCTAGACTTGGAATTTTTCTAAATCTCCACCGACCCCTCGAGATTCATCCAAGATTATGTATACACAATTAGACTATGATTCCCTATCTAATTCGATATTTCAGACTCAATGGTGCAATTAAAATTTCCATCCAAGATTGTTTCAAAGAAAAATAGGTCCTACACCTAAGTGCCATTTTTTCTAAATTTCTGATCAATATATTGAAATGAGTCTGGAAGCCTTAAGGCCCAAACCAAAGGTCCACCTAGCCTAAAATCAATGCTCCAGAGTATATGAAACTATTAAATTTGGCATACAAGGTAATTTGACTGTATTTTTTACCTGCTAGCCAATTCTTACCAACAAAGAATTTAAAAAAGAGGATTGCCTCTAAAAACTAAATAAACTACCTGGTAATCAAACTGTCAGCTCCATCAAGTCGTAAATGACTTGGCAGCTATAGTAAAATTATAAATAGTTAAAATTATTGAACATGCAGAAAATGACCTGGAGGGTCATTATAATATCCACTTCTAGAAGAACTATTTCCCACAAAATTAAAGGGTTAGAATGTACTAGAAGCTCGAATAGCTGAGGATACTGGGTTCACATCTCGCTCTATATCTCCCAAGTAGCCTCTTCCACTAAGAAGTGTCTCCACTGGAATCACTCAAGAGTGCAACCACCTAACGTCCCTTGCCAATTAGAACACAGAATCCTCCACGAAGGTCAACCACTCATCCAACTAAACTTATACCCACCGAAGCATAAAAGACACATAGGGAATATACAACTGCAACATAGAAACATAGAAAATCGAATGAACAATAACAAAATTTGGAGGTAAGGATAACAAATAGGTCACCTCTCCAACTGTGTGAAGGATCTCAAAAGGTCCAATATATCTGGGACTGAGCTTGCATTTGCTCCTAAACCTCATCACACCCTTCATGGGAGATACTCAAAGGAATACCCAATCACCAACTCCAAATCCTAAGGCACAAAGTCTATGATATGCATATGACTTATGCCTACTCTAAGCTACCCTTAACCTATCTTGAATCACTCGAACTCAATCCAACGATTCCTGAAGTTTGTACCACAAGGTCTGATCTCGAAGGTCTCAAACCACCAGTCAGAGAGAAAGAACACATATTATATAAAGCCTCAAATGGTATCATCTCAGTTATCGAATGGTAGCTATTGTTATATGTGAAATCTACCAATACAAAATTTTGCTCCCACCGATGCAAAAATTCATAACACAGAATCAAAACATATCCTCAAGAATCTGAATTGTAATACCCCATATCTTTTTTGGTCTATGTAGCATATGACTCATGATCCTCAGTCATACTCTAGGATATAAGTCATACGTTGGACACATACGTATGTTAGTAGAGGATATTAAACATTCTGTTGTGTGATAAGAAGGTGTCACCCAAGCTTAAAGGCAAATTCTACAGGGTGGTAGTCCGTCCGGCCATGTTGTATAGATCGGAGTATTGTCCAATTAAGAACTCCCACATTCAAAAAATAAAGGTGGCAGAAATACGGATGTTATATTAGATGTATGGGCTGACCAAATGGGATAGAGTTTGGAATGAGACTATTAGGGAGAAGGTTGGTGTGACTCCAGTGGATTATAAGATGCGGGAAGTCCGATTGAGATGGTTTGGACACGTGATGAGGAGGGTCATGGATGCCCCGGTTCGTAGGTGTGAGAGGCTAGCTTTGGATGGTTTTAGGCGGGGTAGGGGTAGGCTGAAGAAGTACTGGGGTGAGGTGATTAAGCGGGACATGGAGCAGTTACAGCTCACTGAGGACATAACCCTAGATAGGAAGATCTAGAGGACGCAAATTAGGGCAGAAGGCTAGGGCCAGTTTGGGTCGCTACTGTAGGGAATTACTTGGTGGGGGTATTATTCTTGTTATGATACCTTGTTCTATGTTTTATTATGAATCTTTTTGCTTTTCTCTGTTTGTTATTACTTATGGGTGTCGTATTTATGTTATGCCATCTTGTTCTATGCTTTACTATGTATTTGTGTAGTATCTCGTGTCTCGAGCCAGGGGTCTACCAAAAATTGCCTTTCTACTTCTTTAGAGGTAGAGGTATGGACTATGTACATCTTACCCTCCAGACCCCATTATGTGGGAATACACTGGGTTTGTTGTTGTTGTTGTTGTTGTTGTTACAGGTACGACTTGACCCCATGGGTCGTCAAGAGGGGTACGAATCATATAAACTCAGCTGTATGGACATCAATATTAACTACTTGAGGCTCTGTCCATGATACAAGAGAGGGGTATCTAGTAGTATACAAAGGTACAACTCATATAGGGAGAAGTCGTATCAATAACGGTGTTGGTTCCCTAAGTTATCTGTTCATCTTACGAGTGACTTTTCCAAATTGTACAGGCATTTTACGAGCTGGAAGTATGAATCGTATCCAGACCAGTACATGTTATTTTAAATCTACAAAGCTTACGAGTCAACAATCTAATCGTAACCTAACATACGAGTCGTAAGGTCAACTCATACCGATTGGGAACGCAAATGTTTGTATATTTTTCAGGGGTTTTTATGTCTTTCCCCAATCCCTTAAAAGCCAAAACTATGTCATTTTGGCTTCACAAGGGGGTGGTATAAAAAAACCCAAATCCCAAATTTACATCATTAAACATCAATTTACTAAATAGAATCAAGAGAAAGCATTTTCTTGATTGTCATGTTCAAGTTCATGATTCTCATATATTTGATGAACTATCTATGTTTTGGGTCCTTAAACCATGATTCTAATCCTATAATTTTAAGTGTTGATATCGTGCTTAATGGTCATTCAGTTCCAACAAGTTATGAACACCCAATACCTATATGTTTTATATGATTTTAGATCATTCAAGTAATAATTCAGTATTATTTACTCAGATATTTATGATCATGATGAGCACTATCATTTATGTAATAATGTTCACTCGAGTTTAGTTTAGTCCAGTGCTAGTGTCAGATCAGTTGGGAGTAGGATTTAGAATCGACCAAAACCCAGGGATAGGGGCTCACTTGCCAGTAGAGGGTGTGACCTTTAGTAGCAGTCTCTAAGTTTTAGAACTATGTAGCCAGCGTAGGTTTGAAATGTCTTCCTACCAATTGAGGGTTAACACATATGTCATGAGAGCACCTACTAGTTGATGATAGGCGAATTTACGCGCCTATATCAATACATTTTGCCCATATTTTAGCCTACTTTCGAGAACTAATTATCTATTTCATACACTTTTAGTCCTTTTTCCTGTAAATGAGCTAACGAACATGATTAGGAAAGTTTCAGGTATAAATGATGCCAAATACAGCAATTTATGGCTTACTTGACGCAAAAGAAAGCTCACAAACGAGATGGAAAGGAGCTGGACGCATAAAGGACTAAATCTGCTGCATGGAAAATCTGTCCCGGGCTAAAACAGCATTTCTGAAGACTTTGGGGACTTACAGACACAAAGCTGGATTTTTACCAAGATACATTAACCTAGTATAATTAGGTTATGTGTTTTGTTATTCTATTTTGATTATGACATTGTAACCTTACCCTAGTACATTTGGGTCAAGGATTTCATTAGTATATTAGGATTTGGTTATTTATTTTATTAGTTTAGTAGGAGTAGGATAGGAGTATTATAAATACCCTATCATGCTAGAGATTTAGAGACATTCCACATTCAATACATTCTTCACTTAATTCAACAATTAATTTTCTTCCATCCCTCTCATCTTCCACCACGAACACTTCTAATCTACTCTTCTATTCTTAAATTCCACAACAAGAGAATCGTTACTTGCTACGGAATCACCAAAACCACACGCCAAACACCTACTATTCACGCCATTCACCATGCAAAACGTGATATCCTTCGCATTCATGGGTAACTAAACCTCTTAGTTGGGGTTATGGAAGCCGAATGAGTTACTATCTATAGCTGTGAGTTTGTGAGTTCAAGACACGTATATTGCTTATATCATTATTCTCTTCGTCTTAAACTACATTCTTTGCGGTTCAACCACAAGAACACGCCATTCTAACATCTAACCTGTTCGAGAGAAAGGTTATTTGTCTAGAAAAGAAGACGCATAGACCAACGCCAGTCTAACATTTAACTTGTTCGAGAGAAAAGTTATTTGTCTGGAAAAGAGATAATGTCAAGGTAGTAGGACACCCTTTCCTATTAAAAAGCTAGTGCCGTACCTGGACTAACCTCTTGGAGAATTCGTACCGTTAGACACGCTTTAAGCTCGAGAGAGTTAAAGTGAAATAGTCCTTGTTTAGGTCGAGAGACGCTTGGATTTACCATCGACTACAATTCTCTATAAGCAATTGCATGTCAAGACTCTACACACTCATAGCCAATAGAGACGTATACCTCTGAAGGTGGACATAACCCCAACGCCTCAATTCTCATTGTTTACAACCAACGTGACAATCTTTCTCTTTTACTTTGCTATTTTTCAGCTTTTATTTCATTACTTTGGTTACTTATTACAATCCCCCCATTCTTACGAGACTTGCATCAAAAGTCTAATAATTTCACTTACTTGTTGACCAAGCTATTCTCTGTGGGATCGATACCCAACCCAGGTTGGGTTCTATATTTGCTAACGACCGCTTTACACTCCTACGAGAGCTGTAGATTGAGCGTTATCAAAAATTGGCGCCGTTGCCGGGGAATACGAGTGTCAATCAAGTTCGTGATAATTACTAGACCCTTTGGTCAAAGATTCTCGTACTTTTACGTTTAGTTTTTGTTTTTGTTTATTGCAGGTTTTTCTTTTAGTGCATGCCCCATACAAGAAGTTCTGGTCAACCGTTATTACCAATCAATCTTGAACCGCAACGAATTAGAAGAATGGAAGCACAAGCTGAAATCGACAGGATGGCTGCTCAACACGAGCAAGCAAGATTAGCTGCTCTTGCCGCTGCTCAAGTCCAACAACAAAACGTTGATAATCCTGGACGAGCAACAAATCCTGACGATGAAGATTTAGGAGATGACGAGTTGATAAACCCAAGGCATGGCGCTGAAATGGCAACACCTGCCAACAGAAGAGGTCGACAAGCTCGGTACAGATATGATCGCCAACCTTTGCAACCAGCTTTCGACGATGATGATGATGATCTTGATGGTGCCGGAGCCACTGGAGCTATAATTCCACCACCATTAGCGCCCGGAGCCAAGTTCAACATCACTAGCACCATGATTCAGTTATTGCAACTCAAGGGATTATTTGGTGGACTAGCAGGCGATGATCCGAATATGCATCTCATCAACTTTATTTCTACATGCAAGTCTTTTGACAATCCTGGTGTTGGTCAGAATGCTATTCGATTACGTCTATTCCTATTGTCTCTTTCTGGGGAGGCAACATTATGGTTGAATGGGCTGACTCCTGATTCTATTACAAATTGGAGGCAATTGAGAGACGCTTTCCTAGAAAGATTCTTTCCGCCATCCAAAAGGGCTCAATTGAGAGATGAAATCAGCAACTTCCGTCAGCTTCCCTCTGAAGCTCTTCATGAAACATGGGAGAGGTTCAAGACAAAGCTAGCGAGATGCCCAAACCATCACATGACCAATGTCCACTTGATGGAGATCTTGTATAGAGCCCTGAATTCAGTAACTAAACCAGTGGTGGACAACGCAGCTGGAGGTTCTTTTATGGACCTCACCTTTGGTCAAGCAAGCAACATGCTAGATCGTATGACGAAACAAAGTAGAGCTTGGCATACCAGGGATTCTGAGGTAGCAAGCCCCACTTTATCTATTGGCATGTCTGCAGACCAAAGAAGGAGAGAAGAAGAACGTGATCAAGATATGGCGCACATGAAAACCCAAATGGATCTTCTTACAAAGCATCTATTAGGGAAGACTGAAAAAGTGAAAGCTATTGCGTCAAAAGGAAGAGACGAATCTGATTCGGAAGAGGAGGCCAACTACTTGAACAATCAGGGGGGTTTCCGTGGGAATGCCCAAGGAAATCAAGGTCGGAACTATTATGACAAATCTGGAGGTAAAGACCAAGGTAGTTGGAAGAAAAATAATGAAAATAGTGGTTTGTACGTTCCCCCTGGTAGACGTGATACCACCACATCTAATTCTATGGAAGACATGATGGCGAAGCTATTGAAAGGAGTGGAAGCAACGAGCGCAGGAGTTAAGGAGGTGATTGATGATTTGGCCTCCATGAAGCAATTAGTTGATTCTCATTCCACTTCTATCAAGCAAATAGAGCAGCAACTAAGCCAACTTTCAGCAGCATTCAATCAAAGAAAGGCTGGCACCTTACCGAGCGATACAGTCCAAAACCCAAGGAATGATGGGTCATGCATGGCCATCACTACGAGGAGTGGTAAGGTGCTGGAAACTTCAGCAAAAGGCAAGCAAGTAGTTGACGGAACAGCAGACATGGACGCCACACCTAGTGACGCCATTAGGGATGACGCCGCAACATCCACTTCCAACGTCAAGGACGTATTGCCTAGTGACGTGCAGCCTGAAAAAATAGTAAACGGAAGCAAGAGGAGAAGAAAGCCATGGAGAGAACACTTCCATACCCACCACCACCTTTTCCACAAAGATTGAAGAAGGCGGCCGATGACACTAAGTTCAGCAAATTCATGACTATGTTAAAGCAGCTGACTATTAATGTCCCTTTGGTAGAGGCACTTGAACAAATGCCAGGGTATGCAAAGTTTATGAAAGATCTTTTGACTAAGAAGAGGGCAGCAAGCTATGAGCTGAAGGATGATGTGCATCATTGTAGTGCAATTGCTACCCGATCGATAGTTCAGAAGAAGGCCGACCCCGGAGCTTTCACTATTCCTTGCACCGTCGGATCTTTGGACTTTGCTAAAGCATTGTGTGACTTAGGAGCCAGCATCAACTTGATGCCATTATCAATCTACAAGAAGTTGGGGTTAGGAGATCCTACACCAACTAATATGAGGCTTGTTATGGCGGATAGGTCGGTAAAACGACCGGTTGGTATTCTATGCGATGTCTTGGTGAAGGTATCTTCATTCATATTTCCGGCAGACTTTGTCATCTTGGATTGTGAAGCAGATTCAGAGGTTCCCATAATCTTGGGACGCCCCTTCCTTGCTACGGGAAGTGTGCTCATAGATTTGAGAGCTAATGAGCTTTCATTCCGAATAAATGATGAAGTGGTGCGCTTTGATGTTTGCAAATCAATGAAGCAACCCAAAGATCTAAGTGTATTTTCTGTGGCTGATGTTGTCATTAATGACGAGGATGAGTTACTTGCTGAAGAACAAATTCTTGATGATCCTTTGGAGGTTATGCTCATGGAAGAAGATGAAGATGATGCTGAAATTTCTGAAGATGATATTTGTGCTCTATCGGGATTAGGAACATGTCGTTATACTCCCAAGAAGCTGGATCTTGATCTCAAGAATCGACCCACACCACCAGCTAAGCCATCTATTGAAGAACCACCCACATTAGAATTAAAGGAGCTGCCAAGCCATTTGAAGTACGCATTCTTAGGAAGCGGAAACACTCTTCCAGTCATAGTGGCAGCCGAATTAGGTGAGCAACAAGTTGCAGCTCTTATTGCAATTTTACGCAAGTATATTAGAGCTATTGGATGGACCATTGCGGATATCATTGGTATTCCACCTGGGATTTGCACTCATAAAATTCAGCTCCAAGAAAAGTGCACACCCACCATCGAACACCAAAGACGTCTAAACCCACCAATGCAAGAGGTGGTGAAGAAGGAGATTATCAAGTGGTTAGACGCAGGAGTTGTGTATCCTATTTCTGATAGTACATGGGTAAGCCCAGTACAATGTGTTCCCAAGGAAGGAGGTATGACGGTGGTTGCGAATGCAAAGAATGAGCTTATTCCACTCAGGCCCGTCACTGGATGGAGAGTATGCATGGACTACCGCAAGCTGAATTCTTGGACTCTCAAGGATCACTTCCCCATGCCATTTATGGACCAAATGCTAGATTAATTAGCGGGAAAAGGATGGTTTTGCTTTCTTGATGGTTATTCAGGTTATAATCAGATTTTTATTGCACCAGAAGACCAAGAGAAGACAACGTTTACATGCCCATATGGTACGTTTGCCTTCAAACGTATGCCATTCGGGTTATGTAATGCACCAGCCACCTTTCAGCGATGTATGATGTCTATTTTCTCTGATATGGTAGAAGACACTTTGGAGGTATTTATGGACGACTTTTCAGTTGTTGGTGAGTCTTTCGAAGCATGTTTGGTGAATTTAAGCATGGCATTACAAAGATGTGTAGAGTTCAACCTTGTGCTGAATTGGGAGAAGTGCCACTTCATGGTAAAAGAAGGAATTGTTCTTGGGCACAAGATCTCCGAAAGAGGAATAGAGGTTGATCGCGCCAAAATAGAGGTAATTGAGAAGCTACCACCTCCAATTTCGGTGAAGGGAGTTCGTAGTTTTCTTGGCCATGCTGGGTTTTATCGTAGATTCATCAAAGACTTCTCCAAAATTTCTAGTCCATTGTGCAAGCTATTGGAGAAAGATGCGAAGTTTGACTTTAATGATGATTGCTTAAAGGCATTTGAATGCCTTAAAGAAAAACTCATTGAAGCCCCTATCATGGTAACACCAGATTGGACGCTCCCGTTCGAAGTCATGTGTGATGCTAGTGGTGTAGCCGTTGGTGCTGTTCTTGGACAGAGAAAGGAGAAATTATTTCATCCTATCTACTATGCGAGTAAGGTCCTCAATGAAGCCCAAAGGAACTACACCGTCACTGAACAAGAGCTATTAGCGGTTGTGTATGCGTTTGAGAAGTTCCGTGCCTATCTATTGGGTACTAAAGTGATCGTTCATACAGACCATGCAGCTCTTAGGTATCTAATGACAAAGAAGGATGCAAAACCAAGGCTGATTCGATGGGTGTTGCTGCTGCAAGAGTTTGATTTCGAAGTCAAAGATAGAAGAGGTTGCGAGAACCAAGTGGCTGATCACCTATCTAGACTTGAGAATGAGTATGTGGCGCAACCAGAAAATCAGATTGACGATGCATTCCCTGACGAGGAGATACTAGCGACAACAATGGAGAACTTACCATGGTATGCCGACTTTGCAAATTTCGTGGTGAGTAATGTGTTACCTTCCAATTTATCTTACCACCAGAGAAGGAAGTTTATGCATGACGTTCAGCACTATTATTGGGATGAGCCTTATTTGTTTCGAAGATGCGCGGATGGTATCATTCGACGATGTATATCCCATGAAGAAGTGCCTACTATATTAGAAGCATGCCACACTTCGCAAGTTGGAGGACATCATGCAGGGAGTCGAACAGCAAGAAAAGTCTTGCAAAGTGGTTATTATTGGTCTACAATATTCAGAGATGCACACGACTATGTGAGAAGGTGTGACCAATGCCAACGTCAAGGTGCTATTTCAAAACACCATGAAATGCCCATGTCCAAAATTCTGGAGGTAGAACTCTTTGATGTATGGGGTATTGATTTCATGGGACCATTCGTGAATTCGTTTGGAATGAAGTACATCTTGGTTGCTGTGGATTATGTGTCGAAATGGGTTGAAGCTGTAGCATTGGCCGATAACTAAGGAAAGCGTGTTGTAGCGTTTTTAAAGAAGAATATCTTCTCTCGCTTTGGGGTACCTCGTACTATCATAAGTGATGGAGGATCTCACTTCTGCAACAAGCTATTCAAATCTGTATTGACCAAGTATGGAGTCAAGCAACACAAGGTAGCTACGCCTTATCATCCCCAAACTAGTGGACAAGTAGAGGTTTCCAATCGTGAGATCAAGCAAATCCTCGCCAAGACGGTCAATGCGAATCGGAAGGATTGGTCTCGGAAGCTAGATGATGCACTATGGGCGTATAGGACTGCATTCAAGACACCCATTGGCATGTCACCTTATCAGCTAGTTTATGGGAAGGCTTGTCATCTACCCATCGAGCTTGAATACAAGGCATTGTGGGCATTGAAGCACTTGAATCTGAATTGGGATGATGTGAAGAACCTGAGGTTGGAGCAGCTGAACGAGCTAGATGAATTCCGTCTCCATGCATATGAAAGATCAGATTTATACAAGGAGCGGATGAAGAAGTATCACGATCAGCGGATTGTTCGACGAAACTTCCAAAAAGGTGACATGGTACTACTCTTTAACTCCAGATTCAAGCTCTTCCCAGGTAAGTTAAAATCAAAGTGGTCTGGTCCATTTAAAGTCACCCACGTCTACTCGTCTGGAGTAGTCGAATTGGAAAATAATGAGGGTGTTATCTTCAAGGTGAATGGCCAACGTGTTAAGCCATATATCGGTCCTCTTGACGCGATGAATGACATGGCCATCACGTATCTCGACGAAGTCTAAGTACTCGAGATTACTACGTCGAGCCACGACAATAAATAAGGCGCTAGATGGGAGGCAACCCATCGTTTTATTGTTTTATCGTTTTGTCGTTTTGGTATTTTTTCTTTTTGATAAACGAAAATCCAAAAATAAGAGTCGTGCCACGACCAAAACTAAGGCGCTTGGTGGGAGGCAACCCATCGTACTAATCGTTTTCATTTGTTTGAGCAAATATAGGTGCAAGAAAGATGCAACGAGGAGATTGATTTCAATTGGCGATTTGGTCGCATTGTATGGTAAAGTCGGTAAGTTAGGAATGGTGATGCATAAGGCTATGGATTGAGCCTTTCTCACGTCATAATAGGCTTCGAGAAAGGCTAGGCCTTGGTAAAAATAGGCCACGAACGATGCACAACCTATTCTATCGCCTAAGGACTCGGAATCTAGTGTGCAATACACTATGCGCCGCCTATTCCTAGGTGTGCTTTTGACTATGCGCCGCCTATGCTATGGCATTTGAGATACTGAGACCAAATGCCATACCATATGCGCCGCATATGCCTAGATATGCCATACCATGTGCGGCGCATATGTCCCATTATGCCATGGACAATGCGCCGCATATACATGTGTTATGCCGAGGCATATGCGCCGCATATAGGGTGATTTTGTCCCCAAATCCGATTGTAAATGGGTCATAACCCGACCCATACTCCTCCTATATAAAGGGGACTTGGTTTTTTATCACAAACACATTAGAAGTAACCCTAAAGGCGCCGCATATCATCCCAAATCCTCTCAAATTTTTCTTCCTTTGTTCTTCCAATCCACAACAACTTCTCCACAATCTTCAAGCAAGTAAGTGCTCTCTTATTCTCCACCTATTTATCGGAAGTACTACGTTACTATGCTTATTATAAAATGCTAAATCATGAGAGATTGGTGGTGATGTTCATGTGTGTGGATAATTGTTGCAAAATCGTGTGATTGACTATATACGTATGGAATTCATGACTTGTTTCCGACTTGAATTTTGTTTCAATGGCATTGTTGTGATACTTGCTGAACATATGTGGTCATGAATATTGCTTGAGAGTGTTGTTTGGATGCTTGCATGATTAACCATCCCGGCCATCGGGATAAGGTTATAGTGACTATCGACTTAGGTGGTGGTGTTTGTTGTTCGAATAGCAATTCCATGTGGTAACCCCTATGTTGTAACGTTGCTATATACACCATGCAAGTCGTCCAAATGGCTGTTCATAAGTGATGTAATGCTCATTTTCTTGTCGGAATACAATCCTAAGACGTATGTCGACGACGTCTGAGTACTCGACCACGTTCACTTCACTGATTTGTGCCAACAAGATTAAGTGTGGGGTGGTACCCCTAATGCTTGCATATAGATTTTCTAAAGTGTGATTGTGCTGCATCTAACATTATTTCTAGTCTCAGGTACAATGGCACCGAAAGCAAGGCAAGGCAAGGAGAAGGCTACCACGACCCGGAAGGATAAAAAGAGAAGCCGAAAAGACCAAGGCAAATCATCTTCCGCACACCTACCACGCAGAATGTTCGGAATCAAATGGATTCTTGAGGAAGAAGCCAAGGCATGGTACAGCAGCAACAAAGAAAAGAAATATGTGCACGTCGACTTAATCAACAAGGAGACCTTAGCAAAGAAGGAGCCGCAACTGTTGGCTAAGATAATGGCTTTGAAGCTGGATTTCATCTTCCGTGACATGGGAGAGTGCAATCTTGACTTGACAAGAGAGTTTTATTCCAACTGGTCGCCAAACACAACAGGCAACGAAGTCAAAATTCGGGGCCAAGTGTTACAGCTTACAGCGGATTGGATCAACTCGTTTCTAGGCCTGCCTTCGGTCGACACTGCACCATACAAAGAGCTGTACAGCAGGCCTCCTTACAGAGCTATAAGACACACGCTTTGTGGAAGTAGATCGATGGCAAGATGGGGCAGACATAAGGAAACAGGCCGTCACAACACATTCCCCTATGCTCCACTAAATAGGGAAGCAAGAATCTGGATGCGCATTGTCAACTCATGCCTCATTCCTGGGACGCAATACACAAAGATATCGAGAGATAGAGTGTGTCTGGTTTATGCATTGATGACGAATGTCCCTATCAACTTTGGGGCAATCATTCGATCTACCATGAGAAAAGCCAGACTCCACAGCAGGTCCCATTTCACATTCGGCAATTTGTTGACAGCAATGTTGCGGAAGGAGGATATAGAAGAGGAACCAGCTGACCACAAACTCCCACATACCCCAAAGAAGGTTGACCTCACCAAGGTCAAAGATGCTGAAACAACGCATGGATTCAACCTTACCACTGCGGAGAGACATGCTCGTGACGAGAGTTTCTTCCGTCATCTCTATGGCATGACGAGATTCACTATGATGAGTGGTGGACGTATTCCAACTGCTATAGAGCTCCAACAGCTGGACCACGACTACCCAATGAACAGACATGCCCGGGAGATGTGTGGAGTGGGAGTATATTTCGAGGAACCTCTTGATGATGACGTGCCAACTGATGATGATAGACGCTTGCCTGATTCTGATGCTGAGGAGAACTCTGACGATGACTCTTACGATGACTCGGACGAAGGGGGTATGACCCCCGACATTGAGGAAAAGTCCGACTAATCAGGTTCTTCGACTTTCTTTTCCACTGAGGGCAGTGTCTAGTCTAAGTGTGGGGTGGCAGAATCTGCATGCTATGTTTGTATGTTTGCTTGTTTATTTTGTTTTGAGTCCAATTTTTTTGTGAGATTTTTTTCGTTTGACGTTTTTTTAGTTTTTTAGGAGTAAAATTTTTCTAGCTACGCATGAAATTATTTTGATAGGCAGCATGAGATTAGAACAAGAGTATGCGCTACAATTGTGACTATTGAGACATTTAGGCTCTAGTTGTGACTGATTATGTGATATTGTGTGATTCAATTCCTTCAATCGTTGGGTAGAGAGTCTACATTACTACCAATCAAGTCAACCATGTGCCTTGTGTGTGTGAGATAATAGTATATTCTATGTATGTGGCTGATGCTAGAACTTGCCTCGTATGTATGCAAAGCGAAAATAAGGAATGTAATGTTAGGATATGATTTAGGCATTTCTTTGGCAACCTATACATGTGTACCTTCAGTTTTTCCTACCCATGTAAATCATCCTAGTTAAACCCTTTTGAGCCTTTAGCCTATTTCTTTGACAACCTTGTATGTAAGCCTAATCCATTTTTTTCAAGACCTTAATTTGATCCAAATTCCTAAGTGCTTTAAATTGAAAAAGTCATGTGACTACATAAGAGGAAATTGGGTGAGTATGATGCTTTAAATTGTAATGGTGCTTGAATATGTTATGAAAAAGAAAGGGCTATCACAAGAGGTATGTTGTGAAAAGAAAAAGGAAAAGAAAGCTGAAAAGTGAGTTGTTCTTAAAATTGAAAAACAAAAAGAGGAGAACAAGAGTGGTAGAATAAAAGAAGGAAGAAAGGTTGAAAGAAAAAAGTTTCAATGACCCAAAGTGATGTATTAAAGTGCTTAGGAACTTAGTCACTATTTCTGGCCAAAATAGTTGATCCTACCCGTCCCTTAGCCTACATTACAACCATCAAAAGACCTACTTGATCCTAATCTCAACATTCCGACATTTAGTAGAGTACTACATTAAAGGCAAGCTTATGGTCATTAGTTGCTACATATGAATTCTTTGTGAGAGTGAGTGCATGGATATTTTGATACCCATGTTTGAAAAATATGCTATATTTGTGAGTGATTATGGGTACTATATTGTGAGACACACATGGTTGATGAGTTTTGGATAGTTGTATATGATTCTATGTACCTTAACGTTTGCATGCGAGTTGATCACCATCACGAGTCTATGCTTGAGGTTAAATTGTTTCTACTTATAATCGGAAAGCTACTCTTTGTTGATAGTTGTTGTGCTTGTCTTGAAGAATGTTTTGTGTTGTGGCTGTAAAAACCCTAAGTTGATGTTAAAAGGACATGATATGTTGTTCGAGGACGAACAAAGCTCTAAGTGTGGGGTGTTGATGATAGGCGAATTTACGCGCCTATATCAATACATTTTGCCCATATTTTAGCCTACTTTCGAGAACTAATTATCTATTTCATACACTTTTAGTCCTTTTTCCTGTAAATGAGCTAACGAACATGATTAGGAAAGTTTCAGGTATAAATGATGCCAAATACAGCAATTTATGGCTTACTTGACGCAAAAGAAAGCTCACAAACGAGATGGAAAGGAGCTGGACGCATAAAGGACTAAATCTGCTGCATGGAAAATCTGTCCCGGGCTAAAACAGCATTTCTGAAGACTTTGGGGACTTACAGACACAAAGCTGGATTTTTACCAAGATACATTAACCTAGTATAATTAGGTTATGTGTTTTATTATTCTATTTTGATTATGACATTGTAACCTTACCCTAGTACATTTGGGTCAAGGATTTCATTAGTATATTAGGATTTGGTTATTTATTTTATTAGTTTAGTAGGAGTAGGATAGGAGTATTATAAATACCCTATCATGCTAGAGATTTAGAGACATTCCACATTCAATACATTCTTCACTTAATTCAACAATTAATTTTCTTCCATCCCTCTCATCTTCCACCACGAACACTTCTAATCTACTCTTCTATTCTTAAATTCCACAACAAGAGAATCGTTACTTGCTACGGAATCACCAAAACCACACGCCAAACACCTACTATTCACGCCATTCACCATGCAAAACGTGATATCCTTCGCATTCATGGGTAACTAAACCTCTTAGTTGGGGTTATGGAAGCCGAATGAGTTACTATCTATAGCTGTGAGTTTGTGAGTTCAAGACACGTATATTGCTTATATCATTATTCTCTTCGTCTTAAACTACATTCTTTGCGGTTCAACCACAAGAACACGCCATTCTAACATCTAACCTGTTCGAGAGAAAGGTTATTTGTCTAGAAAAGAAGACGCATAGACCAACGCCAGTCTAACATTTAACTTGTTCGAGAGAAAAGTTATTTGTCTGGAAAAGAGATAATGTCAAGGTAGTAGGACACCCTTTCCTATTAAAAAGCTAGTGCCGTACCTGGACTAACCTCTTGGAGAATTCGTACCGTTAGACACGCTTTAAGCTCGAGAGAGTTAAAGTGAAATAGTCCTTGTTTAGGTCGAGAGACGCTTGGATTTACCATCGACTACAATTCTCTATAAGCAATTGCATGTCAAGACTCTACACACTCATAGCCAATAGAGACGTATACCTCTGAAGGTGGACATAACCCCAACGCCTCAATTCTAATTGTTTACAACCAACGTGACAATCTTTCTCTTTTACTTTGCTATTTTTCAGCTTTTATTTCATTACTTTGGTTACTTATTACAATCCCCCCATTCTTACGAGACTTGCATCAAAAGTCTAATAATTTCACTTACTTGTTGACCAAGCTATTCTCTGTGGGATCGATACCCAACCCAGGTTGGGTTCTATATTTGCTAACGACCGCTTTACACTCCTACGAGAGCTGTAGATTGAGCGTTATCACTAGTAGAGAGTGACTCCATAGTCCTTCAGGACACCAGTTAAGTGGATCCACACAGCCAGTGTTAGTACCTATGGCAAGGTACTGACACCCTTCCAACTAGGGTTACAGGTTGGACCCCAATTAGCTCAGATTGGGGCATGTTGGAGACATGATATGTCCCACAGTCTCAATACAGTTGTTAGTGTATTTCAGATCAAGTTTGCTTAACCAAAGTGTACTGATTTTTATTTATTTCGTTAGACAACTTTCAGTCTTTCAGATTACAGATTATCTCAGAACTATGTTTATGCTTGGTCTTGCATTCTCAAATTTTACATGTTCATGCAATTATTCTCAGATACCTCGTGCATTTCAGCCTGTCCTTATCTCATATGCCAGTACATTCAAAGTATTGACCGCATACTTTTGTCTGGGCTATGTTGTCTTATAACAAACGTTTGGATGCATAGTTTCCCGATCGCTCTTAGATAGCTCAGCATTACTCAGCAGCAGTAGTGGTGAGTCTTCGTCCATCGAGGACATGATTTGTTATTTCATCTACTTTAGTGCTTTCTTATTTTCAACCAATTGGAGTTAGTTGGGGGTCTGTCCCATCAACTCTTCATGATGTTTAGAGGCTTTTAGACAATTAGTTAGACAGTCAGTCAGTTATTTCAGTGATATCAACTATTTCAAATAGACAGTTTGTTTCTAGTATTCAATCGGATACTCCAGACATATTTTGATATGTTTCAACATGCATCTTTACAATATATTTTCAACTTTCCTTCCGCACATGTAATGTATTACTATTTCCTTCGGTGATCACAGTAGGTACCAGCTCATGGGCTAGCTTGTGATCACTTGTGGCCGTATCGGGTCATGACATGAATAGTCCACTTTAGTTTCCCATCAGTCTGAGGGTGGAAGGCTCTGCTAAAATCCACCTAAGTGCCTAACTCCTCTTTAAAAGCTCTCCAAAAGATAAAAATGAATACTGAGCCCTAATGTGAAATGATATATATGGTCACACCATGGAAATGGTCTATCTCGCAAACATAGATACAAACAAACCTCTCATTATTGAAGGTCCTCTGAATATAAATGAAATGTGATAATTTGGACAACAGATCGACAAATAACCCAAATACCATCAAAACCACAAGAGGTGCGAGGAAACCCACTAATGAAATCCATGGTAATTTGTTCCTGCTTCCACTTGAACATGGAAAACCTCTAATCAAGCCACTAGGTCTATGATACTTGGCCTTCACCTACTGACAACATAGGAAATGAGCTACAAACTCTATTGCATCTCTCTTTATGCCACTTCACCAATACTGTTGCCTCAAATCTCTATACATATTAGTTGTACTAGGGAGAATAAAATACTTGGAGCTATGATCCTCATACAATATCATATGAATCAAGTCTCCAACCCTCAGAAAATAAATGTGGCCACTATATCTCAAAACACCCTCAGAATCAATGGTAGCCTTATTAGACTCACCCCTCAACACCTGATCACATACTATACCAAGTCTGATATCCTCAAACTAGAAACTCTAAATCTGTCAAATAGAGTAGACCTCACCTCAATACTAGCAAGAATCCTCCTAAGGTTAGAAATATCAAGTTGCTCCATTAGGTTGGCTAAGGACTATCTGTCGCTCCACCAACAGCCTCTGAGAAACTAAGATAGAAGACAAGCTACTCATACTAACAACTTTTTATATCAAGTAATCTACCACCATATTTGGTGTGCCCGAATAATATAAGATAGAGATGTCATAATCTTTCAGTAACTCTATCCATCTATGTTGCCTAGAATTAAGCTTTCTCTAGGTCATTAGATTTTGCAGATGATGATTCGTGTAGATCTTAGTTTGCAAGCCATAAAGATAATGTCTCTAAATCTAAAATGTGAAAACTACCGCTGCCAACTCCAAATCATCAGTGGAGTAGTTTTGCTCATGCATAGTCAGTTGCTTCAATGCATAAGCAATCACCCGACCCACCTATATCAATACACAACCTTAAACACTAGAAGCATCACAATATATGGTGAATCCCCCACCCTCAAAAGAAAGAGTCAATATAGAAGCTGAAGTGATACATCCCTTGAGCTTCCAAAAGCTTAACTCACACTCCTTATACCATTGGAAAGAAACCTTCTTTTGAGTCAATCTAGTCATTAGTGTTGCAATTGTAGCAAAACCCTCAATGATCCATCTATAGTAATCGGCAAAACCAATAAACTACGAACCTAAGACAGTGATGTAGTCCATGACCAATCACGACTAGCCTCAATCTTTATTGAATCCACCATAATCCCATCCTTAGATGCGACATTTCCTAAATGTCAACAACTCGAGCCAAAACTCACACTAGGAAAATTTGGCAAAAAACCTGTGATCTTTCAAAGTCTGGAGCACAATCCTCAAATGTTGCATATGCTCTTCCTAATCCTGAAATACATAAGGATGTCATCGATGAAAACAATCATGAAGGAATCTAAATAAGGCCTAAACACATAGTTCATCAAATCCATAAATGCTATTGGGCATTAGTCAAGACAAAAGATATTACCAGAAACTCATAATGATCATAACAATTTTGAAGGCTCTCTTTGGGATGTCATCAGCTTGAATCCAAAACTAATGGTAATCAAACCTCTAGACAATCTTAGTGAACATCGCTGCTTCCTAAAGCTGGTCAAACAAATCATCAATGCAAGGCATAGAATACCTATTCTTCATCATCACCTTATTAAATGCTTGTAGTCAATACACATATGCAAAGAACCAACATTTCTATTCACGAACAATATGGGAGCACCCCAAGGAGATACACTTGGTCTAATAAAATCCTTATACAAAAGATCTTGAAGCTAAGACCTCAACACCTTAAGCTCAGCGGGAGCTATATGGTAAGGTACCATAGAAATAAGTTAGGTGCTTGGCTCAAGATCAATAATAAACTTAATATCATGTTTAGGAGGAAGAAAAAATATATCAGTATGAAAGACATCAGAAAACTCATAAACAATAGGAATAGAGTCAAATCAGGGACTCTTCGTTCTAACATCACGAATATACGTGAGATAAGACTAGCAACCCCTCAAAATATGTCTCCTAGTATAAATAAACAAAATAATCCCTGTCATCTCGTGGCTAATAGATCTCTACCATAAAACTTGGCCTACACTTGGCATGGCTAAGGTAACGATTTTGGCACAACAATCCAAAGACTTATGATAGGGGGTTAACTATTCCGTACCCAAAATCACATCAAAATCCACCATATTTAATTTAATAAGAACGGCCTGAGTATCAAGCTATCTAACAGCAATAACGCATGATCTATAAACTCGATCAACTATTAAAGAAACACCCACTAGAGTATATACAAATAACGGCACAAATAAAGGATACCAAGATAAATCTAACCGCAAGGCATAATAAGCAGATACATAAAATACATGAATTGATGATTTGTTTGACCAGCTCTAGGAAGCAGCGATGTGATGATGATGATGGAAAACTAAAAATATACTTGTAATAATAATATTTGAAGACTTTGCCTTAGGTCTAGTAGGTATGGCATACAACTGACCACGTAGGCCACCAGGTTAGGTTCCTGACCAGTCACCTGTCCTACCTGCCTGAGGACCTCCACGAGCACCCTGGGGACTACTCTGATGACTATGCATACCAACTCTAGATAAGGAAGGCACTTTTCTAATCGATAGAACACTTTGAGCTGGAGAAACTACCGCTCCAAGACTTGGGCACTCTCTCGAGAAATTCCCAAAGTCCCTACAACCATAATATGCCCCAGGTGATATACTAAAACTAGAAGATCTGGATAACCCCCATAACTAGAATAACCAAGAGATGAACCCCTCAAAGGTTGACCACTACTTTGGCTAGGATGATCACTGTAGCTATACTGGCCTCCATCGGTGATCTATAGTGCAGCATTAAAGGACCTAATAGACTGGCCCTAATATTGATAAGGCTGTCATGGAGGGTACCTACCCTAAGAATCACTGTCTTTGAATAGTGTGCCACTACGGCTCCTACTAAAACTACCCTGGTAACATAGCCTCTTGTCGTTGCCTCCTTAGGATTTACAATGCATTTCCTCCATACCAGTGCATGATAAAAAGCCTCAACAAAAGATCAACCGATGTTAACCAAACTTTGAGTGGCCATACGAAAAGGAAGTCTTAATCCCCCAAAAAAGTATCAAACCTACTCATAATTGATTGGTATAATAGAAGTAGCATGCCTAGCCAACTCATGAGACAAAACCTCATTCTCCACATAGAGATGGAGCCCTGCTCCAACCTCGATGTCATGACATAATTCACGAGTCATGATGGCACCTACTATAACCCACCAGTAGGTAAGTCAACACCATAACTCGGTGTTGAAGTAATGGGTTACTTTGATAGAATTGCCTACTGGTCTTAAATACAAACACAATCATACTTAACAGTGTTCCATTAAGAGAAGATAATTAAAATATGAATTCCAACCATACAACCTAGCAATATCAGTACAAGAACATCAAAGTATGATAATAGAAAATACAACCCAAAATTCTAGAATAGTCAACAATTCTATCATTAATACAAAAGACTAAACAAGGATAGAGGGAAATGGGTGACTCGAAACTCCAAGAGCTCACCCTGTCTCCGAAAGATCAAAATTACATAAAATCAACTCAACAACAGAAACTAGTACTCGAGTTTGCACCAAAAAGGTACAGAAGTATAGATTGAGTACCGAAACAATGGGCACTCAGTAGGCATCATCGTCTGACTGAACTAAATTATGATATAAAGATGCTATAAACCAAGATAATATCTCTAAGTCAAGATACAAAATCGAAATTGAATCATCTTCATCATAATTGTATAAAATAAATATCAAATTAGAATGATAATGCAATATACCATATCAATACATGCCAATGCCATAATATATGAGGAGTAATTAATTTGAAAGTACAAAGTGACACTAATACAACTACAAGCGTGTGAATACCAAGTTGGATCTTATATTTCTATTAGAGCATAAAGTAAAAGAACTCACCAGGGTGTCCCATATCATCGGGGAGTACACCCAAAAGAACTAATAGAAAAGAACCCATCACAGCATCCCATACCATCGGAGAGTTCATTAAAGGATCAAATAAAGAGACATACATAGATATATAACCAACTTTCACAATTTCCATAGTTTTCCACATTACCCATCAATGGTTAGTTGCCAATAATTATAATTATCAACCGTTACCGTAACTAACTAAGATATACCAAGGTAATATCACCTATAATCACATCACCGTATAGATGTCTACCTCGTCAATATACCGTACTTTCTCATTATTAGCTATCAAAAGATGATTAATAAACTACTAATCTGCTAGTAATCAATAACCAATAATTATTAGCCTAACCAATTCCTTACATAATCCTTATTCACGGGATGGCATCTAATAATTATT
Source organism: Capsicum baccatum var. pendulum (assembly GCA_030864225.1). Lineage (NCBI taxonomy): Eukaryota > Viridiplantae > Streptophyta > Magnoliopsida > Solanales > Solanaceae > Capsicum > Capsicum baccatum. The sequence goes on along the minus strand of CM061551.1, from coordinate 27,796,076 downwards.
CACTAAATAATCAACACCAACATCTAGTCAAGGTTCACTACTAGACCATAGATGCCATTTTGCCAAAGTACAATTCTAATCATCATAATTGCACTAGTCACCATCTAGCAAAAGTCTATTAGTCATCATTCAAACTTTTTTTCATCTAACTGCTATCGGCTTTTAATATCTAGCATCATTAATATACAAATCCTAAAATTAATAGAAAATCAACATCATAACTTTGTAATCAATATCATTATTATCACTAATGCTAACCTATTATCATCATTAACCACATAACAACCATAATTTCTAGTTACCACATTTCAACTAAACAAGGTCCATTAAGTAGTACTCTAGACTTCTAATCATCAAGTAAAATAGTCACTTAATAGGCTACTAGTTACCATATAGCTTATTCCAATATACAAAATTCCTTAATTAATCCATTTTTCAAGATAAATATACCCACTAGGTGAATTCTTAATTCCATGAAAGATTCAACTTACGAACTATTCATAACTCATTATTTGGCATAGCCTACTCCAACTCATTATTTAGCACTAACATGAGTTACACCGCTTAGCATGAGATTAGCAATAAAGAACTATAACCAGAAATACAAAAAATAACATCACCCCTCAAAGAACGTATGAATGTAATCATATTAAGGAAATCCACACATGAACATATACACGCTTACCATACATAACATTAATATATCCTCCGTCTTACTGGGCATCATCATAATATCATTATATCCTTCGGACTTAATGGGCATCATCATAACATCAATATATTCCTTCGGATTTATCAGGCATTATCATAACATCAATATATCATCCGTACTTACTAGGCATCATCATAATATCAATATATCCTTCAAACTTTTTATGCATCATCATATCATTAATATATCCTCTGGACTTATCTGACATCATCATATCATCAATATATCCTCTAAACTTACCAGGCATCATCATATAATCAATATATTATCCAAACTTACCGTGCATCATCATAATATTAATATATCCTACAAGCATAATCATAATATCAATAAATATATAAGCAATACAATCAATAATAAATGCAAGCCCCATGACGGATAGAGTGAAAGAGAAGTAGTGAAACATATACCATTGTACCTTATCTTTCATTATCAACACAATATATAATAGGTTCATGAACAAATATACTTAAATGGCATGGACACTCAATGCATTACCGAGCTTAACAAGATCACTGGCATGATCACACAAGCCATCAATTCTATCCTAAACATGAGTAACTATGTCAATGATACCTAAATCACTATTCTTTAGTAGGCTAAATAACCCAAATAATATGAATTATGCCTCGAAGACCTAATTTCCAACCCACAACTAGCACCTCTTCATAAGTATACAACAAATTAGCTTAATCTCTGATAATGGTAAACCTATCCTACCTGGACTCCAAAGAAAGCTCAATAAAATCCGCTAAATTAGTAATTTTCCCTTCTAAGAAGCTTTCACACGATACAACGCTATCAAAATAACCAGTACCCATATTACATTTTAATGCTTGGGGTCCAAAATTAAGTAAAAATCCCATGTCGGGGCCCACTTGTGGAGTCACTCTTTTGAAACTGTCAATGAGTCCCACCATGCTCAAGAAATAGTTACCCCTAAGAATGGGTAAATTTTGAGCTCAAATAGTGCTGAAATCAATCCACCAATATTCTAGGGATTTTGAAAAATAATTGATAAATTTACCATGGAATTAATAAAAACTTACCAAGAATTCAGAGAAGAAACAAGTAATTCAATTTCACGAACATAACAAAATAATCTATTAATGTTTCTCATAAGTTTCCACACTTTCTCAGGTTTACCACTAATAGGCTTTTGCTGAAAATGGGAGAAAATCAAACTAATTGAGGCATTTAATGTCCCCCAAGTTTTGTTAAAGAAGTATCATCTCAAGCTTGGCATGCCTCTAAAGCGGACAAGCCAACACTAAAGCGATAATGGTCAGTTTGCCGTTAAAGTGGATCATAGAGCAGGCTAGGCCGCTAAAGCATCTAGATGGCTGCTAAAGTGGCCTATGCTAAAGTGGCCAAAGGACCTCATTAGCAAATACACCAACTGAGTGCACTAGCTAAACTTAGAATTTTTCCAAATCTCCATCGACTACTCGAGATTCATCCAAAATTTTGCATACATAATTGGACTATGATGCCCTATCAATTTTGATGTTTCAGACTCAATAGTAGAGTTGAAATTTCCATCCAAGGTTATTTCAATGAAAAATAGGTCCCATAGCCAAGTGCTACTTTTTCTAAATTTCTGATCAATAGCCTGAAATAATTTTGGAAGCCTTGGGACTCAAATTTGGCATACGAGGTTTTTTTGATTGAAGTAGCTAATTCTTATCAACTAAGACTTTAAAAAGGGGGATTAGCTCTAAAAACCAAATGAACTACCCTGTAATCAAACTGTCAGCTCCATTAAGTCATTAATGACTTGGCAGCTATAGAAAAATTCTAAACGATTAAAATGATCAAAAATGTAGAAAATAACTTGGAGGATCATTATAATATCCACCACTAAAATAACATTTGTCCACAAAAGTAAAGGGTTAGAATGTACTAGAAGCCTCGAATAGTTAAGGTATTAGGCTCGCATATTGATCTATATCTGCCAAGTAGCTTCTTCCACTCAGCAGTGTCTCCACATGAATCTCTCTAGAGTGCAACCACCTAACGTCCCTTGCCAATTAGAACACAGACTCTTCTACGAAGGTCAACCATTGATCCAATTGAACTTAGACCCACTAAAACATATAAAACTCATCAGGAATATATAACTACAACATAGAAACATTGAAAATTGAATGAACAACAACAAAGTTTTGGGGTAAGGATAACATATAGGTTACCTCTCCAACTGTACAAAAGATCTCAAAAGGTCAAATATATCTTGGACTGAGCTTGAATTTCCTCCTAAACCTTATCACACCCTTCATGGCCGATACTTAAAGAAATACCCAATCACCAACTCCAAATCTCATGGCACAATGTCTATGATCTACATAAGTTGTATGCCTACTTTTAGATGCCCTCAACATATCCTAAATCACTCAAAACTCTATCTAATAATTCATGAAGTCAGTACCACAAGGTCTGATATCCAAGGTATCAAACCACCCAGTCAGAGAGAGAAAACACCTATTATATACATCCTCAAATGGTCGCATCTCAGTACTTGAATGGTAGCTATTATTATACACAAACTCTATCAATGTGAAGTCTTTCTCCCACCGACTCTAAAATTTATAATACAGGATCAAAACATATCCTTAAGAATCTAAATTATAATACCCTGTATCTTTTTTGGTCTTTGTGAAGCGTACGACTCATGATCTACATTCGTACTCTAGCATACTAGTCATATGTTGGACACATACCTAAGTCAGTATAGATGTTAAGCATTTTGTTATAGGTATGACTTGACCCATGGGTCATCAAGAGGGGTACGAGTCATTTGAACCCATCCGTATGAAAATAAGTGCTGACCCCTTGAGGCCCTATCTAGGATATGAAAGGGGGGTATCTATTCATATTCAAAAGTATGACTCGTATAGAGATAAGTCGTATTAATAACAGTGTTGGTTCCTATAGTTTTCCATTTATCTTATGAGTGACTTTTCAAAATCTTACATGCATCTTACGAGTTGAAAGTATGACTCATATCCAGCCCAGTACATATTCTTTGAAATCTGCCAAGCTACAAGTCAGTAGTCCAGTCGTACCCTAACATGCATGTCGTAAGGTTGACTCGTACCGACTGGAATGTGATTTTCTATATTTTTTTAAGATGGATTAAATTTATGTCTTTCCTTAGTAATTGAACTCAATTTCATGTTCATGTATGATCCCATAAAATATTAGGTTAATTCATATTTTAAAGTAAAATTTCCCATGTCATGTTCAAGTGAATTTTAGGTTAAATCACCAATTTATGAATTTAGCCATATAATCATGTTGATTTTCTATGTTTAACACATTCCCATATTTAAGTTCATAATTCTCACATGTTTGATGAAATATCTATGTTTTGGGTCTTAGAACCATGATTCCCATCCTATAGTTTTAAATGTTGATATCGTGATTCATGGTCATTAAGTGTTGGTGGGTTATGAACACCTAATACCTACTTGTTTTACATGACAAATCTTTCAAGTAATAATTCAGTGAAACCATAATTCTTATTATTTACTTAGATATTTTTTATCATGATGAGCACTATCAGTTATGTAATAATTCATAATCAAGTTTAGTTTATTTCAGTACCAGTGCCAGTGTCAGTTCAGTTGGGAGTAGGATTTAGATCTGAGCAAATTGAGGGATGAAAGATCACCTGCCAGTAGAGGGTGTGACCTTTAGTAGAAATCCCTAAGTGCCAAAACTACATAGCCAGCATAGGTTTGAGATGTCTTCTTACTAGTTAAGGGTTGACATATATCTCATGAGAGCACCTGCCAGTAAAGGGTAAATCCTTATTCCTTCGGGATACCAGTTTAGTAGATCAACACAGCTAGTATTTATACCCGTGGTAAGGTACTGACACTGTTTCAACTAGGGTTATAAGTTGGACCCCAATTAGCTCAGATTGGGGCACGTCAATTACATGATATCTCCCACAGTCTCAGTATAGTAATTAGTGTATTTCAGTTTAAGTTTGCTTAACCAAGTGTATAGATTTTTAGTTATTTAATCATACAGTTTTTAGTCTTTCAAATTATAGATTATCTTAGAACTATGTTTATGCTTAGTCTTCCATTCTCAGATATAGTATGTTCATGTATTTATGCTTAGATACATGTATTTAAGCTAGACCTCACCTCATATACCAGTATATTTAAAGTACTGACCTCATACGTTTCTCTTTTCTATGTTGTCTTACAATAATAGGTTCAGATGCATAGTTTCCTGACCACTCCTAGACAGTTTAGCGTTACTCGGCAACAGTAGTGGTGAGTCCTCATCCATCAAGGACATGATTTGTTACTTTTGTTACTTTACCATTTTCATATGTTCAGTCAGTTAGAGTTAGTTTGGGGTCTTTCCCATCAACTCCTCATGATATTTAGAGTCTTTTAGACAATCAGTTAGACAATCATTCATTCATTTTAGTGTTATCAGTTATTTTTTGGAAAAATAGTAGGTTTCTAGTATTCCATCAGATATTTTATACATGTTTTCATACATTTCAGTATCTAGATTTATAGTATTATCTTAGATTACCTTCCACATATGTAATGTATTACTATTTTCTTTAGTGCTCACAGTAGGTATCAGTCCATGGGTTAGCTTGTGGTCACTTATGGTCGTAAGCACCATTATCGCGACTAGAGAGTAGCCTCGGGTCATGAAAAATCTTAGTATCAGAGTTTAAGGTTTTAACCTTTCTAAAAGAGCCTGAAAGCCACATTGAGTAGAGTCTTATGTATGGGTGTGAAGTGCACCACGCTTATAGACATGGGTTATGAAACATTTTAGGAAAGTTTCCCTTCTTTCAGTGTTTATGCCATGTGAAAGAGCAGGGACTTTATTTAAACTCTCTTTATAACTCATACTTCATTTTGTTTACAGATAATTCCTCCTAAAAAAACATCAGAAGAAGGAATAGGGATCAACTTACACCCCCACCTATTCAGAAAGATACCCTGAATAAATATATCTCCCACATTAAATTCAGGGTTATTTTCACTACCCTAGCCCATTCTGTAGCTGCTCAGAACAACCAGCAGGTTGTTGCCCTAGCCAATCCAGTGGAAAATACAGCTGCAGTTTGGATTCAGGATTTCACTTGGATGAATCCCCCTTTGGTTTTTAGGATCCAAGTTCAAGGAGGATCCATAGAAGTTTCTATATAGGGTGCAAAAAGTGAAAATTATTATGGGCATCAGTTCTAGCGAGAGTGTAGAGTTGTCTGCATATTAGTAGCAGGATGTAACTCATATCTAGTTAAGAAGTAAAAGAAAATTGTGGTGTTGAAGTAGGGCTGGTAAAGTGGGAGAAGTTTGCCACAGCTGTCATAGGTAGGTTCTTTCCATTAGAGCTGAGGGAAGATAAGGTTTAGGAGTTTATCAAGTTTGCTCAGTTGGTGACGTATGCTCCTTCTATGGTGGTGGATAATAGATCTAGAGTGAGTAAGTTTATGTCTGGTGTATCAAATAGTGTTGTTAAGCAGTGCAGGACTACCGTGTTGATTAAAAAGATGGACTTATCTAGGTTTATGGTTCATGATCAATATATTGAGGAAGAAAAGTGAAAGAAGAAAGAGAGAGAATAAGAGGGAAAAAAGGTAGTCTTAACTTTTCTCAGCCAAGGTCAGAAAGTGTTGACCACTCTTAATTCCATCAGAAACTTTTATCCCTAGCTCCATCTTCAGCTAGCATGTCAGTGTCTAAATTCATTCACGATAGTCGAGACAAGGCGATAGGCTCTAAGTTTAAGGGTAGTATGAACAGTGGTCTTACTAATCCACTCTGCAAGAAGTGTAGTAGGCATCACCATAGTGAGTGTAAATCTAGTAGTGATGGGTGTTTTAGATATGGAAAACCAGGACACATGGTCATAGATTGCCTGAAGGCTGGTCAGCAGGGTCAATCCAATTATTTTTTAGCTCCATCAGGTCACCCAACTCAGTAGGGTGCTACTTCCAATACCTCCAATAGGCAGCATCAAAATAGGTTGTATGCACTCCAGAATCAACATGATCAGGAAAGTTCTCTTGATATGGTTACGGGCACGTTACAGGTTTTCCATCTTCATATTTATGTGTTGCTAGATCCTAAATCTTTAATTTCTTTTGTAACTCCTTATATAGCCGTCAATTTTAGTGTCAATCCCAAAAAATTAGCAGAGTCTTTTTTAGAGTCTTTTCCCAATGAAGCAGCCATTAAATGGAGGGGTAATACTTTAGTGCTTAGGGGTCAGGTTGTTTCTTATCTTAAAGTAAAAAATATGTATCTAAAGTGTATGTTTTCCATCTTATTTGAGTTTAAAACACTATTTCTGTAACTCTAAATCTTGAGTCAGTTTTGGTAGTAAGGGAATTTCTCGATATGTTCCCAAAGGATCTTCCCAGAGTTACTCTTGAAACAAAAATTGACTTTGGAATAGATCTTTTTACAGATGCCCAGCCTATCTCTATTCCACCTTATCGAATAGCCCCAGCTGAGCTTAGGGAGTTGAAAGAACAACTAAGAGACCTCTTAGATAAGGTTTTTATCATGCCTAGTGTTTCTCTATGGGGTGCTTCAATCTTATTCGTGTATAAGAAAGAATATTCTTTTAGAATGTGCATCGACTATCATCTGTTGGACAAAGTCACAATCAAGAATAAGCATCCACTCCCCAGAATTGATAACTTGTTCGACCAACTTTAGGGTGCCAGTTAATTTTCTAAGATAGACCTCAGATCCAGAAATCATCACCTTAGAGTCAGAGAATGTGACATTCTGAAGAAAGCTTTTAAAACTTGATATGGTCACTTCAAATTCCTAGTTATGTCTTTTGGACTAAAGAATGTCCTTGCATCTTTAATTGACTTGATGAATAGGGTGTTCAAATAGTACTTGGACATGTTCATCATAGTCTTCATTGATGATATCCTTGTCTATTCTCGTAGTGAGAATGATCATGCAGATCATTTAAGAATTGTGTTACAGGCCCTTAGTGCTCAAAAGTTGTTCACTAGATTTAGTAAGAGTAAATTTTGGCTGAGATCGGTAGTTTTTCTTAGCCATATTATTTTGGTGATAGCATTAGAGTTGACCGCCAAAAGATCGATGCAGTAAGAAACTGGCCCAGACCCATCTCTCCATCATTTATTAAGAGTTTCTTGAGTTTGGCTGGCTATTTCAAGTAGTTTGTTGAGGGGTTTTCTTCTATTACATCCCCCATATCTCGACTGACTCAAAATAAAGTCAAATTTCAGTGGTTAGATTCTTGCAAAAAGAGTTTTCAGGAGCTGAAGACTTAACTCACTTTTGCCCCAATCTTGACTTTACCAGATAGTTCATATGGATTTTTAGTCTACTATGATGCTTCCAGAGTTGGTCTTAGTTGTGTTTTGATGTATAAAGGAAAAGTCATTGACTATGCCTCTAGACAACTTAAACCTCATAAAAAGAATTATCGTGCCTATGATCTTGAGTTGGCAGTTTTTTCTTCACCTTAAATATTTAGAAACATTATCTCTATAGAGTTAATATTGATGATCTCACTGACCATAAGAGTTTACAGTACATTTTCACATAGAAAAATCTGAATCTTCGCCAAAGAAGGTGGCTTGAGTTGTTAAAAGGTTATGATATAACTGTATTGTATCATTCGAGCAAGGCCAATGTAGTGGAAGATTCCCTTAGTATATTTTCTATGGGTAGTGTTTCTTATGTCGAGGGAGATAAGAATAAGTTAGTTAGTGAGGTTCATCAGCTTGCTAGATTCGGTGTTCGGTTGGTTGATTCAGCTGAGGGTAGTATATGGGTCCAAAATGGTTCGGAATCTTAATTGGTTACTGAAGTGAAAAGAAAAGTAGGATAGAGATCCTAGTTTGGTTAAGTTGAAGGAGGCACTTAGAGATCAGAAAGAATAGATTTTATCCCAAGGGGAGATGGTATGCTTCGTTGTTACGGTAGATTATATTTTTCGTGTGTTGGTAGTTTGAAGCAACGGATTGTATCATAGCACATGGTGCACGGTATTCTATTCACCCAAGAGCCACTAAAATGTATCATGATTTGTTGGAAATGTATTAGTGGAGTGGTATGAAGAAGGATATTGTAGGATTTGTGGCTAAGTGTCCAAATTATTAGTAGGTCAAGGTTGAGCACCAAAGTCCTAGTGGTACATTTCAAGAATTTAGCATCTCCACTTGGAAGTGGGAAGTGGTGAAAATGCAATTCATGACAGGGTTGCCTTATACACATTGTCAGTATGATTTCATATGGGTAATTATGAATAGAATGACAAAATTAACTCATTTCTTGCCAGTTCATACTTTGTACTCAGCTAAGGATTATTCCAGACTTTGTATTAGGGAGTTGGTTATTTTGCATGGGATCCCATTGTCTATCATATCAGATAGAGGTACTCAGTTTACGTCTCACTTTTGAAAGGCTTTTAGGAAAGGTCTTGCTACCTAAGTTCATCTCAGTACAACTTTTAATCCTTAGACATATGGTCAGGAAGAGAGGACTATTCAAACCTTAGATGACATGTTGAGGGCATATACTATTGACTTTAAAGGTAGTTAGGATGACTATTTACCTTTGATTGAGTTTGCTGACAACAACAGCTATCACTCCAGTATTCAGATGGCTCTCTTTGAGGCTCTCTATAAGAGGAGATATAGATCTCCTATTGGTTGGTTTAAGGTAGGTGACGTTACTTTGATAGGGCCAAATTTTATGCTTAAGGCAATGGAGAAAGTTTAGTTGATATGGGAGAGTTTGAAGAAAACCTAAACCAGACATAAATCTTATGCAGATGTGAATAGAAGAGAACTTAAGTTTAAGGTTGGTGATTTGGTTTATTTTAAGATTTCACCTATGGAGGGTCTAAAGAGATATGGCAAGAAAGGGAAACTCAGTCCCTGCTATGTTGGACCGTGTAAAATCTTGAGTAATTTTGGAAATATAGCCTATGATCTAGAGTTTCCTGTAGATTTGGCGTCAGTACATCTGGTATTTCATGTTTCTTTGTTGAAGAAATATATTAGTGATTCAGCAGTAGTTGTTCCTTTAGAAGATATGGAATTAAGGATAGCCTTTCCTACAAAGAAGTCCCAGTTGAGATACTTGATTGTTAGATTTGTAGGCTAAGGAACAAAGAATTTCCCTTGGTTAAAGTTCTTTGGTGGAATCAATATGTTGAGAGAGCTACTTGGGAAGTAAAAGAAGATATGCGAACCATGTACCCTAATCTTTTCTATAAGAACCTAGATTCCGTTTGAGGTAGCAATATTTCTTAGATTGACTCTTTTCCATTCTCAGTTTCATCTATGTAACCAATCTCATGTCATTGCATGCATTCACAAAATCAGTTAAGTTCATGTATCATGTTTCATACTCAGTTATGTAATCATGTTTCAAGTCATGCTTGTTTAGTATATGATCTCAGTTTTCTCAGTGATATTAATCTAACCATTCTTATTCAAGAACGAATGTTCCTAATGGGGAGATATTTCAATACCCCGTATCTTTTTCGATCTCTATGCAGCATATGACTTATGATCCTCAATCGTACCCCAGTGTACGAGTCATATGTTGGACTCGTACCTAATTCGGTACAGCATGTTGAACGTTCTGTTACATGTATGACTTGACCATATGGGTTGTCAAGAGGGGTACGAGTTATATGAACCAAACCATATAGATATCAGTGTTGACCACTTGAGGCTCTATCTAGGATACGAGAGGGGGTATCTAGTCATATCAAAAGGTACAGCTCATATAGAGAGAAGTCGTATCAATAATATAGTTGGTTCCCCAAGTTGTTCATTCATATTATGAGTGACTTTACCAAATCGTACGGGCATCTTATGAATTGGACGTACGATTCATATCTATACTAGTACATGTTCTATGAAATATTCCAAGCTTACGAGTCAGCAGTGTAGTCCTACCCTAACATACGGTTGACTCATAATCAACTGGGAACGCAATTTTCTGCACATTTATCCAGGGGCTTTTATATCTTTCCCTACTCCCTTAAAATCCAAACCCAAGTCGTTTTGTCTTCACAAGGGGTAGTATAAAAAGACCCACATCCCCAATTTACATCATTAAACATCAATTTACTAAATAGAATCAAGAGAAGGCGGTTTCTTCATCATCCCCAAGCAGCTAGGGTTTCTCAAGGTCAAGAACAACTTCAAAGAAATTTCCCCAAAGCTTCTACTTCAGGTATGTAGGATGTTCATCCATAGGTCCCTTTCACCCATGGAGCCCAAAAACCTTCTTTTCAACTAAAGTATGAATTTTCTATTATTATAGAGTTTTATATGTTCAAGATGGATTAAATTCACGTCTTTCCTTAGTAATTGAATTCAATTTCATGTTCACATATGATCCCATGAAAGATTAGGTTAATTCATGTTTTAAACTACAATTTCCCATGTCATGTTCAAGTGAATTTCATGTTAAATCCCTAATTTATAAATTTAGCCATGTAATCATGTTGATTTCCCCTGTTTAACACATTCCCATGTTTAAGTTCATGATTCTCACATGTTTGATGAAATATCTATGTTTTGGATCTTTGAACCATGATTCCCATCCAATAGTTTTAATTATTTATATCGTGCTTTATGGCCATTCAGTAATGGTGGGTAGTGAACATCCGATACCTACGTGTTTTACATGATTTCAGATATTTCAAGTAATAATTTAGTGAAACCATGAGTCTCATTATTTACTCAGAAACTTATGATCATGATGAGAACTATCAGTTATGTAATAATGTTCATTCGAGTTTAGTTCAATCTAGTGTTAGTTCAGTTGGGAGTAGGATTTAGCATCGAACGAACCCAGGGATAGGGGCTCACTTACCTGTAGAGGGTGTAACCTTTAGTAGTAGTCCTTGAGTTCAAAAACGATGTAGCCAGTATAGGTTTGAGATGTCTTCCTGCCAGTTGAGGTTTCAAACATATCACGTAAGAGGACCTACAAGTAGAGGGTGACTACTTAATCTTTTGGGAAACCAGTTTAGTGGTTCCAAACAGGCAGTGTTAGTACTCGTGGCAAAGTACTGATACCCTTCCAACTAGGGTTACAGGTTGGACCCTAATTAGCTCAAATTGGGGCAAGTCGGTTACATGATACCTCCCATAGTCTCAGTACAGTAATCAGTGTATTTCAGTTTAGATTTTCTTGACCAAGTGTATTGATTTTTAGTTATTCCGTTATACAAATTTTAGTCTTTTGGATTACAGATTATCTCAGAACCATATTTATGCTTGGTCTTGCATTCTCATATATTACATGTTCATGAATTTATGCTCAGATACCTCGTGCATTTTAGCCACTCCTCATCTCATATACCAGTACATTCAAAGTACTGACCGCATAATATTTTTTGTGCTATGTTGTCATATAATATATTTTAAGATGCACAATTTCCCTGCCGCTTTTAGATAACTCTGCATTACTCAGTAGCGGTAATGGTGAGTCCTCATCTATTGAGGACATGATTTGTTATTTCATCTACTTCATGCTTTCTAATTTATAGATAATTGGAGTTAGTTGGGGGTCTGTCCCATCAACTCCTCATGATGTTTAGAGGCTTTCAGACAATCAGTTAGACAGTCCGTCAGTCATTTCAGTGTTATCAGTTATTTTTAGATAGACAGTTAATTTCTAGTATTCCATCGGATATTTCAGACATGTTTTGATACACTTCAATATCCAGCTTTACAGTATCTTCTCATCTTACTTTCACATATGTGATGTAATACTATTTCCTTCAATTCTCACAGCAGGTACCAACCCATGGGTTAGATTGTGGTCACTTATATCCATAAGCACCATTGTCGTGACTAGCAGGTAGCCTCGGGTCATGACATGAATAGTCCACTCTAATGGCCTTTCATTATGAGGGTGAAAGGTTGTGCTAAGATCCATCTAGGTGCCTAACTCCTTATGAAAATCTCTCTAAAAGTTAGAAATGAATATTGAGCCCCGATCCAAAATAATAGATAAAGGCATACTATGCAAGTGGACTATCTCACAAATATACATATGAGCTAACCTCTCATAAGTGAAGGTTATCAGAATAGAAATGAAATATGACAAATTGGACAACCGATCTAAAAATGACCTAAATACCATCAAAACCTTGGGAGGTGCGAGGAAAACCACTAATGAAATCCATGGTAACTTGTTCCTACTTCCACTCAAAAATGGACAACCGTAGAATCAAGCCATTAGGTCTATGATGCTCGGTCTTCACCTGCTAACAACATTGGCAACGGGCTACAAACTCCACTGCATCTCTCTTCATGCCACTCTACCAATAACGTTGCCTCAAATCTCAATATGTCATAGTTGTACTAGTGTGAATAGAATACCTGGAGCTATGAGCCTCATGCAATATCATCTGAATCAAGTCTCCAACCCTCAGAACATAAATGTGGCCACCATATCTCAAAATACTCTCAGAATCTATGGTAGCCCTCTTGGGCTCACCCCTCAACACCTGGTCACAGATTATACCAAGTCTCATATCCTCAAACTAGCAACTCTAAATATGTCAAATAAAGTAGACCACACCTCAACATATGGAAGAATCCTCCTAACGTTAAAAATATTAAGTTGCACCATCAAGTTGGCTAAGGACTAGATGCCCCCTTCCCCCTCTCCCCCCAACATCCTCTGAGAAACTAAGATAGAAGCCAAGCTACCCATACTAACCGTCTTCTAAATTAAGTTATTTACCACCACATTCAGTATGCCCGGATGATATAAGATAGAAATGTTACAATCCTTCAATAACTCTATCTATTTATGTTGCCTAGAATTAAGCTCTCTCTAGGTCATAAGATGTTACAGATGATGATTCGTATAGATCTTAGAATGCAAGCCATGAAGATAATGCCTATAAATCTCAAATGTGAAAACTATCATTGCCAACTCCAAATTATGAGTGGGGTAGTCGTGCTCACACACATTCAGTTGCCTCAATGCATAAGCAATCACTCGATCCTATTATATCAACACACAACCTAACCCAACACTGGAAGCATCATAATATATGGTGAATCCCTCACCCTCAATATGAATAGCCAATATAAGAGCTAAAGTGAGAAATCCCTTGAGCTTCAAAAATCTTGACTCACACTTCTCAGACCATTGGAAAGGAACCTCCTTTCAAATCAATTTAGTCATCAGTGTTTCAATCATAGTGAAACCCTTAATGAGGATTCTATAGTAATCGGCCAAACCAATGAAGTTACAAACCTAAGACGGTGATGTAGGCCATGCCCAATCACTAATTGCCTCAATCTTGGTAGAATCCACCATAACCCCATCCTTAGACACCACGTGTCCTAGGAATATCAGCTACTCGAGCCAAAACTCACACTTGGAAAATTTGAAAAAAAAACTATGATCTTTAAAAGTATGGAGCACAATCCATAAATTTCGCATATTCTCTTCCCACCTCCTCAAAAACACAAAGATGTCATTGATGAACACAATCATGAAGGAATCTAAATAAGACCTGAACACACAGTTCATCAAATCCATAAATGCTACTGGGCTTTGGTCAAGCCAAAAGACATTTCCAAAAACTCGTAATGATCATAACAAGTCCTGAAGGCTCTTTTTAGGATGTCCTCAGCTCAAATCCTCAACTAATGGTAATCGGACCTCTAAAAAATTTTAGTGCACACCGCTGCTTTCTAGAGTTGGTCAAGCAAATCATCAATGTGTGGCATGGGATACCTATTCTTCATCGTCACCTTATTAAATGCTTGTAGTCAATACACATATGTAAGGAACCATCCTTTATACTCATGAAAAATAAGGGAACACAACAAAGAGACACACTCGGTCTAATAAAACCCTTACCCAAAAGATCATGAAGCTAAGACCTCAACTCCTTAAGATCAGTAGGATGGTAAGGTTTCTGGATCAAGATCAATAATAAAATTAATATCACACATAGGAGAAAGAAAAAACATAGTGTGAAAGACATCAAAAAACTAACAGAATATAGGAATAGAGTCAAGTGAGGAACTCTTCATACTAAAATCACGAATATAAGAGAGATAAGACTCGCAACCCCTCAAAATAAGTCTCCTAGCCCAAATATAAGAAATAATCCCTGTCATCTTGCGGCTAATAGATCTCATCCACAAAACTTGGGGTACACTGGGCATGGCTAAGGTAACGATCTTGGCAAATTAATCCAAGACCATATGATAGGGGGTTAACCAGTCCTTACCCAAAACAACATCAAATTCCACTATATTTAACATCATAAGATCAGCCTGAGTATCAAGCTATAGAATAGACATAACACAAGATCCATAAACATGATCCACTACTAAAGAAACACTCACAAAATTAAATACAAATAACAACACAAATAAAGGAACCCAAGATAACTCTAACCACGGGGAATAATAAGCAGATACATAAAAAAACGTGGATCCTAAATCAAATTAAAAAAAATTCAGCTGATGGAAAATTAAAATTGTACCTGCAATAACAACATTCAAAGACTCTACCTCGGGTCTATTAGGTATATCATACAACTGACCACGCCTGCCACCAGGTTAGGTTCCTGACTGATCTCCTGTCCTACCTTCCTAAGGACCTCCGCGAATACCCTAGGGACTACTCTGATGACTAAACATACCATCTCCGGGTGGGGGAGATATTTTCCTAATTGATGTAATACTTTGAGTTGCAGGAACCACCACTCCATGACCGAGGCACTCTCTCAAGAAATGACTAAAGTCTCTATAACCATAATATTCCCCCAGCTAGACTGGCCTCCATTAGTGATCTATAGTGCAGCATGAAAGAACCTAATAGAATGACCCTAATACTGATAAGGCTGGCATGGAAGATACCTACTCTAAGAACCACTACCGCCGAAAAGTGAGCCACTATAGCTCCTATTGAAACTACTCTGGTAACACGGCCTCTTATCGCTTCCCCCTTAGGCTTTGCGTTGCATCTCCTCCTTACCTGTACATGATTTAAAACCTCAGCAAAAGATCTACCTACAATAATCAAACTCTGAGTATCCATGCAAACAAAAAGTCTTAATCCCAAAAAAAACCACTAAACCCACTCATAATCAATTGGCACAATAAAAGTTGCATGCCTAGCCAACTCATGACACTAAGAATGCTCCACAGCAGACATGGGGCCCTGCTCCAACCTCGATGTCATGACCTGATTCACAAGTCATGATGGAACCTACTATAACCCACTAGTAGGTAAGCCAACATTTTAACCCGGAGCTAAGGCAACGGGTTACTTTGTAGAATTTCCCACTTGGCCTAAATACACGAACACAATCATACTCAATAGTGTCCATTAAGAGAAGATAATCACAATACAAATGCCAATCCCACAACCTAGTATATTAGCACAGCAGCATCTAAGTTTGATGATTGAATATACAACCCAAAAGTGTAGAATAGTCAACAATTTTGTCACAAATATGAAAGACGGAACAAGGATAGAGGTAAACGGGTAACTTAAAACTCCAAGAGCTCACCTTGTCTCCAGAAGACCAACACTGCATAAACAACTCAATAGCGGCAACTAGTACTCGAGTCTTCACCAAAAAGGTACAGAAGTGTAGTATGAGTACCAAAATAATGGGTACTCAGTAGGCATCATCGTCCGATTAAGATAAATTATGATATAAAATGATATAAAGAAAGATGATATCTCTAAGTAAAGCTACAGAATCGAACCTAAATCATCTTCATCATAACTATATAAAATAAATATTCAACTAGAATAATAATACAAAATATCATATCAATACAGGCAAATGCCATCATATATGAGGAGTAATTAATCCGAAAGCACAAAGAGACACTAATACAATTACAACCGTTTGAATACCAAGTTGGCGCACATACATCCTTTAGAGCATAGAGTAAGAGAACTCATCATGGCGTCCCATACCACCAGGGAGTACACCCAAAAGAATAAATAGTAAGGAACTTATCACAATGTCCCATACCACCATAGAGTGTATCAAAGGATCAAATATAGTGACATAAATAGATATATATAACCCACTTTCTTAATTTCTATGGTTTTCCATATTTTCCATCAACAGTCAGTTGCCAACAATTATAATTATCAACTATTACTGCAGCTAACTAAGCTATACCAAGGTATTAATACCTGTAGTCACATCACCATATAGATGTCTACCTCATCAATATACCGTACTTACTCATTATTAGCTAATAAAAGATGATTAATAAAATACTAATCCGTTAGTCATCAATGACCTCTAATTATTATCCTAACCTATTCTTTACATAATCTTTATTCATGGGATGGTATCTAACCATTTTTCACTAAATAACCAACATCCAAAATCTAGTTGAGGTTTACTACTAGACCATAGACGTCATTTCACCAAGGCACAATTCTAGTAATCATAATCACACTAGTCACCATCTACCAAAAGTCCACTAGTCATCATTCAAACATTTTTCATCTAATTGTTATCATCTTTTATTATCTAGCATCATTAATATACAAATCCTTAAATTAATACCAAATCAACGTCATAACTTAGTCATCGGAATCATTAATCATCACCGATGCTAACCTATTATCATCATTAACCACAATTGTTAGTTACCACATTTGAACTAAACAAGGTCCATTAACTAGTACTCTAGACTTCTAATCATCAAGTAAAATAGTCACTTAATAGGCAACTAGTTACCACATAGCTTATTCTAATATACAATATTTGTTCATTAATCTATTTATTCTAGGTAAGTATACCCAGTAGGTGAATTCTTAATTCCACACAAGATTCTACTTAATAACTATTCATAACTTATTATTCGGCATAGTCTATTTCAACTCATTATTTAATACTAACATGAGTTACACCGCTTAGAAAATCATTGGCACTAAAGAACTATAACCAAAAATACTAAGAATAACATCACCCCTTAAAGCACATACGAATGTAGTCATATGAAGGTAATCCACACACGAACATATATACGCCTACCATACATAGCATTAATATATTCTCTGGACTTATCGGGCATCATCATCATATTAATATATCCTCCAAACTTACCGGGCATTATCATAACATCAGTATATTCCTTCAGACTTACCGAGAATCATTATAACATCAATATATGGACTTATTGGGCATCATCATAACATCAATATATCCTCCGAACTTATCGAGCATCATCATATTATGAGTATATCCTCTGAACTTATCCAGAATTATCATATCATAAATATATCCTTTGAATTTATCAGGCATCATCATATTATCAATATATCCTCTGAATTTATCAGGCATGATCATAACATCATCCTCCAGACTTATCGGGCATCATCATAATATTAATACATATATAATCAATCCAACTAATAATAAATGCAAGCCCTATACGGGATAGAGTAAAAGTAAAGTAAGGAAAGATATACCATCGTACCTCATCATTCATCATCAACACAATATATAATAGGTGCATGAACAAGTATACTTATATGGTATGGACATTCAATGCATTATCGGGCTTAACAACATAACTAGCATGGTTACACAAGCCATGGTCTATACCTTTTAGAGCCCCTCTTTATTAGCATGATTCACATTATTAGCATAAGAGGATCTTTAGCACCTACTTTAGTTACTAGGCTTGAACATAATATGAGTAATAACATAATCCAAGGCGCACATGGTAATTTAGTCAAAGATTTAAGTGATAGCATAGTCATGGATTCAATCTATAAGACATTTTATTGCTATCCAAGGATTATAAATAATCTAGCAACTAATCATGCAAATCTTTTCCAAAACCAACATCGTGAATAAACCATTTATCGGGGTTAACCATCATATTACCAAAGGCATATTTTATGCGTTTAACAAGTATCTAGGTAAGTAATGAAACCACAAAGTCCAAACTTAAGGTGGGTCAAGTTCAGCTCCTAATAACCCAAATTTCTCAAATAGTCTAATTTCTACCCCCGGACTAACCTAAGTTATCTAAGTTATGTCTTAGAGGTTTATCAATCCATTCTAGTTCTATGGTACATTCTTTCTCAAGTATTACTCTTAATTCATCCAAAACAACTAGGGCAATTTCCATAACTATGCACAACTAAGGTCAACTTACTATTTAATGTGAGTGACATGGTCATTCCCATCTACTAGAGCAATTAAAGCATTCTAATGTTATTCATGAGATAATAAGTCCAACTAACCAAGGCTCTACACAATAAGTCAATTATTACACTTTCTAAATTCAATACTCTAAGTGGTTTAACTCGTCTCGAACATTACCATCTACCATTTCAATACCAAAAACCCCAAGTGGGTCTCACATATAGAAAATGTGTTTTCAAGACCAACTCGTAGTTCAAATACTATTAGGGAGTTATATTCCTCAAGAAATTTGGGTAAATTAAGCATATTTGGGCTAAAATCAAGCCTCAATCCATTTGGAGTTTTAGATCAAATAATCAAGAATTCAACAAAAAAAATAAATGATCCATACCTTTGATTCGATGTTAATCATGATTATGCTAGTTATTTAAGCTCCCAATCAACACCTAAGACTTAATTTGTGGACCACACACTCTATTAGGGTTTATAGGATTCAAAGCAAAACCAAAATAGTCAATTCTTGACAAAAGGCATTTAAACACCCCTTCCTAGGTCCTCAGTTCATGCAATTACGAGCACATAGGCTGCAATCATGACATCATAATTAAGATACATCCTCCACGATCATGGTACATTTTCTACACCAGATGATAGCTGAAACTTAAAATAAATTTCAAGTTTTGGCCAATACCTCGAGATGCATCCAAAATCCAATATGGGAAAACAAAATTTCCAACCATACTGATTTTGACATTCTGGAAATATTGGCAAAGTCATATTTCCATCCGAGGTCATTTTGACCAAATATGGGCCCCACACTCGAGTTTCTAATTTATCAACTTTTTGACCAATAGGTTGAAATAAATTCAGGTGCAGTGGAACATGAACAAAGGACTATCCAACCTAAAATCAATATTCTAGAGCTGTTGGGATAGTCAAAATTTTCATCCGATATCATTTTACTAAGGTTTTTTCTTGATGGATAGTTAGAACCAGCGAAGACTTTTAAATAGGGAAATAGTTCTAAAAACTAAATGAACTACCTAGTAACCGAACTATTAGTTCCTGCAAGTCATAAATAACTTAGGCCAGCTATTGAAAAGCTCTAACTATCAAAATAAGCAAAATTATTAGAAATGACCTAAAGGGTCATTACACTCGAGAACTAATCCCTCAAATGATCTCTAAGATTGTAAGGCATATACTTCTTCAAGAAGACCCTAGAGAACTGATTTCATGTCAAAGGGGGAAATCCAACTGGTTTGGAATCAAGATAACCTCTCTACCAGTGTCGAGCCATAATATCCAACTGAAGGCCCAAATTATAGAGCTTATCCTCACAAGCAATTAAGAACTCATAATCATCCTCGTTCGGTGCATCAAAAAACCTAGGTGGATTTAATGCAAGAATTTACCAGCAACTTTTACTCCTCAACAGACATAGCAAGCTAGGCAACTATAAATTGAGCCACAACCAACGAACAAGCACTAGTGCAAGAGGGACTTTAACACTGTGAGCGACATCTATAGATTGTACCCCTACCTTAGTACCACTTTGATACATAGATTGTCCACCATCATATGGTACAACACCAACCAACCCCAAGAGTTGAACCAATGCATCCCTAAGCAGTAAAGAAGAAATAACCCCAATGGGCCTAGGCTGGTCCCTGTCCCACAACTAGCTAGGTTGGATGAATATCTAACACAAGTATAGGAATGGGGTTTGGTAAAGGCCTTCTGTCCTGATCTTCAACTGGGTTATATCTCTCAGTTATTTACAACCTCTAGGTCATCCACAAACTGCAATAGAATCCTTAGTTACAGACTCAAGTTCCTCGTCTCTTGTAGTTGTATCACGCATCCTAACTGTATACCAAAGAGTGAAACAAAAGGAATCTTTAGAAACCAACTTAGACTCTTAGCACAAAATAAGTAAAAAGGTGAAGATCTCCTAAGAATGTCCTATAGCCTCTCAAAGATAGGAAATAGACGTCATCATTCTAATCAATGGGACTCTACTAAACACTTGCTTTTATACCAATAATATCGGTGAACCTAGCGCTCTGATATCAATTTGTCATGCCCCGACTTTTGAGTCATGATGACACTTACTTTATCCCACTAGTAAGTAAGTCAAATAGTAGCCCGGAGCTATACTCAATGGGCTAACTTGTTGAAAAATGGCATAATTGCTTTAAATATAAGAGTAAAAGACTTACATCTATAATTCACAGAATAATAACAATAGTACTAATAAGGAAGATAAATAAGCCAACAACATCTGACAACCAAGTATTGTTGGTTTAAGAGCCCCTAAACCAAAAGAATACAAGTACTATAATATTCAAATCTACATCATTCTCGCATAGTGATAGATTGAAAAAGAAGAAGAAGGAGAAAAGGCCAACTCCAGCTCCTAGAGCTCACCCTATCTCTGAACTCTAATCAGCACGATTGTATCATTAGCAGCGTCCACTAGTTCTCAAATCTGTACTAAAAAGGTACAAAAGTATTGTATGAGTACTAAATCCATGGGTACTCAGTAGGCATTATTGACCAACTGAGCTAAATTGTAATATAAGTACGATAAAAATGCAAGATAATTAAGCTAAGTCAAGGTAAAAGGGCAAACCTGGAATAATGCTCCAAATGTTGTAAATGAATAAATAAAATAATTCAAAATAATAATGTACAGAACATATAACTATCACTATGAAACTGGCCTCTATAATCCATCAAGTGTGGAAAAGTAAATAACTCAATGCGAGCCTCCATAAGCCCGAAGGGTACAAATTAAGAGACTAAGAATTATGCTAATAGACCAAATCTTGGTACCATAATCACAAATACTTCCATACTATAAATAACCTCTAAATATTGAACTCGAACCGAAACTCAATATCATCATCAACATTTGTCGAACTTGAAAAAAAACTCCAATCATCAATTGTCAGATTAGAATCGAAACTGCATCAATTCCTAAATACAAATCTAGCATAAGTATCATGTATCTAGATTTTTCAATATCTATAATATGCATTTCAATAAAGTAACATATTTAAAATTCCACAAGGAGCTAACAAGAGTCTTGGCCTAAAGTGGTCGGAGGGCCCACTTGTAAATTCCTCCCAGACTAGGCTAAGGTATATAATTTTGTTATTAGCTATTTATTAAGACACATTTAGTCCTAAGATAGTAATTCTATCTTAAACATGAGTAAGTGTGTCAATGATACCAAAATTACAGTTCCTTAGTAGGCTAAATGAACCAAATATTATTAATTATCCCCCCAAGACCTAATTTCCAACCCATATCTATTACATCATCATAAATATACTATACTTTAGCTCAATTTATGAGAAAAATAACCTATCCCACCTAGACTACGAAATGATAATCTACGCTTCAATACAAGAAAAAAGGATACCTATATTTCATTTATGCTTTGAATTCAAAATTACATAAAAATTTCATGTGGGCCCACTTAAAAAATCACACTTTCGAAATCATCAATGCATCTCTCCATGCTCAAGGAACATTCACCCTCAAGAATGGGTAAATTTTGAGCTCAAATGGTGCAATAATCGAACAAACAATATTCTAGGGATTTTGAAAATTAATTGAGAAATTTATCATGGAACTAATGAAACTTACCAAGAATTCAGGAAAGAAACAAGTAATTCAAGTTCACGAACACTCCAAAATCACCTATTAATGATTCTCCCATGTTTCCACACTTCCTAGGGTTTTACACTCTTAGACTTATATGGAAAATAGGAGAAAATCGTACTAATTGGGACATTTAATGGCCCCTAGGTTCCACTAAAGCGGTACCTGCTCGAGCTTGACTTGCCGCTAAAATGGAAAAGCCAGAGCTAAAGCAGCTCGTTGGGTCATCCAGACCACTAAAGCGCCTAACTAGCCACTAAAGTGGACTTCGCTAAAGTGCCCAAAGGGTCGCTTTAGCGGATGCACCAGCTGGAGATTTGGAATGTTTTCAAGTCTCTCCAAACCCTTGGGATTAATCTAGAATCCCATATACACAATCGAACTATGCTGACCTATCAAATTCGATATTTCAGATGCAATGGCTTAGTTGAAATTTCCATCCAAGATTGTTTTGACAAAAATTGGGTCCCACATTAAGTGCCTTTTCTCTAAGTTTTTGGCCAATAGCCCAAAATGAGTCTGAAAGCCTTGGAACCCAAACCAAAGGTCCACCTAGCCAAAAATCAATATTTTAGAGCTTATGGGACCAGTAAATTTGGTATACAAGATCATTTGACTAAATTTTTTGCTCAGTAGCCAATTCTTACCGCAGAAACTTCAAAACAAAAGATTGTCTCTAAAAACCAAATGAACTACTCGATTACCAAACTGTCAGCTCCAGCAAGTCATATGACTTAGGGCAGCTATAGAAAATCTATAAATAGAAAAAATAAGTGGAAATAAAGAAAATAACATAGATGGTGATTAAAAAAAATAAAGGACAGTTCCAACGTCATTCTTACTCTAACAAAATATGATATAGGGTCTCCTACTCATTTGCAAAACCAAGCTTAGAGAGGTGTAATTTTGGAACTATTTGAAAGCAATACACATTGCAATCAATAGCTCATGCAGTGAGATCACGTTTAATATCTGTCAATGGCTTTCAATAACCTTAAAATGTTTAAGCTCTGTTAACTCGCAATTGAAAAGATAAGAAAAACACTCTATATAAATAGTTTGCCACTTTTAAGTATCTAGTGAAGCTGAGCATAGTAGATCCTTGTACTCTAGCTCTTTCCTAACTGCCCAGATAGAGAGAGTGGAAGCTTACTGCACTAGAATACCCTATTAGATACTCTTCGTGGAGTATAAGTATTTGTAGAGTGAAACTTTCTAACTATGAAAAGTTGAGTTGCATATTTAGCTCCACCAATATCCCTTGAATTAAACAAGCATAGGAATATTTATGTGGCAGTGAAAAATCATCAAAATATTAGCTTATCGTATCAACAAAACTAACTAAAAGACCAAAAAGATATTATCAAAACAATTGCAAATAGAAAATATCTTCTTTTTTTCTTTGTACTTGTTCAACAGAAGTCTCTCTACATATGATGATAGTAAATTATCTCTCAATTTCATAGGGCTCTTCACACACGGTCTCCTTTTTCCACAACCAATTTATTTTGTCCATCTCGATAGCCAATTAAAGCTCTTTCAACTCATTGTTCCTCGTCCCCCTGCATATAAATGACACCATTAATCAACAATAATTAAATGGAAAAAATGACTTCTTTACTATCATGAATCAGAATTGTAAACAACATAATCTCTATAGAAATCAAAAGTCATAGACCATGTGTCAGCATAAGTGCCAAAAATGGAAAAAAGATAAATCAAAGCCATGAGTATCAGCATGTAATAGCAGAACTTCAGTACTCAAATATCAATGAAATTAAAGCAATGAAGTTGTTCTAATATCTCCAAATCGACGGGTGAGTTAAGACACTCAGGTGGATAGCAGGAGAAAAACTAAGGTAAACAGATTAGTCACCAAAAGCGGCCATGAGGACTATGTATGGTAAATTCTTTACAAATTTATGTTCCTTCATGTATTAGTGATCTGGTTGTTAGTTGGTAACCCCTAAATATCACCATGTAAAGCATCTTAAAACTTAACGTATTAGTCATATTGTAATTGTAAGTCTCAAGTTACAAGCCTAAAGTTTCTCTCTATTGCCCTGCTATAATTTCTTAATCTTGGAGATATTTTTGATACGTAGAGGAAGTAGTTTCATGAAATTGCTATTTTTGCAAAATTTTAGTATTTTAGTTTTCAAAGTTTATACTTATTTAGTTGCTAGAAATTAATAACAAACCTTGTCAATAATTATTGTGCTACATAGCACTCTTATTGTGCTATAAGTTTTATGCAATTTAGATATTTTCATTTGTTGCCAAATATCCTCCGATCAACTAAAAATCAAGGGGTTGAATGAACTAAGAAAAAACTTTAAATACTTCATGCTAAGAGATAATGAGAAAGACTCCAACTTTTAACTAACAATAGCTTAAATTTCTTACTCATGTCTGAACATATCAACAATTACCGGGTTAATTAAACCAATAAGCATGCGTTCAAAGTTAAAAATTAAGAAAAACAAAGGAAAAATGACCAATACTTACGAACTTAATTGCGACTTCTTCATTGGTTTGAACATTAGTTCCTAGACATGACAGAAACCTAAAACCATGGAAAATAACCAATGAAATTATTAACCCTAGTTACTACGTAAGCTTACCCTAAAGAAATTAAACTGGAAAAATAAGAAATAATTGCATGAGAAAAAATAGACATTACCTAAGAAATAAATAGAGACTTTGCAAAACTCTATATAGCAAGAAAAAATACACATCACCTAAGATGGAAATAGACACTTTGCAAAACCCTATATAGTAAGAGACAGGCTTCTAAAGAGGAACTATCTTTTGGAGAGAGGCAAACTCCTGGAGAGGAGCGGACTTTTAGAGAGAGGCAAGCTTTAGAATAGGAAGGATTATTAGAGAAGGGTGAGATTTTGGAGACAAATAGTCAGAGAGGGGTGAGATTTTGGAGACTTAAATAGAAAAACTACTATAGAGTAAGGACGACTGCCCTAGGATGAAGAGAGTGAGAGGTGGTAGTATATCTATCAGACTTTTTTAGCCCCTCAACTAAAATGTTGTCGCTATAAATTAGTAGTGAAATATAGCTAGCGGCTGGAATATCTAACGTTAAGTTCGTTGCTAATATTTAAAACTTTATTGAACTATTGTCGCTATATTGTAGCTAAACTAATGTGTGAAAATTTAGCACCAAAATTTAATGACTATTTGAATTCCTGCCACTAATCCATCACTATACTAGATGTCAATTTATTTTTTAGATTTTTAGTGAAAAAATTGTAAATCGATAGCTAATTTTTTGCTACTTAGCGATGGAAATTATTTTGTAGCTAAAATTTGTCAGTTAATCCAGTTTTTTTTGTAGTGTTATGATTCTTGTTTCCACAATAATAATCTTGTGAAAGGAATACAAATTACCTTATTCATCCATATGTTCTTTTGTTGAAGAAATTATGTTTTTAAGTCAATTTAAATTATATTCACAATATTAGATAATTGGTCATAGTATTAGATAATTGGTCTTTGGATATATATTTGGCCTATGTATTATTGATTGAGGGTAAAACGTTGGGTTTAAATTTCATCGCACCAAAAGAGTATGCCATCATACTAGAGTCCTGATGCACCATAATGATAAGATGTTAGGTTTAATTCCCATTGAAACCCATCAATCTATGGCCTAATATGTCTTTATATGTATAATATGTTGAGTTTGAATATTAATGTACCATAATAATGATATTATGATAACTAAGGAAAAATAATGAGTTTTTGATGATAATTCATGAAACTTGTCCCATTGAATATGCTTCATTCCCTGAAGTTAATTTGGTAGTGATACAAGACTAACAAGGAAGGCAATAAACACACACTAGAAATAGTCCACTAGTCAAGAAATCATGGACCTCTTTAATGACCACACTCAGATTAAAGAACAAGAAAAAGAACACAAGAGAAGAAGGTGTTTAACACCTATTGGCAGCCAACAATCCCAAACTTTATTAACAACAAAAGGATGAACAACAACAATATTATAACAACAAGAACCATATGAGTTACAATAACAAAACACTACCAAAGATTACAACAAAATAAAGATAGAAAGGTAAACAAATGGAGGTATAATCTTAAGAAACCAAGAGCCTATTCCACTCTTGGACCCTTAACACTACAACCAATAATCACCTATCTCTTATAATGACACAAGAGAGGCATCCATCACCCAAGCACCAACGTATCAAACAAAATGCAACACACAAATGAATTCACACTTGTACAGTACTCTAGTTTCGGTTGAACTCTCTCATATTCTAAGAGAAGTATTCTTTCAATAACAATAATCAACTAAAAACTAAAAACCCTATAATATTCTATTTATATTACATTGCCAAATAAGAGACAGGGGACTAAAGGGCCCTTTCATTAATGGGCTCCAAACCGCCCATGGAGTGTACTTTAGTGGCGGGTTTGGGCCTTCTTCATACTTGGGCTTGTACATCCTTTTAGGTGATCTTCAAAATACTCAAAAAGTATCCATGGTCATTATCGTACTCGTATCATCCTCTCCATCTTGAGAGGAATTTTCCTACAAATTCACAACCTCACCTCTTTTACAAAGGCACTTCACAATATCCTTCATATGGCCACATATCTTCTCCATCTTCCTTGCCTTGCATTTCAACCTCTTCTTTATCTCCATCTTGAGGCTTTCCATCAACCTTAGACTATTTAATTACTATTTCTTCCCCAAAATAGTATATTTTTCCCTCCCTTAGGATCACATTCCTCTGGTTTGGGCACTCACTAGCCTTTTGCCCCCACCCTTGGCATTTGAAGCATTGAAATCCCTTAGAATTGGAAGTGGAAATTAGTTTACCTTTATACCTAGTGGACTATTTTGGGGTAGCCTTGGTGCTCTAGATTTGGACAGCCATGAATGAGCTCTCTTTGAGCTCCCTTTCAATCTCAAATGCCGCTTGGAAGATTCCATCAATGGTGTCAAACTTATGAAGTGTCATACGAGTGGAGATGTCCTTGTTCAACCCGACTTTGAATCACACGATGTCATAACTCACTTGTTCTTCTTGGTGATCTAGTTTCAACATCAATTGTTGAAATTTGTTGTAGTAATCCATGACACTCTTGCTCCCTTGCCTCAAATTATACAATTTGGTAAGAAGATCAAGTCTATAAGTCTTAGGCAAGTATTTTTTCCGCATAAGGTTCTTCAACCAAAACCAATGAGGTGGTTATTCCCCAATTATGTCATTCCCAAACCATTTAACATACTCCCACCATGTATTAGCATACTCTTCGAAGTAAGCTATAGCATAGAAAAGTTTTCTTTTCTTCAGTGAGATCATTAAGTTGGAAGATCTTGTCATAAGATGACTCTCATGCAAGGTAGGCTTTAGGGTCACTCTCATCCTTGAAAATAGGAAGGCTCACTTTGATGGAATTGAGACCTAGATCTCAGTTTAGGTGGTCATATCCCACCTCTCGGCCTAAATTCCCATGTCTACCCCTCACCTCTTCTTTTCTCAAGTAAACATCACCATAAGATCCATAACCCCCCATGTTTTTTCTCCCTATCATATCTCTCTACACGGTTGGTTTGATTTGGATTAAGTAGATTCAGATTTGGTGAAAAGTAAGACCTTTGGTTAAGTAGAGTTTGGATTGGAATATGAGGCCTTTGTTTAAGTGGAGGGATCGGGTTTGGTTTTGGTATTTGGGTTCCAAATTTTTATTGTTGGACTTGATGAAGTGAAGGGTAGGTTGGTCTATCAAACTCTTGGCTTTAGGAAGAATTTGGTGGTTGTCTTGGTGGATTGATCATTTAGTGTAACATTTTAGGAGAGATAGTAGGGGAAGTGTTTTGATCATGTCCACTCGAGGACACATGATAGTGTTGAGGAGTAGAGGGATGACTCCTTTGGTTTTCCACTCGTTCCAACCTCCCTCTCATAGTAGATACATCCCCTTTCACCGAAGACACATCTATTTCTAACTTCCCAAGACTCACTTATATTCTTTCCAAAGTAGGGTTGAGGACCTTAATGGAAGCCATGAGTATATTGGTAAAATTTTTGCCCATGGTTTGGGAGGTCTTTACCTCCATTGCAATGTACCTAAGAAAACACCTATAAAACAATAAATGAGTTATTTGTAAAAGAAAGGTCCTCACACTCTCTCTTTAGTTATTTGCCTCTTGAGTTTCATCACTCAATCACACATGTGAGGCAAGCTTTATTGTATTATGTTCTTGAGAGGTGGACCAGTAATTTACAATGACTCAAAAGAATAAAGCACACAAAGGAACATAAATGTGAAGAATGGTTTCAAAACTAACTTACAATCTAGTACTTGCTTGTAAGTTAGATTTGGAATCAACAAACGAAACTAAAGGCACAAAATAAAACTAAAAGATCAAAATTTGAGCCAAAATTTGTCATGTGAACAGTAATTTGATGATGTATCACCTACTAATTGGCCACGGTCCCACAAGTTTTAATCACCATTCTTGAAATTTTTAGTCCTTATAATTTTGGAATGGAAGAAAATTGGTTTTGGGAGGGAAAGCACAAGTCTTGAACCCTTTTAAAATCCTAATCTCAATGACTTGTACGAAATATGTACTGAGTATGTAAAGTTGTAAATAATCATATGTGATATAGAGACGCAAGTGAATAAATCATAATAGAAGTGAGCCACACTTCATAAACACTTTTAAGATCATGTACATTATCATTAATCTGAATTGGGTTCTTGAATTCAAACACATTTGTGGAACGGTATAAATTCGTTCATTTCATTCTATACAATTATCATTCGCCATTACTCCGAACCTCCAACCACCTAACAATAATCAATATTGTACCATACTGTGACCATTAGGCTGCCCCCAGTACATATCAACTGTAATCATATCAAGTATCTGGATCGGCCCATGATAGGCTTAAGCCCCTGAGCTACCACCCATACGTATATCAAGTAACACACATAAGAGATCTTTCCAATAACTTAGTTCAAAAGCTTTTGAGATTATTACATTAGTGTTCATGTCAATATAGTACCTTTGGAACAATGATACATCAATAGGAATCAAGTAATAGACCTTCTATACAATAACGATGTAATAAAGACTCATTGGTACATCAACAATGTGTTTCAGAATCACCAATATCACAACAATGAAATAGGAGCCTTTTGGTATATCAATGAAACATTTTGACACTTTATAGAATGGAAACAACTTTGTTGGTAACGTAGAACAATACATGTTTTAGGACTACCTCGAAATCTTACTTGATGGAACATTGGTGTTTTCATGCCAAAGAACATTGTTAGAGTATGCTTTACATACCTCGTTGTAGATTCGTATACCAATTCAACACAACTTCCCGCCTTTACAAATCACTTATCTACAATGAAATATTTGGCATCTAGTATTAGCAACCCAACACCACAATTCTCTTCCGTAATTCCATACAACCAATATTTGCAAAACATTCCAAAAACCAACTTGAACAATAGGTTTATGTATATATATATATATATATATATATATATATATATATATATATATATATATATATATATATATATATATATATATATATATATATATATATATATATATATATATATATATATATATATATCATTTCAATACCACATCATCACACCAAATCCCTTCACAATTCAACATAATCCAACATCATTTACCATATATATATATATATATCATTTCAATACCACATCATCACACCAAATCCCTTCACAATTCAACATAATCCAACATCATTTACCAATCATCTTTCAACAACAATCAAATAACATACTTCTTATGCTCACATGCATATATATATATATATACATATCCATATAAATAACACCAACATAATTTACATCCTTACCATAAAATGGACCTTTTGATTTCGAAGTCCTGTTGGCCCAAATAAGGGGTGCTTCTGGAGGCCCTCGAGACGGTGAACACAACTATGGAATCAATTTGGATTTTCGACTGTTGAATCACAAGATAATTGGAGTTGAAGTTAGGCTAGGGTTTCTTATTTTCAATAATTTGATGATAATTGATGGATATGAGACCAATTATATGTATATAATGACCAATATTCGTCCATGAGGTGATGGAAAATGACCATATTGCATTTAAAAATTTAAGTAAATCCGAATCTAACCATGGTGGACTGTTTTGACAGGCTAAAGTAAATTGGCCATAACTATTTGCTTCGATATTGGATTTGGGTGAAATTAGTATCGTTGGATATATAATTCAAAGGGCTTTCATGTCATATAAAGTAGTCCACCCATTTCGTCCTGTACAAGGAGTTATGATCGTTTGAATTTGACCCTAAAAATCTATTTTGAGAGGCTGAAGTAAAACGAGCATAACTCCTTACTCAGATGTTGGATTTGGATAAAACTAATTGAATTGGAAAGAAGACTCAAAGATCTTTCTTTTTATAGGTCGCAGCTCTCCCAGTTCATTATATTGAGGGAGTTATGATCGACAAAGTCGACCCAAAAAACTGGCAGGCCTCAGTAGTTTGTGTGCAGGAAATTTTCCTGCACATTTACTGTTCACAATTATCCCGGCCGCCATTTTATAATTTCAAACGTGCTCGATTATATCCGAAACTTATCCGTTTTTGGAAATCTTTATATCATTGGAAAGCTTATTCAATAAACTTCGTATGGAACCATCGACGAACAAATTTTGGTATAAATAAAGTCGATTCCCATACACATATAATCAAACTATGCACTTGAAACCATCTCAAAATAATCAATACTCATACTTAAACTCATATATACCTAACATAGGATCAATACATATACTCCAAAACATATAACCATGGCTAATGCACGTAATTAAGTATGGGGTGTTACAGGTAAGCATATAAAAAACTTGGGAAGTAGATCTGTATATGTTTGATTGATCAATTAAATGGATATTTTGTCAAGGATTTTAGTTTCTTTTTAATAATTTGTCAGTTTTTTATGGCATATGGTTTTAATTTGTTTTTTTACTAGTAATGATCTAACGATTGTTATCTTTTTTTTAATAGCTATGACTTGAGACAAAATTGTGCAAGAAAGTCCTCAGGTAAGAGTAAGACTGCTAATCGTGCAAAAATGTCTTCTATTCCAACTCCAGTTATTAAACAGGCTAGCACAAGTTCATCCCTTACAGTACGCCATCAGGATAAAGAAGTACCACCCCATCCATTGCTGAGACATCTCTGGTTTCACCAAACCAAAGCAGCCTAACAGGCCAGAGTCTGAATACTCAGAGTAACCCAACAGTTGAGGGAACATCTTCTAAGAGAAATATATCTAGTGAAGGTGATTCCAATAGTACTCAAGGTTGGACCCTTATTTTTTTTACTTCTTCAGGGTTAGTACTTACTACTTATTGTTTTATTTATTAATAAGGAATAATTGGTACATGTTGCTTCTATTAGTCCACATCTTAGTATAGTAGTTACTTTGGATGGTAATGTCATATTAGTTGTGTCATTCTTGGTTATGTTTTACTATATGTTATGTCTGCTTACTCTTTTAACCATGTAAATACCAAGAATTAGCTAGGAGTTATTGAATTAGATGTTTTTATCTTATTGTTTGGTCTCTATTTATGATGATATTAATAGTGGATAACTAATATGTATATTGTTTGGTTATGTTATACTGTATGTTGTGTCTGCTTACCATTTGGTCTCTGTTTGTAGAGCTTTGCACGTACTCGTGTTTGTCATTGACAGTAAAGAGTGAACCTACTGAGATGAAAATTTCTCTTTGGTTCCCTGAAGGTATATTAGAGTGGTTGAACAGACTTCATTCTTAGATGACCTATGAAAGAATTTGGTATTAGATGTGTGTTTGTGTACTGGTCAACTTAGAGACTTAACGAACATAATGTGTTTGTTGTTTTTTCATTCTTAACCTATGAGAGAATCTGGTATAGATATGATTTTTGTTTAACCTTCATTCTTTAAACATTTTAAGGTAAAGTACTTGGGTTAAAAACTGGTTTGTAATATTTTATGCATTTGAACATTTTAACAAGTACTTCATATTTTAAAGTGAAGTACTTGTTATTTGGGAGTATACTGGTTACTGAAAACTGGGAATATTAAGAATATACTAGTTGCTAAAAACCAAGGGTAAATATATATCCTCTTTATCCATGCACCTATTTTTTAAATGTGTACAGGTTGGAACCTTCTGCAAAATATTCTAGTTCCATTACATAGTCTTTCAAAAGTGAAGTTGATCCCAATGGGATCAATTAGAAAGATGTCTCAAAATATGTCACAGATGGTTATTTTGGAGAATTCAAGGTATGTTTTTTTAGCATCCAATCTTTGCAGCAGTTGGGGGGTTATTTGAACTATCAATTTTCCTTTTTGAGTATGTTAAGTATAACCCCACCTTTTGGGATTATACTGGGTGCGTTGTTGTTGTAGTTATTGTTGTTGTATTTTTTTTAGTTTTTGAACACTTGATTGTTTTGTTTTATGACTTATGATCATGACTTGGTGGATAGATACTCGGTAATTGTGTTGACAGGACATAGTAAGAGATATGAGTGGAATTAGACGAGGTGTGCGCAAGCTAGCTTAGATGCCATGGTTACTAAAAAAAATATTTTTGTTAAGATCAGTTTCTTCTGGGGATTTAACAGTTACTTCCTTGTTTATGCTATTATCTATATGTTTCTTCTTTTTTAAAAAAAAAAAAAAGAATATGTGCATCTTCTAAATATCTATGACATTCTGAAGGATGAATAATTTTGTGTTGGCATTTATATGCATCAGATATAGTTATAAATTGCTAATTTATTGATGGTTTTCTTACTCTCTATCATAAAATCAGTGATAACGCTCAATCTACAGCTCTCGTGGGAGTGTAAAGCGGTCGTTAGCAAATATAGAACCCAACTTGGGTTGGGTGTCGATCCCACAGGGAATAGCTTGGCCAACAAGTAAGCAACGTTTACTAGACTTTTGGTGCAAGTCTCGTAAAAAGGGGGAGTATTGTTTTGCAAGTAATGTAAACAAAAGCTGAAAATAATAAAGTAAAGAATGTTACGTGAGTTGTAAACAATGAGAATTGAAGCGTTGGGGTTATGTCCACCTTCAGAGGTATACGTCTCTATTGGTTATGAGTGTGTAGAGTCTTGACATGCAATTGCTTATAGAGAATTGTAGTCGATGGTAAATCCAAGCGTCTCTCGACCTAAACAAGGACTATTTCACTTTAACTCTCTCGAGCTTAAAGTGTGTCTAGCGGTACAAATTCTCCAAGAGGTTAGTCCAGTTACGGCACTAGCTTTTTAATAGGAAAGGGTGTCCTACTACCTTGACATTATCTCTTTTCCAGACAAATAACCTTTCTCTCAAACAAGTTAAATGTTAGACTGGCGTTAGTCTATGCGTCTTCTTTTCTAGACAAGTAACCTTTCTCTCGAACAGGTTAGATGTTAGAATGGCGTGTTCTTGTGTTTGAACCGCAAAGGATGTAGATTTAAGATGAAGAGAATAATGATATAAGCAATATACGTGTCTTGAACTCACAAGCTCATAGCAATAGATAGTAACTCATTCGGCTTCCATAACCCCAACTAAGAGGTTTAGTTACCCATGAATGCGTAGGATATCACGTTTTGCATGGTGGATGGCGTGAATAGTAGGTGTTTGGCGTGTGGTTTTAGTGATTCCTTAGCAAGTAACGATTCTCTTGTTGTGGAATTTAAGAATAGAAGAATAGATTAGAAGTGTTTGTAGTGGAAGATGAGAAAGATGGAAGAAAATTAATAGTTTAAGAATGAATTTCTTGAATGAAGGGAGGAGTTGCCTCCACTAAGGGAGGACTTGATTAAAATCTCTAGCATGATAGGGTATTTATAATACTCCTATCCTACTCCTACTATGCTAATGAAATAAATAACCAAATCCTACTAAACTAAGGAAATACTTAACCCATTTGTACTAGGTTAATGTAACATTTTCCTAATCCAAATAAACTAATGAAATACATAACCCAATTGTACTAGGTTAATGTATCATTGTCAAAATCTAGCTTTGTGTCTGTAAGTCCCCAAAGTCTTCAGAAATGCTGTTTTAGTCCTGAACAGATTTTCCATGCAGTCCCCAAAGTATTCAGAAATGCTGTTTTAGCCCGGGACAGATTTTCCACGCAGCAGATTTGGTCCTTTAGGCGTCCAGCTCCTTTCTACTTCGTTTGTGAGCTTTCTTTTGTGTCAAGTAAGCCATAAAATGCTGTATTTTGCATCATTTATACCTGAAACTTTCCTAATCATGTTTGTTAGCTCATTTACAGGAAAAAGGACTAAAAGTGCATGAAATAGATAATTAGTTCTCAAAACTAGGCTAAAATATGGGCAAAATATATTGATATAGGCGCGTAAATTCGCCTATCATCAACACCCCACACTTAGAGCTTTGTTCGTCCTCGAACAACATATCATGTCCTTATAACATCAACTTAGGGTTTTTACAGCCACAACACAAAACATTCTTCAAGACAAGCACAACAACTATCAATAAAGAGTAGCTTTCCGATTATAAGTAGAAACAATTTAACCTCAAGCATAGACTCGTGATGGTGATCAACTCGCATGCAAACGTTAAGGTACATAGAATCATATACAACTATCTAAAACTCATCAACCATGTGTGTCTCACAATATAGTACCCATAATCACTCATAAGTATAGCATATTTTTCAAACATGGGTATCAAAATGTCCTTGCTCTCACTCTCACAAAGAATTCATATGTAGCAACTAATGACCATAGGCTTGCCCTTAATGTAGTACTCTACTAAATGTCAGAATGCTAAGCTTAGGATCAAGTAGGTCTTTTGATGGTTGTAATGTAGGCTAAGGGACGGGTAGGATCAGCTATTTTGGCCAGAAATAGTGACTAAGTTCCTAAGCACTTTAATACATCACATTGTATCATTGACACTTTTTTCTTTCAACCTTTCTTTATTTTATTCTTCCACCCTTGTTCTCATCTTTTGTTTTTCATTTTTAAGCACAACTTACTTTTCAGCTTTCTTTTCCTTTTTCTTTTCACAACATACCTCTTATGATAGCACTTTCTTCCTCATAACACATTCAAGCACCATTACAATTTAAAGCATCATACTCAACCAATTTCCTCTTATGTTGTCACATGACTTTTTCACTTTAAAGCACTTAGGAATTTGGATCAAATTATGGTCTTGAAAAAATGGATTAGGCTTACATACAAGGCTGTCAAAGAAATAGGCTAAAGGCTCAAAAGGGTTTAACTAGGATAATGTACATGGGTAGGAAAAACTGAAGGTAAACATGTATAGGTTGCCAAAAAAAATGCCTAAATCATCTCCTAAACTCACACTCCTTATTTTCGCTTTGCATACATACCAGGCAAGTTCTAGCATCAGCCACATACATAGAATATACTATTATCTCACACACACAAGGCACATGGTCGACTTGATTGGAAGTAATATAGACTCTTGACCCAACAAGTGAAGGAATTGAATCACACAATATCACATAATGAGTCACAACTAGAGCCTAAACGTCTCAATAGTCACAATTGTAGCACATACTCTTGTTATAATCTCATGCTGCCTATCAAAATAATTTCATGCGAAGCTAGAAAAATTTTACTCCTAAAAAAATAAAAAAAAAACGTCACACGAAAAAAATCACAAAAAAATAAAAATTTGGACTCAAAACAAAATAAACAAGAGCAAACATACAAACATAGCATGCAGATTCTGCCGACACCCCACACTTAGACTAGACACTGCCCTCAGTGGAAAATAAAGTCGAAGAACCTGATTAGTCGGACTCTTCCTCAATGTCGGGGGTCATACCCCCTTCGTCCGAATCATCGTAAGAGTCATCGTCAGAGTTCTCCTCAGCATCAGAATTAGGAAAGCGTCTATCATCATCAGTTGGCACGTCATCATCAAGAGGTTCCTCGAAATATACTCCCACTCCACATATCTCCCGGGCATGTCTGTTCATTGGGTAGTCGTGGTCCAGCTGTTGGAGCTCTTCAGCAGTTGGAATACGTCCACCACTCA
Source organism: Capsicum baccatum var. pendulum (assembly GCA_030864225.1). Taxonomy (NCBI): domain Eukaryota; kingdom Viridiplantae; phylum Streptophyta; class Magnoliopsida; order Solanales; family Solanaceae; genus Capsicum; species Capsicum baccatum. The sequence continues at coordinate 27,759,386 of CM061551.1, read as the reverse complement.
TCATAGTGAATCGTGTCATGCCATAGAGATGACGGAAGAAACTCTCGTCACGAGCGTGTCTCTCCGCAGTGGTAAGGTTGACTCCATGCGTTGTTTCAGCATCTTTGACCTTGGTGAGGTCAACCTTCTTTGGGGTATGTGGGAGTTTGTGGTCAGCTGGTTCCTCTTCTATATCCTCCTTCCGCAACATTGCTGTCAACAAATTGCCGAATGTGAAATGGGACCTGCTGTGGAGCCTGGCTTTTCTCATGGTAGATCGAATGATTGCCCCAAAGTTGATAGGGACATTCGTCATCAACGCATAAACCAAACACACTCTATCTCTCGATATCTTTGTGTATTGCGTCCCAGGAATAAGGCATGAGTTGACAATGCACATCCAGATTCTTGCTTCTCTATTTAGTGGAGCATAGGGGAACGTGTTGTGACGGCCTGTTTCCTTATGTCTGCCCCATCTTGCCATTGATCTGCTTCCACAAAGCGTGTGTCTTATTGCTCTGTAAGGAGGCCTGCTGTACAGCTCTTTGTATGGTGCAGTGTCGACCGAAGGTAGGCCTAGAAACGAGTTGATCCAATCCGCTGTAAGCTGTAACACTTGGCCCCGAATTTTGACTTCGTTGCCTGTTGTGTTTGGCGACCAGTTGGCATAAAACTCTCTTGTCAAGTCAAGATTGCATTCTCCCATGTCACGGAAGATGAAATCCAGCTTCAGAGCCATTATCTTAGCCAACATTTGCGGCTCCTTCTTTGCTAAGGTCTCCTTGTTGATTAAGTCGACGTGCACATATTTCTTTTCTTTGTTGCTGCTGTACCATGCCTTGGCGTCTTCCTCAAGAACCCATTTGATTCCGAACATTCTGCGTGGTAGGTGTGCTGAAGATGATTCTCCTTGGTCTTTTCGGCTTCTCTTTTTATCCTTTCGGGTTGTGGTAGCCTTCTCCTTGCCTTGCCTTGCTTTCGGTGCCATTGTACCTGAGACTAGAAATAATGTTAGTTGCAGCACAATCTCACTTTATACAATCTACATGCAAGGACTAGGATTGTATTCCGACAAGAAAATCAGCATTACATCACTTATGAGCAGCCACTTGGACGTCTTTCATGGTGCATATAGCGACACTACAACATAGGAGTTACTGCATGGAATTGCTATTCGTACAACAAACACTACCTCCTACGTCGATAGTCACTATAACCTTATCCCGATGGCCGGGATGGTTAATCATGCAAGCATCCAAACAACACTCTCAAGCAATATTCATAGCCACATATGTTCAGCAAGTATCATAACAATGCCATTGAAACAAAATTCAAGTCGGAAACAAGACAAGAATTCCATACGTATATATTCAATCACACGATTTTGCAACAATTATCCACACACATGAACATCACCACCAATTTCTTATGATTTAGCATTTTGTAATAAGCATAGAAACGTAGTACTTATGATAAATAGATGAAGAATAAGAGAGCACTTACTTGCTTGAAGAGTGTGGAGAAGTTTGTTGTGGATTGGAAGAACAAAGGAAGAAAAATTTGAGAGGATTTGGGATGATATGCGGCGCCTTTAGGGTTGATTCTAATGTGTTTGTGATAAAAAACCAAGTCCCCTTTATATAGGAGGAGTATGGGTCGGGTTATGACCCATTTACAATCGGATTTGGGGACAAAATCACCACATATGCGGCGCATATCCCTCGGCATATCACTTACATATGCGGCGCATTGTCCATGGCATAATGGGACATATGCGCCGCATATCCTATGGCATATCTAGACATATGCGGCGCATATCCTATAGCATTTGGTCTCAGTATCTCAAATGCCATAGCATAGGCGGCGCATAGTCAAAAGCACACCTAGGAATAGGCGGCGCATAGGGTATAGCACACTAGATTCCGAGTCCTTAGGCTATAGAATAGGTTGTGCATCGTTCGTGGCCTATTTTTACCAAGGCCTAGCCTTCCTCGAAGCCTATTATGACGTGAGAAAGGCTCAATTCATAGCCTTATGCATCACCATTCCTAACTTACCGACTTTACCATACAATGCGACCAAATCGTCAATTGAAATCAATCTCCTCGTTGCATCTTTCTTGCACCTATATTTGCTCAAACAAATGAAAACGATTAGTACGATGGGTTGCCTCCCACCAAGCGCCTTAGTTTTGGTCGTGGCACGACTCTTATTTTTGGATTTTCATTTATCAAAAAGAAAAAATACTAAAACGACAAAACGATAAAACGATAAAATGACAAAATGATAAAACAATAAAACGAAGGGTTGCCTCCCATCTAGCGCCTTATTTATTGTCGTGGCTCGACGTAGTAATCTCGAGTACTTAGACTTCGTCGAGATAAGTGATGGATCGTTTTCTAAAAGGATTTAGACGACAATGAGGCTTACCTGTGGGCATGCGATCTTCTTCAAGATGGTTCATACGTTTCCCCGGAGAGTCTCCAATTATATCATCAATAGTCCAACCCATAGCTCTCTTGTATCTCTTCAGAGCAGAGATAAGAGCTCCTACGTGCTGTTCCCTTAAATCATCTGCGCTCTCCGGAAGTATATTTCTAGTTTCCAAGAACACATACCTTAGATAATCGGGGAGCTCTTGCGATTCTTACACTGGTGGCTCATCAATGGGGGTCTTTGCTGTTGGTTGATTCTTGAGATCACATCCCGGTTGCTTAGGAGTATAAGACTCTATTTCTGTTAGATCACCCATAAGTTCTTCATAATCTTTATTATTCTCATGCTCAACATTCAGTGGCGCAGCAGATAATGGCTCAACAGTAGGTTGTTTCTCTATAGATAATGCTTTCGTATCCTCATAATGAACATCAGCTATGGATGACTCATTCAAATCGCTGGGCTGCTTCATTGTTTTGCGTATATCAAACCGTACCACTTCGTCATTAATTCGAAACAAAAGCTCATTATCTTTCATGTCAATAAGCACACTTCCAGTTGCAAGGAAGGGACGTCCCAAGATGATGGGAACTTCAGAATCCTCCTTGCAATCCAGAATAACGAAGTCGACAGGAAATATGAATGAAGAAACCTTCACCAACACATCATTCAAGATACCCACAGGTCGTTTTACCGACCTATCAGCCATCACCAGCCTCATATTGGTTGGTGTAGGGTCTCCCAACCCCAACTTTCTGTAGATAGATAGTGGCATCAAATTGATTCTAGCTCCCAAATCGCACAATGCCTTAGCAAAATCCAACGATCCAATTGTGCAAGGAATAGTGAAAGCTCCAGGATCTGCCTTCTTTTGAACTAGCGACCTTGTAGCGATTGCACTACAATGATGAACATTATCCGCCAAGTCATAACTTGCTGCCCGCTTCTTTGTCAAGAGATCCTTCATAAATTTTGCATACCCAGGCATTTGTTCAAGTGCCTCCACCAATGGAACATTAATGGTGAGCTGCTTTAACATATTCATGAATTTGCTGAACTTTGTGTCATCCGCCACCTTCTTCAATCTTTGGGGAAAAGGTGGTGGTGGGTATGGAAGTGTTCTCTCCACGGTTTTCTTCTCCTCTTGCTTCCGTTTTTCCACTTTTTCAGGCTGCACAGTGCTGGATGTGGCGTCCTTAACGTCAAGAGTAGTAGCTGGGGCATCTTCTCCTTTTGCGTTGTCATCTATGTCCGCAACTTCGTCAATCACTTTCTTGCCTTTTGCTGAAGTTTCCAGCGCCTTACCACTTCTGGTAGTGATGGCCATGCATGACCCATCATTCCTTGGGTTTTGCACAGTATCACTAGGTAAGGTGCCGGCTTTTCTTTGGTTGAGTGCTGCTGAAAGTTGACTGAATTGCTGCTCTAGTTGTCTTATAGAAGTGGAATGAGAATCAACTAATTGCTTCATGGAGGCTAAATCGTCGATTACCTCCTTAACTCCCGCGCTCGTTGCTTCTACTCCTTTCAATAACTTAGCCATCATGTCTTCCATAGAATTAGATGTGGTGGTATCACGTCTACCAGGGGGAACGTACAAACCACTGTTTTCATTATTTTTCTTCCAACTACCTTGGTCTTTACCTCCAGATTTGTCATAATAGTTCCGACCTTGGTTTCCTTGGGCATTCCCACGGAAACCCCCCTGATTGTTCAAGTAGTTGGCCTCCTCTTCCGAATCAGATTCGTCTCTTCCTTTTGACGCAATAGCTTTCACTTTTTCAGTCTTCCCCAATAGATGCTTTGTAAGAAGATCCATTTGGGTTTTCATGTGCGCCATATCTTGATCACGTTCTTCTTTTCTTCTTCTTTGGTCTGCAGACATGCCAATAGATAAAGTGGGGCTTGCTACCTCAGAATCCCTGGTATGCCAAGCTCTACTTTGTTTCGTCATACGATCTAGCATGTTGCTTGCTTGACCAAAGGTGAGGTCCATAAAAGAACCTCCAGCTGCGTTGTCCACCACTAGTTTAGTTACTGAATTCAGGGCTCTATACAAGATCTCCATCAAGTGGACATTGGTCATGTAATGGTTTGGGCATCTCGCTAGCTTTGTCTTGAACCTCTCCCATGTTTCGTGAAGAGCTTCAGAGGGAAGCTGACGAAAGTTGCTGATTTCATCTCTCAATTGAGCCCTCTTGGATGGCGGAAAGAATCTTTCTAGGAAAGCGTCTCTCAATTGCCTCCAATTTGTAATAGAATCAGGAGTCAGCCCATTCAACCATAATGTTGCCTCCCCATACAGAGACAATGGAAATAGACGTAATCGAATAGCATTCTGACCAACACCAGGATTGTCAAAAGACTTGCATGTAGAAATAAAGTTGATGAGATGCATATTCGGATCATCGCCTGCTAGTCCACCAAATAATCCCTTGAGTTGCAATAACTGAATCATGGTGCTAGTGATGTTGAACTTGGCTCCGGGCGCTAATGGTGGTGGAATTATAGCTCCAGTGGCTCCGGCACCATCAAGATCATCATCATCATCGTCGAAAGCTGGTTGCAAAGGTTGGCGATCATATCTATACCAAGCTTGTCGACCTCTTCGATTGGCAGGTGTTGCAATTTCAGCGCCATGCCTTGGGTTCATCAACTCGTCATCTCCTAAATCTTCATCGTCAGGATTTGTTGCTCGTCCAGGATTATCAATGTTTTGTTGTTGGACTTGAGCAGCGGCAAGAGCAGCTAATCTTGCTTGCTCGTGTTGAGCAGCCATCCTGTCGATTTCAGCTTGTGCTTCCATTCTTCTAATTCGTTACGATTCCGGATTGATTGGTAATAACGGTTGACCAGAACTTCTAGTATGGGGCATGCACTAAAAGAAAAACCTGCAATAAACAAAAACAAAAACTAAACGTAAAAGTACGAGAATCTTTGACCAAAGGGTCTAGTAATTATCACGAACTTGATTGACACTCGTATTCCCCGGCAACGGCGCCAATTTTTGGTAACGCTCAATCTACAGCTCTCGTGGGAGTGTAAAGCGGTCGTTAGCAAATATAGAACCCAACTTGGGTTGGGTGTCGATCCCACAGGGAATAGCTTGGCCAACAAGTAAGCAACGTTTACTAGACTTTTGGTGCAAGTCTCGTAAAAAGGGGGAGTATTGTTTTGCAAGTAATGTAAACAAAAGCTGAAAATAATAAAGTAAAGAATGTTACGTGAGTTGTAAACAATGAGAATTGAAGCGTTGGGGTTATGTCCACCTTCAGAGGTATACGTCTCTATTGGTTATGAGTGTGTAGAGTCTTGACATGCAATTGCTTATAGAGAATTGTAGTCGATGGTAAATCCAAGCGTCTCTCGACCTAAACAAGGACTATTTCACTTTAACTCTCTCGAGCTTAAAGTGTGTCTAGCGGTACAAATTCTCCAAGAGGTTAGTCCAGTTACGGCACTAGCTTTTTAATAGGAAAGGGTGTCCTACTACCTTGACATTATCTCTTTTCCAGACAAATAACCTTTCTCTCAAACAAGTTAAATGTTAGACTGGCGTTAGTCTATGCGTCTTCTTTTCTAGACAAGTAACCTTTCTCTCGAACAGGTTAGATGTTAGAATGGCGTGTTCTTGTGTTTGAACCGCAAAGGATGTAGATTTAAGATGAAGAGAATAATGATATAAGCAATATACGTGTCTTGAACTCACAAGCTCATAGCAATAGATAGTAACTCATTCGGCTTCCATAACCCCAACTAAGAGGTTTAGTTACCCATGAATGCGTAGGATATCACGTTTTGCATGGTGGATGGCGTGAATAGTAGGTGTTTGGCGTGTGGTTTTAGTGATTCCTTAGCAAGTAACGATTCTCTTGTTGTGGAATTTAAGAATAGAAGAATAGATTAGAAGTGTTTGTAGTGGAAGATGAGAAAGATGGAAGAAAATTAATAGTTTAAGAATGAATTTCTTGAATGAAGGGAGGAGTTGCCTCCACTAAGGGAGGACTTGATTAAAATCTCTAGCATGATAGGGTATTTATAATACTCCTATCCTACTCCTACTATGCTAATGAAATAAATAACCAAATCCTACTAAACTAAGGAAATACTTAACCCATTTGTACTAGGTTAATGTAACATTTTCCTAATCCAAATAAACTAATGAAATACATAACCCAATTGTACTAGGTTAATGTATCATTGTCAAAATCTAGCTTTGTGTCTGTAAGTCCCCAAAGTCTTCAGAAATGCTGTTTTAGTCCTGAACAGATTTTCCATGCAGTCCCCAAAGTATTCAGAAATGCTGTTTTAGCCCGGGACAGATTTTCCACGCAGCAGATTTGGTCCTTTAGGCGTCCAGCTCCTTTCTACTTCGTTTGTGAGCTTTCTTTTGTGTCAAGTAAGCCATAAAATGCTGTATTTTGCATCATTTATACCTGAAACTTTCCTAATCATGTTTGTTAGCTCATTTACAGGAAAAAGGACTAAAAGTGCATGAAATAGATAATTAGTTCTCAAAACTAGGCTAAAATATGGGCAAAATATATTGATATAGGCGCGTAAATTCGCCTATCATCAATCAGTACCATAGTTATTGCAGCAGGAAGTCAATGAACTTCCATAGATATCTTGTGTTAGTTTTAATGGCTTATTATATGATGAGGTACAAGTAGTTTTAGATGACATACTTTTTTAAAAAAAAGTAGTGTTAGCTGATAATGAACTGTTCGAAACCCACAAGTCAATTATTCTTAAAATTTTTGGAAGTTGATCTTCTAGAAATGATGTAAAATGAATATGAGTTTCTCCATGGAACAGATATTTTAGTCTTAGCTGTTCTTGAAATTTTGGAGACCGTTATAGTATGTTTCGACGCTTTTTTTTGCCATACACTATATTGATTCGTTCAATGTGTTTGATGTCCCTTTTACAAAGTGAATAATTATATTTTCTCAAAATGTATTTCAGAAGAATTTCTTTTGGGATGCTTCCGTTAGTGAAACCATGGTGAAGCAACAATGATTGAAGAAGTCTACATTATGCTACAACAATTTTATTTCTAATATAAAGAAACATAGAGCTACAATTCAACCAGAATTTGTAAATGACCATGTGTCGGAAAGGTGGATGGAACTTTGGGAAAGTGATGAATATATTAAAAAGTCAGAAATAAATTCAAAGAACTATTGTGGTGGTCGTGAAGTAGCTATTGGGACACACACAAGTGGCTCTATCACAGTTGGAGAGCACCAAAAGAAACTTGTAAGTATAAATTCAGTCTGCTTGTTTTAAATTTCATGGTAGGCACACATACATCTCAACTTGGGTAAATAGTAATAAAGAATATATGGGGCATGTATTTCTGCTTTTGGCTTCTAGGTACCGCGTTCTCATGAACATATTTATGCTTACGCCTTTACCTTGGGCATGTATTGACCTTGTATTGAGGCCCTTTTAAAATGTTTCAATGTCATTTATATTTGTACATGTTATTACATATATATCAGAAGGACTAATTGAGTCTTTGTAGATGATCAAAATTTCCACACTAGACTACCTCAAAATTTCTACTTTTCACCCTCTAGCATTTTGTTGGAAGAGGGAATGTGCACCAGCAAACAATTATTGCTTTGACAAGACATACATGGCACCAATAGTTGACTGTTTATTTAGTTGTACGTGGACAACCCATGGAACAAGTTTTTTTCTAATTATTTCTTGCTATCCATTTTTATGCTGCAATTAATTTGCTATTCCTAACTCTGACATTGTCTGGTGTTGATTTCATTTAGTTGTATAAGCAAAACTACAACTTGATATTAACAAGTTCTTATTTGATTGATTTCTTAGTGATCATCATGGTTATCCAATACAGGGGACGGCTTAGGACTGGCATTTTAATATTTTGATTGTTATTTGTATGTATACGTAATTACAATAGGTCGAGATCCAACTCCAAGTGAATTACATTTACATATCCATACACATAATCATGATGGTAAATCTTTTTTTGTTAAGTGTTCCCGACTTCTCCATGTAAGTCCATAATTTACATCATTAGATATACTCTTCTCTTATTTTTCTTTTATATTGACATCTTTTGAAAGCTATCATTATAAATGAAAATGAAATAAGAAATAGGAAGTTGAGTCTATTTTAATATCTCCACTTGTTAATTATAGGAAAAAGTATGAAAAAATTGTTCGGTAAAAAGACAGTTTGAAGCTGAAATTGATCAATTGAAAAAATATTATAAAGTTTTGGGAGGTGTAAAGAACAAAAAATTATTTGGTCTCGGACCTAAAGCTAAAAATTACTTTGGGAAAAATCTTTGTGCCTGTTAATGCCTCAACATCATTAATACCACCTTCGGTTTCCTTAGCGACAATAAATTTGGAGGAGTTTGTGAAACAATTAATTTTGGCACTTACTACTCACTTTCTTCTGGTTGTTATTGAGTGTGTTGGTGTTATTAGGGTACAAGAAGGGGTCGTGCTTGATCCTCCTCGTACGAATGATGTTGAGGTTGATTCGTAGCTTTATAGAATCTGTAGCTCTTCATTGTTGCATAAATTTTTGATAGACTATTTTGTGTGAAAGTACAAAACAGTTATTGTAATAACCAATACTAATTTTGATGGATGTGGGTTTGACATTAGTTTTTTTTTTTATAAAATACTTGAACTTATGGATGTTTGGACACAATTATGTGATGCATTTTTCTATCTATATATTTTGAACATTCTACTATAAGTAATTATTTATATGAATGTTGATTATTTTAATCATTCAATAAATTACGCGTTTCAATTATTTTCTAACAAAATTATTAACGATAAAATATTAGTGACTAACTTTTATCGTTGCTTCTGAAAAACTTTAGCGATGGATTGTGAAATATAAATTTGGTCGATAAAGACGACTGCTCAGTCGATCAAACTATGCTGCAATGGATCAGCGACAAAATATTCTGTCATAAATTTTGCCATGGTGAAAATGAATTTTGGAAATAGAAATGGAATATTTCATTGGTAACATCAACAATCCATAAGTTCATCGCGAAGCAATTTGCAATGGAATTCATTTTTCCATGTCTAAGAGGCTAGAACGAGCAATATAGTGACAGACACAAATCTGTTGCTATTTTTATTTAGCGGCAGATTTATATAGAATAACGACCAAATATGACTGTTTCTAAATATTTTTTTTGTAGTGTAGAGATGATATAATAAAATTACGGTTGAAGCAGCTGAAGCAGACATGTCATAAGTTTCTATTTTAGTTTTTAGTAAGTATTATTAATTTTTAATATATAAAGGACTTATAATAATTAATTAGGGGTGATATGGTAATTCGACAGGAAGCAAACACGATGGCGAAGAGGTGTTTACTTTGTCACACCTACAATATTATATATATATATATATATAGAAGATTCAATTAGCAGTCACCTCGAGCAGGTAGCTCACAGTTGTCATGCTTGCTTCCAGCTGTCTGCTTGCTCCATGACTATATTATCACTAATTAATTATTATATGTCATTTACGTACTACAAAATTAATAATTTTCAATAAAAAAAAAAGTAAAAGAGATTTTTATGATGTATATATATATTACTACTATATAGAAGAATCAATTAGCAGGCACCTCGAGCAGGTAGCACGCGATTGTCATGCCTGCTTCCAGTTGTCTGCTTGCTTCATGATTTTTACTATATTATTGCTAATTAATTATTATATGTCATTTACGTACTACAAAATTAATAATATTTAATAAAAAAAGTAAAATAAACTTTTATGACATGTTGGCTTCAACTGTTTCAACCATAGTTTTATCTTGTGATCTAAGGTGGATTTATACGCCTTAGTGTTGTATCCTAGCTTATTTAGCCTTATTTGGCGGACTTCTTGTGTGTTTTATAGTGAATGATGATTTAATTGAGCATCAAAGTGTTTAATTACTTGATTATAATGTTTAAGGTGTATTTCAAACAAGTTTGTACTTAATTTCATCATTTAGAGTTCATATGAGAAAACTAGTGTTACTAGCTTGAGCTAGGTTTTGTTCTAGTTTATCGCGATGGATTCTAATGTGTATAATGAGTTACTAATTGTATGATTGAGTAATTATGTGTGGAAAAACTTGTTTAGAGTGTTTAAAATACAATTGAATCAAGACAAGAGTCAAAACTAAGTGAAAGATCAAAAAGGGGCAAAACTAGTATTCTTAGTTTAAGTTTCTAGTTCGGCATCTTGAATGTTGTGTTGTTTTGAGCTCTAATACGTTGTGTTTAATGTTAAAGGATACTTTTTTAGTTGATTATGATAATATATGAAGGATATAAAAACTTCAAATCAAGTGGAAACAACATAAAAAGGCTTGGAATTGATCAACAAAAGCACAAGGCATAACTGATGTGGATTGGACACCTTGGATGTCAATGGCGCGTCATGGACCAAAGAAAAATTCCAATAGGCGTGTTACATACACCAGGAAATTCCTAAGGTACCCAAAAAAGTGGGTCTCCGTGAGAAGGGCATTTGGAGGAGCTAGACTTGCAAAATTACCCCGCGACATGGCCTGGTGCAAAAACGCGATAGTTTTGTCCTCCTATAAATAGGACATTTGTACTTAATGTTAGACACCTTGGACAGATTTGAAAATTTGAGGGAGGCTATAAAACACTTCAATTAGGGGTTTTATTCTTTTACTTTAGCTTTTTAATAGATTATATCATGTATTCAAGAATCTTGATCACGGTTATGTGGCTAAACGCCTCCTTTCCAGGGTTAAGGCCATGAACATGTTTACTTTTTCTTTGAATTGATCTGGTTTTGATTACTTATCATATTTTGTTGTTTGTTTATCCTTGTTTTAACTATTTTAAGGAGTATCTAACCTTTAGGATACATTCATTGTCGACTTTGTGAGCCCAGGAGGGGGATTAAGAAGATAGAACGTGTGGATAGATAGAACAAGGTTCTTAATATTTTATAAAATAAGGAATTTGAATAGGCATCTAGAATAGGGATATACCTAGTTGTGTTGCTTGATTCACATGTAGGTTAATAGTTTCTTGCATCTAATTGGATTATTACATCCCCGTTCAATGATGTAGTTATAATATCCAAGTTAGGTAGATGATTAGAGGTCAGAGGACCATGATCATGCGATAAACCCAACGAATCAATAACTATGATAAGTAGTCTAACTAATGAAGTTCAATGGCATAGTATGATTGTTCATAATCCTTTAACCCTAGGTCTCTATCCATTGATTGTCCAAAGTCATTACTTTTCCACATTAGTTACTTTACTTTTAGTTTACAAACTTTCAAGACTCTTTTGGTTATGATTAAACTAGTTAATCTCAATTGTTAAACTAGAATTGGATAGTTGTGTAACACAAGTCTCTGAGAGATTGATATTTGGCTTTATTTAAGGTCACTGTATTACTTGGTAAGACTACGTACACTTGTGTGTGCACTTGGGCGCAACATCCGCTTGCTCCATGATTTTACTATGTTAATCCTAATTAATTATTATATGTCTTTTACGTATTAAAAAATTAGTAATATTTATTAATAAAGGTAAAATAGACTTTTATGACATGTCTGTTTCAGTTGTTTCATCCATCATTTTACTATATCACCCCTAATTAATTATTATTGTCACACTCCTTTTTTCGCCTGATAGATCGAATGTCGAAGGGTTTTTCCAATTAAAGTGATGGTTTTGAATAGGGATTAATTTATTTATAGAGTCGCCACATGAAATTGAGTTATGGTGTTCCAAGTCTCCTTATTGAATCCCTAATCAAAATAAAATGAATCTTTAATGGTCTACGAAAATAGAAGACCGGGTAAGGAATTTTGTTGACCAAGAAAAATGTATGAGGCACCCCTCGAGTCCCATGACTCTAGCACGGTCTCTTTTATTGATTTATTTTGATTTAAACTATTTTAATAAATTATGTTAAGGCGGTAAATTCGCTCATTTTTATTATACTAAAACTTATCTATAACTTTTATATTAAACTAGTGAAATTAAGTTTAAGACGATTTTTGCCAAAGTACAATATTGCATCTTCAAATTATTTTTAAGCGTCTCCAAAAAGATGTGTACACCGCATTCTTAATCGAGATAAAATTTAGTTATCTTATATTTGTCTAATGTTTGAAAGCTTTTCCTACTCGAAGTGTTACCTAACCTTAACAGTAAACTTGAGCAAAATTCATTTAAAGCGATAAATTAATTTAGCAAACAATTATCAAGCTTTGTTAATGACAATGACATAAAAATAAACTAAACTAAAATAAAATAAATAATAAAAAATATAAATACACAAAAATTAACTATATTATATTAATTTTATTATGATTCCCAAAATTTATTCACTTTAAATTAATACAAGCCCGAATCACTAATTACAAGACAACCCAACCACGAAAATCCCCAAAATCTAATTTGAACATAAAACCACAAAGAAAAAAGCAACTCAAATCCATGATACACAAATCCAAGCAACATACAAACACCAACACGGTTCGGATCAATTTTGAAAAAATGGAGCTGGTGAAACTGTCCGCCAGAAAAATTTGAATATGGGAACCCTAATTTCAAAATTAGATAAATTTTGGGTAGAATCAATTGGGTATTTCTACAAATTAGGATTGCTGGTGTGATTTCCCATCAAATTGCATTGGCAATTTTGGATTTGACGACCTGTCGCGGCAGTGGCGCCGTCACTGGAAGTCGCCACAGGTGGCGCTGCGTTAAAATTAAAATAGGTGGTGTTTTGCTCACTAGAATTTAGGGGGGTTTGGTGGGTTGTGTTGTCATTAGAGGGGCGCATTTTCCTAGGCTATTCATTTCTGGTTTGCCGCAGAGATGCGGTGGCATAGAGTAGTAGTTGAAGTGGTTGTTAGCCACCGGTGGTAGGTGATTCGGCTGGATTTTACTGGTACTCACTTGTTTGCCAGCTGGAAGGCGGAGCTGATGGTGGATGAGTGGTACGGAGGGGGAAAAGGGAGAGAGGGAAACGACGGCGGCAATACTCATCGGGGAATATGGAAGCGTGATAATTGGGGTGTCGTAGTACAACAGATTTCGCCAGTGATGTAGTTTTTGGTGAGAATTCACCAAGAAAAAATAAATTTATTTGCTTAGTTTCACTCTCCCTTTTTACTGTGCACTATCTCCGTCTCCAGTCTCACCCATCTCTGTATTGTGTGTAGATGTATGTGTTGTGAATAATTTTTATGTGTGTTTTTCTTTACAAGAATGGAATTTGTGTATGTTTACATGTTGAATACATGAAAAATGGAGTGTATGATGTGTGAATTTTCCAATGAGTGCATCATGTAGTGAGTGTTTTCCTATGTGTATGTAAATTGCTTCCGGTGAGGTGTGTGAGTGTACAGTATATGAGTGAATGGTGTGTCTATTTTTTTTATCTTTGTTGTTCTTTTTGTCCCAAAAAAGTTTTAACTTGATGATATTTATGTACTGTATTTCAATTCACAACTCATTTACTGAACAAATATACATATGTACTCGATAAATTAATAGTATAACATGTGGTAACAAAAAGTTCACACAATCAAACATATACACTAAACAATGTCTTGAAACTATTCAAACATTTTTACTCATTCTTTTCCATAGGAAAATTACAACATAAATAGAATAGGATGAAAATAGAACCTGCATTCCAACTTAATTAAATACGGAAGCAAGACAACTTTACCAAAAACTCGAACAAAAATCCAAATTCGACTTGATACTCTTTTTCCTCTTTTTCTCTATGTCTGTTTTTTAGTGTTATCTTATTCTTTTTTTTAGTCAGTCTCTCTGACTTTCTCTATGTCTTTTTCTGTCTTTGGTTATCTGATGTAGTATATTCTGGGGAGATTGGGGAAGTTACCTCTTAAAAAGGGGATGCAGGGGGAGCAGTTGATGGAAATTGGGATATGCAAATGGGGTGTGGAAGTTGGGGTGGATAAGGTTTCTTTTTTTTTTAAATTTAAAATATATAAAATAAATAATAATAATAATAATAATATAATAATAATAAAAGAATATTTACTAATTAAATTTTATATTTAATAAAATACAATAAAAGTTTATAAATAATCTAAAACAAATATAATTAAGATAATACTAAAAATAGTAGCCTATTTATTAAAATTAAAAAGGGGAATATATTTTTATATTTTTCATATTATATTAAAACAAAAATAAAAATAAAAATAAAATAAAAATATCCCAAAATCTAACTTTAATTTTTTTATCTACTTTCAACTAAAACTTATAAAAAAAAGAGCTAAAATAGATATTGAACAAAAATATAAATATTTAATGTCGAAAAATAGGTTAAAACTCGGGGAGGATAAAAAATCACGTCTCTACATTTTGTTCCTCTTTGTTTGAACTCTCAAAGAGTTTTTATACAAAAAAATAGACACAGATATGATTTTTGACCCTCCGATTATTCGAAAAGTGAGGATAAAATACAATAAAATAAAATAAAAGATATGACCGAGTCCTAATTTTTGACTGCCTACGTGTCCCGAGTTATAGCGGAATTGGGTCACGTGTAGTTCAAAAAGGCAAATTGGTGATACAATGCGCTAGAGGTTGAGTCAGGTTTCGTTGCATATCTGGTTCACGGCTTCTGCTTTAGATCCAGATGAAAAACAAAATTAAAGTGAAGATACAAGTGAAAAATTCTATCTATGCACAGCCTTTCTAGAATCTTGACTTGAGTCTTCATGAATTCGGTGAGACAACCGCTATTTTGAGTTGAATCTTAAAAAATGAAATGTTCCTCTTTTTCGATTTTTTGGTATTGGAGAGGAACTTGAAAAGTGATTTGTTATTCAGAATATCTTCTGACTTGAACTTGAAAATCGTCACCCTATTCTTCAAGCGGGCTTCTGAACTTGTAACTAATAATCTCCACTTTATTCTCCAAACGGGCTTTTGACTCGCTATTTATTCACCCTGTCTTTTAGGAGGGATCCTGGCTTGCAACTTCTTCACCCTGTTCTCCAGGCGGGCTCCTGACTTGTTATTCATGAATTTCCAAACATGTTCCTGAACTTAAAATAAAAGGTGAACTAGAAAGAAAAATTTCCATTATCCAGGAGAGTCCTGAGCTGAAAAATAAAATTTTCATTATCCAGGAAGGACCTGAGATGAAAAATAAAATCCCATTATCCAGAAGAGTCCTGAACATAAAGTAAAGACCCATTATCCAGAAGGGTCCTGAGCAAAAAATAAAATCCCAGTATCTAGGACCCATGTCCTGGTTTTAGACTGCCCACGTATCCTGAGTTATAATGAAATTAGATCACGCGTAGTTCAAAAACGCAAAATAGTAAGATAATGCGCTATAGGTCAAGTCAGGCTCCGTTGAATCTCTGGTTCACGGCTTTAGCTTTTACATCCAGATGAAAAAAAAATTGTAATGAAGATACAAATGAAAAATCCTATCTATGCACAGCTTTTCAAAAATCTTGACTTGAATCTTCATGACTTCAGTGAGACAGTTATTATTTTGAGTTAAATCTTGAAAAATTAAATATTTCTCCATTTTGATTTCTTGGTATTGGAGAGGAACTTGAAAAGTGGCTTTTTATTCAGAATTTCTTCTGACTTGAAGTTGAAAATTTTCACCATATTCTTCAAGCGGGCTCCTGAACTTGTAACTGATAATCTCCACTCTATTCTCCAGGCGGGCTTTTGACTCGCTATTTATTCGCCCTGTTTTTTAGGCGGTCTCCTGACTTGCAACTTCTTCACCCTGTTCTCTAGGTGGGCTTCTGACTTGTTATTTCTTCAGTCTGTTCTTCAGGTGGGCTCCTGATTTGTTATTCCTGAATTTCCAAACATGTTCCTGAACTTAAAATAAAAGGTGAACTAGAAAGGAAAAGTCTCATTATCCAGAAGGGTCCTGAGCTGAAAAATGAAATTTTTATTATCCAGGAAGGTCTTGAGCTGAAAAATAAAATTCCATTATACAGAAGATTCATGAGCATAAAGTAAAGTCCAATTATCCAGAAGGGTCTTGAGCAGAAAATAAAATCCCAGTATCCAGGAGGGTCCTGAGCATGAACTAAATTCCCATTACTAGAAGGGTCCTGAGCAGAAAATAAAATCCCATTATCCAGGAGGGTCCTGAGCAGAAATTAAAGTCTCATTATCTAGGAGGGTCCTGAGCAGAAAATAAAGTCCTCTTATTTAGAAGGGTCCTGAGAAGAAATTAATGTCCCATTTTCTAATAGGGTCCTGCACCAAAAATAAAGCCCCATTATCTCGGAGAGTCCTGAACAGAATTTAAAGTCCTATTAACTAGTAGGGTCCTGAGCAAAAAATAAAGTCCCATTATTCAGGAGGGTCCTGAGCAGCAATTAAACTCTCACTATCCAGGAGGGTCCTGAGCAGAAAATAAAGTCCCACTATCCAGGAGGGTCCTGAGCAAAAATAAAAGTTCCAATATCCAGGATGGTCCTGAGCAGAAAATAAAGTCCCATTATCCCAGAGGGTACTGGGCAGAAATTAAAGTCCCATTATCTAGGAGGGTCCTGAGCAGAAATTAAAGTCCCATTATCCAGGAAGGTCCTGAGTAGAAAATAAAGTCATTTTATCTAGAAGGGTCTCGAGCAGAAAATAAATTCTCCATACAACACACATACAATTTTGCCCTAGTTTGTAAAGGAAAAATTTGTGAATGTTGCCGAAATCTAAAGTTTTTGAAAATAAAGTGAAAGAATGAATCAAAGCATGGAATAGGTTTGGTAAGCACATCTCGCAAAAAATAAAATTAACCATGACCGAAATTCAGCATCGTGTATTATAACCTCTCTTTTTGTGTTGACAGGAGTGTGGAATTGCATCCTTCATTTGAAAACTTTAATTTGAATACAACATTCCATCTCCGATTCAAACAAAGATAAAATGTAAGTTTAAAAATGTTGTGGTTGGTTTGTGGCATTTGGCTGTTGAGGTGAATGCTCTTGCACTTGCCATACTCAACTCCTGTTTAAATCTTTGATGAGTATTCGTTGACTTGTCGTACTTATGACCCCGAATTCTTACTACTGAAACTCTTTTCTCAAATCATATTTCTCTTGCATGATGCCTCTGAGTTTAATTTCTAATACACCTTTATCTTTTCATGAGTTCAAAAACTATCAGGTCACAAGCATTCCTGAGTACCTTACTTTATTTTGAAATATGTTATATTTGTGTGTCATCCCTTTGTCTTGCTTTGTACAATTGAAGGAGTTGGTAGTAAGTTCTGAAGTCCTTTCTTACTTGACTTTACGTGAATTGACTAAAAAATACTCTAAAGATGACAATGATTTTTCATTTGACGACAAAGATACAAAAATAAAAAATAAAACGAAAAGGAAAAGACAATAGGCAACTCTTTTTCAAAAGGACAAAAAGAAAAACTTATCTGGATGTGGCCACCAATTTCAGAGATTATAACATGCATTTTGAATTAAACAACCTGATCTACCTACACTAATCATTACAAATTTTACCCACTTATTGAGTTTGAAATAGAGCCATTCTTGAACACGCTTCCTCTATATCACAATCCTCCTTCGTCTGGTAGCACCTCAATGGGTTTTCACCAATGAGCCTATCTTATTTTTATTTCTTTCTCAACTCACTGTCGCCTTATGGTGCCCTTTGATGGTTTCATTAATAACTCTCTCACTTTTTTTTTGAAGGAAAACGATGCCCAAAGTATGAAACATCATGCACCCATAACATTTTAGCCTTGATATTCTCAAAGATCGGTCTGAAGGTATTTCTTTGATTGTAACTTGACTTTTGGAAAGATTTAGAAAGAAAGGGCGGCATGAGGCTAAAAAATATATATGAATTGAGTGATGCATACAACTTTTGGAATTCACTTTTAAGGAAAATAATTTTTTGCCCCAGTTTTATTTCATACTGGGTAACTTGAATTTTTACATGGTTGGACCGAACCATGGAGTAGGGCTACCTACATATCTTATCATTGCAAGAATCAGGTCAAACGTTTTTCAGGCATCTTATTTTTTGCTTGATTTTTGTTACTCCTTTTTCTTTCTTTCTTTCTTTCCTTTTCCTCTGACTTTTCTCTTTTTAAGATTTTTCTAACTTTATTTCTCTTTCTTTCCACTGTTCTTTCCTTTTTTTTTTCTAACTTTATTTCTCTTTCTTGCCACTGTTCTTTCCTTTTTTTTTTTTTACTTTTTTGTCAAAATCTATTTTGATTCCAAAAAAGGAGTACGAAAGAAAATAAAATTAAAGTTCAAAAAGGATAACAAAGGATGACACAATAGTTGGATAGCAGAATGAAATGTCTTTGTCATATCAATCCTTAAAACCGCAATTCCATAACAAGAAATCTAAGAGTAAAACATGAGTTCATACACATTTTTTTCAACATTATCTTTCACTAAGCATATGCACGTGTCACTTCTTTCATGCTTATGAAAAATACAGTCCTACTCGTGTTGTACTTTTCTCACAATAGATGACTCATGCCTTTTTTTGAGCTAGCTTCCTTTTGCTTCTCCTGACAGTGGAAACTATATATCCTCTGATTGATCTCATTCAAAATACTTGAGATGGACCTTCTTATTGAAGATCAAGTCATTTTTATTCGCAGAATGATTGCCTTAATATATTCAAGTGGGGTTGTAACTAGGTCCCCAAACACCTTAACACTTTACTTATTTTCTTATATGTTGGTTTTTTTCAATTTAACCTCTTAGATCGATGTTTCATAATTAAATTAGGTTTAAAGATCAGCCTGTGAATTTAGCATGCATATTATATCATTACAGTCATAATAAAAAGAACTGTATAATGAAAAGGAAGACAGATAAATAATATTTATTAAAAAAATAAAAATAAAATTAAAATGGACACACATTTTGTTGACAGAAAGATAGAAGGGTTTGAATAGAGACGATAAGAAAACAAGATAAGATAAATCCCGAACTACAACCCTGAAATAATTCGGATAAATGAAAAAAAAACTACCAACACTTTCTATTCGTGGAGAGTGGAGTGACTTTTGAATTACCGGACTTGATAATTTATCCACTGATTTGCACGCCGGAATTAATGGAGTCTCCATAATCATTGTCACATCATCTATTTTTTTATTCTTGGCCCTAACCATTCTGAATTTATCACTGACAAACTCTCTCCAAAGTAAGTCGTCGGTAGTTTCTCTTTCCCCCTGCTCCTCTTAGTTGATTACAAAACCTTTTCAAATGAGCCAAAGGATCATCATGGCCCTCATACATGTCTAACTTTGGTGTTTTGGACTCTAGAAGCAAGTGAACATTGGGAAACATGTACAAATCTTTGTAAATACTCTTTTCTTCTCCCACTACTTACATGTTTCTCATATTTTGCTCCAAACTTCTCACTTTCCTGGCCATTTCTTCTTATTCCTCATTTTTAGTAGTCTATACCACCTCATCTCAGATCCTATATCATTTTTATGGGTCATTTTGCTTGTTCTTTGGACCTGGTGTCGTATGGGTGAGCTGTCAAATTAGCCACAAACCAACCACCATTACATTATTTTGATTTTGGCAATAACAAATGTGTCAAGGATTGAAATTTTCAAAATTTTTCTTAAAAATATCACTGAACCCAGTATGGATTACCTACATATCTCATCAAAGTGAGAATCAGGTGTGTGTTGTTCTTTAAACTGGAGATATGAAGAATTGCGCTTTTCTTTATTTGACAAATGAGAAAGAATTTTTTAAAAAAAATTATTAATAATGAGTAAAAAAATATTTTTTTTTTCGAAAAAAAATTAATTTCTTTTTATATAAGGATAAAAAATCTCCTTTTTTTGTTGAGAAGGAAAGACAACCCTTTTTTTTTAAAAGATCACTACACCCATGACGGGCTGTCTATGTATCTCACTAAGATGAGAATTAGGTGTGCGTAATTCGTGAAGACCTTAAATACTATATGTATTTTTTACTTTTATTGAGAAATAATTCATTAAATTTGAGGATAAAAAAAACTCTCTTACGTTTCATCCAGTTGCCTAAAGTCGGTCAACAATCAAGTGGCCTTCTAAATAAATGTCAAAGAACATGTAGGATGCACATATTGGTCATTATAAAGAGAGACACTTGTCCTAGACAAACCCGGTCCCTATGTCGAGTCCCGCTAAGTCAAATGCACATGAAGAAATAAAGCAGAACCTAATAGGGATAACCAAATTCTAAGTTTTAGTTCTACTAAGTTTAGCCTAATAGGGATAGGTATCTAGACTGGCTTACCCGAGCGGACAATCTAATTGGAAAGGGACAACTTGTTCGATAGCCCTGCTATTCCGACTTCGTTGTAGATCCAAACTCCGTTTAACACGTGTGACTAATAATCCTTCACCATGCGCCTTGACACTCGGCTATCTAAAAAAGAAGTAAGGATGCATATTTTGCATTCCTTCTATCCTATTTTCAGAGACTCAAAGGGAGTGCTCAAGAAAAGATAATTTATAAATACATTTCAACAATATCAAAGCGATAAATGAGCAACAATTAGCACATTAGGCCAACACAATATCAAAATAACTAAATCAAGTAAAGTTAATATCAAAAGATCAAATTCTGGTTATCCCCAGCAGAGTCGCCAGAAATAGAAGAATTTTTTCAATTAATGTGACGATTTTGAATAGGGATTAATTTATTTACAGAGTCGCCACTTGGAATTGAGTTATGGTGTTTCAAGTCACTTTATTGAATCCCTAATAAAAAGGAAATGACTCTTTATTGGTCTGCAAAAATAGAAGACCGGATAAGCAATTTTGTCAACCGAGGGAAAGGTATGAAACACCCCTCGAGTCTCATGATTCTAGCACGATCACTTTAGTTGATTTATCTTGACGTAAACAATTTTAATAAATTATATTAAAGCATAAATTCGCTCATTTTTATTATATTAAAACTTCTCTATAACTCTTGTATTAAACAAGTGGAAATTAATTTTAAGACAATTTTTGCCGAAGTGCAGTATTGCATCTTCAAATTATTTTGAAGTGTCTCCAAAAAGATGCGCACACAATATTCTTAATAGAGACAAAATTTAGTTATCTTATATTTGCTTAATGTTTGAAAGTCTTGCCTACTCAAAATGTTACCTAACCTTAACAATAAACTTGAGAAAAATTCATTTAAAGCGATAAAATAATTTAGCAACCAATTATCAAGCTTTGTTAATGACAATAAAATAAAAATAAAAATAAAATAAATAATAATAATAGTAATAAAATAATTCAAATAGGCAAAAATTAATATAATTTTATTATGATCGCCAATACTTTAAATTGATACAAACTTAAATAACTGATTATAAAACAACCCAACCACGAAAATCCCCGGAACCTGATTTGAACATAAACCTATGAAGAAAACAAGCAACTCGAATCCATGATACACAAATCCAAGCGAGATACAACACCAACACAGTTCGGATCAATTTTGGAAAATGGAGCTGGTGACACTGTCCGCCAAAAAAATTTGAATTTGGAAACCCTAATTTCAAAATTGAACTAATTCTGGGTAGAACTAATTGGGCATTTTTACAAATTAGTATTGCTGGTGTGATTTCCCATCAAACTGCATTGGCAATTTTGGATTTGACGATCTGCGCGGCGGCGCCGTCGTCGCCAGATATCGCCATAGGTGGCGCTTCATTTAAATTGAAATTGGTGGTGTTTTGCTCACTAAAATTTGTGGGGGGGAGGGGTTGGTGGGCCGTGTTCACCTTGGAGAGGCGCATCTTCTAGGGCTATTCATTTCTAGTTTGCCGCAGGGATGCGGCAGTGTAGGATGGTAGCTCGAGTGGTTGTTGGCAGCCGGTGGTGGGTGAATCGGCTGGATTTCACCGATACCTACTGGTTTGCCGTCAGGAAGGAGGCGCTGATGGTGGATCTCTCGCGGGGAGGGGGAAAGGGAGAAAGGGGAACGGCGACAACGGTACCCGCCAGGGAAGATGGAGACGGAACGATTGGGGCATCATATTCCGGTAGCTTTTGCTGGTGATGTAGTTTCCATCAAGAGTTCACCCAACAAAATCAATCTATTTGCTTAGTTTCACTCTCCCCTTTAACTATGCACTATCTCTGTCTCTAGATTCGCCTATCTCTATATTATGTATGGATGTATGTGCTGTGAATAGTGTTCTGTGTGTTTTCTTTAGGCTAAATCTGATAACTCTCAAACTTGTCTATAAAATTTACTTAAATCACATGTACTTGTTAAATCCCTAAACCCCCACTTTAATTCTAATTGGGCATTTTTGACCCAATCAGCTAAAAGCTCGAAGTGTATCGCACATATATGCTAATGTGGCAAAAAGGGCTAATTGAAAGTTGCCACTTAGCATTGTGGATTCGATAATTATTAAAAATTAATTATATAATTATTTAAAAAATAAAAATAAAAAATTGATTAATAAAAAGAAATCATAAAATTTTAAAAAAAAAACAAATTATTAAAAAGTAATTCTAAAAAAATTTAAAAATATAAAAATAAAAAAAATGAGTATTAACAAAAATTATAAAATTTAAAAAAAATAAAAGATTTCATTGAAGATCCAAATTATTAAAAAATAATTATAAAATTATTTTAAAAATAAAAATAAAAAAATAATTATTAAAAAGAAATTATAAAATTTTAAAAAAATAAAAATAAAGAATTATAAGTTATAATTTCAATTAAATAATGACACATAGGTCCAAAAATTATTTTAACTATATTTTAAAATTATATATATATAAAAAAAAAAAACCTTAACTTACCCTTCTCACCATCCCACCCCCATCGTCTTCCTTAACTTACCCTTCCCACCATCCCACCCCCCACCCCATTGTCTTCCTCACTCCACCCCAATAAAAACTGGTTTCCCACCCCTTCCCCCCTCCCCCCTCCCCCGCCCCCCACTTCCATTCTTTTCTCTAGCGAGAAAATGAACTCCTCTCTCCCTCTTCCATTCTCTTCTTTAGCAAGAAGATGAGCTTTTTACAAAAAAAAAAAAATTGGTCCGAATTAGAGAAGGGAAATTGGAAATAAATGAATTAAAGAAGAAAAATTGATTTGGGTTTTGACTGAATTGTAGTGGGATCAAGAAAACGGAGAGGAAGAAGATAAGAAGAAGACGATGACTTTATGGAGTGGAAGAAGATAAGAAGACGAGGATGACTTTATGGAATAATCAAAGAGAACATAAAAGAAGAACAGGATGATGATTCATATGCTAATAAAAATAGATCAGTGAGATCATCAATCAATCCTGATTCTGATTCAGACTGGTGAGTAAGTAATTAGTCATATTGGTTTCTCTTCAGTCAAACGAGTATATGAACATTTTCCTTTTGCTGAATCTTTCACATTTTGGGATACCTCTCTCTATTATCTAATACAAAGTCTCTTCATTATTGAGATGATAATTGGTAAAGATTGAATGTTGTGACAGAAATAGTTTTCTATGTTATAATAGTAGTTTAAAAAGAAGACTTTATGGAACCAAGAAACGTATAGGACTCAACATTAATTAAATGAAGGATTCTTATTTCATTACAGAGTAAATGTAATTGTGGTCAATCTTGGCATGCCAAATTATTGCATCACACCTGAAATTGAAGTTCCATTATATCATATCACAAAACAGCAGTGCACTTTTAGCTGTCATAGAGGGGTTGTGAAGAAGACAATGAAGGAGGAGGGGGTAAAGAAGACGACGGGGGTGGGATGGGTATGAAGAAGATAACCAAGGGAGGGGGGGCTTTCTTTTTAAAAAAATAAAATTAACAAGTTATAATAATTAAAATTAATAAAATAATTTAAATATAAGTTTTTAATTAAACAAATATTATTCATTCTATTATTAATAAAAATTTGGCCCTCAGTGTCACTTGGCACATTTTCATTAGTTAATTATTCAAAAAAAAATGTGTCTCACGCGCCCCTAGTTAGTGGACAACACGTGGAGTGCCACGTACGTAAAAAAAGTCTGATTGGATCAAATTCGAGGAGTTTAAGGGTCTGATAGGTACATGCCTTAGTTGAGAGGTCTAAGTGACTTTTCGTAACAAGTTTGAGGGGCTATCGATGGGTCTGGACTTTTCTTTACAAGAATGGAAATTGTGTATATGTACATGCTATGAATACATGAAAAATGGTGTATGTGTATGTCACGCCTCAAATTCTATTGGGGCAGACTGGCACCCGTAACCGAGGAGGCCCGGGAAAATCATCTCATAACCTTATACTTCCCATGCATACCTCTATGACAACCCAAAATTTGAACAACATCATGTCGCATATAAAAGGAAATAATTACCTGTATAAGCTCGAGCACACATATATATGTATATATAATACTTGGTCGTTGGAGCCATCACATTTATGAACAAACACCACCTTGACTATACATTAGGTCTACAAAGCCTCTAGACAATACACAGAGTTTAACTAAGGTCGGGACACACCCCGCCATATAACTAACTTCCATACAATACCAAAAGGGACTGGATATGACTCAGAAAGCCCCGAAGCAAACTGGAGCTCACCAAAAGCAGCTGGATATCCTAGCTCCTACTTGTGCGGTGTATGAGCTGAGGTATCTGTGCCTGCAGCATGAAATGCAGGCCCCCCGTGGGGGACGTCAGTACGAAATATGTACTGAGTATGTAAAGCTGTAGATAATCACATATGATATAGGAGCTCAATAGAAATCAGAAACAAGTGAATAAATCGTAATAGGAGTGGACCACACTTACTAGAACTTGTGACAACCTGTACATTGTATTTATTCAATCACTTTACCTTCGTTCTTATCATCTTTGTAATAATTACTGTACTGTACTGTGACCACTAGGCTGCCTCCAGTATATATCAATTGGGATCGACCCATGATAGGTTTATGCCCCTAGGATACCACCCATAAACATATAAATAGGGATCTACCCATGATAGGCGTATGCCCCTGGGATACCACCCGATAAGAGAGAACTTCCATCACTTAGTTCAATTAATCTTTGAGATTGTTATTTCGGTCACCACCGCATCTTTGATACTTTGAAACAATGATACATCAATAAGAGACATATAAATAGACCATCAATGCAATAACAATGAAGTAAGAGCTCACTGGCACATCAATGAAGTGTTTTGGAGTCATCAATGCCATAACAACGAAGTAGGAACTTATCGGTAGATCAATGAAACGTTTTGGAGTCATTAATACCACATGGATCGTGTTTGAGTAACCGAATACCTTCTGACATTCATTAGTGCAATAAACATGTAAGATTTGGAAGACAAGTAAGTATTGGAATGTCTTGATATCTTGTAGGGTGGAAACAAGTTCATTGGTAACGTAGGACATCATACAAAACCATTATGGATCACATGTTATTGAATAACTTTGAAAACTTTCTTAATAGAACAATTGTTCACTTTCATGCCAAAGATATGGTATAGAGTATGCTTTACATACCTGACTGTCAACCTTCAATACTAGTCCCAAATGGACTTCCCATATTTTTGGATTACTTATCCACAATGAACATATATAGCAATCTAGTATTTGCAACCAAACGTCACAATTCAATTATTTGAATTCACCAAAACTAGTGGTTGAGTAGTAAGCCTTAATTAAACCATAAAGGGTTCCACTTTAACCTTCTTATACTCCAATTACATTCACATGCCATGCATATTCATACAACATCCTCCATTATCAAGTTTGGATTCATTTATCCTTCCAACCAATCCATTAAACCAAATTGAGCCATAGACATAAATAATCATCAATTCAATAGTATATCACCATATTCACGTTCCATAACTCAATTACCATATCCACCTTCCATAACCCAATTACCATATCCACCATCCACAATTTAATACAACTAAACCATGCAAAATAGTCCATAACCCTATTTACATCACCTTTCAATAACAACCAATACATACAATCCTCTATCACACATATACATATGGAAAAGAACAAGGAAAACAATATCATACCTCAGAATTCACCTCTTGACTATGCAATCCTGTTTTCATAAATAATAGGTGTTGTTCGAAGCTCTCGAGATGACAAACGCAGTTATCAGATTACTTTAGAATTTCTACGGTTGAATCAAAAGTAATTTAAAGGTCAAATTTGGCTAGGGTTTGTTCTTTCTCAATGATTGATGATGAAAATGAGTTTTTGAACTCATATAAATGTATATATACACATATTCCTGTCCATAATATAATAGGAAATGACCAAAATGCCTTTAAAATTTAAATAATGCCAAATCTGTCCTTTGGTGGACTATTTTGATAAGCTAAAGTAAATTGATTATAACTTTTTTATCCTATATCGGATTTGGTTGAAATTGGTATCGTTGGAAAGATAATTCAAAGGGCTTTCGTTTCATATAAATTAGGCCACCCAGTTCGTCCTGTGCAAGGAGTTATGGCTGTTTGAAGTTGACCCTAAAAATCTGTTTTGAGAGGTTGAAGTAAAACGAGTATAAATCCTTACTCAGACGTTGGATTTGGATGAAACCAATTTCATTGGAAAGAAGACTCAAAGATATTTCTTTTCATATTTCGCAGCTCTCCTGGTTCATTATATTGAGGGAGTTATAATCGTTCGAAGTTGACCCAAAAAATTGGCTGGCCTCAGTAGTTTGTGTGCAGGAAATTTTCCTACACATTTACTATTCCCAAATATCCCGGCCACCATTTTATAGTTTCAAACGTGCTCGATTATATCCGAAACCTATCCGTTTTCGAAAATCTTTATATCAATGGAAAGCTTATTCAATAACTTTCGCATGGAACCATCGACGGACAAATTTTGGTATAAATAAAAAAATTAATTCCATATAAATAAGACCAATACATGTACTTGAATACGCCAATACACGTATTTGAATACGGGGTGTTACATCCTTCCCCCTTTAGGACATTCGTCCTCGAATGTTAGCGTAGTTATTCAACCAAAACAAGTTCAAGTCCATCATTAACATTCACATCATCACATAAATACTATGCATACTTGTTAATGTTCTAACTCCGTTTCTTGAACTGCCTCTTCATCTTTGAACAAATGAGGGTACTTAGATTTCATTGCTTCCTCAGCTTCCCATGTAATCTCTTCCCTTTGACAATTTCTCCAACGTACTTTCACCGATGCTATCTCTTTATTGCTCATCTTCTTAACTTGGCGATCTAGAATAGCAATAGGCACTTTCTCATAGGTAAGATCTTCCACAATTTGCACATCCTCGGTAGAAGTGATATGTGATGGATCTCCGATGCACTTTTGAAGCATTGACACATGAAATACTAGATGTACTGATGAGAGCTCTTGGGGTAGCTCTAATTCATATGCAACTTGTCCAAACCTTCAAGTGATCTTATACGGGCCTATATAGCGTGGACTCAACTTCTCTTTCTTGCCAAATCTCACTACCCCTTTTATTGGTGATACCATAAAAAATACCCAATCACCTATAGAAAACTCTAACCCTCTCCTTCTACTATCCGCATATGACTTGTGTCGACTTTGGGTGGTTTTCATTCGTTGCTGAATTACTTTAACCTTCTCTATGGCTTGATAAACAAGATTCGATCCGAACAAAAGAGTTTCACCCACTTCGAACCATCCTATTGGTGATCTATACTTCCTTCCATATAAAGCTTCATATGGTACCATTTTGATACTTGAATGATGGCTATTATTGTAGGTAAACTCAATAAGAGGTAAATGATCATCTCAATTGCCCTTAAAATCTATTACACAAGCTCGTAGCATATTTTCAAGTGTTTGGATGGTACGTTCTGCTTGTCCATCTATTTGAGGGTGAAAAGTTGTAAACTTCATTTGTGTTCCCAAACACCTTTGAAAAGACTTCCAAACATTTGCGGTAAATTGGGTTCCCCGATCTGATATAATAGAGATTGGCACTCTATGTAATCGGAATATCTCTTTAATGTACAGCTTTGCATACTCTTCAACTATGTAAGTGATCCTAACTGGTAAAAAATGTGCAGATTTGGTAAGCCTATCAACAATCACCCATATACAATCAAACTTCTGGGATATACGAGGTAAACCAATAACGAAATCCATGTTGATCATGTCCCACTTCCAGCTTGGAAGATCAATGCATTGCATATAACCTTTGGGTTTTTGGTGCTCAACTTTAACTCTTTGACAATTTGGACATTCAGCTACAAATTCTGCAATGCTCTTCTTCATGTCATTCCACCAATACATATCTTTCAAATCTTGATACATTTTGGTTGATCCTGGATGAATGGGATATCTTGAACAATGTGCCTCTGTCATAATCTTCTTTCTTAGCCCGTCTACATCCGGCACACACAATCAGTTTTGGCACTATAGTACTCCTTCTCGCGTAAGCTCAAATGCCTTGGTCGCACCACTCTGAACGTTCTCCTTAAGCTGTAATAAAATAGGATCTGCATATTTCTTCTCTTTCACTTCAGCTACTAATAAGATTCTGCAGCATTATGTACAATAAGCTCTTTATTCGGAGTTTCAAGAAGGCGAACTCCCAAACTAGCTAACTGGTGAAGATCTTTAATCATCCCTTGCCTTTCTATAGGCACCATATCAGCCTTACGACTTAACGCATTAGCTACCACATTTGCTTTCCCTGGATGGTACAAGATATCAACATCATAGTCCTTTATTAGTTCAAAAGCCATCTCCACTGCCTTAAATTTAGATCCTTCTGATTAAAAATATATTGCAATCTCTTATGGTCAGTATATATATCAACATGAACCCTATATAAGTAGTGGCGCCATATCTTTAAAGCAAAAATAACTGCTGCCAGCTCAAGATTGTGTGGAGGATAATTTTTCTCATGTGGTCGCAATTGTCTAGAAGCATATGTTATTACCTTACCATGCTGCATCAATACACATCCTAAACCAATGCTGAAAGCATCACAATACACTGTATACCCTTCGGTGCCTTCTAGAAGTACCAACATGGGAGTAGAAATTAACTTGTTCTTTAAATCTTGAAAACTCTTCTCACAGGCATCATTCCATTGGAATTTGGATGCTTTATGGGTTAGCTTGGTTAAGGGTGTTGAAATAGAAGAAAAGCCTTTAACAAACCTTCTATAATAACCGGCCAACCCGAGAAAACTAAGAATCTCCGCAGGCGTTGTGGTCCTTGGCCAGTTCTTTACAGCTTCTATCTTTTAAGCATCAACCTTTATCCCTTCACTAGATATAATATGACCCAAAAATGCCACCGACTTTAACCAAAACTCATATTTAGAGAACTTTGCATAAAGCTTACAATCACGAAGAGTCTGCAATGCCTATCGTAAGTGATTGGCATGGTCCTCTTCTGATCAAGAATAAACTAGAATAACATCTATAAAAACTATCACAAATACATCCAGGAATGGATTAAAAACCCTATTAATCAAATCCATAAAAGTTGCGGGTGCATTTGTTAGCTCAAATGACATAACTAGAAACTCATAATGACCATACCGTGTTCGAAAAGCTATCTTGGGTATATCCTTCTCTTTGACCCTCACTTGGTGGTAACCTGACCTCAAATCAATCTTAGAAAAGCACTTGGTGCCCTGTAACTAATTAAATAAATCATCAATTCTTGGGAGAGGATATTTATTCTTAATAGTCACCTTATTCAATTACCGATAATCAATACACATCCTCAGCGAGCCATCCTTTTTGCGTACAAATAACACTGGTGCTTCCCAGGGGGACATACTAGGCCTTATGAATCCCTTCTCTAGCAAATCTTTCAATTGCTCTTTCAATTCTCATAATTCTGTTGGGGCCATTCTATACGAAGGATGGAGATTGGTTGGGTGCCTGGTATTACATCAATACCAAACTCTAATTCTCGTTTAGGAGGCAAACCTGGAAGATCTTAAGGAAATACATCAGAAAATTCATTTACCACCGAAACAGCGTGAAGAGTTGGTGGCTCCACTTCTGTATCCCTTACTCTAACTAAATGATATATGTATCCCTTGTAAATCATTATTCTTGCCTTAAAATAAGAAATAAATCTACCTCATGGCTCGTTAATTTCACCTTTCCATTCAAGGACTGATTCATTTGGAAAATGGAAATATACCTTTTTCGTGCAGCAATCAATTGTGGCATAACAAGACGCCAACCAGTCCATACCCATTGTAACATCAAAATCTATCATTTCTAACTCCACAAGATCAACCATCGTATCACGACCACAAATAGTTACTATGCAGTTTCGGTAAACCCTTCTAGCTATAATAGATTCCCCAATCGGTGTGGACACTTCAAATGGATTAACTAACAGTTCGGGTATTCTTTCGAACTTTCCAGCAACCAATGGAGTAACATAAGATAATGTAGAACCGGGATCAATTAAGGCTTAAAAATCAAATGAAAAGATAGACAACGTACCCGTAACCACATCTGGGGAAGCCTCTAAATTTTGTCGATCCGCTAGAGCATACGTACGATTTTGAGCCCCGCTGGAACTCGTAGCTCCTCTATCACCTCTAACATGACCCATTGGTTGTGCACCCCTTCCTAAATAAGGCATCGATAATGATGATGCAATAAATGACCTCGTAGGTCGTGTCATACCCCCTATGCCCCTTCAAGGGCATTCTCTCATCATATGCCCCGACATACCGCACCAAAAGCAAACACTGGTCCCCAGCCGATATGCGCCTAAATGATACCTTCCACATTTATTGCATGGCTCTCGAGGAGGTCTTGATTGGCTCATATTCCCTTGCCCTTGGTACCCCACTGTCCACGAACTTATACTCTCACTTTTGTGCCCAAATTGATTTCCTCTGGACCCTTAGAACTATGGTGAGACACTAGCTGCAGAATAAGAAGATAATGGCCTAGGTGGTCTAGTAGAAAACTGTGGTCTGAACCCTCCTTGGGATGCCATGAACTTCTCTGTAGATCTGGCCCTCTTAGAATATCCTTTTTCTAATTCCTGTGTTCTTCTTCTCTGCCTATGATCTTCCATTTTTTGTGCAAAAGCTTGGATCCTCGCAATGTCCATATCTTTGTTCAAAGCAGCAATAGTACAAAATCTAACCAAATATGGATCTAGCCTATCCACATATCGATGAACTCTGTCATCCATGGTATCTATAACATTAGGAGCATATCTCGACAAGGAATTAAATCAGATACTGTACTCCCTCACGCTCATATTTCCCTAACGAAGATTTAAAAACGGATCTGCACGGGCCTCACAAATCTCGAATGGAAGATAATGATCAAGAAATGCCTCTTTGAACTCTTTCCAAGTAGATGGGGGTGCATCAATACCCCTAGATCGTTTCCAGTCCTCGTACCAATATATAGCCTCCCCTTTAAATCTATATGCCGCTAACTCCACTATCTCTCTACCCGTTGCATGCATAACATCTAAGGCCCTTTGAATTTGATTAATAAAGTCCTGTAGGTCCTCGTTAAGATCTGATCCAATAAAAATAAGAGGATCCATCTTAAGAAAATCTTGTGTTTGAAGGCTAGCCACCCTATCTGTACCACAAGGACCCGTGGTAGGAATGGCTTGCCCATGAGCTTGCCCAGCAACTATACGAGTCAAAAGTTGCACTGCATTTCTAAGATCTTGATCAACAACATTAATAGGTGGCTCTGGGGATATAGTTCTCCTCCCCCTTATTTCTTATGAAGTGGAAAAAGTTTTTGATGCATGCTCAGCTGGAGCCTCACTTTGATTAGCTGGTATAGTGGGTGACTTACTAGTCCCCTCTCCGGCACCACATCTACTTGCTTACCGGTATTCTTGCTTCTGGTAACCGGCATAATTACTATAATAAGAGAACCAAATAGATTCAGTGGTCAACTATGACTTCATATACAATATAGGCTCTATCGCACGATCTAAGAAATAAAGAAAAGAAACAATTCCTAAATGTCCATATCCTCCTATTTATAGATGCGGTGCACGACACACCGATAAACAAGACTCTATATAGACACGGCTTTGTAGACTCACTAGGATGAACTTCTCTGATACCAGTTTTGTCACGCCTCAAATCCTATTGGGGCGGACTAGCACTCGTAATCGAGGAGGCCTGAGAGAACTAGTTCATCACCTTATACTTCCCATGCATACCTCTATGACAACCCAAAATTCGAACAGCATCATGTCGCATATAAAAGGAAATAATCACTTGTGTAAGCTCGAGCACACATATCTATGTATATACAATACTTGGCTGTTGGAGCCATCACGTCTATTAACAAAACACCACCTTGACTGTATATTAGGTCTACAAAGCCTCTAGACAATACACAGAGTTTAACTAAGGTCGGGACACACCCCGCCATATAACTAACTTCTATACAATACCAAAAGTGATTGTATATGACACGGAAAGCCTCGAAGCAAACTAGAGCTCACCAAAAGCAGCTGGATATCCTGGCTGCTACTTATGCGGTGTGTGAGCTGAGGTACCTGTGCCTACAGCATGACATGCAGGTCCGCCGTGGGGGACGTCAGTACGAAATATGTACTGAGTATGTAAAATTATAGATAATCACATATCATATAGGAGCTCAATAGAAATTAGAAACAAGTGAATAAATCGTAATAGGAGTGGACCACACTTACTAGAACTTGTGACAACCTGTACATTGTATTTATTCAATCACTTTACCTTCGTTCTTATCATCGTTGTAATCAATATTGTACTGTACTGTGACCATTAGACTACCTCCAGTACATATCAACTGGGATCGGCCCATGATAGGCTTATGCCCCTGGGATACCACCCATAAACACATAAATAAGGATCAACCCATGATACGCTTACGCCCCTGGGATACCACCCGATAAGAGAGAACTTCCATTTCTTAGTTCAATTAATCTTTGAGATTGTTATTTCGGTCGCCACCACATCTTTGATACTTTGAAACAATGATACATCAATAAAAGACATATAAAGAGACCATCAATGCAATAATAATGAAGTAAGAACACATTGGCACATCAATGAAGTGTTTTGGAGTCATCAATGCCATAACAATAAAGTAGGAATTTATCGGTATATCAATGAAATATTTTGGAGTCATTAATAGCACATGGATCTTATTTGAGTAATCGGATACCTTCTGACATTCATTAGTGCAATAAACATGTATGATTTGGAAGACAAGTAAGTATTGGAATGTCTTGATATCTTGTAGGGTGGAAACAAGTTCATTGGTAACGTAGGACATCATACAAAACCATTGTGGATCACATGTTATTGAATAACTTTGGAAACTTTCTTAATAGAACAATTGTTCACTTTCATGCCAAAGATATGGTATAGAGTATACTTTACATACCTGACTGTCAACCTTCAATACTAGTCCCAAATGGACTTCCCGTATTTTCGGATTACTTATCTACAATGAACATATATAGCAATCTAGTATTAGCAACCAAACGTCATAATTCAATTATTCGAATTCACCAAACTAGTGGTTGAGTAGTAAGCCTTAATTACACCATAAAGCATGTCACTTTAACCTTCTTATACTCCAATTACATTCACATTCCATGCACATTCATACAACATCCTCCAATATCAATTTTGGATTGATTTATCCTTCCAACCAATCCATTAAACCAAATTGAGCCATAGACATAAATAATCATCAATTCAATAGTATATCACCATATCCACGTTCCATAACTCAATTACCATATCCATCTTCCATAACCCAATTACCATATCTACCTTCCACAATTCAATACAACCAAACCATGCAAAATAGTCCATAACCCTATTTCCATCACCTTCCAATAACAACCAATACATATAATCCTCTATCACACATATACATATGGAAATGAACAAAGGCAAACAATATTCATACCTTAGAATTCACCTCTTGATTATGCAATCCTGTTTGCACAAATAATAGGTGTCGTTCGAAGCTCTTGAGATGAAAAACGTAGTTATCGGATTACTTTGGAATTTCTATGGTTAAATCAAAAGTAATTTAAAGGTCAAATTTGGCTAGGGTTTGTTATTTCTCAATGATTGATGATGAAAATGAGTTTTTGAACTCATATACATGTATATATACACATATTCCCATCAATAATATAATAAAAAATGACCAAAATGCCTTTAAAATTTAAATACTATCAAATTTGTCCTTTAGTGGACAATTTTGATATGCTAAAGTAGATCGACTATAACTCTTTGATCTGATATCGGATTTGGGTGAAATTAGTATCGTTGGAAGGATAATTCAAAGGGATTTTATTTCATATAAAGTAGGCCATCCAGTTCATCCTGTACAAAGAGTTATGGTCGTTTGACGTTAACCCTAAAAATCTGTTTTGATAGGCTGAAGTAAAACACGTATAACTCCTTCCTCAGACGTTGGATTTGGATGAAACCAATTGTATTGGAAAAAAGACTCAAAGATATTTCTTTTCATAGGTCGCAGATCTCCTAGTTTATTATATTAAGGGATTTATGATCATTCGAAGTTAACCCAAAAATTCAGCTGGCCTCAGTAGTTTGTGTGCAGGAAATTTTCCTGCACATTTACTATTCCCAATTATCTCGGCCATCGTTTTATAGTTTTGAACGTGCTCGATTATATCCAAAACCAAACCGTTTTTGGAAATCTTTATATCGTTGGAAAGCTTTTTCAATAACCTTCGTATGAAACCATCGATGGGCAAATTCCGGTATAAATAAAATAAAATAAAAAAATTAATTCCATATAAATAAGACCAATACACGTACTTGAATATGCCAATACACGTACTTGAATATGGGGTGTTACATCCTTCCCACCTTTAGGACATTCGTCCTCGAATGTTAGCGTAGTTATTCAACAAAAACAAGTTCAAGTCCATCATTAATATTCACATCATCACATTAATACTGTGCATATATAAAAAAAACCTTACTTGTTAATGTTCTAACTCTGTTTCTTGAACTTCCTCTTCATCTTTGAACAAATGAGGGCACTTAGATTTCATTGTTTTCTCAGCTTCCCATGTAATCTCTTTCCTTTGACGATTTCTCCAACGTACTTTCACAGATGCTATCTCTTTATTTCTCATCTTCTTAACTTGGCGATATAGAATAGCAATAGGCACTTCCTCATAGGTAAGATCTTCCCCAACTTGCACATCCTCAGTAGAAGTGATATGTGATGGATCTCTGATGCACTTTCGAAGCATTGACACATGAAATACTGGATGTACTTATGTGAGCTCTTGGGGTAGCTCTAATTCATATGCAACTTGTCCAAACCTTTGAGTGATCTTATACGGTCCTATATAATGTGGACTCAACTTTCCTTTCTTGCCAAATCTCATACCCCTTTCATTGGTGATACCTTCAAAAATACCCAATCACCTATAGAAAACTCTAGCCCTCTCCTTTTACTATCCACATATGACTTGTGTCGACTTTGGGCTGTTTTCAATCGGTTCTGAATTACTTTAACCTTCTCTTTGGCTTGATAACCAAGATCTGGTCCGAACAAAAGAGTTTCACCTACTTCGAACCATCCTATTGGTGATCTAAACTTCCTTCCATATAAAGCTTCATATGGTGCCATTTGGTACTTGAATGATAGTTATTATTGTAGGCAAAGTCAATAAGAGGTAAATGATCATCCTCGTTGCCCTTAAAATCTATTACACAAGCTCGTAGCATATCTTAAATTATTTAGATGGTACGTTCTGCTTGTCCATCTATTTGAGGGTGAAAAGTTGTACTCAACTTCACTTATGTTCCCAAACACCCCTGAAAAGACTTCCAAAAGTTTGTGGTAAATTGGGTTCCCCGATCTGATATAATAGAGATTGGCACTCCATGTAATCGGACTATCTCTTTAATGTACAGCTTCACATACTCTTCAACTGTGTAAGTGGTCCTAACTGGTAGGAAATATGCGGATTTGGTAAGCCTATCAACAATCACCCATATAGAATCAAACTTCCGGGATGTAGGAGGCAAACCAATAACAAAATCCATGTTGATCATGTCCCGCTTCTAGCTTAGAAGATCAATGCATTTCATATAACCTCCGGGTTTTTGGTGCTCAACTTTAACTCTTTAACAATTTGGACATTCAGCTACAAATTTCAAATCTTGATACATTTTGGTTGATCCTGGATGAATAGAATACCTTGAACAATGTGTCTCTGTCATAATCTTCTTTCTTAGCCCGTCTACATCCGGCACACACAATCGATTTTGGCACTGAAGTACTCCTTTTTGCATAAGATCAAATGCCTTGGTCGCACCACTCTGAATGTTCTCCTTAAGCTGTAATAAAATAGGATCTATATATTGCTTCTCTTTCACTTCAGCTACTAATGAAGATTCCACAGCATTATGTACGATAAGCTCTTTATCCGGAGTTTCAAGAAGGCAAACTCCTAAACTGGCTAACTGGTGAATATCTTTAATCATCCCTTGTCTTTCTATAGGCTCCATCATAGCCTTATGACTTAACACATCAGCTACTACATTTGCTTTCCCTGTATGGTACAAGATATCAACATCGTAGTCCTTTAATAGTTCAAGCCATCTCTTCTGCCTTAAATTTAGATCCTTCTGATTAAAAATATATTGCAAGATCTTATGGTCAGTATATATATAACATGAATCCCATAAAAGTAGTGGCGTCATATTTTAAAAGCAAAAATAACTGTTGCCAACTCAAGATCGTGTGTAGGATAATTTTTCTCATGTGGCCGCAATTGTCTAGAAGCATATGTTATTACCTTACCAAGCTGCATCAATATACATCCTAAACCAATTCTGCAAGCATTATAATACACTGTATACCCTTTGGTGCCTTCTGGAAGTACCATCACGGGTGTAGAAATCAACTTGTTCTTTAAATCTTGAAAACTCTTCTCACAGGCATCATTCCATTGGAATTTGGATGCTTTATGGTTTAGCTTAGTTAAGGGTGCTAAAATGGAACAAAAGCCTTTAACAAACCTTCTATAATAACCGGCCAACCTGAGAAAACTACGAATCTCCATAGGCGTTGTGGGCCTTGGCTAGTTCTTCATAGCTTCTATCTTTTGAGCATCAACCTTTATCCCTTCACTAGATACAATATGACCCAAAAATGCCACTAACTTTAACCAAAACTCACATTTAGAGAACTTTGCATAAAGCTTAAAATCACGAAGAGTCTGCAATGCCTGTCGTAACTGATTGGCATGGTCCTCTTCTGATCTAGAATAAACTAGAATATCATCTATAAAAACTATCACAAATACATCCAGGAATGGCTTAAACACCCTATTCATCAAATCCATAAAATCTGCGGGTGCATTTGTTAGCCCAAATGACATAACTAGAAACTCATAATGACCATACCGTGTTCGAAAAGCTGTCTTGGGTATATCCTTCTCTTTGACCCTCACTTGGTGGTAACCTGACCTCAAATCAATCTTAGAAAAACACTTGGCGCCCTGTAACTGATCAAATAAATCATCAATTCTTGGGAGAGGATATTTATTCTTAATAGTCACCTTATTCAATTGACGATAATCAATATACATCCTAAGCGAGCCATTCTTTTTGCGCACAAATAACACTGGTGCTCTCCAAGGGGACATACAAGGCCTTATGAATCCCTTCTCTAGCAAATCTTTCAATTGCTCTTTCAATTCTCATTATTCTGCTGGGGCCATTCTATACGGAGGAATGGATATTAGTTGGGTGCCTGGTATTACATCAATACCAAACTCTACTTCTCGTTCAGGAAGCAAACCTAGAAAATCTTCAGGAAATACATCAGAAAATTTATTTAACACTAGAACAACGTAAAGAGTTGGTGGCTCCGATTCTGTATCCCTTACTCTAACTAAATGATATATTTATCCCTTGGAAATCATTCTTCTTGCCATAAAATAATTAATAAATCTACCTCTTGGCGCGCCAATTTCACCTTTCCATTCAAGGACTTATTCATTTAGAAAATGGAAATATACATTTTTCGTGAAGCAATCAATTGTGGTATAACAAGACGCCAGCTAGTCCTTACCCATTATAACATCAAAATCTACCATTTCTAACTCCACAAAATCAGCCATCGTATCATGACCACAAATAGTTACTATGCATTTTTGGTAAACCCTTCTAGCTATAATAGATTCCCCAACCAGTGTGGACACTTCAAATGGCTTAACTAACAGTTCGGGTATTCTTTCAAACTTTCCAGCAACCAATGGAGTGACATAAGATAATGTAGAACCGGGATTAATTAAGTCATATACATTGATTGAAAAGATAGACAACATACCCGTAACCACATCTGGGGAAGCCTCTAAATTCTGTCGATCCGTTAGAGTATACGTACGATTTTGAGCCCCGCTAGAACTCGTGGCTCCTCTATCACCTCTAACATAACCCATTGGTTGTGTACCCCTTCCTGAATAAGGCATCGATGATGATGATGCAATAAATAACCTCGTAGGTTATGTCATACCCCCTATGTCTCTTCGTGGGCATTCTCTCATTATATGCCTCGACATACTATACTAAAAGCAAACATTGGTCCCCAATCAACATGCACCCAAATGATACCTTCCATATTTATTGCATGGATCTCGAAGAGGTCTCGATTGGCTCATATTTCCTTGCCCTTGGTACCCCACTGTCCGCAAACTCTGACTCTCACTTTTATGCCCAAATTGATTTCTTTTAGACCTTTGGAACTGTGGTGAGGCACTAGCTGCAGAATAAGAAGATAATGGCCTAGGTGGTCTAGAAGAAAATTATGGTCTGAACCCTCCTTGGGATGCTATGAACTGCCCTGTAGATCTGGCCATCTTGGAATATCCTCTTTCTAATTCCTATGTTCTTCTCCTCTACCTCTGATCTTCCATTTTCTGTGCAAAAGATTGGATCCTCGCTATGTCCATATCTTTGTTCAAAGCGGCAATATTATAATCTCTAACCAGATATAGAACCAGCCTATCCACATATTGATGAACTCTGTCATCTATAGTAGCTATAACATTAG
The DNA here is from genome assembly GCA_030864225.1 of Capsicum baccatum var. pendulum. Classification (NCBI taxonomy): domain Eukaryota; kingdom Viridiplantae; phylum Streptophyta; class Magnoliopsida; order Solanales; family Solanaceae; genus Capsicum; species Capsicum baccatum. The sequence continues at coordinate 27,719,845 of CM061551.1, read as the reverse complement.
GAGCATATCTCAACAAGGAATTAAATTGGAGACTGTACTCCCTCACACTCATATTCCCCTGACAAAGATTTAAAAACTGATCTGTAAGGGCCTGACTAATCTCGAATGGAAGATAATGATCAAGAAATGCCTCTTTGAACTATTTCCAAGTAGCTGGGGATGCATCAATACCTATAGATTGTTTCCAGTCCTCGAACCAATATATAGCCTCCCCTTTAAACCTATACGTCACTAACTCCACTATCTTTCTACCCGTTACATGCATAATATCTAAGTCCCATTTAATTTGATCAATAAAGTCCTGTGGGTCCTCGTTAAGATATGATCCAGTAAAAGTGAGAGGATTCATTTTAAGAAAATCTTGTGTTCGAAGGCTAGCCGCCCTATCTGTACCACTAGGACCCGTGGTAGAAATGGCTTGCCCTTGAGCTTGCCCAGCAACTATATGATTCAAAAGTTGCACTGCATTTCTAAGATCTTGATCAACAGCATTAATAGGTGGCTCTGGGGATATAGTTCTCCTCCCCCTTATTTCTTCCGGAGTGGAAGAAGTTTCTGATGCATGCTTAGCTGGAGCCTCACTTTGATTAGCTGGTATAGTGGGTGACTTACTAGTCCCCTCTTCGGCAGCCCCATCTACTTCCTTACTGGTATTCTTACTTCAGGTAACCGGCATCATTACTATAATAAGAGAAACAAATGGATTCAGTGGTCAACTATGACTTCATATACAATATAGGCTCTATCACATGATCTAAGACATGAAGAAAAGAAATAATTCCTAAATGTCCATAGCCTCCTATTTATAGATGCGGTGCACGACACACCGAAAAACAAGACTCTACATAGACACGGCTTTGTAGACTCACTATGACGAACTTCTCTGATACCACTTTTGTCATGCCTCAAATCCTATTGGGGAGGACTGGCAACCATAATCGAGGAGGCCTGGGAGAACCAGCTCATAACCTTATACTTCCCATGCATACCTCTATGACAACCCGAAATTCAGACAGCATCATGTCGCATATAAAAGGAAATAATCACCTGTATAAGCTCGAGCACAAATATATATGGATATATAATACTTGACCGTTGGAGCCATCACGTCTATTAACAAACACCACCTTGACTGTACATTAGGTCTACAAAGCCTCTAGACAATACACAGAGTTTAACTAAGGTAGGGACACACCCCGCCATATAACTAACTTCTATAAAATACCAAAAGTGATTGGATATGACACGGAAATCCCTGAAGCAAACTGGAGCTCACCAAAAGCAGCTGGATATCCTGGCTCCTACTTGTGCGGTGTATGAGCTGAGGTACCTATGCCTGCAGCATGAAATGCAGGTCCCCCGTGGGGGACGTCAGTATGAAATATGTACTGAGTATATAAAGCTGTAGATAATTACATACCATATAGGAGATCAATAGAAATCAGAAACAAGTGAATAAATTGTAATAGGAGTGGACCACACTTACTAGAACTTATGACAATCTGTACATTGTATTTATTCAATCATTTTACCTTCATTCTTATCATCTTTGTAATCATTATTGTACTGTACTGTGATCATTAGGCTGCATCCAATACATATCCACTGGGATCGATCCATGATAGGCTTATGCCCCTGGGATACCACCCATAAACACATAAATAGGATCGACCCATGATAGGTTTATGCCCCTGGGATACCACCCAATAAGAGAGAACTTCGATCACTTAGTTCAATTAATCTTTGAGATTTTTATTTCGGTCGCCACCACATTTTTGATACTTTGAAACAATGATACATCAATAAGAGACATATAAATAGACCATCAATGCAATAAAAATGAAGTAAGAGCTCATTGGCACATTAATGAAGTGTTTTGGAGTCATCAACACCATAACAATGAAGTAGGAACTTATTGGTATATCAATGAAATGTTTTGGAGTCATTAATAGCACATGGATCTTATTTGAGTAACCGGATACCTTCTGACATTCATTAGTTCAATAAACATGTAAGATTTGCAAGACAATTAAGTATTGGAATGTCTTGACATCTTGTAGGGTGGAAACAAGTTCATTGGTAATGTAGGACATCATACAAAACCATTATGGATCACATATTATTGAATAACTTTGGAAACTTTCTTAATAGAACAATTGTTCACTTTCATGCCAAAGATATGGTATAGAGTATGCTTTACATACCTGACTGTCAACCTTCAATACTAATCCCAAATGGACTTCCTGTCTTTTCGGATTACTTATCTACAATGAACATATATAGCAATCTAGTATTAGCAACCAAACGTCACAATTCAATTATTTTAATTCACCAAACTAGTGGTTAAGTAGTAAGCCTTAATTACACCATAACGGGTGTCACTTTAACCCTCTTATACTTCAATTACATTCACATGCCATGCATATTCATACAACATCCTCCAATATCAAGTTTGGATTCATTTATCCTTCCAACCAATCCATTAAACCAAATTGAGCCATAGACATAAATAATCATCAATTCAATAGTATATCACCATATCCACCTTCCATAACTCAATTACCATATCTAGCTTCCACAATTCAATACAATCAAACCATGCAAAATAGTCCATAACCCTATTTCCATCACCTTCCAATAACAACCAATACATATAATCCTCTATCACACATATACATATGGAAAAGAAAAAACGCAAACAATATTCATACCTTAGAATTCACCTCTTGACTATGCAATCCTGTTTGCACAAATAATAGGTGTCGTTCGAAGCTCTTGAGATGACAAACGCAGTTATCGGATTACTTTGGAATTTGTACGATTGAATCAAAAGTAATTTAAAGGTCAAATTTGACTAGGGTTTGTTATTTCTCAATGATTGATGATGAAAATGAGTTTTCGAACTCATATACATGTATATATACACATATTCCCGTCCATAATATAATAGAAAATGACCAAAATGCTTTTAAAATTTAAATAATGTCAAATATGTCCTTTGGTGGACTCTTTTGATAAGTTAAAGTAGATCGACCATAACTCTTTGCTCCGATATCGGATTATGGTGAAATTGATATCGTTGGAAGGATAATTCAAAGGGATTTCATTTCATATAAAGTAGGCCACCCAGTCCATCCTGTACAAGGAGTTATGGTTGTTTGAAGTTGAACCTAAAAATCTGTTTTGATAGGCTGAAATAAAACAAGTATAACTCCTTACTCAGACGTTGGATTTGGATGAAACCAATTGCATTGGAAAGAAGACTCAAGGATCTTTCTTGTCATAGGTCGCAGCTCTCCCAGTTCATTATATTAAGGAAGTTATGATCGTTCAAAGTTGACCTAAAAATTCGGCTGGCCTTAGTAGTTTGTGTGCAAGAAATTTTCCTGCACATTTACTATTCCCAAATATCCCGGCCACTGTTTTATAGTTTTGAATGTGCTCCATTATATCCGAAACCTATCCGTTTTTGGAAATCTTTATATCGTTGGAAAGCTTATTCAATAACCTTCGTATAGAACCATCGACGGACATATTCCGGTATAAATAAAATACAAAAATTAATTCCATAAAAATAAGACCAATACACGTACTTGAATACGCCAATACACGTACCTGAATACGGGGTGTTACATATTTTGTCGAATCTTTCGAGTTCCATTTATAATTTGAACTCGGAATTATAAATGAATTCGAACTCGGAATTATAATTCGGAAAGATTAGTGGTTATAATTAATGAAAAGATTCCGAATTAAATTTCATGTATGGAACTCAAAAAATTCCTTAATGGTTATAATTTAATGGAACTCCCTAATTGAAACTCAATGAATGATTCGGAAGATTCAAACTCGAAAACTCGTTAATTTAATTCCGAATTCCATTAATGGAAATTGAATCTTCCGAGTCCATTAACGGAAGATTGAATAGCTTCATACATGGAATTAAATTTTTTGAATCTTCCGAGTTTCATTAATGATTTTTTCGAATCTTCCGAGTTCCATTAATGGAAATTGAATTGTGAAATTAAATTTTTCGAATCTTTCGAGTTTCATTAATGAATTTTCCGAATCTTCCGAGTTCCATTAATGGAAATCGAATCTTCCATTGAGTTTTCAATTAGTGAGTTTCATTGAATCTTCCGTTAATGAAACTCGCTAATTGATTCTTTCGAGTTTCAATGGAAAATTAATGGAAGATTCCATTCAATTATTTGAAAAAACTTTCTTCATAAATTCAATGGAATCATTTGGAATATTTAATATGGTTGTAATTGTTAAAAATATTGAAAAATGATAAAATGGAGAAGAAACGGCGCGTGTACTACACTTTCCATGGAAAAAACTGGGTATACGTTTTGAGGGAGGGGGGGGATTAATTCCACTTTTAAAAAGACGGGGGGGGGGGGGGATTAATTCCAATTTAAAAAGTATAGGGGGGTAATAGGACCCCCGCAAAGTTCAATATGCTCCGCTGGAAATTTGGTTAAACTTCAGGTATTTTCGTAGGTATCATCCCTAATTTAAATAAATCTCTTCTTCGTTCCTTTTGAATTAGTTAAAATATTATTTAAAAATTATTTATATACAATTTAGATAAGTACTATGAGAAGTGAGATAAGGGGTAATGGAGATGGAAGCTACTACTGGGAGTGAAGAGAATGTGTATTGAAGAACGAAGGGATCCATAAATGTAACATGCGGAATATAATTTTTCTATTTTCACGAAGTCAGTTTCATAAGTTTATAAAGATTTATTTCTCTAGAGAAAATATGTTTTTTTTTATAAAAATCTAACCAGTCAAATATGAAAAAAGAATTAAAACATGTTGAACACACCATTTATTTGTTTTAAATTAAATTTTACGTTGATTCTCCTTCATACTTCCTTCCTCATAAATAAAGTCATTTAAAAATTATCCAATTATATAACGAAAAAACATTAATAATCATATGCTTACTCCCCAAACAAGACATAATCAATGTATTAATAAATTAAATTAACTATGCAAGAGAAAAAATGTGACTTAATTTATAGTTTTTATAAAATTGTATTTTTAATTCTTATAAAGTTGGGTCTGGACTTAGCACGGGCCTTACACAAGTTGTAATAAAATAGTGATATCAATAATAGTTTTTTCAATTCAAAATGTGATAAAAAGTGATCGAAGAAGGGAGTTATAACATAATGATGAGAATAACAAGAGATATTCAATAAGAAGTCAACTGGTAATAATTCATTAACATTGAGAGAAATCGACGACAACAGATATTTCTCCCTCTTCATTGCCGGGTCATTTTACAACTGATTTTAGAACATAAACAAACAGTAGAGGCAAATACAACAAAAAGGATGAAAGAATTACAAGGGAAAAAATCAAAATCGCAAAAAGAAAAGAAATAAACATGTGGCATTTAAGGATCAGAGCCAGATCTGGAACACCCAAGAAAACTGATAATTCTGTTGGCAGGCCAGGGGTGGAATTCAAGAGGAATGGCAGCTCTATTCCAGCACAATCACAGCTCAGTTTCACTGTATGAGGGATAACAAATGCATGTGAGACGCTCCCTTACAACCCAACATTATTATATTGTCGTAATTAATGCAGCAACACGTCTCGTGCAACATCTACATTTATTATATCAAAGGACAAGAATTTTGTGCAAGAGCTAAGAACTATCCAAGCAGTCTGCTGGATCAGTGCCATGAACACAGGATCTCAGAAACCAAATCACCAGCTGGTTACTGGATATCTTTCACTTCTTCTTCTTCTTTATTTTTATTTTTTTTTTAAATATTGCACACCCCTTAATTAAAGATGTTCAATACTAGCTTAAATCATAATACTCCTATTTGTTTAAATTATTCTTTACCACTAGATCCTTAAACGCCCCACCTTATTAACACCACCGTAATTGCAACGATAATGGTGGAACTGATAAATGACTTCTTATTTTCTAAAATGCCAATTATTTTATGACAAATGCAGTTTGGTAACGCGATTGTAGTTGGAAGCACGGAGAGTACTAAATGAGTGAAATGGTTTTCTAGCCTTTTATAAACTTCTTTTTTAGTTTTATGTCCTGTTTACCTAAGATTTTCATTTTTATACATAAGAGAGATCTGGAAAACCCATTTTCTTAATTGTACGTGGTCAAGAGATCTTATTTCCTTTTTTTAAAATTGAGAGTTGTAAGGAGAACAAACTCACCAGACAAATATAGAAGCAGCAGTATGTCATGCTTGGACATAGTCTATACCATTGCGCTTACGTTTGTTTGATCTTGAAAAGCAGCATATCTGAGCCCATGATTTCTTCTGCTTAACTGGCTGTGACTTCACATCCCTCTTCTCAACAAGATCAGCCATATGCTGCACAACAGCCTTGATGAGCAAAACAAACATTAGTGAACCATCTACCAAAGCTAATTGAAATCATTAGTTCAAAAGAACAATACTTAAGAATATTAATACTATAAAATAGTACGCAAAATTGAAACACACCTGCGCTCCCATCTCAACAACATTTCCTGGTGGCACTTCAAGAGGATTTCCTTCTGTCTTTAGTACACGCAAATGCGAAAGCATCCTAAATGAATCTGGAATAATTCGTATCTGGTTGTTACTCATATCCAGCTCCTCAAGCATCTCAAGGTTTCCTATGGACCTAGGGAGTGATTGCAGGTCCGCAAAATTGTTGCTAATGTTCAGCTTTACGAGTGTGGTGGCAAAGCACAAACTCTCAGGCACTGACTCAAGCTCATTGAAACTAACATTGAGCTCTTTCAAACTTGTTAAGGATGCCATAGTTGTAGGCAATTGCCTGATGTTATTGTACCGCACGGATAGAATCTCCAAAGAACCTATTCGTCCCACAGCTTCAGGAAGAGCTTTAAGACGGTTATAGTCAGCACGAAGCTCTTTGAGTGAAGTACATTGACCAATAGTGTGAGGAAGTTCCTCAAGGTCATTAGTCTCGACGGTCAGTTTTCTGAGACTGACAAGGGAACCCACTGTCTCGGGGAGCACAGATAGCATGTTAGAGCTAAGATCGAGTTCCTCAAGGTGAGTTAACCGCGCTAAAGTCAAAGGCAATGTCTTCGGACTATTTCCACTTAGATCAAGATAGACCAAGTTAAGCAGATCTCCTACTGAATCGGGAAGTTCAACAATTTTATTTCCATGTAAATCTAGCTTTTGCAATGATGAAAGGCCCCCGATGGTAGTTGGCAGCACAGCAATTCGATTATCAGACAAATCCAAAGTCATTAAATTTGATAGCTTCCCAAGAGAATCTGGAATCCATTCTAATTGTTCTGACAATTTCCTTTGAAGAATTAGCTCCTTGGTTCCTTTTTTGGCTGATACTTCTATCAAACTAGCAAGGTTTATCAAGCTCATTTTTTCACCATCTTCACCTACAGATAAAGCACTTCTCGATCAAACTTAAAAATGTCGAATCAACAGAATCCAAAGAAAGAAAAAACACAAACATAATTTCATATTCTAGGCAACAAAATTTCTCCGATTAAGCTAGATTTAACACACATCCCTACCAAAATGGGGCTTACGCCTCATGACCATGTCGACTCCACTTTAAAAATTTAAAGATCCATGGGGCTTACGCCTCATTCCTTAGGGCTTACACCTTGCCTCATACTAAGTAAAACGCCCCATCTCATACCCCCGTCTTTTAAAACACGGGTTAGACACAATATGTTGCATGAAATACATTTAACTTACCAGTAGTAGACTTCAAAGTGGAATCGACAATCTGGGGCGCAGAAGAAGCGTTCCCCGATCGAACCCCAACACTGATGCCATCCATTTGAAACGAGGTTGTCGCCTTCTTCAAGTAACTATCGTCTCTTGTAACCAATTCAGACACTTTAACAGGTTCCTTCTCACTATAAAAGCTCGCAGTGGTCGATGTAGTTGCCGGAGAATTGAAACTGCTACCAGAGAAGGAAGATGAATTTGCCAAAGACAAACTACTCGAATTCCTTGAAGAAGCTGAAGATGTATTGGCGGACAAGCATTTTGAAGCTCTTTGAATCAATTCATCGAACAGATAATGAACATTTTCGAGATCTAACAGTTTTGATGCCTCTCTCTTCTGTTCTTTACTTTGAAATTCAGTTGAATTCCTCTGCATCTCTTGCAATATTTTGAATAGCTCTCCTGGAACATCTTTTCGTTTGTTTTGCCGCGCTATTGTCTCTAGCTTCATTTTTTCCTCCTTGTCGACATTCATAATTAAACTTTTTGCTGCTTCAACTTCATCAATTCCTGGCCTTATTGGTAGAGATTTGTTGAGTCTCATGATATCTTCCACAACCTCATCAATAGACATTGCAGGGGATCCCATTACAACAGTTCCACTCTGAAATTTGGTCAGAAAACACACACACACACACACACACAATGCGAAGAACTGTACCCGCAGAAACCGCCCACAGTATTCAGATTCGAGAACCCATTTTTGGGTTCAGTTTCCAAAAGTTAAAAGAACAAAGACAACTTTATCTTTCTCAAATCGAAACCATAATTGAATTTTCCTTCTTACTAGGAATTTCTAGAAGCGCCAATCAATATTGACAAGGATACAAACGTTAATCAAACCAAATCAAAATATAAATAAACAAAGCTTTATTTTCTTTTTCGTCTTTTATACAATGAAAACCCGACTGTTTCGAAAACACGCAAAGAACACGCATAAAAAGGGACAACAAAACCAAACCCCACTTAGGACTTAGGAACACAACTCTCTCATACCATTCAGTGGCTTTTTCTTTAACATGGAGCTAAGAGGAAGAGTTGTGTGAGAGAGAAAATGGCAAGTTTGTTTTAACAGAAAATCAAGGATATATCCATTGGAAAGGATTGCAATATATTTATACAAAAACAAAGAAAACACCATAGCAGTATGAAGAATGAAGTTACGATAAGATAGTAATACATGTATCCTAATTTACTGACATTTTTTTAAATTTTTTGAAGTCAATTAGACCAATTTGTTAATCACCTGCTTTTCTTTTAGTATGTTTAAGAATAAATTTTTCTTTTAATAATATTTTTAATTTAATTTTTTATATGACATATTTAATATCATAAAATTAAGTGTATTTTGATATATTTGATATAACTTTAATTTAGAATCATATAATTTAAAAATATTCTTTATTTTTTTAAATTTCGTATCAAATCAAACTAGATCATTCATTTTTAAACGGAGAAAGTATATTAATGAATTTAATATATATATATATATATATATATATATATAAAAGTTACAATTTTTCTTACACTAATTAAACAAAAAATATACTAAACTCATCTCAATTTATAATGTGACACTTGTTGCTTTTAGAGATGACGAGTTGATTTTTGACAGTAATTTTTTCATATTTGATTAAGTTTCTTATATTGTTAAAAAATACTTTTACATAATATATATATATATATATATATATATATATGTATGTATGTATAAATTGGAAAATGAGGAATGAATTTTTGATAAGGTATTAATCCCTATATCTTAATTTACATGACACTTTTCATCTTTTAAACTAATTTAATTAATTTTTAAATTAATTTCATATTTTAAATTAAAATTTAAAAATAAAAATACATTTTTAAATATCAATTAAAATTTACGTAGTTTAGATTCGAGAAAATCAAAATAAATCGATAGAAACAAGCTACACACAGTCACTCACTAGGGGTGGCAACGGAACCGGAACTTTCCGGTTCCGTTCCGGTAGTTCCGGTTCCGGTTGGGTTCCGGTTCCGGTAGTTCCGGTTCCGGTTGGTTCCGGTATACCGGTACCAAATGTTCCGGATACCGTAACCGGACCGGACCTTCAAAAATTTCCGGTACTTCCGGTTCCGGTTAACCGGTTCCGGTACCGGTTAACCGGATTCCGGTCCGGAATAACGGTCAGTTTTTGATTTTTTTTTTTTTTTTTTTTTTTTTTTTTTAATAAAACTAGCCGTTTTATAGCTGTTGCTCCCCCCCCCCCTTCTAATTACCCCCACTACCCTTTAAAATTTTTACTATAAATATACCTCATTTCAATTATTTTTTTACACAAATATTATCAATTTTCATACTCTCTCCCTCTTAATATTCTCTCAAATTCTCTCTAAATATTTCTAATTTTATTATATAAGTTGAACACTTGAAGTTGAGGATTCATTTAATTCAGACATTTGTTATACGTCTGCTTTTACGCAGACGTTCGGTATATTCGTTCCAACTTTAATCTCTTTTTATTTACGTTAATTATCTATATTTTTTTTATTTACGAACATCAATTTGTATTTGTATTGCTTGTTTTAATATTTTATTTTGAAATATGGATTTTGAAAAAAATAGTAGTGATAAAAAATCAAATTTTGGTAAGGTCTTTCGTAGAAATAAAAAAAGTAAGGCTAGTACTAGTTCATTACCGGGTAGATTTAATGAAACTTCATTATCACAACCTAATGGTTTTGATGTTGGTATTGGTATGGAATTAGATAATGAGACCCTGAATAGGCGTTATAATAATTTTGAGGAAGACTTACCAGAGGAAGATGACATAGAAGAACAAGAAATAGGTGATAGCCCTACCCCTACTAGTCCGGTTACGGAATTACCGGAACACGGTGAAGAACTGTCCCCTTTACCAAAATTTACTAGGGCCAAAGGTACCGAACGTACTAAAAGGTCTTTAGTTTGGAAATTTATGGAGCATGATAGGGTAAAAAATACTGCTACTTGCAATAAATGCAAGCATGTTTTTAAACATTTGACTGGGGGGAAAAATGGCGGGACAGGATTGCTAACTTCGCATTTGATGAGATGTAATAAAGAATTTATTCGTCTAAAAAATGAGGCTAAGGCCAAAAAAGATGGTACAACATTTGTACATGAATCTGTAGGAGGTAATATGGTTCAAACACGGTTAGACATGTTTAACCCGGCTGAAGCAAGTTCATCCTCGACATATAGTGAAGATGTAGATAGAGAAGAACTAGCAAAAATGGTTGCTGTTATGGGTTTGCCTTTTAGTTTTCCTTCGCATCCAGGTTTTATTCATTATATTCAACGAGTATATAATCCCTCTTTTAAAGGTTTTTCTCGAAATACAATTAAAAATGATATTTTTAAATTTCAAGCTGAACATTGTCATTTTATTCGTTGCTTATTTGATAAATTTGATGGTAGAATCTCTGTTACTTCTGATATGGGTACTAGTGTTGTCGGTAATGATTATTTTACTCTCACGGCTCATTGGATTGATCACGATTGGAACATGCAAAAAAGAATTATTGCTTATAAATATGTCGATGAGTCTAAAACCGGTATGTTTATAGCTAATACAATAACGACGAGCATGAAATATTTTAGATTTATTGGTAAACCTATGGCATGCACATTAGATAATGCTTCTAATAATTTGAAAGCTATTGACGAGTTAAAAAGTAGATTATGTTTAATGTATGAAGATCATTTTCATGTTAGATGTTCCGCACATATTTTAAATTTGATAGTACATGATGGTATTCATTTGTTTGGAAATGGTTGTGTTAAAGTGAGAATTGCTTGTAGTTCTATGTTTAAAAATAAAAAAAAGGCTGTAATGGATGATTTTAAACGTAAATGTGAACAATGTGGCCTTCCATATAGAAAAATTCCAAAAGAAATTCCTACTAGATGGAATTCTTTGTTTCAAATGTTTGAAGTTGCTCTTATATATCGTAAACCTATACAATTAGTTTATAATTCTTATAATGTGGATGTTAAGTTAATGCTAGATGAAGAAGATTGGATTGAAGTAGAAGAACTTTGTAAATTTTTGAAAACTTTTTATCAAGCTACGAACACAGTATCTGCTCAATATACTCCAACTATTTCTTCTGTTTTAGTAACTATTACTGCTATTTCTAAAGTACTTGTTGAATATAAAAAAATATGTCCTAACAAAGAGGCAATTGAAGCTATGGTTGAAAAATTTAAAAAATATTATTTTCCAATTCCACAAATTATTTTAACAACTAATTTATTAAACCCATTTTATAAAGAACATGGTACAGTAATGTTGGTTAGAAAATTATACAACAATTTAGAAATTGGACTTCATGAAAAGCCATCAGTTGAAACTTGTTGTGCCAGCATAGTACCTACAGCTAGGAATTTATATAACTTGTATCAAGTTATGGAATAAAATATTGGCCCGATTGAACCTCCTAGTTCTAGACGTAGATATGATGATTTAGATGACGAGATGGGCGAAGAACTTGGTCTTCAATGTTGTAGGAGTAATGATTTTGATTCGTATCTTTCGCAGGACCGGGAAAATATTAGAGATGAAACTGGAAAACAACAACTTTTATCGTGGTGGAAGACCCGTATCAGACAATTTCCAAAACTTTCAAGGATGGTTCGAGATTTGTTATCAGCTCAAGCTTCTTCAGTTGCTTCGGAGCAAGCTTTCAGCGCAGGAAGATTTATAATAGGAGATCATCGGTATTCGTTAGCAAGGGATAGTTTGGAGATTTCGGTATTATTTAGAGATTGGATCAATGCCGAACGAAGAAATTTTGGGCTCCCCAAACTACCGCCCCATATTGAAGAAGAAATAGATGAAATTTTTGACGAAAATAGTGATGATGGAATGGAAGCAATGGAGCAACAAGGAAATAGACCAATTCCGGAGGATTTATCCGTCGAAGAATTAGAAAAATTACGCCAAAAAAATTATAGACAATTTAGATATTAATAAGATTGTACAATAGAAATCTAATTCACACAGAACCCTTCCTAGAAGGTGGCTGCGTAGATTAGATTTACATTTAATATCTTTGTAATAAATATTTGCCTAATTTTGTTTTAAATTTTCTCATTTGTTTGTTGCAATTATGAAAAAAAATATATTATATTAAGTATTTCACTATAACTTAACATATATTTACAATAATTACAACTTAAACTTATTATAAAAAGTTAATAAATTATATAAACTATATAAGTTAAAAATATATATATATAACTTATAAATTAATCTTAATTAAGTTACAATTTCAATTAAAAGTTAAAAAAAAAAAAAAAAAAAAAAAAAAAAAAACTGGTAGCCGACCAAAATTCCGGTAACGTTCCGGTATCGGACCGGTCCGTTCCGGTTCCACTCCGGTAGCTACCGGACCGGTCCGAACAAGGAATAAATTCCGGTATTCCGGTTCCGGTAACTCCGGTTCCGGAGACAAAACCCGGTAACGAGGTTCCGGAAACGTTCCGGATCCGGTAATTCCGGTCCGGAGATTCCGGTTCCGGTCCGTTGCCACCCTTATCACTCACACAGATTGAAAAAAAACAAAACAAAAAGACTATTCTACTGTGCAGCTCCATTGTCTTTATTATATTCTCTAAACTTACAGATATGGTATTATTTTTTTGTTATTTCAAATTAGATCCTTGGCATTTGCAGTGACAGTACAAAACTTTTAGTATTTTGAATACTGACAATTAGTCGAGAAGTATGTAAAGTAAAATAATTTGAAAAATAGCCGAGTAGTATATAAACTGAAATAATTTATCTACTACAATAATATATTTAATATATTCCCACAAATTAGAGTATGAATAGAGTAAAATATATGTAATTTATATCAGTATCTCAAACAAAGTATAGAGATTGCTACTGATGGACTCCCAACTCAAGATAAATAATGATATAAATAAGAAAGAAACAACAAACAAAATAGAAAAACATACTTAAAAAATATTATCATATTTATTATATCTAAATATATTTCATAGGTAACAAAAGATCTTTATCTATTTGTATTCTCTACATAAATGTTAAATGTCATGTATCTTCAGCTCTTTTTTTTTTATGACCTAACCAATTCATAATTACTTTATAAAGTTGTCGGATGAACATTTTCATTTTCTTTGGTTGCTTTGGTTTCCTTCAAATTTTCTCCTCGATTTCATACTTAAAAATTTATAATAATCAGATACTTTTTCATTTCTAATGTTTTATCATTTTTTTTTTTTGTTGGTGCTTTTGTTTGCTTTAAGAATCCACTTCAAAGAGTTTATTTTTCAGAGTAACGTAAGGAAGAGCAATAAAACATGTAGTATAGTACCTTACATCATATTCACAAAACTTGATAGAAACTTGAAAATATAGCAAAAAGTAGTCAGAAGTAACACATTAGTTTAGTCGCTGTTTGAGATTGCTTCTTTTCCAACAAAAGACACTTTCTTGAGAATTTTTTTTTTTTTTTTTTGAAGAAAAAGAGTGTTTGATAAACTTATAAAAGTGCTTTTAAAAGAAGTAGAAGTAGTTTTAGCAAAAAATTTCTGTTTTTTTTTTAGAGAAGCAAAAAATTATTTTTTTCATGTAGAAAAATAACCCTATCACGCGCGCGCACAAAAACACACATATCCCTTATTAATTAATTATCATATATTATAAGTTTGATTGAAGTTTGATTTTAAAATTTTATACTTCATATTTACATCATAAATCTTTATTTCATTTTATGATTTATATATTATTATTTATGTAAAATTTACCTATATCACAACATGTTTACCCTTATTTACCTAAAATTTCAACTTTTTGTTAATTTTTAGAAAATCTCACTTTTTAGCCATTGCAGATAAAATATAACTAATGTGAAATACATTCTACAGTTAATTTAATAATTAAACTAATTTGCATAATTTAAGGGTTGTAACAGCGAAAGTTGCATAAATTTAGCAATTAACCTAGCTAATAATGGTAAAAACTCAATAAAATCCCATGAAAAAGGATAATTGATTTGTTATTTCACCTTTTTAAACAAACTTTCTTCTATAATCAGTTTCCAGATAGAAACAATTCCTATGACTTTTTTATTGTTTTTTCTTGATTTTATTTAAAGTACTTGCAATGAATATTTTAGTCTTATTACGTCATTCCGGTGTTTGGATAAATGATATAAAGTACGAGGGCTATAAGAGTGATGGAATTGTTATTAATAAACATGTAACGTTTGATAAATTGATTTCACCCATTGCTGTAGAACTAAAAATTGACGAAAGCTGAAAAAATGAGGCTCGTTACATAGTTGATGGTAATGCGGCACCGTTGTTGATTCGTAATGAGATGGATGTGAAGCTTGAGATGTTGTTTGATGGGAAAGCTGGCGCAGTAATGTATTTGAAAAATCCTTGTGAAGAAGTAGCGGAACTAATCAATTATAATTCTAATTGTTCTGCTCCATTGCCATTGTTCGATATGAAGGGAAACAAAAATAGTGAAGTTAAGGTTGGGCAAATCTACAAGGACAAGTGTACTCTTATTTTTGTTATCAAGGTATGCCATTGAGCATTCTGTCAATTTCTATGCGAAAAGATCTGACAAAAAAAGGTATCTATCTTATTTAATGTATCAATAGTAGTATGTATCTCTTGTTTATTGAATTATGTATCTAACATAAAATTAAATGTTCTTTCTTATCTCCTTGTTGTTGTTGAAAAAATATGTTACCAAAGGATAACATATGTAAGGAGTAGGTTAATTTGTTTGACGGAAACTATTTGTATTTTACGTAACTCTTTTTTTTGTTATGTTAAGAAGATCGAGATACATATTTAGACATATATGATACTTTTTTTCTTTATATTGTATCTCTGGTTCTATGTTTATGTATATATATGTATCTCGGCCTGTTTTAGTTTTAGTGAAATAAGAATACCAAAGTTACATATGAGTAGGCTTATAGATACATATTGTGTGCGAGGGTGCATTGTATGCATCTCTCATTATTTTTTTAGTACATTAAAATATATCTTATTTTTTAACATATTATCAGGATTGTTTTGGTATGATTACAGCTATGTCCTAAAATATCGTTCGGTGAATTATAATTGGATATTTAAGACATCATTGTCGGCGGCGGACCGACCTCTTTAAAGTTTGATTTTTTTCAAGATGTTCACACATTCCCGTTGAAAGATATAATTTTTTTACACAACTTCAAGCTATGGTTGGTTTTGTTATTGGTTTTACTGCACCAAAATTTATTAATTACAAGAGAATACACACGTCGAATGACATAATCGAAGATATTAAAAATATTTTTGGGATAGACATTAATTATCAAAAGGCATGGAGGGCTAAAGAACATGCAATTCAGATGTTAAGAGAAAAACCTGAAGATGATTATCGTCAAATGGCTAGACACATTTACGTGCTAAATTGTTGTTTATCCAGGATCCCATATTAGAATGCATAAATCTAAGAATAATAAATTCATGTATCTGTTTACAATATTAGAATCGTTGAAGAGTGGATTCCAGTTTTGCAGGACGGTAGTTGTGGTTGATGCAACTTATTTGAGTAGGGCATATAAAGGGACATTTATTTCTGCAAGCACTTTTGACGGCCCAGGTATGTAATATTCTATTTTGAGTTAGTTGATTTTTTTTGGTTATGTTTCATAAAAAGTTTAATCGTATTGGTGACATTAAAGATTTTATATTAAAATTGTAGGATGTATTCTGCCGATTGCGTATGGTGTTGTTGACACTGAAAATGACAATTCTTGAACGTCATTTTTTGAGCAGTTTAGAAATGCTTTGGGAGAGCGTGATAGTATGTGTGTCGTGTCTGACCAAAATGAAAGAATAATAAAGGATGTTAGTGTTGTATATCCAAATGTTTGCACAAACTTCAAAAGAGTAAAGATAGACTTATCAATATTTTTTATGCTATGGCTAAGGCATACCAAAAGATGATTTTGAATTTTTATGAATCAAGTTGAGAAGATTGATCAGAGGGTAAAATCCTATCCTGAGAATGCTGGATTTGAAAAGTGGGCACGCCACCTGTTAATCGAGGAAGAATGATGACTTCAAATATAGCGAAGTGTTTAAACGAAAACTCGAGCTAGCACGTGAGTTGCCGATAATAGAATTTTTGGAATAGGCTCGAAAATTATTTAGTAAGTGGAATTGCAAAAATAAAGAAAGAGCATCAAATACAAACACGTCACTAGATAGTCGATTTGAAGATATTCTTCAACTAAATACTTCAAAATCTACTCGGCTGAAGGTTAGTTAAGATGTTTACTTGTAATACCCTGTAATATTCTAAGCTCGATTCAACTCTTAGTTGTATGCTTAAGGGTTCCAAGGCTTGAAAATTTCACTAAGTGTTGAGGACTTACTCATTTTTAAGATCCCTAAACTCCGATGATTTTTATTTTGGTCTTCCCAACCTCGAGACGTTGAGTTTTGAGTTGAAGTATGTTTGGAGTTGCTAAAGGTATGTCTAGGGGAAATTTTAGAATTTTCGGACGGGTGTAGGGGTATGTTTGAAAAAAAAAATAGTATCCCCATCGAGATAGGCCCACGACGCCTAGTTTAGTCCTTCGGGACAGAGTCCACGGTGCCCAATTTAGTCTACCGGATTAGAGCCTATGGCTCAGGTCTTACCCCAATGGTCTGGAGTCCGTAGCGCATCTATGCCCATTCGTCCATCCCCTTAGCCTTTAAGCTAAGGGACATTTGAGTCATTTCCCCTCTACCCAATCCGTCATTAACATGATTTGGGCTCCTAAAAGGGCATTATTTGTCTCTTTCACTTAAATTGCTCCCAATAAAACCCTCCTTCTTCCCCAAGAAGAAATTTAAGCTTCATTCTCAAGAAATGAAGAGTTCAAGCTTGCAATCCAAGAAATCTTCAAGAATTCAATTGTTAAGGTATGTGGGATGTTCATCCATGGGTCCCTTTCACCCATGGAATCCAAAACCCTCTTTTGGTTTAATTTATAAGTTTATGCATGTTCAAGATGAAATAAATCCATGAATCTCCTGTTAATTTAATTTCAAGTTATGGTTACAAGTGTTTTCAAGTGGAATGAGTCATATCATATTTTAAGTGTTACGATTCCCACGTCATGTTCAAGTGATTTTGGGATAAATCTCCAAATTATGAATTTAGCCATATAATCATGTTGTTTCCTCATGTTTAAGACATTTCCATGCTCAAGCTTATGATTCTTACATATTTGATGAAATGTTCATGTTTTGGGTCTTTGAACCATGATTGCATACTACAATATCTCAAGTTTGATTTTGTATTTTTATGATCATTCAGTGCTGGTGGATTATGAACACCCGATAGTTACGTGATCTACATAATTTTAAATTTTCAAGTAATAATTCAGTGAAACAATGAGTCTTGTTATTTACTCAGATATTATGATCATGATTAGTACTATCAGTTATTAGAAATAATATTCAGTTAAACTTAGTTCAGTTCAGTACCAGTGCCAGTTTAGTTGGGAGTGGAATTTAGCACCGAGCAAACCTAGGGATGGGGGCTCTTCTGCCAGATAGGACTGGGTTTTTAGAAGCATTCCCTAAGTTACAGAACTACGTAGCCAAAGTAGGATTATGAGATGTCACCCGCCAATTTAGGACTGACACTCTCTTAGGAGTCACCCGTCAGTTCAGGACTGACTCTTTAGTCCTTCGGGACATCAGATTAGTGGATCTACACAATCAGTATTAGTACTCATGGCACTGTATTGACACCCTTCCAACTGGGTTACAGGTTGGACCTCGATTAGCTTAGATTGAGGCATGTCAGTTATATGATACCTCCCACAATCTCAGTCTAGTAATTAGTGTACTTCAGTTCAGGTTTGCTTGATCAAGTGTGAAGATTTTCAGTTATATAGCTTTCAGTCTTTCAGATTTTAAATTATTTTAAAAAAACGTTTATGCTTGGTCTTGTATTCTCAAATATTACATGTTCATGCATCTATGCTCAATTGCCTCATGAATGTCAGTCAGTCCTCATCTCATAGACTATGACATTTAAAGTACTAACCGCATACTTTTCTTTGTGCTATGTTGTTTTATAACATAGGTTTGGTCTTACAGTTTTCCAACCGCTCTTAGATAGTTTAGAATTACTTAGCAAAAGTATTGGTGAGTCCTAATCTATCGAGAACATGATTTGTTTATTTCAGTTAATTTAGTGCCTTCTTATGTTCAGTCAGTTGTAGTTAGTTGGGGGTCTATCCCATCGACTCCCCATGATGCATAGAGGCTTTCAGACAGTCAGTCAGTCATTTAAGTATTATCACTTATTTTAGATAGACATTTTATTTCTAGTATTCTATCAAATTTTTTATAAATGTTTTGATACATATTTTAGTATCTAGTTTTATAGTATCTTATCAGCTTACCTTCCACATATGTTCTGTATTACTATTTTGTTCAGTGTGCATAGTAGGTACCAGCTCCTGGGTTAGCTTGTGGTCACTTGTGGCCGTAAGCACCATTGTCGCGACTTGGGGGTAGACTCGGGTCGTGATAAAACTTGGTTTCAGAGCCTAAGGTTTTAAAGTATCTTATAAAGTCTGAAAGGCACATTGAATAGAGTCTTGTGCATAAGTGTGAAGCGCGCCACACTTATGGAAAAGAAGTTATGAAATATTTTAGGTATGTTTCCCTTCTTTCAGTGTTCATGTCGTGCAAAAGAGCATGAGCTCTATTTAAACTCTCTTTCTAAATCATCCTTCATTCCATTTACAGATAATGCCTTCCAGAAGAAATAACGAAAGAAGGAATGGGGATCAGCCCACACCACCGCCTGTTCAAAAAGATCCCCTGAATGAGCATGTCTCTCACGCTAAATTCAGGGATGATTTCACTACCTTAGCCCACTCTATATCTTCCCAGAAGAACCAATAGGCTATTTTCCTAGCCAATCCACTGGCATATATGACCGTAGTTTGGATTCGAGATTTCACCCGGATGAATCCCCCTTTATTTTCGGGATCCAAACCTGAGAAGGATACTCAGAAGTTTCTATGTATGGTTCAAAAAGTGACAGATATCATGGGCATCACTTCGAGTGAAAGTGAATAATTGGCTGCATATCAATTTCAGAATATAGCTCATACCTGGTTTAAGTAGTAAAAGGAGGACCAAGGTGTGGAGATGGGCCTATTGAGTGAGAAGAGTTTTCCATAGCTTTCTTAGCCAGGTTATTTCCCTTAGGGTTGACTGAAGTTAAAGTTCAGAGGTTTATCAATTTGAAGCAGGGTAATATGAGCGTAAACGAGTAATCTCTTAAGTTCACTCAGTTGAGGAGGTATGCTCCTTCTATGGTGGCGGATAATAGGTTTAGAATGAGTAAGTTTGTGTCTGGTGTAGCAGATAGTGTGGTTAAGGAGTGTATGACTGCCATGTTGATTAAGGATATGGACCTATCTAGACTAATGGTTCACATTCAGCAGATTAAGAAGGAAAAATGTAAGGAGAGGTAAAGAGAGAACAAGAGGGGCAGAACAGGTAGTTTCAACTTTTCTCAACCAAGGTCAGAGGGTGGTAGCCATTCTTAGTTTTGTCAAAAAATTTTAGCCTCAGCTCCATCTCCAGCTAGTGCACCAGTGCCCAAGTTCAGGCAAGACAATCGGGATAGGGTGCCAGGCTCTAAGTCCTAGGGTAGTGTGAAAAGTGGTCTTACTAATCTGCTTTGTTGTAAAAGTGGTAGAAATTATCATAGTGAGTGTAAGGCTGGTAGTGACGTATGTTGTGGATGTGGCAAGACGGACCATAGGGTCTGAGAGTGTCTAGTAGTTGCTCAAAGGGGAAAGGATTTGTGCTAACAGGGCCAGTCTAATCTTTTATCAGCTCCAGCAGGTCATCCGACTCAGTAGGTGCCACCTCCAGTGCAACTAGTGGGCAGCGCCAGAACAGATTGTATGCACTCCAGACTCGGCATGATCAGGAAAGTTCTCCTAATGTAGTTACGGGCACGTTACAAGTTTTCCATCTTCATGTTTATGCATTATTAGATCCCAGAGCTTCACTTTCTTTTGTGACTCCTTATATAGCCGTCAACTTTGGTATCATTCCCAAAATGTTAGCAAAGCCTTTCTTAGTGTCTACCCTAGTGGGTAAATGTAACACCCCATATTTTCGAGCTAGAAATCAAACCATTGTTCCCATATAAGTTATAAACCCATAATTTTATTTAAATTCATGTGTCATGATCGTTATCATAGTGTGTGAAGTACTTTCGAGGTGAAAAATATTCATAGCAATGACTTAGAAAAAAGTTGAGCTAAGATCATTTGCTTCGTCCAAAATTTGATAGTTGATTCTACAAGGGTCTAATTTAAACTTGTATAACTTTTTATATATGTGGTATTTTTCATCTCAAGACATACCAAATTGTAGATAATTTAATCAGATTTATAACAATACCAATTTTGCCTAAATTCGATACCCGAGTAAAAAGTTACAACCATTTTCGTGAGAAGCCATAAGCCAAGGCGATATACCCGCGACGCGTGCTCCATCGCCCGTACCTATTTTCCAGGTTTTGTTTTTGCATTTTTAAGGGTAAAAGGGTCCTTTCCTACACCCTAACTCGTTCATAATAGATAATTAAATCTCCAAGAGCACTATTTGCCTCCTTTATTAATAATTACTCTCCAAGAACAAAACCCTAATCTCCATTCAAGAACTTCAAGATGCCATAACAATCTATTCAAGAAAAACCAAGCATTAAGTTCCCTAATCCAAGAATCTCAAGCAAAGCTTTCAAGATCATCTCCAAGGGTTTCAAAGTCAAGTTTTCTACATCAAATTAAACCTATTAACGTATATAGGGTTATGAACAAGGATACTTCTTTCGTCCTTGTGCCCAAACTTGTTTTAAGTTAAGATTTCATAAATTTCATATTAGGGTTCATTGCCAAATTATCTTGTTTTGAGTTTATGAATTTATAAGTGATTTAAGTATTAAAGTGCATGTTCATCTTACCTACTTATTCTTTGATTTGAAGATTTATATCATGAATTGCACTTTCTTCTTATGAATTCATATTGTTAAATGATTTCAAGAATTACATTGAGAATTTCATGAGTTTAAGCATGAATTTTAAACCTACAGTTTAAGTGTTGAGATTTTAAGATCATCCTCTTAAGTTTTATTTGAAAAGTCCATATCAAGAATGAGTTTGAGATTTCAAGAAGACTATGATCTTAAGTTGCTTTTATAACTTATTACCAATATTTAAGGAAAAGAATTGGTCTTTTGACCCTAAGATAAGATAAGGAATCAACACCGTTCATAAAACTTGAGATTTAAAGAAGAGAAGCATAATTGATTTTTATTACAAACCCTTATGCTATTTCAAGGTGGATTTCCTAAAGTTCTGAGCAAAAGAATGGGAGTTGTATTTAGCACTGAGTTGAATATGATTCCAAAGGTCTCATTCCCCAGAACTATGCGCCACCGTAGGTTTAAAATTGCCCATAGTGGGCTAAGACAGTAATCACTTAAGATAAGAAATTTTATTCCGATGGCAAGGGTAGAAAGCTCTCCCCAACGTGGGTAAGACGTTGGACTCCATGACAGCTCACATTATTTATGTCGGTTAGAAGAAACTCCCAATAGAAAGAGTAAAAGTACAACTTTTAGAACTAAGTTTTATTCCTCACAAAGATGATCTATTCTTTATATACTCATGATTTATTATTTCACAGTACATGTTTTATTCAAGCCAAGGTGAGTCATTTACACTTAGAATGCATTATTTTAAAGTTTATGAATATATTTATTTATTGTTTCACTTATGTATTCACCCCCATATGCTCAGTATATTCCAAAAGTACTGATCTACATATACGTCTATGTTCTACATTGTCTCATAATGTAAGTACCAGTTGTAGTACTCACATCATAATTAGACAGTTTGCAGCTTCCAGTCAGTAGGTGATGGATTTTTTTGATTTGAAGACTCGAGTCAAGTCTAATTTTAGTAGCTTTCTTTTATTCAGTCATATTGATTAGGGATAGCTGGGGGTCATGTCCCGGCTACCTAGAGTCAGTATTAGTAGAGGCTTCATAGACAATTAATAAAGTTAATGTATTTGATTCCAGTTTTATTTTGTAAAAGCAGAGTTGTAATAATTTTAATTTAGTTTTATATTGATCAGATTCAGAAAAGATTTATCTTTCGCTTATTTCATTCAGATTTATGTATTTTATTCAATTGTTCACGAGTTATGCCTGTAGAAAGGTTAACTTAGAATCACTTGTAGTCCTACGCACCGTGTGACGACTAGGGGTAGTCATGGGTAGTTACAAACTTGGTATCAGAGCACAGAGTTCAAGTTTCCTAGGGTGTCTATGAAGCTGTGTTTAGTATAATCTTGTAGAATGGTATAGAGATGTCTGTACTTTTCTTCGAGAGGCTACAGGGCATTTAAGAAAAGTTTTCTTTCTTTCATACTCTAGATCGTGTTATAAATTTATTCATTCAGAAATTTCTGGCTATTCGTGTGTTAATCTATACTTCTTTATCTATGTATTATTCTTGAGATAACATGATTAGTAAGTTCCAATTCCTCCTAAGATGATGCTATCAGATTTACTATCAGTAACTTTAGAAGTCACACAAGAGGCTTGAGAGGATCTCTCCAGTGTGTTATAATTTTCTTAAGTTGAAAGTTATTTCCTTATCCTCATGAGTGTTCAGCTAAGAAAGAGAAAGATATATATATAGATTCCTCATTAACCATTCAATACAGATAGAGTTTTTTCTCATGAGAGGAGATAGTATGAGCCTAGTTTGTTAAATAGAGTTTGCATTCAGGGGATAGTATAAACTTTAGTGTTATGATTTATAAGTAGTAGAATCTTCTTATAGTTAGAAATGTGGGCTTAGAAGTATAGTGACAAGAAAGATGGTGATGGAGATTGATTGAATGTATATAGATAAATTTATGCATACGATTAATTTAGTAGTGAGGTGATATGTACTTGTGTAGTCGTTTAGGGTTAATGAAGGTAGTACAGGTTTCTTGGTGGAAGGTAGAGAAAGAGTTACTAGTTAAGGTGAATTATTGTTTTCTTGAAGTATGAAGGAGTTATTGATGGTATTTATTGTGTTAGAAAAGTATAAATTATTAATGAGAGTAGTGGTTGAGTATTGTTAATTTAGGCTTTCCTTGAGGGTGCAAGAAAAAAGAAGGTTAGTTGAAACTTATAGAGCTATGAAAGTAATTTAGGTGGATAAATGGGTAAATAGTCGTAATGTGTAGAAGGAAGAGGTGCTAATGTATTACAATAATATAGACCATGTGTTCATATGATCAATTATTGTTATTATGAGGCTTTAATGGACTAGTGTTTCTTGATGTCTTATTTTATAACTTTCGAGAGAGAATAGTATGTGAGGTTGTATTGTTCATCATGCCTAGCACTAGACACTAAGTTTGAATAGTGGATGGTCATCAAGGTGGATGTAATAATTGCTTGGTTAGTGATGCTAGTTATATGGAGGTGAATTAATACACTTGAAATAGTGAATGCAAGAATTTAAGTTTATTGATTTGAGATTAATTATGATGTTGTAGGTATGATGTAGAGGTGTGCCCAACGTGATATGGGGTTGCATTATTTTCTAATATTATTAAGTGTTTTGTATGGTGAGTAGTACCCATGAGTTGCTAAGTGAAAGAAGGCTAGTTATATGGTACATGGTGTACTTAATAGCTAGTTGAGGAGTTTTGTATAGATGGTATTGGGTCTTTTAAGTATGATTTTGACTCTTACGATTTCGGAAAAATATACGTATAGAAGTGTGATCTTGGTAGTCTATGATTATGTGTTTAGAGATGTAGATATGTTTGCAAATGAGAGTATAAGTAATTTGAAAATATAGTTTATTCTTGTGAGTTTAGCATTTATGTGTGACATTAGAATAAAGAAATTATGGCTCAATCTCGAGGATATGGAGTAGACCCATAAGCTTAGAATATCAGCTTTGACCTAAGAGGGAGATGGTAGAGTGAAGAACCAAATCAAGTTTTGAGAATTAGATTGTGATACATGTCAATAAGAGTTATGATGAGATAGTGATCCCTTCTTACTCTAGAGTATTCCTTAGATTTTAGTCATTATAACACCAAATCCATGTCTTGCGTGATAGATCCATACCACAGGCTAATGCTTATACACATCATACATACTCAAATCCATTTTCAGCTTTTAGCAAGAAAGTAACAACTTCACTCTGTGATTCGAGTTATCCCTCATGAATCTATGAACTCCAGTATTATGTTAAATAACTCCTGATAAGTATGAACTCATGTTTCAAAGTATGATCAATTTTCTGAAACTCATGATCCTAGTGAAATCCATTTTATATCATGTATGTCCTCAGTTTAGATTTCTTTAATGAATCCATGCCTTTGACATTCTATTCTTCAGGCCTCAGTTAAGTGCCAGGGTTATGTATAGTAGTTTTTTGTGCTTTAGGTCCTTATGTGTTATCCTTTCAGTGACCTCTTCCTACGTAAGATAGTGGTGATGATAATATATAAGTAATGGTTTAGATTAGAGGGAGTTGATAACCCTCATTAAGAAAGGTTACTTATGCTTTTCTATCTTAGGCTAAAGTGTGAAGTAAGATTGAGGCCAAGTTTTTGATACATGTCATGGTTAGTTGAAAATTGATGTGTATATTCTTAAGAATAGTGCAAGAAAATTATTATCTATAGAGGTTTAGAGAATATGTGAAGTATGCTTTTTATGGGTATTTGCCTTGAAGTTCATATGTGGTTATAAAAATAGGCTTAAATGTCATATTGGGATGTAAGTGGAGGAATGCAATATGCGCTAGTGAATCTGTAGTAAGAGTTCAGAGTTAGTCATTGAAGTGGTAAGACACATTATGCTTAGGGTGTGAGCTCTAAAAGAGACAGAGAAGATTGAAACATGTGGTTTACACTAGTATTATGGTATAGCGTGTTGTATCTTGTGATTTTGACTTAGGCTTGATCATGGTGAGAGAATTTAGTTCAGTTTAGAGTTTAGTAGATGGACTTATCAATGCCTATGTTAGAATTATAAGTTGAATCAAATGAGTATGGTATTTAAGGGGAATAGTATAGTTGAGAGAGTATTTGATAAGTGCTGCTAAGCTTAAAAGTAAGAAGTTGCATTGCCTAAGGCCTAGAAAGTCTATCCTAGTTTATGATTTATATGTCTATGTTCCAAGCTATAGAGTTGTATTGATGTTGTGATTTCATGCTCCCTAATATTATTAGAATTTCTTAGAAGAGTGTTGAAGAAATACTCCATTTGAGCATGCAGTCAGTATGATCCAGTCCATATAGCCTACAATCTAGTGTAGCAATCAAACAGATAAGCTCCTATAGATTTCCAATTTTCCATCTAGTCATACTACCCAAAGTTTTGTGAGTAAGGACATTCCATGAGGTAAAATATTTGCATTCATGCAAATTAAAAATTCAGCTCAGTCCATACACCAGGCATCAGTTTCAGATTCAGATATTTAATATGATTCAGCTCATATATGTTCAGTGAATGATTGTAGTTTCACAAGTATTCCAGCTCAGACAACGTAATACCCATTGTATGATCTTTAGTCTCATTGTCTTATGATTCATGACTGCATAATTTATCACTTTGCAGTTCTATATGTATGATTGTATCATGAACACTTCAAGCAAATTCTAAACTCTCAGCATGAATCAGTTTCTTATAGTAAGTAAAGGCAAGTCAACTCAAAAATCAGTTTCATGATAGAGGGTTTTAATGTTTTGGATTAGTTATATCCATTTATAGAAGAAATATCTTATCCATATTATTCCATACCTCTAAAGATTCAACAACTTCCTACCCATCATTCGAGGACAAATGATTCCAAGGGAGGATAATGTAACACCCCATATTTTTGAGCTAGAAATCGAACCATCACTCCTACGTGTGTAAGTTATAATTCCATAATTTTATTTGAATTCACATGTCATGATCATTATCATAGTGTGTGAAGTACTTTCGAGGTGAAAAATGTTCATAGCAATGACTTAGAACAAATTTAAGCTAAGTCATTTGATTTGTTCAAAATTTGGTATTCGATTATACAAGGGTCAACTTTAAACATGTATAAGTTTTTATATATGTGGAATTTTTATCTTAAGACCCACCAAATTGTTGATAATTGAATTAGCTTTCCAACACTACTAATTTTGCCTACCGATACCCAAGAGAAAAGTTATAGCCATTTTCGTGAGAGGCAGTAAGCCGAGGTGATATGCCTGCGACGCGCTCTCCATCGCCCACACCTATTTCCCAGGTTCTGTTTTCACATTTTTAAGGGATAAGGGTCCTTTCCTTCACCCTAACTCATCCATAACAGATAATTAAAGCCCCAAGGAGCATTATTTGCCTCCTTTATTCATAATTACTCTCCTAGAACAAAACCCTAATCTCCATTCAAGAACTTCAAGACTCCATAATAATCTATTCAAGAAAAACCAAGAATTAAGTTTCCTAATCCAAGAATCTCAAGAAAAGCTTTCAAGATCATCTCCAAGAGTTTCAAAGTCAAGTTTTCTACATCAAAACAAACCTATTAAGGTATGTGGGGTTATGAACAAGGATACTCCTTTTGTCCTTGTGCCCAAAACTTATTTTAAGTTAAGATTTCATGAATTTCATATTAGGGTTGATGCCCAAATTATCTTGTTTTGAGTTTATGAATTTATAAGTTATTTAAGTATTGAAGTACATGTTCATCTTACCTACTTATGCTTTGAATTGAAGATTTATATCATGAATTGAACTTTCTTCTTATGAATTGATATTGTTAAATGATTTCAAGAATAGCATTGAGCATAAAGTTTTGTTGTGAATTGTCATGAGTTTAAGCATGAATTTTAAATCCACAGTTTAAGTGTTGAGATTTTAAGATATCATTCTCTTAAGTTTTATTTGATAAGTCCATATCAAGAATGAATTTGATATTTCAAGAAGACTATGGTCTTAAGTTGCTTTGCTCATTGTTTACCACTATTTTAAAAAAAAGAATTGATCTTTTGATTCTAAGATAAGATAATGAGTCCATACTATTCATACAGTTTGAGATTTAAAGAAGACAAGCATAATTAGTTTTCATTACGAACCATTGTGCTATTTTAAGGTGGATTTTCTAAAGTTCTGAGCAAAAGAATAGTACTATTTAACACCGAGTTGGGTATGATTCCAAAGGTTTCGTTCAACAAAACTACGTGCCACTGTAGGTTTAAGATTGGCCATAGTGGGCTAAGACAGTGATCACTTAAGATAAGAAGTTCTATTCTAATGGTAAGGGTAGAATAGCTCTCCCCAATGTGGGTAAGATGTTGGGCTCCATGACAGCTCACATGGTTTATGTTAGTTAGAAAAAACTCACAATAGAAAGAGTAAAAGTACATCTTTTAGAACTAAGTGTTATGACTCACATAGATTATCTATGTTCTATATACTCATGCTTTATTATTTCACAGTACATGCTTTATTCAAGCTGAGGTGAGTCATTTACACTTAGCATGCATTATTTTAAAGTTTATGAATATATTCAGTTATTGTTTCACTTATGCATTCACCCTCATATGCTCAGTACATTCCAAAAGTACTGATCTACATATATGTCTATGTGTTACATTGTCTTATAATGTTGGTACTAAATGTAGCACTCGCATCATAATTAGATAGTTTGTAGCTTCCAGTCAGCAGGTGATGGGCTCTTTTGATTTGAGGACTCGAGTCAAGTCTAATTTTAGTACCTTTTCTTTAATTCAACTATATCGATTAGGGATAGCTCGGGGTCATGTCCCTGCTACCTATAGTTAGTATTAGTAGAGGCTTCATAGACAATTAGTAGAGTCAATGTATTTGATTCCAATTTTATTTTGTAAAAGCAGAGTTATAATCATTTTAATTTAGTTTTCTATTGATCAGATTCAGAAAAAATTTATCTTTCACTTATTTCATTCAGATTTATGTATTTTATTTAGTTGCTCATGAGTTATGCTAGTAGAAGGGTTAGATTGGGATCACTTGTAGTCCTAATCATCGTGTGACGACTAGGGGATAGTCTTATGTTGTACGGTAAATTTATTATAGCTAGATGTGTATACAGAATTTACCCGGTCATAGTATCTCAGATAATCACCTCAGTTGATTCGTAGAGTTAGAGATGACTGATTTTGATGTCATTCTTGGCATGAAATAGCTCCACTCATGTTACTCCTCAGTTGACTGCAGAAATAGAGTCGTTCTATTTTAGTTTTCTAATGAAACAGTCATTGAATGGAGTAGTAGTACTTTAGTGCTTAGGGGTCATATTATTTCTTATATTAAAGCAAGAATGATGATATCTAGATGGTGTATTTACCATCTTTTTCAAGTCAAAGGCTCTAGTTCTGCGATTCCAAGTCTTGATTCAGTTTCAGTTGTAAGGGAATTTCTATATGTGTTCCCTAAAGATCTTCCTCGAGTTCCTCCCAAAAGGGAAATTAACTTTGGAATAGATCTCCTTCCAGATACCCAACCTATCTCTATTCCACCTTACAGAGTGGATTTATCTAAGCTTAAGGAGTTAAAAGAACAGTTAAAAGATCTCTTAGATAAGGATTTCATTAGGTCCAGTATTTCTCTATGGGGCACTCCAATCTAGTTCGTGAGTAAGAAATGGTTCTTTCAAAATGTGCATCAACTACTATTTGTTGAACAAATTCATAATCAAGAATAAGTATCCACTCCCCATAATTGATGACTTGTTTGACCAACTTCAGGGTGCAAGTTATTTCTCTATGATAGACCTCAGATTCGGCTATCATCAGCTTAGAGTCAGAGAATGTGACATTCCGAAAACAGCTTTCAAAAATTGGTATGGTCACTTTGAATTCCTTGTTATGTCTTTTGGACTAACGATTTATCCTACAGATTTTATGGACTTGATGAACAGAGTGTTCAAACAGTACTTGGAAATGTTTAGTATCGTCTTCATTGATAATATCCTCGTCTATTCTCGTAGTGAGAATGATCATGAGGACTATTTGAGAATTATGTTGCAGACCTTTAGAGCTTATTAGTTGTTTGCCAAATTCAGAAGGTGCAAATTTTAGCTGAGATCAGTAGCTTTACTTGGCCATATTATTTTTTATGATGGCATTAGAGTTGACCCTCAAAAGACTGAAGCAGTGAGAAAATGGCCTACACCTATCTCTCCATCAGACATTAGGAGTTTCTTGAGTTTGGCTGGCTACTAAAAATGGTTTATCAAAGGGTTTTCTTCTACTACATCCCTCATTTCTAGATTTACTTTGAATAAAGTCAAATTTCAGTGCTCAGATTCTTGCGAGAAGAGTTTTCAGGAGTTGAATACTCGACTCACTTATGCCCCAGTCTTGACTTTGCTAGATGGTTTAGATGGATTTGTAGTTTACTGTGATACATCTAGAGTTGGTCTTAGTTGTGTTTTGATGGAGAGAGGAAAGGTCATAGCCTATGATTCTAGAGAACATAAACCCCATGAAAAGAATTATCCTACCCATAATCTTGAGTTGGCAGCTATTTTTTTTTGCCTTACAAATTTGGAGACATTATCTTTATGGGGTTCATGTTTATGTGTTCACTGAATATAAGAGTTTACAGTACGTATTCACGCAGAAAGATCTGAATCTTTGCTAGAGAAGGCGGCTTGAATTGGTAAAAGATTATGGTATGAGTGTGTTGTACCATCTGGGCAAGGCCAATGTAGTGGCAGATGCCCTTAGTAGATTGTCTATGGGTAGTATTTTTCATATTGAGGGAGATATGAAAAATTTAGTTAGTGAGGTTCATCTGCTTTCTAGATTAGGTGTTTGGTAGGTTGATTAAGATGAGGATAGTATATGGGTTCAGAATGGTTCAGAATCTTCTTTGGTTGCCCGTATGAAAGAAAATCAAGATATGGATCCTAGTTTGGTAAGTTGAAGTAGGCAGTTAGAGATCAGAAGGTAGAGGTTTTCTCTCAAGGGGAAGATGGTGTGCTTCATTGTCAGGATAGGTTATGTGTTTCATGTGTTGATAATTTGAGGCCAGAAATTTTAGCAGAGGTGCATGTTGCGCGATATTCCATCCACCCAGGAACCATTAAGATACACCGTAATTTTTTGAAAATTTATTAGTGGAGTGGTATGAAGAACAATATTGCAGGGTTTGTGGCTAAGTGTCCAAATTGTTAGTAGGTCAAAGTTGAGCCCGAAAGGCCTAGTGTTACTTTATAGGAGTTTAGCATCCCCTCTTAGAAGTGGGAAGTAGTTAACATGGATTTTGTGATAGGGTTGCCTTGTACGCGTTGTCAGCATGATTCAATATGGGTCATTGTCGATAGAATAACCAAATCAGCTCATTTCTTGTCAGTTCATACTTCGTACTTAGTTGAGGATTATGCCATCATTTATATTAGGGAGTTGGTTAAGTTGCATGAGATTTTGTTGTCTATCTTATCAGATAGAGGTACTCAGTTTACCTCTCACTTTTGGAAGGCTTTTCAGAAGGGTCTTGGTACCCAAGTTTATCTCAGTACAACTTTTCATCCTCATACAGATGGTCAGTCAAAGAGGACCATTTAGACCTTAGAGAATATATTGGGGAATGTGCTATTAACTTTAAAGGTAGTTGGGATGACCACTTACCTTTGATTGAGTTTTCCAATAACAATAGTTATCACTCCAGTATTCAGATGGCTCCATTTAAGGCTCCATTGAGGTAGGTGAAGCTATTTTTATAAGGACAGATTCAGGGTTTGAGGCGATGAAGAAGGTTCAGTTGATACGGAAGAGGCTGAAGACATCCCAAAGTTGTTGGAAATCTTATGCAGATGTGAGTATAAGGAATCTTGAGTTTAAGGTTGGTGATTTGGTTGATTTGAACATTTCATCTATGAAGGGAATGAAGAGATTTGGCAAGAAGGGGAAACTTAGTCCCCACTATGTTAGCCCATATAGGATCTTAAGTCATTTGAGGAAAGTATCTTATGAGCTAGAGTTGCCTGCCGATTTGGCATCAGTACATCCTGTATTTTATGTTTTTGTGTTAAAGAAATGTATTGGTGATTCAGCTGTAGTTGTTCCTTTAGAAGACATGGAAGTTAAGGATAGCCTTTCCTATGAAAAAGTCCCAGTTGAGATCTTTTATCATCAGATTCGTAGGCTAAGGAATAAAGAAGTTCCCTTGGTTAAAGTTCTTTGGTGGAATCAGTCTGTTGAGAGAGCTACTTGGGAAGCAGAATCAGATATACAAACTAAGTACCCTCATCTTTTCTCTAAAACCCAGATTCAACTTAAGTATGGATGGCAATGGTGGGGTGTGATGTGGGTGTAGTGCAAATTTTTTTCTAAATTCGCAAATTTTAAAACCGCCCTGCATCACCTTTAAACCCACATAAACCCACCCCACACTCATACCCGCATCTCACCACCCTATATTTTTGCTTTTTTCGTTTTTGAAAATTTGTAGCTCCACTGAAAAACCATCTATTTTCAATACTTGGAAATGGTAACAACCGATTTTATTATATCACTTTTCACTAAGAAATTATCATAAAAGTATCACGTGTACAAGTAATGATCAAATATCAAATTTTTATTAAGATGAATTAAGAAATTTAAAAAGTTATAAAATTGTTTAATTGGAGTGTTATACACATTGTTTAAGTATCATAAAAGTTTAAGTGAAGAATACATATAATTTTAGGTAGATTTATGAGAATAATACTAATTTTTAACTGTTTTTAGTTTAAACCCGCATATACCCGCAACCCGTCCTGCATCGCACCATTTAAAAAAACTTACTTAAACCCGCCCCGCACTCATATAATCTTAAACCTGCACCGCCCCATTGCCATCCCTAAGCTTAAGGTAACGATCTTCCTTAGATTGACTCTTTTTCGGTCTCAATTTTAGCTATGTAACCAATCTCATGTCATTGCATACATTCACAAAATCAGTTCAATTCATCTATCATGTTTCAGACTCAGTTGTGTAATCATGTTTAAGGTCATACATGTTCAGTATATGATCTCAGTTTCTACAGTAGTCTCAATCTAACAAGTCTCATTCGAGGATAAATTTTTTCAAGGGGGAGATATTGTATTACCCCATAATATTCTTAGCTCGATTCAACTCTTAATTGCATGCTTAAGAGGTCCAAGGTTTAAAAATTTTACTAAATGTTGAGGACTTAGTCATTTTCAAGACCCTTAAACTCTGATGATTTTTATTTTGGTCTTTTTGACCTCGAGACATTGATTTTTAAGTTGAAACATGTTTGGGGTTGCTAAGGTATATCTCGGGAAAGTTTCAGAATTTTTAGATGGACATATAGATGTGTTTGGAAAATGAAAATAGTAGTCCCACTAAGATAGGCCTGCGACGCTCGTTTTAGTCCGCCGGGACAGAACCCGCAACGCTCGGTCTAGTCTGCCAAATTAAAGCCCATGGCGCAGGACTTACCCAAGTGGTCTGGAGCCCGTGACGCGTCTATGCCCATTCATCTAGCCCCTTGGCCTTTAAGCTAATGGGTATTTGAGTCATTTCCCCTCAAACCAATCTATCATTAACCTGATTTGGGCTCCCAAAAGGGTATTATTTGCCTCTTTCACTCAAATTGCTCCCATGTAAACCCTTTTTCTTTCTAAAGAACAAATTCAAGCTTCATTATTAAGAAATCAAGAGTTCAAGCTTCCAATCCAAGAAATCTTTAAGAATTCAGTTGTTAAGGTATGTGGGATGTTCATCCATGGGTCCCTTTCACCCATGGAGTCCAAAACCCTCTTTTGGTTTACTTTATTAGTATATACATGTTCAATATGAAATAAATCCATGAATCTCCTGTTAATTTAATTTCAAGTTATGGTTATAAGTGTTTTCAAGTGGAATGGGTCATATCATGTTTTAAGTATTGTGATTCCCATGTCATGTTCAAGTGATTTTGGGATAAATCCCCAAATCATGAATTTAGCCATGTAATCATGTTGTTTTCTCATGTTTAATACATTCCCATGCTCAAGCTTATGATTCTTACATGTTTGATGAAATGTTCATGTTTTGGGTCTTTGAACCATGATTGCATACTACAATATTTCAAGTTTGATTTCGTATTTTTATAATCATTCAGTGTTGGTGGGTTATGAACACCCAATACTTACGTGATTTAGATGATTTCATATTTTCAAGTAATAATTCAGCGAAAACTTGAATCTTATTTTTACTCAGATATTTTGATCATAATGAGCACTATCAATTATTATAAATAATGTTTAATTAAACTTAGTTCAGTTCAGTACCAGTGTCAGTTCAGTTGGGAGTAGTATTTAGCATCTAGCAAACCTTGGGATGGGGGCTTACCTGCCAGATAGTACTGGGTCCTTAGAAACAGTCCCTAAGTTCCCGAACTACGTAGCCAGCATAGGATTATGAGATGTCACTCGCCAGTTTAGGACTGACACTCTCTTAGGAGTCACCTGTCATTTCAGGACTAACTCTCTAGTCCTTTGGTACATAAGATTAGTGGATCTACACAGCCAGTGTTAGTACCCATGGCATGGTACTGACACTCTTCTAACTGAGGTTACAGGTTGGACCCTGATTAGCTCAGATTGAGGTATGTCGGTTATATGATTTCTCCTATAATCTTAGTATAATAATTAGTGTATTTCAGTTCAGGTTTGCTTTACAAAGTATGCGGATTTTTAGTTATATAGCTTTTAGTCTTTTAAATTATAAATTATCTCAGAAACACGTTTATTCTTAGTCTTGCATTCTCATATATTACATGTTCAGGCATTTATGTTTAGTTACCTCATTTATTTCAGCCAGTCCTCATCTCATTACAGTACATTCAAAGTACTGACGGCATACTTTTCTTTGCGCTATGTTGTCTTATAATATAGGTTCAGTCGCACAGTTTTTTGATCGCTCTTAGACAACTCAATGTTTCCCAGCAGCAGTATTGGTGAGTCCTCATCCATTGAGGATATGATTTGTTTATTTAAGTTACTTCAGTGCCTTCTTATGTTTAGTCAGTTGGAGTTAGTTGGGGGTCTATCCCATCAACTCCTCATGATGCTTAGAGGCTTTCAGGCAGTCAGTTAGACAATTAGTCAATCATTTTAGTGTTATCAGTTATTTTCAGATAGACAGTTGGTTTCTAGTATTCTATCAGATATTTCAGACATATTTTGATGCATATTTTAGGAGTCAATTTTACAGTATCTTATCAGCTTACCTTCCACACATGTGTTTTATTACTATCTTGTTTAGTGCTCACAGCAGGTCCCAGCTCATGGTTAGCTTATGGTCAATTGTGGCCATAAGCACTGTTGTTGCGACTAGAGGGCAGCCTCGGGTCATCACATTACTTAGTTTTTAATATTATGTAATGTTTGTTTGATATTACAGGACACTGTTTAATTGATAAAGTTATTTTGAAACATTTTACAAAACATTCATGAATTAATCTTTTTAAAGAGATACAAAAAGTCGATAAAGAATATCTAGATGTATCGATGTTTTAGTATATTATGATTAATCTTGTAGGTTAGTGCGTCATCACATATGTGTACTCTGTTTACAATGACGGGAGGAAATACATAGTATGTCTTGACAGGAGGACTTGCAGTTGTGGACGATTTCAATTGGATGAAATAACATGTTAACACGTGATAGAAGTTCTATAAAGCAAGCATATAACAGATATGGCACTTTATTTCTCTGAATATTACTATCCAAAAAGATTAAGGAAGAGGTATGAATTATCAATGTTTCCAATGCCAAATAAGAAGGGTTAGATTATGCCACAAGAAGTTATAGATGAAGTTGTGTTAGCATCAAAATACAAACGTCCACCTGGAAGACCAATGAAATCAAGACACAAGAAATCAAGTGAAACTGTGACTTCGAGCAGTAACTGTTGTGGGAGACGTAGTTATGAAGGTCACAACAGACGTACTTGTAATTTCTTTTCAAAGGAGGAGTGAACTTGTAGTCTACTAATGAATATTGTTGAATAATCTCTAGCAATTTAATGTTTTCTTCAGATCTTCAAAATTCATTGTTTATGATGTTCTTGTTGTTTTTCAGACTTTTATGAATAACAATTAGCGAAATAACTCGCTATCTTCTTCAACAACAACAAACCCAGTGTATTCCCACATAATGAGGTCTGGGGAGTGTAAGATGTACACAGTCCATACCTCTACCTCTAAAGTAGTAGAAAGGTTTTTTTCGATAGACCCCCGGTTCGAGACACGAAATAATAAATAAATTCATAGTAAAACATGGATAGTTGTTGATTGCAGTTTAAATAATACAACAATTAATTATGCAGAAATTAGTTATGCAAGATTTCATTATTCATGCATTAGTTATATCAATTTTTATTTTGCATAATAGTATGAAAAATAACTCATAAACTCGCTATCTTCTTTCGGCTATTAATTAATCGGATATGTTTTCATGTTCTATTTTGTCATGTTGTATCATATATAAATGAATGTATAAAATTTATTGTTTATAAATCCTCCAACTATAATAGAGACAAATAGCAAATAACTTATGTGAATGATTACGTTATTACGTTGAAAATCAAAACATCTGGTACATAAGTAGTTGAAAAGAGATCAAAATTATAGAATATATCTCTTAAAAAAGATAAATTGTGCACATTAAAAATCTTAGATACTTTCTTAAGAAACAATGTATGTAATAACTGTTTCAAAATAACAAAATCCAATAAAAAAATTTAGATGAACATTGCATGGTTAAAAAGTCTATAGCTTGTACAAGCATATGTTACTAAATTAATAAGAGATAAAAGCTTATATAGATCGTATCTCTTGTAATATATATATATTGTTTATAGAAAAATGTGTATGTACTATATTAATAAAAGATACGTAATTTTTGTTGAGTTTAGAAACAAAATTTCTTGCAAAGAAAAATAATGATAACAAATACAAAATTATATTATGATTTAATAAGAGATATAAGCATATATATATATAATGTATCTTTTGTAAAGAATAAAATAAGTACATTACAATGTGTATGTACTATATTAAGAAACGGTTAATTTAAAAATTATTTAAGAAAACATACTTATATAAATATAGTAACTCGAATGTTGCATAGTTAACGTAATAGCATAGCATGGTATAATGATTCAATATAAATTGTGTGTTAGTTACTATCATTATGAAAACTACTTATGTAAATGTATTCAGAAAACGAGATACATAATATATTGTATGAGATATAAAATAATAAATATGTATCTCACACAACTTAACATAAAAAATATAAAATCATGTCTTTGTAAAATGTAACTAAAACGTATAGCAAAATAATAAATAAATCAGAAACTGCAATAGCCATATGTAAATATCACTGATAAAGTAGAACTAGTTTATCATCAAAACAGCTAATGTATGTTATTGTAAATATTACAAAATAAACAACACTTAAAACATTCACTAATATAATCAAAGTTTTCAATATGTAATAAATAAAAAACTACTCAACATTTAGAACACGATTTTTTTCTGTTGGTATGAAGCTGCTCTTTAGCTTCCGTGGATCGTCATTCTCACTAAAGTATCCATTCTTTGCCTTTTGAGATCCTTTCTTACACAAAAGTTTTGCGTATCTCAAACGATGGTATTGGGCATCAATATTCGAAGATGGTGTGTCAAATTTATCGCTCAAATATTCAGCAAACACAGCTACAAAAACACCACAATCCCTGCATAGTGATTACTAATTAAATTAAAAATACATATATACTTGTAAGTGATAATGAAAAAATGAAAAAAGTAATGTAATACATAGAAACTTCCACTATCTTGTTGTGCTATCCCAGAAACGTATTCAACTTGGAATTGGTCGCTTTCGGTCTTTTCCTTGTAGGATTCAAGTGCAGCCCAGTCAGTGATTACTTTTTGATCAAAAACTTACTGTACTGAAGGTAAGTTGGAAACATTATAGCCAACTGTTGAACCTCACTTGATTGAGCCGTGTTTCTTGATGAGTACATCTAATCATACCCACGAATGCATCACTCTTTTAAATAAATGCCTGTCAATACCCAATGAAAAATACTATCACAATTTATGGGAACAAAGACCTTAATAACCAGGTGCCAAGGCTGATCAGCGAGTGTACTCAATCCCTTGATTGTATTAATCCGTGACTTTTCAATTTGAGCAACTTCATCGGTCCGTGCAAATGCAGCTTGAGTTGGAAGTTCCTTTCCATCGTCCGCATGATAGTAATTCATATACGTCTTATCAATGTATACTTTAAAAAAAAAGCCAGTGGTGGTGTATCTGTCAGGTGAAAAATTCTTGTGCTTGTACTTCTTCCTCAAGTAGTAGAAAATGACGTTCAGATGTCGTTCAAAGTGTAAAAGAATCAACTATATGTTAGAGCATGCTATTGTAATAATTTAAGATGAGATACAAAAAATTATATTTATGTATCTAAAACTATAGTAACACCAATAATTTATAGGTTATGAAAACATCAATAATAAATGAGATACATAATGATAAACTTAGATACTATTTTGTTAATATATATATCATACAACACTAAAGCATAACAATATCTATGTGGCTGCACCATTATCTAATTTTATCATCCCCATAATGATCTTTTATTTCATTATAAAATCAGAAATCACATATAATAGTTCTAGCATATTTTAATTTTTTTAAAAAAAGAATCAAGTGCTATACTGCAATAAAACAATCAATTTGGGAGGAAAAAATTCCCTTGCATGTATTTATAATAACAAACTAAAGTAGGAATGTATTCATAATAACATACTAACATAACCAAAACAAGTCATGCACCAATATATATATATTATAGAAAATGTACTTTCATGATGCAACTATTTGAAATTTAAGATATCGGATATGAGTATACCTCATCATTCCAACATTTATTTGATTGATATATAAGGTAGAATCAGTTATTCGATTTAAAAAAAGCAACTATAAAATCTAGTTGACGAAATTCAAGACTTGCACATTTAACTTTATAGTGACCATCCTTATTTTTTCTGAAATATGATATTACAGTGTATTTCAATTAAAATAATTATAGATTATATTTGATTTTAGAATAAGTAATTGGTGAACTTACTTGTTCAAGTGTTGCTTGTAAAGACCTTTTATCCAATCCTCAAAAACTTTCATAAATTCAGTTGGAGACTCTCCAGGAATTTCATAACATTTAAAAAGGTATTTTTTACGCTCTGTAGATATCAATTTTTTTTTTGGAACTTGATCAAAAATGCGTCAAGAAAGGAGAATGGTAATCTTAAGTGGCTACTTATTGCATTGTGCATGTGTCTTTTATCATCAGACACGACCTTTTTTGAAGTAAAAAATACAGACAAAATTATTGTATCGCTAATAAAATACTTATTTGAATTTATCGGTGGAGGCTTATAAGCCGTCAAAGTCATATTAGACACTGAAATAGAAACAACAGTTTCAAGCGATTACTTTTCTTCAACAACGATGTCATCCATTTGCTCAGTACCAACATCCTGAATATTCTATGGTACAGTTACAAATATTTAAAATTTATTTTTAAAATTGCAAAAACAAAAACAAATATTTACAAATATTTTATATACATAATTCAATATCTAAAATATGTCAAAACTACATTGAACATAACACATAATAGTACTCTGATTGTTTGTATATATATATAATATAAGAGATATATACTATAAATAATCATAACATAAAATGCATCTAATGTTGCAAGAATATGTATGTCTCATATAGATAATCGACTAAAATATGTAATAATAGATATATACATTACATATTCACTCACAATATGTATACTCAACTTTATTATTATGTATCTTTTGTTAAGTATATTTGACTCAAACTAAAAAAATGAGAGATACATACATCTACTTTAACACAGAAACAGAGATACAGAAGGAATGAAACGTATCTGTTGTTTTACAAAAAAAATATGTATATTTGATACATATATTGGACTCAAAAACTATATATCATGGTAAATTTTATAAAAAATAAATATAAAATTTATCACCTCATCATGTTCACCATCTTTGACAACTTCTGGTGTTTGAATGACATTGGCCCCTTCTATATCAACATGCTTGACCGAGGTAATCTGTGGACTGTCAGCTTTACTAGGGCCTGCAACATCACCTAGATCATCTGATGTTTCAGCTCTAGTCAGGCTATATTTTTCAATGCTTTACTGTGAATATATATGGACCAAAGTTAAAGCTTGAAAGTCATTATCAGTTGATTTATGATTTAAAGTAATTTACCTTCTTCACATGAACATGTTGCGACTGTAGGATTTTAGAATTTCTGAGCATTTATCATTCAGGATACACTCCAAATCATTAAATTTGAGATCCATCTAATAAAAAAAGTATAAATGATTAGTAGAGCATTGGGTATAATAGTCTACTAATATGGCTTAAATAAATTGATGCTTACGTATGTCTTCATACATGTCTTTATCTCCGACTCTAACAAATTCAAGTCCACTTTAACCAAGTGATCCTTACTAGTTATGGTGGTAGGTTCATCAACATCTTTTTCCTTTTGTTTGGGCTCTGATAAATGTGGTGATGTTTATTTACCATGAATATCGCCCGATGGATCATCCTTTTTGGGTGGTGGTTTTGAAATTTTTGAAGTTTGTTTTCCTTTTGTTGCATGAGACTGAAAATGTTGTTTACCGTCTATTTTTTATACAATAATATTTTTTCTCTTCTTTGATTGATTTGCTGAAACAGTACCAGATACATGTGTCAATTTCTACGTCAAATGCTCCGAAGGTGTCGTACTGAAATCATCAAAACTATCATGTTCTGTGGCGACTGTTCGTTCATTAACTTTGTAATGAAATGGACTGGAATGCCAGTTGATGATGATGGCATCGATGCTGAAGTAGGATCATACGATACAATACTGACTAGCGGCAAATCAAGATTTTGCAACTCCTCATCAATAGGAACGACATTTGATTATGAATACTACACAAAAAAAAAATATAACCATAAAAAACAAGAATTAAAAATAAAATAGTTCATTGTAATATATGAAATGCATATAAACACTATCATACTTTGCTAAATATTTTGAATATAAACTGATTATATTATGATCGGACTGCGATAATTTTTCAATTTAAAATACGGGGTATGTGATTGCCCTACTTGACAATAACTTTGGTTTCAATTTTTGAGCAGATTTTGAACATTCACACATTTAGAATCTGAGGGATGCCAACCAACCTATACAACTGCTTCTCCACAAAAAATTCTTGTCTAAGTGAGGCCATCAACTTGAAAAAAGACGACTTTACCCCAAGAAAAAAATTCATATTTGTCATCTTCAACCATCTTGAAAAACAATAGAACGAAAGCAACATTTAACTGTGAGTAGATCAATGTGTGGATGAAGTATAAAATTGCCAACTGAAGGGCATCTTCTATGGTGTCAAAATTTTTCCTGAGAAAACGGTCAACCAACATTTCCTTATGAACATCATTTGTTGATTGAGAAAAATATCTTCGCATCACCCTACTTGGAGAAGAATCATCATATCTGAAATCTTTGATATTTTCATTACACTTCAAACCAGTTATCAAGGCAAATTCAAAGATGAAAAATCTAAGAATGTTGCCTTTGACATATACATGCATCTCTTCTTGATTTTCTTACTCTATCTCAATCATAAGTAGACACTTGGTAATTTGTTCAATGTAATTGGACAATGGATGTAGAGATAACATTTAAAAATTATCTTTGCAAATAAGTCAAATCACTTCTTGACCGACAACTTCTTTAATCTCATCTTTAAACTTTAAATTGCAAGAACTTTCAAATCTTAGAGGATGCGAAGGAATATCCTTTCTAACGTAACTCATTTCCTAAAAAAATTTCAAACATGAAAATACTAAAATAACAAAAGATACATACATCTACAATAACATAAAATCAGAGAATACAAAATTCTTAAAATGTATCTGTGTTTAAAAGAATATGTATCTTTAGTATAAATACTTGAATCAAAAGAAAATAATGAGAAATACATACAATACACCCTCGTACACAATATGTATCTTTAAGCCGACTAACATGTATCTTTCGTATGCTTATTTCACTAAAACTTAAAAAACAAGAGAAAATATAAGAACATAAACAGAGAACAAGAGATACAAGCTATTGAAAAAAGTATCATATATGTCTAAATATGTATCTCGGCCTAAAGTTGCCTAAATTTGAAATAACAAAAGATACATACATATACATTAACACAGAATCAGAGATACAAATTGTATAAAATGTATTTGTTGATTTATAAAATATGTACTTTGATATAAATAATTGAATCAAAAAATAATGAGAGATAGATACAACACACCATCGTACACAATATGTATCTTTAAGCTTACTAACATGTATCTTGGTATGCTCATTTCACTAAAACTTAAAAAATAAGAGATACATATAAATACGTAAATAAAGAACTAGAGATACAAGATATTGAAAAAAAATATTATATATATCTAAATATGTATCTCGGTCTAATATTGTCCAGATCTGAACATAAACTTACCTATGGAAGCAAATCTCTGGAAGAAACTTCAACAACTTTTCTTTTTTTAGCTGGAACTTTGCCTCCAGAATTGTTGGATTCTCTTTTCTTAAAAACATACACTTCTTTTTTCTTAGATTTTTTGCATGTTTTTCATGTAATTTCTTCACCGTAGATGGATCATTTCTATGTTTGGATCTATTTTAACCATCAGATTCATTATCAAAAATGTCAGGAAAAACAAATGTCAGGAACAAAGTTTACAACTTCTTCATATTGTTTGATATTGTCTAATTGAGAGATTCCAAGACTAAAAGATGGTCCTGAATCTCTATTCATTATTTTAATTCAAATAATATAAACTGAAAAAATGGCTTTTGTTAATATGTATTTCATCTTTTAACTACACAAGGTAAAAGTAGTAAAAGTTGGGATATATGTAATTTTGTAAAAGTGAAGGAATAGTTAATATGGATAGAAAAAACCTTAGAAAATTTAGAAAAAAGTACATGTAACAGTTTATATAACATAAAATACTCATTACGAGAAGAACAACACAAAATAATAAATGACATAGAAAATCTAGAATTAGATATACACTACAGTACAGAAAGAATAAGTTATTACACGGAAAT
The DNA here is from genome assembly GCA_030864225.1 of Capsicum baccatum var. pendulum. NCBI lineage: Eukaryota > Viridiplantae > Streptophyta > Magnoliopsida > Solanales > Solanaceae > Capsicum > Capsicum baccatum. Next base: position 27,676,683 of record CM061551.1, on the reverse strand, counting down.
TTGTAACTCAGCAGTTACTACAGGATAAAATAATAAACTAAAAATTAATGAATACATCTCACAAAAAAATAGAAAATATACTTTTGTAACTTAAGTTGTTCTTTTATGAATTTTTTTCCTATTTTATTTTCACTCATTTTCTTTAAATAAATTTGAAAATATCACTGATGATGGTGATCGAAGAATTTATAACTTTTTTATTATTATTATTAATGATAATAAATGACAGACGAATCACATTACAAGATTAAATGGTCTTTTGATAGCACTTATAAACTATTAATAGACATTTTCATCATATTTAATTTGCATATTTGAAATTGGTTATGGACATTATTAAATCAAAAGATTTAACCTTTTCTGATATTCATTTTAAATTAAAATATTATAAAAGGTATTGACCATATATTAAAAATTGTATTAGAGCTATAGATGGAACACATGTATCGTGTATTGTTCCTTCGAAGGATCAAATTAAATACATTGGTAGAAAAGATTTCATTTCTCAAAATGTTATGACAGTATATAAGTATATAATTGGGGTATGTGCTTCACATTTGTATGGCCTAGATGGGAAGGTATTGCACATGATGCTAGAATATTTGATCAAGCGATTAGAAGATTAGATCTTAATTTTCCTTATCCATCACCAGGTTAGTAATTTTAATATTATATTTTGTATTATTTTAAAAATTATATTATTTTTATATTAATTGATTGATTTTCTTTGTATTGGCGTAGATAAATATTATTTAGTGGACTCGAATTATCCAACAATGATTGATTATTTAGGACCATATAAAGGAGGCGTTATCATCTTCGACGTAATTCTAACTACAGGAATTCAAATAAGACTTTCAATTTCTTTCACTCCAATTTGAGATGTAAAATTGAAAGAACATTTGGAGTTTGAAAAAACAAATCTGCTCTTTTATGCTCAATGTCATCTTTTAAATTCGATACTCAAGTTCACATTACAACTACTATGGCTATACATAATTTCATTCCACAAAACGATCTACTACTAATAAAGACTTTAACTATTAGAAGACATCATCGCAGAGCTCGAAGAAGAAGATGGGGTGTTCTAATATACCTTCAGAAATACAAGACATATCTTCTATTAGTATGGAGTCATTGCGTGATAAAATTAGGAATGAAATCGTTAAGAATTTTTGTGATGTATGAAAGACTTCGTATTTTTGTTGTGAATTTTTCATATGTAGTGATTTAATTTATGGAATAATTTCTATATTCATTTTTGTTTGATGTTTTTAAGTAATATTTAAATTAGTTAAGTAATATATCATTATATATTTTTTTGAATGTATCTATGTATATGAATATTGGTTGAAAATTTTAGAGTACGTACTTTTTAATTAAATAAAAATAAAATTTTAATTAAAAATATTATAGTAGATATTTAAAATAAACTTTCTCTATAAATTGATTTTAGTAGTAAAAATCAATTGATATATGTCATGATCATTTGTCACAAAAAGGCATTTCTTGAAAAAGATTATCCAAATACAATTTGTTTATCAAAAAACATTTTTCGAATAAATTTACCAAACACAAATTACTTTTTTTCAAAAACACTTTTTTTGAAAAGTTATTTTATAAAAAATCTTCTCAAATAAGTAATTTTTTAACAACAATCTCAAACAGGCTCTTACACTTCTATCACCTCTTTTTGTATTACATCATACCGCCAACCATCAAAATAGAGTCGTAACATCTCCTATATTTGAAATTTCCTCAATAGTGTGAAATTTCCTGACTCGGGATGAGGCAACTTCTGAACAGTGAAGATCAGCCCCTTCACACTTTAGAAGGAAAAGAAGCAAAGTTAAAAGTCATTGTTATTGGTTATAGATATTCTAGCCCTTTATTTTGTATTTTAAAATAAACAGCTTTGAAAAATTAAAAGCTTTTAGCCATTTCATCTTTCATTTACTTGAAGTACAGATTATAAAGGATGTTTTAAAGGGACATGATCCTCACTAATTGAAACGGAAAGAGTCTTGAAAAATAAATGGAGTAAATCTATATCTATAATCTATATTTATATCTATATCTATAATCTATAATATATTAAACATGTGAAGACTCTTAGAAAAGTGATTTGAACTTTTTATCCTTCATTAAAAAAATTTTGACAAAATAGTTTTTTCACTATTTAATTATATTTATAATATTTAAATTAATGAGTCCTAAAATATATGGTAAGAGAAAAATAAGGAAAGGAATATTCTAACAACCTATTAATTCTAATCACGTAAAAGAATTATATTAGGTTTAGATGGTAAGAAAAATAAGGACAAAAATTCAACAATCTATTAGTAATTGTAATCATGAAAAATAATTATATTACGTATAGGATGTGCTTTATTTATAAAATATTTTCAACCGTAAATGAAAAAAAAAATCCTCAATACAAAGTTGATTGTGTTTTCCCAGATTCATAGTTTTTCTTTCAGATTCAATTCTTTTAAATCATACTATATATACTAGTGATAATGGTTGTGCTTTGCACGGTTAGAAATAACATTAGTAAATTTATATTAATAATACACATTATCGCAGGTTATTATACTATTTATTTTTATCTTATACCTATGATAATTAATTGTTTATAGTTAATTAAATTACAAATTCTTCCTTGTATTTATGTATTTTATTGGATAATAGAATTTTTGTTTCTCTAAAATTTTCTTTTATATATTTAAATGAAATAAAGATGAGATAAGAATTTAAAAAAATTATGATCAATGAATACAAATTAAAAGAAAAAAATTTAGTTATTGTTTTGTACTTCGTAATTAGTTATGTCAACTATTATTTCATAATTATGTTTTAGTGTTAATTCTAGTTATTCATAGTTTAAAGAATTTGATATAATAAAAATTAGCATTGCTTCGAGTTTGAAAGTTCTATCTCAGCAAGAAAGATTGGAAGTTTTATTTCACTAAGAAAGGGGCTATAAATAACAAATATTGTTATCCTTCAACCTATCATTATTGATTGTTGCTCACGTAAAAAGGACCTCCCTCCCCCCGCTCATTTGAGAAGTTTAGAAAAGTTAGATAACGTTAAAAAAAATACTTTAAAAATTGTGCAATATATTTAGAAGAAAACATAACAATGTCATTATCATCTATCTACTTCTCTTTCATCCTCTTCCATAGTTACAAAGTTGGGTCTATGTGTTTTATACACCAAGTTTATGAAACTAATGAAACAAACGACAGAAAACTTTTTAAAAAACAAAGTGTTCTATGTGACATGAAAGGATATCAAAACTAATGAAGTCTCCCCTTTTAATGAAAGGATATCTAACTTCATGTACATCAATTCTTTTATAAGATGATGATAATACACTTAGAAATTAAGGAAATAAAATAAAATAAAAAGAAAGAAAGCAAACAAAAAAGAAAAAAAAATAACACACAATGAGGTCCCAAAATTATATGAAGATATACTAAAATATAAATAGGCAGGACAAATGAATTGTGCACTTAATTATGAGAGATTAATTATATTTAAAAAAAAAAACTATCTAGGCATACTATATAACTGGGTATTGATACTATGTGGGTGATACAATAATATAATTAGACTTTATTGCATATAGTAGATAACTATTTTAGATTATATTTAATTAGTCTTTAGACACGTACATTGTACGTGTGTTTCACGTAGTAAATTTTTATAGATTCATAAAAATGATTAAAATTCTATAAAAATATGTGTGCAATGAGAAATGCAATGCAACAACTATAAATAAATCTTTATAAGTATGATAAAAAGCACCCAATAAGGGGTGCATTTGAATGTTTAAAATTAATTCATAATTTTAACCAACAAATGTAAATTATGAACTTTATTTAGTTATTAGCAAACCTTCAATAATGTCAAAAATGACTAATTTGAGCCTAAATGAAAATATAGATTTACTGCAATTAAAAATTTATAAAAACTTAAATTAAAGAAGTTTAATGAGAAAAAAATAAAAGAAAATAACATAAAAGGAACCAAAAAAGATAAAGGGGTCGAGCAGTTAAGAGACTTAGCACACATTGAACTTGTATTAAAAAATTGAAAGAGTAAACAAGCCTTTTCATGATAAATAACAATTGTTTCATTATAATTGATATTTATATTAATTATATTTTAAAACTTTATGGCTTTAAATGTAAAAAGAAATAAATGTACCAGAAAATATAACCACTTTTGTAGAAGCCTAAAGGCACATATGACCATTTGAATAGATTAACATTTATAATTTTTCATTCAAATTTATATTAGTTTCAGTAAATACTTTATTTAATATTTAGTCTAATATGATATGATTACTATTTATATTTAATTAGTATTTTATAATATTTTAATTTAATGTAGGGGTAAAATTCAATTTTTCACTTTGAAACTTACATCATCAATCGACAATAAAAGTAAAGAAAACACCATTCTAAATTCAACAATTGAGAAAGAGAAGTAACAAATATAATAAAAAAAAATATAAATAAATGAAAAAACTAAGGAAATCCTAGCATTGAAGAGTGTCATCTCACCTTCCACTTTCTCTTTAATTGAGCAATGAATGTGGACAAAAATTTATTGATTAGTAAAGGAATTGTTCTTTTTGACTTTTTTCACTATTTTTCTTCTTTTCATTATTCACTCAAATTCTCTTGATTTTTTATTTTTATTTTTAATTAAAAACTCAACTTTTACAAATCGAACATTTTTTCTCTTAAAATCAAAAAATAAATTTGCCATGTTGTGAGACTTTTGTCAGGTCATTTTGGCAATAGGTTCTTTATACAAATGAATTCTTTTGGCCAAAATAATATATATATATATACATATACTTTTTGTATTAATTGACATATTTTCAAGTTAGGTTGTGAGATGTTAGATTTTCTTTTAATTGTTGATACTTAAAAAAAAAAAAATACTAAACTGGGATGCTTAATTATGAAAGTCGAGTGATATATAGTTCAAATTAAAGATAATCGAACAAAAAGAAGATCTAAAATTTAAAGAAAAGAGCCAAAAATAACGAATTATTGGCCAAAAAACTACGAGCCAATAAGTTTTATGTTATCAACAAAGCAATAAGTTAAAACTATTTTTCGTTGCCCACATAGTGTTAAACTTTGTAATAAAGCCTTGTTCTTGAAGGGTGCATTTCTTGCATTTGACGAAATAGCTAATTTAAAATACTAAATTAAGCAATAAAAATGTATGTATGTATATATCTATCTATCTATGTACACACACACATATATAGAGAGAGATCATTCAAACTTCTATACTTTGCCATACTAATTAAGTTGATAATCTCTCTTGGTGAATCTTCCAAGACATAATCTCTCTTAATGAATCTTCCAAGACCATTAAACTTTCTTTTTTGTCATGATAAACTTGTATTAAATTAAATTAATTCTCTCTTTGATGAATTTATACCAACATCAAACTTTCTTCTTAATCTTGATAAACTTGTGTATGTTTGACTATTATTATACAAGAAGAATAGTTAATGATCTTCATCAAAATGATGATTACCATAGTATCACATGAAAAAAATGTAAAAAAAAATTACTATTAAAAAAAAGAAGGAGAAAATGAAAATAAGTATCCAACAATTCCATAGATGAATAGTATTTATAGATTGATTAATTCATAAGAACTAAGTAAAATGAAGTTTAGAAGACATGTTATTTAAGTGGAGAATACAAATAGATGAAAGTTTTTTTATAACTTATGAATATAATTACATATAGTAAATATGATAGAGTTTTTGTTTAATTAATAAACAAATTAATTAGTGAAAGAATGAAGAAAAAAATTCAAAAAAAGAAGAAAAAAGATAAATGGGAATGGAGGCCTCTAAGACATGTCACGTAGAATTGTCTTAGAGTCTTTATATATATATATATAGAGAGAGAGAGAGAGAGAGAGAGATTTTTTTATTAATTTGCATAAATTATTACGGTTGTATATAACTAATAGAGGTGCAATAAATTAATGTTTTAATTTTTGTATTTAAATTTTTGCAGAAACTGATTGATTCATGCGACAATTGTTATTGTTAAATGCCTCAATATTTATTGACTGAGGAACAATTAAAGGAGTACTATAATATTTGGTGTGAGGTATAAGTTATAATAATTCTAGAATAAATTGTGGGATTATTTCCTCAATACAAAGTTGATTGTTTTTTCCCAGATTCATAGCGTTTTTTTTTAGATTCAACTCTTTTAAATCATACTATATGTTTTTTTTTTATTAATTTGCATAAATTATTACGGTTGCATATAACTAATAGAGGTGAAATAAATTAATGATTTAATTTTTGAATTTAAATTTTTGCAGAAACTGATTGATTCATGCGACAATCGTTATTGTTAAATGCCTCAATATTTATTGACTGAGGAACAATTAAAGGAGTACTATAATATTTAGTGTGAGGTATAGGTTATAATAATTCTAGGATAAATTGTGGGATTACTTATCCCACCATTCGTGCCTTAGTATGGTGGAATAACTAATCCTGAATAATTAATTTATCCTATTGGAGAAGAGGAAGGGAGGGTAAAGAGGTGGAAATCTAGAATTTCATCATCAATAATTAAATTTTTACATTATAGACATCCTTTCTTATTTGCAACTAAATTAGTAGCTCAATTGATTTTGAACTTTTTGATAAATTTTTAATTAGATTATCTTTTGTTTTGATAATAAAACACTTTTCCATTTAAAAAAAAAGGTAAGTATTGAATTATTTTTGGTTAACAAAGAATTGGTTTAGTTAACACAACTTTCCCGAAAAATAAAGTTTTCTTAATAATTTGATATAGACAAGAAATCATAATATTTAATACTTATAAATTAATTAAAATTTTATCTTATTTAGGATCAAAATTTACAATAAACATACCCTCTTCTACTTCTACTTTTTTCTTCTTATTTTATTTTGATTCATATTGCTTTTTAAATTTATTATCATCATTTTTTATATTTTTCTTTATTTCTTACATATATATGGCATGAAAATAAGAATTTAATTTCATGAAATTTGAATTAGATATGGTTCTTTTCATTTATAAAATGAGATATGCTGCATATTTATTTATATTATTTAAATAAATATGATCTTTTTAACGTGAATTGCTACTTTTTAATAATGTTGTTCTTAAGCAGTAAGCCTAAAATGAGGAATAAGCGTCAACTTTATAGCACAATCTATCATTGTATATATTTAGATTTATTATCAGTAAAAATATTAATAGCAGAATATCTGAGGAGATGTAATAAAGGATGATTGTATGGAATGACCAAGCGACCTTTATATAGATGTTGAAGGAGGTTGGGAACAACAAACGATCTTTTAACTAAAGTCTTAAAAGACAAGCGTAGGACACACTTGGGATCTGAGGAGTAGTAGAAGTTATTTTTCACAAGCTAAATACAATAATAAAGTATATTGATGAAATAGGTTGACAACTTTTTAAATTTATCGATAAATTTTATTGAAACACTCAAATATGATTTGCTTCAATCGAGCACTGAAACACATAATAAAGTTTTTATACTAGCACTTCTCATAAATTTTATGTGGTTTAACTGAGATATTTAAGAGATGCATGAAAATAGGTAGAAAAATAATTTTCAAAATTGAAAGTGTCTAAAAGTAATACTTTAGGTAAATTCTTTACGTAGCATATTATATTTTCCTATAATAGTAAAAATATTAATTTCTTGTCTTCTAACACTTTCTAACGACATATGAATTGCTCCATAAGTCATATTCGAAAAGTTTTTAAAGATTTTTTTTTGTTTGTTCGATACCCTCGGTAGTCTTTTTTAATTTAATTTGAAATGGTTTTTAATAATTTTATATAATTTTGTATGAATATATTAATTTTCTATTTAAGTGTTTTTTGTATTTAATAAAATCATAAATTTATTAATTAATCAAGTCATTTCTTTATAATATCAAAGTAAATTTATAAAATTAAATTTATTGAAGCGAGGTACACGCGTGAAATGCGTACACTTAATTAGTACCAATAATAGTGAGGAAAGAGAAATGGAAGAGGGATTTTCTCCGGTGGCGGACCTAGAATTTAAGAATTATGGGTGCTTAAAAAATTAAAAAGCTGAAAAAGTAAATAATCACCTCAACAAGGTTCGAACCCGGGACATCCCTTCAGTGGAGAACCTTAAGATCAACTTAAATGTCAATGCACCTAACCAACTTTTGTTTTAGTGGGTGCTTTTATATGTTTTATATCTATTTTTGTATATTTTTTATGTAATTATACCTATTCCGCATCGAGTTTACCGGGTGCCAGAGCACGCAAAAAATATACGTCGGTCCTCCCCTGGTTTTCTCTAAACTTAAAATAGAGGAAAAATTTTAAAAATTGAGAAAACAAATAAATAGGAATATTGATCATAGAGAACACTACTAGCTTGGTGTACGTGCTTTCCATATGTGTCTCGCATCGATCGTCGAAAATATATTCATAAGAAGAACACATTATTAAAAGATAGCAATTGACGTTGAAATAAATGTTATATCAAGTTAAGTCATATAAATAAATATTGCATCAAATGGTTTATTGTCTGCTCTATCTCAACTGATCTTTTTCACAATAAGAAGAAATAAATTTAATTTGAATCTCAAAATCTCAAGTATGTCACGTAAATTAAAATAAAGAAAGTAATTTGAAAATTGTAAATTTCTATACATTAGCTTCGATTTATAGAAGTATTCATTTTAAGAAAAAAATAAAAATCAATTATGGTGGTTTATTTCCTTACTTGATCACGTTAAAATTTTCTTATTTTTCCTACATAGTTATTTTTTCATCTATTTTTCCCCTTATATTATTAAGTCATGATAAGAGAAAACACCTTATGCATAAGCTAATCAATTTTACATTTAAAAATCCTTATTGTTTTCTTTCAATAAATATAATTAATAATGATAATTAGAGGAACTAAAAATAGACTCCTCCTCAAAAGGAGAAAATTCTCCCAATAAGAAAAAGCTACGACACAAACTAATCTTAGTGTTGTAACTTCTTTTGTAATAAAAAAGTAAACCCTAACATTCATCATCCACCCCTATTAAGCAGAAAAATATCAGATAGCAACAGAACAAAGGCTACAAAATATTATGATAATCGAGATATTAGAACAATATGATTAAATATAACATTTACATAAACATTTCTTAAAGCTCGATCAAACATTATTCATCAATCAACTATATTAAGCGGAAAAAGGTAGATAGCAACAGAACAGACAAACAATATGATAATTGAGATATTATAACAATAGATTAAACCTCACTTTCACACAAAAAATCTTTAAAGCCAGACCAAACATTTATCCACCACCTGTATTAAGCAAAAAAAAATAGATAGCAACAAAACAGACAAACAATACGATAATCGAGATATCATAACAAAGAATTAAACTTCACCTTTTATACAAAAATTACTTATAGTCTGACCGAACATTCATCTATCACTTATATTAAGAAAAAATAATAGCATATACCAACAGAGCAGAGACTACAACACAATATTATGATAATCAAGATATTTGAACAATAAGATTTATACCTAACATTTACAAAAAATCCCTTAAAATCCAATCAAACATTTATCTACCATCTATAGTAAGCAGAAAAATAACAGATAGCTACAAAGGTTTCAGCTATAAATTCCCCCAGATTTCTATACATAAAAACCTATATAGTAATATATAAGAATTACCTTCTTTTTACCATTATACCATGTTCAATTCTTCCAAAAAAAAATTATGATAGAGGATGTGGACCAATTGAATATTTTTATTGAAGTTCTTGACTTATATTCTCCTACATGAATTCATCTGCAATACATATTGGCAGTGAATCGTAGTCTAACTATTTTTTTCGTTCTTTTCAGTTTTCATATATTGCAACTACGTCTCTTCAAATTCAAGCTTGAATTTATTTGAGATTATGACAAACCATTGGGAGTATTGTTAAGTATGTTGATAAAGAGATAAATAATTTTTTTATCATATATTTTAGGATTTTTCTTATGCGCACAAGGAAAAAAATCTAATAATATTATTTTTTCATATATGTATCCCTTACCATACATGTTAGAATTTTTTAAATTTAAATCAAAATATCATAATAATAGAGTAATTATTCTAGCATAAAACTGTAACGCCCTGAGTCTGAACCCCGGACGCCACACGGTGCTTACGATTCAGAAGGACCACAAGCTAACCCATGTCTGGTACCTGTTGTGAACACTGAATAATAATACTGTAATAATGCAGAAATTAGGTTGAATTTTCCATAAGGTTCATAACTAAATCAAGTATTGATAAATAAATACTGAAAACTGAACATCTGTTTGAAATGATCTAGTCCGAAAGCCTCTAACTGTCTGAAGATGGAGTTGATGGGACAAGTACCTAACTAACTCTGACTACTGAAATATACTGAAAACCACTATATCTACCACTGATAATCCAAACTGCTAAGTACGGTCAGGAGCCTGTGCGTCTGAACCTATGATATGAGACATCATAGCGCAAAAGAAAGAGTATGCGCCATTACTTTGAATATAATGGTATACTAAGTGAGGTAGGCTGATATGCAAGCGTTTATATGCATGAACAATAACTGACTGAAGAATATAAATATAACTAGATGAGAGTCTAAGAATAATTGGACTGCTGAAAATACTGATGATGCATTACTATACATACATCTATATACATATATGCTATAACTGAGATTATGCTGAACTGAATGCTGAGTACTGATAACTGGGTTACTGGCAACTAGGTGACTATTCTGACAGTCCTGATTCTGTAGAACTAACTGAGTTTTATACTGAGCTGGTGACTGTGTCTGACAGTCTTGATTCTAAAAATTGATCTGAGGTTTTATACTGAGTATAAAACTGAAAGTGTAACTGTGGGAGTGTTCATCTAACCGATATACCCTGATTATAAACTAAGTTAGGGTTATACCTATGACCCCAGTTGGAAGGGTGTTAGCACCCTGCCAAAAAATACTAACAATGGTTGTGAGTTAACCCTATCTGGCAGGAAGACATTTCGTCAACCCTCACTGGCAGAAAAACTCGTATGAGATGTATCAACCCTTATCTGGCAGGAAGATATCTCAACCTACGCTGGCTACGTAGAGCTGAACGCAGGGATTGCTACTAAGGGTCAAACCTTATACTAGAAGGAATGCCCTCATCCCTGGGTTCGCTCGGTGCTGAATCCTACTCCCAACTGAAAAGACACTAAACTAATTTCTAGACTGTATTAGGCTTGACTGAACTGTTACTGATCATGCTAACTGACTGAACTGGATTGAGTTCACTGAGTTCTGTTAACTGACTGAATACACCGAGTTCTGTAATTGACTTAGTACTACTGTACGTGACATTACTGAGACTATTCTGTAACTACTAATATTCTAAGTAAATAGCTAGATTTTGGGTATTTAATACCCCCAAGACTCGATGGCATTGAAAGTAAAAAATAAAACGATCTTGAAAGCTTGATAACTAGCCACTTTGTCATAATTCATCCATTGAGGCATTTTCTCAAACATACATGGTATAAACTTGTATACATGCTAACATGTTATGATTTCTCTATTCAACTCACATGAACATTTTATCAAACACTTGGGGAGAATAATTTATGCACATAATAATAATAATAATAATAATAATGTAAGCATCATGATTACAATCCAAACTCACAATTTCAAGGGACCTTTTAACATAAATCCACATGACTATACATAAGTTAAATACTTTACATGAATCTTGTCATAAGACATGGATTAGAAATTCAAATAACATCATAATCATGAATACAATCAAATTCAACATGAAATTCATGAAAGCAATCATCTTGTAGTTTAAAAGAGGTTCTTGAACTCCAAGGGTGGAAGGAAACCCTTGGATGAACACCTAACATACCTTGATTGTTAATTTCGTGGAGATTGGGGTGAGTTCTTGAGTTTTGATTCTTGAGCTTGGTAAAGTTAGGGCTTGTTCTTCAGAGAATTTTTGAAAAGAATGAGCAATTATGCTATTTGGGGCTTTAATCCCGTGTTATGGAGCTATTGGGTGAAGGAAAAAATAACCCATTTGCCCTTAAAAATGTGAAAATTTGTTGTAAAAACTACCTGGACCAGACTGGCCTGGGCGTCGAGGGCTTTGGAGCACCGCGATCTGTATCGTGGGCTCCCCCCAGCACCAGACTGGGTAGGGCGCCGCGGGGTAATCGCCTCGAGCCATTATTTTGGAGTTTCAAACATGCCCTTACACTTGTTTGAAAATTCCAAAACTCACCCGAGATGTACCATTGACTTTCCCGATCATGAATCAACTTAAAAACTAACTTTCTAAGGTCGAGAAGGTCGTAAATAAATTCCTCAAAGTTTAAAGGCTTTAGAAATGACTAAGTCCTAACACTTAGCTGAAACTTTGTAAGTCAGGGACCTCTTTTGGAATGCTTTATAGGATTCAAACAATTAGGATTCTGCGGGGTCTTACAATATCTCCCTCTTGGGAACATTCATCCTCGAATAAGACTGACTAAGCTAAGAATACTGATAGACTGGGCTTACATACTGAACATGCACAACTGAAGCATGATTACATGACTGAAGCTACTAATGTACTGAGTTTTTATTTTGAACATGCATAACTGAAGCATGATTGAATTCTGAAGACATGACACATGACTCATGACTGAGCTATTTTATGAAGGTACGCATTATATGAGAATACTATGCAACTGAACCGACACGGAGTTATAAATAAAATCTGAGCGTGGACTAAGTAAATTCAAGAAAAACTGTTACCTTGAGCTGAGTCTAAGATTGAGGAGAAGGGGTGAGGATACTTGGTCCACATGTCTGCTTTTGCTTCCCAAGTAGCTCCCTCAACAGACTGATTTCTCCAAAGAACTTTGACTAGAGGGACTTCTTTGTTCCTCAGTATGCAAACCTGATGATCGAGGATTTCGACTGGAACTTTCTCATAAGAGAGAATGTTCTGAACATCTATACTCTCTATAGGGACTAGAACTGCTAGGTCACTTATGAACTTCTTTAGCAAGGAGATATGAAACACTGAATGCGATGAAGCTAGATCTGAAGGTAACTCAAGGTCGTAAGCAACCTTTCCAAAATGGTTGAGAATTCGGTAAGGACCAACATATCGAGGACTGAGCTTCCCCTTCTTGCCAAATCTTTTTACTCCCTTCATAGGAGAGATTTTAAATACGCATAATCACCAATCTCAAACACGAGATCTTTTCTTTGCACATCTGCATACAATTTCTGTCGGCTCTGAGCTGTCTTAAGCCTTTTCCTGATCCATTGAACTTTTTCTAAGGTATTAAATACCAAGTCAGGCCCTACTGCTATGGTCTCTCCCACTTCAAACTAACCAATGGTAGATATATATATCCTTCCACAGAGCGCTTCAAATAGAGCCGTCTGAATGTTGGAATGATAACTGTTATTATACGCGATCTCAATCAAAGTCAAGTGATCATCCCAACTACCCTTAAAGTCAATGGTACACGCTTTTAACATATCTTCTAAAGTCTGAATGGTCCTTTCTTCTTGACCATCTATCTGAGAGTGGAAGACTGTACTGAGGCGAACTTGGGTACCAAGACCTTTTTGGAATGCCTTTAAAAAATAAGAGGTAAACTGCATACCCCTGTCTGAAATGATGGACAACGGAACTCCGTGCAATCTGACCAACTCTCGAACATAGATCTTGGCATAATCCTCAACTAAATAAGAGGTATGAACAGGTAAGAAATGAGCTGACTTGGTCATCCTATCCATAATAACCCATATCGAGTCGTGCTGACAACGAGTGCGGGGAAAACCCATCACAAAATCTATATTCGCCTCTTCTCACTTCCACGTAGAAATACTGAACTCCTATATAGCTCCACTAGGCTTTTGATGCTCAATTTTAACATGCTGATATGTTGAGCACTTAACTATGAACTCTGCAATGTCTCTCTTCATCTCACTCCACTAATAGACCTCCCGTAAATCGTGGTACATCTTAGAGGCCCCTGGGTGAATCGAGTAACGTGCTCCATGAACCTCTGCAAGAATCTTCTGCCTCACGCCATCCACACATGGCACACAAATTCTACCCTGACAACACAACACACTATCTCCCCCTTGGGAGAAAACCTCTAACTTCTGATCTCTGACTGACTCTTTCAGCTTAACTAAATTGGGATCTCTGTCTGGCTCTTCTTTTACCTCAAAACCAAAGATGATTTTGAACTATTTTGCACCCATACGCTACTCTCTGCTGAATCGACTAAGAGGACACCTAGTCGGGCAGGCTGATGCATTTCCTGAACTAACTTATTCTTACCATCCTCTACGTGAGCAATGCTACCGATGGACAATTTATTGAGAGCATCAACCACTACATTGGCCTTGCTCGAATGATACAGAACACTCATGTCATAGTCTTTTAATAACTCTAACCACCTACTCTGATGCAGGTTCAAATATTTTTGAGAAAATACATACTATGGTCTGTGAACACATCAACATGTATTCCATACAAGTAATGCCTCCAAATCTTTACAACAAACACAACAACTGCTAACTCAAGATCATAAGTGGGATAGTTCTTTTCATAGGGCTTAAGATGTCTAGAGGCATAGGCTATGACCTAACTCTCTGCATCAAAACACACCCCAAACCAACTCTGGAATTATCACAATATACCACAAACCCATCTGAACCATCGTAGTGAGTCGAGTCTTCAACTCCTGAAAGCTCTACCCACAAGAGTCTGACCACTAGAACTTAACTTTCTTCTAAGTCAATCTGTACATAGGGGATGCAATAGATGAAAATCCCTCAAGAAACCATCGGTAATAGCCAACCAAACCCAAGAAACTCCTGATATTTGATGGAGAGGTATGTCTAGGCCAGTTCTTTACTGCTTCAGTCTTTTGGGGATCAACTCTAATGCCATCACCAAAAACTATAAAACCAAGGAAAGCTACTTACCTTAGCTAAAATTTGCATTTACTGAGTTTGGTGAACAACTGATGGCTTTGAGAGTTTGTAACACTATTTTAAGATGGTCTGCATGATTATGTTTACTACAGGAGTAGACAAGAATGTCATCAATGAAGACTATGATGAACATTTCCAAGTACTGCTTGAACACGTAGTTTATCAAGTCCATGAAGTTTGTTAGCATATTGGTAAGACTCAATGATATGACTAGGAATTTGAAGTGACCATATCGAGTTCTGAAAGCTATTTTTGGAATGTCACATTCTTTGACTCAGAGTTGATGATAGCCTGATCTGAGGTCTATCTTAGAAAAGTAACTGGCACCCTAAAGTTGGTCAAATAAGTCATCGATTCTAAGAAGTGGATATTTGTTCTTGACTGTGACTTTGTTAAACTGATGGTAGTTAATACACATTCTGAGAGAACCGTCTTTGTTACTCACGAATAAAACTGGTGCATCCCACGGGGAGACACTAGGCCTGATGAATCACTTATCTAAGAGTTCCTTCAATTGTTCTTTTAATTCCCTGAGTTCTGCTGGAGCCATTCTATATGGAAGGATAGAGATAGGCTGAGTATCTAGAAGAAAGTCTATTTCGAAGTCAATTTCTCGCTTGGGAGGGACTCCAGAAAGATCTTTGGGAAACACATTTGGAAATTCACATATTACTAGAACTGAATCAAGACTAGGAGCCTCGAAACTAGAATCCTTAACTCAAACAAGATGATAAATACATCCCTTGGATATCATTTTCCTCGCCCTAAGGTAGGAAACAAGTTGACCCCTAAGTGTTGAAGTGCTACCCCTCCACTCAAGGACAGGTTTATTTAGAAATTGGAAAATGGACGATTCTATTTTTGTAGTCAATTGAAGCATAGTATGAATAAAACCAGTCCAAGCCGAGAATGACATCAAATTTGTCATCTCTAATTCTACTAAGTTGCTAAAGTGACTTTCTGAGATACCATAACTGGACAGTTTTTATATATCCGTCAGGCTATAATAAATTTACCCACTGGGGTAGAGACTGAGAAGGGATCTGCTAGGATTTCAGGACCGACTCCGAAGTTAATAGCTATATAAGGAGTTACAAAGGACAAAGAAGCTCTTAGATCTAGCAAAGCATAAGCATGTAAATGATAAACTTGTAATGTACCAGTGACCACATCAGGAGAACTTTCCTGATTCTATTGGGACTGGAGTGTATAGAGTCTATTTGGATGTTGCTGACTAGTGGTACTGAAAGCGGCACTCTGCTGATTCGGGTGACCGGACTGAGCTGACGGGCGGTTATGCTGACTTTGTGAACCCACCTAAGGACACTCTCTAACCCTATGGCCTATCTTTCCATATCCAAAACATACCTCACCGCCAACTCTATAGATACCCTGATGGTTTCTGCCATACTTCTAGCAAAGGGGATTTGTTCAGGCACTGCTAACACTACCCTTAGGTTTAGGGCCTGGTGCCCTATCTTTATTGCCATCCCTGAATTTTAGCACTAGAGCACTGGATGAGGACGGAGATGGAACTGAAGATTTTGGGCGGAACTAAGAACTATTACCACCCTCTTACTTAGGTTGAGTAAAGTGGAAGATACCTATTTTAGCTCTTTTATTCTCCCTCTCCTTCTTCTTATTCTTAGCCTCTTCTATTTGATAAGCATTGATCATAAGCTTGGATATGTCTATTTTCTTAATCAGCATTGTGGTCCTACACTCCTTGACCATACTGCTAGATACACCCGACATAATCTTACTTATCTTCGAGCTTCTATCTGCCACCACATGAGAGGTATATCTGGCTAACTGAGTAAACTTGAGAGAATCCTCCTTCACTATCATGTTGCCCTATTTTAGATTAATAAACTCCAAAATCTTAGCTTTCCTCAACTCCAGTGGGAAGAACCTATCAAGGAAAGAAGTAGCAAACTCATCTCATTCTACAGGCCCTGCATCAGCGCCTCTATCTGCCTTTCACTACTTAAACCATGTGTGAGCCACATCCTATAACTGATATGCGGCTAACTCAGCACTCTCATTGGAAGTCACCCCCATAATATCTGTGACTTTATACACCTGATCAAGAAATTCTCGTGAGTCTTCTTCAGACTTAGACCCGATAAATAATAATAGATTTATTCGGGTGAAGTCCTGAATTCTAACTACAGCAGTATTGGCCACTGGGTTGGCCTGGACGGCAGCTGAAAATTCTTTCTAGGCTGCCACATAATGAGCCAAAGTGGTAAAAGTTGCTCTGAATTCTGCATGTGAAATATGTTCATCCAAGGGATCTAGCTGGACGGATGGAGGTGCTAGCTGGTTTCCCATTCTTCTTCTGTTAGTCTTTTTTGGAGGCATGTTCTGTAAATGAAAAGAAACATTGGATTAGACGGAGAGTTTAATTTGAGCTCAGGCTCACTCGCATGATATGAATACTAAAAGAAGGGAACTTGTTCCTAAAACACCTCATAGCCTTTTGTCCATAAGTGTGGCACTCTACACAACCATGCACAAGACTCTACTAGACGTGACTTTTAGACTCTCTAGGACTTTGTTGAACCTTAAGTTCTGATGCCAAGTTTTTAACGCCCCGAGTCTGAACCCCAGACGCCACATAGTGCTTACGATCCTGAAGGACCACAAGCTAACCCATGACTGACACCTGCTATGAACACTGAATAATAATACTGTAATAATGCAAAAATTAGGCTAAAGTTACCATAAGTGATACGGGTTTAGCAAGCTATCCAACAAGTTCACGACTATTCACACGTAGCCAAGCTCGAGAGTTACAAAAACTCTAAGCCTTGTTCATTCAAATGGTCGTGTGTGAGTTGGTGATTGATCCACCTAATGGTCTAAATGTTTTTAAGTGTGAAGAGGAGCCATGAAGTGTAGTAAAATTATACTCCAAGGCCTCAAGGCCACCCCATGCAAGGGCAATCTGGTTATTTTCTCCTATATTTATGGTGTAATATAAATAAATAATATTAGGGTTATTTGGCAACTAGTTATTTCATAATATTTTGAGACATAAATACTTTTAATATTTTGTAACTTCTCTCTCTTTCATTGGAGAAGCCCCAAATTTGAAAACTCACAAGTAGAGGATACTTGTGTTGTATCTTGGCTAGAAACAAGGATCTTGAGGTCATAGAGTTCCTCTTTGTCCAAGTAAGAACTTGGTGTTAATATTCTTTAGTCTTAGGGTCCTCTCTTGTTATTAGGGTTCTTAGACTCTTGAACATTACATGTCAAGTTACTATCTTCTTGTAATTTTGTTAAGATTGTGTTTGGTAATCTTGAAGTCTAGTGAAGTCTTGTGTGGCTCTTTCGATTCACTAGCACCTTGTTGAATTGCTGGTTCTTTTTGAAAACTTTATCATCTTGTTCTAAAAACGTGATTCTTAAAGCCTAGCAAAGCCATGTGTGGCCTATTTTGATTCACTAGCACTTGTTGTTCAACTTGTTGTTCTTGTGTTAGTTTGTTCATCTTGTTGTTGTTGCTGGATTCTTGCATTGTGAACTTGATAGTGTATCATTTGGTATAAAAAAAGGCTGGTTGTGTTCCTACACTACCAATCTTGGGCTCTCTTGGACGAAAATTAAAAAAAAATTGTTGAAATCTGAAAATTCGAAAAAAAGAAAAAGAGAAATCTGTCCATCTTGTTGTCTTGGCCGAGATTGGTGTTTGTGTGTTTAGATCTAGGTGTTATTTTACTTGGTTAGTATGTTTCTAGTGTTGGTTTCTTTCTCACCAACACTAAAAGTGTCTAGATTTAAAGTTGAGCTTATAATATTGACCATTGTTATGGTGACTTGAAGTGGACAGTAGGTGTACTTTGTTGATAACAATTGGTGATTTTGTGTTGTGTTCTTGAAGAAGTTGATATTGTGTTCTTGAAGGTTGTTGTGGTGTTCACATTTTTATTCATCTATTCTTACAACTTAAGACAACAAAAGTGTAAAATAGATCCAAAAGGTTGTAAGACAAAAGTTATAAAGTTGTTGGTGAGAAGACTTGCACACATCACTTCCTAGACTTGACAACCACTTTTCCTTACATCAAAGGACCTTGTTTTATGGATTAGTATAGTCAAATCTCACCTTTTTGAGTTTGAAAGGTTGAAAAAGAGTACAAGACTTTTATTTTCTCTCCAAAACCAATTGTCATCCATTACAAGTTGTGTGAATATTGAAATTTCAGATTTGTGACAAAAAAAATTATGTGGGACCAAGACCAATTACATGCTGCCATGTCACCATTGCTACTGCTACGTCACTAATAAACTCAAATTTGGATATTTTCTAGTTTGTAATTGTTGATTCTTGGTTTCTTTACTTGGTTCTAGAACTAATTAACAAACTAGTACATTCCTACTAGGTTGTCAATTAGTCCTTTGAATCCGTTTGTTCGTGTCAATAATTACTTAGGTGCTTTTATCTTTTGAATACGTTGCTACTTCTTAGTTCTAGTCCGACGAGAATTCTTTGAGTCTTCAAACATGAATCCACTCTGGATAAGAGCTTACTCATACCTTAAGGATTCACGAGTTACTTGCCAATCTACAACACTTGTGGAACTAAAGTGTGAGGTGATCCAAAGAGTGTAAGTAAGGAGAGGATTTTTTTTCACTAACTTTTTTTCTGATTTTGTAGGTAATACCTTGACAATGGAAGGGACTACGTCCCAAAATATGGATACTAATGTTCTTGACTCTATGAGGGCCACTCTTGAGGCCGCTACCCGAACACTTAAAAGGTTGAATACGAAAGTTGGAGCCGTGAGAGGGGATTTGACAATAATATAGGGAGATGTGTCGGCTATTAATGGGAGATTAGAACAAGTGGAGAGTCAAAGAAACTCTTGCCCTTCTGCTCCTCTACATGTTTCTTCAAGTGGGCATGATAGAACTTCCTCCGCAACCATCACTCCCGAAACATTTCACCCCAAGCTCCACTAAATGCTGCAAGCCAAACCACTCCTTTCCCTCCAACTGTGACCCCATTAGACCAATACATTTCCAAACTCCTCCAGTTCCACAAAAGGGACTTGGACGTCAAGTACCTCTGTTAAATTGGAATCCTTCCTTCCAAGCTCCATTAAACCAAAGACCACCACCTCCACAAAATCCAATTCCTCCAAATCAAGTTCAAAATGTCCAAAACCACCCAACCCACTTTGAGAAATATGGTAGAGATGGATATAAAGGATATAGAGCCTTTGATGATGCTTACATGAGGGAGGAGGAGATGAGAGGGGGTCTTGGAGATCAAAGAAAATACCGAGGGTATGGAGAAAAGGGAAATTAACACCAAGAGAGAGATGTAGGCATCAACACCATCAGTTGATCCTACCATTCTTTAAAGGTGAAAGTGACCCGAGGCCTACTTAGCTTAGGAATAGGCTTGTGACAAAGTTTTCCAAGTTAATGATATCTCAGAAGAAAAGAAAAGTTTCTATGCCATAGCTCATTTTGAGGGTTGATCATCGTGAGGAATAAATCAGTCATGACATCATCCGGTTCAAGTGTGGGTTGAACAAAGACATCTCCACTCATTTAACACTTCACAAGTTTGATACCGTTGAAGGTATTTTCCAAGCGGCTCTTGAAATTTAAAGGGAACTTAAAGAGAGGTCGTCGTTCAAGGCAAGGGAATAATCCACCTTGGGTTGGCCTAAAAGCAAGGAGATGGCTTAATCCTCTTTGGGTTGGCCCAAAAACAAGGACCAAACCGCCACTACAAGGCTACTCGAGCCCAAAATAGTCCACAAAATTCCTCCAAAATAAGAAGTTCACAAGTATCCTAACCCAAAAGGATTCCAATGTTTCAAGTGCCAAGGTTGGGGCCATAAAGCCAATGAATGTCCAAACTGACGCAACGTGATCCTACGGGAAGGGAGATTGTATTACCTTGGTAAGGAGGTGGGTCTTAAAAAGGGAGAGAATGAGGCCGAGTAGAGAGGAACCCGAGAATAGACCACATGATGATGATGATGATGATGGTGAAGATATTTATCCGCAAGAAGGGGAGTGTGTGGTTCCAAACTTTGTAGTTAGGTGCATCATAATTAGTAAGGCAATAGATGACCTTAGTCAAAGGAAAAATCTATTCCATACTAAATTTCTTGTAAAAGGGAGTGTGTGCACTTGGATGATCGATAGTGGTAGTTGTGAAAATATTGTTAGTGTTGCTATGGTAAACTACTTGAAGTTGCCAACTACATCGTACACTAGTCCTTACAAGTTGCAATGGTTGAATGAATGTGTTGAATTAAAGGTCATAAGGCAATGTGTGATACGGTTTAAGGTGGGAAACTACCACGATGAAGTACTTTGTGACATGATACTGATGGAAGCCTGTCACTTGTTGTTAGGTAGACCTTGGCAATATGATAGGTCTACCAAACACGATGGGAGGTCCAATCGATATTGACTTGAGAAGGATGACCGAAAGGTTACACTTCATCCTCTTTTGCCTTCCCAAGTAAATGAGTGGCATCAAAAGATGAGAGAATTGTAGGAAAAAGGAAAGAAATCTGAAAAGGAAGAAAAAAAAAGAGGAACTTGTAGGTGAGGCAGTAGGGGTATCTGAGGCTGCCTCAACATCAAAAGGGAAAGAAAACATGGTGATGTTGGTTAGAAATAAGGAACTTTTCATGGATCATGATGAGGACACGCCTATGTTACTTTTGGCTTATTGTTTTAACACTAACCCCACTAATTCTTCCATTTCTCCTTTGATTTCTTATGTGTTGTGGGATTATGAAGATGTATTTCCCAAAGAACTTCCGCAAGGATTGCCCCCACTTCGGGGAATTAAGCACCAAATTGACTTTGTGCCTAGCTCATAATTGCCAAACAACCCGGCTTATAGAAGCAACCCTACGGACACCAAGAAATTGCAACGTCAAGTTGGGGAACTCCTCAACAAAGGGTATAGCAAGAAGAGCATGAGTTCGTGCGCGGTTTTGGTGATACTAGTGCTTAAGAAAGACGGAACATGGCATATTTGTGTGGACTGCCGAGCCATCAACAAGATTATAGTAAAATATCATCACCCTATCCTTAGGTAAGATTATATGCTTGATGAATTAAATGGTTCAAATTTATTTTCCAAGATTGCTTTAAGGAGTGACTATCACCAAATAAGAATGCAACCCGGTGATGAATAGAAAACCGCCTTTAAGACCAAGTTTGGTCTCTATGAATGGATGGTTATGCCATTCGGCCTAACAAATGCTCCAAGTACTTTTATGAGGCTAATGAATTATGTGATGAAACCATTTATTGGAAAGTTTTTTGTTGTCTAGTTTGATGATGTCTTGGTTTATAGCAAGTCTTTAGATGAGTATGTGATGCATTTACAATGTGTGTTTGATGTGCTTAGAAAGGAAAAATTATATGCAAATCTAGAAAAATTCTCCTTTGGTGTTAATGAAGTTGTTTTCTTGGGTTTTGTTGTTAGTTCAAGAAGGGTCGAAGTGGATGAATCCAAGATAAACGCTATCAAAAATTGGCCAATTCCATAAACCATTGGAGAAGTAAGAAGTTTCTATGGGTTAGCTAGTTTTTATAGAAGGTTTATCAAAGGATTTAGCACCATAGCCGCCCTCTTGACCGAGGTCATTCGAAAAGATCAACCCTTCAAGTGGGGTGACGAGCAAGCTAAGGCTTTTGAAGCTTTGAAAGCTATGCTCATCTCCGTGCCTTTGTTACAATTGCCCAACTTTGATAAGATATTCGAATTCGAGTGTGATGCGAGTAAAGTAGACATAGGGGCTGTTTTGATGCAAGATTTAAAATCCATTATTTACTTTAGTGAAAATCTCAAAGGAGAAACTCTAAACTACTCCACGTATAATTTAGAGTTGTATGCATTGATTAGAGCCTTGGCCACTTGGCAACACTATTTATGGCCTAAGGAGTTTGTGATCCGAATGGACCATGAATCCTTAAAGCATCTTTGGGCACAAGACAAGCTTAACAAATGGCATGCCAAATGGATTGAGTTTCTTGAGACATTCCCTTATTTTATCCAATACAAGAAGGGTAAGGACAATGAAGTAGTAGATGCTTTGACTAGAAAACATGTTCTTGTGTCCACTTTGTCGTCAAAATTGATGGGTTTTGAGTGCTTAAGAGGATTATATCCCAAGGACCCTCCCTTTACTCCTATCTTTAGGGAATACGAAGAATTGGGTAGGTATAAGTGGGATTCAGCTAGGGGTTCAAATCCCTATGTCAAGTTTGATAGTTATTTATTTAAAGGTAAACGATTGTGTGTACCCTCTAGCTCTTGGAGAAAGTTTTTTGTGAGGGCACATGATGGTGGTCTAATGGTCATTTTGGGATCAAAAAGACCCTCAAAATATTGGAGGAGCAATTCTATTGGCCAAGAATGCACAAGGATGTGGTTAGGATTTACGGCCAATGTGTAGAATGCAAAGGAGCCAAATCTCAGCTCCTACCTCATGGTTTGTACACCTTGCTGCCCACCCCTCTACGTATTTTGCTTGATACATCTATGGATTTCGTGTTGGGGCTGCCAAGGACTAGACGAGGCCGGGATAGTATCTTTGTTGTAGTCGATCAGTTTTCTAAGATGGCGCACTTTATTCCTTGATTTAAATTAAATGTGATGATGTACCTAGCGTGGCCTCTTTGTTTGTTGATAATGTTGTCAAATTACATGCTATTCCAAGGACCATTGTGAGTGATAGGGACTCTAAGTTCCCAAGTCACTTTTGGAAATCCATGTGGGGTAGGCTTGGTACCAAGTTGTTGTTCTCTACGTCTTGCCACCCACAAACCGATGGTCAAACGAAAGTAGTAAATAGGACTTTGGGTGCTATGCTACGTTCCATGGTTAAGGGAAAAATAACTTCTTGGCAGAAGCACTTACCATTGATTAAGTTTGCCTATAACCGTGTCATACACTCAAGTACGAGAATGACTCCCTTTGAGTGTGTATACGGCCTCAACCTCCTTACCCTTTTGGATTTAACGCCTTTGCCAAATGATCTCATGATTAGCTTAGATGGAAGTAAGCAGGCAGATTCTATGAAGAAGTTACATGAGAAGGTGCGACTTCGTCTTAAGAAGAAAAATCAAGAAATTGCAAAGAGGGCCAACAAGGGGAGAAAAAAACTCATTCTTGAACCGGGAGATTGGGTATGGGTGCATCTTTGAAAGGATTGGTTTCCATCTCAAAGGAAGTCCAAATTGATGTCGAGGGGTGATGGTCCATTCCAAGTACTTGAGAAAATCAAAGACAACGCCTACAAGATTGATGTTCCACCGGAATATCAAGTGCACAATATTTTTAACGTGTGTGATCTTTCTGTCATGGATGCGGTTAAAGATGATAAAATACCAAATCTGAGGTCAAATTTCTCTCAAGATGGAGATGAGGATACAGGTGTATTAGGTTGTCCAACAAGTTCACGACCATTCACACGTAGCCAAGCTCGGGAGTTACAAAAACTCCAAGTCTTGTTCATGCAAATGGCCGTGTGTGAGTTGGTGATTGATCCACCTAATGGTATAAATATTTTTAAGTGTGAAGAGGAGCCTTGAAGTATAATGAACTTACACTCCAAGGCCACCCCATGGCAAGGGCAATCTGGTTATTTTCTCCTTTATTTATGGTGTAATATAAATAGATAATATTAGGGTTATTTGGCAGCTAGTTCTTTCTTAATATTTTGAGACATAAATACTTGTAATATTTTGGAACTTCTCTCTCTTCCATTGGAGAATCCTCAAATATGAAAACTCACAGGTAGAGTGATACTTGTATTGTATCTTGGCTAGAAACAAGGATCTTGAGGTCATAGAGTTCCTCTTGGTCCAAGTAAGAACTTGGTGTTAATATTCTTTAGTCTTTGGGTCCTCTCTTATTGTTAGGGTTATTAGACTCTTGAATATTACATGTCAAGTTACTATCTTCTTGTAATCTTGTTAAGATTGTGTTTTGTAATCTTGAAGTCTAGGGAAGCCATGTGGGGATCTTTCGATTCACTAGCACTTTGTTGACTTGCTGGTTCTTATTGAAAACTTCATGTTTTTCTAAAAACGTGATTCTTAAAGCCTAGTGAAGTCGTGTATGGCCTATTTCGATTCACTAGCACTTGTTGTTCAACTTGTTGTTCTTGTGTTAGTTTGTTCATCTTGTTGTTGTTGCTGGATTCTTGCATTGTGGACTTGATAGTGTATTAATAAGTCTCATAACTAAATCAAATACTGATAAATATATACTAAAAATTGAACATCTATCTGAAACAATCTAGTCCGAAAGCCTCAACTATCTGAAGATGGAGTTGATGGGATAAGTACCCAACTGACTCTGACTACTGAAATATACTGAAATACTGAAATGATAACTTTGTCCTTGAACTATAAGGACTCACCACTATATCTGTCGCTAATAATCTGAGCTTCTAAGTACGGTAAAGAGCTCATGCGTTTGAACCTATGATATGAGATATCATAAAACAAAAGAAAGAGTATGCGTCAGTACTTTTAATATACTAGTATGCTAAGTGAGGTAGGCTGATATGCAGGGGTTCATATGCATGGACAATAACTAACTGAATAATATAAATATAACTAGATGAGATTCTAAGTATAACTGGATTGCTGAAAATACTGATAATGCATTACTGTACATACATCTATATGCATATATACTATAACTGAGGTTATGCTGAACTGAATGTTGATTACTGATAATTGGGTTACTGGCAACTGGGTGACTATTATGACAGTCTTGATTCTGTAGAACAACTGAGTTCTATACTGAGCTGGGTGACTGTGTTTGGCAGTCCTGATTCTGATAACTGATCTGAGGTTTTATACTGAGTCTAAAATTGAAACTGTAACTGTGGGAGTGTTCATCTAACTGATATACCCCGATTATAAAATGAGTTAGGGTCCAACCTATGACCCCAGTTGGAAGGGTGTTAGTACCTTGCCAAGGTATATTAACAATGGCTGTAAGTTAACCCTATCTAGCAGGAAGACATTTCGTCAACCCTCACTGGCAGAAAAACTTGTACGAGATGTATCAACCCTTATCTGGCAGGAAGATATCTTAACCTACGCTGGCTACGAAGTTCTGTAACTCAGGGATTGCTACTAAGGGTCAAACCCTATACTAGAAGAAATGCCCCCATCCCTGGGTTTGCTCGGTGCTGAATCCTACTCCCAACTGAAAGGATACTGAATTGATTTCTAGACTGTACTAGGCTTGACTGAACTATACTGATCATGCTAACTGACTGAACTAGACTGAGTTTACTGAGTTCTGTTAACTGATTAAGTACATTGAGTTCTGTAACTGACTGAGTACTACTGTACGTGACATCACTCAGACTATTCTGTAGCTACTGAAACTCTAAGTAAACAACTAGATTTTGGTATTTAATAGCACCAGGACTCAATATCATTGAAAGTAAAACATATCACAATCTTGAAAGCATGATAACTAGCCACTTTGTCACGATTCATCCGTTGAGGCATTTTCTCAAAAATAATTCATCCATTGAGGCATTTTCTTAAACATACATGGCATAAACTTGTATACATGCTAACATGTTATGATTTTTCTATTCAACCCACATGAACATTTTATCAAACATTTGGGGAGCATAATTCATGCACGTAATAATAATAATAATAATAATAATAATAATAATAATAATAATAATAATAATAATAATAATAATAATAATAATAATAATAATAATAATAATAATAATAATGTAAGCATCATGATTACAATCCAAACTCACAATTTTAAGTGACCTTTTAACACAAATCCACATGACTATACATAAGTTAAATACTTCACATGAATCTTGTCATAAGACATGGATTAGAAATCCAAATAACATCATAATCATGAATAGAATCAAATTCAACATGAAACTCATGAAAGCAATTATCTTGTAGTTTAAAAGAGGTTCTTGAACTTCAAAGGTGGAAGGGAATCCTTGGATGAACACCTAACATACCTTGATTGTTAATTTTGTGGAGATTGGGGTGAGTTCTTGAGACTTGATTCTTGAACTTGATGAAGCCAGGGCTTCTCCTTGAGAGGATTTTTGAAAAGGATGAGCAATTATGCTATTTGGGGCTTTAATTACGTGTTATAGAGCTATTGGGTAAAGGAAAAATGGCCCATTTGCCCTTAAAATGCAAACAAAACTGTAGAAATTATTTAGACCGGACTGGCCAGGGCGCCGCGGACTCTGGAGCGCCGCTCTGGGAAGGGCGTCGTGGTCTGTATCACGGGCTTCCCCTAGCACCGGACTGGACAGAGCGCCGCGGGCTAATCGCCCTAAGCCACTGTTTTGGATTTTTAAACATGCCCTTACGCTTGTCCAAAAATTCTGAAACTCATCTGAGATGTACTATTGACTTCCTCGATCATGAATCAACTTAAAAACTAACTTTCTAAGGTTGGAAAGGTCGTAAATAAATTTCTCAAAGTTTGAGGACTTTAGAAATGACTAAGTCCTAATACTTTGTTAAAATTTTCTAAGTCAGGAACCTCTTTTGGCATATTTTATAGGACTCAAACGATTAGGATTCTGCGGGGTCTTAAAAAAACCTACTCCTAAATTCACATACTAATAGTGAAGATTTCGAGAATCAAAAGTTGGAAGTTCATATTTAGAAATGTACAGAAGTAAAATATTTTTTGATTTCAAATCCTTATATATATAGAATATTACTTGGTTTCAAGTTCTTACATATCTATATTGTATTAAAAGTGTGAAGGCCTTAGAAATATTGTTTGAAATTTTTATCCGTCATTAAAATCTTTCCTTTAGATAAAATAGTATTTTTCACTATTTTTCTTATATTTAAGAGTTGAAAATTAATTAAATTTTGAAATTTTTGCCCTTCATTAAAAGTCTTTTCTTTAGACAAAATTATTTTTTCACTATTTTCTAATATTTAAGAGTTAAAAATTAATTAAATATATTTATTATAAAATATTTTCTTATGAGAAGTCATCAGAATTAATGATAACAAAATATATTTTTTTATTAATTTAAAAATTCTACATCAACTTAATTTGATTTTAAGAAGATTTAAAAAATTTATAAATATATAATATATTAAAAGCGTTAGATCAAGAATCTGAATGATCCACCGATCACCACGGGAAGCCGAGTTCCAAACCAAGATTGCAATATGAGTATTCAACCCAACAACAAAGAGCAAAGTTTGTGTTACATGAGCTTTCTCCACCCGAAGACATAAATGTTGCAACTTGCAAGTATGTAAAACAACTAAAGCTTTTAATTTTAAATATAGAAAAAATAATTATATGTTAAATTTAAAAATAAGGAGAGATTTTAAATGTAGAAAAAAATAATTATACTATAAATATATTGAAAAAAATAATTATACCTTAAATTTAAAAATAATGAAAGATTTTAAATGTAGAAAAAAATAATCATACTATAAATATTATAGCATGACAAATGTAAAAGTGATGATCCATCAACCATTTGAAACTTCTGATGGTAAAATATATGTGCTTACACTAAAATATATGTTTATGTTTACATTATTATATTAAAGTGTAAAAAATCTTTGAAAAGTGATTTAAATTTTTGCACTTCATTAAAAGTCTCTGCAATAGATAAAATCATTTAATTTTAAATGATCAAATGTTATGCGAGCCACGTACGGTTAAACTAGTATATTAAAAGTGTGAAGAACCTTAGAAAAGTGATTTAAACTTTTTACCTTTCATTAAAATACTCCGTAATAGACAAAATCATCTTTTTATTATTTTTTAATAAATAATTATGATTAAATTATTAATTTAAATATTTAATATAGAAAAAGAAAAAAGAAATATGAAAGATACCTAAAAGGATTTAAATTAATGTGAGCAATTTTTGGTTGAGAGTCCTACTCAACTTATTAGGGAAAATGCTATCAAGGAAAGGGAGAAAAAAATTTAAGAACCACTGAAACGTGCAATTTTAGTTTTTGAGTATAGAAAACCTTATTCTCCAAAAATACATAGGAAAATAAACAAGTCGGTGATCTTTAACATATAAAAAAAACTCAATGGGGTTTTTTCATGTACGTAAATTTTCCCACCAAGATTCAACTTTTCTCCGAAATTCAATCCAGCTAAGAGTAATTTTTTTATCAAATTTCTCTTTTTATACATGTATTCAATATTTTTGAGTAATGGTTTACATAGATTTAGAATATTGATTCTGCCAGTTTGTTTTGATGGTTGTTACTTGTATTGTCTCGTTTTTTTAGTTTAAATACAATGTTTTTATTCTTATTTAAATAGTATTGTATCGTATTGTTAAATTCATCTTTACTTAACAACAAAAGTATCAATTTGTATAACCATCAATTTGATGTGATTTATTTAATAGATAATCATATTTTATTCTTTACCTTATTCTGTTATTCTGTATTCTACTTTTGTTGAAGGCTTCAACTTGTTGATGTGTGACATTGTATAAGGATGGAATACATACAATTTATACGAATCTTAAGATAAGATTAAGAGTTTCTCTCAACAAGTAGTATGTATATTTGGTCCTATTTTAACTCAAGGTGTTGGTAAGGAATGTTTTTAAGTGGAGACATGAAAATTATACAAAGAAATTTGAGGATTTGATGACTGTGCCTCTGATCTTATTTGTTTTTGCAGAAATTTTACACGTTTCTAAAACTTTACAAAAAGTCTTCAAAAATTATCTACATTTACCTAACCTCATTTACTATAGTTTACATATGTCTTCTAAAAGGACAAAAACTAATTAAAGCCTAGATTAATAATAGTCAAAAACCTATATAATTCTAATAATTTACGTAAAGAAAATTGTGAAAGTTTGTTACATGTCGCTTTCACAATTTAATAGCTTGTCTTTTATCTCCATTATTGTTTCCGCTGATTTGTCATATCTGTTGCTTTTTTATCTTCTTTCCAGCTGGCATACTTATCTTCTTGATTTTTTATTTTATTCTAGCCGAACTTCTGGGATAATATTATCTTCTCCATTACATCTCGAACATTGATGATCTGAATATTTGTGTCCAATTATCTTGCAATATCTTGTCAATAATCCGTCTGAAATAAATCCTCTCTTAATTGCTCTTGCAGTAGATTATTTTTCTGGGTTTAGTAATGTCATTATCCATTATCTAACATCTTCCATAGCTGCTTGTCGTAGTTATTTTGAATTTGAATAAATCATCTGATGATCTCTTGAATAATAGCTCCATATTCGATTTCCATTGGTATAATTGTTTGCTAGTTGTTGAATAATTGTAGCTAGTCCAATAAGTCATTTGTTTTCATAAAAATCAGGTATCTCGATTCTAGGTATCTCTGACTGCTGCACAATATCTTCTGGTATAATCATATCTCTGGTTAATCCTATTTTTACAACTTGTATAACTGATTTTATCTCGTCATATAATATCTCTGCTGGTGCAGTATAACACTTTATATAAAATAGATTTCCTTTGGTTACTCTTTTATAGGTGTTGAATATTTTTTGTAATTCTTCCATAGCTGATAGTTCTTCTCCATTTTGGGTATATATGGTATTTAATAATCCATAGTCGAAACAAGTTTTTATTAGGCTTGGGTTAGTTTTGGGTAGTGCAATTAGCTTGTTGTGACCTTGTAACTTTGGGTTATATAGTTTGTGTTGGGTTTTTGATATCTGTAGCTCTGGGGTTAAGGTTTAGAAAAGTTTGTACTCGGTAGATATTTTCTATGTATTTTTGGGTTGTATAGTTATAAACTTTTTTTATCTTGGTTCAGACTATCTCGATATGTGATAATTTGTGGGGATATGTTCAAGAGGTCTTTTTGTATTTTTGGTGTAAATGGTTTTTCAAATGTCTAATTTAAGTTCATATTCTGGTATCTTTGTCCAAGAACTCTTTTTCTTGTACCTACAATTGTAGATTGATAAACGTTATGAGTTTTACGGAGTGTCCCAACGTCTCCTTCTAACTCTGAAATTTTAATGTCTTCTGATCGACATAGCTCTGCACACTGCTGAGTTATCTGATTTGTAGCTATAGACTTCAGTTTATCTTCATTAGTCTTTAGCTTTTCTATTTCATTAACCATAATGTCCACTTTCATTGAAAGCGTAGTTAGGGTGTTGAATATCTTTTCTAGAGTATTCTCTTCTATTATATCAGTCTGTGTAGCTTTGTCTTGATATGTGATCTACAATAACATTTTTGTTAGTACTAATTACTTCAATTGTAAATGTAAAATTTAATATATTCAAGACTAGTCTCCGAATCTCTTTTGTTGTAACTGAATTTTGTATTTTCTTTGTTAACCACCAACGTACCTGTGTATTATCTGTTCGTACAATAAACTTGTTATATACAATATATGGCTCAAATTTTAATAAACATTTATATAATGAGCATAATTCTTTTCTATTTATTTCCCATTTCATTTCTGTTTCATTAAACGTACCTGAGTAGTATCTACAATGGTGTTCTATTTTTTCTCCTTCATATTTATATTTAAATACTCCTCCATAACTACATTCACTAGCATCTGCTTCTACTATATATATAAATTTTCTATTTTCATCTGGAAATTGTAATTTTGGTAATTCTTTACAAAGTATTTTTATTTTCTGAACTTGTTTTTTATCTCCTTCATTATAGTTATATTCTATATCCTTTTTTAATTTTTTCTGTAAAGGCTTTAGATTTTCTGCTAATTTTGGTATATATTCTCTTACTTGGTTTATTAATCCTAAAAATGATTGTAATTTCTTTTTTGTATCTAATTCTTCTTTTGACTTTATTATTTTTTGTACTATATGTTGTTGCATTTTTACTCCACTTTTATCTATTTGTATTCCTAAAAATTCTATCTGATTTTTCATAATTTCAGCTTTCTTTTCACTTAAACTTATTCCCGATTTTTCTATTATATCCGTAAATTGGTCTAATAATTTTAAATGTTCTTCTTTGGTCTTTGTATATAATAGTATATCATCTATATATACTATACAATTAGACAATTGTTTAAAATAACTATCCATAAAATGTTGATATCTACCTGGTGTATTTTTATATCCAAATGGTAGTACATTCCATTCATAAAATCTTTGTGGTACCATAAATACGGTTAATTCCTTAGATTCTTCTTCTAACTTTAAATGGTAAAATCCTGATTTACAATCAAATTTACTAAAGTAATTATATCCTTGTATTTATTTTATTTTTAATATCTTATTTGGTATTGGATAATTATATGTCATGGTTTTTGCATTTAAATTTCTATAATCAATAACCATTTTACTTTTTCCTTTTTTTGTTCACTATGTTTATTTACTATATATGCTGGGATATTATGTTTACTATTAGTTTTTTGTATGTATTGTTTTTCTAATAATTCTTCTATGTGCATTTTAAATTTTTTTAAATCGTCAAAATTATAGGCTAATGGTTTTTGAGTTATTATGCTATTTTTATCTATTAATTCAATTTTTATAGTGGTTTTATGTTTTTCCCATCCTTTTAATGGATCTTCACTATATAATTGTTCTAATTTTTTCTTAATTATTTCTATCTTACATATTGAAAATATAGTTATTTCCTTTTTATTTATTGAAAATACGATCAGTTCTATTGTATCTTCAATATATTTTATATTTTTTAATTATTGTGTAATTTTTTCACTTTCTTTTATCCAATCAGTTTTCTTTCTTATTTTATTAATAACTCTTTTTGCTCTTACTTTCTGTTTACATGGTGTTGTAAACCACCAATCTGTTCTAGTTATTATATGTGGGTATAATTTATCTAAAAACGGCATTCCTAAAAGTATATCTTTTGATGTTAGCTCATAATTATAGATTTCTTCTATTGTTAATATTTTATCTCATACTTGTGTTTTTACATTCTTAGCTTTATAAGTAATTAAGCTTCCTTCGTTATTAAATCCTTTAACTATTATTGGTGTTTTTAATTTATCCCATTTACTTTCTGGTAAACAATTATATCTGCATAAATTAGCTTCTGCTCCTGTATCTATCATAGGCATATAATACCTACTATAATATCCTTCTACTACTATCTTCATTAATACATATATTTTTATATCATGTTAGAGCTCTTCTTAAGAATAATCTTTCCCTATTATATGTTATAGATAATTGGGTGTGTTCTATATTGTATGATTTTACTTGTTCTAGCCATTTAATTCCTAATATTATGTCTGTTTTTTGCATTTCTTTCTTTATTTCAAATTCTATTTTCATTTTTCTAACTCCTATTATTATTTCTTTTTCGTTTATTGTTCCTGTTATGTAATATTGATTTAAATTAACTATTGAACTTGTTTCATAACTTGTTCTTTTTGATGAATTTGATGATTCTGATTTTTCATAAGCTATTCTTTTTGTTGTACTTATTCTATCATTTATTATTTCTAAATCTTCTTCTATGTCTATATTTTTGTAACTATAATCATTATTATCAATTGTTTTTACGAATTGTTCAAAAGGACTTTCTATTTGTATTTTATTAATTTTATTTTTTTCCGTTATTTTATGTTTTGTTGTTAATACATATAGATTTTTACATCTTGCTGTAAATATTTTACTTCCTGGGGTTAGTTCTATTCCTGATATTTTTCAATATAATACTAATGATTTATCTATATTTTTATCTGTTATTGCTACTGAATAATTTGCACTTATTATAAATTTAAATTTTTGGTATATTAAATTTACTTTAATCGCAGTTATTATACTTTTTTCTATAGGTTTTATAATCCTATCATCTGCTAAATATAATTCTATTGGTGTATCTATTCTTTCTCTAAAACATGCTTTTATTAATATCTCTATTCTATTGAACCCTAATTCTCATTAAAGTCAATTTGGGGCTCCAAACTAAGAACCCTAATTCCCAAATTTGTCTTTTAAAATCGAAATTGAAGATCATTTGTTTGAAAAATTGGTAACTAAATGTTAATAATTTTTATTTTATTTTTTCAATTGAAAAAATATTAATAAAATTAATTTTTTTTATTTATTCATTTTAATATATGGGTCCCGCCTTCCTTAATTGTTTCTTCTTCACCAATCACCATTACAACACCATCATTGACACCATCATCATCAAACTCAAATCTTCACCACAATAATTTCAAGAATCCGCTATAGATTTCATTATCGGAATCATAATACAACCATTAGTATCACAAACAACTATCATAAAATTCAACATCCACTACTAAATTGCCATGGAAATCACAATATCACCATTGTTAACATCCAAAGTTACAAAAACCACCGCAAATTCGCACCTGCAACACTACTAAATTCTAATGACGTCTTACAATTGGCAATGAAACTTGCTCTTTCCCTTTTGTCTTCCTCTTCCTGTACCTGCCACCGCAAAATTTTATCTTTCAACACATAAGTCATTTCTCCGAAAAATACAAACGGTTGATGTACCATAAGATTCACATAAGGATAAAACAAAATCCCAGATGCACTAACCACGACAATCAAGATTACTACATCAATGACAACAGAATGAGACTGGATGGCATTTTCTTGTTCAAAAAAGGGCTAGTTGAATTCTTTATTTTGGGATCTTTCAGAGGAATCAAGGTACGTAGAAAGATCATTTGGATTGAAAAGTTCAAGATTGTACCTGGGAATATAAAAAGATTCAATCTTGAATGAGATTTTTAGAAAATCAGATCGAATAATCTTTACAATTTCAATGAAGATATTGATACCTGTCGGTGGATATTGAAATATTAATGGTTAGTCAAACAGGAAAATTTGAAAGGAAGAAAAATGATAAATGAGAATAAGCTTATGAAGATCTTTGTAATTTCATCTTCAAGATCTAAAAGTATCGATTGAAATTTTTTACTTTCGTTGGAAAATAAAATTCCGGCGACCTTCACTTTTTTCTTTGCTGCTATTATCTCACGATTCATCCTTATTGAGAAGCCTTTGAATCTTGATTTGCTTGATACTCTGTTACTGTATTCGTTTGTTGGTGAAGCTCCCTTTTAGAGGTGATGGGAGAGATGAATGGGATAAGAAAGATGACTTGAAAATTTTTGTTTAAAAATAATGTTTAAAATTATTTTTGACGTGGAAAGTGATCTGGAAAGTGACATGGAGCGAGTGGAGTACAATCCACTCATTGAATTTGGGCATAGTTTTACTTTTTTATAGTTTAGGTGTGTAATAGGTCACTACTATAGTTTAGGTCACACTATAATTTAGATATGACCTAAACTTTTCATGTGTAGTTTGGGATGAAAACGATGACATTTCCCTTTTATTATATCATACTCATCCAACATACCAATAGATATACGTCAACTATTTTCCCTTGTACAGGTTTTAGAGTATCTGACTGTGAGATAGATTCTTTCGCATGAAATTGATTGCTATGTAGCTTTTTATCTGGGTCAGTAATGAGACAAGTCATACAAACTATACACAATCTATAGTACACAACTACACATAACCAGGAAATTCAACTATGAGGATATAACCTATTGTATTCTCGAAGGAGCATGGAGGGCCCAGTTTCAGGATTTTTATCTGTTCTTCGATCATTAGGAGACATGTGAATAAAACTGAGGGTACTTAAGATATTTAATGATCAAACTACTCACTATGTCTTGCCTATTTGCATGGTCGAACTGATCCTTTTCTTTAGCAACTAAAATTTCCTTCTCTTAATTCAACTCCTGAGAAACATTATATTATTCAAATATAATATAATTCAACAAGTCCATTATAAGATAACTCCAACCATTAAATAAATTTTCATTTTCAATTAATCAACCCTAAAATAAATTAATTTTCAGCACCCTATTTTATATAGTTACTTTAGTAATTATACTACGAGAATAAGAGAGATAGGTATAGGTAAAAGAGAAGCCCGGAATTATCCATGGTGGTAAGACTCTACTACTTTTAGACCATCTCTAAAAAGTGCACCTACTAAAGACATTGATTAGTACTTCCTTCGTTTAAGAAAGAATGACCTACTTTTCTTTTTAATTCGTTTAAAAAAAGAATTGATCTTTTTTCTCTTTTGGTAATAATTTAATTTCAATTTTTCACATGGCTTGTTTAGGACCATAAGGTTAAAGGACATTTTGGTATATTTAACCCAACTTTAATTTAAGTTCATAAGATTCAAAAGTCTTCTTTATTTTCTTAAACTTTGTGCAAATCAAAGTAGGTCATTCTTTTTTAAACGAAGGGAGTAATTATTATGT
This sequence comes from Capsicum baccatum var. pendulum, assembly GCA_030864225.1. Lineage (NCBI taxonomy): Eukaryota > Viridiplantae > Streptophyta > Magnoliopsida > Solanales > Solanaceae > Capsicum > Capsicum baccatum. The sequence continues at coordinate 27,640,235 of CM061551.1, read as the reverse complement.
GTAAAAATTGTATAACGCATGCAAGTATAATGCATCAACTTCTAACACAAAATTTGTGACCTCAAAACTATCTAAAGAAAAGAAATGCTAAGATAATATTATTTTTTCTTCTTGGACGCTAGCTTCTTATTGTGAACTTTCTTTTGCACATTATCTTACCATTCTCCAAAAAAAATAAAGAACTTTCTTTTGCATCTAATGTATATTCAATTTTTAACTTTTAGCTTTGTTTTATCAAGGAACAATTACTTGAGATTTCAATACTGAAATTGAAGGTATGTTTTTGTTGCCCTTGTAGCTTTAGGGACTCAATTTGAGATTGACCGATCAAATAAACATGCAGGTAATCTGTTTGCCCCTCTGCTTTCTGCACCATTTCATTTTAGCAAGTTGTAAATGATAAATTAATTACAGTTAATAAAATATTTTAGTTTGATTGATTCTTTTGTATTCCCCCTCTCCCTCTTACTTTCTTGGTTAGTGTGAGACTGTGAGTTGAAATGCTTCTCATTTTATGCTTATGTGATGACTGGATAAATCTATGAATGTATGATGTATGTAAAGCAAAAAAAAAAAAAAAAAAAAAGATTTCTTTTTGCCTAATTCAACATTATAATTCGAATCTAGGTTTTCAGGACTCTTTATTTTTTGGTACCGCATTCGTGTCGTGTCGACACACGATATGAGTGTGGGGTCTATTCATATCGGATTTGGTTAACCTATTTTAAATATTTTGATTAAAACTAATAGAGAAATTTAAGACAGATACAATGATTTATGCAATCTATCATTATTGAATAATTTTTCGGTATTCTTGTGCAAGTGAAGGAAGATTCATGTAGTAGGTGTGATTGAAACTCCGGGCCTATTACAAGCATATTTGAAATCATACTTTTTCTAAATTCATTCATATTGGTACTATATATGTTATCAAGAGTGTTTGTTACTTATCTCTTATGAGAAAAATCACTTTATCAAAACTGTGTAATTGTTAGGATTACACTGGCTATATTGTTGTTCGTTGTTAGTTGTATATTTTACTATAAGTAATTAATTTAAATATCAAAATATATATTATCATTACTTTCATTAATAAATGTTTGATACACGTGCAATGTACGTATTCTAAACTAGTTAGAGTAAAAATAGCATGTGGTAAAAAATAAATAATTTTTTTTATTATTATTATTTAAAAGGTTACTACTATCATATTAGATATTTCACAATAACAAAACATTATGGGATCAAAAATAAAAACAAAAGCTTTTCTTTTTTGAAAAATTCAACTGATCCCCTTTTTTTTTAGAAAAAAAATCACGTTGACAACAAAACACCCAATAAAATATTACCATAAATTTAGAAATCCGACTATAAATAGAAAATCTTCACCATTTATTATTTTATATATTTTATAGTAAATATAAAATACTAAACTTGTAGTGAATAAATTACCTGAATATCGTCTAAAAATAGATGATGTAGTAAGTTTAATGAGAAATAAAAGTATTAAATTACTAAAACCCCTAAAAATAAACTCAGAAAAATATGCAGGATTAGAATGAAATTTAGAAAGAAATACTAAAGCCAACCGATCATTTAATGTTCTGCATTTATTGAGGAATGCACACCCATTAACGGATTTGAGAAGTCTTTATCAGCTACCGTTTGAGCTGGACTAGCTGTATCATTACCCGATACAGTGAGTTTTTTCATTTTTAAAGAAGATGGAGAACTCTTTGGCTGGGTCTCTATATATATAAGTTGAAAGAGGGTGAGGGAAGGCAAAGTGATATGATACCTCTCTTTAGTTAGTAATAATATTTGTCGTTTTCTTGAATTTTTTGACATTTTTCTCTTTTACTTGGTCTAATTTCTCTTCCACATCATTATTTATTTGAATGCAATTAGTTAAGATAATTATAGGGTGAAACAAAAATAATGACTTTGTTGTAATTTCTTCAATAACTAATTGCGATCAATAAATTAATTAAGTTCAATTAAAAGAGATATAAAATATGGACAGAAGAGCACAAAATGGACAGAGGAGCACAAAATCTATTTGTACCAATATATAAAAGCAAACCTAAAAGCAAGATAAGAAGTAAGGTGACAGATAAAGTTAAAAATATTATAATAAAAGTTTTGAATGGAAAGATTAACTATTTGAATTTGAATACATTATCCTTTAAAAGAAAATTATTATCTTAAAAATAGAAACTCATAATTAAAGAATTCTAGTAGACATATACTATTTCAAACTTATTTCTTTTAAAATTTAAATGTTATAAAATATATTTAAATATAATTTACTTACATATTAGGGAAAGATAAACAACAACAACTATGATGATGACGATAGAGAAGAATTATATAAGATTTAAAAATTAATTTATATTTTAATAAAAAAGTATAAAATTTGAACAAAAAGGGAAAAACACATGGAAAGGTTAAAATAAGCTGAGAGTAATATTTTAATTATACAATATCATTTATTTGAAATATTTTATTTATTTCTATTATAGAAAACTCCTAATTGGTATCAATAATCTCAAATGTATTTTTTTTGCAAACCCAAAAATATGTAAACTATAAGATAATCATGAAATTCTTAGAATCTTATTTTTCTAATTAAAGAGTTCTAATAGACATATACTATTTCAAACTTATTTCTTTTAAAATTTAAATATTATAAAATATATTTAAATATAATTTATTTACATGTTAGGGAAAGATAAACAACAACAACAATAGAGAAGAATTATATAAGACTTAAAAATTAATTTATATTTTAATAAAAAGGTATAAAATTTGAACAAAAAGGGAAAAACATATGGAAAGGTTAAAATAAGCTTAGAGTAATATTTTAATTATACAATATCATTTATTTGAAATATTTTATTTATTCTATTATAGAAAACTCCTAATTGGTATCAGTAGTTTCAAATGTATTTGTTTTGTAAACTCAAAAATATATAAACTATAAGATAATCTTGAAATTCTTAGAATCTTATTTTTCTAAGATTTAAACAAATTTTAGAATCTTGAATTTGAAATGCATTATTATTTTTTTTAAAATAAAAATTCATTATCTTAAAAATAGAAATTCATAATTGAAGAGTTCTAATAGACTTTTGCTATTTCAAACTTATCTCTTTTAAAATATAAATACTATAAAATATATTTAAATATAATTGATTTATATATTAATAAAAGATAAAAATATTGTTAAAATAATAATATTAATTAGTATAGTAGTAGTACATTATGTAGTAGAAGTAATAACAATTAGTAGAAGAGGTAGCAGTACGTAGGATATGATATCGTAATAAATATAATAATAGAGAAGTATTATATAAGATTTAAAATAAATTAATTTATTTTTTAATAAAAATGATAAAAAGGAAAAAAAATATGGAAAAGATAAAATAAGTTAATACTAATATTTTAGAATCAATATCATTAATTTAAATATTTTTATATTTCATTTATTTTTATTATAGAAGACGCCTAATTGGTATTAATTTGAAATATATCTTTTTGCAAATTCAAATATGTAAACTATAAGATAATCATGACATTTTAGAATCTTATCTTTTTAACAAATTGATATCACATTCAACTTTGAATTTGAATGAAATTTTAATATGTGTTATAAAGCAATAAAGAACAAAGAAGAAGAGTAGAGAAAATAGAGAGAGTGATTCTTATTTATTCTTTTGGGGGATGAGAGATCATAAGATTGTAAATACAATGAACAAAATCCCTCTATTTATAGGAGAAATTTACTCCTAGTCTGAGTAAAAGACGGATGCTTCAAATCCTAATAGATATCAAAGTAGATCTTGATAGACATTCACTATAACGTAAATACATTTATAACACTCCCCCCTTGAATGTCTAATTGGTAGATAATGTGCCTCATTAAAATCTTACTAGAAAAAACTCAGTAGGAAAAAAATCTAGTGAAGGAAAAAGAGTACACATCTCTAATAATACGCATTTCGGCTGCCTCATTAAAAACCTTACAAGGAAAACCTAATGGGACAAAACCTCGTAAAGGAAAAAGAGTACAACGCATATTGTCTCCCCCTAATGAGCACACCCTTGAACCTTGACATCCCGATCTTGTGCACCATCTTCTTAAAAGTTGTAATTGGAGAAGACTTGGTGAATAAATCAGTCACATTGTCAGTTGAACGAATCTGTTGCACGTTAATATCATCATTCTTTTGTAGCTCATGTATGTAGAAAAGTTTTGGCAAAATGTGCTTTGTTTTATCTCCATTTATGAATCCTTCCTTAAGATGTGCTATGTATGCTGAATTATCTCTGTATAAAATTGTGGGTAGATTGTCATATTTCACACCACATTTTTCTCGAATGAGATGTATCATGGACCTCAACCATACACATTCTCGGCTTGCTTCATGAATAGCTATTATCTCAACATGATTCGATGAAGTGGCTACGATAGACTGCTTTGTATATCTCCAAGATATGGCGGTATCCCCACATGTGAACACACTGTATGTTTGAGACCGAGATTTATACGGGTTAGATGAGTACCCAACATCAGCATGACCAGTAAGATTGGGACTGCAATCTTTAGAATAAAATAAACTCATGTATCTTATCCCATTTCGATGTCTCCTAGTAGGAGTAGAAATATACCTTGCTAACAAATTAAGCGACAGGCTATATTGGGTCTTGTAGTTTTTTACAAGATACATGAGTTCACCAATTGTACTAAGATATGGTACTTCATAACCAATCCAAATTGGTATATTTCTCATTTCAGCAAATAATCTTATTGCTTTTGAAAACTCTCCAAGAGTTTCAATAATTTTCAAGCTATAAGCTTATACAATATAAGGATTATCAATAAGTTTCCCAGAAACTTTTATATTTTGAATCCTTAAAGAAGTTTTCATACAAATTTTGTCAAAGTGACAATATTCAACATTTTATTTGTGACATCTTCAAGTGTTTGGACTGCAAATCAAATAAGTTTTCACTTACCAAGATGCATCCTTTCATGTTACTTGATAAATGTTTCTACGTCAGCATGCTTAAATTAATGTAGAATTCAGATCCTCGTAATCTTTTACAATATTGCGTTAATATTGTGTCAAAGATATTGATGATATATCATTTTGTATCGGTTCACAATGCGACATAACATTTGAGATCTCATCACTTCATTATTTTTAGGTACATGAACCTCTCATAAGGTTTCATGAAGTGGTATGTCGTAGGCTCTTCAAGAGATCATTGCCTTCTTATTATGATTATTTTCTCCTTATTTTTCAAGAACTATTTCATTTGAAACCGATCAGTCTACCACGCTTCACGCATGCATAGACTTTATCTTTTAGGAACACAAAATAAGAGCACTTGCGCTTAATATGAGATGCTTTCAGCATTTGACTTGAATTATCTTTTGGATGAGGATATGGTGATAATTTCTAACATATTTAATAGTGCTTATAATCTCCCTCTTATGTTAGGAAAGTTAACGTACATCCTCTACTTCTTTGAGAAATCCATCATTGTGCATTATGGTATATTCATTAATCGTATGCCGCACATCAAAATTATTAAATGAAATAATTGGTTTCCAACCTTGAACCAATTGAGGGGGAAGAAATAATTATAATTTATTGGTCTAATGCATACAAATGTTATTGCAATATATCATATTTCAGACCAATACATTAAGTTTTGTTCTCATTAATAATGGTTTAGATATTTATTGAAGACATTCAATGCTAAACCATCATCATCAAGATGAATTATCTTGATTACGCAATCTGAAAATTATGCTCAATTTATATTGAACAAGTAACTTTATGAATGTCAAACGTAGGTTGACCATGAATGTACATGTGATCATCTTATTGATGCATCTTTTCAACATATCACATAATAGGTGAACGAGCCCTTATTCACCTTTTATAATTTTCAGATTTGAAGGGATCCAATCCCAATATTAGTTGGTCCAACCAACTTGTCATGAGAACAAACGACATAAACAATTCTTGAAGAATCTCCTAGTTCTCAATACATGCACATTTTCGAGATGTCACAATCGTTCATATCAATTTATGAACTTTTATTCTAGTAAACTCCAAGTTTACCATGACATGTACTTTTTCTTTAGTAAATTTCAGATTTACTATTACATGAATAAATTCAGATTTACTACTTTAAAAGTAGATTTCAAAATTATTCAACCTCTTTCGGAGGTGAGTTGTGATACAATCACAATCAAGTGCATGTTTGCATTAATAAGTTTCTCATTCCCTAGGAATGGAATATAATCGTACCTTAAGTCTATCAAATTATGATAGCTTATAACCTCTTTCAAGATTTTGCTACTTCAGAAGCAAATCGAGGCATACATATAATGTAGAGAATTTTTCTCTAGCATATCTTATAATCATATAAGCGTGTGAAAATATCATCACTTTTGATGATCATTATCATATTGTCCCTCCACGCGTATATTCATGCATCCAATCACTTGCCTTCTTTCAGACATATTATGCACTGTTACCACATACACCTCAAGAATGAAGTAAGTTGTCATATTTCAGACTTATCATATATTGCTACCACATTCACTTCATGCAATGGAGCATATTCAATGGGTCGAATTTCATGACTTTTCATCAAATACCCATTATTTTGCTTTAGCCATCATAATATATCAATATGGTGCATTGAGATTCAAACTCAACGTCTTATCCATATAAAGGCGTCTTAGGCATAAATCGATGGGACTTAAACCGAACATATGATAATAGGTGAGATTATCATCTCTTTTGATAATATTGTTCTTGAGAAATAAATTCAAAATATAAATGGTTCCAAACCAATTATTTTTTCTCAAATCCAACAATAATTATATCATTAATAGAAAAATACAAATAACATAAGGAATTACTAACCTTGACCTTTAGATTTATAATCTCACCTTATTTGGCAGAGTCTCGTGCTGATAACGTGTTATAAAACAAGAAAGACTAAAGAAAAAGAGTAGAGAGAACAGATAGAATAATTCTTATTTTTTCTCTTGAGGGATTAGAGATCATCAGATTGTAAATACAATGAACAAAACCCCTCTATTTATAGAGGAAATTTACTCCTAGTCTGAGTAAAAAATGGATACTTCAAATCCTAATAGATATCAAAGTAGATCTTGATAGATCTTGATAGACATTCACTATAATGTAAATACATTTATAATAATATGCATGGATATCTGTTTTATAATCTCTTATATATACAAAACTTTACTGACACATATATCAGTATAAACTTTCTTCTTCTCTCTTTATTAATGTTAATCATTTTCAAATTTAGATTTTATTTATCTCAAGAGAATATTACATGATCGTTTTATTCACAAAAGTATTGATTAATCTTTCTTTACATGTCTTTATACTATTCTGTTGAATATACCGAAACTCAATTAACTCTTTACTTTTTTAAATTACTTTTAATTTTGATGTCTTTGTATATATAAAAATTTGTAGCAATGATTAGTTACTCTTATTTCTCTTTGGTATCATTGTATAAATAGTAGATTTTTTTTTGTTTTTACTTATTTCCTTTTCATAGTAATAATCACATTTATTTGCTCACTGTTTTTTTTATTGGTGATTCCAATGGTTATTTTCTTGGATCTCGATTCCTTCATTCGTCAAATACTAGTTTCGGTAACAAAATTTTTGATCTTTTGCTTGGTCCATTTAGCTTCTATTTTTTTATGTGTGTGTATATATGCATGCTTTTATACTATCTTTTGCGAATTTGTTTAGACTATTATGATGTAAGACGAACATTGCCATAACATAATAATAATAATAGCATCATTTTATGTTTTGAAGTAAATTAGAAGCTATACAAATTCAGTAAAAATGATTAGATTCTATAATCTCAAAAAAATTCACTTCTTTATTTTATTTAATGAATTATTTTTAAAATATTTTCTTTCATTCTTGAAAATTTTAATTTTAAAATATAGATATATTTGAATTTGAGTTTATCAACAAGATTTATATATTGAAATGATTTTAAAAAATTAATTAAAAATTTAACATTAAAAATTTAAATATGATACCAAACAATTTTGAGATGGTTACAAAATTCAATTCTTTTGTGGAGTTTTAAACTTCAAATATATCTTTTGTAGGAGTTGTATTAAAGATAAAAATAACAATCTATTTTATAAACGGATTTACGCCCAAAAAAATAAACTTTTGTTTTGTAACAACAAAATACAAGTTTTTATATCTTTTTTTTTTACTTTATTTAAAAATTTGTTGTGTGGTTGTGAGTGTTTCTATATATTTACTATCTTTTTATCTTTTAGATAGTTGTTCAACTTTAAATAAGCTTACAGTTTTTAAAAAAGTTCTTAAATATCTGTTCTATTAAATTACACGATTTCTTGCTGCCAAACTGAGTATTATTTGAGTCCTCTAATTCAAAAACACATTTAAGAAAAGTGTTAATTTTTTAATCAAAAAACATTAGTGAATTATATTTAATTTACATTTTTTGTGTAATTTACAAAGCGAATAAAAAAGTTATAGGTAATATTGCTCATCAAATTTCTTCAAATAAATAACTATCAGGGTATGTTGCTCATGCTTAATTTAGCTTTATAATTATTTCAATGTTATTTATCATGAACATTATATCTATTTTTTTTGTCACAAATACTTAATTACCATGGCTAAAAAAAATTTAAGTAATGCTCATCATATTTCTATTAATAACTATCAATATATGTTTTTTCATGATTAATTTATTTTTTGAACTATTTTATTGTTATTTATGATTAATGTTATATTTAATTATTTATCTTTTGAAACAGAATTACCTATCATGGATAAAAACAAATTATACATAATACTCATAATTTTTTTCTAAATAGCTATCAAGATACGTTGTTCATGCTTAATTTAATTTTTAGTTATTTTATTTTTATTTGTGATTAATATTATATTTATCTTTTTTCATAGATGTACTTAAGGAAGTTAAAGTTTCCGCAGATATACATTAATCTTTCAAAAATGCAACATAAGTATTTCAAAAAATCAATAAGTACAATGGAGAATCAAAATATACAAATGAGATTTATCAGATGATTTATGTTAAGAATGAGTGTAAATATATTTGTGTTCACACAAATATTATTATATCACTTTTTTTATCTTAATATATTTCTCTTAAGCATAACGACTATTACAAAACATCACTATATTTCAAATATTTATCTCAATTGATATATATGTGTGTGTATAATTACAAGATAAATATATATTATATATGAAAAAAAATAAGGATAATGAAGAATAATAAACTAATTTTCTTTCAACAAATTAATATGATTTTTTTTGAATTTGAACTTATAAGATTAGAAATATTGGAAATATTATATAATAGAAAATTTTGAAAAAAAGCTAAATTTTGTCATTATTTCTAGATTTTTATTTCATTAAAAATTTTTAAATTTTAAATAATATAACATAGAAAAATATGAGATATCAATATTTTTTTTGAAATTACATAATATTTTTACTCAATAAAATTGGTCAGAGATGAGAAGGAGGGGGAGGAGGATATTAACAATCTAATATCTTAAAATTGTGAATAATATAATAAAAATAAACATAATATTTTTTTACAATTACCTGATTGTTTTTTCTATAGATTAGTTAGAGGTGCAGTGGGGGGAGGGGAATGGGTGGGGTGGAGGTGGGTTGAGAGGTGGTGGTAACATGTTCTGTTTGAAATTTAAGATAATATGATTAAACATATTCAAACGAGACATCCAAAAATAAAATGATTAAAAATAATATTTTAATATTATCCACACATCGCGCAGATACGTATACTATATATATATATATATATATATATATATATATATATATATATATATATATATATAAACAAAATTAAAAGCACCACAAAAAGCCAAGTGTTAAGATATTCAAAAGTCACACATCAACTTTTAGGATAAAACTTAACAGTGTTGTGATAAAAATTTTGAATTAAAGTATATTAAATATTTGAATTTGAAAATGCTTATGCTAGAAAAAAAATTTCATTGGAAAAATACTATATTTAAAGAGTTCTAAAAAAATTGTAATTAATTCATCACAACAACAACAACAACAGCAACATCAGTAGTAGTAGTTAATATTACTTTTAATAAAAAAAATCTAGCAATAGCGGTATTATTATTATTATTATTATTATTATCATAATAATAATAATAATAATAGTAGTAGTAGTAGTACGTAGTATATTTAAATATTTAATAAAACAATAGTATTAATACAAATAATAATAATAATAATAATAATAATAATAATAATAATCAAAAATAATATATAAGAGTTTAAGAACAAATTAAATTTTTTGGATAAAAATAATTATATAAGAGAACAAAAAGAGAAAAAACCATATGGAAAGTAGTAATAGCGGTGTTGTAGGAGTATACATTCATAGGTAATGTAGTAGTAGTATACATTAGTAGCAGACACCATCTCTCTCTATATAAAAGAAGCATTAGAGGCTACTGACGTAGCGCTTTCCTAGACCAAGATTCACATTTTTCTTTTTTTTTAATATTTTAAATTTTTTTCTTACTTTCCATCCAATAATTTAAATTTACCTACTTTATTTCTTTCGTTTTTAGTTATATCAATTATTACTCATTTACTATCCTAAAACTTTTCATTTTCTCTTGGTACCGTTTCTACTCATTATTCATCCTCTAATTAAATTTTCTTAATTATCCTTTTCTCTCTATTTCTGTAAGTTACGATTTTGGATTTAATGGACATTGAAAGATATAAACTCTACTTAACATTGTTGAACATTTCAACATGGAAGAGGTAACTAATTGTTTTCACTTTTCTTTTTCTTTCTGCTTATCCTCTTTGCTTTCAATCTTTTCCCTTTTAACGTGCATCATTTTATATTTATTTTTTATTCACATATATTTATTTTCCTTGCGTTGCTTTTAGTTTTCTATCCCTCCGTAGTTATCTAATTTTCAGATTTCAATTTAATCTAATTTTTCGTGTTTCAATTTTTGTAGTAAAAAAAGTGAATATTTGGATGCCATGAGAAGCAAATCAGATAAATATTTTTGGATTTTTTCAAACATATGAGGAGATCGAAGAATTAATTTTTTGTAAAAATTGACCAACTTGAAGAGGGTGCAACATACATTATAGGAGAAAGTAATTTTTTCTCTTTACTTTTTAATTTTCATGTTTTAACGTCTCATAGACAGACAAATTTGAAAGATAAGTTGGTCACGAATATAAGATGATGTTTCAAGTTTCGAACACATTTTGAATGTGGATCACATCAATTACTCATCTCTTCTTATTTATTTACTATTGATTCATGTAACTTTATTATTGTCTAAAACAGGATGTAATAAGAACACTTTTAGTTGAAATAAAATCTATAAAATGTGAAAATCCATTTTAAAAAAAGAAGAAGAATTGATTAGCTTAGACAAATTAGTTTAGGGACTAGAACTCTATCATTATAATTCTACCAAAAAGTATGCAAACACTTTTATTTTAATTTTCTGTTTTAATATGCATCTTTTCCTATATATATTTGTGTTTTTATTCTCCATATGTATGTCTTATATATTTATTTTTGATAAAAATATACATATTTATCTCTTTTGGATTTTCTTATGCTGTTATTATTATTTTAATATTTGATTTACTTACAAGGTTTGTTTGAGATTTAGGATTAGCATTTTTAGTACAGGAAATGTATTTTTAAATTTAACCATTTTATAAATTATTAGTTCTCAATTTTATTGGTTTCTTATAGAAAGTGAAAGGAAAAAGGAGTCTTTAGGAGGTATTTCTACACCATGTTAATATATTTTGAGTACTTAAATTACATCAAAACTTTTTTCATAAAAGTCTATTTTATTTGTGATTTTTCCATTTTTTTTGGCATCTGATATTGTTATAAAGGAAAGTAATATGCCATTATTCTTCTCCGTCATTCATTATGATATTGCAAATAAAATCTACCTACAAAAAGTTGCAATTAAGGAAGAAAGGACGGCGAGGATGAAAGCCGAAAGTTTATGTCACAAAATCTGTTACATAAGTTTGGAAGGAATTTATTTTTCTTTCTCAAAGGATTTCTTTTGAAAATCTATAATAAGTTGGTACAAGATTAGCAAAGTAGTACTTCTCTTAGCCCAATATTGGTGTTTTTCTTTTGATCATTTCTTTTGGCTTTAACCATAGTTTTTTAGTCAAAATTAAATACACTCATGAAGTGACAAGTTTAATACAAAAAACTTCAGGACTTTAAAATGATTATTCTTTACTATAAAGTCCATTATAGTTATAACCTTTCATATTCTTAGAAAAGAAGAATAATTCATAAAAGTTTCCAACAATCACCAGACATATATAGCAACAAATAAAATAAGCACCAAGGCATTAACGTAATCAAGTCAAATCTTCAATATATAGTGTGAGGCAGAGATGCTTTTTAATGTTTATGAAAATGAAAGAGAATTGATCATCTTTTGAGTTTAACTGTTTTCTTTTTAGTGTGAAGTAGGGTACATTTTCTTCCAATGGGTGATATCGATCAACATCTTTGATACTTTATTGATACATTTGTGATTATGCTTACTTCAAATTGATTACCATTGTATCCTACGTACTAATTAACATTATATGTGGCATTCAATTTCTAAATGCTGGAAAGTAATTACTTAGTTGATTTGATTTTTTTATGATCGAGCGAATAAATTACCTAGTTAGTAGTAATAATAATGATAATAATACTAACAATAATAATAATAATTTTTAATTATTATCTCATTGATTTCAAATATTTATTTATTTATTAGATAAATATACATTAAATTTGAAAAAAATAAGGATAAAGAGTAACAAACTAATCTTCTTTTAACAAATAAATATGATATTTGAATTTGAAAAATTCGGGATCCTTCTTCTTGAAAAACCCTATCCAAAAACCCTATTACACCTACAAAAAAGTTATAATTTTTCGTCCACCATGGCCAACATGGCCGATGGGACTACTCCACCGGATGAAAATGCGAAACTGATTAGTGAAGGCAGTCATAATGTGAATCAAAAGGGGTGTAATATTCCAAAATTTACAGATCTTTTAAAGCCTAAAGTAGTTGATAACAATATTATTAGGGTTTCACGTAAATCGATGCTAATGTTGCATGGAGAACCTACGATTGATAACGCTCAATCTACAGCTCTCGTAGGAGTGTAAAGCGGTTGCTAGCAAATATAGAACCCAACTGGGTTGGGTATCGATCCCACAGGGAATAGCTTGGTCAACAAGTAAGCAACGATTACTAGACTTTTAGTGCAAGTCTTGTAAAAAGGGGGGATTGTAATGTGTAACCAAAATATTAAAGTAAAAACTGAAATAGCAAAGTAAACAGAAAGAATGTTTAGTAGGTTGTGAAACAATGAGAATTGAAGAGTTGGGGTTTTGTCCACCTTCTGAGTTTATGTCTCTATTAGCTATGAGTTATGCGGAATTCAGACATGCATGTGCTTATAGAGAATTGTTTTCGATGGTAAATCCAGGCGTCTTTCGACCTATTCGAGGATTATTTCACTTTAACTTTTTCAAGCTTAAAGCGTGTCTAACGGTACGAATTCTCCAAGAGGTTAATCCAGTTACGGCACTAACTTTTTAATAGGGGATGGGACCCTACTACCTTGACATTATCCCTTTTCCAGACAGATAACCTTTCTTTCGAACAAGTTAAATGTTATACTGGCGTATTCTTGCGTTTGCAACCACAAAGCATTTAGGTTAAGATGAAAAGAATAATGATATAAGCAGCATACGTGTCACGAACTCACAAACTCATAGTAATAGATCGTATCTCATTCGGCTTCCATAACCCCAACAGAGAAGTTTAGTTACCCATGAGTGCGAAGGAAATCACAATTGACATTGTTATTATACCACAATAAGAATTTCGTGTAGCACAAGTGTGGTAGGCGTTAGGCGTTATTTCTTGCAAGTAACGTTTCTCTTGTTGCGGAAATTAAGAATAGATGAATAGAAGAAGAAGTAGAAAGATGAATTAAAACTAGAATGAGAATTGTTGAGGAATAGTAGAAGAATGAATTAGAGGTAGTATGAATATCTCTAGCAAAATAGGGTATTTATAATACCCATATCCTATTCCTACTAAGCTAATGAAATACTTAACCCAATTGTACTAGGTTAATGTATCATTATCCTAATCCTACTAAGCTAATGAAATACTTAACCCAATTGTACTAGGTTTATGTATCATTATCCTAATCCTACTAAATTCCTGCTAGTCCACAAAGTCTTCAGAATTGCTGTTTTAGCCCGGGACAGATTTTCCATGCGCCGCTTTTGGTCCTTAGGCGTCCAAGCTTCCTTTTCTCCTTTCGTGAAGCTTTCTTTGGCATCAAGTAATCCATAAAATGCTGAATTCTGCATCATTTATACCTGAAAACTTGCTAATCACGTTTGTTAGCTCAATTACAGGAAAAAGGACTAAAAGTGCATGAATTATATAATTTGTTCTCAAAACTTAGCTAAAATATGGGTAAAATATAGCACTGTAGGCGTGTAAATTCGCCTATCATCAACACCCCACACTTAAAGCTTTGTTCGTCCTCGAACAAAATATTATGTCCCTCTAAACATTACTTTAGGTTTCACAGCAACAACACAAAATATTCGTCAAGATAAGCACAACAATTGCCAACAAAGAGTAGTTTTTCAATCATTAGTAGAAACAATTCAACCTCTAGTATAGACTCGTGATGATGGTTAATTAGTATTCAAAAGTTAAGGTACAAAGAATCATACACCACTATACAAAACTCATCAACTATGTGTGTCTCACAATATATTACCCATAATCACTCATAAGTATAGCATAATTTTCAAACATGGGTATAAAAGTATCCTTGCTCTCGCTCTCACAAGGAATTCGTATGCTGCAACTGATGTCCATAGGCTTTCCCTTAGTGTAATGCTCCACTAAATGTCAGAATGCTAGGCTTAGGATCAAATAGGTCTTTTGATGGTTGTAATGTAGGCTAAGGGACAGGTAGGACTATTTTGGCCAGAAATAGTGACTATGTGCCTAAGCGCTTTAATGCATCACACTGTATTATTAATACTTTTTCTTTCAAACAACCTTTCTACGTTCTTTTATTCTACCACCCTTTTTCTCCTTTTTTGTTTTTTCCAATTTTAAGCAACTTTTCAGCTTTCCTGTCCTTTTTCTTTTCATAACATACCTCTTATGATAGCAATTCTTTTTCATAACAAATTCAAGCACCATTACATTCTAAAGCATCATACTTACCCAACTTCCTCTTATTTTGTCACATGACGTTACACTTTAAAGCACTTAGGAATTTGGATCAAATTATGGTCTTGAAAAAATGGATTAGGCTTACATATGAGGTTGTCAAAGAAAATAGGCTAAAGGCTCAAAAGGGTTTAACTAGGATGATGTCCATGGGTAGGTAAAAATGAAGGTAAATAATCATAGGTTGCCAAAGAAATGCCTAAATCATCTCCTAAACTTGCATTCTTTATTTTCGCTTTGCACACATACCAGGCAAGTTCTAGTATCAGCCACAAGCATAGAATATACTATTATCTCACACACACAAGGCACATGGTCGACTTTATTGGGAGTAGTATAGAATCTTGCCCCAACAGATGAAGGAATTGAACCACACAATATCACATAGTGAGTCACAATTAGAGCCTAAACGTCTCAATAGTCATGATGTTAGCACAAACTCTTGTTATAATCTCATGCTGCCTATTAGAATGATTTTATGTGAAGCTAAGTAAGAAAAATTTTACTACTAAAAAAACAAAAAAACCAATTTCGAAAAACAACAAACTAAGCAAACAAACATAAATAAATGCAAATGCGGATAGAGAAGTAAAGCATGCAAATACCACCACCCCACACTTAAACGGGACACTGCCCTCAGTGGAAAATAAATACGAAGAACCTGGTCAGTCGGACTCCTCTTCTATGTCGGGGGTCATATCCCCTTCGTCGGGATCATCATAGGAGTCATCGTCATCAGAATTCTCCTCCATGTCGGAGTCTGGCATGCGTCGATCATCATCGGTCGGCACATCATCATCGAGAGGTTCCTCAAAGTATGTACCTACTCCACACATCTCCCTCGCATGCATATTCATTGGATAGTCATGGTCCAGCTGTTGGAGCTCTGCAGCAGTTGGAACACGACCTCCGCTCATCATGGTGAACCGTGTCATGCCATAAAGATGACGGAAGAAACTCTCATCTCGAGCATGTCTCTCCGCAGTAGTAAGGTTGACGCCATGTGTTGTTTCAACATCTTTGAACTTTGTGAGTTCAACCTTCTTCGGGTTATGTGGGAGTTTGTGATCAGCTGGTTCCTCTTCGATGTCCTCCTTCCGCAAGATTGCTGTCAACAGGTTGCCAAAGGTGAAGTGGGACCGCTTGTGTAGTCTGGCCTTCCGCATTGTAGAACGTATGATTGCCCCAATGTTGATAGGGACATTCGCCATCAATGCATAGACCAAACACACTCTATCTCTTGTTATTTTGGTGTATTGCGTCCCTGGAATAAGGCAGGAGTTGACAATACGCAACTATATTCTTGCTTCCCTATTCAAAGAACCATAGGGGAAGGTGTTGTGTCGTCCGGTGTCTTTATGTCTATCCACCTTGCCATGGATCTACTTCCACAAAGCGTGTGTCGAATTGCTCTATAAAGAGGTCTACTGTACAGCTCTTTGAATGGTGCTGGATCGACTGAAGGCAAGCCAAGAAAGGAGTTGATCAAATCCGCATTGAGTTGTAGAACTTGGCCCCGAATCTTGACTTTGCTGCCTGTGATTTTTGGCGACCAGTTGGCATAAAATTCTCATGTCAAATCAAGATTGCATTCTCCCATGTCGCGGAAGATGAAATCCAGATTTAATGCCATGATTTTTGCCAACATGCGCGGCTCCTTCTTCGCTAGGCTGTCCTTGTTGATCAAGTCGACATGAACGTATTTTCCTTCCTTGTTGTTCCTATACCATTCCTTGGCTTCCTCCTCAAGAACCCATTTTATTCCAAACATGCGGCGTGGTAATTGCATTGAGGATGATTCTCCTTGGTCCTTGCGACCTCTTTTCCTGCCCTTTTGGGAAGTGGTAGCCTTATCTTGTCTTGCTTTGGGTGCCATTGTACCACCTTTACCATGCAATACGTCCAAATCGTCATATGAAACCAATCTCCTCGTTGAATACCTCTTGCACCTACATTTGCTCAAAACCAATAAAAATAATTAGTACGATGGGTTGCCTCCCATCTAGCGCCTTATTTATTGTCATGGCTCGACATAGTTACCTCGAGTACTTAGACTTCATCGAGATAAGTGATGGCCATATAATTCATCGAGTCAAGAGGACCGATATAAGGTTTAACACGTTTACCATTCTCCTTGAAGACAACACCATTATTGTCTTTCAATTCAACTACTCCAGACGAGTAGACTTGGATAACTTTGTATGGACCAGTCCACTTAGACTTTAACTTACCTGGGAACAACTTCAATCTAGAGTTGAAGAGAAGTACCATATCATCCTTTTGGAAGTTTCGTCGAACAATTCGCTGATCATAATACTTTTTTATCCGCTCCTTGTAAAGGTCTGACCTTTCATATGCATGAAGACGGAACTCATCTAATTAGTTCAGCTGCTCCAACCTCAGATTCATCGCATCATCCCGATTCAAATTCAATTGCTTCAACGCCTACAATGCCTTATGTTCGAGCTCAATGGGTAAATGACAAGCCTTCCCATAAACTAGTTGATAAGGAGACATGCCGATGGGTGTTTTGAATGCAGTCCTATACGCCCATAGTGCATCATCTAGCTTCCGAGACCAATCCTTCCTATTAGCATTGACCGTCTTCGCAAGGATTTGCTTGATCTCCCGATTGAAAACCTCTACTTGTCCACTCGTTTGTGGGTGATAAGGCGTGGCTACCTTATGTTGCTTGACACCATACTTGGCCAACACGGATTTGAATAGCTTGTTGCAAAAGTGCGATCCTCCATCACTTATGATAGTACATGGTACTCCAAAGCGAGAGAAGGTATTCCTCTTCAAAAATGCTACAACACGCTTTCCCTCGTTGTCGGCCAACGCTACAGCTTCAACCCATTTTGAGACATAATCTACAGCAACTAAGATGTACTTCATTCTAAACGAATTCACGAATGGACCCATAAAATCAATGCCCCACACATCAAAGAGTTCTACCTCAAGAATTTTCGACATGGGCATCTCATGGTGTTTCAAAATAGAACCTTGTCTTTGGCATTGGTCGCATCTTTTAACAAAGTCGTAGGCATCTCTAAATATCGAAGGCCAATAATATCCACTTTGCAATACTTTTCTTGCCGTCCGATTGCCTGCGTGATGTCCTTCAACTTGGGAAGTGTGGCATGCTTCCAATATAGTAGGCACCTCTACATGGGATATACATCGTCGAATAATACCATCCGCACATCATCGAAACAAATATGGCTCATCCCAATAGTAGTGTTGTACGTCATGCATAAACTTTCTCTTTTGATGGTATGATAAATTGGCAGGTATTACATTACTCACCACAAAATTTGCAAAGTCGGCATACCATGGTAACTTTTCTGTTATCGTCGCTAGGATCTCCTCGTCAGGGAATGCATCATCAATCTTGATATCAGGCTGCGCCACATGCTCGTTCTCGAGTCTAGATAGATGGTCGGCCACTTGGTTCTCGCAACCTCTTCTATCTTTAACTTTGAAATCAAACTCTTGCAGCAGCAATACCCATCGAATTAATCTTGGTTTTGCATCCTTCTTTGTCATTAGATACCTAAGAGCTACATGGTCTGTATGAACGATCACCTTAGTACCCAATAGATAGGCACGAAACTTCTCAAACGCATACACAACCGCTAGGAGCTCTTGTTCTGTCACGGTGTAGTTCCTTTGGGCTTCATTTAGGACCTTACTCGCATAGTAGGTAGGATGAAATAATTTCTCCTTTCTCTGACCAAGCACAGCTCCAACGGCTACACCACTAGCATCACACATGACTTCGAACGGGAGAGACCAATCTGGTGCTACCATGATAGGGGCTTCAATGAGTTTTCCTTTGAGGCATTCGAATGCCTTTAAGCAATCTTCATTGAAGTCAAACTTCGCATCTTTCTCCAAGAGTTTGCACAATGGACTAGCAATTTTGGAGAAGTCTTTGATGAACCAACGATAGAAACCTGCATCGCCGAGAAAACTACGAACTCCCTTCACCGAAATTGGAGGTGGTAGCTTCTCAATGACTTCGATTTTCGCTCGATCAACCTCAATTCCTCTTTCGGAGATTTTGTGCCCAAGAACGATTCCTTCTTTTACCATGAAGTGGCACTTCTCCTAATTTAGCACTAGGTTGAATTCTACACATCTTTGCAACGCCATACTTAGGTTCGCCAAGCACGCTTCAAAAGTCTCACCAACAACTGAAAAGTCATCCATAAATACCTCCAAAGTGTCTTCAACCATATCAGAAAAAATTGACATCATACAACGTTGAAAGGTGGCTGGTGCGTTACATAGCCCGAATGACATACGTTTGAAGGCAAACATACCATATGGGCATGTAAACGTTGTCTTCTCTTGGTCTTCGGGTGCAATACAAATCTGATTATAGCCTGACTAATCGTCTAAGAAGCAAAACCATCCTTTCCCCGCTAATCGATCTAGCATTTGGTCCATAAATGGCATTGGAAAGTGATCTTTGAGTGTCCAAGAATTCAACTTTTGGTAGTCCATGCATACTCTCCATCCAGTGACGGGTCTGAGTGGAATAAGCTCATTCTTTGCATTCGCGACAACCGTCATGCCTCCTTTCTTGGGAACACATTGTACCGGGCTTACCCATGTACAATCAGAGATTGGATACACAACCCCCGCGTCTAACCACTTGATAATTTCTTTCTTCACCACTTCTTGCATAGGTGGGTTTAGACGTCTTTGATGCTCAATGGTGGGTGTGCAATTCTCTTCAAGCTGAATTTTATGTGTACAAATCCCAGGTGGAATACCAATAATATCCGCAATGGTCCATCCAATGGCTCTAATATACTTCCGTAGAATAGAAATGAGAGATGCAACTTGTTGCTCACCCAAATCTGCTGCAACAATGACTGGAAGTGTGTTTCCGCTTCCTAGGAATGCATACTTTAAATGTCTTGGCAGCTCCTTCAATTCTAATGTGGGTGGCTCTTCAATAGATGGCTTAGCTGGTGGTGTGGGTCGATTCTTGAGATCAAGGTCCAGCTTCTTGGGAGCATAACAATATGTCCCTAATCCTGATAGAGCACAAATAGCTTCTTCACAATTTTCAGCATCCTTACTCTCACCATTCATAAGTAAAGTCTCTAATGGGTCATCAATCAGTTGCTCCTCTTCAAGTAATTATTTCTCATCATCAAAGTAAACATCAGCCACTGAGAATACATTCAACTCTTTGGGTTGCTTCATTGATTTGCAAACATCAAAGCGAACTACTTCGTCATTTATTCGGAATGAAAGCTCATTAACTCTCAAATCAATAAGCACACTTTCCGTAGCAAGGAAAAGGCGCCCCAAGATTATGGGAACTTCTGAATCTGCCTCACAATCCAAAATAACAAAGTCTGCCGGAAAGATGAATGAAGAAACCTTTACCAATACATCACATAGAATACCAACAGGTCGTTTTACCGACCTATCCGCCATTACAAGCCTCATATTGGTTGGAGTAGGATCACCCAACCCCAACTTTTTATAGATAGATAGTGGCATCAAATTGATGCTGGCTCCTAAATCACATAATGCCTTGGCAAAATTTAAAGATCCAACGGTGCAAGGAATAGTGAAAGCACCGGGGTCAGCCTTCTTCTGAACTATTGATCGGGTCACGATTGCGCTGCAGTGATGAACATCATCTTTCAACTCATAACTTGCTGCCCACTTCTTTGTCAAAAGATCCTTCATAAATTTCGCATACCCAGGCATTTGTTCAAGTGCCTCCACCAATGGAACATTAATGGTCAGCTGTTTTAACATAGTCATGAATTTGCTGAACTCCGTGTCATCCGCCACCTTCTTCAATCTTTGAGGGAAAGGTGGTGGTGGGTATGGAATTGTTCTCTCCACAGCTTTCTTCTCCTCTTGCTTCCGTTTTTCAGCTTTTTCAGGTTGCAAAGCATTGGGGTTGACGTCATGGACGTCGTGGCCTTGTTCTGCGGATGCTTCTCCTTTTGCTTGGTCATCTATATCCGCTGCTTTGTCAACCACTTGCTTACTTTTTGCTGAATTTTCCAGCACCTTACCACTTCGGGTAGTAATGGCCATGCATGACCCATCATTCCTTAGGTTTTGCACAGTATCGCTAGGTAAAGTGCCAGCCTTTCTTTGATTGAGTGCTGCTGAAAGTTGGCTCAATTGCTGCTCTATTTGCTTGATTGAAGTGGAATGAGAATCAACTATTTGTTTCATAAAGGACAAATCATTAACTACCTCCATTGCTCCTGCGCTTGTTGCTTCCACTCCTTTCAATATTTTAGCCAGCATGTCTTCCATACTTCCAGAACTAGATGTGGTGGCGTCACGTCTTCCAGGGGGAACGTACAAACCACTCTTTTCATTCTTGTTCTTCCAACTACCTTGGTCCTTGTTTCCAGATTTATCATAATAGTTCCGACCTTGGTTTCCTTGTGTATTACCTCGGAAACCCCCTGATTGTTCAAGTAGTTGGCCTCTTCTTCCGAATCAGATTCGTCTCTTCCTTTAGACGCAATAGCTTTCACTTTTTCGGTCTTCCCTGATAATAAATGCTTTGTAAGAAGATCCACTTGTGTTTTCATGTGCGTCATATCTTGATCACGTTCTTCTTCTCTTCTTCTTTGGTCTGCAGTCATGCCAACAGATAAAGTGAGGCTTGCTACCTCAGAATCCCTGGTATGCCAAGCTCTACTTTGCTTCGTCATACGATTTAGCATATTGCTTGCTTGACCAAAGGTGAGGTCCATAAAAGATCCTCCAGCTGCATTATCCGCCACTAGTTTAGTTATTGAATTCAAGGCTCTGTATAATATCTCCATTAGGCGAACATTAGTCATGTGATGGTTTGGGAATCTTGCTAGCTTTGTCTTGAAACTCTCCCATGTTTCATGAAGAGCTTCAATGGGAAGCTGACGGAAGTTGCTGATTTCATCTCTCAATTGTGCTCTTTTGGATGGCGGAAAGAATCTTTCTAGGAATGCGTCTCTCAATTGCCTCCAATTTGTAATAGAATCAGGAGTCAGCCCATTCAACCATAGAGTTGCCTCCCCAGACAGAGACAATGGAAATAGACATAATCGAATTGCATTCTGACCAACACCAGGATTGTCAAACGACTTGCATATAGAAATAAAGTTGATGAGATGCATATTCGGATCATCGCCTGCTAGTCCACCAAATAATCCCTTGAGTTGCAATAACTGAATCATGGTGCTTGTGATGTTGAACTTGGCTTCGGGCGCTAATGGTGGAGGAATAATGACTCCTGTGGCTCCGGCTCCATCAAGATCATCATCATCGTCGTCAAAAGCTGGTTGCATGGGTTGGCGATCATACCTAAACCGAGCTTGACGACCTCTTCTGTTGGCAGGTGTTGCGATTTCAGCATCATGCCTTGGGTTTAGTAACTCGTCATCACCTAAATCCTCATCGTTAGGATTTGTTGCTCGCCCAGGGTTATCAATGTTTTGTTGTTGAACTTGAGCGGCGGCAAGAGCAGCTAATCTCGCCTGTTCCTGTTGAGCAACCATCCTTTTGATTTCTGCTTGTGCTTCCATTCTGCCAATACGTTGTGGTTCAGGATTGATAGGTAATAACGGTTGACCAGAACTTCGAGTATGGGGCATGCACTGAATAAAAACTTGCAGTAAACAAAAACAAAAACTGAAAGTAAAAGTACGAGAATCTTTGACCAAAGAGTCTAGTAATTATCACAAACTTAATTGACACTCGTATTCCCCGGCAACGGCGCCAATATTTGATAACGCTCAATCTACAACTCTCGTAGAAGTGTAAAGCAATCGCTAGCAAATATAGAACCCAGCTGGGTTGGGTATCGATCCCACAGGGAATAGCTTGGTCAATAAGTAAGCAACGATTACTAGACTTTTAGTGCAAATCTCGTAAAAAGGGGGGATTGTAATGTGTAACCAAAATATTAAAGTAAAAACTGAAATAGCAAAGTAAACAGAAAGAATGTTTAGTAGGTTGTGAAACAATGAGAATTGAAGAGTTGGGGTTTTGTCCACCTTCTGAGTTTACGTCTCTATTAGCTATGAGTTATGCGGAATTCAGACATGCATGTGCTTATAGAGAATTGTATTCGATGGTAAATCCAGGCGTCTTTCGACCTATTCGAGGATTATTTCACTTTAACTCTTTCGAGCTTAAAGCGTGTCTAACGGTACGAATTCTCCAAGAGGTTAATCCAGTTACGGCACTAACTTTGTAATAGGGGATGGGACCCTACTACCTTGACATTATCCCTTTTCCAGACAGATAACCTTTCTTTCGAACAAGTTAAATGTTATACTGGCGTATTCTTGCGTTTGCAACCACAAAGCATTTAGGTTAAGATGAAGAGAATAATGATATAAGCAGCATACGTGTCACGAACTCACAAACTCATAGTAATAGATAGTATCTCATTCGGCTTCCATAACCCCAACAGAGAAGTTTAGTTACCCATGAGTGCGAAGGAAATCACAATTGACATTGTTATTATACCACAATAAGAATTTCGTGTAGCACAAGTGTGGTAGGCGTTAGGCATTATTTCTTGCAAGTAACGTTTCTCTTGTTGCGGAAATTAAGAATAGATGAATAGAAGAAGAAGTAGAAAGATGAATTAAAACTAGAATGAGAATTGTTGAGGAATAGTAGAAGAATGAATTAGAGGTAGTATGAATATCTCTAGCAAAATAGGGTATTTATAATACCCATATCCTATTCCTACTAAGTTAATGAAATACTTAACCCAATTGTACTAGGTTAATGTATCATTATCCTAATCCTACTAAGCTAATGAAATACTTAACCCAATTATACTTGGTTAATGTATCATTATCCTAATCCTACTAAATTACTGCTAGTCCCCAAAGTCTTCAGAATTGCTGTTTTAGCCCGGGACAGATTTTTCATGCGCCACTTTTGGTCCTTAGGCGTCCAAGCTTCCTTTTCTCCTTTCGTGAAGCTATCTTTGGCGTCAAGTAATCCATAAAATGCTGAATTCTGCATCATTTATACCTGAAAACTTGCTAATCACGTTTGTTAGCTCAATTATAGGAAAAAGGACTAAAAGTGCATGAATTATATAATTTGTTCTCAAAACTTAGCTAAAATATGAGTAAAATATAGCACTGTAGGCGTGTAAATTCGCCTATCATCAACGATCACATGGAAATCATCAGAAGTATGTAACCTAATCACGTAGGAGAATATTCAATATGCTATCATCGAGAAATTTTCTTATGGCAAGCCACATATCAATGACTTAAGAAAAGCAATACCATCTCAATATGGGATCAAATGCCATTGTACCATAGGTGTATAGGATACAAGGCATATTCTTATTAGATTGGACATGCGAGGGAATTATGTACAACTATTATCTACAGTATCTTATTAAATAAAAATGAAAGAGATGTATTGGCAGATGAGGACGTTAAAGTGGGATCCATGATTTAAGCCAAATGTAGAAACAACAATAGGAGTAGCATGGGTCTCGATGGCAGATTTGCCTTCAATTTCTTTACTAGAGAAGCAATTTTCTCTAGGCAAGCCATTAACAGTGGATATGGATACTAAAAACCAAACTAGACCCAGCTGTGCAAGAGTCAAGTTGAGGTAGATTTAGTTGCTAAATTACGTCAAAGGATTAGAATAAATAAAGAGTGATAATACAAGAGAAATCAAATCCAAATGGATTTAAATCCAATACTACTATATGCCGAAATACTTCAAGAATTGTTGTCTGCAAGGTCATGATGAAGATGGTTGTTGGAACATTCATCTAGAATTATATGATAAGAAGAAGGAAGAGAGTGGAGAAGCAACAACTAAGAATGATGAAAATAGCCTGAATAAGCGAAGAGAGAAATAACAAGAGCAAAACAAGGCAAAAAAGAATAACACAACTAAGTAACAATGGCTGACTAGGAAGAATAAATACAAGAGAGATAAGTATGGGAACATACTGGTAGAGGTAAAAAAGAAGAATGAAA
The DNA here is from genome assembly GCA_030864225.1 of Capsicum baccatum var. pendulum. Classification (NCBI taxonomy): domain Eukaryota; kingdom Viridiplantae; phylum Streptophyta; class Magnoliopsida; order Solanales; family Solanaceae; genus Capsicum; species Capsicum baccatum. The sequence goes on along the minus strand of CM061551.1, from coordinate 27,614,786 downwards.
ATGAAGTGGATGTCTCTAATCCTTTGATGCATTAAAAGATGAAGATGATGACAATTCTAATGAGGTGGAGTAGGAGAGTAATAAGGAAAGTACAAATAATTGGGTAAATAAAAGCTTTGGTAAAACTAAAGAAACAATGCAATCTTCAAAGAGAGCAGAGGCTGAAGTAATAGTACATGACAATGAAAAAAACTCAGACAACAAGGAAGGCAGTCAAGAGCATAAAGTAGATGGAGAGAAAGATAATCAGTAAGGAATGGATGATAATAAGATTCAAAGACAAAATAAAGAAGGTTATCAAGAGGCAGTAGGAGAATTGATAGTATTGGAGCATGATAAAGCAGCGGAGGAATTGATGGCGATTGAAGGGGTATTACTCTTAGCAATCTAAACAAAAAATTTGATTGGAAACTATAATAAAACAAGGAGGATTTAGATATAACAGATTTGGAGGATAATATAAAGAAGGTAGCTATAGAAGCTGATTTGTCCCCAAAGCAAACAGAACCAGTGAAAGCAAAGCAAGAAAAAATAAAGAGAAAGGGAAAGAGTACAAATCCAGCTATAATGCAGACAAGTAGACACATTTGAAACAAAGCTAAGGTGATGCATTGATTTGGAACATCAGGTCAGTTAATGCACAAAAAACTTTTACCAGACTAATTACATTACAAAAGAGACATCAGTTTTACTTCATTGGGCTTATGGAGCCTTTTCAATAAAGTCAACACATTAAAGAATACAAAAGAAGATTAGGAATGAAATATGTTGTGGTGAATACATCAGGGAAGATTTGGGCTTTTATGGATGATAATATGGAGTAAAATATGATTAAGGACGAGGAAAAACAATTATCATTGAAACTGGAAAATCAACATGCAGGAGTTTCAGTGATAGTTACATTAGTATATGCAAAATGCTCTTAAAATGAAAGAATGATGTTATGGGATTCATTGGCAGAAATGGCTAACTCTATTTAACAACCTTGGTTGATTAGAGAAAATTTTAATGTGATAAGGAATGAACAATAAAAGCTGGGAGGATTACCTATCACACTTACTGAAACACAAGATTTTAATCAATATATAAGCTTGTGTAATATCACACTTTCTTCTATTCTAGGTTTCCACAAAGCGGTATCAGGGTATGAGAACACCTTTTTCCTTTTAGCTTTAGTCAGTCAAGTAGCTTATTTGAACGTTGTGAACTCATTCTTGCCTTTTCAATACCAGCTTATCTTGTGCCACAGAATCGGTTGTGCTCTGCCTCTTTCCCTTTATCAGAAGATTGCCTTGTGTGGAAGGTTGACTATGAACTTTAGTCAATGGGAGGAATCCCCTTATCTAAGGTTATTTGTATGGCACTCTAAACTCTCTTTCTTATGCGAAATAGAAAGTGTAATAACAAAGCTCTTTCAACTTGTCCTGTCTTTGAATAAGTATTGCGGTTAAGTCAGTTAACAAGATGAGAGTCGGAAAATGAAAATACGAACTGTCAAGTGATTTGTCGAATGCTTATACTTATGTAGATGGAGTCCAGTACGCTACTATATATACTGATAATTCCCAAGAAAATATCGGGATTGGGCACAGTATGAAAGATCTTTGAAATCCTTGATAGTCTGGAAAGGGAATAATCTAGCCACCACTTTCTCTATTTAAAGAAAAATAAAAATTCCCCAGACTGAGAGATTGCTAATCCTTTTTCTTCGCCTGGTGAAATTAAACTAAACTAAAAACTGGAATAATCAGAGGCGCATCTTTGCAAGATGTAATTACATAAAGCATAGGTTGCTCTTTCCTGTCCACAAATGGTCAATGGAGGTTATTTCTCATCTCCGGACGGACGGAACTTTCAACCAAGAGTTTCCATTGTCACTCTTGAGAGAATAAAATAAGAATGAGTGTTATTCATTTGATCTTAAGTCGTCAATGGATCGTTGGACATTGAGTGTCATATTTGCCTTTATGTATTGTATGTTTGGGCCAACTTTGGTGTCTTCAATTGTCAATAGCTCTTTGGGCCTCAACACCTTTCTAGTTGGGAAACTGATTATGAAAAGGATGAGTAAGGTTGCCTTTCTTTATGGTCAGCCATTAGGTTACTACTCCTTATGGTCACTCTTTGCATTGTCCCACCACTATGTAGTGTGGTTGGCAGCAAAACGAGTTTACCCGCAGAGAACCATCCCTTTTAAGGACTATGCCTTGCTAGGTGATGATATCCTAATCACTGATGCACTTGTGGCACAACAGTATAGGATACTACTGGATAAACTCGGTGTGACCATTTCGGAGGCCTAATCGATAATATCTAAAACTGGTTACGTCGAGTTTGCCAAGAGATTCTAGGTCAAGTCAATGCAAATTGACCTGTCTCCAGTCTCTCTTTAGCTGATGTTATCTTGTAGGATGACTATTGGTCTCTGTTCTATCCATAATAAATACCCTGTAAGTGTTTCTACATTACAACGGTTGGGTGGATCGGGATTTAGAGTCTGTTCGCATCTTTTCTCGACTCAATGTAAATGTTGGGAAAGATCAAAGGCTTCCTATTGCAAGCCAAACCGCCATTATGGTTCCGAAATTAGAGCACCCTCTTCTTTCGGATAGGCAAAGGAGAGCAGAGCTTCAGACCCGACTAGCATTTTTCTTTCAAGAGAGGAACGAGCCAGGCACCTCCCAATCTATCTTGGGATACTGGAAAATCAGTTTCGAGTCGAAAAGAGGGTCGAGGATACATTAGTGCAGGATGGGTTTTCCCCCCAGATGCTTTCATGGTGGAAGTGGGAAATCCGCAGTATCTTATTCAGTCACCCTACCCGGGTGGGAACTTCTATCGCCGAAAATACCTTAAATAGGTATTTGGCCCAGATGGAATAGGAGGGAATGCAATAGAGTCTACCCTATCTAAGAGTAATTCACGCAAGCCGATTTTGGGTCTGAATGGGTTCGGCTGGCTGATAGACCCCTATTGTATTGGAATTAGGCACCCATCTTTTTACTGTTGTCAATGAATCTCTTCCATGTTCGATTCTACTCTATGATAGAACATTTCTGTGAATTTTATTCTGATCTAAGTGGTCACTTACTAAAACACAAGATTTTAATCAATATATAAGCTTGTGTAATATGGAAGAATGTCAGTTCAAGGGAAGCAAATATACATGATGGAATGAAAGAAATGATGAGGAATGCATTTTTAAAAGGCTGGACAAAGTTTTCTATAATGACAAGATGTAGCAGTCGTTTTAGATGATGGAAATTGAGCATTTAGCTAAGAGTGGTTCTGATCACACTCCCTTGCTACTTCAATTCAAAATGGAAAAGGAACAGATAATTAGATGCTTTAGATTTCTAAATTTCTAGATGAAGGAAGCATCTTGGATGAAAGTGATAAGGCAAAATTGGCATACAGAGATAGAAGACAATCCATTTATTATTTTCCAACAGAAGTTGAAAAAGACCAAATCAGCTATCACAGGATGGAGTAAAGAGAAATTTAGAAATATATTTTAGGAAATTGCAACATTGGAAGATATTATCAAAGTGAGGGAGAAATAATTTGAAGAAAATCCTTCAGGAACAAATAGAGAAAATCTGTTCAAGGAAAATGCTGAGTTAAATTTGCAGCTTAAAAGGGAAGACGATTTCTGGAGGCAGAAAACAAGGTTTGAATGATTTAAAGATGGGGAGAGAAACACTAAGTTCTTCCATACAATTGTTAAAGGAAGAAGGAGTAGACTTAGAATAAGAAGAATCCAGAATATGGAAGGAGATTGAATGAAAGATCCAGAAAACATAGCTGATTCAGCTATAGACTTCTTTTAGCAACAATTTACTAGCAGAAAGATGCAGATGACTTTTCTCTTTTAGAAGGACTACCTAAGTTAGTGGATGAAGAGCAGAATAAAGAAATCACAAGAATTTCAACTGAAGAGGAAGTCAAAGAAGATGTAATGGGGTTGAACAGGAATAGTGCAGGAGGTCCAGATGGAATGACAGAAGCATTTTATCAAGAAGCTTGAAAGATTATAAAGAAGGACATTCATAGAATGGTAACAATTTTTTTTTTTGCAAATTTCAACTCCCTAGGTTCATTACTCATACTAATTCGGTATTGCTACCAAAAAAGTTAGTAGTGAACAACTTTTCTGATATGAGACCTATATCACTTAGCAATTTTGTGAATAAAATCTTTTCAAGAATTATTCATGAGAGAATTAAGGGTTTGCTGCCACCGTTGATATCACCAGAACAAGATGGATTTGTGCAAGGAAGGAGCATTGAAAAAATATATTGGTTGTTCAAGAAATAATTTCAGATATAAGAAAAAGAGGTAAGCCTTCACACATGGTTATTAATCTAGATATGATGAAGGCTTATGACAGAGTGGAGTGTCTATTTCTTACCAAGGTCTTGAGAAAGTTAGGATTTTATGAAATTATAATAGATATGGATTACAGATTATTGGAGAACAACGGATATTCAATATTGTTTAATGGTTAGCCTAAAGGGGTTTTTCAAATCCTCAAGAGGTTTGAAATAAGGTGATCCTTTATCACCTACTTTGTTCATAATTGCAGTAGAAGTAATATCAAGGAGTTTGAAGACATTGATAAAGAAGAGAGAATTCAAACTATTTGGCATGCCAAGGGGAGTCCTAAAATAAATCATCTAGACTTTGCTGATGATATGATTATAATGTGTAAAGTTGAGATGGGAACTTTAAAGATAGTGACAAAAGCTTTGGAATGATATGAAGTGGTGTCAGGATAGAAGTATAACAAAGAAAAAAGTACAATTTATTTGCACAAAAATATTTCAAATGGAGTGGGGGTAATGACAAAAGTAGCTGCTGGCATATTGAGGAAAGACTTTCCTTTCACTTATCTTGGGTGCCCAATTTTTTATATGATAAAGAAGAAAGTATTACTACAAGAAGATTATGAATAAAATAAATAGTAGGTTGCAGAGTTAGAAAGAAAAGCTCTTTCATACGGGGGATGAGCAATATTGATTAAGCCTGTCTTACAAAGCTTTCCTATTCACTGTTTATTAGTGATGAATCCCCCCTGAATGTGATGAATGCTATACAAAGAGTACTAGCTCAATTTGTGTAGAGTAGTAAATTAGGTGAAAGGGGGAGACATTGGGTAAACTGATAGACAGTGTGCTTACCACAAAAGAAAAGAGGATAACAAACATCTCCATGGATCTTTTTTCTAAACTATGGTGGAACTTCAGAACTAAAAAAACTATTTGGAGTGAATTCATGTACAATAAATACTGTAAAAAGGAACATCCTAAGCTGGTCATGTGGAAAAAAGATTCAGGTGGTTCTCAAATTTGGAAGAAGATGCTAGTAGCTAGGGATTTGGTGGAGCACTTGATTGTATGGAAAATAAGGAAAACAATCTCCGATATTTGGTTAGATAATTAGACTAGATAGGGTGCTTTATATTTAATGGTGGAAGACAACTATAAAGAAGATGGGGAGTAACAGAAGGTAAGAGAATTAGCAGAGGATAGCAGATGGAAAGAATAAGTTGTCAAAGATACATTTTCAAAAGACATTGCGGATCATATTTTTTGTAAGATCCAACCGCCAATAGAAGAAGAGAGCAACATCCCCATATAGATCATTGAATCGAAAGTAAAATTTTCAATAAAGTCAGCTTGATAGTACATCAAAAGTAAGGAGTATATAGATAACACATATAAAAGTATATGGATAAATGGTTTGTTCTTTAAAATATGCTTTTTTATGTGGAGATTGTGGAAATAAAAAATACCAGTGGATGATAATATAAGGAGGTGGGGGATGCAGGGACCCTCAAAATGTTGGTGTTGTGAAGAACTTGTAGTGGAGACTATGATATATGTCTTCAGAAGATTTTTTTGTGCTAACATGATTTGGTCCTATTTCTCTTCTTTTACAGGTATAAATATCCAAGATCTAACACTAATAGGAACAATTCTCAAGTGGTGGAGTACAGAGTTGAGGCAGAGAGAAAAGGCATACTATTATGCTTTACCTAGTATCCTACTATGGAAACTATAGAGGAGAAGAAACAAGAGGAAGCATGACAGTAAAGAAACAACAAGGCTGAGGGTTATTTACAATGTACAAGAAATCTGAGGATGTTGTTGAAGGTAATAAATCCAAATGTCGAATTCCCTAATGAATGGCCAGATATTTGTAATACACCGAAGATTTCTAGTAAATTTCGTCCCAAGAATGCATAGTATTAGCTTCTAAAGTGAATGATAATTATTTCATGAGGAATTTGTAAGATTTTTCAATTTTTTTCATATAGAAAATTCACTAAGCTTTCCATCGATATATGATTCACTTAAATTCGATAACCAGGTAAGAAGTTATGATTATTTCAAGTTTCCATCGTAAAACAACGCCATATTAGTCAGTGGCGTGCCGCGCCACATGAGGAAATGACATTTGGAAATTTCTAGTAGGTGTCCATGATTATGGTGCGTCGTACCAGCACTCAAATTCATGAAGGAAGGGGTAATGCAATGGCTCTGCGTCGCTCCATCCCTCAATTTTCCAATTGTCAATTTCTAGTGACACGACACAATAACGACGCATTGCGCCAGGGGCCTTGTTCAAATTTTTTTTTACTGAAATTAAATGACGCGACCAGGGTTAAAAGGGTCAATTTTCTACCCCTATTTAAACCCAATAACACGTGATTTAGATATTCTTCACCCAAAATATACTATTTTCCCTCAAGTTTCTCTCAAGAACAAGCTAGAGTTTCTATTGGAAATTCAAATTCAAGAAGGTTTCACCATCAATCTTCATGAAATCACGAACTAAGGTATGCATAGTGTTCATTCATGGACTCCTTTCGTCCATGAAGACAAAGAATCCTTTTTCTAAATTCAAGTTATGGATTTTTTTATGAATTTCATGATTGAACAACTTTTTTTCATGTTGATAATGAGTAATTGAATTGTATTCCATGAATGAGTGTTAAATTCCATATGGGTTGATTTGTATCGGTATAAATCATGAAATCCTAGGACTAAACCCTTGAATGATTAAATTGAAATTGAATCACGACTGTTAATTGTTGTATGATGTTGTTTACACATTCTATGCCTACTATGTGTTTGGTTGAATGTCTAGATGAAGGGAAAGTATCTAATTAACATGATATCATGAAAACTCCATATACGTACAAGCTTATGCCTATCACATGTTTGATGAAATGCTTTAGTAAATGTATTATGATGATTATTATGTATTCAAGTAAGTCAGGCTTTGTCAGTTTCCTTCCATCGAGTCCTAGGGGTACTTGTACCCGAAACATTAGCTGTGTACCTAGAGCCATGTCATGTTTTCACGATACTCTCAGTCAAGCTATGAATCCTTAGACTTTAGATAGTATTAGGAACCAGGAAAAATCTCCATGATCTCATGACTCAGTCAGTTGTCAGATGTCAGTATTATTTCGTCAGTCAATAGAAATTAGTAACTCAACTCATGTTCAGTTCCGTAAATCATGTTCAGTGTCTATTCAGATGAGAGTAGGAATTAGCACCGAGTGAACCCAAGGATGGGGGCACACACTATCAGATGAGGGTGTGATCCTTAAAAGTCATCCTTGCATTCCAGAACTATGTAGCCAACATAGGTTGAGATATCAACACTGTCCAATGAGGGTTGATGAGGTGGATAAGCACTGTAAGATAAGGGCCCTACCGTTCTCTTTTGGGGAAACTATCAGATAAGGATCGCCCACATCTTATTCTTACTAGTGGTGCGGTATTGACACCCTTCTAATTGGAGTTACAGATTGAACCCCAACACATCCATAATGACGTATTAGGGGCATGTCGGTTAAATACTACCTCCCACAGTTTTAGTACCAGTCTCAGTAAAAAAACTTAGATAGTTCTTCAGATTCAAGACTGTCAGATACAGTCGACTCAGATACAGTAAGGAACTCAGATAGTTCCACCAGATTTAGGACTATCAGATACATTCACCCATATTATCAGTTACATTCAGATACAACTATTTATGCTATCAGTTATATCAGTTATTAGTATGCCATGTCATCAGTATTCAGATTCAGTAATCACAATATCACAATGTCAGTTACAGTTACGTATTTATGTATGCATTCTTGCATTCATGTTAGACAGTCAGCTAGCATTATTCATGCATGTTAACCCTTGCATACCTATCTCACATGTATACTCAGTATATTCTATTGTACTGACGTATTTGCGCTATGGTTCTTTCTTTTTATGTTACACCATAGGTTCAAAGACACGAGTTCCAGATCAACAGTAAATTCCAGTCTCAGCAGTCAGAATAGAAGTGAGTCCCCATCCTTCGAGGACATGATTATTTCTCCACTATTTCATTGATTAGTTATTAGTTGGAGTTAGTTGGGGACATATCCCATCAACTCCTTATTTAAATTATTCAGATAGTAGCGGCTTTCAGACTAGAGGCAGACTATTATGTTTCAGACTTCAGTGTTTACAATTTTGTTTTGGGTATTGTATTACCCCACAGATGTTATCTCATCCATGTTATGTTCAGTATTGAACCTTATGGCCTTTCAGTGCATGTTTCTGCATTATTTAGTATTTTATGCAGTGTACAAGTACATATATCAGTCATGGATTAGCTTATGGTCCTTCGGGGTTATGATCACCGTGTAGCATTTTGGTTCAACAAATTGGTGTGGTACAATATTCTAATGGAGTTTCATAATTTAAAAGTGAAGATTAAGGCTACAAAGTAATACGAGAGATACCTAGAGAGGAATGGGTGAAATACAACACAGATAAAGAAGTAAGAGAAGGTTTAGGAGGAAGTTCTTATGCATTTTGTCTATGAGATGTGAAGGGTGATTTACTATATGCTAAAGGAGCACCAATTAAAGATGCAGACAGCATGCAGGCAGAAGCTATAGCAATTCTACAGGTAGCTAAACACTGTAAGCGGGAACAAAATAACAAGGTAATTATCTTAAAGGATTCATTAATCATGAAGCAGATACTCACAAAAGAATGAAAATGCCCATGGAACATAAATATTATAGTTAGACAGATAAATCAGTTTATAGAAGAAAAGAAAATGTAATATCAACATATATACATAGAAGGTAACCAGCTATCTGACTATTTTGCTAACTTAGCAATAGACATAGGGGAATTCATTATTACAAGCTTCCGACAGTTAGAAATAAAAAGAAAAAAATATCATTAATAGTGATAAATGGCAGAGTCCATATTTAAGACTTCACCAGGAAAGGGGTAAAGGGGCTGGGAAGGATAAATTTGAACATTTCACATACATCATATATACAAGCCATGGAGGTAACAAAAAGAGTGAACCAGCTAGCTAGCCTAGTCTACTTCAACCAACAAAAAGAACTCTCAACATCATGGGAGAGTCTATTGGTTATTTTGAGCTTGATAAATCTGGGAATATTGCTGGTAACTGAATAATCGTGGATCCAAACATTCCACTATCTTCATCCCAACCATATCTATGAAGCACAAACAAGTGAATACATCAGAGAAAATGAAGTCAAAACCAGAGAAAGAGAAATAAAGGTTAGCTCACTCGATTATGGCAGCACATCTCAGCTGACTATATCCCTCATAGCAGTATAAAAAGAAAGGTCATCATGCCATCCGCCGGAGAATACAACTAAATCAAGGAAAGCAGTAACAGTTCAAGTAAATGAAAGAGTTCAAAGAAAAATTAAAAAATGAAACCGATACTTACTTCTGCAAGCTGATAACATAATGATACCACGAAATCAGAGGTACAACATTAATCACCCAGAAAATGAGAAGATGAAAGTTGAAGTTGGTGATGAAGATCATTTTTTCAAGGAGAGGCGTGAAGGAGAAGCTGATTTCGAAACTATGTTTCTTTTTAGAAACCCTACTTAGATTTTATGTGTTGTTAATGGACCCGGGTTGGGCCGGGTCAGTAGGGTAGAAGTAATACTATTTGTTTTTTTGGATGGATTGGATAATTAGTGTTTAAAAATTATTATTTTTTATTAATAGAATATTGAATTAAACAAAAAAATGATATTTGAATTTGAATCTAAATTTGAATTTTGATGAAATTTGAATGAAATGAAATTTGGCTTCTTAACTTCTCTTATATATACTCCTATATCATTAGCTTTATTGGTGGTTTATTTACTGCTTTCTTTATATTTTTTATTTTTTAAAAACTATTTTTAATTTAATATTTTTTATTTTTTTATAAGCAGAAAGTATATGACATTTCATCTTCATCTTTGTTTCTTAAAATTGATGAATAAGAACAACAATCCACGGCTATTAGTGTTATCTCTTTCTACTACTTCTTGTGTCTTTTTCCTTCTCACTACAATAGTAACACAGGAGAAAAGGAAAAAAAAAGAATTCAGTAATGATTGAAACGACACTTTCGATAAGTAAAAGATTTATAAATAAACAAGTTTCAAACTAATACTATTTCAATTATTTAATTTATAAAAAGTTTTTTCTGAGAGTTATTTTTATTTTTTACTAATGATTTTGTTGCTACTGTTGACTTGCAGAAAGGATGAAAAGAAGAGAATAATAAATAACTGCGGAAATAGAAATTTTATTGGTACAATTGACAGGTTTAAGTTTTTCAAATATGTGTTTGATATTATTGTTCTTCTTTTTGATGTTGCTTTATTCCATCTTTTTTTTTTTTTGTGTATCTAAGATTGTAATCATGTATTTATCCCTTTTAGGAGATTTCTAAATAGATTTTCAAGTACTTTATTGTATTTATTCTTTTCAGTTTTGCTTGCAAATTTATATCTATAATTTTTTTATTTTTTATTTTGTGACTTTTGTCTCTTTTAGTTCTATAGTATAAAGAAAGAAATCAAAAACTAGAAATATAAATCGCTGTCTAAAAAGTTCATTTTTAAATAGTAATCTAGAGTATAATTAAACACCATGTACATATATTACAGGGTTTTTTTTTTTTGTATAGAATGAATTTTTAATTTTATTTTCCTTTAAATTCTAATTCAATTTTTTTTTTGTGCATTATTTAATTCTATGAACAAAGTTAATAATCCTTTGAAATTTGAATTAAAAATTAAACTTTGAAATAAGAGATGAAATATTATTGAATAGAGGTAAAGGTATTTAACTTGAATTTTTAAACTATAAGCATTTCTAACAAATTTAATTATATTAGAATCGTCATCTGTATTTTTCATTTTATAATTTTTGTTCAGCATAAAAAAGAATTTCATTTTCAATTCACATTATACAAAAATTATTAATTATAAAAATGTAATACATAAATACTAATTAGTCTCTCATTTATTAAATTTTTTATTAATACAAAATTATAATTTAACTAAATAACCTGATCTCTATTTATATTTTGTCGTAACTACTAATACGAAGTAATAATTTCAAACTAAAGAAAATTTATAGACAATGAAATAAAAGTTTAGAAATAAATTAAATTTCAAGAATAAGACAAATACATACATATTTATTTGTATTGTATTGAGAAAACTAATTAGATAACAAGTTAGAAATTATGATGTAAAAAACTCCTGGAACATGGCCTTCTTTTAGATGAGAAAATGTTGTTTTAATTATAACAATTAAAATCTTAAATTTTGTATATCACGTTGTTAAATTCACAATAACAAATTAAAAAAGTACAAATAAAGCGCGGGGGAGGGGGGGAAGGGGGGGTAAGGGATAAAGATTTCTAATTAACTTTGAGAATATAATTAAGTAATTGTACTATTCATAAATTAAAATTGAAGTGATGTGAACTGTAAACTTTAAGTCAATAACAAAAAATATATGATTAAAAAAAATTAAATATATCTATTTTATATTACTAATAAGTAGAACAATTGATAAATAAATTACGTCTATTGATAATTTAGTAAAAATCAATATTAACAATCTAATATTTTAAATAGTGAATAATGTATAATAAAGAAAAATGGGAAGCATAAAATTTGTTTTGATAAATATATGATTCATTATTTGTGTTTATATATATTTGATTATGAAATTAGAGGTGGGAGGGCGGGGGGCGGGGGGAGTACAGAATTCAAGTAAATTAATGGTTTATTGTAACTTTTTGCATTATTTATTAAAATTATATTTTTTATTTTATAATCAATTGAAATTTTTTGAATTTATGATAATAAAAATGAAAAATTTATTATTCAAATGAATAATATAATAGTAATTTAAGAACTATTTTTTATGAAATAATTTGAGGCAGGTACCTATACAAGTTTAAGTTAATGGATAAAGAACCTTCTTTGCATGGATATAATAATTTGTGGCTTAACTCAATCAATAAATTGTTATAATGTGCCTCATTAGTAATGTAACTTATTTCTCTCTCGCTCCCTCATTTTAATTTTTTTTCCATTTTTCTCCTCTATTTTTTTTCCCATTTATTTTATACATAATCAATTAATTTATTGCTAATTAATGGAGCAATGATACTCGTAAAAGGATTTTCTAACATACGAATTTTATCACTTATCTTATAACAACTTTGTTCTGCTTGTCAAGATTTGATCCATCTTTGTTTTAAGATTAATGGAGTGAAAAGTTATCTACGCTAAGGTATGTTGAAGTTCCATCTTTAATTTCTTTTCCTTTTTGCACCAACAAAATACTTACTGACTTTAAATCTTTAAAATATCTTTGTTCTAAATATTTGAATTTCATAATTGTTTAAATAAATCTTGAGATCATATCCGACATGAAAATTGGAAGAAGATATATAATCATTCGTGAAGGCGAAAGAGTAAGGATTGCAAGTATCGAGGAGGAATCTTTATATATATATTTTTCGTTTTCTCTTTCTCTATATATGTATGAAGATTAAATTTTAAAATTTGATACTATTATAATATTATGATCTATTGATTTATAAAGTGTTTTTTCTTTATGATGTTCCTTACTGTTTGGAGATCATAATCAGAGGCGGAGCTAGACTATTAATGGGGGTTCGAACCCCCTTTTATGAAAAATTATATTATTAATATATAATTAAAATAAATTTTTATTTATATATTGTAGATGTTGAATGCCTTTTGATGAATTTTTTCTTCAGATTTTGAACCCCTAAATATAAATTCTAGCTCCGCCTCTGAATTCATAAGTAATACTTATGACATTTAAAAAAAAAAGGATTGACGGACAAGTTTCAAAAAGTTTTAGATCATAATTTATTGTAGCGTTTGAATATGTAACACATGAATATTCTTTAGATAATGTCATTTGAATATGTAAATAGTTTCAAAATTCATGAATGAAATTTCAGAAATATTTTATGCCATAGCTTTTTGAATAGCTTGCTTTTAATATTTACCACTTTAACTAATGAATACTTAGATAATGTCATTTGATTCTGTAAGTAGTTTCAAAATTCATGTATGAACAAATAGCAATAATGAAATCTGAAAAAAAAAAAATGATAATGAACACTAGAGCGTGGTACTATATATATATATATATATATATATATATATATATATATTTTGTCAATTTTACTATTGTTTTAATGCTTATAATGTAAATTGTCTTTCGAATTGTAGACACTAAAAGGTACTTTGAATTAAATGCAGGGATTAATATGTATATTTCTATTTTGTATTAACAATAAAAATAAATTTGTATTTGTTTATCGGTGCCAGTAAATTTACTATTTTCAACTCCCAAAAGAAAATATAATTACAATTGCGCGAAGCGCGGTTAGATTCTCTAACAGATAATAAAAGAAATAAGGCGTTCAGATTAATGTTATACACAATGTATCAAAAATCACAAGTATCACCAAAACACCACGAATCAGAAACTACATGATACAGGCATAACATGATTACAAGCACAACTAAAAACAAAGTACTCCTTCCTACTAGTAAGAACACACTCTTACCCACTTATACTTAAAGTGAAATAATTTAATTTATTTACTCATAAAATGTTCAACTTCATAGGCTCTTCTTTAGCAAGTGAAGTTTTATGTATTTAATAATGGGGGAAAATCATTTTCATTCCCTAGCTTTGCTTCAAAAATTAAAGTCCCTCAAAAACAATAGAAAATAAAAAAGCAAAATCCCTCTTAATTTTTAACAATAATTAAATTTTTCTCTTTATCGTACAGGAAATACAAAATAATTAATTAAATTAAGGTTAAATTTTTAAAGATTGTTTCATTTAGATTTTAAACTATAATTTATGTAATACTCCATTAATGACAATCTAAACTTGTTTATTTATATAGACTATAGAGAATATTCCCACAATTTCATATTACTTGATCATCATACTAAACATAGTTGTTTTACTCTATTTGTTCAATTTATAAAATCAATAAATTTTTTAATATTCTTTTTATTTCTACCCTTAGTATTATATAACTGCAAAAAATAGTGGTAGTAGTCAAATTTAAAGTTTCAACGCATTATTAATAAGGTTAGTTTTAGTAAAATACACCTTTAATCAAAATTTTCTTAAGAAATGTATCATATCAAAAAGTGTCAAATAATATGAAATGCATAAAGGTAAGAGAGTTGGAAAAAACAAAAATATATTCACATGCAGACATATACATATACACATGCTAAATGCATATAATACTGAAATAACTGTCATAAAAATAACATTAAATTTTGTGACAAATTCATCAAGGCATTATTCTACTAATAATGTTAATAAACTTAAATAAAAAGTTACAAATACCTAGATTGAAAAAAATAAAATATATATACTATAAAGAGATATTACATAAATGTATTTAATATAATAAAAATAAAATGGATATTACATAGGACAAAAAAGGGAAATTTGAATTGTTCAAAATTGACAGAGGGAGGAAGGAGTGTGGGGGTGAGGGTGGGGTGATTTAATTTTTAAAGCAAAGTTGAGGAGTGAAAATAATTTTCACTCATTTAATAATTTTACGTATGGATACAAAATTGTATTCATTATAATAGGACATCATCTTTTATTTGAAATTTTGAATCAATTAAAACAGTGATAGTATAAAAATGGGACATGTATTATATTTTAAGCTTCGTGGAGGTAAACAACCTAAAAAAATCAAAAGAGAAATATATAGCATATCTCGTTTCTTCGTAGCCCAAGAGGAGACGACGAACCCATGCAAAAGGTTTACACCATTTCAGAGCCGTTTGGTCATTTTCCCATAGTATTAGTATTTCGAAAATCTATTTGGACATAAAATTATCATAACTTTATAGATTCAACATTTTTGAATTTCAAAAACTGCAAAAACTGTTTCAGAAATTTTCACTTCAAACCACTCACAAAAATTCAAGCCAATTTCAATTGCCAAATATTCTTCTCAACTCTTTTTCAAATATTACTTTTTAAAAATTGCACAATTTTCATATCGAAACGCCCACTAACTTAAAGGGTTTCACTTGAGATTCCAATTAATTTCATTTTTAGCTTTTTGTTTTATTTCCGTTGAGCAAACAAAAGAACTGAATTTTTCATTTTAGCAGAACATGTTAAAAAAGAAATGCGTACTGTGTATATAAGAAAGATACTCAAAACTACAAATTGTTTGATAGTAGTAATTACAGATCATGAAAATGTTGCTTTTAACCTTGATCTCTTGTATGTATATTTGTGTGTGATTGATATGCTTATTTCAACTTGGTTAAATGTCAATGTCTACCAATGAAAGTAGTTATAGCAAGTAAGTACATATATGTGTTGAGGAGTAAATTTTATTTATGATCACTTAATTTTGTATTTATTACGGAAAAACCATTTTTCTTTCATTCATTATAAAAAAAAAAAAAAAGTGACATTTAAGGTTCTAGTACTAAATTCACTATAATTTTGAATTAATGCGTTCAAAATCTAATTGTTATTGGAAAGACAAATATAACTTTTTATATATAAATTATATTTTGTATTAAAAAAATTAGATTTGATTGAACTTGTAGCTCAATATTAAGGTACATCCGCCACCTGTTGTCTATTAGACGTTCTTTTAAGAAAGTGAATATTAAAGTTAAAACCAATCAAATTGTTTGTTTATTTATCAAAAACGCATGAAAAACCATCAAATAACTTTTATTTATTACACTGCCGTTTTATGAGTACATCCGCCACGTACGTATTATTGACCAAGTATGCGTGAGGAAGGATCCTTATTGGAATCACAGGATCTTCAAGTTCACTATAAAGAATCACGAAAAGATTCAAGTCTCTTTCAATATTCATGGGTGCATAACTACCAAAGGTACTTTGACTCCATATATTTCATGACACATTCTCTACCATAACACTGACCACACATATTATTACACCTTTTTTTCCTCATCATTTTTTAGTTACTAGTTTAATTGTACGTGTGTCGCAGGTGTAGTGTTTGATTATTTAAAATTAAATAATTTTACCTAATGTGGGCATTTTTAATAAAATGTAAAGAATCACTTTTTAAAAATCTTTCACACTTTAATATAATAATGTAAATATAAACATATACACATATATGTTATATCACCAGAAGTTTTAAGTCGTTGATGGATCATTACTTTTACGTTTGTCATATAATACCTCTTTCTCTTGTTGCCACAGGCTAAGAGAGATGCAACAACTTGAACCATATTTGTGTTTCAATTTTTTTTTTTTTTATATTTTAAATCTTTTCTTATTTTTAAAGTCAAATCTTTATAAAATCATTGATTACAATATTATTATGTAATTAAAACTTTTAAAAATTTGGTACTTCTTAAATTTTTCTTATTTTAATAGTTTTATATTTATTTCTAGATTTATCAAATCTTCTTAAAATCAAATTTAGTTGATTTAGAATTCTTAAACTAAAGAAAAAAATATCAGTTGTCATTAATTTTGATGACTTCTAATAAGGAAAGGAAAGATTTAGAATTGATTTTTAACTCTTAAATATTAGAAGAAAATAATGAAAAGTCGATTTTTTTTAGAGCAAGGACTTTTAATGAAGGATAAAAAATTCAAACAACATTTCTAAGGTCCTTCACACTCTTAATATATTATAGATATATATCGAGCAAATTCCTTTCCACATCTTTTTGTTGTTTTTCTTCTAAAAAAAATAAAAAGTCAAAATCTTTCATTTTTCAAATTTAAAATGTTCAAGATCGACCCACTCTTCCTTTAGGAAAAAAAATATCGTATGGGCTAAAATTTAGTTTAACATTTGGGTATATCAAAGGGTAACATGTGACAATCAAAATCTAATCAGGTCCAACTCAACAATAATAACACCGGGCTTAAGTCTCCTCTCAATTGAAAGTCCAGACTGACATTGAGGTCCATCTTGCTCTGGAGTGATAAGATCAAAGATAAATCTCATTAGTGCCCAACTAGAATAATTCACAATCATTTTTGGAGAATTTGGGATTAACTCCATATGAAAAACCACCACAACAACTCACATTTGCAATATCTAAGAGCAGAGAAAGCTCCATTGAAGAAGAAGAGAAGGAAAAAGAAACCTGTATCTAAAACTGTTGCAAATGTGTAGTTTCTTCCTGAGCTTAGAAGATATTTATAGACCTGTATATTACTTCTAAACCATCTAGAAGCTTCTTAACCTCACTCTCTTAGCTGGAAAATGCTCTAACTAACTAACTAACTAACTAACTAACTAACTAACTAATCAATCACTAACTCAATGAGACAATAAAAATAAGTTGCTTCTACAATAAAAATTGCTAACTAACTTTTAAAAGAAATCAACTAGATAGATTCTAATAATTTCAACACTCCCTCTCAAGGTGAAGGCTGAAGAATATTGAGCACACCAAGATTTTCTAGTAAACATAGATGTTGATCATGACTCAAAATTTCAGTCAATATATCAGCCAGCTACCTGATGTTGTGTAGGAACATACATAGTCTTTACCAAACCATTCTTGATTTTTTTTCTAATGAATGACAATCAGTCTCTATGTGTTTAGTTCTTTCATGAAATATAGGATTTGGCTGGTGTAATGCCCCAAAACCTGGCCCCGAGATGTCACACAGTGTCAAAACTCTGAGTAGCCTTAAGCTAACCTTATCTGCCTTCTACTAAGTGTGAATCTCATAATAAAGGAAACATAGACATAAGAGTCATACTATATGAGGAAAACTGACTGAATAAAATATCTGAAAATAATGTTTGAAACCTTAATACTGAATAATCTGAATCAAAACTAGCAGTCTGACAAGCCTCTACTACTAATATCTAGAGAGTCACTGGGACAGACTCCCAACTAACTCAAACTGTCTGAAAAGAAATACTGAATCATATAGACTAATAAGCTACAAAATTTGAATGAATAAGTCCCCGAACTATTAGGACTCACCAACTATAGGATGTAGATGGAGATGCTCGAACTACTCACACTGCTGATACTGATCACCTGAACCTACATTATGAAATAATGTAACACATAGACATATACGTGGATCAATACTTTGATGATGTACTGAGTATATGGGGATGAGTGCATAAGTAAAATATTATATCATCATCATAATTTGTAAAACAATGCATGCTAAATGTGAATGACTCACATGAGCTGGAATATCTGAACTACCGAAATCTGAAATCATGAATAACAAATCATACTTCGCAAATCTAGTGAATCATAACATTTAGTTCTGAAAGCCATACTAGTTTTCTGACTATAAATCATACTGTCTAAGTGTAAAAAAATCTCACTTTTATATCTAAAATCTGAAAGCTAAAATCTGTAGCTAATATCTTTTTGTAAAGCATAATCTGAATAAACTTGCAAGCCTTTACACTTAGTTTTTCTAAAATCTTTTTTTACTAGTAAAGACTTCTTTTAAAACTGTTACTTTATCTGAAGCTTATCTGTAAGGGAGGTTCTTCTAACCGATATAAACCATGTGAGGTAACATGGAGTCCAACATCTCGTTCCCCTATAAGGAAAACCTCATGATGGGGAGAGGTGTCATACTCTTGACAAGGAGTATAACCTAAGCTAAGTGATCACATCTATAACTGTCATCCACGTAGAAGTGAGAATAATCTAAACCTACGTTGGCTACGTAGTTCTGTAGAAGATAGGGCACGCTAATCCCACACTGCCCGCTCGATGTTAAATACTACTCACTTTTAAATCTGTATGCTCATTCTGTTGGAAATCCACTTTAAAACTAGCATAAGAGTTTATTCTAAAACCAATTATGCATCTATCTGATTAAATCTGTAAATAAAGCTGTTCTAAATTCTATAATCTGTAATAAATCTGTAAAGTGGATTCCAAATCTTATCTGAGGATCAAAAGATCAAAGCTTTACTATAAATCTGTAATTAATATGATCATAAGATGCTTAAAGCATCATCTTTCTTAAAATATCAACATATAAACTTAGGCTTAGTAACCCATGCATCAAACACATGTTAAAACATCATAAAGTTCATACTTGACAATGAAACTATGCTAATTCATCTTAAAATTTGGAATTTACTACAATAGGCATGAAAATATATAAATAGACATGTAAATCATCTTCAAAATCTCTCAAAAAATCATAAGCTTGCAAATATTAATAATGGGTATGAACCCTAATTTAAAACTCATGTATAATCATTCAAAATCATATAAATTTAAAGTAAAAACTTGATTTTGGGCACAAGGATGGAAGAAGATCCTTGTTCATAAACCCCACATACCTTGGTAGATGATTAGATGAAGAACCTTGAATTATTGATTCCTATTTGAGTTCTTGAAGATGAGTTGTGATTATCTTGTCTGGGAAATCCTCAATTTGGAGCTTTCTTGGAGAAACAATGGAGGAATTTGATTTCTCGGAGAAGAAGCTTTTGAGCTCTAGGGTTTTTCTTTGAGAGAGAATGGATGAAAATAAGCATAATAGGCTTAGAATGGGTTTAATCTTGTGTTATTCATGAATTGGGGGCTTGGGAATTGACCAAAGTGCCATTTTAAACTTTTAATCAGAGTTGGAAACAATAAAATTTTTTGAACTGGCATGCCACCGCGACGTGCCACAATCGTGGTGGCTTACTGGAATTAGACACCTGGGACCTAGAATTTCTCCACGATGCGTAGCTATCATGATGCCCTACCGATTTGTCATTGGGCCATCACCGCGATGCACCATCATTGCGGTGAGCCACTGGAAATGAAAAAATGCGAAATAAGGCTTCTCTGTGATGCAGGGATATCATGGAGAGTCACTGGAATTTGTCGATTGGGAATTTACCCTTCACCGCGATGTGATAGTTGCCCAGATGGTACACTGCTTTACTAAAATCTCCATAACTTCTTAACCGAGTATCCGATTTCGGTGAAATTGGTATCGATGGAAAGTATATTCAATTTCACACACAACAAAAAGTCTAAATCTGTAAAATTCTATACACAACAAAAGATATTTATTTTTTAAAGCTAATTCTTGACATTCTAGATGCGAAATTAAGCTAGGAAAAGTACGGGGTATTACAATATCTCCCCTTGGGAACATTTTTCCTCGAATGTGGCTAGTTAAGCTGAAAATACTGAGGAATCTGAGGCTATAAGATATCATGCACAACTAAAATAGCTATATGACTAAATGTAACACATTCTGAGCTACTGAACTGATCTGCGAGTGCATGAATTTACATGAAAATAACTATATGGCTGAATCTGAGACTGGAAAAGAACTGAATGTAGGAAAACTATTACCTTCGGCTGAATCTAAGTTCGTAGAGAAGAGATGAGGATACTTGGTACGCATGTCTGCTTCTATTTCCTATGTAGCACCCTCAACGAACTAGTTTCGCTACAGAAATTTAACCAAGGGAACTTCTTTGTTCCTTAGTCTACGGATCTGATGATCAAGAATCTCTACTGGGACTTCTTCATATGAAAGGTTATTCTGAATATTTGTAATTTTTAGAGGAACTATAATGGCTGAATCGTCCTTGAACTTCTTCAACAAGGACACATGGAAAACTGGATGAACTGGGGATAAATCTGCGGTATCTTAAGCTCATACGCTACGTTCCTAACAGGACTCAAAATCCGGAAGGGACCTACATATTGGGGACTAAGCTTCCCCCTTTTGCCAAATCTCTTCACCCCCTTCATGGGTGAAACTTTTAAATAACCAAGGTCATCAACCTCAAACTCAAGATCTCTTCTTCTTACGTCAACATAAGATTTTTGATGACTTTGGGATGCTTTCAATCTCTCTCGAATCAACCAAACTTTCTTCATGGCCTCAAACACCATGTCTAGCATGATAACTGTTATTATAAGCGAACTCAATCAACGGTAAGTGCTCATCCCAACTACCTTTGAAATCAAGAACACATACCCTTAATATGTCCTCTAGGGTCTGAATGGTCTTCTCTACCTGACCATCCGTCTGCGGATGAAAAATTGAACTATGATGAACTTGGGTACCAAGACCCTGCTAAAAGGCTTTCCAAAATTGAGAGATAAATTGAGTACCCCTATCTGAGATGATTGATAAAGAAACTCCATGCAATCTAATTAACTCCCTGATATAAAGCTTGGCATAATCTTCATTTGTGTAAGACGTGTGAATTAGCAAGAAATGCACTGACTTAGTCAATCTGTCTACAGTAACCTAAATCAATTCATGCTGACGATGAGAATGGGGTAAACCAGTCACAAAGTTCATATTCAACACTTTCCACTTCTAAGTGGGGATACCAGACTATTGCAATGTACCACCAGGTTTTTGGTTCTCTACCTTAATATGTTGAAAAGTTGCACACTTTGCTACAAACTCTGTTATATCATTCTTCATACCACTTCACCAATAGATTTCCCGCAAGTCGCGGTACATCTTGGTAGCACCTGGATTAATGGAATAATGCACACCATGCACTTCCACCATAATCCGCTGCCACAATCTACTCTGGTACCTCAACACACCATCTCCCCCTTGGGAGAAAACCTCTTTCCTTTGGTCTTTAACTGAGTCCTTTAGTTTGACTAAACTAGGATCCTTATCTTACTTCTCTTTCACTTCCAAAACTAGAGAATATTTGCAACTACTCTGAACCCAGATATTCCCTTCAGCTGAATCAACCAATATCACACATAACCTAGCAAACCGATGAACTTCCCAAGATAACTCCTTCTTATCATTCGGCACATGAGCAACACTACCCATAGACAATCTACTAAGGGAGTTTGCCACTATATTGGCCTTGCCCGGATGATACAACACACTCATATCATAATCTTTGAATAATTCTAACCACCTTCTCTACCAAAGATTTAACTCCTTCTAGGTAAACACATACTGCAAGCTTTTGTGATCCGTAAACACATCAACATGCACCCCATATAAATAATGTCTTCAGATTTTCAAAGCAAACACAACAGCAGTGACAACGCCTAAGCGTACACACAGGTGTACGTGGTCTTATCAAGTTTTTGGCGCCGTTGCCGGGGATGTAATAGTCCACTTAAGTTCTTTAAAGCTATCATCCTACATGTGAATCAAGTAAGGCATCTAAGTACATCCCTGTCCTAGACACTAATTTGAATTCCTTAGTTCATAAAAGAATATAAACCATACTTTGTTTATTCCCATGTTCTATCACCCTATTCCTCCTCTCAAGTTTACAAGGTTGACAATTGATGTATTCTAAGGGTAGCTAATCCTTAAAATAGTTAAAACAAGAATAAATAAACAACCAAGAATGATAAGCAATTCAACAGACTTAATTCAAAACCAAAGTAATCATGACGTGGCCTTAACCCCGAAAAAGGAGTTTTAGCCTTTAATGAAAATATTCATCATCCAATCCCTTGGATTGATGATACAAACCATGAAAGAACCTAAAATTAATGAATGATAAAAACCCTAAAAAGAAGTTGTGGTAGCCTCCAATATCTTTCAAGGATGTCCAAAAGTAAGTAAAAAAATGTGAATAATGTCCTATTTATAGTAGAAGAAATAACCTATGCCTTGTTGAACAAAGAAACAGTTTCTGGTCGTCTGCGAACCCAGTGACGCGCCACGTTGATTATCACGTTGGGTGGTGTCGCATCGTATTGGTTCACTGTTTTGGGTGCCTTATGAATCCATTGGTGGGTCTCATGCACCCAAAATCCTTGCCACGCGCCCACACTCCTAATACTTTTCAGGTGTCCAAATTGGCATCAAGCTGTGTTTTGTGCTTCCGTGATCCATTCCAAGCCTTTTTGAGTTGTTTCCACTTTATTTGAAGCTTGTAAATCCTTTATATATCATAATATTCCATTCACCAATCATCGTATAACATTAAACACAACAATTTAGAGCTTAAAACAATACAACATCCTCAACTATGAACTAGAAACACGAGCTAAGCATAGGCTAAAGTAACATTGAACTTTAACTTCTTCTTTTGACCCTTGTCTTGATCTAATTGACCCTTGAACATTATAACTAAGTTGTTTCACATATAAATGCACAATAAAAACCTTAGGAACTCATTAAACACATTAAACCCCAACACGATAGACTAGACAAACACCTAGCTCAAGCTAGTCACACTAGTTTTCGCGGTTGACTTCTAAATGATTAATTTGAATCCAGACTTGTATGGGAACACCATAAACATTGTAAACACATACTTGGACGCATAGATGCACATTTATCTCATTATAAACACATTAAGAACATGAATCATCCTCAAAACAAGGCTAAAAAGGCTAGAATAGTAACGCTAGAATGCATAATTCACCCAACATCACCACCCTACACTTAAAGCCTTGTTTGTCCTCAAACAAATCTTAACTAAAAGATCATGAGTTGGAAAGACTCCAAACTGCTACAACATTCAATAAATTCAAGCTAGCACTACAATGACTACATGGAATGCAAGTTTACAACACTAATTATGTTATACACAATTGAAAGCTTACAAATCCTACTTCAAAACATCCTAGCCTCAAGAATGGACTCCATAAGTGGCAAACTCATAATAATTGCTCAATCAAAGACATCAAAAGAATCACCAATATTCATCAAACATGTTCCCCTCACAACAAGAGAGTTACCCAAATTCACTCACAATAATGCAAATTATCACAATGGATATATAAATCAAATTACGCTCACTCTCACAAGAAATTCACAAGTTATACATAATGAACCATAGGATTTCCCTTAGTGTAGTGCTCCACTAATATTAGAATGATGAACCTAGGATCAAATAGGTCTTTTACGGGTTTTAATGTAGGCTAAGGGATGGGTAAGAACTATTTTGGACAAGAATAGTGTCTAACCTCTCTAAACGCTTTAATACATCGCTTCATACATTTAAAGCCACTCTCCAACAACCAAATTACACTTTTTCCATCCACCCATCACCTTTATTTTTGCTCCATCTCTTTTAAGTATTTTCACAAACACTTGGTGGGCATATAGTTTATTACCACAAGAATTAATTTTTCTCCTTTTTTACAACCATGGCAATATTTATAGCATAAATTACATCACACCCAGCCACCACACATCAAATATAAACACCAATAACTCTTACCTTGGAGCATCAATTTTACCTTTTCTTTCTTATTTCTTAAAATCCTTACTCAATTAATTTTTTATTAAAACACTTCAAAGTTTTTTGGATTAAATTATGGTCTATCAAAGAAGGGATTAGGCTACTTACGAGGTTACCAAAGAAAAGTCTAAAGGCTCAATGCGGGTTAGCTAGGATAATGCTTAAAGGGTAGGACAAATAGAAGGTATAAAACAAGGCTATCAAAGAAATGCCTATATCATCTCCTAAACTCACACTCTTTATTTTGCTTTGCATACACACCGGGCAAGTTCTAGACATCACATGCAACAAGGAATATACAAAAACCTTACACGCATATGGCACATGCTCAACTCAATAAGATCATCATAGACTCCCAACCAAATAATAGCATGAATTCAAATTTAAGCCACAAATACTAGAGTCATAAACATGAGCCTAGGTGTCTAAAAAGTAGCAATTCACTCAATCAACATGCTTATACAAAAAAACCCACTGCATCATGTAATAAAAAATAGAACCAACAAGAATATCTTACACAAATAGTTTTTAAATTGATCCAAACTTTGGGAATTTCCCCACCCCACACTTAAAAATCTACTTTGTCCCCAAAGTGAACTTAAAAGTAAGATATAGAAATACTCCCTGAGGCCTCTAGGCCTAGCTAGTAGCATCTTCACACATAAAGGAGATCTATGGGACCCCTCACTTAGTTCTTGCCATGATCCTTAGCTTAAGTTTATGGTACTCAGACTTCCCATTAACTTGTGACTCAACCAAAAACAAAAACTACGTGAATTAAAAACTAAAAATACTAAAAAAATAAAACATACCTTAACTTGGGTTGCCTCCTAAGAAGCGCCTAATTTATTATCGCGGCAAGACCCAATCAAATTTTTTCTCCACCTTGAGAATATAAATTTCACCCCCAGCATCGCATCCATCTCCTTTCCTCGATCATAGAAAGGTGGTACAAAAATTAAGGAACCGAGTAATAGAATGTGCATGGTAAACCACTAAGCCTTAAAGGGAGGTGTGTTTTTATGTTGCTTCACTGGTGCAAAATCAAGAATATAGGATTCTTGTTCCTCATCTTCACACTCTTCCACTATTTTAAATGATTCCACAAATAAGACATCATCTAAACATAATGTAGAAAACTGCTTTGTGTGATGCCCAACTAATCCCACTTCAAAATCTACACAATCTACTCCACACTCACTTTTGTTCACCTTCTCAATTTTAGTCTCAAAAGAAAAATGACAGTTGAGTGGCTGTGATTCTTGTTTTTGCTCCATAAATTAGCTAGTATCATCCTTATATTTTTCTTCTCTTATCATCTGTGGACATGGTGGTGGTGGTATCTCCTTAACCCGTTCAACAATTTTAGTTTTCCAGTACTCAGACTTCCTTAAATTATCAACAACTTTCTCTACAATCGGTTGGGGAGTCAACTCTGCATCTAACTCCAGCTTATTATCCAATTGCTTTGAAGCCACCCGATAGTTCTTCATGTCTGCAAACAACTGTGCCTAAGAAGCTAAAATTTGTTTCATCATCTTTTCTAAATTACAAGTTTAAGTTGTGGCTTGCATGATTTATTGTTGCTGCTGAAACTGCTGTTGGTTGTTCCATGACTGAATTTGTGACTGATTCTACCCCGTTCGATTGTAGTAGTTTATATAATTTTGCCTTTTAGCATAGACCATAAACAATATTGAATCAGGGTTGATAGCACACATAGCTGCAGTATGACCACTTTGACCACAAACCAAGCACCAAGTTGCAGTCTGATCCACAGATAGAATAGTATCTGTATCATCTTGTGAAGGTCCCGCCCATGCACTTCCATAAAAATTTGGAAAAAAATCCGCTTGATATGACCCCCTACAGAAACAATAAGAATCGTCATCACTCAAAAACCATCTATCCCAGGCCGACATATCAAAAAGTATGATAAAAAGAGAAATAAAATAAAATAAAAAGAAACTAAACAAAGACTATTTACAGCTCAATATAGAATAGCTAAAAATTAGATAGTTGCCTAGTTAAAAGTCCCTGGCAACGGCGCCCAAGCGCACAAGCAAGTGTATGTGGTCTTATCAAGTTTTTTGCACCACTGTCAGGGATGTAATAGTCCACTTAAGTTCTTTAAAGCTATCATCTTACCTGTGAATCAAGTAAGGTATCTAAGTACATCACTATCCTAGACACTAATTTGAATTCCTTAGTTCATAAAAGAATACAAAGCATACTTTATTTATTTCCATGTTCTATCGCCCTATTCCCCCTCTCGAGTTCAAAAGGTTGACAATTGATGTATTCTAAGGATAGCTAATCCTTAAAATAGTTCAAAAAATAATAAACAAATAACCAACAATGATAAGCAATTCAACAAACTTAATCCAAAATAAAAGTAATAATGAACGTGGACTTAACCCTAGAAAAGGAGTTTTGGAATTTAATGGAAATATTCATCATCCAATCCCTTGGATTGACGATACAAACCATGAAAGAAACTAAAATTAAAGAATGATAAAAACCCTAAAATGAAATTGTGGTAGCCTCCAATATCTTCCAAGGATGTCCAAAAGTAAGTAAAAAAACGTGAATGATGTCCTATTTATAGTAGAAGAAATATCCCATGCCTTGTTGAACAAGGAAACAGTTTCTGGTCCTCTGCGAACCCAGTAACACATCGCATTGATTATCGCTTTGGGTGGCATCTCTTCTCATCTAAATTACATTGGTTCACTATTTTGGGTTCCTTATGAATCCATTAGTGGGTCGTACGCACCCATAATCCTTCCCACGCACCCATACTCTCCCAATACTTTTCAGATGTCCAAAATGGCGTCAAGCTGTGTTTTGCGCTTCCGTGATCCATTCCAAGCCTTTTTGAGTTGTTTCCACTTTATTTGAAGCTTGTAAATACTTCATATATCATAATATTTCATTAAAAAATTATCCTATAACATTAAACACAACAATTTAGAGCTAAACACAACACAACATCCTCAACGATGAACTAGAAACACGAGCTAAGCATAAGCTAAAGTCACATTGAACTTTAACTTCTTGTTTTGACCCTTGTCTTGATCCAATTGACCTTTGAACATTATAACCAAGTTGTTTCACATATAAATACACAATAACAATCTTAGTAACTCATTAAACACATTAAACCCCAACATGATAGACTAGACAAACACCTAGGTCAAGCTAGTCACATTAGTTTTCGCGGTTGACTTCTAATGATCAATTTGAATCAAAACATGTGTGGGAACACCGTTAAACATTGTAAACAGATACTTGGATGCATATATGCTCATTTATCTCATTATAAACGCATTAATATCATGAATCATCCTAAAAAAAGGATAAAAAGGCTAGAATAAAAACACCAGAATGCATAATTCACCCAACATCAAGCAGCTTACTCAAGATCATAGGTAGGGTAGTTATTTTCATGAGGCTTCAGCTTCTAGAGGCATTGTCTATGACCTTACCTCTCTACATCCAAACACAAACCAAACCAACTCTATATGTATCACAATAAATAACAAAACCATCTGTACCATCAGGTAATGCTAAAATTGGAGTTGAAGTATGTCGAGTTTTCAACTCCTGAAAACCCTTCTCGTAGGAATTTGACCACTGAAACTTAACTTTATTTTGAGTCAATCTAGACATTAGAGATGCAATAGATGATAAAACCTCAACAAAACTTCTGTAATAGCCAGTTAAATCCAAAAAACTCCTAATGTCTGATGGAGAGATAGGTCTAGGCCAATTTCTTATGGCTTCTATCTTTTGGGGATCAACTCTAATAACCTCACTGGAAATAATATGACCAAGGAAAATTACTGACCTTAGCCAAAATTCACATTTGCTGAATTTGCCGAATAACTGGTGATCTCTAAGAGTTTACAACACAATTCTAAGATGGTCTGCATGATCATCCTCACGATGAGAGTGGACAAGAATATCATCTATAAAGACTATGACAAATATGTCTAGATACTTTTTAAACACTATGTTCATCAAGTCCATGAAGGCTGCTAGGGCATTGGTTAGCTCGAAGGACATGACTAGAAACTCAAAATGACCATAACGGGTTCTAAAAGCTGTCTTTGGAATATCACATTCCCTTACTTTAAGCTGATGATAGTCGTATCTAAGTTCTATCTTAGAAAAATAACTTACACCTTGGAGTTGATCAAATAAGTCATCAATTCTAGGGAGGGAATATTTGTTTTTGACTGTAACTTTATTTAGCCAACGATAGTCGATGCACATTTGCAAAGAACCATTTTTTTTTGCATGAATAGGACACTTTTTGAATACTGAAATCTGAAATCATGAATAACAAATCGTACTTTGTAAATCTAGTGAGTCATAACATTTAGTTCTGAAAGTCATACTAGTGTTCTGTCTGTAAATCATACTGTCCAAGTGTAAAAAAGGATCACTTTTATATCTAAAATTATAAAACTGAAATCTGTAGCTAATATCTTTCTATAAAGCATAAACTGAATAAAGTTGCAAGCTTTACACTTAGTTTTTCTAAAAGTTTTTCTTTACTAGTAAGGACTTCTTTTAAAACTATTACTTTATCTAAAGCTTATCTGTAAGGGAGGTTCTTCTGACTGACATAAACCATGTGAGCTAGCATGGAGTCTAACATCTTGTTTCTCTATGGGGAAAACCTCACGATGGGGAGAGGTGTCATACTCTTTCCAAGGAGTATAACCTGAGCTAAGTGATCACATTTGTAACTATCATCCACGTACAAGTAGAAGTGGGAATAATCTGTACCTACGTTGGCTATGTAGTTATATGGAAGGTAGGGCATGCTAATCCCATACTTCCCGCTCGGTGCTAAATACTATTCCCTTTTAAATCTGTATGCCTATTTTATTGGAAATCCATTTTAAAACTAGCATAAGGGTTTATTCTGAAACTAATTATGCATCTATCTAATTAAATCTGTAAATAAAGCTGTTCTAAATTCTGTAATCTGTAATAAATCTTTAAAGTAGATTCCAAATCTTATTTGAGGATCAAAAGATCATAGCTTTACTGTAAATCTATAATTAATCTGATCATAAGATGCTTAAAGCATCATCTTTCTTGAAATATCAACACATAAACTTGGGCTTACTAACCCATGCATCAAACACATGTTAAAACATCATAAAGTTCATGATTGATAATGAAACTATGATAATTTATCTCAAAATCTGGAATTTACTGCAATAGTCATGAAAATATAGAAATAGACATGTAAATCATCTTCAAAATCTCTCAAAACTCATAATCTTGAAAATAGCAATAATGGGTATGAACCCTAATTTAAAACTCATGTATAATCATTCAAAATCCTATAAATTTGAAGTAAAACTTTTGTTTTGGGCACAAGGATGGAAGGAGATCCTTGTTCATAAACCCCACATACCTTGGTAGATGATTAGATGGAGAATCTTGACTTATTGATTCCTATTTGAGTTCTTGAAGATGAGTTCTTGATTATCTTTTCTTGGGAATCTACAATTTGGAGCTTTCTTGGAGAAACAATGGAGGAATTTGATTTTTTGGAGAATAAACTTTTGAGCTCTAGGGTTTTTCTTTGAGAGAGAATGGATGAAAATAAGCATAATAGGCTTAGAGTGGGTTTAATCTTGTGTTATTCACGAATTGGGAATTGACCAAAGTTCCCCTTTAAACTTTTAATCAGAGATGGAAATAATAAAAGTTTTTTGTACTGGTATGCCACCGAGATGCGCCACTATAGCAGTGGCTCACTGGAATTAGACAATTGGGACCTTGAATTTCTTTGCGATGCCCTACTAATTTATCATTTGGGCCATCACCGCGACTCGCCACTGAAAATGGACAAATGGGAAATAAGGCTTCTCTACAATGTGATGGTTGGGAATTTACTCTACACCGCGATGCGATGGTTGCCCAGATGGTATACTACTTTACTAAAATTGCCATAACTTCTCAACCGAGTATCTGATTTGGGTGAAATTGGTATTGATGGAAAGCTTATTCAATTTCTCACACAATAGAGAGTTTAAATCTGCAAAATTTGATACTTAACAAAAGATATTTATTTTTGTAAAGATAATTCTTGACATTTTAGGAGTGAAATTAAGTTAGGAAAAGTATGGGGTATTATAGCTGCCAACTGAATAATAGATTTTCTATCACTCAATACTGTGATAGGCTTATGAATAAGTATATTTAGTTATATGAAGAATCCTTCTAGCCATGTGATCTCAGCCACAACTGAAGCCATGCTCCTATAATCAGCTTCAGATGAGTTTCTACAAACTGTATGTTGTTTCTTAGACTTTCAAGACACCAAGGAACCACCAAATTGCACCACGTATCCAGTAACAATTTTTTTTTGTATTAGGACAAACACCCCAATCAGAATCACACCAGAAAATCAAGTCTGTATTAGTTTGAGTCTTCATCCAAATGCCTTGACCTATTGTGCTTTCAAGTATTTGACAACATTATATGCAGCTTCTAAATGAGACTTTTTAGGTAATTGCATGAATTGGCTTAATGTCTGAATAACATAGCTTATATCTGGTCTTATGATTGTGGAGTATGTCAGCTTTCCAACAAACCCTTGATAATAAGTAATATCTTTCAGAATAACATCTCTAATTAGACCTACAGCCTTGGTAAATTCTACTGATGTTAACTTGGCATTGGATTCCAAAGCTGTGGATATTGATTTTGCACTAGTACGACCAGTTTCTAAAAGTAGTTTAAGAATATACTTTTTTTGGTTCATATTAACCCATTGTTTTGATCTCAATACTTCAATTTTAAGAAAACATTTAAGATTGTCTAAATCTTTGAGCTTGAATTGCTGATGCAACACTTCCTTGGCTTCAAAAATTAGAGTTTCATTATCTCCAATGATGAGTAAATCATCCATATATACTAAGACTATAACCATTACATCTACCTTCTTTAATGTGAAAAATGAGTAGTCATAAGTACTTTGAGTGAATCTTGTAGTGAGAAGTGCTGAAGTGAGCTTAGTGTTCCATTGTCTTAAGGCTTTTTTTAGCCCATACAATAATTTAAGCATTCATAGACTTTGTGTTGTCACTTTTGTTGAAACTTTAGCAACTTCATATGTACTTCTTTATCTAAATCACCCTGTAAGAATTCATTATATGTCTCTATTTGATATAAGCACCAACCATTTGAGAATGCTATAGTAATAACGCACCTGACAGTTACCATCTTAACAATAGGTGAAAACATATCATGGTAATCCAAACCCTCTTATTGACTACATCCTTTAGCTACTAGTCTTGCCTTAAACATTTTAATATCTCTACTGGCTTTAAACTTAGTTTTGTACAGCCATTTGATCCAATAACATTCTTTATAGGAATTAAATCAATTACCTCCCAAGTGTGATTGTCCTCAAGAGGTTCAATCTCCAACTTCTTGGCTTGAATCTACCTCTCATTTTTAGCAGCTTGATTGAAATATTGTGGTTCCACTAAAGTGGAAAAACCATTTACATAACATTGATATCTTGGGGTAGTACTATCATATGAGAAGTAGTTAACAATAGGTATTCTGTCTCTTTTTTCTTATCTGGTATGGCATAGTCTTTCATACAAATAGGTTCCCTAATCACTCTTGGAGTTCTTCTAAATGGAGACTACATATTACCAGTGTTTATAAGAGCTGGTTCAGATAAAGTATCAACTAAGTGCATAGGTGTTAATGCTTTAATTGATGGTCCAAGTACTAAAGTGTCTTGAGGTGGCTCCTCTGTATATGGTGTATAATCACATACATGATCTATTGAAATATTTGAGTCTACATCACTACTAAAGTCTTCATATGGTTGTGAAAAATCTATAGATTCACTCTGACTCTTTTTGTTGGTAAATGGAAACACATGTTCTTAAAATATGACATCTTTATTATAAATAATTTGTTTGTTTTCAAGTACATTAACAAATATACCTTATATGAAATAGAATATCCCATCAATATAGTAGGTCTAGCTCTTTCAGAAAATTTATCACCCTTTGGTTAGATTGAAGTATAACAGACACAACCAACAACTCTCAGATGTGACAAAGAACGAACTGTAGATAATAGTACCTCATATGGACTTTTACCACCAATGGATGATGATGGTAGTCTGTTCATCAAATATACGATATCTTGAACAGTTATTCCCAAAAATCTAATAGGTATATAATATTAAAACCTGATAGCTTTAGCTATATTTAAGATCTATCTATGTTTCCTCTCTACTTCACCATATTGTTATAGTGTATAAGGGAAACTGCTTTGATGCAAGATACCTAAAGACTTAAATAATTATATGTATTGAGAGTGAAAAAACCATGTTCCATTATCTGATCTTACAGTCTTGACATTTGCCCTAAATTGAGTCTTAATCATTAATTGAAAACCTTTAAGAGCCACTATGGTATCAGATTTAAGATGCAATAAATAGATCCAAGTATATCCACCATAGTCATCCATAATTGTCAAGAAATAGAACTTCTTATCAAAATTTGAAGTTTTATAAGGTTCCCATAGATCCATATGTACAACATCAAAATGCACAACAGATTTAGTATCACTAATAGGAAATGCCATCCTAGTCTATTTAGCTAATGGATAGACATGACAATTATTGAAAGACTCAATGTCCTTATTGTGAGTTAAAAGATCTAATGACCTCAATACTTGAGCAGATAGATGAACAAACCTTCTATTACATAAGATGATATCCTTCACAGTTACTCCTACCACTAGTTTTCCCTGACCTTCAAGTGTGTTCTTAACTCTACATTCACTCTTGAGGAGGTATAAGCCTTTTTTTCTCGACCAATCCCCTTCAACCTGCCATTGTAAAGGTCTCGAAACACATAGAAGTTAGAATAGTAGGATATAAAAATATATAGTTGCCTAGTGACCTTGGATATTGATAATAAATTTAGCTTGAAATTATGTAAAACAGTATGTACTTCACAACTTCATCTTGGAAAACTAAAGCCTCTCTACTATGTGAAATATTAGCCTTTGTTCCATTTGAAAGATTCAACTTATGCAATCCAGTTTTAACTACTTTGCTTGTTAAAAGAACATTCTTTTTTGCTATAATAAGGTTGTAGCACCAAAATCTACTATCCACTCTTATGACACAACATGAGATAGTAAACAACTAGTTATACTTGACATGTTTACCTACTTCACATCTTGTGTATCCTTGTTCAATGACTCTATAATCTACTTGTACTCTCTATTAGTAAAGCCTTGTCCTTTAGCCAAAACTACATTATTGATCTTCTTGTTGCCTTCATGACTAGTTGAAGCAACTTGACCTACATTTATGAAATTATTATGTGAATGCCGAGTATTGACTTGATCTACATATTGATTTCCATCATATCCATGTCTATTGATCCTTCCATAGCCTTGATGACTATGTCCTTTTAAACATCCATTGTTATATCTGCTTTTATTTCTTTGCTCCAATTATTAGGATAACCTATCAACTTGTAGCAATCTTCTCTAGTATGACCATTAAAGTGACAGTAATCATACTTCTTCCTTTTATAACTTTTATTTCCATAATTTATGTTTGATGCTTTATTCACCTACATTGAAATTGGATCTATCTTCTCACTTATAGTAGCTTTACAAGCCAATTGTTGCATTTCATCTTCCATTATCATAAAATATACTTGATTAAGTGTAGATGTAACTTCCTTTAATAAAACTTGTCTCTTAGCTTGGTCATATGATTGTTCAACTACTCAAAAACTAAATCAACCTCTATTGATATAGGGGATATGCATAATCTTTGGACTTTGGAAAAAAACATGATGGTGCTGGAATCACTGCTTCATACTCATTCCATAAATTCTTTAATTTTTTGAAGTAAGTTGCTATTAAATCAGTTCCTTGTGATAATATATTAATTTATCTATCTAACTAATTGAGTCTAATGAGATTCATATTGTCAAATCATTTCTTCAGATCTTCCCATACCTCAAATGAACTTGTTGAAAAAAGAAGTTTACTCATAAATTATGCACTTACTGAACCCATCAGCCATGATAGTACAATTGCATTACAAGTCTCCCATTGCTCATGTAATTTAACTTTATAACCAACTATACTACGTGCTCCAGTCACTAATTCATATTTTTTTCTATAGCAATGCGATCCTCATCGATATACTCCGCACTCTATAGTTCTCAAATCCAACAAGCTTAATTAGAATTAAGGTAGCTCCAGACACTTCTGATACTCCTATATATAGAGGATCCCTCAGATCAATATTAGATGCCAAATTTTGAATTCAAAAATTAGCTAAGAACAGAGATTTAAAATCTACTACAACAACTAAGAATCAAAGATCTAAACTCCACTATAATAGAGGTCTAAATTCTATTGATTTACTTCTCTAAACAATCACAGTCTCCGCTCTGATGTTATGTGAAAAACAATAGCAACAACTCTTATTTAAAATATCTAAGAGCAGAGAAAGCATATCAAAGTTGCATATCAAGCATATCCTTTAACAACATTGTGTCTATAATGAGAATAATGTTAAAGTACCCTTGATTTTTGGGTTGAGAAAAGTTGTTGATGAACTAAACCGCGTTGATGATGGAACGTTAACTCCTATTAGAAGCAACAAATGAAGTCGTCAAAACAATAAGAATTATACCCCTAATGATGAAATTAATCCGGTTTTGAAGGGTGTGACTAGGAAAGCAACACTTGAAGGAGAAAACAAATTGAAGACATTCTATCTATCTCGGTCACTGTAGGGTTGAAGAGAGATTTGAGTTAGAAATTATTGTATAATTCTTTGCATCCCAGAAGATTATTTTATTAAATTAAATAAGTCAAATGATGATGGATGTTTCCAACAAAAATGCTAACCTCAAAACACCACTACCGTCAAATGGTGATACAACTATGGGAACTCCAAGTAATGTATCGATTAACTCCAATGAAGGTGACACAAACAACACAGGAAATGAAGGTTCTAAGATATTAGTTGAGTAAGTACAAATGGATCCATTTATGGTAGAATTCCTAAAGCATGTGAAAGAAATCCTCTCCCAAATACATCGAATACCGACGACTACACCGATAATAAAAAGGTTGGTTCTAAGAAGTATTCGAAATGACCTTAGATATGCTAATCTCGAAAAGATTCAAGATATCAAATATCTCAAAGTATATCGAGACTAAGGACTTACAGAACCAAGTAACTACATACACTATAGATATCTAGGGAATGATTTGACAACATAGGAGATTTAATTTGTTCTAATCAAGAAGTTCTGTGAAATGCCCATAAATGGCGCTTTAACTTGACATCCTCACTTACTTGAAAATTCTATTAATTCTTATGCTATGCTTGTAGATGTATTTATCAAAACACTTACTGGAGCCCCGAGAGTTAAAACTCACATTATAGATATCTTTAAGATAAAGTAGTGGGACACAGAGTACTCCACGAATTCATGTATAGATTTCTAAAGGAGAGAATGATGCACTACAAGAGTCGTAGTTATGATTTTTGAATTTTTGAGTATTTTGATACTTTTCCCTCTCCACATAGTTTCTTCATGATATTGTGAGTTATGGTAATAGATGGTGTGGTTCTCGAGGAGTTTGGTTGGGTTTTATGCAATTTTTTGATTTTGAAAGGATTTTAAGTTGATAGATTTGACTTTGGTAAAAATTTGATAATTTAAGCATCATATTAAAATTTTGTATTCTTATCAGCTCGAAAATATAAAATTTGGATTAGTAGCATGGTTGGTTTAGGTCTTCAGGCTTTCGGGTGGTTTTAAATGTTCAGGTGAGAAGTTGGTTAACTTTTGCCTAGAGTTGACTTTGGTACAAGCCCAATTATAATGAACCCCATTGGTATTTCTGATGGTTCCATTGAATCCATAATATCAAAATTAGCTTAGTAGCATAGTTGGTTTATTTTTGTGGAGTCCCAAATGAAATTAGCCCATAACTCAAATTTTGATCTTTGAAACACAATTTTGTGGGATCCCAAAGGGTAATTTCAATGATTATTTGTTGGATAAGCTTCCATATCATAAATTTAACATTCGTCCATATTATTTTGTGTAATTACCTTCAAATCAGGGTTTCGCAACTTGAAATTTTTGGGTAAAGTCAAATAATGGTATGTTGATGATTTATAACTCAATTTCAAACTCTGTTTTTTTGATAATATTTCAAATTTGAACAACTTGGATTATGGAAAAATTGAATTTATATTAAAATTCTATTTTTTATCTTGGGTTCTCAAGGGTTGAATTTGGGGTAACGTTTGGATCCAGAATGAAGGTATATATCAATATGGTTATCATTGAACTCATATTTACATATATAAGCTATTTTTGATAGATTGAAAGAATTCTCAGGCTGCTCAATAGGGTAAGCATTCTGTTGAGTACTTCAGGCTTGCATTTCCACTTCAAGGTAGGTTTTGTCTTAACTTTTTCAAACTTTACTTAGGTGGGGACTTATTATAACACCTCGGATTTTAAGCCTACAAATATTCAATACTTTTTGCAAAACTCAAGTTTAAAATATAAAATTCTCTGGTTCCCACAGATTGCTTTACGAGTCATGAACCAGGTGTATGATTCGTGAAACCTCTCATGGAAACATGCCCCAAAGTTTAGGAACTTACATGTTACCATGAGTTATACCATGACCCATGATCTTTGTGTACAATTTTTTGACTAAATCATGGAACATTGTCTAAGAATTGTCAAACACTCTAGGTAACTATCGATAATAGCATGGTCCATGAAATGGAATCATGAATCATGAAGTGACTCGTGGAACTAAGAAGAGAGCTTGTACGTAATCTCTAAATAATGGGTAGAAGTCATAGACATCAGTGAAGAATCAACGTAAATCTCTTAGGTTTCTACAAAATAGACTATGACTCATTGAAGTGATCCACGATTCATGAAATAACTCATGAAACATATCTTGATTTTTTTAGCAATGTTTAAAAGGGTAATTTTGACTTTCCTTTACCTTATTACCCAATCCCATGGTATTTAAACCTCCTAAAGGTATAAATATAAAATTCTTAAGTCAATTCTTCTTTTATTCTCTCAAAAGGCAAATCAAGCGTCTAGGGTTCCTGTTCTAGTAAGATAGTCAAGTCATCTTATGTCAAGGTTATTGTCTTCATCAGATAAACAAAAACTTAGTGAGGAATTTTTGTCATCCTCACTCAAAGCTAGGGTTTTGACACATATTTTCCCTGAATTGAGTTTCTTAAAAGTATTGATTTTTGTGAAATATTTACCATGTATACTGTAGATTTTTCATGTAGAATTTGATAATACTCTCTTATTGTACTAACATTTTATTTTTTTATGAATTTTGAAGCATTCTTAAGTATCTACAAACTATGAAAAATTTTAAGCAAGTTTTCATGTGTTATGCATAGACGAAAGATATTTCCTAAATACCAGATTTTAGCACATGATTTTGAGCTTAGGCTCAGAGTGGTATAGTTTTACAAATATGTTGAGTATAGACTCAAACTATGATTCAACTATATTACATTATAAAATATGAGCGCTAATATATTTTGAAAGGAGTATTTAGCATTGAGAGGACACGAGTTTAGATAACCCATGTCCTATAACTACGTTGCCACTATATGTTTTGCCTAAGATGTGTGATTTGGACCCGCATGTACATGCTTCTAACTATGTCATATTAGAAAAAATCTTCCAGCATGGGGTAAGATACTGGTGTTTATTAGTTATAAAAAACTTTCCACATGTATAAAATTTAAGATATTACTATCTATACACTCATGAAATACATTTATGCAAACTTTATCTATCATGACTTTCCCTCAGACTATCAGTTGTTTTAAGAAATTTTATGTGATTTTCCCACTAGTCATTAGCATGATATAATACTGGTGAGTGATTATTATGTAAATGTTATAAATTTTATGGTACAAACATAGTATGAATAACTTGAAATCTTGAAAAGTGTAGCATGCATGATCATCTAGGTATCGGGTGTTCATAACCCACCAGTATTAAAAAATATAATTAAATATGATAATTTTAAAGCAATGACATGATAAGAAATTTTATGACTTAAACTCTAGAATCGAACAATTTTATCAATGTAACGGAGTATCATGATTAAAGTACGGAAGAATAATTGAAATTATGAGGGAACACTATTTAATGGTAGAATTCAAGAGTTATATGGAGAAATCATGAAATTTATGCTTTTCATGGATCCCTAGTTTATGGAATTCATAAGATTCATAAATAAAAATCATAATTTTTGGTATAATGATGAAAGGATTTCGTCATTGAATACCCATATACATGATTACTTTTGATTTTTGAATGAAAGTTTTGGGAATTTGGACGTGAATATGTAAAACCCCTAATTTCTTACTTTGGAGAAGAGGAAAATCACATGGCTTGGGAGTATTTTTGGTGTTTTGTTGAGAATAAGGGATTTGGGGTTGTTTTGGCTTCTTATCCAGCCTTAAAATACCTTAAACGACGTAGTTTTGGGATTAAATAAGTGGAAAAAGACCAAAAAATCCCTTAGGATTTGTCTGAAAAATATCTTGAAGTAGTCTTGATGGGTTTGGCCATGACTCGTAGGGTCTAGCCATGAGTCGTGGCTTGAGTCATTATCAAGCACCCAGTTTCTGACCCCTACTATCGTGATGACTACTTATCTTGACTACTCACAGGGTCTGACTATAACTCTTCATCAGGAGTCGTAGTCACTTGCCTCTTTGATAGTGCTTCAGTAATTTGGCCATAACCTTTTATCCCGATATCAGATTAAGGCAAAATTGGTATCGTTGGAAAGATAATTTAATTATTATCTGTGGGTGGGTGTTGATCTCATAAATTCTTAGTATACCAAAAGTTATGCTTATTTGAATCAAACTATAGTTGTATTCTTCAATAGAATTTAATTGCTAAGGGATGTTTCAGCTTGTCTGTTAGCTAGGAGCTATTTGAGGTTTTGATATATGTCTAAATAACCAATAAAAATACAATACATAAGGTTTGATTTGCATGAACTTAAAGCATGGTTCTAATATTGACTTGGATTTTTAGGGTGTCATAATTTATAATTGGGAGGTTACAAGACATTTAAAAAATTGAGTATTACCGTTCTTTCATAATCTAGTTTGTGCGATAGAGTTTAATTTTATCTGTATCTTTTAACTCATACTTTATACGCATTGCAGATTATTCCTTTAAAGAGAACCATCAGTCCGACTACTAATCCTAGATTTGAGTCCACTCTAGTACATCAATTTTCTACTATGTAGACCTAGAATAAAGTTCATTCATCCGATAAGGATGCTAACACTGAGACTCCATATGTACTGTCGATTACACAGTGGGGTTCGAGTTCATCTATTGCTCAGCAACCTCATGTTGATACTAATTCCAAGTTTAGGAATGATATTTAGATATTGACTTAGATAGTGGCAACCCAGTCTAACTAATCAGTCCCAACCAACTCTAATTCTCAGGATGCATCTAAGTTTGTGATTTTCTCAGAATGAACCCTTCAATTTCATAGGGTCAAAGCTTGGGGATACAAAAACCCTTCAATTTCTTTGAGTTACGCATGTTACAGATACAAAAAAGGTTGAGCCTATCCCCTATCAGCTTAGGGATGTCATTGGGTATGTGATTTATGCATTGCAAAGACATCCAAGGAGAGATGTTATGCCTACAAAGTGGGAGATGTTTTCGGGAGATTTTTTCCATTATTTTTTTTAAAGTTTAAAGAGGAAAATAATTAAAAGGTTATAAATTTAGAGCAAGGTACTATGAGTGTGAAGAACTGCAGTCTTATGTTCACCCAGTTGTCCTGCTATGTGCTAGATATGATGTCTGACATGAGGAATATGATGAGCATGTTTGTGTCAAGACTTTCTAGGTTTTTGAGTAACGTGGTTAAGATGAAAATATTAACTGGAGATATGTCTATATATTGGCTTATAATTTAAATGCACCAAGTCAAGAGGGATAAGTTGAAGAAAAGAGGAGAATCAGAGTGAGAGGGTTAAGATGGCTAACTTTTAGGCCAATCAATAAAGAACTGGGAATGGAAAATGGTATTTCTTCTATAAGAAATCATATGGTTCAACCCCATATTATACTAATGCACCAACTCCTAGGTTCAGGAATAATAAAAAACTCAGAGCTTTAGGCTCTCATTCTTAGGAAATATAATACCCCAGGTTTGGACTCTAAAATTTTTAGGGTTTGGCCAACACTGTCGTGACGAAGACTCAGGTGCCGAGTCATTATCACTTATCATAAGTCGTAGGGTGAGACTCGTGGTTTCATCAGTGAGGTTGCCTAAATGCACTACCTTGACCACGAGTCCACGTCACGAGTCGTGACGTAAGATAATGAGTCATGGTGAGCGACTCATGGTCATAATAATAAAGGATAAGAATTATGACATTCAGGTCATGAGTACAGGTAATGACTCATGGTCAGACCTCATGAGTAGTCACCTGGCTTGTAGCGACTGGGCCCAATTTTCCTACACATTTTCATTAAGGGATTTTTGGTCTTCCCCCCGCCTACTTATTTTCCATGACTTAAAAACACTTATATTGACCTTTTATCTTCAATTAATCAAATCAAACTTACTCTCTCCATCTCAACCCCCCTTCTCCCCAAGCAAGAGAAAAACTAGGGTTCATATAAGATTCAATCTCTAAGCTTCAAACTCTAAATTTTCTTTCAATTTATTTGGTATTTAGGCATGTCTCTCACCCCTAACTTGTAATTTATATTGTGGAATATTTTTAATCACTGATCAAGTGATTTAATGGTTGGATTTAAATTTGGGTTGAGGGTTTTGATGATTATTTCTTAAATTGGATTTCCATGGTCTAAATGCATTGTTTATGCTTTGACTAATAATTTTTGGGACTAAATAGGTGCATTGGTGTGTTAATTGGAATGGGTGACATGGTTTCCCCAAATCGTGGATTTTTGGGCTTGGAGTTGGCATTAATCTCAACCTACTTGTAAACTTGGTTTTTAAACATGGATAATTGGATAATGTAATTAATCTTTTGAAACGATTGCATTGAATTAATGAAAAAATGGATAAAATAGATTTGAAAGTCCTTGGTGGTCATGGTTTTGGAATTTTAAAAGAAAACTTGGGAGTCAATTGGTTAATCAGATTGGATTAACATAATTATACAAGCTTGGAAGCGTAATCGGTATGATGATACCATGTGGTAAATGCCTTAATATAATCCTCCTTTGTTTATGTTTGGGATTATGTGTGAAATGGTTTTAATTTAGGATTAAAGGGGATTGTGTAGCTCAAGGTGGAGGTCCCAAGAGGACCAATACTAGAAACTATGTTTACCGGCGTGGGGGTCTATATGACCGTGTGCTTGGTTCACATATTATATTTTTTGGATAGATGGATCTGTAGTGTTTCTTTCCTTCCTTTGTATTTTTTTGGTTCACACGGGTAACATTCATTAGGTCCCTTTCAGCAGTAAGAGCTGAACCTATATAACCCATGGGTGCCCTTAGGACGGATAGACCTACACAGTCTAGGTTACTAGTTTTTAAAATCTCATGTTCATGGCCCTTTACCCTATCTCAACATCTTATATATATGTATCTTCGTGTGTGCGCAGGTGGTTTAACTGATTCTGGACTTGGCATTATTTTATCACTTTCCTTGATTTACATGCTAGTGCTTATCCTACTGATCGTCCTAGGACGCTACATTATTTCATGATCTAGAGTTCGAAGACTTTTATATTACCCCTGTGTAACATTAGGTGGTGCGGTTGTCTGTTTCTGTTGCTGTGAAGTGTTGAGCCTCCATCTTACAGAAATCTTTGCCATTTTCTTTGATTATATTCATATTTTGGGTATTGAAGAGTTCCATTATCTAAGTTGGGGGCCTGTCCAGACCTAATTTGGTATTCTGATTTTAGAGGATTTATGGACAAGTATGTGTAGGGGGTGAGGTAGAGGTAGGGTAGGGATGTTGGTCATTGTGTTTGACTCATATTCTCTCTCTTGGATTTTATCTACATATTTTTATTTGGTTTGGTTTTGCTTCCGCTTGATATTTATTGTGCTTAGGTGGTTAGGCTAAGAGAGTGGTCTTCTGCCTCATAATGGGCCTGAAATACCAGCCACAACGAGGCCTCATTCTGGTTATGACAAGCTTGATATCAGAGCATGGTTCAAGGTCGTTAGGTGTCAATAAAGCAATTTTGAGTAGAGACCCTTTTATGGGTGTGTAGCATGCCACATTTATAAGGGAGAGGCTACAAGGCTTTTAGAGCTATTTCCCTTTCTTGTGTTCTATTTCGGGCTATAGAGTCTAGTGTCATGAACTTCTCTAACTCCTGACTTACTCACGTTTCAGATCATGCCTCCTCGAAGATATGATGTTTGTAGAAACTCTACTGGACCCTTTATCCTACCTGAGGATAATGTGGAGGTAACTCGTACTGCTTATAGAGTGTAGGCACAGTCTAAGGTCCCTGCTCTTGATTGTTTTACTTCACGTAGAGTTCCACTGGTCCTTACTAGTCTTCCTCGGGTTACCTAGGGTAGTGGTACTTATGATCAACTGCATTAGGGAGACATATCTGATGCAAAATTCTATGATACGACTCAAACTAGGGCATAGTTATGTCGGTCAATCAAGTCCGACTAGGACCGGAGACCACTCCCTGTCAGATGGATTTCGAACATATAACAAATAAGAAAAAATTAATTGAAAGACATTTAAGGAAGTTCATAACCATAACCAACCAAATATCTAACCAAACATCCAACGGATGTCAACCCCAATACCAATGCAAAGGTTGGCACTAATATCAACACCACCCATGCCCATAGCAGTCACACAAAGCCTCTATATGAAATCCAAGAACATTCGATCTGGACATGCCCACAACCATAACCAAAACCAAAGTCTAAGAAATAATTAAATTTAAAAAGAAGGCCATAGCATGAAATGGAGTCTTCCAGAGTATGGAAGCTCACCACTTCAGTCTGACGCGAATGCTGTCCCCTAATCTAAGTCACTAAGAAGAAGGAGTAGTATGGTAGGTTCCTGTATCGCGTGGGGATACAATGTCCAAAGACAGTTAGCTGGTGAATGCATGCATGTACTCAGGATAAAGATAAAATAATGACATTATTTTAACCAAAGTAAATAACTATGTGCAGTCACATACACACATACAT
Organism: Capsicum baccatum var. pendulum; assembly: GCA_030864225.1. Lineage (NCBI taxonomy): Eukaryota > Viridiplantae > Streptophyta > Magnoliopsida > Solanales > Solanaceae > Capsicum > Capsicum baccatum. Next base: position 27,570,855 of record CM061551.1, on the reverse strand, counting down.
ATACACACACACACATATATATATATATATATATGTATACCATGCCAAGAAAGGGATCATGTTTAGCATGCATTTAAAACTTTAACCTAGGTTGTGTAGGTTTACCATTATAAATCCACCCATAGGTTATATGGGTCCAATGTTTCCCCCTGAACAAGACACAGTGCGTGTAGCTGCAAGAACTGGAGATATTATAGGGGATGGGGATTCCCGTGTAGCCTCCGCCCTCCATGATACATATATAAAAGTATAGATTTGGGAAATCCTATGTACCCGACAAGTTTAAGGTCACCAATACCAACACTCATGTTGGCAAATAAGAGTTCCCAGTGTCTGTCATTTGGACTCACACCTTCACAACTAGCTATCACAACCCCCATTATTTCCCAATTAAAACCATTAGTACATAACAAATCCACAAATTCTAGGAGTCAATTAGTAAGGCATTATGAAGTGGTAGCGTCATACCGACTATAACTTGCAAACAATTTCATTAGCCAACACTTAAGGGATTCCTATGTACCCCACATTTCCTATTAAACCAATTTAGGTTCCATTACCATACTATGCAATACAAAGTTTTCAATAATAGTCATACTATGTGACAAAATCATTCTCATAGGCATTTTAACAAATATGTTGAGGGCATATAGTTTTCAAAACCAAAACAAAGTATCAATTGACCATTCCCATGCAATCACATGTTAAAAACCATATATATAACATGATAACCATAAATATAATATGATTAAACATTATTAAACCATAAACAACCAAACCCCCAACATATATTTCAAAACCCCAAACAAATCCACAATAATACCATGAAAACTATTCATTAGAATATGTCATTAGTTGAACTAACAATGACTTAGGTCTAACATGCCTTAAACAACAAGGAAGATGGAGAGAAATCACCCTTTGGAGCCTTAATTGATTTCCTTGAAGAAACCCTAGCCTCTTTTTGAACTCTAAGCTTGAGAGAGGTTTTTAAGAGTGTTTGATTGAGAACAGGGGGTTAATGAGGTCCCAAAAGGTGTTTTATGTCGTGGAGACAAAAGAAATTAAGAGGGTAAATGTACATAATACGCCCAACTTAAATTGTAAAAATTTCCACAGGTGGGTACGATTGGAACCCTCAAACTGTAACCACATCGTACAAGTGGTATGCCCCAATTGTATCCAAGACAAAAGATAGACTCTACATTCTGTCCAAAAATATGAATCCCCTTGCCTAAATTGTATCATCACCATACGACAAGTACTTCTAAGTCATACCATTAACAAAGAATCAAAGGCTAGACACAAGACAACATACGATTGGACCTATACTTCTCGTCACTTCAATATGCGCCTCGTATGGAGTCTTATCTTATCCAGGTTAGAACTTGGCCTATATCAACCTGACCAATAAACAACTAGGGCCCTATACCCTTACCCACACCATATGACTAGTATGGTGAGTAGTATGATTGACAGAAGGCTCAAAACCCAGGAGATTTCCAAGGGCCAAAACCTAGGTTGTTTTAATTTTCCTCCATTTAGATCATTCTTCCCCAAATGATGGAACCAGGCATTGACAAGCATGATTAAACCCCCAAACACCTCTACTTTGAACTTTAACTAAGTTAGAAAACAACAATGTCAAGAAGAACAAATACATTAAGAACAAATCTCTGGAGCAGAAAATAGGAAGGGATACTTAGACTTCATGTCCTCTTCAGCTTCCCATGTAGCCTCTTCAACCTTGTGGTTTCTCCACAAAACCTTTACCCGGGCCACGTCTTTAGTCTGTAACTGACAAACCTGACGATCTAAGATTTCCACGGGGACCTTTTTGTAAGATAAAGAATACAAAATACTAATATCTTTGATAGGTACAATCTACGATGGATCACCCAGACACTTCCTCAACTTAGAAACATGGAATACCGAGTGGATAGAACTCAAATTAGAAGGCAACCCCAACTCATACACAATATTACCAATCCTTCTCGAAATCAAATATGGACTAACTTATCTGGGATCAAGCTTCCCCTTTTTCCCAAACTGCATCACTCCCTTCATGGGAGATACCTTAAGAGCACCCTATCCCCAACCTCAAACTCCAACTTCCTACGCCTTATATTCTCATAAGACTTTTGGCAACTTTGGGCAGACTTAAGCCTATCCCAAATCACCTTCACCTTTTCCATAACTTAGTGAACTAAGTCTGAGCCAAACATATCTACCTCATTGACCTCAAGCCACCCAATAGGAGACCTACACCTTCTACCATAAAATCCCTTAAATGGAGCCATCCTAATGCTAGTGTGGTAGCTATAATTGTATGCAAACTCCATAAGAAGAAAGTACTCAACCTAACTACCACTATAGTCAATCGTGCAAACATGAAATAAATCCTCCAATGTCTAAATAGTCCTTTCAGATTGCCCATCTAACTGTGGGTAAAAAGCAGTACTAAGACTCACATTGGTCTCCAAACTTTTTTGAAACGACTGCCAAAAGTGAGAGGAAAACTATACACCACGATTTGAGATGATAGAAATAGGTACCCCATACAACTTTACAATCACTTGGAGATACAACCTTGCATAATCCTCTGTCGAGAAATTTTTTTGCACAGGTAAGAAATGAGAAAACTTTGTCATCCTATTCATGATGACCCAAACCAAATCAAACTGATTCCGAGACTGAGGAAGACTGGTAACTAATTCCATATTGATCACTTCCCACTTTCATTCTGGTAACTCAATATCTTATACAATACTCCAGGCCTCATGTGCTCAACCTTCACTTGTTTGAACACCATGCACTTAGCCACAAAACTAGCCACATCCTGCTTCATATTATTCCACTAATACATTTACTTGAGGTCATGATTAATTATTATCGAACCAACCAAGTTCCTCTATGGCAATCCATCAACAATGGGAACACATAATCTCCCTTGGTATTACAAGGTACCATCACTACTAATCTCAAAGGCCATTACTTTCTTCCACCTACATCACCCTTGATCCTATTAAGAAAGGATCTTACAACTGCTTCTCCTAGATTTTAGCACTAAGAGACGACCACGCCACTTCCTTTACAAATGCACCACATCATTGGAGTTCAAGAGATAAACTCTAAGGTTATCCTAATAGTGAATATCTTTCACCAACTCCAACTTTCCCTCATCCACATGAGCAAGACTCCCCATGGATAACCTGCAAAGAGCTTCAACAACCACATTAGCTTTATCTGGATGGTAGTGAAGAGTCATGTCATAATCCTTGAGAATTTCAAGCCATCTCTTTTGCCTGAGGTTCAACTCTTTCTGAGTAAACACATACTATAGGATCTTATGATCAGAAAAGATATCCACATACACTCCATACAAATAGTGCCTCTAGATTTTAACGTGAATACCATAACAAATAATTCTAAGTCATGATTTGGATAGTTCCTCTCATGCACCTTCAACTGTCTAAAGACAGAAGCTATAACCTTGCCATGATGCATTAGAACACAACTAAGTCACACACGGAATACATCACAATAGCCCACAAACCCATCAGTGCTTTCAGGTAGAGTCAAGATCGAAGCCAAAGTTATCTTATCCTTAAGATTCTAAAAACTACCCTTACAAATATCAGACTGCAAGAACTTTACCTTCTTCTGAGTCAACTTAGTAAATGAGGAACCTATAGTCAAGAAACTCTCTACAAACCTTTTGTAGTAACCGGATAAACCCAAGAAGCTCTAATTATCGATTGGAGTTATGGGTATAGGCCCTTCTTATCTACTGTAAATTTTTGCAGATCCACCATGATCCCGTCACTAGAAATGATATGACACAAAAAAGTGACAGTGTTCAACGAACACACACATTTTAAGAATTTGGCATCAATTGCTGCTCTTTCAGGGTCTGCAACACTATACAAAGTTGATTAGAATAATTTGCCTCACTCTTCGAGTATACCAAAATATTGTTTATAAAAACAATAATGAACAAATCCAAAAATAGATGAAAGACCCTTTTCATCAAATTCATGAATGCTGTTGGGGCATTGGTAAACCCAAAAAACATAACTAGAAACTCAAAATGCCCGTATTGCATTTGGAAGGCATACATAGGGATATCTACCTGCCTAATCTTTAATTGATGATGCCCAAATCAAAGATTGATCTTGGAGAAAAATTTAGCACCCTACAAATGATCAAACAAATTATCTATCTTTAGAAAAGGGTACTTATTCTTTACCATCACCTTATTCAACTACCGGTAATTAATAAATATCTGAAGGGAACCATTGTAAGACCCAACAAAATTTTCAAGCTTAAATCAATCCTCTAAGCTTATTAGGAGAGGAGGGGGTCCTATACTTAGAAAATTCGAGCTAAGTTCCCAGACGTAGTTTATTTTTGACCGTCAAAAGTTGGAAATCTCATTTTTCCATGTTACTGTCCTTTAATAGTCCATATTTTTGTTAATTCATGATCAGAGAGGTTAATAGGTGTTCTCAAATAAGTTTCAGATTTTTCAGACCTCATTTAGACCACGTTTGGTGTCCCAAAATAGTGGACCAATGCGATCTTGGCATGCTGCATCGCCTATCGCGTTGGTTAACATTGTTGCAGGGACTGCCAGTAAAACTATTGAGGCTTGGAACGATCATGGCACGATGTGTCGAGTATCACATCGATGCATCGATGCACCGCGTCGCCAATCGTATCGATGCCTAATTTTTAGTCATAAATATTCGTGTTTTTAAGGGCAAAAAGGTCAACTTTCCACCTCTATATAAGCCAATAACAAGAGATTAAACCCTTATTTCACCAAAATATTGTTGTTACTATCAAATACTCTCAAGAACATGTCTAGGGTTTTCATAGGAGTTTCAAATTCAAGAGATTCTACCGTTAGTTTTCAAGAATTTCCATCCAAGTTATGTCAAGTGTTCATTCATTGATTCCTTTCATCCATGAATCCTAAGAATCCAACTTTAAATTATGAATTGTGATATTTATGTTGTGGATTGATTATGATCATCAAATTATTGTTGTAGGATTCCCAAGTTGGAATCTTTCTGTGTTGTTCATGAAACTACGCTAGTATGTGGATTAAAATTTATGAAATTTAGTTGAATTAGGGAATTATGTGGTATTAATTTGATCTCATGCTTAAGCCCTAAGTTATGCATACTAGGTGTTTGATAAAATGCCTAAGAGAATAATACTTGTGCATTATGACTCAATAGAACCTATATGATGAATTCATGTTACTATTATGTTCAAAATGACTCCCATGTTATTGCTATGCATTGTAATAGATTAATGTAATGATCATGAGATTAGGCTTAGGGAATTATGACATATTTATATGCATTCTAATTCATGTGTAAGCCTGTGGTATGCAGATACTTCATAAAATCTCCAATGATAGTACTATGAAATATTGACCATGGTTAAGTGTTCACGAAGTGTCATATCTTGTTAGTTTCATGCTATCGAGTCCTGGGGGTACTTGTACCCGACAACTTAGCTATATAACTAAAGCCAGTGTCATTTTCATGATAAATCTTAGTCACTCTAGGATTACTAGTATTATCAGTCAGTTTTAGAACTCAGTAGACTTTAGTCAGTTACATGACTCAGGAAAACTCAGTAATCTAAGTCAGTTATTAGATCTCAATAGTATTCCATCAGTTAATGGAACTCAATGAACTCAGTCTAGTTCAGTTCAGTTAATCATGTTTAGTGTCTATTCAGGTGGGAGTAAGATTCAGTACCGAGTGAGCCAAAGGATGGGAACTCACTTGTTAGTAGATGGTGTGATTCTTAGAAGCAATCCTTGTGCTCCATAACTATGTAGCCAGCGTAGGTTGAGACATCAAACCTGCTAGCTGAGGGTAGATGAGGTGGCTTAACTTGTTATATAAGGATCCCACCATTTTCCGTAGACTACCTGTTAGACGAGGGATTTCTCATAGCTTGTCCTTATCAGTGGCGCAGTATTGACACCCTTTTAATAGGGGTTAGAGGTTGGACCCCAAATCAATTTAGAAAAAGTGGTATGTTAGTTGGATGAATTCTCCTACAGTTTCAGTTATAGAATTAGGACTGTCAAATACAGTCTCCCAGTCTCAGTAATAAAACTCAGATAGTTTTATAGAATCCAGGACTGTCAAATATAGCCACTCAGCTCAGTACAAAACTCAGCTCAGTAAGGAACTCAGCTAGTACTATCAGAACCTAGACTATCAGACACAGTCGTCCAGTATCAGTTATATCAGTTATCAGTGACTCATGTTATCAGTATTCAGACTCAATAGTTAGTATTACTCATGAATCCAGTCACAGTTACACACTCATGTATGTATTCTCACGATCATGTTATACAGTCAGTTAGCATTGTTCACACATATGAACCCTTTGCATTTAGCTTACCTTACTTTTATACCAGTATATTTAATCACACTGACGAATTTGCGCTATGATATTCTATACTATAGTTTTAGAAGCATGAGCTCCAGAGCATCAATAGCAATCCAGTTTTAGCAGTCAGAGTTAGCAGTGAGTACTCATTATTCGAGAATATTATGATTTGATTATTTCATATATTTAGAACTTAGTTATTTCAGTAGTTGGAGTTAGTTGGGGATATGTCCCATCAACTCCTTATTAAGACAATCTAGAGGCTTTCATATTATAATATGTTCACAGTTATTTTAGTTATTTTGTTAATGATATACCGTATTTCCAGATGTTATGTTTTATCATGATTTGAACCTTTTGGCCTTTCAGCCTTTTACTTTGCATTTTTACATTATATTATACAGTGCTCAATTACATATATCAGTCATGGGTTTACTTGTGGTCCTTTGGGGTCATGAGCACCGTGTAGCGTTCTGGGTACCAGATTCGGGGTGTTGCAAACTTGGTATTAGAGCCTAAGGTTCAATAGTGTCCTAGAAAGTCTGAAAGCCGCATCTAGTAGTGTCTTGTGCATGGTTGTGTTATGCGCCACATTGATGTATAAGAGGCTATAAGATGTTTTAGGAGCAATTTCCCCTTTTTTTAGTATTTATGTCTTACTAGTGAGCATGAGCTTAAGTTTAACTCTCAGTCTAATTCATTTCTTCCTTTATTATACAAAATATGCCTCCCAAGAGAAGTAACGGAAATTAGTCAGCCTTTCAGCCCGTCCAAGCAGATCTCTTAGACGGACATATTTCTCATGCAGAGTTCAGAGCTGTATTCATGACTCTTGCTAACTCAGTTGCTGCCCAGATGAACGACCAACTGTCATTCTAGCCAACCAAGTGGCCAACACCACAATAGCCAAGATTTGGGACTTCACCCGAATGAATCCACCATCTCTTTTTGGGTCTAAGTCAGATAAGGACCCTCAGGAATTTCTTGATCAGGTTCAGAAGGTTATAGATATCATGGGGGTATTAGCTGTTGTGAGTGCTAAGCTAGCTTCATATCATTTGCAGGATGTGGCTCACACATGGTTCAAATAGTGGAAAACAAAGAAGGCTGGTGATGTAGGGCTTATAGAGTGGGAAGAGTTTGCCAATATTTTTCTTGATAGATTCTTTCCCCTAGAGCTGAGGAAAGATAAGGTGCTAGAATTTATCAACCTCAGGCAGGGAAACATGTCAGTGAAAGGGTATTCTCTTAAGTTTACTTAACTAGTTAGATATGTTTCTCATGTAGTTTTAGACAACACGGCTAAGATGAGTAAGTTTATTTCTGGCGTAAATAATAGTGTGGCCAATGAGTATAGATCTGCAATGTTGATTAGTGAGATGGACATAGCCAGGCTTATTATCCATGCTCAACAGATACAAGAACAGAAGATTAAGATGAGTGAAAAGTAGAATAAGAGAGCAAAGACAGGTACTTTCAACTATGCTCAGCCTAAGTCAGAGGGTGGAAGTCGTTCTCAGTTCTACCCAAAGTCATCCATTCCAGATCCTTCCTCATCTAGTACTTCAGTGCCAAAATTTAGAGATGGCAACAGAAATAGGGCGCCGGGATCTAAGTCTCAGGGCAGTGTTAGTAGTGCTCGAACCTATCCTCTTTGTCAGACTTATGGCAAACACCATTAGGGTACTTGTAGAGCTGGCAGTGATGTTTGCTTAGGATATGGAAATCTAGGCCATAGATTCAGAAATTTGTCCTCAACCAGGTCCTCAGGGTCAGCGTAATCATTCCTCAGCTCAGTCTGGTCACCCAAATTAGCAGGGTACCGCTTCCAGTGCTACTAGCGGGCAACGCCCAAACAAACTCTACACTCTTCAGTCCCAAAAGGATCAGGAAAATTCTCTTGATGTGGTTACTGGTATATTATAGATCTTTCATTTACATGTTTACGCTTTTTTAGATCCAGGAGTTTCTTTGTCTTTTGTTACTCCTTATATAGCAGTTGATTTTAGAGTCAGTCCCAAAATTCTAGAAGAGCCTTTCTCAGTCTCCATCCTAGTGGGTAAAACCATCATAGAACGATCGGTATACAGGAACTATCCGATTATGGTATCTCAAAAAGTCACTTCAGCAGACTTAGTCGAATTAGAGATTACTGATTTTATGCCACAGTCGATTGCAGAAACAAAATTGTCACGTTTCAGTTTTCGAATGAACCTATCCTAGAGAGGAGAGGTAGTATTTCAGTTTTTAGGGGTCATCTTATTTCCTACCTTCGGGCACGGAAAATGATATCTATGGGATGTGTCTATCATCTTGTTTGAGTTAAGGACTCTAGTTCTGAAACTCTAAGTTTTGAATCAATCCCAGTAGTGAATGAATATTTAGATGTTTTTCCTAAAGTTCTTCCAGGAATTCCTCCCAAAAGGGAAATAGACTTCGGTATTGATCTTCTTCTAGATACTCACCCTATATCTATTCCACCATACAAAATAGCACCCGTAGAGCTCAAAGAATTGAAAGAACAATTAAAGGATCTCCTAGATAAGGGATTCATCAGACCTAGTGTGTCCTCATGGGGTGCACCAGTCTTATTCATATGAAAGAAAGACAGTTCTATCAGAATATGCATTAATTACCGTCAACTTAATAAAGTCACGATCAAGAACAAGTATCCACTTCACAGAATCGATGACTTGTTTGACAAAATTTAGGGTGCTAGATATTTCTCCAAGATAGATCTCAGATCAGGAAATCATCAGCTCAGGGTCAGAGAATGCAACATTTCAAAAACAGCCTTCCGTAATCGATATGGTCACTTCAATTTTTTAGTTGTGTCCTTTGGTCTTACCAATGCCCCAGCAGCTTTCATGGACTTGATGAATCATGTGTTCAAGCAGTACTTGGACATGTTCGTCATAGTCTTCATATATGACATACTTCTTTACTTCCGCAGTGAGCGTGATCATGCAGACCATATTATAATAGTATTGCAAACTCTCAGAAATCATCAGTTGTTTGCCAAATTCAGTAAGTGTGAGTTTTGGCTAAGGTCAGTAGCATTCCTTGGTCATATCATTTATGGTAATGGCATTAGAGTTGATCCTCAAAAGACCAAAGCAGTAAGAAACTGGCCTTGCGCTGTATCTCCATCTGATATCAGGAGCTTCTTGGGTTTGGCTGGATATTACAAATGATTTTTAGAGGGATTTTCTTCTATTGCATCCCCTATATCCAGATTGACTCAGAAAAAAGTCAAGTTTCAGTGGTCAGATCCTTGCGAGAGGAGTTTTCAGGAGTTGAAGACTCGACTCACCTCAGTTCCAGTTTTGGCTCTTCCAGATGGTATAGATGGGTTCGTAGTGTATTGTGATGCATCCAGAGTAGGTTTGGGTTGTGTCCTCATGCATCATGGTAAGTCCATAGCCTACTCCTCTAGACAACTTAAATACCATAAGAAGAATTATCCTACTCATGATCCTACTCCTCTAGACAGCATGTATCCTTAAAGATTTAGAGGCATTACTTGTACGGTGTTCATACAGATGTGTTCACAGATCATAAGATCCTTCAGTATGTCTTTTCTTAAAAATATCTTAACCTCCGTGATAGAAGGTGGTTAGAGCTCTTGAAATATTATGACATGAGTATCTTTTATTATTTGAGAAAGGCCAATGTAGTGGCCGACGCTATCAGTAGACTGTTTATGGGTAGTGTTGCTCATGTTGAGGACAGTAAGAAGAAGCTAGCTTAGAAAGTCCATCAGCTTGCTAGACTAGGTGTCTGCCTAGTCGATTCAGCAAAAGGTAGTTTTTAGGTTCAGACCAGTTCTGAATAATCTCTAGTTTCCGAGGTGAAAGAAAAATAGAATAGAGATCCTAGTCTAATGAAGTTGAAAGAATCATTCAAAGATTAGAAAGTAGAGGGTTTCTCCCAGGGGGAGATGGTGTTTTGCGTTGTCAGGGTTGTCTTTATGTGCCAGGTGTAGATGACTTAAGGCAGCGAATTCTCGCAGAAGCACATGACGTGTGCTACTCTATTTATCTAGGGGCCACTAAGATATACCGCGACTTGCGGGAGATCTATTGGAGCAGTGGGATAAAGAGAGGTGTTGCAGAGTTTGTGGCTAAGTAATCTACATGTCAGCAGGTTAAGATACAACATCAGAAGCCTAGTGGGTCTATGCTGGAGTTCAGTATTCCTGCTTGGAAGTAGGAAGAAATGAACATAGACTTAGGTCCTAAGCTATGCATACTAGGTGTTTGATAAAATGCCTAAGAGAATAATACTTGTACATTATGACTCAATAGAACATAAATGATGAATTCATGTTACTATTATGTTCAAAATGACTCCCATGCTATTGTTATGCCTTGTAATAGATTGATATAATGCTTATGAGATTTGGCTTAGGGAATTATGACATAGTTATATGTATTATTATTCATGTGTAAGCCTGTGGTATGCAAATACTTCATGAAAATCCCCAATGATAGTACAATGAAATATTGACCATGGTTATGTGTTCAAGAAATGTCATGTCTTGTCAGTTTCATGCTATCGAGTCCTGGGGGTACTTGTACCCGACAACTTAGCTGTGTTCCTAGAGCCAATGTTAGTTTCATCATAAATATCACTCACACCATGATTAGTAGTATTCTCAGCCAGTTTCAGAACTCAGTGGAATTTAGTCAGTTACATAACTCAAGAAAACTCAGTAATTTCAGTCAGTTATCATATGTCAATAGTATTCCGTCAGTTAATGGAACTCAATGAACTTAGTCCAGTTCAGTTCAGTTAATCATGTTCAGTGACTATTCAGGTGAGAGTAGGATTCAGTACCGAGTGAGCCAAAGGATGGGAACTCACTTGTTAGTAGATGGTGTGATTCTTAGAACCAATCCCTGTGCTCCATAACTATGCAGCCAACGTAGGTTGAGACATCAAACCTGCTAGCTGAGGATAGATGGGGTGCCTTAACCTGTTAAATAAGGGTCCCACCGTTCTCCTTAGAGTATATGTTAGATGATGGATTTCTCACAGCTTGTCCTTATCAATGGCGCGGTATTGATACCCTTCCAACTGGGGTTACAGATTAGACCCCAAATCTATTTAGAAAAAGGGGCATGTTAGTTAGATGAATTCTCCCACAGTTTTAGTTATAGAATCAGGACTGTCAGATACAGTCACCCAGTCTCAGTAATAGAACTCAGATAGTTCTACAGAACCCAGGACTTTCAGATACAGTCACTTATCTCAGTATAGAAGTCAGATAGTTCTATCAGAACCTAGACTGTCAGACACAGTCGCTCAGTATCAGTTACATCAGTTATATCAGTTATCAGTAACTCATGTTATCAGTATTCAGACTCAGTAGTTAGTATTACTCATTAATCCAGTCACAATTACATACTCACATATGTATTCTCACGATCATGTTATACAGTCAGTTAGCATTGTTTATGCAATGAACCTTTTGCATTCAGCTTACCTCACTTGCATATCAGTACATTCAATCGTACTGACGTATTTGCGCTATGGTGTTTTATACCATAGGTTTAGAAGCACGAGCTCTAGAGCATCAATAGCATTCCAGTTTTAGCAGTCAGAGTCAGTAGCGAGTCCTCATCATTCGAGGATGTTATGATTTGATTATTTCATATCTTTAGTACTTAGTTATTTCAGTAGTTGGAGTTAGTTGGGTACATGTCCCATCAACTCCTTATTCAGATAATCTAGAGGCTTTCAGACTATAGTATGTTCACAGTTATTTCAGTTGTTTTGGTAATGATGTACCGTATTTCCAGATGTTATGTTTTGTCATATATTTGAACCTTATGGCCTTTTAGCCTTTAATTCTGCATTTTTACATCATATTATGCAGTGCCCAGTTACAGATATCAGTCATGGGTTTGCTTGTGGTCCTTCGGGGTCATGAGCACCATGTAGCGTTCTGGGTACCAGATTCGGGGCGTTACAAACATCCTTCTTATGCATAACAAAAATTAATGCACCCCATGGAGACACACTAGGACAGATAAAACCCTTGTCTAAATATCCTTTAGTTGCTCCTTAAGTTTCTTCAACTCAGCTGGAGCCATTCTATACGGGGAATAGATATAATACGAGGGTCCAAAACAAAATCAATCCTAAACTCAATCTCCTTATCGTGAGGAACACCTGGAAGGTCATCAGGGAAGACCTCAAGAAATTTATTTTCCACTAGGACAGAATGCAAAGAAGGACCCTCCGAGTTAGAATCTCTAACCCGAACCAAATGATAGAGATACCCCTTAGAGATTAATCTCCAAGATCTAAGATACTATATGAACTTTTCCTTAGGAGCTAGGGAACCACCCTCCCATTCAATAACTGGCTCATTAGGGAATTTAAGACAACCTTAGGGGTTCGACAGTTTAGAGAAGCATAGCATAAATGCAACCAATCTATCCCCAATATGACATAAAAAACAATTATGCCTAATTCAAATAGATCCATCAGAGTCTTTCAACCACCCACTAATACCACACAACCCCTATAGACTCTTCTAGCAACCACAGAGTTACCCATTGGGGTAGAGTCAAAAAAAGGATCTGTAACACAATCATGATATAAATCAAAATGCACAGCCACAAATGGGGTCACATAAGAAAAAGTGGACCCCAGATCAAGTAAATAGTACACATCATGGGAAAAGAGTTTCAATATACTACTAATGACATTAGGCGATGCCTCGGACTCTTGGTTAGTAGTAAGAGAAAATAGATAATTCTGGCCAGTGTCAAAACTAGATAGTGCACCCTTTGGTTTTGCAGCTAAAGAAGAGGCAATAAAAACCTTGTTTTCCCCAGAAACAACCTTACCAACAGTACAATTTCTAAGAATATGCCCTACCTAACCATAGTTGAAGAACTTGTCCCTTCCCTCATCATAGAAACCCCAATAAAATCCACCACAAAACCTGTAGGAAAGATATGATGGAGCTGGATGGGCCCCATTAGTCTAAGATCGGGCACCTCGTCCCTGAAGTTGTCTCCACCTTGGAAATGCCTATCACCCAATGACTCTGGGTAGGGAGCACTAGACGTTGAGTAAGACCCTTAATTTTCCTACTTCTTCTTGGCCCAATTTTCGCCATCCCTGCCACTCTGCTATTGGCCACCACCCTGCTAAGAGAACCTAAACTTTTTGCCCTACCTCTCCCTTATCTCAGCCTGCTTTTTTTTTCTTCTTCCACCCATTGCATATACATAACCAACCTAGAAATATCCACGTCCTTGTTGAACAAGGCAACCTTACTCTCTAGAATTAAGTCTTGAGACAACTCGAAAGCAAATTTTTTATTCTAGACCTCACGCTAGAAACCAACTCCGGAGCATATCGAGATAACTGGTGAAACTTCAAGGAATACTCCTTGACTGACATCTTTTCCTGCATTAGATTAATAAAATCTTCCGCCTTTGCTTCCCTCAACTCTTAAGGAAAGAATAGGTCTACAAAAATATTAGAGAAATTCTCCTATGGTACTGACTCAGTACCATCAACCCTAGTCTATTCCCATTCCTTATACCAATGGTATGCCATGTCCTTCAATTAATAGGCAGCAGATTCCACACCCTCCACCTTCATGGTATGCATAATACGGAAGATCTTTTCAATCTAATACACAAAATCTTAAGGATTCTCCTCAACCTTAACATCAGTAAAGGTCAGAGGGTTCAACTTCATAAACTGGCCAACCCTTGTGGCCTCAAAAGATAGAGTAACATGAATACCATGCTCTGCCTAAGAAGCTACTAATTGAGCCAATATGTAGATAGACTAAGGAAACTCATCATCATCATATCATCTTGAGGGGCTTGAGAAGGACTGGAGGGAACCAGTGGAACTCCAGGAGGACAATTCGGGCCTGGACCTCTAGATCGGGCCTGGACCACATAAGTAGAATGGGTCCCATCAACATTGTCCTCAGGTGAAACAGAAGAGTTTCTGTGAGCTTCAAATTATTGAGGACGCACGATATGAAAAGTGAAAAAATTGGAATTAGAGGAAATTTTAGGACCTTAGACTCTAAAGCTTGAAAATAGAACACAAGAAAGAGAAACATTCTTAAATGCCTTGTAACCTTTCCCTTATGAGTGTGGCATGCTACACACCATTAAAAGAGACTCTACTCAACATGGCTTTGTAGATTCCCAAGAGACCATGAACCCAGGGCTCTAATAACAATCTGACATGACCCAAACCAGGGTCTAGTTATGTCGGGCATCTCAAGTACGATCGGTACTGGAGACCACCCCCAACACCTAATCATTACCGCTTTGTACCCTATGTTGGATGGATTCTGAACATATTACAAAATAAGACAATATTAATTAAAAGACATTTAAAGAAGTTCATAACCATAACCAACCAAATATCCAACCAAACATCCAACTGGTGTCAACCCTAATACTAATACCAATGCCAAGGTTGACACCAATACCGATACTGCCGATGCCTATAGTAGTCACATAAAGCCTCTAACTAAAATCCAAGAATATCTGATCGGGACATGCTCCCGACCATATATCCAAAACCAAATTCCAAGAAATAAGAAAAGTATAAAAAGAAGTCTATAACATGAAATGGAGTCTTTCAGAGTACGAAAACTCACCACTTCAGTCCGACATGAATGTTGCCCCTGAATCCAAGTCATTGGGCAGAAGGAGTAGTATGGTCGATTCCTACATCACGTGGGGATACAATGTCTGAAGATCTTTAGCGGGTGAATGATAATATGTACTCAGGATAAGGATAAAATAATGTCATTATTTAAACCAAAGTAAATAACTATATGCAGTTATATATATATATACCATATTGGGAAAGGGATCGTATTTAACTTGACTTTACAACTTTAACCTGGGTTGCATAGCTTTACCGCCATAAATCCACCCATGAGCTATATGTGTCCAGTATTAACCCCTGAACTGGAGATATCATAGAGGCTTGGGATTCTTGTATACCCTTCACCCTCCATGATACATATATACAAATATAGACTTGGGGGACTCCCATGTACCCCACAAGTCTATGGTCACTAAGACCAACCCTCATATCGACAAACATGAGTTTCCAATATTCTTCCTTTGGACTTATACCTTTATGTATTGCAATCACAACCCCCATTATTGCCTAATTCAAACCTTTAACACATAACCAAACCAAGACACCTTCAAGAACACTCTATCTCCAACCTCAAACTCCTACTTCCTACGCCTCACATCTGCATAGGACTTTTGGCAACTTTCCACAGCCTTAAGCCTACCTGGAATTACCTTCACCTTTTCCATAGCTTTGTGAACCAAATCCGGGCCAAACATATCCACCCCACTGACCTCAAACCACCCAATAGGAGACCTATAACTCCTACCATACATTGCCTCAAATGGAGCCATTCCAATGCTAGAGTGGTAGCTATTATTATACGCAAACTCTACAAGAGGCAAGTTCTTAGCCAACTACCACCATAGTCAACCACGCAAGCACAAAATATATCCCCTAATGTTTGAATAGTCCTTTCTTCTTTGCCATCCGACTATGGGTGAAAAGCAGTACTAAAACTCACCTTGGTCCCCAAACCTTTTTGAAATGACAACCATAATTGAGAGAAAAATTGTGCACCGTGATACGAGATGATGGAAATAGGTACCCCATACAACTTCACAATCTCTTGGAGATACAACCTTGTATAATCCTCAGCCAGTAAACTTTTCCGCATAGGCGATAAATGAGCCAATTTTGTCATCCTATCCACGATAACCTAAATCAAATCAAACTAATTCCGAGGAAGACCGGTAACAAAATTCATGTTCATCACTTCCCACTTCCATTTGGGTAACTCAATTTCTTGATAAAATCCTTTGGGCCTCATGTGCTCAACCTAAGCCTATCAAAAGGGCTGGGCCAGGTTAACTTGGAATTAACACATTTTGTTTTTCTGGTTTGTGGGCCGGTCCGATTCTGGGCCTTTTTAATGGGCCAATTCGGTATCGAGCCCAACAATAATTTTTTTAAAGAAAATCGAGACCGGCCTGTTTATACGTACACTGGTCCAAACCAGTCAAATATGGTCAAACCTAAAAAAAAATTCAAAATTAAATATTTTTTCCAATATAGACTATATATACCCACCTATATACATTTCAAATATGTTAAACAATATAAATATAGCATATATACTCTTAAAATATAGTACTTTAGAATACATATACACATGTATACATTAAATATAAACTACTCTAGAGTGTATAGTAAATATATACACATGATATATACGTACAATAAAATATATGTACTACTTTAAATAATATACATACAACATATACACAGTATTTATATACTACTTTAGAAAACATGTATATAATGTATACGTTAAATATATATGCTACTTTAGATTCTATAGAAAATATATACACATATATATGTACACTATAATGTATGTACTACTTTAAATAATATACATACAACATATACACACTATATATATACTACTTCAGAAAACATATACAAATGTACACGTTAAATATATATACTACTTTAGAGTGTATAGAAAATATGTACACATATATACGTACGATATAATTTATGTACTACTCTAAATAATATTCATACAACATATATACACTCTATATATGCTACTTTAGAATACATATACATATTTATACCTTAAATATATACTACTTTAGAGTGTATAGAAAATATATACACATATATACGTAAAATACAATATATGTACTACTTTAAATAATATACCTACAACATATACACACTATATATATACTACTTTAGAAAACATATACACATGTATATGTTAAATATATATACTACATTAGAGTGTATAGAAAATATATACACATATATACGTACGATATTATATATGTACTACTTTAGATAATATACAATTATACATACAACACACACACACACACACACACTATATTTATATATACTATTTTAGAATATATATACACATATATACATTAAATATATACTACTTTAGAGTGTATAGTAAATATATACATATATACGTACAATACAATTTATGTACTACTTTAAATATTATATATACAACATATACACACTATATATATACTACGAAAGAAAACATATACACATGTATGCGTTAAATATATTAGAGTCTATAGAAAATATATACACATATATACGTATGATATTATATATGTACTACTTTAAATAATATACATACAACATAAATACACTATATATATACTACTTTAGAATACATATACATATGTATACATTAAATATATAATACTTTAGAGTGTTTAGAAAATATATACACATATAACATATATACACTACATATTATACTACTTTAATAACATATGCATCCTATATACACTATATGTATACGTTAAATATATATAATTTAGAGTCTATAGAAAATATACAACTTAATATAATAATACTTGAGGCTTTGAAATTAAGCGAAATTTATCTTTTCAGTATGTGTATATATGTTTGTTATGTTTAATTGTCTATTACTTAGAGTAAAGTTTGATAGTAATATATTAAAACTAAGTATTTAATTCAAAATAGAAATTCAATTTAAATGGAAAAAATTACAACGTAAGGAATGAATGAATATTATATTTTATTGATTGCAAAATGATTCAAAATGTATAATTACATGAATGAACAAACTATAAATTTTACACCATTTTTTCCAAATTAATCATGTTAATATTAAAGGGAACTGACATAGGATAGTCAAAATCAATGGGGTAAAACCATGCATTGGACTTGATTGTGCTGAGTTCTCCCTTGAAGTCATAATTTTTTCAAGATTCTGTTCGTCTTTTGGCTCCACCTCCATTCCTTGATGTCTTCATTCCACTCTAATCCAATCTCTAAGGCAAACTAGAACATTCATAGCATTGCTCCACAATGAGTGTCAGTTGTCTCCAAGCTATTGTTGTCTCTGACTAAATGCACTCTCTAATGCAACGGTTGACATTAGAACATTTAATATATCTCTAGATAATCTTGAAAGCACAGGATATTATCTTTCATTATTCTTCTACCAATCTAACACGTTGATCTGTTGTCTACGATCCTCTATCGGTGTTCGAAGAAAATACTTAAGCTCTTCTCGAGAAGTTGCTGTGTATGTTTCTACCTCAACGTTGTTCTAAACATTTAAATCATAAAAATAACTAGGAAAACCACTATGTGCCAGTCTTTGAGAAGATGATGGCGCCTCGGTAGCATGAGGAGCGACAGTTGGAGTGATATTTGTTGTTACAGCTATATCAAGTATATCGGCATAATGGTTATATAATTTTCTATGTAAATGTTCGCATCACTCATAGCTGCAAACAAATCTGGTTGTTCTTTATCTTCAGATTCAGGCTCAACATTCATCTCTAAGTTAGAATAAATAAGAGAACTAAAGTGGCACATAGTATTATATTTCATACATTGATTTAGTATAGCACCAATCAAGTAAATAGAGGAAATCGAAAAAAAAATATTTTTAAAATTTAGCAAACATAGCACTAACAACTTCTTTGTATCCTTCTTTATTCTTATATTGTTTGAGAAAAGACAAAATATCGGCTATATATACTAAAATATTATAAATAGTAGGATAATAAGCACCGAAAAATTCAACCGTAGGTATATAAATTTTTTCCAAAAACTTAACAAGATCATCAAGTGCAACCCAATCAGAATCATGTAGCATACATTCAGCCGAATCAACAAATGAACCACAAAATTGATTAAAAGTCATTGTAATAGGAACTTTATAAGCAATATAAGTTTTTAAATAATCATATGTAGAATTCCATCTAGTATTACATTCTTCAGGCATAAATATCGGTCTAAGTTCATTTTGTTCACATTTAATTTTAAATTCTCTCACTTTTTTTTTTTGATTATTTCCTTGAATAAAGCCAATAACAAGTCAGATTTTTTCAATATAATGCTCTAAAAATTCAAGATCATTTCGTACAATTAAATTATATATATGACAAACACACTTAATACGAAATATTTCAGGTAACAATGGAGAGAGTTCATTTTATAACCTTTCAATAGTAGTCTTGTTATTAGAAGCATTATCAAAAGCAACACATAAAACCTTTCTTTCAATACCATAAAATTCTGCAACTTTACTAATAGATTCAGAAATAAATTCTCAAGTATGTCTACGATCTTCATCATATAAAAAAGCTGGAATACATTTTTGTATAACAAAATTACTATCTATCCAGTGACAACTGACAAGTAATGGTTAAATAATTATTTTTATTAACAACACGACCAAGATCAGAAGTTAGAGCCATTCTACATTAAATTTTTTTCTATCAATGTAGATAAATAATAAACATATTGTGAATGAAGTCTAAAATATCAGACTGACAAGTACTTCTAGGAATACTATTAAACATAAGATTATAAATTGCTTGAATATAATGAATAAAAACATCCGAAGAAGGAAAAGTGAAAGAAAAACAACCCATAACTACCATTTTTTCTATTTCTTCTAGGCCCCTCAATTTATTATAATTCTTAATTAACTGACTAGTTGTTGGGTTCATTCTAGTTTGTGTTGGCCCATCAACAGCCTCACCACCTTTTGCAATACATAACTCTCTAGAGTGGTTCTTTCTTATATGTCTTATTAATGAACCCATACTCCCTTTATTGCCTCTTTTTTATACTCATATACTTGTTGACAAATATTGTATTGCACCTTAGTTTGTCCTTCTATAGGTTAAAAAAATTCTCATGCAATACTAGTTTTTCTACAAGTTTTAGGGACAACGGGAGGATGGGGAGGAAGATTAACCGATTCAGATCTAACATTAGCATTTTCTACTGTGGGTATCTTACCAATATTTTCATCATCTTCATCTAAATTAACTGTATCTTCTTTATTTTCTTCTTCTATACCATAATTTTCTTGAGCTTCTGCATAATTCATATCGTGATCGAGTACCTACACCTACTTCTTCCTCAAAAAGTGGACTAAGCGGTACCTGATACACACAGGTATATCTACTACTTGAACTACCTCTACCACCACCAATTTGTCTTTTACTACCACTATCACTTTTGGGATAAAATTTTTTGACACTTTTACCGAGGTTTCTTAATTTATCCATGGTATAAATCAAACTAAAAAATATTCAAAATACACAAAAAATAATAAAAATTAATATTCAACAATTAATACACTAATTAAAAATTAAAAGTAAGAGATGAAACAACAATACCAAATTTTGAAAGTATCCGAAAGTTGGACTTTAGAAAACTTCCACTCATATTTGCAATCACAAAATTAAAATATAAAATTGAGCACTTTAGGAGATAATTAGAATATTTTAGAGAAAATAAGATTTGAGCGGAATGAGAATTATGTGGAAAATGATTTGAAAAGTGTAGGGTATTTATAGAATATTTTTTAAAAATTTAAATTGATTTTTTTAAAATTGGGCCATATGGCCGCTAGAGCCTCCAAACAGCTATAAAGCCGTTGGTCCCAATGGTCCACTAGGAACAACGATCATTTTTTGGATTTTTTTTAAAAATAAAATCAGACTTGGTCAGGCAACCGGTGGGCCTGGTCTGGGTTCATTTTGGGCTGGGTCAATCGTTCCTAAAAAAAATTTGGCCCAGCCCGTGACTGGCTTCCCAGTAGCCCTGTGGCTTACTGGGCCAGGTTAAATCGAGCCGGGTCCGCTTAACCGCCTGGGCTAATCGAGTCAGGCCGGGTTGACCCGGCCAATTTGACAGTCTTAGCTCAACCTTTACTTTTTGGCACACCATGCACTTAGCTACAAAACTAGCCATATCCTGGTTTATATTGTTTCACCAATACATCTTCTTGAGGTCATGATACATTTTCATCAAACCAGGATGAACAACATAACGCGACTCATATGCCTCAACCAAGATCCTCTCTAGCAAGCCATCAATATCGAGGACACATAATCTTTCTTGGTACTATAAGGTACCAAAATCTCTAATATCGATGGCTATCACCTTATGTCCACCTATATCACCCTTGATCCATACCAATACATGATCTAACAACTGTTTTTCCTTGATTTCAGCTCCAAGAAACGATCACGCCACTTTCTTTACAAACATACCACCTTCCTCAAAGTCTAAGAGACGAACTCCAAGGTTAGACAAATGATGAATTTATTTCACCAACTCCTACTTACCCTTATCCACATAAGCTATACTTCTCATGGATAATACTCTAAGAGCATCAACAACTATGTTAACCTTACTTGGATGGAAATGAAGACTCATGTCATTATTCTTGAGAAGTTCAAGCCATCTTCTTTGCCTGTGGTTCATCTCTTTCTAGGTAAATATATATTGCAGGCTCGTATGATCAGAAAAGATATCCACATGTACACCATAAAGGTAGTGACGCCTAATTTTTAATGCGAATACCACAACTAACAATTCCAAGTCATGAGTCAGATAATTCTTCTCATGTACCATCAACTGTATAGAGGCATAAGCTATCACCTTACCATTCTGAATTAGAACACAACTAATTCCCTCACAAGATGCATAATAGTAGACCACTAAACCATCAGTTCCTTTAGGCAGAGTCAAGATTGGATCCAAAGTTATCTTATCCTTCAGCTTCTCAAAACTATCGTCACAAGCATCAGATCACAAAAACTTTACCTTTTTATGATTCAACTTAGTCAATGGGGCAACAATAGTCAAGAAACTCTCGACAAACCTCCTATTATAACCGGATAAACCTAAGAATCTTTGAATATTGGTCGAAGAGATTGGTTTAGGCCACTTCTTAACTACTGCAACTTTATACAGAATCAACAAAATAGTAAGAGTGATGGTAAGTAGTGGACGGAGAAGAAGAATTGAGGGAGTTCAAATTCATTTTTGATATCTAGTTCTCCTTATCCTAAGTTGAATCATAAAAAGGTAAGCGGAGCCCAGTCTCAGGTTAGTGGAGCCCATTCAGCCCTACCTTATCCTCCTTATAGATTTTGTGTACAACTTTATCATGGTTATTATGAGGAGGAGAGAAATCGGTGCTTAAATTGCAGTCAGCTTGGGCATATGCAATGAGATTGTTCTTTAGCCAGGGTTTCTACTAGGGCTAATAAAGTTTTAGTTGCCGCTTTTTTAGCTCCTTCCTCTAAGAGCTCTATTTTTGGTACTAGCACCGGCCGAAATCATCTTTATGCACTTGCTAGTCATCAATAATTTGAGTTATCCCTTGATATTGTTACTAGTATGTTACAACTCTTTTCTCATGATATTTATTGTTTTCTTGATCTAGGTTTTATCCTCTCTTATGTGACCCCTTACGTCGCTGTACAATTTGGTTTTGGTCTTGGAAATATTTTTGACCACTTTTCTGTGTCTACTCCAGTGGGTGAGTCTATTGTTGTTAGAAAAATATTTTAGGGTTGTGTGGTGTCTACTTTTCATTGGAATACTTTGGTAGATTTAATAAAATTAGATATTGTTTATTTTGATGTTATCTTGGGGATAAATTAGCTCCATTTATGCAATGCTTTTATGGATTGTAGGACTTAAAAAAGGTCAGTTTTTACTTTCCTAATGAACTGATATTAGAATAGGAGGGGAGTTCCTTAGTACCCAAGGAGAGGTTTATTTCCTATCTTAGAGCTCAAAAGTTAATTTCCAAGAGGGGTGTCTGTATCATGTAGTTTGAGTTAAGGATTCTAACTCTGAGAGTCCTTTTTTTCAATCTGTTCTTGTGGTTAATGAATTTTCTAAAGTTTTCCCCTATGATCTTCCTAGAATTCCTCCTGATAGGGAAATAGATTTTGGGATTGATATTCTATTGGATACCTTTCTATTTTGATTCCTCCTTATAGGATGATTCCGACTCAACTAATAGAACTTAAGGAATAATTAAAAGATCTTCTTGATAATGAGTTTATTCATCCTAGTGTTTCCATATGGGGTGCTCCTATACTTTGTGTGCAAAATAAAGATAGATCTCTTCAAATGTGTATAGATTATTGTTAGCCGAATAGTGTTACAATGAAGAATACGTACCCTCTTCATAGGATTGATGATCTAAAATCAGTTTTAACGTGCTAGTTGTTTCTCTAAGATTGATCTTTGTTTGGGCTATCATCAGTTGAAATTAGGGAGATTGATATTCCCAAGGCTGCTTTTCAAACTTGGTATGGCCACTATGAGTTTTTAGTTATGTTATTTAGGTTGATTAATGCTTTGTCTGCTTTTATGGATCTTATGAATTAGATTTTTAGATAGTTCCTGGATTTATTTGTTATAGTATTCATTGATGACATCTTGGTGTACTCTAAGAGAGAGTGGGATCATGCCAATCTTTTTCAAATTGTGTTGCAAACACTTAAGGACCAGAAGTTGAATAAAAAGTTTTCTAAGTGTAAATTTTGGCAAAGTGTTGTGACCTTTATTAGGTATGTTGTTTCTAGTGAGGGGATCAAGGTGGATCCACATAAAGTTGAGCCAGTATAGAAATGGCCTAGACCTAGGACTCTAATCAACATTAGGAGTCCTGGGCTTGGCTGGGTACTATAGGAGATTTTTAGAGAGTTTTACGTTCATTATTTATTATTGACAAAGTTAACTCAGAAAAAGGTTAAGTTTTGGTGGTTTGATGCTTGCGAAAGTAGTTTAGATAAGTTGAAGGATAAGTTAACTTTTGTGCCATTTTGAACCTTCTCGAGGGTGCTGATGGTTTTGTTGTGTTTTGTGTTCATCTCGTGTGGGACTAGGTTGTGTTTTGATGTAGCATATTAAGGTAGTAGCTTATGCTTCCAGGTAGCTTAAGGCTCATGAGAGGAATTATCCAACTCTCAATCTAGAGTTGGCGGTTGTGGTTTTTGCATTAAAAATTTGGTGCCATTATCTATATAGGGTGCATGTGGATATCTATTTAGACCATAAGAGCTTGAAGTATGTGTTTACTCAGAAGGAGTTGAAACTTAGGTAGAGGCGGTGGCTCGAGCTACTTAAATATTATGACATGATCCTTCACTATCGTTAGGTAAAGTTAATGTTGTTGCTGATGCTCTTAGCAGGTTGTCCATGGGGAGTCTGTCTAATGTTGATAAAGAGAAAAAGGGACTGGTGAGAAATATTCACAGGTTGGCTAACTTGGGAGTTTATCTCTTGTTCTCCGAGGATGGTGCATTGATTGTTCAAGAAGGGGTCAAATTATCTCTTGGTGTTGAGTTAAAGGAAAACAGGTTTTGGATCCCATACTTAACACAGATTAATAATAATGTGGGTCAGGAAAGGGTTATGACATTCATGATTGGGGGAGATAACATGTTGAGGTGTAAAGTTAGGTTATGTGTTCCTGATGTTAATGGATACGTGAAAGGATTTTAACTGAGGTTCACGAGTCTTGATATACAATTAATCCAGGTTTGACTAAGATGTACCACAACTTGAAATAGATCTATTGGTGAAATAATATAAAGAGAGATATAGCGAACCTTATGCTAAATGTATGATTTGTTTGGAAGTTAAGGTTGAGCAGTTAAGGCCTAGTGGCATATCTTAAGAGATAGGGTTGTGTATGTAGAAGTAGGAAATGATTAATATGGATTTTGTTATGGGTTTCCGGCGGTCTCGCAGTATGATTCGATATTGGTTCATTGCGTATAGGATGACTAAGTCTGCTTACTTATAACCTATGAGGACTAACTACTCTGGAGAGGACTATGCTCAATTATTTATTCAGGAGATTGTTAAGTTGCATGGAGCGCTTGCGTTTATCATTTCAGACTGAGGTATGTAGTTTTCATCTAATTTTTGGCATTCATTTCAGAAGGGTTGGGTACTAAGGTTAACCTTAGCACCACTTTCCACCCTCAAATGGATGGACTAATGGAGCAGACTATTTAGACTTTGGAGGCTATGCTAAGATCCTACATAGTTGATTTAAAGAGAAGTTGGGTTGATCATTTTCCCTTCATTGAGTTCGTTTACAAAAGTAGTTATCATTCTAGCATCCAGATGTCTCCTTTTGAAGCTCTCTATGATAAAAGACAACAGTTTCATAGTAGGTTGTTTGAAGTTGGTGAGACTAGGTTATTTGGTCCTGACTTGCTTCACTAAGCCATGAAGAAGGTGAGAGTGATTAGGGAAAGACTTAAGACTGCTCAGAGTTGCCAAAAGTTTTATACGCATATGAGGCGAAAGGAGTTCTACTTTGAAATTAGTGATTGGGTGTTCTTGAAGGTGTCTCTTATGAATAGAGTCATGATATTTGGAAAGATGGGGAAGCTCAATCCCCGTTATGTTGGCACATATCAATTTGTGATAAGAATTGGAAATGTTGCTTTTGAGTTTGGTTTGTTTGCGAGTTTGGGTTCTATTCTTCCCATTTTACATGTCTATGCTAAAAAAGTGTGTGGGTGATCCTTCTTTGATATTGCCTATTGAGGATGTGGTTTGTCGAATTCTTTGTCTTATAAGGAATTTCCAATTGAGATATTGGATAGGTAGATTCGTAGATTGACGACTAAGGATGTAGCTTCGATAAACGTGATTTGGAGGAATCAGAAGGTGTAAGAAGCTAAATGGCAAGCTGAAGAAGATATGAGGGCCAAGTATTTGTTCTTGTTCCCAACTTTGGACACAAGTGTTTAAGGTATGAGTTTTGTTTTCCTCTTGTTTCAATTTGAATTATTTTTGGGTTTTGGTTGCATTCTTTCTGTTAAGGTGCCAAGGGTGCCCCTAATTCTAATTCGAGAATGAATGATCCTAAGGGAAGGATAGTGTAATACCCCAGATTTTGGAATATAAAATTTCTAGGTTTTCGTCAACACTGTTGTGACTATGATTCAAGTGATGAGTCATTATCACTCATCACAAGTCGTAGGGTGAGACTCGTGGTCTCACTAGTGAGGTTGCCCAGACTTACTACCTTGACCACGAGTCCATGTTATGAGTTGTGATGTTAGACAAAGAGTTGTGGTGAGTGAATCGTGGTTATAACAGTAAAGGATGGGAATTGTGACGTTCAGGTCATGAGTCTAGGCAATGACTCATGGTCAGACCTCACAAGTCGTCATCTGACCCGTGACGTTTGGGCCCAATTTTCCTAAACATTTTCATTAAGGGATTTTTGGTCTTTTCCTCCCCTCACACTTATACCACGACTTAAAAATACCCAACTAGCCATTTTAACTTTATTCAATCAAATCCCCCAAAGCAAGAAAAAAACTAGGGTTCATAAGGTATTTAATCTCCAAGCTTCAAAACTCTGGATTTCTTTCAATTTCTTTGGTATTCCGGCATGTCTCTCATCCCTAACTTGTAATTTATATTGTGGCATATGTTTAATCACTGTTCAAGTGATTTTAATGGTTGTTTTTAAATTTGGGTAGGGTTTACATCATCACCAAATCCTTTATAAATTTAGTATACCCAGGTATTTACTTAAGAGCTTCAAGAAGAGGGATGTTCTAGCTCAAATCTTTTGACATAACAACAAACTTTTTGAATTTCCTTTTGTAATGACCCAATTTTTCTGGAACCAAAATGTCACAAGGTGCTCATGATCCCGAAGGACCACAATCTAACTCTCTACTGCTATCTATACCTGAGCACTGCATAATATAGATAATAAATGTGAAAACTGGCCATAAGGTTCAAAACAGCTAAAAATACTGAAAATTAAAAGCTGAACACTGATACCTCTGTCCGAAAAACCTCTAAACTATTTGAACTGTGGATTTGATGGTACATGTCCCCAATTAACTCTGTCTACTAAAAACAAACTAAATCTGATACAATAATAAACTAAGGATCATCCTCAAATAAAGAGGACTCACTGCTATGGCTACTGTTGCTGATTGGGACTGAGCTGCTAAGGGTACTTTGGATCTCGTGCCTCTGAACCTATGGTGTCAATTAAAACACCATAGCGCAAATGCGTCAGTACGGGAATATACTGAGTATGAAGATGAGGTAAGGCTAAACGCAAGGGCTTATGCATTAACAATTACTTAACTGAATAATCATGAGAGTACTGAATGAGGACATATACATGAATGCACAAACCATAACTGAAATCATCATGACTTTAAATACTGAAACTCGGATACTACTTTACTATCATCTGAACTCACTACTCATATTGAGAAACTGAATAACTGAATCTCCTGATATTGATAACTGAGTACTAAAGTTGAGATCAGTCTTATCTAGTAAGTGATCTCGAAAATTGATGATACTGAAGCTAATTAACTGAATCTACTCATATCAATGACTTAATTTTGAACTTGCTACTCTCGACTGACTGAATCAAAGATCAAACCTCTCTAACGGATGATCCCGAAATCTACTATCAATGATAAAAAAAGATTATGTCTGAGATTAAACCTATCTAGCGGAAGATCTCTAAATCTGATAATGAGAATACCCAAATAAATCTGAGACTGAGATCAAGCCTATTGAATGGGTGATCTCTAGATCTGATAATGAAATTACTTAACTGAATCTGAGACTGAGATAAAGCCCATCTAATGGGTGATCTCTGTATTTGATAATGAGATTACTTAATTGAATCTGAGACTAAGATCAAGCCTATCTAACGGGTGATCTCTGGATCTGATAATGAGATTACTCAGCTGAATCTGAGACTGAGATCAATCCTATCTAACGGGTGATCTATGTATTTGATAATGAGATTACTCAACTGAATCTGAGACTAAGATCAATGCTATCTAACGGGTGATCTCTGGATCTGATAGTACTGATACTGAATATGTTTATGTGAGACCATGCCTATCTAGCGGGTGGTCCATGAATTAGTAGAACTATCTGATTTCCATACTAATATAGGTGAATGTATATGATTGTCCTGATTTATGAGTTCTACTCTAAAGACTGATACTAAAATTGCAACTGCAACTGTGGGAGTGCTACTTAACCGATATTCCCCAAATCTAAACTGGTGGGGTCCAACCTGTAACCCCAGTTGGAAGGGTGTGAATACCGTGCCACGGGTAAAGACCTCTCTAGTCAAGCCTCTCTAACGGGTGTCCCTCTCAGGAAGTTAAGGCTAAGGCAGTATAATAGTCAAGCCTATCTAATGGGTGACAAGCCTTTTTCTGACGAGTGACTCCTACATACTACATTGGATATACAGTTATGGAGTTCAGGGATTGCTCCTAACGACTCTGCCTCTCTAATTGGGAGTCTCCATCCCTGTACTCTCTTGGTGTTAGCTTCTATTCCCAACTGAAAGACTCTGAACTGATTCTTAACTTAAACTGAACTGAATATGATACTGATCATATTTATCGACTGATCTGACTGAGTTAAGATGAATTTACTTGATTTTGTTATGAAGGAATACTACTACTGAATCTTATTATCTAACTGAATGATACTGATCTTGGGATAGATTACTCGGATACTACTGAGAAATGAACTGAACACTTGAATACTACTAGATCTGAGCTGAGTACGAAACTGTGGCTAGAATATTAGCGATACTGAGATTACCAAGATTTATTAGTTCTGTATCTATCTGAAAGTACAGATTTCTACAATTCACTGAGTTTTGAGAATCATGACTTGACTGAGATTATCGTGAAAACTAAAACTGGCTCTAGACTGCAGCTAAATTATCGGGTATAAATACCGCTAGGAATCAATCACATAAAAGTAAAGTATAAACATTCTTGAATAATCAAGACCGTGGATATTCATTCACCATCACACTCAGTAAAACATCTCCTCAAGCATTTAGGAATCATAAACATGTAATAATATGGGGAAACATGCTATTGGCTCATACTCCATTCAACAAGGTCTTGCATCAAACACTTAGCATGTATTAAAGTCTTAGCATGTATCGAAGAGCACATAATTTGGGGAACTTCATGCTATCATTTCACAATTCATTCACTAAGGCTTTTCAATAAACACTTGGCATGCATAGGCTTGCACACAATTGGGGATTTCTAGTCAACATGCTATAATTGCTCTAATTCCATCACATAAGCATTTTATCAAACATATGAGTAGCATGCTTTGCTTATTCACCAATTTTAATACCCAATTAACATGAACACTTTACTTAACAAGCAACTTGAAGGGGCTTATCATGAACCCCACATGAATGTCACATACTAGAGTCAAAGCTTGAAAACCTTGTAAACAAACATGAATCACACCTTAATAATAGCATGAACATCAATTTTAACCCACATGAATCATGAAAACTCATAAACATAAGATCTTTGAAATTTAGAAAAGGATTCTTGAGCTTCTTGGATGAAAGGGACCCAAGAATCAACATCTGAATACCTTAGGAAACTCTTTCTTAAAGGCTCTTGGAGAGATTCTTGATTTCTTTTGATTTTTCTTAAAGAAGAAAGAAGGGTTTTAATTTTATAGAAACCCTAATTTTTGATGTTAAAGATGAAGAATGAAATTGTGAGCCTTGATCAGATATAAATAGGTTCTGAAAAGAGTGGGATAAATACCAAAATCCCTTTTAAAATTGAGTTAAAAATGCTGAACGGGGACTGCAACGGTCGAAGCAATGGTCCGTTGCTTAGTTTGACGGTCTGTCGGATCGTCCATCGCATGTTGGTAATAAAAAAACACACTACCTCAATTAGACGGTCTCAGAAATGATCCGTTACAGCCTTGACGGTCCATTGGATTGCCTGTCGTACACTGGCTAGTATGAGGCCACACTACCTCAGCGGCGACGGTCCCAGAGACTGTCCGTCGCAGCCTTGATGGTCCGTTATCCTGGACGTCGCACTTGGAATTCACTACCTTGGTTGTGACGTTCTGGGCGATAGTCCTTCACAGTCTCGATGGTCTATCGCAATCTCAACAGTTCATCAACCCAAACGTCGCACCTGAGTGGTTCTGACTACTTTCAGTAAAATGGGCATAACTTCCTCATCCTATTTTGAATCTTGACAAAATTGGTATCGATGGAAAGCTTATTCAATTCTCTACATGAAAAAAAGTTGATATTATATAAATTCTACATGGTTCAAAGTATTTGTCACTTGGGAAGACACTTCTCAATCTTTTAGGGCCGAATTTACACACCACTGAACACACTCTAAGGCTTAGACTATGAGAGAATTTTGTGGAGTATTACACCCTTATTATTTCTTCTATTTTAACCTATGATTAAAAGGTAGGGGAGGTCATGGAATAGTCTTCACTACCGGCTCTTCTGCATTCCCCCTAACTTTGTCAAAACTTATCAATTTTTGTGATGACGTAGCATTAATCAGCAACTTTCCCGGTTCTGCTTGAGGTACCTCATCAAAATTAGCAACATCATGCCTTGTATCATCAACTACAGGAATGGGAGGATCAAATTTTTCCTTACCACTGCGAGTGGTGGTGGCTAGACAGTGATCGTAATTTTTTAGATTTTGCACTGTGTTGCTCGAAAGAGTTCCTAATTGACGCTGATTCAATGTGTCTGATATTTTCCCAAACTTTTGCTCAAGCTATTTGATCACAATAGCACGTAATTATACCATTTGGGTCAAACCTTATGTGTCTGCCTTAATCTCCTTAAGGTTATTTTCTTGACTTTCCTGACCATTTACTAGCTTTGACAACATTGCCTCTATTCTTGATTTTGTGTCCTAATTCCCCAGTGGAACATATGCTCCATTCTTCTCCTTTTAATCATCCTTGCGTCTCCAGTCACCATCCCTCTCTCTTCTTTGATCCCTATATATATCTCTATAGTAGTGTTGTCCTTAGTTCCCTTACCTCGAGTTCTAATTGTCTTGAATTGAAGATTAGGATTTGGATCTAAACCTACCAACTCTCTTTGTAGGTACTTTACCTTTTTATCTAAATTTGAATTAAGTGACCTAGAAGTCTTACCCTCTGAGCCCTCAAAATTCATCTTCTCAAAATACATAGTAGCAAACTGCTTTATCAGTAATCTAATATCTATCCTTAGCTATGCAAGTTCCTAATCTATAGAATCATCTACAACTCTATGCTCGTCGAAAGCACTAATAGTATAAGTGTCAGCATTTAACTTTGCCTCTTTAATATGCCATCCTCAGTTGGTAAGAGAGATTTAATCTAAAATATCTAATGCTACTTCATAATACAAGCTCATGAATGTTTCTACTATTTCTCTAGAACAGGTATTCAGGGCACGATAGAAAATCTCCTACAAATTTCTTCCCACAATTTCGTGATTTGTACGGTCATCAACTTCTTTTTAAACCAAAATCATGCCTCATACATCAATTTGGAATACATCTTCCCGAGATTATATATCTCATCCTTTAACTATAGTATTCTTTTTGGAGGTAAGAAATGGTCTAAAAACTACTTTCACAACTCGTTCCAAGTAGTAATGGACATACATGATATTTTTTCCCTAACTATAATGTTGCTTTACTAGTTAGAGATAATAGGAACAACCTAGGTCTGAGAGCTTCCTGATCTACCCTATATATAGTGTATGAAGTGAAAATCTCAACAAAATTTATAAGGTTCATGTTTGCATCATCAATTGAAAAACCAACAAACACACCTTTCAAATAGAACAACTGTATCTTAGTACTAGTAATGTCAAACTTTACCCCTGGGATAGTGTAGGAGGAATTATAGCACAATTTTTAGTACGCTCAAATTACCCAAATCATACTCTATATAATCATAAACTAGGAAATATTGATAGGTTGGAACCCTCGATCTCTATCTCTTCTGCTCAATAAAGTTCTTCTTGCCGAACAGATTCTTGGCTTTGTCTTACCCTCTTTGCCTCTTGAGATGCATACAGAGCAGCCTCATTAACCCTCCTCTATTTCTTATTCACTAATAATTGCATCATAGTTTGCTCAATCGTCTCCTGAACATCACATGGATGAGGAGGAGACAAGTTATGTGGATTTCCTCGAAGTCCTTCATGATGGGCTTCACGGTGGTGGTCTGACATCCTATGATTCTACTGTAGGATTCTTTCTAGCTCTAGATTAAATGGGATCAAGGGATTTCCTTGAATCCTAGTGCTAGGCATACAATAGTGTATGCCCCAAGAAAGATAGAATAGTGAAAGCCAAAAACCTCAACAACTCCAATTAACCAATCCATAATCGTATTCCCCGATAATGGCGCCATTTGTCTCCCAAACTTGCTAAAGTATCTAAAAGAAAAGGAAATTAAATGGGTGGATCTGTAGTTATCAATAAAAGTAACAAGGTATGAATGCTTTTGGTTGTAAGCTATTTGAAACGAACACTAGGCTTGTGTTCCCCTGGCTTCTAACTCTGTAGGTTTATCGTGCTCAATTTAACTATCTAACTACTACACATGCAGAACCTGACAAGTTATGTATCACTTATTGTATATCGACACCCTTTGGTGAATAGTAGTCATCTCCTCTTGATCTCAGAGTATCGTATTACTAACCCTTGTCTTGGATCACATATTAACTATCTCCTCTCGGTCTTAAGTTATTATACTAGGGTTGATAGCCTCAAATCACTATTGTGATCTTCTTTTCCCAATACCTATCTCTCTAGTAAGTATCAAATATAGGCAGGTTCCTAACATTTACAACCACTAAGAAAGAAATCAAGCAAAACAAAATCACAATACATGAAACAACAATGATCTAGAAGAATCTCATACTTCCCCTACTTTGTTATCCCACTAGGTTTACCATAATCCTAGCTAAGGGAATTAGCCTCTCATAGTTGCAAAAAAATTCATGGAATTCAATAAATAATTCATAGAATCAATATCACAACAATAGACAAATAAAACCCAAAGTCTCAAATTAATTATTCAATCAAAGACCAAGAACTCAAAAATCCCAAGATCAAAACTCAATCTTGGAATCAAAATATGTTTGTGAACAGTATGAGTGCATTAACTTAGCCTTTAAGGGAATAAACTGACTAAGAAACATCATAAGAATATTTATAGATACAAAAAATCCTAAAAATCTAAAACAAAATGAACCAAGAATATTTGGGTTAGATGTCACCTACCTCAGGTAAGTAACCATCGTAAGTGGCACTTACCTCAAGTAAGTGACCCATCGTAGGTAGCAAAATATTTCCAATCTGCAGTTTTTTTGAAATTTGATCTTCTAAAACTTACTCTGGTACCTTCGGTGTTGTAGGTGGTACATATGCACCGTAGGTGCCTTTCGTTAGTAGTAGGGTCTTCATTTCAACTTTTGATTCTCTGAA
Organism: Capsicum baccatum var. pendulum; assembly: GCA_030864225.1. Classification (NCBI taxonomy): domain Eukaryota; kingdom Viridiplantae; phylum Streptophyta; class Magnoliopsida; order Solanales; family Solanaceae; genus Capsicum; species Capsicum baccatum. Next base: position 27,537,172 of record CM061551.1, on the reverse strand, counting down.
TTTCATTTGTCTGCTACTTATCTGTCACTTACGCTAGGTAGGTGGAACCTTCTCTGAGTAGGTGCCAAGTAGGTAGCCCAATTTTATGTTTTTAACTTCTTTTCTTCTGTTTATCTCTCAAAACCCAGTTTCCTACAATATATATATATATAAACACATCATATATACCAGGATAGGCCCAAGTACTTGTATATTTCTCGGTTTTAAGCATCAAGAGTTCTATGAAACCCTAGTGCATCATTGTGTACATTTATAAATTCCTAAAAACCCTGGGTATTTCACTCACAATCAATAAATGATCCATGCTACTACAATGATAGGACATTACGAGCTCCTTCCCTAGTGCACGTATATATTCTAAATCATTTTAACTAATCACTCTTTCTCTACTGACCAACATAAAATCTATAAATATTCCACACCTTATCCAACCCGATATGAACATACTACCTCAACATTCACTCAATAGGTACAATACTTAACTACCTTTCTTGATCAATCACTACTTTTACTTTTAGTCTTCTAAGCTTATGACTCCACGTCTCTCTGTAACAATCCACAAACTCCTAGATAAGTTTTGAACCATATGTTTATAGGCCTAAAATGTTTATTTTTAATCATAGATAAGTTTCATTATCATTTACCTAATGTGTAAAGTGCTTTCGATGAGAATTATCATCATAGGAAATATTTAGAGCCAAGTTGAGTTGAGAGAATTTATTTTCAATTGAGTTTTAGCATTTTATCCCACAAGGGTTAAATTTAAATAAGTATAACTTCTATAATATAAGAGTTTTGAAGCTCTAGACCTATTAGATGAAATGTTTTTGAGTCCTATTTCCAATGCATCTGATTTTTCTGTAATCCAATACTAGAGTGAAAAGTTATTAGCATTTTTGTGATCAAGAAATTAAGGGTCCATGATAGGGGCATGACATGGAGGTTATGATCCATTTTAAGAGAATTACATGCTAGATGTGCTCCACGATAAGACTGTACCATCCCAGTGGTCACGACGATGCTAAAATCCTTTTTTCCTTTAGTTTTTCAAGGGTAAACTAGTCATTTTCATCCTAAATAATCTTCTAAACTATACTAAAGCCTTTTCATTTATCCTATAGCATAAATCAACCATTACCTCTCTTCCCAAGCTCTAAAGAACTTCGAAAAAAAAGGTTTCTTCATAAAAAGTTCATACTTTCAAGACTTTTATTCAAGTTTTTCTTTAAGAAATTAGCAAGACTAGGTATGTGGGGTTTGAAAGAGGATTACCTTTCATCCTTGTTCCTGAAATCTTAGTTTTAACATAAATTTATGGATTTGATTATTTGAGTTCATACCCGTTTTTCATCCTGTTAAAATTATGATGCTCTTTATGACTTCAACTTCTATTAGTACAAGAATTCATATTTATTCATGTTTTTACTCACGTGATTGATCTTATGAATTGAGTTTTAATATTTTGACATAATATTTCATGAGTTGGTAAATGTATATAATTTTATCATGATTCACTTAGTTTATAAGAAGTTTAGACTTACTATTTTAGATTATAGACTTTTATAGCATGGTTATGATTTTAATTTTGATATTATGATCTTAGACGCAATATGAAATTCACATATTTATTGATGAACATGAATTAGCAACAGAATCATGATAGGTTTTCAGACATATAAATCTATATGCTTACTCTATGGTGAATTTCATATATTATTAGCATTAGTATATTTTGGAAGTAGTATTTAGCAATGATGGGAGGAGCTTTCAGTGTGCACCTAATTCCTAAAAACTATGTGCCACTATAGGTTAAAGGGGTCCTCACCAGAGAGTGTCTCATTTGACCAAATAGGATCAGTTTAGTGATTACTCCAGTTATGGTTCTATATTGATGGAAAGGTATGGAGCAGCCCACCTCAACATGGGCTAAAGATGTTGAACTCCATGTATTTCACATAGTTTATGTTAGTCATAAAAATCTCTCAAAGAAATAATAATTTCAGAAACTAAGTGTAATGACTCACTAACCTTACCAGATTATGCTTTACTACTTATGCTTTATGACATTTCAGTTTTCAACTTTATTCATGAACATGGTGAGTCTATCAACACTTAGCATGGATTTCTTAAGCTTATGATACATATCAGTTTTACTTATTACATGCACCCTTGTATACACAGTATATCTCAAAGTACTGACCACATATACGTTTGTGTGGATACATTGTTTCATAATGTATGTATCCATTATAACTCATAAAATCATGGTCATGCAATTTACAGCTTCCAACCAGCAAGTGATGTGTTTTCTTTATTCAAGGACTCAAGTCAGTTTTGTAGATTTAGTATTTTATTTTATTCATTTGTATTAATTAGGGGTAGCTGGGCGTCATGTCCTATCTACCTATAATGATATTAGTAGAGGTCATAGAAAGTCAGTCAAAGTTGATGTATTCAGTTTCAGTTTCTTTTTTTGTATAACTAGTGCTGTAAATGTTTTAAATAATATTGTATTTAAAAAATTTTGCTAATGACATTTCTTCCTCTTGCTATTTCCAGTTTCTTGTATTTTTATTTATATGCTCACAAATTAGTATTAACCTGGGATCACTTGTGGTTCTAAGCATCGTATGACATCTAGGGGATAGTCTCGCGGTGTTACAAACTTGGTATCATAGAACTGAGTTCAAGTATCTTAGGGTATATGTGAAGCTATGTCTAGTATAATCTTGCAAAATGGTATGGAGACTTTTGTACTTTTTTTTGAGAGGCTACCGAACATTTAGTAAATGTTTCCTTTCTTTCATACTCTAGATCATGTAGTAAAATTTTCCTCTTAGAAACTGATATTGATTTGTGTGTTACTTTAAAATCCTCACACTATAACTTATCTTTGAGTTAATGTAAGAAGTAAATTTCAATTCCTCCCGATATGATGCTCTCAGATTACCTATTAAAAACTTTAAAAATTGTCCAAAGGGCTTGAGAGGATCCTATTATTGCATTTTAAGTCCTTTAATTCAAAATCTTATATCCTCATCCATATGATTTGTATGGTTAAGAGATAATATAATATGTACTCAGATTTCTCTTTAATCCTTTATTACAAATAGCAGTTATGAGAGAAGAGAATCGAGTTTTTATTTGAAGGATAATATAATTTAGGGTGTTATGATCCATAAAAGGTAGAACATCCTTAGAGTTAGGATTATATATTTAGAAGTGTAGTGACAAGAAAGGTGGGGATAATAATTATTTAAGAGCATATAGATAGATTTATATATGCTATTACGTTAGGATTGAGGTGATATGCCTTTGAGTGTTAACTAAATGGTTGCGAGTGTGGTTTAGATTTCACGGTGTAAGGTATAGTGTAAGTCACTAGTTAATGTGAGTTGGAGTATGCCCAAAATACGAAAGGAGTTCCTATTGGCCTTTTGCTATATTAGAAATGTTTAGGTCATTAACAAAAGTATTAGGTTGTTAAAGATTGTTAATCTAGGCTTCCCTTGTGATCATGAAAAGGAAATTGGTTGATGGTTATAGAACCATGAATATAATTTAGACATATGGATGGATAAGTAGTAGTGATGTTTTGAAAGGAGGATATTCTCATGCATTATAATAAGATAGACCATAAGATTATGATCAATTATTGTTATTATGAGGTTCTAGTGGACTAGTATTTCTTGTCATTTTTTATATAGTTTCCAAGAAAGAATAATATGTGAAGTTGTGTTGCTAATCATGTCTAGTACTCGATACTAGGTTTGATAATTATTAAGGTGGAAATAATGATTGCTTGGGATAGTGATACTAGTTATAGGAAAGGTGATCTAGTAGACATAATGAAGTATTTCACTCAAAGGTTATGTTAAAAGTATGTGATAATATGCCATGGCCATTTTGTTGAAGAGCATAGAATGGTGAGTAAGTCAAGGGAAAGGATTTGAATCTTTATATTGAAGGGTTCGGTCTATTCAGAGTTGTGTTGTAGGTACAAGTTGTGAAATATGATGGAATGAGACATCGTGTATGGATATTAGTATAAAATTAAATATTTGTGTAGGTTTCCTCTTTTGAGTTTAGAAATAATCGAAGAAGTAGGAATGCCCGTTAGTGGAAGTAAAACATTTGGCATAGTCTTATAAAGGACTAGGTGGAGACATTTTTGAAGACTTGATTTTAATTTGGGTGACAAGCAATATTATATGGGTAATTGTAAGCCTCTGTGGTAGATAGAATTGTTCATGTCATGTAGGATGCTTACATGTGTGTTACTGGAAGAGCTTACAGTTTCAAAGGCTTATAGAGGACTTTGCATTTATTGATATTACTTCGCTGGTGAAAATAGCACAAGATATCTTAATGAGTTGCATAGATATTTAGAAATATATAGAGGGAATATACTTATGGTAAAAGAATTTTTGGAGGATCGGTGATTTTCTCTAAGGTTTGGCATGGGAATATGATTAAGGTCGAGGTAGGACATTAGGAGATTTGTATGGACTTGAAATAAATTTTGAACTCACATTTTTGGCTCGTAAAGGTGGTAATATCATACTTGGGACTATCAGCCTTGGTTGAAGTCAATTCAGGTAAAAGGTTTATAGAGTGGGCTCAGATTAGGTAGAGGATCTTTCTAGGTAACAAAAAATTCATAGTTCAAATTTGTAGGTAGTGGCAATGTGCTTCTAAGGGTTCTTGGTATTTTTTTGGTAATTTCCAATATACTAATTTATGGTGACTATGATGGATTTTAATGAATCATGTATATTTAGGACCAGGGTTACGATTAACTCAGTTATTGAGTTTGAAAGCAGTTCAACTAAGGGGAAATCAGATTAAGAGAAGTTTTGGTTTTGGATATTAGATATGTAGCCTTAACTATTTTATATAACATACGAGTTTGAAAGTTAGGTGAACAAGAGGTACTGCCAATGTGACTTTGCAGGGCATAATCGTGTGCGGTTTTCTATAGATATTTGCAGCTACATAATAGTTTGGGTACCCTTCTTACTCTTATATTTGAGGGGAAATGTATGGTTTAATTGTGAATGACGTAACAATCCTAGTTGCAATTTCTAGTTTTTGGAGTGTTTTGACCGTTTTACCTCTTTTTAGTTGTTTCATGTTATTTGTGAGTTACAGGAGTGAGTGGCATGGTTCTTGAAGAGTTCAACTGAGTTTTATGTTATTTTTCAGCTTTGGAAGGATTTTAAGATAATAGAGTTGACTTTGGTAAGAATTTGGTGATTCGAGCATCATAAAACAATTTTGTTAGTTCTATTAGCTCCAAAATATCAAATTTGCTTTAGGAGCATGGTTGTTGGGTCCCAAGGCTTTCAAGAGATTTTGAGTGTTTGATAAATGAGTTGGTTAAATGTTTCCTAGAGTTAACTTCGGTCAAAACATGCTAAAAATGATGTATATTGGTATTTTCTATGGTTTCACTAAATTTGTAACATCGAAATTAGCCTAGTACCATAGTTGGTTTATTTCTATGAGGTCTCGAATGTGTCTCGAGAATCTACTTGGGATATTTTTGATGTTATCTTTGCTGGTGCAACACCAGTTACTAGTGCGAGAGGTCTTATTCGTATTCGGAATATGTACCTTATGATAATGGAGACCTGGGAAACCTGGTCATCACGATCACGATAAAATAGATGCCATTATGAAGAATAAAGTGAGGGGTCAAATTTTTTTCATCGCATTTGCAATGAGATCCTCACAATCATAATAGGTTTGGGTCAAGAGAACCCATGATTGTAATGGAAGGCCCACAATCACAATAAGGTAGTATGCCTATGTAACACCCAAAAGTCCCCAAGATCATGTGTAAGACTTAGAAATCATAAAGAAACCAACAGAAAAACCCATAGGATGACTTGTAAGACCCTGTAAAATCCTAAGTTCAGCTTAGTTCGTTAAAGCTTGATAAGGGTTCCCCGACTTAGAAAAATTCAGCTAAATATTAGGACAAGTTTATGAAAAAATAGTGGCTCATCGCGATTAGGCCGCGTCGCGGTGAGTATCGCGATGATCCCTCCATCGTGTTGCGCTGAAGGCTTGATCCGACTTAAATGGCTGCCTTAGCTTTCAATGACATCATTCAAATTTTGGTACGTAGGTCATCAAGCTTTGGTCACATTAAGGAAATGGGATCCTACATGGAGGGGCCGATTTGAGTACACCAAAGAGCAATCCCACGTGTGAAAGATTGCTGGGAGCATTGAGATTGAGGACTCACGGTTTTGGGCCTTCATTAAGGACATTTTGCTTACTTAGCCTTGTCCAAGTAACACTCCATGACCACTTCTTTTCATTAAGGGTATTGTCGTTATTTTGTTATTTAATAAGTTAGACTATAAATAGGTTCTATTAGTTCATTTGCTAGTTAGTTTATGAAAGATGAAAGTTGAAACACTTTAAATCCTCTCTCTTGAGAGTAGACCGCCTTAGTATAGTCTTAGTTAGGACTTGGAAAAGTCATCCTTAGTATAGGACTTGGAAAAGCCAATATTGTTCTTTGCTTGGAAACGGTGGATCTTGAGGTGAGTTGATTACCTTGGTGGTCACCATAAGAGTGTGGTTTTGATTATTACATTCATTAGGGGTTAATTTTTAAATATACTTGGTTCTTAATCTTGTAATAATCTTGATCTCACTATCTATCCTTTCATTATTTTGCAAATTCGTGTATTTTTGTGTTTGTCATCTTGTATCCCTTTGTGTTTCTTGTTCTTCTCACGTTTTGTGGACTGTTTTGGCATCTTGGTGGACTGATTTGTATCATTTGGTATCAAAGCATGGCTTTATCTTGTTCCCACAAGATCAATCTTGGGCTCGTAAACTTGAAAATAAAAATAAAGTGTTGTTCTTGGCCAAAATTGTGTTGTTGTTGTTGTTGTTGTTGTTGTTTTGACCGATATTTGTGTCTAAATTTAGGTGTGTTTTGATTGTCTTAGTTGTTTCTAAGTGTTAGTTTTGTCTTCACTAATACCCTTGAGTCTAGATCCAAGTTGATCTTGAACATTGTTGTTGGTATTGTTGTTACGGTTTCAAGAACTTGAACATTGTTGGTGTTATTGTGTGTTCCAAAACTTGAAGGTGGTTTGAGCTCGTGTTGTTGGTATTTTGTTGATTTTTTTAAGCTTGAAAAAGGTGTTGTTGATTGTTGGAGGTTCAACGTAAGGCTAGGTTTTCAAAATTTTATTGAAAGTTCTTGTTGTTCTAGACTACCTTCATGTCTAGTTGCAAAAAAGCTCTTCAATAGTGTTGTTTGATTTAAAATCCAAGTGGAAAGAAGTTAGGCATTTTTTAGTCTTTAAAAGAAATCCCAAAAACCTACCAAAAGGGAGGGGGGACAAAAAGATCTACAAAAGACTTGGTACTAAAAGAGGGAAAAAACACTTTTCTAGGTGTCCAAAAGAGGAAAGGGCCACCAACCCTTCAAAAAGGTGTCTCGCCCAAAAGGTGTAAGACAAGTCAAACCTTTTTGAATGTGAAAAAGGGCTCCAATATTGATATTTTTCTTCACCAAGGACGAAATACACTTCTTCAAGAATTGAAAATTGTACCAAAATTTCAAAGTTGGAAAAATAAGAGCCTTTCAAAAACCGCAACCAATCCTAGACCGCCACATCACCAATTTTCGTACAATACTGAAACTTAGGGATCAAAATATTGGATTCTTAGTTTCTTATTTTTGATTCTTAGTTTCATTTTTTTATTCTTATACTAACTGGCAACTAGTAAATACCTACTAAGTTGTAAATTAGTTTTTGAATACGTATCTTTCGTGTCTTCGTTATTTGTATGATCTTCTCATTTGTAACTCATAGTAACTTCTTTATTTCAAGTTCATAAGTGAATTTTATTTTGTTTCTTGAGTCAATCAAAACAAGAATCCATTTCGGCCACCAAGTAGGATTGACATCTTATTGACTACCGAAGTATAAACAACTTTCAATACTCGCCGCTCCAATTGTGAGAATTACAAAAGTGAGTGTATCGAGTGTTGGTAAGGATATTTTTTTTGTTTTTTTTTGTTAGGTACCATGGATGCACATAATTTCAAGGATACGTGTCATCGCATCCATGACTATCTTGAAGATATGGAACAACATATTGAAATTATACACCAATTGTTACCCAAACTCTTTCCTCAAAATCTAATTGTCCAAACAACTTGCGATAAGAGCTTTCTGAAGGAAGTTTCTTCCTAATCTTGTGATGGAATTTCACACCGAGGTAAATACAAACATACTCATAAACGTCAAGCTAAAATATCTAACCCTTACACTTTTGTGCATGTGAATGATAATTGTGTGGCTAATAGCCCATTGAGTGTGAGTTATAACTTACCTATATGTGAGTCTATTATTTCTTTTACACTTGATGATGATGTACTTATTGTGAGTGTGGATACACTAGTTGATCCTATTGATGACCGAATCGACTCTACTTGTAAGATTGATTTATGTCCACCTAGTGTTGAAACCATTGTGTTGAATAAAAGTACATTGTCTTATAAAATTTATATTGATCTACTTTTGTGTGAAGATTTCCCACCACTTGAGGATTTGTGTGATGTGATTAATGAATCTCATGTGTGTGATGATATTAAAAATATTGATCAAAGGAATAAGAGTGAACCCGAGAGCTATTCTTGGGATAATCTTGCACTTGAAATCTTTTTGAAACTTGATATTGATATTTTAGAGAGTGATGAACGTGTTTGTTCCGAATCTGCCCGTGAAATAGATCATGCTCTCTTAAGGTATAATGTCTTGTTTGAAGATGATATAACCACTCCTAATGAACCTAGTAGTGGAAATGATGGTATAGCTTGCCTTAGAAGCTATTGCTGATATGCTAACCCACTATGGTGTGATAACATTCCTCCTAAAGATGAAAATCTTTTCTTGGAAGATGAGAGTACTCTTAAGGGTAAGGGATGTATGGTTTTGTAAACTACTTCTCCTACTACTTTATGTGACTTTATTATTGAGAGTACTCATGGTGATGACTGTGAAACTAGTAGTGAATACACACATGAGGGCACCTTAGTAGAAGTCGATTTGAGTGATACCTTTCTCTACTTTCTATTTTCTCTAGATAATATGTATGCTATTTAAAGAGTATGCCATTTATTTTGGGTGGAGACCATGGGAAAGGGGAGTGTTTTCTAGACTCGTGTCTATGGCCACTCTTCCCGTTTGACCCCGGTGCAAAATATAGAATTGGTGATGATAGTGCACCCAACTTGTTGCTTGGTTTACATGACAAGCAAAGTATCATTTTTGGTGAATTCTATAGCCACATTCAGTGTATTTTTCATCAATTATGTAATATTTAGTTCAAAGGATCCTTCGTTATATTCTAAATATGTGCAACCTTGGCTTGTTAAGGTGATTTATCATGCTTACCCTAACCCCCATGCCATGAGGAGTTTGTATTTGTGTGTCCTTTCTTTGGTTTTGCAAGGTTTGAATTCGAGGTCGAATACTTTTCAAGAAGGGAAGGATGATACGACTCAAATGGACGCCTTAGCTTTCAATGACATCATTTAAAGTCAGTACGTGGGGCATTAATCTTTTCTCACATTAAGGAAACGGGATCCTACATGGAGGGGCCGATTTGAGTACACCAAAGATCAATCCCACGTGTGAAGGATTGCTTGGAGCCTTGAAGATTGAGGCCTCATGGTTTTGGGCCTTCATTAAGGACATTTTAGTTACTTAGCCTTGTCCAAATAACACTTCATGACCACCTCTTTTCATTAAGGGTATTGTGGTCATTTTGTTATGTAATAAGTTAGACTATAAATAGGTTCTATTAGTTCATTTGCTAGTTAATTTATGAAAGATGAAAGGTTGAAACACTTGAAATCCTCTCTCTTTAGAGTAGAACACCTTAGTATAGTCTTAGTTAGGACTTGCAAAAGTCATCCTTAGTATAGGGCTTGGAAAAGCGAATATTGTTCTTTGCTTGGAAATTGTGGATCTTCAGGTGATTCGATTGCCTTTGCGGTCACCGTAAGAGTGTGGTTTTGATTATTAAATTTATTAGGGGTTAATGTTGAAATATACTTGGTTCTTAATCTTTTAATAATCTTGGTCTCACTATCTATCCTTTCATTATTTGCAAATCCGTGTGTTTTTGTGTTTGTCATCTTGTATCCCTTTGTGTTGCTTGTTCTTTACATGTTTTGTGGAATGTTTTGGTATCTTTGTGGACTGATTTGTATCAAGGACATTTCAGAATTTTTCAAATTCTAGTAGCGCACCGCGATTGCCCCGCATTGGGGTGAGTCTCAAATTGACAATTGTCACGAACCAGCGAGTCACCGCGATTCCAATTCGCCATGGTAAATATAGCGATGACCCAGTCACTGCATAATGGAGAGGATTTAATCTGTATTTTGGTCATGGGATTTTAAATCCCAAGGGCAACTTAGACTTTCCCATGACTCAGATCAGCCTTTAAACTCAAAATTATGCCTTAAATACCCTATTATGTCACTTTTCTTCTCTTTCTCCCAAGAACAAAATCATTCTCTCTCAATAGGCAAAAACCCTAGCTCTAAAGAATCAAGGTCAATCCTAAGAATCTCTCTAAGAACTCCAAGAAAACTCACAAATTAAGGTAAGTTAGATGTTCATTCAAGGGTCCCTTCCACCCATGAAGTTCAAAAATCATTTTTCGAAGTACAAAGATTGTGTATTTATGATTTCTATATTTGAATTAGATTGAATTCATGTTCATGATATTAGTTGGGTCTTAATCCATGATTTAAGTGCATGTTTTTCCTGAAATTGTATAGCAAGTGTAATTTTTTTTTGATTATCTTGATAAAACCTTAAATTTACAAAGTGATTAAGGTGTCTATGATATTATTTTGATTTTAATTCATGATCTAGTTTACAAGTTCCAAGAATTGATCCTAATATGTGTTGAACTACATGATATTCATGTAAGCCCTTCAATGAGCAAGTTGATTGTTGTAATCATGTCAACCCTAAGTGCTTATGATTTAATGTACCAATTATTCTTTCTATGTATTTGATAAATTGTCTATAATAATGAAACAATGCCATTATAGAATGTTAACATGTGTTCTCTATTCATGTATAAGTTAAGGCTTTTTAAGTATTTGATGAAATGTCTCTATGAATGAATTATGACTAAGTGAACATTTATATGTTATTGAAAGTAATGCTTTGCTTTACTTTTCATGCTATCAAATCCTGGGGGTATTTAATACCCGACAATTTAGCTGTTTATCTAGAGCCAGTATTTGTTACAGAATAGTATTAGTCATGTTACGATCAGTGGTACTCTCAGACCATACTAGAACTCAATAGAACTCAGTCAACTACAGAACTTAGGAAAACTCAGTAAACTCAGTATCACTCCAGTGCAGTTCAGTATACTCAGTTCAGTGTCTTTCTATTTGGAGTAGGATTCAGCACCGAGCGAGCCTAGGGATTGGGGCACACCCATTAGTTAGGACTGGGTCCCTAAAAGCAATCCCTAAGTTTGACAACTACGTAGCCAGCGTAGGTTATGAGATGTAACTCGTTATATAAGATTGACATACTCAGGGATCACCCACTAGTTTAGGACTGATCTCAGGGGTCACCCGTTAGTTAGGACTGACTCCACATCAGTTGTCTTTACCTGTGGCACGGTACTGATACCTTTCCAATTGGGGTTTCCGATCGGACCCTAGTTCAGTTATCTTATCTTATTTGGGGCTTATCGGTTAGGTGATTACCTTCCACAGTTTTAGTCTCAGTCTTTTAAATAGAACTCAGTCCAGTTCTACAAAGTTAGAACTGTCAGATATAATCAACTAATATCAGTAATCTCAGATTATCAAACTCAGTACTTAGCTTTAGAAAATCTCAGTAATAGTATATTTGTAAGCACAATATTGTATACTCAGTATTTACAGTAGTTTTAGTTATCCATGTACTCTAATATTCAGTTACTCTTTATCATTCAGTCAGTTACTGTTCATGCATATGAACCCTTGTATTCAGCCTTACCTCATCTAGCATACCATTACATTCCCACATACTGACGCATACTTTCTAGCGCTATGATATTTCATATCATATGTTCGAATGCTCCAGTTCCCGACCACGCATAGTAGATTTTCATTTAGCAAGTAATAGTAGATTTAGCAGTGAGTCCTTATCATTCGAGGCTATTATATTATTTCATATTTTCAGTAGATGTAGTAGTTCAATAGATGGAGTTAGTTGGGATATTGTCCCATCAACTCCACTTGCAGATAGATTCAGTTAGAGACATTACAGACTAGATTTTCAGATAGTATTCAATTTTATAGATGTTATATTTTATCAGTATTTTAAATGTTTTGAACCTTATGGAATTTTAGTCCATTTTCCACATAAATTACAGTATTATTATTTAGTGCTTATAGCAGATATCATTCATGGGTTAGCTTATGGCCCTTTGAGGTCGTAAGCATCGTGTGATGATTAGGGGTTAGTCCCGAGTCGTTACAAACTTGGTATCAGAGCCTAAGGTTCACTAGTGTCCTATGAAGTCTGAAAGCCGCATCTAGTAGAGTCTATGAGATGTTTCAGGAAAAGTTTCCTTTCTTTCAATATTCATGTCGTCCGAGTGAGCATGAGCTCAAGTTTAACTCTTATTATAATCTGCTTTGTCCTTTTATATATAGAACATGCCTCCCAAAAGGACTAATAAAAGGAGAATCGAAAATCAGTCAGCACCTCATCCCATTCAGGCAGATCCCCTGGAAGAGCACATCTCTCATACAGAATTCGAAGCTGCATTCACTACACTAGACAATTCAGTCATAGCCTAGAATGATCGTTCAGCTGCCGTTCTGGCTAACCTAGTGGTCAATACTGCTGCAATCAAAATTTGGGACTTCACCCAAATTAATTCTCCTTCCTTTATGGGATCTAAGTTAGAAGAAGACCCACTGGAGTTCCTCGATCAGGCTTAGAAAGTCACAACTATCATGGGAGTGACTTACAGTGAGAGTTCTAAATTAGCCACCTATCAGCTACAAGATGTAGCCCATATGTGGTTTAAGAAGTGGAAGGTAGACAGAAAGGTATAGATGTAGGGCCCATTGAGTGGGAAGAGTTTACTACTGCCCTCCTAGATAGATTCATTCCCTTATATATGAGATAAGCAAAAATTATTAGAGTTTATCAATCTCAGATAAGGTAGTATAAGCATAAAAGAGTATTCCCTCAAGTTTACTCAATAAGCCAGTTATGCTCTCCATGTAGTAGTAGACAATAGTTCCAGAATGAGTAAGTTTGTATTTGGCATGTTTGATACTGTGGCCAGGAAGTGTAGGACTTCGATGTTGATTAAGGAGATGGAAGTATCTAGGATTATGGTCTATGTTCAATAAATTGAGGAGCAGAAACTTAAGGAGAAAGAAACAAAGAATAAGAAAGTTAGAACAGGTATCTTTAATTTCAATCAATCTAAGTCAGAGGGCGGTAACCGTTCCAAATTTTGCCTTAAGTCTTTAGTTCCATCTTCATCTTTATCTAGTGTGCCAGTACCAAAGTTCAGGAATGACAATCATCATGGGGCACTAGGCTGCAAAACCTAGGGTAGTGTGAACAGTAGTCATACATATCCTCTTTGCGAAGAGTGTGGTAAAAATCACCTTATTGTATGTAGAGTCGGCAGAGATGTGTGTTTTAGGTATGGTAAGCTAGGTCACAGGATGCCAGAGTGTAGAGTTTTGGCTTAGAGGGGAAAAGAATTGCATCAACAGGGTTAGTTCAACCATCCTCCAGTCCCATTCGGTCATCCAACTCAGCAGGGCGCCACATCCAGTACCACTAGTGATGAATGCCAGAATAGATTTTATACACTTCAGTCTCACCATGATTAGAGAAGTTCTTCTAATATAGTTATGGGTATGTTATGAGTCTTTCATCCTTATGTTTGTTATTAGTTAGATTTTGGGGCTTCACTTTCTTTGTAACCCCTATATAGTTGTCAACTTCGATGTGTCCCAAAATGTTAGTAGAGCCCTCCGCAGCGTTTCAACCGACTCTAGAGTAGAGCAGTCACAGTCCAGTTTAGAATTATTGATTAAGTGGTTCACAACTTTAGAATAATGGCTTTAAGCTAAGGGGGATATGGATGAATGAGTGACCAAGTCAGGATTTCATATTTTAGTAGCGATGTCAGTAATGTCAGTACTCATGCCTTACATGTCAGCTCTATGCTCATAGCTCAAAGTCGTGCACATTAACAAAAATCATGTACACTTATAGTTCCTAGTATAATAGACTTCCTGTTTACTAAGTGTTATGATTTGTGTTCCACGAATACAAAAATGCCAACTCAGGTCATGGAACTCATGACTTATGTACTCATGCCTTAATGTATCCTCAGTTCCCATGACTCACGTTATGGTCCTTATGATCAGCTAAATTTAGAGTATGTTATGTACATTCTCTATTTAGATCCCTTGATAAAGTTATGATATTGATATTCTATTCCTAAGGCTTCAGTCAAGTGCCAAGTAAAGTATAATGTCCATTCATACTTCAGGTCCCCATGTTTTAACCCTTTTGTGAACCCTCCTTAGTAATGAGTAGTTGCTTAGATAGGAGAGAGTAAATATCTCATGTCAAGGAAAGATTGTTGCATGCTTGTTTTATACGAGGCTTTATTCATAAAGATAGGCTTGAGTGTCCTGTTGATGTGTAAGTGGCTTGATATATTTTGGAGATTTGAGTATAATTGAACTTAGAGGGAGAATTTAGTTAAGCTCAGACCTCAGTAGGTAAGGGTTATTAATGCCCATACTACAATTATAGCCATATTGTGGTTTCCTATTCAGATGTCTTATTCAAATCATACCAAGGTTCCTTACTCCCTAAAGTCATTAGAATTGTATAGAAAGAATATCAAAGGAATGCTCCAGTTGAGTGTAAGTTTTCAACATGAGTTAGTTCGTGAAGCTAAGAATTCAGTTTAGTTTAGCAGTTAGGCGGCCAAGCTCATATCGTTTCCCATCTTTTCATCTAGTTGTGCTATCCAAAGTTTCATGAATATGACCATTCCAAGATAGAGCATCCTAGTAGTTACGAGTTTATCCTATTTCATGCATCATGCCTCAGTTTTAGATCCTAGATATTCAATCATGATTTAGTTCGTAGGTGCCCCATGCATTGCCGTAACATTTCTTGAAGGACATTGTGTCCTAATGGGGAGATGCACTATAACCACCAAGATTTAATATCCTAAACCTTTCAGTTTGTCTTCACGTAGCAAGATCCAGTTAGGAAGAATGAGTACCCACAAGTTGACTTTCTTGTTCCAATCTCAGGCGTATGACCATTCCCGTTCCATGGCATGTATTCAAGGAATCAGTTCAGTTTATGAAATTTAGTCCACGTATCATATTTCAAAATTAGTTATGCTCTCATGTTCCCTTGCATTCTTGTTCAGTAAATGATCTTAGATTCATCAGTACTCTCAGCTTAGGAGAACAGTCTTCCTTAGATTTACCCAGTTCCATGTTCAAGATATAATTATAAAATTGGTATAAGTTACCGTTGCATATTCAGTCATGCATTCATGAATCATTTTCAATCATATACTCATGCATCAGATATGCATGTTCAGTATACAAATCCATCTTATAAAGTAGCTTCATTCATGTATTCATTCATTCAGATATGCATATTCAGTGTGGAAAACTCAGGATATTAGCAGTTTCAGTCATACAGTTATGCTTCAGTTGTACATGTATTCAGTTTATCATTTCTCCCATCTTAGTCAGTCTCATACGAGGATGAATATTCCCAAGGGGGTGATATTGTAAGACCCTGCAAAATCTTAAGCTTGGATCCGTCTGTTAAAGCTTGATAAGGGGTCCCCAACTTAGAAAAGTTTAGCTAAATATTAGGACAGGTTTATGTAAAAATACTGGCTCACCGCGATTAGGCTACATCGCGGTGACTATCACAATGATCTCTCCATCACATTATGCTAAAGTCTATTTCGGAATTTATTAAATTCCAGTAGCTCACCACGATTGCCCTGTATTGCGGTAAGGCTCAAATCGATAATTATCATAAACTAGTGAGTCACCACGATTCCAATGCACCACAGTGGATATAGCAATGACGCATTCACCGCATCGTATTGAGGCTTTAATCTGCACTCCAGTTACAGGATTTTAAATCCCAAGGGCAACTTAGACTTTTCCCATGATGCAGATCAACCTTTAAACACGAAATTTTGCCCTAAATACTCTATTACGTCACTTTTCCTCACTTTCTCTCAAGAACAAAATCATTCTCTCTCAAGAGGCAGAAACCCTAGCTCTCAAGAATCAAGGTCAATCCCAAGTGAGTTTTCAGTTAAGAGTAAGATTCACCATTGAGTAACCTTAGGGATAGGGGCACACCCGATAGTTAGGATTGGGTCCCTAGAAGCAATCCCTAAGTTCCAAAACTACGTAGCCATCGTAGGTGGTGAGATGTTACCCATTAGATAGGACTGAAATACTCAGGGATCACCCACTAGTTTAGGACTGATCTCAGGGGTCACCTGCTAGTTAGTACTGACTCCGTAGCAGTTGTCTTTACCTATGGCACGGTACTGACACCCTTCCAATTGGGGTTATAGATTGGACCCCAACTCAGTTATCTTATCTTATTTATGCCATGTCAATTAGATGATTACCTCCCACAGTTTGAGTCTCAGTCTTTAGGATAGAACTCAGTTCAGTTCTAGAGAGTCAGGACTGTCAGATACAGTCAACCAGTATTAGTAATCTCAGATTATCAGACTCAGTACTTAGCTTCATAAAAGCTCAGTTATAGTATAAATATATGCATAGTATTACATACTCAGTAATTATAGTAGTTTAAGTTATCCATATAATCTAATATTCAGTTACTCTATATTATTTATTCAGTTACTATTTATGCATATGAACCTTTGCTTTCAGCCTTACCTCATCTAGCATACCATTACATTCCCATGTACTGATGCATACTTTCCTGCGGTATGATGTTTTATATCATTAGTTCGGACGCTTAGGTTCTCGGCATGCATAGTAGATTCAGATTTAGCCAGCAATAGTAGATTTAGAAGTGAGTCCTCATTATTTGTGGATATTTTATTATTTCATATTTTTAGTAGATGTAGTAGTTTAGTCTATGGAGTTAGTTGGGGGATTATCCAATCAACTCTACTTTCAGATAGATTCAGTTAGAGGCTTTGTAAACTAGATATTCAAATAGTATTCAGTTTTACAGCTGTTATCTTTTATCAGTATTTCAGATATTTTGAATCTTATGGCATTTTAGCCCATTTTCCGTATTAGTTACAACATTATTATTTAGTGCTCATATCAGATATCATTCATAGGTTAGTTTGTCTTCCTTCAGGGTCGTAAGCACTGTTTGACGACTAGGGTTAGTCCTGGGTTGTTACAAACTTGGTATCAGAGCCTAAGGTTCAACAATGTCCTAGGAAATCTGGAAGCCACATATAAAAAGTCTTGTGCGTGGGTATGTAGCGCGCCACACTTATGGACAACAGGCTATGAGATATTTTAGGAAAAGTTTCTTTTTTTAGTATTCATGTAGTGCGAGTGAGCATGAGCTCAAGATAAAATCTTAGTCTAATCTGCTTTTTCCTTTCATTTACAGAACATGCCCCCCTAAAAGGAGTAAGAAAAGGAGAACCGAAAATCAGTCATCACCTCAGCCCATTCAGGCAGATCCCCTGGAAGAGCACATCTCTTATGCAGAATTCAGAGCTGCATTCACTACTCTAGCCAATTTAACTGTAACCTAGAATGATCTTCCATCTTTTGTTCTGTCCAACCTAGGGGCCAATACTACTGTAACCATAATTTGAGACTTCACCCGAATAAATTCTCCTTTCTTTAAGGGATCTAAGTCAGAAAAGGACCCACAGAAGTTCCTCGATCAGGTTTAGAAAGTCACAAATATCATGGGAGTGACTTACAGTGAGAGTGCTGAATTAGCCGCCTATCAGCTATAAGATGTAGCCCATACGTGGTTTAAGCAGTTGATGGTAGATAGAAGTACAGATGCAGAGCCCATAGAGTGGGAAAAGTTTTCTACTACCTTTCTAAATAGATTCTTTCCCTTGGAGTTGAGATAAGCAAAAATTTTTAGAGTTCATCAATATCAGAAAAGGTTGTATTAGAATAAAAGATCATTCCTTCAAGTTTACTCAGTTAGCTAGGTATGCTCCCAAGATTGTAGAAAACAATAGGTTTAGAATGAGTAAGTTTGTATCTGGGGTAATATGAGTGTGGTAAAGGAGTATAGGACTGGGATGTTGATTAAGGAGATGGACATATCTAGGCTTATGGTCCATTCTCAATTGATTGAGGAGTAGAAGCTTAAGGAGAAGGAAAGAAAGAATAGGAAAGCTAGAATAGGTAGCTTTAATTTCAATCAGCCTAAGTCAAAGGGCGATAACCGTTCCCAGTTTCACCCAAGGTCTTCAGTTCCATCTCCATCATTAGCTATTACGCCAGTACCAAATTTTAGGAATGACAATCATGATGGGGAACCTGGCTCCAGAACACAGGGTAGTGTGAACAGTGGTTATACCTATTCACCTTGCAAAGAGTGTGGTAAAAATCACCTAGGTGCATAAAGAGATGGCAACAATGTATGTTTTGGGTGTGTTAAGCCAGGTCATAGGGTGCGAGAGTGTAGAGTTTTTGTTCAAAGGGAAAATAATTGTGCCAACAAGGTCAGTTTAACCATCCTCCAGTCCAATATGATTGCCCAACTCAGCAGGGCACCAATTCCAGTACCACTAGTGGTCAATGCTAGAACAAATTTTATGCACTCCAGTATCGATATGATCAGGGAAGTTCTCCTAATATAGTTACGGGTATGTTATGAGTCTTTCATCCTTATGTTTGTGCTTAGTTAGATTTCTGGGCTTCACTTCCTTTGTAACCCCTATATAGTTGTCAACTTCGGTGTCGCCCATAATATTAGCAGAGCTCTCCTCAGTGTTTTCCCCCAACTCTAGAGTATAGCGATGGCAGTACAGTTTATAAATATTGATTAAGTGTTTCACAACTTTAGAATAATGGCTTTAAGATAAGGGGGATATGATAGAATGAGTGACCAAGTCAGGCTTTCAGATTTTAGTAGTGATATCAGTAATGTCAGTACTCTTGCCTTACATGTCAGCTCTATGCTCATAGCTTATAGTCGTGCACATTAATGAAAATCATGTGCGCTTACAGTTCCTAGTATAATGTAGTTCCAGTTTACTCAGTGTTACGATTCATGTTCCATCAATACAGAAATGCCAACTCAGGTCTTGCAACTCATGACTCATGAGCTCATGCCTTACAGTATGCTCAGTTCCTATGACTCATGTTACGCTCTTTATGATCAGCTAAATTCAGTGTATGTCATGTATATTCTCCGTTTAGATCCCTTAATAAACTCATGATGTTGATATTCTATTCCTCAGGCTTCAGTGTAGTGCCAAGTTTTGTATAGTATCCATTCATGCTTTAGGTCCCCATGTTTTAACCTTTCAGTGAACCCTCCTTAGTGATGGGCAGTTTCTTAGATGGGGAAGAGTAAATATTTCATGTAAAGGAAAGGTTTTTACATACTTGTTCTACACGAGGCTTTAGTCATAAAGATAGGCTTAAATGTCATGATGATGTGCAAGTGGATAGACATATTTCAATGATTTTAGTAGACTTAAACTTAGCAGGAGAATTTAGTTAAGCTTAGACCTCAGTAGGTAGGGTTATCAGTGCCCATACAACAGAATTCTAGCCATGTTGTGGTTTTCTATTCAGATGTCTTATTCTGATCATACCAAGGTTCCTGACCCTCTAAAGTCATTAGAACATTATAGAAAGAGTGTCAAAGAAATGCTCCAGTCGAGTGTAAGTTTTTAGCATGAGTTAGATCATGAATCCAAAAATTCAGTTTAGTATAGTAGTCAGGTGGGCAAGCTTGTATAGTTTTCCATCTTTTCATCTAGTTGTACTATCCAAAGTTTAATGAATATGATTATTCCAAGATATAGCATCCTATAAGTTATGAGTTCAACCTAGTTCATGCATCATGCCTCAGTTTTAGATCCCAGATATTCAGTCACTATTTAGTTCATAGGTGCCCCGTGCATCATCTCAGCTTTTCCATAGTATCTCAGCTAAGTCAGCAGTCCTAAAACTTTCAGTTTCTTTTCACATAGCAAGATCCAGTTAGGAGGAATGAGTACCCACAAGTTGACTTTCTTGTTCTAATCTCAGGCGTATGACCATTCCTATGTCATCGTATGTATTCAAGGAATCAGTTCAGTTCATGATATTCATTCCACGTATCATGTTATAGACTTAGTTATGCTCTCATATTCCCATAGATTCATGTTCAGTAAATGATCTTAGGTTCATCAATACTCTTAGCTTAGGAGCACAGTCTTTCTTCGCTTTACCCAGTTCCATGTTCAAGATTTAATTATAAACTTGGTATCAGTTACCGTTGCATATTCCATCATGCATTCAAGAATCATTTTTAGTCATGTACTCATGCATCAGATATGCATGTTCAGTATACAAACCCAGCTTATCAAGTTGCTTCAGTCACGTATTTATGCATTTAGAATACATGTTCAGTATGGAAACCTTAGGATATCAGGAGTTTCTAACATGCAGTGTTGCTTCAGTTATGCATGTCTAGTATGTACTCTCAGTTTATCATTTCTCCCATCTTAGTCAGTCTCACTCAAGGACGAATGTTCCCAAGGGGGAGATATTGTAAGACCCCAAAAAATCCTACGCTTAGCTTAGTCCGTTAAAGTTTGATAAGGGATCCTCGACTTAGAAAAGTTTAGCTAAATATTAGGACAAATTTATGGAAAAATAGAGGCTCACCGCGATTAGGCCGTGTCACAGTGAGTATCGCAATGAGCCTTCCATTACATCATGCGGAAGGCCATTTCGAGATTTGTCAAAATCTAGTAGCTTCCTGCGATTTCCCATATCGTGGTGAGGCTCAAATCGACAATTGTCTTGAACGAGTGAGTCACCGTAATTCCACCGCGCCGCTGTGGATATAGCGATGACCCAATAATCTCATCATGGTGAAGCTTTAATCTGCATTCTAGTTACGGTATTTGAAATCCCAAGGGAAACTTAGATTTTTTGCATGACTCAGATCAGCCTTTAACACTATATTATTCCCTAAATACCCTATTATGTGACTTTTCCTCACTTTCTCACAAGAACAAAATAATTCTCTCTCAAGAGGCAAAAACCCTAGCTCTCAAGAATTAAAGTCAATCCCAGGAATCTCTCCAAGAACTCCGAAATTGATTTCCACCCATAAAGTTAAAGAATCCTTTTTCGAAGTACAAAGATTGTGTATTTATGATTTTCATATTTGAATGAGATTGAATTCATGTTCATGATATTAGTTGGGTCTTAATCTATGATTTAAGTGTATGTTTTCCCTGAAATTGAATAGCAAGTGTGAAGAATATTTGATTATCTTGATAAACCCTTGAATTTACAAAGTGATTAAGGTGTCTATGATATTATTTTGATTTTAATCCATGATCTAGATAACAAGTTCCAAGAATTGATCCTAATATGTGTTGAACTATATGATATTCATTATAAGACCTTTAATGAGCAAGTTGATTTTTTTAATCATGTCAACCCTAAGTGTTTATAATTTAACGTATCAATTATGCTTTCCATGCGTTTGATAAATTATCTATCTGAATGAAACTCTGCAATTATAGCATCTTAACATATGTTCTCTATTCATGTACAAGTTAATACTTTACACGTATTTGATGAAATGTCTGTATGAATGAATTTTGACCAAGTGAACATTGATACGTTATTCAAAGTTATGCTTTGCTTTACTTTTCATGCTATCGAGTCCTGGGGTTATTTAATACCCAATAATTTAGCTATTTATCTAGAGCCAGTGTGAGTTACAAAATAGTATCAGTCATGTCATGATCAGTAGTAATCTCAGTCCATTATAGAACTCAGTAGAACTCAGTCAGTAACAGAACTTAGGAAAACTAAGTAATCTCAATATAAGTCCAGTTCAGTTTTATATACTCAGTTCAGTGTCTTTCAGTTGAGAGTAGTTTTTAGCACCAAGTGAGCCGGGATGGGGGCACACCCATTAGTTAGGACTGGGTCCCTAGAAGCAATCCCTAAGTTCAAAACTATGTCGCTAGTGTAGGTTATGAGATATCACCCGTTAGATAGGACTAACATACATAGGGATCACCCGCTAGTTTAGGACTGATCTCAGGGGTCACCCGTTAGTTAGGACTGACTCCACAATAGTTGTCTTTACCCATGGTACAGTACTAACACCCTTCCAATTGGGGTTATAGATTGGATCCCAGCTTAGTTATCGTATATTATTCTGGGTATCTCAGTTAGATGATTACCTCCCATAGTTTTAGTCCCAGTCTTTAGAATAGAACTCAGTTCAGTTCTAGAGAGTCAAGACTATAAGATACAGTCAACTAGTAATAGTAATCTCAGATTATCAGACTCAGTAGTTATCTTTAGAAAAGCTTAGTTATAGTATACATGTATGCACAATATTACATACTCAGTATTTACAGTAGTTTTAGTAATCTATATACTCTCATATTCAGTTACTCTATATCATTTAGTCAGTTACTATTCATGCATATGGACCCTTGGAGTCATCCTTACCTTATCTAGCATACCATTACATTCCCATATACTGATGCATACTTTCCTGCACTATGATGTTTTATATCATAGGTTCGAACGCACAGATTCCTGACCACACATAGTAGATTCAGATTCAACCAGCTGCAATAGATTTAAAAATGAGTCCTCATCATTTGAGGATATTCTATTATTTTATATTTTTAGTAGATATACTAGTTTAGTGGATGGAGTTAGTTGGGG
Source organism: Capsicum baccatum var. pendulum (assembly GCA_030864225.1). Classification (NCBI taxonomy): domain Eukaryota; kingdom Viridiplantae; phylum Streptophyta; class Magnoliopsida; order Solanales; family Solanaceae; genus Capsicum; species Capsicum baccatum. The sequence continues at coordinate 27,514,173 of CM061551.1, read as the reverse complement.
GATTGTCCCATCAACTCCACTTTAAGACCTATTCAGTTAAAGGCTTTTCTGACTAGATTTTCATACAGTATTTAGTTTTACAGAAGTTTTATTTTATCAATATTTTAGATGTTTTGAACCTTATGGCATTTTAGCCCATTTTCTATATTAATTACAGTATTATTAAGTGCTTACAGTAGATATAATTCGTGGGCTAGCTTGTGGTCCTTCGGGTTTATAAGCACCGTGTGATGACTAGGGAGTAGTATCGGGTAGTTACAAACTTGGTATTATAGACTAAGGCTTAACAGTGTCCTAGGAAGTCTGAAAACCATATCTAGTAGAGTCTTGTGCATGGATGTGTAGCGTACCACACATATGGATAGAAGGCTATGAGATGTTTTAGGAAAAATTTCCCTTCTTTCAGTATTTATGTCGTACGAGTGAGCATGAGCTTAAGTTAAACTCTCAGTCTAATCTGCTTCTTCCTTTCATGTACAGAACATGCCTCCTAAAAGGACTAATAAAAGGAGAAACAAAAATCAGTCAGCACCTCTGCCCGTTTAGGTAAATCCCCTAGAAGAGCACGTCTCTCATGCAGAATTTAGAGTTGTGTTCACTACTCTAGCCTATTCAGTCATAGACCAGAATGAACGGCCAACTACTATTTTTTCCAACCTAGTATCCAATATTGCTGCAACTATAATTTGGGCCTTCACCCGAATAAATCCTCCTTCCTTTATGGGATCTAAGTCAAAAGATGACCTATAGAAGTTCCTCGATTAGGTTCAGAAAGTCACAAATATGATGGAAGTGACTTCCAGTGAGAGTGTTGAGTTAGCCTTCTTTAAGCTACAAGATGTAGCCCATACGTGGTTTAAGCAGTGGAAATTAGACAGAGGTACAGATGTAGAGTCCATAAAGTGGGAAGAGTTTGCTACTACCTTCCTAGATAGATTTTTTACCTTAGAGCTGAGAGAAGCCAAAGTGTTAGAGTTCATTAGTCTCAGACAAGGTAGTATGAGCATAAAAGAGTATTCACTCAAGTTTACTCCAGTTAGCCAGGTATGATCTCCATGTAGTAGTAGATAATAGGTTCAGAATAAGCAAGTTTGTATCTGGGGTATCTGATAGTGTGGTCAAGAAGTTTTGGACTGCGATGTTGATTAAGGAGATGGACATATCTAGGCTTGTGGTCCATGCTCAACAGATCGAGGAGCATAAGCTTAAGGAGAAGGAAAAAAAGAATGAGAGATCTTGAACATATAGCTTTAATTTCAATCAACCTAAGTCAGAGGGCAGAACTCTTCCTAGTTTCACCCAATGTCTTCAGTTCCAGCTCCATCTTCTGCAAGTGCACCAGTACTAAAGTTATGGAATGACAATCAAGATTGGGCTCTAGGCTCCAGAACCCATGATAGTGTGAACAGTGGTCATACCTATCCACTTTGCAAAGAGTATGGTAACAATCACCTAGGTCCATGTAGATCCAACAACAATGTATGTTTTGGGTATGGTAATCTAGGTCACAGGTTGCAAGAGTGTAGAGTTTTGGCTCAGGAGGGAAAAGAATTACGTCAACAGGGTTTGTTCAACCATCCTTTAGTCCCATCTGGTTGCCCAACTCAGTAGGGTGCCACTTTCTATACCACTAGTGGTCAACGCTAAAATAGATTTTATGCACACCAGTCATGCCATAATTAGGGAAGTTCTCCTAATATAGTTATAGGTATGTTATCAGTCTTTCATCCTTATATTTGTGCTTAGTCAGATTTTTGGGCTTCACTTCCCCAGACTCTAGAGTATAGCGGTTACAGTCCAGTTTAGAATTGTTGATTAAGTAGTTCACAACTTTAGAATATGGCTTTAAGCTAAAGGGGATATGGTAGAACAAGTGACTAAGTTAGGCGTTCAGATTTTCGTAGTGATGTCAGTAATGTCAGTGCTCATTCCTTACATGTCAACTCTATGCTCATATATTATAGTCGTGCACATTAACAAAAATTATGTACGCTTACGATTCCTAATATAATGGAGTTCCAATTTACTCAGTGTTATGATTTATGTTCCACGAATACAAAATTACCAACTTAGGTCATGCCACTCATGACTCATGTACTAATGCATTGAAGTATGCTCAGTTCCCATGACTCATGTTATGATCTTTATGATTAGTTAAATTCAGAGTATGCCATGTATATTCTCCATTTAGATCCCTTGATAAACTCATGATACTGATATTCTATTCCTCAGGCTTCAATTAAGTGCCAAGTACAGTATAGTGTCCATTAATGATTCAGGTCCCCATGTTTTAACCTTTTAGTGAACCCTTCAAAGTGATGAGCAGTTTCTTAGATGAGAGAGAGTAACTGTTTCATATAAAGGAAAGATTGTTGCATGCATATTTTATACGAGGCTTTAGCCAAGAAGATAGGCTTGAATGTCATGTTGATGTGTAAGTGGCTTGATATATTTCAGAGATTTGAGTAGACTTGAACTTAGCGAGAGAATTTAGTTCAGCTCAAACCTCAGTAGTTAGGGTTATCAGTTCCCATACTATAGAATTCTATCCATGTTGTGGTTTCCTATTCAGATGTCTTATTTAGATCATACCAAGGTTACTTACTCCCTAAAGTCATTAGAACCTTATAGAGAGAGTGTCAAAGGAATGCTCCAGTCAAGTGTAAGTTTTTAGCACGAGTTAATTCATGAAGCCAAGAATTTAGTTTAGATTAGCAGTCAGGTGGGAAAGCTCATATCATTTCCTATCTTTTCATCTAGTTGTACTATCCAAAATTTTATGAATATGAGTTCAGCCTAGTTCATGCATCATGTCTCAGTTTTAGATCTCAGATATTCAGTCACGATTTTATTTGTAGGTGCCCCGTGCATCATCTTAGCTTTTTCTTAGTATCTTAGCCAAGTCAGCATTCCTCAAAGGACATAGAGTCCCAAGGGGGAGATGTACTATAAACCCCTGAGCTTTCATGTCCTAAACCTTTAAGTTTCTTTAAAAGTTTCAAGATCCAGTTAGGAGAAATGAGTATCCATAAGTTGACTTTATCGTTCCAATCTCAGCAATATGACCATTCCTGTGTCATGGCATGTATTCAAGGAATCAGTTTAGTTCATGATATTCAGTCCACATATCATGTTTTAGACTCAGTTATACTCTCACATTCCCAAACATTCATGTTCAATAAATGATCTTAGGTTCATCAGTACTCTCAACTTAGGAGAATAGTCTTTCTTAGCTTTACCCAGTTCCATGTTCAAGATATAATTATAAACTTGGTATCAGTTACCTTTTCTTATTCATCCATGCATTCATGAATCATTTTCAGTCATGTATTCATACATTAGATATGCATGTTCAATATACCAACCCAACTTATCATGTAGCTTCATTCATGTATTCAGATATGCATTTTCAGTATGGAAAACTTTGGATATCAGAAGTTTCAGTCATACAGTTATGCTTCAGTTATGCATGTCTAGTATGTACTCTCAGTTTATCATTTCTCCTATCTTAGTCAGTCTCATTCAATGATAAATATTTCTAAGGGGGAGATATTGTAAGACCCCACAAAATCCTAAGCTTAGCTTAGTCCGTTAAAGCTTGATAAGAGGTCCCTAACTTAGAAAAGTTTAGCTAAATATTAGGACATGTTTATATAAAAACAGTGGCTCACTGTAATGAGGCCACGTCGTGGCGAGTATCGCGATGAGCCTCCATCACATCATGCTGAAGGCCATTTTGTCTTTGTCAAATTCTAGTAGCTCACCGCGATTGCCCCGCATCATGGTGAGGCTCAAATTGACAATTGTTACAAACTAGTGAGTCACCGCAATTTCACCGCACCTCGGTGGATATAGCGATGAGCCAGTCACCGCGTCATGGTGAGGCTTTAATCTGTATTCCAGTTATGGGATTTTATATCCCAAGGGTACCTTTGGCTTTTCCCATGAGTCATATCATCCTTTAAACATGAAATTATGCCCTAAATACCCTATTATGTAACTTTTCCTCACTTTCTCTCAAGAACAAAATCATTCTCTCTCAAGAGGCAAAAATCCTAGCTCTCAAGAATCAAGGTCAATCCTAAGAATCTCTCCTAGAACTCCGAGAAAACTCACAAATTAAGGTATGTTAAATGTTCATTCATGGGTCCCTTCCACCCATGAAGTTCAAGAATCCTTTTTTGAAGTGCAAATATTGTGTATTTATGATTTCCTTATTTGAATTAGATTGAATTCATGTTCATGATATTAGTTGCGTCTCAATTGATGATTTAAGTGCATCTTTTTCCTGAAGTAAATAACAAGTGTGAAGAATATTTAATTATCTTGATAAACCTTTGAATTTACAAAGTGATTAAGGTGTCTATGATATTTTTATTGTAATCCATGATCTAGATTACAAGTTCCAAGAATTGATCCTAATATGTGTTGAGCTATATGATATTCATGATAAGCCCTTCAATGAGAAAGTTGATTGTTGTAATCATGTCAAACCTAAGTGTTTATGATTTAATGTACCAATTATGCTTTCCATATGATTGATAAATTATCTATGTGAATGTAATACTGCCATTGTAGCATGTTAACATGTGTTCTCCATTCATGAACAAGTTAATGCATTACAAGTGTTTGATGAAATGTCTCTATGAATGAATTATGATCAAGCGAACATTTATATGTTATTCAAAGTTTTTCTTTGCTTTACTTTTTATGTTGTCGAGTCCTGGGGGTATTTAATACCCAACAATTTAGCTATTTATCTTGAGCCAGTGTCTGTTACAGAATAGTATCAGTCATGTCATGATTAGTAGTACTCTCAGTCCATTACAAAGCTCAGTAGAACTCAGTTAGTTATAGAACTTAGGAAAACTCAGTAATCCCAGTATCAGTCAAGTCTAGTTCAGTATACTCAGTTCAGTGTCTTTCTGTTATGAGTAGGATTCATCACCAAGTGAGCCTAGGGATAAGGGCACACCCGTTAGTTAGGACTGGGTCCCTAGAAGCAATCCCTAAGTTCCAGAACTATTGAGCCAGCGTAGGTTATGAGATGTCACCCATTAGATAGGACTAACATACTCAGGGATCACCCGCTAGTTTAGGACTGATCTCAAGGGTCACCCATTAGTTAGGACTGAATTTATAGTAGTCGTCTTTACCTGTGGATTGGTACTGATAGCCTTAAAATTGGGGTTATAGATTGGACCCCAACTCAGTTATATTATCTTATTTGGGGCATGTCAGTTAGATGATTACCTCGTATAGTTTTAGTCTTAGTCTTCAGAATAAGTCTTAGTCTTCATAATAGAACTCAGTTCAATTCTATAGAGTCAGGACTGTCATATACAGTCAAACCAGTATCAGTAATCTCAGATTATTAGACTCAGTACTTATCTTCTAAAAATCTGAGTTATAGTATACATGTATGCACAGTATTACATACTCAGTATTTATAGTAGTTTCAGTTATCCATATACTCTAATATTCAGTTGCTCTATATCATTCAGTCAGTTGCTGTTTATTAATATGAACCCTTGTATTTAGCCTTACCTCATCTAGCATACCAGTACATTCCCATGTACTGATACATACTTTCCTCTGCTATGATGTTTTATATCATAGGTTCAGATGCTTAGGTTCCCGACCATGCATACTAGATTCAGATTCAGCCAACAACAGTAGATTTAGCAGTGAGTCCTCATTATTCAAGGATATTCTATTATTTTATATTTTCAGTAGATGTAGTAGTTTAGTAGATGAAGTTAGTTAGGTGATTGTCCCATCAACTCCACTTTCAGATAGATTTAGTTAGAGGCTTTTTAGACTAGATTTTCAGACAATATTCAATTTTACAGATGCTATATTTTATCAGTATTTCAGATGTTTTGAACCTTATGGAATTTTAGCCCATTTTCTACATTAATTATAATATTGTTATTCAGTTCTCACAGCAGATATCATTCATGGATTGGCTTGTGGTCCTTTGGGGTCGTAAGCATCGTATAATGACTAGGGGGTAGTCCCGGGTTGTTACATGACCCCTGACCATAAGTTGTGGTCAGGTATGATATGTCTTCATAATAATATGTCCTGAGTTTATCCCCCAAAGCCTATATAAGAGTGAAAATTCGTCCTAGTGGTCATGACTCTGGACGACTCCTCATGTCAACTATCTTGAGTGTCAAGCCAAAAGTAATGAAGGATTATATTTTTCCTTGTGACAGTGACTTAATGACAATAAGTTGTTATCATACACAATGAGTCATTGTAAACCAGATGTCGCCGAAGTTTGAAATCCTACCCTGTCACAATGATTCCAACAATGAGTTATGGTAAGACACGATGACTCATTGTGTTGACCGGTGATGATTGGATGCAACAGAATAGTTAGGATTTAATAGGGGTATTTTCAACTTTTCTACCTTCCTAACTTCTTAAACTATGCAATTTAAAGTTTTATTAAGGATGTATTAAAGGGATCTTAGAATACAATTCCTCATTCACTTCTCCTAAACCTCCCAAAAGGAAATCAAAAGGAGATTAAATTTATCTCAAGGTTGAAAGTAGGATTCCTCTTCCCAAGTCAAAGTTGAAGCTTCTTCGCAAGAATACGTCACTCTTGGTAAGTGGGATTTCATCAATGGGTATCCTTTCACTCATTGAGTTCTTACTGAACATAGAATCTCTTAGTATTTTGAAAACTAAGTTAGGGTTTTTGTTCAGTCATGATTTACGTACATAGCAAGATTAAAAATTTAAGACATAATATTAAGTTAGGTATTTAAGTAGTTTTGCATGAATTAACCTTATTTTAGAAAGTCTGGCATTTTATGAATACAAATCCCTAAAATTGTTTATTAAACCATAATCAATTTAATTAGCTTCAACTTATAGACTTACAACATATTTTTAGTTATTAAGACCACTAGGATACTTTCAAATAAAATATATTTGACCCAATTTTAATATATTATATTCATGAACTATTAGTATAAACCAGTATGGGAGTAGTACTTATCACTAAGTTGGACTGGATTTCAGTGAACCCAAGTCCTCGAAATATGTACCATCATAGGTTATTTAGCCTTCCTATTTGGGCATTAGTTTAGTGATCATGCCAACCATGCCTTTATACCCTAGCAAGGTATAGTGGTCCCTCTCGATGGGGTGTATACGTCAAACAACACATTTAACTCACATGTTTTATGTTAGTCATCATATTCTCCAAAAAAATTAGACTTGGTATTGGCACATGACCCTCAGTTTAGTGGTATTTGCTTCATAGCTATGAATTTCGTATTTATCCTTTCATATCTATTCAGATACATCTATAATAGGGTCAATGAACTATAGTTTAGCTTTTGTATTCAGTACTGCATTTAGTAAAATGTATCAGAATCTCTCAGCATATTCAGTCTATCTTACAGTTGTATATATCACATGCTCAAAACATTCAAAGTACTGAACATACACTTACTTTTTGTGGTGTATCCTTTTACGATGTGGGTTAAGACACACAACCTCAGTATTGCGATTAGTGTGCTTCAATGTTGCTTTAGCTACTTGTAGTGGCGAATCATCAGCATCTGAGGACAAGGACATTATTTCTGACATTTAGTATTTTTGTTTTAAATATTTAGAGTGAGCTGGGGAAATGTACTAAAAGCTCATCAGTTAGTAGAGTCTTTAATACATATAGTGAGATATTCAGCTTGTTCAGTTTTAGCATTTTTTCATCGACTTAGTTTAATATTATTAATATATATATTATCTAGACATGGTAATTTTACAGACTACATATACTTAAAGTGCCCTAGAGTTTTTGAAGCTACATTAACTAAAGTCTCATTCATGGTTGTGAATTGCACCATACTTATGAGGGAGAGTATATGAAATGCTTTAGGAAAGTCTCATTTTTTCATGATCAGTGTGATAAAGGGTAAACTCTATTTAATTTTCTTCAAATTCTTACTCTATGCATTTACAGAAAATATCTACCAGAAGAGATAATGGATGATGAAATATCAATGGTAACCATAAAACTTCACCAGTTCCAATAGATGCCCTAAATAAACAAGTTACTTATGCTAAATCCAAGGCTTCTTTGCAAATGCTTGTTCAGGATATGATCAATCACGTCAATCAAGAAGTTGTTGCACCAACTAATCTAAATGAAAATACAGCTGCCGTGAGAGTTTGGGACTTTATTCAAATGAATCCTCTTGAACTCAATGGTTTAAGGATAGATGAATATCCATATGATTCTATTGATGAGGTTTGAGTTTTAAGTGTTAATTTGATTAAAAGTGTAGATATAGCCACTTATCAATTGAAAGAGATGGCTTAGACTTGATTGAAGTAGTGGAAAAATAGTAGATGTGTGGATGCAAGACTTGTTGATTGGGATGAGTTTGTGACTACTTCCATAAACAATTTCTTATCTCTTAAATTAAGGAAGTTGTGATTGAAGAGTTTAGCAACTTGAAATGGGGTAACATGTCTGTGAAGGAATACTCTTTGAAGTTTACCTAGCCCTCCAGGTATTCGTAAGAGATGGTTGTAGAGCCAAGGTCTCAAATGAGTAAATTTGTTTCAGATGCTTCCAAGTTAGCAGTCAAGGAGTAGAGGACCTCTATGCTTGTTGGAGATATGGAAATATCCATGCTTATGACTCCTGCACTATGTAATGAGGAGGGGGATATAAAGGTTAATGAAAAAGAGACTAAGTGTCAAGACCCGAGTTTAAGACCAAGTGTAAAAAGGTTCTTAGAACCATAAGTGACTCCAAGCTAACCCATGGACTGACATAATACGAAAAGTACTTAAATGGTTGAATCACTGGTGTGGAAGCTAATTAGATAATAAAATAATTATGTGAAATAAATGTAAATTTGAAAAACTATTGGAACAAATATTATGTTTGACACAAAATGTAAAGCTGAAATGTCTATTATTTGTCTGTCAGAAAGCCTCTAGTAATTGATAAGTTGTTAGGATAGATCCCCATCAAACTCTAAGTGTCCAATACTTTAAAAAAAAATACTAAAAAGAAACAATACTAAAATCATTTCCTTGGATGATGAGGACTCACCACTATCTGTTACTGAGAGGTATTGAACTAATAGTATGGCGTTGAACATTAGAAAAAATATAATAAGATCATATAGCACAATAGAGCATGCAATCAATTTTTTGAGTGTATTGAGCATGTGATATATGTCAATCAAACACCAAATATCACAAATGTGTTCTTTTGAACACCTTATAAGTATAGCAATTTTAATAATATATGACCTCAATTAACATCCTTATGTCTAAGAGATGCTATTTACACCCATTCCTCACCCATATCCCTTTTGTCAAGAATGATATGGATTCAAAGGTAATTGGGGTTTGGAACCCCCAATTCTCAGTTAAAACATGGAATAAATGCAAAACCCATATCAAATATCTAATTAAGATGATAATTAAACAAAACCCATACATTAATCGCAACCTGTTCAAGCATAACCCAAGATGAAGAATTAGCTACTCATAGAGAGAAAAAGTAAAGATATACCCAAATTTTCTTAAAAATGATTCATAAAAAGTAGAGAGAATGTATACCCATGCTTTAATTTCATTAAATCTTTAGCAAAAACTAATAATTCTTCACTGAAAGTCACTCCAACATTTCTTATCTCAAGAAAAGTACAATAATGGTGGAAATGACCCGAACACCCCCCCTCCCCCCCTCCCGCCCGCTTTGACTGCAAATTCCTATTTGCTTAATATTATATAAATTGTACCTCAGTGTTGACCTGCTTGAGCAGGACCAGTGCAGGTGGGGAACAGGTCCAACACAGTGACCTGTTTGATCTATTTTTGCCACTTACGTCTACATGTGCCTTAAGTGCATGCGCAGGTGGCCACCCGACATGTTCATATGAACTTTAATATTCTTTTTATTTTGTATTTGACCTTACATTGACTTCAATGGCTTGTTTATCTTTATTTTCAACCTTTACCTATGCAAGTAAGCACTATACAAGAGATCAATACCAAATCAATGAAAAAGCAATATAATTTAAGTATTAAAAGTTCTAACAAGTCATTAAATTGATAACTTATCAACTCCCCAAATTCAAACTATTGGTTGTCCTCAAGATCCAAGAATAATCTAATAAGCAGGTGCATTTACAACTCAAAACCACCAAAATACAGCTATGTTAGGGATGTAGGCTAACAAATTTGAAAAAGATATCTCAAATATGTCATGGACTTAAAAGGACCACCATTATTCAATAAATACATTTCTATGAATTAAGGATCCAAGTTAGAATCAAATGAACCTTTCAAATCAAAAAAGCATCTCAAGAGGTGACACAAAATCTCAAAGATCATCTCAAGCTTCACAATGCAACTTACCTCACTCATTTACCCAAATTGAGAGTAAGGCATCACCTTTTACCCCACATTATTGATATCACTCATATGAAAGATTTATCTCTATACATACAAGAAATTTCAATTCTTAAAGAATCTCAAATATGGAAAGAATTCGCACTCACTCTCGCAAATATATTTAAGTACAATGAGTAGAACCATAGGCTTACCCTTTGTGTTTTTGGCCATTAATGTAGACTTATAGAATTTGGAATCACCGAGGTCTTGTAGGTCTAGATGAAGTTCTAAGGTGAGGGAAGGAATACATAGATCAAGTGACTAAAAGACAAGTGATCATTGCCAATATAGTAACCCAATGGACGTTAGAGTTGAATTCTAATGGAGTGAAGGCAAGGATTTCAATACTGGAGACTGTTAGAAGTCAACTAGGAGTTAACCCATCACTTAGATAATAAAAATGTAAGTAAAAATGGGGGGTTTGTTTGAATTATTTCAAATTTAACAATCTTGTTGTTTCGAGAATACTATTTTGAAGCTAGAGACAATTAAGGTGTAATGAAGTGTAGATGGGACTTGGGGTTATGCCTTACTAGGTGTGGGTTCCTGTATGGGTATTTGATTATTTGTCCAAATTATTTCTAAGTCATGGGTATGCTAGATATAGAAGTTTCAGTGTCAATTTATCAATCAAACACCAAATATCACAAATGGGTTCTTTCAAACACCTCATAAGTGTAAAAACTTTAACAATCTATGGACTCAATTAACATCCTTACATCTAAGAGATGCTATGAAATGAACTAATTCGAGTTATTGTTTACACCCATTCCAAACTCAATCCCCTTTGTCAAGGATGATATTGTTTCAAAGGTAATTGAGGTTTATAACCAAAAATTCTTAGTTAAAACATAGAATAAATGCAAAACCCATATCAAATAGCTAATTAGTAAGACAAATAAATACAACCCATGCATTTATCACTACCTATTCAAGCATAACCCCAACATGAAGAGTTAGCTATTCATTGAGAAAGAAAGTAGAGATATACAAAATTTCCTTCAAATAGATCCATAGAAAGTAAAAAGAATACAATATCCAAACTTTGATTTTAATAAATATTCAGTAAAATCTACTAATTCTTCACTTAAAAGTCACTCCAATATTTCGTAGCTCAAGAAATGTACAATAATGGTGGCAATGAGCTGAAATCCCTGTTTTGACCCTGAATTCACATTTACCTAATATTATAAGAATGCCACTGCTCTGTTGAACTTCTTGAGAAGGTCCAGTGCAGGTGATACTGTCTAGGCCATTTTGTCCACTTGAATGCATATGTTCCTCAGTTGCGTGTATAGGTGACCTACAGACACGTTCATGTGAACTTTAATATTTCTTTTGTATTTGAACTCCCATTGACTTGAATGGATTGATTATCTTTATTTTCAACCATTATTACAAAAATGAGCATTATACATGAGATTAGCCCTAAATCAATGAAAAAGCATTATAATTTAAGTTTAAAAGGTGCTAACAAGTTATCAAATTAGCTACTTATCAGGCATGAAGAAGGATAACACATAATTTATGGCCAAGTGTCTAAAAGGCCAACAGGTTAAGGTTTAACACCAGAGATAAAGTGGCATGACTCAAAATATCATCACTCCTATTCGAAAGTAGAAAGATGTGAATATGGACTTTATTATAAGTTCACCTTTTATGCACTGACCACATTATTTTCAATGGGTTATTATTGATAGGATGACCAAGTCATCATATTTATACTAGTTACTACTACAAATACAACTGAAGATTATAATGGAATATGTCTTAGAGAGTTGGTAAAATTGTATGGAGTCTCCTTGACCATTATTCTAGATAGGGGTAATAAGTTACTTTGCAGTTTATAAAGTCCTATTAAGAAGGTCTAGGTACCTAGGTCTATCTTGGCCTAACTATTTACCTACAGAAAGATGGTCAAATAGACCAAACTATTCAAAAATTAGAGGATATGTTTAGATGTTGCATGATTAACTTTAAAGGTTGTTGAAATGATCAGTTGCCTCTCACAAAGTTTGCCTATAATACTAGTTATCACTCTAATATTTAGAAAACTTTATTTAAGGTGTATTATTCATTGGTTGAGATTGGTGAAACCATATTTATAAGGCCTGATTTAGTTTGTGAGGCTATGGATAAAGTTAAACTAGTTAATGTCATATTTCGAGACTGCCCCTTATCGTAACAGGGTTCGTAGAGTCGCAAGTGACCCTAAGCTAACCCATGGCCTGACATATCACGAAGAATACTGAAGAAGTAGCAAAATACTTTGTGGGACCTAAACAAAAATAAACAAATAATAAATAATAATGAAAGCAATATTGATACAACATGAAATACTCAACAAGCTGACAACATAAATAATTATTTAAAAGCCTTTAAATCATAATGAGTTGTTGGGACAAGCCCCTAACTAACTGCAACTTTCTGAAACTAAAAGTAGACTAAGCATAAGTAATTGATAACTGGTCCTTGAATTATGAGGACTCGCCAATATTGTAGTTGGTACAGGAATATGTTAGGAGTCAACTGGCAGGTGACTCCTTATAACCTATGGTGGTGTTGTAGTTATGGAATGTAGGGACTTCTACGAAAGGTCTCAAGCCTAACTGGTGGGTGATCCATCATCTCTGTATTTACTCGATCCTAAGTACTATGCCCAATTAAACGACACTGTAAACTAAATTTCTCATTTAAATTACATTCTAAAAATATCAACAATGGATAATATGAAGTGATCAAAGACATGTAAACTATATATGCAAGAATCCTTAGGTATTGGCTATTCATAATCCACCAACTCTGACTAATGCAATTAAACATGATAATATTAAATTATAAACATGATAGGAAATTTCATGACTCAAACCCAAGAATTTACAATATTTATCAATGTAAAGAGATATCGTTATTCTATGTATAAGAGGATGTTTAAACTTATGGGGACACATATTTATGGTTGAATTCAAGAATTAAATTGAAGAGTGTATAGAACTCATGTTTTTCATGGAACCCTAACTAAAAGAGTTAATTAAACCTGAGAATTTGAGAAATCTTTGGGACTCAATAGGTGGAAGAAACCCATTGATGAATTCCCACATACCCAGAGATAAAATATTTGATGAGCTCTTTAGGATTTGTGCTTGAGATTGAGGAACCCTAATCTGTCCTTTGGAGTAGATTAATTCTTTTTTTCTTTTTGTGGATTGAATTTGTGACTTAATGGAGAATTTTGAGGGAAATTAGCCTTATATTCCACCCTTGGGGAAGCCTAAATGACATGGGCTAGCTGTTAAAAAATGGGAAAAGACTAAAAAACTTTCAGAGAATTTTGGGAAACAATCGTGATGATTTAGTAAGGACTCATTAGGTCAAGTCTGGAATCATGTCCTAGAATCTTGACCTGATGACCTAAGCCTTGGGTCCTTACTATTATGACAATGGCTCCTCTCCTGATGACTCATTAGGTCTGATTATGAGTCGTTATAAAGGGTCATTGTCAAGGGGTTGTTTTTGGGTTTCTTTCTATTGTGATGATGGGTCCACCTAATGAATAATTTAAACTGATAACGAGTTGTAGGCTGGAATCATCCTCCCTATATAAAATCCTCGGTCCCTCAATGGCAACGAGTCTACACTATGACTTATGTGTTTTACAATGAGTCATTTGCCAGAGTCATTGTCACTGGTAATTTTATAAAGCCTTGTAAAATTTTCCCCAACTATTTACTACGATATCGGATTACGGAGAGACCAATGGCATTGGAAAACTAATTGAATAGTCTACCTCTTGGTGGGTCTAGAGCTTAAAATCTTAGGATATTACAATATCTCCCCTTGGGATTATTCATCCTTGAATGAAACTGACTAAGCTGAAGAACTAGGGGAAAGCTGAAATTTTGCACTGAAGATTTATGAGGTGAACCATTAATAGATAACTAAATCCATAACTGATGCATGGATTGAACCAAACTCATGAATTCAAGTTATGATATAAAACTAGATGGATGTCCTTAGATATAAAGAATTAATTAATTAAGGGAACTATTACCTCAAGTAGGGACTGAGTTTGAAGATAAAAGATGGGCGGACTTTTTCATCATATCTGCCCCTACTTCCCAAGTAGCTCTCTCAATCAACTGATTTCTCCATAGAATATTTACTAAGGTGACCTCTTTGTTCCTCAATCTACAAATCTGAAAAATCAAGGATCTTATCCGGGAACTCTTCGTAAGAGAGACTATCTTTCACGCCACTCTATAAAGAAATGATTGATGATGGGTCACCACTGCATCTCTTTAACAAGGAAATATGGAAGACTGGACACACTGATGGTAAATCTGCAGGTGATTCCAACTCATAGGCTACATTAACATAGCAACTTAAAATATTATAAGGGCCCATATAATGAGGACTGAGCTTTCCCTTCCTACCAAATCTTATCACCCCTTTCATGGGAAAAATCTTAAAGTAGACAAAATCACCAACATCAAACTCAAGCTCCCTTCTCCTCATATCTGCATAAGATTTTTGACAACTCTGCGTGTTTTTTAGCCTTTCTCTAATTAGCTGGACCTTTTCTATTGCCTCATGTTCTTAATCTGGCCCTATAAAAGCAGCTTTACCAACCTCAAACCAGCTAATAAGAGATCTACACCACCTACTATAGAGAGTTTTAAATGGGGCCATCTGAATAGTATAGTGGTAGCTATTATTATAAGCAAACTCAATCAAAGGCAAGTCATCAGCCTAATTACACTTGAAATCGACCACATACTCTCCCAACATGCCCTCTAATGTTTGGATTATCCTCTTTGCCTTACAATCTGTCTGTGGGTGAAAACTCATACTGAGGCGAACTTGGGTACTAAGACACTTCTGTAAATTCTTCTATAATCAATTGGTAAATTGTGTACCTCTATCTAAAATAATGGTCAAAGGGAATCTACACAATTTTACCAACTCCCTAATATAGAGCTTAGCATAATCTTTACCTGAATTTGAAGTGTTAACTGGAAAGAAGTGGGTTGACTTAGTCATTCCATCCATGATAACCCAAATTGAATTATGTTGTCAACGAGTATGTGGAAACCCTCTAATAAAGACCATATTTACCACTTCTCACTTCCATGTAGGGATACTGAATTCCTAAAGTGTACCACTAGGTCTCTGGTTCTCAACCTTAACCTGTTGGTAATTTAGGCACTTAGCCACACCATTCCACCTCAATTTCATACTCAATTTTATTTATTTAAGTCATTTCAAACAAGAATCTATTCCTACCTCAAGCACAAATGGTACCAAACATTCTTATTAGAGTATAAATAATCTTTTAATGCTTGTGATGCCAATTGAGTGACCAAACAAAGGTGTGAACTTTAGAGATGGTGAGGTTAATTTCCTAACCTTAACTTGTTTGTTGTTTTTGTTGTTTTTATTTTAGCATTTCTTTAGGTACGATGGCCGAGGAAGGTGAGATACCTAGTTGGGTTAGTTTCATCATGGGGAAACTTAATGTTATTGATAGCCAATTAGGATCTCTTGAAGGGAGTGTGACTAATATGGATGGTTGGATGGGTAAAAGGGAGAGTTCTATCTTAAGGAGAATGGACACTTTGGAAGTTCATCTAGACTCCACCTACTAAATTCCTCAAAACTACCATGTCTTTTCTAGTGGACATGCTCTCAACACCTCTACTACTCTAACTCCAGAAATACTTTACCAAATTCTTAATCCAACAAGGCAAATATATGAGCCCATCATCCAAGCCACTACTTACCTAAATAACCTAAATATCGTTCATCCACTACAACCCCAATTGAATTAAGCCCACCAATAAGATCTACCAAACCAAGAACCCCCTTCCAAATACCCCAAAAACTACCTAAATCCCCACTTAACCAAAACCAACCACCTTAAATTCCAGCTAACCATAATTAACCAATTCTAATTTAGGATGAGAGAGGTAAAGAACCTTATAAAAGAGATAACAAGTTATATAAAATGGCTATTTTTGTAGAATTTTTATGAACTAGAAAAGGAGCTTAAGGAGGAGAATATAGAGGATAATGAGAAAGATTTGGTTCGATTCTACATAGAAAATGAAACTTAGGAAATCGTCCCTAAGTTTAAAAAGATCTTCAATAGGATCAAGGAGGTAATATGGGTTGAGACACGGGTCTTAACTCAATCAATATCACTCTTCCTAACTTTAAAGGAACTAGTGAAATATCAATCTACCTTGATTAGGAAATACAATACAATAGGATCTTCCAACTCAATGAGTTAATTGGACACAAGAAAGCTGTCTATGTAATTTCTTAACTTGTAGGGTATGCTTCTACTTGGTAGGAGACCAAAAGGGTGAAAAGAGAAAGAAATGGTAATATCGACCTTCTAGATTATGATGAATTGAGGTAACTTATGAGAGAGAGATGTGTTGCAAAAAGGCTCAAGCAAGATTAATTAACAAACCTCTATAATTTGGGATAAGGTGGAAGAGGTGTCGAAGACTATCACTAGGAGTTTTAAAACTTGATCCTTCATTTTAAGATTGTTGAACTCCCAAATCATTGTATGGCTCAATTCAAAGGTGGGTTATATTATGAAATTATTTTTAAACTTATTATCCGTAAGTTTGACTAAATTGAAGATCTTGTTGAAGCAACTATTGAGGTTGAAAGAAACAATAATGATAAGAATTACTTCAACAAAGGTTACAATTCTTCTACTTCCTTTGGATGGAACAAGAATAAGGATTTCTACAAGTCCTTAGAGAAGAAGCTCGTTGAGAAGGCAATCCAAAGGTATCCACCAAGGAATGAAGGTAATCCATCTTCTAATCATAATTCTAAGGGTATTATTTGTTTTAAGTCTTAAGGTTAGGGTCATAAGGCTAGTGAATGTCCCAACCAAAGGAACATTGTATTGGTGAAGGGTAGTCCTTACTTTGTTAGGGGTATGGTGATCCAAAATAATGGTGGTGAGGAAAACCCTCAAGAGAATTTTAACCTTGAAAGTTAAGGGGAATTAGCAAAAGTTGAAGGGGAATTTAATGTACCTTGTGAATTGATGATGAAAGTTCCCTATGAAGATGTTTGGACCGAAGAATTAGAGGTCATGAACCTTAACCTCATAATAAGGAAGGAGATAAATTATGAAAATGGTGAGAATTGGGATCAAGAAGGAGAGCTTAGTGACAAACCCAAGCCTTTTTTATTCACTATATTTTTCACTAGCCTTATGCCAACTTCAAGGTTGATGCATAAGAGACAAGTCCATATGTAGCAAGATTAGAGGTCAAGTTTAAGGCTTTTCTCCAAAGATATGTACCTACCCCCTCTTGTTCCTAGCATTCCTTGGATTCATGATGACATTTATCCTAATGCAAATAATCTTTTAAAGATACCTAAATGGTGTTGATGTCTTTTGGAATGACTTGAATTTTCATAAAATGTGTGGCCTCTCCAACCCGGACGGAAAAGCTATTTGTTGTTCTAAGAAGAGTCTATGGTTTCCACTTGATAAAAAAATCTTGTTCCTTGTTTCTTGTCACACTTATATGGATAGACAAGTTGGCTCTTTCTTAGAAAGTTATGCGAGTGAGAGAGATGTAAGGGTCTTAAGTTATTTTTTCTTACCTTCATGTGATTTTTTTCTTGGTAGAACCTTAAGTAATCATAGATCTTGTCATTCTATTTTATTTGTTTGTGCGTATAACCATGATGGTGCTAAGTATGTCGTGTGTGTAAACATGGTTTTTTGTTAAAGAAAAGGTAATATACACCCTAAAGAGTCTTTGATTCTACCCTTAGTTGTTCTAACATGTGATGATTTATTTCGTAACATTTTAATGGCATAACTTAGGAGAATTTGTTGATTCTTATCATAGCCAACTCCCTTTCACTTTAAATGTTGACTTCTAATCTATTGTCTTGAAGGATTTTTGGTTGTATATGAAATGGGTGTACCCTTGGAATAGATATTTTGATTTTAACTGTTGTGTAATCCATCTTTCCATGAGTAATATTGGTTGTATGCTCTCTTCTTGTGTTTAAAGGTTATAGATTCGAGGATGAATCTTTTTCAAGAAGGATAGAAGAATACAATCCAAATGGCCTATGGATTAAAAAAGAGGATGCTTACGGGTTAAGAGGCATATGGAGACACCTTTTTTCTATACAAAAGGTGATAATTTTATGATTATGATGATTGAAGAGGGACGAGGGATGTTGAATAATCCACGGTAAGGCAAGATAAGGCTAAAAGGCCCCTGAAAGAAGACATGTTCCCCAGCTGATTTGAGAGTGTCCCCAACCCACTCTGGATCTACTGGAGCAGGTCAAAACAACCCACTATACCCTTGGGATTCACCCTATGTGCTCTATAAATGCTCAAGAATGTGCTCAATGGGATACTATGTTTTATCTTTTCTAAATGGGTCACTTTTGGGCCCATATGATGTAATAACTTAACCGAGACTATAAATAGGACTTCTTTTCATTTAGTAGGTAGTTTTGATGAATTATGAATGTAAATACTTGTGAAAGTGTGAGGAACGCTTAGATTAAATTGTGGCAAACGTGGAATTTCTTGTGTTGATTTATCACTAAGAAACATGGGTTGCTTGGGCCAATTTCCTTGAGATCTACGTTGGAGATAGGTGCTTTGTTTGACATTGAATAGATGTTAGGGGTTTGATACACCCTTACTTTGCTATTCATTCATTTATTTATTGTGTCTATTTATTACTTGCTTTTTATCTATACCTTTATCTTTCGTATTTGTATCTTAGTTTAGTTTTTGATTTTGTACTTAGTTCGTATAGAAATCTCAAATGACCGTGGGTAAAGATCTGGCTTCCTTTACTAATTGCATAGTTATATATGTGACCATGATCAAAGATCTAGATGAGAAGATGTGGAAAAATATCTGGCTTATTTGTTATATTAACCACGCAAGTACCCTGTGGGTTTCACCATTGCAATGAAAAATACTTGGGATGGTTGTAAACTGGTATACATGGACATTATATGGCACTCCATATCATTGTATTTTCATTATTTATTTTGAATTTATGTGTAATTAAGATACACTATGATATTCATTAATATTGAATGTTTGGAACTTTTCTACATGCAAGATTATTTTAGTATTCTTTACTCAATATAGTTTTATGCTAGAGCTTAGTATACCTATGATGCCTACTGAGTACAAGTGGACTATATTCAATCCTTTTTTTTTGTATCCTTTTAGTATAGATTCTTATTTGAGTGGATCCATAATTAGAGATTGTGTATTTGGAGGCATATCAAAGTTATGGTGAGCTTTTAGTTTCAGGGTTCTTCTAGGCTTCATCTGTCTTACTTTTGTTGTCCTACTTTCAGACATTTGTGTATATTTTCTTGAAACTTGGTATCTAGAGTTCTTCTTGTACTTATGATAGCTGATTCTTAGGTTTTAGTCTTAGTTTTAGATCATAGCCTCTTGTATGTTATATAAACTTATTGAGTTCTCCATTTATTTTTATTACCTTACTCTACTGTTTGGGCCTATTATTTCTTCAATGTTGGATATTCTGAAATTTTAAGTCAAGGTTACCTACCATGCTTGGGTTGTGGTAGGTGCCATCATGACTCTTGATCTTTGGATCATGACATGAACCATCAATATAGAATAAATGAGGATTTACATTCACATATCTTAGAAAGATCAGCTAATAAATTAAACTAGACATGCACAGGAAGCTCAACTGGCTTAACAATTATTGAAACACAAGCTAGAGAGGTATCAGTCTGTATTCTCACCAATATGATGCTCATATTTGATGGACAAATTTGTTTGAAAAAAGTTTTTTTATCGCAAAATTGGAAATACTACTAATATTAGATAATCTGTCAGTTGTGTTGGATCTATTATTTAATTGCAAGTTTATGTGTCAAGCCTAGAAAAATAATTTTTCCTAATTTCTATCTTTTGTGATAGAACCTATTAAATTTAAAAATAAATTAATTTATTTCTGCATTTTATGTGAAGGTGTTGATCCATTCATCCCCGAACGTTGACTTTGATATCTTGCTTGGGATTACTTTCTCGAGATTTATAGGTAGCCACTAATTCATCTAGTAACTATAAAAAATTTCTTCTATCCTACTAGCTTTTATCTTACTTTCATTGTTTTGGGATATTTTAAATCTTTTTTTGTAATTTTCTTTCTCTTGGAGGCTTGTGTTTCATGACGACTAGGTTTTGGGATAGTTTTGATCTTTTATACTTCTTTATTCAGTGGTTTATGCGATTCAATTGATACTTATTGTTCTTTTTTATTTCTTCAATGTATATATTTGGTTATTTTTGCTTGTGTGTGAGTTTGACTTACCTATAACGGGGGATGTGATAGGTGTTATCACGATGTGAGTTTTGAATTGTGATATTATGATGTCTTAATTTGAATATACATTTAAATGTTAAGATGTATTAAGATTATATATTTGAATACAGATACATATTTGGGCTTTTCAAATATTGTGTTAAGGTCTTGATATAAAATAATTAAGATTATTTGTTTTTCTAACACATTTGATGCATAAAATTTATTTTTAATAAATATAAATTAAATAAAATAATAAACAATCTAATACTTCAGGAAATATATTAAAAAGTGTAAAGTGATTTGGGGTGGTGGATGGACATCAACTCGAGATGTCATTGGCTAACTACGGGCTATGGTAGTAACTAGTATTGATGGTGATTAACACTAGAGGTTCATGATGATAATTATTATTGGTGGTGATAGTTGTAATGGGTAATGGTGAGAGATAATAGCTATAGTAAATAGTTTTTGTGGTTGTGGTTATATAACATGGTGACTGAAGGTGAGGATTTATGATTGTTATGATAATGGTGATTAGTGATGATGCTTATAAATAATGTCAAGTGATAGTCGTAGACAAACACAATGGCTGTGACTCAAGAAGTGAGTGGAGGTAAGTAGTTGATAATAATGGATGGCAATGTCGATAATATGATTGATAATAATGAATGATAGTGATAATAGTAAAGGGATAGAATTGGTGAATTACAATTTTTGTAGAAATCTCTAAGTAGACATTTTAGTGATATTGAGACTTTATTATAGATTCTAATCCCTTATATATATTTAGACTTAATAAGTTGTTGAAACATATGTTATTCATCTAGAGCTATTAGCTGGTTTTGGATATTGCCTATACCTTGAATATCATCTTAATAGCTCCAAAGGGTTGTTATGATAATCATGTGGCTGTTTGTATTTCCTCCTCTATATGGTTGAAATCAGATGCTTGAATTAGCTTGGTCTTTTATATTTATAACTATCCAATTACTTGAATTAAATTGTTTAAATGCCTATATGTAACAAAATTTAGAAATAATAGTGTTAACACTAGTCCTCGCCATCACTTCTATGAAAGGGAGAGTTGTTGATTCTTGATGAGTACATGTGTTTCCTAGACTCACTCTACACTTGTTTCACCATTGGTGTGCAGGTTCAACTCTAGATTCATGTAATGTTAGAGTTATCATTAGACTTGAAGAGACTTACTGGAGTTTTGGGTAGGCTGCTTTGATTTGGTAGCATTCCATTCTAATTATGTTTTAGTTTACTTTATTTCTTCTTTCTTATAGAACTTTAGTGTATTGACTTATCAATTATAAATCATAGTCTCTCTTCTACTTGTATCACTAGTTCTTAGGGGTGTATTTCATTTCGGACAATGTTTTTACGTTTAAGACTTAATATATTGTCTTCTCTTAATTTTGCATAATTTGATTTTCCACTTGTATTAAACGGTTAATAACTAGTGGAATTAATTTATGAAAAAATGTAGATGCCCTCACAACCTATTATGATTTTTGGGTCATATATGATAGGTTATTAGAATGATGGTTGTGGTAATTTTCAGATCAGAATAGGATGAAAAATAATGATTGCAGTAGTGGTGATGTCGGCGACGATGATGGTAGAATGTGAAGATGTTTTTGTGTGTGTTTGGTATGGATGAATATGTTTTCTTATTTCTCATATTAGGTAGATAGAACTTTTGGAAAATATTGTCACGACCCAAAATGTAAAGGGTCATGATGGCACTTGTCGCGGAAAACTTTGACAAGTAAGGCTATCACCCAAACTGATACACAAGGGAAAAAAACAATAATAACCTAGGGTTAAGGCCTCTATAATGAAGTTGAACCGTATAAGTATAATAACTGCAGAAAGAAACATAGCTAACAATAAAGCCATAACTCCCAAAACCTGATGTCAATAGTGTAGGAACATATCTAATACAACTCAAATCCACATGAAATACATACGATGTCCAAAATATTCGAGAAACCCCATCTCTAAAATGAAAGTAAATGATGCCTAAATTCACCCACTACTTTGAAAGCTCCAATAGTCGCCCGAATCAACTGAGCTGGTGCATACTCAAACTAGCACCTGCATCAAAAGGGTGTAGTAGGTGTAAGTATGATCCACTTGTACTCAGTAGGTATCATAGGCCGACCGAGAAAAGTAGATAATAAAACATACAATATACACAAAAAGGGCACGTCACTTGCAATCAGAAAATATCCCACTATGATAGCCCACACCGCTTGCACTAACTGTTCTATAATATTATATATATTGCAACAAACCAGAAAGGATCACAAGTATATAATACAACACATACATGTAGAACAAGAAAGGATGGCATATATACACACAGGGTCATCAAGTACAAGTATAAGAAGATATAATAATTAAATAAGTAACAAGTCAAACAGAGATAGAATCACATCACAAGCATAATGAAGTAGATACAATGAGAATGATGATGATGCATGAGGTTTTTGCACAACCTCTGAGACCATCACATAGTCTATGTATACACCTACGAAGGTAAAGTTTCCCACCGTAGAACCCATGGTGGGTTTGTCAACCCGTATACAGTTCATATGTCATATCTTCTCCCCAACACATCCCTTGGGAAAGGTTTTATAAAAGGTATTGCCAGTATTTCTCAGTATTTCCATAGCGGTACCATTATTTTATGAATGAGTATAATATGAGGATGTAATGCTCACAATCAATCACAATGATTATTTCCACATCCAACTACATGATGTATTTTTACAACCAACCACAATGATATATTTCCACAACCATGTGAGCCAATATCAACTCATTATTCCAAGCCATCCAAGAATTTCCACATTGTTCATATGCCAATAAAGTATGAATATATCACAATACACAAATGGTACCCCAACACATATTTTGATCAACAAGATACAATTATTCACATTTATATAAGGCAATCAACAATACATAAGACCCCACACGGTCAAACATATCACATAATGTCTCAAAACCAATAATTATATCACATATAGGCCCCACTCACGGGTAGAACACATTAAGATAGACAATTTTATGATTAGTTCTCATAACCTTAACATGCATTTTGTATCAAAATTAACTACTCAACCTAGTCTGAAAGAGTTAAGATATAACCTACCTCGAATGCTGAAACCAGTCTACTACACTTTAATTTCAAAGCTTTACACCTCATGAACGGATCTAAAATAAACTAAAAAATCAAAATATAGATTCTACACATCAAAAGAAAGGTAACAACACCTATATTGTTTTGTTTTAAGCCAGAGTCAAAATGGACCCCTGAAATAAGTTTTCAAAAAAGATGGGTAAAATCATAACTTTGATTCAAAATATGTTCCCCATGTTTTTAAGATTCTACCACTGAAAACCTAAGAGAAAATGAGTTAAAAAGAGGTCCAAATCAAAGAACCAACATTTTAAAGCTTTACCGGATAATACCTTTGAAATCTATTTTAAAATCAAGATTTGAAGGTAATTATCGAGGAAAAATAAGAAATTATAGGATTAGGAATATTATTCAAGTGAAAAAGTGTTGAATCAGGCTTAATTAAAGAAAATACAATTCTTAGCCTTCACGACCAAAATCTCCAATTTCTACTTTCAAATTCAAATTAAAACAAAAATTTAATGTTAAAGATGTAAGAAATTAGTTGAAATTAGTGTAATGAAGCTTACAGTAGCTTAGAAATGGAGAAAATTTCTCAAAAAATATGAACCCTAAGCTCCAAGTTTCAAAAATAATAAAAAATAATTAAACATGGGTACTTATACACAGTATCCATAATTGCAGAACACGAGATGCAATTGCGGTATATCTCTATCAGGGGAATTGTGAACGCAAGCAAGGTAGTAATTGTGGCATCATGACTATTTGCCCTATCACGATTGGGGCATCATTCGGCAATTGCTGGTGCACTAGATCGTTGGTGCACCATTAGGGGATTTTGGATCATTTTTACTCCTC
This sequence comes from Capsicum baccatum var. pendulum, assembly GCA_030864225.1. Classification (NCBI taxonomy): domain Eukaryota; kingdom Viridiplantae; phylum Streptophyta; class Magnoliopsida; order Solanales; family Solanaceae; genus Capsicum; species Capsicum baccatum. Next base: position 27,489,345 of record CM061551.1, on the reverse strand, counting down.
GTGGGCATCTCGAGATTTGTTTGGAATCCCATCAATGCAAACAAGATATGCTACCCTATCAAATTCAATTCTCCAGTTTCAATGGTGATATTAGATTTTTTTAAAAGACATCATTTTTATAAAGTTGACCCTTGAAATTCAAAATCACAATTTACAAAATCGAAGGTCGAAATGAGATTGAAATGCCATATAACCAGACCAAACATTATACCACCTTAAAATTTATGTTCTAGATCTTATGGCGTAGTCTATTTTTTCATCCATCACATGGATAAAATGATATCAACTGAAGTAAAAAAATAAGGCTTTCGAAGTCACTAAAAACCATAATATCGCACAAATGACACCAAAATGCATTAAGAATTGTGCCAATCACCCCCACACCAAAAAATACAACAATGAAACTATGGGAAGGGTAAAATAGTCAAATAATACAAAAACACGCATTTCACATATTTCATAAAATTTCAGGTCATTACATCATCCACCACTAAAAATCTAGTTTGTCCTCGAACTAAAGATAAGAGAAATATCTGAATCAATAAAGAGTTTGGGATAAAAACTATGCATATTAGACTCGACCTCCTGAGTAGCCTCATTTATAGGTCATTGTCACCACTGAACCTTAACCATAGGGATAACTCTAGAGCACAACCGTCTAACATCCCTAGCCAAAATAGAGATTGACTTCTCAACAAAAGACAACCTCTCATCTGACTAAACTAACTCCCAAAAATGACATGAGACTCATCTAGAATGTAATGGTGAAGCATAGAAACATGAAAAACTAGATGAATAACTGGTAAAACTAGGGGAAAAGCTAACTTATAAGCCACATCACCAACAGTCCATAGAATCTCAAATGAACCAATATGCCTGGGGCTAAGCTTTACCCTATTCCCAAGACTCATCATACCCTTCACGGGTGAAAATCATAGGAAAGCATTATTACTAACACCATATCTCAAGCCATAAAGTCTACGATCATCATAAGACTTATGCCTAGTCTAAGCCGCTTGAAGTCTATCCTAAATAATCCAAATTAAAACACCCTAGGTTTTGACCATTAGAAAATTTCTCGACCTTTGGTTTCTAAACATCATACCACTTGGGGTACTTCTCGTATAATAGGGTACAACTTGGATGGTCTTGGTTATATGGTAACTAGTGTGGGTTGGTTGGTTTCTGTCCAAGGTATGATTGGATTATACTAGTCATATGATGGGATACAAGTGGCATGATCTTAGGTCATATAAAGCCCTAAGTCTAGCTTAAAATATCCTATTCTACCTAAGGTACAGGTTAAGGGTACTAGTCATATGGTTGGGTATAGTTTGGCCTTAGTAGTCGCATATTAGATAGTGTTGGGGTCCAAGAAGAGGCCTAGGGTGTTATATAAGGGTACCACTTGTACCCTAGGGTACGATCGGGGTGGGTTGGTCGTACCATACTATGGTAATTTAAAGTAGTTTAAGTTGGGGGTAATCTAGAAATTTCCCATCTTAACCTCTTAAGTCCCCATGACTTATATCATTCTTGGGACTTTATTTACCTTAATATTTTAACCTAAAACACTTATAAACACTCTCAAATTCTCTCAAGGCTCTTGGGTCTAGGAAGACCAGGGATCAATAGGTTCAATTTGTGGACATACAAGGGTGATTTCTCTTTGACATCTTCATAATCTAAGGAAAGTTACACCTCCCTTATTTTTAGTTCTTCTAAAGGCATAATTTAATGTATGTTTTTTATGGCATAAATGTTTTATGATTTTGGGTTTTTAAATATATGTTGGGGGTTTTTGGTATTAATGGTTGGTTATGGTTTTCCCATGTATTTTACTTATAGTTCATATTATTGTGGTGGTTTGAACATTTGGTTGCATAGGAATGGTCAATTGGTACTTGGTTTTGGCTTTAAAAACACTATGTCCCCAACTTGTTTGATAAAATTCCTATGAGAATGTTCTTGGTTAAACTTTTGGACTTTTATTGAAAAATTGCATGGTACAACTTGGCAATGGAACCCTAAATAGTTTAAATTATTCAGAATGGTTAAATAGTAAAGTCTTGGTGGTCATGGTTATTGTTAAATTGAACATCCTCATGGGGTACAAGGGAATCCCCCAACCAAACTTAATAATGGAATACTTGTAGGGTACATGGGAATCCCTCAATAAACTAAATAATATAATCCATGGGTACATGGGAATCCCTTATTCTAAAAAAGGTTGGCTAAGGACATTGCTTGTAAGCTATAGTCGGTGTGACGATACCACCTCTTATAGCCTTGGTTAATAATAAATGGAATGGTGGTTTGGTTGTATGGTAATGGTTTTAATTGGGCAATAATGGCGGGGTGTGATAGCTAACCATAAAGATGCGAATCCAATGGACGGACACTGGAAACTAATTTTTCCCAATATGAGGATTGGTCATGGAGACCATACATAATACTTACAGGGTATACGGGAATCCCTTAAGTACACTTGTAAATATGTATCATGGAGAGCGAAGGGTACTCGAGAATCCCCTACTCCTATAGTATCTTTGGTTCGTACAGCTATACGTATCAGGGCCCGTTCAGGGGGCTATACTGGACCCATATAGACCATGGGTGGTTCTAGGATGGTTAAGCTACACATACCTAGGTTAATGATTTTAAAGGCATGCCAAACCTGATTCTCTTTCCCAACATAGTTATATATATAAATATATGGTTGTAAATCCATATGGTAGGTTTAATTAGTTATAAAGATTGGCATTATTTTATCCTTATTCTTGATTACTTGCTGGCATTCACCCACTAACCCATCTTCGGGAACCTATATCCCTATGCGATACAGAACTGGCCATTTTACTCCTCCTGCTTAGTGATTTGATTCGAGGTTAGCTCATTTGGATTAAAGTGGTGAGCTTCAATATTATGGAAGGCTCTATTTTATATCATTGCTGTCTTTAGATACTTTGGTTAATTCATGGATATTGATTTTGGCTATGGTTGGGGTCATGTCCCTATCGGATATTGTTTTACTTTAGGTTAGAGGTTTTGTGCGACTACTATCGGTTGGTATTGGTAGTGTCGATATTAGCATCAGCCTTAGTATTGGCATTGGTATTAAGGCTGATACTGACTAACTATATTTGACTTATGGTTGTTCTATTTTGTTTTAGATTAAATATATTTATATTTTGAAGTCATTTCGTATGGAATGTATGGATTGGTTTATAGTATAGTTATTTGTTGAGTTTTGGAAGGTTGGACTTATTTGGGTTGGTCACGATCATGGACCTATCCCAGAGTATGGATTGATACAAATATGCTATCTTCTTATATGATCAGAATTTATCCAACTCAAGGTATGCATTTGGATGGTTGGGTTGGGTATCGGGGGTGGTCCCCGATCCTAGTTGGACTTAGGATCCCCATTATGACAAGGCCCCAATTTGGGTCATGCCATGAACTCTATCCAAAGACTCATGAAGCATGTCCACACCTCAAAGTTTCACATCAGAAACATCAAACCAACCCACTAGAGAGCGATAATGCCTACCATATAAAGCCTTAAAAAGAGCTATATCGATACTAGAATAGAAGCTATTATTATAGGCAAACTCTGCTAAAGCCAAATATTGCACCCACTGGCCACCGAAATTGAAACACCCTAGGTTTCTAGACCTTGGAAAATTTCATAGATTTTTGGTCTCTAGATAGGAAACCACTAGGGGAAATGACTCGTACACAGGGATAAAAGTGGTAAGGGTTAGTCGTATGCTAACAAGTGTTTCCTGATGGGTTGGATTTTATTTTTAGAATGTATACAAGTTGGGTAGTCTGAGTCATATTGGTGGATACGGGTTGTTTGGTTACTTTACTTTATCTTATACTTAGTAGACTAAGTTGGATCTGAGTACATGTGGTTCACCATGAGCCATAAGATAGGGTATAAGTCGTACTATGGACTCGCATGGTGGGTAGAGTTCAATCCTCTTAAAATTCTATTTTGTCAGGGGTACAAATCATTGGTAATAGTAATATTCTTAGACACGACATAGTTTAGGTTGAGTCATACCTTGGACAGTGTTTGGTCCAAGAGAGATAGCCTTGGGTACGAGTGGTAGGTACCACTCGTATTCGAGGGTACGACCGGTATGGATAGTCATATCCCTCTAATAGGATTTTAGGGCAGTTTAAGTGAAGGCAATCTAGAAACTTCCCCACTTAATCTAACATGGCCCCATGACTCATATTCCCATTGGGAGATTATTTGCTCTATTATTCTATTCATTAACATTTAAAAACTTCTCTTAAACATTCTACAATTCTCTCTAAGGCTTTTGGGTAAAGGGAGGCTAGGGTTTCATCATAATGATTAATTTGGGACTTGTGTTGGTGGTTTCTCTCCATCATATTCTTAGTTTAAGGCATGTTATCTTCCCTCATTGTTAGTTCTACTAAAGGCATAGTTTCATACAATGTTTTTATGGTTTGATTATTGCATGGTTTTGGGTTTTCAAATATAATTTAGAGGTTTGGGTTATAAATGCTTGGTTATGGTTTTCTCTTATTTTAATTATTCTTTTATATGCTTTAATGGTGGTTTTGTATAATTGGTTGCATGGAAATGGTTATTTGATAATTGGTTTTGGTTTTGAAATATTATGCCCCAATATGTTTGATAAAATGCCTATGAGAATATTTTCACTACATTGTTGGATTTTAATGGATTTCATGCATGGTTTAAACTTGGTAATGGAACCCTAAATGGTTAAATGATTTGGAATGGTCAAAATGGAATGGTTTTGGGTTTAACAATCATTCTTTTGGATTACAATGATATCCCCCAAGTAATCATAATAATGTAACACTTGCGGGGTACATGGGACTCCCCCAAGTTAATTGGATAATGTGATCTATAGGTACATGGGAATCCCTTAATCTCAAAAAGGTTTGGATAAGGACAATACCTGTAAGTTATAGTCGGTATGATGATACTACTGTTAATAGCCTTAGTAAATGATAAATGGTAGAATGGATTGGTTGGTCGAAAATGGTTTTAATTGGGAAATAATGGTGGGGTGTGATAGTTAATCATGAAGGTGGGAGTTCAATGAACGACACTAGAACTCATATTTATCGATATGAGGCGTAGGTCATGGTGACCTTACATGATACTATGAGGTACATAGGAATCCTCTAAGTACATTGTACATATGTATCATGGAGGGTAAGGGTACTTGGGAATCTTCTACTTTAATGGTATCTCTGGTTCGTTCGGCTACACACATCAAGGCCCATTCAAGGGGTTACATTGGACCCATATAACTCGTGGGTGTTTAAGGACGATTAAGCTACACATACCCAGGTTAATAATTTAATATACATACTAAACTTGGTTCCCTTTCCCCACATGGTTATATATATATGTATGGTTTTTATGCATATGGATTGTTAACTTGGTTTTACTAGTTGGTATTATTTTTTCCTTATCCTAAGTTTATGCTAGAATTAACCAGCTAGTCTGTCTTCAGAAGGATGTATCCCCACGCGATGCAGGAAACGACCATTCTACTCTTCCTGTACAGTGATTGGATTTTGGGATTACCTTTTTATTGCAGTGGTGAGCTTTTATATTTTCAGAAGGCTTTATTTCATGGATTTTATTTCATACTTTGGTTTATTTATGGATACTGATTTTGGCTGTGGTTGGGGGGCATATCCTAATTGGATTTTGTTATTCTTTTTATTAGAGGCTTTTGTAGAACTAGTATGGGTTGGTATGTGCAAGATTAATATTGATGTCAACCTTGGTATTGGCATTGGTATTGGGGCTGATACCATAGAACTAAATTTCTCACTGTTCCATTCTCTTTTATTTTAGGATTATATATAATTATTATGCAACTCATATGGTTATGGTTTGGTTGGTCTGGATATTGGTTGGGCTTAGATGATTGGACTTGATTGGGTCAGTCTCGATTATAGACCTATCTTAGAGTCTTGAAATGGACAATTATGCTAAATTTTTATATGTTCAAAAATTAGCCAACTCAGGGTAGGCGACTAGAGGTTGGTTTGGGTAACAGGGGTGGTCTCTGGTCCCAGTCAGACTTAGGATGCCTATTACAACATGGCCCTGGGTTGGGTTGGGTCGTGTTAAGTTGGTATCAGAGTTTTAGGTTCATGGTAAATTGGGAGTCTACCAAGCCGCGTCTATTAGAGTCTCTTTTAGGGGGGTGTAGCACACCACACTCATAAGTGAGAGGCTATAAGGCATTTAGAAATGTTATACTTTCTTGGTATTCTGTTTGCAAGCTTGGTGTCCAAGTCTTAGAATTTTCTCTAATCCTAGTTTGTTCGTTTTTCATATTATGCCTCGACGATCTAGAACACAAGGGAATTCTTCTATCCCATCTAGGGATGATGTTAATGGGGTACGCCATACACCTGGAGTTTGCACTCTATCTTAGGGTCCTATCCCTAATTATTCTGAAGTTCTCTCGGTTGCTACTAGTCCTCCTCAAATGAGGTGACCAATGCCGAATTTTGCTAATTGATTCATAATATTGCTTAGTTGATTGCTCAGGTTGAGTGAGATGTATCTGGTGTTTTATCTATTGAGGCCATAAGGGTTGGCCAATTTATAAAGATAAATCCTCCTAATTTTACTATAGTAAAGGTGGGGGAGGATCCTTAGGTTTTCTTGGATGAAATAGAGAAATCTTCTAGGTGATGTAGGCCATGAATGTGGAAGTGGTAAAATTTGCAACTTATCATCTCAAAGATATTGTGTACCAATAGTATGAGGAATGGGATATGGATAAAGGTGATGTTGAGGAGTTGTCCTTATGGGAGGCCTTTTTTAATACTTTTCTAGATTGTTTTTTTCCTCTAGAGCTAAGAGAAGCAAAGATGGAAGAGTTTGTGAATCTTAAGAAGGGAAAAATATCTGTCAAGGAATATGCCTTAAAGTTCCATCAGCTATCAAGTTATGCTTCAAATTTGGTTGTTGATATAAGAGCGAGGATACAAAAGTTCACTCTAGGCTATCTCGGGATTTGATCCTTCAAATTAAGACTGCTTTGCTGATTAAGGATATGGATATTTCGAGGTTGGTTGTCCACTTGGAACAGGTGGAGGATGAAAAGAGAAAACATGCAGAGTTTAGGGAAAGATAGGGTAAGAAGAGCAGGTTCTCTGAGCAAGGTGGTACTCAGCAGTAGGGTGGTCGAGATAACATCAAATGGCCAAAGAAGAAGTGAGAGAGTTCTGGTTCCTTCTCTACTTCTAGTGTCTCTTACCAGAAGCAGTTGGGTGACAGGCATCTGTGAAGTGGTGATAGTTTCCAAGCACAAGGTTCCTAATCTCAGGAAAGTGGGGCATAGTCGGCTTCTTTGTTTCCTCCTTGCTGGTTCTGTGTTCGTGTTCATCAGGGCTTTTGTGATAAAGGGAGGGACAAGTATCTTAAATATGGTCAGCCAGGACATATGCTAAAAAATTGACCGGTTGGTAAGGGTGATTCAGGAGCAGTCAAAGCTTTGGTTGCTTCATATTCTTCTCCATTGCCTAGTGGTGTGGCTTCAGTGTCTTCTCTTATTTTTGGTATCAACACTGGTCGAAATAAGTTGTACGATCTTGTATCTCGGTAGTAATCTAAGTCATCACCTGATGTCGTTACTGGTATGTTAAAACTCTTTTCACGTGATATGTATTGTCTGCTTGATCTGGGGTCCATTCTTTCCTTTGTGACCCCATGTATGACTGTATGTTTTGGTTTTGATCTTGAGGTGGTTTCAAATCCTTTTTCTATTTATACCCCAATAGGTGACTCAGTTATTGCCAAAATAGTCTATAGAGGGTGTGTGGTATCTGTTGGAAGCAAACAAGCCTTGGTAGATCTGTTTGAGCTGGATATAGTGGATGATGTTATTTTGGGAATGGATTGGTTACAATCTTGTTATGCATCCTTAGATTGTTGGACTCGTAAGGTTGTCTTTAGGTTCCCTGATGAACCAGTTATAGAGTGGGTCGTTCCCTAGCTCCTAGGGGAGGTTTATTTCTAATCTTAGAGCTCGAAGATTAATCTCCAAAGGATGTCTTTATCACTTGGCCTGGGTTAAAGATTCTAACTCTAAAGGTCCCTCTTTGCATTTAGTTCTGGTGGTAAAAGAGTTTCCTGATGTCTTTCTGGATGATCTTCCTGGTGTTTCTTGGGATAAAAAAATCAAGTTTGGTATTGATTTGATTCCAAACACTCATCCAATATCTATTCCTCTTTATAGAAGGCTCCGACTGAGTTGAGGGAACTCAAGAAGCAACTTAAGAATCTTTTGGATAAGGGGTTTATTCATCATAGTGTACCCTGTGGGGTACACTAGTTTTGTTCGTGTGCAAGAAGGATGGTTCCCTTAGGATATGCATTGATTATCTGCAATTGAATAAGGTAACAATCAAGAACAAGTATCCTCTTCCAAGGATAGATGATTTTTTTGATCAGTTGCAAGGTGCCAAGTTATTTTCTAAGATAGATCATCGGTCTGGGTATCATTATCTTAAGATTAGGGAGGAGGATATCCCTAAAATGGCTTTTCATACTCGGTATGGGCAGTTTGATTTCTTAGTTATTTCATTTGGCTTGACTAATGCCCCGATGACATTTATGGATTTGATGAACAGGGTTTTGACGCATTTCTGGATCTTTTTGTGATTGTGTTCATTGATGACATCTTGGTGTATTTTAAAAGTGAGGTAGACCATTCTAATTACCTCTGTGTAGTGTTGCAGACCTTAAAGGAACAACAATTGTATGCCAAGTTCTCCAAGTATGAGTTTATTTGAACGTTGTAACTTTTCTTGGTCATATTGTTTCTAGTAAGGGGATCATGATGGATACTCAAAAGGTGGTTGTGGTTAAAAGGTGGCCTAGACCCATGACTCCAACTGACATCCGGAGCTTCTTGGGTTTGGCTGGGTATTATAGGAGCTTTATGAAGGGATTTTCTTCAATAGTTACTCTTTTTACTAAGTTAACTCAAAAGAAGTTAAATTTTTCTTGGTCGGATGCGTGCGAAGGGAGTTTTGAGAAGCTTAAGTATAAGCTAACATTGGCTCCGATTTTGACATTGCCTGAAGGCAATAAGGGATTTGTGGTTTATTGTGATACATACCAGGTGGGACTTGGTTATGTTTTAATGCAACATGGGAAGGTGATTGCCTATGCTTCCAGGCAGTTGAAGATGCATGAGAGAAATTATCCTACTCATGATTTGGATCTTTTAGCGGTGGTTTTTGCTTTGAAAATCTAGCGGTATTATTTGTATGGAGTGCACATAGACATCTTTTTCGATCATAAGAGTCTATATTATGTGTTAAAAAAAAAGAGCTAAATCTCAAGAAAAGGAGATGGTTGGATCTTCTCAAGGACTATGACATGAGTCTTCATTATGACCCAGGTAAAGCTAATGTACTTGATGATGCTCTTAGCATGTTGTCCATGGGATGTTTGGCTTATGTTGAGAATGGGAAATGGGATTTAGTGAAGGATATTCACCACTTGTTTAATCTTGGAGTTCGTCTCTTGGACTCCAAGAATGGTGGGGTAATGGTTCAGGAAGTAGTTAGATCGTCTCTTGGTGTAGAGATCAAGGAGAAACAAATGCTAGATCCTATCCTGATGAAAATCAAGAGTGCTGTTGGTGGGAAAAAGGTAATTGTATTCGAGATCAGTGGTGATAGTACTTTATGGTACCAAGGAAGGTTGTGTGTTCCTGATGTCGACTGTTTGCAACAAAGGGTTACATGAATCATGCTTTATTGTTCATCTCGGTTTGACAAAAATGTATCATGATCTCAAAGAGATTTATAGGTGGAATAGTATGAAAAGTGATGTGGTTGATTTTGTATCCAAGTGCATGGTGTGTCAACAAGTTAAAGTTGAGTACATGAGGCTTGGAGGATTGTATCAAGAAATTGATTTGGCTTAATGAAAATGGGAGGTGATCAATATGGATTTCGTAACCGATCTTCCTCGATCTCAAAAGCAATTTGATTCAATTTGGTTTATCGTGTATAGGATGATAAAGTCTGCTAACTTCTTGTCAGTGAGGACTATCATTTCGGTGAAGGACTATGTGAAGTTGTATCTTTATAAGATAGTAAAATTGCATGGGGTACCTGTTTCGATTATCTCTGATCGTGGTACACAATTTTCATCTCATTTTTGGCAGTCTTTCCAGAAAGAATTAGGTACTAAGGTTAGTCCGAGTATTTCTTTCCACTCACAGTTGGATGGGCAGGCAGAAGGACCATTTAGACATTGGAGGATATGCTTCGGGCGTGTGTGATTGATTCTGGTGGCAGTTGGGTTGAGCATCTACCTTGGGTAGAATTTGCTTACAATAATAGCTATCATTCTAGTAATGGGATGGGACCTTTTGAGGCATTATATGTTAGGAGGTGTAGATCTACTATTGGTTGGTTCGAGAGTGGTAAGGTGGATATGTACAATTTAGATTTGCTTTATCAGGCTATGGAAAGGTGAAGCCAATTCGTGATAGGCTTAAGGCTGCCTAAAGTCAGCAAAATTCCTATGTGGATGTAAGGTGTAGAGACTTGGAGTTTGAGGTTGGGGATAATGTGTTCCTAAAGGTATCTCCCATGAAGAAAGTAATGTGGTTTGGTAAGAAGGGGAAGCTCAGTCCCCGGTTTGTTGGTCCTTATGCAATTTTGCGAAGGGTTGATAATGTGGCTTATAAATTGGATTTGCCTTCTGGTTTGCTCTACATTCATCCGGTATTTCATGTATATATATTGATAAAGTCTCTTGGTGATCCTTCTTTGGTGATTCCTTTGGAGGGCTTGGGTATCTCATAGTCTCCATCTTATGAAGAGGTCCAGGTCGACAACTTGGATAGGCAGGTTCGTCGGTTACAGACCAAGGATATGGCCTCGGTTAAGGTTCTAAGGCGGAATCACAAGGTGGAAGAGGCTACATAGGAAGGGGAGGAGGACATGAAGTCCATGTATCTACATCTATTATCTACAACTGGTATTCGTGCGGAAGGTATGTGTTCTTCAACATACTTTTATTTTCAAACTTTGTTATAGGAGAGATTAGTATCTTTGCATCCGTGTTTTCTAATTCGGTTAAAGGTTGGATTGATATTTGTTAATGAAAATGAATTGTGCTTTTGGTTACCCTACCTTGTCCATTATTTGGGGACGAATGTTCCTACTCAGGGAGACTGAAACTCCATAGGGTTCTGGCCCTTGGAAAATTTCCTGGAGTTCTGGTCTCTGGATAAGATACGACTAGGGGAAATTACTTGTACATTGGGATACGATTGGTAAGGGTTAGTCGTATGCTGACCAATGTTGATTGATGGGCTGGATTTGGTTCCTGGAATGGATACGACTTGGATAGTATGGGTTATATCGGTGGATACAGGTTTTTTGGTTACTTCACTTTATCTTAGACTTGGTAGAGTAAGTTGGATCTGGGTATGAGTGGCTCAACATGAGCCATAAGACAGGGTACGAGTCATACCATGAACTCGTATGGTGGGTAGTGTTCAATCCTCTTTAGATTCTATTCTGCCAGGGGTACGGATAATAGGTACTAGACGTATACTTAGATATGACATGCTTCAGGGTAAGTCCTACCTTGGACAGTTTGGGTCCAAGGGAGATGAACTTGGGTACGAGTGGCGGGTACCACTCGTATTGAAGGGTACGACTGATATGGTTAGTCGTGTCCCTCTAACGGGATTTTGGTACAGTTTAAGTGAGGGCAATCTGGACATTTCCCCACTTAACTGACATGACCCGAACTAGGGCATTGTCATAATGGGAAATCCCAAGTCCAACCAAGATCGGGAACCGCTACTATTACCCAACCCAACAACCTAATGAATACCTTGAGTCAGCTGAAGTCCGAACTTATAACAGGATAGTATCCAACCACGTGGTGACTCTGGGATAGGTCTATAACCGAGACTAACCCAAACAAGTCCAAACACCTAATAACCAACCAAACCAATGCGGAAACCAATAACCAACACCAATTGTAATAATCCAGGTATACATATATATACGACATAAACCATCCATACCATAACCAAGTCCATAGTTGTCCATACAAAGCCTCTAGACCAACCAAAGAGTACCTAGACGGGACATGCCCCCGACCATATCCAAAATCAAAGTCTATGAAATACAAAAAATATGTAAATTAACCCATGACATAAAATAGATTCCTTTCGAACTGTGGAAGTTCACCACTTCACTCCTACATCGACTGTCCCCGAATCCGATCACTAAGCTTGAGAAGTAGAATGGTCGGTCACTACATAGCGTGGGTATACAACCGCCATTAGACGGGTTAGTGGGTGAACACTAGTATACACTCAGGATAAGTGTAAAATAATGCCATTTATAAAACCAAGTATAACCATCTATGATGCATACAACCGTACATATATATATATATATATATATATCCATGTCTGGGAAGGGAACTATTTTTAGCATGCATTTAAAACCTTTACCTGGGTTGTGCAGCTTTGTCGTCCTAAACCGGCCACGGTCTATATGGGTTAATCTCCCCCTGCTGAAAGGGCCCTAGTGTGTGTAGCTGCAAGCCAGGGAAGAAAACCTGGGATGACTAGTACATCCCCCAAAATATAGTGTGACATCATGCACATAGTCACCAAGACCAACCTCACATCGACAAGTATGAGTTTCTTGTTTTGGTACCCCTGGGACCTCTACCTTCTATGGATTTGCTACACATCTTACCATTATTGCCCAAGTAAAACTAATTTCCAAATAACCAAACCATTAACAAATTATTAATCAAGGATATGAACACTAGTATCTTCATACCAATCCTTACTTGCAAGTATTATCCATAGTCAACCATATAGAGGTATAAAGGGACTTTCAAGTGTCCTTCTATTTACAATATTAAACCACTGGGGGGACTTTCATGTTCACTACAAGCATAACTATTTAGCCTTTTACCTTTCCAAACCATTTAAACCAATTCCATTAATGCATTGATTTGAGGGATCTCCATGTATCCCACAAGGTTTTCAAAATAGACCATCCCTCACCACCAAAACCTTTACCCTTTAAACCATTCCAAACCATTTTAGACCATGACAAATATTTAAAGAATTTATATCATTTAAACAATTTAAACCATGAGAAACCATGCAAACCCATTTAAGGTTCCATTACTAAACCAAACCATGCAATAATTCCAATGAAAGTTCAACAATAGAGTAAAAACATTCTTTGAGGCACTTTATCAAACATGTTGAGGGCATACCTTTACCAAGACCAAAACCAATGCATAAACCACCATAATTAGGGTTACTCAAGACCTTCGTTAAACCATAGCTAACCAATAACCACATATGCAAACCATTACCAAAAATATGTAAAAACATGGTTTAAACCAATACCAAACCATATGCATCAAGACCCTCAACATATAATTCAGAAACCACCATTCATGATTCATCAAACAATGTTTAAAACACAATACACATGTCATAAGTTAAAACTAACAATTAGGGAAGGATTACATGCCCTATAGAAGAAGATTCACGAAAGAAATTTTGACCATTAAGCCCTTTGAAGAACACATGAGAAACCCTAGCCTCCAATCTTTAAGAGTAAGTTTGAGAGAGTATTTGAAGTGTTTTAATCTTTTAACAAGTATTATGAAGGCCACCTAGGGTTATATAATGTAAGAACATAAGGTATTTAAAGTAGGAAATGTCCGGACTACCTTTACTTAAAATTGAAACAAACCACGTCCAGGGGTAGGACTCCTCCATGCTATTTGTATCATAGGGTGCGAGTGGTACCCTAAATCGTACCCAAGACCATGCCAAGACCCTACCTATTGGTTCCTATGCAACTCACACCTCCCTAGTTGTACCTTAATAGTATGAGTGACACCCCAATCGTACACACCAATCGTATCTAGGGAAGACCCCAGAAGACCAAGATAATCATGCACCATATGACTTGTACTACACCACTCTTATTCTCCTATATGATTTATACCCTAGAGAGTAATATTTTGGGCAGCAGCCAAGCCAACCATACTGCCTGGGGTACGAGTGAACCCTCAGGACAGCCTATGAGTCCTATTCAAGGGTATGATTGGTACTCTTGAGTCGTACCAAGTCAAAAAGGTCCAAAACTTGAGAAATTTTGCAAGGGTCAAATTCCTCGGGTGTTATAGTCTCCCCCACTAGGATCATTCATCCTCGAATGACGGGTAAGGGTAAGGGAAAGCACGAGATAACCCATTAACACACCAAACTTTCCCCCAACCAAAATAGACGATAAGATCACAAACTGAGATGAGAAGATTATCACACACCTCGAGCACGATTTACACCCCAACACCTTTATTATGACCTTTAACTAAGTTAGAAAACAAAGGTGCAAAAGGAACCATTCCTCACCTTTAACCAAGGTAGAAACCAAGATGTAATAAGAACACATATCCTACACATGAGTTTTCAAAATGAAAAACCAACGCGGATACTTGGACTCCATGTCCTCCTCCGCATTCTAAATGACTTTCACGGACTTTTAGTTTTATCATGGTAACTTTACGGAAGCCATACCTTATTTGTCCGCAACCGACGAACTTATCAACCCATGATCCTTGTCGGTACCTCCCCAAAAGAGCAAATAACCCGAGATACCAATATTACCCAAAAGAACCAACCAACCTAGGACCATCCACACCTCACACCAACACAACACATAGATTATCGGATAAATGGACTCATGCTAAAGGGCAAGTCCAATTTGATTTAGAATTTACCAATACACTCTACCACGAAAGCTTGAGTCTAGCTATACACCACTGATTCAAGGTTCAAGCCTATCTAAATAATGAAAGATCTAACTTAGGCCACCGGGCAGTACTCCTTACCCCTATCTCAAAACACTACCCCGCTTCTATCATCATTATAATATGAAAACCCTAAGTAAAAGTCATGGAAAAACCATATACAACTACTACAACTGAAACCCCCGACCATATCTCAAGTACCCAACACAACTATTGGTCTATCTACCAATCACAACATTTAAGCAGACTTATATACCTGCAGTATGATCTATCCATCAAAAGATCAAGCACCCTTTACAACTTCTGCCAGGTTTTCACCACCCATTTCTTTCCTAAGTATTTCCCATGACAACAACCTTACCTTACCTCCTAAAACCTTAGCTCTGGTAGTCACCCTAAACTCTCCCCCACTTAGGGACTTCTATTTCCACATTCCATAATGCCACTATTTTTTCTAAGCCTCTACCATCCTAGCACAAGAAGAATTATTCAAGAAACTGAATTACAAGAATTATCCATGCCACCCAAGTCAAGACAAAGACCTCACCCCGGAATAAGACACGACACCATAGGAATGAAGTAATAACCACCTAAACCATAATGAAGAACCATCCCGACCAAACCATACCATGAAAGGAGTCCTTAGACTGGACACCAAGAAAACCCAACCACACATACCATGACTAACTTAACACAAGGTCAAGACTCATATTTAGGAAACAAGGTGAATGCAAAATGTGAACCTTAGGTATAAGCACTAAATAAATGCACGTGATACTAGTAGAGTACTCTCTTATGTATGATAGAGTAGAATCACTAGAATATGCAACCCGACCTTTCTTTTAAGTCCGCCGCTAACAAAACATATAAGATTAACCAATCTTAATCCTATTGACCTACAAGCACAATACTCTGCCCTAATGGGTATCACTGAAGACGTACACTAGGGATACATGGTTCTCCTATACCTAAAATCCCATTCACCCCAATGCAACCTACATCCTAGCACAAACATGCAAAACCCATGAGACCAGATTCACTCCAATGTTTCTAATTAAATCAAAACCATTTTAAATCAAATCATGGCCACCAAGGCCTTTCAAAATTTATTTGAATCCAACCAAAACTAATCCATGTTCCTTTAAATTCAAAAATAGTCATATTATATGACAAATTATATTTAATGGCAATTTCACAATCAAATTTGAGGGCATATAATTTCTAAGACAAAAAACAAGTAATTGGGGAATCCATAGTACCCCAAAAGTCATTTAACATTCCTATGCATCCCACAATGTTCATAAAAATTATAAAACATGAATAATTCATCATAATTCATAGAAAAATCAATTCAAATGAGTAATAGTGTTAAATCCCTCCATTACCCCAAAACCCATTTTCAAAACCATGAATTTAATAATCAACTTCATGCCAATAATAAAGTATAAGTATAGGGACAAAGACATAGGAAGACTCCATGATCCAACCTATCTAATGATTAGATCCCCAATCTATATCCATCCATTCAACCTGAATTCCCAACCTATAAGCTACAACTTTCCCACTATCATATTTCTAATATCATCAGCCTTATCCAACCTACTAATTTACCTCCACAACTCCCTCAATGCTATTTCTGAGCTTATCATACTCCTTTTTATCAAAATCAAGCATCTTGATTCAAGCCTAGGATCTACCAACCACCATGTACTACTAGCAAAGTACCCTTATAGAATATACATAAGCATGGTCCACCCCACAAAAAGAACACTCTGAATTCCTTAGTAACCCACCAACAACCTACCCATTTCAACGGAAAACCATTCCCTTTATGCATGCAAGAACAAAACACTCCATAGGGGAACATTAAGAGTGATGAGACCTTCATCTAAGAGATCCCTTAATTTCTACATAAGATCCTTTAACTCCATCGGAATCATTCTATAAAGAAGGAATAGAAATTTGGACAAATGTTTGAAACAAGACCAATCCCAAGACAACCTCCCCATTAGAAGGACACCATGAGGGTCTTTAAGAAAATCTCAAAAAATTCATGCATCACCAAAACCAAATGCAAAGAAAGACCTTCTGGGTTAGTATTCTTAACCCACACCAACCGATAATAGAGACACCCTTTTGGAAACTAATATCCAATCTCTAAGATAGAATATAACCTTTTTCTTAATTCTTAGGGAATGAAACTATCCTCCCACTCCACAACCGACTCACCATGAAGCCTAAAGAAAACCTTTACAGATTCGATAATATAAAGATGGATAGCATGAGTGTAACCTATCAATTCCCCAAATAACATCGAAACCCATCATATTTGAGTCAAACAAATCCACCAACACCCCTTTGTTACCAATAGACACCACACACCTCTTAGAAAAAAGTTCTTAATATACTATTATTAGCATCACAAGATACCACAAAATCCCAAGGAACTGTAAGAGCACTGAGATAATATTAACCAATGTTAGAGATAGAACTAGTACCCCTGAGTGCAAGAGCTAGAGAAATGGAAACCAGTATCCTATTTGCCTAAGCAATAACCCTTATGGGACATTCCTGCTACATGAGACCTAACTGATTATTACCAAGACATTGATTCCCTCCTCCCTTATAAAAACCATGGTGCAACCAACCACACAATTTATACAAAGGATAATATGATGCAGATTAGGCCCTATTAGCCTGAGACTAGGCACCTTGTGCCCTATAAGCATTTCTAAATCAAAAAACACTTGCCTTCCAAGGGATTTAGGTAGGGAGCACAAGCCATAGAATAAGAGGTAGTACCTAACCAACTCTTTTCTTTGAACCATTTAAAACTATACTGTTGGTCTCCCCTCTGGCCTAAGAAATCGAGACCACCCTTACCTTTTCTATCTCCAACCTTACCTCATTCCTTCCTGTACCAATAGGATAGGACTGGTATGACAGAGTTTCCTCTATTTAGGTTAATAGATTAATATAATGACAAACTCAGAATTGGTAACCTCTCTTTGAGATGACCAAGAATGAGTGCCACCTCTCGGAATAAGGTTAGTAGGGACTAGAGAGACTCCACAGAGAAAACCAGAAGCTACAAACCATGACTATGTTTGTTCCTCATGAGTGGGACTAAATTCATCCATGCTGTCCTAGAGTGGGACAGGTGAGTTTCCAAGAATCTTTGGATCATTAAGAAGGCTTGGTCAAAAGAGTGAACCAAGAAAGATTCAGAAATAAATTCAAGTCCTTAGACTCCATATCCCAAAAGTAGAATAACTAAGAAATTGAAACATCCTAATTGCCTTATAGCCTCCTGATTATAAGTAAGGTGATCGACACACCCATAAGCAAGATTTTACTTGACATGATCTTGTGGACACCCCATAACACTGAAACCTAAAGCTCTGATACCAACTTGACATAACTCAAACTAGGGCCTTGTCGTAATGGGCAATTCCAAGTCTAACTAGGACCAAAAACTACCACTGTTATCTAACCTAACCACTAAACACATACCTTGAATCGGCTGAAGTCTGAATATTTAAAAAGAAAGCATATTAAACCATATAGTGACTCTGGGAAAATTCTATTACAGAGACCAACCCAAATAAGTCAAACCACCCAATAACCTACTAAACTAATATGGAAACCAATAACCAACGCCCATTATAATAATCCAACTTATGCATATATGTATATAACATAAACCATCCATACCATACCTAAGTCAAAAATTGTTCATACCAAGATTTTAGACCAACCAACGAGTACCTAGTCAGGACATGCCCCCGACAATAGCCAAAACCAAAGTCTATAAAGACAAAAAACATGTAAAGTAACCCAGGAAATAAAATAGATGGCTTTTAAACTATAAAAGCTCACCACTTCAATCCAACATTAACTATCCCCAAATCTGATCACTAAGCAAGAGAAGTAGAATAGTCAGTCACTGCATAGCATAGGTATACATCTACTAGTAGAAGGGTTAGTGGGTGAACATTAGCATGCACTCAGTATAAGGGTAAAATAATGCCATTTATAAAACCAAGTAAAACCATCCATGATGCATACAACCATACATACATATATAGAGAGAGAGATATTTATGTATATATATATATCCATGTCGATGAAGGGAAACAGGTTTAGGATGCATTTAAAACTATTACCTAGGTTGTGTAGCTTTGCCGTTCTAAACTACCCATGGGCTATATGGGTTCAGCTCCCCCTGCTGAAACAACCCCAATGCACGTAGCCGCACGACTAGGGAAGAAAACCTAGGATAAATAGTACATCCCCCCAAAATATAATGTGACATCATGCACACAGTCACCAAGACAAGCCTCACATCGACAAATATGAGTTTCCAATTTTCGTCCACCCAAGACCTCCACCATCTACATCTTTGCTACAATTCCACCATTGTTTTTCAATTAAAGTCAATTTCAAAATAACCAAACCATTAACAAATTATTAACCAAGGCCATGAAAATTGGAATCATCATACCAATCCGTAATTACAAGTATTATCCATAGCCAACCATATAGAAGTTTTAAGGTGACTTTTAAGTGCCCTTCTATTTACCATATTAAACCACTTAGGGGACTTACATATTCCCCACAAGCATAACCATTATCCTTTTACCTTTCTAAAAAATTTAAAACAATTTCATTACTACATTCACTTTAGGGATCTCCATGTATCCATAAGGTTTTCAAAATAAAACAAACCTAACCACCAAAACCTTTACCCTTTAAACCATTCCAAACCATTTTAGACCATGACAAATATTTAAAGAATTTATATTATCTAAAATATTTAAACCATGTAAAATTATCCCAATCCACATAAGGTTCCATTACGAAACCAAACCATGCAAGAATTCTAATGAAAGTTCAATAATAGAGTAAAAACATTCTTTGAGGCACTTTATCAAACATGTTGACGGCATACCTTTAACAAGACCAAAACTAATTCATAAACCACCATAATTAGGATTACTTAAGACCCCTTAGTTAAACCATAACCACCCAATATCCATATATGCAAACCATTACCAAAAACATGTTAAAACATGATTTAAACCAATACCAAACCATATGCATCAAGACCCTTAACATATACTTCGAAAACCATCATTAATGATTCATAAAACAATGTTTGAAACACAATACACATGCCTTTAATTGAAACTAACAATTAGGGAAGGAGTACATGCCCTATAAAAGAAGATTCGTAAAAGAAATCTCGCCCTTTGAGCCCTTTGAAGAATACATGAAGAAATCTTAGCCTCCAATCTCAAAGAGTAATTTTGATAGAGTATTTGGAGTGTTTTAATCTTTTAACAAGTGTTATGAAGGACCACCAAGGGTTATATAACGTGAGAACATAAGGTCTTTGAAGTAGGAAATGTTTGGACTACGCTTACTTAAAAGTAAACCAAACCACGTCCAGGGGTACGACTCCTCCTTACAATCCGTATCCTAGGGTACGAGTGGTACCCCAACTCATACCCAAGACCATGCCAAGACCCTACCTAATGTTTTCTATATGACTCAAACCTCCATGGTAATATTTTAAGTGTAAGAGTGACACCCCTAATCATACCGACCAACCGCATATAGGGTAGACTCCATAAGACCAAGATGATCATGAAATATATGACTTAAACTACACCATTTGTAGGATCCTATATGATTTGTACCCTAGTGAGTCATACCTTTGGCAGTAGCCAAGCCAACCATACTGCCTGGGGTATAAGTGAACCCGTAAGATAGACTACGAGTCATACTCAAGGGTACGATTAGTAACCGTGAGTCATACCATGTCAAAAAGGTCCAAAACTTGAGAAATTTTACAAGGGTCAAATTCCTGGGGTGTTATATTAACGTAAAAAGGCCCCATGACTTATATTCCTATTGGGAGATTATTTTCCCTATTATTCCATTCATTAACACTTAGAAACTTTCCTTAAACACTCTATAATTCTCTCTAAGGCTTTTGGGTAAAGGAACGCAAGGATTTTATCTTAAGGATTAATTTGGGACATGTGTTGGTGGTTTATCTCCATCATATTATTAGTTTAAGGTATGTTTTCTTCCCTCGTTGTTAGTTCCACTAAAGGCATAGTTTTATACAATGTTTACATGGTTTGATTATTGCATGGTTTTGGGTTTTCAAATATAATTTGGGTGTTTTGGTTATAAATGCTTGGTTATAATTTTCCTATATTTTAATTATATGTTTATATGCTTTAATGGTGGTTTTCTATAATTGGTTGCATGGGAATAGTTATTTGGTAATTGAATTTGGTTTTTGAGATATTTTTCCCCCAATATGTTTGATAAAATGCCCATGAGAATGTTTTCACTACATTGTTGGATTTTAATGGAAATTATGCATGGTTTAAACTTGGTATTGGAACCCTAAATGGTTAAATGGTTTGGAATGGTCAAAATGGAATGGTTTTGGGTTTAACAATCATTCTTGTATGGTAAAATAGAATCCCCCAAGTAATCATAATAGTTGAACACTTGTGGGGTACATGGGACTCCCCCAAATTAAATAAATAATGTAATCTATAGGTACATGGAAATCCCTTGATCTTAAAAAGGTCTGGCTAAGGACGATACTTGCGAGTTATAGTTGGTATGATTATACCACTATTAATAGCCTTGGTAAATTATAAATGATATAATGGATTGGTTGGTTGGAAATGGTTTTTATTTGGTAATAATGGCGGGGTGTGATAGCTAACCGTGAAGGTAGGAGTTCAATGAATGAACACTTGAAACTTATGTTTGCCGACATGAGAAGTAGGTCATGGAGAAATTATGATACTATAAGGTACATAGGAATCCTCTAAGTACACTGTACATATATATCATAGAGGGTAAGGGTACTTGGGTATCCCCTACTCTAATGATATCTTCGGTTCGTGCGACTACACATATCAGGGATTGTTCAAGGGGTTACACTGGACCCATATAGCCCGTGGGTGGTTAAGGATGGTTATGCTACACATACCTAGGTTAATGGTTTCAAATGTAGGCAAAACCCGGTTTCCTTTCCCGACATGGTTATATATATATGTATGGTTTGTATGCCTTTGGTTGGTTTACTTAGTTTTAATGGTTGGCATTTTTTTTATCCTGAGTTCATGCTATCGTTCACCCGATAAATCATCTTTGGGAGGCTGTATCCCCCCATGATGCAGGAACCGACCGTTCTAATCCTCCTATATAGTGATTGGATTTAGCGATCAACTTTTGGATTAAAGTGGTGAGCTTCCATCTTCCCAAAAGGCTCCATTTCATGGAAGCTATTTCATACTTTGGTTTATTTATGGATATTGGTTTTGGCTATGGTTGGGGGTATGTTCCAACCAGATTTTTAAATCTTTTTAGTTAGAGGCTTTATGGAACTACTATAGGTTGGTAAGAGCGGGATCGGTATTAGAGTCAGTATTGGTATTGGTATTGGTATTTGGGGCTGATATAGTAGGACTAAATTTCTCATTGTTCTGTCCTCTTTTATTTTGGGATTATATATAATTATTATAAAACTCATATGGTTATGGTTATGGTTTGGTTGGTTTGGCTATTGGTTTGGTTGGATGGTTGGACTCGGTTGGGTCTGTTTTGGTTATAAACCTATCCTAGAGTCTTAATAGAGACAATTATGTTATCTTGTTATATGTTCAAAATTCACCTAGATCAGGGCAGGCAGTTGGAGGTTGGTTGGGTAACGGGGGTAGTCTCCGGTCCCGATCATACTTGGGATGCCCATTATGACAAGGCCTCGGTTCGGGTTGGGTTTAAATCCATCACAAAAGTGTGGACCTATCCTCTAAAACCTGGATAGTTGGCTCTGACTCACCATCAGTCTTGGGTGAATGCTATGCTAAGGTCTACTTGAGTACCGAACTCATCCTAAAAAGTCTTCCAAAAGTGAGAAGTAAACACAGATCCTTGATATGATAAGATAGACACCATCACACCATGAAGTTGCATAAACTCGTGAATATAGATATAAGATACCTCTCAACACTAATGGACACCTGTACTAAAATAAAATATACAGAACCGATTAATCGATCTATGATGACCGAAACACTATCAGACGCATCGGATGTGCAAGGCACCCCAGTCATGAAGTCCATAGTGACCCATTACCACTTCCACTTGGAAATGGGTAATCTCTGAAGCAATCCACCAAGTCTAAAATGCTTGGCCTTCACCTACATGCTATAAAGGCAATGAGCTACAAAATCCCCTCAATCTTTCCTCATACCACCCCATTAATAATGTTGTCTCAAATTGCAATACATATTATTCACACCCAAATGGATGGAATACCTAGAACAATGGGTATCTTCCAAAATTAATCTAATCAAATCACACACTCTCGGTACACAAACTCTACCTCCGATCCTCAAAATTCCATTAAAATCAAGTGAGGCTTCCTTAGACTTATCATTCAACCCCTTATCTTGAATCAATCTTAACTCAACATCATCAAACTGATGAGCTCGAATCTACTCCATCAAGGAAGACCTAGCCTCCATAAATGCCAAAATATACCCAAATGTTGAACTATCAAAACTAGCTATCTGGTTAGCTAAAGAACAAACCTCTAAGTCCAAAGGCCTATCTTGGGTCAAAAAACATGGCAAGCTACCCAAGCTAGCCGATTTATGTCTCAAGGCATTTACAACCACATTAGCCTTGCCTGAATGATAGAGAATTATCAAGTCATAATCTATAAAAAAACTCAAGACAATGATGTTGCCTCATATTAAGATCCTACTCTGCGAAGAAGTACTGAAGGTTATGATGATCTGAGAAAATCTCACAACAGACTCCGTATAAGTAGTGCCTCCACAATATCAAAGCAAAAATAATCGCGCATAACTCCAAATCATGGGTAGGGTAATTCCTCTCATGGGGATTCAACTGACGAGAAGTATACGTAATCACCTTACCCTACTATATCAACATAACACCTAACCCTACGAGACATAAGGACAGGTCATAAGTCATAGGATGTGACTCGTGACCTTACTAGTCAAGGTATCCAAACTTTTTACCCAGGCTATAAGTCATGGTGATGACTGATGAACAGCGACCATGAGTCATTACGAGACTTGTAGCGACTAGGAGTTATATTTATTGCATGATTTCTTTAAAGTAATTGAGGTCTTTTCCTTCCATTCCATTACTTTCCACTTCTTAAAACCTTCTCCTTAGCCCTATTCCCACTAACTAACATAACATAGACACTCTATTCTCTCTCAAATTTCTCAAGCAAGAACAATTAGGGTTTTCAAGGGAATTGGTCATCTATGCTTCAATTGGGGTTTTTTCTAGGAATATACCTAGAAACCTTGTTTGGTTCAATTGCAAGAAGATAGTTGTATGCATCTAGATGGATTGTAGCATATGTTTTAGTTAATGTGGCTGCAATATTCAGATAGGTAGAAGATTTGAGGTCGGTAGACCAAGATCGTACTATAAACCTTTTGAATCAACAACCCAATAACCAACTAGACTGCGATAAGAATAGAGATTTGTAAGATTGTTAGAAGTGTCTCAACCCTAGAATTCACATAATTGTTGTTTACAACTTTTACTTGCTTTCTATTGTCACAAATTGCTATTTCTTATTTATTTACATTTTTATTCATAATTTCAAAAACATCTTGATACTTTACAACACTTAATACCTCCTTTTCTAAAGCTAAAGTTGGTTAAATTGATAGTTGCTTAGTCCTCATGGTAATGATATTCGATAGTCTAAGTCACTATATTACTTGTACAATCACGTACACTTACGTGTGCGCTTGAAAACAAGTTTTTGGCTCTATTTTTGGGGACTAGTACAAATATTAATTTATTAATATTTTTAATTTTTTAAAGTAAGTTTAAGTGTTAACAACTTGATCTTAGTGGCTGACTTTTTGTAGGTTTAGCTGAATATAGGACTTGCGAGAGATAGAGAGTTGATAGAGACTTTTTTGGAACTAGAACTGGTATTTCAATTGAGGCGAAGAGCTCATTATTCAATTCAACAGGTTCAAATTATTGAACAAAGAAATGATCCAGTTGATCCAAATGTCGTACATGTCCCAGCTCCGGTTATTCTAGCTGCTCCTGCTCAACTAGCTACTAGACCTATTCTTGAAGTGGAAATCCCACTTACAAACCAAGCAAATAATAGTAATCGTAAGTCTAAGCTAGGTAGTGGATTTTAATTAAATCAAAATATGGTGTAGTTGCTGAATTCGGCAGGGCAATTTGCCGTATTTTCACATGAAGACCCACAGCAGCACATTCAGACATTCTTGGAAATAAGCGATACTTACATTCCTATAAGGGTGAATACTGATTATGTCAGATTGACTATCTTCCCTTTTTCTTTAATTACGGAAGTGAAGAGGTGGTTACATGTTGAACCACCCCTCTTCATTACTTCTTGGAAAAATCTAGCTCAGCAGTTCCTTATTCGATTCTTTCTATCAGGAAAGACTACACATTTGAGAAGTGAGATTCTGAGTTTCAGATAGAAAGAAAGAGAGAATCTCTACCAAGCTTGGGAGAGATTTAAAAGTATGCTTAGAAATTTCCCTCACCATCATCATTCTAATGATGTTCTTGTTAATACTTTTATTGAGGGGCTAAAGCCAAATACAAAGATTCTCTTGGATTTAGCAACAGGTGGGCAAGCACTTGAGAAGACTTATGATGAATTGCACACACTATTGAATTAGATTTCACAAGGGAGACTTGAATGGCATGCTGACTCGAGAAGTGATCCTAAGAAGGTTGCAGGTGTGTTAGAGGTACATCAGTTCATTGCTCTATCAGCTCAGCTTACAGCAATAAAAAATCAGATATTTTCTCAGTTTAACAGTATGAAGTTGGGGGCTCTGCAAGCAGCAGCTATAGTAAATACAGTCCTATAGTTAAATTCATGGTGTGAAGTTTGTGGAAGTAGTGAGCATGCAACAAATACTTGTGCTATTAAACCAGATTTTGTTAATTATGTGGAAAATACAAATTGTCTGGGACAACGAGTTTTTATTAACACATATAATCCAAATTGGAGGAACCATCCTAATTTCTTATGGGTAGAAATCAGGCAAAAAACAATAATCAGTTTAAGGGGATAGTGCCACAGAATCAACAACAACAACAGGTTCAATGCAATCCAGCCACTACTCAAACGAGCAATATAGAGGAAATAGTAAAGCATATTATATGAAATAAAGCACAAATGGCAGTTATGAAGACTGAACAATTGATTACTAGGAATTTAGAGTTGCAACTGAAGAAGGCTTACCTAACGATACAGAGGCAAATCCAAAGAAGGTGAATGAGTAACTACGAGGAGTGGGTTGCTATTAAAAGAGGCGGTGCCTGAGTAGGTTAGTCCCACAACCACTGATGATAATCCTAAAGCTAATGAGGATAAAGGTGTTAAAGAAAAAAATGCAAGTGATGAAATTCAAGCGGAGAAGAAGACTATACCTTAACCCTTTCCTCAAAGGTAGCAAAAAAAACAAGAGGAGATAAGTTATAAAAAGGTTTTAGACCTTCTAAAGCAAGTTCATGCAAATCTTCCTCTTGTTGATATTCTACAGAGTGTTCCAAAATATGCAAAATACCTAAAGGACATAGTGGAAAACAAGAATCAATTGATAGAATATGCTACAGTTGCACTTACTAAGGAGTGAATTTCCAAGATTCAAAACAAACTGCCTACGAAGCTGAAGGATACAGGTAGTTTTACTTTGCGGATCACTATTGGGCAGGCCATTAGTGCCCGTGGATTATGTGACTTGGGGGCAATCATAAGTCTCATGCCTATATCTTGGTTCTAAAAAATGGGTTTTGGGAATACCAAACCCACGACCATTGTTTTGTAGGTGGCTGACAGGTCCCTTGCTAAGCCGGATGGATCTATTGAAGATGTCTTAGTTAAAGTGGGATCACTGATTTTTCTAGTAGATTTTGTTATTCTTAATTTTGAAGCTGATGTATTTGTTCCATTTATTTAGGGACACCCATTTCTAGTAACAGGGCAGTCACTTATTGATGTAGCAGCAAGGAAGATGGCTATGAGAGTGCATGATAAAGTAAAGGTTTTTGATGAATACAATGTGATGAAACTGCCAGTTATATATGAGGAGTTGTCGGCTATATCCATTATTGACCTTGCATCTGAGCTATATCTGTTGTTGTCTGATGATCCACTCGAGCGAGCCTTGATGTGTCATGATCTGTATTAAGATGTAGAGGCAATTGAATTGGTTCAAGTTATGAACTTAGAAATTGTTGAAATGAGAAAGCTACTTTTTGAGTCGTTGAAGAGGCCAATTGGCCCATTACCCAACACTTCAATTAATGAAGAGCCAAAATTAGAGCTTAAGGTTCCTCCTCCTTACTTGAAATATATTTACCTTGGTGACAATAATACCTTGTCTGTTATCTTGTATGCAGGTTTATCAGATGTATAAGTAAGGAAAGTTATAGTAGTTTTGAAAAGAAGAAAGAAGGCAATTGGGTGGTAGATGTCTTACATTACCGGGATAAATCCAATTTTTTGCATGTATAACATATACATGGAAGAAGGTTACAAACCAAGGGTGCAGCAACAATGAAGATTGAATCTGGTGATGAAGGAAGTGGTATGCAAAGAAGACACCAAGTGGATTGATAGTGGGATTATTTACACAATTTCCGATAACAAGTGGGTAAGCCCAATACACTGTATCCCAAAGAAAGGTAGGATGAATATAGTTACCAATAAAGCTAATAAATTGATTCCTACTCGCATGGTGACTGGATGGAGAATGTGTATCGACTACCGAATGCTGAATGAAGCCACGAGAAAATATCACTATCCTATCCTATTCATTGGTGAAATATTGGATAGATTGGCAGGCAGTAGTACTATTGTCTTTTGGACAGATACTTAGGGTATACTCAGATCTCAATAGTGCCAAAATATTAAGAAAATACCACTTTTACATGACCATATGACACGTATGCATTCAGACGCATGCCTTTTGGCCTGTGTACTATACCTGCAACATTTGAGAGATGCATGATGGAAGTTTTCTAAGACATAGTTGAAGAATTTGTTGAGGTATTCATGGATGACTTCTCTATTTATGGTAATTCTTTTGATGTATGCTTGCAGAGTCTAGATCACGTCCTAGCTCATTGTGAAGTGACAAATCTTGTGCTAAATTAGGAAAAATGCCATTTTTGGGTCAAGGAAGAAATAGTCCTTGGCCATAAGGCATCATGTAGAGGACTTGAAGTAGATAGAGCCAAATTTGAAGTGATTCAAAAACCACCATATCCGGTAACAGAAAATGGAGTGAGGAGTTTTCTACGACATGTAGGAATTTACAAGTGGTTTATCCAAGATTTTTCAAAGATTGCAAGTCCTATGTGTAAAATTCTTGAAAAATAAGCTAAATTTGATTTTGGGGTTACCTATCAAGAAGCATTTCAGAAGTTGGAGAAGAAACAGACAGAAGCACTGACAGCGCTCGAGCGCACACGCAAGTGTACGTGGCCTTATCAAGTAGTAAAGTGGCCTTCAAGAAGCCAAGTATCTATCCCACAGGGACTTGTGTCGACAACTATCCAATTCTAGTTTAACAATTGAGATAAAGTAACCAAGAAGAGTGTTAAATAATTGTAAACTAAAAATTAAAGTAAATAATACATAAAGTAAAAGTCTTGGAACAATCAATGGAGTAAATCCAAGAGTTAAAGCACTTCGAACAATCATACTACGTTATTGGACTTCATTCATTAACTCGTTTATATTAGTTGTTGATTTGTATGGTTAATTGTATGATCATGGTCTCCCGACCTCTAATATTTTACCTAATTTGGACATTACAACTACATCATTGAGAGGGAATGTAATAATCCAATTAAGTGTTTAAAAGCTATCATCCTACGTTTGAATCAAGTAAGGCATCTAAGTACATCCTTGTCCTAGACACTAATTTGAATTCCTTATTTTATAAAAGAATACAAACCCTACTTTGTTATTGTAATACCCCGTATTTACTGAACATAAATTAACTCTCAATACATGAGTCATCCAATATAAAATTTATGAAATAGTCAGTATTTTTCTATTTACAGCCTTTCATTATGTTGGAAATTGAATTAGCTTTCCAACGATATAAAATTTGCCCAAATTCGATACCCGATTAAGAGTTATAGCATTTTAAGTAAAGCAGTGTGCCATTATGGCACCCAATGCGATGCAGAGCATGACCAAATGGCAATTATCAAATCCAGTGCTCCGTCGTAATATTGGCACATCGCTCCATAGGCTCAGTTCAGAATTGTCATATTCTAGTGTTCCAACATGATGTCACCGCGTCGTGGTGAACTTCCAGGTCTCATCCAAAGTGGCAACGCGATACCACCGCATCGTGACACCGTGCATTTTCCCAAATGTCCATTTTCCAGGGAGCTGATGTGATTACGCTGCATTGCATCGGCATGCAAAATTGGGTTTCCACTGACGATTTTTAATACACTTCCCAGGGGTAGTTTGGTATTTTTCCATCGCCCTAATCAGTCTAAACACGAAATTTAAACCCTAAATAACTCATTATCTTATTATCTCTCGCTTTCTTTCAAGACATAAAATATTTTATCTCAAGATAAAAACCCTAGCTTCAAGAACCAAGGTCAAAACTCAAGAATTCCTCCAAGAACCTCTACGGATTAATCATCTCAGGTATTTTAGGTGTTCATCTATGGGTCTCTTTCAACCATAGATTCCACGAATCCATTTTCAAACTACAAGATTATTGAATTATGAACTTTTGTGTTTAAATTGAATTGAATTCATGTTCATAATGTTAGTTGGGTTTCAATCCACGATTTAAGTGCAAGTCGCATGAAATTGAATAGAATGTGTGATGAATATGTGATTATCTTGATAAACCCTTGAATTTACAAAGTGATTAATCTGTCTATGATGTTAATTTTGCATTTTCAATCCATGATAATGAAAAGATTTATGAAAATTGGATAGTATTTAGGGGAAATTATATGAATTGCATGTTAAACCCACGAAATTACAAGTTTGGGCATTGTAATTGCCATGCTTATATATTAACCATGATTATATGCATGATGTTGTGCTCCCCAAGTGTTTGATAGAATGCCCATGTAAATAAAGTGATAAAATCATGACAAGTTAGTATATGTACTAGCTTATGCCCAATAAGTGTTTGATAAAATGTCTCTATAGATGAAATATGAACATGTGTACATTGTTATGCTTTGCAAGATCATGTGATGCTTTACTTTTCATGTTATTGAGTCTTGGGGGTATTTAATACCCAACAATTTAGCTGCTTGCATAGAGCCAGTGTCAGTTACAGAATAGTATCAGTCATGTCATGATCAGTTGTATCCTCAATCAATTACAGAACTTAGTAGAACTCAGTCAGTTATAGAACTTAGGAAAACTCAGTAAACTCAGCATCAGTCTGGTTCAATTCTATATAATCAATTTAGTTTTTTTCACTTGGGAGTAGGATTAGAAACGAGTGAGGCCAAGGATGGGGACTCACCTTCCAATTGAGGGTGTGATTCTTAGAAGCTATCCTTGCGTTGCAGAACTACGTAGACAGCGTAGGTTGAGACATTAACCTATCAGTTGAGGGTTGATGAGGCACTTTACCTGCCAGTATAGGGGACCACTATTCTCGTTTAGGGCACCTTTCAGTAAAGGGTGACTCTTCAGTCTCTTTACCCGTGGAACGTACTAACATCATTCCAACTGGGGTTACAGGCTTGACCCCAAATCTATTTAGAAAAGGGGTATATTATTTAGATGATTACCTCCTATAGTTTTAGTCTCAGTCTTCAGAATAGAACTCAGTTTAGTTCTAAAAAATTAGGACTGTCAGATACAGTGAATCAGTAACTGTAACTTAGATTATCAGTTACTCAGTATCAGAATACAGTACTAAGCTTCAAAAAATCTCAGTTATAGTATACATATATGCACAACATTGCATACTCAGTATTTACAGCAATTTTAGATTATCTATAGACTCTCATGTTCAGTTACTCTATATCATTTTAGTCTGTTATTATTCATACATATGAACCCTTGCATTCAGCCTTACCTCATCTAGCATACCAGTATATTCCATGTACTGACACATACTCTTTCTTTGTACTATGATGTCTTATATCATATGTTCAAATGCTTAGGTTCCCGATCATACATAGATAGATCCAAATTCAGCCAGCGTATCAGATTTATTTGTGAGTCCTCATCTATCGAGGATATTCTTTTATTTTCATTACTTTTGTAGACTCAGTATTTCAGTAGATAGAGTTAGTTGGGGAATTGTCCCATCAACTCCACTTTTAGATAGTTCAGATTAGAGGCTTTTCAGACTAGATGTTCGACAGTATTCGGTATTTTTATATGTCATTTCAGATATTATATTTTATTAGTATTCCAAATGTTTTGAACCTTATAGAATTTCGGACTATTATTCCACATTTATTATAGTATATTATTCAGTGCTCATAGCAAATATCAGTTATTGGTTAGATTGTGGTCCTTTGGGGTCATAGCATTACAAACTTGGTATCAAAGCTTAAGGTTTAATAGTGTCCTAGGAATTTTGAAAGTTGCATCGCATAGAGTCTTGTTCATGGGTATGTAGCATGCCACACTTATGGATAGAAGGCTATAAGATGTTTTAGGAAAAGTTTCCCTTCATTCAGTATTCAATTGTGCGAGTGAGCATGAGCTCAAGTTAACCTCTCAGTCTAATTCATGTCTTCCTTATGCTTCCAGATCATGCTACCCAAAGAAGCTAATGGAAGAAGTAATGAAAACCAGTCAGCTCCTTCACCCGTTCAGGAAGATCCCCTGCATGAGCATGTCTCTCATTCTGAATTTAGAGCTACTTTCACTATCTTATCTTACTCAGTAGTTGCTCAGAATAATTTGCAGACTTTTATCCTATCCAGGCCTTTGACTTGCACATAGCATAGTGAAGGAAGGGAGCGTAGGAAGAATAAGAGGGCTAGAATAAATAATTCTAAGCCCAGATTAGGGGGTAGTAATTGCTCCCAGTTCCGTCAGAGATCCTCAGCCCCGGTTTTACTTTTAGTTAGGGCACCAATACCAAAGTTTAGAAATGACCATCGAGATGGGGCGCCAAGATCCAAAACCTAGGATAGTGTAAGCAGTGGTCGTACCCATCCACTATGCAGAAAATATGGTAAGAACCATAAAAGAGTGTGTAGAGCTCGTAGTGATATATTTTTTAGATGTAGTAAGACCGGCAACAGGATGTGAGAGTGTAGAGTATTGTCTTAGAGGGAAGGGATTTGCGCCAACAAGGTCAGTCCAACCATCTTTTGGTTTAGTTTGGTCACCCAAATCATCAGGGTGCTGCTCTTATTTCTGGTTATGATATCTCAGAAAGTCACTTCAGCAGACTTAGTAGAATTAAAGATGATACATTTTGACGTCATTCTCGACATCGATTGGCTCCATTCATGATATGCCTCAGTTGATTATAGAATAGAATAGTTCATTTTTAGTTTCTAAATGAACCAGTCCTTGAATGAAAGGGTAGTACCTCAGCTTTAGTTGATCTAAGTTTGAATCTCTAGATTGAACTAGTAGAAAGAGGAGTTGAAAATTCTAAGATAGTTAGTGTTGAGGTTGCTATATGAATATATTTGGGGCAATAGAAAGCTAAGAATTGTGTATCAAAAGAAAGTACTTGCAGTGGACCTTTCATTATCACGTCTAGTCCTTTAGAATGAGTTTATTGTTTATGAGTATTGTTATATCTCAAGATCTAGAGTAAAGTGATTTCAGTTCGACTTAAAGTTTATTAAGTTATTCAGAGACTTAGGATAACTGCTTTAAGCTAAGGGGAAGATAGTAGGACAAGTAACCAAGTCAAACTTTAAAATTTTAGTAGTAATGTCAGTATATGAAGAAAAATAGTGGGAGAGGTTGGTGCTCAACCCATCATTACCTCAATGTAAAGTTTTATACTTCAGTTATCACGATATATGCTCATGTCTTATATGTCAGTTCTATGATTATAGCTCATATTAATGCATATTATAGAAAATCATGTAAGATTTTAGTTCCTAGTATAAGGAGTTCCAGTCCACTCAGTATTATGAATCATGTCCCATGAGCGTAGAAAACCTAAACTCAAGTTATGAAGCTCATGGCTTATGTACTCATGTCATGCTTTACAATATGCTCAGTTCGCATGACTCATGTTACACTCCTAATTATCAGTTAAATTCAAACTATGTCATATATATCCTCAGTTTAGACCTCTTGATAAATCCATGATGTTGATATTCTATTTCTCAAGCTTTAGTCAAGTTTCAAGTTTGGTATAGTGTCCATTCATGCTTCAGGTCCTCATGTTTTAGCCTTTCAGTGAACTCTCCCTACGAACTAATTTAATGATGAACATTTTCTTAGGTGGGAGAGAGTAAATATTTCATGTTACGGAAAGATTTTTGCATACTTGTTACATGAGGATGTAGTTATGAAGATAGGCTCGAATATCAGGTTAGTGTGCAAGTAAATGGCTAGCAAGAAGTTGTATTTAGTTGATGGAGAGATGGGAAATCAAATTTTTTTCATGACATAAGAAGTTGAGAGAACTCAGCTATAGTCTCAGAGTGTGTGTCTTTTCAGATCCTCGATTTATGTCAGCCTCCATCATGTAGTTATCAGAACTCAGTTATAGTCTCAGTTCAGAATTTAGTTCAAAACT
Source organism: Capsicum baccatum var. pendulum (assembly GCA_030864225.1). Lineage (NCBI taxonomy): Eukaryota > Viridiplantae > Streptophyta > Magnoliopsida > Solanales > Solanaceae > Capsicum > Capsicum baccatum. The sequence continues at coordinate 27,455,631 of CM061551.1, read as the reverse complement.
CAGTTCAGTCTTAGTTTTGATTGACTATAGTGTATAGTTATCTGTTATTCTGTTATTAGTATTTCAGAATCATGTTATACGTTTGGTCCAGCATTCTCAGATAATACAGTTTACAGTTATTTATGCTCAGTATCTCATGTTACTTTGTCATTGCTTACCTCATATGCATAATACTGTATAGTTTCAGTCCATACTAAGTATAGTTCAATATTACATGACCAGTATTCAACTATCAACCATTCAATTAATAGGGTAAGTTAGTATGTTTATGCATTCATGCTCAGTGTGCATGTGAATATTTTCAGTAGTCTCAGGTGAAGTACTATATGAAGGTGGAGAGTAGAGTTGAGAGAGTATTCAAGTAATATGTCTAAGCTTGAAAATTTGGAGTTGCGATGCATAAGGCTTAGTCACTCTATCTTAGATTATGTTTTGTAGGCCTCGCCTCGTATTACAGAATTTTAGCCAGGATGTGATATCTTATTCAGTTATTTTATTTAGCCCATGCCAAGACTCCTTGCTCCCTAAAGTCACTTGAACTCTATAGAAAGAGTATCATAGAATTTCTCCAGCCGTGTATAATCAAGATGAGTTAGTTCGTAAAGCCAGTACTTCTATTTCACAGTCAGGCGAATAAGTTCATATGGTTTGGTTTCCTGTATTTCCATCTAGTCGCACTATCCGAAGTCTCATGAATATAACTATTCTAAGAAATAGCAACTAGGTAGTTGCATATTTAGCTCAATTCATGTATTATTCCTCAGTTTTAAGTCCCAAATATTCAGTCACGATTCAGTTCGTAGGTGACCCATGCATCGTCTCAACTTATCCTTAGTATCTCAGTCAAGTCAGCATTTTTCGAGGGACATAATGTCCCAAGGGGGAGATGCACTATAAACCCCAATTTTTCATGTCCTAAACCTTTCATTTTCTCTTCATGTAACAAATCCAGTTTGGAGAAGTAGGTACTCATAAGTTGACCCTCAAGTCCTAATATCAACCGTAAACCATGTATTCAAGAAATCAATTTAGTTCATGCTATTCATTTTATTTATTATGTTTCAGAATCAGTTATGTTCTCATGTTTCCATTCATTTAAGTTCAATAAATGATCTCAGGTTCATCAGTATTCTCAGCTTAAGGTAACAGTCCTCCTTAGAGTTGCTCCATTCCATGTTTAGACACAGTTATAAACTTGGTGTCTATTACCGTTGCATATTCAATCATGTATTCATGAATTAGTTCAATCATGTACTCATGCATCATATAAGCGTGTTCAGTAAGAAAATTCAGCTTATCAGTAGCTTCAGTCATGTATTCCATGCATCAGATATACATGTTCAGAATGAGAACTCGGCTTGCCAATAGTTTATTTATGTAGTCATGCTTCAATTATTCATGTCAGTGTGTAAACTCAATCTATCAGTGTTTCTTAGCTTAATCAGTCTCATTCGAGGATGAATGTTCCCAAGGGGGAGATATTGTAATACCCCATATTTCCCTAACTTAAATTAACTCTCAATACATGAGTAATCCAATATAATTTTTTTTAAATACTCAGTATTTTTCATTTTGGAGCATGCCATTGTGTAGGAAATTGAATTATCTTTCCAATGATATAAAATTCACCCAAATTCGATACCTGGGTGAAGAGTTATAGCATTTTTAGTAAAGCAGTGTGCCAATTTGGCACCCAACGCATCGCGGAGCATGACCAAATGGAAATTGTCAAATCCAGTGCTCCATTGCAATATTGGTGCACCACTCCATAGGATCAGTTAATAATTATCCTATTCCAGTGTTCCAAATCCAGTGCTCCATTCCAAATATTCTTTCTCAAGATACAAAACCCTAGCTTCAAGAACCAAGGTTAAAACTCAAGAATTCCTCCAAGAACCTCCAAGTATTAATCCTCTCAGGTATATTAGGTGTTTATCTATGGATCCCTTTCAACCATAGAGTCCACGAATCAGTTTTCAAACTACAAGATTGTTGAATTATGAACTTCCATGTTTGAATTGAATTGAATTCATGTTCATGATGTTAGTTGGGTTTCAATCCATGATTTAAGTGCAATTCGCATGAAATTGAATAGCATGTGTAATTAATATGTGATTATCTTGATAAACCCTTGAATTTACAAAGTAATTAATGTGTCTATGATGCTAATTTGGTGTTTTCAATCCATGATTATGATAAGATTCATGAAAGTAGGATAGTAATTAGGGGGAATTATATGAATTGCATGTTAAACCCATGAAATTGCAAGTTTGGGCATTGCAATTTCCATGCTTACATGTTAACCATGATTATGTGCATGAAGTTGTGCTCCCTAAGTGTTTGATAGAATGTCCAAGTGAATAAAGTGATGAAATCATGACATGTTAGTGTATGTGCAAGCTTATACCCAACAAGTGTTTCATAAAATGTCTCTATAGATGAAATATGAACACGTGTACATTGTTATGCTTTGCAAGATCATGTGATGCTTTACTTTTCATGCTATCAAGTCCTAGGGGTATTTAATACCTGATAATTTAGTTGTTTACCTAGAGCCAGTATCAGTTATAGAATAGTATTAGTCATGTCACGATCAGCAGTACCCTTAGTCAGTTACAAAACTCAGTCAGTCATTTCAGTATAATCAGTTCAGTATTTTCAGTTGGGAGTAGGACTCAGCACCAAGTGAGCCTAAGGAAGGGGACTCACCTGCCAGTAGAGGGTGTGATCCTTAGAAGCAATCCTTGCATTCCAGAACTACGTAGCCAGCATAGGTTGAGACTTTAACCTGTCAGTTGAGGGTTGGTGAGGTTCTTTACCTGCCAGTAGAGGGTACCATCATTCTCGTTCTGGGAACCTACCAGTAGAGGGTGACTCTTCAGTGTCTTTACCCATGGAACGGTACTAACACCCGTCCAACTGGGGTTATAGGTTGGACCCTAAATCTATTCAGAAAAGGGGCAAGTCGGTTAGATAATTACCTCCCACAGTTTCAGTCTCAGTCTTTAGAATAGAACTTTGTTTAGGTCTACAAAATCAGGACTGTTAAATATAGTCAATTAGTATCAATAACTTAGATTATCACTTACTCAGTATCAGAAATCAGTACTTAGCTTCAGAAATGCTCAGTTACAGTATACATATATGCACAGTATTGCATACTTAGTATTTACATTAGTTTTAGAATATCCATGTACTCTCATGTTCAGTTACTCTATATCATTTCAGTTAGTTATTGTTCATGCATATGAACCCTTGCATTGATCCTTACCTCATCTAACATACCAACACATTCCATATACTGACGCATACTCTTTCTTTCCACTATGATGTCTTATATCATAGGTTCGGATGCTCAGGTTCCCGACCGCGCATAGAAAGATCCAGATTCAGCCAGCGTATCAGATTTAGTAGCGAGTCTTCATCTATCGAGGATATTCTTGTATTTCCATTACTTTAGTGGACTCAATATTTTAATATATGGAGTTAATTGGGGGATTGTCCCATCAATTCCATTTTCAGACAGTTCAAATTAGAGGTTTATCAGACTAGATGTTCAGGCAGTATTTTGTATTATAAGATGTCATTTCAGATATTATATTTTATAGTATTCCAGATGTTTTGAACCTTATGGCATTTCAGCCTATTATTCTGCATTTATTATAGTAAATTATTTAGCACTCACAGCAGATATCAGTAATGGGTTCGCTTGTGGTCCTTCGGGGTCATAAGCACCATATAGCGTCCGGGGTACAGACTCGGGGCGTTATAATTTATTCCCATATTTTAACTCCCTATTCCCTCTTCCGAGATCACAGGGTTGACAATATATGTATTTTATGGGTGATAAATCCATAATATTGTTAATACATGAATAGAAAAATAACCAATAATGATAAGCAAATCAAACAAATTTAATCCAAGAGAATAGTACGCATGTTCTTGGTTTTAACCCCAGAAAAAGAGTTCTTAGCCACTCATAGTCATAATCATGATCCGAAAAGTAGAATACATGATATAATCTAAAACAAAACCAAAGAAATAATGTAAAAACTAAAAGATGAAGTCATAGGAGCCCCTCAATGCTCCAAAACATCCGAGAATGATTGAAAACATGTCTAAGGATGTATTTATAGTAAAAAGATAAGCCAAAGCCATGTTGGACAAGGATTTAGTTTTAAAGTCAAGGCTGGAATAGATCCCGCATAGTGTCCAAATCACGGGCTCCCACTGGAAGTTGATCTTAAAATATTTTTGAAGGCACGGGAGCACTGAAATAGAGGGGGCGCCGCGGGATCTATTGAGCCGAAATAGAGCCTGCGTCAAGGGAAAATCATAGGGAAACACTATTTTGGGTGACTTATGAGTATTTTAGTGTGTAGCACATGCCAAGAGGCCTTCCCACACGTCCTCACTCTCCCTAGACATTCCAGGTGTCCAAATTGAGTCCAAGTTGTGTAATGTGCTTCTATTGATCCATTCCAAACCTTTTTGAGTTGTTTACACTTTATTTGAAGCTTGTATATCCTTGATATATCATGAAAATACATTAAAAGACATCCTATACCATAAAACACAATAATTTAGAGCTCAAAACAACACAACATCAAATACGGTGAACTAGAAACACGACCTAAGCATAGGCTTCATTCACTTTGATTTCTAACTTATTGTTTTGACTCTTGTCTCTATCCAATTGACCCTTGAACATTACCAACAAGTTATTTCACATATAAATAAACAATAAAACCCTTAGTTACTCATTAAATATGTTAGTACCCAACACGATAGACTAGACAAATACCTAGCTCAAGCTAATAACACTAGTTTTATCGGTTGAACTCTAAATGATAAATTTGAATCAAACTTGTGTGAAAGCACCATTAAACATTGTAAACACATACATGGACACTTAGATGCACATTCGTATCATTATCAGCACTTTAACCACATGGATCATCCTCAAAACAAGGATAAATAGGCTAGAATAGGAACGTTAGAATGCATAAATTTACCCAACATCACCACCCCACACTTATAGCCTTGTTCACCCTCGAAAATCCCTTAACTATAAGCATCATGATCTGGAAACACTCCACACTTCTACTACAAGCAATACATTGAAGTTAGCACTACAATGACTACATGAAATGCAAGTTTCTAAACTAAGCATGTTATACACAATTTAAAGCTCAAGAATCCTACGTCAAAACATCCTAGCCTTAAAAATTGACTCCATAAGTGGAAAACTCAAGCATATTTCTCAATTAAAAACATCACAAGAATCACCCATATTCATCAAACATGTGCCCTCATAACAAGAGAGTTACCCATAATCACTCACAATAATGCAAATTATCACAATGGGTATACTAATCAAGTTACACTCATTCTCATAAGGAATTCACCAGTTACACATAATGAACCATAGGTTTTCCCTTAGTGTCATACTCCACTAATACCAAAGTGTTAAATTTAGGATCAAATAGGTCTTTTTCGGGTTGTAATGTAGGCTAAGGAACTGGTAAGAACTATTTGGGAATAGTGACTAACCTCTCTAAGAGCTTTAATATACTACATTATACATTTAAAACCAATTTCCAACAACCATATTACACCATTTTGTCTACCCATATCTTTTGTTTTTCCCCATCTCTTTTAAGCATTTTAACATATGGTGGATGTGTTGCTTATTACCACATGAATCAAATTTTTCATTTTTATCAATCATGGGATATTCCTAACACCATTTACATCACCCCCAACCACCATACATCAAATATAAATACCAATAACTATTACCTTGGGGCATCAAATTCACCTTTCTCCTACTTTTAGAATTTTGCACTCCTTACTCAATTATTTTACAATTAAAGCACTTGGGAGATTTTTTTGGGGTCAAATTAAGGTTTATCAAAAAAGGGATTAGGATAAATATAAGGATTCTAAAGAAAAGTCTAAAGGCTCAATGGGGCTCACTAGGAGTATGCATAAAGGGTAGATCAAATAGAAGGTAAAAACAAGGCTATCAAAGAAATACCTATATCATCTCCTAAACCCACACTCTTTATTTTGCTTTATACACAAACCGGGGAAATTCTAGCATCATATACAACAAGAAATATACAAAAACTCACATCACATATGGCACATGCTCAACTCATGTAGGATCATCATAGACTCTCAACCAAACTATAGCATGAATTCAAATTAAAGCCAAAAAGTACAAGAGTCAAAAACCTGAGCCTAAGAGTCTTAAAAGTAGCAATTCACTCAATTTAACATGCTTTTACAAACAAAACACCTGCATTATGCAATCAAAAATAGCACCAACAAGAATATCTCACTTATTCCTAACCTACAAAAAATTAAATTGAGCCAAAACTTGAGAATTTCCCCACCCCACACTGAAAAATCTACATTATCCTCAAAGTGAACTTAAAAGTAAGAGATAGAAATAATCCCTGAGGCCTTTAGGCTTAGCTAGTAGCATCTTTTGGATTTATGAAATCCACGGGACACCACACTCAGTCTTTGCGATGCTCCTTAGCTCAGGTTTTCGATACTCAGACTTTCCATTAACCTATGACTCAATCAAAACAAAAACTATGTGAAGTAAAAATTAAAAAACTAAAAAATAAAACATACCTACTTAACTTGGGTTGTCTCCTAAGAAGCACCTGATTTAGTGTCGTGGAACGACCCAATAAACTTTTTCCTCCACCTTGAGGATATGAATTTCACCCCCAACATTGCATCCATCTTTTTGCCTCACTCATAGAGAGATTGTACAAAGATTAAGGAACCAAGTAATGGATAATGTATAGTAAAGCACTCAGCCTTGAAGTAAGGTGTGTTTTTATATTTCTTATTCAGTGTAAAATTAAGAATATAGGTTTCTTGTTCCTCATCTTTATACTCTTCCACTACTTTAGATGATTCCACAGACAAGACATCATCCAAACATAATATAAAAAAGTGCTTCGAGTAAGGCACAACCAATCCCACTTTAAAATTTACACTATCTTCAACACCCTCACTCATATTTACCTTCTCATTTTCAATCTCAAAAGAAAACTGACAATTGAGTGGCTGTGATTCTTGTGTTTTCTCTACAAATTAGCTATTCAACAACTTTAGTTTTTGAGTACTCAGACTTCCTTGAATTATCAGCAACTTTGTCTGTAATCAGTTGGGGAGACAACTCTAAATCTACCTCCAGCTGATATACAATTGCATTGCAGCCTTTCTATGGTTCTTAATGTCTTCCAACAATTGTACTTGAGATGCTAAAAGTTGTTTCAGCATCTTCTCCATTTTACTAGTTTGAGTTGTGGCCTGCATATTTGGTTGTTGCTGCTAAAACTGCTACTGGTTATTCCATGGTTGAATTTGTGACTGATTCTGCCCTATTTGATTGTAGTTGTTTATATAATTTTTCCTTTCAGTATAGCCCACAAACAATTTTGAATCGGAATTGACAGCGCACATAGTTGCAGTATGACCACTTTGACAACAAACCAAACACACAGTTACAGTTTGCTATACAAATAGAAAAGTATCCGCATCATATTGTGAAGGTCCCATCCATGCACTTCTATCCAAATTTGGACAATAAGCCTTATGATATGGTCCCTCACAAAAACAACAAGAATCGTTATCACTCAAAAACCATCTATCTTAGGCTGACATATTAGGAAGTGTGATAAAAATAGAAATAAAAAAATAAAAAGAAACTAAAAAAAATAAAATACTTACAAGTCAATATAGCTGAACAAAAAAATAAGATAGTTACCAATTTACAAGTCCCCGGCAACGGCGCTAAAAAATTGACAGTGCCCGAGCGCACACGTAAGTGTACATGGTCTTCTCAAGTAGTAAAATAGTCTTCAAGAAGCCAAGTATCGATCCCACAAGGACTTATGTCGACAACTATCCAATTCTAGTTTAACAATTGAGATAAAGTAACCAACAAGAGTCTTGAATAATTGTAAACTAAAAATTATAGTAAATAATGCGTAAAGTAAAAGTCATGCAACAATCAATGGAGTAAGTCCCAGGGTTAAAGTACTTAGAAAAATCATACTACATTATTATACTTCATTCGTTAACTCGCTTATCTTGGTTGTTGATTCGTAGGGTTAATTGCATGATCATGGTCTCCCGACCAATAATATTTTACCTAATTAGGACATTACAACTACATTATTGAGCAGGGATGTAATCATCCAATTAAGTTTTTTAAAGCTATCATCCTACGTTTGAATCAAGTAAGGCTTGTAAGTACATCTCTGTCCTAGACACAAATTTGAATTTCTAATTTTATAAAAGAATACAAACCCTACTTTGTTTATTCCCATGTTCTAAATCTCTATTCTCTCTCTGAGATCATAAGGTCGAAAATATATGTATTCTATGGGTGATTAATCCATAAAATAGTTAATACAAGAATAAACAAACAAATAACAATGATAAGAAAATCAAACGAATTTAATCCAAAATAATAATACTCATGTTCTTGGCTTTAACCCCGAAAAGGGAGTTCTTAGACAATCATAGTCATAATCATGATCCAAAAAATTGAATAAATGATATAATCTAAAAGAAAACAATAGAAGTAATGTGAAACCTAAAAGATGAAGTTATAGAAGCCACTCAATGCTCCAAAACATCCAAGAATGATTAAAAACATGTCTAAGGTTGTATTTATAGCAAAAGGATAAGCCAAAGCCGTGTTGGACAAGGATTCAACGTGCAATTCAGTCCTGGAATAGATCTTGAATTGCGGGAAAATTGCAAGATCCCACTGGAAGTTGATCTCAAAATATTTTCTAAGGAACGGGAGCACTAAAATAGAGGGGGCGCCGCGGGCTCTATTGCGCTGGAATAGAGCCCGCGTCGTGGACAAATCATGGGGACACACTATTTTGGGTGCCTTTTAAGTATTTTGGTGTGAAGCATGTGCCAAGAGGTCTTCCCACGCCCCCTCACTCGCCCTGGATATTCCAGGTGTCCAAGTTGTGTAATGTCCTTCTATTGATCCATTCCAAACCTTTTTCAGTTGTTTAAACTTCATTTGAAGATTTTATATCATTCATTTATAATCATAATCCATCAACCAAGAATCCTATAACATAAAACACAATAGTTTAGAGCTCAAAAAAATACAACATCCAAGACGGTGAACTACAAATACGAGCTAAGCATAGGCTTCATTCACTTTGATTTCTAACTTATTGTTTTGACTCTTGTCTTGATATAATTGACCCCTGATCATTACCACCAAGTTGTTTCATATATAAATACACAATAACAACGTTAGGAACTTATTAAATATGTTATAACCCTACACTATAGACTAGATAAACACCTAACTCAAGCTAGTAACACTAGTTTTCTTGGTTGAATTCTAAATGATCAATTTGAATCAAAACTTCTGTGAAATCACCATTAAACATTATAAACACATACATGAACACTTAGATGCACATTTATATCATTATCAACACATTAAGATCATGAACTATCCTTAAAATAAGGTTAAATAGGCTAGAATAGCAATAGTAGAATGCATAAATTCACCTAACATCAAGTACCGATCTTGATTTCTCTAGATTGGGAGTTTCCATTTGAGATAATGTGTGATGCCAGTGACGTGGCTATACGAGCAGTTTTGGGAAGTGAAAATTCAAGGTATTTCATTATATTTATTATGCAAGTAAAGTCTTGAATGATGCCTAGATGAAATACACAGTCACAGAAAAGAAGATGTTAGCATTGGTTTATGTATTCGAAAAGTTTAGATCATACTTGGTGGGCACCAAGGTAATTGTTCACATAGACCATGTTGCTATAAAGTACTTGATTAACATAAAAAGATGCAAATCCATGGTTGATAAGGTGGATTTTATTGCTTTAAGAATTTGACCTAGAGGTGCGTAATTGAAAGGGTGCAGAGAATCAAGTTGCAGACCATTTGTCCAGGTTAGAAAATCATGACCATATTGCTAATGATACACTCTGCATTCAGGAAGAGTTTCCAGATGAAAAATTATTGTCTATAGAGGTGTATGAAGTTCCTTGGTATGCGTACATCGTAAACTTGTTGGAGTGTGAGTTTTACCCTCCTGAAGCAACCATTCAACGGGGAAAGAAATTTCTACATAATTCTCGTGCTTACATATGGGATGAGTCATATATTTTCAAGCAGGGTCCTGATGGAATAATACGTAGGTGCGTTCCAGACGCTGAATTTACACAAGTGCTACAAAAGTGCCATTTATCTCCTTATGGTGTCCATTATAGGGGTGAAAGAACAACTAGAAAAGTGTTGCAATTCTGTTTCTTTGGACCAACATCATTCAGAGATGTAGTGGCTTTTGGAAAGGGTTGTGATCAGTGCCAGAGGTTAGGTACAATTTCAAGGCGTCATGTGATGCCCCTGAACAACATTCTTGAAGTTGAGGTATTTGATGTTTGGAGAATAGATTTTATGTGACCGTTTCCACCATCTAATGGCAACTTTTATATCTTAGTTGCAGCTGATTACATATCTAAGTGCATGGAAGCTGCAGCCTTTCCCACTAATAATGCCAAAGTGGTATTAAAATTTGTGAAGAAGCATATATTCTCCCGATTTGGCACTCCCAAAGCTATAATCGGTGATGGAGGTACACATTCTATTAACACTTGGTTTAAAAATCTTCTAGATAAATATGGTGTTAGGCACAAGGTGGCCACTACGTACCATCCACAAACAAGTGGTCAAGTAGAGGTGTCCAACTAGGAGATAAAGTAGATTCTATAGGATTACATACACTGCAACAAACCAAAAAGGATTACAAGTATAAAATAAAACACATACATGCAGAACAAGGAAAGATGATATATATATACACAAGATCATCAAGTTCAAGTGTAAAAAGATATAACAATTAGATAAGTAACAAGTCAAACTGAGATACAATCATATCACAAGCATAATGAAGTAGATATAATGAGAATGATGATAATAATAATGATGATGATGCATGAGTTTGTCACACAATCTTCGAGACTGTCACACAATCTTTGTAGACATCTACAGAGAAAAATCTTTCCGACGTAGGATCCATGAAGAGTTTGTCAACCCGTATACAATCCATATATCATATGTCCTCCCTGGGACATCCCTCAGGGAGAGTTTTATAAGATGTCACAATATCTTCTTCCCGGCAAATCCCTCAGGAAAGATTTTATAAAAGGTGTTGCCATTATTTTCACAGTGGTGTCATTGTTTCATGAATGAGTATGATATGAGTATGTAATGCTCAAAATCAATCACAGTGACAATTTAAAGAGCCAACCACATAATGTATTTCCACAACCAGCCATAATGATATATTTTCAGAACCACGTGAGCCAATATCCACTCATTATTTCCAATCATCTATGGATTTCCATATGTTTCATATGCAAATAAAGTATGAATATATTACAATACATAAATGGTACCAGAACATGTTTTTTCATTAATAAGATACAATTATTCACATGTGTATAATGTTATCAACATCACATAAAACCTCACGCGGTCACACATATCGCATAATATCTAAATACCAACAATTATATCACATGTAGGCCCCCACACATTCACAACACATTAATATAACCAATTTCATGATCAGTTCTCATCCCCTTAACATGCATTTTCTAAAAATAACTAACTAGCTCAGTTTGAAAGAGTTAAGTCATAACCTACCTCGAACGCTAAAACCAGTTCGCTACACTTTAATCCCAATGCCTTACACCTTACAAATGGACCTAAAATCAATTAAAACATTAGAATATAAAATTTATACATGAAAAGAAATCCAACAACACCTATATTGCTTCATTTCAAATTGGGGTCAAAACGGACCTTTGAAACAGGCTTTTCGAAAAAAAGACAAAATCATAACTTTATTTCAATGATATGTTTGTCATGTTTTTATGAGTCTACAGATAAAAATCCAAGCGAAAATGAGTTAAAAATAAGGTCCAAAGTGAAGAAAAATCATTTTTAACCTTTATCGGATAAAATCTTCAAAATCCATTTTAAAACCAAGATTTGAAGTGGTTTTGAAGGTGAATATCAAGGAAAAATGGGTAGTTATAGGATTAGAAACATTATTCAAGTCAAAAAGTGTTGAATTCCGGCTTACTTTAAAGAAATTTAATTTTGGGCCTTCAATGCCAAAATCCCTAATTTTTACTTTTAAAGTCAAATTAAAACAAGAATCTAATGTTAAAGATGGAAGAAAATGTTGAAATGAGAGTAATGGAGATTACCCAAGCTTAGAAATTGAGAAAGTTTCTCAAAACCACAATACCCTAAGCTGCAAGTCTCAAAAATGATAAAAATGATGAAACATGGGTATTTGTATTCAATACCCACGATTGCAGACCACGAGTTGCGATCGCCATATCTCTTTTGTCAGGGGTATCATGATCGTGGGAAAGGTCATGATTATGATATCCTAACTATTTGTCCTATCGTGATTGCAACATCATTTTATGATCGCGGGTGCACCAGATAGCTGGTGCACCATCTGGGTTTTTAGATCATTTGAGTCCCTGTGGGCCTCTCGAGATTCATCTGAAATCTTGTAAACCAAAAAAAAGTATGCTACCCTATCAAATTCGATGCTTCGAAATCAATGGTGATATTAGACTTTCAAGAAAATATCTTTTCACCAAGTTGACCCCCAAAAGACAAAATCATAGTTTTCTAAACTGAGGGTAGAAGTAACACTGAAAAAGCCACATAAGCAGACCAAATATGTTACCACCCTAAAATCAATATTTCAGATCTACTGGCACAGTCCAATTTGCCATCTGTCACATGGATAAAAAAATATCAACTGAAGTCACAAATAAGGCTCTCGAAGCCACCAAAAACTAAAATAATACACAAATGGCACCAAGATGCATTGGAAACCATGCCCATCACCCTCGCACTCTAGAAATACCATAATAAAACTAGTGGGAGGTTTAAAATAGCTAAATCACACAAAAACACTTATGTCACATATTTCATAAAAATTTAGGTTATTACAAATATTTTTTAGGAAAACAAGTTTCTTAAATATGAGTAAATATTTGTTTTAAAGGAAGTAGGGATAGCAAGTTCTACAACTAACACTCTATGTTTATTGTATTCTCTCCACCCACCTAGCACCCCAACTCTCTTCGATGATCCCCCATTGCTATCTCTGAGGACCCCTCCCACCCCTATAATATTTTGCTAGATTACATATAAATACTCTTCAGAAATTTTATTCTTATGGCCTACTTACCAGATACTAGAAAATAAATTTGAATGAAAACTTGTTTTTTCCAAGAAAATATTCTCTATGAAACATATTATCCTTCATACCAAACACACCCTTTATCATAAAAGTTGATGCCTACTTTCCCTTCCCATGTGTGTATATATGTAGGAATCTTGGAAACTATTTTTTTCCTTTAATTTTGTCTTTTGTGGTAGCACTATTCGATTCCAAATGGATCACAACAAAAACTTACCCTGTCGTACTAGTATATAATATTGTTGAAGTTCTAGAATGATGCACTTATATTCATTAACATTCTTTAAAAGTACTAAATTAGTTGAATTTTCAGGAGTACTATTATCATGATGGAAAGAGAAATAAGGTATTCATCCTACTATACCAATTATGTTATATATTATGTATAAAATGAACTTTTCATCGTTAAATAACAAGATTTGACTTAAAAAGCAAATATAACAATTACAATACATACTCATCTAAGATGGTATTACAATAGGTAAAAAGTAGAGCATTAATATGCAAAGCATGATGCCTCCCAAATTATACCTGGAAATTGAAGTATAAAGCAGTCACTAAATCAATTATAGAATCCAAATAGGTTGAGATTAATTTCACCCGAAATATGGCTAGGTACCAGCTAATGTATTTATTCAAGCAAATGGTTGGTTATTTTCGAAAGGTGGAAAAAAGGCAAGAGTTTGCAATTATAATTAACGAGTATGGGGAGTTAATTGTGTGTACCCAGTTAATAAGAACGAACTAGGAATATACTCTCTATGATTTCATAACTTAGTAAGCGTAGGGTACTAATGATCTATCCCCGTGCTTAGTATGCAAAATCAATAAGTTAGGTTCACCTAAATGGTTGGTCCCTTATATAGTTGAATATCACTATGCAACTTGGTCCGTCTATGAGTATTTTCTTTACTGACCCTTACCTTTGATCCTAGATTGGCTATTCTCAAGCAAAGCTCAAGCTATTAGATGAGAGTTGATATCATCAAATCTTTATTGTTAATTCCTTTTCATATTCTCTGCCTTTTTGGTCCAGCTAGTAAAGAATTAACGAGAGTTCTGACCATGCACTCGTTAAAAAGTAATCAATAAGACGGGAAGAATAATACATGCATAACACTATTCAAGAATCCATAAGTACTTTAACCTACTTTGTTAATTCATTATGCTTCCCACAACACTAGTTGTGGAATTAGCTGCTAATGCTTCGAGACTCACAAGAAGAAATTATAGATAAAATCATAATAATATGAGTACAATAAGTCAAAATCTTAAATTATCAAAAAAGGATCAATAATCAATAGTTGAAGTATGGAAATTTTTTCAAAATCTAAGAACAAAACAATGTGCATGTTTCTAAGGCTTCAAAGAGTGTAATAGATCATAAACTCTAAAAGAAAACCTAGGAAATTTACTTATAAATAAAATATATCCTAAACACAATGGGATTGCAGGTTCGGCAGTGCCTACGTGTTGTATGATGAAGTCATGACTTAGAGGTAAAAGTAATAACTTATTTATTTGTTCGATTTAGTTTTGTTGCTATCTCTCAGTATGAATAATTAGTTGATCATCAAGTCACACTATGAATCATGCCTCCTGGGTCCAACTTGCCTGTTTTCTAGGTTTTCTTCGTACATTTTCTCAGTACGAGATAAAGTGACCGTACTTTCAAGTGAGGAGTCGCATGATGTTTCCATGGCGACTGACTCTAACTTTTCAACCTTTTGTTCTTTGACTTCATGATTACTAAATGACTCAAAGGACTCGTGACTTGATCTGATGTGTCAGATGTTGGAGTCGTCCTTCGGATTTGAATGTCACTATTTTGGATTTAAGTTGTGCTCATCATGAAGAGCCTTGGTACGACTCATGTCATGAACCTATAAGTTGTATCTCAGATCTAAGAGTCAATACTAAGTACTTTTTCAGTCTTCTTTCATGTTTCACCTTTGAGAACAGTTTTCCTACAAAAACACACATCAAATCTACTAAAAAGTACTTAAGAACGTACAATAATCCTATGTTTTAGAAATAGAAAGGTTCATTAACCCACGTAATATCAACACCCTCAACTTAGAACGTTTAATTGTACTCAAGCAACAAAATAAAACTATGCAAATACCACACTTCAATAAAAAGACACCTAGAAAAACTATGGCACTCACACAACATTTGAAAGTATTTTTCATAAATCCAATCCGCCTCCTTTTGAAATCTTTATGAATCAATTTTGATCATTCTAGACTTATCAAAATAACACAAAAGAATCTATAGATGACATAACGTTATCGATTGATGATTATGCATATATTAATGAAAATCATCTAACAACCAGCAATCAACAAGATAAACCTAGTGCCCTTACTACAAAGAAGTTTTGCACACACACATATGTTCATTTTAAAAATGAAAACTCAACTAATATGCTTGCACTCATAAACAAGTTAAAATGATGTATATACAATATCATAGACTTGCCCTTATTTTCTATATTTCTATTTTTGGAGAGTTGAATTTGGACCACTATAAGACTTTACTCATCTTGTAATATAGGTGTGGGTGTCAGTATGGTATATTTGGGGAAGAGTGATTCAACCCTCCTTGGTGCTATAATTTTATTTCTTCATCTTCTTCCACTCCTTTATCTTATTCATTTTACAATTATTGGAGTGGTTTTATACTTTTCTTCTCATTTTTCATTGCCTTTTCTTTTCTTTTTTTCCTTTCTCAACATACCACACCTGCAATCTTTTGAAGACTAATCTTTCATACCCAACTCTTTTTTTTTCATATTTCCTACTGTAACCACCTTTAACTTAGATGATTTTCTTGAGTTAAGGTGCATAATGTCCAAGGAGGGAAATAGAAATACAATAACCAAAACACATAGGTTCAAAATTTAGACTAACAAGAGCCCCCACCTTATAAAAAGAATTACATTATCCCTAATGCAATAGAAAAATATAATACAAGTGGTAGGGACATACATGTGGCACCCTAGGTGCATGTCAATCAATGTGGGATACAGGTGCAACTTTAGAATTAGCAAGAGTGGCATAGGAGGTGTCTGCCACACTCAAAATAGCTTTAATAGAATCAATGGAACTAACAATGACCGATACACTCAATGGTGATGGATCGGTCACACGGCTTTTGACTCTAGAAACATAAACACCCGTAAGTGTCAAACTAGTGGATGCTCATCTTACTATACTTTTACTTAATCTGGATCACATAATAATTACTATGAGAGTCCTTGGTATCCTTTCATATATCTCTAGGCTTATTGACCTCAGGTATCTCATACTCATTCCCCTCTTCTGCCACTCAACTTTATAATGGGCTTAAGGGTAAATAAATCAAACACCGGCAGGTCCTCATTCGGATCCTCGTCAGTAACTGGAGTAACTGGTGATGGACGTATCATGGGAGCCTATTATGAGGACAACTTCCTCATCTCTATTTACTATGAAATGAGCATCTCATACCACATTACCAACTCAAGTGACTTAAAAGCTACAAATCGCCCATTCATCCGCTACTTAAACATATCTAAATGACTATACAAAACCCTTTATCATAACCCAAAAAACAAGGGTCATGATGACACTTGTCGCAGCAAGCCTTGACAAGTAAGCCTATTAGCTAAACTGATACACAATGACAAAATGATATCAAGACCTAGGGCAAGACTCCTAGAGCGAAGTTGAACCACATGCATATATAGTAAAGGTGTAAATACATAGTCAATGATACAAACTCAAATCCCAAAACCTGGCATCACAGTGTAAGAACCAACTAGTACAACTCGAGATCAAAATACATAAGATATCCAAATAGGAACAACATTGTATATGAACACAATTAAAGATATAATATAAATAAGTAAAGGCAGACTTCAACTTCGGATGCATGAAATCAACCACTACCTCAAAAAGCTCCAAATGTCGCCTGAATCAACCACAGTAAGGCACACTCTAACCTTGATCTACACCGAAAAGGCGTAGTAGGGATGAGTACAGTGCACTTATACTCACTAGGTATCATAGGCAAAGTAGAAAATAAAGTATAAAAAATACACATTAAGGGTACATCACCTGCAACCAGTAAATATGCCAAATAGTAGCCCACACCGTCTCTACTAACAGTTCTACAATATTCACATATATAGTAGCAATTACAATAAAGGAATACAACTATACAAATATCACAAATATAAGTACAAAGGAGGTGACAGCACACACGCAAGTGTACGTGGTCTACCAAGCAATATAGTGTCCTTCAAGAAAGCCGAATATCAATCCCACGGAGACTTGATTTAACAATGATTTAATTTTTGTTCATCGTCTAGATTAATTTAGTGACAAAGTAACCAAAAAGAGAATTTTGAATTATTTTGTAAATTAAAAATAAAATAAACAATGTAAACAAATAAATTCTTGGAACAATCAATGGAAAAAAGTCCAGGGTTAAAGCACTTCGAACAATCATACAATGTTATTGAATTTCATCCGTTAATTTGCTTATCTTGGTTGTTAATTCGTAGGGTTAATTGCATGATCATGGTTTCCCAACCTGTAATGTTTTATCTTATTTGGACATTACAACTACATCGTTGAGCGGGGGTGTAGTAATCCAATTAAGTTAATTAAAGTTATCATCCTACATTTGAATCAAGTAAGGCATCTAACTACATCTATGTCCTAGACGCTAAGTTTAATTCTTATTTTATAAAAGAATAAAAACCAAAACTTTGTTTATACCCATGTTCTATCTCCCTATTCCCTCTCCCGAGATTAAAAGGTTGACAATATATGTATTCTAAGGGTCGTGAATCCTTACAATAATTAAAACAAGAATAGACAAACAACCAAATATAATTAGCAAAATTAATCAAAATTAATTCAAAATAATAGTACTCATGTTCTTGGCTTTAACCTCGAAAGGAGGATTTTATACCCACTAATATTCATAATCACGATCCAAATAATCGAATACATGATATGAAAAATTAAAGACTAAATAATAATATTAAAACCTAAGATAACCGTGTAGCAGCAATCAAAATATTTTTCACCGTCCACTGCTTCCAAATTCCAATAATTAAAATTGTCCAAGTATTAATAATTGTTACACCGAATTACGTGTCAAGTATCAATCCAATTTGTGTCCAACAATAATACTTGTGACCAAGGTGTTCCAAGTGTCTAGCTAAAAAAATAATCCCCCAAAGTTGTCCAATTTTGTCACCAATCATGTGTCCAGCAATATGTATGAATATATATATATATGTGTATTATATTATATTATATACTAATCATAAGTGGATTAGGAGGCTGCACAGAATCCAAGAGAATTTTCCCATATTTGACCAAAGATTCCCTTTATAATTCCACCAGCTGCCTTCAATTTTGGGCAAGTTTACCACATTTTTGCACGTCGACGCGATGCATCGAGTTAGCGTTGCTGGACTGGTCAGATCTGGAAATGTCAATGCGATGCATTGACTTCGCGTTGGCTTAATGAAATTTGCTTCTAAAATTTTGGTTAAGTGTTAAACGTCCTATCCTTTATCCATGCCTTTTGAAGTGTATTTTCAATGAATTTTTGGCCTTTAAATCTCAATATATCAGCGTATTCAGCTCATAAAGCCTCTTACAATATCACACATCACATATTAAAGAGCAATACAACAAAATTTTCTCAACAACAAATCAAAACACAAGCTTAAGGCAAATTCACAATGATCTTCCACTTATTATTTTGACTCTTGGCTAAATTAAATTGAACTTTACACATTACAAAAAAGTTATTCCTCTCATAATTATGCCATTAAAATATTTGAAATAAATTAAACACATTAGAATCCGTCGAAATCAACTAGACACACACCTAGCTTAAGCTAGTAAAACTAGTTTTCCGGGTTGAACTCTAAATTACTCAATTAAACTCTAAATTACTCAATTAAATACAAACTTGTTTGAAAAATACTTTGGACATTGTAAATATATACTTGGACACTTAAATGCTTATTTATATCAATATCAACACATTAAGCACACTAATTGCTCTCAAAACAAGGCGAAATAACCTAGAATAATGATACCAAAGTGTATAAAATCACCTCAAATTATCACCCCACACTTAAAATCTTGTTCGTCCTTAAGCAACTCTTTACTCTAAACATAAAAATCTCAGGTGACGCTACACTCCTACTAAATGCAAGACACTCAAGCTAGTACTACAATGACTACACGAAATACAAGTTTCTACACAAAACACTTTATTTACACAATTGATACCTCATGAACACTACTCCAAAACATACTAGCCTCAAGAATTGACTCACCTAAGTGGAAAACTCATGCATATTGCTCAATAAATAACATCATATAAATCACCCACATTCATCAATCATTTTCCCTCACAACAAGAGAGTTACCCATAATTACTCAGAAAAATGCAATTTATAATATAATGGGTACAAGAATCAAATTACGCTCACTCTCACAAAGAATTCACAAGTTACACACAATAAATCATAGGCTTTCCCTTAGTGTAATGTTCCACTAATAGTCGAATGTAAAGTTTAGGATCAATTAGGACTTTTCGGGTTGTAATGTAGGTTAAGGGACGGGTAAGAACTATTTGAAAATAGTGACTAATCTCCCTAAGCGCTTTAATACACTATATTATTCATTTAAAAATTAATTTCCAACAACCAAATTACCCCTTTTTCATTCATCTATACCTTTTGTTCTTTCCCCATCTCTTTTAAGTATTTCATAAGCACTTGGTGGATACATAGTTTACTACCACTAGAATCAATTTTTTCTCTTTTTTCACATTCATGGTAATATTTTTAGCATAAATTATATCACAATCATCCACCACACATCAATTATACACCAATAACTATTACCTTGGGGCATCAATTTCTCCTTTTTCTTCTTCAATTTCTCAAACTCCTTACTAAATCAATTTTTTTTATTAAAGCACTTAGGAGCTTTTTGGATCAAATTATGATCTATCAAAGAAGGCATTAGGCTACTTATGCGGCTACCAAAGAAAAAGATAAAGGATCAATGGGGTTTAATTAGGATAATACACAAAGGCAGGTAAAAAGAAGGTATAAAACAAGGCTATCAGAAAAAATGTCTAGATCATCTCTTAAACCCACATTCTTTATTTTGCTTCACGCACACACTGGGAAAGTTCTAGACATCACATGCAACAAGGAATATATACAGATCTCACACGCACATGGAACATGCTCAACTCAACAGGATTATCATAGACTCCCAACCAAACGATAGCATAAACTCAAAATTAAGGCAACAAGTACAAGAGTCAAAAACATGAGCCTTGGAGTCTCAAAAGTAGTAATTCACACCAATCAACATGCTTTTACAAAAAAAACTCACTTGCATCATGTAATCAAAAATAGCACCAATAAGAATATCTCACTTATTCCTAATTCAAAATTTTTAAATTGAGTCAAAATTTGAAAATTTTTTCACCCCACACTTAAAAATCTACTTTATCCCCAAAGTGAATTTAAAAGTAAAAAGATAGAAATACTCTATGAGGCCTCTAGGCCTAGCTAGTAGCATCTTCACACATAAATGGGATTCATAGAACCTCACACTCAATCTTTGCCATGCTTTAAGCTCAAGTTTATGGTACTCAGACTTTCCATTAACCTGTGACTCAACCAAAAATAAAAACTACGTGAAATAAAATCTAAAAAAACTAAAAAGAAAACATATCTATTTAACTTGGGTTGCCTCCCAAGCAGCGCCTTATTTAGTGTTGCAACACGACCCATATCAACTCAACCATATTCCTTCACCCTTTTACTCCCTTTCTAGAGCTATTTTTTCATTCGTTTCAGACCTCTTTTACCTTTTAACATGTTGGAAATTGGTGGTTTCATCTTAGGCCGCTCAATCAGGTAGTCGAAAGAGGTCTTTAGTGTCTTAGGCACCCCACACTCATCCCTTTCCAACACATTGATCATGCATAAATCTTTATATAAGTGATTTTCAATGGGATCCTTGTAAACATCAAATACCACCTCTTCATCATCTACCCTTATCTTGAATGTGTCTTCTCTAACATCAATCAAATCACCTCTGGTCGCTAAGAATCGTCACCCCAAGATAATTGGTATCTATTCATCTGCCATAAAATCAAGAACAAAAAAGTCAGCAGGAATAACAAATTTACCAACCTTTATGAGGACATCCTCAATGATTCCATCTGAATATGTTATGGATCTCTCTGCGAGTTGCATAACCACTCAGGTCGTTTTAGGCTTTCCAAAGCTCAATTTTTCAAACAAAGATGGGCCATCAAATTTATACTTTCCCCTAAATTACTCAGTGCATGGACCTCTTTACTCCCAATTTGAATGGGAATAGCGAAATTCCCTTGATCTTTCAATTTCTTAGGAATTTTATGTGACATCACTGCGCTACACTCTTTAGTGAGTGTTATAGCTTATACCTTTTACAATTTCACCTTTTTAGCCACCACATCTCTTAAGTACTTTGCATACTTAGGCATACTCTACAAGATGCTACCACTACCCTTCCCTCAAAATATGAAGCTCTTTGAATGTATTAATGAACTTTTTGAACAAGACATCCTCTTTCGCTTTTATGTACTTTTGAGGGAAGGGTAGTGGTAGCATCTTCTTCTTTGGTTCAACAACTTTTTCATTCAAGTACTCAAACTTTCTTAAATTTTCAGCAACTTCTTTACCTACCTTTTGGGTCACCACATCAGCATCCACCTCCTTTGTTTCCATGGGAGGTTCTCCTTGATGTTCTTTACCACTCCACAAAGTGATTGTCATGACTTGATTGGGGTTTTCTAAATCAGCTGGCAAACCACCTTGTGATCTAGTATTTAAAGCTTGTTGTATCTGCCTAACCTACTAAATTTCTCTGGGCCACTTTCTAATTTTATAATTCCTCCCTTTGACTGTTCAGATCCGCAATCAATTATGTTTGACCAGCTATGAGTTGCATCAACATCTCTTCCATGTTGCTAGTTGATTGAATCGATTGGGCTTCTAGTTGTGGGATTTGATGTTGTTGCACATTCCAAGGCTGAGTTTGCCACTTCATGTTGTAGGCATTACCATAATTTATATTTTGTGCATTACCTACATACATCACAAATTTCAAATTTGACACACACATGGTTGTTACATGTCAATTATTTCTGCATACCTCATACCAACCTATAGCTTGTTGGATGACATTGACTGTGGCTGCAAGTTTTTTTTCTCCCAATTTCATGGTGTTGAATGTTGTGTTGATCAAATTTTGTAATACAGAAATCTGAGCAGATAGGGCTGTCAATTAGTCCACCTCCAACATAACCGCAATTCTTTTTGTAAAACTTCTAGAATCTGAATGCCACTCTGGATTTTCTTGTGCTATGCAGTTCAGCAATGTGTATAGCTCATCATAAATTAGCTCCAACGCTTGACCACCTGCAGCTGAATCTAGCAAAATATTTGTATTGTGATCAAGAGCTTCTACAAAAGTATGAGAAATTATCTCATTAGACTGTTGATAATATGGACAATCTCAAAGAAGCATGATATAGATTTTTATCAGGCTTCTATTTGAAGCTCACTATCTTACTGCGAAGTCTTACAATCTTACCTAATGGAAAGAATCTGGTGAGAAACTTTCTGGCTAAGTTGTCCCATGATGTGATTGAATTGTCCGGCTTCGGATTCAACCACTTTTAGCTTCCCCCAAAAGATAATAAGGAAATAGTGTCAGCCTCACATAATCTGCAGTCACCCCAATCGGAGTAAATGTATTTGTAAGCTCAATAAAGGTCTACAAGTGGACTTGTGGATCCTCGTGTGAAAGCCCTGCAAACTGTCCACTACTAATAAGAAGCTGCACCATATTGTGTTACAACTCAAAATTCCCCCATCTGTCGGTCTTTGAATTGGGGAAGTCAAGTTCGTTAGAAGTGGGACTGCCACTTCCCTAACCTTCTTGCCAGTTGCTTGTTGTTCAACCATAAGAGCAGGATTCTCTTGGTCTTCTTGGAATTGAGGAGTTCTGGGGAGAAGGATTGCTTCTCTCCTGCGTTGATGGTAAAATTTCTTAGGTTCATAGCTTGGTTCAATCAAGTCGTGATCCCTTGCAAGCTTTCTACTTTGAAAACCTGTTATTTGCAAACACAAAACCAAGACCAAGCATAAAAATCACCAAATAAATCTAAAAGTAAAACTAAAATAAAAAGTTGCTAAATAACACGTCCCTGGCAACGGCGCAAAAAACTTCACAGCACACATGCAAGTGTACGTGATCTACCAAGTAATATAGTGGCCTTCAAGAAAGCCGAATATCGATCTCACAGAGACTTAGTTTAACAACGATTTAATTTTAGTTCACCATCTAGATTAATTTAGTGCAAAGTAACAAAAAAGAGAATTTTTAATTATTTTGTAAATTAAAAATAAAATAAATAATGCGGAAAAATAAGTTCTTGGAATAATCAATAGAGAAAAGCCCAGGGTTAAAGCACTTCGAACAATCATACTATGTTATTTAATTTCATTCGTTAATTTGCTTAATTGGGGCGAGATGGATGAAGTGGAAGCTCGCGTCGGGGGTGTTGTGTGATAAGAAGGTGTCGCCCAAGATTAAAGGCAAATTCTACAGGGTGGTAGTCCGTCCGGCCATGTTGTATGGAGCGGAGTGTTGGCCAGTCAAGATCTCCCACATTCAAAAAATGAAGGTGGCAGAAATGCGGATATTGCGTTGGATGTGTGGGCTGACTAGAGGGGATAGAGTTCGGAATGAGACTATCAGGGAGAAGGTTGGGGTGACTCCAGTGGAGTATAAGATGCGGGAAGTCCGATTGACATGGTTCGGACACGTGATGAGGAGGGGCATGGATGCCTCGGTTCGTAAGTGTGAGAGGCTAGCTTTGGATGGTTTTAGGCGGGGTAGGGGTAGGCCGAAGAAGTACTGAGGTGAGGTGATTAGGCGGGACATGGAGCAGTTACAGCTCACCGAGGACATGACCCTAGATAGGAAGATCTGGAGGACGCGAATTAGGGCAGAAAGCTAGGGCCAGTTTGGGTCGCTAGTATAGGGAATTACTTGGTGGGGGTTTTATTCTTGTTATGATACCTTGTTCCATGTTTTATGACGATTCTGTTTGTTTTCTCTGTTTTTATTACTTATGGGTGTCGTATTTATGTTATGACATCTTGTTCTATGCTTTACTATGTATTTGTGTAGTATCTAGTGTCTCGAGCCGGGGGTCTATCGGAAACAGTCTTTCTACTTCTTTAGAGGTAGAGGTATGGACTGCGTACATCTTACCCCGCCAGACCCCATTATGTGGGAATACACTGGGTTTGTTGTTGTTGTTGTTGTAGTTGTTGATTCGTAAGGTTAATTGCATGATCATGGTTTTCCAACCATAACTTTTACCTAATTTGGACATTACAACTACACCGTTCAGCAGGGATGCAATAATCCAATTAAGTTAATTAAAGCTATCATCTTACGTTTGAATCAAGTAAGGCATCTAAGTACATCTATGTCATACCCGCTAAGTTTAATTCTTTATTTTATAAAAAGAATAAAAACCCAAACTTTATTTATTCCCATGTTCTATCTCCCTATTCCCTCTCCCCAGATCAAAAGGTTGACAATATATATATTCTAAGGATCGCAAATCCTTAAAATAATTAAAACAAGAATAAATAAGCAACCAAATATTATAAGTAAACTTAATCGAAATTAATCAAAAATAATAGTACTCATGTTCTTGACCTTAACCCCGGAGGGAGGATTTTTTAGCCACTAATATTCATAATCACGGTCTAAATAATCGAATACATGATATGAAAAATTAAAGATTAAATAAAAATATTAAAACCTAAGATAACCGTGTAGCAGGCACCAAAATATATTCCACCGTCCACTGGTTCCAAATTTCCAATAACTAAAATTGTCCAAGTATTAGTAATTGTTCCACCGAATTACGTGTCAAGTATCAATCCAATTTATGTCCAACAATAATACTTGTGACCAAGGTATTCCAGGTGTCCAGCTAAACAAATAATCCCCCAAAGTTGTCCAATTTTTTCACCAATCACGTGCCGAACAATATGTATGAATATATGTATTATATATTATATAATATACTAATCATAAGTGGATTAGGAGGCTGCATGGAATCCAAGAGAATTTTTCAATATTTGACCAAAGATTCCCTTTTCAATTCCACCGGCCGCCTTCCATTTCGGGCAAGTTTACTGCATTTTTGCACATCGACGTGACGTGTTGAGTTAGCATCGCTGGACTGGCCAGATCTGGGAATGTCTATGCTACGCATCGAATTCGCGTTGGCTCACTGGAATTTGCTTCTAAAATTTTTATTAAGTGTTGAACGTCCTATCAATTATCCATGCCTTTTGTAGTATATTACCAATAAATTTTCGACCTTTAAATCATCAATATATCACAGTATTCAGCTCACAAAGCCTCCTACAATATCACACACCACATATTAAAGATCAAAACAACACAATATTCTCAACAACAAATCCAAACACAAGATAAGATAAGACAATTTCGCAATGATCTTCCACTCATTATTTCAACTCTTGACTTAATTAAATTAAATTTTGCATATTACAAACAAGTTATCCCACTCATAATTATACTATTAAAATATTTGAAACAAATTAAACACATTAGAATTCACCGAAACCAACTAGACATATACCTAGCTCAAGCTAGTAAAACTAGTTTTACGGGTTGAACTCTATATTAATTAAATACAAACTTGTTTGAAAACTACTTTGGACATTGTAAGTACATACTTGGACACTTAAATACTTATTTATATCAATATCAACACATTAAGCACACGAATTGCTCTCAAAACAAGATGGAATAAGCTAGAATAATGATATCAACGTGTATAAAATCACCTCAGATCAGGAGGAAATACACATAGACAGGTATATATCAAGGGAGATAAAGCAACACAAATAAAGGTACAATGTAAGTAAAATGCAATGGGGATGATGATGATAATGATAATGATGATGTGATGTATGAGGTTTTTGCACAACCTCTGTATACACCTATGGAGCTAAATCTTCCCGACTTAGGACCCATAGGGGTTCATCAACCCATATACAATCAATATCCAATACCAATATTCATATCTCCTCTCCAGCACATCCATCAACAAAAGGTTTTAAAGATGTTACATTTTTTGTCAGAAAAAAGCAGTGTTTTCAGTATTTCCATGGTGGTAACAATCTTAGTAATGAATATAATATATGGATGTAATACTCACAACCAACCAGAATGAGAGATTCCACAACCAACCAATATACCAACCAAGTGAGCTAAAATCCACTCATTTATCCAACCATCCGTGAATCCAACATAATACATATGCCAATAGAATGAAATACATTAAAAAAGTCACTATTTGATACACATTAGGATTTTTAATCAAATAATATACAACTAATTCAACATACTCAAGGCCAATAATATCATGTAGGGCCCCACATGGTCACACATAGCAAATAGTCTTTCAAAACTGCTAAATAATATCAATATATAAACCCCACACGAGCACATAAATATATCAATTTTCATTATTAGTTCCCATCCCTTAACATGATTTTGTATCAACATTAGCTAACCAGCCCAGTTTGAAGAAATTTAAGCCAATAACTTCCCTTGAATATCAAAAATCAGCCCAAAAGTTATCAATTTGAAGCCTTACTCCCACGAACAGACTCGGAATCAACTAAGACATCAAAATATAGATACTACGCGTCAAAATAAAGCCAATGATACTTGTAATGCCTATTTTCATATTGGGTCAAAATGGACCCTAAAAATAGATTTTTGAAAATGAATGGTAAAATCATATTTTTTTTTCAAACATGTTCCCCATATTCTTAGGATTCTATAGATGAAAACTCAAGTAAAAACAAGTTAAAATGAGGCCCAAATTGACGAAAAATAATTTTTAAGCTTTGCTGGCAAAACCCTCAAAATCCATTTTAAAATCAAGAATTGGAGTTGTTTTGAAAATGGAATTGAGAGGAAAGTCATAATTATAAAATTAGGAACTCATTCAAGTGAAATGGGTTGAAATCAGAGTTTAAATAGAAGAACTACAACATTTAGGTCTCCCGGCCCAAAATCTCCAATTTTCAGTTTTAAATCTGAATTTAAACAAGATTTAAATGATACAATTGAAGAAAACTAGCTTAAATAGGTGTTTTGGCGCTTACCCAAGCTTAAGAATGGAGGAAATTGCTTAAAATCACGAAACCCTAAGCTCCAAGTCTCAAAAATAGTGAAAATGGTGAAACCTAAGTATTTAAGAGACCCAGGCATCGCATACGCGATCACTGGGTCGTTTAAGCGACTATCGATTAAGAGACCAGGCATCACATAGGCGATACCTTGCCTGAGGGAAGGTAATGCATAAGTGAACTTGTCATAGCTTATGCAGGTCTTGCGATCACAACCAAAATGTCGCGTAAGCGATACTTGGTCTGATCTGCTGAGTTGCATAAGTGATCAATATATCGCTTACACGAGAGCACCAACTGAGTGGTGCACTAGTTGGAGACTTGGAGAATTTCAAGTCACCGTGGACTACTTAGGATTAATCCAAAATCCCGTAAAAACAAACAAACTATGCTTCCCTATCAAATTCGATGCTTCAGGATCAATAGCGATATAAGATTTATGAAAAAACATCATTTTCACAATGTTGACCCCCAAAACATAATTTCACAACTTTTTGCATCGAGGGTCAAAATGAGATATAAAATTCATAAAATCATACCGATCGTGCTACCACCCTAAAATTGACATTTTAGATCTGTTGGTGTAGTCAATTTTGCCATCTGGTACACAAATCAATCAATGTTAGGTGAAGTCAACTATAAGGCTTTTCAAGCCATGAAAACCACAATATTACATAAATCACACTGAAATGCACTGGGAATTATTTCAATCATTCCCCTACCCCAGAAATACCACAAAGCAGCCATGGGGAGGTGCAAAATAGTCAAATAACACAGAAATTGACATTTCACATATATCACCAAAAATTAGGTCATTACATCATCCACCACTAAGAATTTAGTTCATCCTCGAAATAAAGGCAAGGGAAATACCTGAATCAATAAAAAGCTAGGGATAACTACTACACATATGAGACTCAACCTCCTAAGTAGACTCATCTACAGGTTGATGCCTCCACTGAACCCTAACCACATAAGTAACTCTAGAATACAACCTTCTAACATCCCTAGCTAGAATGGAGACAGGCTCCTCAATAAAAGACAACTACTCATCTAATTGATGATAATCCCAACGAATGAAATAAGACTCATTCGGAATGTATCATCGAAGCATGGGAACATGAAAATATGGATACACAGCAGATAAATCTGGGGTCAAAGCCAACTCATAAGCCACATCATTGACAGTCTAAAGAATCTCAAATAGGCTAATATACCTGGGACTACGCTTGCCCCTCTTCCCAAACCATCATAAATCATCCTCTTTATGGATGAAACTCGAAGAAAAACTCGATCACCAATACTAAATCTCAATGCACTAAGTCTATAATCTGCATAGCACTTTTGCCTACTCTAGGCCACTCGAAGCCAATCTTGAATGATCAGAACCCTATCTAAAGACACACAAAGTAAGTTCGTGCATCGAGGCCTAATCTCAGAAACCTCAAACCAACCAACTGGAGAGAGACAATGCGTACCATACAAAGCCTCAAAAGGGGCCATATCAATACTGGAATGGTAGTTATTATTATACATAAACTCTGCCAAATCTAGATACTACTCCCACTGATCACCAAAATCCATCACACAAGCGCTAAGCATATCCTCCAAGATCTGAATAGTCCACTCTGACTGCCTATCAGTGTGGGGTGAAATGTTGTACTACGATCAACCCGTGTACCCAAATCATCCTAAAATATCTTCCAAAGGTAAGATGCAAACACTACTCCTCAACCTAAGATAATAGACACTGGCACACTGTGAAGGCGCATAATTTCATAAATTTACATAGAGGCTAACCTCTCAACACTGAAAGAGACCTGAATCGGAATGAAATAAGAAAATTTGGTCAACCAATCCACGATGACCAAAACACTATCAGAATCATGAGAAGTACGAGGCAACCCAGTCATAAAGTCCATAGTGATCTATTCTCATTTGCAATCAAAATGGGTACTCTGAAGCAAACCACCAGGTCTCAAATGCTCGACTTTCACCAACTGACAAAAAAGCAACGAGCCACAAAATTTGCTACATCCTTTCTTATACCACCCCACCACTAATGCTATCTCAAATCATGATATATCTTAGTCACTCTCAGATAAATGGAATACCTAGAATAATAAGCCTCCTCTAAAATCCATATATTCTAACCACCCACTCTTGATACACAAACACAGCCTCCAATCCTTAAAACACCCTCTAAATTAAGTGAGTCTTCCTTCGCCTCATAACTCAACACCTCTTCTGAATCAATGTTAACCTAATATCATAAAACTGATAAACTCGAATCTGCTTCATCATAGAAGACCTAGCCTCCACGAATTCCAAAACACACCTAGGTGTTAAAATATCGAGCCTAACCACCTGGTTAGCTAAAGATTGCACCTCTAAGGCCAAAGGCCTCTCCTGGGTCAAAAGATGCACCAAGCTACCATACTAGTTGACTTTTGGCTCAATGCATCTGCAACCACATTAGCCTTTAGTGGATGATATAGAACAGTCAAGTCATAGTCCTTAAGTAACTCAAGCTAATGGTGTTGTCTTATATTAAGGTATCATTGGGTGAAGAAATACTAAATACTATGATAATCTAAGAAAATCTCACAACGGACTCCATACAAACAGTGCCTCCATAGATTTAAAGTATAGACAACCGCGCACCACTCTATATCATGGGAAGGGTCAATGGACGAGAATCATACACAATTAACTTACCCTCCTGCATCAAAATAACACCTAATCCAACACCGAAGCATCACAAAAAATAGTGAAACCCATGCCCTTCTTGGGCAAAGTAAAGATAAGGGTTGAGGTCAATAACTCTTTCAGCTTTTGAAATCTTGCCTCATAAGGATCGGAACACTAAAAAAATCTTCTTTTAAGTCAACTTGGTGAATGAAGTTGTAATACATGAAAACCCCTCAACGAAAATACTGATAGTAGCCTACCTAGTCAACAAAACTCTGAATCTCAATAGGCAAAGTCGACCTAGCCCAATTATGAACCGCTGTAATCTTGGATGGATCAACCATAATACCATACTTAGTCACCACGTGTCCCAAGAAAGAGACAGACTCCAACCAAAACTCATACTCGGAGAACTTACCATACAACTTCTTATCCCTCAGTGTCTAAAGCACAATTGCAAATGCTCCCATGATCTGTCTTAATCATGGAGTAAACCAAGATATCATCTATAAATACAATAACAAAGAAGTCAAGATACATTCAAAATACCTGGTTCATTAACTCCATGAACGCAGCGGGGGCATTGGTCATTCTAAAAAACATGTTGTTCATCTACTAATAATTAATACGCATTGGTATAGACCCATTTTTTCTTTACAAACAAAATAGGTGCACCCCAAGGAGATACACTAGGTTAGATAAATCCCTTAGCCAACAACTGCTATCACGATCCAGAGGCGTACCAGGCTATTTCATAGAAAACACATCCGTGAACTTATGGACAATCCAAATAGAATCTAAAGAAGAAGGTAAAGTAACACTATTATCACAAATATGATCCAAATAAGATAAATATCCCCTCTCAGCCAAGTGATGAGTCTAAAGGAAAGATATAACTCTCTTAGGACCCAAATGATACACACTCTCCCAAGTTATCCTCAGCATACCTAGAGAAGCTAAGGCCACGGTTTTAGCATAACAATCTTGGATAACATGATAAGGAGATAACCATCCATACCTAAGATGACATCAAAATCTATCATATCAAGGACAATAAGTTCTACCCAGGGTTCATTTCTAGCAAAAGTCACAACACAAGATTAGTATATCCGATCCACCACTAAAGAGTTTCCTAAGGGGATAGATACATGGATAGGCACATCAAGAGGTTCACTAGCAGAATTAAAAACCAAGGCAAAATATGCAAAATCGTAGAAGAATATCAATCCCAGATCAAATAATACAGATGAAGATCTGAAATAAATGGGGATGATACATGTGATAATAGCATCAAAATCCTCTTCCTCTAATTTGACAGGTATAGCATAGCACTATCCATGACTACCAGATACCCAAATAGCCTCACACCCAACACCACAAGCTCTACTGCCTCTTCCTTGTG
Organism: Capsicum baccatum var. pendulum; assembly: GCA_030864225.1. Classification (NCBI taxonomy): domain Eukaryota; kingdom Viridiplantae; phylum Streptophyta; class Magnoliopsida; order Solanales; family Solanaceae; genus Capsicum; species Capsicum baccatum. The sequence goes on along the minus strand of CM061551.1, from coordinate 27,423,857 downwards.
CACCTATAGTAGAACTCTTACCTTTTACCATTGAAATAGGATTAGCTCTACACATACAGCGAGAGGCAGTCTTTGGCAAAATGGCCAGTCTCATCATACACAAAATAAACTTTATGGCCCTACTCAATAGAAGGAGGTATGGCTGGGCTAGAATGACCATTTGAAGTTGCTAAACCAGAAAACTCACTACCTAAACTTTGTAAGGATTCCTAAGATAGAATGTCATGATTTCTACAAATACCTCTAGAATTCCTACCTCGAGTATCGTGACCTCTAAACTCTTCCATACGATGCACCTTCTTGGAACCTCCCAAAAATTCTCAAAGAATACTCTTAGTTATCTTATCATGATCCACTATACTATGAAAAGATATTTCGTATACTACCATTTGAGTCATAGCAAGATGAAGAGGAACATCTAATCCCTGCATGAAGTTTTGAATCTTCTCAGACTCAGTGTAAACACTAGCATAAGAATATCTAATCAAGGCATGAAAGTGTGCCTCATACTTTACAACGGCTATGGAGCCCTTCTCCAGGCGATCAAACTCATCTCTCATTTGATCCCTCGACTGTACAGCATGAACCTCTCCAAAAAGGTCTCAACAAACTGATCCTAAGTCATCTGAGGAGAATTTAGAGGTTTGCAACCAACAAGTGACCTCCATTAATATCTACCAGCATCCCTCAACTGATAAGTAGTATATGCAATACCATTTAACTCAAGTGAACCCACGTTATGCAACTTCTCATGATAGTCAATCAACAAATCACAAGCATTCTCCCATATTATACTACTGAACCTAGGAGGACCCAAATAAGTGAACCTCTCAAACCTCTTTTGATACTCAAAAGACATAATTGCACTTATAATAAGCGAAGGCATGGTGAATCTGGAAAGTTAAGATCCCACTTGAGGACGCACCATAGATGAAGTTTGAACTCCCAACCTCAGAATACCATACTCAGATACAAGCGCTGGAGGAGGAATCACACTCGGAGTCTGTGGAGTACCAAAAGTAGAAGTAGGTACTACTGGAGGATCCACACTCGAGGATGGAGGAACACCATAAGCAGATTTTAGCTCAAATGGAGGTACAACACTCAGAACTAAAGGAACATCAGGAGCACTACAAGAAGTACCCTCAAAATGGGTCAACAAAAAACCTAACAACCCTATAAGACTGGGGTAGTAGGACTCAATTGAACCAAAAAAGGACCCACACCCCCAACATGCTCAATACGAGGCTCAAGGAAAAATCCCTTAGTGCTACTCTTAGATGGGGTAGATCTATGAGTCCGTCCACCACCTCGAGCCTGTCCACAACTCTAAACTTGCCCTCTAGACTGGATATCCCCTTGGATGAGGGCTCAACATCTCTACCCTCACAAGATATAGTCATCACTATTTACACAACAAAGAGTGAAATTTGACTTAGAACACAAGGTATGAAGGAAATCTGCATGATAAGGAACAAAATAAGAGAATTTTTCTAAAGACATCCTATAGCCTCTAGAATATAGATGCGAATGTCTATGTACCAATTCGTGAGACTCTATAAGAATCCTATTCATATACCTTTGAGACCAATAAACCTGGCTCTGATACAAATTTATTACGACCCAACAACCAAGGTTCATGATGGCACTTGTCATGGAAAGCCTTGAAAAGTAAGTATATCACCCAAACTGATATACAATGAGAAAAATGATATCAAGACCCATGGCAAGACTTCTAAAGTAGAGTCAAACTAGATGCATATATAGTAAAAGCAAAAATACATAGTCAATGATACCAACCCAAATCCCAAAAACTGGCATCATAGTGAACGAACTAAATAGTACAACTTGAGATCATAATATATCCAAATAGCAACTCTATATCTGAACACAAATAAAGACATAATCTTAATAAGAAAAGGCAATAGTTAACTCTGGATGCATTAAATCAACTGCTACATCAAAAATCTCTAAATTTCTCCCAAATCAACCATAGTGAGGCACACTTAAATCTAGATCAACACCAAAAGGGCGCAGTAAGGGTGAACATTCCACTTATACTGAGTAGGTATCATAGGCTGACTGAGCAAAGTAGAAAATAAAGTACACAAAATACACACTAAGGGCACATCACTAGCAACCTAAAAATTTCCCAAATGGTAGGCCACACCATCTCCATTAACAGTTCTATAATATTCACATATACCGTAGCAACTACGAGAAAGGAATACAAGTATATAAATATCAAACATACAAGTACTAATGAGGAAATACAGATATATATGTATATATCAAGGGAGATATAGCAACACAAATAAAGGTACAGTGTAAGTAAAATACAATAGAAAAGATGATGATAATGATATGATGCATGAGGTTTTCACATAGCCTCTATATACACCTATGGAGATAAAGCTTTCTCATAAAGGACTCAGAAGGGGTTTGTTAACCCGTATACAACCAATATCATATACCAATATCCATATATCCTCTTTGTCACATCCATCTATAGGGGCTTTGAAAGATATTACATTTTCTGTCAAAAAAGCCAGTGTTTCCAGTATTTTAAGTATTTCTACGATGGTACCAATATCTCATGAATAAATATGATATAAGGAGATAAATGTTCAGAACTATCCAGATTAAGATATTCCATAACCAACCAATATACCAACCAACTGAACCAAAATCCACTTATTTATCCAACCATCCATGAATCCAACATAATAGATATGCTAATAGAATAAAAAACATTAAAAATGTCACTATTTGATACCACATTAGGATTTTTTATCAAATAAGATACAATTAATTCCACATACTCAAGACCAATAGTATCATATAGGACCCCACACGATCACACATAGCAAATAATGTTCCAAAACTGCCAAATAACATCAATATATAAACCTCCACATAGGCACAAAATGATAAATATATTTATTTTCATGATTAGTTCCTACACCCTTAACATAATTTTGTATCTACATTAGCTATCTAGCCTTGTCTGAAGAAAGTTAAGCGAATAACCTACCTCAAATGCTAAAAACAGATCCAAAAGACTTCAATCAAAAGCCTTACTCTCACGAACAGACTCGAAATCAACTAAGACATAGAATAAAGAATCTATGCATCAAAAAAAGCCAATGATACTCATATTTCCTATTTTTTAATTAGAGTCAAAACAGACCCCTAAAATAGGTTTTTCAAAATAAAGGGTAATCATAATTTCATTTTTGAAACATGTTCCCCATATTTTAGGTGTCTATAGCTTAAAACCCAAGGAAATGTGAGTTTAAAACAAGGTCCAAATCTATGAAAAACCATTTTAAAGGTTTACAGGAAAAACCCCCCAAAATCCATTTTAAAATTAAGAATTGGAGTTGTTTTGAAGATGAAATTGCGACTAAAGTAATAATTATAAGATTAGGAACTCATTCAAGTGAAAATGTGTTGAAATCGGGGTTTAAATCGAAGAACTACAACTTTTAGTCCCGAGCTAAAATCTCCAATTTCTACTTTTAAAATCACATTTCAACAAGATTTAAATGATTAAATTGAAGAAAAGTAGTTGAAATAAGTGTTTTGGAGTTTACCCAAGCTTAGAAATGGAGAAAATTGCTCAAAATCACAAAACCCTAAGCTCTAAGTCTCAGAAATGGTGAAAATGGCAAAACATCAGTATTTAAGAGAGCTAGGCATTGCATACATGATCATCGGGTACCTTGCCTGAGGGTAGGTACACATAAGAACCTGTCATCACTTACGCAGGGCTCGCAATCACGACTAGGATGTCGCACAAGCAACACTTGGTCTAGTCTTCTAAGTCGTATAAGCGACCAAAGTGTTGCTTATGCGAGTGCTCTAGCAGAGTGGTGCACCTAACTTGGAGAATTCCGAGTCCCCGCGGATAGCTTAAGATTTATCCAGAATCCCTAAAATGCAAAATAACTATGTTACCTTATCAAATTTTAGGCTTCGGACTAAAAGTCGATAATAGATTTTTGAAAAAATATTGTTTTTACAAAGTTGACCCCTGAAACCCAAATTCCCAACTTTTTGAACCAAGGGTCAAAATAAGATATAAATGCCACAAATCCATACCGACCATGTTACCATCCTAAAATTGACATTCTAGATCTACTAACGCAGTTCGTTGTGCTATCCGATGCATGGATCAATCAATGTTGATTGAATTCAACTATAAGGCTTTTCAAGCCATCAAAAACCACAATATCATAAAATCACACTAAAATGTACTAGTATCACGAGCCGATTTCTCAAGTCATAATGGTGCCTACTGTAACCCACCAGTAGGCAAGACAACTCGTAGTTTGAAATGGCTAGCAACGTACTATCCAAATAGATAAAGGAAAAATGTAGAATAGATGTAATAACAAATCAAATGCATAGTATAATCCCTAAAACCTGGGGGTATTAGTATAAGAGCTTCTAACATAACAAGGATACAAAAAAGGTGCCAAATAATATACAGATACAACTATCTCTGAATACAGCATAGAGACTCTTCTAATACATAAGAGGGAGGGAAGTAATACTTTGAATGGCGAGATCTCACTCTAAGTATCCAACCCATGGCGGCTCCACACGATGGACACATCAACGATGATAATCCGTACTATGATCTATAGGCTGCAGAAGTGTAGCATATGTACCAAAGGTACATGTGGTATTTAATAGGAAGCTACCAATTGAGCTCCAAATATTATACAGATATATATAACATATAAACAAAATTGAAACTACACCCAAGTGTTCGAAAATCATATAGTAAAGCTAGTGAGATTGTAAGGGAAACTATTCTACTCATAGCCACAAAAGTAGCATGATAAGGCTAAGGAAATATCAAGGATGAACTACCATATTCTAGCCATACTCGGGAATCTCAATGCTATGCCATGAATCCCTAGACAATATACGAATAAAGGGTAAAAGAAGGATATATGTAACAATATACAAGGCCAAAGAATGAATAGACAATCTGAATAAATGAAGAAAGGAAGCGATATATGGTAATATCATACCTATATGAAGCTAGATATGCATATACATATATATAATGTCTACTCAAGGTATAGCCTATATCATCAGACTACCATTTTAAGACATCATAATCATAGCAGGAACTAGTGCTAGAATACTAAGGATTTCTAATCCATATGTCTAATCATAAGCTAGTCATGCATAATAATGAAAATATAAGATAGAAGAGATAAAATTCATACCTCAAATCTTGATACCAAATCAATATCTAATTTGTCATAAACTAGCCATAATGGTGATCATAACAATCTCAATAACAACACGAGTAACCGGCTAGTCCAAATAACCAAATACCTAGCTGAGCCTATCATGTGCCCCCACCGCCCCAGGCTCAGAAGGTCCAATCAACATACAACACACCATAAGGCATATTCATCACCTATACCTATGCAACCCACTCCCCCATATGGGATGATAGATACAAGCGTATACAGGTGATAGGTAATGCACATATAAGTATGGATGTAACAATATCCATAATAGTATAATAGATATAAGTTTTATAATATAATCATCATAACCATCACCATCATACCTTCACCATCATAATCATCATCATCATAACCATTATCATCATAATCATCGTCTGACCTTGCTCGATAGATAATTGCCATACATAGGGCTAGCCGAACTTTAACCGATAGATGTACACCAAGGCACATCAATATAATCATCCTCCGACCTTGACAGGTATCAATATCATCATCACCATATCCTCCTTCCTTGTTGGGTATCAATATATCATCACAATATTTTTCGGCATTGTAAGGTATCAATATATCATCACAATGTCCTCCGGCATTATCAGTTATCAATATATTATCACAATATCCTCCAAACTTTTTGGGTATCAACATATTATTATAATATCCTCCGGCCCTATTGAGTATTGTAATACCCGTGCCTTTTTCCTAGCTAGAAATCATCTCAAGGATACTAGGACTTACTTTGAAATGCAAACCTATCTTTGTACATATGATATTTTTTAGATTTTCACTTTATATCATATGGGAATTGAGTTAGATTTCCAACGGTACCAATTTTGTCCAAATCCGACATCAGATGAGGAAGTTATGGATATTTTACTTGGAACTATTGGAAACGCCCAGGTATGACAGCCATGTTGACGGACCACCACATAAGTGAAGGACCGCCACTTTGACCATCACAGCTAAGGCAATTGATCCACGTACTGGATAAGGACTGATGGACGAGTTAACGGACCGTCAAAGTTGTGACGGACTGTCATCTAGGCCGTCAACTCTTATCCAATGAACCCCATTTCTGGTCCACGTCTGAAGGGCTAAGTAATGGACCATCAAGTGTCTTACATACCACCAGTCGGACTATCACATTCCACGTTCAGTTTATTTCCAGGTTGTTTTAACAGGGTATTTTTGTCATTTACCACTTGCCTTTATATCCAGATGAGTCCGAATTCAACTATTTTGCTCATTGTTATTCCACAAACAAAAACTAGTGTTTCTCTATGAATTTAATCCCCAAGAACGATACCCAATCCTCTTTAAGAATCAAAGGATTTCAAACTCTTCAAGTTCAAAAATGTCAAGAACCCTGAATCAGCTTTGCATAGTGTTCATCCACGGATTCTTTTCGTCCGTGGAGTTCAAGAATCAATCTTTAAATACCAAATCATAAATATTTTGTGGTGATATGATTGTATCCATGTTGGTGGTTGCTGTTTGTGATATAGAGTAGTAATTTGATGAATTTTTATGAAGGTTATGATCATGTAGTTAGAACCCATGAATTTGGGTAGTTTAATATGGTGAAATTCATGAACACACCTATGCCTTAAAGAATGCATGCAAGGTGTTTGATAAAATTCTTAGAATGCTAGAAATTTCATGTTTACATGGTCCCATATTATATACATGACAAGTCCATGTTAATTATGTAATTCAATATGAATTCCATGCCATTGTTTTGTTGCTATTGTTGTGGTATGAAGTATTTATGATAATAAAGTGATACAATATGTACATGATATATAGCCCATGCACTCCCTACCATACACAAGATGTTAAAAACTACATGTGGTATATTATCCCCTACTTATGATATTATGAATTGTGAACTCCAATCTTGTGATCAAGTCATGTCATGTGTGTCAGTTTCCTTCCATTGAGCCCTGGGGGTATTCATACTCGAAAAATATAGATGTGTGCCTAGAGAGAATTCACATTATCCTGATAATATCAGTCAAGCCATGATCTATAGAACTCAGTCAGTCATGTGACTCAGGAAACCTTTGAAATCTCATGATCTCAGTAAAATCTCAGATAGTAGTGCCATTCTGTCAGTCAACGGAAGTCAGTTACTCAGTGCATGCATAGTCAGTTAAATCATGTTCAAACTCTTTATATAGGAGTAAAAGTTAGCACCGAGTGAACCCAAGGATGGGAAGTCACCTGCCAGTTTAGGGTGTGATTCTTAGCAGTCATACTTGTGTTCCAGAACTATGTAGCCATCGTAGGTTGAGACATCTTAACCTATCAGACTAGGGTTGATGAGGTGAATTAACCTATCAGTTTAGGATTCCAACTGTTCTCATTTGAGGACCTTCTAGATGAGGGTAACTCACAACTGTCCTTACCAGTGGCACGGTATTGACACCCCTCTAGTCGGGGCAGAGATTGGACCCTAACTTAGCTGTATGCATTATTGGGGCATATAGGTCAAACAACTACCTCCACAATTTTAGGCTCAGTCTTAGTAAAAGAACTCATATAGTTCTTCAAATATCAGTATACCAGGACTTTCAGATACAGTCAAATTCAGTTATAATACAGAACTTAGATAGTTCCATCAGACCCAGGACTGTCAGACACAGTCACCCATATTGACAGATAGTTTCATTCCTGTCAGAAATCATTAAATCATGTATTAGTATACAGATCCACTATTATGTATTTACATTTCCATTTATGTGTATGTATGTTTCCACTCTCACGTTCATATTAGTCGGTCAGGTAGCATTGCTCATGTATGTAAACACTTTTTATTTAGCCTACCTCACTCGTATACTCAGTACTCCAGTTGTATAGACGCATTTTTGCTATGGTACTTTCTTTTCATGTTACACCATAGGTTAAGAGACGAGTTCGAGACCAGCAGTAGCATTCGCATTCTAGTATACAGAGCAGCAGTGAGTCCTCTTCATTCGAGGATGATATGATTCGATTCATTTATTATTTTAGCTAGTTTTCAGTTTACGGTGTTAGTTGGAGACATGTTCCTTCAACTTCTTATTCAATTAGTACTTCGAGGATTTCAAATACAGTTCAGATTTAGTTCAGTTTTGATTAAGACTTCAGTTATCTTGGGTATTTTTCACCCATATAGATGTTGTAATTATTTCAGTTGAACCTTATGGTCTATTGTTTATGTTTTCCACATATTACATATATGTTATGTAGTGTACAAGTAGGGATATCAGTCATGGGTTAGCTTGTGGTCCCTCGGGGTCATGATCACCGCGTAGCATTTCGGTTCAGAAAATCGGGGTGTTACAAGTATATAATAAGTATCATCATAATTATCATTATATATATAGATATATAAATACAAAAATCTTTCAATGGGTTTTACCTAGAATTTATATCAATACAACATTTTCCTTCATCCCATACCAGAGAAATGTATATGTAGATATAATAGGTGCATGGATTGAAGCCATGGATAAAAAGAGTGTAAATCCATAAATCCATTACCTGGAGTGAACTTAGGGACCAAATCATTATAAAAGTATAGAAGGGATTAAAATCTCTCATGAGCAAGGTAATTACTAGTATCAAATCATAGACCAGAATCTGTCGCGGTCAAGTCTTTAAACATCATTATTAACCTCTTTTACAAATAAGTTATTCATTAAGATAGGCAGTTATTATTATGAAGAAATTTGTTTTAAGATGAAAAGGGGGCTTTAACCCTTGTTTAAGAAGATCAATAATAAGATCATATTTTAGCTAGAATCGCATCATTCACTGAATTAACAATCATAAATGTACCAAATTTATGCATGCCATCACTAGTATTCAATAATGGAGCCATAAACATCAATATATACATAAACTACAATCGCATCCTTTACAAGGATGAACACTTCTCGGATGTCCAACCAATTCACAAAATGGATTATGGCTCAATAACATGTCCGAAATAATTACAACATCATAATCATGGCATTAGGCCTACATATATATCTGAAACTCATATCATTAATCATATTTGTAAGTCATCTTATATCTATAACCCATAGCATAACTAAAAGGCATAAAATATCTATAATCCATAAGGTATAATTGTAATCATCTCACATATAGAAAGCATAATATAAATAAGCATCTCACATATAGGAGGCATAATATCAATAAGCATCTCACATCTAGGAGGCATAATATATTACTAGGCCATAAATCATAATGATGAAGCATATCACATCTATAAGGCAGCTCATATCTATGAGTCTTATATCATACCTATGAGGAATATCATCTCTATAGGACAAATATCACATCTATGAGGAATATCATCTCTATAGACAAAATATCACATCAATGAGGAATATCATGGCCATGAGCCATTAATTATTATTCGGGAAAATGCCAACATGACTCACCAAGTCACAAAGTAACCTTACACTAAAGTCTTACTAGTCTCAACTATGTCTAACATCCATAGATAAGTCCACATAGGCTAACACAAGTCTCGGCCTATGGTGGGTCGGAATGACCCACTTCTAATCCTCGAATTTCATATTTAAGCAATTTATACCATGGACTAGGTTAAGATATCTAAATTCACTATTAGGTGGTACATAAGCCATAATTAATCCTAAGATAGGAATTTCACATAGAACATAAGCAATTAAGTCAACCCACTAATTTTATGGTTTCAAGATCACAAAAAGAGTCCAAGTAAGGTAAATCATACTAATCATATTTCCAACACTTAAACCACATCCCGAACCCAGCATCATATCAAATCCCTTCTATAAATTAGATCAAACTAGGAAAAAGGCAATAAGATTCTAAAGGGTAACAACATTTCACCTTACGGGTCAAAAACCCTCATATAATCCCCAAACTTCAATAATCAAGACTAAGTCATTCTACCCATAATCAATATTAACATTCACATTCAAATGGAATATATAACATATATCATCCTACGATGAAAAGTAGATAGGATCCTATCTCAAAGCTGAACTGCCAAAATTCCTAAATCATTCACTAAGCGTCTATCAAAATTATAATCTACTTATCAATACGAGAATAACGATACCCATATTGCACCCTTGTGCTTCGATTTCAAAAATGACACCAAAATCCCCAAGTGGGTCTCTCTTATTGAAATCATGTTTCTGAGGTCAACCTACTATTCATAGATGATCAAGGAATCATTACCCTAAAGAATGGGTGAAACCAAGCCAATTTAGACCTAAATAATCCCTCAAGCAATTTGGGGTTTTGGGTTAAGAACTCAAAAATTCATCAAGAAAGGGATGAAATCTTACCTTGAATTCAAATATATTTGTGATAATAGATGTTAATCAAACTCCCAAGTCACCTCTAAGACTCAATTTAAAGTTATCATACCCTTTAGGGTTTTTACTCTCAGGAGGGAGGTGGAAATGAGCAAAATCGCGACCTAAGGGGCTTTTTTATACCCTTTCCAGGTTCTCAGATGCTGCAATCACAGCATGCACGCTGCAATCACACTATATGGTGCCAGAACAAGATGATACGATCACAATAAGAAGTAGTGCAATCACATTACCCTCTGCACATGAGATGCGATCGCAGGCATACCAAAAGACAGTTGAAACTTTGAATTTTTTTCAAGTTTTTTGCTAAGGCCTCGGGATTCATTCAGAGTCCAATATACGTAAATAAACTATGCAACCCCACTAATTCGACATTCTAGAAAAAATGGCAAAGTTAGATTTTCCATCAAAGTTGTTACGACCAAATGTGGGTCCCACACCCAAATTTCCAATTTTCTAACTTTTTGACCAATCTGTCAAATGAGCTCCGGGGCCTCAAGACCCAAACCAAAGGTATACCTATCCCAAAATCAATATTCCGGAGCTGCTGGCGCAGTCAGAATTAGTATCTGTGATCGTTTTACTGATGTTTCTACCGGACAGCATTCGAACCAGCGAAGACTTCTAAACAGGGAATTGTTACTAGAAACAAAACAAACTACTCGGTAACTGAAATGTCAGTCCCCGCAAGTCATAAATGACTTGGGGAAGCTATAGAAAAGCTCTAACAATGAAAATAACTGAAAATATGAAAAATCATCTAGAGGGTCATTACAATATCCACTACTAAAAGGACTCATCTACATAATTCAACAGATAAAAAGATCTCAAAAGCTCAAAAGGATGAGGCATTGGGCTCGCATGCTCCATCCTAGATAACCTCCATGAAGAGAGAACACTTCCAAGGGATTTTTCCATGGGTATCTCTTTTTCAACCATCTTTATTTCTTCACTTCTAAACAACCTATACTTAACATCAACCACAAACTGGCCTCTAACTAAACCGAAAAAGTTCCATGCATGTAATTCTGAACCACAATACACTGATACCATTTTGATGCCGGCACAAATCAATCAAAGGCTCATTCGAGCCAAAGCCAACCTAAGACATGAGTCATACAAATGACTCCAAATCTAAATAAAATCTTCTTTTACCATTCCACACTACTAACTACTACAAACCAGGAAGGAAATCACCTAAGTCCTATCTATGCAATCTCATCAGGGAGAACTCGAAGAACTGAAGCTGATCTGCTGAAAGTCCACAAGACAAACCTTAGAATAAGCCATAAGGCATTGTCTGGGAACACAAATAGAGATAATCAAGGAATGCAATCCATGCTAATACAACAACTAGTCCAGATGGTAATCATACTAAAATCCAAAAGGTCAAAGCATAGCCACTCATCATTAAAATGATCTGCTCTAGGATGTCCCATCAATTGACAGTGAAACCTTACTGAATCCAACTCAAGTATACTACACCCATTGATTATTCATCAAAAATTCCCAAAGAAAATAGAAGACTATGGTCAAAGCTAAAGGATCCAATAGCGGTGCATGGGCTATCATCTAAACACCTATCATCTATATTCCATCCGAAGTCGAGAAGATCGAATAGGTAACCATAGAGTAGGATCAACCAGCCTATAATTGAAATCTAAACTAAGACAAATCTCAAATGAAGGCTGCACTTAAGCTCTACAACCCAAAGCAAAATCTCAACACCAAGGCTGAATTGCTTGATCTCGACTATCCAAACCTGAAGACGGGTAAGAAGTAATATTCCAATTCTTTCATAACTCTTAAATCGCTATTCAAAGATGTCAATTCAAAAACTAAGCCAATAAGTATATATTAATGTTAGTTACTCAATTCGACTTTAGTATCCAAATCTGACATGTCCAAGCTAAATCATACCAAGCCAAAGTTAGGACATAACTGAAGAACAAAATCACCACAGGATAAACCATCGACTAAAATGCAAACAAACACTCTAAATCAGCTAGAGAGCATGAAATATAGCCACAAAATATAAATTATGTAGAAGGATAAATCACTGGTTGAAAACATCAGAAATCAACTCCATGTCTGCTGGAGAGCATGAACTATCAAAACATGCTCAAAAACCCCCCCAAGGCTGCAAACCACACTAGTAGTGGCAAAAACTCTAGCGACTTAGAGAAATGTAACTTAAGCCGGGAACTAGACAATCCAACGCTTCATCCTAGCAAAGAATAGCCATAGGCACATATAATCAAGAAGAGACACTCCACTAAGCCTCATAAGGCCGAACAAACTCTAAAATTGGGATTTCCCAAATCCTCTCAAGTAGGACAATCATAACTTGATCAATCCATGAATCATATCATCAAGGCAGAAATACCAATCTCAACAACAATCCCAAGGTCAAGGACACTACCAGAAAATGAACCAAGAAATTCAAGATGAAAAACTTTTGATTTGCCAACTCAAGAAGTAATCATAGGAAATACCACCTACCTCTAACTCTCCAACTCCTCTTTAGACAAAACCAATATCACGACAAGAAAGGAGCATCCAAGCTCCACATATGTACCTAGAGCAAACCATCACAAGGAGATAAATCCAATAAATCTAACAGATGAATCGAGGACCTCTCAATATCAATATCAAAACAAATATCGAGCGATAAAATAGCCATAAATGAAAAACGAATCGTATATTGGTCAATCTCAAAAATGGGTTGCATAAAGAGGGATACCTAATGCAACAACCTTTGCAACCTAGGAGGCTATTCTAAGAATCTCAAACTCAAGAACGGGCAATATGAATAAATTACCAACTCTAGCACCAGGCAGAACCATGAAAGGTCAACTTACCTTCAATACTATAGTCAACTCCACAATCGATCTAGCACAGCTAACCAAGAGGAAAACAACCAACCTCACCTCGCTATAGAAAAAAAATCATCAAATTAGGCTATAGCTTCCCAAGCCAATGAATAAGAACCACATAAAAGGGGAATTTCTAATTCAATAACACTAGACTAAATAGCTACCCAACGAGGATCAATAATATCAAGCAATGATAGCAATAACAATAGAAATATAAACATCAATATACTGAATAGATGGTACCAAAATGAACATCAATAGCAAGTACTACTCAAAGGCTATAATAAGGCTAATATGCCAAGATAAATGGGACACAAACCCAAATGTTGCATCCATAGGGAGCAAATATCAATATAGTCTGAATTCATCCACTAATAAAAGAAATAAACCACGAAATAGTCATATAATCATGAACTCAATAACAAGGCATACAATAAACAATATTAACTCATCAAGGCATATAATATTCAATAGTTATGGAAACCCCAATACACATACTAAAAAGGTAAATGCTGGAAATAAAAGCACATCTATCATGGTGAAATCCAAAATCACATGCCTAACGATTCTAACTGAGAAAAAAATTGAATAGGTCTAAACTAATACCACCCAACTAAATCTTCAACTGAAGTGACAACCACACTATCTCTAACAGAAGATGCTACATCATTGTGGGGTTGATCTAAATGAGCTAAACAACTAATAATCCCTCATCAAGGACCAATAACCTATCTAACCATAACTAAAACAAGTATCTGTAATACTTTAAGGTACATCAAACTCTAATCCAAAATGATCACTATGACTAACCTAAGAGTTATCCATAATATGAAATGCTATCTACGTAAAACTGATAGGCTGCGAGTGAAGCTGACCTCCGCAAAAAGGATCCTCACTCCAAGATGAAGTACCAATAGCACTACACTTATGGCATGGTCTCTTACCCTCATCTCCATAAGTCTCAATACATACTATTCGTAAGGCTATAACATAATCCATAACGTAAGGGAAGGAAGACCCAACTTCTATCATGTGCTCCAACACCAAATAGAATGGCAATGTTGATCCTATAATAAATCTATGCACCATGCCCTACTATGAAGGATATAACATAAGAGTATGCCTGGACCGATCGAGAAACCTAATCTCATACTCAAAAACTGGTCAGGAACCCTGATGACCATCAACCAATCCAACTTTGGCCTAAGAACTACTAGATAACGTGAATGTTATCCATGATTGTGAGGGATCTACAACATAACTTGGGATCCCTAATGCTAAACTTTAAAGGGATGAAGTAATCACGAGCTTTACTGAAACCTAAGTTAGCCCTAAATCCTTTGGCTGACACTAAAGATTTTTGACACCCATCTCTGACTCTAGTCCAACACTGTGCTAAAGCTCTAGAAACATTGTCAAAGTCTTGTCTACGTCTTTCAACCATCTCGCATCTTTTATTTCTGGAAAGAATAGAGTGTAAGAATATGCTTGAGGCTCATAGAAATGCGGATACATAATAAGGAGTCAAAAAATAAATTTCCTAAAAATGCCCCTATATCCTCCCAAAGATAGGTTATGGATGTCTCCACACTAATATGCGGCTCTACTAAATACTTTGATCTTGTATTAATACACCGGTGAATCTAGTCTCTGATACCAATTTTTCACAACACAATTTCTTAAGTCATGATAGAACCTACTATAACCCACCCGTAGGCAAGCCAAACCTGTAGTATAGAACGACTAGTAATGAACTATCTAAATAGATAAACAAAAGAATGTGGAATAGATATAACATCAAATCAGATACATAATATAGTCCCCAAAACTTATGGTATCAGTACAACATCTTCTAACATAACAATGATAAAAAAAGGGATACTAAATGAATATACAGATACAACCATCTCTAAACAGAACATAGAGACTAGTCTAATACATAAGAGTGAGGTAAGTAATACTCCGAACATTAGGACCTAACTCTAAGTCTCTGCACCATGGTTTCTCTGCACAATGCACAAATTAATGGAAATAACATGTACTATGATCTGCAGGCTGCAGAAGTGTAGTATAAGTACCAAACATGTGGTACTTAGTAGGCAACTACCGATTGAGCTCCAAAGATAATATAGATAAATATAATATATAAATAGAATAGAAACTATACCCAAGTGTCCAACGATCAAGGATGAACTATCCTATTTAATCCATACCCGAGAATCTCAATATTACACCATATATACCTGGACAATATATGAATAAAGGGCAAAGGAAGGATATATACATAATAGTATGCAAGGCCAAGGAATGAATATACGATCTAAACAAAATGAAAAAAGTAAGGGATATATGATAATACCATTGCTATATGCAGCTAGATATACATATACATATATACAAGGTCAACTCAGGCTATATCCCACATCATCAGACTAGCATTTTAAGATCTCATAATCATAGTAAGACAAGAAATGAATATACAATCTGAATAAATGATGGAAGAAAGGGATATACAATAATATCATTGCTATATTGACATGACACGACCTCGGGCCTTATCGTAATGCGCTGAATTTTGAACATATAACAAGATAGTATAAATGTTCTCATTAAGACTCTGGGATAGGGTCACAACTATGACCGACCCAACCGATTCCAATCGTACAACACCAATTGCCTTACCATACCAAACCAAACCATAGGCCATAACCAAAGAAAATACCAAAACATAATATAATTAATCAATCTCAAAATGTAATATGACGAAACAGTGAGAAATCATGTCTAATGATGCCAGCCTTCTAGCTTATTCTAATGCCAAGGCAGACACCAATATCGTCCCATCCATACCAACCCCCAGAAGTACCACAAAGCCTCTATCTAAGAGAGTAAACAAATTTAGTTGGGACATGCCCCTAACCATGGCCAAAACCATTATCCAAAATAAAAGAAAAGTGTCTAAAAAAATCCATAACATAAAATGATGCCTTCTGAATAGATGGAAGCTTACCACTTTAGTCCAAATTCTTATACCAAATCTGTGTGATAACCAGGAGAAATAGAATAAACTATTCCTATATAGCTTGGGTACACAGCTACCAGTAGAGGGGGTTAGCGAGTGACCGCTAGCATGAATCTAATGATAAGGATAAAATAATTCTAGTTATAAAACCAAGTAAAACCATCCATAACGCGTACAATATGGGTTCAGCTCCCCTTACTGAAGGGCTCCAGTACATATAGCCGCACGACGAGGGAATTATCCCATAGGATGGCTAGTACATCCCCTAATAGAGTGACATTATGTGCATGGTACACTGAGACCAATCCTCATATCAATAAACACGAGTTTCTAGTTTTAGCCCCCCAGGACCGCCAACTTCCATAGCTTTGCTACACATTCCGCCATTAATGTCCAATTAAAACCATTTCGAAATAACAAACCAATGTATTTACCATTTTATATACAAAGGCCAATATTAGTAGTAGCGTCATACCATCCCTTACTTGCAAGTAATATCCATAGCCAAACCATTTAGGTTAAGGAGACCTTAAAGTCCCCTTCCATATACGATATTAAACAACTTGGGAGGCTTTCATGTTCTCAACAAGCATAACCATTTAGCCTATAGCCTTTTCAAATTATTTAAACCATGTATAACTCTTTACCAAGTTTAAAACATGCAAGAGTTCCATTAAAAGAAGTCAATGTAATGAACATATCTTTATAAGAATTTTAACAAACACATTAGGGGCATATTATAACCAAAACCAATTCCAAAGATCATTAAGCCATTATGATGAAATACAATTGTCCAAAACCATCATCAATGCATATAAAAACATAATTAAAGCCCTGGAAAACTATAACCAAGCATTTAACATCAAAACCCCTAAATAATAGTTGGAAACCATAATCATGAAATAGTAAAACCATGAAATTAATCATATAAACCATGTCTTTAGTTGAAATTACAATGAGTGAAGAGAATCATGCCTTATATCAAAGAATTAATGGAGAGAAATCACCAAGCCAAGCCTCAAAGCAATCCTCAAGATGAAACCCTAGCCTTCTTAACCCAAAAGCTCTTGAGAGAAGTATGGAGTGTTTTGGAATAGCTTTTAAGTGTTAATGAATAGAATAATAGGGTAAATAACCTCCTAATTTATTAAGGTAAGTAGGGAAATATCTAGAATACCCCCACTTAAATCCCTTAAAAATTCATCATAGGGATATGATTGACCCATACGAGTCATACCATCCTATACGATCAGTACCCACTACTCGTATCCAAGCCTCAACCTTAGATTATACACTGTCCAGTATACGACTCATCCAACCAATGTGTAACCATAGCATATGATCCATACCAATGACCTGTATCCCTAGCAAAATGAAATACCAGAAGGATCAAACACTGCCCATCTTACGAGTTCTAATATGACTCATACCAAGCCTAACAACTCATACATCTAAATTGTACCCATTCCAGTGACCAAAACCACTTCACCAACTAACAATTGTCAGTATATGACAGGACCATAGCACTCATACCCTAACATATGGTTCATACTTATGATTCACATTGGGTTTGAAGAACGGAATTGTAGGAAATTTTTTTAAGGGTCAAAACCCAGGATATTTTGGTCTCCCTAACTAGGAACATTCATCCCTAAATAACGGATAAGTAGGGGTAACTACACATAGAGTCATTTGCATTATCAAACATCCTTTTAAGAAAGTTTGAAAACAAAAGGCAAAGATGTTAATCTTTCCTTGTTAACCTCAGTAAATAAAGATGTGTTAAAGAACACCTACCTTCCGCACGAATCCCAAGAGCAGAAAAAAATGTGTATACTTGGACTTCATGTCCTCTTTCACTTCCTAAGTAGTTTCTTCTACCTTATGGTTCTACCATAGAACCTTAACCTAAGCCACATATATGGTCCACAATCGACGAACTTGCCTATCTAATATCTCAATTGGGACCTCTTATAAGATAGAGAATCCAAAATGCCCAATCCCTCCAAAGGAACAACCAAAGAAGAATCACCAATACACTTCCTCAACATAGAAACATAAAAGATCGGATGAACCAAACTTAAGCTAGATGGCAACTCTAACTCATAAGCAATATTGCCAACTCTTCATAAAATCACATAAAGACCAATGAACTGAGGACTGAGTTTCCTCTTTATATGCCAAACTGCACCACTCCCTTTATGGAAGACACCTTAAGGAATACCCTATTCCCGACCTCAAACTCCAAGTCTCTATGCCTAGCATTCTCATAGGACTTTTGGCGACTTTGGGCAACCTTAAGCCTATACCACAATCATTAATAATCAAGACAGGTACCCCATGCAGCTTTACCATCTCCTGAATATATAGATTCGCATAATCCTCCATCAAAAAGATAGTCTGCACTAGCGAGAAATGCACAGAATTAGTCATCGTATCCATGATGACCCAAATCAAATCATACTAACTTTGAGATCGAGGAAGACTGGTAATGAAGTCCAAATTAATCATCTCCCACTTCCATTCGGACAAATCAATTTCTTGACACAACCCTCCTGGCCTCATGTGCTCAACCTTAACATATTGACACACCATGCACTTGCACAGAAATTAACCATATCCCTCCTCATACCATTCCTCCAATAGATATTCTTAAGATCATGATACAACTTAGTAGATCTGAGATGAACAACATAGCATGACTCATGCGCATCATTCAAAACCCTTTCTCACAAACCATCAACATCAGGAACACACATCACCACTGGTCTCAAACACCGCCACCTTTTGCCCACTAACATTACTCTTGATTTTTATTAATATATCCAACACTTGCTTCTCCTTAATCTTTGCACCAAGAGATGATCAAATCACATTTTGCACTATCACACTACCATTCTTAGAGTGCAAGAGACGAACCCCACGATTAGCCAAACGGTGAATATCCTTACTAATTCCCGCTTTCCTTCTTCCACATAAGCCAAACTCCCCACGGATAACCTACTAGGACCATCAGCAACCATATTAACCTTACCTGGGTGATAGTGAATACTCATATCATAATCCTTGAGAAGCTCAAGCCATCTCCTCTGGCTAAGATTAAGCTCTTTCTGAGTGGACACGTACTGAAGACTCTTATGATCAAAAAAGACATCCATGTGAACAACATATAAATAATGCCACCATATTTTCAAAGAAAACACAACCGTTAAAAACTCTAAATCATGAGTGAATAATTCCTCTCATGTACCTTCAACTGCCTGGAAGAATAGGCAATCACCTTCTCATGCTGCATTAAAACACAACTGAGCCCTACTCGAGATACATCACAATAAACCACAAACCCATTATTGCCTTCCAACAAAGTCAGGATTGGAGCCAAAGTCAGATTATCCTTCAACTTCTCAAAACTCCCTTCACAAGTATCTAACCAAGAAAACTTAACCTTGTTCTGAGTCAACTTAGTCGAAGGAGCAGCAATCGAAGAAAAGCTTTCCACAAACTGCCTATAATACCCAGCTAAACCCAAAAAGCTCTGAATATTGGATGGATTCATGGGCCTAGGCCACCTCTTCACCACAACAACTTTTCGTGGATCCATCATGATCCCTTTACTAGAATAATATGAACCGAGAAAGTCACAGCGTTCAACCAAAACTCACACTTAGAGAACTTGGTATACAACTGTTGTTTCTTTATGGTCTGCAACACCACACGAAGGTGATTAGAATAATCCACCTAAAAATCAGAATGTCATCAATAAAAACAATGACAGAGAGATCTAAATACTTTCTAAACACTCTATTCATCAAGTCCATAAATGTTGCCAGAACATTAGTCAACCCAAATGACATCACCAAGAACTAAAAATGCCCATACCGAGTATAAAAAGTTATTTTAGGGATATTCACCTGCCTAATATTAAGCTGATGGTACCCAAATAAAAGATTTATCATAGAGATAAACTTGGCACCTTGCAACTAGTCAAACAAGTCATCTATCCAAGAAAAAGGATACTTGCTCTTAGTTGTCACCTTGTTCAACTGTCTGTAGTCAATGCACATCCGAAGGGAACCATCCTTTTTTATGCACAAACAATACTAGTACACCCCATGGAGAAACACTATGATGAATAAACCCCTTGTCCAGAATATCCTTAAATTTCTCCTTGAGTTCCCTCAACTCAACCAGAGCCATTCTATAAGGATAAATAGAAATTCAATGAGTATCCAAAAACAAATCAATACCAAACTTTATTTCTCTATTAAAAGGAACACCAGGAAGATCATCATAAAAGACCTCTGGAAACTCATTAACCACAAGGACCAAAGACAAAGAAGGACCTTTTGAGATAGAATCTTTAACCCGAACTAAGTAATAAAGGCAACCCTTGGAGATTAAACTCCGAGCTCTAAGATAAGAAATAACACCCCCCCCCCCCTCCCCCAGGAGCTAAGGAACTAACTTCCCATTCTATAACTGGTTCACTAAGGAACTTAAAGATAACCTTACGGGTACGATAATCCAAAGACGCATAACAAGAATGCAACCAATCCATACCCAAAATTATATCAAAATCTACCATATCCAACTAAAACAAATTTGCCAAGGTCTGTTTCCTACCAACAGATACCGCATACCCCCTATAGACTCTCCTAGCAATAATCGAGTCACCTACAGAGATAGAAACACAAAAAGGATTTGAAATAACTTCTGAATCAAAACCAAAAGACATAGCCACACATGGAGTCATATAAGAAAAAGTGGACCCCAAATCAAGCAAACAATATATGTCACGAGAGAAGAGTTGTAACATCCCAGTAATGACATCAGGTCATGCCTCAGATTTCTATCGGGATGCCAAAGCATACAACCTTTTTCAATCAACACTAGAACTAGGAGCAGTAACTGAAGTAGATGCCATACCACCAGGTGAAAGAGCATAAGATGAAGCCACATGAATCTTCTTCGCCACTGTAGTAAATTTATTAATTAGAGAATCCCTGAGTCGATGGCCTACCTGTCCACACTTGAAATATCTATCCCTTCCTTCTTCCCAATAATGACGATGAGGATGACCATAAAATTGATAAAGAGGACATGAAGAAACTAACTGACCTCCACTCACTTGAGATTGGGTAACATGTGTCCGAGAATTGTCACCACCTTGATGATGCCAGTCTCCTAATTGATAAGAAGCACTGGCAGAAAAGGAACCAGAACTCCCCCACTTTTTTTTCGCTACTTGCCTCCATCTCTACCACCCTAAGACTGAGTACCTCCCTGACCGGAAAACCTGATCCTCTTTCCCTGCCTATCCCCAAACTTTGCCTTCCTCCTCTTCTTATTCTCAACTTTTTGTATATGAATGGTCAACCTTAAGATGGTCATATCCTTAATTAGCAACAGAGTCTTGCTCTCCAAAATCAAATCTCTATTGAACCAAGAAGTGAACTTCCTCATTCTCAACCTCATATTAGCCACTAAGTCAGGAGCATACCTTGATAGCTAATGGAACTTTAAAGCATATTCCTTTACTGGCATCCTCCCCTGCCTGAGGTTTACAAACTTCTCCATCTTGGTTTCCCTTAACTCTTGAGGAAAGAATAGATCCAAGAAGGCATTAGAAAAACCTCCCACAATCTTTCCTCTTCTATATCATCTCTATTCCTGTCTCACTCTTTATACCACTGATAAGTAACATCTATGAGTTAATAAGCTACAAAGTTAAATTCCTCTACATTAGTAGCCTGCATCACCCGAAAGATCTTTTCTAACTCATCCAAGAAACCTTGTGGGTTCTCCTCCACATTTGGGATCATTTTACTGAAGTTTTCACTTGGTGGCCATTTGGTACTAGCAAAGACTTTTAAATGGGAAGATGGTTCTAAAAAACAAATGATATTTTTGGTAACTGAACTATCCATTCCAGCAAGTCATAAATAACTTAAGGTAGCTATAGGATAGCTCTAATAGTGAAAATAAGCGAGATTATGGGAAATGACCTGAAAGGTCATACAATATCCACTACTAAGGAAATTCATGCTAGAAAGTCAAAAATGATGAAAATACCTGAAGCCTCAAACATGTGACGATACTAGGCCTGCATCTCACTCTTAATCTCTAAGTGGCCTCTTCCACTGGGAAATGCCTCCACTAAACATTAACTATAGGAATCTCTATGGTATACAGCCGCCTCACATCACTAGCCAAAATAAGCATGGTCTCCTCTACAAAGGTCAGATGCTCATCTAAATAAATCGAGTCCGATCTAAGCACATGAGATGTATCAAGAATAGACTTTCACAACATAGAGCTTTGGAAAACTGGATGAACAGCAATAAAAACAAGAGGTAAAGCTAACTCATAGGCTACCCGCCAACTGCATAGAGAATCTCAAAAGGACTAATATATCAAGAACTAAGCTTAGCCCTCTTTACGAACCTCATCACACCCTTCATGGGAGAAATACAAAGAAATACATGGTCAGTAACTCCAAATCTCAAGGCACTAAGCCTATGATTGGAATAGGCCTTTTGCCTACTTTGGGCTAATCTCAGCCTATCTTAAATCACGTTGACTCTATCCAACGAGTCCTAAAGAAAATTCATACCAAGAGGTATCATCTCAGAAGTCTCAAACCATCCAATAGATGAATGACATCTCCTACTACACAAAGTATCATAAGGCACCATTTCAATGCTCGACTGGAAATTATTGTTGTATGCAAATTTTTTTAATGCTAAGTGTTAATCCCACTGTCCTCTGAAGTCCATAACACAGGTTAGGAGCATATTCTTGAGCACCTAACGAGTCTACTTAGATAGACCATTGATCTGCAGATGGAAGGTTATACTCAAATCCACTCGAGTACCCAGATCCTCCTGGAATACTCTCTAAAACTTTGAGGTAAACACCAAACCACAATCAGAGATGATAAAAATGGGCACCCCATGCAAATGAACTATCTCCCAAACATAGATATGGGCTAATCTCTTAGCACTGAAGGTTATTTGAATAGGAATAAAATGTTCTAACTTGGTGAGATGATCCACAATAACCCAAATACCATCAAAACCATGGAAAGTATGAGGCAAACCACTAAAGAAGTCCACAGTAATCCATTCCTATTTCCACTTGGGAATGGGAAGCCTCTGGGTTAAACTACCAGGATGTTGATGCTCAGCCTTAACCTCCTGACAATATACGCAATGAGCTATAAAGTATGCCATATCTCTCTGCATGTTGTCCCATTAATAATAATGTCTTAAATGTCTATACATCTTGGTTGTACCGGGATGGATAGAATATCTAGAGCTGTGAGACTTATATAGAATTTATTGAATCAAGTCACCATGTTGTGAAACACAAATACGACCCTAAAATCTCAAAATACCCTCAGAATCTATAGTGTACCTCTCATACTCACCACTCAACACCTAATCACAAAGGAGGCACAATTTTTTATCCTCATATTGATAATCATGTACCTTCTCAAATAGGGAGGACCTCACCTCCACATAAACCAAAATCCTTGTAGGGTGTGAAACATCAAGATGAACTATCAAATTGGCAAAGGACCGAATGTCCCATGCCATAGTCCTCTAAGAAATGGATGTGCCATCCAAGCTATCCATACTCACTTCCTTGCGACTCAAGGCATCAGCTACCACATTTCTCTTGCCTAAATAATACAAGATGGAAATATCATAGTTCTTTAGCAACTCCAACCATCTACGTTGTTGAGTATTAAGATATCGTTGGGTCATACGATGCTAAAGGCTGTGATGATCGGTGGAAATCTCATAATGTACCCTATGCAAATAATGCCTTCAAATCTTGAGCAAAAAAACTATTGTTGCCAACTCAAAATCATGAGTAGGGTAGTTGCGCTCATGCACCTTAAGCTGTCTAGTAACATAGGGAATGACACGATGTTGCTATATCAAAATGCAACCAAGACCAACACCAGAAGTGTGACAAAACACAGTGAATCCCTTACTCTTAAATGGAAGAGCTAACGCTGAAGCTAAAGTAAGACAATCCTTGAGCTTTCCAAAGTTTAATTCACACTCCTCGAAACATTAAAATGGAACTTCTTTCTATGTTATTCTAGTCATAGGGGTTGAAATAATCGCAAACTTCTTAACAAAGCATCTATAATAATCAGACAAACCAATGAAACTATGGACCCTAGTCAGAGACGTAGGCCTATCCCAATTATGAATTGCCCCAATCTTAGCTAGGTCTACCATGATACCCATCTTTGACACCACATATCTAAGAAATGTCACTTACATAAGCCAAAACTCAAACTTGGAGAACTTGGCGAAAAGCACATGATCCTACAAGGTTTGGAGCACGATCCTCAAATATGGTACATACTTCTCACTACTCCTCGAATACACAAGAATGTCATCAATGAACACAATAATGAATGAGTCTAGATATGGTTTGAACACACAGTTCATCAAATTCTTGAATGCAGTTGGGACATTAGTCAACCCAAAACATATCTCTAAGAACTCATAATGACCATAACGAGTCCTAAAAGTTGTCTTTGGGATATCCTTATCCCAAGTCCTCAACTAATGGTAACTATGCTTCAAGTAAATCTTAGAAAACACGATTGCACCCTGAAGCTGGTCAAATAAATCATGATGTAAGTCATAGGATAATGGTTCTTCACTATCACCTTATTAAGCTGACTATAATTAATACACATACGTATGGAGCCATCTTTCTTCTGTACAAACAAAATAGGTGCTCCCCAGGGGGACACACTCGATCTAATAAAACCCATACCAAGAAAATCCTGAAGTTGAGAGTTCACTTATTAAGCTTGACAAGATCCATATGATAAGGTGCCATAAAAATAGGTCAGGTGTCAGGCTCAAGGTCAATAGCAAACTTAATCTCACGGTCAGGGGGAATATTAGGCAGGTCGTTAAGGAACACATCAGGAAACTCATAAACAATAGGAATAGAATCAAGCGATGGACTCTCCACACGAGTATCACATATATAAGCAAGAGAAGACTCATAACCCTTTAATATAAGTCTCCTAGCACAAACATAAGAAATGATCCCCGTTATCTCATGGCTAATGACTCCCTACCACACAATAAGGGGTACGCCATGCATGGCTAAGGTAACGGTCTCAGCAAAATAATCCATGACAACATAATAGAAGGATAACCAGTATATGCCTAAAATTATATCAAAATCCAGAATATTCAAAATAATAAGATCAGCATGAGTATCAATATCACTAACTATCATAACACATGATCTGAATACTCGATCCACAAGTAATGAATCACCCATGGGAGTAGATACGCATAACGGCAGAGATAATACATCACTAGTTAAGTCCAATAGTAGTGTATAATAAGCAGATATATAAGAATAAGTGGATCCTAAATCAAATAAAGTAAGAGTCAAATCATAGAATACCAAAATCATACCTGTAACTACAGCATCCAAAGTCTCAGCCTCAGGTCTAGAACATACTGTATACAACTAATTGCGTCCTTCACCTACCTAGGCACCTAACCTACCACTTATCATGCCCTTTTAAGTGCCACCTTGAGCACCCTGAAACTATCCCTGTGACCATACAAACCACCTCTACCTGAGGAATGAATCCCCTAATAGGGGAAGCACCCTAGGCTGAAACAATTATCGCCCTATGCCTAGGGCATTCTTATGAATAGTGACCAAGAAGTCCATAAGTATAATAGGAATGATGATTAGAACTAGAACCAATAGATTCGGTTACCCTAAAATAATTATCATGTCTAGTATGACTCAAAAATGAGACTCACAAAGACTGATCATTACCCTAACCAGGGTGACTACTAGCACCAAACTGACCTCTATCAGTAATCTGAAAAGCTACCTAAACTAGTCAACTAGACTAACTCTAAGGCTAAATAGATGGACGTAGAGGGTACCCAACATGAGAACTACCACCTCTGAATTGGGAACTGTAATGGGTCAAACCAAATCTACCCTAGAAACTAGGCCTCTTATCACAGCCTTCATGTTGGTGCATCTCCTCCATCACCCTAGCATGATTTGAAATCAACAAAAGTCCTACCCGCAGAAGCTAAATTCTGAGTATCCATCCAAATAGGGAGTCTTAGTCTTCTCACAAAGCAGCAAACCCTCTCATACTTCAAATCCAAAATACAAGTTGCATGCCTAGAAAACTCATGGAAATGGGTGTCATACATGGCGACTGTCATGGAAACCTAGTTGATCCCTAAGGCTGAGCAGCATATACTTCTCTAAGAACTTCTCAGAGAACTATGTCCATGACAAAAGAAGATAAATATGGTCTAGAATTCGTAAAACCTCTCCACCAATGATGAGTAAACATATCCAACTGAAATATGGTTTAATCCACACCACAAGTCACAACAAGGCCTAAACCACGAATCCTATCCTCACAAATAGTAAGAAACTCAAATACATCCTCTCTAGGAGTACCAGAAAATATAGGCGGAGCAACCTCAAAAATATACCCAACATATTTTGCTTCTTGGCTGGGTCACAGCTGGCTGAGTGACTTTTGGCTAAACAACTGTCGGCATAGGAAGAACTTCAACCATGGGAGCTACAGCTACAGGATGCTCCCTTACCTAAGTAGCACTCTAATCAGTAGTTTACGCACTATCAGACAGTGCACCATAAACAATACCCAATAGTTGCATCAAGGAATCTCTAAGCAATGAAGAAGGAACAAAACCCGGTGTAGCCTAGGTTGGTCCCTAGCCTACCTCTGGTTATGGCAGAGAAATCTTTGGATCAAGTGCAAGGATAGGGCCTGGGATAGGATACCTATCCTGTTACCTAGATGGGGACACATCAAAAAGTTTTCCTTGACCATTAGGTCATCCATGAATAAGAGTAGGATCCCTGGGATCAGTTTTGGGGTCCTTATCTCGCACAAAGGTAGCACATGTCTTGGGGATCTGCAAAAGAGTAAAGTCAAGAAAATATTTTAAAAACCAACTCACAATATTAGCATGATATGAGTGAAACAAGTGAAATACTCCTAAGAATCTCCTATAGCTTCCCCAAGATAGAAAACGGACGTTAATGTTTCAATCCATAAGACTCTATTAGACACTTGCTCTTGAACTGACAATACCGGTGAAACCTAGGCTCTGATACCAATTTGTCATGACCTAATTTAAAATTCATGGTGGCACCTACTATAACCAGCCCGTAGGTAAGCCAATACCTTAACGCAGAGCTAACACAATGGGCTAATTAAGTGAGAAACACTCAACTAGGCAAAAATACAGAAACACAAGGTATATAAGAGTAGAGCTCTAATATAAAAAGGATAATTAATAAGTGGTAAACCTACCACTCATTGACTTCCAAATCAGTGCACACTACTATATTTTAAAGGTATCAACGAGATGAATTTTTCATGAAATCATACTAAATCCCATGTTTTTCGGGTATACAAGTGCTGATAGAAAAATAAGAAATTTGAGATAAAGAGGATTAAAATAGGAAGAGAAGTGCAAGATCTGGAAGCAGGAGCATGGAGTAGGATCTAACCCGCAAATAATACAATCGCGGTATGAGGGTCGCAATCGTGGCAAGGCTAAAATTAGTGATATGGAGATCTTGGTGGCCTCACTGCGATTGCGGTCAAACTCCAACGATCGCAGCCTAGTGGGAGATAACCCAGGGGTAAAAATATAAAATCACAATGCCGACCCTAATTCTAAAAATGGCTCAACACCCTTATTCAAGAGAGGATTAGAGAATCCGTCATCCATTTTAAAGTTAGGGTTTCTAGAATTTTAGGAGTTTGGAGCTAAACTTGTACTAATATGAGATAAGAACCAATTAGAGTAACTTTCAAGAAAAGATTTGGCTAACTCCATTGAAGATTTATTGAGATTTAAAGTATGGTGAGCATTGTCTTTATTTTTCATGAATCTATTTGATGGAAACTTTGGTTTATTCTTGCCTATTATTTTTATGATTTGCTAGTTCTTTCTCTTGTGGTTAGGGTGCAAGTGTGTGTGGGTTATGATTGTTAGCTTTAATTCATGGTTAATGTTGTTGGTTTTTATAAATGTTTGATAACAAAACGGAATTTGTTGGTGAAATCCTCAACATCCCTAAACCCCACATCATCCTAGAAAAAGGGATGTAGGTGATTTGAGCATTTGTGAACAATTCGATAGGTAAAAGTTGTTCCCTTAATATTGTCTTAGAAATAAGGATAAATTGAGGAATTACTATGTCTTGGGTGCCATGCTAGAAATAGGGAAGCCCAAATTGAGGTTATAGGTGGATTTATGAGACACATCCATGAGGTACTTGAAAGAGTCCAAGGGTTATAGTTTAGTATTTTGTTGAAAGACTAATATCAAAACCCTTAGCCTAGCCTACCCAAATAATGATAAATTAAGTTTGGAGTTTGGCATTCATGTACCCGCACACACACTAAATTGCCCCTAGGAAAGCATGACCCCAAGATCCGTTCCTAAGTGATCACACTTTAATTATTCTTAGCCTCAAGTTAGACCTTTAGAAGGACAAAAATAAAATTGTTTCATTTGAAAATTTTCCTAACAAATCCCCAAACACTTGTAACCTAGGTTGAATTTAGTAAGCAACTCTTAATTCTAACTAACTCACTTGCCACTCACATTGTTCCTCATGGATTCAACCCCGACTCTTGTTCGGTTATTATATTGACAATAAATGCCTTGCACTTAAATTAATGTGTAAGTTGAGCGTTATCAATAATCAAATACAGATACCAATCCCACAACCTGGTAATATTAGTACAAGAGAACTTAAATATGATAGTAATAGGATTACAATCCAGAAATCTTAAATAGTTAATACATTTGTCTTGAACACAAAAGACTAAATTAAATATAGAGGAAAATGGGTGACTCAAAACTCTAAGAGCTCACTCTATATGTAGAATATCAACACCACATGAACTTAACTAAATGACAGCAGCTAGTACTCAGATTTGCACCAAAAAGGTACAGAAGTGTAGTATGAGTACCAAAACAACAGGTACTCAGTAGGCATCATCGGCCGGCGGAGCTAAGTCATGATATAATGCAAGATAAACTTATATAAGTTAAGGTACAGAGAACCAGAATCATCTCCCTCATCACAATAGATAAATAATCAAATCGGAATAATAGTATGACATAACATATCATCACATACCAACACCGTTGAACATAAGAAATAAATGATTTGAAATCATGAAACAACACCAATTTAATCATAATCCACATAAGTACAAAGTTAGTGCCCATACCCCAACTAGTGCATAAAGTAAAGGAACCCATCACAATTCCCATACACAAGAAAGTACACCTACATAATAATGTAAAACCATTAATGTAACCAAATCCCAAAATTATCCAATCATCTTCGGCATATATCATCAATTGGACATATTTTCAAATCTTCATTGGAATCCAACATCGATAATAGGTCTCTATTCTATTTTATCATTATCATTAGCCACGTATCAACCATAATAGCTAACTACCATATCTTAGTTAAACAAAGGTCATCAACTAGTTCATTGGGTTTCTTATTCATCAAGTAATATAGCCATTTAATAGACAACTAATCACCATATAGCTTATTCTAATAGCCCACACCCATTAATAATCCATTAGTAGATACTAGCATTATTCACTAGGTAGATCTTTAACTTATAAAAATCCCACTTACTAACTAGTCTCGGTTCATTATTAGGCAATTATAATTTATGCTTATTGTTAGCTATAAACATGAATCTCTTTGCTTAGCTAGTGGTTAAAAGTAGTGATCTCTAACCGGCACCCTAAGGTTGGTATAATACCTTGATTTTGGTTACGGATGTAAACAGATAAAAGCATATCCATATATATATATATATACCACACATAACATCAATATATCCACCAAACTCAAATCGGGTATCAATATCACCACATATGCTACAAACTCAAACCACATATCAATATCCCCGCATATTCTCCAGACTCGAATCAGGTATCAATATCACCACATATCCTCTGAAATCAAATCGAGTATCAATCCCCACCTTAATATATCCCCTATCCTTGTCAGGCTTCAATATCATATCAATATAAACATCTATAATAAAGAACAAGCCCCACAAGGGCAAAAATAAATGACAAGCCCCACGGGAGCTAAAGTAAAGAGAAGTAAGAAGAACATACCTCCAAATCTCATCATTTGTCATCAAGGACAATCTATCAATAGATATATGAATACATATAGCATGACTATTATAATACAATGATGGGTTTAGCCAGATTAGTAGCATGGCCTCTCATAAAGTCAATAAATATACCTCTAAGAGTCCTTGGATTATGATCCACAATATTAGCACAAGAGGGATTTCTAGATCAACACTAGTTTAGTTACTAGACATAGCATGAATTGAGTCATAACATAACCCAAGGCTCAAGATAGTAGTCTAGTCAATAGGTCAAGTGATAACATGGTCAAGGATTAATTTATAGGATTTTCCATTGCCACTTAAGCAAAAACAATAATTTAGGGAACAAACATATACCTCACTTCAAATACAATCAATATAATTCATTTACCGGGCTTAGTAATAATACTATAGAAGGCATTATCAAAGCATTTAACAAGCATCTAGCTGTTCAATGGGACTATATAATCCAAGCTTATGGTAGGTCAAATGCCCACTTCTAATTTCACAAAATTTCACCTCAAGTTTAATTTCTACCCAGGACTAAGCTATGGAATCTAAATCAAGTCTTAGATGTTTAACAAGCCACAATAGTCCTATGGTAAAGGTCTTCCTCAAGCACCATACCTAACACATACATGGAAACTTATACAATTTCATAACATAAGCAACTAGTTCAACTTACCCCTAATCATGAGTGATAAAGTCACACCCTTCTAACTAAAGCAACTAGAGCAGTCTCATGCTACCCATGAGCCAACAAGTGCAAATAATCAAGGTTCTAGACTACAAGTTAAGTATCTCATACTATGAGTTCAAATGGCCTAAATGATTCAACTACTCCTAATGAATACCATTCATGATCATTCCAGCACCTAGAACCCTTCCCAATCTAATAAGACATCACAATTATACTATAACATAGCTCAATAAAACAAGAAATAAACCTAACCTACCTCAAATCCAAGTAAAGAATACGAACCACTAAACCTTCACTTTTCCCTTTCAGAAGCTTCTTCAAGGAGCCCAGCTATCGAAACATAATCTGCACATCATTACGAGAATATTAATACCTATATTGCACCATTGTACTTCGGATCGAAAAAAGATACCAAAACCCCTCAAATAGGTCCCATATATGGAAAACAAGTTTTTAAGATCATCCCAATGCTCAAATACCATTAGGAAATCATAACCCTCAAGAATAAAGTGAAAGCCAAGCTCATTTGTGGCTAAAATCATGCCCTCAAGATAATTGGGGTTTTGGCCAAATAATCAAGAAATTAAATCTTAAAAATTAAGGATTCATACCTTAAATCCATTGCTAATCATGAATATTTAAGTTATTCAAGCTTTCAACTAACACCTAAGACTCAATCTAGGATTTGCACGCTATATTAGGGGTTCTAGGACTTAATAGAAGTGGAAAATGCCTAATTCTCAATCAAAATAGCCTTTAAATACCTATCCCAGCTATAAAAGTTTTGCAATCATGAGTACACAAACCATGATCGCAAATTTGCAATCACAATGCCGCTATCACGGCATCCGCTTCTACACCAGAAGACAAGTGAAACTTGGAATATTTTTCAAGTTTCAGCCAACACCTCAGGATATATCTTAAATCCAATATGAGAAAATAAAATATGTAACCCCACTAATTTTTATGTTTCAAATACGTTGGAGAAGTTGAATTTTCCATCCAAGGTAGTTTTGACCAAATATGGGTCCCATACCTAAATTTCCAATTTGCCAACTTTTTGACCAATAGGTTGAAATTTTATATAACCTAAAATCAATATTCCAAAGATGTTGGCATAGTCAAAATTTATATTTGAGATTGGTTTATTGAGTTTTTTGCTGGATGGCCATTTGGAACCAGCGAAGACTGCTAAATAGTGAAATGGGTGTAAAAACTAAATGAACTAGCCGGTAACCAAACTATCAGTTCCAGCAAGGCATAAATGACTTGGGGCAGCTATGGGAAATCTATAATGAAAAAAATAAGTAGGATTACGAGTAAAGACCTGAAGGGTCATTACATACAAAACCACAATTAATCGTATGATTGGAATTTCACCTAGAACATGAGCGATTAAGTCAACTCCACCCATTTTATGATTTTGAGATCACTAAAAGAGTCCAAGTCAGGTAAATCATGAAATCATGTTTCCAAAACTCAACCACATCCCAAATCTAGCATCATATCAAAACTCTTCTACGAATTAGTATAAACTAGGAAGAAGGCAATAGGATTCTAAATTTTAATAAGCATTTTACCTTATGGTTCAAAACCCCTCATATAATCACAAATTCAATAATCAATACTAATGCATTCCACCCATAATAAATCTTAACATTCACATTCACATAGAATATATAACACCCATCATCTTATGAAGAAGAGCAGACAGAAGCCTACCTCAAAGCCAAACTGAAAAAATCTTTAAATCATTCACTAAATATCCATCTTCACTCCACGATTCCAAAATATCATCATGCTATAAAAATAATAATCTAGTCATCAATAAAACAATAATGATACCCATATTTTAACATTATGCTTTAAGTCTAAAAACAACACCCAAAACCCTAAGTGGGTTCCACTTATGAAAATCATATTTTCGAGGACAAATCAATGTTCATATATGATAAAAGAATTATAAACCTCGAGAATGGATGAAAACCAAGCCAATTTAAGGATAAAACAAGCCCTCAAGCTATTTGGGGTTTTGGGTCAAGAACCAATAAATTCATTAAGAAAGGGATAAAATCTTACCTTAAATTCAAATATATTTGTAATAATAAATGGTTATCAAGATTCCAAGTGGCCCCCAAGAATCAATTTAAAGTTATCACACCCTTTAGGATTTTTTCTCTCAAAAGGGAGGTGGAAAATGAGCAAAATCATGACCTAAGGGGCCTTTTTATACCACTTCCAGGTCCTCATATGTTGTAATCGCAGCATGCATACTGCAATCTATATTATCTTTTGCCAGAAATAGATGATTCAATCACAAATTAAAGTAGGGCGATCGCAATACCCTCTGCACATGAGGTTTGATCGCAAGCACAACAGAAGACAGTTAAAATTTAGAATTTTTCTAAGTTTTTTGCTAAGGCCTCAGGATTTATTCGAAATTTGATATACGCCAATGAACTATGTAACCGCAAAAAATTTGGTATTTTGGATGCAACGGTGATGTTTAATTTTCCATTTGAAGTTGTTTAGACAAAATATGGGTCCATACCCAAATTTCCAATTTTCCAACTTTCTGATCAATAGGTCAAAATGAACTTGGGTGCCTCGATACCCAAAACAAAGGTATACCTAGCCTAAAATTGATATTTTGGATATGCCGACAAAGTCCTAATTTGAATGCGAGATCATTTTACTAAAGCTTCTGTCCGGCGGTCATTTGGAACCAACAAAGACTTCTAAATAAGAAATTAACTCTAAAAATCAAATGAACTGATTGGTAATTGAACTATTAGTCCTCGCAAGTCATAAATGACTATGAAAAGCTATGGAAAATCTCTAACATTGAAAATAAGTGGAAATATGAAAAATAACCTGGAGGGTCATTACAATTGGGAATCATTTCAATCATCCCCACACCCCAAAAGTACCACAAAGAAACCATGATGAATGGTAAAATGGTTAAATCACATAGAAATAGACATTTCACATAAATTACCAAAAATTAGGACATTACACTCTTTTAGTGTTCTTAAGCTCTTATGTTTCTCATGGTTTCACTTAATCCATCAAAATCTTAATCTATAAGTTAGTATGGGTCTGCTTTTTTATTATTATCTAACCACCTAACTATGTCTTCTAGATATTCCTATGAGCTTATAACTAGGCCGGTAATTAAAGGGTGAGAGTTAATGAAGCTGGTGTGACAGCAAGTGGAGTGGGTGCAGAAGTTGGTGTTATAGTAGGGGTAGTAGCGGTAGCTGAAAAAGTGCTAGTCTCAAGGGCTCTAGCATCAACCTATAATTTGTAGCAGTTGTGTCAACATCAGTGAAACCCAGTGTCTCAATTTTCTTTCCCTTCTATAACAACTATCAAATAAGGTTGCCTTGAATAAAATAGAAAGTTGTGGTTTAGCCTTAGATGTGGGGTTTGTGTCATCTCTAAGCAAATTGATGTGTATGATCTTATTTACCTCAATAAAATGGTCTATAGGAGGCAACTTGGGAATGCTAGACTCTTTTCATAGATAGAAAACAAAACATGGGAATAAAATGCTCATGTTATCTACTATAACTCTCTTTTGTATCCCTCTTTGATGTATCTCTATATGTTCAATTCGTACCCCTCTATGATGCTAGCAATTAGTGAAGTTCAATCTGAAGTCACTGTATTGTCGTTATTGATTATACACAAACAATATCTCACAAATGACTACCAGAATTTTTCTTTGAAATTTAGAGATGCCTTTTTTATTTGACTTACTACTCACTAGCCATTCCATGTCGGTTTGGTGTGGTAATAATTTGGGCTAACTAGGTCTAATGCATTCTCTTGTCATACATGCTCAATTTTTTTTGTCTTTACCTTCTTTAATACCTTAGCCCTGTAGTCATACTCAGTAACGTGCGTTAGCACCTCATTACTGCACCATACAAAAAATATGAGATAGTGCACTCAGATATGTCCATAGGTGTACCATAAACTAGACCAATAGATAATGCGGGTTGATTTCTCCACACTTGCCCCTCAGGAGTCTTATTTTTCATTATAGACACATAGGCTGCATAAAATTCTTGAACCATCTAAGGATTATATCTACCTAAAGATTCACCCATACAACTGAATCTATACCATTTGAATAATGCTTTGATCTTAGGAAAATATCTAAAAGAAACCCTGCAGTTACTAATTAAGGTTCCTTATAAATACTCCCATTAGGGTTGTCTCGATCATTTGCAATTAGGTCCTAGTCAAAAACTTCATGTATACTCAGGAATGTCATTTCTGAATATGCTGCTCGTTGTGACCTTGTTGCTCATTAGCTGCAGGTAGAGGAGTGATAAGTGGTAAATTTACTACTCATATACACCTAGATTTGTGCATACTACTATGATTAAATCATGTAAATGAGGTAAATTTGTCATTTGAATGCACTAATTCCCATGGTTTGCATGTTTACTGGTAAATAAAAGAAAATAAGTGAAATAAGCTAAAAAGAGAACAAAATGAGAAGAGTTAGTGTAAATGCTAGAAAATCTAGGGTAGGAACTGACACTCAGCTACCGCAATCGTGGTTTGAGGGTCGCGATCGCGACCAGACCAAATCAGTCAAAGTTAGAAATTGTGATGGGTTCACTGCGATCACAGGAGCCACGATCGTGATCAATCACAGGCGATCATGAGAAAGCAAAAAATAGCCCAGGGCAGATTTTTAATTTCCTACAACTGGTTCTAATCCTTCAAAGGGCAAAAAAACCCTTTCAGTTTTGGATATATCTCAACTAGAATTCAAGTTTTGGTTTGTAAAAACCATACTAAATTGGGAAATATTATTGTGGTTAATTTTCCAAAGGATTTTAGTTGTAATTGAAGTTTAATTTGAGAATATCCTTGCTTTGCCTCTTTAATGGAAGCATTGAATGACAATTTTGGTATATTTCTTTTTAAAACTTCATGAGTAGCTAAATATCTATCTTGAATTTATGTTGAAATAGGGTGTAAATATTTGTGGGTCTTTATTGTCAGTGTAGATTCTTGATTAATGATGCTAGGTTTCATTAATACTTGATTGTTGAATTGGAATTTTGGGGTGAAAGCCTCAAATTCTCAAAATCCAACATCATCCTTGAAAGAGGGATGTGGGTATTCATTTAGATCCCATATCATCCTTGAAAGAGGGATATGGGTAACAAGTATTTGTGAAAAATAGTTAGATATTAGCTTATTCCTTTACATTGTCTTAGTAATAAGGATGGATTGTAAATTTGCTATGTCTTGGGCATTTTCATGGAAATAGGGATGCCCAATTGAGGTTTTTGGTTGATTTATTTACCACACCCATGAGGTATTCAAAAGGGTCCATGGGTGATATTTTGGTGTTTGGTTGAAAAACTAACATCAAAACCCCTAACCTATCCTACCCATATAGTCATTAGCTAGAGTTACCATTTGATTCTTAGGTACCCATGCACTATTTTCCCCTAGGAAGACATATTCCCAAAACTCTTCTCTTATTGAAATCTTATCCACGATTGTTTCTCTCAAGTAGTATTTCAAGTAAATTTTGTTTAAACAATATTCCAACTTTTCACCCCTAAATATTTGTATCCATATTTGAATTTAGCAAGTAACATTTATTTATAACCTACTCGATCACCACTCATATTGTTCCTCGTGGATTTAATCCCGACTCAAAGTTGGGTAATTATATTGACAATAACCATCTTGCACTTAAATTGACATATAAGTTGAGCGTTATCAAAAATGACACCATTGTAAGGGAATAATTTGGCGTATAGAGTTGGTTTGGAATTTTAGCTTACTTGCTTTAATTCAAACTTGTGAATATTTTTTTGTGACTTTTCTTAGTTTCTTATGTCTGGTAGATTTTTATTTTCATTTATTGATCACTAAGTCATCTTGGAATGAATATGATTTTGGTGGTCGCAAATCCTATCTTGATAACCCATGTCCATATTATGGTGGACCCTACTTACTTTTGGTAAACTTATAAATATGCTCCCCAAAAAGAGGTGTGTACACCATCTTGATCCTATTGGGAGTATGATTGTTCATTCTGTGGTGGTCAAGATGGACATTGGAGTGAATATCCAAATGTTCCTCCCCTAGTTATGCTAAAAAATATGCTAGTTCTTTTTATAAGTTTAATAGGTCTCATGACGTGATTAAAAAATAACAATGTGTCAGATACAATGATGTTGAAGCAATGCTTTTAACTATTTTGGATCGGGTGACTATAACGGAGGAGGGCGTGTATCTCTTATATAAGTCCATGGTGGCATTTAAAAAAGAAAGTGAAAAGGAAGAAGAATTGGGTGCGGAGGTCCATTGTTTAAGTACCATAAATATGCTCAATCTTCAAAATGAGCATGATAAAGAAAAGATAACAAGCCATGAGGTATATAGTGAGCTTGATATTGAAGAATCCTTGGTGATTTTCCAACCAACCAAACCAAAAATAATGAAGGATGCCAAAATTGAGAAAATGGTACTAGAGTAAAAAAAAAAAGCTAAATAAATTCTTTGTGAAGGCTTTAGCTCATTTCAGGGTGAGAATGTCAAGGAGAATGCAACTCCGGGATGGAGAAGATGAATCACTCCAATCACTTTTCGACTTTATGCTTAGTGGATGTGATGAAAGTTAAACCACCTAAGCAAATGATGAACACTAGCAACGAGGTACAAATTCCTTATATTTTGGAATTTGTCATTCCAAAAGAGCAAAATGACGTCCCTCATGTGAAGGCCAAGAAGTTCAAAATCCATGGTTTAACTAGTGGTCTATTGATGTTCACCCTAATAATCAATGAGCCTACTCGAATGTTTAATGTGAAGTTGGGTAAGGGTTTCAAGTCTTCAAAGTGTTGAGATAAAAAAAGTATCGTTGTTCCCCCACTTTTCCCTAGTCTCCATTTAGAAGATTTGAATCATCGATCCAAATTTCAATCAATAAGCATTGATCAAAAGTTAGGCCGTAAATTTAAATCCGCTAAAAGGAGACATAAATAATGGTCAAAATATGTCATGCCGTGATGATAAATAAGGTGCTAGGTGGGAGGCAACCCATCAATTCAATGAAAGTGGCCCGTATCCTTTGAATTTCAATTGTTAGAGTAGATTTCATTTTAGTTTGTGATTAATCTATGAAATTGTGGTACTATGAAGTATTTTGAATGAGATTGAGAAAGGTAAAGTATGGTTAATTTGAGTAGTGGACTGAGCAAGGAAAAAAGATAATCAAAAATAGGCCTCAGTTATTATAATTGTGGTATACGTTCCATCGTGATCGTGATTGTTGTGTGACCATAATCGCAAAACTTTGACTGCAATCGCAGTTAGGACTTGATTAAATAACCAATCGACCCATCCATCCCCCACACTCCTTTCAAATTGCAACTGATCTTTACTGAGTGTGGGCATCCAAAGTTCATAATTATCATCCCCTGCATTCTCAACTTGGTATGTGCTTTAAATTACCTCTTTTATGCTTATAAATAGGCCTTAGAACTCATGCCTTAGGAATAGCCTAAAATTATGTTTTGAATGCTAAATCTTTGTTTAAATTTTACTTGTATGGTGTAATTCTCTATTTCAATTAGAGTTCACACAATTGGGAAGTCTTGAGTACCCAAAGGTGTTCAAATGATAGAAATAAAACGTGCACACCAAGTGTTTGATTAAATGTTCGAATTAATTCCTCACTAGTTTTCACACGTTTTAAGGGAATGATTGAGAGTTTAGGGACTATATTTCATGTTCTTAATGTAAATTGTTAATCTGGAACATAATTGGGCATTGAAATTAGAAGTTTTAGGATCTGAGCATTTTGATAAGATATGCCTCAATTTCCGTGATCATGGTCTGAGGGTTGCGATCGCAGCTATGTGATCGAAAAGTTGCTATTACAATTGGGATAATTTAAATCATGATTCTAACTGGTCTCAAGAATCACGATCACGATCCAAGCAGACCATGATCACGATAATCGATTAGACTGGTCTAAATCTCAGACTTTGAATTTTTAAGTTAGTCCATGTACCATAAGCCTTGCCATCAATTTAATCAAGTTAAATAGAACATGTTCCTCACATTGACCTTATTAACTAATGCTTTGTGTGTGGGTCCTAAGTACCAAATGGAAGGCTACAATACAAATCACTTCATGGCCCTAGAATGTGAGACAATATTTTGAGAACCTCATGAGAAAGAAGTTATTGCTCAAGAAGGGTATCTCACTAGATAAGGTGACCTAGAAACTCTTGGCTTTCTATGAGAGGCTAGATGCCACAGGGTGGATATTCTTTGCCCTAGAACTATGCCAGCCAAATAAGCATTGGGTGAGGTAATTCTACACGAATCTCAGTGTAGTAGATCTCTCTAACCCAGTGATAAGATTTAGGGTCAAAGAAGTTTGTTTCAGGGCCAAGTAGATTGATGAAGTTTATGGTTAGAAAATGTTGATATGAGGTACTACGAGGCCAAGGATTATGCTCCTAGGATCTGGTTGGTCGAGCATATGTGCGCAAAGAGGGAGGTCTCATGGGCCACCACTAAGACTAGGATACTGATAAGTGACTTCACTCCTGAAGCGAGGATCTAGTTAACCATTATTTGCAGCAAGGCCTCCCCTACCACCAACCTAAAAATGTCCCAACCATGAGTGCTCAGATGGTGGCCTGCCTCTTGGAAAACATTTCTTTGAATGTTGTTCGATTCGTGCTCATAGACATTCGATATTATAGAAACAAAGGGGGGCTTGTTTTTGTTCCCATCATTAATCCTGAAGCTGTGTACACGAGTTGGGGTTAAGGTGTCCTTCCAGAAGATAGTTGGGCCTCTCCCAAGACTCTCATTTACCCACTTAAGATTCAAGAAGAGGAAGCTCTTCGGAAGAGCAAAAAGAGGATGGTTGACTTGGGGAGGCCAAAAAAGGATGATATTGATTCATACAGGCCATCCACAGCAGGGCCAATTGATGAGATCTCAGTCAAAATGAGAGAAATCAAGGATCTAGTGTCTAGGATCTCTCAAGAGCCGAGAGAGTCCTCTACCACCCGTTATTTCTATTTCCAGTAGGGGCTACTATTTCTAGGATTAACAGAGCCTACTCATCTTTAGCACATTCACACAAGGAACTCAAGGATTCTTATGAGAAAATGAAAAAGAGGGAGAAGAAGAGAGATAAACTCTTCATGAAGATATGGAAGGGGGTGAAGGGCCTTTAAAAGGTCTTGAAACCAAAAAATAGACTTCTTTCTCCTAGATAA
This sequence comes from Capsicum baccatum var. pendulum, assembly GCA_030864225.1. Classification (NCBI taxonomy): domain Eukaryota; kingdom Viridiplantae; phylum Streptophyta; class Magnoliopsida; order Solanales; family Solanaceae; genus Capsicum; species Capsicum baccatum. Next base: position 27,383,097 of record CM061551.1, on the reverse strand, counting down.
GATAGTGATAATGATGTCCCAGCTGAATGGTCAGACTCAGATGATGCTGGAGGTGATGCAGAGACCGAGGGCAATGTCAGTCCTTGATGCGCTTACAGGGAGCACTCTTTACTCTCTTTATGCTTTATTGATCCTACAGTGAGGTCACTATAAGCTTTTAGTTTGGGGTTCCCATCTTCGTATTCATTTAGTTTTCCTTAGTCTGTTTATTGAGATATTTGTTGGATGTTCTTATGTTGATTTGGATGATTTTTACTTTGGGTTGCAATAATTGGGCACCCAATGGTGCCTACATTTCAAGGATTAGTTCTTTGATTCATTTGTACTTTTTATTTTATTTTATCTTATTCATGATGATGTTGGATGAGTCTTTCCCCATGATAGATTGAGTGACTATTCTTAAGGAAAAATCATCGTGATTGGGTTTGGAGCCATAGGTGCAGGGGAAGTTTAAGTACCCATACCATTGGAGTTTTGGGATCACTCATATTCCTATAGTGAAGTCTGAGTATCCATATGGTTTGCCCTTATAAGAGCCAAAATATAAGATGAGGGCTTGGATTGGTGCAATAAGTAGCAAACTTTGTTGGTGTACATGCGAAGTAAACACCACCACCCTCCCTCCAAAATTTTTGAAAACTAAGGGCACGGACGTGAACAATTTTGTAATAATGCTTCACCTCTTTTTGTGAATCCAAAGACTTTAGTGGAAGTATGTGGTAAATACCTCATTTTTTTATCTAATAGGAAAGGCAATTGAGCCTTCTTGGAAAATTTGCATGTCATGTATGGTGAGCGTAGTTGTTTAACTCGTATGCCTACTTGTATTATCTAGAACTTGCCTCGTTAGTCTCTCAAAGATAATTGTGATTATACTTGGTTGGTGAGAAGATCTTAGGCCTTCTTTATGAACATAGGAACCCACTTTAGCCTAAATAACCTACCCGTACATAGAATAGTATCCCTAGTCACCCATTTTGAACCTTTATGCTTTTCTTTCAAAACCACATTACAAGCCTTGAACCATTTAAAATTTACCCCTCTTTTGAACCCTACCCTCCGTGAACTTAAAAATACAACTTGAGGCTAAAATCCTAAGTTGGGGATGATAAGTTTTAGAAGAGGTGGCCTTGGTCCATGGTAGGGAAAGTGGATACCTAAAAGCTAAGCAAAGAGAGTAATTAAAAAAAAATAGAAAAAGAAAGGAATCATAAAAATAAGAAAAAAACATAGATTGCATAAAAGAAATAATTAAGAAGAAAAATGCTTCCAAATAAGATAGTTGAATCAAGGTAGTGAAAGTAGGCATGTGTGAAGTTGGAAACAAATGAAGTGGCCTATGGTCCAAAGTTTGGCTAAATAGTGTGATGTAGATGTTGAAGGAGGGTTTACTCACTTTATTCCCAAATGATACCATACCCTTTCCTCGAGACTACATTACAAGCTTGAAAAATCCCTTCGATATCTCCAACCAAGTTTATTCATAGTAGTACCAATTGAAAATAAGGGCAAGCATAGGGGTTGATACTCATGCGCATTGAGAGATTCTTTGTAAGAGTAAGTGTTTGCACTCAAATTCCTTATTGCATAATAGATAAATTGGTCTATAGGATTTTTTTTTTATGAGAAGGCATATAGACTAACTGAGGAGGGTGAAATTGACTTCTTCCAAAAATGAGGCAAATGAGTATAGTTGAGTCGCTATCAATGGTGAGTCACTTCTAGAGAGTTAGTGATTGCTGCATTGTTGTTCTTTAAAGTTTTTTAAATCTTTGATATTATACTTAGTGCTAACAGAATTTGTGAGAAAAGCTTTTCCCGTGTTTGATAGCTACTTATTGGTGCTAATTAAGTTCAAAGTCATTGTGATCATTTAGCCGTATAAATAGGCTTACAATTACATAGCCTCTTTGAATAAGAAGTAGTATTGCTTGAGGACAAGCAAAGATTAAGTTAGGGGTGTTGATGAGTGGTGAATTTACCACTCATATACATCAATATCTGTGCACACTACTATGATTAAATCATGTAATGAGGTAAATTTGCCATTCGAATACACTAATTCCCATAGTTTGCAGGTTTATAGGTAAATGAAGGAAAACAAGTAAAGTAAGCTAAAAAGAGAACAAAAGGGGAAAAGTTAGTGCAAAATCTAGAAAATCAAGAGCAGGAACTGACCCTCAGTTACCACGATCGCGGTTTAAGGGTCACGGTCGCGACCAACCCAAATCAGTTAAAGCTAGCGATCGCGATGGGTTGTAAATTTGTTAGAAATAAGGATGGATTGTAAATTTGTTATGTATTGGGCATCTTCCTAGAAATAAGTATGCCCAATTGAGGTTTTGGGTTGATTTGTTTGACACACCCATGAGGTATCCAAAGGGTCCATGGGTGATATTTTGGTTTTTGGTTGAAAAACTAACATCATAGCCCCTAACCTAGTCTACCCATATAGTCATTAGCTAGAGTTTACATTTGATTTTCAGGTACTCATGCACTATTTACCCCTAGGAAGACTTCATCCCAAAACTATTCTTCTATTGAAATCTTATCCACAATTGTTGCTCTCAAGTAGTATGTCAAGTAAATTTTATTTAAACAATACTCCAACTCTTCCCCCCAAATATTTGTATCCCATATATGGATTTAGCAAGTGACTTTTATTTCAAACCTACTCGATCACCACACATATTGTTACTTGTGGATTCTACCCCGACTCAAAGTTGGGTTGTTAAATTGACAACGATCGTCTTGCACTTAAATTGACGTGTAAGTTGAGTATTATCAAGGAGTAGCAATAAAATTCTCAGTTGTAGTATTTTCTTAATTGGATTACTTAGTGTTGGACTCGCTTCCATTGCTTTATCAGTTTTAATTCCATCTTCTTCACTTGATGATTCACCTCTCTCTTCAAACTGGGAGCAGCAACCAAAAGTGTGGCTACTACCAAGGCTTGATTGATATTCGAATTCTTTGTACTTAACTTGGTGATGCAATGCTCAAGTTGGTTCTCTTCTATTGTATATACCTCCTCAAAGCCACTTGACTCTTTGAAACTACTCGACTCACCCACCAACTTATGTGTTGAGGCCTCCGTTTGTAGTTTCTTAAAGGGAGTGTTGGTTCCACCCTTCTTTTTATTGTGTTTTGGAGGCATGGTACCTGTAGGTGTAAATATTAGTCCTAAAGTATCAATGAATAAAACATATGAATTATACTACAGATCATTAATATAGATCAGGTAACAAGTTACACTACTAAAAAAAAGAGCAAAACCGACCACTTGTAGTCGGTTTTTCCCAATTTCCGACTACAAAACCAACCAAAATTTGTGTCGGAAAAGTAGCGGTAGCTTTTTAAAAACCGACCACCAGTGGTCGGTTATTTAATAAATTAATTAATTAATTTAATTTAAAACTGACCACTATGGTCGATTTTTTGCAAAAAAGAATATTGAATAACTGACCACTTGTGGTCGGTTTTTTGGGAATTTAAAAAAAAAAAAAAAAAAACTCAAATACAGCATACAACAACAACAATATACAGTAGTAACCAAAATGAAAATACAACAACAAAAAACCAAATGAATATTTTAAAAAGTGTACAACACATACAAAATGTCCAACAAAGGTGAGTACGAAGAAACTACAATAATAGTTTCAAACAACAAAGTCTAAATTTAAAGTACAAGACATACAAAAATCAAAAACTAACAGGCATCATCATCGAATTCATCCTTGTCTTCTATATCATCATCTGTGATGAAATCATCCAGGGGGACTAGACCTTTTGCAGCCTGAACTACATCACCAGGACATAGAGGAATAACCTCCACAGTCTAAATGAAAGAACTGAACTGCTACTGCAGCATCCTTATTTGTGATGTTGTTGCCTCCTCCGTCTTCTTTTGCCTTGCACTCTGTTCAGAATACCTCTTTCTCTGTTCAGCAAGCTCTTCAATGAGTTGAGAAACCATATTTTATAGTCTTACAATGGTTTCTGTATCAATCGGAGAGCTAGAGTATGCAGAGCCAGACGAACACCTAATATTATTGCCAAAAACTTCTATGTGGCATCTGTAGAAATGGCCTTTATTTGCAGGACCCAAAGCTTTTATCCATAACTCATTCCATACATGCTGGGGTATTGGGTCACCCTGACTTTCAAGAGGCTGACTACTATGATAATCACCAACAAGACGCATAAATTCGTCCTATATTCAAGGTAAAGTTAATACTAACAGTCAAAAAATACTAAAGTAGTTATAATTGAACAATATCAAATTTGAGAAAAAGATTCATAAACTCAAAATTTGTTTCTTACATGGACAGCTTTTGCACGAGGTTCAACTCAGACATCTTCATCAGTCGGGTTCTTTTTATTTCTCAGATGAGTCTCCTCGAAAAGCTCATTAGTTGGTAGTTCCCTACCCTTTTCTTTCTCCTGCATATGAAAAAAGTATCAATGTTCAAATAAAAAGAAAATTAAATAGAAACAATGAATTAAAACTGTAAAAGTTACATACCAATTTTTCCTTCACATCAAGAGTACTTCTGGCACCCGCAGTATGTAGGGAGCCACCCTTGGATGATGCTCGGGCTCTCTTTCCATTTTCTTCAACAATTGGTATTCTGGGCGATTCTAGTGGCGCTTATACAGTATCCATATAGTTTTAGGAATCCACTTAGGTTTAACCAATTTTTTTCGGGCATAATCTAAGAGATCGTTAAATTTGGCTCTACATCTGATGAAAAAGTTCTTCTTTATAAGAAATAGATTTGCATCATCCCACTAGTAAACTTTCTACAACCAAAATATAATATTCAATCTTGTGTTCTAACAAATTGTTAATAAGTAGTCGATAAGTTAAATCCTTACCTTAAATTCTTTAAACATTCTTTTCCTGTCAAGTTCTGGAACCCTTTGTCAGCTGGTCCAGTAGCCGTTGAAGTGCCGACTAATGCATATTCGTACCGTTTGTCCAACTCCACTATCTGGCCTAAACTTACAACACAAGATCAAACAGTAATTTCATCGAGAACAATAAAATAGTAATGGAAAAATGAGTAACATTATTGTATTTAGAAATCTTACCCTCTTGCAAGTGGAACAATATAAATCCTCCCAGAATCATCTCTATCTCCTGGTTGCCTAGTAAGTGATGGTGGATGCACTGGCGTGGGCGGATCTGAAGTTCCAGATGGGGTGCCTCCAAGCTGAAGATCTGATAACCCAATAGATCCAGCAGAATCACTTTGCGAAGCTGAGTGACTGCTGCAGGAGGGTATCGATGATGGTAGATGTCTGGAGGGGCCAGTGGTCATCCGATAGTACTGTGCTAGCGGTGGCACGGTCATAGAAGCAGAATGGGTTATTATAGACCCATGTAGTGGCCTCACATGCGTAGGAGTAGGTATCAAATCCTCGGACAACCTAGAATATGAGGGTCGTGATGGCCCGTCAGTATACCGACCCTCAGATATGTGAATACCTATCAGTCGTCTATAAGTAGGAGGTTGTTTTTTCTGTATGGGTTTCGTAGTATCAACCTTTCCCTTACCTCTGTCATCTTTGCCTGACATCTGAATGATGTTAAGTTAACAAGTAGCTAGTTTCTACAACATGAATATATATATAAGAAAATTTTCCAAGTAAGTAATTTCAAGTTACTAATTCATATTTCAAATCTCTCCAACAACACGAGATATAGACAAGAATATTTTTATTACTATATAAATCATGGAAAAGTGGAAACAACAAACTTAAACAGTATATTATATATCAATATTAAACAAGAAACATAAAGGTAAACATATAGTACAAAGCATAAAGACATGAATACATAATAAATACAGCCTACACAACTAATCCTCCTCTTCTGAAGACTCTCCACTAAACCATTCACCTTCTTTGGAGGTTTTTTCATCTCCTAACCACTCAACCACTTCTTCAGCAATATTAACTTCTTCAAATATATTTTCTGGGTGATTCAAACCGTCCACTAATTCAACATCCACTAGCTGGTGATCAATCTGCATTTTATTTTGATACGCAGTCTCTAGCACATTCTCAAATTTCACCCAGCCTATAGGCTTTGTTTTGATTACAGCCCACCAATCAGACTTGTCATTGCACAACAAATAAGGAGTATAATACACTTGTTTAGCATTTTGTGCTAGAACAAATAAATCGTAAATAGGATACGACCTATTGTGCTTCACTTCAATGATGTTATGCTCCTTATGTACTCTTGTGTTTGCTGTGCTTGGATCAAACCACTTACATCGAAAGATGACAATTTTTTTTATTGGGAAACCAGCATACTCCAGTTCTAAGATCTCGTGTATGATGCCAAAGTAATCAATATCATCATCACCCTTAACCCAAACACCACTATTATTTGTTTTCCTTGACCTGGAGTGTTGTTTGGTGGAAAAATTAAACCCATTTACTTTGTATTGGGACATTGCACTAGCTTCGACTGGATTCAAAGAAATATCTCTCAAGATATTATCATATGCGGCTGCATTCGGTGAATGGTGTAACTAAAAATTCATACATATATAAATATTTTAGTTGGTGAATGAGTAAATGTTTAAACTTTGTAGAAACATTAATACACTGACGAACCTCATATTTAAACCATATTGCAAAGTATGCATACATTTTATTTTCGTGGAATTGAGTCTTAAATGAACTGAACATCCAAATGGGAAACAAAATTAGTTTCTTTAAAGGAATGAGTAAACAAACAAGATATGTTAAAATTTGAATCTCCTTACTTTTGAAAGGTCTCAATTTCTAAGCAATTCAGCAAGACTTACAAATTTACTAATTTGTGCTCGATGGGATTGAGCCGGCGAGGTATGATCTTTTTAGCCTTACAACTAGATTGATTGAAAATTGATATCGGTTGTAAATGAGGCTCATTCACATCGTCCTGATGATTATTCCGGCGGTTTCTTGAACAAGAAACTTCATCACGAAAGTAGTATGAATAAAATTGAGAAATTTCTCTTGCAAGATATGCCTCAACTATAGATCCTTCCACCTTGTGTTTGTTTTTGGGACCTTTTTTCAATTTTTCAATTGCCCTATACAATAATGTCAAGCTTAGATGCTTACTATATTTAAAAAAAAAATAAGTAGGCATTTAAATATGTTCCAAATGCTTACCATTCGAATGGATACATCCGTTTGAACTGGACCGCCTAGCCGAGCTTCGTGCATAAGGTGAATGGAAAGATGTTCCATCACATCGAAGAACGCTGGTGGGAAACTCTTCTCCAGCTTGTTGGTGATAACAACAATATTACTTTCCATTCGAGTCATATTTTCTTCGTTTAATGTGGTCGCACATAAGTCTTTGAAGAACAAACTGATCTCTGCTATTGGTTTCCATATGTTTTCAGGTAAACCAATAAAAGCAATTAGAAGTAACTGTTCCATGAGAACATGACAATCATGTTTTTTCATTCCATACAAGATTCCTTGTGTCATATCATTCCTCTTTTCCAAATTTGAGGCATATCCATCGAGCAGCTTCAAACTTTAAAACCACCCATATATTTGTCATTTTTAGTCCAACTTGAATGTAAAACTATTCTTGGGCTTAAGAACATTGCCGTTGGGCCCCTGCTGTAAGTGTAATTCTCTACGGTTGCAATATTCTGGTAAGTCAAGTCTGGCTATTAGGATTATCCTTTGTTTTGCCGGTGACATCCATAACTGTGTTGAACAAGTTGTCAAAGTAGTTCTTCTCAGTATGCATGGCATCAACATTATTTCTAAGTAAATTATTTGGTCAATATTCTAACTCTCAAAATATACTTTACTTAGTCCAGTTATGCGAAACTCCATATCCATCAAGCCTGTACAATCGTTCCTCGCTGGCTTAAGGCAAATCCTAAACTATTTCCCAGATGTCATGACCAGACAACATTAGAGGTGGACCATCATGTTCCCTTGTAGTCCTTCTGAAGGCATTCTTGAGTCTCCTAAATTCATGATCAGGTGGCAAGAAACAACGATGACAATCGAACCATGAATTTTGCCTGCCATGTCTCAATGTGAAAGATTTTATTTTTTCCATGCAGTATGGACAAGCCCGCTTTCCAGCGTTCATGCACCCCAACAACCTTCATAAGCAGGAAAATCATTAACAGTCCACATTAGATATGCACACAGATTGAAATTCTATTTAAGAAAGATGTCCCAAATTTTAACCCCCTCATGCCATAAAATTTGAAGTTCATCTATCAAAGGTTGTAAGTACACATCTATTCCACTTTTTGGATTATGCGGGCCAGGAATAACACAATTCAGAAATATATAGGGACTAGTCATCAACATTTCAGGAGGAAGATTATAAGGAGTGATAAATACAAGCCAACATGAATATGGCGCACCAACAACTGAAAAATGAGAGAACCCATCCGCACATAATCCCAATTGAATGTTTCATGGCTCAGCTGGAAAATCTGGATAAGTTGCATTAAAATGCTTCCAAGCCTCTCCATCAGATGGATGACACATAACACTACGGGCCTTCTATTTTCACTATGTCATCTCATATGAGGAGCTAAGCTGTTGGAAGCATACAACCTTTTCAGACTTGGTATAAGAGGTAAATAATGCATTGCCTTAATACCAAGTTGCTTCCCAGTAGAACCACGCTTTTATCTAGGGTGCTGACAAAACTTACAGAACTCTAGGTTAGCATCTCCCTTAAAGTATAACATGCAGCTATTTTCACAACAATTAATTCTAACCGAGGAGAGACCTAACTTTGACACCAATCTTTTTGCCTTATAGAAAGAATCAGGAACCTCCAAGAAGAGGTCAACTAACTCTTTAATAAAGTCTATAATTGAGTCCATTTCTCTTTCCGTAATTGAGTCCATTTCTCTTTCCGTAATATTCATTCAGATTTAATGCTTAATAATCTAATAGAAACAGACAAACGAGAGTGCGAACCCCTTCAAAAAAGGATGACTAGCAGTATGCAATTCTTTGTAGAAAATGGCCACTGCTCTATTAGGAATATCTTCAACATTTTCCCTAAAGTCAACCCCTTATTGCATCCCAAATGCATCGTGTACCATTTTTGTCATCCTAGTATCTTTATATTCATTATGCCCTGAAGACCTACTACTTTCTCCAACAACAAAGTTATTTTGTGAAACATCATCATGAATACCACACAATCTTAAAAAGTTCTCGTGAAATCCCTTTCTATAAAGATGTTCTTTTACTTCTTCTTCACTTAGAAGATTTATGCCATCACATCTAACTTAAGGACACTGAATAACCCCAAAATGTGTCCAAACATCAAGTGTCTTAGCATATTTAACAAATCTTTTAACACCTTCAACAAATTTCTTCCTAATACCCATTCTATTTTCATTGTTCCGGTGAAATATCCAGCTATAATCAGGTTCCATTTACGTAATCAATAATATTCAACGAATTAGATCAAAGAATTTTCAACCAATTATGTTTCTTACCATAACCACATTCAAAACACAAAATCCCTTTTAAAGTTTCTAAACTTAACCATTTTCAACCAACTAAGTCACTTACCAAACTACATTCAAAATAAAAAAGAAATCCCTTTTAAAGTCCCTAAACTTAACCATTTTCAACCAACTAAATCACCTACCATAACCATATTCAGAATACAAAATCCCCTTCAAAGTCCTTAAACTTAACCATTTTCAACCAACTAAGTCACTAACCAAACTACATTCAAAACAAAAAAAGAATCCCCTTCAAAGTCCCTAAACTTAACCATTTTCAACCAACTAAGTCTCAAAACAAAACCACATTCCAAAAAAAAAAAACCTTTTACAGTCCCTAGACTTAACCATTTTCAACCAAAGAAGTCACCTACCATAACCACATTCAAAACACAAAGTCCCTACACTTAACCATTTGCAACCAACTGAGTCACCTACCATAACCACATTCAGAACACAAAATCCCCTTCAAAGTCCCTAAACTTAACCATTTTCAACTAACTAAGTCACCTACCATAACCATATTCAGAACACAAAATCCCCTTCAAAGTCCCTAAACTTAATCATTTTCAATCAACTAAGTCACTTACCAAACTACATTCAAAACAAAAAAAAATCCTTTTAACGTCCCTAAACTTAACCATTTTCAACCAACTAAGTCTCAAAACGAAACCACATTCCAAAAAAAAAAATGCCCTTCAAAGTCCCTAAACTTAACAATTTTCAACCAACTAAGTCTCAAAACAAAACCACATTCCAGAAAAAAAAACCTTTTAAAGTCCCTAGACTTAACCATTTTCAACCAACGAAGTCACCTACTATAACCTCATTCAAAACACAAAATCCCCTACAAAGTCCCTAAACTTAATCATTTTCAACCAACTAATTCACTTACCAAACTATATTCAAAACAAAAAAATCTCTTTTAAAGTCCCTAAACTTAACCATTTTCAACCAACTATGTCACTTATCAAACTACTTTCAAAACAAAAAAAATCCCTTTTAAAGTCCTTAAACTTAACCATTTTCAACCAACTAAGTCTCAAAATAAAACCACATTCCAAAAATAAAATCCCCTTCTAAGTTCCTAAATTTAACCATTTTCAACCAACTAAGTCTCAAAACAAAACCACATTCAAAAAAAAATCATTTTAAAGTCCCTAAACTTAACCGTTTTCAACCAAGTCACTTACCAAACTACATTCAAAACAAAAAAAAAAAAATTCCATTAAAAGTCCCTAGACTTAACCATTTTCAACCAACTAAGTCACCTACCATACAAGAAACAAGCAACAACGAAACCAACAACATGTCAACAATAATGCTAGTGAATCGCACAAGGCCACACACGGCTTCACTAGACTTCAATATGAACAATAACAAGAAGATAACAACAATGCTAGTGAATCGTACAAGGCCACACACGGCTTCACTAGACTTCAAGATGAAAAGTAACAAGACTTCAATATAACAACTTAGAGAAAAGTCAATTTACCTTTGCTTGGCCTAAATTAAAGTGCTAGAGACAAGCCTTCACTGGAAAAATAGTAAAGTAATCCTTCCACTAAATTCGAATTCTGTCAAACAGTAACATCAAATTCCAAGCAACGAATTATGCAAGTAGAATTAAAAAATCTGGTTCATTACACAAAGCAACAAATATATTCTCATCCTTCAATAAAGTAACAAATCTTATAACCAACTTTTACTTCAATAAGATTGATAATTTTAATCAATAACATAATGAATGATCAAATAATACTACTAATCTGATATCTAAACTAAACAGTTCTTAACATACACCAAATATTAACTTTACTTTTCTTTTCTTAACATATCAACTTACTTTGTTACAACTTTATATGTTTATATTAGAGGAAAGATGAAAAACGATTTATTTCACAAAAGTAAACATAATTTTCTTTCAAAAATTGATTTTCAGATAAGTGCTAACTAACAAAACCTAAATTTCTTGAACTAACTAAACCTAAATTTTCATTACTTTTTTAACTTTCAACTAACAAAAATTATGTAACGAAGCATAATAATTACAACAAACATGAAAAATATATACTTTAAGCTAAGTAAAATTACTACCAAAGAAATTTTAGTTGCTACCAAAAATGAAAAATATATACATTGAGCTAACTAAAATATCGGAGCGGTGGGAATCGGCTGCAAAGAGTTGATCGAATTTGAGGATTCGGAGATTTGGGGACCGTGTTTTGCGTTTGGAGATTTGGGGGTTTAATTTATGTTCTTTTATGTTTTATTAAAAGGCTAAAACCCGCCGGGTCGGGCTGGTCTATTTAATTTATTTATTTTACTAATTAATGAAAATCGACCAGAAGTGGTCGGTTTTCATTAATTAGTAAAAAAAAATTATTACTTAGTTAATCAAAATTATAATTTAGTTAAAAAAATTAATTAATTAATTAAGTTAATTAAAATTTTACAAAATGATCACAAAGTAAAATATAAGTGGTCGAATTACTTTTATACAAATTATTATCGTAAAACAATCACATGTGCACAATTTTAATAAAATGGTTAAATCATATAATTATTTATGTTATCATTATATTAACTCAATGCGAATATGTACAAATTAGATACTTGGTTATTTTATCAACTCATCAACAGGACTAGTATAGTTTCTCAATAATATAATAATATCAATGCATTTTGTGAATTACGATATTTTTTATACTTATTTATATATATATATATATATTTATATATATATAATATCGTAATTAAAATCTAATTAGCCAAAAAATTATCGTAATTTGTAAAATATATTAATATATATCTAACCCTCACTCGTAATACAACGTGTTAATCAAATAAATTATCAATTAAATGTGTTACGTTAGTTGGCACGATCATTCAATGTTTTGTCTCTCCCCTACTTCCTCCCCCCTCCCCATATACCTCGTAATATTAGTCTTACGTTATTCCAACTTCTAAAGCACACGCGTGTCTACGTTGATCGAAAATATTATATCTACTTCTTCAATAGTTTGATATATATATTCAGTTATCTAGATTTTACTTACTACATACGTCAATACACGAGATATACGTATATGAACATATATTCAATTGTCTATCAGTCAAACTATATTTTGATATATAGATTCAATTATCTAGCTTTTGATTACTACATACGTCACTACACGAGATATACGTATTTAAACATATATTCCATTGTCTATCAGCTTTAAAATACGTACAATAAACATCACATACACGATTTTACTGCCCCATAATATATACAACATATTTCACAAATTCTCGGATGAATTATAGATTACATTATCTTATGTTATTAATATACCTTTACTGTATAATATGTATATAGTATATATATATATATATATATATATATACACCTATACATACACACACATATACACACTATAGACTATATCAAGTTCTAAATACGTACCATATATATCACAGATACATACACAATTATTTTATTATTCAAAAAAATAATTAGATGTCTTTCTTATACATACTTAGATAAATGATCGATTAATTATATTTGATTAGCTTAATAAACTAGGTTTTGACTACATTGTTCATCAATCGATGACTATCATATATAAATATCCAAAATTACGTATATATATATATACATATATATATATATATAAACTCTTTAATTTGTACTATATATATATCAATCCACAAGTATATTACTTTATAATAAAACACGTTCATTATATTCTGAGGAATTATCTGTTATATATTACATTATTATTATGCATGTAAATACGTACTATAAAACATCGCCTTTCAAATACGTACTATAAAGATCAGTTTTCATCTTTCAATTACGTCTACGGTAGATTTCAATGGTCTATCCCAACGGTATTGATCATATATATATATATATATATATATATATATATATATATATATATATATATATATATATATATATATATATATATATATATATATATATATATATATATATATATATATATATATATATATATATATATATATATAAACACATATTCATTATATAAAGAATATGCATGTTTAACGTCATTTAACATATGTACAATATAGTATATTATATATGTAATGTAATATATTATTTTTACTAATAACAATAATTAGATTACATAAAGTTAATATAAGATTATATAATTATTTTATAAAATGATTTATTTAGTTTTTATATTTTTTTTAATCCACAACCAACCACATGTGGTTGGTTTTTAAATTTTTTATTACTATTATTTAAATTTTTTATTACTATTTTCTTTCTACTACTATTTTTTTATTTATAATTAAATTTTTATTTTAATTTTATTTTCTGATTTCAGTAAAAATCGATCACAAGTGGTTGGTTTTGAAAAATTAATTTCTTTTTATTTAAATAAAAATCAACCACAAGTAGTCGTATTTTTTAAAATATTTTTTAATAAATTTAAAAAACGGCCGCTTGAGAACCAACGACCTCATTAGTCACGGCTGGCACCCCTCTCTTGGGTCCAGGCCACCACTACTGGCACACAGTGCCACCACTATGAGTCACGGCCCAACGCACGTCTCCCCATACGTGGATGGATCCTCATTGGTCATGGCTGACACTCCTCTTGGGTACAGGCCACCACTCCTAGCGCGCAGGCCACCAAACGGGAGAACCCAACCCAAAAAACTCATCTAATAGGTGGGAGAACCCATTTAGCTTATAATGCCCTTAGCATTTCTCTATTTTTCCAATGTGGGACAATTGGTTCATACCAAAGAGCTTGATTCTACCTCATGGCTACTCGGAGAAATATACAAACCACTTCTATCATTTTCGTACCCATCTCGCTTCTTCTAATCACCATCTCTGTCTCTGCCTCTACTTTTATCTCCTATACCCCTACAGATTGTATTTGTTGTATTTGTAATATTCCAACCTTGATTCCATTGACCTTGGTGCCAAATGTCATATTTAAACCCTTAGGCATTGGCCTAGAAACCTGTTGACTGATCATTCAAGTAGTTTGCCTCAGCCTCAGAATAAGAATCACGACTATCATGTCTTGCTGTTTTTCCTTGTGAACTGACTGTGATTACCTTTTCAGCTTCATTCCCAACAATATGCTTCGCAATGAAACTTATTTTAGTTCTTATTTCAGCTATTTCTTGATCTCGCTCCTATTTTTTTGGTGTTTCTCTATAGACTTATCGATAGCATAAATGCCAACAGAAACTTTAGTTTCTTATGTGTGCCATGTTTTGTTGGTTTTGGTGACTCTATCAAGCATTATTATTGCATCTGCATAAGTATCACTCATAAAAGGTCCTCCAGTAACAGTATCAACTATCACCTATGTATTTGCATTTAAAGACCTATAGAAGAGTCCCAACAAACTCTTATCAGGTATCATATGATTAATATATTGCTTCAGCTTCTTATTGAACCTTAACCATGCCTCATACAAAGCGTTTATACTCAGTTGCTTGAAATTACATATTCATCTTTTAGCTATAAAATTTTGGATGGTGAGATTAACCTTTCCATAAAAACTCTCTTAAACTCCCTCCAAGTAGTGACTAAGTTATTAGGTAATCCTACCAAACAAAGTATAAATTAAAGCCAGAAGTATTTGATTTCAATCACACAATCCTATTAGGATCTACAAAAATATAGAAAACAGAAAGCTATGCAAAAGATTCTCTATTATTTTTTGACAGTTCACCAATCGAATTTGTTCGGGTTAAGACAAATATGAATACGAGGATGAAAAAGAGATTCATGATAGAAGGTTTGATGGTACGGTTAGAGACGATGAGTTTGATAGAATAAAATGGTGCTTTTAACCTATTTTTGATATTGAATTGTATACAATAGAGTTAACAAAAATATTTATGAGAATTCTATTCTCTTCCTCTTCTATTTTTCTAGGGCTACATTATATTTATGAAAAATTTATTCTTGCATTCTCTTTTTCTAGGTCTACTTTATATAGTACTTCCCATGATGAATTTATAAGTTGTATATGGAAAAGGAGAAAATTTTGTATAAAATTTGGAGTAAAAATAGGGATTTTACTTTATATTTATGAGAATTCTATTCTCTTCTTCTCTTTTTCTAGGGCTACTCTATATGATATTTTCTATAATATATTTATAAGTTATATATGGAAGAAGAGATGATTTTGCATCAAAATTTTGGAGTAAAAATGAAAATTTTATGAATTTTTGACGAAAAATTGAGACAAATGAAATAATGAAAATGGGTAAAAACATGAAAAAATAAATAAAAGAATATGAATAAGTTTTACTTTGTATTCATCATTTACGTTCACGTGGTTAAGATTTATGTTCTATTAATAAGTATTCTTCAAACATTTTTTTAAAATTTTATTACTTTTCAATTTATTTTTTTATTCTTGTATTCTTAAATTAGGAAAATCATTTATCTCAAATATTTTATTTTCAGATTTTTGGAATCATTCTTTATATTAAAATTAAAATTATTGCATAAAAAAACATCTTTTCCTAAAAGATCTTTTATCTTACGTTTTTTAAGGAAATTTTAGTAATCAATGTAGTACCTATTGCTATTAAAAAGGTAAGAATCAATAGTAATAATTATTGATAAATAAATATTAAATTATAAAAAATTATGATATTTAATGATATTTATCATATCATGCATTATGCATAGTAGTTACATAAGGTAAGTATCAATAGTAAAAATTGTTGGTATTTAAAAGATAAATTTCATTATAAATAAACATTAAAATGTAAAAAATCATGACATTTTATAAGTGCAAATATTTAAATTAAAATACTTATGTTCTCTTATTATATATTTTTCCCATCTCAAAATAATTAACATGTATAGATTTTGCATAAATTTTAATGGATAATTAAGTAGAAGTGTGATTTGATTAATATATATTTTTGTTAATTCTTTAACCCTTATCTATAAAGAAATTAAAAGAATATAAATAGAAGATGAAGTAAAAATAGTAGGTGGCAATTTAAAGAGGTTATTGAGAAGGTAAAGATTGATTTTGAGGAGAATGAAAAAAATGAATAATGTTTAAAATGAAAAAAAGAAAAATGAAATGAGAGAAGATAGAAAACTAACAAAGGAAACAAAATAAATTTTATAACATTTCTAATTCTGATTTCATAATCCTTGTCCATTGTGAATTATGGCCAAGATTTTTGGAGATGAGATCCCAAAAGAAAATACAAAAGAATGCAGTAAAATGGGAATACAAAAATGAGAAAAAACATTCACCTAAAACTAATTATTTCATGAAATTTAATATTTCTAAATGATGAATATTAGAGGAAATATTTGAATAGTGTAGTGCTATGATATTTTATATTTTCATAAATTTTGTTATGATTTGAATTTGTTTACTTTGTTTTAAAAATTAAGTTTATGAAATATATCTGACTAGAATTATAAATTTTATTTTAAAATATTTATTTTAAGTTAATTTGAAGGTATTTTTATAGTTGTAATAATTTATTTTTTGATTATTGAATGTCAAGAATAAAAAGTGATTTCATAACTAACTAATGTGAATTCTTTTATAATTGCACGAAGCGCGGTTCAATTTACTAGTTGTATAATTATGATGGTAATGTCGAACTTGGCCCCAACAGGCATAAGGCCAGTACTATGGAAACCGTTGTACTTGTATCATCTAGGTCAACATCATTATTATAATTAAATAGAGGGGCATAACAATAGTGTTGCTACTCACAGCTTTTATCCCTTCCTTGTATGGCTTGTTTATTCAGTGTTACCTGATGGGATGGCTTGTCTTTTCTAGTTAGCTTATTATCTGCAGTTTGATCCTGCTTTTCAGCTAGACGAGATACCTCACATTTTTTAGCCCTCGCCTATTCCTCAGCCAACATCCTAGTTGTGGCTTCCTGCAGAGTCTCCTGGATTTCTTATTTATTCATTCTCCTCAAAGTTTTTTTAAGTTCGAGATTGATTGGAATCAGGGAATTACCTTTACTCCTAGTATTGGGAATACATAAGAGTGTACCCTAAAATCAAAACAAAATCAACAAAAAAAGTAAATTAGTAAATAAGGAATAATGGCAAAATAATCACAACTAATCTAATCATGAACTGTATTCCCCCACAACAACAACAAAATTTAATGTCGCCCAAATTACACCTCATAATTAAAGTGTAAAACTATCGTTAAATCAAATATAGAGCCCAATTAAGTTGGGATCAAACCTATGGGAAAAATGGCTAAGTATTAGTTCAATGTGGTTATTCAAGCTAATAGTCGGTTATTTCTAATAGGGGAAATAAAATACAAGTAAAAGTTTGCAATTATAAGTAAAAAGTATGCAAAGTTTGTTGTTTGTAACCAATTAAAGAGAATGAACTAGGATTATATTCCCATGACTTCATAACTTAAGTGTAGTGTACTAGTGATCTATCATGGTGCTTAGCATGCAAAATCGGTAAGTTAAGTTCACCTAAATGGTTATCCCCCATATAGGCAAATATTATTACCCAACTTGGTCCATCTACGGATGTTTGCTTTACTAATTCTTATCTTTGATCCTAGATTAGCTATTTTCAAACATGAATCAAGCTATTAGATGAGGATTGATAGCCAATATCCATTGTTATTTCCTTTTCCTATTCTCTACCTCTTTTCAGCAAGTAAAGAACTAAGGCGAGTCCTAATGTATGTATTTGTTAAAAACCAATAAATATGAAGGAAAGAACAATGTATGCATAAACACCATTGAAGAATCACCAAGTACTTTAACCTAATTTATTAATTCGCATGATTCTCTTTAGCTACTCATATTTTGAGAATCACAATTAAAAACTATAGAGAAAGTTTTAATTATGAGCTTACGAATTTGAGTAGAATAAATTGGAATCTTCAATTATCAAGGAAGGATCAATAACCAATAATCAATAATCGAAGTATGAATAATTCTCCAGAATCCAAGAACAAAATAATATATATATTTCCAAGGCTTCAAAGAGTGCAATAGAGCATAAACTCTAAAAGAAAACCTAGGGAAGGTATTTATAGATAAAAATAAAACCTATCCTAAACAAAATGAGATTGAAGGTTCAACAGTGCCTATGAGTCGTATGATGAAGTCACACCTCATAGGTAACAATCATGACTCATTTGTTGGCTCTCTTCAGTTTTATTTTTATTGACATCTCTCAATGTGACTCAGTAGTTGATCATATGAGTCATATAATGACTCGTGCCTCACTGGATCCGACTTGTATCTCTTCGGGATTTTCTTCCTACGACTTCTCAGTACGACTCAGAGTAACCCATACTTACAAGTGAAAATTCTTATGATGCTTCAAAGGTGACTGACTCTAACTTTTCGACCATCTATTCTTTGACTTCATTATTTACAGAATGACTCAAAGGACTCGTGACTTGATCTAACGAGTCATATCTTGGAGTCATCCTTTGGAATTAAATATGACCTTTTCTGGACTTCAGATCTGCTCATCAAGATAAGCCTTGATACAACTTATGCCATGTACCTACGAGTCGTACCTAGGTTCTAAGAGTCAATATTTAGTACTTTTTCATCCCTTTTTCATAGTTCACCTTCGATACCTATTTTCCTGTACAAACTCATGAACCCACATCAAATCTATCAAAAGAATATATAACAATCCCATGTGTTCATGGCATAGAAGTGCCACAACCCACGGTACATCACAGCGCAGTCATTCGAGCTAGCCCATACAGACTTTGAAATTTGATAGGTTGGGTTGGGCTAGCCTATCAAGATGATGGACTACAAACAGCAATCTCAATCCATCACTTTGCGGACTATAGGTCGTGACTGGGCAATTCATTTCTTTAAAATGTTATTTTTGTTATCTTTTAAATTTAAACATGACCAACATGAATGAGTCAAGAATCGAGATGACGGTTGACAATTGTCGAGAGTGAAAATTTAATATTTAGAAATGCTGTTGTAATTTTGTTATTTTTAGTAGTTTACTTTATTTTCATCTTTTATTTATTCTTTTATTTGGCCTACGGACCAATCCAATCCACATTGTTCAAGCCCTACAAGCCTGTGAGCTTACACGGGCTGGGCCAAAAAGTCTTATTCTTAGATAAGCTTCAAAAATCTTAGTCCGTCCTTATCAAGGTTTGGGCATAGCTGGACCAGCCTAACAGGCATAGCCCGGAACGGGTTCAAGGTAAAGCAACTCAAGCCAAGGCTTTAGTCATCCAATTTTTGGAAGGCCCAATCTTGTTGGTAGTCTTGTAGATTTCTTCCTTGAGAAATATCAAGTTTTTCTTAATATTTTCTTCCCCTCATTTTAATATTTCTTTAGCTTAAATGAAAATATTACTTTAGAAATCTAAGACTAAACTTGACAATTGTTTCCAACTTTATCACTAACATTAAAGAAATTTTATTTTTAATACTACTCAATTCTAAAATATAGGATTTACTTAGTAAATTATACTTTGTATTTATTATTTTGCTTAATGGACATGAAAAAAATTAAAACAACGATTAAAGTGGGACTGAAGGAGTAGAAAGGTAAGATATATTTCAATCAGATAACAAAAATATTATTATTTTTTTAATGTGTATGTTGCTTATAGGGCTTCTATAACAATGGTCTCAGCTGAAACATTCAAAATTAAGATTAAATCTTACTAAAGATAAAAATAAATATTTCAAATGAATAAGGTATACCGTCAATTAAAAAAAATTATTGGGATAAATCAATTAGAAAATAAATTTATTGGATAATTTTGCATCTCAAATTTAATTATGGCCGCATTTTGAAATTTCTCTTTGGCCATGAATTATACTGAGCCTCCCCTTGAGCAGCATGTATGGAAGGCTCTAGGCTAACAACTAACAATCATCCAAAGATGCTGTTAAACTTTAATTTAATTGCGTAAGTAAAAAGATATCAACATGTAATATTTTTTTCCTATTTATATATATTATAAAGTAGAGGATGAAGCACCAGAAGAAGTCAAGTGACAGCATAAGAATAATCCATTTGGCAGTTTTTAGGACAAAACTTATAATATTGTAATAAAAGATTTGAAATTATTTGAATTTAGAAATATTAGGCTTTAGAAGAAAAAGTATCACGACCCAAAAATAAGGGTCATGATGGCACTTGTCATAGCGTATCTTGTCAAGTAAGTCTATCACCCAAACTGATACAAAAAGAAGAAAAGACAGAAATATCTCACGGTAAGGCTTCTAGAATGAAGTCGAACCATATAAGTAATCATAACAATGCGTAAAGAAGTTATCCAAAATACCAATCATGCTCATAACCCGGTGTCAAAAGTGTAAGAACTACTAATACAATCCAAGAGTCAAATACATCAGAAAAATAATCACAAAAGGAATAATATCTGTCTCTGAATACTAATAAAGATATAACTACTTTAGAAAGATAGAGGTGAACTTCGAACGCATAAATATCCAACCGCCATCTTGAAAGCTCCAACAGTCGCCTGAGTCAAGAAATCTGAGTCGCACTCGAGCTAGGACCTGCATCGAAAGAGCTTAGTAGACAAGAGTACGGTCCACTTGTACTCGGTAGGTATCATAGTCCAACCAAGAAAAGTAGTAAATAAAGCATACAAAATATACACTAATGGCACGTCACCTACAATTAGAAAATGTCCTACAACGGTAGTCCACACCGCTTGCACTAACAGTTCTAACATATCTCACATATATTACAACAACTCACCAAGGTATAGAACACAAGTATACATTATGTCACATATAAATAGAACAAGCGAGAACATGTAGATACAAGATCTTCAAATACAAGTAAAGGAAGATAAGACAAATACATAGATGACAAGTCAATAAGGCAAAACAACATAACATAAACACAATAAAGTAAGTGCAATGTATATGATGATGATGATGATGTACGAGATCGTTACATAACCTTCGGGATCATCGCACAATCCCCGTATACACCTACAGAGATAAAGCTTTCCAACGTAGGACCCATGGGAGGTTTTTCAATCCATATATAATCCACATATCTCAGATCTCCTTTTCGACATATCCCTCGAAAAGGATTTTATAAGGTCTTACAATATTTTTTTAAAAAAGGTGTTGCCAGTGTTTCTCAAATGTTGCCACGGTGGTACCAATGTTTCATGAATGAGTATGGTATGAAGATGTAATGCTTACAACCAATCACAATGAGTATTTTCACAACCAATCACATGATATATTTCCACTACCAACCACAATGATACATTCCCACAACCACATGAGCCAACATGCTCCACTTATTATTTTCATTTCATCCATGAATTTTCATATGTCTCATACGCCAATAAAGTATTAATATAATCATAATACACCAATGGTACCACATTAAACAATAAAATACAACTATTCATATATATTCAAGGCTATCAATATCACATAGGACCCCACACGGTCAAACATATCACATAATATCTCAATTTCGATAATTATATCACATACAGGTCCCTACATGGGCACAACACATAGATAGCCATTTTTTGTGATTAGTTCCCACCCTTAACCTGCATTTTGTACCATCATTTACTACCCAGCCCAGTCTGAAGAGTTAAGTCATAACTTACCTCGAAAGACGAAATCGATCTGCTACACTTAAACCCGCAATCTTACTTTTCACGAATAATTCCGAACTCCACTAAAAATATCAAATATGAAATCTACACGTCAAGATAAAACCAATGACACTCATATTGACTACTTTTGGTTTCAGGTCAAAATGGACCCCCAAATGGGTTTCCGAAAAAGAAGGGAAAAATTAGAACTTTACTTCAAAAATATTTTTCCCATATTTTTAGGAACCTACATCTGAAAATCCAAGTTAAATCGAGTAGAAAATGGAGTTCAAATCGAAGAAAAACCATTTTTGAGTTTTATCAGGTAAAATCTTTGAAATTCAGGTTAAAATCAATAATCGGAGTTGTTTTGAAGGTTAAATTGATGAAAAAATAGTAATTATAAAATAAAAATATTATTCAATTGAAAGGGATAAAATTTGGGTTTAAAATTATGCCCTAAGATTTTTGGGGATTTGAGGAATTTATCAAGAAATTATTAAGAAAATGGGTGAATTCTTACCTTTAATCCGTAATAAAACCAAGAAAAAAGGTGTTAATATAGCTTCCCAAACTTCCACAATCTCTACTTTTAAGCTCCCACACTATGTTAGGTTTAACTCTCAAGAGATGAGCCAAAATGGGTGAAAAAAACTGTATTTATTGCAGAAAAATCTGCAACATTTAGTGCAGATTTTTCCCCTTAAGTCGAAATGGACTTCAACGAGATGCTCGAGATTCGTTTGGAATCCGATTTATGCAAACGAACTATGAAACCATACTAAATTCGACGTTTCGGACGCGATGGCGATATCATATTTTAAAAAAACAAAAAAATCACAAAATTGACCCCCAAAACTCGAAACTATAATTTTTCAAACCGAAGGTCAAAATGAGATTTAAAAGCTGTAAAATCATACCAAACATACTAACACCCTAAAATCGATATTTCAGATCTGCTAGTGAAGTAGGATTTTCCATCCGAGGTCATTTCGATCAAATATGGGTCCCACACCTATATTTTCAATTTTTCAACTTTCCGATCAATAGGTCGAAATGAGCTCGAGTGCACCGGAACCCGAACCAAAGTACTACCCATCCTAAAATCGATATTATGAAGCTTCTGACATAGTTCGTTCGGCCATCCGTCGCACGGATCAAAGATATCCACATAAGTCCCAATTAAGGCTCTTTAAGCCATCAAAACCCACGATATTTCATAAATGATACCAAAATGCATAAAAAATTATGTCAATCACTCCCACACCCCGAAAATATCATAATACAACTATAGGGTGGGAGTAAAACAGTCAAATTACACAAAATCACAAATTTCACATATTTCATCAAATTTTTAGGTCGTTACATCATCCACCACTAAAAATTTAGTTCGTCCTCGAATTAAGGCAAGGAAATACCTGAATCAATGAAAAGTTGAGGATAGGAACTACGCATATCAGACTCAACCTCTAAAGTAGCCTTATCTACAGGTTGATGTCACCACTGAACCTTAACCACAGGGATCACTCTAGAGCGCAACCGCCTAACATCCCTAGCCAAAAAGGAAACTGGCTTCTCCACAAAGGACAACCGCTCATATAACTGAACCGACTCCCAACGAATGACATGAGACTCATCAAGAATATAGCAACAATGCGTAGAAACATGAAAAACTAAACGAACAGCTGATAGATCAAGGAGAAAAACCAACTCATAATCCACATCACCAACAGTTCAAAGAATCTTAAATGGACCAATATACGTAGGGCTAAGCTTGCCCCTCTTTCTAAACCTCATCACACCCTTCGTGAGTAAATCTTGAAGGAAAACATGATCACCTACACCAAATCTCAAGACACGAAGTCTACGACCAACATAACACTTCTGCCTACTCTGAACCGCTCTAAGTCTATCCTGAATGACCCAAACTCTATCCAACGAATTACGAAGCAAGTTCTTACCTCGAGTTCTCACCTCTGAAATATCAAACCAACCCACTGGAGAACAAAAAAGCCTACCATACAACGTCTCAAAAAAAACCATATCAATACTGGAGTGGTAGCTATAACTATATGCAAACTCTGCTAAGGCCAAATGTTGTTCCCACTGGCTACCAAAATCCATCGCGCACGCGTGAAGCATATCCTTCAAAACTTGGATAGTCCGGTCTGACTGGCTATCAGTCTGGGGGTGAAACGTTATGCTAAGATCAACCTGAGTACCCAACTCATCCTAAAAAGTCTTCCAAAAGTAAGATGTGAACACAAAACCTCGATTTAAAATAATGGACACTGACGCACCATACAGACGCATAATCTCACGAATGAATATATGGGCTAACCTCTCAGCACTGAATGAGACCTGAATTGGAATAAAATGAACTGACTTTGTTAATCGGTCCATAATGACCCAAACACTGTCAAAACCAAGAGAAGTATGAGGCAACCCAGTCACGAAGTCTATAGTGATTTGTTCCCACTTCCACTCGGTAATGGGTAACTCTAAAGCAAACCACCAGGTCTCATATACTTGGCCTTCACCCACTGACAACATAGGAAACGAGCCACAAAATCCGTTATATCAAGCCTCATACCACCCCATAAGTAGTGTTATCTCATATCGCTATACATCTGAGCCACACCTAGATGGATGGAATATCTGGAACAGTGGGCCTCCTTTAAGATCAACCTAATCCAATCACCACTCTCGACACATAAACTCAACTTCTAATCCTTAAAACTCTATCTGAATCAAGTAAGGCTTCCTTATCCTCCCCACTCAACACTTTATCTTAAATCAACCTCAATTCAACATCATCAAACCAATGAGCTCGAATCTGTTCCATCAAAGAAGATATAGCCTCCACAAATGCCAAAACATACCCCGATGTTGAAATATCAAGCCTAACCATCTGGTTAGCTAAAAGCTGAACCTCTAAGGCCAAAAGCCTCTCCTAGGTCAAAAGATGCACCAAGCTACCCATGCTAGTCGACTTTCAACTCAAGGCATCTACAACCACATTAGCCTTTCCCGAATGGTAGAGAATAGTCAAGTCATAATCCTTAAGAACCTCAAGCCAACGGCGGTACCTCATATGAAGATCTCACTAGTAAAGAAGTACTGAAGGCTATGATGATCTGAGAAGATCTAATAACAGACTCCATACAAGTAGTGACTCTATAACTTCAAGGCAAACACAACTGCACACAACTCCAAATCACGGGTAGGATAATTCCTCTCATGAGGCTCCAATCTTGACGAGACATATACACAATTACCTTGCCATTATGCATCAACACAACACCTAACCCAACTTCTGAAGCATCATAAAAGAGAATAAAGCCCATGCCCTTCTTAGACAAAGCCAATATAGGAGCTGAAGTCAACAAATCCTTGAGCTTTTAAAAGCTCACCTCACAACATCATACCATTGAAAAGAAATCTTCTTCTGGGTTAAGTTGGTTAATAGAGCTGCAATGGATGAAAAACCCTCAACAAAACATCGATAATACGTGGACAAGCTAATAAAACTCTGAATCTCAATGGGCGAAGTAGGTCTATCCCAGCCATGAACCGTTGTAACCTTGGCTGGATCAACCATAATACCTTCCTTGGTTATCACATGACCCAAGAAAGAAATAGAATCCAACCAAAACTCGCACTTAGAGAACTTAGCATACAACTTCTTATCCCTGAATCTCTAAAGCATAGTCAACAAATAATCCTCATGCTAAACCTTACTCTTAGAATAAACCAAGATATCATCTATAAATACCATAACAAAGGAGTCAAGATACGGTTGAAACACCCAGTTCATCAACTCCAAGAACACGGCAGGGGCATAGGTTAACCCAAAAGACATGACTAAGAACTCATAATGACCATATCGAGCCTGAAAAGTAGCTTTCGAAATATCCAAATTTCTAATCCTCAACTGGTGATAACCAAAACTCAAATCAATCTTCAAAAACACCGCAACACCCTGAAGCTGGTCAAACAAATCATCGATGCGAGAAAGAGGATACTTATTCTTAACTATCACCTTATTTAACTACCAATAATTAATACACATCCGCATAGACCCATCATTTTTCTTCATAAATAAGATAAGCGTACCCCAAGGTGAAATACTAGGTCAAATAAATCTCTTATCCAACGACTCCTATAACTGATCCTTTAGTTCCTTCAGCTCTGCTGGGGCCATCCTATAAGGAGGAATAAAAATGGGCTTGGTGCCCGACTCAACATCAATAATAAAATTAATATCTCGATTCGAAGGCAACTAGGCAAGTCCATAAGGAACACATCTATAAACTCATGGACAACACAGACAGAATCTAAGGAAGGGGGTGAAACAACACTGATGTAACGAATATGGGCCAAGTAAGATAAACATCCCCTCTCAACCAATTTATGAGCCTAAATATAAGATATGACCCTCTAAGGACCTGAATGAATTATACCCTTCCAAGCTATCCTTGGCACATCCGATGAAGCTAAAGTCACAGTCTTGGCATAACAATCTAAGATAGCATGATAAGGAGACAACTAATCCATACCCAAAATAACATCAAAATTGATCATATCTAACACAAAAAAGTCTATCAAAGTACCACGCTCGGTAAAAGTCATAACACAAGATCGATGCACCCGATCCACCACTAAATAATCACCTATCGAGGTAGATACACAAATAGGCATAGAAAGAGGCTCAGTAACAGAATCAAAACCCAAAGAAAAATACACAGATACATAAAATAAAGTCGATGCGGGATCAAATAATACAGATGCAAGTCTAAAACAAATGAGGAAAGTACCTGTAATCACAGTATCAGAAGCCCCTGCCTCAGGTCTGGATGGTATAACTTAACACTACCCATGACTATCAACTTGCTGAGTAGCCCCACAACCACCAACACAGGCTCTACTATCCTTACCTCTTGCACCTTTGGTAGAACACCTACCTCTCACAGCTGAAATAGGAATAGCTCTAAACATACGATGAGAACAGTCCTTGGCCACATGGCCAATCTCATCACACACATAGCAACCTCTACAACTAATCTCAACAAGAAAAAGTACAACTGAGCCCGAACGACCACCCTGAACTACTGAACTAGAAGATCCACCAGCTGAACGCTATAAAATCACCTATACTGGCCTACCATAGTATCCACGAGATCCTCTAAAATCTCTGCCTTGAGAGGTTTGACTCCTGAACTCACCAAAACGTCGTGCCTTCTTGGCGCCTCTCTGAGATATACTAATAATACCCTTTTTCATCTTACCGTGATCCACAATTCTCTAAAGAAGAGCTCCAAGCATAATCATCTGAGATGTATCCAACTAAAGAGAAATATCCAAACCCGTCACAAACTTTCTAACCTTTCCAAACTCAATGGAAAAGCTATTATAGGAATATCTAGACAGGGCATGAAAGCATGCCTTATACTCAAAAACGGTCATAGAGTCTTGCTCCAAATGATCAAACCCGTCCCACATAAGATCTCCAAAAAGGCATTAACAAACTGATCCTATAATAACTCAGGAGCATCAACAAGCCTATGACTGAAAAATGATATCCACTAATTTCTCACAGCATCTCTTAACTGATATGTAGTATAAGCCACACCATCCGCTCAGAAAGAGTAAAACACAACTCAAAAAATAAGATATGAAATAATTCGCATGATAAGGAATAAAATGAGGAAAGTTTCCTAAAGACATCTTATAGCCTCTCGAAGATAGATACAAACGTCTACGTACCGATCCGCGAGACTCTATTAGATATCCTGTTCTTACACCATTGAGACCAATGAAACCTGGCTGCTCTGATACTGATTTATCACGATCTAAAAATAAGGGTCATGATGGTACTTATTGTAGCGTACCTTGACAAGTAAGTCTATCACCCAAACTGATACAAAAAGAAGAAAATACAAAAATATCTCATGGTAAGGCTTCTAGAACGAAGATGAATCATATAAGTAATCATAACAATGCGAAAAGATCTTATCTAAAATACCAATTATGCCCAAAAATGGGTGTCAATAGTGTAAGAACTACTAATACAATTCAAGAGTCAAATACATTGGAAAAATAACCACAAAAGGAATAACATCTGTCTCCGAATACTAATAAAGACATAACTACTTTAGAAAGATAGAGGTGAACTTCGAATGCATGAATATCCAACCACTACCTTGAAAGCTTCAACAATTGCCCGAGTCAAGAAATCTGAGGCCCACTCAAGATAGGACCTGCACCGAAAGGGTGCAGTAGGCATGAGTACGGTCCACTTGTACTCAGTAGGCATCATAGGTCGACCAAGCAAAGTAGTAAATAAAGCATACAAAATATACACTAAGGGCACGTCACCTGCAATTAGAAAATATCCCACAATGATAGTCCACACCGCTTGCACTAACAGTTCTAATATATCTCACATATATTACAACAACTCACCAAGGTATAGAACACAAGTATACATTATGTCACATGTAAATAGAACAAGTGAGAACATGTAGATACAAGATCAGCAAATACAAGTAAAGAAAGATAAGACAAATACATAGATGACAAGTCAATAAGGCAATAAAACACAACATAAACACAATAAAGTAACTTCAATGTATATGATGATGATGATGATGATGATGCACGAGGTCATCGTATAACCTCCGGGATCGTCGTACAATCCCTGTATACACCTACAGAGCTAAAGCTTCCTGACGTAGGACCAATGAGGGGTTCTTCAACCCATATACAATCCACATATCTCATATCTCTTTTTCGGCATATCCCTCAAAAAGGGTTTTATAAGGTGTTACAATATTTTTTTAAAAAAGGTGTTGCCAATGTTTCTCAGATGTTGCCACGGTAGTAACAATGTTTCATGAATGGGTATGATATGAAGATGTAATTCTCACAACCAATCACAATGAGTATTTTCATAACCAATCACATGATATATTTCCACAACCAACCACAATGATACATTCCCACAACCACATGAGCCAACATTCACTTATTATTTTTGTTTCATCCATGAATTTTCACATGTCTCATATGCCAATAAATTATTAATATAATCACAATACACCAATGGTACCACATTAAAATATACAATACGATTATTCACATGTATTCAAGGCTATTAATATCACATAGGACCCCACACAGTCAAATATATCACATAATATCTCAATTTCAACAATTATATCACATATAGGCCCCCACAAGGGCACAACACATAGATAGCTATTTTCGTGATTAGTTCCCAGTCTTAACATGCATTCTGTACCATCATTTACTACCCATCTCAATCTGAAGAGTTAAGTCACAACCTACCTCGAAAGTCGAAACCGGTCTGCTACACTTGAACCCGCGACCTTACTTTTCACGAACAATCCCAAACTCCACTAAAAATATCAAATATGAAGTATACGCATCAAGACAAAACTAACAACACTCATATTGACTACTTTTGATTTCGGGTTAAAACGGACTCTCAAAATGGATTTTCGAAAAAGAAGGGCAAAATTGGAACTTTACTACAAAAAACATGTTTTCCATATTTTTAGAAACCTATAGCTAAAAACTCAAGTTAAATCGAGTAAAAAAATGAAGTTCAAATTGAAGAAAAAATAGTTTTGAGCTTTTCCGGGTAAAATCTTTGAAATCCGGGTTAAAATCAAGAATCGAAGTTGTTTTGAAGGCTAAATTGATTAAAAACTAGTAATTATAAGATAAAAATATTATTCAAGTGAAAGGGGTGAAATTTGATTTTAAAATCATGCCTTAAGATTTTTGGGGTTTTGAGGAATTTATCAAAAAATTATTAAGAAAAGGGGTGAATTCTTACCTTTAATCTGTAATGAAACCAAGAAAAAAGTGTTAATCTAGCTTTTCAAGCTCCCACAAACTCTACTTTTAAGCTCTCACGCTATATTAGGTTTAATTCTCAAGAGATTAGCCAAAATGGGTGAAAAAAACTATATTTATTGCAGAAAAATCTGCAACATTTAGTGCAGATTTTGCCCCTTAAAGTCGAAATGGACTTCGACGGGGTGCTCGAGATTCATTCGGATTTTGATTTATGCAAACGAACTATGCAACCATACTAAATTCAACGTTCCGGACGCAATGGAGATATCAAATTTTCAAAAAAACATTATTTTCACAAAATTGACCCCCAAAATTCGAAATTATAATTTTCTAAACTGAGGGTCGAAATGAGATTTAAAAGCCGTAAAATCATACCAAATATGCTAACACCCTAAAATCGATATTCCAGATCTGCTAGTGAAGTCTAATTTTTTATTCGATGTCGTGTCAATCAAATGTGGGTCCAACACCTATATTTCCAATTTTTCAACTTTCCGATCAATAGGTCGAAATAAGCTCGGGTGCACTAGGATCCGAACCAAAGGTCTACCCATCGTGAAATCGATATTCTAAAGCTGTTGGCGTAGTCCGTTCGGCCATTCGTCGCACGGATCAAAAGATATCCACATAAGTCCCAATTAAGGCTCTTTAAGCCATCAAAACCCACAATATTTCATAAATGATACCAAAATGCATCGAAAATCATGTCAATCACTCCCACACCCCGAAAATATCATAATGCAACTACGGGGAGGGGTAAAAAAAGTCAAATCACACAAATTTCACATATTTCATCAAATTTTTAGGTCATTACAAAAAGAAAATTCCATTAGCTTAAAATTAGAAACTCATAGTTGAAGAGTCCTAAATAAACACTAAATATTTTATAATAATAATAATAATCTATAAATAAATAACATTAGTAGTACATACGTGCGATGGTGACAGTATACTAATAATAATAAAATATAACAATAATAATAATAATAATAATAATAATAATAATATAAATAAATAAATAAATAAATAATATATTAGGTATTAAAAATTTAAACTTACGTTAGACTCAATTCAGTTTTACATGTATTTGGGGAGAAAATTATTTAAAAGATATGTTCACTTTTTATTTGTATAAAGCATAACCGAAAAAAGAAATGGAATTTAGATTTGAATTTATTTCACTATTTAATTTTTTAAAAAAAAACATAAAAGGTTAAAATCTATCATGAATGAAACATGTAGTAGATGTGCTGATGTGGTAATTGTTAATTCATAATCGGATGATTAGAAAAAATTAGATTGAATTAGTTAAATGTGGCAACAATCTAGCCACAAATTGAGCAGGTTGGACTCTTTTTGTCGAACCAACTATTTTTCTTACAGATTCTTAAATTTGAAAATTAGCAAAAATTTTGAATTGAAAAAATAAAGCAGAGGATGAAGCACCAGAAGAAATCAAGTGACCGCATAAGAATAAGTCACTCGACAATTTTTAGGACAAAACTTATAATATTGTAATAAAAGATTTGAAATTATAAGACAATATTAAAAAATATTTTAAGACAAAGTTAAAAATACTATAATAACAATTTTAAATTGAAAAATTAATTATTTGAATTTGAATAAATTATCCTTTTACAAAAAAAAAATTCATTATCTTAAAAATAGAAACTAATAATTAAAGAGTTCTAATAGATGTATACTATTTCAAACTTATATCATATAAAATTTAAATATTATAAAATATATTTAAATATAATTTATTTACATATTAGGAAATTTATATCTATAATAATAATTAGTTGTAGTATTGTTGGCAATTGTAGAGTACGTACATAGTATGTACAACAACAACAACAACAACAACAACAACAATAATAATAATAATAATGTGGGATACGACCCAATAGAAGAACCAATTAAACTACAAGAAGGAGGTTGTAAAGGTAAAATTCTAAATATAGCAGCACACGACCCACAAATGTGGGATACAGTAATAAATCTATGGAAAGGAATAGTAGCAGCAGATTACTTAAGACATTATACAGAAACAGATACAGAAACAATGTACAATTATTTGGAAACCTTTTTAGGAGAAACTACAAAAGTCACATGGGAAAGTTTTAAAACAAACTGCCCATATGATTTCCAGGTCCTATTACGTATGGGACCAAATCCCTATAATTTCACAAATAAAATGCATATGTTATTAACCAGAAAAGATCCAAATAGTGAATTATTGGCATTACAAAAAAAAGCATTAATAAAACTAGAACAACTAAGCATTTCACATTGGGTATATATAAAGAAATTTATACAAGACTATTTTTATTATTGCACTGTCAGTGGAAACACTTTTAATGAAGTGTTAGGCTAAAAATTATTTAATAAATTACCTGGAGCTTTAGGAAGAGAAATAGAAGATAGATGATATAAAAGAGATGGTGTAATAGCCAACCCAAATCTAAAATGGACCATAGGACAAAGAACGCAACATATAATGGATATACTAACAGAAAAATGTACAAACATACAAATACAAAAATAATTAAAAAGAAATGAAATGAATTTCTGTAAATCTGTTATATACACAACCCAAAACTATGATCAAAAACAATATAGAAAATATAAGAAGAAACATAATCAGAAACCATATAGTCGTAAACAACACTTCTTAAGAAAATCAAAAGCCAAAAAACCATGGTTAAATAGAGATAGACATGTTAGGAAATATAGAAATGATAGATACTATAAAAATAAATTAGAATGTTATACTTGTGGAAGCATAGACCCTTTAGCTAATGTATGTCCTAAAAGAAATAATAATAGAACTAGAAATTCTCAATTCATAGAAGATTTCCAAGAAACTTTACTAAATGTAGACGAATATATGTCAGATACAGAAAGCATATACTCAATAATAAGTATTGATATAAATGATAAAGATAATTCTAAATCTGATTCTTCAGAATCAGAAGAAGATAATTTAGTAAATGAATTAGGACAGGAGATAGAAGATCTAGACTTAAACAATCTAGTAATCAATAATTTAATGAATGTCACTCAAGAATGTGTACATGAATTCCAAAGAAACAAAGGTTTAGACAGTAATGGATGTCGTATATGCAATTGGTATCCAAGTAAAGATAATAGAGCTAAATGTAAAAAAATGTTATTAAGAAGCTTGTATAAACTGTATAGAAAACACTTTAAAGATAAAAATAGAATCAGAAATAAATAGCGAATAAAAATATACAAATAATCAAATCTTAAATTTAAGAATATCAACTCTAGAAACCCGAGTAAATAGTCTAGAACAAAGATTAACCATCCTAGAAAAAGGAAAAAACAAAATCACTATAGAAGAATCAGATACACAAGAAGCTATACATTTAGAAAAACTAGAGGCAGAACTTATGAATTTAGAAGATAATGACACTAGCCTAATATGCAATGAAGATAAAGAATTCTCTACCATAAAAGTATTAGTAAAAATTAAAATTGAAGACGTAGAGATAGAAACTTTAGCACTAGTAGATCCAGGATGTACTAGCTGTCTAATTAATAAAAAATAGTACCAGAACATTTATTAAAAATACTGCAAAGACCTATAACAGCTACCCAAATGGATGGATCGCAAAATTTCTATAATTATTGCATAGAAAATGCACAAATAAATTTTTTAAATACATGTAATAAATTTTACAACCCAATTTACAATGTTAATAGAATATTAGCAAGGGATTTAAACATAGGATCAGACTTTGTTATAGGACTACGTTTTTGTATTCAAAATAAAGGAGGATGTCTCTTAACAAGAGATAGAATAATGCTTTTTAAAAATCTAACTTATACACCGATACAAACAATAGCATTACCAACAGTGTATAGAACATTAAAAACACATAAAAAAAATAAACCGTGTTGCGAAGATTGCCAAAATAACCAATGCCAAAATAATAACCTGTTAAAAGAAAACAAAAATTTAGAAGATAACTTAGAAGATTTTAAAAATTATACTCTACTTAATGCAGAAGGGCAAGAATGCTTAAAAGACATAGAAAAAGACTATACTATAATAAACATTGAAATTCAATTTTACAACTTTAAAAAGGAATAAACACAATAGGAGTAATAAATAATCCGAAAGACTTAGACAATGTAATAGCAATTTTAGATAAAATAGAAATAATAGGAGAAAAATCTTTAGCACATTGGGATGCTAACGAAATAATATGCAAGTTAGATATAATTAACCCAGAATACACCATAAAGACAACATCAATAGAAGCTAATAATGAAGATATAGAAGAATTTGAAAAACAAATTAAAGAATTGTTAAAGTTAGAAGTAATTAGAAGATCAACATCTAGACACAGATCAACAACATTTATGGTAAGAAACCATAGCGAGCAAATCAGGGGAAAAGCTCGTATGGTAAAAAACTATAAAAGACTAAATGACAACACCAAAATAGACGCATATAAGTTACCAGATAAAAGTGAGTTAATTAATAGAATACAAGGTAAAAAGATATATAGTAAGTTAAATTGTAAATCTGGGTATTGGCAGGTAAAAATGCACCCAGATAGTATAGAATGGTCAACATTCACCTGTCCAGAAGGATATTATGAGTGGCTTGTTATGCCATTCGGACTTAAAACAGCCCCACCTATTTTTCAGAGAAAAATGGATGATATTTTTAGAGATTATAAGAACTTTATATTAGTATATGTAGATGACATTTTAGTATTTAGTAGAGATATGCAACAACATTTAGGACATTTACAAACGGTTTTTAGACTATTTATCAAACATGGGATAATAATTAGTAAAAAGAAAATGGAACTATGTAAAACACATATTAATTTTCTAGGAATAACTCTAGGAAATGGGAGGATTAAACTTCAACCTCATATAGCCAAAAAGGTATTGGAAATGCCAGATAAATTAGAAAATACTAAAGATCTACAAAAATTTTTAGGATTAGTAAATTATGCAAGAAATTTTATTTAAGACATAGGAAAAATAGCCGGACCTTTATATGCTAAAACTGGAAGCAGAGGTCAAAACATTTTACTAATGAAGACATTAAATTAGTCCAACAAATAAAAGAAAAGTAAAACATATTCCAGGCTTAAGAATTCCACTAGAAACTGATTACTTAATTGTTCAAACAGATGGAAGCAAATTAGGTTGGGGAGCCATATTAAAAGCAAGACCTAATAAATATAGTGATAAAAATAAAGAAAAAATCGGTGCATATCTGAGTGGATAATATAAAGAAAAAAGAAATATACCTAGCATAGATTTAGAAGTATTAGCTATAATATATGGTTTAAACAGTTTTAAATTATATATCTTAAATAAAACAGAAGTTTTAGTGAGAACAGATTGTGAGGCAATAGTTAAATTTAGTCAAAAAATAAATGATAAAGCTAGTAGTAGAAGAAGATGGTTAAATTTTATGGACACTATATCGGTATATA
Source organism: Capsicum baccatum var. pendulum (assembly GCA_030864225.1). Taxonomy (NCBI): domain Eukaryota; kingdom Viridiplantae; phylum Streptophyta; class Magnoliopsida; order Solanales; family Solanaceae; genus Capsicum; species Capsicum baccatum. Next base: position 27,347,580 of record CM061551.1, on the reverse strand, counting down.
AAAATATTGTTTTTGAATATATTAAAGGTAAAGAAAATGAATTAGAAGATAAATTAAGTAGGTTACAATTAAAAACAAAATCTGTTTAACAGGCTAATATTTGTTTCAGCATGCGACCAACTAATCAACATGCAGCAGACAAAGGCAAGGAAATAGCGTTTTCCTCGTCTCAAGACATTTATTTTCAGACAATGCTAGGAAACGTTAGATTTTGACCCCAAAACTCTATCGAACTCCAAAACTCCATGCAACCACTGGAGAGAATAGACTTTGGGCCTTTTAATTTAATTGCTTTCCCACCTAGTAATTATTCTTTTAACTTAAGACCAGAACATATTTTAGATAGACCCCAAAAATACCTAATAGACAATTTGTGGATAGCACACCATAAACCAGACCATAAATATTTTCTAGCCTCCATGAATGTTTTATGTCAATATATATCAGATAAAAATAAGCCTAGATTCAAATATTATGTAATTATACATGGTAAGACAAACAGAATTTTTCAGACATAGATAGAGGTGCTAGACTCTATAAGTGGTATAAAAAGCCCTTTTTATAAAGGTTTCAATGATTTTTCTGAAGCTTCTGATTATGCAAGAGGACACCTAGGACCTAATTTTTTCTTATCTCCAGCATTAAGACAAAATCCTAGCTAGATTCCTCAGTATAATATCCAAAACGACTCAGGAAAAATAATTTTCTGTGATCATTGCCACTCTATGACCGAAGCTTTCAAAAGAATAAATCTTCAAAAGGAGGCCCTTGTCACAGAAAATTCTAGACTTATGGAGCAAATACAGACTTTACAGGACAAACTGAGTAAATTTCATACAAGAAAGACTAATGCCAGTACTCAGACACAGAGTTCTCCATCTCCATAAAAAAATGGATGAGAAGGGTGTGCATTTCCCTCTGAATGCTCAGAAATCCACTGAACCGGATGTTGGTATAGCTAGTCCGGCTCGAACGGTAATCGGTAAAGATAAATCAAATCCGTTAAGGGCTATCACTTTGCCAAAAAGTGAAGATGAAGCAGGACCTTCATCAAAACCTCATAAGACTAGTACCTTAAAAAGGACATTAACAGCAAAAAAGAAGAATAAACAAATTGAAATTATTGTAAAACAGACATTAGAAAAATTCTTTAATAGCCAAGAACAAGATAAGCATATGGATAATAAGGACAAGCCAAGTGCAAGTACAAATAGAGTAGTTCCAGACATGAATAGTACAAACGCTAATATTCCAAGATCATCAGACGAAGAAAATAATATATTTGAAGACAGTCTACTCCAAGATGCTCAGGATCCCTATGAAGATGATGACTTTGGAATGAGTTTCAACACCATAGCCCTACACAACTTGGATACATAAGCAGACAAAGACAAGATAAGTAATAAAGAAGATTGAGACAATAATTGTAATTATGATAAGAGTGCCATGTGGGTATGCCCACTTTGAGTCTTGTAATTAAGTCCGTGTCAGAGTGAGTGCTTCCTTTATCATTACTTTTCAAAAAGAAAGAAAAACTATTGAAGCACGCATCAAGGAAAGAGAAATAATAATGCATGTGACGATGGGGCCCAATGTGTACCCAACCTGCATTATTAAAGAATCTTATCCTTACCTGTCGGCCGTATTGTCAAGGCCACGTAGTTTGATCCTAGTCCACTCTTTTTTTCTTACTTCAGTCTGTATAAGACTTGTAACTTAGTAGAAGAAGGCAGACCGAAAAAAACCCTTAGAACTTGAACCTCTCAACACTTTTCTATGTATAAATCCTCCTTTTCTAACCAACCTTTCCTCTGCGTGTAAATCAAAGTTTGTAATATAAGACAGTTGAATAAAAAAGCTTTCAGTTTTCCAACGTCTTTAGGGGATTCCCGAAAGGGAAATCTCTATTCCAGTTACTTCATGTAAGTTCTTATTTATTTTTCCCCTCCAAAAATATGTTTTGTTTTAGAAGTTTTACATGTTTATATTTTTTAGAACTTTAGATATGTTCATCATGTAAATTAAAAATGTTTGTTTAAATTTATTGCCCTCATTATATGGTTAACCTCTTAATTTCTTAATAACAACGATGGATTAACCTGTAAATTCCTAGAAATTCTGGCCTTCATAGTCCGACATGTCTGCAGAATAGACAAAGGACAAGTGTTAGTTGCCAGATGAAGTTTCGGGGTGTGGTTAAGAAGCAAGTTGTTAAGAACATAGATTAAGAGGAAGAGATGAACGGGGTAAGATAAGAAAAAAGTTTAAAATTGGGGAAAATAAAGAATATAAGAATGATAAACATGAAGAAACAACAGAAAAGAGAGAGTACTGAGTAGGATTTTTTACAACGTTTGATTTCAAAAAAGTGCATCTTATTGAAATAGCTTTATATATTGAAAAATCTTGAATTATCGCCTATTTTATTTATTGAAAATATATATATATATATATATATATATATATATATATATATATATATATATATATATATATATATATATATATATATATATATATATATATATACATATATATATATATATATATATAATTGCAATTTGAATTTGAATTTGCATTGAAAGATAGAGATATCAAAATTTAAAAATACATTATCCTTTATTTAAAAAAAAAATATTTTCATTAGCTTGAAAATAGATACTCATGATTGTAGAGTCCTAAATAAAATTTTCATGTTTCATATACTTATATATTTTAAAATTTAAACATATAAAATATATTTAGGTATAGTTTATTTAAATATTAACCATTAGCATAAAACTAGAAACTTACAATTGAAGAGTTATAAATGAACTCTTACTATTTCATTGACTAATTCCTTGAAGTTGTTATAAAATATATTTGAATACATTTGATTTCAATAATAATAATAATAATAATAATAATAATAATAATAATAATAATAATAATAACAAGAAGAAGAACTATAAAAAATAAGAATAATAATAGTAGTACATAGTAATAGTGATGGTAGAAATAATAATTAAATGAAAATAGTTTTAAAAATTTACTCATTAGGAGTTGGAATATTACGTAGAAGTAATAACTAATAATAATTATAAGAAATCATAATATTATATTTAAAAGGATAAGGAAGAGAAATAAATTTATTCCTCTTTTATATTGTTAGTATTTAGTATAAAAAAATGTGGATTAATCTCATTGATTTCAAATATGCCTCTTAATTCAAATATATATTTAAGATAAGCATGTCAAATTTGAAAAAGATAAAGATAAGGATATTTGAATTCAAATATTTCTCTTAATTCAAATATATCTATAATCTATAATGTATTAAAAGCGTGAACACCCTTAGAAAAGTGATTTGAATTTTTTACCCTTCATTAAAAAACTTCATAATAGACAAAATTGTCTTTTCTCCTATTTACTTCAATTATTAATTAAATATTAAAAATCTAAAGAGTCCTAAAAATATGAAAGGCAAAATATATGGTAAATTTAAAATGTTATTCAACCTGAGTTATTTTCAAAGTCATATTATCGTACATTACAAATATTTGTTTTTGTAGTTTATGGACTTTTTAATCAAGGAAGGTTTTAATCAAAACTTTAATTTTTAATAAATATTAACTATCACATTTTTTTTCAAGTTTAAGAGTGTTTCTTTATTATTAGGATTTGCTCAAATTTTCTACCATAATTAAAGTTTTTTATGAAAAATATTTATTTTTTTGGAAATATTTTTTCCATGTTTGATTAATTCTTTTTTGGAGGAAAAAAATCCAGACTTCTATAAATTGAGGATTCTTTATTGCTACAAATAATACAATATTATTCACAAGTAAAGAATTTTGTTTTGGAGAGATTATTCTCTCTCGGTTTTATGTTTGTAATATTAGTTTTTCAATATGTAGGTCACTTGACTAAAACATATTAAATTCTTATGATGTTTTTATTATAATTTTCTTTGTAATCTTACTTTGTGAATGTCTGTAATGTAAGCGCCACAGAGATGGACCCACATGTATAGGTGGGGGTGCACGTGCACCCGTTAACATTGAAAAAAATTATGTGTATATATGTGTATATATTTTGAGAAATTGGGTTATAGGTAATAGTGCACCCAGAGAAGATTAGAAGTGCACCTTGGTTCGCTTGTTGGAGCCAGCAATTTCGTCCACAAAATTCAGGATTGATCCCGGTGTAGTGCAACATTTTTGTTTTTTCCAGTACTTCAAATTTAAAGGCTTTTTGATAACATCAAAATTACTAAAGTAGGGATTTGAACCCACGTCCTTGTTGTATGATGAACACATCTGTACCATTAAGTTACCACAACCAATTGCTCAAAAATGTTAAAAGTCAACCGATTAGTTGAACTTTATATTTTAAGAAAGTAAATTAAAGTTATTAGCTTAGAACTCATATTTGTTCTATATATATATTTTTTTTAAATACGGTTCATGTCATTGGCAACCAATCGAATATGATAATATCTCTTAATCGATACTGGAAGTTTTGCTAACGTTTATGTTAAGATAATATTAGTGCACCATAGTATTATCAAAAACAAAAAGCGTAAAAATGCTTCAAGGTCCATTGTGTTTAAGCACAAAGTATAAATAAAGCATGAGATTTAACGAAAAAGGGCATAAAGAGAGAAAAAATATAAATATAAGTATAGTCCAAGACTAATAATATAAGCATGAATGACAAATATATAAACAAAGAAATTGATTATTTTATAAAGTGAAATATCAATTATTTAGTGTTCGTCTCTTTCGAAAGCCTCATTGACAAGGGAAAGTATGTCTTAGAAATATTTTGAGTCTTGCTTCAGGGCTTATACGCGCCTTTAACAACACTGGTGCACCCACAAACTTCAAATCCTGGGTTCGCCTCTGTTGTGCTGCATAGCGTCATGTTATTTCAACTTTAAGTTCAACAATTTTCTAGGTTTATGAGTATATTTTTGATTATATAGAACTTTATTCAACTTCAAGTACAAAAATTTTATAGGTTTAGGAGTATATTTTTTATTATATAGAACTTTATGAATTAGAGCTGTAATTTTTGTGAATGGATCTTCAATTTTGTGGTTTTCAGATTTGTTTTCTTATGAACAAAAATATTTATACTTATTTGTGCTTGATTAATAGAACGATTGAAATTTTTCATGGGTGTGGATATGTATTAAATTATAACGTATGTTAAAACCTCAGCAAAGAATTATGAGGGCAATTTTTTACTTTTTCTTTTATAGGTTAGAAAATTTTCCTGTTAATTTGAGTTTAAATTGTTAAGTTGCTACTCAATTAATCATGCATATTCATCATTCACATGCATGAAATCGTAATCTATGTTAGCATGCATCGAAAAAGTAATGTAAATAATAAAAAATATTTAAATAAAAAATTAATTAATTATAAAGTCCTAGGTTAACTAAAGTGTAAATCTAACAAACAAAATGAGGTTTAACTTCTACTATTTTTAAAACCTAACGAATGTAATTTTGTTCATAAAGCATTTTTGAGAAAAATATATTTGAAAACACTTTAAAAACTTAGTCAAATACTAATAGTTGCTCTAAAGTGGTTTCTAAATTTATTAGTTAAACACAAACTTCTTCTTGCCAAAACATACACATCAAAGTGATTATACAAAATTGAACTCATTGAAGTAAAGTACACGCGCGAAGCGTGTACACTAAGACTAGTGTTTAAGATAAGCATGTCAAATTTGAAAAATATAAGGATAAGAATATTTGAATTTGAATTTTTAAATGAAAATTGAATTGGAATAGAATTCTTTCTTCTTAATCTCTTATATATGTATATATATATATATATTCACTCCTATCGTGATATGTAGTGTTAAGCTTTCTTCTCTCTCTTTGTTATTGATTACTGATTATTAGCTTTGTTTATGAATTTATTTATTACACTCTTTATTTTCTTAAAAAAAACTTCATTTGATTTGACATTGTTATTTTTCTATGCAGATGATGATGTTTAACAATTATGTTTTTTTATATTTGGGTCGGAATTCAAGTAAGTGATATTTTCATATGATTTTATAAAAGTAATTAAATATATCCTTAAAATTTTTAATACATGATGTTAGACTAAGTAATTGCTATTTTAAGTAAACTTTGATTATTAGTATTCAAGTTCGAATTGTGATTGATGGATATAATTATTATCCATAACTTTAAAATTTTGTGCTTATGAACAACTTTTACAGTTCATGACAAAACAGATTGCAGATTCTGAAATGGTTGGAGAAAATTCAAAATAAATATTTTTTTTTACAATTTGTAATATTTTAACTCAGTTATTTTTAAGGTGAAAATAAAATATTTTATAATATAAGTATGAATGAAAGATAACGAAAAGACAAGAAAAGTATAAGTAAAAAAAATAGATATTTTTTGATAAATTAACTAAACGGATAGAACTAGCTTAGCATGAATAGGAAAATAAAATAAAAAAGTAAATGTCAATATATTAGAAAAAATTTGCATATTATAACATTTTTCCTTAGAATAAAACTCATGATTATACTTTCTACTTTAAAATTTAAATTCAAAAATTTTTACATGCATTATGGAATTCATTTTAGTTATAAGGGCATGTTAATAATTTTTTCAATTTGATTTATAAAAAAACAAAAATGTTAAAATCAAATATATGAGATAAATTCATTTTTTGATAGATGTCACAGTATGTGACTTAAATTTTAAATTATAACTACTTCTAACGGGCTAGATTATTTTTGTAACGACCTAAAAATTTGATGAAATATGTGAAATTTGTTATTTTGTGTGATTTGACTGTTTTATCTCTCCCCGTAGTTGCATTATGGTATTTCTGGGGTGTGGGAGTGGTTGACATGATTTTTGATGCATTTTGGTATTATTGATGCAATATTGTGATTTTTGATGGCTTCGAGAGCCTTATTTTGGACTTATGTGGTTATATTTTGATCCGTGCGATGGATGACCGAACGGACTATGCCCGCAGCGCCGGAATATCTATTTTAGGCTAGGTAGACCTTTGGTTCAGTTCCTGGTTTAGCCGAGCTCATTTCGACCTGTTGGTCGGAAAGTGAAAAAATTAGAAAGTTGGGTGTGGGATCCACTTTTGGTTGAAACGACCTCGTATGGAAAATACGACTTCACAAAAAGATCGGAATATCAATTTTAGTGTGTTAGCATGTTTGATATGATTTTATGGCTTTTAAATCTCATTTCGACCCTTGATTTGGGAAATTATGATTTCGGGTCTCGAGGGTCAATTTTGTGAAAACAAATTTATTTTGGAAAATTTGGTATTGCCATCGCGTCCGGAACGTTAAATTGAGTATAGTTGCATAGTTCGTTTGCATAAATCAGACTCCAAACGAATCCCGGACACCCCGTTGAAGTCCGGATTGAGTTAAAAAAATAGTTTTTTTTTATAGCAGTACAAAAGAATCTGCACTGATAAATAACCTTCTTGACCTATTTTGCTCATTTTTCATCTTGCCTCTTGGGAGTTAAACCTTAAATAGTTTGGGAGTTTAAAAGTAAAGTTTGTGAGGGCTTGGAAAGCTAGATTAACAACTTTTTCTTGGTTTTATTACGGATCTAAGGCAAGAATTCACCCCTTTCTTAGAAATTTCTTGATAAATTTCTCAAAACCTCAAAAATCTTAGGACATGATTTTAAACCCAAATTTCATCCCCTTTCACTTGAATAATAATTTTATCTTATAATTACTAGTTTTTCATCAATTTAACCTTCAAAACAACTCCGATTCTTGATTTTAACCTGGATTTCAAGGATTTTACCCGGTAAAGCTCAAAAATGGGTTTTCTTCGATTTGAACCCCATTTTTCACTCGATTTAACTTAGATTTTCATCTGTAGGTTCCTAAACATATGGGGAACATATTTTTGAAGAAAAGTTCCAATTTTGCCCTTCTTTTTCGAAAATCTATTTTGGGGGTCCGTTTTGACCCGAACCAAAAGTAGTCAATATGGGTGTCGTTGATTTTGTTTTGACGCGTAGATTTCATATTTGATGTTTTTAGTAGAGTTCGAAATTTTTCGTGAAAAGTAAGGTCGCGGGTTCAAGTATAGCGGACCGGTTTCGGCTTTCGAGGTAGGTTATAACTTAACTCTTCAGACTGGGTTGGATAGCAAATGATGGTATAAAATACATGTTAAGGGTGGGAACTAATCATGAAAATTGTCTATCTATGTTTTGTGCCCGTGTGGGGGCCTATATGTGATGTAATTATCGAAATTGAAATATTATGTGATATGTTTGACCGTGTGGGGTCCTATGTGACATTGATAGCCTTGAATACATATGAGTAATTGTATTATATTGTTTAATGTGGTACCATGGGTATATTGTGATTATATTCATACTTTACTGGCATATGAGACATGTGAAAATTCATGGATGAAATAAAAATAACGAGTGAATATTGGCTCACGTGGTTGTGGAAATGTATCATTATGGTTGGTTGTGGAAATATATCATGTGGTTAGTCGTGGAAATACTTATTGCGATTGGTTCTGAGCATTATATCTTTATATCATACTTATTCATGAAACATTTGTACCACCGTGGCAACATCTGAGAAACACTGGCAACACCATTTTAAAAATATTGTAACACCTTAAAAAACCCTTTTCAAGGGATGTGCCAGAAAGGAGATATGAGATATGTGGATTGTATATGGATTGACAAACCCCCCATGGGTCCTACATCGGGAAGCTTTGGCTCCATAGGCGTATACGGAGATTGTGCGATAATCCCGGAGGTTGTGCAACAACCTCGTGCATCATCATCATCATCATCATCATCATCATCATTATCATATACATTGCACTTACTTTATTGTGTTTCTGTTGTGTTGTATTGCCTTATTGACTTGTCATCTATGTATTTGTCTTACCTTTCTTTACTTGTATTTGATGATCTTGTATCTACATGTTCTCTCTTACTCTATTTTATATGTGACATAATCTATACTTGTGTTCTATATCTTGATGTGTTTTTGCAATATATGTAAGATATATTAGAACTGTTTGTGCAAGCGGTGTGGTCTACCGTTGTGGGATATTTTCTGATTGCAGGTGACGTGCCCTTAGTGTATATTTTGTATGCCTTATTTACTACTTTTCTTAGTCGGTCTATGATACCTACTGAGTACAAGTGGACCGTACTCATGCCTACTGCGCCCTTTCGGTGCAGGTCCTAGCTCGAGTGCACCTCAGCTTACTTGATTCGAGCGGTTGTTGGAGCTTCCAAGGTAGCGGTTGGACATTCATGCATCCGAAGTTCACCTCTATTTTTCTATACTAATTATGTCTTTATTAGTGTTGGGAGACAGTTATTATTCCTTTGTGGTTATTTTTCTGATGTATTTGACTCTTGGATTGTATTAGTAGTTCTTACACTATTGACACCTGGTTTTGGGCATGATTGGTGTTTTGGATAAGTTCTTTCCTCATTGTTATGATTATTTATATGGTTAGGCTTCATTCTAGAAGCCTTACCTTGGGTATTTCTGTCTTTTTGTCTATTTGTATCAGTTTGGGTGATAGACATACTTGTCAAGGTACGCCACGACAAGTGTCATCATGATCCTCATTTTTGGGTCGTGACAAATTTGAAGTCTTCTTCTAATCTATATTTCATATCTATTTTGATTTTGTATTTTTAGGTAAGAGAGAAGAAAACTCAACTTCTTACATACATAACATAAAATACAATCTAATTCAAGGTTAAATAAAAAAAAGTAAAGTAATCAAATTACAATACATGGAGGATTTTTTTTTTTGGGGGGGGGGGGGGCAGGGGGGGGGGGTTTAGACAATCTTTAAGAATATAATGAAAAAAATCATAATACACATGTTTATTTATAAAAATTTTCTCAAAAAAATAGAGGAATAGTAGAATAAAAATTCAAATTATTTTTGACAATTTAAAATCGTTAAATTGTCAAAATATAAAAAATGTGAACATAAAACCTTTTTTGCAATTACATGATTATTTTTACTAATGTATACTATATTTTGAAAGCGAATGGGTGGGTGGGTGATAGAGACTATTAACAATCCACCATATTAATTGTGAATGATATTATAAATAAAACTATGAAAATAATTTTTGTTTACAATTAGATGATTGTTTTTTCGTATAAATTTAATTATCAGTGGGGGAATTGAGTGTGAGGGAAGGAATGGGTCCGGGTGGAGGCGTGAGGGGAAAGGGGTAGAAAAATATTTATATTAAATAAAATAAAAAAAATGATTGGGGAATGTGGGGAGGTGGGTAGAAAAAGATTTTATTTTTTTCTTATTTTATTGAGAAATAAGATGATAAACGATTTTTTTAAAGATAATATGATTTAACAAGTTTGAATGAGACATTTCAATATGAAACATCAAAAATATTACTTGAATATTATCCACGCATCGCGCTGGTATGTATACTAGTATATTATAAAAGCAAGACAAGAAGCCACGTGACAAGATATTAAAAAGTCACATGGCAATTTTTAGGACATAACTTAATAATGTTGTATTAAAAAATGTAAAATATTTTGAATTTGAAAATATATTATTCTTTATTTGGAAAAAGATTTCATTAGCTTAAAAATAGAAATTCATGGTTAAAGAGTTTTGAATGAACTTTTACTCTTTCATGTTTATCTCTTTAAAAATTCAAATAAATATTATATAACTATCTAAATATAATGTAGTAGTAGTAATAGTAGTAGTAGTAGTAGTAGTAGTAGTAGTAGTAGTAGTGGTGGTGGTGGTGGTGGTGGTGGTGGTGGTGGTGAAAACTCATGGTTAAAGAGTTTTGAATGAACTTTTACTCTTTTATGTTTATCTCTTTAAAAATTTTAATAAATATTATAAACCTATCTAAATATAATTTATGTAAATATTAAATAAAAAATAAAAATATAATAATAATATTAATAATAAATAGCAACAATAAGTTTAGTAGTAGTAGTATGTAATAATAATAAGAAGAAGAAGAAGAGGAAGAAGAAGAAGAAGTAAATAGTAGTAGTGACACGGGGCTTTGGGCCTTAGGTGACAAAAGAGTTTTAAAATGAGGTGTAGGTGACACAAGTCTTAATTATTAGGTGGAGGTGACAATTACTTTATTATGGATTAAGAAAGTTGAGAAAGTTTGAAAATAACCCATAAGTTTTTAAATTTACACTTTGATCCAACTGTTAGCCTATATAATGGAAAACGGAGGGAAAAAAGGTGTCTTTCTCTCTCTTCTCACCCATTGTTGTTTTCTCTCTCTTAGCGATTTTTGTTGTTCATCGTTACTTCTGTATCATTCATCATCTTTTGCTTCATTATCATCATCTTCTACTTCATTACCATCTTCATCTTCTTCTTGTTGAGCAGTTGTTGTTGTTGTTGTTGTTGTTGTTGTTGTTGTTACCGCTCCTGCTGCTATTTGACTAATTTCTTAGGTCAAATTTTATTTCGAACATCACTTTCCACTTTGGTATTAATTCATAGCAGTCGTTGGTAAGTCAAATTATGATTTTTAGTTGAATTTGTCATCTGGATAACTGCTATTGTATTGTTGTTTTCCAATAATAGATAGAACCCAATCATGAATCCAACATAAGATCTATCTGTTTAAACAGATAAATCATCTGTGGCGACAAATGAGACATTTGTTTCAATGGAAGACTGATATGTTGGATTCATGTTTAAACAAATGGGTCATTTGTTGCAATATTTGATACATTTGTTGCAACAGATTAGTGACCTGTTGCAACAGAACCTGAACACGATTCCAATAATAGTGTTGTAAATATCTGTTACAACAGATTACTAACTTGTTGCAATAGGTAGGTCATCTGTCGCAGCAGGTTAATTATCTGTTGCAACATATCACTCATCTGTTAGAATCAGCTTCAAAGGTGATTTAGTACTATAACATCAATTCCAACAGGTGTTTTATCTGTTGCAACAGATATTCAGGAGCGTAACATGAATCCCAATAGGTAAGAATTTGTTGTGACTGATCACTTACCTGTTGCAATAGATAACGCATATGTTGGGATTCATTCACGGCACTATGAAATCACTATCAACTCTTTTAACAAATGACTTTATTTAGGTACCACTATGGAGAGATCAGTAACAATAGGGGTGGATTGTCATGGTCAATGGGTCGAGAAGAGCAAACAATATGTATGGTATTGGAAAGAGGGTAAAATGCTAAAGATGATAGCTATAACCGTCCAAAGTGATGTTTCGTATGATGATTTTGTGAACTTAATCATCATCTTTTGTGGAATAAATTGCCAACCGGAAGAACTCGTCATCAGCTACATACACAACTCCTTTGAAAATCAGAGGGTACTGCCTTTCAAGATAATCGATCAGGTTTGGTTGCGTGCTTATCTAAGTGATTCAACCAGGCCGGTGTTAAGGGTGTACATGGTTGAAAAAATAAGAGAGAATGAGAACCAGAACGTAGAAGAAGAAGAAGAAAAAGAAGACTTCTTTGATGATAGGTTGGATGATCTTGACATGAATATTCCAGATGATGATCAAACACCTACGCCCATTGATGCGACCAATACGATGTGCAGTTCTTCTCAATTGACACATTCTGGAAATCTTCAATACGATAGGATCGGCGTTTTTATTAGAATGTCATTCAAGGACAAGAATGAACTATCTAACACTTTGTTTATTTCTTTCTTGAAAAAAGATTTCAGAATAAAGAAGGTGATTAATTTGAGTAGTGTCTTTTGCTTCAAATGTGCTAATTCGAACTACAAGTGGTGGTTGAGAGTGGTGAAGTACGCAAGTTCTGATAGATTCATCATTCATAAACATGAAAAGCATCACACATGTGGTTCGGAGCACATCTCGGGCCAAAATCCTCACGCCACGGCAAAGGTCCTCGGTGAATATTTCAGTAGTAGTTTCCCCGATGGAAAAGGCCCTTTAACAAAGCTTATGGCCAATTAACTCCTTACAGATTGAAGTGTCCTGGTCAGTTATTGGAAGGTATATACAACCATGGAGATTGCCAAGGACCTGGTTAGGGGGACACTCGAGCATGGGTATGAAGTCCTGGATGCTTACTGTTACATGATTGAGTCCACAAATCCTGGAAGTAAGACGACATTGCATCTGGATAAAAATAGAAGGTTCAAGTAATTTTTTGTATCCTATGGTGCTTGGATTCAAGGTTTTTCACCTTTGAGAAAAGGCATAGCTGTCGACGGTACCTTCTTGAGAAAAAGGTATAATGGAGTTCTGCTAGCGGCGGTGGTGCAGGATACGGAGAATCACATTTTTCCTGTCGCTTTTTGAGTAGCAGACAAGGAATGTGATGCCTCTTATAGATTTTTTTGAACAGCCGCGACGCTGCGTCAAAGATACCGAAGAGTTGTCTTTTGTATCTGATAGGCATCCAAGTATTCCAAAGATGGGTTCACTTTTCTTCACTTCAGCTTACTTTGGTTGTTGCATTAGGCATCTTGGAGAGAATATTCAAAACAACTATCACAACGAAAGGGTCGTCACCCTTTTATAGAGAAGCTAAAGCATATAGTAGAGAGGAGTTTTTAGACCATTTCAATTAAATAGCGAATGTGAATCCCAAGGTAGCAGAATTTCTCGCACATGTCGATTTTGAGAGATGGAGCAGGTTATTCTGTCCAACAAATAGGTACATTCTTATGAATTTAATGTCTTGTTTGATTTACAAGTTTAGTATGATGTCGTACTAAGTGATTCTTTTCTATAGGTAAAATACTATGACATCAAACATAGCTGAGTCGGAGAATTCATTGTTTGGCGATGAAAGAGAATTTCCCATCAAGGCTATGTTTGAAACAATAACCGAGAAGTATAGCGATTTTTTAACGAAAGGCGTGTGCAGTTCAAGTGCCCAGAAAAAAGAACCCGCTATGTTCTCGAAATTGAGAAAAATATCAACGACCATCAGTTTAGGAAATAGGTTATTCTCTCATAAAATAGTAGATTACAAATTTTGTATCACCGGTCATGGTGATGATGCCACGGTCGATCTTCATATAAGATCTTGTACGTGTAGAGTTTTTGACTTGGACAAAATACCATGTCCACATGCTATGGTAGCGCTTCGAGCTCAATATGGTCATAAATATGGACCTGAAGTTTACGAGCACTCCTCTCAATATCATTCGGTGAAAAAATATAAAATGGCATATAGTGGGCATATTACTCCGGTACCTCCCGAAGAATCTTGGGTTGTTCCAGCAGAGCTTATGGGGAGATTAATACCTCCTCCATATATTAAACCAAGCACTATCAAATCGGGAAGAAAGTCATATAAGAGGAGGCATGGAGTTGGAGAATCATTTTCATCAAGAAGAAACAAGTGCTCCATATGTAAGTGCGCTGGCCACATAAGAACTACATGCCCGAATCGTAATCCACCATGATCATTGTAATTGCAGAAACTTGTGTTTTGTTTGTTTGTTTGTTGTGGACTTTTATATATTTAACTCATTATTGTGAACCTAATGTTATCATTTATTATATATAAAATATCTTTTTTTTAATAACTTGTGCATCAATAAAAAGAGGCAAAACATGAACTAAATAATACAGCAGACCACAATTATTCTCAACAGTTGCATAAATAACTGGAATATTTTCCTCCAACAGATGACAAATCTGTCAAAACAGATGGATAATCTATTGATAGAAACCCAATAGATGACCAATTTATTCCAACACATGGTCCATCTGTTGAAAGAACTCAAAAGCCAAAATTGTTAGTGCTACTGGATTCAACATTGCCTCCAACCGTCGACATGTTAACATGTATTAGATTAGAAGAAATAGATAGAATGAAAATTGAATAAGAATTAAAATGCCAAAGTTTGACTAAAAGTATATTTTTTATTAAACGAAAAAAAAATACATTAGGTATAGATTCGATATAGAAAAAATAAAATACAAACGCTAAAAGAAAAAACACATTCTAGTTATTATTATCATCATTAATAACAGCCGGCCAATCAAATCGCAGCAGCAGGGCCCTTATCAGCCTCTACATCTCTCTGAATATTGTCTCTCTCACAGCGACCAACTCGCTTTGCAGGTCATTAACCTACTTCTGGAGTTCCCACATTGTGTCACGTAGAATAGCAATATTCGGAAAAGGATCAACCATATTTAGAACATGCATGAATTTACAAATGTAAAGAAAAAAGTCCAAAATGTAATAAAATGTATATGACCAACTGGTAAATTTACACTAGAAAAAAACTTACCTCAACGAGAAAGGAATATGCTCTTTGAAGAGAAGTGGTTGAAGATGTCACACGAAAAGAAAAATGCAAGAAATAAATAGAGTTGAATGAAGATTAAGGAGGGACCTATTTATAGAGGATTGAATCTAGACGTGTCAGGCCAAAAGGCAGGACTATTCAGCTCCATTGTATTAATTACATTCAAACTGGTGGTATTTTATTTTCTGTGAAAAGTCATGACTTTTAATTTTATATTAATTACTTCTCACCTTTTCATTGCAGTTTGAGACTCGATAAAAGACATTATTATTGAGTTGTTGCAACAGATCGTCTATCTATCGCAACAGATTTAGCATCTATTACAACAGATGGATTGAATGTGCAACAGATGGTCTGTTAAAATAGATTTACCATCTATTGTAATAGATGGTTTGTGTATGCAACAGATAAGACATCTGATGCAACATATATATTATCTATTGCGACAGATGGACAGTAATGTTATATGAGATATTTTGATATCTTCTAATAGCTGATTCATCTGTTTCAGTAAATGGAGTATTTGATTCATTAGTTGTATTGAATGTGCTAGATAAAAAGTCACGACTCTTCACCTCTTTTTAATAGTCCCTCCATTTCGTATTAGTTGGGTCCTATGGGCTTGGCACACCAATTAATAAAAATATAAATTAGGTGATTATTTTACCAAATTGACCTTATTAATTATGATTTGAAAGTATAAATGTGAATAATATACTTTATGTAGTCATTTAATAATAAGGGTAATCTTGGAAGAATATAATAAAATTCTCTTAATTTTATAAATAGGAAAACTAAATTGAAACAAATATTTTTAGCAAGAAGTAATCACATGCGTGCAGATGAATAAAAAAACACAGTCTGGTCTGTCGCAATAGATTTTTGCAAATATGGATTATCTGTTGCAACAGATAGACCATTTGTTGGAGGAGATGTTTTGATTTCTTCCAACAGTTGATTTGTTAGTTGGAACAGAGGGAGATTTAATTTCATCAGCTGTTTTGAATATGTTAAGATAAAAAGTCAAGACTATTCACACCTCTTTTTTAATAGTCATCACATGCGTGTAGATAAATAAACAACACTGTTTAACATATCCTGATGGGGTGGGAAAAATAATGTGCGTGCAATGGATCCCATTTTCATGGGTACGATTTATGTATATTATTGATCAGGCTACCATGAAAGACACACATAAAGTGAAATGATTTTGTGAATACAGTTTTTTACGAATTAGACACTGATCCTTCAAACAAGATCCTGCATTATACAGTTTAGTTTAATAGGTGCAAACTGATAAGGCTGAAGGGTTCCAAGACGGTGGTGTCGATACCCCATTACAATTTAATGATGATATATGCTCATGTATTTATGTCAAGTTTGGGGAAGGATTCAAGTTTTTGGTGGCAGTGTAAATATCCAATAGTGATGGATCGGTTTTAATGGCTCAATGAACTTCTTAAAAGGCCTACGAAGCCTCACAATGCAGTAAACAATGATGGAACCAATAAAAATTCCCCTGGTCCAATTTTATATGGATGGATTGCTGGAGGAGACGTTTTTACAGCAGAAGGTGCTTGGGAGAATACCTATGCATGAAGGGGGAGGTGGAGCAGGCCATATATTATCTCATACCTTATTTAAGAGAAAACACAGGGTAGGAAGGAAAGAGTAGCAAAATTGGCCAATGAAATTGACATAAGAAATAAAAAAACTGGATGAGCTTCAAATGTGGAACTGTATCCAAATATAAAAATTCGTCAGTCGATGAACAAAAAGAAGAATGGTCAACAGGACTGGAGCTGGACACTTTGATCAAGAATGCAACTAGCGAGTGTGGCCTCAATGAAGACTCTCACAAAGTGCAGGACCAAAACTCTAAGGAAAAAACTTCACGAGCACGAAAGGTGGTACGATTGTCGGTCAAAATTGAAACCTACATGTCAATTCAGACCGATAATCTTACCATCATCCATGCTCGCGAAGCAGCTTCCTTAGAGTTTTTGGTCCTGCATTTTGTGGGTCTTCGTTGAGTCCGCGCTTTCTAGTTGCAGTCTCTAGAAAAGTGACCATCTCAATTCCTCTTGACCATTCTTTTTTTTCTTTAACGACTGATGGATTTTAATTTTTGGATACACTTTCACATTCGCAGCTCATCCAGTTTTTTCATTTTTTATGTCAATTTTATAAGCCAATTTCTCTACACTTTTCTTTTCACCCTGTGTTTCCTCTTAAACAAGGACTGAGATGATATATGGCCTTCTCAACCTCCCTCTTCCCACACAGGTTTTCTCCCAAACACCTTCTGTTATATAATAGTCTTCTCTAACAACCCATCTATATAAATTTGGACCAGGGAAATTTCTATTAGATCCGTCATTTTTTATTGTAGTGCGAGGCTTTTGAGGCCTTTCAACAAGTCCATTGAGCCATTAAAACTGGTCCAATCACTATTGGATATTTACACTACCGCCAAAAACTTAAAACTTTCCCCAAACTTGACACAAAAATACGAGCATAAACCATCATTAAATTGTAACGGGGTATCAACACCACCTCCTTGGTCCCTCAGTCTTACCAGTTCAAACCTAACAATCTTAACTGTAAAATGCCATATCTTGTTTGAAGGATTAATGCCTAATAGGTAAAGAACAAACATTCACAAAATCATTGTACTGGATGTGTGTTTTCATGATAGGTTGATCAGTAATACATACCTCCCACATATGAAGTGGTTCCATCTGCAAGCAGCTTATTCCTTCGAACTCATCTTTACACTAGCCTTTAATGCTGGATGGGCAAAAGTGGATCCGGTTTCACTTTCTTTTATCTGCAACCAATAGAGATACATTTGATATCAAATAAGAGAAGAACAAAAATAAAACATAAAAAACATTACAAAAGGGTAACACAAAATTGAGTGAATCAATATACAACCAATGTGATACAACAAATTATCCATCTATTCAATTGCTGAGGCATCGTTGCAACGGATGGATGACATATTGCAACAGATGGGTCATCTGTTGGAATAAATCAAAGCATCCTTGCTACGGGTTTTAAATAATTGCTCTATTTGTTCCAACAGTTGATTCATCAGTTGCAACAGTTGAGGAAATTGTTGCAACACCACCAACAATAACATCAACAACAAAGAAACAACACCATATGTTCTAACACCATCCACAACACAAACATTACATGTTCCAACACAATCACTACCCCCAACACCACCACCACCAAAGTACCAAACAAAAGACATAAAAAGATACTATACTGACAACAAGGCTTTTTAAGTTCTCCCAACAGATGATTTTTTTTGCATATTTTAATAAAAACAACGGTTCGTTCATTCAAGATTTAAAAGTCACATTTTCTTCAATTTTATCAATAAATAGGAAATTGATAATGGGTAAATCATTAATAGAAACAAATGTAAATATCTAATTTAAATGACATACAAAGAAGAAGACGAGATGGAAATAGCAACAGTGAACCGTACTTACAATGTAAAAAAACAAACGGATCAGAACATCCATTTCGGTCGAAAAAAAAAATATTGATTGGTTGAGATCCTAAAGGATCCTCAAAAGAGAAGAAAAAAAAACAAAGATAATTGAGAATAAAGAATAAAAAAGAGTGATGAGTTGACTCTAGAGTACTTTATGGCTGAAGGAGAGAGAGTTCTTGATATAAGGGTTTTAAATATTCATCAATAACTTTTGAGGGACACAAGGAGACGGTGACACTGGAAAGACCAGATAAGACTACTCAGTCAGGAGCTTTTTGAGTTATCCAAGTAGTACCAATTAATATTTTTTACCATCTTAGTACTTTAACTTTTTTTATCTCGGAAAGGAAATACCTAAATTGCTTTAAAAAAAAGATCTTAAAATATTTAAGTGCAACAAATGACTTAATCTATTTGATAGTTTACAACGGATTTGTGATCTGTCGCAACAAATGAAATAATCTGTTTGATAGTTTACAATAGATGTGTAATATGTTGTAATAGATTACCTAATCTATTTGATTTGATCCAACAGAAAAGACATTTGTTGCAACAAGTTGAACATTTGCTTATATATGATTTCAATTGAGTTCATATGTTAGAATAATATCTTAATTAAATGTGAGTTCTCATAGGGCCAACTATAACTTTAATTGAGTCTCTTGAAAATTGCATAATGAGATGGTATTGTATTTCCCCCGACCAGAGTCATCGATCGATCACTCTGATCCGAACCGATTCTTACTACCTCATATGTTAGACTAATACCTTAATTGATTAATCTAGAACTGGGGTACTAATACCTTAATTGAATAATCTAGGACTAGGGGTGAGTTCTCAGGGTG
This sequence comes from Capsicum baccatum var. pendulum, assembly GCA_030864225.1. Taxonomy (NCBI): domain Eukaryota; kingdom Viridiplantae; phylum Streptophyta; class Magnoliopsida; order Solanales; family Solanaceae; genus Capsicum; species Capsicum baccatum. The sequence goes on along the minus strand of CM061551.1, from coordinate 27,327,901 downwards.
CTAATACCTTAATTGAATAATCTAGGACTAGGGGTGAGTTCTCATAGGGTCAACTATAACTTCAATTGAATCTTTTGACAATTGCATGATGAGATGGTACTACGTTCCTCCTAACCAGAGTCGTCAATCGATAACTCTGAGCCAAACCTATTCTTACTACCTCATATGTTCAACTAATACCTTAATTGATTAATCTAGGATAGGGTACTAATGCCTTAATTAAATAAGCTGGGACTAGGGATGAGTTCTCATAGGGTCAACTATAACTTCAATTGAGTCTTTTGGCAATAGCATGATGAGACGGTGCTGCATTCCTCTCGACCAGAGTCGTTGATCGATCACACTGAGTTGAACCAATTCTTACTACCTCATATGTTCAGCTAATACCTTAATTGATTAATCTAGGACTAGGGGCGAGTTCTCATAATGTTAACTACAATAGATGACAATGCCTATTTGATAATTTACAACAGATGGGTAATCTATTGCGATATATGACTTAATCCATTTGATAATTTATAATAGATGGGTAATCTATCGCAATAGATGACTTAATATGTTTGATAGTTTACAATAGATTTGTGATATATCCAACAAATGACAGAATCTATTTGATAGTTTAGAACAAATGCGTAATATATTGCAACAGATTACCTAATCTGTTTGATTTGATCCCACAGAAAAGACATCTGTTGCAATAGGTTGAACATTTGTTTATATATAATTTCAACTGAATTCATATGTTAGACTAATACCTTAATTGAATGTGAGTTCTCATAGGGTCAACTACAACTTCAATTGAGTCTTTTAAAAATTGCATGATGAGATAGTACTGCGTTTCTCCCGACCAGAGTCATCGATCGATCTCTCTAAGACGAACCGATTCTTACTACCCCATATGTTAGACTAATACCTTAATTGATTAATCTAGGACGGTGGTACTAATACCTTAATTAAATGATCTAGGACTAGGGGTGAGTTCACATAGGGTCAACTACAACTTCAATTGAGTCTTTTGGCAATTGCATGATGAGACGGTACTGCATTCCTCCCGACCAGATTTGTCGATCGATAACTCAGAGCCAAACCAATTCTTACTACCTCATATGTTCAACTAATACCTTAATTGATTAATATAGTACAGGGTACTAATACCTTAATTAAATAATCTGGGACTAGGGGTGAGTTCTCATAGGGTCAACTATTTATTAATCTAGGACTAGGGGTGAGTTCTCATAGGGTTAGCCACAACAGATGGCAGCACCTATTTGATAATTTATAACATATAGGTAATCTGTTGTGACATATGACAATCCATTTGATAATTTACAACAGATGGGTAATCTATAGCAACATATGACTTAATCTATTTGATAATTTACAACAGATTCGTAATCTGTTGTTACATAATATGATTGATAATTTACAATAAATTCATAATCTGTTGTTACATAATCTCATTGATAATTTGTAGCAGATGCAAAATCTGATGCAATATGTTGAACATTTATTTTTATACAATTTCAATTGAGTTCATATGTTAGACTATTAGTACCTAAATTGATTAATCTAGGACCAGGGGTGAGTTTTCATAGGGTCAACTAGAGTACTCGGTCAACTACATTTTCAATTATTTTTATACAATTTCAATAGAGTTATCCTTTTGGCAATTGCATGATGAGAGAGTTAAAAATTATGCATATATTTTATGATTTTAAAAATAATTAAGTTCAATTCGGATCAAATTAACATTTTCAAAACTTGTCATTCTTTTCCAAAATACAAATCAACCAATACAAAATGTTTCATCATTTTAAATCTCGAGTTCTCACTTTTTCTCTCTCATTCTCACTCAACAATACAGTACAGACAACAACTACTCAATAAATTAGCTCAACCCTCCACAACAGATTGTTTTTCTTCTCATTTCTGACCACATAGATGTTATTGTTGAATTCATTCTTGGTTGTATCAGTCATTTTCTTTGTCTTCATAGGCAACAGAGTACGAGAAGAGCTCTATATTTGTTATTTTTTCTAAAAAATAAGGGCTTTTAAGTTAATGATGAAAAATAAAACTTTTAGTTGTATTATCTTCGAGAATGGGTTTACAATTTTAAGTTTTGATGGTAAAATCATAGGAAGAACTCGATAAATCCCTAGTTTCCATTGCAGTGTTCCATTGACTATCATGGTATTGTTGGATGGTGATTGTGGTATTGGTGGTGGTGGTGGTCGTGGTGTTTGTGGTCATCATGGTGGCACTGGCGGTAGCATTGGTTGGTGGTGTTTGTGGTGGCTGTCGATGGTATTGGTATTCGTGGTGTTTGTTTGTGGCATTGGTTGGTGGTGTTTGTGGTGGTGGTTGTTGGTGTGTCAGTATTCGTGGTGTTTATAATGTATTTTTTAAAATTTATGCATATTTCAATTGTAATGTAATTTTTGTTTTTCTTTGATTGCAGGTAAAACATGTCTTCCAAAAGAAAACAAAGCGAAAGTGGATCAACGTTTGACCACAAAAAAAGGCTACAATACAGAGGGATTCAGAAGAGCTTCCTAAACAATCTCAGTCAGGGAAAAGTAAAGCTGAGGAGAGATGTAAAAATAATGTTGAGGGAGGTGGACAAGGGTCTGTAGATGTTGATGAAGAAAATGAAAGTGAGAAAGAGGAGGAATTGGAGAGTGAGAAAGAGAAAGAGGATGATCATCAACATGATGATAATGGATCACCAATGGGGTGTGAATTAATATCGAGTCAAGAAGGTGGACATATACGCGGAACTTGATGCTGAAGAGAAGAAAGATCTGCGACAGGCCAAGAATTCTAAGCTAGGCGCACCATATTACCTCAGGCCTCCATTTTTCCCCCAAGACTTCCAGACTATGACTGATATGCGTATGCCGTATGAGGACAAGGAAAGTTTAATTTTCCTAACCTATACCTTCTAATTTACCCCATGAAGAAGAAGCTACGCAACAGATTTCACATCTATTACAACAGCTGGGTATACTAGTGCAACTGGTAGTGGTTTTGTTGCAACTTATTATCCATCTGTTGCATAAGTTGTGTTGGATTATTGATTCAGAGAACCCTATGCACCAGATGGACCATCTATTACATCTTTACAATTACTAATCTATTTAAAAATTGACTTCTTATATCACAGTATGTTGACATAATTCTCTGCCTTATGAGGAAAAGGTAATTAACGTACCGGGAAGCTTATGATGTTGCCGATAGGATAATGGACCTCAACTTCTACAAGAAGCTCAAAGATAGGTACGATCAACTCAATGGGGAGGCGTTAGCCCTTGGTGTAGGACTTGATTTCCTAGTTCCTACGTTGGTCTTGGATGAAGAAGAAATAATAAAATATGTAAGAGGGGAGAGGCCAAATCCATACGGCAAGAGGTGGACCAAGGCAAAAAGGATTTTTGCAGTCATTAGCGTAAACATCATGCATTATCGAGCTATTGAGGTACTACTCGAGGAGGAAAAGATCAATGTTTATGACTCCAATGTACCTCTCATCAACGATTTCAATCTTTTTCTCCTCATGGAGCCACTAATAGTGTTGTTGCCCATCTTGTTGAGGGAGAGTACACTGATGAATTATTTACCAAAGAAAGTGTTGATGAAGAAATCATGGGATTTTGAAGGTCAAAACAAGGGAATGATCCTTCCAAAATATGATGCCGCTAAAGCGAGCGGGTCGCACTCTCTTGCACACATCGAACGTTTGCTGATCGGCACAGAAATAGCCAAGCCAACGACTTTTCTAGGTCACAATGTTGTGGCAAACTTGTAAGAGGTTTGGGCTTTTGGGGTACTAACTGGACTCTTGAAGCCTGTGTATATAGAAGAGCTTGTGAAATATAAATTTTTAATTTAAAGTCACCCTTCACTTTATTACATGTACATGTAGTGAAAATAATTTTTTTCTGATGAAAGTAGAGTTTTTTATAATGCAATAGATTGTCAATCTATTGTAAAATATATTTAATCTGTTCTAGCAGATAGTTTATCTGTTGCTAAAGGTTGGTCATCTATTGCATTACGCCGATGTTATTTCTATGAATAATCTAATAATCTATTCTAAATCTAATCTGTTGCAACAATGGGAAAACCTATTTGGTAATTTCCAACAGATGACCTAAATTTTTTTGATATTTTTCAATAGTTACGCTTGAATATCCATGTGCTTGACAACACCAAACCAGTAGCAAATACACACACCACCATGAAAATTTCAATAATTTGGCTCGAATATCCATGTGACCACCAATACCAAACCAATAGCAATAACGGCAACAATGTAGTATCTTCTTGATTGATTTTGTTTCTCTTCAGAAGTCTTGACTTTGTTCAACAAACCCCAGATTACAAGATTTGCTTATGAAAGATGTCATTCTTCATACCAATCAAAGTAATTGCATCCACCCAATTTCTATAAAAAAGAGAACACAATTAAAAAATAATTACAAGTCAATATATAATCAACTAATTAAATGAAAAATATTACCTTTGAAATCTAACAAGTAAAAAACCTACGACCCAGATTTTCTTGAGTTCGAGAAGTCTTTAACAAGGTTTCATGACCGCATTTACAATATCAAAAATCTTTAGCACAAAAAATAGTGGAAGATGCGCTCGACATTGTTAAGCTCAGTTGGAAAAAATGAAAGAAATAATTTAAAGAATTTGGATAGATAAAAGAAGATGATGATGGAGAAGAAGATTTGGAAATTTAGGGTTAAATTTTAGGAGGAAGATGAATATATAAGATAATGGGGAAAGGGGGAAAATGACCGTTGGGGGGCAAGTGATGGCAAGTCAGCAAAATATGTTAGACTGACACATTTGATGCCTATTTTATTTTACGTGTTTAGAATAAACATTGTCTACTTGATGCGTATTTTATTTTAGGTGTTTGAATTGAACACCATCGATGGGTTTTGTCTTTTTGTATTTCAATTCACTTTAACCTTATAGACTTAGTGGTAATTTTTTATGTCCAACGAAAGTTGAATTTTTATAATGCAACAAATTCTCCATCCGTTGTAACAGTTATTCTACCTGTTCTGACATAAAGTTTATCTGTTGCAATAGTTTGGTCATCTGTTGCATTATCTCGATGTTTTTATCTAAGTCCATCTATTGCAACAATGGAAAGACCTGTTTGATAAATTCCAACAAATTACCTACCTGTTCCAACATATGTCTAAATCTGTTCAATTTTTCCAATAGATGTGTCATCTGTTGTAACAGATACATTATCTGTTGCAATATTTGAATCTAGTATTCCTTTTTAATTAATAAGTTCAAATCTAAGGAATAAATAAAATTCATAGACAAAATAAAATAAATCAAAGCCTTCATAAATTAGATGAAATAAGTCAATGAATAAATGAAATATGAAAAAATTATTATGGGTACAGATCTCAACAAATACATCAGCAAAAATTTAAGTATGATGCCAATGATTAATTTAACATGCTTAAGCTATAAAGATCTACTCAGTATGGATAAGTTGTTCTTCATCCGGTGCTATGGAATTCGGCTTTGCTCGTCGTGGATCTTTATTGTCGCTTATGTATGATTTTTGCATTTTTTGTTCTTCCTATTTCTATAAAAAAGTAGCATATTGTCAATGTTGTTCAGTAGTAGCTTCTTCTACATCCACCTGAAAAGCCATAATTGGTCAATGCTAATCATGGAGATACAACAAAATGGAAAAGAATAACTTATCTCTTCTGGCAAATCAAACACGTCTTTCTTCTGCTTTAAATTATCCCAAATAAATTATATTTCTGTTGCAATAATGAATCAACTATTGGGACAAATTTCTACATGAGAAGGATCCTGTATGATAATTTCCAATGAATGAACCATCTATTGCAATATATGAATCATTTGTTGCAGCATATAGGTCATTTGTTGGTACAAATAAAAGCGGTACGAAGAGCTATTTGATTTGCTAAAACAAACGAGACTTATGTTGCACCAGATACTTCATCTGGTGCAATAAGTCAGTCAATTGTTGCAACAGATGTATATATCTTTTTGATAATTTTCAGCAGATGTGTCATCTGCTGAAACAGATATGTGTTTGTTGTTTTGTCAGTTTGAAGACATATATATTCATCTTCTTCAGCTCGTGCTACTCTCTTTTGGACATTGTACGTTGCTTAGTGCAACACACAGATAGATGAGTTGCAATTTTACTTTTTTGGATGCTTGATAATGCCCTGGAAATCATTCTCCTTCTCCTCTTAGCCCTAATCTCTAATAGAACAGATGGAAATAAAATCCCCTTTGATGGAATGAGACCCCTCTTAGATGTCAATTCCTTTACAGAAGCATTTAATGCATTAATCACTACATTATGTTTTGCCTTGCAGTCTTGACATTTGCATGCAGAACATTCGCTGGGAGAGGCAAAATTTGTATAACCAATATGATCATACTCATAATGGTTTGCTTTAAATACTGTAAGAGGAGCATCATTAGCACCAATAGCAGCACCACTACCACCACCAACAGCTCCATCACCACTAAAATCATCAACAACAACAAGCCCACTCTTTAAAATTATTTTTCTTGTAATGGTTGTTGCTCCAAAAAATAACATTTTTATTCTGTCGATGACCTTAGGGTCTGATAAAGTTTGCACAAATCGTAAAGTAAGATAAAATGGCATCTTCAATTCTCGATTGGTCAAAACTAGCGACGGATGCACAATCTAACATAAATCATTACATATATTAGAATTTTGATTAGATCATTCAAAAAAAATTATTAATTAAAAAAAATTAATTATAATTATACTTACTGCATCCTTCGGGGGGTTGAAGAGATCAAGAAATTTTATATTTTTATCAGTTTTGGTGGACAACTATCTCAAGATTCTTGAACAGGAAACTCCTTCCTGGTAGTTCACTTGTTGTCTCAAATAAGGAATGGCTCCAACCCAAGCCTATAAAATAACTCTAATAAATCAAAACCATTATTGAGTCAAAAAAATGAATGATATCATAATAGAAGAAAGAAACATTTACCATGAAAGCCCATGGGAAGCCATATAAGTTGACTGTCTTTGGCGCTAACGGAGTCAACAAATATTTAACAGTTATTTTGAAGCTTTCATACCCCCAAGGATAGCTGTTAAATGCCTCAAGATCCTCCGAGAGCTTTATTAAATCAAGGCTTATGTTGTTGTTAACATCTCTCGCCCTAAGAATATTATGTACAAACCAAACCAAGCACAATGACTGCTTGTGCTTCTTTGAAAGTCTTTTACCTTTCAACGCTTCGATCAAATTTTTATTTTTGAAGCTTGGACCAACAATGGACACCAGGTCATCACGATCACACGACTTGCCTTAGCCTTTTTTGGGTGTGCGGGTTGTTTTTTTTTGGGTTAGAATAGGTATAACTTGAGAAGGAGGATAATATTTTAGTCCAGTAACTATGACAAACTCCTTCCTACCAAAAAAAATAGGCATGCCATAATAATTTATCCATACCTCATTCATCTTATCTTTATTTTCATACATAAACCTACGCTTGAGAAGTTCATATACTATTTTTATTTGGAAACGAGCATTGTTGTCCTCCGACAGATCAAGATATTTCCCAAAGCAACTGTCCCTAAAATAAGCATCCAATTTTTATTCTCACAGTATTTTTCTGAAGGCGTCGAAAGATTTTTCCATGGCTGACTTAACCACAAAATCTCCCATTAAATCTGCGGCACCATTGCACTGCATTCTCACGGGATAACGATCAATGCTGAAGGCTTTGACCAACTCTTCGATGGAAAGGCTATTAGAATTTACATCATCTCTTTTGAAATATTTCTCCTCCCCGTGTTCATCATACTCTACTCCCAATTGAGATAATGCTTGTAAACCAAGCTCATAGAGTGGTGGATATAGCCTAGCTATTTCACTTGTTCCTTTACTTGGACTTGATTCGGTTTCTATTCTTTTGGGAACCATATTATCTAAAATTAACAGAAACATAAAAAGAATATTATAATTGATTAATGCATCGTTAAAAAAAGATAACAGTAAATCAAATAAGGAAAACAGTAAAATAACAGCTGCAACAGATCACCGATCTGTTGCACCAGGTAGTATATCTGTTGCAGTATATAACCAACCTATTGCAGCAGATAAGTAATATGTTGCAATAATACAAACCATATCACTCATCTTTTAAGACAGATGAATGGTCTGTGCAATAGATCACACATTATTGTGACATATGAGTGATTCGTTGGGACAGTTAAATAACCCGTTGCAATGGATGAGTAATTTATTGCGATAATACAAAATAAATCACTCATCTATTGAGAAAAATAAATGGTCTGTGGAGCAGATCACACATCTGTTGCAACATTATCTGTTGCAACATATAAGTGATTTGTTGGAATAGTTAAACAACCTATAGTAATGGTTGAGTAATCTATTGCGATAATACAAAACATATCACTCATCTGTTGAGAAAGATGAATGGTTTGTGCAACAGATCACACATTTGTTGTGACATCATCTGTTGCAATATATGAGTGATCTATTAGAACAGTTAAATAATTCATAAAAATGGCTGAGTAATCTGTTGCAATAATACAAAGTATATCACTCATCTGTTGATAAAGATGAATGGTTTGTGCAATACATCACACATCTATTGCAACATATGAGTGATTTATCAGAGCAGTTAACTAACCTGTAGCAACAACTGAGAAATCTATTACGACAATACAAAATATATCACTCATCTATTAAGAAAGATGAATGGTCCATGCAACAGGTCACACATCTGTTGCAACACATGAGTGATCTGTTCGAACAGTTATCAACAGTCAATATTGTTTAGATTTCTTCCAACATAAGGTTATCTATCACAACAGATGAATGATCAGTTGAAAAAATCAAGTCTTGGACATTTTCTATTGGAAGAGTTGATAGGATTTTATCCAACAGAAGGTTCATCTGTTGCATCGGATCATTAATCTGATGGTTTTTTCGTTGCACCATATGGTTAATTAGTTGTATCAGATTTTTTATCCGATACTTAATCTGTTGCATCTGAATTATAATCTGATGGTTCCTCTGGTGTATCAGATGGTTGATCTGTTGCATCATATGATAAATCTGTTATATCAGATGGTTAATATGTTGCACCAGATGGGTAATCTATTGGAGGAAACAAAAAATAGTAGCATGATTTTGTTCAACAAAAAAATAGCAATTTCACCATTTTTACCAAGAACAAGAACTGAACAAATCAACCCAAATTGTCGTTTTGTTTTTATAAACACAAACAATAAAAATCAAACTTCAAAAAAATGCAACAAACAACAAAATATTATAATTCACTTCGAAAAGAGAAGAGAAGAAATACCAAAAATTAGGATTTTATTTAGACCGTATTTTAAATTAATGCAACAAATATTAAAATTGTTAACCAATACTATAAGAGAAGTTGGCTCAAGTTCATCATTTTTTTCAAAACTAAAAAGGCCATAAATTTTTACTTGTGAAAGAAGAAAAGGAACGATGAAGAATTCAAAGCTGCTGTGGACGGAGAGCAAGACTGTCACGTCGATTGAAGGTTGAAGTCGAAAAGGAACTCGAAGCTCAACTATTTATAGTCGGATGTTGAAGTCACCGAGGATTAAAATGAGAAATTTGCAGAACAGTTGATTGGGAGAGAGTTGAGAGAAGTTATAGAGAAAGGGATGAGAGACAGGTTGATTTAAATTGAAGAGGGGAACTTGAAACCTAACTATTTGTCGCCGGAGGTAGAAGTCGCCAGGGGTTGAAGGGACAAAAGAGGGGAACTCGAAGCCTAACTATTTGTCGCTGGAGGTAGAAGTCGCCAGGGGTTGTAGGGAGAAATTTTGTAAAACTTTTGGTTGGGAGAGAGTTGATAGAAACTGTCGAGAGAGAGGAGAGAGTGGTTGATTTAGATTGAAGAGGGGTGTGGGTTGGGTTGATTTGTATTTTTGAAAAGATTAGAAAGTCTTGAAAATATTAATCAAGTTCACAATTAACTTAATCAAGTTTCTTAATGATGTTTGACCCTATCTGTTGGTCAATGTCACCAATCCTTCATTCAAGACTTAAAAAATACTTTTTCTTCAATTTAAACAAGTGACAATGCATATAATAAAAACAGTAATAGGAGTAGTAGTAGTATTAATAATAATATCAACCAAAAAAAGTAAAAGTAATAATAATAATAATAATAATAATAATAATAATAATAATAATAAATAAATAAATAAATAAATAAATAAACAAGAACTGCTGCATACTTAGTAGAAGTTGTAGTGGTAATAATAAATAATAGCAGTAAAATTAATAGTAGTAGTAGTGCGTAACAATAATAATAATAATAATAATAATAATAATAATAATAATAATAATTACAATAATAATTAAATAATAATAATAATTAAATAAGTAAATGGTATGCTACTACTATTTACTTATTTAATTATTATTAAATATTTGAATTTGAAAATCTACTATTCTTTATTTGAAAAAAAAGATTTCATTAGCTTAAAAATAGAAATTCATGGTTAAAGAGTTTTGAATGAACTTTTACTCTTTCATGTTTATCTCTTTAAAAATTCAAATAAATATTATAAAACTATCCAAATATAATTTATGTAAATATTAAATAAAATTTAAAAATATAATAATAATATTAATAATAAATAATAGTAGTGAAATTAGTAGTAGTAGTGCATAATAATAATAATAATAATAATAATAAATATATTAAAAAATTTAAAATATTTGAAGTTAAAAATATATTATTCTTTATTTGAAAAAAAAATTCATTAGCTTAAAAATAGAAACTCATGGTTAAAGAGTTTTGAATGAAATTTTACTCTTTTATATTTATCTCTTTAAAAATTCAAATAAATATTATAAAACTATCTAAATATAATTTATGTAAATATTAAATAAAAATAAAAATATAATAATAATATTAATAATAAATAATAGCAGCAGCACCAGCAATAGCAGTAGTAGTAGTACTAATAATAATAATAAATAAATAAATAACAAGAACTACTGCATACTTGGTAGAAGTAGTAGTGGTTGAATTTAGATATAAACTAAAAATATCCCAAGTTATATCCAATGATAAATATTATTAAATTTAAATTAAAACTTAAAATAATATTAAATTTAAATTAAAAATCAGTGTTTGATTTTGAATGCTCCTTTTTTATAGTAGAAGAATTGTGGTTCTCTTTAGCTCCTTTTTATTAGCAATTATAAGATTTTGCTCCTTTATTTTTTAAAATTTATATTTATCCAAAGTGATATACTAAAATAGAATATAACATTATTTGTATTATAAGTGAAATATTGAAGGTTGCATATTCAAATATCAAAATGGAAAAAATGATGTATCATAAAATAATAAAAATATTATAACAGTTTATAAGAAAGTAACTTTTGAAAATAATGCAGAAGAAATTACTAGACTATTTGAGGAAGGGCGATCTTCGCCTTGAGGGATGATGTAAATGGATTAAAAACTAACTTGAGATGATAATGTAACATTATTTATAATTTCTGTTATTTTAGAAAATAACATGACTAAATGATACTTCAAAATATTATCGTTAAATGTAATTAATGAAATAATCTCAATCAATAGAATAATGTTTTAAAGATGACTAACTTTAGGTGTATGAATAATTTGTATTTACGGATTTTATATTAAAAGAGATTAATAGATAAGAATAGCAAATCAAGTAACAATTAAATTAAAGTTATATTTTAATTTCACAATATTAAGTAATGGGTAACGTAGTAGCAGTAAATAAAAAAACACAAAGAAAGAGTTAATATAAAATAAAAAGTATAAGACCTATCTAAACATAGAAATTTAAATACAGAAGATAGACGACTTAAAATGTGAATACAATATGCATAATACGTGGCAGAGCATTATTATGAGATTTTTTTTTTTGAAAAAAACATTGTGTGAATTTTAGGAGACTGTAATCCAGATAGATGAAATAGAACGTCCAGTAGACATGACAATGATTAGAAATTAATTATAGTAGTGAATTTAAAGATACTAAAGATTGAACAATTCAAATTCAAATTATTAAAATATTATTTTACAACAAGTACCCATGTCATATGATTACACATATTTTCTTAAATTTGACATATTCTTATTTATTTTCAGCAAAATGAACTTCAATCCAAGGTGGATGTAATTCAATTTGAAGAAAGTGAGAAGAAACTGACAATGAGATTTTGAATAGCTAAAATCATGATATATTTTGAAATGGTGGTATAAAAAAATAATATAATTATAATATTTAATTGTATCAAAATGTTACTTGATGATTGTGCATATGTATTAATATTTTATTAAGTATATATTATTCAATACATTTCATTAAAAAGTAAGATGACAATTATATTTTAATAAAACCAAAATGACGGCGTGATATGTTCAAACTATTAAAATCTTTTAATTTCGCGCATCGCGCGGGTATGTATACTAGTTAGTAGTAATAATAGTACATACGTGTGATGGTAGTAGTATACTAATAATAATAAAATATAATAACAATAATATAAATAAATAACTAAATAAAATATTAGGTATTAAAAATTTAAACTTACGTTAGACTCAATTCAATTTACATGTATTTTGGGTGAAAATTATTTAAAAGATATGTTCACTTTTTATTTTTAAAAAGCATAACCAAAAAAAAAAAATGGAATTTAGATTTGAATTTATTTCACTTTTAATTTTTTTAAAAAAGGAAAAGATTAAAATCTATCATGAATGAAGCATGTAGTAGATGTGGTAATTGTTAATTCATAATCGAGTGATTAGAAAAAATTAGATTGAATTAGTTAAATGTGGCAACAATCTAGCCACAATTTGAGCAGGTCGGACTCGATCTTTTCTGGGACGATTTGTTTTCTTACAAATTCTTAAATTTGAAAATTAGAAAAAAATTTGAATTGAAAAATAAGATTACATTATCTGAGTTTTAAAATTTTGAAAGATAATCTTATCTTGAAAATAATACTATTATTTTTTTATTAATTTAAATATGTATCCTAATCAAATGATGTTTTTGAGTTTGAATGTGATCATAATTTTATAAGCAATATATTACATGATTTGAAATTTGAATTGATTTTATCCGACTTAATCAATTAAAAGAGAAAATCATATATATATATTATAAGAAATTAATTTCTTTTACAAGCAAACAAAAGAAAGAAATAAAGAAAGAAAAAAAAAGGTAAATGGTAAAAAAAGAAAGAACACGTAGGGATAGATTAGTCTTCTTTTATTTTTCATTATTTACTATTAAAAATGTTTGCTGCTTAGGAAGGGGGATAGAGCTTTGTGTAAGGACTGTAAAGTTTTTTCGAATGAGAATCTTGCGACCCAACATAGACTTCTGGTGATGGATTTGGTTATTAAGATGGGCAAGAAGAGGAGGGGTGGGGAGGGTCTACCTAGAGTTAAGTGGGGTGGCCTGACTCCGGTCCGTGCTTTAGAGATAGAGGCAAAGTTGGAAGGGATGGGGGCCTGGGAGTGTCGGGGGGACGTGGATAGTATGTGGGATAGGGCAGCGGGTTGCATTAAGGAGACTTCTAGAGAGGTTTTGGGTGTCTCTAGGGGATGGTCTGGCCAGCATTGAGGGGACTCGTGGTAGAATGAAGAAGTTAAGAAGAAGGTGGAGACGAAGAAGATGGCTTACATGAAGTGGGTTGAGAGTAAGGAAGAAGAGGAGACACGGGTATGCAGGGAGGAGTACAAACATGCTAAGAAAGAAGATAAGTTAGCAGTTACGACTGCTAAGACAACAACGTTTGAGAGACTTTATTCGGGTTTAGAGGAGAGGGGCGGGGAAAAGAGGTTGTACAGGCTTGCCAAAACTAGGAAGTGTAAGGGTCGGGATCTGGACCAAGTGAAGTGTATTAAAGGAGAGGATGAAAAAGTTTTGGTGGAGGACGTTCTAATTAAGAAAAGATGGCAGTTGTATTTCCATAAGCTCATGAACGATAAGGGGAACAAAGGTATTGTGTTAGGGGAGTTGGAGAACACTAAGCAACCTTGCGATTTCGGCTACTATCGGCGTTTTAAGGTCGAGGAAATATGTAAGGCTATTCGCAAAATGCGAAGGGGTAGGGCGACGGGGTCCAATGAAATTCCGGTGGACTTTTAGAAGTATGCTAGCGGAGCGGGATTGAGGTGGCTAACCCATTTACTTAACAATATTTTCAAGACCGCTAAGATTCCCGAGGTGTGGAGATGAAGTATGGTGATTTCTTTATACAAGAACAAGGAAGACATTCAAAGTTGCAACAACTATCGTGGTATTAAGTTGTTGAGTCACACGATGAAGATTTGGGAGAGGGTGGTGGAGCAGAGGTTGAGGAAGATAGTGTCTATTTCGGAGAATCAATTTGGATTTATGCCTGGTCGATCGACGACTGGGGCAATTCACCTTATGCGGAGACTGGTAGAACGATATAGAGAGAGGAAGAAGGATCTGCACTTGGTATTTATCGACTTGGAAAAGGTGTATGACAAGGTTCCTAGGGAGGTTCTGTAGAGATGCTTGGAGGCGAGAGGGATACCAGTGACGTACATCCGTTCGATTAAGGACATGTATGAGGGGGCAAAGACTCAGGTAAGGATTGTGGGAGGGGATTTCGGGCACTTTTTAGTCTTGACAGGGCTTCACCAGGGATCGAATCTTAGCCCGTTCCTATTCGCCTTGGTGATGGATGTGTTGACGCGAAATATACAAGGGGAGGTTCCTTGGTGTATGCTCTTTGCGGATGATGTAGTTTTGATTGATAAGTCGCGTCGAGGTGTTAATGATAAGTTGGAGGTTTGGAGATAGACCCTGGAATCTAAAAGATTCAGGTTGAGTAGGACCAAGACGGAGTACTTAGAGTGTAAGTTTAGCGACTTGAGGCAAGACAACAATGTGGTGGTGAAGTTGGAGTCGCAGACGCTTTGTAGGAGGGATAGTTTTAAGTATCTTGGGTCTATGATCCAGGGGAAAGGAGAGATTGATGAAGATGTCTCCCATCGTATTGGGGCAGGTTGGACGAAATAGAGGCTTGCCTCAGGAATTTTATGCGATAAGAAGGTACCTCTTAAGTTTAAAGGTAAATTCTATAGAGCTGCGGTCCGGTCGGCTATGTTATATGGGGCGGAGTGTTGACCTGTTAAGAATTCTCACATCCAAAAGTTGAAGGTTACGGAAATAAGAATGTTGCATTGGATGTGTGGATTTACGAAGGAGGACAGGGTCAGGAATGAGATTATTCGGGAGAAGGTGGAAGTGGTTTCGGTGGAGGATAAGTTGCGGGAAGTGAGGTTGAGATGGTTTGGCCACGTGATGAGAAGGGGCACGGATGCCCCAGTCCGTAGATGTGAGAGGTTGGCCTTGGAGGGTTTCAAGCGGGGTAGGGGTAGACCAAAAATGTACTGGCGAGGAGTGATTAGACGTGACATGGAACAGTTACAGCTTACTGAGGACATGACCCTAGATAAGAAGGTTTGGAGGAAGAGTATTAAACTAGAAGGCTAAGGTGGGTGGTCGAGTTTTAGTCCGTAGTTAGGAGGTTTAAGGACAGCTTGGTTGGGAGTTCCAGTTATGGGGGAGGGGGTCCTTGGATTGTTAATTATACTGTTTTTTGTGAATGTTGGTTCTTTTGTTACTTTAGCATATTGCTTGCCTTTTGGTTAATTATACTTTAATTTTTGTGGATGTTGGTTCTTTGTTCTTTATCATGTTGCACGACTGTTGGTCTACGGTCTTTTGTCTTGAGCCGGGGGTCTATCGGAAACAACCTCTCTACTCCTTCAGGGGTAGTGGTATGGACTGCGTACATTTTACCCTCCCCAAACCCCACTATGTGGAAATATACTGGGTTTGTTGTTGTTGTTGTACTATTAAAAATGTTTGAATAGATTTCAAAATTTTCTTTCAATTAAATCTATAGATTGTATAAGATAAATATGCATGATATTTGAAAAAAATAAGGATAAAGAGGAATAAAAAAAAAATCTTTTAGCAAATTGATAAGAGATTCAAAACTTAAATAGAATTTGAATTAGAATGATTCTAACTTTTAAATCTTTCTTACATATATCACTCCAACTTTTGAACCATTCTTATATATACTACTCCTATTAAACTTTCTTTCTCTTTATTGTTGTTATTAATTATTAACTTTATTCCTGAATTTGTCATATTCATCATTTTTAAAAAAATAAATAAATAATAATTTAATAGTTTATTTTTTATATGCAGATGCATGACTTTTCAACTTCACCTTATATTCAGGTTATTTCCTTTACAATGATTCTATTTAAACAAATAAATTGTTGTTGCTATTCTTTTATTCATGATAATCCAACATGTATCTCCATCATCATCGTGCTCGGTTGCTTATATTTTTGTTAAAGTTCATAACAATTTCTTGAGTTTATATTTTGTGATATTATTTTTAAAATCGTATTATAAAATATTTAATCTTAATCTTTGTATATATTTTTTTATCCCATTGTATCTTAAATAACTCTGAATAGAAAACAAGTGTAAGATAGGATCAAAACTCAAAAGTACATAAAGCAGATGTGAACTACTTTTGTGATAGATAAAGTTTTTATTTCTCACAATTGATATCAGTTTGTGCATATATTGAATGTATTACTGCTTTTAGAAGAAAACTCATAAATCAATATATAGGTCTATTTTACTTTACTTAAATTTTCTTTTTAATAATTTTAGAAAAAATATATATTGATTGTAAATAAATAAATTTAGATTTATAAAAAATTATATAAATTTGATTATTTTTTCTAGCAAAACAACATGTTGAATTGGTCAAACTACAGAATTTAGAGATCTTAAATGAAGGTATGAATATTAATTCTAAAAGATCCATGAAGGTAAGATATTCAGTGGAATGTTGCAATTGAAATTGCCTAACAAGATTTGTCATGTGAAATATATTGAAATTCAGTGAATTGAAAAAGTGATAAACATGAAGTTAGATATATCATGAAGATTTATGTTAAAGGTTCAAAGTTTTTGTTGTTATTATTTTTGTTTACAATTTATCTTTTGTTATAGATGTAACTAAGAACTTTAATGTTTCTACTTGAAATGTATACAAATATCTTACACATATAAAATGAATAGTTGAACTTTTTCTTTTAAGATAAAAGAATTTGACATATTCAAATTATTATTAAGGAACGATAAAAATGAATAGAGATAGAGTGATGGATATTATGATGAGAAGGATGAGGATACGAGATTGTGGGTGGGCAAGGTGGGTAGGGGTATGCGAGCTGGTGACTGTAGGTGGCATTTGAGGGTAGGGATAGAATTTTTTTTTTATAAGTTTTAAACTTTTTTGGGGTAAGAGTAGGGGGTGGGGTTGGAGTAAGAAAAAAGTTTAAATTTTTAGTGGGATAGGAGGATAAAGAAGAAAAGAGTTTTTTTAAAAAAGAAAAAAACTAAATTTATTTATTTTTGTTTGGGGGTGGGCGGGGCTGGGGGTAGGGGACGGATGGGGTAAGAAAATTTTTTAACAAAACTTTAATAAGATTAAAAAATAAAATTTGGCGGGGTGATGGGGTGGTGGGGTATGTGTGTGAGAAGGGTGATTTTGAGAGAAGCATAAAAAATTTAATTAAATTAATTCAAAAGATATGATATAAGTGTAAACAAAATACTTAAGATATTAATGATGGAACTGACAATGAAAAAATTGTGAACAATAGAACAAAGTTTGAAAGTTAAAAGAAAAAAATAAATTATATGTCCTTAATTTTGATCCGAAAGTTGTGAAATTTAAATTTTGAACTTAAGATTTTTATAATTGATACAATTAAGTATTTTTAGTGTTTGAAATAGAATCTAAAGAAAATTTTTGTAAAAAAAAAAGTGTAGCTATTGTTGAACTTATTTATTGACTAAAAAAAATTGAACTTGAGATAGAAGGTAAGGAATATAATTAATTACATGTTTTAATTGATTAAAATTACAAAGGTAAAAGTTCAATAACAAAATTAATAATTAATTTATATTTTATTTTTGTTATTTTTTAAAAATTAGTTAATTGATTGAAATATAATTAAAGAATATACTAATTACTTTTTAAATGATTAAATTTTGAAATATGTCAATGTAATGCAATGAAAATTGATTAACCTTATTATTTAAAAGTGAATAAACTAATATTATTTAATAAATCTTTTATAAAAAAAAAGTGTTTCGCGCATACCTATACTAGTTCCTATATACATGCACTATATAATTACCACTTCGTTTCCTAAATGTTAACAAACTGTTGAAAACGGAAAAACCCTAGTTACGATGCATTAAACCCCATTCCAAATCAAATTAGGTTTCTCTTTTAGTATTTGTGATCCATATCATACTTGGTCAAGGATTTCTTCTTAAACTAGCTAGTACTAATATAAATTAATTAAGAATGAAGAACTTTGTGTATAGTTTCAAAGTAAACCTATACTGACAATAGCCTTCCAATATGAGTAATCGCAGTTACTTGTTTGATTTTTCCTGCAACGTTAACCAACTTTCTCCAAAAAAATCATCGAAGAACTCTCATCCATCTTCTTCTTTACCCCTTTTAGAGATTAGCTCTTCTTTACGCATTCAACATGATATTTGGTATATACCATCTTCAAATAATTTAGCACAAGTAGCACATCTCTACCGTAGAGGAGTAGATGAGGAAACCTTATTCAAACATATCTATCTGACCTCTTCATGTGTCATGTCCTGCGACAAATACTACCATGCAATTTCAAAACTGGTTGGGAACTGGAAATTAGAGTTTCAAGATGAACGTGACTCTTTAGTTAAACGAATAATGAGTCAAGTGCGTGATATCGCTGAGTCTAACAAGTGTTATCGCGGAGTATTAAAGTTATCTGTGGATGTAAAATTTGTATCCCTTGATGTTCTTGAGGAAAGTATTTTGTTTCCAGAAGAAGATTTACTATCAGAGTATGGTATGGTGCCAGCTAGTAAGTCATCCGTGCGGTTGTTATTAAAGAAGATGGAGATTCATGAAAAAAATATCAAAGGCGAAGAATGTGTGGTGTGTCTAGAAGAGTTTGCTATGAAGAAGGAACCTAATCACGAGATTCTTAGCATGCCTAGTTCTCATATATTTCATGAAGTGTGTATCACTAGGTGGTTAGAGACGAGCCATATTATTGCCCTATTTGTCGCTTTGAGGTGCCCATGAAGGAAGAACTCATGATCGAATGGGAAGACAATTAGGTTTTACCTCTTATATATTATAGTGTGTATGCAAGAATACTCTAGTACTTCTAAATAATTTTGGAAAAATTAAATCTTCTTTTTATGAGATAACACAGATGCAAAGATAGCGGTAGGAAACGATATTTCACATGCGCGTCATACGCTCTTAGTTGCTTTTAATGCTTTTTAAAAAGTAGAATAGAAAAAAAATGGATATTTTGATTTGAAAGTTACTTTAGTTTGTGCTCAGTTCCACATAAAATATGGCTTTCCGGAACACTGCGGTTAAATATTAAATTTTACTTACTTTCTTCTTCTTTTTTTAAAACCATGGTCTGGCCAACTAATTTGTAATATCTCAGCTAATTTCACCGAATATATACCTGCCACCTCCCACTCTTTTTAGGAAGGCACTTTCGTCTCAAAGATCATAGCATTACAGGACGAACCAACAAAGAAGATTAAAATAAAAGAAATAAACCATGTTTCGTTAACTCATAACTGAAAATCTTGCTTCATTAAAATTGTTGCATCTCAATCTGAATAAACACTTTGAATGTTAAGATGTGCATTAAAATTAGATATTTGAATCTGAATATATATTTGAATTTTTATGTTATTATTTTAAAGTATGAATACAAAATAATTAAGATTGCTTGTTTCTCTAAAACCTTTAATATTTGTGGTGGTGATGGCTAGGAGCGGTCGATGTGGCCGCTGATTGGGAATGACATTGGCTAACAGTGGCATGTGGGTAGTAGCTAGTGAAGATGATGATAATTATTAGTGGTGGTTGTTAGTTGTAATAGATGATGGTGATGGCTAATAATGGTGGTATTCGATATATAATGTGGTGATTGGAGGCGGAGGATTATTATGGTAATGGTGATTAGTGATTTAGATTGTACTGATAGTGGCTAACAATGATGATGGTTGTGACTGAGAATGGCGGGTGGAGGGACATAGTCGATAACATCGGGCAGCAATGCTGACGGTATAATTTATAATAATACAGTAAATGGATAGAATTGGTGAATTATAAATTTTGCAGAAATCTCTAAATAAACATTCTAATGATATTGAGCCTTTGTACATATCTAATCCTTCGGATCTATTCAGACTTATTAACGGTAGAAACATTTAAAAACGCATTTAAGAATTAAGATTCAAACGTAAAACATAAAAAGAAATAGATGATTGATATCTCAGTGATTTGAATGACTTATGATTAAGACTATCATTAAGTGCGAACAAAGCCTCAATGACTCATATTGATTGCTAGTTTAAGGAATATTTAGGGGTACACATTAATTTTTTACTCCCTCTGTCTCAATTTACATAGCACCATTTGACTTGACAAGGAGTTTAAGAAAGAAACTTTTAAATGTATGATCCAAAATAAATTTTAGATTATTTGTGTGATCATAAATCATCTCAGAAAGTAAAATTCTTTCTAAATATAAAAATGTGACATGCTTTTTGGAACGGACCGAAAAAAAAAATATGTTAGCATAAATTGAGACGGAGGAGACGGAGGGAGTACTTAACTTTGAGACTGATCATTAAAAGGACAATCAGATCTCCCATTTGACTGGAAGCAAAATACCAGTCTATCCCTAATAAAACCCAAAAGCAAAGCGCACTTTAAATTATCTCCTACGTACGTGCACATTGACCCCCTTGATTCTGGAACTGGCAAGGAGCTTTACATCACTCACCAGAAACTAGCTGTCGCAGAGATGTAAGCATTGAGACTAAGATAACTTTTTATTCCTCCACCTCACCCAAAAATAGAATTTGACGAATCATAAAACTCAAAAAGGATTTTGAAATTCAATGCCACTATTCTCAAACAATTTGGGGAGTATGACTTGCTGATTACATAAATATAAACTGACAGCAATGAGGTTCCATTTAATATCCTACGGTGCATGTATAATAAGAAAGAAAATCTAAACCAACACAAAGGTTGGCTGGCTTCCTCAGGATCGATGGAATATCAACAGGAGTTCTCAACATGATCATCGAAAATTGAAATGAGGGGAGTGAGTGATGATCACTATCATTAACTTATCTCCATGGCAAGTTATTGGCAACTACAGGAGTACCATTATTCGAAGCTTCAGCAAGCTGATTATGAGGGCTCACAGGCTCACCACTGGACTCGCTTACAGTTCCAAGTGACGAGGGACTTTTAGCTGCTGATGCTCCAGAGACCAGGAAGGATTGCACACCAAAAGAATCAGAAAGGTCCAATTTTGACTGCTTTTGACCTTGCATACCAAAACTGCCCACAATAACCTACAACAAATAAAGCTTAGATAAGATGACATTCGCTTTGTGACAATTCTGAATACCAAGGAAAATAAGAGACTCACAAACAGAAAGACAAACTGCTAGGAGTCTAGGAATGACAATGGGGCGGTGCGGGTATTATTCTCGTGAATATACCTAAAATTATATGTACTTAAAATTTTATGATACTTAAAATGACATGTATAACACTACAAATAAATAATTTTATAGCTTTTTTAATATCTCTATTCATTTTAAAAAAAAATGATATTTGATCATATTACTTGTACACGTGATACTTTTTGATAATTTCTTAGTGAAAAGTGATATAATAGAAATTAGTTGTTATTATTTTCTAGTTGTAGATTTGGAAATATTATGATTTTCAATGGAGCTACGAATTTTTCAAAAAAAGAGAAAAACAAAAATATGGGGCGGTGCAGTGCGGGTATGAGGGGGTATGAGTGTGGGGCGGGTTTAAAGGTGATGCGGTGCGGTTTCAAAATTTGCGTGTTTAGAAAAAACCCACACCGCACACGCACAAGCACCGCACCATTGCCACCCCTAGCTAGGACCTAGTACCAGACATTTACAACAGAATTTTCAGAACTGAAAATTAAGAGAGAATACGCAGAATTTAAAGTCATGTAACAACACCTGTACAGCGGATGCTGCAGTAAGAACTCCTGCCACACCACCACCTAGAACATGGCCATCTGGTCCAGCTAGTAACACATTCAAACGACCAGTCCTGCTGCGCTGGCCACCAGATTCTGAGAGGAGAAAGCTACCAGACAGAGACAAGATCTCAAACTGTCCCTGAGGAAGTAGCAAGTAAAAATGCCTTAAGGGAAAAAAATAATTCTTCAAAGCCATGGAAAGAACATGGAAAAATGAATTATTTCCCTGGAGGTCTGTAGCAAAGTGTCTAATACTTCAATAAATGATTGACATCACACTAAAAAGAAACAGCACAGTTCAATGGCAGATAGAGCTATGAAATTTGTGTGACAAGTTCATATCATGCTTAATATATCAAAGTTATGTCCATTGTCTGATGTATGATAAGATACTGTTAACTCCTTCCAACCATATAAGCAAATTATTAGCATAAACTGCACTCAGTAATACGAACCTCATATGTTACATTTCCAACAGATATTGCTGCTTGCTGAAGTGACACATTAGATATGGAGCCATTTGCTGACAAAACGCAGACGGCTTGAGATGTACTTTGAGAGAATGACATTAGTTTTGCCAATACATCCTGAGAAGCAAAAAGACACTGAATTGAATCTTCAAACATATAAAGGCAACTAATTCTAGACTTCTAGTATAAAGAGAATCACAAATACTTCCCTTCATCCCAATTATCCAACACCTTTTTCTTTTGGGACATTCCAAAATGGGTGAGACATTCAATTTCTACACAACTTTCAAGAACCTGAAGTTCATGAGAAAATATTAAAATTTTAAACTTTGATGCAATGTTTTCCCAGTAAATCTATTGAGAATGATGTTTCACAGAAAATCTAACTTCTACATTACTTTCTTAAACTATGTTGTTGATAATGGTGGTGTCTGAACCAGCTTGTGTGCACCCCAACTATTCAATCGGATACATGTATCTTCCCATCGATGCAGATACTAGGTATTTTGTCTACCAACACTTCAACACTAACCGAAAAAAATCCCCTAGCATTTTGTCTTTTTTGAGATTCGAACGCTAGTCTCTGATGGCACTCCTTCCAACTTCATTGACCTTTAGGCCACACCCAAAGGCCATTACTTCAAAAAATTCTTTAACTAACACAAAAATTAATGTATTATAAATATAAACAACTTAATCCCGTTCAAAAAAAAATAATATAAACAATTTAACATATGAAAGTTCATATCCAGTCAATTACCATCATATAAAAAGGATGAAGGGGGTCCTATGTTTCTTTCTCTCTCCTCCCAAATGTTTCTTTCTCTCTCCTCCCAACCCTCTAAATGGTAAACTATCTAAGGGCATTTGTTGAATTACTCAAATGCATTCATTTTAGTTCTAGACTTCAAGTTAAGCTCACAATTCACAACAACTGGTATCACTTTATAAATATAGAAGGTTGGCTGTGTAATTAAAAAGCTTGCAAAGTATAATGGCTTTATGCCTTTAAGAGAAAGATATTAACACCACATTGCCAAGGGATTGAATCTTTTTGAACTTCTAAAAGAGCAGTACAAAGTGATAATGTTACCGTAGTTAGACCTTAGAAACATAGCTGCAGAAGGTCAAACCAAAATAGATAATTTGTTTGTATCTACTGGTTCTAAGCAGCCCTGGACAATCTAGCATCGTGTACTACACAATCAAATCACCATAAAGGCCAAGAAGATTTGGTTTATATGCCAGTAGGGAAAAAAAGTCATCCTTTTTATTTATTCATTGCTTATGTGAAAAGGATCATCAACTATAATGGTCAGAGACAATATAAGAATATAGGAGAACCACCCCAAACAAATGGAAGATAATATCCAAATTTGTTGGATGACCCGTCCTAAGTTTAGGATCCTTCTCTTTACATTTTTACCTTTTTTGAACTGGATTCCACAAAGAATTATATCACAAGCTTTAGTTCCTGATTGTACATCTGAAACAAAATTTGACAGACCAACTCATCTGGATTAGTTTTGGTGTTCAAGTACAAGAGACTGAAACAAGACAAAAAGAAGGGGACCGCCTAGTGGTGGCTCTATAACAATACAAGAGGGCCTGCTGTTGGTGGTTCTCCAGTGACAGATTAGCAAACATTGATGCAGAACAGCAGGCTAGAGCCTAAAAACAAAAGGAAAAGACGCCAAAAAGTAATGGTTAAAGAAAGAATACTGGTGGAAAGACTAAACTTTCCATTAACTAAAGCAGAACTACAATCGTTTAGTTCCCGACAAAACAAAATTCTACACGTTAAATGAATTTTAACTCTTCTTTCTTTTTGAGAAATGGCAAGAGAATTGTTGATATAGCCCGAAGAAAGTGCTATCAACTAAATGAATTTCCAACTCTTAAAAACTTGAAAAAATTATTCAGAATATTATTGATTGTGAAAGAACGTCAAACATTGTTAAATGTTCAAAACAGAAAATTTGTTGAAGAAGTTGGAATTTACAAGTATGATATTGTTATATATTTTAAGATAAGCATAAAGTATCAGCAAAGCATTTAGCAAAGAAGATTTAAAGAAAAACAGATGACACCTTCAACTTGTACACTGTATTATCTAATCAGTTCACCAAGAAAATAATACACTACCTTGTAAACTAATAAACGTGCTGAAAAATCTATTACGAAGTTTGTACGGAAGCAGAAAACCCTATGAAATTGAAGCAGGTCATATATTCAGGTTAAAAGGGAAGCCATTGAATAACATTCAATGTACTTCAACAAAAAATAAATAGTGGGTTAGGAAGGTATAAATGCATCTTTAAGAGAATAAACTAGGTGGTAGTGTCACCTCTGATTAGTCAAAAAGAAAAGAGGGAGAGAGAGCTTCGGTCGAAAGTTGCAGTGAATTAGAGAGTTCCTAAACAGCGGGACAAAGAGAAACACCCAAACTCATTAATTTCTTCAGTCAAATGGGAATTACATCAGCGAACTAAACTCACATTCTTCTGCTCTCTTTTGTAAAACTTAATGGATTAAAAGGGTGTGAGCGTGAAGAAATGACAAACGATACAACAAGCACGGATCACCCCATCCTTCTCCAATCTACTAATAAAACAAAAAGAAGAGCAATGCAGACATTCATATACAGAGAGAAACACAGCAAATTAAGGCCACACCTCCCCTGCTTTTACTGCTATAACTTGTGGTCTAAATTCAGTTCCTGCACCTGCTGATCCTGCATATAATAGCTTATCAGTAACTCAAGATTTTAATAATATCAAAATAGCAAAGCAGCTGAACTACGAAGCACAAATTGGGTATGGTAAATTTCACAAATGATCATATGACTATGACCTTTTTTTCACCAAAATCATATAGCTATGTTTTAACAGAAAAACCACAAAACTATCACTCTATTAATACTTTTTTTGAGTATAGGATAACTACCATCACCTTATTAATACAAGTCACAATTATCAGAAAAACCAAACTTCTAATGTGTGACATTTTATTGGATAGTAAGAAACTAAATTTTATGGAGTAATAGTTACTACAATGGTTAATGGAAAGGTTACTAATGCATCTAATCTTGTGACAAATTATTTCCAATTCATTGTCTCTTTCAGTTGTTTGATGGATTAGAGTTGTTTCCTTGAAGTATTTTGCATGAGCTTAGGAGGAAAAAAAGAAAAATAAAAAGATATTGAAAAGGAGTAAGATACTCAGAATCAGAGAGCTCCGGAAACAATAATCACAATCAGTTTGAATGAAAATCTTGAAAATGAGAATGCCAAACTGGGGGAGAATTTGGAAGGTAATTTTCAAAGGATGTGTAGGATACATCATTTGGATAGATCTGAAGGTGGTAAAAATTTGGTAAATTATCATTCATCAGAAGGTTAAAAAATTGAATTGGGTCGGTTCTCTTTTGATGGTATCGGTATTTATTAGATTAAAAATAAAAAGGGTTAAAATGTGGAGTAAAACTATAACTTAACGAAAGATTTGATTTTTCCGGCAATTGAGACTTTTGTGTTAGTATGGTGAAAGTTTCATGTACTTTGGCAGAAAACACCCATAGTTACGTGATCATTTATGAAGTTTACCCCAAATTGTCAGCATTCAAACATATCATAAAAATACCAAAAGCATAAGTGTTAAACCAAGGGTTTATCTGCTTGAAGCTTGAAGTCCTAATAAAAAGAAAAGCAGTAGGAAAATCCAAGAATTTAAGAGCTATTTCCCTGTGAGTAACTTTGGAAAATTGGCATAGAAGAAAACAAAAAAATCGACACTTCAAAAATACACAGCATTAGCAAATCATAATCAATTTTCTTAAGCATTGACTTCTGCAGAATGGTTCTAATAAATAGTATGCATCGCCTTCTTGACATGTCCAGAATGCTTGCCAAAAGTTAAGCATCACAGAGTGATTTCTTTCTGTGATGTCTTCACGCCGGAAGATATCAGAAGGATAACCAGAAAAAGAAAGTAATAATTTAAGTACTGCAAAATCTATGAAGCAGATATAGATCATGTCTGGAGAAAAGTCTTTAACGGGGAAAGGTTCCTGGTTTATCTTGGTAAGTTAACATATAATAATATTTCCTCCTTTATCTTGGTAAGTTAATATATGATTAGAATATTGATTACAACAAGAATATTGAACCAATAAAAAATGGTTCATCCTCCCCATTAACTGCTTCCCGACTAGAATGGGTTCAATATTTAAGAGGCTGTCTCCACACATCAAACACGTAACTTGCAAGTCACCAAAGAATTAACTCTACCCTCAACCAATGCTTGTATTAACGAATCACTAGTCTCATTCATGGTGTTCCATTTAAAGAATTAACTCTACCCTCGACCAATGCTTGTATTAACTAATCACAGTCTCATTCATGGTGTTCCATTTTTTTCTTAAGCCACAATCGTGCTACCTTCTTGTTGGTAAGAGTTTCTTTTTCTTGTTTTTCTTTTTTTGTGGGTGTTCTTTTGATTATCAATTGATGGATTAAAGTTTCTTAGTAGTACTATAATATAAGCAAAGGAAGAAAAAAAGCATTTAAAAAAAAAATGAGAAGGAGCTCCCACCCTAGTCTGCTCTTTTAATGATTCGGACACACAAACTGACTCTAATCCACGACCCTAGGCTTGGAGGTGAGGTTGCTTACCATGCAACTATAAGCAATTGAAAGCAAAGGAAGAAAAAAAAAGGTAAGAGAATACTAGTGATTTTTTTTTTCCTTTTACGTTAAAAAAATATATTGATTATATAATTAGATAAAAAGTGCCATCAATTAAATAATATTCATGTCAGAGATATCAGCTATTCCTACAAACAGCTGAAAGCGAAGGAAACCCAGAGAATTATCTGATATAAAATAAAGAAAAGGCAACAATAATAAAATAATATATACACGCAGATATATGTAGAGGTTATTACCTAAATCACCTAATTGCTGTTTTTTTCCAGAACCAGGTGGTCTCCCCCTTCCCTTTTTCTTTGCAAAAGAAGCTCCCTCTACTCCCTCCGTCGGCGAAAATCCACCGCCTGACTGCGCCGCCACCTGAGCTGCCGACAACGGCGGCGGAGACATCATCCCCGAGTTGGCGGCACCATCAGGAGCATATTTCCTCGGCCTTCCACGTTTTCGTTTAGCCGGCTCAATTGAAGTAGGGTCCATACTCACCATAGGATCGACGGGAAAGGAAAGGGGAACAGGAACGGCGGCTCCGGCTGCGGGGGAAACTTGATAAGTCTCCATCGTCGTCGTCGGAGGTGAGGAGGAGGAAAGCGGCGGCAAGATAGGGTAGTACGGTACCGGCGCCGCACCACCATCGGATGATCCTATGTTTTGCATTGGTTGTGCGTGAACAACTCCATTGGATTCTGCAAAAGACATTCTCCTGTTGTACTTTTACTACTAACCACTTTGTTTTCACCAGTCGGTAATTGTTGTTGGAAAAATAAAAATTTTATTTCTCCAAAGGTAAATAAATATTTATAATCCATTTCCTGAAAAACCCTAATGTAAAAAACGTGGAAAATATCTCCTGAGGTGAAAAAGTCCATTATTTCTCACAAAACCAGAATTTTATTTTACTTAGGGAAATATTTATTCAGACTTTTTTTTAATACTAATTTAAAGTACATGTGTGTATACTTCACGTCAATTAATAAAATTATATGCAAGAGGAAAAAATTATTAAAAAGTAGAAATTTATATCAAAATAAATGATATCTATTTGAATGGTATAGTTTGACGTCCCGACTTATTATTATCACAGAAAATCACGATTCATTAAAGTTTTTCATTTTTTTACCTTAAAAGAGGAGTTAATATTATTTGTTGTTGAAATGCGAACACTTTATTTTTTGTGTCGCATTCGTGTCAGATTCTCCAAAAGTAATGTACTTTTGGAGAATTCAACACGCATTCATTGATTTTTTTTATGACCCTAAGCAAAACAATAGTTTTAATGAATATCAGTGCACGTGGCCTCTTTTTCACTTTCTCTAGCGAGTATGATTTGCTAATCTGAATATCAAGTGAAAAAATATCGACGCTATCACCTTACATAAGGATCGCACTAAAAAAATCAAGACTCAAACTTGAAAGTTATCTAATCAAATACAAGGACTACATAGTGTAAAGAACTTGCCTTTTGATCACGAAGATCAAACGAAGGTTAATGGCTAAACTGAAAAAATCAGAATTTTATTTGATGTCTTTTGTCTTTCCACATCAACCCCAGAGTTAAGCTCCTTCCGTCCTTCATATATTGAAAACAATTGTATAGCTTGTTCCAAACTGGGAGATACTTGAGAATCATCCTTTGTTCTTCCCTATGTTTCAAATGATTTTTTACTGCAATAATAAATTATAATCAAGTGTCAGATCCTATAAATTACGTTATACTTTATTGACCACATTGTTAGTAACAGAAGTTCAGCCTAGAAAACTCCACCATCGTATAAGTACAATAAAACTCAAATCTTTCTTCTCCTTAAGTGGATCAAATCTACTTAAACTTTTTGCTTGAATTTCAAAACAGTTTTACACCTAAGTTGTTTAGATTCTCCAAAATATTGTTGCCCCCGTATTGAATTTTTAAGCAGTAATTTTTTTTTTGAATAATCTGACATGAACCTGTTGACATTATTGTAGAGTTCGATAAACATAATTTTACACTGTTCTTATATCACTATCATGATAGTTAAGAAAGTAGGAGTATAGACATTATTTCATATTTCTTTTTCCTTGATCATCGTCCAGGAGAGTTATTTTCATTCGTTTTATATAAGTACAAGTATTATGATAATTGTAGAGTATCAGACACTCACAAAATACATTTTAGTCATAGATTTGGCACGGAATCTAACCATCATCAAGGATATAGTCCACGGTAATGTCAACATGGTTAATTTCAAGCTACTACAGTACACTCATCAATTGCAATATAAAAAAGAGAAACTTGTGTTTTTAATCTCTAGTATACTAAACACGCTGTTTGAAGTAGCTTTTGGTCAACAATTGCTCAGGTATAGTAGAATTAATCACATTTATTGGCAATAAAAACCTAGTATGTATTTTTACACAAGACAAATATGTTGAGGAGGAATATTAGGAAGAGACCTGTTATGAGGTGGCGCGTTATGGACATGACGAATATGCAGGTAGAACGGCTCAATAAAATATGTGGTTTAAATTTGAAGTTGTATTATAAGTTATTTAGTAGAATTAACGATGCTTATATAGACTTGTTTGCATAAAAGGTCTAAATTTGAAATATGTGGCCATGAAGCGGCGCGTTATGGACATGGCTAATATGCAGGTAGAACGGCTCAATAGAATATGTGGTCTAAATTTAAAATTATATTATAAGTTATTTTAGTAGAATTAACTGAGGCATAATTATTGTTGTTGTTGTTGTGAGTTTATATGGAGTAACATGGTATTATGTAGTCTTGATTTCTCTAAAGCTTCGGATATGTTGAGAAGGAATATTAGGGAAACCTGTCATGAAGTGGCGCGTTATGGACGTGACTAATATGCAGGTAGAACGGCTCAATAGAATATGTGGTCTAAATTGGATTTGTATTATAAGTTATGTAGTAGAATTAAAGATGCTTATTAGACTTGTTTGCATTGCTGTTGTAAAGAAATATAAGGGAGAGACCTTTTATGAAGTGGCGCGTTATGGGCATGGAGAATATGCAAGTAGAGTGGCTCAATAGAATATGTGGTCTAAATTTGAAATTGTATTATAAGTTATTTAGTAGAATTGACAATGATTATAAAGACTTGTTTGCATTGTTCTTCTAAAATATGGTTTTATATGGAGGATCACATAGTCTTGATTTCTCGAAAGTTGTTGAGAAGAAATATAAGGGAGAGACCTTTCATGACGTGGCGGGTTATGGACATGAGTAATATGCAGGTAGAACGGCTCAATAAAAATATGTGGTCTAAATTTGAAATTGTATTACTATAAGTTGTTTAGTAGAATTAATGATGCTTATATAGACTTGTTTGCAATTGAGGCGTAATTATTGTTGTTGTATAATTTGAGTTTATATGAAGTAACATGGTATCATATAGTTTTGATTTCTCGAAAGTCGTTATTTCGGATATGTTGAGAAGGAATATTAGGGAGACCTGTTATGAAGTGGCGCGTCATGGACTTGACTAATATGCAGGTAGAGCAGCTCAATACAATATGTGGTCTAAATTTGAAATTGTATTATAAGTTGTTTAGTAGAACTAAAGATGCTTATATAGACTTATTTGCAACTGAGGCATAACTTTTTTTTTTTTGGTTGTTGTTGTTGTTGTATATGAGTTTATATGGAGTACATGGGTAGAGCCACCTATATCAAAGGGTGGTCAGGCGCACAACCTTCGTCGGAAAATTATGTTATGTATATAGGCTAAACGTTAGCTATTATGAAAGTGTATTTAATTTTACACACCCTTAACGCAACTGAGATGAAAATTTGCACAACTCTTTGTTAAATTACTATTACGTTATGAAATCCTGTTCTGTGCGTTACTTCATATTTGTGTGGCGTCTCGTGTCTTGAGCCGGGGGTCTATCGAAAACAGCCTTTCTACTTCTTCAGAGGTAGAGGTATGGACTGCGTACATCTTACCCCCCCCAGACCCCACTAGGTGGGAATACACTGGGTTTGTTGTTGTTGTTGCAAATATCACAATCACAACTTTAATTTTGTTAAGAATCAGACACAGTCGTCTCATGAATATATCTCCTTAGACTTTTAGCCCTTGTTAATTGCCTTGGTGATGGATGTTTTGACGCGACATATTCAATGGGAGGTGCCTTGGTGTATGTTATTTGCGGATGATGTGGTACTGATTGACGAGACTCGGGGAAGAGTTAATGGTAAGTTGGAGATTTGGAGACAGACGCTTGAATCTAAAGAATTTCGATTGAGCAAGACCAAGAAGGAGTACTTGGAGTGTAATTTTAGTGATGTTTCGAAGGAGGATGGCATGGTTGTGAAGCTGGACTCTCAGACCATTCAAAAGAGGGAGAGTTTCAAGTAGTTGGGGTTTATGATTCAGGGCAATGGTGAGATTGACGAGGATGTCCCGCATCGTATTGGGGCAGGGTGGTTGAAATGGAGGCTCGCTTTGGGAGTTTTATATGATAAAAAATGTAATACCCCATATTATTCTTAGCTCAGTTCAGCTCATAGTTGCATGCATAAAAGGCTTAATGAAGAACAAGTCTCGGCCCAAGAACAAGACCACAATAACGAGATAACAAGGTGTATATGATAGCCAAAACAACAACAACACGTGATTAACAAGATGAACACAAAGAACAAAGTTTTGGATTCAACAATAATAACAACAACACAAGATTACAACAAAAAATACTACTACACGATTACAAGCATGAAAGATAGGTAGTGTGACATATATTACTACAATAACTAAGAACATAAGTGTGTAACAAACACTAAGACCCTTAATACATATAATAACAACACCGGTACTCTTATGTGGACACAAGAGGGACGTCAATTTCCCCAAGCACCTACATTTCCAAGCCTTGAATACAACACAAGTAAAATCCACACTTGTGAAAGTCCTAGTTTCGGGTTGGTGGTATTCTCTCCTTAGAGAGAAAATGTTTCAAGTGTTACACACTTACAATATCATCAATAGTCTACTAGTAAATGACCTAAAATGTTCTATATATAGTAGGTTACAAAATAGAATACAAAATGACCAAAATGACCCCTTAATAAAGAGTGAATAAAAAAGGTGCCCTTGAAGTATGTATGGATGGTTTTGGTGTGTATTTGGGCCCTCCTTTGCATTTCACTTGCACATTCCAAGTCTCGGGTTAATTCACTCTCGCACTCATCCATCTTCGTGGTCATTCCCATATTATCCTCCCCTTCTTGAAAAGGATTCGACCTCGAATTCATACCTTACAAAATCAAGTAAAGACAAACAAACATACATCTTCATGGCATGAGGGTTAGAGTTAGCAAAATACATAACATCAATATGCCAAGGCAGTTCATACTTGACATATAACTAAGAGTCCTTCGTGTTACACATTAGAAAGTTATTGACAAATGCACCAAGGACTTGGTTATGATAAATATCAAGAAAAAAAGAACAAAAATTGAGAGTAATCCCTCCTCACCCTAAGATGGTTCAGGATAAAATGGTTGGAGTAGCGAAGGACACAAGCTGAGGATACTTTTTCCTTCCACTATAGTGTCATTCTCACAATCATACAAGACATTTATCTTCAAGAGAGGAATACATTTCAAAGTGAAAGAGTTACGGTCCAAAAGTCCATCCTCAAGAAGACATATGTCACTATTCTTGACACTTTCATTCACATGATCTCTAGGAACAAAGATAATAGTAAAGCTTTTATCACATACTTTGTTCAAAGAATCATACACTTCTACACTAGGCAAAATCACCACTACACTCATTGGCTAATACTAGCCACATCACAACATTCTATGTCTATAGGAGTGTAAGAGATAACGTTTTTACCTTGTAGCTCACATGAGCTACGGTCTTCATCTTGGTTCGGGTCTTGGCATCCCACTTCTCATTTTAGGAAGCTCTCATCACAAAGTGCTTGGACAATAGGTTTTATATTTAGTGGAGAAAGTTTGGGTGTCAATTCGTGTAGCTTTTCAATGAGTTATTTCATATCTTCAAGATTGTTATTGAGGCTATCGCATGTGGCATTGAATTTATTAATATCCATGATACCTAAAAAGAGACAACAACAAAGAAAACAAACAAGTAAGTTCAAAAAGCCTCACCACAATCTCACTCTTTGATTACCTGACACGTAGCTTCATAAGTGTTATAAACCGGCTAAGGAACCCATGAGGAGTTGAGGGTCGAGTCTACTCTGTTCCGAAATAGATTTTGGTTTGAAACTCAAATTAAATCTTGTAGGACTTGAGTCAAGAACTAAAAACGATTGAAAAATGATAAAAGCATACAGCAAACGTAGACACGAACAAACGGACTCAAAAACTAACTTACAATCTAGTAGGAGATTACTAGCTCGTTAATTAGTTATTACAATCAATAAATGAAACTAAGAAAAAACAAAATGAAACTAAGAAATCAAAATTTGAGCTTAAAAATGATGTGAAAACAGTAATAAGGTGACGTGGCAATCCACTATTGGTGGTGGTTTCTAATAATTTTTATTGTCCAATTGCAAGTCTTGGTCAATTTTCAATATAAAGTTGGTAGGATTTGTGTAAAAGAGGGAATATAAGTCTTGGAGCCTTTTTTTTCAAATTCAAATTTCAAGACTTGACTTTTATTGTACTTCTTCTTAAAACATGGGCCCTTAAATCATGAAAAAGTGGTTAAGAAGTGATGTAAAGTCTTTTGGTGGTTGGGGGTCTTTCAAGACTAACAAGTACTTATATTTTTTTCCTTCACCTTTTAGGATCTATCATTCACTTTATGTTCTAACAATATATAAAGGAGGTGAAGAACTTCAAGAACAACAAAAACATCCACCAAGAACTACAACAATATTCATACGACCAACTTCAAATCCACAATAACAAGAACAACACCACACGACCACAACAATGTTCACAACAATAATATCACAACAAGGCTCAAACTTAGATCTAGGCTCAAAGTGTTAGTGAATAACAAAACTAACACTAGAAACAAAAAAACAAGTAAAAGACACCTAGACCTAGACACCCAACATTCGGCCAAGACACAACAACAAGAACACTAGTTCTCGGCCAAGAACACTAAACACAATAACTCTTTTTTTTTTTGAATTTCTAACAAGCCCAAGATTGATTTTGTTAGAAAAAAAATAAACCACAAGCTTTGATACCAAATAATACGAACCAAACAAGGAATGCACCAAAAATAATACAAAAACAATCCACAAACTGTAAGAATCCGAGAACACAATGAAGAAAAAGTCTCGACCCAAGAACAAGACCACAATAATGAGATAACAAGGTGTATATGACAGCTAAAACAACAACAACACGTGATTAACAAGATGAACACAAAGAACAAAGTTTCGGATTCAACAACAACAACAAGAACACAAGATTATAACAATAAACACTGCTATACGGTTACAAGAATGAAAGATAGGTAGTGTGACATAGATTACTACAATAACTAAGAATCTAAGTGTATATCAAACACTAAGACACTTAATACATGTAATAACAACATCGACACTCTTACGTGGACACAAGAGGGAAGTTAATCTCCCCAAGAACCTACGTTTCTAAGCCTTGAATGCAACATAAGTGAAACCACACTTGTGAAAGCCCTAGTTTTGGGTTGGTGGTCTTCTCTCCTTAGAGAGAAAATGTTTCAAGTGTTACACACTTACAATATCATCAACAGTCTATTAGTAAATGACCTAAAATATTCTATATATAGTAGAAAATAGAATACAAAATAACCAAAAAGACCCCTTAATAAAGAGTGAATAATAAAGGTTCCCTTGGAGTATGTATAGATGGTTTTGGTGTCTATTTAGGCCCTCCTTTGCACTTCACCTGTACATTTCAAGTCTTGGGTCAATTCATTCTTGCACTCATCCATCTTCGTGCTCATGCCAGTATCACCTTTTCACCCATGGAGTTCAAGAATCCCCTTTTGATACCAAATTATGAGTTTTTACATGTTTGTGATGAATTGTCTCCATGAAGTTGTTATTGATTTTTATTATTTGTTATTGATTTTTATTATAAGTTACGTTACAAGTTTTTTTCGATGGAATGAGCCCTTATATGATTTGAGTATTGAAATCCTCATGTTAAATCCCTAATTTATGGTTTTAGTATTGTAAATATATTTTTAATCACATGGTTTACCCATTCCCATGCTTAAATTCATGACTCCCATGTGTTTGGTGAAATGTCTAAATGGTGGGTTTTGACCAGTGATCCTTAATTATGGTTTTTAAAGCTTTACATGTCCTTATTGTTATTTTCATTCAGTGCTAGAGAGTTATGAACACCCGATACTTAGCTGTTTACATAATTTTAGTACCTTCAAAATGAATTCAGATATAGCATGAGCATTATCATTCAGTTAAGTTATTTATGATTAGTTGTTTGTTCAGTTAAGCTTAGTTCAGTCCAGTAATCAGTGTCAATTCAGTTGAGAGTAGGATTTAGCACAGACAGAACCCAGGGATGGGGGCTCACCTGCCAGTAGAGGGTGTGACCTTTAGTAGCAGTTCCTTAGTTCTATAACTACGTAGCCAGTGTAGGTTAAAGATATTAACCTGTCAGTTGAAGATTGATAAAGTGTTTACCTGCCAGTTGAAGTTAACACATATCTCATTAGAGCACTTGCCTGATGAGAGTGAGTCATTAGTCCTTTAGGACATTAGTTTAGTGGATCCACACAACCATTGCTAGTACCCGTGGCATGGTACTCACACCCTTCAACTGGGGTTACAAGTTGGATCTCATTCAGCTCAGATAGGGGCATGTCGGTTAGATGATACCTCCCACAGTCTCAATTTATTATTCAGTTCAAGTTTGCTTGACCATAGCATACAGTTCATTAGTTATTCAGTTACCAGATTTTAGTATTTCTGTTTACAGACTATTTCAGTATCATGTTATATGTTTGGTCATGCATTCTCAAATTTTACAACTTTCACACATTTATGCATCAGTTCTCTTATGCTATTTAGTCAGTCATTATTTCATGCACATGAACCTATGTATTTCATCCTAACCTCATCTCATATACCAGTATATTCAAAGTATTGATCACATACTTTTCTTCGCACTATGATGTCGTATATCATAGGTTCGGATGCTCAATTTTCTGAAGACAGTTCAATTTATCATTAGAAGTAGTTGTGGCGAGTCCTCATATGTCGAGGAATTGTTATGTTATTTCAGAATTTTTGCATTTCTTTTCAGTTAGTTCAGTTTGGAGTTAGTTGGGGCCTGTCCCATCAACTCTTCAGTCAGATAGAGGCTTTCAGATATTTTCAGTCATTCAGACAGTTAGTCAGTTTATTAATTATTTGATCATTCTTTCCAGTATGTCATCAAACGTTCAGACTTATGATTTAAATCATATTTTTAGTTTTTGAACCTTATGATTTTATTCAGTTATTTCCATACATGTTCATTATCAGTATATTATCCAGTGCTCACAGCAGGTACCATCCCATAGGTTAACTTGTGGTCACTTGTGACCATAAACACCATTGTTGCGACTAGGGGGTAGCCTCAGGTCGTGATAAGAAGGTGCCCCCGAAGCTTAAATGTAAGTTCTACAGAGTGGCAGTCGATTGGATATGTTGTATGGAGCAAAGTTTTGGCTAGTTAAAAACTCCCTTATCCAAAAATTGAAGGCGACGGAGATAAAGATGTTGCGATGGATGTGTGGCCATACTAGGAAAGATAGGCTGAGGAATGAGATTATTCAAGAGAATGTGGGAGTTACTTCGGTGGAGGATACGATGCGGGAGTGAGGTTACGTTGGCTTGGGCACATGATAAGGAGGGGATCTGATGCTCCAATGCGGAGGTGTGAGACCTTAGCTATGGATGGTTTTAGGCGGGGTAGAGGTAGGCCGAAGAAATATTAGAAGAAGGTGATTAGGAATGGTATAGAGCAGTTATAGCTTACGGAGGACATGACCCTTGATAGGAAGTTGTGCAGGATGTGAATTAGGGTAGAGAGTTGGGGGTGAGAGTGCATCGATAATAGTAGGAGAGCGTTCTTTTTAGTTTGAAGTTTCTTGTTCGTGGTGTTGTGTGATATCTGTGGTTCAGTTAGATAGTTTTTAGTATTATCTTGTGACTAGCGGTGTTAGTTTTGCATACTATACTAGTTTATATGCATTTATGTTTTGTGTTGGTGATACTCTTATTGGTCCTAAGCCGAGGGTCTATCGGAAACAGCCTCTCTACTTCACCTGAGGTAGTGGTATGGTCTGCATACACTCTACCTCCCTAGACCCCACTATGTGGGAATACACTAGGTATGTTGTTCTTGTTGTTGAAGACTTTTAGCCCTTGAACCTGAGATATCAACAGAGGAACGCTAGCTATATACTTAACACATGCAAGTCAAGCGTCTACAAAAGATATAAAGCTTTGTTCTTCGATCTTATTCTTGCTTTTTCTGGATCCCAGTTATCAATTCGACATGCATAAGCACATCTTTACTCTAACATACTCAAAATATGTAATATACAAATTCTCAAACGCATCAAAACATCTAATTTGGATATTTTTGCTTTAGAAAAATAAAAATTGAAGTTCTTTTATTCTTTTATCCACCAATTCTCTAACAAAAAAGGAATAACTCACTCAATTGCTATAAAACACAAGTTCTCAAAGTATTGATATTCATCAATTATGATTACACAAATTTTAAAGTAATTTAATTAAAGAATGAAATAGATGAAAAAAATAACCTTTGCTTATTCAGGTACATGACAATTGACTACTATTTGATCCACTTCATTCATCAGTAGTATCACATGATTTTTTTCATACCGGAGAAAAGACACAATAAACATGAGAATGCATCTAATTGCTCCTAACACAATTTCTCAATGTATTGACATTGAGTAATTATGATAACACAAATTTTTAGGTCGGGTCAATGTGTGTCTGATAACGATCAACAAAAAGCAAAGAAAAAAAATATGAATTGAATTCAGAAAGCACAAAAGATAGATCACATTGTCAGCAAAAAATATGAACTGAATTTAGAACCAGCAAAAAAAATATAGAAAAGAAACTGCACGTTACTAACTAATAGACCTAAAACGAATGGTCCAGAAAATAATACTAAAAATATAAAAAAATTGAAGTTTAAGAATCAGACATTTATTTAGTACAAATATCGTTTCAAAAAGAATAATAAAGTAATATTTTAATTGATTTAAAAGTGTAATATATTAAGATTTCTTATCTAGTTAAAATAAGGAAAGACTTAAGTATAAAATATTTTATAAATTTCAATTCTTAAATATTAGTAGTAATTGCCATGAGAAACACTTCTATACTTATTACAAAATCTAGAACCTAGGATTCCTTATTTATTCATGTTCTTTTCTTTTTATAAATTATTTTACATATATTTAGTTACATTAAAAAAAATTAATGTTAAAAGTTAGCTCACTTTTTAAAGGATATTTTTCTCCTTTTCTCTTATAAATAGATTTTAAGACTCCCTTTGCGTTTAGGCAAAGAAAGAAAAAATCTTACTTACATTAATTTACCATATATTTTGATCTTATTATATATTTTGGGACTCTTTAATTTTTTAATAATTAATTAATAATGGGAGGTAATAGATGAAAAGACGATTTTGTCTAAAGCAAAAGCTTTTAATGAAGGGAAAAAAGTTTAAATAATATTTTTAAATTCCTTCACACTTTTAATACAACTAGTTTAACGCACGTGCCTCGTACGTGGAGTCTTTAATTATTTAAAATTAAAATTTAATAACTATTTATTTCTGTTAATTTCAAAATTTTAAATATCAAGAAAATAAAGAACTGTATTAATATGAGCATAATAATATAAAACAACTACTTGTAACAAATGAATAATACGGTAAAAGATTATAGTAAAGCAGGAGATAATAATCTGAATTCCAAAAATTCTAAGCAAGTAAATTTTTAATAGAAAAATATAAATACAAAATTCTTGACTAAAAAAGAGAAATTTATTTCGAAAAATGAATAACTAATTTTAATTTACAGATGCATTATATCTTTAAGCTCTGATAAGTTAAGCTCATGATATTGCACTTGAATTCTGAAATGAAATCGATGTATGAGAATTTCAATGTCGATTTATTTCCAATTGAGTGCTACTCAAGGTACATCAGTTGCCACTTGAAACTGATTCAAAACACTTATAAAACACAAAGTACACCTTTTAATTTGCTCTAGGGAGGTCACATGTCTAGACATACATACACACTCACACAATCAAGAGGATTTAAAGAAGCGTCATTAAATCACTAGGAATTTTTTTAACTTCATTTATTTCTTTCCAATGAAATAATACTCCCTTTATTAATATTGTTTATTCTTTTCTTTACTTTTTTCTTAGCATATATTTTAAAACTTTTTTTTTCATGTACAGAAGGGAAAAAATTTACCAACATTAATTATCATATATTTTATTGTTACCATATATTTTAGTATTCTTTAATTTTTAATAATTAATTAATAATTATAGGAAACAAGTGAAAAAATAATTTTGTCTATTGTGGAGAATTTTAATAAAAGCAAAAAAGTTCAAATAATATTTCTAACGTATTTCACACTTTTAATATATTATAGATATAGATATAGATATAGTTTAATTTTTATGAATGTGTGTTGCACTTCATTGATGACGCATAAGAATTTACTCAATTACCCATATATGAAGTATTTGCATATAGTCAAGTTATCATTTACAATTAAGTTGTGGTTGATTTGGAGTGGTAGATAGTATTTCACTTGAAAATCACCTCTAAAAATTATTATTTGACTACCAAATAATCTCTCGACATTCATTAACTGCATTTGTAGGGGTGCGGATAATTTGGGTAATATATAGATCTATTATAGTTTTAATGGATCTATTTTTATTTGTGCGTGAATATTTCTTAATTTCTCTAAACATTTTTATTTTTAGTATATTTATTTTAATTTTATTAATATTCATATCTTGGGGGTGATTAGATGGTATTTGATTAAATGCTTTATTGTAATATTCTTTAGTTTTTTCTCTTAGTCTTTGTCATTCTTGTATATTATTTTGGAGGTATTCTAAATATTCTATATCTTTTGTTCTAAAATATTCAATTAAATTCTCTTTCATAAGTATTTCTGTTAATCTTATTTCTTCCATGTCTTGACTCCAATATTTTAAATACTCATAGTCTAGCATTTTATCCTAAAGTAGTTGTGATACTGCAAATTTCTTTGTAATAATTTATTCTAATTGTACTATATCTGGTATTAAATTCTAGGTTATCTATTTCGTTAATTATCCTGTCTTTTTTGTCCATGAATAATTTCATGTCTAAATCATATTCTAAACTGTCTTTTAATTCTAGTTGTTTTATGGTTTTATTTATCCAAATAAATCTTTCTTTTAATTGTTCTCTTCCTTTTCTAAGCTGATTTCTACAATTAATTTCTTCGTATAGCCAACTTTGTTTTTCTCTAACTCTTTGAATATATTCTAGCATTTCTTAATCTGTATAACATCCATCTGAATAATTATCTAGGTAGTAATAGTGATTGTCATCACTTAAGTATATTTCTCCTAACTCGTCTTCTATCTGATTTATATCTAACTCTTCATCTTCAATGTTAAATATTTTTCCCATATTATTTGTGTTTACGTCTATAATTTCTATATCTCTAAGTTTGTGTAAAACTAGTACTTCAAAATTATCTGTCATTTAGGTGGGTTAATTAAATGCTTTTTAATAATATTCTTTAGTTGTTTCTTTTAATTTTATTAATTCCTCTGTATTTTCATTAAGGTATTCTATATATTTTATATCTTTGGTTCTTATATTTTCTTCTAAATTTGTTTTCATTAATTTTTCTATGAATTGTATATTTTTCATATCCATTTTCCAATATTCTAAATATACGTAATTTATCATGGTTGATGTGTAAGTTTGGTATGTAAGTATTTATAAGAGTAGTTACGTAGGTGAGGTATGTAATTTATTCTAGTCATAAAATATTTATCAAATACTTTTTTCAATATGATTTTTTTGATATCTACAATTTCTATATCCTTAAGTACATACAAAATAAGTATTTTAAATTTATCTACCATTTCGTCAGATAAATAAGTATTCATTTTTCATATGATGCTTTTTCAAAATATTTTCTTCAATCATACACATAACAAAATATGATTATTTTAGATTACTATAACTAGATTTTCTTAAATAACATGTTCTTCGGTCACTATTAGCATGGTAATCTGGATACTTTTTCCTTAAACAACGCCTCTACTTTGGCTACTCCCCTATCACGACTTTCTTGCCTCACCGGTTTCATCTTTAGGATGTCATAGTTCTTAGGGATTTTTCTCCTTTTCCACTTTGCTAATAAACTTCTTAGCATACTATTTTTTGAATAATTCTACTATAAAGTAACTAACATGAACTTATTTTATTATATCATGATTGCCAGGAATTTATGAATTTAGCTATTTATAATCGTATATAAATATACCTGTTCTGGTAGGTTTAATAATTCTTGGCTTTGTTTATCCATAGATTTTCCTTTGAAATATATCTGTTTTTTATTAAATATTCAAAAGTTTTTTGTTTACAAATGAGGGCTTTTTGCTTCAACACATGAAGACTTGTCTTTATCTTGCCGAATGGCCTACATATTTATAGGAGGAAATAAACTATTCCTACTAACTTCACACGTTTTTTACATGTAAACTATACTATTCCTACTTCTTACAAAAAAAGTCTTCCTTTTCAATAGTACAAAAGGACTAGACTAAACTAGACTAGTATGATAAGACAAAAACTAGGTCCTGTCTTTACAAAAGAAAAAATCTTAAGACTGAAAAACAAAAAACCAATAATGACACTTTGGCCAAAAAGTCAAAAGCTAAACAATTTACGTAACAAAATTTCAAAATTATACATGTCACTTTCTATCTTTTATTATCTTATTTTTTGTCTTTATTCCATCATTACTTCGTTGATTTTTATTTTCTAGCTGGCATCGTTATCTTCTTGGTTGATTTTTTTATTCTAACCGGACTTCCGGGATAATATTATCTTCTCCATTACATCTCGAACATTGATGGTCTGGATATTTGTGTTCAATTATCTTGCAATATCTTGTTAATAATCCATCTGAAATAAATCCCTTCCTAATTGCTCTTGCAGTAGATTGTTTCTCTGGGTTAAGTAACATCATTATCCATTGCCTAACATCTTCCATAGCTGTTTGTCGTAGTTCTCTTGAATTTGAATAAATCATTTGATGATCTCTTGAATAATAGCTCCATATTGGGTTTCGATTGATATAATTATTTGCTAATTCTTGAATAATTGTAGCTATTCCAATAAGTCGTTTATTTGCGTAAAAATCAGGTATCTCGATTTTTGGTATCTCTGGCTGCTGCACAATATATTTTAGTATAATCATATCTCTGGTTAATCCTATTTTTATAATTTGTATACCTGGTTTGATCTCGTCGTATAATATCTCTCTGGTGTAGTATAAAAAAATAGATTTCCTTTGGTTACTCTTTTATAGGTGGTGAATACTTTATGTAATTCTTCTATAGCTGTTAGTTCTTCTCCATCTTGGGTATATATGGTATTTAATAATCTATAGTCGAAATAAGTTTTTATTAAGCTTGGATTGGTTTTGGGTAGTGCGATTAGCTTATTGTAACCTTGCAATTTTTGGGTAATGTAGTTTGTGTTTGGTTCTTTGTAGATATTTTTTATATATCCTCAGGCCATATGATTATAAGCTTTTTTATCTTGGTTCAAACTATCTCGATATGTGGTAATTTGTGGGGGTATATACAAGAGGTCTTTTTGTGCTTTTGGTATAAATGGTTTTTCAAATATTTTATTCATGTTCATGCTCTGGTATCTTTGTCCACTAGCTCCCTTGCTTGTACCTGCAATTGTAGATTGATAAACGTTATGGGTTTTATGGAGTGTCCCAATGTCTCCTTTTAGCTCTGAAATTTTAATGTCTTCTGATCGACATAGCTCTGCACACTGCTGAGTTACCTAATTTGTAGCTTCAGACTTCAGTTTAACTTCATTAGTCTTTAGCTTTTCTATTTCATTACCCATACTGTCTACTTTTATTGAGAGCGTAGTTAGGGTTTTGAGTATCTTTTCTAAAGCATCATCTTCTATTATATCAGTCTGTGTAGCTTTGTCTTGATATGTAATCTGCAATAACATTTTTTGTAGTACTAATTACTTCAATTGTAAATGTAAAATTTAATATATTTAATACTAGTCTCCGAATCTCTTTCGTTGTAACTGAATTTTGTATTTTCGTTGTTAACCACCAACGTATCTGTGTATTATATGTCCGTACAATAAATTTGTTATATACAATATAGGGCTCAAATGCTAATAAACATTTATATAATGAACATAATTCTTTTCTATTTATTTCTCATTTTATTTTTGTTTCATTAAACATACTTGAGTAGTATCTACAATGATGTTCTAATTTTTCTTCTTCATATCTATATTTAAGTACTCATCCATAACTATATTCACTAACATCTGCTTCTACTATATATATAAATTTTTTATTTTCGTCTGGGAATTGTAATTTTGGTAATTCTTTATAAAGTATTTTTATTTTCTGGACTTATTTTTTATCTTCTTCATTGTAATAATATTCTACGTCCTTTTTTAATTTTTTCTGTAAAGGCTTTAGGTTTTCTGTTAATTTTGGTATATATTCTCTTACTTGGTTTACTAATCCTAAAAATGATTGTAATTTCTTTTTTTTGTATCTAATTCTTCTTTTGAATTTATTATTTTTTGAACTATATGTTGTTGAATTTTTACTCCACTTTTATCTATTTGTATTCCTAAAAACTCTATTTGTTTTTTCATAATTTCGGCTTTCTTTTCACTTAAACTTATTCCCAATTTTTCTATTCTATTTGTAAATTATTCTAATAATTTTAAATGTTCCTCTTTAGTTTTTGTATATAGTAGTATATCATCTATGTATACTATATAATTAGGTAATTGTTTAAAATAACTATCCATAAAATGTTGATATCTACCTGGTACATTTTTATATCCAAATGGTAATACGTTCCATTCATAAAATCCTTGTGGTACCGTAAATGCGGTTAATCCCTTAGAATTTTCATCTAACTTTAAGTGG
This sequence comes from Capsicum baccatum var. pendulum, assembly GCA_030864225.1. NCBI lineage: Eukaryota > Viridiplantae > Streptophyta > Magnoliopsida > Solanales > Solanaceae > Capsicum > Capsicum baccatum. Next base: position 27,283,170 of record CM061551.1, on the reverse strand, counting down.
TAAAATTCAAATCAAATTTATTAAAATAATTATATCCTTATATTTGTCTTATTTTTAATATCTTAAAATAATTTTCATCTTCTCTATATTTTTCACATAGATTTCTATATGATCCCCAAGTGTTGGACAAAATGTCTTAGTGAATGAATTATAAACAATGGACTATTTCTATGGTTTCAAGATTTTCTATGTCTTATTATTGATTCTATCGAGTCCTGGGGATATTCAATACCAAAAATTCTAGCTATTGACCTAGAGCGATAATAGTCATAGAATAGTCTTAGAAATATTATGATCAGTAGTATTCAATCAATACAGAACTCACTATATTCATTCAGACATCAGAACTCAGTGAACTCGGTCCAGTTCACAGTTAACACGATTAGTAATAGTTCAGTCCAGCCTAGTACGATTTAGAAATCAGTTCACTGTCTATTTCAGTTGGGGGTAGGATTCAACACTGAGTGGACCCAAGGATGGGGACTCACCTGCCAGCAGAAGGTGTGATCCTTAAAAGTTGTCCTTATGTTCCAGAACTACGTAGCCAGCGTAGGTTGAGACATCAACCTGCCAGATTGAGGGTTGATGAGGTGTTTTAACCTGCCAGTTGAGGGTACTACAATTCTCATTCAGGGCACCTGCCAAATAAGGATGACTCTTCAGTGTCTTTACCCATGGCACAGTTGTGAAACCCTTCTAACTGGGGTTATAGGTTAGACCCCAATTATCTTATTTGGGGCATGTCGTTTAGATAATTACTGCCCACAGTTTTAGTTTCAGACATTAATATAGAGCTCAGTTTAGTTCTACAGTATCAGGACTATCAGAAATAGTTACCTAGTTATCAATAATACAGTTATCAGTAATCTCAAATATCAGTTACTCAGTTATCAGAACTCAGTATATAGTATTTTAGTTACACTATTAGTTATAGTCTTAGTTACAATCTTAGTTACAATCTTGGTTAATCTTAGTTACAGTCTCAATTACAGTCCTAATTCAGTATTCAGCTCATAACTCAGTTCAGTTGCAGGTTTGCTTGACCATAACGTACAGTTATCAGTTATTCAGTTATAAGTATTTCAGTACCTCAGTTTACAAACTATTTCAGAATCATGTTATATGCTTGGTCTTGCATTCTTAGATAATACAGTTTACACACACTCATGCTCAGTTATCTTATGTTGCTCAGTCAGTCCTTACCTCATATGCTTGATAACTAGAGATCATGTGACGACTAGTAAACTAGCAGTATAATAATGAGTCTTTGTGATATTATGCTTACTGTTATGAGTATATCGACTTACGTCTGTACTCCTATTATATGCCTATATTTATGTGTTGATATTTATGATGATATATTGATACCCGACAAGACCGAAGGATATTGTGATGACATACTGATACCCGACAAGACCGAAGGATATTATGATGATATTGATACCCGATTCGAGTACAGAGAATACTATTAAGATGATATTGATACCCAGTATGAGTCCGGAGAATACTATTAAGATGATATTCATACCTAGTAAGACCGGAGGATATTGTAATGATATTGATATCCAGTTCGAGTCAACAGGTACTATTGAGATGATATTGATTCCTGTCATTGCTGGAGGTTGGTTATGATAACTATGGTCCTGATGAGGAAAGTCATTATGAGTTGTGATATTGATGGTATACTTTGCATTCATTCTTTTATGAACATGGCTTATTACCAGTATGCACCTATATTTATCAGCCGGTATGGGATTGTTGCATAGATAGGGGTGAAGAATATGTCTTATGTTATTGTATGTTGATTGAACCTTTTGAGCCTAGGGCGGTGGGGATACGCATAGGCTCTTCTAGGTATTTTATTGTCCATAGTAGCCAGTTATTAATGCTATTATTGATATTGTTATTATCATTGTTATGATTATTATTATGGCTATCTATGAAAGATTGGTCATTGATCTGGTATCGGGATTTGAGGTATGTCTTTGGCCTCTCCTATCTTATGATTGCATTATTATGCATGAGTATTTCATGTCTAGCCATGTGGATTAGAATCCATGAGTATGATAGTATGTAAATCATGATAGTATTATAATGAGGTCTTAAAATGAGAACATGATGATCTAGGTTATGTTTGAGATGACTCCTATTTATATGTATTATATATATATACATATATATATATATCTAGCTATATGAAGCCAAGGTACTATCGGATATCCCTTCCTTCGTTGTTCATATTGTATAGTCGTTCCTTTGCCTTGTATATTACAATATATCTTTCTTTTGCTCTTTATTTGTATATTTGATACGCCCAAATTTCAACTCTCTTACAAGAGAGTAAGCGGTCACTGTCAAATATAGAACCCAACTAGGTTAGGGTTGAATCCTACAGAAAATATGGTGCTAATTAAGTTGTATGCAGATTAGTTGACTTTTAATCATTCGTTTTCGTAAAACAAAAAGAGGAAATTTGATTCAGTTCACAAATTAATGGTTTCAATTTAATAAGATGAAATATGTGTAGTAGTATTCAAATTCAGAGAAATAACAAGCTAGGGTTATGTCCACCTTGTAGTGTTTAATACTTTCCAACTATGGGCTTTACGAGTTCATACATGCATCATGTTTACAGAGAAACGTATTTCTTTTAATAACATAATCCTAGTGTTTCTCAACCATCAAGGACTAATTCACTTCAGTTCTCTCGAATCAAAAGTGTTGAGAAAAACAGTATGAAATCTCCAAGTAGTTAATCCTGTTAAGGCATTAACATATGAAATGGGGGTTGGAAATCCTATTTTCTTGTCACTACTCTCTTTTCCGAACCTCAACCTTTCTATCAAACAAGTTGAGTTTTAAGGCACATCCTCTATGTTTGCAACCATGAGAATTCAAGATAAACAAAGAAAGTATGATATAAGCAGATCAATACATGATGAGTTCAAAAACCCAAAGTAATAGATTGTATGTTACAAGGCTCCCATAACCCTAACTAATAAACTTAGCTACTCATGAATAAAATGGGAATCATAATAGAAATATTCATCATACCAAAAACTAGAAGATATTCTTGGTGTGCGAATAGTGAAAACAAGAGAAAAAGCATTTTTCTCTCTCTCCCAAGCTAAGCTTCCCTTTTCCTCTTCAAAAACTAATACAGAATAATGAATTATGATTAATTTTCAGCATCAAGTCTTGTTAATAATATTTTCTCTCATAATTTTCTTCTAAGTCCCTAAACAAATTATAAATGACAAATTAGTCTTGGACATAGTTTCTAGGCGCCATATTTGATCCAGACTGCTACTCTCTCTTGTGTCATATTCCATCCGCATTCCATAGTCCTATTATGTCTCCATCTACCTCCTTAATACCCGAAATCATGCTAATCACATCGATTAGCTCAATCACATAGAAGTAGATTAAAAACATAAGAAACTAGGCACTTTGTTCTCCAAACTTAGCTAAAATATGGGTAAGTTATGGTGCTTAGACGTATAAATACACCCAAGATCACCACCCCGCACTTAAATCTTTGTTCTTCCTCGAATAACTTTTCCATTTATGCATACTACACAAGTCTTAACACCCATGAAGGAAAAACAAGATGCTCAAATAGGGCCACACAACAGTTATGAACAAGAAGTAGATTCATGAATCATTACTAAAGACGATCTACCCTCAAGAATAGACTCATTAAGTTGGAAAATTCATGTATATTATTTAAGCAAAGAAATCATATAAATTACCCAACCTTCATCAACCATGTGCCCTCACAACAAGAAAGTTACCCATAATCACTCACTATCATGCAATTTCTAACAATATGGGTATAAGAATCAAGTTGCACTCACTCTCACAAAGAATTCTCAAATTAAAACTGATGACCATTTGCTTGCCCTTAGTGTAATGCTCCACTAATATCAGAATGCTAAGATTAGGATCAAATAGGTCTTTACGGGTTGTAATGTAGGCTAAAGGATGGGTAGGAACTATTTTTGCCAGAAATAGTGACTATTTTCCCTAAGCGCTTTAATACACTACATTATGCAACTAAGACCAATTTCTAACAACCAATTTACACCACTTTCATCTATCCATATGTTTTGTTTTCACCCCATCCCATTAAACTCAATTAATAACACTATAGTGGGAGTATGTAACCTTTTCAAAAATATATATATATATATATATATATATATATATATATATATATATATATATATATATATATATATATATATATATATATATATATATATATATATATATATATTTTGCACCCATTTCACGCTACGCACCCCTATGATAGCCACCCTCAACTTAAGCGATTTGCCTTAGTTGAGGTGTACAATGTCTAAGAAGGACCAGGGCCAAAACAGGTTCATTGTAACATGTCTGGGATAAAATTTAGAACTTTTTTTTCAACAATTTTTGCTACTCCCAACCACATCAATTGCACACGCCAATAACTAGACTTTGGGGCATCAATTTCACCTTGTTCCCCTTATTGTCAAACTCCTAACTAAAATTAATTTTACATTAAAGCACTTAGGAGCTTTTGGATCAAATTACGGTCTATTGAAGAATGGATTAGGCTACAAATAAGGCTAACAAAGAACAATCTAAAGGCTCAACGGGGCTAGCTAAGATAATGTACAAAGGTGGTCAAAAAGAGGTATGAACAATGGCTATCAAAGAAATGCCTAAATCATCTCCTAAACTCACAATCTTTATTTCACTTTACACACACACCAGGCAAGTTCTAGCATCAGTTGCCACAAGAAATCTACAATAGTTTTACACACTCATGGCACATGGTCAACTCAGTTAGGAGCATTATAGATTTTCAACCCAATAATCAAATGAATTCAAATAAAGCCAACAATCACAATAAGAGTCACAACTAGAGCCTAGGTGTTTCAAACGTAATGATCCATCGCATACTCATGCTATAATGCCATGTGATCCACAAGAATATTTATATGCAACAAATGACTAATTTTCTCTTAAGACGGTCGTCATCCATCCATCATCGCAAAAAACACCTAATTATGACTAAATCAAACAAACATCTAACAAGAAACAAAATAAATAAAATACTAATCCAATCACAGAAGTATACTAAGGAGAAGGTACTATTTTCTTACAAAACAAGTGACAAAGAAACCAGCCACCCCATACTTAAGCTAAGCACTATCCCCAGTGCAAATAACAAGATAAAGAACTTGGCTAGTAGTACTCCTCATCCACATTAGGAGTCATGCCACCTGAATTAAGATCATAATTGAAGCCATTTTTCCTGTATTTATTATATTATCCACGTCAACCACATATAATGAACTAACTATAATTAAGATGAGGGTGGTGAAGTCACCACCCCACACTTAATTTGTTAGTATAAACCAATTAAGTGTTATTGTCGGGTACTCAGACTTCGCCGACATACAATTTGATATGGTGCACCAACATTAGTCACAATACAATTCACTCACTTCAATTCCACCAATTTTACTTCAATGAAATAATTTTTGAACAAAGTTATACCTTAGTGCTTCAACATATCAATATACACAAAATACCATCACTTTTACATAATTTAACCAACACCATGTTCCATCAAGTAAGTTGTGAAATAATGGCCACGCAACTAAACTACGTTAGTCATGAACAATTCAATCACATACAAAAGCTGAAAGTCCTGCAATAATGGTGTCTACTACAACAATGATGTTTATCTTCCCAAGATGCTCAAAATCCTTCTTTGACATAGACATGGCAAGAATTTAATCCACAATTCTCAAGAAATCAATTAACAATTATAACATAAAGTCACAACACTTAAGGATTAAGAAAAGAAAAACTTACCTTAAAGATGGAAGATTGAAGAAATAAATAGAGAATTGTTGAGATTATAAAGCAAAGAAGAATATTGAAAGACAAGGGGAATGTTGAGAGCAAAATTTTGTATGTCTTAGGGGTGAAATAAGGATAAATTTGGGTATTTAGGTGTGGAGTTTATTTAAAGAGTAAAATTTGGATCGAATTAACCCAATTACAAGTCGGGTACTAAGCTTAACTTAGAGTGATGTGCGACACACAAGTTATCCCATAAGTTTAAGTGTGCGTCGCATTGGTCATCATACAGATGAAACAGTGAGCCTATATGGTATGGTGTGCGTCACACATGTTATCGCACAATGGTAACTATGTGGCGCACAAGCAATCGCTAACATTAAGGTGTCCACCGCCTAAGGTATCATACAAGTGAAATAGTGAGGGTATGCGGTTGGGTATGCGACGCACAAACAATTGTCAACATTAAGGTGTGCGCTGCATAAGGTGTCACACAAGTTAAGGTATGTGCCGCACATGGTAATGACTACTTGAGGCAGTGGGCTTAGGCTATGTCTTAGGTGACGCCTTTACCATGGCCTATGTAAACTTTGATACCATGCACCCTATTTTTTATATAAAATATTGAGAAAGGTCTGTACCGCGGGGGCTTCTCCCCCTGTACCCCATTGAGGTCAGTGGTAGGCTCTGGGCCATCACAGACCTCATTGAAAATCATAAAATAAAAGTCATACCGCGAAACTTTTTAGGTTGGATTAACATAATTCGGGTCACGACTCTAACACGAATCATGACTCAAGCCTTACATATTTGACCACTCTAACTTACCTGTAATGTTCCCATTACTCCTAAGCTTACCACCGTTGACATGGCTCAATTCCAAACAAATATTTGTACCAATCACCTCCTTAGTACTTCATGCACCTACACTTAATCAAAAAATAACTAAAAAAAATTAGAAGGATGGGTTGCCTCCTACCAAGTGTGATAGTTTTAGTCATGGATCGACTCTTATTTTTGTATTTTTATTTAACATGATAAAATGAGAATAAGATTATGGGTTGCCCTCCAAGCAGCGCCTGATTTAGCGCCGTGGCACAACTTGATTATCTTGACTACTCAAGCTTTGTCAAGATACATCGATGATACCATTTGTACCTCATCTTTATAAAATGCATCAACGATCAAGGAAACTCTTATCTTTATTTGTTGTTTCATGGATTTACATACTTCAAAACTAACCTCTTTTCCGTTGAGCCAAAATTTTAGATCATTCAACTCTAGGTCAACTAACACTCTCTCAGTTGCTAAGAATGGCCTACCCAAAATTATGGGTACTTCAAAGTCCACTTTGCAATCAAGAATTACAAAGTCGGCAGGAAATATAAAATCGGCCACCTTTACAAGTACATCATGTAAAATCTCAACCGGCTTTTTCACTGATCTATCCGCCATTAAAAGTTGTATATTTAAGGGTGTGGGGTCTCCCAAACCCAACTTCTTATAAATAGGTAGCGACATCAGATTGATGCTAGCTCCCACATAACATAATGCCTTAGCAAAATCCAAAGACCCAATTGTACAAGGGATGATGAATGCTCCTGGGTCTGCGTTCTTCTGTACCAGTTACCTTGTAGAAATGACACTATAATGATAGAGATTATCCATCAGTTCGTAGCTTCTCTTCCTTGTCTTCGTCACAAGATCTTTCATAAACTTACTATATCCAGGCATCTGTTCTAATGCTTCAACTAAAGGCACGTTCACTGTAAATTGCTTCAACATAGCTATGAATTTGTTAAGCTTGCCTTCATCTTCATTCTTCTTTAATCATTATGGAAATAGGGGTGGTGGCCTTGGGATTTCAACTGGAGAAACTTTTACCTCCTTTCTTATGCCTTACTCTACATCACTAACATGCTTTGGCTTAGGTGGTGTTTCCAATTTCGCACTTTTATTTTTTGAACCTCCCAACTCTATAGGCACCACTGGAGATTCATCAACTATCTCCTAATCTATTTCGACTGCATCAGTATGAGAGGATGCTCTCAATTCTGGACTAGATAACATCTTACCGCTCTTGGTGTTAATAGCCATACATGATCCATCAGTCCTTGGATTCTGAATTGTATCACTTGGTAGAGTCCCATGCTATCTTTCATTGAATGTTGTGGATAATTGGCTCATCTGCTACTCCAGTTGTTTAATAGCAGTTAAGTGCAATTTACTAGTTAACTCATGGAAGATATGTCACTTTTCATCATAGTCACCCCAGAATTGGTCGTCTCAACTCCCTTTAATAGTTTCTCCATCATGTCCTTCATAGATATTTTGCCTGAACTGGAATCATTATCACGGCTTCTAGGAGGTACATATAGTCCACTCTTGTCACTTTTATTCTTCCAATCTCCTTGATGGTTCCAACCTTGGTTTCCTTGACCACCGGTCTGGAAACCCCCTAGTTATACAAGTAGTTAGCCTCTTTCTTGGTGTTTCATTCAGCCCTCTTATCGTGGGACCCCACAACTTTTACCTTTTCTATATTCCCTCATAGAAAATGTTTTATGAGAAGATCCATCTAGGTTTTCATGTGAGCCATATCCTGATCATATTTGTCTTCTTTCCTATGCTGCTCTGCTGATATTATACTATACCCAGTATTGCTTGCTACCATAGAATCTCTGGTATGCCAAGATCTACTTGTCTTAGTCATTCTTTCTAACATATCTGTAGCCTCAGTAAGGGTGAGCTTCATAAAAGCTCCTTCTACAGCATTATCCACTATTGTCTTTGTAAGTGAGTTCAAAGCTCTATAGAATGTTTCCATCAAGTATTCATCAGGCATCTTATAGTTTTGGCATTGAGTTAGCATTGAGTTAACTTCTTTTTAAACCTTTCCTAAGTCTTATGCAAAGCTTCATTAGCTAATTGCCTAAAGTTGCTGATCTCATCCCTCAATTGTAACATTCTAGAGGGAGGAAAGAATCTTTCTAGGAAAGATCTTTTCAATTGCCTCCAATTTGTTATAGAATCAGGAGTCAGCTCATTCAACCACATAGTTGCCTTTCTAGACAGAGACAGTGGGAAAAATCTGAAATAAATAGCATTTTTTCCCACTCTAGGATTATCAAATGACTTACAAATATTGATAAAATTCACCAAATATGGATTTGGATAATCACCAGGTAATCCACCAAAGAGTTCTTTCAAATTTAGTATCTGGATCGTAGTACTGGTGATAATGAATTTCACCCCAGGAGCTAGTGGTGGTATAATAATTTCCCCTATAGCTCCAGTTTCATCTAAATCATCCTCATTATTTCCATTATCAAACTGCATAGCTTGGCGGTTTAGTCTTCTTCTGAATGGACGATTTTGATTTATAGGTGCAACTACTCCTGCTGCACGCCTCCTATTAGCTGGGTTAATTAAATCATCATATCCCAGGTCCTCTTAATCTAGATTAGGTACCCGACCTGGGTTATCTGCATTCTGTTGATTTAATTGAGCATTAGCTAAAGCGGCTAATCTTTAGCTTCCTATTGGTTAGCCATTCTTTCAATAAGATCAGGTTCAGTATTGAAGGGTAATAATGGGTCTCCTGAACTTCTAGTTCATGGTATAAACAACAATGAGCCTGTAATGAACAAAAACAACAAATAAATGTAAAATAAGAAAACTTGACTAATAGTCAATTAACACTCATAAACTCAATCAACAATCGTATTCCCCGGCAACAACGCTAAAATTTGATACGCCCAATTTACACCTCTCTTACGAGAGATTAAGCGGTTGTTGTCAGATATAGAACCCAACTAGGTTGGGGTCGAATCCCACATAAAATATGGTGCTAATTAAATTGTATGCAGATTGGTTGACTTTTAATCATTCATTTCTGTAAAACAAAAAGGGGGAATTTGATTCAGTTCACAAATTAATGGTTTCAGTTTAACAAGATGAAATATGTGCAGTAGTATTCAAATTTAGAGATATAGCAATCTAGGGTTATGTCCACCTTGCAGTTTGTAATACTTTCCAACTATGGGATTTACGAGTTCATACATGCATCATGCTTATAGAGAAATGTATTTCTTTTAATAACATAATCCTAGTGTTTCTTAAGCATCAATGACTAATTCACTTCAGTTCTCTCAAATCAAAAGTGCTTACAAAAACAATACAAAATCTCCAAGTAGTTAATCCTATTAAGGCATTAACATATGAAATAGGGGTTGTACATCCTATTTTCTTGTCACTACTCTCTTTTACGAACTTCAACCTTTCTATCAAACAAGTTGAGTTTTAAGGAACATTCTCTATGTTTGCAACCACAAGAATTCAAGATAAATAAAGAGAGTATGATATAAGTAGATCAATACATGATGAATTCAAAAACCCAAAGTAATAAATTGTATGTTACAAGGCTTTCATAACAATAACTAATAAACTTATCTACTCATGAATAAAATGGGAATCACAGTAAAAATATTTATCATACCAAAAACTAGAAGATGTTTTTGGTGTACGAACAGTGAAAACAAGAGAAAAAGCATTTTTCTCTCTCTCCCAGCTAAGCTTCCCTTTTCCTCTTCAAAAACTAATACAGAATAAGGAATTATGATTAATTTTCAGCATCAAGTCTTGTTAATAATCTTTTCTCTCATAATTTTCTTCTAAGTCCCTAAACTAATTATAAATGACAAATTAGTCTTGGACATAGTTTCTAGGCGCCATATTTGATCCAGATTGCTAATCTCTCTTGTGTCATATGCCATCCACATTCCATAGTACCATTATGTCTCCATCTACCTCTTTAATACCTTAAATCATGCTGATCACATCGATTAGCTTAATCACATAGAAGTTGAGTAAAAATATAAGAAACTAGGCACTTTGTTCTCCAAACTTAGCTATAATATGGATAAGTTATAGTGCTTAGGCGTATAATACACCAAGATCAATATTAACCTAGGATATACAGTATAGCATTGGGATATATTGAATTTAGCTAGAATAGGATAGTTCTCCTAGATACTTCCTTAGTCTTATTATGTTAGACTCTTGGACATGAATAGGATAACTTTCCTTTGTTATTCTTATTGACTTAGTACATGATTTGTGGACTCTTGGTTGTAGTTTTCATTCTGTTTATATACTGTATATATCTATTTTATCTTTGGAGCTTAGTTAGTAGTTGCCTACTGAGTACTATTCATTTTCTACTCATTCTACACCTCTGTTGCGTGCAGATCATAGTACGGGTTATCGTCATTATTGTGTACATCATGCGGAGTAGCCCTAATTCAAAGACTTAGAGTGATCTCCTGACATTTAGAGTATTACTTATCTCTCTCCTATGTATTAGACTAGCCTTAAAGCTGTATTTAGAGGTAAGATTAATCAGTGTATTTCTCCATGATATATCACTTTTGTACTCTTTTTATGTTTAGAAGCTATTGTACTGATACCACCAAGTTTTGGGATTCGTCTATGTATTGATCTTTGTTTCATATAATCTATATTATTTTCCTTATGTTATTAAGTATTTCGTTACTAGCCATTCTGGACTACCGGTTGGCTTGCCTACTGGTGGGTTATGGTAGACGCCATAATGGCCTGAAAAGTTGGATCGTGACAAATTAGTAGCAAAGCCTAGGGTTTAATTGTTGTATTAGTACAAGAGATAAGTGTTAGTAGAGTCCTGTGAATCGGTACAAAGACGTCCGCAACCTATCTTCGGAGGCCACAATGACATTTTAGGAAATTTACTTTATGATTTCTTATCGTATGTCTGCATTTCTATAAATCTCAAACATATTCTTTGACTCTATTCTATTCCCGAAGGACGATATGATATTGTCGACAGATGCGGATGAGACTCCAACATGCATTTCCATAATTTTTTCACAGTATCAAACTAGAGAGTCGAAGATGGATATCAAAGATCTTCAGCGGTAGCTAAAAAGGATTTAGGCTGAGTCCCCATCATACTTGCAATATGGTTCTTTGGGCCATGGTGACCATTCTGGATTATGAAAGGTAGTATCTCGAAGTATTTTAGATTCTTGGTTTGGTTGTGTTGTGATAGGACACTGGTTCAGAGAATGCCCCTAGTATGAGATACGTTGTCAGATAGAGTTAGCCTGTATTCACCGCCAGCCTGGAGTTCCTAAGACAGACTATGATTTTGGAAGTTTGGACATAAATTTGGGCTTAGTTTGGGTTCTCTCCATATTGATGTGTAATACCCCGGACTTTTTCCTAGATAATTTCATCTCAAGAATATCTAGTATTATCTTCTAAATTGAATGATGATTATTCTATGAGGAATTTTCAAGATTTTCCCTTTTTGTCATATGGGAAATTCAATAAGCTTTCCATCGATATAAGATTCATGCAAATCAGATAACCGGGTCAGAAGTTATGACTATTTCAAGTTCCCATCATAAAACAATGCCATATTAGTCAGTGGCACGCTGCGCCATAAGCTAAAATGGAAATTGTCCTTTTAGAGTGTCTCAGTACCATTTTCTCCACGTCGCGCCAAAGTTTCCGATCGCCAAAGAAGGGGCAACGTGATGGCTCCTTATCGTGCCATCCCTTAGTTTCCCAATTGTCAAATTCCAGTGACACGGCGCGATAGCGCTGCATCGTGCCAGGGTTCCAATTTAGAAATTTTTTACTAAAATTAAAAGCCACATCCAGGTTTAAAAGGGTCAATTTTTCACCCCTATTTAAGCCCTTTAACATGTGATTCAACCATTTTTCACCCAAAATACACTCTTTTCTCTCAAGTTTGTCTCAAGAACAAGATAGAGTTTCTATTGGGGATTTGAATTCAAGAAGGTTTAATCATTAATTCTCACGAAATCGCGAACTAAGATATGCATAGTGTTCATTCATGGACTCCTTTCATCTGTGAAGGCCAAGAATCTCTTTTCTAAATTCAAGTTTATGAATTTTCTTATGAATTTCATGATTGGGCTTCTCTTGTTTATGTGAATAATGAGAAATTGAATTCTACTCTATATTGGGTGATACATTCTATGTGGGTTAAATTATAATAGATATAGATTCATGCAAACCTATCACTAAACCCTTGAATGATGAAATTAGAATTGAACCATGATGTTTAAATATTGTACAATGATGTTTACATGTACCATGCCTTCAATATGTTTGATTAAATGCTTAGATGAAGGAAAAGTGACTAACTAGCATGATATGATGAAATCTCCATGTTTGTACCAGTTTATGCATATCACATGTTTGATGAAGTGCTTCAATATATGAATTATGAATTATGTTATTGGTCATGTGTTCACATAAGTCATGCTAAGTTAGTTTGTTTCCATCGTGTCCTGGGTGTACTTGTACCTGATAATTTAGCTATGTGCCTAGAGCCATATCATGTTTTCATGATACTCTCAGTCAAGCTATAATTCATAGAACTCAGTTATTCATGTGACTCAGGAAAACCTAGAAATCTTAGAAATCTCAGTAGTTTAGTAATCTCAGTGATCTCAGTACTCAGTAATCTCAATAACCTCAATATTCCCAATTAATCTCAGTAACTTTAGTATTATCATTCAGTCCTCAAAACACAGTACATTCCATCAGTCAATGGAACTCAGTAAGTTTAGTTTAGTTTAGCTCCACTAAACAATACCACTAGTATCAGTTCAGCTTAGTTAATCAGTTTATTATCTTTCAGATTGGAGTAGGAGTTAGCACCGAGTGAGCCTAAGGATGGAAACTCACATATTATTTTGAGGGTATGATTCTTAGAAATCATCCTCGCATTCCTAAACTATGTAGCCAGCATAGGTTGAGACATCATAGACTATATATGAGGGTAGATGAGATGTCCTAACCTGCTATATGAGGGTTCCCACCATTTTCATTAGAGTAACCTGTTATATGAGGGTCACTCACAGTTGTCTTTACCAGTGTTGTGATATTGATACCCTTCCAGTCAGGGCAGAAATTGGACCCCAACTTAGCTATAATGGCATATTTGGGGCATGTCGGTTAGATGACTACCTTCCACAGTCTTAGTATTAGTCTCAGTAAAAGAACTCAGATAGTTTTTCAGAATTCAGGACTGTCAGATACAATCAACTCAGATATTGTATAGAACTCAGCTAGTTCCATCAGATTCAGGATTGTCAGATACAGTCACTCATGTTATCAGTTATCAGAATTCAGTCATTAGTCATGTTAGTCATCAGCTTACTCACGTTATCACAATTTTAGATATAGTTACTATGTATGCAATAATGTATTCTTACGTTCATATTAGTCAGTTAGACAGTATTGTTCATGCATATGAACCCCATTCATTTATCCTACCTCACCTGCATACCAGTACATTCAAAGTATTGGCACATTTGTGCTATGGAGTCATATACTATAGGTTCAGAGACATGAGCTCTAGAGCATCAGTAGATTCCAGTCTCTGCTGTCAGAGTTAGCAGTGAGTCCTCATTTTTTGAGGACATAATAATCATTTTATTATCTTAGTAATTAGTTTATTAGTTAGAGTTAGTTGGGGACATGTCCCATCAACTCCTTACTTAGACAGTTCTGTCAGTTAGAGGCTTTCCAGACTATTATGTTCAGATAGTTATTTTAGTTGTTTTAGGTATTTCATACCCCGTTTAGATGTTATGTGAACCTTATGGCATTTTAGTTTATGTTTCTGTATTATTTAGTATATTATGCAGTATACAGATATAGATATCAGTCATGGGTTAGGTTGTGGTCCTTCAGGGTCATGAGCACCGTGTAGCATTTCGAGTACCAGATTCGGGGCATTTCAAACTTGGTATCAGAGCCTAAGGTTCAATAGAGTCCTAGGAAGTCTGAAAGCCGTATCTAGTAGAGTCTTGTATATGGGTGTGTTGCACACCACATTTATGTATAGAAGTCTATAAGATGTTTTAGGGACAGTTTCCCTTCTTTCGGTATTCATGTCATGCCAGTGGGCGTAATCTCAAGTCAATATCTCAGTCTAATATATTTCTCACTTTATTCTATGAAATATCCCTTCTAAAATAAGAAATGAAAATCACTCCGCCCCTCAGCCTGAAGATCCTTTGGGTGATCATGTTTCTCATATGGAGTTCAGGGCCATATTCACTACTCTTGCTCAGTCAGTTGCAGCTCAAAATGAGTGGCCAACAGTCATTCCGACCAACTTCAGGGTGCCAGTTATTTCTCTAAGATAGACCTAAGATCCGACTGTCATCAGCTCAGAGTCAAAGAATGTGACATTCTGCAAACAACTTTCTGTACCTAATATGGTCACTTCGAATTCCTATTTATGTCATTTGGTCTTACCAATGCCCCAACAACTTTTATAGACTTGATGAACCGCTTGTTTAAATGATACTTGGGTATGTTCATTATAGTCTTCATAGATGATATTTTGGTCTATTCTCGCAGTGAGCGAGATCATGCAAACCATCTCAGAACAGTACTTCAGACTCTCAAAAATCAATTTTTTGCCAAATTCAGTAATTGCAAATTTTGTCTAAGGTCAGTAGCATTCCTTGGACATATCGTTTTGGGTGATGGCATTAGATTAGATCCTCAAAGACTGAAGTGGTAAGAAACTGGACTCGCCTTATCTCTCCATTAGATATTAGGAGTTTCTTAGGTTTGCTTGGATATTATAGACGGTTTGTAAAGGGATTTTCTTCTATTGCATCCCCTATGTATAGATTGACTCAGAAGAAAGTAAAGTTTCAGTGGTCAGATCCTTGCAAGAAGAGTTTTCAGGAGTTGAAGACTCGACTTACCTCAGCTCCAGTTCTAGCTCTTCCAGATAGTTTAGATGGGTTCGTAGTGTATTGTGATGCATCCAGAGTGGGTTTAGGTTGTGTCCTCATGAAGCATGTTAAGGTTATAGCCTATGCCTATAGACAGCTTAAACCCTATGAGAAGAATTATCCTACTCATGATCTTGAATTAGCCTTCGTAGTCTTTGCCTTACAGATTTGGAGGCGTTATCTCTACAGAGTTTATGTAGACGTCTTCACAGATCATATGAGTCTTCGGTATGTCTTTTCTCAGAAAGATCTCAATCTTTATCAGAGAAGGTGGTTAGAGCTCTTGAAAGATTATGACATGAGTGTCCTCTATCATCCGGGCAAGGCCAATATAGTGGATGACACTCTTAGTAGACTGTCTATGGGTGTGTGCTCATATGGATGACAGTAAGAAGAAGTTAGCTCAGGAAGTACATCATCTTGCCAGACTAGGCATTCGCTTAGTCAATATAGATGAGGGTGCTATATGGGTTCAGAGTAGTTTAGAATCATCTTTAGTTTCTGAGGTAAAGGAAAAACAAGATAGAGATCCCAGCCTTGTCAAGTTAAAAGTGTCAGTTCAGGATCAGAAAGTAGAGGTTTTCTCCCAAGGGGGAGATGGTGTTTTGCATTGTTAGGGTAATCTCTGTGTTCTAGGTGTAGATGACTTAAGGCAGCGGATTCTTCCAGAAGCATATGGTGTGCGCTACTCTATTTATCCAGGGGCCATAAAGATGTACTGAGACTTCTAGGAAGTTAATTGGTGGAGTAGGATGAAGAGAGATATTGCATAGTTTATGGCTAAGTGCTCTACATGTCAGTAGGTTAATATAGAGTATTAGAATTCTAGTAGTCCTATGCAGGAGTTCATTATTCCTACTTGGAAGTAGGAAAAAGTGAACATGGACTTTGTGATGGGTTTGCCTCGAACTCGTCATCAGCATGATTCAGTTTGGGTCATTATAGATAGAATGACCAAATCATCCCATTTCCTTCCAGTCCATACCTCTTATTCACTAAGGATTATGCCAAACTCTACATTAAGGAGTTCGTCAGATTGCACGGTTTTCCGCTATCTATTATCTCAAACATAGGTACCAGTTCGCCTCTTATTTTAAAAAGCATTCCAAAAGGGTCTTGGTACCCAAGTTCATCTCAGTACAACATTCTATCCTCAGAAAGATGGCCAATCAGAAAGGACTATTCAGAATTTAGAAGATATGCTACGGGCGTGTGCAATTGAATTCAAGGGTACTTGGGATGACCACTTTTCTTTGATTGAGTGTACATACAACAACATCTATCATTCCAGTATTTGGATGGCTCCATTTGATGCTCTCTACGGTAGGAGATGTCGATCACCAATTAGTTGGTTTGAAGTTAGTGAGGCCTCAATCATAGGGCCGGACTTAGTATTCGATGCCTTAGAAAAAGTCCAGTTGATTAGAGAAAGACTCTGGGCTGCTCAGAGCCGATAGAAGTCTTATCTAGATGTTTATAGAAAAGATCCTAAGTTCGAGATTGGTGACTATGGTTCATCAAGAAAGGGAAACTCAGTCCTCCATATGTCAGTCCCCTTCAAATTCTCAGTTGATTCGACAAGGTAGCTTATGAGCTTGAATTACCTTTAGATCTAGCCTCAGTTCATCCAGTCTTTCATGTCTCTTTCCTCAAGAAATGCATAGGTGATCCAACAGTTGTAGTCCCTATTTAGAGAATTGATGTTCCAAACAGACTCTCTTATGATAAGATTCCAATCGAAATCCTAGACTATCAGACTCATAGATTGAGTAACAAAGAAGTCCCTCTAATTAAGGTTATTTGGAAAAATCAGTCCATTGAGACAACTACAAAGCAGAGGCAGACATCCGTACCAAGTATCCTTACCTCTTCTTTGCCAACTCAGATCAAGCTCAAGGTAACAGTTCTCCTTAAGCTTACTCATCTTCATGTTCAGTGTTCATCACAAACTTGGTATGCAGTTTTATGCTCATGCTCCCATCAAAAACTTGGTATCAAGTACCATTACATATTCAGTCATGCACTCATGCATCAGTTCAGTTATGTAACTATGCATCATACATGTATTCTCATTGTGAGAAACTTAGTTCTTCAGAACAATCAGTTTTGCATTCATGAATAAGTTACACATGCATCAGATATGCATGTTCAGTATTATATGTTCAGCCTGTCAGTCATGTCTATCATGAGATTATGTTCTAGTTATTCATGTTCAGTATGTACGTCAGTTGTATTTTCTCCCCTCTTAGTCAGACTCATTCAAGGATGAATATTCTCAACGGGGAGATATTGTAATACCCCATACTTTTTCCTAGCTAATTTCATCTCAATAAGCTTTCCATCGATGTAAGATTCATCCAAATCTGATAATCAAGTCAGAAGTTACGACTATTTCAATTTTCCATCGTAAAATAACTCCATATTGGTCAGTGGCACGCTGCGTGATACACCCAAATTACAGCTCTCGTTAGAAAGTGTAAGGAGTCGCTATCAAATATAGAACCCAACTAGGTTGGGTGTCGAATCCCACAGGGAATACTTTGGTCACTAAGTATTGCAATTATTAGTAGACTGTTGGTCGAAAATTCCACGGAAAAAAGGGGGGTTGGTTTAGGCGTGAACTAATATTATCAAAGTAACGATGGAATGATTTGTGTAATAAGAGTTAATCACAGAGAATGATAAGTTAGGGTTATGTCCACCTTGTAGTTTGTACTTCTCTATTAACTATGAGTAATGCAGAATTTAGACATGCATGCACTTATAGAGAATCGTATTCTAATTTTAAATCCAAGTGTTTCTCAACCATCAAGGATTTATTTCACTTTAGCTCTCTCGAGCCTAAAGTGTATAACGAATGGTACAAATTCTCCAAGAAGTTAATCCGGTTAAGGCATTAACGTGTAAATAGAGGTTGGAAGCCCTATTTCCTTGTCACACTCTCTTATCCGAACATGTAAATTTTCTCTCGAACAAGTTAATGCTATAATGGCATATTCTCTATGTTTGCAACCATAAGAATTCAATCAACACGAAGAGAGTAATGATATAAGTAGCATAACACATCAATAATTCACAAACTCATAGCAATAGATAGTAGCTTACAAGGTTTCAATAACCCTAACAGATAAGTTTAGCTACTCATGAATACAACAGAAATCACAATAGACATAATCATCATACCACAACTTAGAATAATCTTAACGATGGAGATGATTAGCGACAGTGAGGGAAGAACGTATTCCCCTCTATCCGATGCTCAAGCCTTAGCCGTTTTTCTCTGTTCCAGAATATTACAGAATCTGAAAACTGAATAATGACTGAATTATGCTGAAAACTTCAGCAAGAAGGTTTTTATAACATCCTTTTCTACTAAGTTGCTACTGCATCCTTAAGTATTTAAAAATGCTGAGTTTGCCCGGGAAAAAGTTCCCATGCATCACATTTAGTCCAAAAGCTGCCTTCCCTCTTATGTGAAGTTTTCCTTTGCTGCCCACAGGTCCACAAAGTGCTGAAATCTTCATCATTAGTACCTAAAAACATGCTAATCAGATTGGTCAGCTCACTTAAAGGAAAATGGACTAAAAGTGCAAGAATTATATATTTTATCCTTAAAACTTAGCTAAAACATGGGTAAATTATGGTGCTTAGACGTATAAATACGCCCAACATCACCACCCCACACTTAAAGCTTTGTTTGTCCTCGAACAAAATATTACATCCATGCAAACACCTAACTAGCATTTCACAATAGCAGCACAAAATTTTCAACAAGACATGCACGGTAATTATTAACAAAGAGTAGGTTTCTTGATCATTACTAGAAACAACTCAGCCTCTAACATAGACTTATTAGGGTGTTCAATTCGTTATACACATGTTAAGCCACAAAGAATCATATAAAACCACCCAAAAATCATCAACCATGTGTGCGCACAGAAGATATCATACATAAACACTCATATTTTTGCATTTTTCGAAACATGGGTATAAGATTTTCCTTGCGCTCACTCTCACAAAGAATTCTTATATTGCAAATGGTGACCATAGGCTTGACCTTAGTGTAATGCTCTACTAATATCAGACTGCTAAGTTTAGGATCAAATAGGTCTTTACAGGTTGTAATGTAGGCTAAGGGACAGGTAGGACTATTTTGGTCAGAAATAGTGACTATGTTCCCTAAGCGCTTTAATACACTACACTATGCCATTTACACTATCTTTTAACAACCACTCTACCTTCCTTTCATCTACCAACCCCTTTTCACCCATTTTGTTATTCAATCATAAAAACAACTATCTTTTTGTTTTTCTAAATTTTTTATTTTTATTTATTTTCTTTTTTTTTCTTTTTTTTCTTTTTTCTTTTTTTTTATTAAGCATCACTCTTTTTCACAATATTTTCAAGTACCAATACACCTTGAGGCATCACTTTCACCATTCTCCTCTTATTTTGCCACATGATTCTACAATTTAAAGCGCTTAGGAGTTTGGATCAAATTATGGTCTTAAAAAAATGGATTAGGCTACATATGAGGCTGCCAAAGAAAATAGCTAAAGGCTCAAAGGGGGTTCACTAGGACAATGTACAAAAGTAGGTAAAAAGAAGGTAAACAATTTAAGGGCTGCCAAAGAAATGCCTAAATCATCTCCTACACTCACAATCTTTATTTCACTTCACATACACACCAGGCAAGTTCTATCATCAGTCACAACAAAGAATATACAATAACCTCACACACACAAGGCACATGGCCAACTTCATTGGGAGCGTTATAGATTCTTGACCCAACAGATGAATGAATTAAACCACAACAAGGGGTTCACTAGGACAATGTACAAAGGTAGGTAAAAAGAAGGTAAACAATTTAAGGGCTGCCAAAGAAATGCCTAAATCATCTCCTACACTCACAATCTTTATTCGCTTCACATACACACCAGGCAAGTTCTAGCACCAGTCACAACAAAGAATATACAATAACCTCACACACACAAGGCACATGGTCAACTTCATTGGGAGCATTATAGATTCTTGACCCAACAGATGAATGAATTAAACCACAACAATTTATCACACAGTGAGTCACAACTTAGAGCCTAAGCATCTCAATAACAATGATTTAGCACAAACTCTTGTTATATTATCATGCCGTCTATCAGAACAATTTCATGCAACATCTAAAATCTAACTAACTAATTACAACTAACTAACTAACTACTAATTCAAACAAATAAGAATAAATGTAGGCAAGCAGTACAATACAAAAGACATATACCCGCACCCCACACTTAGACGGGACACACTGCCCTCAGTGGAATTAAATAAGGAAAACCTGATTAGTCGGACTCCTCTTTTATGTCTGGGGTCATACCCCCTGCGTCGGAATCATCATCAGAGTCGTCATCATCAGAGTTGTCCTCTATATCTGTGTCTGGCAGTCGGCGATCATCGTCAGTCGGCACGTCATCATCGAGAGGTTCCTCAAAATGTACCCCCACTCCATACATGGCCCGCGCATGCTCATTAAGAGGGTAGTCATTGTCCAACTGCTGAAGCTCTGCATCAGTCGAAACACGACCTCCACTCATCATTGTAAATCTAGTCATACCATACAGATGGCAAAAAAAACTTTTATCTTGAGCATGTCTCTCAGAAGTGGTAAGGTTGATACCTTGACCAGTTTCAGCCTCTTTAACCTTCGTGAGATCAACCTTCTTCGGGTTGTGTGTCAGCTTATGGTCCGCGGGTCCCTCTTTAATGTGTTCTTTCCTTAAGGTCACAATCAACAAATTGCCAAAACTGAAATGGGACCTTTTGTGCAGCCTAGCCTTACACATTGACGATCATATAACCGCACCAATGTTGATGGGAATATTCGTCATCAAAGCATACACCAAGAAGACTCGATCACGTGTGATCTTAGTATATTGTGTCCCAGGAATCAAGCAAGAGTTGACTATCCTTAACCATATGCGAGCTTCCCTGTTCAAAGAGGCATACGGGTAGGTATTGTGGCGATCATTATCCTTGTGCCGAATCCACCGTGCCATTGACCTTGATCCGCACAGTGTATGTCTGATGGCCCTGTAGGGAGGTCTGTGATAAAGCTCCTTGAGCGGTGATGGATCCACAGATGGAAGGCCCAGAAAAAAGTTGAAGAACTCCGTATTCAGTTGTAAGACTTGGCCCCGAATCTTTACTTCACTTCCGGTAGTCTTTAGGGACCAATTGGCATACAACTCTCGCGTTAGATCAAGATTGCATTCCCCCTATCTTGGAAAATGAAATCAAGATTTAGTGCCATGATTTTAGCCAAAATGTGGGGGTCTCTCTTTTCTAGACTCTCCTTCTGCATCAAATCCACGTGAACATATTTTTTACTTTGTTGTTCTTGTACCACTCCTTCCCTTCCTCCTCTAGGACCCACTCTATCCCAAAAGTGCGTCGAGGCACTTGCAAAGAGGAGGACTCAGCCTGATCTTTTCTTGCCCTTTTCTGACCTTTTTGGGAGGTGGACACTTTTTCTTTTCCTTGTCGTCCTTTTGGGGCCATTCTTCCTGAGATCACAATAAAGTCATGTTAGTTTCATCATGGAAGATTTACTATATTCAAAAAATAAAATCGTGATGGTATCACCCCACACTTAATCCGTTTGCACAACGTTAGTAATCGTGTAATCTTGACTATCCTTTTCGACTTTATTTCATTGGATTAAGGAAATATGTGAACAAGACTACCACATAGAAATCTTATCAGGTTATTGCATAGAAATAATCAAACCATCTTATGCTTGTGGTCAATCATGATCAATACCTTTGATGAGAGAGTCATTCAAACATTCAAACTTACCACTTTCAAGATTATGCATGAACTTCACAATTTCGACTCCATAAAAATAGGACAGTGAATACCAATCAAATACAAGTTGGAGTAAAGTCAAGAACTCCCACACGAATCCATTCACTCAACTAGATGCATCATAACAAACCAACCATATTCTTATCACCAAACACCATATCAAAATCTAATAAACCATTATAAGCGTAGTAGTGCAACAACTACGGAATATAAAAGAGTAACTTACGTGGTGATGGATCCGGAAGATGAGCTTGCAAGATTAGATGAGCAAAAAGAAAAACTTTGAGAGGATTGGGGAGCTTGGGCGGCGCCTAGTGTGAACAAACAAATGCATTGTGTTCTAAGGTTGAGGATCTATTTAAAGGCTAAGCCATGGGTCGGGTTTGTTCCATGTACAATCGGGTTTGGAGGTAAAAAAAAAGATAAGTAGGCGGCACCTATTGCTTTGCCTATGCTTAGCATAGGCGGCACCTATAGCAATGCCTAGATTGGCATAGGCGGCGCCTTGCCTATCGCCTAGATTGGCATAGGCAGTGCCTATAGCATTGCCTATGTGAGGCAGTGAGCATAGGCAATGGCATAGGCATTGCCTTGTCCGTTGCCTAGATTGGCATAGGAATTGCCTTGTTTGTTGCCTAGATTGGCATAGGCATTGCCTTGTTCGTTTCCTAGATTGGCATAGGCAATGCCTAGCCTATAGCCTTTGCTCCATCATTCCTAACTTACCACCTTTAGCATGGCTCACTTTAAAATCAAAATTTGGGACTAATCTCCTCCTTTGTACATGTTGCACCTACACTTAATCAAAAACAACAAAAATGATTAGAAAGATGGGTTGCCTCCCACCAAGCGCCTTAGTTTTGGTCGTGGCTCGACTCTTCTTTTTGAACTTTTATTTATCAAAAACAAAATCCTAGTGAAACAAATTCCTAATGATGGGTTGCCTCCCATATAACGCTTGATTTATTGTCGCGGCACGACATAGCTATCTCGAGTACTCAGACATCATCGAGATATAAGGTGGCTATACATTTTATCGAATCGGTAGGTTCGATATATAGCTTCACTCACTGGTCATTCACCTTAAAGACACCACCATCATTGTTTTTTAACTCCACTACTCCAGATGGGTAAACTTGGCTAATTCTGAATGGACCAGACCATTTAGACTTCAACTTACCTGGAAATAGCTTCAATCTGGAATTGAAAAGAAGTACCAAATCACCCTTCTGAAGGTTTCATTGGATAATCCTCCGATCATGGTACTTTTTCATCCTTTCCTTGTAGAGATCTGCTCTTTCATACGCATGTAGACGGAATTCATCCATCTCATTCAACTGTTCTAACCTTAGTTTAGTAGCATCATCCCAATTCAGGTTAAGCCACTTCAGTGCCCACATTGCTTTATGTTCTAGCTCAATTGGCAAGTGACAAGCTTTCCCATAAATTAGTTGGTATGGTGACATGCCAATTGGTGTCTTAAACACAGTCCTATATGCCCATAAGGCATCATCCATCTTTTTGGACCAATCTTTCCTACTGGCATTCACAGTCTTAGCAAGGATCAGCTTGATGTCCCGATTAGAAACCTCTACCTGCCCACTAGTTTGTGGGTGGTATGGTGTAGCTACCTTATGTTTCTTAACCCCATATTTCACCAATATGGCTCTGAACAGCTTGTTGCAAAAATGTGAACCTCCATCGCTTATGATGGTACGCGGTACCCCAAAACGAGAGAAGATGTTTCTCTTTAAGAACGCTACAACACGCTTACCTTCATTATCAGCCAGCGCTACTGCTTTGACCCATTTGGATACATAATCCACAACAACTAGGATATATTTAATCCCAAACGAACTCACAAATGGGCCATGAAATCAATACCCCAAACATCAAATAACTCTACCTCAAGAATTTTATACATGGGCATCTCATGGTGCTTCGAGATAGAGCCTTGCCTCTGGCACTGATCACATCATATCACAAAATCGTAGGCATCCTTGAATAATGAAGGCCAGTAATAGCCACTTTGGAGTACCTTCCTGGCTGTTCGATCACCTGGATGGTGACCCCCAACTTGGGAAGCATGACTTGCTTCCGGTATGCTAGGCACCTCCACATATGAGATGCATCGCCTAATAACACCATCAGCACATCGTCGAAAAAGATACGGTTTATCCCAGAAGTTGTGTTTCACATCATACATGAACTTTTTCTTTTGATGAAAGGAGAGATGCTTAGGAATCACTTTCCTTACCATGTAGTTTGCAAAGTCTGCATACCACGGTAAGACTTCTACCACAGTGGCTAGGATCTCTTCGTCGGGAAATGCATCATCAATGTAAAGGTCGGGTTGCACTATGTGCTCACTCTCAAGTCTAGATAGATGATCAGCTACTTGGTTTTCGCAACCTTTTCTATCGTTTACCTCAAAATCAAATTCTTGGAGCAGTAACACCCACATAATTAGCCTTGGATTAGCATTCTTCTTTGCCATTAGATATCTTAGAGCCGCATGATCTGTATGAACCACTACTTTGGTTCCCAACAAGTAGGCACGAAACTTTTCGAAAGCATAAACAACTGCTAGAAGCTCTTGTTCAGTGATGGTATAGTTCTTCTGTGCTCCATTCAAGGCCTTGATTGAATAGTAGATTGGATGAAATAGCCTTTCTCTTTTCTGAACAAGTACAACACCCAATGCTACCCTGCTTGCATCACACATAACTTTAAAAGGTAGAGACCAATCGGGTGCTATAATAATAGGAGCTTCAACCAGCTTTTCTTTGAGGCATTCAAATGCTTTCAAGAAATCTTAACCAAAGTAAAATTTTGCATCCTTCTCCAAAAGTTTGCATAATGGGCTAGCAATCTTGGAGAAGTCTTTAATAAACCTTCGATAAAAACCTGCATGACCGAGAAAACTATGCACCCCTTTTACAGAAATTGGAGGTGGTAATATCTCGATAACTTCAATCTTGGCTCGATCAACCTCAATTCCCTTTTCAGAGATTTTGTGCCCAAGAACAATGCCTTCCTTAACCATAAAGTGACACTTCTCCCAATTTAACACCAGGTTGAATTCAACACATCTCTGCAACGCCATACTCAGATTTGCCAAGAATGATTCAAATGACTCACCAACAACCAAAAAGTCATCCATAAACACCTCTAAGGTGTCTTCGACCATATCAGAAAAAATGGATATCATACAACGCTAGAAAGTGGAAGGTGCGTTACAAAACCTAAATGGAATTTGTTTGAAGGCAAAAGTACCATACGGGCATGTAAAAGTGGTCTTCTCCTGATCTTCAGGAGCAACACAAATCTAATTGTATCCGGAATAACCATCTAAGAAACAAAACCATCCCTTCCCTACCAATCGATCAAATGGCATTTGATCCATGAATGACATTGGGAAGTGATCCTTTAACGTCTACGAATTCAGCTTCCGGTAGTCCATGCACACGCTCCATCCTATGACAGGTCTGAGGAGAATTAGCTCATTCTTTTCATTTGCGATTACTGTGATGCCCTCTTTCTTGGGCACACATTGCACCGGACTCACCCAGCTACTGTCTGAGATTGGGTACACCACCCCTGCATCTAACCACTTAATAATTTCTTTCTTCACCACCTCTTGCATAGGTGGATTCAAATGAAGCTGATGCTCAATAGTGGGCACGCAATCTTCCTCTAGCTGAATCTTGTGCATACATATCCCAGGAGGGATACCAATTATATCAGCAATAGTCCAACCAATAGCTCTTTTATACCTCTTCAGAACAGAGATGAGAGCCGCTACTTGATGTTCACCTAAATCAGCCACAAAAATAACCGTAAGTGTATTTCCAATCCCCAAAAATACATACTTTAGATGACTGGGGAGCTCTTTCAATTCCAGCACTGGTGGCTCTTCAATGGATGGTTTCGCTGGCGGTGAAGGTCGATTCTTAAGGTCATGGTCCAACTTCTTAGGGGCATGAGAATAGGACCCTATTCCTGTTAGAGCACAAATAGTTTCTTCATAATCTTCAACATCCTCACGCTCAAAATTCAAAAGAACAGCAGATAATGGCTCAACAGTAAGCTGCTTCTCTACAGATAATTCTTTCTCATCCTCATAATAAACATCATCTACAGAGAAAAGGGCATCCCAAGATTATGGAAACTTCAAAATCCACCTCGCAGTTCAAAATAACAAAGTCTGCAGGAAAAATAAAGGAAGAAACCTTCACCAGTACATCATATAAGATACCAACAGGTAGTTTTCCCGACCTATCTGCCATTACGAGCCACATATTGGTTGGTGTAGGATCTCCCAACCCCAACTGTTTATAAATGGATAGCGGCATCAAATTGATGCTAGCCCCCAAATCGCACAATGCCTTAGCAAAATCCAAGGATCCAACCGTGCAAGGAATAGTGAAGGCACCAGGATCTGCCTTCTTCTGTACTAAAGATCTCATGGCAATTGCACTACAATGATGAACATTATCTACTAGTTCATAGCTTGCTGCCCTTTTCTTTGTCAAAAGGTCCTTCATGAATTTGGCGTATCCTGGCATCTGCCCCAGTGCCTCCACCAAAGGCATATTAATCGTCAGCTGCTTCAACATAGTCATGAATTTACTGAACCTGGTGTCATCAGCTTTCTTATTCAGTCTTTGAGGAAAAAGTGGTGGTGGATTTGGAAGAGTTTTCTCCACCACTTCTTTTTTATCTTGCTTCCGATTATCAATCTTTTCAGGTTGGGGACGTCTAGGTGTAGTGTCGTGAATGTTCTCATTCTGATTTTCATCGTCTACAAAATCATCACAATCTACTTCAATAACATTCTCTTCTGTGATATCAACCACCTGCTTGCCTTTGGATGGATTTTCCAACACCTTACCACTCCTGGTAGTAATAGCAATACATGATCCATCATTCCTTGGGTTTTGCACTGTGTCGCTAGGTAGGGTGCCATCGTTTCTTGGATTGAGTACCGCTGATAGTTGACTCAATTGTTGTTCCAGCTGTTTTATTGAAGTGGAATGCGAATCAACCAATTGATTTATTAAGGACAAATCATTTTTTACCTCAGTCACTCCCGTGTTGGTTGCCTCCACTCCTTTCAACAACTTAGCCATCATATCTTCCATGGACATCTTCCCAGAGCCAGATTCCGCAGCCTCACGATTTGCAGGAGGAACATACAAACCACTCCTGTTAGTCTTATTCTTGTATCCGAATTTTTCATAATAGTTCTGACCTTGGTTTCCTTGGGCATTGCCTCGGAAACCCCCTGATTATTCAAATAATTTGTTTCTTCCTTAGAATAGGATTCATCCCTTCCCTGTGATACAACAGCCTTGACCTTTTCTGTCTTTCCTAATAATAAATTCTTGGTAAGAAGGTCCATCTGTGTTTTCATGTGAGCCATATCTTTGTTAAGTTTCTCTTCTCTTCGCCTCTGTTTTGCTGTCATGCCAATAGATATAGTAGAGCTTGCTACCTCAGAATCCTTGGTATGCCAAGCTCTACTCTGCTTTGTCATACGATCCAACATATCACTTGCCTCAATGAAAGTAAGGTCCATGAATGACCCACCTGCAGCATTATCAACCACTGGCTTAGTCACCGAGTTCAAAGCCCTATATAATATTTCCATCAAGTGGATATTGGTCATCTGATGGTTTGGGCACCGCATAAGCTTCTTCTTGAACCTCTCCCATGTTTCGTGGAGAGCTTCAGTTGGAAGCTGTCGAAAATTGCTAATCTCATCTCTTAATTGTGCTCTTTTGGATGGCTGAAAGAATCTTTCTAGGAAAGCATCTTTCAGTTGCCTCCAATTAGTAATAGAATCAGGAGTTAGCCCGTTCAACCATAGAGTTGCCTCTCCAGATAGAGACAATGGAAATAAGCACAGCCGAATTGCATTCTGTCCAACTCTTGGATTGTCAAACGACTTGCACGTTGAGATAAAATTAATCAGATGCATATTCGGATCATTGCCTGCAAGTCCACCAAATAAACCTTTGAGTTGCAACAGATGAATCATGGCGCTACTGATATTGAACTTGGCTCCGGGTCCCAAGGGCGGAGGAATAATAGCCCCTGTGGCACCAGCCCCATCCAAATCGTCATCATCATTATCAAAAGGAGCCTGCACAGCTCGGCGTTCAGGTCTCATTCTAGCTTGACGATCTCTCCTGTTCACAGGCGCTGCCACCTCATCTGTACGCGTTGGATTTAGTAACTCATCATCACCCAGGTCCTCTTCATCAGGATTTGTTGCCCGACCTGGGTTATCAATATTCTGTTGATACACTTGAGCAGCTACCAATGCAGCTAATCTATCCTGCTCCTGTTGAGCAGCCATCCATTCAAGGTTTCGTTGCGCATCCATTCTGCCAATAAGATGTGGTTCAGGATTTATAGGTAATAACGGTTGACCAGAACTTCGTGTATTTGGCATGCACTCCACTAAACCTGAACAAAACAAAAACAACAAACAAAAAGTAAAATTCGAGAATCTTTGACCAAAGGGTCTATTAACTATTACAAACTTAGTTGACAACCGTATTCCCCGGCAACGGCACCAAAATTTGATACGCCCTAATTACAGCTCTCGTTAGAAAGTGTAAGCGGTCGCTGTCAAATATAGAACCCAACTGGGTTGGGTGTCGAATCCCACAGGGAATACTCTGGTCACTAAGTGTTGTAATTATTAGTAGACTGTTGGTCGAAAATTCTAAGGAAAAAAGGGGGGTTGGTTTAGGCGTGTACTAATATTATCAAAGTAACGATAGAATGATTTGTGTAGTAAGATTTAATCACAGAGAATGATAAGTTAGGGTTATGTCCACCTTGTAGTTTGTACTTCTCTATTAACTATGAGTAATGCAGAATTTAGACATGGATGCACTTATAGAGAATCATATTCTAATTTTAAATCCAAGTGTTTCTCAACCATCAAGGATTTATTTCACTTTAGCTCTCTCGAGCCTAAAGTGTATAACGAATGGTACAAATTCTCCAAGAAGTTAATCCGGTTAAGACATTAACCTGTAAATAGAGGTTGGAAGCCCTATTTCCTTGTCACACTCTCTTTTCCAAACATGTAACTTTTCTCTCGAATAAGTTAATGCTATAATGGCGTATTCTCTATGTTTGCAACCATAAGAATTCAATCAACACAAAGAGAGTAATGATATAAGTAGCATAACACATCAATAATTCACAAACTCATAGCAATAGATAGTAGCTTACAAGGTTTCCATAACCCTAACAGATAAGTTTAGCTACTCATGAATACAACGGAAATCACAATAGACATAATCATCATACCACAACTTAGAATAATCTTAGCGATGGAGATGATTAGCGACAGTGAGGGAAGAACGTATTCCCCTCTATCCGATGCTCAAGCCTTAGCCGTTTTTCTCTGTTCCAGAATATTACAGAATCTGAAAACTGAATAATGACTGAATTATGCTGAAAACTTCAGCAAGAAGGTTTTTATAACATCCTTTACTACTAAGTTGCTACTGCATCCTTAAGTATTTAAAAATGCTGAGTTTGCCCAGGAAAAAGTTCCCATGCATCACATTTAGGCCAAAAGTTGCCTTCCCTCTTATGTGAAGTTTTCCTTTGCTGCCTGATGATAGGCAAATTTACATGCCTAAAGTACTATATTTTACCCATATTTTAGCTAAGTTTTGAGGAAAGAATATATAATTCATGCACTTTTAGTCTTTTTTCCTGTAATTGAGCTAACAAACTTGATTAGCAAGTTTTTAGGTATAAATGATGTAGATTTCAGCATTTTATGGATAACTTGATGCCAAAGGAAGCTTCACAAAAGAAGGAAGGGAAAGCTTGGACGCCAAGGACCAAAAGTGACGCATGGAAAATCTATCCCGAGAAAAAACAGCAATTCTAAAGACTTTGGGGACTAGCAGTAACTTATTAGGATTAGGATAATGATGCAGTAACCTAGCAGGATTGGGTTAAGTAATGCATTAGCTTAGTAGGAATAGGATATGGGTGTTATAAATACCCTATTTTGCTTGAGATTTTTATCATTCACTACTACTTCTAATTCTTCCATTGATTCTACTTTTTATTCTTCTTCTATTCATCTATTCAATTCTTAAATTCCACAACAAGAGAAATGCTACTTTGAAAGGGAGTTCATGCCTAAAGCCATACCACACCATACTACACGTGATATCTTTATTGTGGTATAATAATAATGTCTATTGTGAGTTCCATCGTACTCATGAGTAGCTAAACTTCTCTGTTGGGGTTATGGAAGCCGTATGAGATACTATCTATTGCTATGAGTTTGTGAATTCGCGACACGTATGCTGCTTATATCATTATTCTCTTCATCTTAATGCAAATTCTTGTTGTTGCAAATGCATAGAATACGCCAGTATAGCATTAACTTGTTCGAAAGAAAAGTTATATGTCTGGAAAAAAGATAATGTCAAGGTAATAGGGCACCAACCCCTGTTAAAAAGTTAGTGTCGTAATTTGATTAACCTCTTGGAGAATTTAGACCGTTAGATACACTTTAAGCTCGAAAGAGTGAAAGTGAAATAGTCCTTGTTAGGTCGAAAAACGCTTGGATTTACCATAGAATACAATTATCTATAAGCACATGCATGTCTGAATTCCGCATAACTCATAGCCATTAGAGACGTATAACTCATAAGGTGGACATAACCCCAACTCTCAATTCTCATTGGTTAACATCGTATCAAACATTCTTTCTTCTTACTTTGCTAATTTCCATTTTTACTCTATTATTTTGGTTACACGTTAAAATCCACCTTTTTACGAGACTTTCACCCAAAGTCTAATAATCTTTGCTTACTTATTGACCGGCTATTCCCTGTGGAATTGATACCCAACCGAGTTGGGTTATATATTTGACAACGACCGCTTTACACTCTTACAAGAGCTGTAGATTGAGCGTTATCAAAAATTGGCGCCGTTGCCGGGGAATACGGTTGTCAACTAAGTTTGTGATAATTACTAGACCCTTTGGTCAAAGATTCTTGTACTTTTACTTTTAGTTTTTGTTTTTGTTTTCTGCAGGTTTTTATTTAGTGCATGCCCCATACTCGAAGTTCTGGTCAACCGTTATTACCTATCAATCCTGAATTACAACGTATTGGCAGAATGGAGGCACAAAACGAAATTGAAAGGATGGATGCTCAACAGGAACAGGCGAGACTAGCTGCTCTAGCAGCCGCTCAAGTGCATCAACAAAATATTGATAACCCTGGGCAAGCGACAAATCCTAACGATGAGGACCTAGGTGATGACGAGTTACTAAACCTAAGGCGTGATGCTAAGATAGCAACACCTGCTAACAGAAGAGATCGTCAAGCTAGGTTTAGGCATGAACGCTGACCTATACAACCAGCTTCGATGATGATGATG
This sequence comes from Capsicum baccatum var. pendulum, assembly GCA_030864225.1. Lineage (NCBI taxonomy): Eukaryota > Viridiplantae > Streptophyta > Magnoliopsida > Solanales > Solanaceae > Capsicum > Capsicum baccatum. The sequence continues at coordinate 27,251,182 of CM061551.1, read as the reverse complement.
ATGATCTTGATGGATCCGGAGCCACAGGAGCCATTATTCCTCCACCATTGGCACCCGGAGCCAAGTTCAACATCACAAGAACCATGATTCAGTTATTGCAACTCAAGGGATTATTCGGTGGACTAGCAGGCGATGATCCGAATATGCATCTGATCAACTTTATTTCTACATGCAAGTCATTCGACAATCCTGGCGTTGGATAGAATGCAATTTGGTTGCGCCTATTTCCATTGTCTCTATCTGGGGAGACAACTCTATGGTCGAACGGGATGACCCCTGATTCTATCACTAATAGGAGGCAGTTGAAAGACGCTTTCCTAGAAATATTCTTTCTGCCATCCAAAAGAGCATAATTGAGAGATGAAATCAGCAACTTTCGGCAGCTTCCAACCGAAGCTCTTCATGAAACATGGGAGAGGTTCAAGACGAAGCTAATGCGTTGCCCAAACCACCATATGACCAATGTTCACCTAATGGAGATACTATACAGATCCTTGAATTCAATAACTAAACCAGTGGTGGATAATGCGGCTGGAGGATCTTTTATGGACCTCACCTTTGGTCAGGCAAGCAATATGCTAGACCGGGTGACAAAGCAAAGTAGAGCTTGGCATACCAGGGAATCTGAGGTAGCAAGCCCCACTTTATCTATTGGCATGACTGCAGACCAAAGGAGAAGAGAAAAAGAACGCGATCAAGATATTGCGCACATGAAAACACAAGTGGATCTTTTTACAAAGCATCTCTTATCAGGGAAGACCGAAAAAGTCAAAGCTGTTGCGTCAAAAGGAAGAGACGAATCTGATTCGGAAGAAGAGGCCAACTACTTAAACAATCAGGGGGGTTTCCGAGGCAATACCCAAGGAAACCAAGGTCGGAACTATTATGATAAATCTGGAAACAAGGACCAAGGTAGTTGGAAGAACAAGAATGACAAGAGTGGTTTGTATGTTCCCCCAGGGAGACGTGATGCCACTGCATCTAGTTCTGCAAATATGTAAGACATGATGGCTAAACTCTTAAAAGGAGTAGAGGCAACCAGCGCGGGAGTAACTGAGGTAATAAATGATTTATCCTTGATGAAGCAATTGGTTGACTCACATTCTACTTCAATAAAACAAATAGAGCAGCAGTTGAGCCAACTTTTGGCAGTACTCAATCAAAGAAAGGCTGACACCTTACCTAGCGACACCGTGCAAAATCCAAGAAATGATGGATCATGCATGGCTATTACTACTCGAAGTTGTAAGGTGCTGGAATCTTCATCCAAAGGCAAGAAAGTGGTCGACAATGTAGCGGAAAATGATGATAAGGCTAATGGAGAAAACGCAGTAGAAGCCAACCACGACGTCCATGACGTCACACCAAGTATATTGCAGCCTGAAAAGACTGAAATACGAAAGCAAGAGGAGAAGAAAGCTGTGGAGAAAACAATCCCACTTCCACCACCACCTTTTCCTTAAAGATTGAAGAAGATTGCGGATGATACAAGGTTCAGCAAATTCATGACGATGTTAAAGCAGCTGACCATAAATGTTCCATTGGTGGAGGCACTAGAACAAATGCCTGGGTATGCAAAATTTATGAAAGATCTTTTGACAAAGAAGCGGGCAGCAAGCTATGAGTTGAAAGATACTGTGCATCATTGCAGTGCAATTGCTACCCGATCACTAGTTCAGAAGAAGGCTGACCCCGGTGCTTTCACTATTCCATGCACAGTTGGTTCTTTAAATTTTGCCAAGGCATTATGCGATTTAGGAGCCAGCATCAATTTGATGCCATTATATATTTATAAAAAGTTGGGGTTGGGTGATCCTACTCCAACCAATATGAGGCTCGTAATGGCGGATAGATCGGTAAAATGACCTGTTGGTATTCTATGTGATGTATTGGTAAAGGTTTCTTCATTCATCTTTCTGGAAGACTTCATTATTTTGGATTGTGAGGCAGATTCAGAAGTTCCCATAATCTTGGGGTGCCCTTTCCTTGCAACAGGAAGTGTGCTTATTGATTTAAGAGCTAATGAGTTTTTATTCCGGATAAATGACGAAGTAGTTCGCTTTGATGTGTGTAAATCAATGAAGCAACCCAAAGAGCTGAGTGTATTCTCGGTGGCTGATGTTTACTTTGATGATGAGAAAGAATTACTTGAAGAGGAGCAAATTATTGATGACCCATTGGCGGTTGTGTTCATGAATGTTGAGCATCAGGATACTAAAAATTATGAAGAGACTATTGATTCTCTAATAGGATTTGGATCATATCCTCATGCTCCCCAAAAGCTGGACCTTGATCTCAAAAATCGACCCACACCACCAGCTAAACCATCTATTGAAGAGCCACCCATGTTAGAATTGAAAGAGCTGCCTAGCCATTTAAAGTATGCATTCTTAGGAAGCGGAAACACACTTCCAGTCATTGTGGTGGCAGATTTGGGTGAGCAGCAAGTTGCAGCTCTCATTGCTATTCTACGGAAGTATATAAGAGCCATTGGTTGGACCATCGCTGATATTATTGGTATTCCACCTGGGATTTGTACACATAAGATTCAGCTTGAAGAAAATTGCACACCCACTAGTGAGCATCAAAGGCGTCTAAATCCACCTATGCAAGAAGTGGTGAAGAAAGAAATTATTAAGTGGTTAGATGCGGGGGTAGTGTATCCAATCTCTGACAGTACATGGGTAAGCCCGGTATAATGTGTTGCCAATAAAAGAGGCATGACGGTAGTAGCGAATGAGAAGAATGTGCTTATTCCACTCAGACCCGTCACCGGATGGAGAGTATGCATGGACTACCGAAAGCTGAATTCATGGACGCTCAAAGATCACTTTCCAATGCCATTCATGGACCAAATGCTTGATCGATTAGCGGGAAAAGGCTGGTTTTGTTTCTTACACGGTTATTCTGGCTATAATCAGATTTGTATTGCCCCCGAAGATCAAGAGAAAACAACGTTCACATGCCCATATGGTACGTTTGCTTTTAAACGTATGCCATTCGGACTATGTAACGCACCAACCACCTTTCAGCGTTGTATGATGTCCATCTTTTCTGATATGGTTGAAGATACTTTGGAGGTATTCATGGATGATTTTTCAGTTGTGGGCGAGTCATTTGAATCGTGTTTGGTAAACCTGAGTATGGCATTGCAAAGATGTGTAGAATTCAACCTAGTGCAGAATTGGGAGAAGTGCCATTTTATGGTTAAGGAAGGCATCATTCTTGGGCACAAAATCTCCAAAAAAGGAATTGAGGTTGATCGAGCTAAAATTGAAGTCATCAAGAAGCTACCACCTCCAATTTCCATAAAGGGAGTTCGTAGTTTCCTTGGGTACGCTGGTTTCTATCGGCGGTTCATCAAAGACTTCTCCAATGTGGCTAGTCCATTATGCAAACTTCTAGAGAAAGATGCAAAGTTTGACTTCAATGAAGATTGTTTGAAGGCATTTGAATGCCTCAAAGGGAAGCTAATTGAAGCTCCTATCATGGTAGCTCCAGATTGGTCCCTACCGTTTGAAGTCATGTGTGACGCCAGTGGAGTAGCTTTGGGCACTGTACTTGGCTAGAGAAGGGAAAAGTTATTCCATCCTATCTATTATGCGAGCAAGGTCCTAAACGAATCCCAAAAGAACTATACTGTCACAGAACAAGAGCTCCTAGTGGTTGTGTATGCTTTTGAGAAGTTTTGTGCTTACTTGTTGGGAACCAAAGTGATCGTTCATATAGACCATGTAGCTCTGAGAAACCTAATGACGAAGAAGGACGCAAAGCCGAGGCTAATTCGATGGGTAGTGTTGCTGCAAGAATTTGATTTCGAGGTAAAAGATAGAAGGGGTTGCGAGAACCAAGTGGCTGACCATCTATCTAGACTTGAGAACGAGCATATGGCGCAGCCTAAAATCGAGATTGATGATGCATTCCCTGACGAGGAGACCTTAGCCACGATAATGGAAAAGTTACCATGGTATGCCGACTTTGCAAATTTTGTGGTAAGTAATGTCATACCCGCAAATTTATCTTCCCATCAAAAGAGGAAGTTTATGCATGATGTAAAACACTACTTTTGGGATGAGCCATATTTGTTTCGACGATGTGCGGATGGTGTTATCTGGCGATGCATATCCCATGAAGAGGTGCCTAATATATTGGAAGCATGCACACTTCCCAAGTTGGAGGACATCACGCAGGTAATCGGACAACAAGAAAGGTATTGCAAAGTGGATATTATTGGCCGTTGATATTTAGAGATGCCTATGAATTTGTGAGAAGATGCGAACAATGTCAGAGACAAGGTGCAATTTCAAAACACCATGAGATGCCCATGTCGAAAATTCTTGAAGTCGAGCTCTTTGATGTATGGGGTATTGATTTCATGGGTCCATTCGTAAATTCGTTTGGAATGAAATACATCCTGGTCGCTGTAGATTATGTTTCAAAATGGGTTGAAGCAGTAGCGTTGGCCGACAATGAGGGAAAGCGTGTTGTACCATTCTTGAAGAAGAATATCTTCTCCCCCTTTGGAGTACCATGTACTATCATAAGCGACGGAGGATCTCACTTTTGCAACAAGCTATTCAAATCCGTGTTGGCAAAATATGGTGTCAAGCAACATAACGTAGCCACACCTTATCACCGACAAACTAGTGGGAAGGTAGAGGTTTCCAATCGAGAGATCAAGCAAATCCTTGCGAAGACGGTAAATGCTAATAGGAAAGATTGGTCTCGGAAGCTGGACGATGCACTATGGGCTTATAGGACTGCATTCAAAACGCCAATTGGCATATCCCCGTACCAACTAGTTTATGGGAAGGCTTGTCACTTACCCATTGAGCTCGAGCATAAAGCATTATGGGCGTTGAAGCGATTGAATTTGAATTGGGATGATGCAATGAATCTGAGATTGGAGCAGCTGAACGAGATGGATGAATTTCGTCTACATGCTTATAAAAGATAAGACCTATACAAGGAGCGGATGAAAAAGTATCATGATCAGCGGATTGTTCAACGAAACTTTCAAAAGGATGATATGGTAATCCTCTTCAATTTCAGATTGAAGCTATTCCCAGGTAAGTTGAAGTCCAAGTGGTCTGGTCCGTACAAAGTTAACCAAGTCTACTCATCTGGAGTAGTTGAGTTGAAAGACAATAATGGTGTTGTCTTCAAGGTGAATGGCCAACGAGTAAAACCTTATATCAGTCCTCTCGACTTAATAAATTATATGTCCATCATTTATCTTGACGAAGTCTAAGTACTCGAGGTAACTATGTCGTGCCGCGACAATAAATCAAGCGCTAGATGGGAGGCAACCCATCGTTTTACATTTTTTTTTCCTTTCTTTCGTTTTGTTTCGTGTTTGCCTTTGATAAATAAAAATCCAAAAAGAAGAGTCGTGCCACGACCAAAACTAAGGCGCTACATGGGAGGCAACCCATCATTCTAATCGTGTTTGTTGTCTTTGAGCAAGTGTAGGTACAAGAGGCGTAAACAAGGAGATTGGTTCCAAATTTTGATTTGGTCGTATTGCATGTTGAAGGTGGTAAGTTAGTAATGAAGAAGCAAAAGGCTATGGATTAGGCATTGCTTATGAAAATATAGGTAACAAACAAGGCTAGGCCTATGTAAAACTAGGCCACGAACAAGGCAAGGCCTATGCTATGGCCTAAGCTCTCGGAATCTAGTGTGCCATAGCATAGGCGCCGCCCATGCCCTAGTATGCCATAGCATAGGCGCCGCCTATGCCAATGCCTTTTGTCTATGAATCTTATATGCTATGCAAAAGGCGCCGCCTATACCTAACAATGCCATGGCATAGGCACCGCCTATGCTCGACAATGCTTTGCAAAAGGCGCCGCCTATGCCAAGCATAGGCAAAGCTTTATGCGGCACCTATGGTCACTTCTTGTCTCCAAATCCGATTTTAAATGGGTCAAAACCCGACCCAAGCCTCTCCTATAAATAAGAGACTTAGTCTTTGACTTAAAACACATTGCAAACCTAGCATAAGCGCCGCCTATAGTCTCCAAATCCTCGCAAAAATTTTCCTTTTGCTCTTTCAACTTTGCAAGAACATCATCCAAAGGCATCAACCAAGTAAGTACTTCTTTGTTCTTCATTTATATTCCGTAAGTACTACACTACTACGCACATTATGAATCGCTAAATCTTGAAGTAGTATTGGTGATTTGAATATGGTTGATGTGTTGTGATACAACTAAGTGAGTGAAAGAATACGTAAGAATGATCTTACCATGTTTCCAACTTGAATTTGATTTTGATGCACTGTCATACTTTTGCGGAATTAACATGGTCAAGAAAATTGCATAATCTTGTCAATAGAAATCTTACATGTTGGAATGACTTATTCATCGAGACAAGAATTATGGTTGACTACCAACATATGAGGTTATGATTATTTCTAGATGCTATACCTTGATTCAATCACTATGTAGTAAGTCTTGATATATCAAACATGAAAGTATTGCCAAGGTCACAAGAAGTATGACTGCACTGATTTTATTGTTGGAATATAGCACCTAAAACGTATATCGATGAAGTCTGAGTAATCGCCAACTTTTACTTCACTAGTCTGTACCAACAAATTAAGTGTGGGGTGGTGACACTATAGTTTGTTTGTCGATTATATCTTCCGAGATGATGCTAACATGACTATTGTTTTAATCTCAGGTACAATGGCACCCAAAGCAAGACAAGGCAAAGATAAAGCACCCACTTCACAAAAAGGCAAGAAAAGAGGACGAAAAGAGCAGGGAGAATCCTCCTCGCAGCAAATAACTCGCCGTATGTTCAGAATAAAATGGGTCCTCGAGGAGGAAGGAAAGGAATGGTATAGGAACAATAAAGAGAAAAAATATGTTCATGTGGAGTTGATAAACAAGGAGAGCCTAGCAAAGAAAGAACCTCGTATGTTGGCCAAGATAATGGCGTTACATCTTGATTTCATCTTCTGAGATATGGGAGAGTGCAATCTCGATTTAACACGAGAATTCTATGCCAACTGGTCTCCGAAAACTACAGGGACTGAAGTAAAGATTCGGGGCCAAGTTCTGCAACTAAATGCGGAGTTCTTCAACTTTTTTCTAGGTTTGCCATCTGTTGACCCATCACCATTCAAGGAGCTGTATAACAGACCTCCGTACAGGGCTATTAGACACACATTATTCGGACCACAATCCATGGCACGATGGAGTAGACACAAAGACACCGGTCGGCATAACACCTTCTCATATGCTTCTTTGAATAGGGAAGCTAGGATATGGCTGCGAATAGTCAACTCTTGCTTGATTCCAGGGACCCAGTACACAAAGATAACATGAGATAGAGTGTGCTTGGTGTACGCATTGATGACGAATGTCCCTATCAACATTGGAGCAATTATTCGATCTACAATGCGTAAAGCTAGGATACACAAGAGGTCCCACTTCAGCTTTGGCAATCTGTTGACTGCAATATTAAGGAAGGAGGACATTGAAGAGGAACCTGCTGATCATAAACTCCATCACAACCCGAAGAAGGTTGACCTCACAAAGGTTAAAGATGCTGAAACCACGCATGGCGTCAACCTTACCACTGCAGAAAGGCATGCTCGGGATGAGAGTTTCTTTCACCATCTTTATGGCATGACTCGGTTTACAATGATGAGCGGAGGTCATGTTCCAACTGCTGCAGAGCTCCAACAGCTGGATTATGACTACCCAATGAATGAGCATGCAAGGTCGATGTGTGGAGTAGGTGTGTAGTTTGAGGAACCTCTTGAGGACGATGTGCCAACCGATGATGATCGTAGAATGCCAGACTCTGACGTGGAAGAGAATTTTGATGACGACGACTCTAATGATGATTTCGACAAAGGGGGTATGACCCCAGACATAGAGGAGGAGTCCGACTAACCAGGTTCTTCTTATTTATTTTCCACTGAGGGCAGTGTGTCCCGTCTAAGTGTGGGGTGCTGGTATTTGCATGCTATACTTCCTTATCTGCGTTTGCTTATTTATGTGTGTTTTGCTTATTTATGTTTGTTTGTTTTAATTTTTTTTTAAGATTTTTTTTTTACAAACTTTGCATAAAATTGTTCTGATAGGCAGCATGGTATTATGACAAGAGTCTATGATAAAATCATTACTATTGAGATGTTTAGGCTCTAAGTGTGACTCACTGTGTGATAATTGTGTGGTTTAATTCCTTCATACGTTGGGTCAAGAGTCTATACTGCTGCCAATAAAGTCAACCATGTGCCTTGTGTGTGTGAGATGATAGTATATTCTATGTTTGTGGCTGATGCTAGAACTTGCCTGGTATGTAGGTAAAGCAAAATAAAGAGTGTGAGTTTAGGAGATGATTTAGGCATTTCTTTGGCAACCTATGATTGTTTACCTTCATTTTACCTACCCATGGACATCATCCTAGATAACCCCCTTTGAGCCTTTAGCCTATTTTCTTTGACATCCTCATATGTAAGCCTAATTCATTTTTTTTTCAAGACCATAATTTGATCCAAATTCCTAAGTGCTTTAAATTGTAAAGTAATGTGACAAAATAAGAGGAAATTGGGTGAGAATAGTGCCTTAGAATGGATTGGTGCTTGAATTTGTTATGAAAAATAATTGCTATCATAAGAGGTGTGTTATGAAAAGAAAAAGGAAAAGAAAAATAAAAAGTTAATTCTGTTCAAAATTGAAAAACAATAGAGGTGAGAAAGGGTGGTAGATTAAAAGAAAGTAGAAAGGTTGTTTGAAAGAAAGCATAAATGGCATAATGTAATGTATTAAAGCGCTTAGGAACATAGTCACTATTTATGGCCAAAATAGTCCTACCCATCCCTTAGCCAACATTACAACCTGCAAAAGACCTATTTGATCCTAAGCTTAGCATTCTGATATTTAGTGGAGCATTACACTAAGGGCAAGCCTATGGTCATCAGTTGCAACATATGAATTCTTTGTGAGAGTGAGAGCAAGGATACTTGTATACCCATGTTTCAATAAATATACTATACTTGTGAGTGATTATGGGTAATATATTGTGAGACACACGTGGTTGATGAATTTTGGGTAGTTGTATATGATTCTTTGTACCTTAACCTTTGAATACGAACTAACCATCATCACGAGTCTATATTAGAGGTTAAAATTGATTCTAATAATGATCAGAAAACTACTCTTTGTTAATGATTGCTATGCCTGTCTTGATGACTATTTTGTGTTGTTACTATGAAACCCTAACTAAATGTTTAGAAGGACATGATATTTTGTTCGAGGACGAACAAAGCTTTAAGTGTGGGGTGTTGATGATAGGTGAATTTACACGCCTAAAGTACTGTATTTTACTCATATTTTAGCTAAGTTTTGAGGACAAAATATATAATTCATGCACTTTTAGTCCTTTTTCCTGTAATTGAGCTAACAAACGTGATTAGCAAGTTTTCAGGTATAAATGATGCAGATTTCAGTATTTTATGGATAACTTGATGCCAAAGGAAGCTTCACGAAAGAAGGAAGGGAAAGCTTGGACGCCAAGGACCAAAAGTGACGCATGGAAAATCTGTCCCGGGCAAAAACAACAATTCTAAAGACTTTGGGGACTAGCAGTAACTTATTAGGATTAGGATAATGATGCAGTAACCTAGTAGGATTGGGTTAAGTAATGCATTATCTTAGTAGGAATAGGAAATGGGTGTTATAAATACCCTATTTTGCTAGAGATTTTTATCATTCACTACTACTTCTAATTCTTCCATTAATTCTACTTTTTATTCTTCTTCTATTCATCTATTCAATTCTTAAATTCCACAACAAGAGAAACGCTACTTTGAAAGGGAGTTCACGCCTAAAGCCATACCACACCATACTACACGTGATATCTTTATTGTGGTATAATAATAATGTCTATTGTGAGTTCCATTGCACTCATGAGTAGCTAAACTTCTCTGTTGGGGTTATGGAAGCCGTATGAGATACTATCTATTGCTATGAGTTTGTGAATTCGCGACACGTATGCTGCTTATATCATTATTCTCTTCATCTTAATGCAAATTTTTGTGGTTGCAAACGCATAGAATACGCCAGTATAGCATTAACTTGTTCGAAAGAAAAGTTATATATCTGGAAAAGAGATAATGTCAAGGTAATAGGGCACCAACCCCTGTTAAAAAGTTAGTGCCGTAACTGGATTAACCTCTTGGAGAATTTGTACCGTTAGATACGCTTTAAGCTCGAAAGAGTTAAAGTGAAATAGTCCTTGTTAGGTCAAAAGATGCTTGGATTTACCATAGAATACAATTCTCTATAAGTACATGCATGTCTGAATTCCGCATAACTCATAGCCAATAGAGACGTATAAACTCATAAGGTGGACATAACCCCAACTTGCAATTCTCATTGGTTAACATCGTATCAAACATTCTTTCTTCTTACTTTGCTAATTTCCCTTTTTACTCTATTATTTTGCTTACACGTTAAAATCCTCCCTTTTTACGAGACTTTCACCAAAAGTCTAATAATCTTTGCTTACTTATTGACCGGCTATTCCCTTTGGGATCGATACCCAACCATTTGGGTTATATATTTGACAACGACCGCTTTATACTCTTACAAGAGCTGTAGATTGAGCATTATCACTGCCCACAGGTCCACAAAGTGCTGAAATCTTCATTATTAGTACCTGAAAATATGCTAATCACATTGGTTAGCTCACTTAAAGGAAAATGGACTAAAAGTGCAAGAATTATATATTTTATCCTCAAAACTTAGCTAAAACATGGGTAAATTATGGTGCTTAGACGTATAAATACGCCCAACATCACTACGCCACAACGTAAAATGGCAATTGTCCTTTTCCAGTGTCTCAGGGTGATTTCCTTCGCGTCGCGCCAAAGTTCCAGGTCACAAAAGAAAGGGAAACATGATGGCTCTGCATTGCGCTATCCCTCAGTTTTCCAATTGTCAAATTCCAGTGACACGACACGATAGCGCTGCGTCGTGCCTGGGGTCTAATTTGGGAAATTTTTATAGAAATTACAATACATGTCCAGGGTTAAAAGCGTCAAATTCCCTCCCCTATTTAAGCCCTTTAACACGTGATTCAACCATTTTTCACCCAAAATACACTCTCTTCTCTCAATTTTCTCTCAAGAATAAGCTAGGGTTTCTATTAGGGATTTGAATTCAAGAAGGTTTTATCGTCAATCCTCGTGAAATTAAGAACTAAGGTACGCATAGTGTTCACTCATAGACTCCATTCATCCATGAAGCCTAAGAATCCATTTTCAAAATTCAGGTTTATGGATTTTCTTATGAATTTCATGATTGGGCTGCTCTTGTTCAAGTGGATAATGAGAAATTGAATTCTACTCCATATTGGGTGATAAATTCTATGTGGGTTAAATTATTATAGATATAAATTCATGAAAACCTATGACTAAACCCTTGAATGATGAAATTAGAATTGAACCATGATGTTTAATTATTGTACAATGATGTTTACATGTACCATGCCTTCAATATGTTTGATTAAATGCCTAGATAAAGCAAAAGTGCCTAACTAGCATGATATTATTAAATCCCCATGTTTGTACAAGTTTATGCGTATCACATATTTGATGAAGTGCTTCAATATATGAATTATGAATTGTGTTGTTGGTCATGTGTTCACATAAGTCATGCTATGTCAGTTTCTTTCCATCGAGTCCTGGGGTTAATTGTACCCAATAATTTAGATATATTCCTAGAGCCATGTCATATTTTCACTATACTCTCAGTCAAGGTATAATCAATAGAACTCAGTCAGTCATGTGACTCAGGAAAACCCAAAATCTCAAAAATCTCAATAATCTTAGTAGTTCAGTAATCTCAGTGATCTCAGTACTCAGTAATCTCAATAGCCTCAATATTCCCAGTTAATCTCAGTAACTTCAGTATTATCAGTCAGTCCTCAAAACTCATTACATTCCATTAGTTAACGAAACTTAGTAAATTCAATTTAGTTTTGCTTTGCTAAATAATACCACTAGTATTAGTTCATCTCATTTAATCAGTTTACTGTCTTTCAGATGGGTGTAGGAGTTAGCACCAAGTGAGCCCAAAGATGAAAACTCACCTGTTATTTTGAGGGTGTAATTCTTACAAGTCATCCTTGCATTCCAGAACTACGTAGCCAGTGTAGGTTGAGACATCATAGCCTACTATATGAGGGTATATAAGGTGGTCTAACCTGCTATATGTGGTTTCCTACCATTCTCATTAGAGTAACCTATTTTATGAGGGTCACTCATAGTTGTCTATACTAGTAGTACGGTATTGACACCCTTCTAGTCAGGGTAAAGATTGGACCCCAGCTTAGCTATAATGGTATATATGGCGCATGTCAGTTAGATGACTACCTCCCAGAGTCTCAGTATCAGTCTCAATAAAAGAACTCAGATAGTTATTCAAAATTTAAGACTGTCAGATACATTCAACTCAGATATAGTGTGGAACTCATCTAGTTCTATCAGACTCAGGACTGTAAGATATAGTCACTTATGTTATTAGTTATTAGAATTCAGTCATTAGTCATGTTAGTTATCTTCATACTCATGCTATCACAATTTTAGATATAGTTACTATGTTTGCAAACATGTATTCTCACATTCATATTAGTCAGTTAGCCAGTATTTTTCATCCATATAAACCCCATTCATTCAGCCTACCTTACATGCATACCAGTACATTCAATGTACTAACGCATTTGTGCTATGGTGTCATATACCATAGGTTTAGAAACACGAGCTCCAGATCATCAGTAGATTCCAGTCTCAATTGTTACAGTTAGCAGTGAGTCCTCATCTATCGAGGACATGGTCATCATTTTATTATCTCAGTTATTAGTTTATTAGTTGGAGTTAGTTGGGGATATGTCCCATCAACTCCTTACTTAGATAGTTCCATCAGTTGAGGCTTTCCAGACTATTATGTTCAAATAGTTATTTTAGTTATTTTGGGTATTTCATACACCATTTAGATGTTATGTTTTATTTTAGTTATGTGAACCATATGGCCTTTCAGTTTGTGTTTCCATATTATTCAGTATATTATGTAGTATACAGGTACATATATCAGTCATGGGTTAGCTTGTGGTCCTTCAAGGTCATGAGCACCATGTAACATTCTAGGTATTAGATTTGGGGCATTACATGATGCTTTAGGAATTGCCATGTCCACATAGAGACCGACTACTAGTTTAGGGAGAGTCCCTGACATAAGATTCCAGTCATTCAACTTATTCAGATCAACCCTATGATATTGTGGCATCTTTAGTAGAGATAGTGCACGTGGTGGCTCAGTAGATATATATTGATATTTCCCCCTATGGGAGTGGTTTTGGGTTTGAGTCCCATTTATCTTGGCACATTAGCCCTGTTGTGGCCCTTGAGTGATACATGATGTTGAAATTTATTTTGGTACTGCCTGTTCAATATATTGATAATGATATTGTTGTTTCTATTGCTACCACTATGTGAGGTTATTGATATTACTTGATATTATTACTAGATGTTATATGATGAGTTTGATTCTCACTCGTGAGCTGTTTAGACTAGTGTTATCTAGTTAGTATTTTATTTTGTGATCTTATTTAGTGGCTTATGCCGATATAACCTAATTTGATAATTTTTTCCCATAGCTTAGCGAGGTTGATTTTTCCCTCTTGGTTAACCGTGCTAGACTAATTTCAAAGTATATTGTGGTATCAAAGAAAAGTTGACCTTCCATGTTTAAGTGTGCTTTTTAAGTTGGGAATTTAGTTATATTGCTTGTTATTGTGTTTAAGATTCTTACATTTTCTTCCTGGATTGTGAAGGCTTTTGTTTTGGCTATGCCTTCCGATATAATCGATTTTTGAGATTGATTAATTTGAGGTCCATTCTTTGGTTGTGACAATTTCATCACTTGATAATAATTTTGAAATCGATATTGAGGTGTCGTGGATTCGTCTCTTAGATTTGATAGGACCCCCTTCTTGTTGTGATATGATTTTTCTTTAAATGGAGTTGGAAAGTTTGAGGCAAGTGACCTTTTCTATGACCGTTTCTTAAGTTGGTAAATTGAAAATTCCTTATCTTGAGTTATTGATTTTCTGGTGGTGGTCTTGACTTTGACCTTGGTTTCGGGATTGGTGTATCTTTTGATGATACAATTCTTTGGTGGATTCAGGAAATTCTCATTTCAATATTTGTTTGACCTAGTGAGGTTTGGTGGAGTGATTCTCCTTGCTGATAGGAGCCTGTGGCTAGTTCTTTACCGAGATGGAGTATTGCATTGGTTAGTTCCCAGGTTAATTATATTTTTTTGAGTTGCTAAAGCTTTTGCCTTTACTGGTGTGGTTTTTAACCTTGATAAGTTTTCAGTATGTTTGGATAGTTCATGATCTCTAGTGGATATGGAGTGGGTTCTATGCATTTTCTGCCAGTGATTTATCCTTTTGGCATGACTCCTACTTTGCAGCTCTGTTTTATTCCATCTAGTTGATATAGAGTTGGTTGCTTGTGTTATCAGTCCGTGTTTATCCCTGTGATGATTTTGCTCTTTAGATATGTCTCGACTGTGGCTTGGTATGATTTAACTCACATATATCAAATTTTGAATACTAGAGTCAATTTGAGATAGTTCACATTGATATAGCCTTATTGGCCTAGTTTTGGATTTTGACTCCTTGGAATGACAATTTGGAGCATTAATGCCTACCCATTCATAGTTTTTGTTTAGATATTTGAGATTGAGCAGTCCATCCTTGGTGTTGAGATTTAAACTTGGTGTTGTGGAGCTGTTATGTAGCCTCTATTTTTGACTTGTTTTAGTTCAGATTTCATTTATAGGATGGTTGATCCTACTCTATGGTTTCTTATTTAGTCTTCTAGACTTCGATTGGATTATAGTTAAGAAGTGTTCAGATGATAGCCCTTGGGCCCTATGGTGGTTATTTCAATTTTGGCCTCGAGTTTTAGTTTTATTTGGAGATTTTGAATGATTTACTCCGAGGGAGTAATATGCTCAAGTTGGATTTAGTATGCCTTTATTCTCCATTGATGGGACATCTTGGAGCTAAATATTTAGTCATAAGTAGTTATACCATGGGCTTTAGGATTTCAGTTTGATTTTTTTTTGGACTGGTTGTATTATTTTCATAGATTGCATTCCTTTGATTATCTCCATTTGTGTGCCAGATGGCATCTTATATGTTTATTCTCATGTTTCTCGTATGGATTTCCAGCGGATCAATTTCAGTTCTTTGAGTTCTTTGTGATGAGACTATGTGGATGAGACTCACGTGATTTTCCTCCTGGCTTTGAGTAGATAGCATATGCAAAATGGTAAAGGAAGGTTATTTTTAGGATTTGGAGTCAGATTTATGACTCATGTCTTGGTTTGCTTTTGTCTTGAATGAGCCTTTGTTGATTTATATGGATATAGTGGTGTTGTCAGCATGATATGGTTCAGATATGCGTGCATCAGCCTTTTTCAGTTTAGTTTGAGGCCCGTTAGAGGTTTTGTTGAGTTGGCTAATTTGGAAGTAGAATGAGAGTGCTTGTTAAAAAACGGATACTTATGGAAAAATCCCTTAGAATTGTTTTATCTCTATTGAGGTTACCTGGGAAGTTAGGCTTGGAGCATACGAGCCCATTACCGTATCCGTTTGAGCTTTTGAGGTTCTGTTTATCCGTTGACTTTCGAGGACGAAAGTCCTCTTAATAGTAGATGGTGTAATGACCCTTCAAATCATTTTCCTTATTTATGTTTATACTCACCGTTTGATCTTTTCCATGGCTTCCGTAAGTCATTTATGACTTTCTGGGACCCACGTTCGGTTACCAGACAGTTCATTTGTTTTTTAGAGCCACTTATCTGTTTAGAAGTCTTTACTAGTTCCAAATAGCCACCGAGTTAAAATATCAGTGAAACAATTTCGAATACAAATTTTGACTACATCAACAGATCCAAAATATAAATTTTTAGTCTAGGTATACCTTTCATTCGGGTCCCAATGCACCCAAACTCATTTCAAGCTATTGAGCGTAGTTTATGAAAAATGAAACTATAGGTGTGGGCTCCACTTTTTGCTGAAACAACCTCGGACTAAAGTTTTGATGATTTCAATGAACTTGAAATGTGGTTTACACTTAAATTTCACTATTGGATCATCTATTTTGGATTCCGAATGACTTTCAAGGGTCAAAAATAAGTTTTTGAGTTTGCTGGTGGCCCAGAAGCGACTGCGGATCTCCAAAGTTGGTAGGGGTATTTAAGCACCCTATAGGCCGCGTTTTTCACTATTTTTGACTCATTTTTGAGAGCCTAAAACCCTAAATGGGTGCAACTCAAAATTATGTCTTGTGGGTGTCTAGGGAGCTTGATAAACATCTTTTACCATGATTATCATCCGGATTAAGGTAAGATTTTATCACTTTATTGGTGAATTTCTAAGTTCTTGCCCCAAAACCCCAATTTAGATTAGGCCTTGATTTAGCCCTATGTTTAGTTTTTTTTCACCCATTACTTGAGGGTTATGATTTCTTGGTAATGTATGAGCATTGGGTTGACCTTGAAAATGGGATTTCCGTACATGGGACCTACTTAGGGTTTTTGCTGTTGTTTTTGGACCCGAAGCACAATAGTGTAATATGGGTATCGTTAGACTCGTATTGATGACTAGATTATATTTTTGATAGTGTGATGGTATTTTGGGGATTGTGAAGTGAAGACGAGCATGTGGTGCTTGAAGTGTGATTTTGTGATATAGCCTTGAGGTAGGCTCCTGTCCACTTTCTTCATAGATGATGTATGATATGTATTGCGTGTGGATATGAATGTTAGAATTGATTATGAGTAAGATAACTTAGCCTTGATTATTGATATTTTAGAAATTAGATGATGGTCTTGGACCCGTAAGATAGTATGTTTATAACTTTGTAGACCCCTATTGCCTTCTCCCTAGTTTTGATTGAATTGTAACATGGATTTGATACATTGCTAGATTATGGATGTGGTTTTAGTGTTGGAAGCAGATTAGTATATTTGCTCTTATTGGTCTAGTGTGGTATTCTTAGAATAGTAATTTGAATAGAAATGACTTAAGTGCTCTTATTTCTAGTTGAAGTTCCAATGTTAGGCTTGTATATGGCATACTTGACATCTATAAGTTAAACTAGATATCTTAGCCTAGTTTGGGGCATAATGTACCTAATTAAGAAAATTTAGGTTTAGAAGTGGGATTGTTCGTCCCACTTAGGTCTAGACTTGTGTTAGTCATTGTGGAATTAGCTGCAGATGTTAGAAATAGTTTGTAACACCCCAACTTAGGAAGGAGTCCCACTTCAGCAAAACATAAGAGGGATAATGGGTATATAAGTAAGAAATCCTGACTCCCTAGTGAGGCGCTTTATATCCGTGAGGGCTTGAGCCCAAAACAAATAATATCACTAATGTGTTAGGAAGTTACAGGGGTCTCTCACACCTTTGTAGTTTGGGATTCCCGGCGTGGCAAGGGCCTCCATTTAGGTCGTGACAGAATGGTATCAGAGCCTCTCCTATGTCAGCCTTATCGAAGTGGGCTAGAGTTAAACTGAGTGTAGGCGAATTCCGGTAAGGCAGGGCAAACCTTAACCTGAGTGTAGGAAAATCCCATTCAGTGGGGCAAACCTCAGTGAGGACGCTGAGTCCATAAAGGGGGAAGTATGTAACACCTCAACTTATGAAGAAGTCCTACATCAGCAAAATATAGGAGGGATACTGGGTATATAAGTAAGAAAGCCTTACTCTATAGTGATGCGTTTTAAAGCCGAGAGGGCCTAGGCCTAGAGCGAACAATATCACTTGTGAGTTGGGAAGTTACAGTGCTTTCTCGGGCCTTTGTGGTTTGGGATGCCCGTTGCGGCCAGGGCCTCGGGTTGGGTCCGGACATAGTTGAGACTAGTAAACCTTAGTATAAGGTAACTTTGTTACTTTGTATATTGTAATGATGTTCATCGGATTGTGACTTATGAGTTATAACTATGTTGTTTTTTTTAGAAATGGTGTGATAAAATAGGCCCATAGAGATGTTATTTCCTCTTTGACTTGATACTTGGCCCATAGAGATGTTGTTTCCTCTTAGACTTGATATTTGGCCCATAGAGATGTTGTTTCCTCTTAGACTTGATACTTGGCCCATAGAGATGTTATTTCCTTTTAGACTTGATACTTGGTCCATAGAAATGTTATTTCCTCTTAGACATGATACTTGGCCCATAGAGATGCCATTTCATCTTAGACTTGATATTTCGTCCAAAGAGATGTTGTTTCCTCTTAGACATGACATTGGGTCCTTAGAGATGATTTTCCTCTTAGAGGCGATGTTGGGCCTATAGAGATGCTACCTTTGTTTAGATATGATAGTTGGCCTAGTGAGGTGATACTCCAAACCATCATGATGAATGACCTTTATATATGAAATGACTTATAGTCACAACATGCTTTTTTATATTATGCCTCCTATGTGAGAGATAATTAGATGCTTATTGATATTATACCTAATATATTTGAGATGCCTCATAGATATGAGAGGATTAGAGATATTCTATGACTTATAAATATGATTATAGAGTTGAGTTCTGTATATTTATATAGGATGAAGGCTGTGATGATTATATTATAACTATTTCAGACATATTATTGGGCCGAGGGTCAACAGATGCTATTGATTGGATATCTGAGAAGTGTTTATCCTTGTGAAGCATATGACTATAGTTCATGAATATATATATGTATGTGTGCGTATACACATCTCTCTAGTATGGGATGAAGGAAGGTGTGATATGATGCTTAAGATTTCATTGATTCAATACTGGTGATGGCATGCATAGATTCGATACATTCATGATTATACTATCGGTTATTGATATGATTCTAGCTGAATGCAATATTATGACTGTTCTTCCTAATTATGGTATAAGCTACATGGTAGCTAGTTGTCTATTAGGTGACTATAGAACTTGATGCTTAGAATTCTAAATACATTAGTTAATGAGACTTGGTTAGTAATATGGTAGCTAATGACTAGGGTTGATACGTGGCTATGAAGTTAGGTTTATAGATAGTAGTGATATGTTGTTATTAATAATAAGTTATAGTGCCGATTAGTTGTTAAATAAGGATAATATGGTAAATATTGCTAGGAATTATGGGGTGCTAGTGATAAAGATGCCTAGTTAACAATGATGCCTAGTTACTTATGCTGATTAGCTAATAACGAGGACTAGTTAACAATGAAGATTAGTTGGTAAATAGTATTAGATATTGATTGGTGTTAGTTAACAAAAGATGTTTAGTTAATAAATGATTAATAGTAAATAGATGGCGATTATGGTTTAATGGTGAATCTTGACTAGACGTTAGGTTTGGCTAATTATTAATTAATGGTTAGTTGCTATTCCATGATTATGATTATGTGAAGAATCGGTTAGATTTATAACTAGAGATCATGTGATGACTAGTAAACTAGCGGTATAATAATGAGTCTTGGCTAGTTAATAATGAGAAGATAGAATATAATGATAAGATAGTTATCTTGGCAATAGTATGAATACGATTATGAGTATATCGACTTGCGTCTGTACACCTAATATATGCCTATATTTATGTGTTGATAGTTATGAAGATATATTGATACCCGAAAAGACTAGAGGATATTGTGATGACATATTGATACCCAGCAAGATCGAAGGATATTATGATAATATTGTACTCGATTTGAGTTCGGAGAATGCTATTGAGATAATATTTATACCCAGTTCGAGTCCAAAGAATACTATTGAGATTATATTGATACCCAGCAAGGCTGGAGGATATAGTGATGATATTGATATCCGGTTCGAGTTTGGAGGATACTATTGAGATGATATTGATTCCCGAAAAAGCCAAAGGTTGATTATGATGATGATGGTCCTGATGAGGATCTTTATTATGAGTTGTGATATTGATGGTATACTTTGCATTAATTATTATATACACATTGCCTATCACTAGCATACACCTATATTTATTATCCGGTATGGGATGGTTGTATAGATAGGAGTGAAGGATATGTCTTGTGTTGTTGTATATTAATTAAACCTTTCGAGCCTGGGGCGATGGGGGTACATATAGGCTCGTCTAGGTATTTAGTTTTCTGGAGTAGTCGGTTATTAACGTTGTTATTGATAGTTTTATTATCATTGTTATGATCATTATTATGGATAACTATGATAAATTGGTCATTGATCTGGTATCAGGATTTGAGGTATATCTTTGTCCTCTCCGATCTAATGATTGCATTATCATGCATAAGTATTTCATGTCTAGCCATGTTGATTAGAATCCCCGAGTATGATAGTATGCAAATCATAATAGTATTATAATGAGGTCTTAAAATGAGAACATGATGATCTAGGTTATGTTTGAGATGATTTCCTGTTTATATGAATTATATATATATATATATATATATATATATATATATATATAAATCTAGCTATATGAAGCCATGGTCCTATCGGATATCCCTTTCTTCATTGTTCATATTGTATAGTTGTTCCTTCGCCTTGTATATTACGATATATCTTTCTTTCACTCTATTTGAATATTGAACTGGGATATACGGTATAGAATTGGCATATATTGAATATAGCTGGAATAGGATAGTTCACCTTGATACTTCCTTAGTCTTATTATGTTATACTCTTGGACATGAATAGGAAAGTTGTCCCTTGTTATTCTCATTGACTTATTACATGATCTATAGACTCTTAGTTGTAGTTTCCATTCTGTCTATATGTTGTATAAATCTACTTTATCTTTGGAGCTCAGTTGGAAGTGGCCTACTGAGTACCATTCATTTGGTACTAATACTACATCACTGTAGCCTGCAGATCATAGTACGGGTTATCACTATTCATGTGATCATCGTGCAGAGTATCCCTAATTCGAAGACTTAGAGTGAGCTCCTGATGTTTGGAGTATTTCTTATCTCTCTCCTATGTATTAGACTAGACTCTAAGTTGTATTCTGAGGTAAGTTGAATCAGTGTATTTCTCCTTGATAAATCTTTGGAAGCCCTCGTACTGATTTCACTAAGTTTTGAGATTCGTCTATGTATTAATCTTTATTTCATATATTCCACATTCTTTTTCTTATGTTATTGAGTAGTCCGTTACTAGCCGTTCTGGAATATAAGTTGATTTGCCTACTGGTGGGTTATGGTAGGCGCCATCATAACTTGAAAAGTTAGGCCGTAAAAATTTAGGATCAAAGCCTAGGTTTTATTGGTGTATTAGTACAAGAGCTAAGTGTTAGTAGAGTCCTGCGGATCGGTACCGAGACTTCCACAACCCATCTTGGGAGGCAACAACGACATTTTAGGAAATTCACTTCATGATTTCTTATTATGTGTCTGCATTTCTATGAACCTCAAACATATTCTTTGACTCTATTCTATTCCTGAAGGATGATACGATATTGTTGATAGATATGGACGAAACTCCAATATGCATTTCTAGAATTTTTGCATAGTATTAAACTAGAGAGTCAGATATGGATATCAAATATTTTCAGCGGTAGCTAAAAAGGATTTAGGCTGAGTCCCCTTCAGACCTGCAGAGTATGGTATGTTTCTTCGGGCCATGGTGATCATTCTAGATTATGAGGGGTAATATCTCAAAGTATTTTAGATTCTTGTTTTGGTTGTGTTGTGATGAGACACTGGTTCAAAGAATGCCCCTAAAATGAGATAGGTGGTTAGATAGAGTTAGCCTATATTCCCCGCCAGCCTAGAGTTCCTAAGACAGACTATGATTTTGGAAGCTTGGACATAAATTTATGGATTTATCCCAATATCGATTGGCCATCTATTTGGGCTTAGTTTGTGTTCTCTCTATATTGATGCTTCAGGAATTGCTATGACTGCAGAGAGACGGACTATTAGTCTAGGGATTGTCGCTGACATAAGATTTCAGTCATTCATCTTATTCAGATCAACCCTGTGATGTTGGGGCATCTTCAGCAGAGATAATGCGCGTGGTGCCACAGTCTATGATTCAATTTGTTGGTCCGAGTTGGACCCATTTAGATTTTTTTCCCTATGCCCGTCAGGCAAGTGATTGAGGATGTCACCACGACTGATGTGCTTTTATTTCCCGTATTTACCTTTTATTATATGTACTAGGGTTTTTTCATACCCATTGATGATTATATTCCTTGATGAATTCATATTGGTTGTTATGAGCCTTATTGTTAAATTCATGATTATATTACTACTCTGTGGTTTATTTTTTTAGTAGTGGATGGAGTAGATATATATTGATGTTTTCCCCCTATGGGAGTGGTTTTGGGTTCAGTCCCATTTATCTTGGCACATTAGCCCTATTGTGGCCCTCAAGTGGTACATGATATTGATATTTATTTTGGTACCGCCTGTTGAGTATGTTGATTATGATATTGCTGTTTCTATTACTACTAATGTGTGAGGCTTTTGATATTACTTGATGTTATTACTAGATGTTATATGATGAATTTGATTCTCGCTAGGTAGCTATTTAGACTAGTGTTATCTAGTTAGAATTTCATTTTGTGATCTTATTTGGTGGCTTGAGCAGATATAACCGGATTTCATGATTTTTCCCATACCGCGGCAGGGTTTATTTTTCCCTCTTGGTTAACTATACTAGACTAATATGAGAGTATATTGTGGTATTAAAGGAAAGTTGACGTTCCATGGTTCTTTGTGGTTTTTAAGTTGACAATATAGTTATATTGCTTGTTATTGTGTTTGAGATTCTTAGATTTGCTTCTTTGATTGAGAAGGCTTTTGATTAGGCTATCCTTTCCGATATAACCTATTTGTGAGATTGATTAGTTTGAGGTCCATTCTTTGGTTGTGACTATTTCATCGCCTGATAGTGGTTTTGACATTGATATTAAGGTATTATGGATTCATCTTTTAGATTTGATGGGTTCGTTCCTTTGTGATGGTTTGCCCTTATTATTAGTATGGGGATTAGATACTACCTTCTTGCTTTGATATGATTTTGTCTTCAGTGGAGTTGGAAAGTTTGAGGTGGGTGACCTTTCTTGTGATCGCTTCTTAAGTTGGCAAATTGGAAATTCCTTGAGTTATTGATTTTCTGGTAGCGGTCTTGACTTTGACCTTGGTTCCAGAATTAGTATATCCTT
The DNA here is from genome assembly GCA_030864225.1 of Capsicum baccatum var. pendulum. Lineage (NCBI taxonomy): Eukaryota > Viridiplantae > Streptophyta > Magnoliopsida > Solanales > Solanaceae > Capsicum > Capsicum baccatum. The sequence goes on along the minus strand of CM061551.1, from coordinate 27,227,948 downwards.
TGATGATATGATTCTTGGGTGGATTCAGGAAATCCCTATTTCAGTATTTGTTTGGCCTAGTGAGGTTTAGTGGAGTGATTCTCCTTGATGCCATGAGCATGTGGCTATTTCTTCAACAAGGTAGAGTATTGCATTGGTTAGTTCCCAACTTAATTGTATTTATTTGAGTTGTTAAAGATTTTGCCTTCACTGGTGTGATTTTCATCCTTAAGAAGTTTTGAGTATGTTTGGATAGTTCATGCCCTCCAGTGGATATGGAGTGGTTTCTATGCATTTTCACCCAGTGATTTATCCTTTGGCATGACTCCTATTTTGCGGCTCTATTTTATTTCGTCTAGCTGATATAGAGTTGGCTGCTTGTGTTATCAATATGTGTTTATCCCTTTGGTGATTTTGCTCTTTATATATGTCTTGATTGTGGCTTGGTATGATTTAATTTGAATATATCAAATTTTGGATACTAGAGTCAATTTGAGATAGTTGACATTGATATAGCCTTATTAGCCTACATTTGGATTTTGACTCCTTGGAATAACGATTTGGAAGTATAATTGATTTGGAGCATTAATGCCTACCCGTTCATAGTTTTTGTTTAGATATTTGAGATTGAACTATTCATCCTTGCTGTTGAGATTTTAACTTGGTGTTGTAGAGCTGTCGTATGGCCTTCATTTTGGACTCGTTTCAGTTCGGATTTCATTTATAGACTAGTTGATCCTACTCTATGGTTGCTTATTCAGTCTTCTAAATTTTGATTGGATTATAGTTGATAAGTGTTCAAATGATAGCCCATGGGCCCTGTGATGGTTATTTCAATTTTGGCCTTGAGTTTCAGTTTTATTGGGAGGTTTTGGATGATTTACTCAATAGGAGTAATATGCTTAAGTTGGATTTTGTATGCCTTTATTCTCTATTGATGGGACATTCTGAAGCAAAATATTCAGTCATAATGTAGTTATACCTTGGGCTTTGGAATTTCAATTTGATTTTCATCCAGACTAGTTATAGTGTTGTCATAGATTTCATTCCTTGATTATCTCCATTTGTTTGCTAGATAGCATCTTATGAGTTTATTCTAATGTTTCTCGTATGGACTTCCGACGGATCAGTTTCAGTTCTTTGAGTTCTCCGTGATGAGACTGTGTGGATGAGACTCACGTGATTTTCCTCTTGGCTTGTAGTAGACAGCATGTGAGAAATGGTAAAGAAAACTTATTTTTGGGATTTGGAGTCGGTTTTATGACTTATGTCTTGGTTTTCTTAAATCTTGGATGAGCCTTTATTAATTTATGCGGATACAGTGGTGGTGTCAGCATGATGTGGTTCAGATATGCGTACATCAGCCTTTTCAGTTCAGTTAGTGGTTAGTTAGCAATTAAGTTGAGTTGGATATTTTTGAAGTAGAGTGTGAGTGCTTGTTAAAGAAGGGATACTTATGTAAAATCCCTTAGAAGTATTTTCTCTCCATCGAGGTTACCTGGGAAGTCAGGCTTGGAGCATGCGGGCCCAATACCTCATCCGTTAGAGCTTTTGAGATTCTTTCTATCTATTAGCTTTCGAGGATGAAAGTCCTTTAAGTAGTGGATGTTGTAATGACCCTTCAGGTCATTTTCCATATTTATGCGTATATTCACCGTTTGAGCTTCTCCATAGTGGCCTCAAGTCATTTATGAGTTGCTGGGACCCAAGGTTTGGTTATCGAGCAGTTCATTTATTTTTTAGTGCCAATTCCATGTTTCAAATTCTTCACTGGTTCCAAATGGCCACCGAGTGAAAATTTCAGTAAAACAATCTCGGTTGCAAATTCTGACTATGCCAATAGATCCAAAATATGAATTTTAGTCCTGGTAGATCTTTGGTTCAGGTCCCAATGCACCCGAGCTCATTTTGAGCTATTATGCAAAAGTTACACAAAATAAAACTATAGGTGTGGGCCCTACTTTTGCCAAAACGATCTCGGATGAAAGTTTTGATGATTCCAATGATTTTGAAATGTGGTTTACACTCAAATTCACTATTGGATCATATATTTTGGATTTTGAATGAGTTTCAAGGGGCAAAAATAAGTTTTTGACTTTGCAGGTGGCCCAGAAGCGATTGTAGATCTCCACAGCTGGTAGGGGTATTTAAGCACCCTATATGCCACGTTTTTCACCATTTCTATCTCAATTTTGAGAGCCTAAAACCCTAAATGGGAATGATAACTCAAAATTGAGTCTTGTGGGTGTCTGGAAGCTTGGCAAGCATCTTTTATCTTGATTGTTATGCAAATTAAGGAAAGTTTTTATCACTTTATTGGTGAATTTCTTAGTTCTTGACCCAAAATTCCAGTTTAGCTCGGGCCTTTATTTAGCCCTAAATTTTGTTTCTTTTCACCCATTAATTGATGTTTATGAGTTCTTGGTGATGTATGAGCATTAGGTTGACCTCAAAAATATGATTTCCATACGTGGGACCCACTTGGGGTTTTTGGTGTCATTTTTGAATCCGTAGCACAATAGTGCAATATCTGTATCATTAGACTTGTATTGATGAGTAGATTATATTATTGATAGCATGATGGTATTTTGGGGATTGTGAAGTGAAGACGAGCTTGTGGTGCTTAAAGTGTGATTTGACGGTTTAGCCTTGAGGTAGTCTCCTGTCCACTTTCCTTCATTGATGATACATGATGTGTATTGCGTGTGGATATGAATGTTAGGATTGATCATCAGTAAGATAGTTTAGTCTTGATTTTTGATGTTTTGGAAATTAGATTATGGTCTTGGACCCGTAAGATAGTATGTTTATAACTTTGTGGATTCCTATTGCCTTCTCCCTGGTTTAGATTGAATTGTAGCATGGATTTGATACATTGCTAGATTATGGATGTGGTTTTATAGTTGGAAGTAGATTAGTATATTTGAACTTATTGGTCTAGTGTGATATTCTTAGAATCATAATTTGGATAGAATTGGCTTAAGTGCCCTTATTTCTAGTTGAAGTTCCTATCTTAGGCTTGTATGTGGCTTACTTGACATCTAGAAGTTGAACTAGATATCTTAGCCTAGTTTGTGGCATAGCATACCTAATTAAGAAAATTGAGGTTTAGAAGTGAGATTATCTGGCCCACTTAGGCCTAGACTTCTGTTAGTCATTGTGGAATTAGCTGCAGATGTTAGACATAGTTGAGACTAGTAAAACTTAGTATAAGTTTACTTTGTGACTTAGTTTATCGTAAAGATATTCCGTAGATTGAGACTTATGAGTTATAGCTATGTTGTTTCTTGTAGAAATGATGTGATAAAAGGGGTCTCTAGAGATGTTATTTCCTCTTAGACTTGATACTTGGCCCATAAAGATGTTATTTTCTCTTAGACTTGATACTTTTCCCATAGAGATGTTGTTTCCTCTTAGACACGACGTTGGGTCCTTAGAGATGATTTTTCTCTTAGATGCAATGTTTGCCCTATAGAGATGCTACCTCTGTTTATATATGATAGTTGGCCTAGAGAGGTGATATTCCTCACCGTCATGATGAATAAACTTTATTATGAAATGACTTATAGCCACGTCATGCTTGTTGATATTATGCCTCCTATGTGAGAGATAATTATATGCTTATTGATATTAATCCTCATATATGCGAGATACCTCCTAGATTTGAGAGGATTAGAGATGCTATGACTTATAAATATGATTATAGAGATGAGTTGCGGATATGTATATGGGCTGAAGGCTGTGATGATCATATTGTGATTATTTCAGACATATTATTTGGCCGTGGTTTGATAGATTATATCGATTAGGCATCCGGGAAGTGTTTATCCTTGGTGAGGTTGCAACTATAGTTCATGAATATATTATGTATGTGTGCGTATACACATCTCTCTGGTAGGTGATAGAGAAATGTATGGTATAATGCTTATGATTTCACTGATTGAATAGTGGTGATGGCATGCATAGATTCGATACATTCATGCTTATTATATAGATTATTGATGTGATTCTAGCTGAATACAATCTTATGACTGTTTTTTCTAATTATGGTATAAGCTACGTGGTAACTAATTGTCTATTAGGTGACTATATTACTTGATGCTTAGAATTCTAAATACATTAGTTAGTAAGACTTTCTTAGTAATATGGTAGCTAACGACTAGGGTTTATACATGGCTATGAAGTTGGGTTTATCGATGGTAGTGATATGTGGCTATTGATAACAAGTTATAATGCCGATTAGTTGTTAAGTGAGGATAATGTAGTCAATATTGCTAGCTGTTAAGGGGTGCTAGTGATAATGATTCCTAGTTACTGATGCTGACTAGCTAATATCGAAGACTATTTAATAATGAGGATTTGTTGGTAAAGAACACTAGATATTGATTGGTGTTAGTTAACAAAAGATGTTTAGTTGATAAATGATGAATAGTGAATAGATGGCAATTATGGTTTAATGGTGAACCTTGACTAGACATTAGGTTTGGATAATTATTGATTAATGGTTAGTTACTATTCCATGATCAATGATTATGTCAAGAATTGGTTAGATTGATAACTAGAGATCATCTAATGACAAGTAAACTAGAGGTATAATAATGAGTCTTGGTTAGTTAATATTGAGAAGATAGAATATAATAATAAGATAGTTGTGTTTGTGATATTATAATTACAGTTATGAGTATATCGGCTTGCGTCTGTACACCTATTATATGCCTATGTTTATGTCCTGATAGTTACAATGATATATTGATAACCGGTAAGACCGGAGAATATTGTGATGACATATTGATACCCAACAAGACCGAAGGATATTATGATGATATTGATACAAGGTTTGAATCCAGAGAATACTATTGAGATGATATTGATACCCGATTCGAGTTTGGAGAATACTATTGAGATGATATTGATACTAGGCAAGGTCGGAGGATATTGTGATGATATTGATATCCGATTCAAGTCCGAAGGATACTATTAAGATGATATTAATTCCCGGCAAGGCCGAAGGTTGATTACAATGATGATGGTCTTGATGAGGACAGTTATTCTGAGTTGTGATATTGATGGTAACTTTGCATTCATTCCTGCATGTACATCGCCTATCACTAGTATGCACCTATATTTATCAGCTGGTATGGGACAGTTGCATAGATACGGGTGAAGGATATGTCTTTTGTTGTTGTATGTTTATTGAACCTTTTGAACCTGGGGCAGTGGGAGTATGCATAGACCCGTCTAGGTATTTGGTTGTTTGAAGTAGTCAGTTATTAATGTTGTTATTGATATTGTTACTATCATTGTTATGATCATTATGGCTAGCTATGACAGATTGGTCATTTATCTGGTATCGGTATTTGAGGTATATCCTTGGCATCTCCTATCTTATGATTGCATTATTATGCATAAGTATTTCATGTCTATCCATGTGGATTAGAATCCCCGCGTATGATAGTATGTAAATCATGATAGTATTATAATGATGTCTTAAAATGAGAACATAATGATCTAGGTTATGTTTGTGATGACCACCTATTTATATGTATTATATATATATATCTAGAAATATGAAGCCATGGTACTATGGGATCTCTCTTCCTTCATTGTTCATATTGTATAGTCGTTCCTTCGCCTTGTATATTACATTATATCTTTCTTTTGCTATTTATTTGTATATTAACTTGGGATATACGGTATAGCATTGTCATATATTGAATGTAGCTGGAATAGGATAGTTCACCTTGATACTTCCTTTGTCTTATTATGTTATACTCTTGGACATGAATTTGATAGTTGTCCCTTGTTATTCTCATTGACTTATTACATGATTTATTGACTTTTGGTTGTAATTTCCATTCTTTTTATCTGCTATATATATCTACTTTATCTTTGGAGATTAGTTGGCAGTTGCCTAATGAGTATGATTCATTTGGTACTCATACTACACAACTGTAGCCTGTAGTTCATAGTACGGGTTACTGCCGTTCATGTGTGCATCGTGCCGAGTATCCCTGATTTAGAGAATTAGAGTAAGTTCCCGACATTTGGAGTATTACTTATCTCTCTCCTATGTATTAGACTAGCCTCTAAGTTGTTTTCAAAGGTAAGTTGAATCAGTTTATTTCTTCTTGATATATCACTTTTGTACTTTTATTGTCTTTAGAAGCTCTTTTACTGATGCCACCAGGTTTTGGGATTCATCTATGTAATGATCTTTATTTCATATATTTCACATTCTTTTCCTTATATTATTGAGTAGTCTGTTACTATATGTTCCGGACTACAGGTTGGCTTGCCTACTGGTGGGTTATGGTGGGCGCCACATGACCTGAAAAGTTGGGTCGTGACACCTCTTAACTTCGAAGATATTTAAATGGGTCTTCCCAACCTCGAGACATAGGTTTACTAGTTAATTCATGTTCAGGGGTGTAAGGAGCATGTCTAGGGGAAGTTTTGAATTTTTTTGGATGAGGATTACCCCATACATTTCTTAGTTCAGTTCAGCTCCTAGTTGCATGTATAGGAGGCTTAAAGCATGAAAATTTCTCTTAGTGTTGGGGACTTAGTCATTTTTAAGGCCTCTTAACTTCAAAGATTTTTAAATGGGTCTTCCCGACCTTGAGCCGTAGGTTTTCTAGTTAATTCATGTTCAACGGTGTAAAGAGCATGTCTCAGGGAGGTTTTGGATTTTTCAGACGAGGATTGGGCCGTGTTTGGATTTTGATTCCAGCAGCTCAGTGCGATAGCATTGCGTTACGGTCTATATAATGATGGACTCCTCATCACATCACAATGACCCATTAGACCATGTTTCAGTTATGAATTTAATTTCCTGAGGGGAAGTTACGCCTTTTCCCCTCTATCGAATTCATAAATCCCCGACTTAAAGCTTCAGTTAGGGTGTTATTTGCCCATATTCTTTAATTACCTCTCAAAGAAAACCCTACCTTTTCCCCAAGATAATCAAATTCCATTCTTTTCTCTCCAAGGAAACCATGAAATCAAGTTCCCAAATCAAAAAACCTTCAAGGAAACATAAAGATTTGTGTTTCTCTTTCAAGATTTAAGGTTTAAGGTATGTGTGATGTTCATCCATGGGCCCTTTCCACCGATGGAGTCCAAGAATCTAAAGTTATGTTTTAAATGATAAATTGTACATGTTCATGGTGAATTATCTCCATGAAGCTCTTATGGAATTCGATTATATATTATGTTTACAAGTGGTTTTGATGGAATGAGCCTTTACATCTTTGAATGATGAAATTTTCTAGCTAAATCTCATGGTTTTAGTATTGTAACTATATTTTTAATCTCATGCTTTAAACATACCCATGCTTAAGTTCATGGTTTCCATGTGTTTGATGAAATACCAAGTGTTGGGTTTTTGAACAAGGATCCCTTATTATGGGTTTTAGAGCTATATATGTCCTTATTGATATTTCTATTCACTGTTGGAGGGTTATGAACATCCAATACTTTGCTGTTGGCATAATTTTAGTATCTTCAGAATGGTTTCAGACAAACCAAGAGCATTGTTATGCAGTTAGTGATCGTGATCAGTTGTTTGCTTAGTTAAGCTTAGTTTAGTCTAGTAATTAGTGTCATTTAATTGGGAGTAGGATTCAGCACCAAGCAAACCCAGGGATGGGGGCATTCCTGCCAGTATAGGGTTTGCCTCTTAGTAGCAATCACTAAGTTACATAACGGCATAGAAAACATAGGTTGAGATGTCTTCGCATTTGTTTAGGGTTGACACATATCTTATGAGCCTTCCTGTCTGTTTAGGGTTGATAAGATGTCTTCCTACCAGTTTAGGGTTGACACAACCATTGTTAGTACCCGTGGTATAGTACTGATACCCTTCCAACTGGGGTTATATGTTGGACCCCACTTAGCCCAGATTGGGGCATGTTAGTTAGATGATACCTCCCACAGTCTCAGTACAATATTTAGTAAAGAATTTAGTTTTTTTTGTCTTGACCAAATCATACAGATTACTAGTTATTCAGTAATCAAATTTGAGTAATTTAGTTTACAGATTATTCTAGAAACATTATATGTTTGTCTTGCATTCTCAGTATTTTAGTTTTCATGCATGCATACTTAGTTATCTCATGCTATTCAGCCAGTCATTATTTCATGCACAGTTAACCCTTGTATTACAACCTAACCTCATCTCATATACCAGTACATTCAAAGTACTGACTACATACTTTTCTTTGTGCTATGATGTCTTATATAATAGGTTAGGATGCACAATTTTCTAATCGTGCTTAGATAGTTTAGCTTATCAGCTGGAACAGTCGTGGTGAGTCGTGCTTAGATAGTTTAGCTTATCAGTATTTCCATTTAGTCTGAGTTAATTGGGGGTTTCTCCCACTAACTCCACAGTCAGTCAGTTAGAGGCTTTTCAGATATTCAGACAGTTAGTCGGTTTAATTGTTGTTTTATCAGTCTTTACAGTATGTCTTCATATGTTTTAGAGCTATGATTTAATCGTATTTTCGTATTTAAAACCTTATGGCATTATCAGTTGTTTTTTCGCGTCTATTGCTTATTATCAATTTACTCAGTGCTCAAAGTAGGAACTAACTCATGGTTTAGCCGGTGGTCACTTATGATCGTAAGCACTATTGTCGCAACTAGCGGGTAGCCTCAGTTTGTAACAAAACATGGTATCATAGCCTAATGTTTTACAGTGTCCAAGCGAGTATGAAATGTCGTGTTGAGTATAGTCTTGTGCATGGGTGTGAAGCACGCCACATTTGTGAACAAGACTCTACAAGACATTTTAGGAAAGGTTTCCCCTCTTTCAGTAGTCATGTCGTGCGAATGAGAATAAGCTCTACTTAAAACTCTCATTCTGACTCATCTTTCATTTTGTTTATAGACAATGCCTCCCAAAAGAAACAACGAAAGAAGAAAAGAGAAACAGCCCACACATCCGCCTATTCAGAAAGATCCCCTTAATGAGCATGTCTCTCACACCGAATTCAGAGTTACTTTCACTAGCTTAGCTCTATCAATAGTTATTCTAAATATTCAACAGGTTATTGTCCTATCTAGGTTTATGTTCATTCTCAACAGAGTGAGGAGGAAAAGCACAAAAGGGCCAGAATAAGTAGTTTTAAGTCAAGGTCAGAGAGTTGTAAATATTCTCATTTCCATAAGAAATTCTCAGGCCCAGCTCCTTCTTCAGCTAGTGCGCCAGTGCCAAAGTTCAAGAATGATAACTGAGATAGAGCCTTAGGCTCCAAGCCTAAGGGTTTCATGAACATTCACATACTAATTTTCTCTGTAGGAGGTATGGTAGGAATCATTAGGGTATGTGTAGGGTTGGTAGTGGTGTGTGTTTTGGAAGTGTCAAGACAAGCCACAGGGTCAGGGATTGCTGAGGGCTAGTCAACATGGACAATCTAATCTTTCATCAACTCCAGCAGGTTGCCCGACTCAGTAGGGCACCACTTCTGGTGCCACCAATGGTAAATTCTAGAATAGATTGTTGCACTACAGTCCCGACATGATCAAGAAAGTTCTCCTGATGTGGTTATGGATACGTTACAGGTCATTCATCTTCATGTTTATGTTTTATTAGATCCCGGAGCTTCACTTTCTTTTGTAACCCCCTCTATAGCTATTAATTTTTATGTTAGTCCAGAAATATTAGTAGAGCCTCTCTCAATATCTACCCCAGTGGTTAAATCTATTACAACTAAATGGGTATACAGAAATTGCTCAGTTATAGTGTCATAGAAAATCACTTTAATTGATTATAGGAATAGGGTCATTCGATTTTCGTTTCCCAATGAACCATTTATTGAATTAAGGGGTAGTACCTCAGTGCTTAGGAGTCAGATCATTTCATATCTTATAGGAAGAAAGATGATATCTAAGGGATGTGTTTTCAGATCCCTTCTAAAGATCCTAAGACTGCATATGATCTAGAGTTAAAAGCATGAACCCAAAACTTTAGCAGTTGTAAAGCGAGGATAATGTTATCTAAACTTAGTAGATTTTGTATCCATGGGTTTAGTTGTATGATAGGTGAACCATAAGGCTTGAAATAGTATATATAAGAATTTATGATTATTGATTCAAAATTAAGTATGATGATGTGGGTGTGATTTAGAGATGTGACATTAGTAGGCTATATAGGAAGTTAGTGTGGTTCATTAAAGGCTTGGAGAAATCCATATTAAGTGTTAGAATCTAAGTTTGAATCTTTGAAGATTGAGCTAATATAAAGTAGTGTTGAAATTCTTGATAGTGTGAACTCATGGTATGGTGATACTCATGAAGATTCTTAGTTAGTCAGTGTTTAAGTTATTATGTGATGACTATTGGGGCTATAAAAAGTTAAGAGTTTATCTTAGATGGGAGTATTAGCAATGGGTTTTGTACTTTCAAGTGTAGTCTATAAGGTGAATTTATTACATATGAGTATGGTCGTATTCCAAACTTTAGGTTAAAATGGAGGCAGTTTAGTTTATAGTTTATCAAAAGGGTCCCACAAACTTAGAGTGATGTCTCATAGATAAGGGGAAGATGATAGAATAAGTAACCAAATCAGGCTCTCAAATTTTAGTAGTAATGCTAGTACGTTGTAAAATAGTAGTCATGGAGGATGAAGCCCAACCCATCTTGTTTCTGAATTTGTACTTTAGTTATCACGATATATACTTATGCCTTACATATTAGTTCCCTGATCATAGCTCAAATTCAGGCATTTTTCATAGAATCATGTATATTTCCAATTCTTAGTATAAAGAGTTCAAGTTTTCTCAGCTGTATGAATCATATTCCATGAAATTTATGAACTCTAAACTTAGGTCATGTACCTCATGAATCATGTACTCATGATTTATAGTATGTTCATTTCAAGTACTTATGCTACTCTCTTGATGATCTGCAAAATTCAGATTATGTTATGTATATTCTCAGTTTTTATCTCTATAATGAATCCAGGTTATGGATACTCTATTTCTCAGGCCTTAGTTAATTGTCCAAGTTATGAAAAGTATTCTTTCATGCTTCAGGTCCCCATGCTCTAACCTTTCAGTGACCTCTCCTTATGAAATGGTAGTGGTGATGAACAGTTGTTAAATGGAACAGAGTAAATGTTTTATGATGGGGAAAGATTGTTGTATGCTTGTTTGATCTAAGGTTATAACTGTGGAGTAAGATTGATGACAAGTTTTAGATTTATGTCATGGCTAGTCTAAATTTTATTTGTGATTTTCATAAGAATAACACATGGAAGTTGTTAATGATAGAAGTATTAGAGAGTACGGAAAATATGCCTTGATGGATGTTTCCTTGGAAGTTTGTATATGGTTATAATGATAGGCTTGAACGTCATGTTGGTGTGTATAAGTGGACGGGTGCATTGTGCGCTAGTTCATTTCTAGTAAGAGGTTGAATTTAGTTATTGAAGTGGTAATAAGAATTATTCTTGAGATGAGAAGTTGTGAAAATGCAGGGTGTATTGAATTCACGGTTTCGACTAGTATTACAGCATTATGGGTGCACTTTGTAGATTCGACTAGGCTTGAACATATTGAGTGAATTTAGTTCTGCTCAGACCTTAGTAGATAGAGTCATTAGTGCATATGTGAACATTTTTAGTAGCCTCAAGTGAAGTGCGGTATTAAAGAAGAATATATAGTTAAGGGTGTATTTGAGGAGTATGTCTAAGCTTGAAAGTGGCAGTTGGATTGTCTAAGGCATAAAAATTTTATCCTAGCTTATGTTTCACAGGCCTATGTTTCATGTCACAGAACTATAGCCATGTTACGATTCCATATATAGTTGTCTTATTTAGATGATGCCCAAGATCCCCTTCTCTTTAACGTTATTAGAACTTCTTTGAAGTTAAGTATTACATTTCAGTCATGATTTAGTCCATAAGTATCCTGTGCATCGTCTTAGTCTTTCCTTAGCATTTCAGCCAACTCAGTATCATCCAGGGGATGAAATATCCCAAGGGGGAGATGTATTGTAATGCCCCAAGTTTTTATGTCCTAAACCTCTCAACTTTTCTCCATGAAACAAGATTCAGCTTGAAGTGATAGGTACTCATAAGTTGACTCTATCATTTCTATCTCATCCTTATAATCATTCTCATGTTATTGCATGCATTCACGAATGAGTTCAACCATGTATCATGTTTCAGACCCAGCTATGTAATTATATTTACAGTTATACATGTTCAGTATATGATCTTAGTTTCCCCAGCAGTCTCAGCTTAATCAGTTTCTTTCGAGGATGAATATTCTTGAAGGGGAGATATTGTAATACGCCATACTTTTCTTAATTCAGTTCAGTTCCTAGTTGTAGGTATAGAAGGCTTAAAGCCTAAAAATATCTATAAGTGTTGGGGACTTAGTCATTTTAAGGCCTCTTAACCTCGAATATTTTTAAATGGGTCTTTTCGAACTCAAGACATAAGTTTTTGAGTTAATTCATGTTCAGAGGTGTTAGGAGCATATATCGGGGAAGTTTCAGATTTTTTGAATGAGGATTGGGCTATGTTTGGATTTCAGTTTTAGCAGCTCACCGCAAAAGCATCGCGCCGTGATCTATATAATGATGGACTGTTCACCGCGCTGCGATGACCCATTAAACCACATTCTAGTTATGAATTTAAATTCCCAAGGGTAGTTACGCCTTTTCCTTTCAACCTAATTCGTAAATCCATGACTTAAAGCTTCAGTTAGGGCATTATTTTCCCATATTCTTCAATTTCCTCTAAAAAAAACCCTACCCTTTCCCCAAGATCATCAAATGCCTTTCCTTTCTATCCAAGGAAACCAAGAAATCAAGTTCCCAAGTAAAAAAAACCTTCAAGGAAGCTTAAAGATTTGTGTTTCTCTTTCAAGATTTAAGGTTTAAGATATCTGTGATGTTCATCCATGGGCCCTTTTCACCCATGGAGTCCAATAATCCAATTTTATGTTTTAAATAATGAATTGTACATGTTCATGATGAATTATCTCCATGAAGCTCTTATGAATTTTGATTATATATTGTGTTTACAAGTGTTTTTGATGGAATGAGCCTTTATACGTTTGAATGATAAAATTTTCTAGCTAAATCCCTAACTCATGGTTTTAGTATTGTAACTATGTTTTCAATCACATGCTTTACCCATACCCATGCCTAAGTTCATGGTTTTCACTGTTTTGATGAAATGCCTAAGTGTTGGGGTTTTGAACAATGATCCGTTATTATGGTTTTTAAAGCTATATATGTCCTTATTGATATTTCCATTCATTGATGGAGAGTTATGAACACCCGATACTTAGCTGTTTACATAATTTCAATAACTTTAGAGTGGTTTTAGCCAAACCATGAGCATTGTTATCCAGCTAGTTATCATGATTCGTTGTTTGCTTAGTTAAGCTTAGTTTAGTCCAATAATTAGTATCATTTAGTTGGGAGTAGGATTCATCCACGAGCGAACCCAAGGATGGGGGCATTCTTGCCAGTATAAGGTTTGACCCTTAGTAACAATCCTTGAGTTATAGAATGACGTAACCAGTGTAGGTTGAGATGTCTCCCCATAAATTTAGGGTTGTACATATCTCATAAGTCTTCCTGTCAGTTTAGGGTTGACAAGATGTCTTTCTACCAGTTTAGGGTTGACACAACCATTGTTAGTACCTGTGGCACGGTAATAACACCCTTCTAGCTAGAGTTATATGTTGGACCCTACTTAGCCCAGATTGGGGCATGTCGGTTAGATAATATCTCCCACAGTCTCAGTACAATAATCAGTAAAGAATTTAGTTCAGGTTTTCTTGACCAAAGCATACAGATTACTAGTTACTCAGTTATCAAATTTTAGTAATTCAATTTACAGATTATTTTCGAAATATTATATGCTTGGTCTTGGATTCTCAGTATTATAATTTTTATGAGTGCATACTTAGTTCTCCCATGCTATTTAGACATTCATTATTTCATGCATAGTTAACCCTTGCATTGCTACCAAACCTCATCTCATCTACTAGTATATTTAAAGTACTTACCGCATACATTTTTTGCGCTATGATGTCTTATATCATAGGTTCGAATGCATAGTTGTCTAGCTGTACTTAGACAGTTCAGCTTATCAGCAGCAACAGTCGTGGTGAGTCCTCATTTATTGAGGACATGATTGTTTTATTTTAGTTTATCTTGGTAGTTCAGTATTTCTATTTATGCAGAGCTAGTTAGGGGGTTTGTCCCATAAACTCTACATTCAGTCAGTTAGAGTTTTTTCAGACATTTAGATAGTTAGTCAGTTTACCAGTTGTTTTATCTGTCTTTTTAGTATGTTTTCATACATTTTAGAGCTATGATTTAATCATGATTCAATATCTTAAAACTTATGGTATTATCGGTTGTTTTTTTTTACATATGTTGCTTATTATCAGTTTACTTAGTGCTCACAACAGGTACTAACTCATGGGTTAACTTGTGGTCACTTATGACCGTAAGCACCATTGTCGCGACTAGGGGTATCCCTGGGTCATGTTAATAAGACACACCCTCCTTATGAGGTAAAGACCGAGTCTAGAGGTCCTGTTCCTAATTGCCCTTCTGGAGTTCTACCGATTCCCTCTAGTCCTATTTGATCACCTCAAGAAGATATGTTGAATGCAGAATTTTATCAGTACATTCATATGTTTGCTCGATTAATAACTTCTTAGTCTTAGCGTATAACTTCTATTACTCCATCTTTCGAGGCTACAAGGGTTGGAGAGTTTATTAGGTTGAGTTATCCAACATTTACTGGTGTTATGGTTGAGGAGGATCCTTAAGGTTTTGTTGTTGAGATGGAGAAGTTCTTCTGGGTTATGCATGCTACTAATATGGGGGGTGTAGAATTGGTCGCCTATCAGTTGATGGATGTAGCATACCAATGGTATGGGGAATGTGAATAGTTGAGGGGAGATGATGTCGAGTCCATACTTTGGCAGAATTTCTCTAGTGCTTTTCTGGACCTCTTCTTTCCCCAGGAGATGAGAAAGGTGAAAACAGAGGATTTTATTAATCTAAAATAATACAGAATAATGGTTAAGGAGTATGCCTTGAAATTTCATAAGTTGTCCCAATATGCTCTTGAGTTAGTTTCTTGCATGAGGGCTAAAATAAAGAAATTTGCTTCTGGGTTGTCCCGTGATTTGATTCTAAAGAGTAAGGATGCCTTGTTGAATAAGGATATAAACATCTCTAGATTGGTTGTGTATATGAAGTAGGTTCAGGAAGAGAAGAAGAAAAAGGCGTAGATAAGGGAAAGAAAGAATAAGAAGTTTAGATTTTTTAATCAGGGAAGAAGTCAACTATAGAGTGGTAGAGATGAAGGAAATGGTCTAAGAAGAAGTGTGGGAATTCTGGTTCTTACTCTACGACTAGTGCGCCTTATCCAAAGCCATTGTGTGATCGTCGTTCTTAGCATGATGGTAGGTTTAGGGTGTAGGGCGCCTAATCTTAGGCTGGTGGGGCTCAGTCCACTCCATCATATTCTCCTTATAGATTTTGAGGGAAGGTCCACCGTGGGTTTTGTGAAGAAGAAAGGAATGAGTGTTTTAAATATGGTCAAATTGGTAACAACAAAAAAGATTCATGTTGCCACTTGATTAGCTTCTACAGTAAAGAGTGTTGCTTCTGCTTCTAGTATCGATATTGGCTGAAATTGCTTGTATGTCCTTGATACCCATCAGGACTCAAAGGCATCGCCCGATGTTATCACTGGTATATTATGAATATTTTCTTGTGACGTGTATTGCTTACTTGATCCAGGGTCAACTCTTTCTTAAGTTACTCCATTAGTGGTTGTGTATTTTGGTTTCGGTCTTGAGTGTATCCCTGACCCCTTTTCTATTTTTAACCTGGTGGGTGACTTTGTGGTTGCTAGAAGAGTCTATAGGGGTTATGTGGTATATGTTTATGGTAGAGAAACTATGGTAGATCTGATAGAATTAGACATGGTTGATTTTGATGTCATATTAGGGATAGACTGGTTGTATTCATACAATGCCTCATTTGATTGTCGAACCAGTAAGGTCATGTTTAAATCCCTAATGAGCCAGTCATTGAGTTGGAAAGGGATACTCTAGTGCCTAAAGGAAGGTTTATATCATATCTTAGATTCAAAAATTTGATTTCCAAGGGATATCTCTATCATTTGTCTGAGTTAAGGATCCTAATTCAGAGGGTCCTTCATTGCAATAGATTTCCGTAGTTAATGAATTCCCTAAGGTTTTTTCTGATGATATTCCTGGTATCTCTCCTGATAGAGAGATTAATTTTGGGATCGACCTTGATTTGGATACTTATCCTATCTCTATCCCTCCCGATAGAATGGCTCTATATAAGTTAACGGAGCTTCAGGAGCAATTGAAAGAACTTTTTGACAAGGGTTTTATCTGCCCTAGTGTGTTTCCATGGGTGCTCCTATTTTGTTCATGCGTAAGAAGAATAGTTCTCTTCAAATATGCATTGATTATCGTAAGTTGAATAAGGTTACAATGAAGAATGAGTATTCTCTTCCTTTGATTAATGATTTATTTGACCAGCTTCAGGGTGCTAGATATTTCTCTACGATTGATCTTAGGTCGGGTTATCATCAATTAAAGATTAGGGAGGTGGATATCCCTAAGACTGCCTTTCGACCCCGGTATGGTTATTATGAGGTCATAGTCATGTCTTTTGGTTTGACTAATGCCCTGTTGACATTTATAGACTTAAAAAATAGGGTCTTCCATTAGTTTTTGGATTTGTTCATTATCATGTTTATAGATGATATTCTGGTGTATTCCAAGAGTGAGTTTGATTATGACAATCACCTCTGTATCGTATTATAAACCTTGAAAGATCAATATTTGAATGCTAAGTTATTAAAGTGCGAGTTTTAGTTAAAAACTATTACATTTTTGGGTCACGTCATTTCTAGTGAAGGGATCATGGTGGATCTGCAAAAAGTTATAGTGGTTAAGAAGTGGCCTAAGCTCACGACTCCAACCAATATTCAGAGTATCTTGGGTTTAGCCGATTACTATAGGAAATTTGTGGAGATTTTCTCAACTATAGCTGCCCTGTTGACTAAGTTGACCCAGAAGAGGGTGAAGTTCTTATGTTCTAATACTTGCGAGGGTAGTTTTGAGAAGCTAAGAGATAAGTTGACTTGAGCTCCAGTTTTAACTCTGCCTGAATGCAATGATAGTTTTATTATCTATTATGATATGTCTCATGTGGGACTTGGTTGTGTGTTAATGCAGTATGGTAGGGTGGTGGCATATTCTTCTAGGTAGCTGAAAGTTCTTGAAAAGAATTATCCAACTCATGACTTGGAGTTGTTGTTTGTAGTCTTTACATTACAGATTTGGCATCACTATTTGTATGGTGCCCATGTAGATATCTTTTCTGATCATAAGACCCTACAATATGTATTCACCCAAAAAGAGTTAAATCTCTGATTAAGAAGGTGGCTTAAGTTGCTGAAACACTACGACACAAGCCTCAACTATCACCCAGGAAAATCCAATGTGGTTGTTGATACACTTAGCAAGTTATCCATGGGGATTCTAGCTTAAGTAGACGAGGATAAGTGGAAGTGGGTTAAAGATATTCACAATTTGGCTAGCCTTGGAGTTCGTCTCTTGGACTTTGAGGATGGGGGTGTATTTGTGCTAGAAGTGATGAAGTCATCCCTTGCTACTGAAATAAAAGAGAAGTATATACTAGATCCCGTTTTAATAAAGATTAAAGGAGATATGGGGTGGTAAAATATTGTAGCTTTTGAGTTTGGTGGCGATGGTATCTTGAGGTACAAAGGCGTATTATGTGTTCCTAATGTAGATGGGTTGAGAGAGAGAATCTTGGTTGAGTCTCATGAGTCGCATTATGTCATTCATCTTTGTTCGACAAAGATGTAGCATGATCTTAAGAATATTTATTGGTGGAACAATATGAAGTAAGATGTGGCTGGTTTTATGGATAAATGCATTGTGTGTCAACAAGTGAATGTTGAGCACTTGAGGTTCGGTGGGTTGACTCAAGAGATTGAACTGTTGGTGTGAAAATAGAAGGTAATTAATATAGATTTCATTAACATTCTTTCTCGGTCTCAACATCAGTTTGATTTAATTTGGGTTATCTTGTATAGGATAACTAAGTCTGCTCACCTCTTGCCAGTGAGGATAAATATTTCGGCAGAGGATTATGCGAGGTTGTTCATCTAAGATATTGTGAAGTTACTTGAGTCATATATTTCTATCATGTCAAATTGCGATACTTAATTCTCATCACATTTTTGGCATTCATTTCAGAGAGGTTTGGGAACTAAGGAGAGCCTTAGTACTGCTTTCCACCCACAATCAGATGGGCAAGCAGAAATAAGTATTCAAATATTGAAAGACATGCCTCAGGCTTGCGTTATTGACTATGGTGGAAGTTGGAATGATCATTTGCCTCTTATAGAGTTCACATATAATTATATCTATCACTCTAGTATTACGATGGCTCCGTTTGAGGTGTTGTATGGTAGGAGGTGTAGATCTACTATTAGATGATTTGAAATTTAGGAGGCTGAGATATTCGTCCTGGATTTGGTTCTCCAGGAGATAAAGAAGGTGGAGGTGATTTGGGATAGACTTAAAGCTGCCCAAAGTTGCCAAAATTTCTTTGCAGATGTAAGGCGTAGGGAGTTAGAGTTTGAGGTTGGCGATTGAATGTTCTTGAAGGTATCTCCCATGAAGGGAGTAATGAGGTGTTGGAAGAAGAAGAAGCTCAGTCCCTGATATTTTAGCCCATCCTTGGTCTTAAAGAGGGTTTGTAATGTTGCATATGAGTTGGAGTTGCCTCCTAGATTGAGCTCCATTTATCCAGTGTTTTATGTTTTGATGTTGAGAAAGTGTGTGGGTGATCTTTTGACGGTTTTTCTATTGGAGGAGGTGGGTATTTTGGATTCTTTATCATATGAGTAAGTCCCAATTAGAATTTTGGATCGACAAGTTCATCGATTATATACGAAGGATATAGCTTCGATAAAGGTTCTATGGAGGAACCACAAAGTTAAAGAGGATACTTGGGAAGCCGAAGAGGACATGTGGTCTTAGTATCCATTCTTGTTTTCTGTTCCAGATAATCATGCTTAAGGTATGTTTTATTCTTAATATCTCTGTTTTCTGACTTTGTTAAAGAAAAGAGTGATTTCCTTGGCATCTTTATTTTCTGAGTTTGTTAAAGGTAAGAGTAGAGGAATATGGAGTCAAAGCATGATAGCAATTTCCTTTTCTTATCATTCGAGGATGAATGATCCAAGTGGGGGAGAATTGAAGCACCCCAGATTTTGGCCATTAAAAATTTCCTGAGCTTTGATCTCATTGTCCTAGTTATGACCGGACCTTATAATTCGTAGGGTGTCCTGACGAGTCGTTGGGATAAGTCATAACCAAGCTAGTAAGTTTGTGCCTTGATTCTGCTCTGAGTACGAGTGCCTCACTAAGAGCCGTAAGGATTTGTTACAAGCCGTTAGGTGTCCAGTATAAGTCCTAAAATGGGTTCTTTGCTGACTATGATTGGACCCTATGAGTCGTAGGGTCGCATTACGAGTGGTTCCATTGAGTCGTAAGGATAACAGTGTATGGTTCCTTGGTGGTACTTTCTTTGTTATGACTTATGGTGACGAGTCATAAGGTATGGTTATGAGTCAAGGGGTTAACTCATAGTCAAAGCTGATACTTTTTCAGTTGAGGGCATTCTTGATATTTTCCCGCTTACCCAACTTGAAACCCACATCTTATAACCTCTGTAGGGTATCATTATCATTCAAAAACAATCTAAGTAATGTCTCAAATACTCCTAAATTCCCATGCTCAAGAATACTTAGGGTTTTCAAGAGGTTAATCAATTAGGGCTCTCAAGGGTTATTTTTCTCCGTATATCCTACTGTTATAGTCATGTTACTCTTCCCTTATTGTTAAATTTGTAAAAATATGTGATTTAAAGTATTGTTCATGAGATTCTTGTGATGGGTTTGAAACAAGGGTTGGGGTTTTGAATGTTTATGAATTGAATTCTAATGGTTTATATATGATCTCCATGTTTTGAATATGGTTTTGAGCTTGAAGGTGCATGGATATGGTGAGTGAACTAGGGAATTGTGATTTTTTCAAACTTGTGACTTTTGAAGTGGTTATGACCCTAACCTCATAATATGAAATTTGTTGTAATTATGAGTACTATAGGAATTTGTAAAATTAAACTAGTCTTGAACTATTGCATGACATAAAGGGATACTTGAAATACAATAGTATGATTAAATAAACAAAAAGAGTCAGTATCCGCCACCATGTATTAATGAACAAAGAGAGTTGTTCTTCCCAAGTTAATGAAAATTGTTTTAGGCATAATGCGTTACCTTGCAAGTGTAGTTGGTATGACGATACCAACAATATATGCCTCAATGCGTATTATGGTTAATTGAACGAGATTGTGTGATAAATGTTTTAATTGAGATCTAATGAGGGTTGTGTAGCTGAGTCGTGAAAGTGGAGGTCTGAGTGACAGATAGTGGAAATCACATTTGTTGACGCAGGGGTTAAAGTGACCAGGGAGGTTTGAGTCGCCCTTCTTGTTATTTCTTGATTAGGAAGGTTCGAGTCCCCCATAAATTATTATATGATCAGGTGCTTAAGTCACCTTGGTATATGTTGGGAGGTTTGAGTCACCCATGTGCATATATATGAGATTATTCTTCGATTCATGCAACTACATGCACCGGGACCTAACCAGGATGTGAGAGCTATATAAAATATGCATTTGATTATGCACATTGGTTTTTGAATAATTTTAAAATGTTGATCATATCATTATGTTATCCTTATCCCCAAGTTGCCTGCTAGAGTTCACCTCGCTAATCATCTTTGAATGTTGTATCCCCATGCGATGCAAAAATTGATCATACTTCTACTCCTCCTACTTAGTGACTTGTATTCGAGATCAACTAGTGATTCAGATTGAGGTGGTGAGCTTCCATACTTTGGAAGACCCCATTTCATGATTATTGTTTCCCTTACATTTTGACTATCCCTTTGGATTTGGTTTTTGGCTAATATCGGGGGCATGTCCCACTACTTTGTTGATATTCAATTTTGAATCATAGTTTAGTAGGCTTTGTTTTGACTACTATGGCTATTGGGCGACTTCGATCGGTCGTTTGTCCAGTCATCAGTGGTTGGTTATGGATATGCATTTAAAACTTTCTTAGATTATTGTATGCCATTTTGTTATAAGTGTAAAATTCTGCCGGCCTTGGGGTGTGATGTGTTTGGTTTGGTTAGGTACAGAGGGTGATATCTGGTCCATATGGGACTTAAATACCCATCACGGTCAGACTTTGGTTCGAGTCGTGACATAAATTCACATTTCTGTATTAAGTGTAAATTTAAAACACGTGTCACATAACCTTCATAGCTTTGCAAAGTCCTCTACTCTGAGGTTACCCCACTTATGAAAAGAAAGATGCTTTCTATCTTTCTTCAATTATATCCTTTTTGCTTTTCTCTCTAATTGGTTTCTCTATTTGCCTCTTTCTGGAGTGAAAACTTCTGTCGCTTTTCTCTGTTCTGGTGGATTTTTCAGTGATTGTTTGATTTTTTGCAGTATGTTTTAGTTCCATTTCGAAGTTAAATTTTGGGACTTGGTCTTTCCTGACACTTAGCTGCATGTGTTAGCTATGTTTGAGATAAACTACGAAGTTAATTTAGCAGCAAAGTGAAACTTCTAGGTTTTAATTGTTGTTCAATTTTTGTTCATCCTAATCTACCGTTATCTTACTCTCTCTCTCTCCTTCTTCTCAAATTATATGCCTTGGTGCAAAGCTTTATCTTGGAACTTTCTAATGTTGATATTTATCAAAAGTTTGCCCTTATTTTTTTATTTCAATACTAATTTTTGTCATGAAGTTTGATATTAATTTGAACATTGTTTTATTATTTCTATATGTGAATTGATCTTGCAGCGTTGATGGGTGTATATTTAACTCTTTTTTTTCTATATGTTTCTTTATTGATTTTGTACATTCATGTCAATGACGTGCTGACTCTAACTACATAAAAGACAGGATCTGGGATTTTTTGAAGTCAAGCACGACTATCCTTTGCAAGATTACTTCAAATTTCTTTTCCTAAGATCTTTACAATTTCTAGTGTTTTATGAAATTTTCTTCCCTTTTGTTATCCATCTTCTTCATAAATGTTTTTGTTGTTATATTTGTGTTTGTCTTCTTAACAAATTAGCTTTGAAACAGTGATATGCTTCATCTCTTCATTTTGGTGTTTTTAATCCAAGTTCTTTGGTGATATGAATTGATATAAATGCTTGTAACTACTACAACGTGTGCACATTGATTTACCCAAAGGGTTTGATGATATGCCCATGTCAATTGAATAATTATTTATTGTATTTCTTTTTCTCTGTCATCACAAGTGTTCTTTAAGATTGTCATCTATAAAGGTATAATATTTACTTCTATTGGACTTATTGTGGTCAGTATATGTGTAGTATTATCATTATTATTCTCGGACTCTTTTACGTTTTTGTTGAAATCTCGATCACTCTCTTGATTAAATTTTATGTTGAGTAATGTAGGCTTATAGGGGATAAAGCTTTAATATTCACATGTTTCAACCTTGGGATAAAATACATCAAATACATCATTGGAGAGAAGTATCTGTGGTTTAGTTCATTCACTATTTGAACTTGGTTTACTGATGGATGCAATTGCTCAAACTTCCATCTAATGACTTAAAATGTAATTATGATTTTTTTTTTTACTTTTTTGAACAAAAAATTACTTATTTTCTCTTTTCTATACTAGATAAGAAAATGCAAATCTTAGTAGCAAAAGAATTCAAATAAAACAAAAGGTGTACTAAAAATTTCTTAGAGAAGAAAACATACAAGGAACTGAAGGAAGATTGTAAACTAAACTTTTTCAAATCTAATAGATGGAGTTGGTTGATGCCACAAAGTTTACCCTAGCTATGGAGGAAAGAAGTGAAAATATGTTATGCTGAAATCCCAAATGATTTCATAGTATAGAGAAATGGTAAACATGACATTTGAATACAAATTGGGGAAGAAAAGAAATTCTATTAAGAATATAAATGGAAGGGAAATAGAGGAAAAATAAAAAATGATCTTTGGAGTACTAGTAACTAGAAAACTATAAAAATAAACTTTTGTGGATAACAATTACTCAGAGAACACTAAGAAAACATGGTTATTTGCAACTTTTCCTCTGTGATATTGAATCGTAATATGCTATTGTCTCCCTAAACTTAGTTTTATGTGTATTGTCTATTCTCATGAAATAAGTTAAGAATAATTGATTTTGTTGCTATCATTTATCTGGGTCATTAGAAAATTATTGTTTGTCTTCTAATATCAAAAACTCTTATGCTTATCTTCATGGTCTAGACTTAAAAATTCTCCATCACATTTGCTAGAATACACTAGATAGTCCAAAAACAATACTTTTATAGAGTTTTTGTCATATGTGCTCCATTGGAATATAACCTGTTGGCATGGATAGACATTAGTATAAATAATTGAGCAATCAAGCTTAAGAAATTAATTATTAAATTTAATCAGTTGTATTCAAAGAATATATGGATTTTGTCATTTGTTGTTGAGATTTATATATAACATAAATCTTCTTTGCTGATAAATAACAAATAACAAAGTGTATTAGTAGGTTAGAAAATAGCAAAGTGTGTATTAGTAGGTTAGAAAATAGCGAAGTGTGAAAAAGTTTATAGAAATATCTCGATATAGCAGATTATCCATCTATTTTATTGAATGTCAATAATATTTGTTGCCTTTACTATTTTCTTAGTTTGTATATAGACGTTAAAGTTCTTATTTTTGTATCTGTCAAGTTAAATTCTTATGGTGATACTTAGAAATCAATAAAATGGGACAATTGATGTAAGTGTTGAATTTTGTTTATAATAGCAACTTTTCATCTTTCCTTTGTAAATATATTGATTAACAAATCATAGAGAACTTTTGAGTAGAGTTCTCTTTTAAGATTCATAACGGTGAGTGATATCTTACTACCATGAAATATAGAAAGCAAGGGAAGTTTAATTCAATTACAATTTTGAGGTTTGATAGAAATTTTAGTATTGAATTCAAGAGCGATTGATGAAGCTATGTGTCTTATATATTGGACTTCTCTTCACCAACCATGAACTGAATGAATTGTCAAAAATCAACTTGAGCAAACTATGTGTTGCATGATTGTGTTTGTTCGAAAAATAATATTTAAGATTAGGAGATAATTTCACTGTTTAATATTATTAGAGATTTTTTATTTTGATTTATGTAAATATTGAAAAATCAAATAAGCTCGCCTTTTTCGGGGTAAAGAAATGGAGGAAGGGGTACTAGAAATACAAAAATGGATATCATGCTTTTCAATTGAGTATGAGGATATATTTTGTCAATGCCATTTTTAGTTCGCTTTAAAATTGTCAACCCATTAGTTTTTGTTACAAATCCTGTTATCTCCTCATAAATATATATTCAATATTGCCATGTGAAATCTTTGTCTGGACAAATTTTGTGTATCTATTTGACTGTTTAATTTATAAAATTGTAGGTTTCCATGATTATACCTCTAGGAAGTTAAAAGAGAGATGCAAAAAACTTTGCACAAATTGCACAATGTGCAGGGAAATCAAAGATTGTTTTAGCTTCAGTCCAAACTCTTGGAACGCTGCTTTCTCCTTTTGCCTTTGGTTTTATTTCACTAAAATTTTTCTTTTCACATCTCTTTCATTACTGGAAAATACTTGAGTTTTGAACATAATGGAGGATTCTAAGAACTCTTCAGCGTTTTCAAATAAAGGAATGACGTATTAGAAAAGTTAGTTTTCTACACAAATGGTAAAAAAAAACTGCTCTAAAAGACCCACCTGGCCCAACTCACCTCCTTTCAATCACCATTTTATGCACCTCTTAATTTGAGTTATTAACTTTGTATCTTGGATGCCTCAACTATATTGATATTTCAGTTTGTAGAAGTAAATTCTTTTTTCTTGTTCTCTATTTCTTTCTCTTTTTCCTCTTTCGACTTTATTTGCTTCTCTATTTTGATGTAGTTGTGTTCTCTGGTGGATGAGTTTGTTGAGGTATCCAGTCAAATGGATGATGTTACCTATCCCGAGTAAGTGTGGAATGAACCGATTTTTCTTTTTTTCTTATCTTGTACGTCCCTTTCTAATCTTTTGAATTCACAGATATAGCTGGTATGGAGATAATGGGATGCTCAAAACCATAAATGTTCAAATTGTAATATATTTTCTAGGTTTATATTCATTCGAACAAAGTGACCCTCTCATTTTAATGTGCGACCTTTTTGTTGGCTGCTATTGTGTAAGCTAGATAGTTGTTTTACTATTTTTGTTTCCTTTTTGTCTTGCAAATTAATGCATATGAAAAAAATAAGCTAAATCCTTCCCAGACCCTTCACCTTTTTCTTGGTGAAAATCCTAAGTAAGGGTAGTGTAATTTATCACTATTACTTAATTTTCTTTCTTTAATTCTGGATGCTGAAAGCTTGGGAATGTTAAATTTCTTTTTTCTATTGCCAAATTAGCTAACTAGTATGCTACTTGATTCCCTTCCCTTAATATGTGTTGATAATGAACATGCTTGTCTCTCATTGGTTTTAATATCTGCTCAATTATTTATGAAATATTCCATGGAAAACCTCATTCTCCTTTTAAGATCTTTTGCAAAGCTAATGAATCTGTCTACAAAATAACTTTGTTGTGATGTGTTAGACTACAATATGAGCTGCTTGTAAGATAGCTTATGCCTCTACTTCCAAGTTAGTAGTGTCTTCTATATTTCTAAGATAAAAACATATGAACTAGCTCCAGGATTACCTCTAGAAGTGTCATGATCCCATTTACGAGTCATGATGGTACCTATTAAATTCTGCCAGTAGGTAAGCTGAACCATAGTCCGAAGCTATTTGTAATAGACTAACTTAGTGGAAAATTCCCCTATAAGGTCAAAATAGACAATACAATTAGTAAATAATTAATGCAATAAAAATAGTCTGGAAGGTATCCATAGCATAAGAAAACCATCCTATGACGGGGTAGAGTTAGTAGAAGAGCAACTACAAGTACATTATGAGTTCTAGAATAGTTAATACAATCTGTCTTAAACAAAATTCTAAATATAGACAAACAGAAGGAAATAGGGGTAACTCTGGCTCTAAGAGATCACCCTATCTCCAAAATCCAACACAACACGATCGACAGTGGAGGCAACTAGTACTCATATTTGTACTAAGAAGGTACATGGGTGTAGTATGAGTACCAAAACCAAGGGTACTCAGTAGGCATCATCCGTCGAGTGAGTAAAATCATGATATAAATATGATAAAATGCAAGATAAACTAACCAAGTCAATGGAAAAGAACAAAACTGAAAGTAACTCCAATGTTGCTGTACATAATTAAGTAAATAAGATGGAACAGTAACATGAAAAATAAGCAACTATAACTACAAAATTGGCCCCCATAAGCCAATAAACGCAGAAAAGTAAATAATACAATGTAGGCCCCGATAAGCCTAGAACATACAATCAAGTAAAGCATAATCGTGAACAACCTTTATTTAACAACTTCTGCGACACAATTAGAATCCATCCATGTCAATTCCACACTATAATCATATTCCATTTCTGAACTTGAACTGGTATCCATAATATCAATCTCATACTCCCTGGCTGGACTCAAACTGGTACATGTATCATCATAGTCATAATCAATATTCGCACTCGAATCGGTTATTAGTATAATCAACTTCATAATCAATACCTAGACTCAAATCGATAAATATGTCATTAATATTATAATCAATAGCTGGACTCGAACCGATATATATATATATCACCAATATTACAATTAATATCTAGACTCAAACTGGTGTATATATCATTGATATTACAATCAATATCCAGACTTGAACTGATATTATATCATTAATATTGTAATCAATATACAAACTCAAATTGATATATATATATATATATATATATATATCATTGGCATAGTACTAATAGAATCAACTCCCAATACCAACCCATTATTATCATTAAGTGCCAAATCTCCTCAATATTACCTTAGTTAGCATTATCAAGGTCTATAATAAGTGTATAAAAGGTTACAAGGATCAACATGAATGTAGGCCTAAGGTTGGTCGAAGAGCCCACTTCTAAATCCCCAAATTCCATTACAAGGCAAATTCTGGCCTTGTACTAAGCTAAGGTATCAATTCCACTTTTAGATGTTAACTAAGCTGCACTTACCCCTAAGATAGAGATTGTATATAAAGCATGAACAATTAAACCAATTATGCCTAAATAATGATTTCTGAATCACCTAAATGGTCCAACTAACCTAAGCATTGACATTCACTTCACAAACACCTAAAACCCATTCAAAATCTAACACAATATCATAAACATACTATGAATTAACCCAATCTATGAGGAGGAAAAACTCAGCCTACCTGGAGACGAAGAAAGCTTAAAGAATCTGCTAAATCAATAATTTTCCATTCCGAGAAGCTTCCGCAAGGTGACATGCTATCAAAAACACAATATACCCATCAAAACGAGAGCAATGATACCCATATTGCACTATTGTTGTTCGGGTCCAAAATTACTCAAAATCTCATGTGGGTCCTATTTTCAAAAATTGCATCTCTGAAGTCAACCCAACATTTCCTTATGCTCAAGAGTAATTACCCTCAAGAATGGGTGAAATCCGAGTTATATTGGTGCTAAAATAAAGTCACCAGGGTTTAGGGATTTTAGAGAAGAAAAGGGGAAAATCAACCATGAAAATGGAGGAATATTGCCTCAGATTTGAAAAAAAATCACATAATAGACTGATATTCAAGCTTAACAATCACCCACAATTGTAATTCCTATGTTATCCCACTCCTTAGGGTTTAAGTCTCTTGATAATGGATGAAAAATGGGAAAAATGGGCTGGAAATAGGGTATTTAAACCTTTTTTCACGTACACGAGTATCACAATCGCGATACACGTATCACGATCGCGCTTTTTGAATGCATCCTAAGGGTGTCGCTTTTGCAATGTCGAATGTTACTATCGTGACATATACTAACTTTTTTGAGATCGCTCTCGCGGTCCACAGATCGTGATCACGGGTGCACTAACACCAACTAAGACTTATAAATTTTCAAGTCACCGCCAACCTCTCGGGATTCATTCAAAATCCTATATACGCAAGTGGACCATGATACCCTATCAAATTTGATGTTTTGGACTCAATAGCACAGTCAAAATTTCTATCCATGGTCATTTCAATAAAAAGTGGGTCCCACACCTAACTTTCACTTTCTTAACTTCTAACCAATAGCTTGAAATTAGCCTGAGTGCGTCAAGACCCTAACCAAGAGCTACCTAGCCTAAAACCGATATTTTGGAGCTATTGGAATGGCTAGAATTAGCATACGCGGTCATTTTACTGATGTTTCTATTTGGTAGCCAATTTGAACCAACAATGACTTGAATATAGAAAATCGGCTCTAAAATCCAAACGAACTGCCCGATAACAGAATTGTCAGTTCCAGCTAGTTAAAAATGACTTGGGAAAGTAATAGAAAATCTCTAAAGGCTAAAATAAGCAAAAATATGGTAAATAACCTAAAGAATAATTACAATATCCACTACTAAAAGGACTTTTGTCTACAAAAGTAAAGGATTATAATACACCTGAAGTCTTGAAAAGGTGAAGATACTGCATCCGGATCTCGTTCTCAATCTCCCAGGCGGCCTCCTCTACTGGGCGGTGCCTCTACTAAACCTTAAATATAGGAATCTCCCTAGTGTACAACCTCTTAACATCATTATCCAAAATGAGAACAGGCTCTTCCACGAATGTCAATCGCTCATCCAACTGAACTGAGTCCCATCTAAGCACATGAGATAAATTAGGAATATATTATTGCAACATGGAAGCATTGAAAATTAGATGAACAACTACAAAATGTGGGGGTAAGGATAACTCATAATCTACCTTAACAATGGTAGGAAAAATCTCAAAAGGTCTAATATATCTGGGGTTGAGCTTGCCTTTCCTCCCAAACCTCATCATACCCTTCATGGGTGATACATAGAGGAATACTCGATCACCAACTCCAAATCTCAAGGCATGAAGCCTACGGTTTGCATAGCCTTTCTGCATACTCTAAGATGCTCTCAACCTATTCTGAATCACCATGACCCTATCTAATAACTCCTAAAGCAAATCGGTATCACAGTGTCTAATCTTAGAAGTCTCAAACTACCCAATCAGAGAACGTCATCTCCTACCATACAAAGCCTCAAAAGGAGACATCTCAATACTCAAATGATAATTGTTATTATATGCGAACTCTACCAAGCCTAAGTGTTGCTCCTATTGACCTAAAAAATCCATAACATAAGCTAGGAGCATGTCCTCAAGAACATGAATAGTCTGCTCCGACTGGACATTGGTCTGAGGATGGAAGGTTGTACTAAAATCCCCCTGAGTACCTACTCATCCTGAAAACCCCTTCAAAATAAAAAAATAAACATGAAACCCCAACCTAAAATGATGGATATAGACACACCATGCAAACTGACTATCTTATGAACATAAATATAGGCTAACCTCTCGGCATGGAAGGACATCTGAATTGGAATGAAATAGTCCTATTTGGTCAACAAATGCATAATGACCCAAATACCATTAGAACCACCAAAAATATGAGGTAAGTCACTAATAAAGTCCATGGTAATCCACTCCCATTTTTACTAAGGAATGGGAAACCTTTGAATCAATTATGAGGTTGTTGATGCTTTTCCTTCACCTACTGACAACATAGGTAACAACTAAAAAAACTACCAAATATCTCTTCATGCTGCTCTACCAATAACGTTGTCTCAAATATCTATATATCTTAGATATACCCAGATGAATAGAATACCTAGAGCTATAAACCTCATGCTAAATCAACTAAATCAAGTCATCAACCCTCAGAACCCAAATGCGGCTATCAAATCTTAAGACACCCCCAGAGTTTATGGTAGCCCTCTTAGACCCACCACTAAATGCCTAACTATGAAGGATACAAAGCTTCTTATCCTCAAGATGGAGACCCTAAATCTTCTTAAATAGTGAGGACCTTACCTCTACACCAGCAAGAATCCTCCTAAGGTCTAAAATATCCAATCGAACAGTCAAGTTAGATAAGGACTGAATTTACCATGCCAGTGACCTCTGAGAAATAAAAATACAAATCAAGATACTCATACTCATTGCCTTCTGACTCAAAGCATCTGCTACTTCATTTGCCTTACCCAGATGATATAGGATAGAGATATCATAATCCTTTAGTAACTCAATCTATCTATTCTGCCTAGCATTAAGATCTCTCTAGGTCATAAGATATTGAACTGTGATGATTGATAAAAATCTCCTAATGTACACCATAAAGATAATGCCTCCAAATCTTAAGCAAAAAAAATTATATTTGCAAACTCTAAATCATGAGTAGGGTAGTTGTGCTCATGCACCTTAAGCTGCCTCAAAGAATAAATGATAACACGACTGTGCTGCATTAAAAAAAATCCAAACCAATACCAGAAGTATCATAATACAAGGTGAATCCCTCACCCTCGGTGTGAAGAGCTAAAACAGGAGATGAAGTAAGAAACTTCTTGAGCTTTGAAAATCTCGACTCATACTCCTCAAACCAACAAAAGGGAGCCTCCTTCCAAGTCAATCTGGTTATAGGTGCTAAAATAGTAGCAAAACCTTTGATGAATCGTCTATGATAATCGACTAAGACAATAAAGATATGAACCTCAATCAAAGATTTGGGCCTTGCCCTATCACAAATAGCCATAATATTTGTCGGGTCTACCATAATCCTATCCTTAGGCACCAGATGCCCAAGGAATATCACCGACTCTAGACAAAACTAACACTTAGAGAATTTGGGGAAAAGTAAATGATCTCTCAAATTTTTGAGCTCAATCCTCAAATGCTGCACGTGCTCCTCTCTACTCCTTGAATACACAAGGATGCCATCAATGAACATGTTTACAAAAGAATCTAAATATGGCATGGATACTCAGTTCATCAAATCCATAAATACAGTTGGGGCATTAGTCAATCTAATGGACATCATTAATGAACTCAATTTTATGGGCAGGAGGTGTACAGGAAAATCAGTAGAAAAAAAATCATGAACTATAAAAACAGAGTTAATTGTCAGACTCTCCATTCTAACATCACAGTTATATGTAAGATAAGACTTTCAATCCCTTGAAATAAGTATCATAACACAAATATAGGGAATAATCCCAATCGGCTCACAGCTAATAGCTCCCTACCACATGATCGGAGGTGTTCCACGCATGGCTAAGGTAATGGTCTTGGCAAAATAATCCATTACCACATGATAGTGGGATAACTAGTTCATGCCCAGAATCACATAAACATCTACTATGTACAATATAATAAGATTAACATGAGTCTCAACATCTCCAATAGACATAACACATGATCTGAAAAGTCGATCCACTACTAAAGAATCACCTATGGGTTTGGATATATATAATGGCATGGATAATAAATCCCAAGATAACTCTAACCATGGAGAAAAATAAATAGACACATAAGAGTTAGTGGATCTTGGATCTAATAAAGCAAAGGCCGACTGATAGTACCCTAAAATCATACCTGTCACAACAACATCCAAAAACTTAGCCTTAGGCCTAGCAGGTACTGCATATAACTAACCACGCTTGCCAACTAGATGGGCACCTAATCAATCTTTTGTCCTACCTGCCTAAGAACCTCCACAAGCACCCTGGGACCACCTCTACGAATATGAAAACCACCTCTAGCTAATAGATAAATTGCCCTAATAGAGGGAAAACTCTAATAATGGTAATAATCTCTCCATGACTAGCACAATTATATGAGAAATGATCAAAATCTCTATAGTCATAACATATCATATGAGCTGTACATTAACCAAAAGATCAGACTGACCCAGAATAGCCATCTCGACTTGAGTAACAAGAAGATAAAAACCTACCAAATTGATAACTATTCTGACTAGGAAGATAACTAACACAAGACTGACCTCCATCAGTAATCTTAAGTGCTACCTAAACGGGTCTACTAGGCTAACTTTGAGGCTGATATGGATAACACGGAAGGTATCTACCCTAAAAATCACTACCTTTTAACTAGGAGATACTATGACTCCTACTGAAACTACCTTAATATCAAGGTCTCTTCTCACTTCCCCCTTGGTCCTTGAAATATATCTCCTCTATCACTCGAGCTTGATAAAAAACCTCGGCAAAAGACCTATGATCTTGGGCGTATTTATCCAAACATTGCTATTTACTAATATTTAGACTTGTTTTGAGAATAAAAAGTGTGCTAATTATCTTAAAGTGTGAGTTAAATTGTGTTTCATGGATTACCGACATGATTAGAAATATAGAATTATTTTTCCATGGATTTGGAAGAAAATAAGAATCACATAATGAAGAGATAAAAGATCATATGGATCAAAGTAAAAAACATATGGAGATGTATGATATTAAAGAGAAAAGAAAGAAGATGCGGATTGACGAGATGAAAGAAAACAACTGGAGAAAAATTCTAGTGACACGACGCGGTCTCAACGCATTGCGTCAACTGGCAAGATTTGTCCCTTAGTAAATATTTAAAGAACAAGTTCCAGTGCATCGATGCGATGTTAATGAATCGCGTTAATGCCGAAGATTTGTGCCTTACAGAATTCTACAAGTCCAACTTCCAGTGCATCGATGCGATGTCAACACGTCGCGTCGATGCTTAAAACTTTGACACTTAGAAAAATTTTGAGGAGAAAATTCTAGTAACACGACGCGATGTCAATGTGTCACGTCAAGTGGTGAAGATTTTGTCTTAGTTTGATTTCCAAAGATGACTTCTAGTGTGGCAACGCTGTGTTTATGCGATGTGTTGGTTGCTTCATGGCGATTAGCGTGTATCGCGTTATGTCTTTAGATCTGGTGGAATTTTCCAAAGTATAAAAGAAACACGTGAGAACAATTCCAAACACTTTTTGGCAAGCATAACAGTGGCAAAAAAATATAGAATTCTTCTTTTAGGGTTCTTATTATTTCTTTTGAACTTCTTTATTTCAAGACTAATTTTGGAGATGATTAATTACTTATTTTTTATGTTGAATTAAAATATAAGTGGCTAAATACCCTTGTTATGGGGTTGAGGTCAAGAACATGATTACTCTTTGATATTCTTTATAGTTGTTTCTTTTTAGATTATCACCTGGGTTGTTCTTAATTTCTTGAGCTTACTATTTTAATGTTTGGCCGCCATTAGAATAAATTTTTATTTCTATGTGAATTGAGGAGGAGAATCGTAGATTAGAACGAGGAAATTAAGGAGCAAGGTTCTTATCCTTTTATAAAATAAGGGATTTGAATTAGCATATAGGATATGGATATACCTAGAAGCCTGATGATAGGCGAATTTACTTGCCTATATCAATATATTTTGCCCATATTTTAGCCTAGTTTTGAGAACTAATTATATATTTCATACACTTTTAGTCCTTTTTCCTGTAAATGAGCTAACAAACATGATTAGGAAAGTTTCAGGTATAAATGATGCAAAATACAGCATTTTATGGCTTACTTGACGCAAAATAAAGCTCACGAACGAAGTGGAAAGGAGCTAGACGTCTAAAGGACCAAATATGCTGCATGGAAAATCTGTCCCGGGCTAAAACAACAATTTTGAAGACTTTGGGGACTTACAGACACAAAGCTGGATTTGGACAATGATGCATTAACCTAGTACAATTGGGTTATGTATTTCATTAGTTTATTTGGATTATGATATTGTAACCTTACCCTAGTACATTTGGGTCAAGGATTTCATTAGTATATTAGGATTTGGTTATTTATTTCATTAGCTTAGTAGGAGTAGGATAGGAGTATTATAAATACCTTATCATGTTAGAGATTTTTATTCATTCTTCTATCTTTTCATTCTTCACTTAATTCAACAATTAATTTTCTTCCATCTCTCTCATCTTCCACTACAAACACTTCTAATCTACTCTTCTAATCTTTCCATTAATTCTATTCTTAAATTCCACAACAAGAGAATCGTTACTTGCTAGGGAATCACCAAAACCACACGCCTATCACCTACTTCTCACGCCATCAACCATGCAAAACGTGATATCCTTCGCATTCATGGGTAACTAAACCTCTTAGTTGGGGTTATGGAAGCCGAATGACTTACTATCTATAGCTGTGAGTTTGTGAGTTCAAGACAAGTATATTGCTTATATCATTACGCTCTTCATCTTAATCTATATTCTTTGCGGTTGCAAACGCAAGAATACGCCAGTGTAACATTTAACTTGTTCGCGAGAAAGGTTATTTGTCTGGAAAAGAGATAATGTCAAGGTAGTAGGACACCCTTTCCTATTAAAAAGCTAGTGCCGTAACTGGACTAACCTCTTGGAGAATTCGTACCGTTAGACACTCTTTAAGCTCGCGAGAGTTAAAGTGAAATAGTCCTTGTTTAGGTCGCGAGACGCTTGGATTTACCATCGACTACAATTCTCTATAAGCAATTGCATGTCAAGACTCTACACACTCATAGCCATAGAGACGTATACCTTAGAAGGTGGATATAATCCCAACGCTTCAATTCTCATTGTTTCACAACCTACGAAATACTCTCTTTTTACTTTGCTATTTTCAGATTTTATTTCATTATTTTGGTTACACATTACAACCCCCCCTTTTACGAGACTTGCACCAAAAGTCTAGCAATTTTACTTACTTGTTGACCAAGCTATTCCCTGTGGGATCGACATCCAACCCAGGTTGGGTTCTATATTTGCTATCGACCGCTTTACACTCCTACGAGAGCTGTAGATTGAGCGTTATCAAAAATTGGCGTCGTTGTCGGGGAATACGAGTGTCAATCAAGTTCGTGATAATTACTAGAGCCTTTGGTCAAAGATTCTCGTACTTTTACATTTAGTTTTTGTTTTTGTTTATTGCAGGTGTTTCTTTTAGTGCATGCCCCATACTCGAAGTTCTGGTCAACCGTTATTACCAATCAATCTAGAACCATAACTAATTAGAAGAATGGAAGCACAAGCTGAAATCGACAGGATGGCTGCTCAACACGAGCAAGCAAGATTAGCTGCTCTTGCCGCTGCTCAAGTCCAACAACAAAACATTGATAATCCTGGGCGAGCAACAAATCCTGACGATGAAGATTTAGGTGATGACGAGTTACTAAACCCTAGGCGTGATGCTGAAATTATAACACCTGCCAATCGAAGAGGTCGACAAGCTCGGTATAGGTATGATCGCCAACCTTTTCAACCAGCTTTCGACGATGATGATGATGATCTTGATGGTGCCGGAGCCACTGCAGCTATAATTCCACCACCATTAGCGCCTGGAGCCAAATTCAACATCACTAGCACCATGATTCAGTTATTGCAACTCAAGGGGTTATTTGGTGGACTAGCAGGCGATGATCCGAATATGCATCTCATCAACTTTATTTCTACATGCAAGTCTTTTGACAATCCTGGTGTTGGTCAGAATGCTATTCGATTACGTCTATTTGCATTGTCTCTGTCTGGGGAGGCAACATTATGGTTGAATGGGCTGACTCCTGATTCTATTACAAATTGGAGGCAATTGAGAGATGCTTTCCTAGAAATATTCTTTCCGCCATCCAAGAGGGCTCAATTGAGAGATGAAATCAGCAACTTTCGTCAGCTTCCCTCTAAAGCTCTTCACAAAACATGGGAGAGGTTCAAAACAAAGCTAACGAGATGCCCAAACCATCACATGACTAATGTTCACCTCATGGAGATCTTGTATAGAGCCTTGAATTCAGTAACTAAACCAGTGGTGGACAACGCAGCTGGAGGTTCTTTTATGGACCTTACCTTTGGTCAAGCAAGCAATAAGCTAGATCGCATGACGAAGCAAAGTAGAGCTTGGCATACCAGGGATTCTGAGGTAGCAAGCCCCACTTTATCTATTGGCATGTCTGCAGACCAAAGAAGAAGAGAAGAAGAACGTGATCAAGATATGGCGCACATGAAAACCCAAATGGATCTTCTTACAAAGAATCTATTAGGGAAGACTGAAAAAGTGAAAGTTATTACGTCAAAAGGAAGAGACGAATCTGATTCGGAAGAGGAGGCCAACTACTTGAACTATTATGATAAATCTGGAAGCAAAGACCAAGGTAGTTGGAAGAAAAATAATGAAAAGAGTGGTTTGTACGTTCCCCCTGGTAAACGTGACACCACCACATCTAACACTATGGAAGACATGATGGCTAAGTTATTGAAAGGAGTGGAAGCAACAAGCACGGGATTTAAGGAGGTAACTGACAATTTGGCCTCCATGAAGCAATTAGTTGATTCTCATTCCACTTCTATCAAGCAAATAGAGCAGCAATTAAGCCAACTTTCAGCAGCATTTAATTAAAGAAAGGCTGGCACCTTACCGAGCGATACAGTCCAAAACCCAAGGAATGATGGGTCATGCATGGCCATCACTACCAGGAGTGGTAAGGTGCTGGAAACTTCAGAAAAAGGCAAGTAAGTGGTTGACGTAGCAGCAAACATTGACGCCACACCTAGTGACGTTACAAGAGAAGAAGCCGCAACAACTACTTCAAACGTCAAGGATGTTTTACCTAGTGACGTGCAGCCTGAAAAAAAATGATAAACGGAAGCAAGAGGAGAAGAAATCCATGGAGAGAACACTTTCATACCCACCACCACCTTTTCCACAAAGATTGAAGAAGGCGGCCGATGACACTAAGTTCAGCAAATTCATGACTATGCTCAAGCAGCTGACCATTAATGTCCCATTAGTAGAGGCACTTGAACAAATGCCTGGGTATGCGAAGTTTATGAAATATCTTTTGACTAAGAAGAGGGAAGCAAGTTATGAGCTGAAAGAAGATGTGCATCATTGTAGTGCAATTGCTACCCGATCGATAGTTCAGAAGAAGGCCGACCCCGGAGCTTTCACTATTCTTTGAACCGTCGGATCTTTGGACTTTGCTAGAGCATTGTGTGACTTAGGAGCCAGCATCAACTTGATGCCATTATCAATCTACAAGAAGTTGGGGTTAGGAGATCCTACACCAACTAATATGAGGCTTGTTATGGCGGATAGGTCGGTAAAACGACCGGTTGGTATTCTATGCGATGTCTTGGTAAAAGTTTCTTCATTTATCTTTCCAGCAGACTTTGTCATCTTGGATTGTGAAGCAGATTCAGAGGTTCCCATAATCTTGGGATGCCCCTTCCTTGCTACGGGAAGTGTGCTCATAGATTTGAGAGCTAATGAGCTTTCATTCCGAATAAATGATGAAGTGGTGCGCTTTGATGTTTGCAAATCAATGAAGCAACCCAAAGATCTGAGTGTATTTTCTGTGGCTGATGTTGTATTTGATGATGAGAAAGAGT
Organism: Capsicum baccatum var. pendulum; assembly: GCA_030864225.1. NCBI lineage: Eukaryota > Viridiplantae > Streptophyta > Magnoliopsida > Solanales > Solanaceae > Capsicum > Capsicum baccatum. Next base: position 27,190,334 of record CM061551.1, on the reverse strand, counting down.
TACTTGCTGAAGAGCGAATTCTTGATGATCCTTTGGAGGTTTTGCTCATGAAAGGAGAGGATGATGATACTCAAATTTCTGATGAAGATATTTGTGCTCTATCGGGATTAGGGACATATCGCTATACCCCCAAGAAGCTGGATCTTGATCTCAAGAATCGACCCACACCACCAGCTAAGCCATCTATTGAAGAATCAGCCACGTTAGAATTGAAGGAGCTGCCAAGCCATTTGAAGTACGCATTCTTAGGAAGCGGAAATACTCTTCCAGTCATAGTGGCAGCCGATTTGGGTGAGAAACAAGTTGCAGCTCTTATTGCAACTCTACGCAAGTATATTAGAGCTATTGGATGGACCATTGCGGATATCATTGGTATTCCACCTGGGATTTGCACTCATAAAATTCAGCTTCAAGAAAAGTGTACACCCACCATTGAACATCAAAGACGTCTAAACCCACCAATGCAAGAAGTGGTGAAAAAGGAGATTATCAAGTGGTTAGACGCAGGAGTCATGTATCCTATTTCTGATAGTACATGGGTAAGCCCAGTACAATGTGTTCCCAAGAAAGGAGGTATGACGGTGGTTGCGAATGCAAAGAATGAGCTTATTCCACTCAGGCCCGTTACTGGATGGAGAGTATGCATGGACTACCGCAAGCTGAATTCTTGGACGCTCAAGGATCACTTCCCCATGCCATTTATGGACCAAATGCTAGATAGATTAGCGGGGAAAGGATGGTTTTGCTTCTTGGATGGTTATTCAGGTTATAATCAGATTTGTATTGCCCCCGAAGACCAAGAGAAGACAACGTTCACATACCCATATGGTACGTTTGCCTTCAAACGTATGCCATTCGGGTTATGTAACGCACCAGCCACCTTTCAATGTTGTATGATGTCTATTTTCTCTGATATGGTAGAAGACACTTTGGAGGTATTTATGGACGGCTTTTCAATTGTTGGTGAGTCTTTTGAAGCGTGTTTGGCAAACTTGAGCATGGCATTGCAAAGATGTGTAGAGTTCAACCTTGTGCTGAATTGGGAGAAGTGCCACTTCATGGTAAAAGAAGGAATCGTTCTTGGGCACAAGATCTCTGAAAGAGGAATAGAGGTTGATCGCGCTAAAATCGAGGTAATAGAGAAGCTACCGCCTCCAATTTCGGTGAAGGGAGTTCGTAGTTTTCTTGGCCATGCTGGGTTTTATAGTAGATTTATCAAAGACTTCTCCAAAATTTCTAGTCCATTGTGCAAACTATTGGAGAAAGATGCGAAGTTTGACTTTAATGACGATTGCCTAAAGGCATTCGAATGCCTTAAAGGAAAACTCATTAAAGCCCCTATCATGGTAGCACCAGATTGGACGCTCCCGTTTGAAGTCATGTGTGATGCTAGTGGTGTAGCCGTTGGTGCTGTTTTTGGGCAGAGAAAGGAGAAATTATTTCATCCTATCTATTATGCAAGTAAGGTCCTAAATGAAGCCAAAAGGAACTACACTGTTACTGAACAAGAGCTCTTAGAGGTTGTGTATGCGTTTGAGAAGTTTCGTGCCTATCTATTGGGTACTAAGGTGATCGTTCATACAGACCATGCAACTCTTAGGTATCTAATGACGAAGAAGGATACAAAACCAAGGCTGATTCAATGGGTGTTGCTGCTGCAAGAGTTTGATTTCGAAGTCAAAGATAGAAGGGGTTGCGAGAACCAAGTGGCTGATCACCTATCTAGACTTGAGAATGAGTATGTGGCGCAACCAGAAAATCAGATTGATGATGCATTCCATGACGAGGAGATACTAGCGACAACAATGGAGAAATTACCATGGTATGCCGACTTTGCAAATTTCGTGGTGAGTGATGTGTTACCTTCCAATTTATCTTACCACCAGAGGAGAAAGTTTATGCATGACGTTCAGCACTACTATTGGGATGAGCCTTATTTGTTTCGAAGATGCGCGGATGGTATCATTCGACGATGTATATCCCATGAAAAAGTGCCTACTTTATTGGAAGCATGCCACATTTCGCAAGTTGGAGGACATCATGCAGGGAATCGAACGACAAGGAAAGTCTTGCAAAGTGGTTATTATTGGCCTACAATATTCAGAGATGCATACGACTATGTGAGAAGGTATGACCAATGCCAACGTCAAGGTGCTATTTCAAAACACCATGAAATGCCCATGTCCAAAATTCTAGAGGTAGAACTCTTTGATGTGTGTGGTATTGATTTCATGGGTCCATTCGTGAATTCGTTTGGAATGAAGTACATCTTGGTTGCTGTGGATTATGTATCGAAATGGGTGGAAGCTGTAGCATTGGACGACAATGAAGGAAAACGTGTTGTAGCGTTTTTAAAGAAGAATATCTTCTCTCGCTTTGGAGTACCTCGTACTATCATAAGTGATGGAGGATCTCACTTTTGCAACAAGATATTCAAATCTGTATTGGCCAAGTATGGAGTCAAGCAACACAAGGTAGCTACGCCTTATCATCCCCAAACCAGTGGACAAGTTGAGGTTTCCAACCGCGAGATCAAGCAAATCCTTGCCAAGACGGTTAATGCGAATAGGAAGGACTGGTCTCGAAAGCTAGATGATGCACTATGGGCGTATAGTACTGCATTCAAGACACCCATTGGCATGTCACCTTATCAGCTAGTTTATGGGAAGGCTTGTCATCTACCCATCGAGCTTGAATACAAGGCGTTGTGGGCATTGAAGCACTTGAATCTGAATTGGGATGATGTGAAGAACCTGAGGTTGGAGCAGCTGAACGAACTAGATGAATTTCGTCTCCATGCATATGAAAGATCGGAATTATACAAGGAGCGGATGAAGAAGTATCATGATCAGCGGATTGTTCGATGAAACTTCCAAAAAGGTGACATGGTACTGCTCTTTAACTCCAGACTCAAGCTCTTCCCAGGTAAGTTAAAATCGAAATGGTCTGGTCCATTTAAAGTCATCCAAGTCCACTCATCTGGAGTAGTCGAATTGGAAGACAATGACGGTGTTGTCTTCAAAGTGAATGGCCAACGTGTTAAGCCATATATCGGTCCTCTTGACTCGATGAATGACATGGCCATCACTTATCTAGACGAAGTCTAAGTACTCGAGATTACTACGTCGAGCCACGACAATAAATAAGGCGCTAGATGGGAGGCAACCCATCATTTTATCATTTTATTGTTTTATCGTTTTATCGTTTTATCGTTTCGTCGTTTTAGTATTTTTTCTTTTTGATAAATGAAAATCCAAAAATAAGAGTCGTGCCATGACCAAAACTACGACGCTTAGTGGGAGGCAACCCATCGTACTAATCGTGTTCATTTGTTTTGAGCAAAAATAGGTGCAAGAAGTATTCAACGAGGAGATTGATTTCAATTGACGATTTGGACGCATTGTATGGTAAAGTTGGTAAGTTAGGAATGGTGAGGCATAAGGCTATGGATTGAGCCTTTTCCACGTCAAAATAGGCTTCGAGGAAGGCTAGGCCTTGGTATAAATAGGCCACGAATGATGCACGACCTATCCTATAGCCTAAGGACTCGGAATCTAGTGTGCTATACACTATGCGCCGCCTATTCGTAGGTATGCTTTTGACTATGCGCCGCCTATGCTATGGTATTTGAGATACTGAGACCAAATGCCATAGACTATGTGGCGCATATGTCTACAAATGCCATAGACTATGCGGCGCATATGTCCCATTATGCCATGGACTATGCGCCGCATATGTCATTGATATGCCGAGAGATATGCGCCGCATATGTGGTGATCTTGTCCCCAAATCCGATTGTAAATGGGTCATAACCCGACCCATACTCTTCCTATATAAAGGGGACTTGGTTTTATAACACAACCACATGAGAAACAACCCTAAAGGCGCCGCATAACACTCCAAATCCTCTCAAAATTTTCTTCCTTTGTTCTTCCAATTCACAACAACTTCTCCACAATCTTCAAGCAAGTAAGTACTCTCTTATTCTTCATCTATTTATTGTAAGTACTACGTTGCTATGCTTATTATAATTTGCTAAATCATGTGAGATTGGTGGTGATGTTCATGTGTGTGGATAATTGTTGCAATATCGTGTGATTGAATATATACGTAGGGAATTCTTGACTTGTTTCCGACTTGAATTTTGTTTCGATAGCATTGTTATGATAATTGCTGAATTGATATGGCTATGAATATTGCTTAATATTGTTGTTTGGATGCTTACATGATAGACTATCCCGTCCATCGGGATAAGGTTATAGTGCCTATCGACTTAGAAGGTTGTGCTTATTGTAAGAATAACGATTCCATGTGGTAACCCCTATGTTGTAGTGTTTCTATATCCACCATGAAAGTAGTCCAATGGCTGCAAATAAGTGATGCGATGCTGATTTTCTTGTCGGAATACACTCCTAACACGTATGTCGACGAAATCTGAGTACTCGACCACTTTCACTTCACTGATTTGTGCTAACAAGACTAAGTGTGGGGTGGTACCCCTAGTACTTGCATATAGATTGTATCAAGTGAGATTGTGCTGCAACTAATGTTATTTCTAGTCTCAGGTACAATGGCACCTAAAGCAAGGCAAGGCAAGGAGAAGGCTACCACGTCCCAAAAGGGCAAGAAGAGAAGCCGAAAAGACCAAGGAGAATCATCCTCAGCGCACCTACCACGCAGAATGTTTGGAATAAAATGGGTTCTTGAGGAACAAGCCAAAGCATGGTACAGCAGCAACAAAGAAAAGAAATATGTGCACGTCGACTTGATCAACAAGGAGACCTTAGCAAAGAAAGAGCCGCAAATGTTGGCAAAAATAATGGCTTTGAAGCTGGATTTCATCTTCCGTGACATGGGAGAGTGCAATCTTGACATGACAAGAGAGTTTTATGCCAACTGGTCGCCAAACACAACAGGCGACGAATTCAAAATTCGGGGCCAAGTGTTACAACTTACAGCGGATTGGATCAACTCTTTTCTTGGCCTACCTTCGGTCGACACTGCACCATACAAAGAGCTGTACAGCAGGCCTCCTTACAGAGCGATACGACACACGCTTTGTGGAAGCAGATCGATGGCAAGATGGGGCAGACATAAGGAAATAGGCCATCACAACACCTTCCCCCATGCTCCACTAAATAGGGAAGCACAAATCTGGATGCGCATTGTCAACTCATGCCTTATTCCTGGGATGCAATACACAAAGATATCGAGAGATAGAGTGTGTTTGGTCTATGCTTTGATGACGAATGTCCCTATCAACTTTGGGGCAATCATTCGATCTACCATGAGGAAGGCCAGACTCCACAAAAGGTCCTATTTCACATTCGGCAATTTGTTGACAGCAATGTTGCGGAAGGAGGACATAGAAAAGGAACAAGCTGACCACAAACTCCCACATAACCCAAAGAAAGTTGACCTCACAAAGGTCAAAGATGCTGAAACAACTCATGGAGTCAACCTTACTACTTCGGAGAGACATGCTCGTGACGAGAGTTTCTTCCGTCATCTCTATGGCATGACACAATTCACTATGATGAGTGGTGGACGTATTCCAACTGCTGAAGAGCTCCAACAGCTGGACCACGACTACCCAATGAACAGGCATGCCCGGTAGATGTGTGGAGTGGGTGTATATTTTGAGGAACCTCTTAACGATGACGTGCCAACTGATGATGATAGACACTTGCCTGATTCTGATGATGAGGAGAACTCTGACGATGACTCTTATGATGATTCCGACGAAGGGGGTATGACCCCCGACATTGATGAAGAGTCCGACTAACCAGGTTCTTCGACTTTATTTTCCACTAAGGGAAGTGTCCCGTCTAAGTGTGGGGTGGCAGAATCCGCATGCTATACTTCCTTGTTTGCACCTATGTTTGTATGTTTGTTTGTTTACTGTGTTTTTTTTTTTGAGTCTATTATTTTTTTTTTTGTTTTTTTGTTTCGTTTAACGTTTTTTAATTTTTTAGGAGTCAAATTTTTCTAGCTTCGCATGAAATTATTTTGATAGGCAGCATGAGATTATAACAAGAGTATGTGTTACAATTGTGACTATTGAGACGTTTAGGCTCTAGTTGTGACTAATTATGTGATATTGTGTGATTCAATTCCTTCACTTGTTGAGTCGAGAGTCTATATTACTTCCAATCAAGTCGACCATGTGCCTTGTGTGTGCGAGATAATAGTATATTCTATGTTTGTGGCTGATGCTAGAACTTGCCTGGTATGTATGCAAAGCGAAAATAAGGAATGTAAGTTTAGGATATGATTTAGGCATTTCTTTGGCAACCTATACATGTTTACTTTCAGTTTTACCTACCCATGTACATCATCCTAGTTAACCCTTTTTGAGCCTTTAGCCTATTTCTTTGACAACCTTGTATGTAAGCCTAATCCATATTTTTTTCAAGACCGTAATTTGATCCAAATTCCTAAGTGCTTTAAAGTGAAAAATTCATGTGACAACATAAGAGGAAATTGGGTGAGTATGATGCTTTAAATTGTAATGGTTCTTGAATGTGTTATGAAAAAATGCTATCATAAGAGGTATGTTGTGAAAAGAAAAAGGAAAAGAAAGCTGAAAAGTGAGTTGTTCTTCAAATCGAAAAACAAAAGAGGAGAACAAGGGTGGTAGAACAAAAGAAAGAAAAAAGGTTGAAAGAAAAAAGTGTCAATGATACAATGTGATGTATTAAAGTACTTAGGAACCTAGTCACTATTCTTGGCCAAAATAGTCCGACCCGTCCCTTAGCCTACATTACAACCATCAAAAGACCTACTTGATCCTAATCTTAATATTCCGACATTTAGTAGAGTACTACATTAAGGGCAAGCTTATGGTCATTCGTTGCTACATATGAATTCTTTGTGAGAGTGAGAGCAAGGACATTTTGATATCCATGTTTGAAAAATATGCTATATTTATGAGTAATTATGGGTACTATATGGCGATACACACATGGTTAATGAGTTTTGGATAGTTGTATATGATTCTATGTACCTTAACGTTTGCATGCGAGTTGATCACCATCATGAGTCTATGCTTGAGGTTAAATTGTTTCTACTTATAATCGGAAAGCTACTCTTTGTTTATGATTGTTGTGCTTGTCTTGAAGAATGTTTTGTGTTTTTGCTGTAAAAAGCTTCAAGTGTGGGGTGTTGATGATAGGCGAATTTCCGTGCCTATATCAATATATTTTGCCCATATTTTAGCCTAGTTTTGAGAACTAATTATATATTTCATGCACTTTTAGTCCTTTTTCCTGTAAATGAGCTAACAAACATGATTAGGAAAGTTTCAGGTATAAATGATGCAAAATACAACATTTTATGGCTTAGTTGACGCAAAAGAAAGCTCACGAACGAAGTGGAAAGGAGCTGGACGCCTAAAGGACCAAATCTGCTGCATGGAAAATCTGTCCTGGGCTAAAACAACAATTTTGAAGACTTTGGGGACTTACAGACACAAAGCTGGATTTGGACAATGATACATTAACCTAGTACAATTGGGTTATGTATTTCATTAGTTTATTTGGATTATGATATTGTAACCTTACCCTAGTACATTTGGGTCAAGGATTTCATTAGTATATTAGGATTTGGTTATTTATTTCATTAGCTTAGTAGGAGTAGGATAGGAGTATTATAAATACCCTATCATGTTAGAGATTTTTATTCATTCTTCTATCTTTTCATTCTTCACTTAATTCAACAATTAATTTTCTTCCATCTCTCTCATCTTCCACTACAAACACTTCTAATCTACTCTTCTAATCTTTCCATTAATTCTATTCTTAAATTCCACAACAAGAGAATCGTTACTTGCTAGGGAATCACCAAAACCACACGCCTATCACCTACTTCTCACGCCATCAACCATGCAAAATGTGATATCCTTCGCATTCATGGGTAACTAAACCTCTTAGTTGGGGTTATGGAAGCCGAATGACTTACTATCTATAGCTGTGAGTTTGTGAGTTCAAGACAAGTATATTGCTTATATCATTACGCTCTTCATCTTAATCTATATTCTTTGCGGTTGCAAACGCAAGAATACGCCAGTGTAACATTTAACTTGTTCGCGAGAAAGGTTATTTGTCTGGAAAAGAGATAATATCAAGTTAGTAGGACACCCTTTCCTATTAAAAAGCTAGTGCCGTAACTGGACTAACCTCTTGGAGAATTCGTACCGTTAGACACGCTTTATGCTCGTGAGAGTTAAAGTGAAATAGTCCTTGTTTAGGTCGCGAGACGCTTGGATTTACCATCGACTACAATTCTCTATAAGCAATTGCATGTCAAGACTCTACTCATAGCCATAGAGACGTATACCTCAGAAGGTGGACATAATCCCAACGCTTCAATTCTCATTGTTTCACAACCTATGAAATACTCTCTTTTTACTTTGCTATTTTCAGCTTTTATTTCATTATTTTGGTTACACATTACAATGCCCCCTTTTACGAGACTTGCACCAAAAGTCTAGCAATTTTACTTACTTGTTGACCAAGCTATTCCCTGTGGGATCGACATCCAACCCAGGTTGGGTTCTATATTTGCTATCGACCGCTTTACACTCCTACGAGAGCTGTAGATTGAGCGTTATCAAAGCCTTGTTTCGTTTAATTACAAGAAGATTACTTAATGAATCTATAGGAATTGTTGTATCTCTACGAGAGTTGTAGCTGCAATATTCAATAAATTAAAGATTTTAGGTCGGGAGATAAAGATCATTGCCTAAACCTTGCGAACCAACAACCCGATAACCATTTAGAATACTATAAGAATAGATATTTGTATGATTGTTCGAGAAGCCTCAACCCTGGAATTCTTATCATAACTTTTTACAACCGTTGTTTTCTTTGCACTAGTCATAAAATTTTATTTCTTGTTTATTAATTTACATTTTTATTCTCAAATTCAAAATCATCTTGATACTACACAACACCTAATACTCATTGTCTGAAGCTAAAAATTAGTTAAATTTCTAGTTGTTTAGTCCTCGTGGGAACGATATCTGATTGCCTAAATCACTATATTACTTGAACGATCACGTGCACTTGCATGTGTTTCTGAGTCGCAACAAGATTTTGGCACCGTTGACGGGGACTAATATAATTATTAAATTGCTAAATTTTTGTTTCTTTTTATATTAAGTTTAGGTGTTAGCAACTTGATCTTAGCAGCTAAATTTTTACAGGTTTAGCTAAATCCAGTACTGGCGAGAGATAAAGAACGGGTAGAGCCTTTTGCAGAACCAGAGCAAATCTTTCTACAAAGGCGAAGAATGGCTGAACAATGAAATAAACTGGTTGATCCAAATGCCAGGAATGTCCCACCTCTTGTTATTCCTGTTATTTCATTTGTTCCTGCCCAACAAGATGCTAGACCTATTTGTGAGGTAGCAATCCCACTTACGAACCATGTGACCAATAATATTTTAAAGCCTAAATCAGGAGGTAGATTTGAATTGAAGCAGAATATGGTGCAATTACTAAATTCAGCGGGGCAATTTCATAGCCTTTCCCATGAAGATCCGCAACAGCATATACAAGCCTTCTTGGAAATCAGTGATACATACATTCCTGAGGGGTGAATTTTAACTATGTCAGATTGACACTCTTCCCTTTCTTCCTAATTGGGGAAGCATAAAGGTGGTTACATACTGAACCACCACTCTCCATAACTTTATGGGAAGATCAAGCTTGGAAGTTTCTTATTCGATTCTTTCTATCCGAGAAGACGGCATGCTTGAGGAGTGAAATCTTGAGTTTTAGACAGAAAAATAGAGATAATCTCTACCAAGCTTGGGAGAGATTTAAGGGTATGCTCAGAAATTGCCCTCACCATCATCAATCCATTGATGTTCTTATGCATACTTTCGTAGAAGGATTGGATCCAAACACAAAGATTCTCTTGGATTCAACATCAGGTGGACAGACTCTTAAGAAGAAATATGAAGAATTGTACACACTATTGAATCAAATTTCACAAGGGAACCCTGACTGGTATACAGACTTGAGGAGTACTCCTAAAAAGGTTGTAGGGGTATTAGAGGTAGATCAGTTTACTGCATTATAGACATAGATCGCAGCCATGTAGAATTATATTATTACTCAGCTTAATAACATAAAGTTGGGTGTTACACAACCAGCAGCCATAGCGAATACAGTCCAACAGGTGAATTCTTGGTGTGAGGTTTGCAAAGTAGTGAGCACACAACTAATTCTTGTACGACTAATCCAGAATCTATCAACTATGAGGGGAGTGCAAATCGGCAGAGACAACAAAATTTTGGTAATACTTATAATCCTAACTGGAGAAACAATCCCAATTTCTCATAGGGTGGAAATCAGATGCAGAATATAAATCAGTACAAGGGACAAGCCCAATTTGCAACTGACATTAAGGCACAACAGGCATAATTTACAATTGAGTTAAAGAGTCAACAATTGCTTATAAGAAATCTAGAGTTGCAGTTGGGTCAATTTGTAGGGGTATAAAATAGAAAACCACAATGAGCATTACCTAACGATACAAAGATAAATCCCAAGCAGGTAATTGCGATTTCAACAAGGAGTGGGCTACAAGCTAAGGAGACAGTTCAAGAGACAATTAGTGCTACAATTATTGATGACAGTACCAAAGATAATGCAGAGAAAGAAATCAAAGAAAAAATTGCAAGTGATAAAATTCAAGTGGACAATAAAACCCTCCCCTTACCCTTTCCTCAAAGGAAAAGGAAGCATCAAGAGGAGGTGAGTTATAAAAAGTTCTTAGATCTTTTGAAGCAGGTTCAAGTGAATCTTCCTCTTTTTGACATTCTACAAAGTTTACCAAAATAGGCAAAATATTTGAAGGATATAGTTGCGAATAAGAATCTCTTGACCGAGTATGCTACAGTTTTACTTACTCAGGAGTGCACATCCAAGATTCAAAACAAATTGCCCACGAAGCTTAAAGATTCGGGTAGTTTCACCTTACAGATTACCATTACAGATACTATTTATGTACCTGGATTGTGTTACTTGGGAGCTAAAATAATTTGTATGCCCACATCATGGTACCGAAAGCTGGGTCTTGGGAGTCTTAAACCCACTACTATTATTTTGCAACTTGCAGATAGATCACTTGCCAGGATAAATGGTATTATCAAGGATGTTTTAGTTCAAGTAAGATCGTTAATCTTTCTGGTGGATTTTGTAGTTCTTAACTTTGAGGAGGATCATGTGATTTCATTTATTTTGGGACGACCTTTCTTAGCAATAAGGCAGTTACTAATTGATATAGCAGCTAGGAAAATGACAATGTAAGTGCATAGTAAAGCAGAAATATTTGATGTGTATAAGGCGTTGAAACTGCCAGCTATATATGAGGAGTTGTCATCCATATCGATTATTGACCTTGCTTCTGATTGGCGGTTATTGTTGTCTAATGATCCATTAGAGAGAGCTTTGATGGGTCATGATTTGTATGGAGATTTGGAAGCATTGAAATTAGTTCAGGCTATGAATTTGGCTAAGGTTGAGACAATAAAAGTGCCTGTCAAACCATTGAATAGGCCGATTGGTCCATTGCCCAAGTCCTCAATTAAAGAAGCTTCTAACTTAGAGATTAATATTCTTCCTCCTTATTTATAATATGTTTTTCTTAGTGATCAAGATACTTTGACTATTATTTTGTCTATAGGATTAATAGATGTATAGGTAAAGGGAGCCATAGTAGGTCTAAGAAGGAGAAGAAAGGCGATTGGTTGGAAAATGTCTAATATGATAGGAATTAATCCAGCATTTTACATGCACAACATTTACATGAAAGAGGGTTACAGACTGAGAATGTAGAAAAAAAAGGTTGAATCCTGTGATAAAGGAGGTAGTCAGAAAAGAAGTGATCAAGTGTTTAGTGGTATTGTCTATCTAATTTTTGATAGCATATGGGAGAGTCCAGTGCACTATGTACCAAACAAAGAGGGATGACTGTAGTAACTAATGGTGATAATGAGTTGATTCCCATAGGTATAGTGACTAGTTGGAGGATCTGTATTGACTATCAGATGTTGAATGAAGCAACTCGTAAAGATGACTATCCTATTACTTTTATTGACCAAATGCTGGATAGATTGGCAGGACAAGAGTATTATTGTTTTCTAGATAGGTACTCTATCTATAATCAGATAGTCATAGCACCAAAAGACCAGGAGAAGACCACTTTCACATGTCCCTACGACACATATGCATTCAGATGCATGCCCTTTGGCCTATGAAATCATCTGCTATATTTTAGAGATGTAAGATTCCTATATTCTCTAAGATGGTTGAAGATTTTATGGAGGTATTCATGGATGATTTCCTTGTGTACAGTAATTTTTTTTAAAAGTGCTTGCAGAATCTTAACAGAGTTCTAACTCGATGCGAAGAGACACATTTTGTGCTAAATTAGGAAAAGTTCTACTTTATAGTTAAGAAAGGAATTGTGCTAGGCTATAAAGTGTCATGTAAAGGACTCAAAGTAGATAAAGCGAACGTCGAAGTGATTGAAAAGCTGCCACATCTAGTCACAGTCAAAAGAGTGTGAAGCTTTCTGGGTCATATAGGTTTCTATAGGCGGTTCATTCAAGATTTCTCAGAGATTGCAAGCCCCACATGAAAATTATGAGATAAAGAGGAAAATTTCAAGTGTTGGGATGATTGCCAAGCAGCTTTTGAACATCTAAAGAAGAAGTTGCTTGAAGCACCTATTCTGATTGCACCAGATTGAGAGTTACCATTTGAGTTGATGTACGACGCAGTGATGTTGCTGTGGGAGATATTTTGGGTTAGAAAATAGATAAGGTATTTCTCTCAATGTACTATGCTACCAAAGTGTTGAGTGATGCTCAAGTTAATTATATAGTTATGGAGAAAGAGATTATAGAAGTGTATGTATTCGATAAGTTTAGATCTTACTTAGTTGAAACTAAGGTCATTGTTCATACTGACCATGCTATTATTAAGTATCTTGTGATTAAAAAGGATATGAAGCCACGACTAATTAGGTGGATTCTGCTACTATAAGAATTTGATCTTGAGGTACGAGAGAGAAAAGGAGATGAAAATCATGTTGCTGACCACTTGCCAGGGATGGAAAGTTGATACCATATCTTTGATGATTCTCTTAATATTAAGGAAGAGTTTCCTGATCAAAAGTTGTTGTCTTTTGATGCAGTTGAGTTTCCATGGTATGCTGATATGGTGAATTTGATAGCTTGTGAGGTGTACCTTCCTGATTCCACCATACAACAAAGGAAGAAATTTCTCCATGATTTACGTACTTATATTTGGGATGAACTATATATCTTTAATCAAGGTCCAGATGGTGTCATCCGTAGGTGTATCCCAGAGGCTGAAGTTTCAAAGGTGCTTGAAGACATCTCCTCATAGTGGGCACCATGGGGGTGAGAGGACTGCTAAAAAAGTGCTGCAATCAGGTGTTTTTTGGTCTGTGTTGTTTAGCGATGAATTGCTTTTGTGAAAAATTTTGATTAATGTCAAAGGTTGGGTACTATATCAAGGATCATGATTAATGGGCCCATTCCCACCTTCAAAAGGCAATTTATAAATTCTTGTAGCGGTTGACTATGCCTCTAAATGGGTGGAAGCTGTGGAGAGTCTGACTAATGATGCAAGAGTAGTGCTGAAATTTGTGAAGAAGAACATATTTTCCAGATTTGGTACACCTAGAGTGATAATTAGTGATGGTGGTACACATTTTATCAACACCTGGTTCAAAATTTTTCTTTCGAAATATGGTGTTAGGCACAAGGTTGTTACTATGTACCATCCCCAAACTAGTGGACAAGCTGAGGTGTCCAATCGGGAGATTAAGCAAATACTCCAAAACACTGTGAATAGGCAGAGAAAAGATTGGATAGAGAAGATAGATGATGCACTTTGGGCTTACAGAACAGCCTACAAGATGCTTATTGGGACGTCTCCTTATCGCTTGGACTATGGTAAAGCATGCCATTTGCCTATGGAGCTGGAACATCAAGAATATTGAGCCATGAAAAAGATGAATCTTGAGATGACTGTTGTGGGAGAAAGATGATTATTGAAACTGAACGAGCTTGATGAGTTTAGGCTTTACACCTATGAAAATTCCAAACTATAAAAGTAGAATACCAAAAGATGGCATGATAAATAAATTCAAGAGAGAGTATTTGAACCCGGATAACTTGTTTTGTTATTCAATTCAAGTCTTAAGTTATTTCTAGGAAAATTGCGATTGAAATGGTCTGGACTTTTTAAGGTGGTGCGTATGACACCATATGGAGCTATAGAGTTGTGGAATAAAGAGAAGATGAAAAAGTTTCTTGTAAATGGACAGCGTGTTAAGCACTATTGTGTGGTTCATTTGAATAAGCATAAGGAATCTATCACTTTTGCTGATGAGTGATGCTGAGTTAAGTCATGCCACGACGTAAAATAAGGCGTTGTGTGGGAGGCAACCTACAACTGTAATGTAAAAGGTAGTTTAATTTTTAGTAGTGAAGAACAAAAAAAATATAAAAAAATGAGTCGTGCCATAACCGAAAACAAGGAGCTTGGTGGGAGGCAACCCACTTTTTCTTATGTAATTTTATTATTTTTGATTGATGTGCAGGAATGAGAAATTTGGTGGAGATAGAGAAGAAGAGAAGATGGTGAACATAGGCTTTTGAGTAAGTAAATAGTTGTTACATGGTGAGAAAAAGGTAAGGGGTAATAAAAGATGCATTAGGTATGGAACATTTAGCCTTAGAAAAGTTTTTGGATGAAATTTATAGTGGACCGATGTTATCTTGGCTCATCGCATCGATGGACATAAATTCTACACTTAGAAAATATTTTCAAGGCTATTTCAAGTGAACCGATGCGATTCTAACATGTTGCATTGGTTCATCAATGCGTTTCCCATTGCGCCGCGTCAGTTGGAATACAGGAAACACTTAGATTAATTATTTTATGTAACTTCCAGAGAATCAACGCGAACTTAACGTGTCGCATCGATTCTTCAACGTGATTCCTGACGCGTCGCGTTGCATGTACCCAACGGTGAAAATCTTAAAACCTAATTTACCCCTCTATAAATACCTTGCCTTACTCATTTCCCTTCTACTTACCTAACTCTAGCTGCGCGCCCCAAATTTTTCCCAAAGCCCTAAACTTGTTCCCTTTATAATTTTGTCAACTTTGAGCAACAACAACAAGTTCTCAACTTCATATACAATCTTGTTAACTAAGATTCGGTAAGTTTTTATTATATTTTATGTTTAAGTCTTATGAACCTATGTCCTTTACTATTGTTATATGTTTTGTGTTCTTTGAATTTGATCAAAACAATAGTGAAATATTCAAGGGTTGGGTTTAATTAATTTAAACTGTCATTGAATATTAATTGTTAAAATTGTTTGAGAACTTTAGGAGGTGATTATGACATGTTGTTGTGGGTTTGATATTTCTCATGTAGGAAGCAAATGTATTGTGAAATGGGAATCATGGTTTAATTGATTTGGTTTCTCTAAGGGTTTGAGATATAAATTGATTGATAATTACGTGTTTTGCTGTAATATATATTGAAATTCAATAAATTAGAAGTTGCTTGATTCACTATATAATAGCAACTAAGTGTGGGATGGATGTCGATTCAACACCACCTTAGTGGTAGCTATGAAATGCCTTGACTGAAGTGCAATTGAAGTGAGCAATGAGAATTTTTTGAATTGCCATGACAGTGAGATAAATTTTTTTTTCTGGTGCTAGAAAGTTGTTGATGCTCAATATATGAAGGCAATTAAGTGTGCGGTAGATCTCGATTCAACATCATCTTAGTATTAGCTATATATGATCAAAGTAAGTGTTGTTGATTTGTAGCTAGGAGTGACACAGGGAAAGCATGTATTAAATTGTTAAGGGTGATTAATGTGCTAATGAAGGGATATGTGTCTATAAAAGTTGTTTAATCCTTAAGCCATTTACTGAAATTGTTAACTGTCACAGCTATGAAATGTCTGCATATGTTATTATTAGATTAATGATTATAAGAATTATGAATTAGAAAGGGGAAGTCTAAGTACCCTAGTGAATTCACATTTAATGGTAATTAGATTTGAAGGTTCTTGTTTTATATGTTTGTGGTCTATTACATTTAATAGGTAAATATCGAGCAACCACCAACCAAGAAGCAAAGGTAAGAATGTAGTTGGATTGTCCGAGACTAGACACTAAACTAGTTGTAATGCTGATAAGGTACCTACAACCCCACATGTTTTGAGGGGGGAAAAAGAGGTTTGGAACCAAGGTTGTAGCTGTGGAAGGACGAAAGTGGTACTTACAACATTAAGTGTCAAAATATTGAGCTGATCAATTTATCAATAGGGTAAGTTTGATAAAGGAATATCCCTCGATGGTGAGAAAGATAGAGGCACACGACATGCTTTTTCTTTTCGAGAAACCGGGTCCCTGCAACTTGAGATTAGTTCGAGAATTCTATGCAAATTAGAACCTGAAAGATTCAGAGATTGAGGTACGTGGGAAAGTGATAAATTTCACTGCAAACATTATTAATGAGCTATTAGGTGCACCCCATGTGGATCCAAAGCCATTGAAGAAAATGATCACTGAGCCCTCCTATCAGCATATCCGTCATCTCCTATGCGGTACTAGATCTATGGCGAGGTGGATTTTCCACAAGAGGGAGTTACACATGTTTTGCTTCCATTTGCTCACTTGAACAGGGAGGCATGTTTATGTGTAAGAATTATCTATGCCTTCCTGGTTCATGGGAAATATATGATGGAGGTGACCCGTAATAAGGTATGTCTTATTTATTCCTTGATGACAGATGACGTGGATGTGAATATAGTTCCATTATTTTCTCGGCAATGATAAATACCTAATTTTTAGAAGGTAGGAGATATGGATTTGGTAGATTTCTGAAAAGATTTTTGAGGCAACATGTTGTGCCTGAGGAGGATGAAGTCTATTTACTGCCTGTGGGTGACAGGCTACTTGACATTTCTCGCACCTAGGGACAAGCTTCTCATGGTGTGAATTTGACTATGCCTGAGTGTAATTCTTGTACAGATAAGATTATGGCCCATATGTATGGGTTGACAATGCTACAGTTGAGGACTGGGGGGCATGCGGCCACCCAATAGGAGATTCAAGTGGTGGAGCTTGACTACCCTCTAGGACTTCATGCTCGGACGTTGCTGTGCATTGGGCCTGACTTTGATGATCCTGTTGATGTTAATGTACCTACAGATGAGGAGAAACATATGGCCTATTCCGATGATGAATCCGAGGAGGAGGAGCAGTCTGATGATGGTGACTCAGGTGACGAGTTTGGTGATAATAATATTGATGATGTGATGGCCATGGTGTAATTAGATTTGAAGGTGCTTATTTTATATGTTTGTGGGCTATTATATTTAATAGGTACAATGTCGAGCAACTACCACCCAAGAAGCAAATGTAAGATTGTATCTAGACCATCCAAGCTAAGACACAAGAGGAGTCATGACGCTCTAGGTTACCTACAACCCCACATATTCTGAGAAGGAAAAAAATGCTTAGAACCAAGGCTATAGCTGCGGAAGGACGAAAGTGGTACTCACAACATAAAGAGTCAAAATATTCAGCTGATCAGTTTATCAATAGGGTAAGTTTGATGAAGGAATATTCTTTGATCGTGAGAAAGATAGAGGCACACCACATGCTTTTTCTCTTTAAGCAATTAGGTCCCTGCAACTTGATCTTAGTTTGGGAGTTCTATGCAAATTAGAACCCGAAAGATTAAGAGGTTGAGATACGTTGGCAAGTGATAACTTTCATTGTAAACACTATTAATAAGCTATTAGGTACACCTCATGTGGATCCAGAGCCATTGAAGACAATGATCATTGAGCCCTCTATCAGCATATCCATCATCTCCTATGCGACACTAGATCTACAGCGAGGTGGATTCACCACAAAGATGTAGGTACGCATGTTTTGCTTCCATTTGCTCACTTAAATAGGGAGGCATATTTATAGGCAAGAATTACCTATGCCTTCCTGGTTCATGGAAAACATATGACGAAGGTGACCCGTGATAGGGTATGTCTTATTTATGCCTTGATGAGAGATGATGTGGATGTGAATGTTGGTTATATTATTTTCTCTTCAATGAGAAAGGACTAATTTTTAAAAGGTAGGAGATATGGATTTGGTGGATTGCTGATAAGAGTTTGAGGCAACATGGTGTGCCTGAGGAGGATGCAGAATCTTTACTGCCTGTGTGTGACAGACCACTTGACATTTCTCGCACCAAGGGACCAGCTCCTTATGGTGTGAATTTGAATATGCCCGAGCGTAATGCTCATGATGATGAGATCACGGCCCGTATGTATGGGTTGATGACGCTGCAGTTGAGGACTAGGGGGCGTGCAACCACCTAACAGGAGATTCGTATGGTGGAGCTTGACTACCCTCTAGGAACTCATGCTCAGATGTTTCTATGCATTGGACCTGACATTGATGAGCCAGTTGATAATGATTTCCCTATAGATGAGGAGAGGAACATGGCCTATTCCGATGATGAGTCCGAGAAGGAGGAGCAGTCTGATAATGATGACTTATGTGCCAAGTTTGGTGATGATGAAGCTGATGACGTGATGACCATGGTGACATTCGACTTAGCAGGGAGTACCAGCCACACTGCATTATGATTAATTTCTAGCTCTAGGATAGTGCTATATTTAAGTGTAGGGTGGTTGGTCACCAATCTTCTTCATCTTTCTCTCTTTTATTTATATATTTGAACAGTGTTGGTTTTTGGTTGGTTTGGATGAACAATTTTTTCTATTTTCTATTTTTATAGGTTGTAAGTTAACAATATTTCCCTTTTTCACAATTTAGTTTAAAAATATTTGCTTTATTTACGGTATTATATTTTCACCCTTTATGGTAAATTTTCAGATTACAAGTATTATATATGCCCTTTTTGGTGAATTTATTTATGCAATGTCATAGTTAGTTGCCTTCTCCTATGATAGATGGATGACGACCATCTTAAGTGGAGTGCATCTTTAGTAGTTAAGAACATAATAGGACCCTGATTGCTACCTATGAAAAATGCGGTGTGTTGGGCAAAATATTTTAATTTGATTGTGTTGAAACAAAATGAGATGTTTTTAAACACAAGTCCCAACAAGTGTAGTTTGGTTTGATTGGCTTAATGTTGAATTTAATAAAGTACAATATCAAAACCCGCAAGGTCCGACTTGATTCTTAGCATGCACCGTGCGAGTGAGTTTTTGTTTATATTCTGCATGTATAGGAATAACTATAACTTGCCCGATGTGTTTACAAAGCGAAATAAAGGGTGTTCAGTGTAGGAAGTGATTTAGGCATTTCTTTGTTCACCAAATTGTAAAGAGTTTATTTATCTACCCTTATGTATAACCTTCATTAAACTCCGCTGAACGTATAGCCTGACTTCTTTGGTAGCCACATATATAGCTGAATCCTTTCCTTGATAGACCTTAATTTGATCCATATTTCCTAAGAGATTTAATACAAATAATGGAACGCGGAGTAATGTGAAGTACAAAGAAAGAAAAAGGTGAAAGTGAAGCTCTAGAGAAGTAATTTGTGCATTTAATTATTATGATTAGGAGTAGAAAGTAATTTGTGATGAAAATTTTAGTTATTGTTTCCCGTTTATTGGGTTACAATGAACCTGTTTTGGCCCTGGTCCTTTAAGGATAATGTGCACTTCAACTAAGGAAAGATACTATAGGGGGTGCATAACGAAAATTGGGATAAAAAGAAAAAGCTAAGATGTGAATGATGATATTAAAAGAAAATGCTCCTACAGTAGTGTTGTTAACGTGCTTAGAAAGATCTGGGTGAAACAATGGAAAGTGTAAAACGATGAAATGAAAAGATTGGTTGAAAAAATATGATTGTGATTGAAGGTAGTATGTATTAAAGTGCTTAGGGAGATTAATCACTATTTTTGAAATAGTTCCTACCCGTCCCTTAGCTTGTATTACAACCATAGAAAGACCTATTTGATCCTACATTTCAACATTCGACTATTAGTGGAGTAATACACTAAGGGCAAGCCTATGGTTTATCTCATATAATGTACGAATTCTTTGTGAGAGCAAGTGATTGAATTTTAATATTCCCATCTTGATTAAGATTGTTAAATTGTGAGTGATATAGGGAAAACTTTCTTGTTGTGAGGGTGCACATGGATGAAAGTCCGAATGACTTATTGATTTGCCTGATTAGGTGCTTGTTTTAAGTTTGCCGACAAATGGAATGACACTGTTGGAACAATGAAGTGTGAAATAAACGTTCTTATGACCAATGATAGCATGATTCTTAGGTGGTGATTAAAAGGTTTGATGATTGCGATGCTTGAAGTTGTTCAAGGACGAACAAGGTTTTAAGTGTGGGGTGGTGATCTTGGCCATCTTTGTATGTCCAAACACCGCTGTTTACCCATACTTAGACTTGTTTTGAGAATAAAAAGTGTGCTAATTATATTGAAGTGTGAGTTAATTTATTTTTCGTGGATAACCGATAAGATTAAAAATATAGAATTAATTTCCCATGGATTTTGAAGAAAATTGGAAGAACATAATGAAGAGACGAAAGATCATATGGATCAAAGTCAAAAACATATAGAGATGCAAGAGAGTAAATAGAAAAGAAAGAAGATGAGGATTGACGAGATGAAAGAAAGGAACTGGAGAAAATTCCAGTGACATGACGCGATCCCAACGGCGTCGCGTTGACTGGCAAGATTTCTGCCTTAGTAAAATATTTGAAGAACAAGTTCTAGTGCATCGATGCGATGTCAGCGCATCGCACTAATGCCAAAGTTTTGTGCCTTAGAGAATTCTATGAGTGTAACTTCTAGTGTATTAATGCGATGTCAATGCATCACATCGATGCTTAGAACTTTGACACTTAGCAAAATTTTGAGCAGGAAATTCCAGCGACACAACGCGATGCCAACGCGTCATGTCAAGTGGGTGAAGATTTTGACTTAGTTTGATTTCCAAAGATGACTTCCAGTGTGGGAACGCGATGTTGACGTGATACGTTGGTTGCATCAATGCAATTAGCGATGCATCGCGTCATGACTTTAGATCTGGAGGAATTTTTCCAAGTATAAAAGGAACACGTAAGCACAATTCCAAATACCTTTTGGAAAGCATAGTAGCATCGGAAAAGCATAGAATTCTTCTTTTAGGGTTCTTATTATTTCTTTTGAACTTTATTTCAAGACTAATTTTGGGATGATTAATTACTTATTTTTTATGTTTAATTCAAACATGAGTGGCTAAATACCCTTGCTATGGGGTTGAGGTCAAGAACATGATTACTCTTTGATATTCTTTACAGTAGTTTCTTTTTGGATTATCACCTGGGTTGTTCTTAATTCTTGAGCTTACTATTTTAATGTTTGGCCGCCATTAGAATAAATTTATATTTCGACGTGAATCCGGGAGAAGAATCATAGATTAGAATGAGGAAATTCAGGAGCAAGGTTCTTATCCTTTTATAAAATAAGGGATTTGAATTCGCATCTAGGATAGGGATATACCTAGAAGCTTTGTTTGGTTCAATTGCAAGAAGATTACTTAATGAATCTAGAAGAATTGTTGTATCCTTACAGGAGTTGTAGCTGCAATATTCAATAGATAAAAGATTTTAGGTCGGAAGATAAAGATCGTTTCCTAAAGCTTGCAAACTACAACCAATTAGAATACTATAAGAATAGAGATTTGTATGATTGTTCGAGAAGCCTCGACCCTGGAATTCTTATCATAACTGTTTAAAATCGTTGTTTGCTTTGTTCTAGTTATAAAATTTTATTTATTATTTATTAATTTACATAATTATTCTCAAATTCAAAATCATCTTGATATTATACAACACCTAATCCTCATTGTCTGAAACTAAAAGTTAGTAAAATTTCTAGTTGTTTAGTCCTCGTGGGAGCGATATCTGATTGTCTAATCACTATATTACTTGAACAATCACGTGCACTTGCATGTGTGTCTGAGTCGCAACAATCTACCGATAACAACCAGATTCTATGTAGGCATGCTAATATAAAGTCTCAATCCATGAACAAAGCAACAAACCTTGTCATATAAAATAGTTAGAATAGAAGTAGCATGCCTAACCAACTCATAAAATTGAGTCTCATACTCTATAATAGAAATTTAGCCATACTATAATCTTGAGAAATGATCCCTCAACCAATCGCTATGGCTGAGAGGCATGTATTTCTCTAAAAAGATCTTGGAGAGCTGAGCCCAAGTAAAAGGAAAAATCTAGTTGGCCTGGAATCAAGATTACCTCTACACCAATTATGAGCTGCTAAGTCTAAATGAAAAGTAGTATAATCCACACAATGAGTCTCAATGATACCTAAATTACAGATCCTATCCTCACAAGCAATCAAAAACTTATCTGCATCCTTGCTCAGTGCACCATAAAACCTAGATAAAGCCAATCTCAAGAAACTACCCAACATCTTCTACTCCTCAACATATTGGGAAGGGCAATCAATAACTAATCAACGACCAACTGAGACACTAACAGTGCAGAAGACACTAACTGCACCCCTGTCTCATACCACTTAGACCTATAGACTGTGCACTATCAGATAACACACCAAAATCCAACCCTAAAAGCTGAACCAAGGCATCTTTGAATACTAAAGAAGAAATAAACCTTGGTGGAGCCTGGGCTGGTCCCTTGCCCACTGATGGCTAGGGTGGAATAATGTAATGCCCTGAGTCTGTACCCTAGATGCTACATGGTGTTCATAATCTCAAGGGACCACAAGTTAACCCATGACTGGTGCCTGCTGCAATAACGGAAAAATAATATTGTATTATGTGGAAATTAGGCAAAAACTTGCAATAAGATTCAAAAATGTAAATAAGTACTGAGTTATGAAATACTGGAATAATAAATTTTTCCTTGAACAATGAGGACTCACCATTAGTCTATTGCTGATGGATTGGGCTGTTAGGTATGATAGGGAACCCGTGCATCTGAACCTATGATATAAGATATCATAGCGCAAAAAAGGTATGCGTGAGTACTTTAAATGTACTGGTATGCTAAGTGAGGTAGGCTGAGATGCATGGGTTCATATGCATGAACAATACTGAATAAATAACATGAGTATAACTAAACGAAAGTACATGCATGAATCCATAAACTGTAACTGAGGTCGTGCTAACACTTGATAGTGAGTTCTAAATTACTGATTTACTGATATTTGAGTTTACTAATATAGTATTACTATTAACTGAGTGATTGTATCTGACAGTCCTGATTCTGTGGAATAATTCTGAGTTCCATACTGAATTGAATGACTGCGTCTGACAATTGTAATTTTTGTAGAACTGAACTGAGTTCTATTCTAAAGACTGAAACTGAGACTGTGGGAGGTAATCATCTAACCAACATGTCCCTTTCTGAATAGATTGGGGTCCAACCTGTAACCCCAATTGGAAGGGTGTCAGTACTGGGCCACAGGTAAAGACAACTGTGAGTTAACCCTCTTTAATAGGAAGCTCTTTCATCAGCACTCGCTAGCAGGAAAAACTCATCTGAGATGTATCGACCCTAGTCTAGTATGAATATATCACAACTTATGTTGGCTATGTAGTTCTGTAATGTAGGGATTTCTACTAAGGGTTAAACCCTTTGATGGAAGAAATGCCCCCAGTCACTCGATGTTGAATCCTACTCTTAATTAAATAGACACTGAACTGATTCCTAGTTCATACAAGGCTTGACTGAGTTGTTACTAATTATACTGTGTAATTGAACTAAACTAAGTTTACTAAGTTCCGTTGACTGATGAAATACAACTGAATTTTGTTAACTGACTAAATTTACTTAGGTCTGAATTGGATACTGAATTGGACTGGACTGATACTGAGTCTACTGAGTTTTTCCTGAATTTTGTTACTGACTAAGAGTACTACTAATCACGACATGACTAAGATTATTCTGTAACTAATACTGGCTCTAGGTAAGTAGCTAAATTGTCAGGTATTAAATACCCCCAGGACTCGATAACATGAAAAGTAAATCAGTGCATGACTTTAGTAGCATCATGGTACTAGCTTGCTAATAATACATTCACTTAGACATCTTTGGTCAAACACTTGTTATACATGAGCTTGTGTATGATTGATATCACACAATAACATGTTATGTTTGGACTAGTCAAATCACATAAGCATTTTGACAAACACTTGGGGAGCGTGGCTATTTCACATATCAATAAACATGTAGTAATATTATGGATTCTACATTCAACATGCAAATCAAGAGTTTGACATGTAGTTCACAAAATTCAATTCACAGTTAAACTAGTTTGCATAAACTTGGGACAAATCATGGAATTAGATCACCAATAACATCATAATCATTAATACATTCAAGATCTAACATAAAATCCATGAAATTAATTAACTTGTATTTAGAAATAGCTTCTTGAACTCCAAGGGTGGAAGGAAACCCTTGGATGAACACTGAACATACCTTGGTCACTAAATTCTTGAAGAATGATGGTGAAATCTTAAGCCTTGATTTTGAAAATTGATCTCCTAGGGTTTTTGTTCTTGAATAAATTCTGAGTAAAGAATGAATTTTTCCTCTTAAGGGGCATAATTTTGTGTTTTGGGGGCTGACATAAGGTTGGAAAAGACCAAATTACCCTTAAGGACGTGGACTTTTAATGACTGAAAACTGTTTTAGTGATGCACAAACCTATGCACCGCGTCATTGGAATCGATGTGATATCCGACACGCTGCATCAAGTCCATATTAGTTCACTAGAATTAGCACTGGGAGCTGGGGAAAAATACTCATTGACGCGATGGGCGATGCGGCGCATCAAGATCGCGTTAATGCACTGGTTTGAGCTTTCAAATGTGTTTCAAACGAAGTATGGAAAATCCAAAACTTATCCAAGAACATCTACTGACATTGCTGATCATGAATAAACCTAAAAATCAATATTTAAAGGGAATAAGGGTCATGAAAAGGGATTGCCAACTTATGAAGGATAAAATAACTCTGAGTATGAACACTTAGCTAAATTTTTCTAAGTTTGGGACCCCTTACCAAGATTTAAAGATTCGAGTTAAGCTTAGGATTTTGCGAGGTCTTACAATATCTCCCCCTTGGAAATATTTGTCCTCGAATAAGACTGACTAAGATAAGAGTACTGATAGACTAAATTTTAAATATGAGACATGCACAACTGCAACATGATTTCATGACTGACATTACTGATATGTTGAAATTTCATATTGAACATGCATCTATGATGCATGAGTACATGGCTAGTATTATTGATAAGCAGAGTCTTTTATACTGAACATGCATATCTGATGCATGAATATCTGACTGAATGGACGCATGAATGTATTACTGGACATGCAATGGTAACTGATATCAAGTTTATAAAGAAAATCTGAGCATGAAACTGAGTAAGTTAAAGGGAAAACTATTACCTTGGGCTAAGTCTAAATTTGCAGAGAAGAGGTGAGGATACCTGGTTCGCATATTTGCTTCTGCTTCCCAAGTAGCTCCCTCAACGGGCTAGTTCTTCCAAATAACTTTGACTAGAAGGACCTTTATGTTCCTCAATCTGTGAATCTGGAAATCAAGGATTTTAACTGGAATCTCCTCATAAGAGAGGCTGTTCTAAACTTTGATACTCCCTATAGGGACTATAACTACTGGTTCACCTATGCATTTCTTAAGAAAGAAGACATAGAACACAGAATGGTTTGACGCTAAGTCTGAAGGCAACTCAAGCTCGTAAGCTAACTTTCCTAAATGGCTAAGAATTCAGCAAGGACCAATATATCAGGGACTGAGCTTCCCCTTCTTGCCAAACCTCTTCACTGCTTTCATAGGAGAGATCTTCAAATACACATAATCACCAATCTCAAACTTGAGATCCTATCTCTGAATATTTGCATATGATTTCTATCAGCTCTGATATGTCTTAAGCCTTTCATTGATCAACTGAACTTTTTATAAGGTATCAAATACTAAGTCAGGCCCTACTACAGCGTCCTCACCCACTTCAAACCCACCAATAGGAGATCTACATCTCCTCTGATAGAGTCCATTAAATGGAGCCATCTGAATGCTGGAATGATAACTGCTTTTTTATGCCAACTCAATCGAAGGCAAGTGGTCATCCCAATTACCTTTAAAGTCTATTGCACACGCTTACAACATATCCTCTGATGTCTGAATGATCCTTTATACTTGACCATCTGTCTGAGGGTGAAAAGTTATACTAAGGTGGACTTGGGTACCAAGACTCTATTGGAACGCCTTCCAGAAATGAGAGGTGAACTGCGTACTTTTATCTGAGATTGTATATAATGGAACTCCATGCAATCTGACCAACTCTTTGACATAGAGCATAGCATAGTCCTTGGCTAAATAAGAGGTATGGACTGGTAGGAAATGATATGATTTGGTCATCCTATCTACAATGACCCAAACTAAATTGTGCCGACGATGAGTACGAGGCAAACGTATCACAAAATCTATGTTCACCTCTTCCCACTTCTAAGTAGGAATACTGAACTCCTACATAGACCCACTAAGTTTCTGGTGCTCAATCTTAACCTGTTGATATGTTGAGAACTTTTCCATAAGCTATGTAATGTCTCTCTTCATCCTACTCTGCCAATAGATATCTCACAAATCACGATACATTTTAGTGGACCCTAAATAAATAGAGTAACACGTACCATGCACTTCTGCAAAAATCCGTTGTCTTAGGTCATCTACAGCTGGCACGCATAGCTGACCCTGACAACGCAGAACACCATCTCTCTCTTGGGAGAAAACCTCTATCTTTTGATCTTTGACTGATTCTTTCAACCTAACTAGGCTGGGATCCCTATCCTGCTTTTCATTCACCTCGATAATTAGAGATAATTCTTAACTACTCTTCACCCATACATTACCTTCTACTGAATTGACTAAGCGGACACAAAGTTAGGCAAGCTGATAAAATTCCTAAGCTAACTTCTTCCTACCATCATCCACGTGAGCAATACTACCTATAGACATCCTACTAAGGGCATCAGCCACTATATTGGCTTTACCTAGATGATATAGGATGATTATGTCGTAGTCCTTCAATAAATCCAACCACCTACTCTGACAGAGGTTTAGGTATTTTTGAGAGAACACATACTATAGGTTCTTATGGTTAGTGAACATATCAACGTGCACACCATACAAGTAGTGCCTCCAAATCTTTAAGGAAAAATCTATTGCTGCTAGCTTAAGATCATGAGTTGAATAGTTCTTTTTATGTGGCTTAAGATGTCTAGAGGTGTAGTCTATGACCTTACCTCTCTGCATCAAAACATACCCCAAACCAACTCGAAAAGCATCATAATACACAACAAAGCTACCTAAACCATATGGTAAAGTCAACACTAGAGCTGAGATGAGTCGATTCTTTAACTCCTGAAAACTCTTCTCTCATGAATCTGACCACCAAAATTTGACCTTCTTCTAAGTCAATCTAGACATAGGGGATGCAATAGAAGAAAATCCCTAAAAAAACCATTGATAATAGCTAGCCAAGCCCAAGTAACACCTGATATCTATTGTAGAGATGGGTATGGACCAGTTTCTCACTACTTTGGTATTTTGGGGATCAACTCTAATGATATCACTAGAAATGATATGGACAAGGAAAGCTACTGACCTTAGCCAAAATTCATATTTATTGAATTTGGTGAATAGCTGATGGGTTCTGAGGGTCTGTAATACTATTCTGAGATGGTCTGCATGATCATGCTCATAGCAGGAGTAAACAAGGATATCATCTATGAACATTATAATGAACATGTCCTAGTACTACTTGAACACACAGCTCATCAAGTCCATGAAAGTTGTTGGGGCATTGTTAAGAACAAAGGACATGACTAAGAATTTAAAGTGACCATACCATGTTCTAAAAACTATCTTTGGAATGTCACATTCTCTGAATCTGAGCTGATGATAGCCCGATTTGAGGTCTATCTTAGAAAAGTAACTGGTACCCTAAAGTTGGTCAAATAAGTCATCAATTCTAGAAAGTGGATACTTGTTCTTGATCGTGACTTTATTTAGCTGATGGTATTCAATGCACATTCTAAGAGAACCGTCTTTCTTATGCATGAATAAAATTGGTGTGCCCCACGGAGACACACTAGGTCTGATAGATCCATTATCTAGGAGATCCTTCAACTATTCCTTTAATTCTCTAAGTTTTGCTAGAGCCATTCTGTATGGAGAAATAGATATGGGCTGAGTATCTAGAAGAAGGTCTATTCCAAACTCGATTTCCCTTTTGGGAGGAGATCCGAGACGATCTTTGGGAAGCATATCTGGGAATTCACATGCTACTGATACTAACTCAAGAGTAGGGGTTTCTGATCTAGAGTCTTGGACTCGGACGAGATAGTAGAAACATCTCTTAGATATCATTTTCCTTGCCCTAAGGTAGGAAATAAGCTGATCCCTAAGTGCTGAAGTACTACTCGTCCACTCTAGGATGGGCTCATTCAGAAACTGAAATTGGATAATTTTGTTTTGGCAGTCGACTGAGGCATAGCAGGAATGAAGCCAATCCATTTCGAGAAAGACATCAAAATCGGTCATCTCTAATTCAATTCTACTGTAGTGACTTTTTTAAATACCATAACCAGACAGTTCTTGTATACCCGATGGGCTATGATAGATTTACCCACTAGGGTAAAGATTGAGAAAGGCTCTGCTAGGATTTTGGGACTGACTCTGAAGTCAACAACTATATAAGGAGCAACGAAGTATAAAGAAGTTCATGGATATAGCAAAGCATAAACATACAAATAATAAACTTCTAACGTACCAATGACCACATCAGGAGAACTTTCCTGAACCTGTCGGGACTAAAGTGCATAGAGTCTATTTGGGCGTTGCCCGTTGGTGGCACTGGAAGTGGCACCCTGTTGATTTGGGTGACCGGCCTGAGTTGAGGGACGGTTATGCTGATTCTACGAACCCACCTGAGGATACTGTTTGACTCTATGGCCTAGCTTTCCATATCCAAAGCATACATCACTTCCATCTCTGTAGATACCCTGATGGTTTCTGCCACACTTCTGGCAGAGAGGATTTGTTTGGGCATTGCTAATACTACCTTGGGGTTTAGGGCATGACGCCCTATCTCTATTACCATCTCTGAATTTTAGTAGGCGAGCATTGGCTGAGGACGGAGCTAGAAATAAGTATTTTGGGCGAAACTGAGAATGATTCCCACTCTCAGACTTAGGCTGAGTGAAGTTGAAACTACTTATTTTAGCTCTCTTGTTCTCCCTCCCCTTCTCTCTATTCTTAGCATCCTCTATCTGCTAAGCATACACTATGAGTCTGTATATGTCCATCACCTTAATAAACATTGCGGTCCTACACTCCTTGACCATACTATTAGATACGCCAGATACAAAGTTACTCATCTTAGATCTGCTATCTGGTACCACATGAGGAGCGTACCTGGCTAATTGAGTAAAATTAAGAGAATACTCTTGTACCATCATATTGCCGTGCTTCAAATTTATAAATTCCAAAGCCTTCGCTTCCATCACCTCTAGCGATAAGAACCTATCCAGAAAAACAACTTGTATCTATGGCTCTCTCTGCTTTCCACTATTTGAACCATGAGTGAGCCATATCCTACAACTAATATGCAACTAAATCAACACTCTCACTAGCTGTCACCCTTATAATATTCGTAACCTTGTACACCTGATCAAGAAATTCCTTTGGGTCCTCATGTGACTTTAACCTAGTAAAAGATGGAGGGTTCATTCGGGTGAAGTCTCAAATCCTGGTTGCAGCAGCATTGACCGCTAGGTTGGTTAGAATGGTAGATGGGCGTTCATTCTGGGCTGCCACAGAATGAGCTAGGGTGGTGAAAGCTGCTTTGAATTCAGTGTGGAGGACATGTTCGTCCAAATGATCTGCCTAGATGGGCTGAGGTGTTGACTGATTTCTGGTTCTCCTTTTGTTAGTCTTTTTTGAAGGCATGTTTTGTAAATGAAAAGGAGAGAACAGATTAGACTAGGAGTTTAACTAGAACTCATTCTCACCCGCACAACATAAATATTGAAAGAAGGAAAACTTTTCCTAAAATATCTAATAGCCTCCTATCTATAAGTGTGACGTACTACACACCCATGCACAATACCCTACTAGATGCAACTTTTAGACTTCCTAGGACTCTGTTGAACCTTAGGCTCTAATACAAAGTTTTTAATACCCTGAGTATGCACCCTGAAAGCTACACGGTGTTCATAATCTCGAGGAACCACAAGCTAACCCATGACTAGTACCTACTGCATTATTTGAATAATAATACTGTATTAGGTGGAAATTAGGCGAAAACTTGCCATAGGGTTCAAAACTGTAAATAAATATTGAGTACTGAAATACAAGAATAATAAATCCATCCTCGAATAATGAGGACTCACCACTAGTCTTCTACTGATGGATCAGGCTGCTAAGTATGATCGGGAGCCCATGTGTATGAACCTATGACATAAGACATCATAATGCAAAAGAAAGGTATTCGTCAGTACTGTAAATGTACTGGTATGTTAAGTGAGATGGACTGAGATACATGGGTTCATATGCATGAAAAAATCTAACAGAATAACATGAGTATAAACGAATGAGAGTACATGCATGAATACATAAACTGTAACTGAGGTTGTGATAACACTGGATACTGAGTTCTAAATTACTGATTTACTAATATCTGAGTTTACTAATACTGCATTACTATTAAATAAGCAACTGTATCTGACAGTTCTGATTCTGTGGAACTATTTTGAGTTTCATACTGAACTGAATGACTATGTCTGACAGTCATAATTTATGTAGAACTGAACTGAGTTCTATTCTAAAGACTGAAACTGAGACTGTGGGAGGTAATCATCTAAATGACATACCCCTTTCTGAATAGATTGGGGTCCAACTTATAACACCAGTTGGAAGGGTATCAGTACTGTGCCATGGGTAAAGACAACTGTGAGTTAACCCTCTCTAATAAGAAGCTCTTTCATCAGCACTCGCTAGCAGGAAAAATCGTATGAGATGTATCAACCTAGTCTAGTAGAAAGATATCTCAACCTATGCTGGTTACTTAGTTTTGTAATACAGGGATTGCTACTAAGGGTCAAACCTTCTGTTGGCAGGAATGCCCCCATCCCTGGGTTTGCTTACTGATGAATCATACTCCCGACTGAATAGACACTGAACTAATTCCTAGTTCATACTAGGCTTGATTGAGCTATTACTGAATATACCATCTAACTGAATTGGACTAAGTTCAATGAGTTCCGTTGACTGATGAAATATTACTGAATTCTGTTAACTGACCGAATTTACTGAGGTCTGAACTGAATACTGAACTGGACTCGACTGATACTGAGTCTACTGAGTTTTTACTAAATTCTATAACTAACTGAGAGTACTACTGATCATGACATGACTGATATTGTTCTGTAACTGACACTGGTTCTAGGTAAGCAACTAAATTGTCGGGTATTAAATACCCCCAGGACTCGATATCATAGAAAGTAAATCACTGCATGACTTTAGTAGCATGATGGTACTAGCTTGCTAATAATACATTCACTTAGACCTCTTCGGTCAAACACTTGTTATACATGAGCCTGTGCATGATTGGTATACCATAATAACATGTTATTCTTGGACTAGTCTAATCACATAAGCATTTTGATAAACACCTGGGGAGCATTGGTATTTCACTTATCAATAAAAATGTAGTAATGCAAATCAAGAGTTTGACATATAGTTCACAAAATTTAATTCACAATTAAACTAGTTTCCATGAACTTGGGACAAATCATAGAATTAGATCACTATTAACATCATAATCATTAATACATTCAATATCCAACATGAAATCCATGAAATAAATTAACTTGTATTTAGAAAGAGTTTCTTGAACTCCAAGGGTGGAAGGAAACCTTGGATGAACACTTCACATACCTTGGGTGCTAAATTCTTCAAGAATGATAGTGAAATCTTAAGCCTTGGGTTTTAAATTTAATCTCCTAGGGTTTTTATTCTTGAGTAAATTCTAAATAGGTACTGAATTTTGCCTCTAAAGGGGTTTAATTTCATGTTTTGGGGGCTGACATAAGGTGGGAAAAGACCTAATTACCGAGGATGTGGATTTTTAATGATTGAAAACTGATTTGCGATGTGTAGACCAACGCACCACGTTGTTGGCATCGATGTGTTAGCCAACACGTCGCATCAAGTCTACGTTGATTCACTGGAATTAGCACTGGGAGCTGGGGAAAAATACTCATCGACGTAATGGGCGACACGGCGTATCGAGATCGCATCGATCCACTGTTTTGAGTTTTTGAATGTGTTTCAAATGAAGACCGAAAAATCCAAAACTTGTTCGAAAATACCTACTAGCATTGTTGATTATTAATTAACCTAAAAATTGATATTTAAAGGTCATAAGGGTCGTGAAAAAGGATCTCCAACTTACGAAGGCAAAAATAACTCGAAGTATGACCGTTTAGCTAAAATTTTCTAAGTCTGGGACCCTTTAACAAGTTTTAAAGGTTTGAGTTAAGCTTACGATTTTGCGGGGTCTTACAAAGAACCTTTGGCTCAAGAGTTGGAATTGGGTCTAGTAAATTACCCCTACCCTGGCCCCTATTTGGGAGATATCTCAAGGATGACCACAACCTTTGGGTCATCCACAAACAGCGACAGGATCCTTAGGTTCGATTATGGAACCTTTATCTCATATAGCGGTAACACGTGTCCTAGCCATTTGCAAAAGTGTGAAACTAAAGGAATGCTTTAGAAACCAACTCATAAACTTAGCACGAAATGAGCGAAACAAGTGAAGAACTTCTAAAAATGTCCTATAGTCTCTCAAAGATAAGAAATAGGAGTCATCATTCTGATCTGCAAAACTCTACTAGGCACTTGCTTCTGTACCAATAATACCGATGAAACCTACGCTTTCATACAAATTTGTCATAACCCAATTTATGTGTCATGATGGTACCTACAAAATCCTGCCAGTAGGTAAGCTGAACTATAGCAACTTGCAATGGACTAACTTTGTGGAAAATGCCCTAAAAAGAGTGAATTAGACAACATAGTTCATAAATAAGCAAGGCACTAGATATAGTCTGAAAGCTATCCATAATATAAAAACCATCCCACGACCTGGTAGAGTTAGTACAAGAGCTACTACAAGTACATCATGAGTTCTATAATAGTTAATACAATCTGTCTCAAAACAAAAGACTAAATATAGACAAAGAGAAGGAAACAGGGGTAACTCTAACTTTTAGAGCTCACAATATCTCTGGAATCTAACACAGCATGATCGATGAATCAGCAGTGATAACTAGTACTCAAACTTGTACCAAAAAGGTACAAGAGTGTAGTATGAGTACCAAAACCATGGGTACTCAGTAGGTATCATCGACCGACTAAGCTAAATTATGATATAAATATGATAAAATTCAAGATAACCTAACTAAGTTAAGGAAAAAGTGCAAACCTGGAAGTAACTCTAACGTCACTATACATAATTAAGTAAGATGGAACATTAACATGAAGAACAAGCAACCATAACTACAAAATTGGACCCCATAAGCCAATAAGTATGGAAAAGTAAATAACCCATAAGATAGTTCCATAAGCCAAAAGGAAGATTCAATAAGATAGTTCCAACTTTCATTCACTCTCTCCTTTAAATTTAGTACTAAGAAGTATAGGTACTTCTTGAATTCAATAAGTAAGAACCAACTTACATTCACTCTCTTCATTTGACCAGCGATACTTTTTGAATTTCATTATGCCTGTGCTCACCACGGGCACGGAACATCTCGTATCTAATAAACCATAGATACAATTAAGCCATAATATATTGAGAATATTTAATACTTATGTCAATATGTTGGGAGTTCCTAGTCATCTTTTGACGACCACATGAAAGAATATATTCAATATCATCTCTTTTAAGATGATGATAAACCAATGTTTCTAATGACTTTAAAAATTATTCTTTTCTCTTTGTCATTAATTATTTTTCATGAAAATGCCTTCTCCAATATTGTAACACATGGATAAGACTACATATAATACCATCCTCCAAAATACCTCTTATTGAATTTCATTAGGTATAGAGTAATCGCAGTGTAATATTTTCATGATTCCACTTTGTTATCAATCAAAATCTTTCTTCACAGAATATATAATGGAACATCAATTTTATCCCTCCAGCCCTTTGTCAACAAAGGTGACTCACACAAAATGAAAATAACACGTGAGAATCAGTTTTATATGAAAAATCTCCATATTTCACATAAAAGTGCAAATAATTATCTGCAAAGTATTTTTGTAGTACTTCATTTGTTTTGATTAAATATGGAGACTGAATCAATATTTTATTATAATGGAGAAGTGATACCATTCTGGAAAAGATCAAATTAATTTCCAGACAATATCATGCATGTACAACCCAAGTTGGAGAATAAGCAAGTGATTGCTCTTTATTAGTCTTTATTATCTTTATAAACAACTGGGACACAAACGAAGAAGCTTTTCAATCAGACCAGACACTTTCTCTTCCCTACTTTTGACAGAAGAATAAAAGAACAAGTAATCCCTAGTAGTATATGATAATTAATTAATTAATTAATTTGGTATGAGATGACTAATTGTGTTGGTACACATAAATCATAGCTTGTTATTTCAACATATGTATAATCTGAATTTTAATAAAGGATCTTTACGGTTATCAAAATAAAATTCACAAAGAATATGTAAAGTTAAGATATACAACAACAACATACCCAGTGTATTCTTATAAAGTGGGATCTAAGGTGGATAAGTATACGCAGTTCATACTACTACCTCAAAGGGAGCTAGAAAGGTGATTTCGGATTGACCCCTGGTCAAGACTAAAAAAGTTTAGAAAAGACATGTATAGAAACAATAGGTATTAACATAACAAATAATAACAAAAACACGAATCCCATAATAAACCTATTCAAAAACATCAAACATTACAAAAATACTATAAAAAAGATACTACAAAGATTACACTATACTACAAGCACAATTACTAAAATAAAGCATTCCTCCC
This sequence comes from Capsicum baccatum var. pendulum, assembly GCA_030864225.1. Taxonomy (NCBI): domain Eukaryota; kingdom Viridiplantae; phylum Streptophyta; class Magnoliopsida; order Solanales; family Solanaceae; genus Capsicum; species Capsicum baccatum. Next base: position 27,155,042 of record CM061551.1, on the reverse strand, counting down.
TAAAAAGACACACTCTTCTCTACTAACCTTATACCCTAATTCTCATCATCCACATCTTTATATCAAGGGTCTTATCATCAATACGTTGTACGTATTACATGTTATATCTAATTTTGTCCCTCTATAATTTCTTTGGTCTACCTAAACCTCGCCTGAATATATCTACTGGTGTATCTTTGTACCTTCTCATATCATCAGAGGCCTAAACTATCTCAACCTTGCTTCCCACATATTTACATCCACCAAAAACACTGCCACCTTATCCTGAATAACCATATTGCTAATATTATCTCTCCTAGTAAATGCATACATCTGTCATAACATCTTTATCTCTGCCACCTTCATCTTTTAGGAGTGGGAGTTCTTGACTACTTAGCACTTTGCCCTATACAATATAGTAGGTTTAACTACCACTCTATAAAACCTGCTTTTAAGTTAAGGAGGCGCATTCTCATCACATAAGACATCTGATATAAGCCTCTATTTTATCCACCCTGTACCAATATGGTACATGATATCCTCGTTAATATCTCTATTATTTTGGATTATCGACCTAAGATTCTTAAAACCACCCCTCTTCAAGATGGTGTGAGCACCAAGATTCACTGCCATGTCAACCTCATGCATTATTTTACTGAACTTACACTCCAAATATTCCATCTCCGACCTGCTTAATCTAAACCCTTTAGATTCCAAGTTCTGTGTAACACCCTGGATTTTTGGTCCTTGAAATTTTTTGAAATTTTATCCTCACTTTATTGACTACGACTTACCCTACAAGTCGTAGGGACTCTTAATAGGTCCTAGGGACGCAAATCATAGCCTAAAAATTGTACAGGTGTGAATAAGTTTTGCTCTGAGTACGAGTGGCTCACTAAGAGTTGTAAGGACTCATTACGAGTAGTTGTGTGCATATCCTAAGATGTCTAGTATTTACCTCAAATTAGTTTTGTGTTAACTATGACTGGACCCTATGAGTCATTGGGTCCTATTATAAGTCGTATTAGTTGATTCGTAGGGTCAACAGATTATGAGTACCCTGGAGATTGTCTTATCTAAGACTCATGGTGATGAGTCATAATGAGTCTCGATGAGTCATATAGTGACCTATACTCAATGATGACTATGATTCCAGTTTTTAAATTTAGGGAACTTTAGACAATTCCTTCCTTACCTAATTAAAACCGCACATTCATAAAGCACTTGAGTAGTTATTTATCAGTCATAATGTAATCAAACACTTCTAAAGCTTTCTCAAATATCTCAAGAAGACATACTTAGGGTTTTCAAGAAGTAGGTCATCCAAGGGCTCAAGGGTGGAATTCTCTGCATAAACTTGGATATTTCAGGCATATTACTCTTCCCTAGTTGCTAATTTTGTTAAAAGCATATGTATTAAAATGTTGTTCATATGGTATTGATGATGGTTTTAAAACATGGGTAGAGGGTTTTGAATGCTTGTTGTTGAATAATTCTTTTCCATGGTTTACATATGATTGTTCATGCTTTAATTATAATTTTGAATGAGTGGGATGAATGGCATAGTAAATAAATAGGGGGATTGTTATTTCCCCAAACTTGTGACTTTTGAAGTGGTTATGATCTCAACCGTATATTATGAAAGTGGTTTTGAATATGAAAAGTATGCTTAATAAACTAATTTTGAACTATTTCAAAGTGGAAGAGTCGAGAAGCATAATGGTTTTTAAATTGAACCTTAAGTGGTTGTGTAATTCCCCAAGCTAATGTATAATTGGACCAAGAGGGTTGTGAATTCCCCCAAGTGATGTAATTGGTTTGGCATGTTGATATTACATTGCAAGTATAGTTGGTATGGCGTTACCAATAATGTATGCCTTAACGTATAATGCAATCCAATGAATGGGAATGTGTGATACTTATTTTGATTAGGCTTTAATGAAGGTTGTGTAGGTGAGTCATGAAAGTTGAGATCTCGAGGGACCAATATTAAAAATTGCAGCTATCGACATAAAATATACATAATTTGATGGTTTGAGTCCACCTTATTAATTATCACATGATTGGGAGGTTTGTATCCCCCATATTATATTACAAGATTTGGTGCTCTTGTCACTTTAATATGATAGGAGGTTTGAGTCCCTTATAGTGCATATGTATACCCTCTGGTTTGTGTAGCTAAATACACTAAGGTCCTACCAGCTAGGTGAGAGTTGGGTCCATATAGCCTGTAGGTGCCTTCGTATGTTATGATAGTTGAGCTACCAATCTAGGCTAATGTTTAAAGTACATATAAAGATCATTCCCAACCCCAACATGTGATATTTATATGTATATGTATTTGATCAGGTGCATAAGTTTTGAATGATTTTAAACTATTGATCACGATATTATGTTATCCTTATCCCTGAGTTATATGCTAGTGTTTACCCTACTAACCATCTTCGGATGTTGTATTCCTATGCGATGCAGGCACCAAAGAAACTTCTACTTTTCCTACATAGAGTTAAGTAGATCGGCATGATTCATCTATTTATCATGGTGAAGTGGTGAGGCTCCATTCTCCAGAAGGCTTAGACATTCCATTAGTTCTTATCATAGACTATAATAGAGTATTTTCATTATTATTATTATGATTAACATTATCATTTTCATTGTCATTGTCAGAGTCAGGGATATGTCCCGACTAAGACTGGTTTTGATTCTTTTGTTAGAAGGCTTTGTTTGATTACTATGGACTTGGGTGATGTCGGTCAGTTGTTTTGGCTAATTACTGTTTATTGATTGTAGACTTATCTTTTATTCTTTGATCTTACTTTGTGCTTTCTTTTTATATGTTCAAAATTCATACGACATTAGGGGTGTTGTGTTTTATTGGTTAGGTGCAAGAGGTGTTCTCTAGTCCATGTGGGAGTTGAGATTCTCTTCATGACCAAGCCCTGGTTCAGGTCATGACAAAGATGGTATTAAAGCCTAGGTTTGGTGTCGTTGGGTGTCTACAAAGCCATGTAAAGTAGACTCTTTTTATAGGTATGTAGCATGCCACACTTATAGGGAAAAGGTTACAAGACATTTAGGAATATTTTCCTTTTTTATTGTTCTATTTCTTGCTATAGATTCTAAGGTCTTGAATATCCTCAAATTTCCATATATTTCCATATTATATCATGCCTCCTGGAAAATCTGATGCTCATAGAAACTCTTTTGCCTCGTTTGAGCACAATATAGATAGAGATTGTCCTACTATAGAAGTTTAGACCCAGTGTAGGGTAGTTTCTTCAGATTGCCTAAATGGATCTCCACCGGTTCCCCCTACCCATCTTTAGGCACCTCAATCTAGCGTGAGTAATGTTGAGTTTTGACAATCAATTTATTTGCTTACCCAATTGGTGGCCTCCCAGTCTGAGCGGGTTGCTTTTGTTGCTCCATCCTTTAAGGCTACTAGAGTTGGCCAATTTATGAGATTGAGTCCTCCGACCTTCACTGGTTCTAAGGTTTAGGAAGATCCTTAAAATTTCATTAATGAGATAGAAAAAATCTTCCATGTGATACATGCTACTGATGTGGAGGGCGTAGAGTTCGCAGCCTATCAGTTGAAGGATATAACATACCAATGGTATGAAGAGTAGGAGCAACTTAGGGGTGATGATACTGAGTCTGCTTTGTGGGATGACTTCTCTAGTATTTTTCTTGATCACTTCTTTCCTTAAGAGTTGAAAGAGATAAAGGCTAAGAAATTTGGGAATTTGAAGCAAGGTAGGATGATAGTAAAATAGTATTCCTTGAAGTTTTATTAGCAGTTGCATTATGATCCTAAGTCGGTGTCCAATATGAGGGCTAGAATGCGGAAGTTTGCCTTTAGGTTATCCCATAAATTGATCTTAGAGAGCAACGTTTCCTTATTGAACAAGTATATAAACCTATCTAGACTTGAAATGTATATGCAACAAGTAAAGGAGGAAAAGAAAAGGCAGGTTAAGAAGAGTAAAAGGCAGAATAAAAAGTTTTGATATTCAGATTAGGGTAGAGGTTAGTAACAGAGTGGTAGAGATGATGTAAAGTGGTCTAATAAAAAGTGGGGAAATTCTAATTGCTATTATTCGGCTAGTGCTCCTTATTATAAGTCGTCGGGAGATTATTGTTCTTAGTATGATTATGGGTTTAGAGGACCAAGAACCCAACCTCAGTCTAGTGGGGCTCAGTCTGGTTTGTTATATCTTTCTTGTAGATTCTGTGGTCAGGCACATCATGGTGTTTGCAAATAAAAGAGGAACAAGTGCTTTAAATATGGTAAGATTGGATATATGTAGAGGGATTGTCATTCTAAGGTTTCTTCTAGAGAAAATAAGATCTTTGTTGCTACTTTATTAGCTCTTGCACTAAAGGGTGCTAGTTCTACTTCTAGTTCTAGCAGTGGTTGAAACTGTCTGTATGCTCTTGGTACTCATAAGGATTCTGAGGCATCCCCCGATGTTATTACTGGTATACTCAAACTTTTCTCTCATGATGAATATTATCTGCTTGATCCCGAGTCTACTCTCTCTTATGTGGCCCCTTATGTGGGTACCCATATTGGTTTTGACCCTAAGTGTATTTTGGATTCCTTTTCTATGTCCACCTCAATGGGTGACTCCATTATAGATAAAAGAGTCTATAGGGGTTATGTGATGTCGATCTATGGTAGGGAGACCTTGTTTGATCTGATATAGTTGGATATGCTAGACATTAATGTGATTTTGGGGATGGATTAGTTGCACTCGTGTTGTGCGTTTCTTGATTATCGGACTTGAAGGGTCTATTTCTATATTCCAAATGAGTTGATGATTGAATGGGAAGGTAGTTCTCTAGTAACTAAGGGGAAATTAATTTTGGGATTGATTTTTTTCCAAACACTCGTTCTATTTCTATCCCTTCTTACAGAATGGATCTGGTTAAGTTGAAACAACTCAAAAGTAGTTGAAAGATCTTTTGGATAAGTGTTTTATTTGTCCTAGTATGTCTCCATGGGGTTCTCCTATGATCTTTGTGTGTAAAAATGATGGTTTCTTTCAGATATGTATTGACTACCACCAATTGAATAAGGTGACCATAAATAATAAGTATCCACTTTTGAAGATTAATGGTCTCCTTTATCATCTTCAGGGTGTTAAGTACTTTTCTAAGATTGATCTTCGGCTACCGTCAGTTGATATTGCTAAGACTACTTTTAAAACCTGATGCGGTCATTTGGAGTTTTTAGTGATGTCTTTTGGATTAACTAATGTCCCGATAATATTTATAGATCTTATGAATTAGGTTTTTTGTCAGTTCCTACACTTATTTGTCATTGTATTTATTCATGATACTTTGGTGTATTCTAAAAGTGAGATAGATTATGTTGATCACCTCTGCCTTGTGTTACAGAGAGTAAAGAATCATTGTCAGTATGCTAAGTTTTCTAAGTATGAGTTTTGGTTGAATGCTATGAATTATATGGGTCATTCCATTTCAAGTGAAGGGATCATGGTGGATCCCCAAAAGTTACGCTGGTTAAGAAATGGCCTAGATCCACGATTCCAACCAAAATTCAGAGCTTCTTGGGTTTAGCTGGTTATTATTGATGGTCTGTGGAAAGTTTTTCTTCTATTAATGCCCCATTGACTAAGTTGACTCAGAAGAAGGTGAAGTTCTTGTAGTATGATGCTTGTGAGGGTAGTTTTGAGAAGTTGAAGGATAAGTTAACCTCGACTCACGTCTTGACTATGCCTGAGTGCACTGATGGTTTTGTTGTCTATTGTGATGCATCCTGGGTGGGATTGGTCTGTGTACTGATATAGAATGGCAAGGTGGTTGCTTATGCTTCTATATAGTTGAAAGTTCTTGGTAAGAATTACCCAACTCATTATTTAGAATTGTTGGATGTGGTGTTTACATTAAAGATCTGGCGACATTATTTGCATGGGGTCTATGTTGATATTTAATTTGATCACATGAGACTGTATTATGTGTTTAGTTAGAAGAAGATAAATCTTAGGCAAAGGAGATGTCTTGAGTTTACCTAAGACTATGACATGAGTCTTCACTATCACCCAGGTAAAGATAACATGGTTGCTGATTCTCTTAGCAGGTTATCTATGGGGATCTTGTCTCATGTGAAAGAGAAGAAGCGGGATTTGGTGAAGGATATTCACTATTTGGCTAATCCTGGAGTTTTTCTCTTAGATTATAAGGATGGTGGTGTGTTTGTGGAAGAAGTGGTGAAGTTATCTCTTGGCACTAAGGTGATGGAGAAATAGGTGTTGGACCCAATCTTTATGCAAATTAAGGATGATATGGGTGGGCAAAAGGTGATAGTTTTTGAGATTAGTGGTGATGGTATCTTAAGATCCTAAGGCAGATTTCGTGTTCCTGATGTTGATGTTTTACGGGAAAGAATTTCGGCCAAAGCTAATGAGTCACGTTATGCGGTTCATATTAGTTCGATAAAGATGTATGATAATCTTAATAAGATTTATTAGTGTAACAATATGAAGCGAGATGTGGCTAAGTGCATAGTATGTCAACAAGTGAAGGTGGAACACTTGAGGCCCAGTGGGTTTACTCAAGATATTGAGCAACCAGTATGGAAATAGGAAACAATTAATATGGATTTTATTATCGGTCTACCGCAGTCTTCATAGCAATTTGATTCGAGTTGGGTCATCATGGATAGGATGACTAAGTTTTCTTACTTCTTGCCAGTGAGGACTAATTTGTCTTCTGATGATTATGCCAAGTTTTTCATTGAGGAGATCGTGAAGTTGCATGGTGCTCCTATTTCTATCATATCTGACTGAGGTACCCAGTTCTCATCTCACTTTTGGATATAGTTCCAGCGAGGTTTGGGGACTGAGGTAACCCTTAGTATCGCTTTCCACCCGCAGATAGATAGGCAAGCATAGAGGACCACTCAAGCCTCACAAGATATGCTTCAGGTTTGTGTATTTAATTTTGGTGAAAGTTGAATTGACCACTTACCTCTCATAGACTTTGCCTGCAACATCAGTTATCACTCTAGTATTAGTATGGCCATGTTTGAGGCCTTATATGGTAGGAGGTGTAGGTGTCCTATTGGATGGTTTGAGGTTGATAAAAATAAGTTATTTTACCCTAATTTGGTTTACCAAGCCATGGAGAAGGTGAAGGTTATTTGGGATAGACTTAGGCCTCCTAAAGTCGCGAAAAGTCATATGGATGTAAGGAGAAGGGAGTTGGAGTTCAGTCCTCGTTATGCTGATCCATATTCGATTTTGAAAAGGGTTGGTAATATTGCATTATGAGTTGTATTCACCTTCTAGTTTGAGCTTCATTCATTCGGTGTTTAATGTTTCGATGTTGAGAAAGTGTGTAGGCGTTCCTTCGACGGTTGTTCACTTGGAAAAGGTGTGAATTTGGGATTTCTTGTCCTATGAGAAAGTCCCAATTTAGATTTTTGATCGGCAAGTCCGTCGGTTGTGGACCAAGGATGTGGCTTCTTTAAAGGTTCTTTGGAGGAACCAAAAGGTTATGGAAGATACTTGGGAATCCAAGGAGGACATGAATTCAAAGAATTTGCTCTTGTTCCCCACTTTGGAAAATCGTACTTGAGGTATGTGTATTCCTTAGTATCTTTGTTTTCTGTCTTTGGTAAAGGTAAGTATGATTGTTTTTGGAGTCAAATCATGCTAATAAATGACTTGTCCCATCTTTCGAGGATGAATGATCCCAAGGAGGGAGTACGTAACACCATGGCCTTTTTGTCCATGAATATTTTTGAAATTTTATCCTCACTACCTTGACTACGACTTACCTTGCGAGTCGTATGGAGTCTTGATAGGTCCTAGGGACCTAATTGTAGCCTAAACAATGTGTGTGTGACTAAGTTCTGCTATGAGTATAAGTGTCTTATTAAGAGCCAGAAGAATTCGTTACGAGTTGTTGGTTGCAAATCGTAGGATGTTCAGTGTTTACCCCAAATGCATTCTGTGTTGACTATGACTAAACCCTATGAGTCATAGAGTCCCATTATGAGTCATAATTTGAGTTGTAGGGTCAACAAATTCTGAGTGCTTTGCAGTCTGTCTTGGCTACGACTCGTGGTGTTGAGTTGTAATGAGTCTATATGAGTCGTATAGTGACCCGAAGTTACTGACGACTAAGATTCCAGTAAATTGAAGGCACTTTGGACAATTCCCTCAATACCTTATTAAAACCTCATTTTCATAAAGTACTTAAGAGGGGTTATTTCTCATTCATAACATAATCAAACACTTCCAAAACTCTCTCAAATATCTCAAGCAACCATACTTAGGGTTTCCAAGAAGTAGGTCATCCAAGGGCTCAAGGGTGGAATTATCTCCATAAACTTTGATATTTCAGGCATGTTACTCTTCCCTAATTGCTAACTTGTTAAAAGTATATGTTTTCAAGTGTTTTTCATATGGTATTTATGATGGTTTTAAAACAGACGTTGGGGGTTTTGAATGATTGTTATTGGACAATATTTTTCCATCGTTTACATATGATTGTTCATGCTTTAATTATGGTTTTGAATTTGTGGAATGCATGGTAATGGTGAATAAACAAGGTGATTATGATTTCCCCAAACTTGTAACTTTTGAAGTGGTTATGAGCTGAACCCCATATTGTAGAAGTGGTTTTGAATATGAAAAGTATGCCTATTAAATTACTTTTAAACTATTGCATAAAGTGAAGAGTCAATGAAGCATAATAATATTTAAATTGAACCTTAAGTGGTTCTGTAATTCCTCAAGCTAATGTATAATTGGACCAAGGGGGTTATGAATTCCCCAAGTGATGTAATTGGTTTGGCATATTGATGTTACCTTGCAAGTGTAGTTTGTATGATGGTACCAACAATGTATTCCTTAACGTGTAATGTGGTTCAATGAATGAGAATGCGTGATACTTTTTTTAATTGGGCTTTAATGAGGGTTGTGTAGTTAAGTCATAAAAGTTGAGGTCCTGAGGGACCAATACTAGAAATCAAGGGTGGCGATGCGAGGGTCATATGACCGAGATGTTTGAGTCCCCTATATTAATTATCACATGATTGGGAGGTTCAAATCCCCCACATTATATTACATGATTTGTCATTCATGTCACCTTCATGTGACAGAGGTTTGAGTCCCCTATAGTGCATATGTATACCCTTTAGTTCGTGTGGAAATACTCATCGGGGCCCTACCAGTTGGGGGAGAGCTTGGCCCATATAGCCCTTAGGTGCCTTCGTATGTTATGGCGGTTGAGCTGCACAATCCAAGCTAAAGTTTTAAAGTTCATGTTAAGCCTCGTTCCATACCATAGCATATGATATATACATGCATTTGATCAGGCACATTGGTTTTGAATGATTTTGAACTGTTGACCATGACATTATGTTATCCTTATCCTTGAGTTATATACTAGTTTTCACCATACTATCCGTCTTGGAATGCTATATTCCCACGTGATGTAGGAACCAGTGATACTTCTACTTTTCCTACATAGAGTTAGGTGGATTGGCTCGATTCGTCATGGTGAAGTGGTGGGCCTCCATTCTCAGGAAGGCTTAGACATTCCATCAGTTCTTATAATAGACTAGAATTGATAGTTTTCATTATCATTAGCATTAACATTATCATTTTCATTGTCATTGTCAGAGTCGGGGACATGTGTAATACCCCGTATAATCCTTAGTTCAGTTCAACTCCTAGTGCATTCATAAGAAGCTTAGAACCTAAAAATTTCACTAAGTGATGGATACTTAGTCATATATTTGAATCCTTAACTTTGTGGATTTTTAAGTTGACCCCCTGGGATTTGAGATGATGGTTTTTGAGTTGATTCATGTTCAAAGGTGTAAGGAGAATGTCTCAGGGAAGTTTTGGAATTTTTGGATGAGGTTTGAACCATGTTAGGATTGTATTTCTAGTGAATCACCGCGATGGTACCACATCTCTCCAAGGTGAAAAATTGCACTCGTCCATTTCTAGTGGCTCAACACGATAAGCTCGTGTCGTGCTAAGCCCCTAAATCATACTCGTGTTTTGAATGGCAAATTCCATTAGCTCAACGCGATTCCACCACGTCATGGTGAAGGTGTATTTGTCATGTTCTTGATTCATAATTTTAAATGAATGTGTCATGACCTTTATCATAGTGTGTGAAGTGCTTATTAGGTGAATAATGTTCCTAGAAATCACTTAGATCCAAGCTGAGCTAAGAACCTTAGATTCGTCCAAAGTTTGGGGTTCGATTCTACAACGGTCAACTCTGAAAGTGTATAACTTTTAATTTACGTAGAATTTTCCAGATAAAGACTCATCAACATGTAGATAATTGAATCATCTTTCCAATGATAACAATTTTCCTTAATTCGATACCCGAGTGAAAAGTTATAGCTTTTTTATGTGAGGCAGTAAGCTGCCGCGATGGTACTGCATTGCGGTAAGGTACAGAATCACAATCCGGTCACGAATTTAAATGTATAAGGGGCAGTTAAGTCTTTTCCCCTCAATCCAAGTTGTATATGCACGAGTTAAGATATTATTTAGGGTATTATTTGCCTATTCTCCTTCACTTTTCTCTCCAAGAAACCCAAATCTAATCCAAAGAACATCAAATTCAATTATCCTCTTCAAGAACAATCAAGAATCAAGTTTCCCAATCCAAGAAAGCTTTCAAGATTATGTTTCTTCTTCAAGATTTAATGTTTTAAGGTATGTGGGAGTTTATCAATGGGTCCCCTTTCACCCATGGAGCCCCAAAACCCTTTTTTTTTTAATTAAAGAATGAATTTTCCATTATTATTGTATTTTGTATGTTCAAGAAAGATTAAATTTTATTTTTTCATAGTGTTTTGAATTCAATTCAACCTATGTATGATTCCATGCAAGATTTTGAATCCCTCATGCTATGAATTTGAGTTTCTCATTCTTTATTTAAGTAGATTCCATGACAGATCCTAAATTCATGATGTTTAGCAATATTCACATGTTTTAAATTCATGCCTTCCACACGTTTGATGAAATTCCTATATCATGTTCAATAAATTTTAAGTTGAATACCCAATTTATGAATTTTACCACATAACTCTATTGTTCCCTCATGTTTAAGATATTCTCATGTTCAAGTTATGATCTTTACGTGTTTTGATGAAATGCCCATGTCCTCTTTCAAGTGAATCTCATGTAAATTCCCCAATTTATTATTTTAGTTTTGTAATCATGCTATGTTCCCAAGTTTAAGATGCTCCCATATTCAAGTTCATGATCCCCATGTGTATGATGAATTTCCCAAGTGAGGATTTTCAATAATGCTTACTTATCATGGTTTCGAATGCATTCATGTGTCCTTATTATTATTGCTATCGAGTCCTGGGGGTTATGAATACCCAAAATTTAGTTGTTTACCTAGTTTTCAGTATTAACAGAAGAATTTTAGTTTATACCATAGGAAATTATTCAGTCAGTAATATTGTCAATTGTAAGTCCAATTAAGTTAGCTAAGTCCGATTTTAGTCCTAGTATCAATTTACACATTAACAATTACCTTAGAATACGTATGCATTACTATTTTTAGAATACCATAACTTGAGCTTATCAGTGCATACACCAGTTAGTATTTCAGTGTCTTTTAGTTGGGAGTAGGATTTAACACCAGTGAACCAGGGATGGGGAATCACCTACCAGTTGAGGGTATGTGTAATGCTCCGAATCTGGTACCCAGAACACTACCCGATGCTTATGATGCCGAAGAACCACAAGCTAACCCATGACTGATTTTGTACCTGAACACTGCATAATTTACTCCATAAATATGAAAATAAAGGCTGTAAGGCCATAAGGTTCAAAACTGATAAAATAATCTTTAAATGATATGGTATCACAATACCAAAATAAAACCTGAAATAAACTGTCTGAACATGATAGTCTGAAAAGCCTCTAACTGACTGAATTTTTTGAATAAGGAGTTGATGGGACATATCCCCAACTTACTCCAACTACTGAAATAAATTAATTAATGGGATAATAAAGTAATGGTCATGTCCTCGAAGGATGAGGATTCACTGCTAACTCTGACTACTGAGACTGGAATGCTACTGATGCTCTGGAGCTCGTGATTCTGAACCTATGGTATAAACCCCCATAACGCAAATACGTTAGTACGTTTGAATGTACTGGTATGCATGTAAGGTAGGTTGAATGCAAAAGGGTTCACATGCATGAACTATACTAACTGACTGCATAACATGAACGTGAGAATATATGTATGACTACATAATAACTATAGCTGAGTTTGTCATAACATGATTACTGAGTCTGAGTACTGATAACATGACATACTGATAACTGTATAATGGAAATAACTACTATTGAGAAACTGTATTTGACAGTCTAGTTTCTGATGGAACTAGTTGAGTTACGTTCTATTCTAAGTTGACTGTACCTGACAGTCCTGAATTCTGTAGAACTATCTGAGTTCTATTACTGAGACTGAATGACTGTATCTGATAGTCCTAATTTTGTACTAAAACTGTGGGAAGTAGTCATTTAACCGACATACCCCAACTAATGCATTATAGCTGGGCTGGGGTCTAATCTGTAACCCCAATTGGAAGGGTGTCAATACCACGCCATCGATAAGGAAAAGTTGTGTGTGATCCTCATCTGATAGTGTCCCCAAAAGAGAATGGTGGGACCCTCATCTGACAGTGTTTATCCACCTTATCAACCCTCATCTGACAGTGTTGATGTCTCAACCTATGATAGCTTCATAGTTCTAGAATGCAAGAATGACTTCTAAGAATCACACCCTCATTTGACAATCTGTGTTCCCACCCTTGGGTTCACTCGACGCTAATTCCTACTCCCATCTAAATAGACACTGAACATGGATTACTAAACTGAACTTGATTGAATTAATTGAGTTCCGTTGACTAACGAAGTAGTACTAAGATTACTATATTACTAAGCTCTCCTGAGTCACATTACTGACTGAGTTCTATGGACATGGATCGACTGAGAGTATCTTGAAAATATGACATTGGCTCTAGGCACACAACGAAATTGTCGGGTACAAGTACCCCTAGGACTCAATAGCATAAAACAGACAAAGCATGACTTTCTTGAATACATGACCAACATCACAATCCATAATACAATAAGTTGGAGGTTTCATGAAGTACAAGTTCTAAAGCACCACAAGGGCTACACATTATCTATAATTCACTGACTAAGATATTTCATCAAACATTTGGCATGCATAAACTTGTACATAAATGGGGATTTCATATTATCATACTAGTATGACACTTTTCCTTCACATAGGTATTTAATCGAACATATTGTGAGCATGCTTTGGTTATACAATCATCAACAAATCTGATAATCATGGATACATCAACCAACGTGTAAATTTAAGGGTTTATCATGATTATTATGCAAATCACCACATCTTAGGGTCAATCATTGGAGTATCTAGTTTCAAGCATGAATCAAAACCCCACAACATCATGAACATTAATTTTAATTCAACTTAAATCATGAACATTCACAAATACACAAATCTTGGATTTTGTAAAGAGATTCTTAAGCTTCATGGGTGAAAGGGACCCATGAATAAACACATGACATACCTGAGTTGTGAGTTTATTAAAGTTCTTGGACTTGAAGAACTTGGAATCTCTTAGTTTTTGAAAAAGATTTGGATCTTGTTTCTTGGGGATTATCTGTGAGAGAAAACCCTAATTTTGTGTTGTAAATGGATAATGAACTTAGGAGTCTATGTCTGATATTACTAGGTATAAAAAAATGGTGGTAAAATACCAAAAAGACCTTTTAAAAAATGACTTAAAATAGCTAAACAAAGTATGCGATAGTGGGTGCGACGATGCATCACTGGGTCGACGATCCATCGGTCCTGATCGTCGCACCTAGGCAGAGTAGGGATTCACTTCCTCTCCTACGATGGCTTGGGAGACGATCCATCTCTAGCTCGACGGTCCATCGGACTGAGCCATCGCCCTTAGGTAGAATGTGGTCTCACTGCCTCCACTGCAACTTATCTTAGTACCATACAAATATATACTTAGTCTTGCATTCTCAAATATTACAATTTCATGATTCATGATTAGTTATCTCATGTTGTTTTGATAGTCCTTACCTTATAAGTATAGTACTCTACAGTTTCAGCCTAGTTATTCAGCCTAACTATAGTTTAGTATTACGTGATTAGTATTCAGTCATTAGTTATTCAGTGTCAGAATATCAGCAGTCCATATTTATATATCAGCTACTCAGTATATAGGTACTATTTAATCTTTTGACAGAGTTCAATTATTCTATAACCCAGACATCAGTTATTTAGTTAATCAGATCAGATCAGTACAAGTATATTTGGTCTCGCATGTTCATGTATCTATGTTTTACCATATCCCAGCTTCAGTTCTACTTATATCATAAAAGTAAAGTCTTATAGAAACTAAGTGTAGAGATTCACCAGCTTACCAAATTATGTTTGTTACTCATGTTTTAAGATATTTCAGATTTTAGTTTATTTCTGCCTATTGGTGAGTCTACTTACACTTAGCATGCATATTTTATGATTACGTATGAAATCAATTTTACTTATTGCATTCACCCCTGCATACTCAGTACATTCCAGAAGTACTGATCCACATATATGTCTGTGTGGCTACATTGTTTCATAATATAGGTACCATTTGTAGCCCGCACATCATGGTCAGACAGTTGAAGTATCCAGCCAGAAAGTGATGAGTTCTCTTATTTCGGGAACTCTAGACAATATTAGTTAATATATAATTCAATTATTTTCCATGTGTATTAATTAGTGGTAGTTGGAGGCATGTCCTAGCTACTTATAGTCAGTATAATAGAGGCTTCATAGATGTCAGTCAAAGTCAGTCATGTAAATTTAGTTCTTTTCTCAAAATATTTAGATTGTAAAACTTTATCAGTTACATACTATTTCAGCCTTTCAGTATGATTATATTTCTGCATAGTAGAACTTGTCATTCAATGTGTTATAATTCAGTTGCTTAATAGTATGCCAGGGTTATCTTGGAATCACTTGTGGTTCCTAAGCACCATGTAGTGCCCAAGGTGTACTCTCGGGGCGTTTCAACATGTCTCGACCAAGACTGTCTTTGATTCTTTTATTAGAAGGCATTTTTGGATTACAGTGGACTTGTGTTATATCTGTCGAATATTTTGGTCGGTTATTGGTTATCGGTCATACACTTATATTTTATTCTTTAATATTACTTTGTGCTATCTTACTATATGTTTGGAATTTATCCTACATTGGGGATATTATGTTCTTTTGTTTAGGTGTAGGGGTGTTCTTTGGTATATGTCGAACTTAAGATAGGTGTAGGGTAGTCTCTGGTCTATGTGGGACTAGAGATGCCCGTCACAGTCAGTCCCTGATTTGGATCGTGGTAGTCTGTCTCCAAACCTCTAATTCAACATTAACTCTGTCATTAGTCTTGCAAATTAAAACTACATCATCTGCAAAAAAAAAACATACATCATGGTGCCTCACTTTGAAATTACCGTGTCAAAATCAATAATGGAAAAAGACGGAGGAATAAAAGAAGAATGATTGAGAAGTGGATCTAAAATGTAAGTGTAGTGTCAAGGAGGGTGAGTAACTATATCCCAAATGTGTCATACCTGCCCCAAGCCTACATTAAATTCTAGTAAAGTCTTTGGTAATCCTAGTCTAACTATCCAAAAAAACAAGATATTTAAAATAAAGGCAAGCCTATGGTATTCTATGCATATTAATTAAAAAAATTTTTGTGACCATGTGTATCGATATAGTCCCTTGCATTGACATGATGATATTGTGAGAGTTGAAACTTCTTTTCTGTGAGGGTACATTGGTTATGTTGCTAACTACTTATTTGTGTTGGGTAGTGTAACTTGCAAATTTTCTTGATTGTTTTTTTCTAATGTAATGTCATTGTTTGATTTTTGTGTGTCATAATGTTGTGCAACATATATCTATACAGTGGTTTTGGGGCTAAGAGTCTTTGAGCTAAAGTTGAGTTGACTGTTATAGGTGCCTAAGGTTTCTCTTAGTTAAGCATCGTGTGTTCATTGTTATGTGTTAGTTCTTGAGGACATGCAAATGTTCTAAGTTGAGGATGTTGACATGCCCTGGTTCATTGAACTTTCAAGGGCTAAAATTGAAAATTATGCAAGTACTTAGGTTATTTCTATTAGATGTGATGTGTTTTTGAGTTTGTTTTGTAGGAAAATAGGTTTAGGAGAAAAAGAGGAGAAAAAGAGACAAAGTGTCGTTGGGAAGGCCACTTGAGGACACACTTATTGGTCATAACCGTAAGTGGGGTCGTAGGTAGATGCCTACTTAGTTTTCCTATTTTATTTAGGTTAGGATTTTTAGGTTTCTGATGTATTCTACAAATACTCCATTGATGTTTTATTATTATTTTGTGCACTTTACATGCTTACAACATTATATGAGTGCTGAGATACGATTTTGATCATAGAGTTCTTGTTCTTGACTTTTACGATTTGAAATTAATTTGAGATATTGGTTTTCATTCTTACTTTATTGTGAGATTATTAATTTGATTTATATTATGAATTATATAGGTGTTCTTGCAAACATGAGTGGCTAAAACTCTTTACTAGGGTTGTGGGAACCCTAATGGAACAACAAAGTAGAGGAAGTGCAAAGTATTTCTTGATCAGTATTTATGCATGTATTATGATTTTCTTTGTATTAATTTCTTTCTTAACGACTGTAGACCCTAAGAATCATCCTGTATTCTATAGTAAATCAAGAGACAGGTTGAGATTAGAAAAATAAAATCACAACAGTAATTTGAAGCTACTAACTTTCATCTAATCAACTTGAGACCGAGAAAAAATCATTAATCTAGGTTCCAGGACAAGGGTTAGTAATGCGACACTCTAAGACCGAGAGAAGATGAGTGAAATTCAACAATGGGTGTAGAGAGACGATTGGTGATATATAACTTGTTAGATTCTGCGTGTAAGGCAGGTAGTTTGATGAGAACAATAATTCTACGTAGTTAGGAAGTTAAGGGGAACATAGTCCTAGTATTCGTCTCATATTGATTTCAACATAAAGTGTGAAACATTTGTTACTACTATTACAGTTACTACAAAATCCCCCATTTAATTTCTGCACTTTTCAACTATATCAGCAAGTTCTTAAAAGAGATTCGTCTTATTCCCTATTGATCCAACCCCAACGTTTGTTGGGTTCTTTATTTAACAACGACCGCATTATACTTTATTAGGAGGAGAAATTTGGGTGATATCACACACACCTTGACTAATTCCACAGGATACTTTCTACCTCCCAACAACAACAGGTACCAACTAACTCTATCCACGAAGGATAGAGCAAACAGAAAGAAATCAGCTAGTGTTTGTCTCTATTAGGAACTGAACTTGAGACGTCATGGTACTTAACCTAACTTCATTGAATCACTAGGCCACACCCTTAGGTAGTCTATTTATCTGTAGTATTAATGGACAATAACTATTTAATTTTTCTTGTTTGATATGTATAATTTGAGCATAACATATTGTTCATTGAATAAACGATATTCTATGTTATATATAAAAGTAATAGTTGTTGCCATTGATGAATTGTTTTCTTATTAGCCAAATAGCATTTTATTATTTTTCTCAGGTGATTCCCTTAAAAAATCTTCTTGCAAACAATTCTATAGAATAAGTGAAAAAGGGAAACTATGTTTGGCTATCCAGGAATAATGTGTTTTTCAAAATCTGTAGGAGACTATATAGAAGGAAAATTTATGTTATGTTCATCCTTTTAACTCACTGCCTATATTTGACAAAAATTGATGCTCTTGCAGATAGATGATTAAAATATATTCATGACATTTATTCATCGAATTTTATAGGTGGAGAAGATAATTAAGGGGATGATGAAAGCATTGAAGAAACTATTTAAGATAATTGGATGAAAGTTGTAGAAACCATAAATGATCTTCGATGATCAACTCTTTTGTTCACTATCTAGAAGAATATGTGCCAACTATTGTATGTTTTATCCATGGATCATATATTATGACTGATATATTTTGTATATTTTTTATATGAATCATTTATGACTAGGATAATTTGTATATTTTTCCAGTCAATGATATTATGATTGGGATAAATTATGATCAACTAACAACAACAACAAAATACATAGTGAATTCCCGTAAAGTGGGATCTGGTAAGGGTAAAGTGTACGCAATCCATACTACAATCTCAAATGAAGTAGAGAGACTATTTTCGATAGACCTCTGACTCAGGATAGTTAACAGTATAACAAAGAAAAACATAAAAATAAACAACAAAATGGGATAACACGCCACTAG
The DNA here is from genome assembly GCA_030864225.1 of Capsicum baccatum var. pendulum. NCBI lineage: Eukaryota > Viridiplantae > Streptophyta > Magnoliopsida > Solanales > Solanaceae > Capsicum > Capsicum baccatum. The sequence continues at coordinate 27,136,648 of CM061551.1, read as the reverse complement.
ATAGTAAAAGAAACAAGACACCTATAGAGTAACACTATGAATTATCTATCCGAAATCATAAACATCACCGAAACCCCATGAACAAGAAAAAACAAGACACATGTATAACACTATGACTATAGACACAACTACAAACAACGAAATCCTCCCTACTAGTAAGGATACACTCCTACCCACTAATCTTCTATCCTAATTCTCATCCTCCACACATTCCTATAAAGGGTTATGTCCTCTGTAAGTTGTAGTTGTTCCGTGTCATTCCTAATCACCTCCCTTTAATGTTATTTCAATGTACCTCTACCCTGTCTGAAATCCTCCATAGACAGTATCTCAAACCTCCGTATTAGGGAATTCATGAACCTCTTAATCACATGTTCAAACCATCTTAACCTCACTTCCCACATCTTGTCTTCCACCAAAGTCACTCCTACCTTCTCTCAAATAATATCATTTATAACCCTATCTCTCCCAAAAAGTCCATACACCCATCTCAATATCCTCATCTCTGCTACCTTTAAATTTCGGATGCAGGAGTTGTTAACTGGTCAACACTTTGCTCCATACAACATAGCCAGTCGGATACCACTTTGTAGAGCTTACTTTTAAGTTTAGGAGTAACCTCTTATCAAAAAGGACTCTGGAAATGATCCTCTACTTCAACCACCCTACACTAATACGGTGCATGACATCCTTGTCAATCTCTTCATTCCCTTAATCATAGATCTAAGATACTTGAAACTATCTCTTTTCTAAATAGCCTAGGAATTCAAATTTACTACAACATAAGCCTCATGGATGAAATCACTTAACTTACATTTCAAGTACTCTATCTTGGTCCTACTTAAAATAAACTTCTTAGACTCTATGGTCTGTCTCTAAACCTACAAATTATTATTAATTCCTCTTCAGATCTTTTCAATAGCACTACTTTATCAGCAAATAACATACACCAAGGAACCTTCCCTTGAATATTCTAATTCAATAAATCATTACCAAGGAGAATAAAAATGGACTTAGAGTCGATCCCTAATGCAACTATGTCAATATAGGAAAATGCTCTAGATCTTCTCCTATCATCCTTACACAAGTGTTTGCTCTGTCGTACATATCTTAAATAGACCTAGTTACACGACCAACAAACCTTTAGCTTCCAAGTACCTCTACAGGGTAGAATTTTTTAGTGCTTTAAATTTATATTTATAGGCCAAAACAGTCAATTGTGCTTATATAATAGTGCTTAAAAAATATATAAGAACTATTACAATAGGTAAAACAGAACCGTTGTTGTTGCATTTTGAAAAGTTGTTATAAATGTGCAAAACCCGTTGCAATAACAATAATAATTGTTGTAATGAGTAAAACAAATCCATCTTTTTCATGGAATATACGAACTTGTTTGATCTTGGAGATATCACCCTTGTCTAATCTAAGTTAATTTAATATTTTATTTTTCTTATTTTGTGATGTAACTTTGATATTATTTTTACGGAATTTAAAAATACACCTTACTCCTATCATTAAATCCTTGTGCATTGCATCAGTTCCCCAAGTCCTTAACTCAAATGCATCAAACCATCTGATCAGTGGCCTATATCTCCTATCGTATAAGGTTTCAAAAGTAAGTACTCGTCCCATTGACCATCAAAATCCATAACACAAGCCCAAAGCATATCCTCAAGTACTTGAATCGCTCATTCCAACTGTCCGTCAGCCTATGGATGGAAAGTTGTACTTAGGTCCAATATTGAATCGTACTCAGATTGAAACTTCTCCCAAAATTGGAGATAAACTAAGTACCTCTATCTGACACAATAGAAATAGGTACCCCGTGGAGCCTTACAATTTTCTTCACAAAGATCTTGGCCAATTCAGCTGCATTATAATCTACCCTTATGAAAATAAAATAAGTGAACTTAGTCAATTGGCCAATAATAACCCATATAGAGTCCCACTTTCTCAAGGTCTTAGGAAGACCCACCACAAAGTCCATGTTTATTCTTTCCCTGTTCTACTCTGGAATGGACATCCTATGAAATGTGCCACATTTGGTCACAAAATATACAATTTCATGGTTCATTCTTGTCACGACCCAAAAATCAAGGATCATGATGACACTCGTTTCAGCAAGCCTTGACAAGTAAGTGTATCACCCAAACTAATATGAAATGAAAGATTTAATACCAAAACCCAAGGAAAGACTCCTAGAGTAGAGGCGAACCACACACATATATAGTAAAAGCAGAAAATGCGTAGTCAATAATACCAAACAAAATCCAAAACCTAGAGTCATAGTAAAAGAACATAACTAGTACAGCTCGAGATAAAAAATACAAAAGGTATGCAAACAAGAACAACTCAGTCTCTAACTACAAACAAAGACATAGTCTAAATAATAAAAGACACTAGTCCCCTACGGATGCATGGAATCAACCTCTACCTCAAAAGATCCAAATATTATTCGAATCAACCACCATTAGGAACACTCAAACTCAAATCTGAACTGTACAGTAGGGGTGAGTATGGTTCACTTGTACTCTGTAGGTATCATAGGCCAAATGAGCAAAGTAGAAAATAAGGCATATAAAATACATACTAAGGGTACATCACCTACAATTAGAAAATGTCCTAAATGGTAGCCCACACCGTCTCCACTATTAGTTCTATAATATTCACATAAACCATATCAATACAAGAGAGAAATACAAGTATACAGATATCACACATACGAATATGAAGGAAGAAATATGCACAGATATGTATCATATCAAGGAAAGATAGTACATCACAAAAATAAAAAGCTAATACAAATGCAATAGAGATGATGATGATGATGATGGTCATAATAATGCTAAGTGACCAAGGTTGTTATACAACCTCTATATACACATACAGAGCTAAAGGTTTTGGACATAGGATTCATGCACTACTAGAAATTACCCTTATGGCAACGGTTCAAAAGTTGTTGTTGTTGATACAGAAATTGTTGCCATAGAGGCACCGCAATAGGTTGGCATATGTTGTATATACAAGAGACTAGTATATAGACGTCACACATATGAATACGAAGGAAGAAGTATGCATACACAGGTATCATATCAAGAAAAGATTATACATCATAGAAAAATACAAAGTAAATACAAATACAATGAAGATGATGGTGATAATGATGATTATGATAATGGTGGTGATAATAATGATGATGCCTGAGGTTGTCGCGTAACCTTCATATATAGCTATCAAAATAAAGCTTTTCGATGTAGGATAAATGAACTACTAGAAAATATCCCTATAGCAACGGTTCAAAAATTTTTGTTGCAGATACAAAAATTGTTGCCATAGAGGTACCACAATGGTTTGGAATGTGTTTCATATGCGAGGATAGATATATCACAATGATTTTTGTGATGGTTACAACATCTATTGCAATAGATAGACCTATTACAACGATTTAATTAACCTCCTATTGGGACACTTCATGTTGTCTATATCCTTAATCGTTGCTATAGACTCTATTACAACAACAAGAAAGCATTGCAATAAACCTATTGTAATAATTTTTGAAAATCTACTGCAATAGTTATTGGTCTTTTGCAATGGGTTTTCACTACCTATTACAACTCTTTTTGACACCTATTACAATAATTTTCAGATCTATTGCAATATTTTTTTTTGCCTCCTATTGTAACTATTTTAATTAGATATTGTAATGATTTTTTCACCTATTGAATTATATTGATACACAGTTACAATTGGTATTAGAAGTAGTTGCAATAGGTGAAAAAAAGTTCTATAATCTGATGATAGGCGTATTTACACGCCTAAAGTGCTATAATCTACCCATATTTTAGCTAAGTTTTAAGGAAAAAATATACAATTCATGCACTTTTAGTCCTTTTTCCTGTAAGTGATCTAACAAACGTGATTAACAAGTTTTTAGGTATAAATGATGCAGATTTCAGTATTTTATGGATAACTTGACGCCAAAGGAAGCTTCACGAAAGAAGGAAGGGAAAGCTTGGACACCAAGGACCAAAAGTGACGCATGGAAAATCTGTCCCGGGCAAAAATAGCAATTCTAAAGACTTTGGGGACTAGCAATAACTTATTAGGATTAGGATAATGATGCAGTAATTTATTAGGATTAGGATAAGTACACAGTAGCCTAGTAGGAATAGGATATGGGTATTATAAATACCTTATTTTGCCGAAGCTTTTGATTCATTCTCATTATTCTCATCATTGAATACTACTTCTAATTCTTCCATTAATTCTACTTTTTATTCTTCTTCTATTCATCTATTCAATTCTTAAATTCCACAACAAGAGAAACACTACTTTGAAAGAGAGTTCACGCTTAAAGCCATACCACACAGTACTACACGTGATATCTTTATTGTGGTATAATAATAATGTCTATTGTGAGTTCCATCGCACTCATCAGTAGCTAAACTTCTCTGTTGGGGTTATGGAAGCCATATGAGATACTATCTATTGCTATGAGTTTGTGAATTCGCGACACGTATGCTACTTATATCATTATTCTCTTCATCTTAATCTAAATTCTTTGTGGTTGTAAACACTTAGAATACACCAGTATAGCATTAACTTGTTCGAAAGAAAAGTTATATGTCTGGAAAAGAGATAATGTCAAGGTAATAGGCACCAACCCCTGTTAAAAAGTTAGTGTCGTAACTGGATTAACCTCTTGGAGAATTTGTACCGTTAGATATGCTTTAAGCTCGAAAGAGTTAAAGTGAAATAGTCCTTGTTAGGTCGAAAGACGCTTGGCTTTACCATAGAATACAATTCTCTATAAGCACATGCATGCCTGAATTCCGCATAACTCATAGCCAATAGAGACGTATAACTCATAAGGTGGACATAACCCCAACTCTCAATTCTCATTGGTTAACATCGTATCAAACATTCTTTCTTCTTACTTTGCTAATTTCCATTTTTACTCTATTATTTTGGTTACACATTACAATCCCCCTTTTTTACGAGACTTTCACCAAAAGTCTAATAATCTTTGCTTACTTATTGACCGGCTATTCCCTGTGGGATCGATACCCAACCCAGTTGGGTTATATATTTGACAACGACCGCTTTACACTCTTACAAGAGATGTAGATTAAGCGTTATCAAATACCAAGAACCACAGCAGTTTCTTTCTTACAAGTAATCACAAAAGCAAATATAGTAGTAAAAAACAATGTAGTATCACCAATCACTTGATTAAATTATACAAGAAGGTACCTCAACGACATATTCCCACACACAAGACTAAAACAAAAAATAGCACTCAAAGCAAAAATCTTGAAATGGGAATTAGTTTTATAACAAAAACTGTTAAATCTGTACAACTTCTTATAGCAAGCTTGATTTTGCATATATCTTACAACAACTAAGTTCATACTTATAAACATTAGGAAGGCCTCTCTATAATCTCTTTCTTGACTACATGAATCATGTTTGGGAACACTGACTATGTTTTTTAGTTGTTGCATTGCTAATTTATGCTTATATTAATTTTACCCTCTCTATTTTCCAAATTTGAGGATTAGTCTAGAGAGTTTCCACGGTTATGAGATTGTAAGGGATTGCTTCAGTTGCTCTACTAGCATTCTTTAATCCCTCATAATCTAAATTCCAAACTCAGATGTTGTTTAATCAACTATTCAGCAGAAATCATTAACTGTGTTCATGATGAATATATAGTTGGGATATGTTTTTCTCAAAAACAAAGGACTAAAAATTTAACCTTTAAATAATTCTTCAATACTGACATTGCTTACTCAAAATTGTAAATAATTTATGTAGTGTTGGTTATAAGTTATGTTGAAGTCCAATGGAATTTTATAAACTTACATGTAATGTAAATAATCCTATTGTTGCCATGACTTAGAACTGTTTAACGTATGTGGTTTTGTATTACCTTAAAATGCTATTGGATTGGCTTTCCTTTGTATTATCTGCATACTTGTTAAATTATTCACTAACTCATATGAAAAAACATAGAAGAGTCACGTGGAACTCTAAAAACATTATCCACTCTATGAAATAAATGTTTAATCCTTTTAGTCTTTGTGTAACATAGTTAGAATATATAAGCACACATCTTCATATCTTGTCATCAATAAAACCAAAGTTTATCAACAACAACAATTTAGTCTCCATGGTATGAAGAGGACCAAAAGAAAGCAACCAAGGAGCTCTCTTTATTGACTTAATTACATTACCATTACTACCCACAATTATCCTAAGATAATAAATGGTAGGTTTCAAATGAGTATCTAAACCTCTATTAACAATTACTATATCTCTAGCAATGATAAAGATCTTTCTCACATTCTTTATGAGTCCGAGTTTTACAAAGCCATGACCAAACTTAGTTTCTACAACTCAGCCCTTGTGGCTCATTTTATAAAAGAAACAATAAAAAAGTTGAATAATCTGATCAAAAGTCAACAAATTATTACTCAATCTTCACAACTCCTCATAATTCCCAAGAATTATGCAAAATACAAACAACTGCACCTCAGTCTCAAAAAAATTTTTTGGGGTCAACTATATGAATCCCCAGTATACCCAAACAATAATAGGTTTTTTAATCTACTGTTGCCAATAAAAAAGAATAACAAGAAGAAGAAAAAAAAAGAAGTCTGCCCTGTTTATCTGTTCAATGCCTGTTCTTGGAGCATGGAGGTTTGGTGAAAAATTCAACAATGTTTGTGATAACTTTTCCTAGGCAAGGGATGCAAGAAATGGTCACACGGATTAAGCACAAGCACTGGAACAAGTGAAGGAAAGACATTCTAGCTGCTGCTTATCAGGACCTGGCCTACAACATCTGGTTCGCCAGGAATCAAAAGATTTTCATGCAAACTACTGTTAATAGCAATTTTGTTACTCAACAGTTGGAATATGTAATTAGGGAGATACTAGTGAAAATTAAGGGATTAAGAAAGAGTAATAAATGTAGTAGTTTTATACAGAAATTATGTAATTAGAGGCTTGCTTAAGGTCTACTAATTTGGTACCTGTATGTTGGTAACCAAGATTATAACTGACCTAGAAATTGAACTCACCCAAGCCCAACCTCAAAGAAAATACTAGAGAGAAAAGATAAATAAAGAGTTTATTGCAAACTATTATATTGGCACTAAAAACTATCCCGGTAAAAAATCTTTTAGCTTCTTTCCATATACAGAGGAATCAGAACTCTAAAGTAACTTTGATAACTTTTCCTTGGCTGATCTTAACAGAGAAAGGGTGCTTTTCTTGGCCGATCTTGAAAGAGAAAGGATGTTGTCATGGATTCTTAGTGTTGTGTTAAACATACAAATTCATCAAACATGAACACAAAGCCCTATATTAAACTCAAATAAAACAATAAAGACTTGAACTAATTGAGAAAAAACTAGTTACCCATGTAGGAATAAGTGTGAGATTCAGAGAAGCCCAAACTTAAATACCATTGGAATAAAATCAACAAGACTATAACAGAATAATATCGAGGATCTATATAATCCTTTATCAAACAAAGTAGTTTAGTATGCTTTGGGAAGAGCATGTAGTGCTTGTTTTCAGTATTTTACCATTTGAATGAAGAACTTGTTGTGAGAAGTCTTAATATCCCAAACCAACAGCAACACCCTCACACCGTCCTCGGACTTCAATATCTACGTAGATTATCATAAATTACTAAACATTCTTAATATCCTATTAGGAAGAGGATCAAGTAACTAAAATTTTGAACTCAAAATAGAACTAATTAGTAATAAATTTCTACATATATTATATACAGTCTAGTTATTCCAATAGCATGGCTATGGCTCTGCTAAATTTGAATCGTTTACACTAGAATTGGACACATCATTATCAATCTTTATTATGAGACTTTTAATGAAGGCCAGTATCTGCAATATAATTGAATTATATTATATAAGAAAATTGAAAAAGAAAAAAAACTTGATTTGTCCATTATGATATGGAGTAGTACTTATTGAGGCAAAGACAACACAAGCTAATCCAAATCCGGGGAAATGGAAGGGTGCATTTTGCGATAGAAATAAAGCTATAACAAAATAACACTATTAGATATTGACCTATGTCCCAAAAATAAAAATAACAACAGAGAATCGACAAGAAAAAGAAGGGAGTTTATTTTAACTACCTGTTAAAGGGCTAAAAATTAGTGGAGAAACTATGCTTGCAAATGAACACATGTTTTTGATGCACCCCCAAACTTTTCCATGAAGTAAAATTTAGTTGCGGTAAGAAGCGGCTTAATAAAATTAGTGACGTAGAGCTAAACCATTCTTGAATATGTACCTTCTCATTTGGTCCAATTTGCTTAGATACAATGCTCTTTAACTGTATTTAGCATATACCCTTTGACAAATTTTGATGTTTAAATTAATGAACACCAAATGAATTTTATTGAAATGAAATTACACATGGCATTGCCAAAATAGACAAAATAAAGATCAAAGCACCAGCATAAGGGACCTGCATAAATTTCCTCATTATGATAACCTCATTAATATGGAAAAATCCATCTTAAGAAAGATAAAAGCAATAAAGTTTATTCAAAAACATTGCAACACTCATGCTGGATTCTCCAAAAATCCATCATTATGACTTATTTGACACGGGTATGACAATGTGTTCAAAGAAAGCGAGCAATAAATGAATAGTAATAAAGAGAGGGACCTACCAAAGAGGACCAAACAATGTTATAAAGAACCATTTGCTATTGAATTTTGGAGATAACAGCAGTAAAACAAAGTTTCTGAATACCTTAAAAACTAAGAAATAATATATGTATAGATAAATTTGGTTGTATATGAAAACAACTGAATAAAAGTCCAATAGAAAACAACTTCTCATCTCCAAAAACATGAACTACAATAGGAATGAGAAGTAATTGCAATAGTACAAAAATATTATTAGAATATCTTTTAAACTAAATAAAACATCAGGAAAAAAAATTGAACATACAAAATAAAAAGGATCATAAATCAAAGTTACCTGTGATATGGGTCCTATTATCCTACAAATTATCAACTGTAATACCCCGTATGTTTTTAAGCTAGGAGACGAACCATTTTTTCTACGTATGAAACCTCCTATCTTGTGAGTAGCATTTTAGTGCGTGACTTACAATGAGTATCCTAGCGATAATATAGCTTATGATGCATTAAGCATGTTCATATGAGTCACTTAAGATAATACAAGCTAAGAGTTTTTGAATCCATCAAGTTTTAGTGTTCGATTTTGCAAGGGTCCTATTTGAATGAGTATAACTTGATGTTAATATGGTATTTTTTATGATTTAGACCCACCAAATTGTAGAGAATCAAATTAGCTTTTCAACGATACCAATTTCACCTTAATCCAATACCCGAGCAAAAAGTTATGCCCATTTTCATGAGAGACAGTAAGGATAGCCGATTGGTTAGGCGCCGCCCAACCTAGACATAGGCGATTGGTTAGGCGCCGCCCAACCTATCTTAGGCAATCACTTGGGCGCCACCTAAGTCAGTTCCAGGTACCAAAAACAGTCCGTTTGGAGTTATTTTAAGGGTAATTAAGTCATTTAACACTCCTTACACGTCCCTAAACTTAACCCTACGAAATATATAGCTTCTAAACATATTACAATCCTATTAACATCTCAAAGCTCATCATCCAAGAGTACCAAAAGAGAAAAACAACTAGGGTTTCATAATTAAGCTTGAAGATCAAATTTCAATGAAATTCTTCCGTTAATCATCAAGAACCTCCCTTCCAAGGTATGCGTAGTGCTCATCTATGGATTCAATTCGTTCATAGAGCTCAAGAATCATGCTTTTAAATGTTGTTTTTTAAGATTTTTGTGGTGATATGAATATGTACATATTCATGATGGATGTTAAGTTTCAAGATGATATCTAAGGATATTTTCATTAAATATATGTGGTTGTGGTTGAAAATCATGAACTTTGGGTGGTTTAAGATAATGGATGTATAAAATCCACCTATGCCTTAAAGAATGCTTGCAAGGTGTTTGATAAATGCCTAGGATGCTAGAAATTCCTATTTACATGATTTCATGATATTCACATGACAAGTCCATGTTAGTTATACACTTCAATATGAATTTCCATGCTAATTATGTATTCTTATGGTAGTGGCATGAAGCATGTATGATGATGAAGATATGAATTATATATGCGAATTATATCCATGCTTTTCCTACCATGTTTGAGATGTTGAATAAATTCATGAAGTTTAATATCCCCAAATCATTGCAATATGAACTAAATGTTACATATTGTTATTCCCTTATGCTTGAATGGTTTCCATGCCCTTGCTATGAATAGTATATATTGTCGGAATGCCCATGATATTAGAATATGAGATTTATGACTTGATTGTAAGAATTCCTATTCATGATAGATATTATGATGACCATGTACTTCATGAAATCCCCTACTCATGTATTATGGATTGTTATTGATGCTCATGTACTCAAGAAATAGAAGTTGTGTCAGTTTCCTTCCATCGAGTCTTGGGGGTACTTGTACCTGAAAAATATAGTTGTATGCCTAGACCCATGTCATGTTTTCATGATACTCTCAGTCAAGCCATGATCTATAGAATTCAGTCAGTCATGTGACTCAGGAAAACTCAGAAATCTTAGTAATCTCAGTAGTCCAGTAATCTCAGTAATCTCAATGCTCAGTAACCTTACTAACCTCAGTATTCACAGTCAATATTAGTAACTTCAGTACTCTTAACCAGTCCTCTGAACTTAGTATATTCTATCAGTCATCGGAATCCAGTAAACTTAGTTTAGCTCCGCTAAACAATACTACTAGTATCAGTCCAGTTAATCAGTATCAGTTCAGCTAATCAGTTCAGTTTAGTGATTCAGTTTTTCTTAGTTATTTAGTGCAGTGTACTTCAGATGGGAGTAGAATTTAGCATCGAGTGAACCCAAGGATGGGAAATCACCCGCCAGTTCAGGGTGTGATTCTTAGTAGTCATCCTTGTGTTCCAGAACTATGTAACCAGCGTAGGTTGAGACATCTTAACCCGTCAAATTAGGGTTGATAAGGTGGTTTAACCCGTCAGTTTAGGGTTCCCACTATTCTCTTTTGAGTACCTACCAGTATAGGGTTCTCACAGCTGTCCTTACCAGTGGCACGGTATTGACACTCCTCTAGTCGGGGCAGAGATTGGACCCCAGCTTAGCTATTATAGTATATTTGGGACATGTCAGTTTGATAACTACTTCCCACAGTTTCAATTACAGATTTTAGGACTGTCAGCTATAGCTACCCAGTCTTAGTAAAGACCTCAGATAGTTCTTTAAATTTTAGTTTATCAGGACTGTCAGATACAGTCAACTCAAAAATAGAATTAAACTTTGATAGTTTCCTTTTGATTTATGGACTGTTAGATATAGTCACATATGCTATCAATCACAAAATTTATCAGAACTCATGCTATCAGTACTCAGCTTCATGACTGTCAGATACAGTCAATCAGACCAGTTTTTCATAATTTGAACTGTCCAAAACAATCATTTATTTATCAGTAATGCAATATCAGTCTCTTAGTATATCTGTAATGCAGTATCAGATCCATCACTTATTAGTGATTTATATATCAATATCAGTAAACTCAGTCTTTTAAAATCTTATTATCAGTACACTCATGTTGTCAGTATTCAGAATCAGTAGTCCATATCTCCATGAGTTCAATTACAGTTATGTATGCATGTATGTACTCTCACGTTCATATCAGTCAGTATTGTCCATGTATATAACCCTTTGCATTTAGCCTACCTGACTTGTATACTTAGTACATTTAGACATACTGACGAATTTACGCTATGGTGCTTTCTCTTATGTTACACCATAGGTTCAGAGGCATGAGCTCCAAATCAGCAGTAGATTCCCAAATCAGGAGTTAGAGTTAGACATGAGTCCTCATCCTTCGAAGACATGATGATTTCATTTCTATTTTAGTTTTTAGTTTATTTCAGTAGTTGGAGTTAGTTGGGGACATGTCCTATCAACTCCTTATTCAGTTCAGTTAGAGGATTTCAGACTATATGTCAGATTAGATATTCAGAATTCAGTATTTATGTTTCTTTTTGGTATTGTTATACCATATTTTTTAGATATGTAATAGTATTGAACCTTATGGCCTTACGATTTATGTTTCCGCATATTTTATGAGATATTATACAGTTTGCAGGTACAAATATCAGTCATGGGTTATCTTGCAGTCCCTCGGGGTCATGAGAACCATGTAGCATTCCGGTTCAGTGAATTGGGGTGTTACAAACTTGGTATCAGAGCCTAAGGTTCAACAGTGTCCTAGGAAGTCTGAAAGCTATATCAGGTAGAGTCTTGTACATGGGCGTGTTGTGCACCACACTTATGTGTAGGAGGCAATGAGATGTTTTTGGAATAGTTTCCCTTCTTTCATGTCTCAAGATCATGCTATGACAAGTTTCTCTAAGGACCCCATGTAGATTCATATCATGCACCCCTCATGTTTATTTTACCTTACTTTTAAGGTAACAGAAATAGTGAAGTTCAAAGTTCTAAAGATAGGGCTTTGTTAGACAGTCCCTACAGTCAGTTGTGGGATTAGCCACAGACTTAAATAGTATCCCATCAGTTCATTATTGTTCCAAGGTCATTTAAATTTAATTCATGATCAGGAGAACTCATTCTTGAACCCATAATTTTAGTAGTAGTAGAGGTGGGATAGTATTATTCTATTTGATCAGATTATGTATTCATGGGGATTAGAGCAGTATTCTTGAATTGTACGAGCTAAATACTTAAGTTTATTGGCTCAAAATTAAGTATGAAGGTGTGAATATGATATTAGCAGTATATGAGGGAACAAAATCAGATGATGTGTTTAGTAAGACAGGCAGGTATTGAATAGAATGTAGGTATGTGATGGTAGATCAAGTGACCAAGTCAGACTCTTAAGATTACAGTAGTAGTGCCAGTATGTATAGAAAAGCAGTAAGGAAAGATGATTCCTAACCCATCCTCTTCTCAGTACAAAGATTTGTACTTTAGCTATCACGAAATCTACTCAGGTCTTACATATTAACTCTATGGTCACGAACCATGCTCATGTATCTCTTTTTCCATGATCATGTATGAATTCAATTTCCACCATAAGGAGTCCCTTTTTCTCTACAGTACGAGTCATGTTCCATGCGCACAATCTACTTTCACTCACTTTCCACGAGATCATGTACGCCTTCAGTTCCCAATATAAGGGGTTAAGTTCCAGCTCTCTCAGTATTACGAATTATGTCCCACGAGGACAGAAACTCTAGACTCAAGTCATGATCCTCATGACTCATGTACGCATATCATGCTTTCCAGTATACTTAGCTTCCATGAATCATGCTATGCCCCTACAGATCAGATAAATTTAGAATACGTTATGTATATCCTCAGTTCAGACTTTATTAGTAAATCTAAACTATTGATATTTTATTCCTCAAGTTTCAGTCATATGCCAAGTTTAGTTTGTATCTATTCATGTTTTAGGTCCTCCTGATTTACTCCTCTAGTTAGCTTTCCTTATAGAACAGTGTATTGATGAGCAGTTGATTAGATAAGAGAAGATTGTTGCATGCTTACTTTGCATGAGGGTGTAGTTGTGAAGATAGGCTTGAATGTCATGATAATTGTGCAAGTAAGCATCTATCAAAGGGTTGTATTTAGAAGTTGGGAAAGTACAAAGTGTAAGTGTACATTTAGATCCTTGACTTATGTCAGTCCCTAGCATGTAGCCATCAAAAACTCAGTTGCCAACTCAATTATAGTTTCAGTATCCAGCACTCAGTGATCAGTGTTCAGTCCTTGAATGCAGTACTTGTGTACTAGTTATAGGCTTAGTTATAATGTCATTTTTAGTTTACTAACAAGATTTGACACTCAGTTCAGTTCCATACATGCTTTACCATAATATTCAAGTTATTAGTACTCAGTTATCAGTGTTTCAGTACCCCAGTTTATAGAATACCTCAGAGCCATGTCGTACGTTTGGTCTCGCATTCACAAATAATACAGACTTCATGAATCCATGCTCAGATACCTCATTCTACTTAGTTAGTCCTTAACTCAAAAATCTCAGCCCAACTATTCAGACTAAGTACAGTTTAACTTTATAGATCCAGTATTCAGCTATCAGTTATTTAGTTAATCAGATAAGTTAGTATATTTATGCACTCGTGTTCAGCTCAGTTCATGTATCATATCTCAATTTTAGATCCTAGTTATTCAGTCATGACTTAGTTCCTAGGTGTTTTGAACATCGCCTCGATTTACCTCAGTAGCTTATCCAAGTCAGTATTCTTTGAGGGACATAGTGTCCCAAGGGGGAGATACATCATACCCCCAAACTTTCATGACATAAACATGCTGCTCTCTTTTCTTTTGATAATCCACTTTGGAGAAGGGGTACTCATAAGATAAACCTCAAGATCCAACTTCAGTCGTATGCCATATTTTTAAGATTTAGTTCAGATCATGATATTCAGTATATCTACCACGTGCCAGACTCGGTTATGTTCTCATTTTTCCGATCATGCATATGGAATAATTAATCTCAAACTTATCGGTATTTTCAGTTCAAGGTAATAGTTTTTCTTGAACTTAGTCATTCTCATGTTCATATTTCAGTACCAAACTTAGTATTCAGTTCCATTCTTAGTTTTCAGTTTAAACTTGATACCTTTACCATGGCATGTTCATGAGTATGTTTAGTCATGAATTCACGCATTAGATATACGTGATTAGCTTATCAGTACTTTTAGTCATGCATTCACGTATCATGTTAGTCATATAATCACGCATCAGATATGCATGGATTTAGCCTTTCAGCTGTGCATTAGATATGCATTCTCTTTTTGAGAAAACTCACTTTATTAGAATACTTAGTCTTATATTCATGAATCAGCTTCCCATGCATCAGATATGCATATTCAGTATGTTATGCTCAGCTTTTAATCATTTCAGTCATGAACCCATGTTTCAGTAGTGTATGTCTTGTACTTACTTTATCTTATCATCTCTTCCACCTCAGTTAATTTTCATTCGAGGATGAATGTTCTCAAGGGGGAGATATTGTAATACCCCGTATGTTCTAAGCTAGGAGACAAACCATTTTTCCTACGTATGAAACCTCCTATCCTGTGAGTAGCATTTTAGTGCATGATTTACAATGAGTATCCTAGAGATAAGATAGCTTATGATGCATTAAACATGTTCATATGAGTCACTTAAGATAATACAAGCTAACAGTTTTTGAAACCATCAAGTGTTAGTGTTTGATTTTGCAAGGGTCATATTTGAATGAGTATAACTTGATGTTAATATAGTATTTTTTCTGATTTAGACCCACCAAATTGTAGAGAATCGAATTAGCTTTTCAACGATACCAATTTCACCTTAATCCAATATCCGAGCAAAAAGTTATGCCCATTATCATGAGAGACAGTAAGGATAGGCGATTGGTTCGGCGCCGCCCAACCCAGACATAGGCGATTGGTTAGGCACCTCCCAACCTAGCTTAGGCAATCACTTGGGCTCCGCCTAATTTAGTTCCATTTGCCAAAAGCACTCCGTTTTGAGTTATTTTAAGGGTAATTAAGTCTCTTAACACTCCTTACACGTCCCTAAACTTAACCCTATGAAATATATAGCTTCTAAACACATTACAACCCTATTAACATCTCAAAGCTCATCATCCAAGAGTACCAAAAGAGAAAAAAAACTAGGGTTGCATAATTAAGCTTGAAGATCAAATTTCAAGGAAATTCCTCCGTCAATCATCAAGAACCTCCCTTCCAAGTTATGCATAGTGTTCATCTATGGATTCAATTCGTTCATAGAGCTCAAGAATCATGCTTTTAAAAGTTGTTTTGTAAACTTTTTGTGGTGATATGAATATGTACATGTTGATGATGGATGTTTAAGTTTCAAGATGATATCTAAGGATGTTTTCATGAAATATATGTGGTTGTGGTTGAAAATCATGAACTTTGGGTGGTTTAATATAATGTAAGTATAAAATACACCTATGCCTTAAAGAATGCATGAAAGATGTTTGATAAAATGCCTAGGATGCTAGAAATTCGTATTTACATGATTCCATGATATTCACGTGACAAGTCCATGTTAGCTATACACTTCAATATGGATTTCCATACTAATTATGTATTCTTATGGTAGTGGCATGAAGCATGTATGATGATGAAGATATGAATTATGTATGCCAATTATATTCGTGCTTTTCCTACCATGTTTGAGATGTTGAATAAATACATGAATTTGAATATCCCCAAATCATTACAATATGAATTAAATGTTACATGTTGTCGTTCCCTTATGCTTGAATGGTTTCCATGCCCTTGCTATGAATAGTATATGTTGTCGGAATGCCCATGATATTAGAATATGAGATTTATGACTTGATTATAAGCATTCCTATTCATGATGGATATTATGATGACCATGTACTTCATGAAATCCCCCACTCATGTATTATGGATTGTTATTGATGGTCATGTACTCAAGAAATTCAAGTTGTGTCAGTTTCCTTCCATCGAGTCCTAGGGGTACTTATACCCAGAAAATATAGTTATGTGCCTAGAACCATGTCATGTTTTCACGATACTCTCAGTCAAGCCATGATCTATAGAATTCAGTCAGTCATGTGACTCAGGAAAACTCAGAAATCGCAGTAATCTCAGTAGTCCAGTAATCTCAGTAATCTTAGTGCTCAGTAACCTCAGCAACCTCAGTATTCACAGTCAATCTTAGTAACTTCAGTACTCTCAACCAGTCCTCAAAACTCAGTACATTCTGTCAGACATCAGAATCCCGTAAACTTAGTTTAGCTCCGCTAAACAATACCACTAGTATCAGTCTAGTTAATCAGTTTAGTTCAATTATTTAGTTCAACTTTGTTATTCAGTTCAGGGTCCTTCAGATGGGATTAGAAGTTAGCACCGAGTGAACCCAAGGATGGGAACTCACCCACCAATTCAGGGTGTGATTCTTAGTAGTCATCCTTGTGTTCCAGAGCTACGTAGCCAGCGTAGGTTGAGATATCTTAACCCATCAGATTAGGGTTGATGAGATGGCTTAACCCGTAAGTTTTGGGTTTCCACCATTCTCTTTTGAGTACCTGCCAGTATAGGGTTCTCACATATGTCCTTACCAGTGGCACGGTATTGACACCCCTCCAGTCGGGGCAGATATTGAACCCCAGCTTAGCTATTATAGCACATTTGGGGCATGTCAATTAGATAACTACTTCCCACAGTTTCAGTTACAGATTTTAGGACTGTAAGCTATAGGTACCCAATCTCAGTAAAGAACTTAGATAGTTCTTCAGATTTTAGTATATCAGGATTATCAGATAGAGTCAACTCAAAAATAGAATTGAACTTAGATAGTTTTCTTCAAATTTATGGACTGTCAGATACAGTTACTTATGTTATCAATCACAAAAGTTATCAGAATTCATGATATAAGTACTCAGCTTTAGGTCTATCAGATACAGTCAATCAGACTAGTTCTTCATAATTCGAACTGTCAGAAACAATCATTTATTTATAACTAATGCAATATCAGTCTCTTAGTATATTAGTAATACAATATCAAATCCATATCTTATTAGTGATTTACATATCAATATCAGTAAACTCACTCTTTCAGAATCTCATTATCAGTACACTCATGTTGTCAGTATTCAGAATCAGTAGTCCATATCTCCATGAGTTCAATTACAGTTATGTATGCATGTATGTACTCTCACGTTCATATCAGTCAGTATTGTCCATGTATATAACCCTTTGCATTTAGCCTACCTGACTTGTATACTTAGTACATTTAGACATACTGACGAATTTACGCTATGGTGCTTTCTCTTATGTTACACCATAGGTTCAGAGGCATGAGCTCCAAATCAGCAGTAGATTCCCAAATCAGGAGTTAGAGTTAGACATGAGTCCTCATCCTTCGAAGATATGATGATTTCATTTCTATTTTAGTTTTTAGTTTATTTCAGTAGTTGGAGTTACTTGGGGACATATCCCATCAACTCCTTATTCAGTTCAGTTAGAGGCTTTCAGACTTGTTGTCAGATTAGATGTTTAGACTTCAGTATTTATGTTTCTTTTTGGTATTGTTATACCATATTTTTCAGATATGTATCAGTATTTAACTTTATGGCCTTACAGTTCATGTTTCTGCATATTTTATGAGATATTATACAGTTTACAGGTACATATATCAGTCATGAGTTAGCTTGTGGTCCCTCGGGGTCATGAGCACCGTGTAGCATTCCGATTCAGCGAATCGGAGTGTTACATCAACAAATTGAGTTTTGTAAAAGTGAAATTGTGCCTTTAAGAAAAACTGCATAGATGTTGATGATATCAAACTTGTCATTGAAGTCCTCCAATCTTTGACTTCTAAAACTCCATATAGAAAGAGCACAAACAAATTTCTTATGACCTCTCTATTCCTATTTTATATGATAATTTCCATTTTATTCTATCCAAATAGAATTACACACTTCTATATTTGAAATGTTTTACCTTTAAATTGTCAAACAAACTCCTAAATAAACCTCAATAGTAAAATCCTTTTAGAGCATTGGTGGAAGCAAAATTAAATGAGTGGTAAATTCTATTCATACTCTCCCCTTCCTCTCTGTTCGCCCCTTGGATAGAAATTGTAATGCCTAAAAAGACAATTATGTGAACAACTAACACGACTCAGGCATCTATCAGCAAAAAGCAATCAACGAAAGCATAAATCAGAAAACCATAACATAAAGCTTTTGTTTTAATTAAATAAATTAGTGTATCTATCCCAAATTTATCCACTAATTTTGACAAAAGTACCCAAAATCAATGACAAAATACGATACGTATTCCATATGTATGTCTTGTCGACACGGATGTGGCACCAAAAGTGAAGACTCCGAGCAACTTTTTAAAACTCAGAAGCAAGCTCT
Organism: Capsicum baccatum var. pendulum; assembly: GCA_030864225.1. Classification (NCBI taxonomy): domain Eukaryota; kingdom Viridiplantae; phylum Streptophyta; class Magnoliopsida; order Solanales; family Solanaceae; genus Capsicum; species Capsicum baccatum. The sequence continues at coordinate 27,117,583 of CM061551.1, read as the reverse complement.
TTGATGATATTTCTTAACCATCAAGATATGACTTCTTTCCCTCACAAATAATGGTACAGAGTTACTACAAACTATTCTATTCAAAAAAATAGATGAAAGAGATAGCCTGTCTACTGACACTTAGATAGTGAGAAACAGAAAGATACATGGGTATGTCAGAGCATTAAAAAATGCATATGTACAAGACACAAATTGGATTCATGTAGTTTTCATTCCATAAACTCGTGCTCTTTAGAACACAACAATATCCTAGGATTTGTTATATGTCATTTATTTTCTCTAGTAAAGACTAAAAATCAACATGTATGCACTGTACTCTTACTTCTGCCCAAGAACCAATAAAAGAACTAAGAATAAATAGAATCCTCTAAGTCGTTATTTCTTTTTCTTTAAGTCTGAAGATTTTTGTCTTTCATTCTAAAGCTAAGACATTATAGGCAGCAAAGATCCTAAAAAGCATAACCCTGCTCTTTAAGTATTTCTTCTTGTTTGGCATTTGCTATTTAATCTTTAGACAACCAGACAGATATTGGAAAATGTTAGAAAGGGCATGCCTGTAGATATTTTACTATGACTAACAAAGTCAAGGATCATGTTTTTTGGATAAGATAATTCTACTTTTATTAAATCTAATTCTTTTTAGGGTAAATGGAACTCTTAATCTTCCATATATGCAATCCACGTTGGATAAATTTTCGCAACTTAAAGAATGATCGCAGGATGCAGATTGAAGAGCTCAAAGAAGCCAAACAACAAAAAACAATAACTCAGTTGGCTTTATCTATATGTGAATACTGACTTGCTATTGTCATTACAACTAGCATCAAACAACTAGCAGGTCCAGATTACCATGCACAATAGTAAACTGTATTAAAACTTTCAAGCAACAATTAACAAATCTTAGGTCTTTTACATCCATCAAATAATGATTATTAGTGCATGTCAAAATTTAAATTCATTCCCAAATGTTTGATCAACAATCAAAGTGAAGGAGAAGAAAACCCCAAAATAGAAACTTAATAAATTTGGCCAAAATAATTAATTAAAAGAATACACTAACCTTAAAATCACCAAATCAAAGAAAAAAATCCCAAATTTGCTCGAAAATTGAAGTGCAAGTTTGAGAGATAAAATTGAAGTGGTTTGCGAGGCAGTAGAGGAGCTGAAATTGAAGGCGGAGTAGCAGCGGCATGCTGATCATATTTTTTGACTTTTTGAAATGGTGGTCGAAGCAGCTTTGAAATTATTTTTTGTCGATGTAAGGTGGTTGAAGCAAAGGTGTGGTGGTCAAAGCAGTGGTACAGTAGTCAATTTGAGATAGAATCGGTCGATGCACAGTGAAATTCGGTTGGAGCACAGTGAAATTTGGTCAGAGCTTAGTGAAATATTAGTGAAAATACTAGAAACACTATTTTTTTATGACAGAAAATATGACATTTTTAAAACCTATTACCTATAAATAGGTGATTTTAAGGTTAGTGTATTCTTTTAATTAATTATTTTGGCCAAATTTATTAAGTTTCTATTTTGGGGTTTTCTTCTCCTTCACTTTGATTGTTGATCAAACATTTGGGAATGAATTTAAATTTTGACATGCACTAATAATCATTATTTGATGGATGTAAAAGACCTAAGATTTGTTAATTGTTGCTTGAAAGTTTTAATACAGTTTACTATTGTGCATGGTAATCTGGACCTGCTAGTTGTTTGATGCTAGTTGTAATGACAATAACAAGTCAGTATTTCACTAATACCCTATCAAATTTGATGCTTCTAACTCAATAGAGATATTAGATTTTCAAAAAAAATATTATTTTTACAAAGTTGACCCTCGAAACTTAATTTCATAGCTTTCCAAATCGAGGGTCAAAATGAAACATAAAAGCCATAAAACTATATGAACCATGTTACTAACCTAAAATTAACATTCCAGATCTATTGGCATAGTCTGTTTTGACATCCAATGTACAGATCAATAAATGTTGGCCGAATTCAACAATAAGGCTTCTCAAGCCACCAAAAACCACAATAACACATAAATCACAGTGAAATGCATCGAGAACCATGCCAATCATCCCCACACCCCAGAAATACCACAAAGCAACCATGGGGAGGGGTAAAATATTTAAATATCAAAGAAAAATATTTCACAAAATCAACAAAAATTAAGTTGTTACATCATCCACCACTAAATATCCTCGAACTACACGCAAAGAATTATCTAAAACAGCAAAGCTGATGATAAGAACTATGCATGTCAGATTCGACCTACCAAGTAGCCTCATCTACAGGTCAATGTCCCAAATGGACCTTAACTACTAGGATATCTCTAGAATACATCCATCTAATATCTCTAGCCTAGATGGAGACAAGATCCTCAACAAAATACAACCTCTCATCTAACTGAATTGAATCCCAACGGATGACATGAGACTCGTCCAGAATGTAATGTCAAAGCATGGAAATGAGAAAAACTAGATGAACAACTTATAAACCTAAGGGAAAGGCCAACTTTTAAGCAATATCGCTGACATTCTGAAGGATCTCAAATAGGACAACATACTTGGGGGTAAGCTTGCCCCTCTTCCCAAATCTCATTACACCTTTCATGGGCAAAACTCTAAGAAAAGCTCGATCACCACAACTAAATCTTATGGAATGATGTCTATGATCTGCATAACACTTTTGCCTACTCAGAGCCATTCGAAGTCTATATTGAATGACTATAACTCTATCTAAAGATTCACGAAGCATGTCCGTACCTAGAGGTCTACTCAGAAAAACCTCATACCAACCAACTGGAGAGAAAAAATGCCTACCATACAAAGCCTCAAAATGAGTCATATCAATACTAGAATGGTAGTTATTATTATATGCAAAATCCACCAAAGCTAGATGTTGCTCCCACTGACCACCAAAATCATTTTTGTTGTTTAATTTAGAATTTTATTAATAAATCAGAATTAAATCCTAACAAAGATGGACCTACATAACCAAAATAGTCTAGCAAAAAATCAAAAAAATAAATTGGACCATTATATGATTTGGCCAAAAATAAAAAAGAGAAAAAACATATATAATAAGTAGGGTTTCTAAAATAAGCTCAGTGTTGAGCTTCACTATTCTTCGCCTTATCTCATCATATTTCCCTTTATGAAAAACAAATTCATTATTCTTCAGTTGTGGGTGATTATCTCTGTACCTTGGTCGATCCTGCTTGAAGCTCATTCCAACTTGCAGAAGTATTTCTTATCTTCTCATTGATTTTTGCTTCTGATTGTTATCGGGTTTTCCTGATTTTGTGCTTGTACTTCTTTTATTTCAATTGAGTTCTATAGTGCATGGGTTCATATTATAAGTTTTGGTATAGAATCGAAGGGTCTAGTCAACTGAGGCTTGTTACTTCTTCCAAGTGAGCTGATAAACCTTTTTCTCTTTCTGATTAAGCTAGATAAACTTGTTTTTCTTGAATTTTCCCTTGCTAATCTACAAATATGGTTGGTATGAAGATTCTGGGATGCTCAAAACTACATGTATTTGGAAAGTAACAAGTGTCTCAGACTCTTGAAGATAATATCTGACCTTTGAACCCCCCAAATTGCTGAGAGTCCTTTTTATTGGCTATTTTAGTTAGGCGAATTAATATCTTTACCCTTTTTGTTACCTTTTTAAGCTGTAAATATAATGCATGTGAAAAACCTTACTTTAGATATCCTAGCCTTTTCACCCCTTTGATAGTGATAGTCTCAGATATGGACATTGTAGCTTTTCATTATTGACAATCCTCTTGCTTGCCACATTTAACTGTTTGAATGATGTAAATATGAAGTCCCCTTGATCCAATGCCAAGTTGGTAAGTAATTTACTAATTGATTTCCTTCCCTTAGAATATGCTGAATCTGCACTTGCTTACTTTAAAGTAGCTTCCATATTTGCCTTACATTATCTTCTATTCTCTATGTACTCTCACAATCCTTGTTTAAGATTTATTGTGTTGATAGATAGTCTTTTTGAATGAGTACTTTGTCATGCTTTGATTAATTGCAATGCGTAGCTTCCTGTAGTATTACCACTGCTTCTGCTTCCATGTTGTTAGTATCTTCTATGATTGCTCCCTCTGCATATAGTAGATCACCCTGCATATCTCTCAATCAAAAGGCCAAATGAACTATTCCCTGGATTACCCCTTGATGCTACATCAGTATTGTACTTAACCCATCCTTCCCTTGGGAACTCCCATAATACTGTAGTAACTTTAATTCTAGTCTTTAGTTGCTCAAACTCCTGTAGATTTCCCGGCCATTCATATGAGAAATCCATTTTTGTCTTTCTTACTTTCAATAACATCCTTAAATTCCTTGTAATGGTGAACATCAACCTTTGTAAATTCACACCTTTTTCTTCATGATAAAATGAATTCCTTCTTTTCCATAATTCCCAGATAATAATGCCTCGTAATTCTATGTAATATACCTTCTCTCTCTCTTTTAAATTAGCATTCCACCATGCAAATATTGTATCTCTTAAGCTCAATCCTTGAATGTTAATACCTACAAAAGAAGAAAAATGTGACCAAGTCCTGTTAGCAGTATAGGATCTCAGTAACACATGAGACATAGTCTCTTGTACTGGATTTTGACAGTACCAATATTTGGAAGGACCTTTCACTCCCCATCTATTTATATCATCCACTGGGATATTTTTTTTCCATATTCTCCATATAAAGAATACAATTTTAAAATTCAACCCTTTTATCCATAATTACTTATAGAAATCATTAACCATCTCCCCCTATCTCACATATTTCCATGTTGACTTAACCGTAATCTTTCCTCTTGCATCAACAATCCATATGGATTTATCCTTTTCAGATGACTACTCTGGTGGTCTTACTTTATTAAGTATATGAGCCTCCATATCTTCTAAAAACAAATTCTTTAGCAACTCTTCATTCCATTTTCCATCCAACACCAGGCATTTAACATATTGATATCTCTCATCCCAATCCTTACTATCCTATATAATGGAATACATATCTCCCACTCTAGTCCAATTGTCAAACCATATATGTGAATCCCCTTTTCATGACTACCACAAGATAAGATGCTTAGTAAGATCTCTAGCTTACAATATTTTTTTCAGACTTGAGATCCTTCCCCCTGACTTCCACATTATCTCCTTAGGCTGATATTTTCTACAGTATTTGTTATGCATAAAGTCACTCCAAATAGACTTCTTGTTCCTGAAATTCCACCAAAGTTCACAGAATAGAGTTGTTGACACATCCTGCAACAATCTGAACCCCAAACCCCCTTCTTCTTCTGGCAAACACATATTCTTCCATTTCATCCAATGTCTTCCTCTTCCTTCTATAGTACTACTCCAAAAGAATTGAGCAAAAATTTTCTATATAGTATTCAACAAATTCTTGGGAGGGTTAATAACTAATAGACTATGAATAGGAATACTATGTAGAACATGCTTGATTAAACCTACTCTACCTCCAAAAGAAAGCAGTTTACCTTTCCAAACTTGTAGTTTATTGCTTATTCTATTCATTATCAGCTGGTAGTAGTCCTTTTTCTTCCTCATGTATAAAACAGGACATCACAAATAGTTAAAAGGGAAGTTTTATCTCAATATCCCAGTTGCTACCTCTTTTATTACTACTTCACCATTAGACACACTTTTATTTAGATACAAAGCATTTTTCTCCTTATTAATCTTTTTTCTGGAAACATTTTCATATTCCTCCAATGTTATTGTAACCATCTGCAAAGTACCCAACTAAACATTACAAAGTATAATCATATCATCTGCAAATGCCAAATGATCAATTTTTGAACTTCCCCTTGGCATACCAAAAAGTTTGAACTCTTTTTTGACTAATAAGTATTTCAAAATCCTTAACAACACCTCTATTGCTACGATGAAAAATGTAGGAGAAAGAGGATCCCCTTTCTTTAGTCCTCTTGAGAATTTAAAAAATCCTTTAGCCTGTCCATTCAGCAATATAGTGTACCCGTTATTTCCTAACTATCTGAACACTATATCAATTATTTATTCAAAAAAAACTATATTTTTCATAACTTTAGTGAGAAACAACTACTCAACCCTATCATAATCGTTCATCCTGTTTAGCTTTATCATCATGTTAGGAGGTTTTCCCCTTTTTCTGATGTTAGCAATAATTTCCTGAACTACCAATATATTTTCATCTATACTTCTTCCCTGAACAAAACTAGCTTGTTCTTAAAAAATAATAAAAGGTATAATTCCCTTAATTATTTCATAAATAATTTTAGAAAATATTTTATTCACTAAATTACTAAGTGAAATGGGTCTTAGATCTGAAAAGGTATTCACTACTAACTTTTTGGGTAATAAAACCAAATTAGTATGTGTAATGAACCTTGGAAGGTCATATCCACAGAAAACGGCAATTATTATTTGATGAAGGCCCTTAGCAATAATATTACATGCATCCTGATAAAAAACACTGGTTAAACGATCAAGACCTCTAGCACTATTTTTGTTCAAACCCATTACTTCTATTTTCACTTCCTCTATAGTTGGGACTTTCTTCAGCTCACTATTTTGTTCATATGATACTATTATAGGCAGTACCTCCAGCATTGAGAAATTATTTGTATCTTCCTACTTTTCAAATTGTTGCTGGGAAAAAATTATAGCTGATTCTGCAATGTCATCTTGACTTTCCAACCAAATCCCTTCTTTATTCTAAATTCTTCTAATCCTCACTATTGACCTTCTACCTTTCACTACTACATGAAAGAATCTGGTATTTCTTTCTCCATCTTTGAATCATTCAAATCTTGCTTTTTATTTCCAGAAATCTTCTTCCCTTTTTAGTTTCAACCTTAATTCTGCTTAAGATTTGAATAAGCTTGGTCTATTATCCCCTATAGGATCTTTTTCAAACTACTTTTCTCTTATTTTTATAACCTTCTCTAAGGTAGATGTCTCTTGAAAATTGTTCCCAAAAATCTATTTACTCCATGCAGTTAAAGAAGCTTTTGTTATTTTCAACTTTTGATGAAATATAACAAAAGGATTGCCTTCAATGTCATCTTTTTAATTCAACTTTATTACTTCCATGCATGATTCATCTTTCAACCAGAAATTAAGGAACCTAAAGGACTTGATTACCTTATCACTTATCCTACTAAACTGTAATAACATTGTATTATGGTCCAATCCACTTCTCACCAAATTTTCAATCTACATTATAGAGAATACATCTTGTAGTTTATCATTATACAACACCCTATCCAATCTTTTAAAAATGAACTCCTCATCAGTCCTTCCATTCCACCAAGTATATTTGTTTCCCTTAAACTGACTTTCCTCTAAGTTGCATATGTTTATACATTGATTAAAGTCCTCAGTCTCATCTACTTTGACTGGTAATGCACCAAGCTTCTCTTCATTACTTCTTATAACATTAAAATTACCCTATTAGCCATGGATATTTAATGAAATTAGCCATATCTCCCAAAGAATCCCGTAATACTAATCTCTTATTCTGATTACATTTTGTATATACCAGTGTAACAAAAACTAATATTCTTGCATGCTAATTTTCCAGCTTTAAGGTGAGTTGTTGTTCCTCATCTCTAATAACACTATACTTAACTACTTACTCCATAAATGCCCAAGTCTTGCCTGATGTATTAACTAATGCATGTTGTATTCCTAATCTTCTTTTGTATTCATCAATATTGTATCTTTCTTGAAAAGGTTCCATGAAACCCATAAAACAAAATTGATGCCTTCTATGTAATGTTATCAACCTTGTAAATAACTGATCAGATGTTCCGTAATAATGCATTCATTTTGATGTATGAATCCTTGTCTGCATTGTACTTCCATTTGTAATTCTGCCCCTCCTATGCTGTTTTCCATGCTTTGCACTTAAAGACTGTATTTGTTTTAGAGACAATTTTCCTTTTAATACAACCTTCTCTATATTATCCTCCAAGTCTTCTTTATCCATGTCTTCTTTCTTCTTATGGGCGAGTTCCATTAGATTCCCCGCTTTAATTGGTAAAGGAAGAATCCCTTCTAACACTATCCCTTAGTTTTCATACTTGTCTTATTCCAACACCATCAGTTTATCTGGTGTATTCTCAGTATCTACACCTGGTTGTTGTAATTGTGGTTTCTTATCCATTTGATCTTCTCCTTGCTTTTGTTGATTTTCTCTGTTATTTACATTATTATCAATTTTGCTTTTATCTACTTTACCATGTTCAGTGCTTTTTCTCTTTTGTAATCTTGTCTACTGGTAGAACCTCCCCTTCTACTTTGCAAAAACTCTTATTCACCCAATCCTTTGTGCTTTCCTTCTTTTGATCCTTGTTTGTATCCTCTACAGATCACCCTTCTCTTAATTTAATACATCAAAAATGTTTGAATTAACAATTCTTTCTTGACTTTTCTCAGCTTCCCCTACAATAGGACCATACATATCTCTCTTGTATTTATTTATTCTTTGTAACCATTGTTGTTTACGTATGTTATCTTTAGGTTCTCTAACAACTTCCTTCAGTTTTCTATTATTACCTTGAGCATTAACCTTTTGATTATTTTGTTCCTACATCTTGGAATATATCTTAGGATCAATATTCCAACAACTTTCTTCATATGTCCTTGTAGACAACATTCTTTACAATACTTAGGCATATAGCCATATTGTATTTGAATCCATTTGGACTTTAATTCCCCTGCAATGTCATTTCCTCATTGATTTTCACTCTATGAGGTAGCTTAGCTACTAAATCTGCCTTTACTTTCACTCTTTCACAGCTTGGCCTTGTGTAATTATTTGTGGCGATGTCCACCGTTAAAGGCTTTTCTACAACAGAATCAATAGGGAAGATGGCTTCCTTAGCAAAAAATTTGTGAGAAATCAAGTATTGATATCCATGTTATGCCTATCATGGTTTCAATACAGGCTCAATCCATGGATTCCATTTTTGTGTTCTCACCTGTCAATACATATCCTTGGCCTTAATATAATAAGATGAAGTTGAAAGTAATTGAAAATAATCCTCTAATTGACCCAATCTAATCAGTATGTGTCTTGCATCCATCGCTCCTATAGTATAATCTCCCTTTATTCCACATTGAGCAGGGATTGATTTTCGTAGTCTATCATATATGGCTTTCCATATGAGAATTTTCCAATAGTGGCATATTGTAAGTTCTCTTGTAGGATCGAACTTCTCACCTCCGATGATTTCCACATAATACTTGGTTCCCTATGAATCATAACTATTAGTTTTGGAGGAACCCTGGTAGTATCATCACGTAAGTCTTTGGTTTTAAAAGATTAGCATATTTTGGTCCCTACCACTCAAACTCTTCTCCTTCTCATTTTTCTAAGTTAATAATTCCTCCAGTGGGTTAGCCCCACCAGATAACATAACCATTCTGATGTGAAAATAATCTTTCTTTTGGGGGTTTTTTGCATGCTTTGGTCTATCCCACAAATACGGAGCATATCCTCTTGATCCTAAATAGTTTGCTCTGACTGTCCGTCAGTCTGGGGTGAAATGTTGTACTAAGATTAACCCCGAGTACCGAAATTATCCTGAAAGGTCTTCCAAAAGTGAGATGTGAACATTGATCCTCAATCTGAAATAATTGACGTTGTCACACCATGAAGATACACAATCTCAAAAATATAGATACTGGCCAACCTCCCAGCTCTAAAAGAAACCTAAATTGTAATAAAATTAGCAGATTTGGTCAATCAATCCAAGATTACCCAAATACTATCAGAACTATAAGAAGTGCTAGGAAACCCAGTCACGAAGTACATAGTGACCCATTCCCATTTTCACTCGAGAATGGGTAGCCTCTAAAGAAAACCACAAGACCTAAAATGTTCGAACTTCAATAGTTGAAAACAAAGGCAAAAAGCTAGAAAGTATGCTATATGCTTCCTCATACCACCGCTCCAATAATGCTATTTTAAATCATAATACATCTTAGTCACTCCTAAATGGATAGAATATTTAGAACAATGGGCGTCTTTAAAAATCAGTCTAATCCAATTACCATCTCGGTACATAAACTCAGTCTCCAATCCTCAAAATCCTATCTGAATTAGGTGAGGCTTCCTTAGCCTCACCACTCAACACCTTATCCCGAATCAATCTCAATCTAACATCATTAAATTAATAAGCTCAAATTTGCTACATCAAAGAAGACCTAACCTCCACAAGTATCAAAACATACCAAGGGTATTGTAATATCTTGACTAACCATTTGGTTAGCTAAGTTTGAACCTCCAAGGCTAAATTCCTTTTTTGGGTCAGAAGTTGTGTCAAGCTACCAATATTAGTCGACTTCTAGCTCAAGGCATCTGCAACTACATTAGCCTTATCCGAATCATGGGTAGGATAATTCTTCTCATGGGTCTTCAAATGATGATAAGCATATGCAGTAACGTTACCTACTTCATAGACAAAACACCTCACCCAACACTTGAAGCATTACAAAAGACGGTAAAGCCCATGCCCTCCTAAGGCAAAGTCAAGATAGAAGCTGATGTCAGCAAGTCCAGGAGCTTTTGGAAGCTCTCTTCACAAGCATTGGACTACTGAAAGGAAATCTTCATTGAGTCAACTTAGTCAACGGAGTTGCAATAGAAAAAACCCTTAAAATATGCCATTTATAACCTGCCAAACCAACAAAACTCCAAATCTTGATGGGAAAAGTAGGTTTATCTTAATCAAAAATTGTCGTAATTTGGGCCGAATCAACTATAATGCCATCCTTGATCACCACATGACCTAAGAAAAAGAAAGACTCATCCCAAAACTCTTACTTAGAGAACATATCATACAACTTCTCATCCCTTAATCTCTGGAGCACAATCCGTAAATTTGCTTCATGATCTACCTTAGTCTTGGAGTAAACTAAGATATCATCTGTAAATGTAATAACAAAGGAGTTGAGATACGATCGAAATACCCAATTCATTAACTCTGCGAATGTGGTTTGGGCATTGGTCATCTAAAAGGACATGATCAAGAACTCATAATGACCATACAAAGTCTGAAATGTTGTCTTAGGCATATCCGAGGTTTTAATCCTTAACTGGTGATATCTAAACCTCAAATCAATCTTCGAAAACATCGAATCACTCTGAAGTTGATTGAACAAATTATCAATACGAGAAAGAGTATACTTATTCATAATTGTCACCTTGTTCAACTGTTGCTAATCAATATATATATGTATAGACCCATCCCTCTTCTTTACAAATGAAGCAGGCATACCCCAATATGATACACTAGGTCAGATAAATTAATTATCCACCAACTCCTGTAACCGATCTTTTAATTCCTTCAACTCAACTAGGGCCATCATATAAGGAGAAACATAAATAGGCTTGGTTCCTTACTGAACATCAATGGCAAAGTCGATATCATGATATAAAGGCATACCATACAAATACCTAGAAAACATATCCATGAACACATGGTCAACCCGAATAGAATCTAATAATAGAGGTAAAAAAACTCTAGCATCATTAATATCAGCCAAATAGGACAAATATCCCCTCTCAACTATGCAATAAGCCTGAATATAAGATATAACCCTCTTGGGCTCCCAATGAAGTGCACCCTTCCAAGTTATCCTTGGCATACCCAACAGAGCTAGTCATAGGCTTACCATAAAAATCTAGGAAAGCATGTTAAGGAGCCAACCAATCCATAACCGAAAGGATATAAAAATCTACCACATCAAGGACAATCAAGTCTACCCAAGTTTCATGCCCATCAAAAGTAATAATACAGAAATGATACATCTAATCCATTACTAAAGAATCACTTTGTAGGGGTAGATACATGAATAGGCAGAAAAAGAGGCTCACTACCAGAATCTAAACCTAAAGCAAAATATGTGGACACATAGGAGAAGGTCGATCCCGAATTAAATAACACGGATACAGATCTAAAATAAATAGGGATGATACCTACGATAATAGTGTAGGAAGCCTCTACCTTTAGTTTAGCGAGTAAAGCATAGCACTGTCTACAACCACCAACTGGTTAAATAGCCTAGTGACTAACACTACGGGCTCTACTACCTCTGCCTCACGCACCTCTGACAGGAGCCCTACCTCTCATAATTGAAATAGAAGTTGCTTTGAATACACCACAGGGGTAATCCTTGGCCAAATAGGAAGTCTTATCAAACATATAGAAACCTATATGGCTCGAGTCAATAAAAGGAAGTACAACTAAACTAGGACGACCATCTAAAGTTGTTGGACCAGAAGACCCACTACTAGTATTCTGCAATGCTGCCTACACTGGTCTTCCATGTTATCCACAGAAACCTCTAAAATCCCTACCTTAAGAAGTGTGGCCTCTGAATTCTCCCATATAGCGCACGTTCTTAGGGCCTCTATAAGATGCTGGAAGAATACCCTCAGTCATTTGTACTCTAAAAAATGCTCCATACATTACCATCTGAGTCGTGGATAATTAAAGAAAAAATTCAACCCCATCATAAACTTTTGAATCTTCTCAAATTCTGTGACAATGCTAGCATAAGAATATCGAGACAACGTAAAAGTGTGCTTCATACTCTAAACAGTCATGGATCCCTGCTCTAGGTGATCAAACTCATCTCTTATTTGATCCCTCAGACTGTAAGGCACAAACTTATCTGAAAAGGCCTCAACAAACTAATACCAAGTCATCTCAAGAGAATTGAGAGGTCTACAACCAACAACTAACCTCCAATAATTGCTAGCGGTATCTCTTAACTAATAAGTAGTATACGTAACACCATACAACTTAAGAGAACCTAGATTATGTAATATATCAAAGTAGTCAATCAAGAACTCATGGGCATACTTGCGGAAAGCACCACTGAATCTAAGGGAACCTAAATAAGTGAACCTCCCAAACCTCTTCTGATGCTCAAACGACATAACTGTACTCACGATAAGAAGAAGCATGGTGAATTTGGCAGGCTGAGCTCTAACCTGAGGAGGTAACACAGATGAAGGCAAAACTTTCAACCATGAAATACTATATTCAGATGCAAGTACTAAAAAAGGAACAATACTCAGAGTCTGTGTAGTACAAAAAGCAAAAGTAGGTACTACTGGAGGATCTACACTCAAGGCTGGAGGAACAACATATATGACTCTAGCATAGATAGAGGTACAATACTAAGATTTGGTGGAACACTAGATGAACTCAAAGGAGCACCCTCTAAATGGGCCAACAAGCAAAGCAACAACCCCTCCAAGAATGGGTTGAAGAACTCAGTGGGACCAGAGTAAGACCCATATCTCTAACATGATCAACCCGAGGCTCAGGGGAAAGTCCCCTAGAATTACTTCTAGTTAGGGCAGATCCTCGTGCCCATCGACAACTCATAAGTCACCCTCTAGACCAGGCCTCCTCCTAGGATGAAGGCTCTGCTTCTATAGCCTCACTGGATCTGCTCCTCACCATCTATATAGAAAAAAGTAAAATAATACTTAGAACATAAGCTGTGAAGTAAATCAGTATGATAGGGAAAAATAAGGAAAATTTCCTAAAGACTACCTACAACCTCTCAAACATAAATACAGGTGTCTATGTACGGATCTGTGAGACTCTATTAGACATCTTATTCTTAAAGAATTGAGACTAATGAAACTGGCTCTGATACCATATTTTCACAACCCTAAAACCAAGGGTCATTATGGCACTTGTTGCGGTAACCCTTGACAAGTAAGCCTATCACTCATACAGATATGAAATAAAAAATTCAATACCAAAACCCAAGGCAAGACTCCTAGAGTGGAGTCAAACCACACGAATATATATAGTAAATGTGGAAAATACATATTCAATGATTCTAAAGGAAATCCCAAAGCTTAGTGTCATAGTGTAAGAACATAACTAGTATAACTTGAAATCAAAATAAAAAAGGTATGCAAACAAGAATAACTCTGTATTTGAATACATATAAAAACATAGTCTAAAGAAGGAAAGGTAGTAGTCCCTTTGCATGCATGGAATTAACCTCTACCTCAAAAACTCCAAATATCGCCTGAATCCACTACCATGAGGCATACTTGAACCTGGATCTACACCGAAAGGCATATTAAGGGTGAGTACAGTCCTCTTGTACTCACTAGGTATCATAGGCCGACTGAGGAAAGTAAAAAATAAATCATACAAAATACACACCAAGGGCACATCACCTATAACTAGAAATGTCCCAAATGGTAGCCCACAACGTCTTCACAAATAGTTATAGAATATTCACATACACCAAGTAATACAAGAGAGAAATACAAGTATACAGATATCATACATATAAACACGAAGGAAGAAGTATGCATAAACAGGTATCACATCAAGGAAAGATAACACATCATAAAAAATACAAACTATATAAAAATGCAATGGAGATGATGATGATAATGATGATGATGACAATAATGATGATGATGCACGAGGTTGTTGCACAACCTATGCATACACCTATGGAGATAAAGCATCCCAATATAGGAAGGACCCATGGGGGCTTTATCAACATGTATATAATCAATATCCATAGTTCCTCTACAACATATCTATCGGTAGAGGATTTCAAAGATGTCATATTTTCTATTAGAAAAAACCAGTGTTTCCAGTATTTTCAAAGTGGTACAAATGTTTCATGAATGAATATGATATGAGGATGTAATTCTAACAACCAAACAGAATGAGAAATTTCCATATCTAACTAATATATCAATCATGTGAGCCAATATCCACTCAATATTTCCAACCATCAATGAATTCCAACATAATACATATGCCAATAGATAAACTACATTAAATTACATTATTGATACCACATTAGGCTTTTTCAACAAATAATATCCAATTAAATTCATGTACACAAGGCCAACAATATCATGTATGACCCCACATGGTCACACATAGCAAATAGTGTTTCAAATTCGACCAAATAACATCAATATATAAGCTTCCATAAAGGCAAAACACCCATTTTCATGATTAGTTCCCATACCTTTAATATGATTTTGTATTAACATTAACTACTCGGACTAATGTGAAGAAAGTTAATCCATAACCTACCTTGGATGTCGAAAGCCGATCTAAAACCCTACAATCTAAAGCCTTACTGCCACGAACAGACTCAGAATCAATGAAAACATAGAAATATAGAATCTATTCTTTTTTAAAAAAAAGCTAACAATACACATATTGCTTAGTTTTGAGTCAGGGTCAAAGTGGGCCCCCGAAATAAATTTTTAAAAAATAGCAGTAAAATTATAATTTTATTTTAAAAACCTTCTCCCATACTCTTAGGAGTCTACAACTAAAAATAAAAGAAAAATAAATTAAAAATAAAATCCAAATTAATGAAAAACTATTTTTAAGCTTTACCAACAAAACCCTTGAAATCCATTTGAAAATCGAGAATTAGAGTTGTTTTGAAGATGAAATTTGACGGAAAAGTGGTAATTATAATATTAGAAACTTACCCCAAGTGGAAATAGAGTTGAAATCAGGGTTCAAAATGCATAAACATATTTTTTAGGCATTTCGAGCGAAAATCCCCAATTTCCACTCTTAATCCCACATTTAAACAAGCTTTAAATGATAAAATTGAAGAAAAGTAGTTAAATCAGGTGTTCTGGAGCTTACCCAAGCTTAGAAATGGAGAAAATTGCTCAAAATTATGACAACCTAAACTCCAAGTCTAAAAAATAGTGAAAATAGAAAAATATGGGTATTTAAAGGACCAAACCATCACATACGCGATCACCGAGTTACTTAAGGGACTACCCACTTACATGACCAGGAATCGTGTATGTGTAACTTTTCTAAGGAAAGGTATCGCATATGAAAACCTATCATTGTTTATGTGGGGCTCACAGTTAAAACCAAGATATCGCATATACGACACTAGGTCTTATCTTCTGAGTCGCATAAGCGACCAAAGTTTCGCTTACGCTAGTAGACCAACTGGAGTCTTAGATATAGACACCTCTGGATTTGTCCAAAATTTCAAGAACACAAACGAACTATGCTACCCTATCAAATTCAGTGTTTCGAACTCAATGAAGATATTAGATTTTTAAAAAAAACTTCATTTTCACATAGTTGACCCTTGAAACCCAATTTCATAGATTTTTAATTTGAGGGCCAAAATGAGATATAAAAGGCATAAAATCATAACAAATATGTTACCACCTCTAAATTGACATTACATATCTTTTGGTACAATTTCTTTTACTATTTGATGCACAGATCAATAAATGTTGCTTGAATTCAACTATAATGTTTCTCAAGCCACTAAAAATTACAATATCACATAAATAACACTGAAATATATCAAAAACTATTCTAATGATTCCCACACCCCAAAAATATCACAAATAAACCAATGGGATGGGTTAAAATGGTCAAATCTCATAGAAATGAATATTTCACAAAAATCACCAAAAATTAAGTTGTTACAATTTTTCTATACTAATGATGTTATCTTAAGTCTCTATGTATCTTGGTTTCACCTGAATGAATAAAATTCTTAGTATTATGATCCTCTAAAAGAATGGTGGAGATTAAGTTTCCCACACGAGGAACACATAAGCGCCCCCAAATCCTCAACACTTCTTCATCATTAATAATAGCTTTTATAGCCTCACTTTGCATTACTTTTTCTTTAAAGTTGCTCAACTTCTTGTCTTTGAACTGTCTAGAATACATCCATAATCTAAACACACTAATACCTATCATCGATCCACTACTATTCAACAACATAAATATTAAGAAGATCATACCTGAATAATACTTACATTCACAATATCCACAAAAATCAAATCTAGCCCTAGCGACATACTCAAAATGAGTCCCAACACTGGATTAATACACTTGATCCACCACTAAACAATCATTTATTAGTGTATTAATATGAATAGACCTATCAATAAACTCATGAATTGCATAAATACCAAATGCATAATAATTAAACACATAGGATATTGTAGAACCACATTCAAAGATATCAAGAAAATCAAAAGTGTATCGAGACGATACCTGTGACCACTGTACTAGAAGCTCCTACCTCAAGTTCTTCTTCAGGAACATAATATTGAGCCCTGTCGTCTTCCTGTACTATTGATGATACATTTATCAATCTATGCTGGGGCAATCCCTCCAATGGTTCCTAAGATTCCTATATATGAATTAACTCAAAGAAGTAGGAGTCTGCTAAATTGGATTTGAAGAATATAAATAGCTACCATGTTCTAACTACCTCTAAGAATAACCATTAGAAGTATGGCCTAAAATTACCTGTGAGAAAAATTCATTACAGAAATCATTTGAAGAGCCAAAGGGAAGTCAAAATAGGCATAAATTTTTAAAATAATCTACACTGAGTTTGTTTATGGAAAATACACAGAGAGAAATATGAGGATTAATTGTGATAACTAATATAAAATATGAGGACAGTACTATAAAATATTATGATAATTAATAAAAATTATATTTAAGATTCCAGAATAAAAGGGGGATTGAGGCCAAAGAAAGGGGATTAAGTGTAACACGCTGAATTTCTAAGTTAAGAACTGACTCGTTTATCAAATGTGTGTAGATCCAAATCTAATGATTCCAAATTGTATATAGGTGTTAATATCAATTACTCAGTGTGTCAAGAGTCCTAGACGTGAATTAAGGTGATGATTAACTCCTAGCTCGTAGCCAAGTTGAAAGCTTTCTTACTAATTGTATTCTTGTATAGAATCTATCTATATTCAATTTCAAATGAGCATAAATCCTATTTTATAAAAACTTTTGGCTATCAATACCCACTAAATGAAAGGTATATTAGTATTATTTCTAACGTATCCAATTTTACCTTAATTGGATATTAGAGTAAAAGTTATGATCAATTTACCTGAGAGGGTTTGTACCACATCGAGTAGCACAAACTAAGGACTCAAAAATAGTAGGGGTCCATGATATCTTATGGATCTAAAGCTTTGCTATGGTTTCATGCCACCCTAGGGGTCTGATGATAGGCGAAATTACGCGCCTATATCAATATATTTTGCCCATATTTTAGCCTAGTTTTGAGAACAAATTATATATTTCATGCACTTTTAGTCCTTTTTCCTATAAATGAGCTAACGAACATGATTAGTAAAGTTTCAGGTATAAATGATGCAAAATACAGCATTTTATGGCTCACTTGATGCAAAAGAAAGCTCACAAAGGAAGGGAAGAAAGTCTACACGCCTAAGGACCAAAACTGCTGCATGGAAAATCTTTCCCGATCTAAAACAATATTTCTGAAGACTTTGGGGACTTACAGACACAAAGATGGATTTTGACAATGATACATTAACCTAGTACAATTGGGTTATGTATTTCATTAGTTTATTTGGATTAGGAGAATGTTACATTAACCTAGTACAAATGGGTTAAGTATTTCCTTCGTTTAGTAGGATTTGGTTATTTATTTCATTAGCATAGTAGGAGTAGGATAGGAGTATTATAAATACCCTATCATGCTAGAGATTTTAAAGGAAGTCCTTCCTTAGTGGAGAGACACATTCTACTTCTCAATTACAACTCTTCTAATCTTTCCATTAATTCTATTCTTAAATTCCACAACAAGAGAATCGTTACTTGCTAAGGAATCACGCCACACGCCTATCACCTAAGCTACACGCCATTAACCAATATTGTGATATAATAACAATGCCAATCGTGATCTCCTTCGCATTCATGGGTAACTAAACTTCTCTGTTGGGGTTATGGAAGCCGAATGAGATACTATCTATTGCTGTGAGTTTGTGAGTTCATGACACGTATATTGCTTATATCATTATTCTCTTTATCTTAATCTACATTCTTTGCGGTTGTAAACGCAAGAATACGCCAGTCTAACATTTAACTTGTTCGAGAGAAAGGTTATTTGTCTGGAAAAGAGATAATGTCAAGGTAGTAGGACACCCTTTCCTATTAAAAAGCTAGTGCCGTAACTGGACTAACCTCTTGGAGAATTCTTACCGTTAGACACGCTTTAAGCTCAAGAGAGTTAAAGTGAAATAGTCCTTGTTTAGGTCGAGAGTCGCTTGGATTTACCATCGACTACAATTCTCTATAAGCAATTGCATGTCAGAATTCTACACACTCATAGCCAATAGAGACGTATACCTCAGAAGGTGGACATAACCCCAACGCTTCAATTCTCATTGTTTACAACCAACGTAACAATCTCTCTCTTTTTACTTTATTATTTTCAGCTTTTGTTTACATTACTTGCACAACAAGAACTCCCCCTTCTTATGAGACTTGCACCAAACGTTTAGTAATTTTACTTACTTGTTGGCCAAGCTATTCCCTGTGGGATCGATACCCAACCCAGGTTGGGTTCTATATTTGCTAACGACCGCTTTACACTCCTACCAGAGCTGTAGATTGAGCGTTATCAAAAATTGGCGCCGTTGTCGGGGAATACGAGTGTCAATCAAGTTCGTGATAATTACTAGACCCTTTGGTCAAAGATTCTCGTACTTTTACTTTTAATTTTTGTTTTTATTTCTTGCAGGTTTTTGCTTTAGTGCATGCCCCATACTAGAAGTTCTGGTCAACCGTTATTACCAATTAATCCTGAACCACAACGAATTAGAAGAATGGAAGCACAAGCTGAAATCGACAGGATGGCTGCTCAACACGAGCAAGCAAGATTAGCTGCTCTTGCCGCTGCTCAAGTCCAACAACAAAACATTGATAATCTTTGGCGAGCAACAAATCCTGACGATGAAGATTTAGGTGATGATGAGTTACTAAACCCTAGGCGTGATGCTGAAATTATAACACCTGCCAACCAAAGAGGTTGACAAGATCGGTATAGGTATGATCGCCAACCTTTGCAACCAGCTTTCGACGATGATGATGATGATCTTGATGGTGCCGAAGCCACTGGAGCTATAATTCCACCACCATTAGCGCCCGGAGCCAAGTTCAACATCACAAGCACCATGATTCAGTTATTGCAACTCAAGGGATTATTTGGTGGACTAGCAGGCGATGATCCGAATATGCATCTCATCAACTTTATTTCTACATGCAAGTCCTTTGACAATCCTGGTGTTGGTCAGAATGCTATTCGATTACGTCTATTTCTATTGTCTCTGTCTGGGGAGGCAACACTATGGTTGAATGGGCTGACTCCTGATTCAATTATAAATTGGAGGAAATTGAGAGACGCTTTCCTAGAAAGATTCTTTCCGCCATCCAAAAGGGCTCAATTGAGAGATGAAATCAGCAACTTTCGTTAGATTCCCTCTGAAGCTCTTCATGAAACATGGGAGAGGTTTAAGACAAAGCTATCGAGATGCCCAAACCATCACATGACTAATGTTTACCTCATGGAGATCTTGTATAGAGCCTTGAATTCAATAACTAAACCAGTGGTGGACAACGCAGCTGGAGGTTCTTTTATGGACCTCACCTTTGGTCAAGCAAGAAATATGCTAGATCGCATGACGAAACAAAGTAGAGCTTGGAATACCAGGGATTCTGAGGTAGCAAGCCCCACTTTATCTATTGGCATGACTGCAGACCAAAGAAGAAGAGAAAAAGAACGTGATCAAGACATGGCGCACATGAAAACACAAGTGGATCTTCTGACAAAGCATTTATTATCAGGGAAGACCGAAAAAGTGAAAGCTGTAGCGCTAAAAGGAAGAGACGAATCTGATTCTGAAGAGGAGGCCAACTACTTGAACAATCAGGGGGGTTTCCACGGGAATGCCCAAGGAAACCAAGGTCGGAACTATTATGATAAATCTGGAAGCAAAGACCAAGGTAGTTGGAAGAAAAACAATGAAAAGAGTGGTTTGTATGTTCCCCCTGGTAGACGTGACACCACCACATCTAATTCTGGAAGTATGGAAGACATGATGGCTAAGTTATTTAAAGGAGTGTAAGCAACGAGCGCGGGAGTTACGGAGGTTATTAATGATTTGTCCTCCATGAAGCAATTAGTTGATTCTCATTCCACTTCTATCAAGCAAATAGAGCAGCAATTAAGCCAACTTTCAGCAGCATTCAATCAAAGAAAGGCTGGCACCTTACCGAGCGATACGGTGCAAACCCAAGAAATGATGGGTCATGCATGGCCATCACTACCAGAAGTGGTAAGGTGCTGGAAACTTCAGCAACAGGCAAGCAAGTGGTTGACGAAATTGCGGACATGGACGTTACACCTAGTGACGATGCAAAAGGAGATGATGCCGCAACAACTACTTCCAACATCAAGGACGTTACACCTAGTGACGTGCAGCCTGAAAAAAGGGAAAAACAAAAGCAAGAGGAGAAGAAAGCCACGGAGAGAACACTTCCATACCCACCACCACCTTTTCCCCAAAGATTGAAGAAGGTGGCGGATGACACTAAGTTCAGCAAATTTATGACTATGTTGAAGCAGCTGACCATTAATGTTCCACTGGTAGAGGCACTTGAACAAATGCCTGGGTATGCGAAGTTTATGAAAGATCTTTTGACTAAGAAGAGGGCAGCAAGTTATGAGCTGAATGATGATGTGCATCATTGTAGTGCAATTCCCAACAGACTTTGTCATCTTGGATTGTGAAGCAGATTCTGAGGTTTCCATAATCTTGGGGCGCCCTTTCCTTGCTACAGGAAGTGTGCTCATTGATTTGAGAGCTAATGAGTTTTCATTCCGAATAAATGACGAAGTGGTTCGGTTTGATGTTTGCAAATCAATGAAGCAACCCAAAGATCTGAGTGTATTTTCTGTGGTTGATGTTGTCCTTGATGATGAGAAAGAACGACTTGAAGAAGAGAAAATTCTTGATGATCCTTTGGAGGTTTTGCTCATGAAAGGAGAGATTGAGGATGCTGAAATTTCTGAAGAAGCTATTTGTGCTCTATTGGGATTAGGGACCTATCGCTATACTCCCAAGAAGATGGATCTTGATCTCGAGAATCGACCCACACCACCAGCTAAGCCATCTATTGAAGAACCACCCACGTTAGAATTGAAGGAGCTGCCAAGTCATTTAAAGTACGCATTCCTAGGAAGCGAAAACACTCTTCCAGTCATAATGGCAGCCGATTTGGGTGAGCAACAAGTTGCAGCTCTTATTGCAATCTTACGCAAGCATATTAGAGCCATTGGATGGACCATTGCGGATATTATTGGTATTCCACCCGGGATTTGCACATATAAAATTCAGCTTCAAGAAAAGTGCACACCCACCATTGAACATCAAAGGCGTTTAAACCCACCTATGCAAGAAGTGGTGAAGAAGGAGATTATCAAGTGGTTAGATGCAGGAGTTGTATATCCTATCTCTGATAGCACATGGGTAAGTCCTGTACAATGTGTTCCCAAGAAAGGAGGTATGACGGTGGTCATAAATGCGAAGAATGAGCTTATTCCACTCAGGCCCGTTACTGGATGGAGAGTATGCATGGACTACCACAAGCTGAATTCTTGGACACTCAAGGATCACTTCCCCATGCCATTTATGGACCAAATGCTAGATCGATTAGCGGGGAAAGGATGGTTTTGCTTCTTGGATGGTTATTCAGGTTATAATCAGATTTGTATTGCTCCCGAAGACCAAGAGAAGACAACGTTTACATGCCCATATGGTATGTTTACCTTCAAACGTATGCCATTCGGGTTATGTAACGCACCAGCCACCTTTCAACGTTGTATGATGTCTATTTTCTCTGATATGGTTGAAGACACTTTGGAGGTATTTATGGACAACTTCTCAGTTGTTGGTGAGTCCTTTGAAGCGTGTTTGGCAAACTTGAGCATGGCATTGCAAAGATGTGTAGAGTTCAACCTTGTGCTAAATTGGGAGAAGTGCCACTTCATGGTAAAAGAAGGAATCGTTCTTGGTCACAAGATCTCCGAAAGAGGAATAGAGGTTTATCGAGCAAAAATTGAGGTTATTGAGAAGCTACCGCCTCCAATTTCAGTGAAGGGAGTTCGTAGTTTTCTTGGCCATGCTGGGTTCTATCGTAGATTCATCAAAGACTTTTCCAAAATTTCGAGTCCACTGTGCAAACTACTGGAGAAAGATGTGAAGTTTGACTTTAATGAAGATTGCTTGAAGGCATTCGAATGCCTTAAAGGAAAACTCATTAAAGCCCTTATCATGGTAGCACCAGATTGGACGCTCCCGTTCGAAGTCATGTGTAATGCTAGTGGTGTAGCCGTTGGTGCTGTTCTTGGACAGAGAAAGGAGAAACTATTTCATCCTATCTACTATGCGAGTAAGGTCCTGAATGAAGCCCAAAGGAACTACACTGTTACTGAACAAGAGCTCCTAGCGGTTGTGTATGCATTTGAGAAGTTTTGTACCTACCTATTGGGTACTAAAGTGATCGCCCATACAGACCATGTAGCTCTTAGGTATCTAATGACGAAGTAGGATGCAAAACCAAGGTTGATTCGATGGGTATTGCTACTGCAAGAGTTCGATTTTGAGGTCAAAGATAGAAGAGGTTGCGAGAACCAAGTGGCCGATCATCTATCTCGACTTGAGAATGAACATGTGGCGCAACCTGAAATTCAGATTGATGATGCATTCCCTGACGAGGAGATATTAGCAATAACAGTGGAGAAATTTCCATGGTATGCTGATTTTGCAAATTTCGTGGTGAGTAATATGCTACCTGCCAATTTATCCTACCATCAAAGAAGGAAGTTTATGCATGACGTTCAGCACTACTATTGGGATGAGCCTTATTTGTTTCGAAGATGTGCGGATGGTATCATTCGACGATGTATATCCCATGAAGAAGTGCCCACTATATTAGAAGCATGCCACACTTCGCAAGTTGGAAGACATCATGCAGGCAATCGAACGGCAAGAAAAGTATTGCAGAGTGGTTATTATTGGCCTTCGATATTCAGAGATGCATACGACTATGTTAGAAGGTGTGACCAATGCCAACGTCAAGGTGCTATTTCAAAACACCATGAAATGCCCCTGTCCAAAATTCTGGAGGTAGAACTCTTTGATGTGTGGGGTATTGATTTCATGGGTCCATTCGTAAATTCATTTGGAATGAAATACATCTTGGTTGCGGTGGATTATGTTTCAAAATGGGTTAAAGCTGTAGCATTGGCCGACAACGAAGGAAAGCGTGTTGTAGCATTCTTAAAGAAGAATATCTTCTCTCGCTTTGGAGTACCTCGTACTATCATAAGTGATGGAGGATCTCACTTTTGCAACAAGCTATTCAAATCTGTATTGGCTAAGTATGGTGTCAAGCAACATAAGGTGGCTACGCCTTATCATCCCCAAACTAGTGGACAAGTAGAGGTTTCCAATCGTGAGATCAAGCAAATCCTTGCAAAGACGGTTAATGCTAATAGGAAGGATTGGTCTAGGAAGCTAGATGATGCACTATGGGCGTATAGGACTGCTTTCAAGACACCCATTGGTATGTCACCTTATCAGCTAGTTTATAGGAAGGCTTGTCATCTACCCATTGAGCTCGAGCACAAGGCATTGTGGGCATTGAAGCAATTGAACTTGAATTGGGATGATGTGAACAATCTGAGGTTGGAGCAGCTGAACGAACTAGATGAATTCCGTCTCCATGCATATGAACGATCGGATTTATATAAGGAGCGGATGAAGAAGTATCATGATCAGCGGATTGTTTGATGAAACTTCCAAAAAGGTGACATGGTACTACTCTTTAACTCCAGATTTAAGCTCTTCCCAGGTAAGTTAAAATCGAAGTGGTCTGGTCCATTTAAAGTCATCCAAGTCTACTCGTCTGGAGTAGTCGAATTGGAAGGCGATAAGGGTGTTGTTTTCAAAGAGAATGGCAAACGTGTTAAGCCTTATATCGGTCCTCTTAACTCGATGAATGACATGGCCATCACTTATCTCGATGAAGTCTAAGTAATCAAGATTATTACATCGAGCCACGACAATAAATAAGGTGCTAGATGGGAGGCAACCCATCATTTTATCGTTTTATCATTTTATCGTTTTGTCGTTTTGGTACTTGTTTCGTTTTTGATAAATGAAAAATCCAAAAATAAGAGTCGTGCCACGACCAAAACTAAGGCGCTTGGTGGGAGGCAACCCATCATACTAATCGTTTTCATTTGTTTTGAGCAAAAATAGGTGCAAGAAGTATTCAACGAGGAGATTGATTTCAATTGACAATTTGGACGCATTGTATGGTAAAGTTGGTAAGTTAGGAATGGTGATGCACAAGGCTATGGATTGAGAATTTCTCACACCAAAATAGGCTTCGAGGAAGGCTAGGCCTTGGTAAAACCAGGCCACGAACGATGCACAACCTATCCTATAGCCTAAGGTCTCAGAATCTAGTGTGCTATACACTATGTGCCGCCTATTCCTAGGTATGCTTTTGACTATGCGCCGCCTATGCTACGGCATTTGGTCTCAGTATCTCATATGCCATAGACTATGAGGCGCATATGTCTACATATGCCATAGACTATGTGGCGCATATGTCCCATTATGCTATAGACAATGCGCCGCATATGTCATTGATATGCCGAGCATTATGCGCCGCATATGCGGTATTTTTGTCTCCAAAACCGATTGTAAATGGGTCAAAACCCGACCCATACTCTTCCTATATAAAGGGGACTTAGTTTTACAACACAACCACACTAAAAATTGACCTAAGGGCGCCGCATATACATCCAAATTCTCTCAAAATTTTCTTCTTTTGCTCTTCCAATTCACAAAACCATCTCCACAAGCTTCAAGCAAGTAAGTACTCTCTTATTCTTCATTTATTTCTCGTAAGTACTACGTTGCTATGTCTATTATGAATCGCTAAATCGTATAAGATTGTTGGTGATGTTCATGTGTTTGGATTGTTGATACACAACCATGTGAGTGAACATATACGTTAGGATAATCTTGACCGGTCTCCGACTTGAATTTGGTTTTAATAATCATTGTTATACTATTTACGGAATTACTTTGGATATGAACATTGCTTAAGATTATTGTTTGAATACTTACATGTTAAACTATCCCGTCCGTCGGGATAAGACTTATAGGGCCTACCGACTTAGGAGGTTGTGATTGTTGTATGAATAACGATTCCATGTGGTAACCCCTATGTAGTAGTGTTGCTATATCTACCATGAAAGTAGTCCAATAGCTGCAAGTAAGTGATGCATTGCTAATTTTCTTGTCGAAATACAATCCTAAAACGTATGTCGACGAAATCTGAGTAACTCGACTACTTTCACCTCACTGATTTGTGTTAACAAAACTAAGTGTGGGGTGGTACCCCTATTGCTTATAGATTGTATCAAGTGAGATTGTGCTGCAACTAACACTAATTCTAGTCTCAGGTACAATGGCACCTAAAGAGAGACAAGGCAAGGAAAAGGCTACCACTTCCCAAAAGGGCAAAAAGAGAGGTCAAAAGGACCAAGGAGAATCATCCTCAACATAACTACCCCACAGAATTTTTGGAATAACATGGGTTATTGAGGAAGAAGCCAAAGCATGGTACAGCAACAACAAAGAAAGAAAATATGTGCACGTCGACTTGATCAACAAGGAGACCTTATCAACCAAGGAGCCGCGTATGTTGGCAAAAATAATGGCATTGAAGCTGGATTTCATCTTCCGCGACATGGGAGAATGCAACCTTGATTTAACAAGAGAATTTTATGCCAACTGGTCGCCGAACACAACAGGCAATGAAGTCAAAATTCGGGGCCAAGTGTTACAGCTCACCGCGGATTGGATCAACTCTTTTCTTGGCTTACCTTCGGTCGACACAGCACCATTCAAAGAGCTGTACAGCAGGCCTCCTTATAGAGCAATACGACACACACTTTGTGGAAGCAGATCTATGGCAAGGTGGGGAAGACATAAAGAATCAGGCCGACACAACACCTTCCCCTATGCTTCACTAACTAGGAAAGCAAGAATCTGGATGCGCATTGTCAACTCATGTCTTATACTGGGACTCAATACACCAAGATATCAAGAGATAGAGTGTGTTTGGTATATGCTTTGATGACTAATGTCCCTATCAACTTTGGAGCAATCATTCGCTCTACCATGAGGAAGGCCAGACTCCACAAAAGGTCCCACTTCACATTTGGAAATTTGTTGACAGCAATCTTGCGGAAGGAGGATATCGAAGAGGAACCAGCTGACCACAAACTCCCACATAACCCAAAGAAGGTTGACCTCACCAAGGTCAAAGATGCTGAAATAACTCATGGTGTCAACCTTACTACTGCGGAGAGACATGCTCGTGATGAGAGTTTCTTCCGTCATCTCTATGGCATGACACAATTTACTATGATGAGTGATGTACGTATTCCATCTGCTGAAGAGCTCCAACAGCTGGACAACGACTACCTAATGAACATGCATTCACGGGAGATGTGTGGAGTGGGCGTATACTTTGAGGAACCTCTAGATGATGATGTGCCGACTGATGACGATCGACGCTTGCCTGATTCTGACGAGGAGGAGAACTCTGACGATGACTCTTATGATGATCGACATTGAGGAAGAGTCCGACTAACCAGGTTCTTCGTATTTATTTTCCACTGAGGGCAGTGTCCCATTTAAGTGTGGGGTGGCGGTATCGCATGCTATACTTCTCTATTTGCATCTATGTTTGTTTACTTTTTTTTAGTGTTTTCGATTTTTTTTAAGTTTTTTTTAGGAGTAAATTTTTTCTAGCTTCGCATGAAATTATTTTGATAGGCAGCATGAGATTATAACAAGAGCATGTGCTACAATTATGACTTTTGAGATGTTTAGGCTCTAATTGTGACTCATTATGTGATATTGTGTGATTCAATTCCTTCAATTGTTGGGTCGAGAGTCTATATTACTTCCAATTAAGTCAACCATGTGCCTTGTGTGTGTGAGATAATAGTATATTCTATGTTTGTGGCTGATGCTAGAACTTGCCTGGTATGTATGCAAAGCGAAAATAAGGAGTGTAAGTTTAGGAGATGATTTAGGAATTTCTTTGGCAACCTATATTTGTTTACCTTCAGTTTTACCTACCCATGGACATCATCCTAGTTAAAACCCTTTTGAGCCTTTAGCCTATTTCTTTGACAACCTTGTATGTAAGCCTAATCCATTTTTTTCAAGACCGTAATTTGATCCAAATTCCTAAGTGCTTTAAATTAAAAAAGTCATGTGACAACATAAGAAGAAATTGGGTAAGTATGATGCTTTAAATTGTAAATGGTGCTTGAATGTGTTATGGAAAAGAAAGTGCTATCATAAGAGGTATGTTGTGAAAAGAAAAAGGAAAAGAAAGCTGAAAAGTGAGTTGCTCTTAAAATTGAAAAACAAAAGAGGAGAACAAGGGTGGTAGAGTAAAAGAAAGAAGAAAGGTTGAAAGAAAAAAGTGTCAATGATACAATGTGATGTATTAAAGCGCTTAGGAGCTTAGTCGCTATTCCTGGCCAAAATAGTCCTACCCGTCCCTTAGCCTACATTACAACCATCAAAAGACCTACTTGATCCTAATCTTAACATTCTGACATTTAGTGGAGTACTACACTAAGGGAAATCCTATGGTCATCAGTTGCTACATATGAATTCTTTGTGAGAGCGAGAGCAAGGATATTGTTGATACCCATGTTTGAAAAATATGCTATACTTGTGAGTGATTATGGGTAATATATTATGAGACACACATGGTTGATGAGTTTTGGGTAGTTATATATGATTCCTTGTACCTTAAACGTTTGCATGCGAGTTGACCACCATCACGAGTCTATGCTAGAGGTTAAACTGTTTCTACTTATAATCGGAAAACTACTCTTTGATGATAATTGTTGTGCTTGTCTTGATGAATGTTTTGTGTTGTTGTTGTAAAAACCCTAAGTTGATGTTTAGAAGGACATGATATGTTGTTCGAGGACGAACAAAGCTCTAAGTGTGGGGTGTTGATGATAGGCGAAATTACGCGCCTATATCAATATATTTTGCCCATATTTTAGCCTAGTTTTGAGAACAAATTATATATTCCATGCACTTTTAGTCCTTTTTCCTATAATGAGCTAACGAACATGATTAGTAAAGTTTCAGGTATAAATGATGCAAAATACAGCATTTTATGGCTTACTTGATGCAAAAGAAAGCTCACAAAGGAAGGGAAGAAAGTCTACATGCCTAAGGACCAAAACTGCTGCATGGACAATCTGTCCCGGGCTAAAAGAGCATTTCTGAAGACTTTGGGGACTTACAGACACAAAGCTGGATTTTGACAATGATACATTAACCTAGTACAATTGGGTTATGTATTTCATTAGTTTATTTGGATTAGGAGAATGTTACATTAACCTAGTACAAATGGGTTAAGTATTTCCTTAGTTTAGTAGGATTTGGTTATTTATTTCATTAGCATAGTAGGAGTAGGATAGGAGTATTATAAATACCCTATTATGCTAGAGATTTTAAAGGAAGTCCTTCCTTAGTGGAGAGACACATTCTACTTCTCAATTACAACTCTTCTAATCTTTCCATTAATTCTATTCTTAAATTCCACAACAAGAGAATCGTTACTTGCTAAGGAATCACGCCACACGCCTATCACCTAAGCTACACGCCATTAACCAATATTGTGATATAATAACAATGCCAATCGTGATCTCCTTCGCATTCATGGGTAACTAAACTTCTCTGTTGGGGTTATGGAAGATTAATGAGATACTATCTATTGTTGTGAGTTTGTGAGTTCATGACACGTATATTGCCTATATCATTATTCTCTTCATCTTAATCTACATTCTTTGCGGTTGCAAATGCAAGAATACGCCAGTCTAACATTTAACTTGTTCGAGAGAAAGGTTATTTGTCTGGAAAAGAGATAATGTCAAGGTAGTAGGACACCCTTTCCTATTAAAAACCTAGTGTCGTAACTGTACTAACCTCTTGGAGAATTCGTACCGTTAGACACGCTTTAAGCTCGAGAGAGTTAAAGTGAAATAGTCCTTGTTTAGGTCGAGAGACGCTTGGATTTACCATCGACTACAATTCTCTATAAGCAATTGCATGTAAGAATTCTACACACTCATAGCCAATAGAGACGTATACCTCAGAAGGTGGACATAACCCCAATGCTTCAATTCTCATTGTTTACAACCAACGTAACAATCTCTCTCTTTTTACTTTATTATTTTCAGCTTTTGTTTACATTACTTGCACAACAAGAATTCCCCCTTCTTACAAGACTTGCACCAAATGTTTAGTAATTTTACTTACTTGTTGGCCAAGCTATTTCCTGTGGGATCGATACCCAACCCAGGTTGGGTTCTATATTTGCTAACGACCGCTTTACACTCCTACGAGAGCTGTAGATTGAGCATTATCAGGGTCCCAAAGCGTACCAACTTCGCTTTTCCTTTATTTTTGAAAGGGTAAATAGGAATTTTGACCCTCCAACACTCTTATAACTTAATATAATCCTATTTCCCTCAACACTTTAAGATTAAATCATCATCCATTCTTATCCCAACTCTCAAGAATGCAAAAGATGGGTTTATCTCAAAAATTCAACTCCAAGGCTCCAAACTCGAGCTCTCCTTCAAGAAAGAAGTCTAGGTGTGTGGGGCATCAATAAGGATAATTCTTTCGTCCTTGTGCCCAAATTCTAGTTTTTAAATTCCATAAATATGTATTCTTGTTTTAGGATTTAACCCCAAGCTTTCAATTCAAATTTACATGTTCTATTTATGAGTTTTTCCTACGTACTTGACAATATTCATGAACAACCATGGTTTAATTCTATTCTTATTTATATGTTGTCAAACCCTTATTTAAAGTTTGATGAATTTTTCATGAAATTTCTATAAATTTGTATTGGACCTTTGAAATTTGCAATAATTGCATCTCCTTAGTATGATTTTAATATTTAAAGCATAAATTGAAAATAAGTTCTTTTCTTTGATGAGATTTAGCCTAAATTTCAAGCAAGTGCATGACATGAATATGAATTGACAAGGGTTTTCGTGCTCTTAATATGATTTAGCATGATTTAGATTGATTTATCATGAACAAGAATTAATTTCAAGCATGTACATGATAACTTAAGTAACAACACATGGTCATGTAAACAAAAATATCAACATAAACTAGACAAGATGATATGAGTTTCAAGATTTAGCATAAATTACATGAGTTTGACATAATTTGACCGTATGATCTTAGTTTATCATGAATCCATGGTTTTTAAGTATATGATTCATAATTAGTATGACATTCGGGTATGCCGTCAATGCTTATGTAGTATGACATCAAGTTATGCCATCAATGATCTGTGAAATAATAAAGAAGCATAACTAATTTTCAGTATGTGAGACTATGATGATTAGTTTACTTTAAATTTATTTCATGCTTATTATATGATAAAATTTATATATTATGATCAAATACTATATCTTTAGAATTAGTATTCAGCATCGAGCGAACACGGGGTCAGTTGACCCAAGTCCCATAACTATATGCCACCGTAGGTCTTATATTTATCCAAATCTGCTCAATTTAGTAATCACAATAGTTATAGCTTATACCCCTGGAAAGGTATATTGTAGCCTTCTAATGTGGCATATTTTGGACTCCATATTGCTCACATAGTGTATGTTGGTTAAAAGAATCTCCCACAAGAAAATAGAAATTTTTCTTAGTATAGATAGCTCACTCCACTATGATTTTCATATTTCAGCATCATGCTAGTTCTCATTATGTTACCAGTTTACTTTATATGTAATATGATTCATTTCACTCATTATCATGCCCAAGTCTTAGGCATAATTTCTGAACTGGTATAATTGGTTCACTGCACAGGTACTCATATTTACTTATTATGTTAGCTCTTACAATATTCAAGTCCTTCATATAAAATTATGAACCATTTATACTTGATACTGTATATTGTTTTGATGATGAGTAGATGACTACAAGGGACCAGGTCCCTGGATGTTCAAGGCTACAGTACAACCAACACGTGTCTGCACAATTTTGTCCTCTTGTGTAACAAACTGTGCAGGTGCTTCTTGTACTATTAAGGACAACTGGTCTAATGATATATCAACCCTAATCATCACTCATATATAAACTAAAAAGGATGCTTCTATAATAAGTGGTTCTTGCAAATTAAAAAGAGTGAAAAGAGAAAAATGCAAAAACTTAATTTTAGCTAAATATTTTAGACTTTGTATGCTGATAGTGAAAATGTTCTTGAGTTATATATTAGTTTATAATAGAATTACTCATACTATAAGAGTGACGCTTTATTTTTTATTTGAGAGTGCTTAAGTAGAGTTTCCTAAGATTGATACTGATTAGAGTTAACTTGTGTTGAGGACTCTGGGTAAAGTTGTCAATTTTAACTTATAGTAGAGTTATTACAAGTAGGAGGAACCTAGAGTTAGGTTCATTGGAGTCTGTAATCAAGAGTTTGATTATAGTGGATTTTGGATAGCTTGTGAAGTCAAGCCGTGGTTTTTACTCCCTTGAGCAAGGGGTTTCTACGTTAAATCTTATGTATTTTACTCTTCCTACATTGTACTGTGCTCCTGGTTGCTTTACTATGTTTTTGTATGTGACTGGCTTTGAGGGACCTGGTACCTCATAGTGTGGTGCAACCCCCGGGGTATCAAACGTTGGTATCAGAGCTAAAACACTCTAAAAGGTTCATACATAGACTGATTTGGTTAATATATCTGCTCCACCTAACCTGGAAGAAGGGTAAGCTACCACTAGACCAGCTAGATTTATTAGGTAATATTATGGGTGGTGGAAAATTAGGATGTTTGACTTTATTATGGCTAAGGATAGTGAGCTAATGGACATAATTCTTGATGGTTCTCATGTTCTTGTTAAAGAAGTCATAGAAGGAGAAATAACTAGAATAGTTGTTAAAAACAGGAGAGAGTATCACAATGAAGATAGAAAGAAAACTAATAAAAATTACAAGGCTAAGAAATTACTAATTTGTGGTATATGGCCTGATGAATACAACAAGATTTTTGTATGTGAAAATGCAAAAGAAATTTGGGACTACTCTAAAATAGCTCATAAGGGAACTACAGATGTGAAGGATTCTAAAGTTGACATGTTGACTACCCAGTATGAAACCTTCACCATGAAAGATAGAGAGATAATACAGGAAATGCATACATGATTAACTTCCATCACAAATGAGCTACACTACTTAGGATAAGTGATTTCATTGTATAATCAAGTGAGGAAGATTCTTGGGGTTCTGCCAAAATCCTGGGAAATCAAAGTAGATGTTATTACTAAGGCAAGGAACCTTAAAACCCTCACTATGGATGAGCTTATTGGAAATTTAAAGACACATGAACTCAAGAAGCAACAAGAATAAGATATGAAGGAAGCAAAAAATAAAAAAATCTCTGGCACTGACAGCATTAAAGTCAGACTCTAATAAAGAAGATACTGATGTTGCCTATTTGAAAAAAATGAATTGTTAAAGCTATGAAAAAAGTGATCAATTTAAAATAAGTGGAAGTAGTTGCATAAAGGGAGGCACTATGGAGTTTTTTCACAAATGTTGAAGTCCTGAGTATTTTATTTAGAATTGTCCAATGCACAAAATCAACTATCAAGAATATCTCAAGACTGGAGGTGACAAAGGAAGGAGCAGGGATCAGGTCCCTATAAAATTAAAAATAAAACTTGGAAAACTATTCTGCTAGAAAAAATAAAAAAGCTTGCAAAGTTGCTGATTGATTCAATGTGTGAAATGTGAAATAACTGAGAAAAAATTATTCTAGAACAAAAAATGGAAAGTCAAGAGCTTGAGTTAATTGCTTTAACTCTCCAAATATCTAAAACTGAGGAGCATGTTACTAAGTTAAAATTTGAAAATCCAAATTTAGTAAGTCAATTAGAGAACAGAGATGATGCTTGTGATAAAGAGAAAACTAATACTCTAGAAGAAAAATCAAATATCAGGAGATTGAGTTGATAGCTTTAACTGTCCAAATATCTGAAACTAAGGAACAAGTTGCTAAGTTGAAATTTGAAAATCTGAGCTTGGTGAGTCAACTTGAGAAAGTAGATGATTCAAATAATAAAGGAAAGAAAGAAGCCTCAAGTTTCAGACTAAAATTGAAGAGAAACTAAAGGATTCTAAAATACATCTCATAACTGCACTCCAGATGAATAAGGTGTTAGAGAGAGACCTGGTCTATCTAAGGGAAGAACTTGAAAAATCCCTATGATGGAATACTTTCTCTTAGATCCTTTCTAACTTGATTAATCAAGGATTTAATAATAGTAAGGTCTTGGTTATCAGTATAATACTAAATCACTTGGGTATCCTGGAAAGGCTGCTCAAAATGTTAAGAACAAGATCCACATGCCACTATGTACTCATTGTGGAAGAGATGGTCACATCAAAGAAAACTGTCAAAGCTAGCTCAGAGCAAGAATGATCAATGTTAGACATATCCAGTATGAGAGTACCTATACTAAAGGTTTAAAAACTTTGAAAAATATAAAGATGCTTACATTACCTAGATAGGCAAAGAAGGATTAAATCACACCTTTGTCCTCCTACTGAGAACTTAAACTCAAATAGGTTCCCAAATCTAACAAATGATTTTGATTGCAGGAGGGAGAAAGGGTTTGCATTCAGAACTATCCTCTTGATATGTAATTATCCAAATCTATGATTGGATGATCTAATTATATTCTCCCTCTCAAGAAACTCATAGGTGGAGATGTCTTATGTATAAAAAAAGAGAAAAGGATCAAGAAAATTTGCATGTGTAAGCTACTCTTAAAACAAGAAATATGTTGATAAAGATGAAGGTCAAGGACATATTTGATATAAGAGGGAAGTATTAATAGTAATGGTGATCCAAGATATCATTCAAAAACATTAGCTCAAGTAAAATAACCTTAAGAAATGTCTAGTCAAGATTTCACAGGGACCTAGTCCCAGTGGAATTCATCTTACAGGGTCAAACAGGAAGCTCATATCTTCTCGTTCCCTTTGACATTCTAACTTCATGTTAAAAGACAGGAGTTCAAACAAGAGACGAAGTTAGAAATTTCCTGGATTTTTCAGCCTTTGTAACTCAAAAGTGATCTAAAAAGGAGAAAAAGATTCTAAAAAATATTGGCTCGTTCAAAGTAATGCAGAAGAAACCTTGGATATTTAAAGGATGCTAAGACTAGGACCTTGCCCTCAGACCCTTTTTAGAATAATTTTAGGTATGAAGTGGTGTATTGAAACTAACAAGCTGAGGATAAGAGGTCAAAGTAGGGAGTGATTTAATTGACTTGACCTAACATGTGAATTAGGGTCTCTCCTTAAAATTTGGCTTTGTTCAGGAGTCAGGTATCCTTTGTAAGTTAGGTGCATGTTGGTCTAACTCAGTATCATACCCTTGTAGGTATACACCTATGGGAACAACTTTGGAGAAGGAAAATATGACATCTATAAAGTCAAGTATTCACTCAAAAAAAGAGGGACCTAGTCCCATCTCTTAATTTATTATCATGAATGTGCATTTTTTTTCTGTTCTAACTAATAAAGCCACGTTCTCTCTCTTTTTCTCTCATCTTTTGTCAGAAAAACATTGTTGTATCCTAAAAGAAAGGATCATTCATCCCCAAATTGAAATTTATCACATCCAAGTCTTTCAAAAACCCTTTTCTATCCTTACTCTTTATTTTATATCTAAGTTTATCGCTTCCTTCTCTTGTCAAAATGAAAAATATAGTCACAGATAGTTCTCCTATGTAAAGGTTCTACAAATGGATAAAAATTCCTTCTTTTCATGTATTTTAAAGGAAACTAAGCATAGCATTAACAAAAGTTCTTTCTCAAATCCTCTTGAAAAATACTCTTCATCTCTTACTCTTCAAAATCTAAAATCCTTCTTCACTCAAATTATTGATAAAAACTCATCCCTGAACCATCAAAACTTTTCTAATAAAATATTGATGGATGATGCCTGGGTTGCTAAAAACCTCATCTTGCTATGAAATAGCCTAGGAAAGGTTTTATTTTCTTCCTAAAAATAAAATATTACTAAATCACAAAAATATTTCGGAGAAAAGTCTGAAAGTATTACTGAAAAAAAGGAGACTTTTGAGGGACTTGGTCCCAAAAAGAGGAAAGTAGATGAAAAAAAATCTTTGATCACCTATTCTAGAAGGAAATGGGGAGAAAAATGAGGTTCTGTCTAAAAAAGGTGAGAAATAGGTTCTTGAAGAATCAAAAGGTATTAAATGGAAGGATTTTTGACACAAGTGTGTTAACATAACCTGTAATAGTAGAGTTGGTTCAGTTTGTAAAACATTAAGGCTAGATGCATCTCATAGAAGGACCTATTCCCATGGTCTTTGATGAGGCAGTTAGGGAATTCTATTCCACATTGTAGTTTTCTGAAGATAAAGATGAAGAGTACAATAGTATTTCATGGAAAGAAGCTGAATATTAATATTACTTTACTTGGAAGAATTCTGGATGTTCCTATCTATGGTGTAAGGACTATCTCAAGGCAACAACCATCAAAGCTTAAAGGAAAATCAGTGACTGTAGTTAATAGAAAATTACTCAAGAGTGAGTTGAATTGGTCTTTGATATTGTAAATAAAGTAATTTTGCCCATATCACAAAAAGAATATTTCTTTAGTTGCTGACTTGTATGTCATGGAATGCTTTACAAATTTTCAGTTTATTAGTCTACCTGCATTGATGATGGAACACATACACAAAGTGGTTCTTGGGAAAATGACAAACATAGCATGCCTTATGGTTACTGGTTAAATAAAGTGTTTAATAACTTTGGTATTATATGTGAGAATGGAACTCTTGGAACTGCATTGCAAATACTTGGAATAAAAACTCTTGTAAAAACAGAATGTACAAAGAAGAATTCAAGCACCAACTACCAAAGGTAATTCAACAAAGAGATAGAGAAATTACAGCTCAATATATCTACTAAGGATACAAAGATCAGCAAACTAAATATGATAATTCAGCGTCTAACTGTTGAGGTTCCAAGTGTCACTGATGAGCTTAAAACTTAGAATGCAGAGCTAAAAAAAAGGTCTTCATCTTGAAATATGAGGTTCTCAGCTTGAATGCAGAGATAAGGCATTTAACCCAGGAATTATTTCACTGTCTTGTTGTAGATCAAAATAACCAGGCTCTACTCCTTTAAACCATCCTTCCAAGTCCCTCCCTCTGTTTAAATTTTCTTAATTCCTGTGGATTTTCTCTAAAATAATAAATTATGCACCGCAATAAAACTTATCCTCTACATATGAATGAATCTTTCATTGTGTATTGTATGTATTTCCTTTGTCTATTAAAGATGTTCTTTATGTTAGTGTTGCCTCGTGGCCATGAGTTAACTATCATTTTCTTATCTTTACTCTTGGTTTACTATTTTCACTTTTCAATAAAGCCAAAAAGGGGAATACTGACTTTATGTGTTAAGAACAGGGGGGAAGTATACAAATGCACTAAATGACCAATGGAGCATGATGACATGGGGAAGTAATTTAAGCTTAATTTTACTTGAAAACAAAGGACCACTTTCCTATGTTGTTGGGGGAAGCATAATGATTAAATAATAGGAGGAACATTCATCTTTGGTAGTGGTAATCATACTAGTTCAATGTGTTGAATGTGTATTGATGCTCAAAACTCTGTGGCTTGTTTATTATCATCAAAAAGGGTTAAAATTGTTGTATATTGTTTTGATTATGATAATATAACAATAAAGGACCAGGTCCCTAGATGTTCAGGGCTACAGTACAACTGGGGCCCATCTGCATAGTTTTGTTCTCTTGTGTAACAAACTGCACAAGTGTTGTTTATCCTTTTGAGGACACCTGGTCTAATGGCATTTTAACCACTATCATCAGTCATGTATAAAAGGAAAAAGTTGTTTTTCTATCAAGTGGTTTTTGCAAATTTAAGAGACTGAAAAGATAAAAATGCAAAAACTCAATTTTAGGACAAGTTTTTACTCCTTGTATGATGATAGTGAAAACTTTCGTGAGTTAGGTATTGGTTTGTAATTTATTTACTCAAACTATAAAAGTAATGCTTTATTTTTTCTTTGAGAGTGTTTAAGGAGAGTTTCCTAAGCTTGATACAGATTATAGTTAATCAGTGTTGAAGAGTCATGGTAGAGTTGTCAAGTTCAGCTTGTAGTAGAGTTATTACAAGAAAGAGGAATCTAGAGTTAGGTTCATTGAAGTATGTAATTAAGAGTTTGATTAAAGTGAATTTTGGAGAGCTTGTAAGTTCAAGCCATGGTTTTTCCTTTCTTGAGCAAGAGGGTTTCAACATTAAATCTTTTTTTTTTCTATTCTTCATGCTTTGTGTTGTATTCCTGGTTGCTTTACTATATTTCTGCCTATGATTGACTTTGAGGGACCTGGTAGTTTACAGTGAAGTGTAACCCCCAGGGTTTCAACACTTGTCAATATGTTTTTAACTCTATGCATGATATATTACTTCCATTTTACTTATGCATCACGCGTGTATTCCCCCAAGATCAGTAGATTCTATCGTACTAATCACATATAAGCCTGTGTGTCTATATGATTTTATAATGTAGGTATCATTTCTAGCTCACAAAATCCTGGTCAGACAGGTCACAACCAGCAGGTGATTTGTTCTTTTTATTTAGGGACTCAATTTAGTTATAGTTCTATTATTTTTTTTGATTCTTTTATGTTGATTAGGGATAGCTAGGGATCATGTCTTTTCAACCAATAGTCAGTATTAGTAGAGACTTTATAGATACACATTAAGATTTGATGTATTTAATTTGAGTTTTTTTGTATAATCATTGTTGTAAACTTTTAATAATAATGTATTAACATAGATTATCATATGATTATGCTTTCACTCAGTAAGTTTAGCTTTTATACATGATTGATTAGTTGCTCATGAATTATGCTAGTGCTATGAGTTTGTTTAGGATCACTCATAGTTCTAGAAATGTGTTACATCCAGGGGGTAGTCTTGAGGAATTACAAACGTTGTATTTGAGCATAAAGTTCAAATGTCCTAGGTGTCTGTGAAGCCATTTCCATTAGAGTCTTACGAAATGGTATGAAGACATCTATCATTTTCTTCGAGAGGCTATAGGATATTCAGGAAATATCTCTTTTCTTTCATATCCTAACGCATGAAGTATAGGTGTTCTCCAATAAATCTATACAATTCGAGAATTTAATCAGTCTCTACTAACTATGCCTTATTTTTTAGGAAATAAAAATAGTCAAGCTTAGCTTCATACCAATCAAGTTTTCTAGAAGAACCTTTAGATATCTATGTTATTACACTCGATCTTGAGAGGAGTCAATCTATTCTTTAAATTCTAGTTATTTAAAAGCATCCACTTACGGCAATGCAAATCATGCATTTTAGCAAAGTAATGACATGCTTCAATACCCTTCTCTGAATTCTATGCTCCCATACCCCTTCTTTGAATCGTATAGCAGAATTATCCTAATGTTATAAGTGTGAGTCTAGAAGTATATCATTTATAAGGTTGTTGAAAGATTGACACTTTTAGATAGTATCGTATGAATGAATGAGTGTATAGTGTATTATGTGGAAGTAAGGGAGATCACTAAGTCGATGAAAAAATAATGTGCGTGTAGAATAAAGTTAGACAATAGGTTCATTTTATGTTGATTATACTTTGTTATGAATTTTAGTGGACTAGTGTTTCCTTGATTCCTATCTAGTAGTTCAAAAATATTATAACATATAAGAAGCTGAGTGGTTATCTATGATCTATGTTAGACTCTATGTTTGAATGATGGTTGATAAATGAGATAAATATAATTACTATGCAGGAAAGATGGTGTTAGTTTTATAAAATGGATCTACTAGGTTAACCGAGCATATGCATGAATCAAAGTTGATGATCTTGCTAGTGATTGTGGGTGTACAAGTTTGAGTGTTAAGTTAATTATACTTTTTTTTGTAGTTTTGTCACTCCACCTGTTCCTTCCGTTACAGAAAAAGCACATTCAACATCATCTTTTCCTTGCTTATACTGATCATTATTATCCAAGCTACCAGAACATTCATACTCTTTACTAGAGTTATATCTTTTCCTAACAATGTCCTGTCAGATATTTTTTAGCTCTTCTTCCTGTATAGGCTTAATCAAATAATCACAAGTCCCATGTTGAAATGCTCTTATGACGAGGTTTGTTCTACCATCAATAATAAAATATTTAGTTTACAAATGAGGCATCATGTTGCCACAGTAGTAGATGCATCACTTACTTATTACTAGAAGGTCCATATCCAACCAACAAGCTCAAGAAGTTTAAATCCATCTATATCCGGCATATGATTATGACTCAGTACAATATCAAAAGTCCTCCTTCTTTTATGTATTAGTTTAAATGCCATTATAGCTTGGGTACAAGTAGTAATGCAAGTAATTCAAAATAGTCAATGTACTATACAATAGGTCAAATATTAAATTTGAATTTATAACCAATATATAAGCATAAAAATAAAAATTATGATAATATAGCATACAACCAGCACAGCGTAACAACACAACCCCTTATTCTGACTATTTGTGCTCTAATTTGTGTGTTGAGCATCCACATATGTTGATATAGTAATTTATGATTGGTGGAGATGGTTTAGGTTGAGACAAAGGGGTTTGGATCCATTTTGTCCAAATTGAAAACTGAAGCTCTCATTTGAAATCTAGTGTTTATGATCGCAAGGCCTGGACCACTATCACAAAAGAGAGGCTCCTAGCAAAGGATCATGACCACAAAGAATTAGCACATGTTCATGAAAGGAATTGGCTAGGCCTCAATTTTATTATCAAGTAAGGATGACATTTCAACTCATGAGCTTTTATTATCATCTAATAAAGCTTACCTTATTCCCCCCTACCCTTCCCAAACCAAAAAAAAAAGAATCTTCAAGATAGTATATCTAAGTTGGAGAAATAAACCTGCAGAGAAAGTAGGTTTAAAGGAACATATTAGAGATAAACTAAAAATCTATGAAAAACAACTCTTAGTGTCGTAGGAGGTTGTTACTGGGAAGCTAAACTGAAAAGCCAAGAAAAATAACTTAATGTGTCTAGGAGGTTATCACAGGGGTTATGCAAGAAAATATAAAGTTACTGGTTTTGATAATTTTCTATTTTGACCTACTGCAAGATAAATTTAGAGAAGATTGTCCCAGAGACTTATGCTAAGGTCATTGGAATTCACCACAAATGAACGGCCTCTTGACGATGTTAGGCGTGTTTGCCCAGACTTTAACTTCATATAAACTAACGAATTCATGCGCATCATGTATGGCAAGAATGGACCTCACTTTGTGCAGTAATTAATCAGATGTTGATAGCAACATGATTCTTGGGTGTCATATTTTTTCACTCTATCAAATTTTGTTTTATATGTTGCTGCTAATTTGTGATGCTATTCCATATTTTGAGTTTGGTCCTAAGGATCTAGCGGACTGATGCCCACTAGTGGTTTTAGATTGCATGGATCAAATATAACACCCTCTTGAGCATTTTAATTTTTACCCTTCCATATTTAAAACCTTAATTTTTTGTCTTAAATTGTTTAGTCTTATGAATGGGGTGTCTTGGGAGAGTTTTGGAATTTTTGATTGGGGTTCGGGGTGAGTTTGGGCCTAGAAGCAGTGAGCCTCCACGATATCACCGTGTCATAGAGTCTACACTCCACTATATCTAGTGTGTCACGGAGGTTATCCTTTATGATAGGCAGTGTAGCACAGAGGTTACCCTATGAGATAAAGTCTGTGCCACACTGCTATGTAAAATTTATGCAATTTCTTCTTTGTTTACTTGGGATGAAGGGTATTTGGGTATGTCACCTATGCACAACCCTTAATAATAATATAGCCTATTATATTTAGTTTTAAGAGATTAAAATCCCTAATTCCACTCTCAAACTCAACATACCCAACAGAGCCTAGGGATTACATTATACGTTTATCTTTCGGGTATCAAGCTCTGAATTACTTTCCAATTCTCATATGTCTAAGGCATGTAACTATTTTCCTATACTTGAATTATATTAATGGCATGAAAATTGGTTTAATATTCATGGTTTTGATGTTGGGCTTTGAACTATGGGTTGAGCTTCTTGGATATAAATTG
Organism: Capsicum baccatum var. pendulum; assembly: GCA_030864225.1. Classification (NCBI taxonomy): domain Eukaryota; kingdom Viridiplantae; phylum Streptophyta; class Magnoliopsida; order Solanales; family Solanaceae; genus Capsicum; species Capsicum baccatum. The sequence goes on along the minus strand of CM061551.1, from coordinate 27,075,332 downwards.
TTTGAATATTTTTCCATGGTTTCTATTGATATATTATGCATGAATTGTTGGTTTGTACACTCATTGGAGTGCATGGTTATGGTGAATGAATTTATGGGTACAATGGATTCCCTAAATAATTGGTTTTGGTATGGAAATTGATAATAACCTCGACCCACTTGTAGAATTGGTTTTGGAATATGAATTATTATTTGGTTTGGCTATTTTCTTCAAAACTAATGCATTTTATAAATGGTTGGTGAAGGGTATGTTGGAATCCCCGGCCTTCTATGGTACCTCCAGTTCATACGGCTAATAAGCATTGGGGCCTTTCAGCAGCGGGAGCTGAACCCATATAGCCCGTGGGTGCCAATTTATGATGGTCAAGCTACAAGTCCATGTTAAGGTATTAAATTTTATGCTACGCCCTGTCCCCTTTCCCGGCATATGATATATATATATATATATATATATATATGTATGTATTGCATTTAATGTTGTGCACTAGTTTTAATGGTTTCTATATTATGGTTCATGGCATAATTTTATCCTTTATCCCAATGTTCCATGTTAGAGTTCCAACCACTAACCATCTTCAGACATTGTATCCCCACATAATATAGGAATTGGCCATACTTCTACTCCTTCTACATAGGGACTAGGTGATTGTAGGATAGCTCATGAGTCATACTGAAGTGGTGAGATTTCATTCTTTCGAAGACCCTATTTCATGATTTGGGTTTCCTTTTGTGTTGACTCTTTCTTTTGGATTTACTTTTGGCTATAGTCGGGGGCATATCCTGATCAAACTATCTTTAGTTTTGTTAGAGGCTTTGTTTGACATTTCTGTGGACATGTGTATTATGGTTGGCTATCTATCTTGGTTATCGGTTGGTGGTTATTGGATATTGATCTATCATAGATTCTTTGAGATTTCTTATTATATCTTATTTTATGTTTGAATTCATCCGCTGCTAAGTGTACTTGGTTATGGTTGGTGAGGTTTCAAGAGTGGTATCCGATCCTCAGTGGAATTGAGTGGCTAGACCTCGGTTCGAGTCATGATAAAGTTGGTACCAGAGAGTAGGTTCATGGTCAATTAGTTTTCCACAAAGTCGTGTCAAGTAGAGTCTTTTTTATGGGTGTAGCACTCCACACTTTTAAGGGTGAGCTTACGAGGCATTTAGGAATATTTTATTTCTAGTTGTCTTATATTTTTGCTATAGATTCTAAGGTCTTTGAATACTCTAACTATCATTTATTTGCCTCTCAGATCATGCCTCCCAGATGATCTAAAACTCATGGAAACTTATCTGTCTCGCCTGAGGATAATATGGACAGATCTCGTCCAACTTATGGGGTATAGACCTGTTCAAGGGTCGTTACTTTTGATTTCCCTATAGAGTTCCACCTGTCTCCACTAATCCTTTTCCAGCTAGTAGCACTCGTACTCAGTTACCTCAGGGAGATATTACTAATGTTGAGCTTCACCAATCCATTTATCTGTTGACCCAGTTAGTAACATCTCACTCATGCCAGATAGGTTCAGTTGGTATTGCTAGGAGTTCATCTGAGGACATTAGAGTTGGCCAGTTTATGATGTTGAGCCATCTAACTTTCACTAGTACTAAGGTTGAGAAGGATCCTCAAGGTTTTATAGATGAGATGGAGAAGTTTTTTCGGGTTATGTACGCTACTGGTGTAGAGGGTATAGAACTTTTTTCTTATCAATTGAAGTATATAGCATACCAATGGTATGAAAAGTGGGAGCAGCTTATGGGTGATGATGTTGAGTCCACTTTGTAGGATGAATTCTTTAGTTCTTTTCTTAATCATTTTTTTTCTTATGAGTTAAGGGAGGCTAAAACTGAGGAGTTTTTGAACTTGAAGAAATACAAGATGATGATGAAGGAATATACCTTGAAGTTCCACCAGTTATCGCGACATGCTCCTGAGTTAGTGTCTAATATGAGGGTCAGAATAAGAAAATTTGCTTTTGATTTATCTCATCAATTAATTTTAGAGAGCAAGGCTGCCTTATTGAACAAGGATATAGATATCTCTCGACTAGTGATATATATGTAATAGGTTGAAGAAGAAAATAAGAAGCAATTAGAGGTAGAGAAGAGGTAGAGCAAGAAGTTTTGGTATTTGGATTAGGGTAGAGGTCAGCCACAGAGTGGTAGAGATGGTGGAAAATGGTCTAAGAAAAAGTGGGGAAACGGTGTTTCAATTATGGCAAGTCGGGGCATATGCTGAAGGATTTCCCCATGGGAATATCTCTATGGGGGCTACTAAGGTTTCGATTGCCACATCATCATATTCTGCAACAAAGGGTGTCACTTCTATTACCAATACTGTTCGAAATTTCCTGTACGCTTTTACTACCCATCGGGAGTCTGAGGCATCTCTTAATATTATGATGGGTACGTTAAAATCTTCTCTCGTGATGTGTACTATTTACTTGATTTGGGTTCTACCCTTTGTTATATGACATCATTTGTGGTTGTGCATTTTGGTTTTAGTCTTGAGTGTATTGTGGACTCCTTTTTTATTTCTACCCCAGTGGGTGACTCGGTGGTTGCTGGAAGGTTCTATAGGGGTTGTGTGGTATCTATTGGCGGTAGGGAAACTTCGATGGATTTGATTGAATTAGATATGCTAGATTTTGATGTCATCTTGGGGATGGATTGGTTGTATTCTTGCTATGCCTCTTTAGATTGTCGGATCCGTAAGGTCATTTTCAAATTTCCTAATGAGTCTATTATTGAGTAGGAAGGGAGTTCCTTAGTTCCTAAGGGAAGGTTCATATCATATCTTAGAGCCCAAAAATTGATTTCCAAGAGGTGTTTTTATCATTTGGTTTGGGTTAAAAATTCTAATACGGAGTGTCCTTCTTTATAATCTATTCTTGTGGTTAGTGAATTTCCTGAGTTTTTTCCCTAATAATCTTTCAAGCGTCCCTCTGGATAGGGAAATTGAGTTTGGGATCTATCTTCTTTCGGACACTTGCCTTATGTCTATCCCTCCATTTAGAATGGCTTCAACTAAGTTAAAAGAACATAAGAAGCATTTGAAAGATCTTCTTGACAAGAGTTTTACTCTCCCTAGTTTGTCTCTATGGGGTGCTTCGATTCTTTTTATGCATAAGAAGGATGGTTCTCTTTGAATGTGTATTGATTACCATTAGTGGAATAAGGCGACAATGAAGAATAAGTACCCTCTTCCTAGGATTGATGACCTATTTGACCATTTTTAGGGTGCTAAGTATTTCTCTAAGCTTAACTTTTAACCAGTTATCATTAGTTAATGATTAAGGAGGATATCCTTAAGACTTCTATCTGTACTTGATATGGACATTTTGAGTTCTTGGTCATGTCTTTTGGGTTGACCAAAGCCCGACAACACTTATAGATCTCATGAATTGGGTATTCTATCAGGTTTTAGACTTATTCGTGATTCTATTTATAGGTGATATTTTTTTTTATTAAAAGAGTGAGGTGGATCATGCCAACTGCTTTTGTATTATGTTGTAGAACCTAACTAATCAACGATTCTATGCTAAGTTTTTGAATTCTGAATTTTGTTACTTTCTGGGTCATGTTGTTTCTAGTAAAGGGATCATAGTGCATCCAAAGAAAGTTGTGGTGGTTAAGAAGTTGCTTAGACCCATTACTCAAATTAATATTCGGAGCTTCTTGGGTTTAGTTGGTTACTATTGAAGGTTTGTGGAGAGATTCTCATCGATTATGCACCTTTGACTAAGTTGACTCAGATGAGGTGAAGTTTTGTGGTCCGATGCTTGTGAGGGGAGTTTTGTTAATATAAAAGATAAATTAACTTCTGCTCTAATTTTGACCCTGCCCGAGGGTACTGATGGCTTCGTAGTTTATTATGATGTGTCCTATGTGGGACTTGGTTATGTGTTAATACAGCATGGCAAGGTGGTAGCATATTCTTCTAGGTAATTGAAAGTTCATGAGAGAAATTATCCGACTCATGATTTGGAGTTGTTGGATGTGGTGTTCGCATTGAAGATTCGGTGACACTATCTATATGGGGTCCATGTTGACATTTATTCAGATCATAAGAGCCTGTAATATGTGTTCACCCAGAAGGAGTTGAATCTCAAGAAAAAGAGATGGCTTGAGTTTCTCAAGAACTATGACATGAGTCTTTACTATCACACAGGTAAAGTTAACGTGGTTGCTGATGCTCTTAGCAGGCTATCTATGAGGAGTTTATCCTATGTGGACAAACAAAAGCAGAACTTGGTAAAGGATATTCATCTTTTGACTAATCTTGGAGAATGTCTCTTAATTCTAAAGATGGTGGTGTATTTTTTCAAGAGGTGGTGAAGTCATCTATTGGCATTGAGGTGAAGGAGAAATAGGTGTTGGATCCTATCTTGATAAAAATCAAGGATGATGTGGGTAACAAGAAATTTATGGGTTTTGATATTAGTGGTGATATATCTTGAGGTACCAAGAGAGGATATGTGTTCCCAATGTGGATGGGCTGCGAGGTAGAATTTTAGCCGTGAGTTGTGTTATTCGGTTCATCCTGGTTCGATAAAGATGTATCATAACCTTAAGGAGATTTATTGGTGGAATAATATGAAGAAGGATATGGCTAATTTTATGGCTAAGTACATCGTGTGTCAACAAGTGAAGGTGGAGCACTTGAGTCCTGGTGGGTTATCTCAAGAAATTGAGTTTCCTGTGTGGAAGAGGGAAGTGATTAATATGGATTTTGTTACTGGTCTGCGGTCTCAAAACTAATTTGATTTTATTTGGGTCATCGTGCATAGGATTAGTATGTTCTATGCGGATGTGAGGTGAAGAGAGTTTAAGTTCGATATGGGTGATTGGGCGTTCTTGAAGGTGTCTCCTATGAAGGTTGTGATGCAATTTTGGAAAGAAAGGGAAAATCAATCCCAATTATGTTGGCCCCTATTTGATTTTACAGAGAGTTGGGAATGTTTCCTATGAGCTAAAATTTCCTGTAAGTTTGGGTTCTATTAACCTTGCGTTTCATGTTTCTATGTTGAAGAAGTTCATGGGTGATCCTTCCTTAGTGGTACCTATTGAGAGTGTTGGTATTTTGGATTCCCTATTATACGAGGAGGCCCCGGTGAATATCTTGGATAGGAAAGTTCGTAGATTGAGGATTAAAGATATAGCTTTAGTAAAGGTCCTTTGGAGGAACCATAAGGTGGAAAAAACCACTTGTCATGCGGAGAAAGATATGAAGGCCAAGTACCCATTCTTGTTCTATGTGTCGGGCGAAGGAGCTTAAGGTATGAATATCATTTTTCCCTTGTTATTATCCTAATTTACTATTTGATTCTTAATTAATATTGCTATTCATGTGCAAAAAGTGTCCTAACTTATTATTTGGGGATGAATGATCCTAGGGGGGATAATGTAACACCCTCAAAATTTTGAGCATTTTATTTCTTCTCTCTTGTATTCAAAACGTTGATTTTTGACCTAAATTGAGTTTAGGCATGTGAATGGGGTATCCCAAGAGAATTTTGGAATTTTTAGATGGGGTTTGGGGTAATTTCAAAAACCAGAGGCAATGAGCATTCACAATATCACCGTGTCACAGAGGCTACACTCTACGATAGCCGGCCTATTATGAAGGTTAGCCTCCGCGATAGGCAGTGTAGCACGGAGGTTAGCCTCTACAATAAGGTTCGTGCCATGCTGTTATATAAAATCTGTGCAGTTTTTTCTTTGTTTACTTGGGATGAGGAGTATTGGGGTCTTTTCACCTATGTACGACCCTTAATCATAATATAGCCTATTTTTTCAATTTAAGAGATTAAAATCCCAAATTCCACTCTCAAACTCTAAAACCCCAAGAGAGCCTAAGGATTTCATCGTACATTCATCTTTTGGGTTTCAATCTCCGAATTACTTTTCATTTCTCATCCATTAAGGCATTTACTTCTTTTCCTATAGTTGTATTTTATAAATAGCATGAAAATTGATTTATTATTCATGGTTTTGATGTTGGGTTTTGAATTATGGGTTGAAGGTTTTGGATATAGATTGTTTGAATGTTTTTCTATGGTTTCTATTGATTTATTTTGCATGAATTGTTGGTTTGAAAACTCATTGGGGTGAATGGAAATGGTGAATGAATTAAGGGATACAATGGATTCTCCAAATAATTAGTTTTGGTATGGAAATTGATGATAACCTCGACCTACTTATATAATTGGTTTTGGAATATGAATTATTATTTGGTTTGTCTATTCTCTTTAAAACTAATGCATTGCATAAATGGCAAAATGGTTAAGGATGGTTTTGAAAACCTTGTGAGGTACAATGGAATTCCCCAAATTGATTTTAATAATGGAGTCTGGGGTTCAAGAATTACCTAAGGTAATGACTTAATGACATTTGCTTGCAAGCTATAGTCGGTATGACGATACCACTTAATGATACCATAATAATTGACTCTAGGAATCGATGGTTGGGTTATGTCTTAAATGTTTCAATATGAGCTTAAAAGGGGTTTTGTAGCTAAGCCATGAAGGTGGATGTCCTGGGGAGACTAATACTAGAAACTCAGGTTTGCCGATGTGAGGATTGGTCTTACTAGATTTTAATGTGATTCTGGGAATGGACTGGTTATCCCACTATCATATGATTATAGATTATTTTTCCAATATTGTTACCTCATCCATGGACGGCATACCCTCAACCGTGTGGCAGAGAGCTTTTAGTCACAAGACAATGGGGATTATCTCTTATATGTGTGCTAGTAGTCTTATTTTGAGGGGTTGCGAGTCTTATCTCGTGTATATTTGTGATGCTAGTGTCGAGAGTCCATCGTTTGATTTTGTTCCTATTGTTTGTGAGTTTCTTGATGTGCTCCCCACTGAACATCTCGGTATTTCCCCTGTCTCTGAGATTGAGTTTGTTGTTGATGAGCCTGGCACCCGACCTACTTCTATGGCACCTTACTATATGGATCTTTCCTAGCTTATGGATATGAATTCTCTGATTCAGGATCTTCCTGGTAAGGGTTTTATTAGACCAAGTGTGGCCCCTTGGGAACTCCTATATTGTTTGTGAACAAGAAAGATTGTTCTATGCGCATATGTTTTTTATTATAAGCATCTTAATAAGGTGACAATAAAGAACCATTATCCTATGCTTTGCATTGAGATCTATTTGACCAACTTCAGGGTGCAGTAGTATTTTCTAAGCTTGATTTAAGGTCTGGTTACCATCAATTTAGGATTTGGGTTAAGGATGTCCTAAAGAGATCCTTTAGGACTCGTTATGGTCATTATGAGTTCGTAGTGATGTCTTTTGAGTTGACCAATGCCCCAAATGCGTTGATGGATTTGATGAACTATATGTTCAGGACTTATTTGTACTCTTTTGTGATTGTGTTCATTGATGACATCCTTGTGTATTCGAGGAGTAGGGAGGAGCATACATAATATTTGAGGAGAGTGCTACGGAATTTGAGATATCATATGCTTTTTTCTAAGTTCTCCAAGTGTGAGTTTTGGCTTGAGTCGATGACATTTCTTGGACATGTGATGTCTAAGGAATGTATTATGGTAGGCCCCGCCAAAATTGAGGCAATTTTTGTAATACCCTATACTATTCTTAATCCCGTTTAGCTCCTAGAGTGTCAAGGGTCAACTTTGAAAGTGAATAACTTTTGATACATGAAAAATAATCCACCTCTAGACCCACCAAATTGTAGATAATTAAATCATCTTTCCAGTGATACCAATTTTACTTAAATCTAATACTCGATTGAGAAGTTATGGCACTTTTAGTGAGAAACAGTAGGCCAACGCAATAGCACTGGATCGCGGTGGAGAGAAGATTCACAATCATCCTCTTTCCGATGAAGCATCATGATTACGCCACGTCGCGGTGAAGCCCAAAATCCCACTTGTCCTTTTTCTAGTAGCTCACTGCTATTGGCCGATGTTGAGCCAGGAATTGTGGTTGAGTGCAAAATGGCACTCGTGTGTTTTAAGTTATGCAACGCGATTATGCCGCGTCACGCCATGGTGCAAAATGGCACTCGTCCCTTTTCCAGTGAGCCACCGTGATTGCATCGCATTGCGCTGAGGCTCAAAATCAGAATTAGTTCCGAACTTTATTTTCCAAAGGGCAATGTAGTCTTTTTCCCAAGCCCTCAATTCTTGAAAAACACTAGATTAAACCTATTCTAAGCATTATACGCTCTTGATTCACAAAATTTCTCTCCAAGAACCCTAGAGATTTAAATTTTAAACCTCAAGAAATCCAAATCCCACCATTCTTTTTCTAAGATAACCCAAAATTCATGATTCTCAATTCAAGATCTTCAAGAAACAATCTTCAAGAGCACAAATAGGAACTAAAAGTTCAAGCTTCTTCATCTATTCAACAATTAATGTATGTGGGGTTATGAACAAGGATAATCCTTTCATCTTTGTGCCCAAAATTAGTTTTAAAGTTTATTTTTTATATGAAATAATGTGAATTTCAGTTTAGGTTTTAGACCTACTCATCACTATTTGAAGAATATCATATTACAAGTGATATAGATGTTGAATTCCATGTCTACTTTCGTATTTTATGAGTGTGGCATTATTTTCCAGATTTAGAATTGAATTTGCAAGGCATTCAATACTAAACATGAACTCTACTATGATTTGACATGAATTTAATGCATGGGTTATTAAGCCCTAGTTTGAATGTTGATATTCCAAGAATGATTATGCTCTTAAGCATTCCATGATTAGTTTATACACAGTTTAGAATCAAGATTTGATTTTGGATCCTCAGCTAAGATATGGAATCCACTTTATAGTTTTAATTATAGATTATAGTAAACAGATACACAATTGGTTTTCATTATAAACCACTATATTAGTTTTAAAAGTGGATTTCCTGCAGAATTAACATACAAATTAAAGGGAGTAGTATTTAGCACCGAGTTGGGTATGTTCAGATGCCCCAGAACTATGAGCCAATGTAGGTTCAGATATTAGATTATTCCTAATTATATGGATGAAAAATACAGATTATGATCACTTAGCATAGGTTATACTCCCTGGAAAGAGTATGATACCTCTCCCCAACGTGAGGTTTTTCCATAAGGGAACTAGACATTGGACACTATGATAGTTCACATAGTGTATGTCGGTTCGAAGAACCTCCCTACAAAAAAGAGTAATCCGAGTAGAAAAGCTTGTAGAAACTAAGTGTAAGGCTCACAATTCATTTCAGATATTATTTCACAAAAGATATTGATCATGAGATTTCATCTTTCAGTTTACAGATTGAAAAGTGAGTCCTTTCTATACATAGACCAAACGATTTAAAGATAGAAACAAGTACAACTTTTAGAACTAAGTGTTATGACTTACAGGATTTATACAGTATTGTTTACTACTCCTGATTATGATTCTTAGTTTTCAGTTACTCAAGCTAATGTGAGTTATCTACACTTAGCATACATTCTTTTACAAATTTAAGATAATGTTGAGATATTACTCTATTTATGAATTCACCCCCATATGCGCAGTACATTCCAGAAGTAAAGATCCACATATATATCTATGTGTTAGATTGTTTAATAATGTAGGTTCTGGTGCTCAGTTTCAGCAGCATGAGTGATTTCGAGCATCTTCATCTATATCCCGACAGTTGGTGAATCCTCATAGTTTGGGGACCCAGTTATTTAGTTTTTTTAGCTTATTAGAGTAGTAGATTTAGTATTTTTCAATCAGTTCGAGTCAGCTGAGGGTTTGTCCCAGTGGCTCTTTAGTCGTTAGTAGTAGAGGCTTATCAGACTACTAGTTATGATTAAAATTTCTAATGTTGATTGTCCAAACTTTCAAGTCAAGTATTTTCATATTTTATGTTCAGATAATTTTAGCTTAGATCAGACAGACTTTTGCATTATTGCAATGTTTATGTTTCTCTATTATGAGTTTCAGATTTAGTAGAAGGCTTACAGGGTTAGCTTGGGGCTACTCATAGTCTTATGCATCGTGTGACATCTCGGGACCCATTTTTGGGGAGTTACAAACTTGGTATCAGAGCCTAAGGTTATATAGTCCTAGAGAGTTAGACAAGACGCATTATGTAGAGTCTTGATCATTGGCATGAAGCACGCCACATTTATAAGCAAGAGGGTACGGGATATTTTAGGAAATCATCCTTTTCTTTCATGATCTATCATGCGTATAGTATCTATATCTTCTTTTAACTCATACTCATACATAACAGTTGAATATGCCTCCTCGTCAAGCTAACGCATGCAGAAATGATAACCAACCACCCCAGCCTGTTGACCCTCTAAATGAGTATGTATCTTATGCAAAATGTCGAGTTGCCTTTTAGGCGTAGGCCCAGGCTATGACTGCCAATGTTCAGGGCAACCCTTAGATGGCAGTCCTACTTCAACAGAATGGTGATTTAGTAGCAGCTAGAATTCATGACTTCATGAGAATGAATCCTCCTAAGTTTTTTAGGTCAAAAGCAGGAAAGGACCCACAACTTTATTTAGACGAGGTGAGAAAGATCACATATATTATGCATGTTACTGAGGAGGAGAGTGTAGAGTTAGCATCCGATAAGTTGAAGGATGTGACATATGATTGGGTGGCTATATGGAAAAATGGTAGAGGTGACAATGTAGCTCCTATGAGTTGGAAGGTATTTTAGGATGCATTTCTAGATAGGTTCTTTCCACAGGAATTGAGAGAAGCTAAGGTAAAGGAGTTTATGAACTTGAGGTAGGGCTCGATGACAGTGAAGGATTACTGCCTTAAGTTCAATCAATTGTCTAAGTATGTCCCTGACACGATGGCTGGCCCTAGATCGAGTATGAGTAAGTTTGTTATCTGGGTATCTGGTTTGGTAGTAAAAGAGTGTAGGACTTCCATGCTTATTAGGGATATGGATCTTTCTAGGCTGATGATTCATGCTCAATAGATTGAGGCAGAAAAGTTAAAGGGAAGAGAGAGAGGAAATAAGAAGGCTAGAACCAAGTAGTTTGAATATGGCCAAACAAAATTTAGAGGGGAAATAGTTCATAGTTTCAGAGTCACTCATCTATGCTAGCACCATCTTCAACCAGTGCTCCTGCCCCAGAGCTAGGGAGGAGTAGTAGAGTAAGACTTTTATGTCCAGATCTCAAAATAGTGTGAGTTGAAAACCCAACTATCCTTGATGTGATAAGTGTGGTAAGAATCATCTTGGTGAGTATTTGTTAGGGAAAAAAGGTTTTTATGGTTTTGGTAAGTCGGTACATGGAATCAAAGAATGTCTGCATGCTAAATTGGGAAACAGGGAAGTTCATCCCTAGACTCAGGCTACTAGCGCACCAGCACCTCTAAGTTGCCAAGTCCCTCCTCAAGGCGCATCATCCAGTACCAGTGGCAGTCAACATAAAAATTAGTTTTATTCTTTACCATCTCGTTAAGAGAAGGAGTAGGAGAGTTCGCCAGATGTCGTTACTGGTATGCTTCGTGTCTTTCATCTTGATATTTATATGTTGTTAGACCCCGGGTAAAATCTCTCTAATGTGACCCCACTAGTTGCAGTGAATTTTGGAGTAGGTCCTGAAAAGCTTTCTAAGCCTTTCTTAGATTATAGCCCAAAAAGTGAGTCTGTTGTTGCCAAACAGATCTATAGAAAGTGTCCTATCACTGTCCTTTATAAGATCATATTAGCAGACTTAATAGAGATAGATATGGTTGACTTTGACCTTATTTTGGGCATGGATTGGCTCCATTCCTATTATACATCTATAGATTGTCGCACCCGAGTGGTGAAGTTTCAATTTCCAGATGAGCCAGTCTTTGAGTAGGAAGGTAATTCAGTGTCTCCCAAGAGTAATTTCATATCCTATCTTAAATCCAGAAAGTTGATATCAAAAGAGTGTATTTATCATCTAGCTCAAGTCAAAGACACTAAGCGTGAGGCTCCAACAGTTTAGTCAGTCCGCATATTCAATAAGTTTCTTAAAGTTTTTCCTAAAGATTTGCAAATTGTACCTTAGGGAAATAAAGTTCGATATTGACCTTCTCCTAAATATTCAACCCATCTCCATTCTTCCATATTGTATGGCTCCAGTCGATCTTAAAGAGTTAAAAGAGCAGCTTAAAGACCTCTTAGATAAAGGTTTCATAAGTCACAATGTCTCTCCATAGGGTGCTCTTGTCCTATCCGTGCAAAAGAAAGATAGTTCTTTGTGAATGTGCATTGACTACCATTAGCTGAATAAAGTCATAATCAAAATAAAATATCCTCTTCCTAGGATTGATGAGTTATTCGACCAGCTCCAAGGTGCAAGTTACTTCTCCAAAATGGACCTTAGATCTGGCTATCATTAGCTTAGAGTAAAGGAATATGATATTCCAAAGATAGCTTTTAGAACCCCTTATGGTCATTTTGAGTTTCTAGTTATGTCCTTCGAGCTGACAAATACCCTAGCAACCTTCATTAATTTGATGAACAGAGTGTTCAAACAGTATTTGTACATGTTTGTCATAGTCTTTATCAATGATATTCTTTTCTATTCTCGTAGTGAGGATGACCACGCAGACCACCTTAGAATTTTGTTGTAAACTCTTAGGGATCACCATTTGTTCGCCAAATTCAGCAAATGTGAATTTTGGATAAGGTTAGTAAATTTCCTTAGTCATATTATTTCTAGTGATGGCATTAGAGTTAATCTCCAAAATATAGAAGTGGTAAGAAACTTACCAAGACCTATCTCTCCATCAGACATCAGAAGTTTCTTGGGTTTAGTTGATTATTACAGAGGTTTTGTTGAAGGGTTCTTATCTATTGCATCTCCCATATCTAGATTGAACCAAAATAAAGTTAAATTTCAGTGTTCATATTCCCTATGAGAAGAGTTTTCATGAGTTGAAGACTCAACTCACTTCATCTCCAGTTTTAGCGATACCCGATGGTATAGATTGTAATGCTTCTAGAATTGGTCTGGGTTTTGTTTTGACGTAGAGAGGTAAAGTTATAGCCTATGCCTCTAGATAGATTAAGCCTTATGAGAAAAACTACCCTACCCTTGATATTGAGCTATTGTTGTGGTATTCGCATTGAAAATTTAGAGGCACTATCTTCATGAGGTGCATGTTGATGTATTCACGAACCAAAAAATCTTGCAATATGTGTTTACTCAGAGGAAGTTAAATCTTCATCAGAGAAGGTGGTTATAATTATTAAAAAATTATGACATGATTTTGTTATATCACCCGAGCAAGGCCAATGTAGTGGCATACGCCCTTAGTAGACTGTCTATAGGCAGTGTTGCTCACATAGAAAGTGAAAAGAGAGAACTAGTTTGGGAAGTTCACCAGTTAGCTAGGTTGGGTGTGAGGTTGGTTGACTCAGCTAAAGGAAATGTTTGGGTTCATAGTAGTTCAACATTTTCTTTTGTTTCTAAAGTGAAAGAGAAGAAGGATAAGAATTCTAGGTTATTCAAACAGAAGGGTTCGATTAAATACCAAAAACTAAAAGTTTTCTCCCAACGGGGAGATTGTGAGTTGAGATACCAGAGTAGATTGTGTGTGCCGTCCGTTGAAGATTTGGGTTAGCAGATTATGGAAGAGTGCATATTTTGCATTACACCATTCACCCAGGATCCATCAAGATGTATCACAAATTGCACGAAGAGAGTTAGATTGCATGGAGTTCCTTTGTCCATAATTTCAGATAGGGGTACTTAGTTTACCTTTTAGTTTTGGAAAGACTTTCAAAAAGGTCTTGGTACCCAAGTTCATCTCAATTCATCTTTTCATCTACAGACAGATGGTCAGGTAGAGAGGACCATTCAGACCTTAGAGAATATGTTGAGGGCATGTGTTTTTGACTTCAAAGAAAGTTGGGATGAGCCCTTTTCGTTGATGTAGTTTGCCTACAACAACAGTTACCATTCTAGTATTTAGATGGCCGCGTTTGAGGCTCTTTATGGGAAGAGGTGTAGATCACTAGTCGGTTGGTTCGAAGTGGGTGAGGCCACTTTGATTGGGCCAGATATAGTGTTTGAAGCTATAGAGAAAGTTTAGTTTATTTGAGATAGATTGAAGGCATCTCATAGTCATAAAAAATTCTATGCAGACTTAAGACGAAAAGATATTGAGTTTGAAGTCAATGATTTTGTTTATTTGAAAGTTTCACCCATGAAGGGGGTGAAAAGATTTGGCAAAAAGGGGAAGCTTAGTACTCTATATGTGGGTCCTTACAGGATTTTAAGTCATGTGGGAAAGGTAGAGTATGAGCTTGAGCTACCTACAGACTTGTCATTAGTTCACCCAGTGTTCCAAGTGTCCTTTTTGAAGAAGTGTATGGACAATTCAGCTGTTGTAGTCCCTCTATAAAGCATAGATATTTAGAATAGCGTGTCGTATAAAGAACTTCTAGTTGAGATTCTTTATTACTAGATCCGTAGACTAAGGAATAAAGAAGTTCCCTTGGTCAAAGTTCTGTGGAAAATTAGTGTGTTTATGGTGCTACTTGGGAAACAGAAGAACACATGCTAACCATGTATCCTCACCTCTTCTCCACAAACTCAAATTCATCCTAAGGTAATAGTCTTCCGTAATTCAGTTCTTTTTCAGTCTTAGTTTCAGCCATGTGATTATCTTCATGTCAGTTCATGCATTCGCTGATTAGTTTAGTCGCTCAGTATGTTCTAGATTCAGTCATGCAGTTTTTTTTCAATTGTACATGCTAGTATATGGTATCAGTTCCTCAGTATCTTCAATTTAACTAGTCTCATTCGAGGATGATTGTTCCCAAAGAGGAGATAATGCAATACCCCGTACTATTCTTAGAACTATATAGCTCCTAGTGTTTTAAGGGTCAACTTTAAAAGTGAATTACTCTTGATACATGTAGAATTTTCCAGCTCTAGACCCACCAAGTTTTATATAATTGAATCAGCTTTCCAACAATATCAATTTTACTTAAATTCAAAACCCGGTTGAAAAGTTATGGAACTTTTAGTGAGAAGTAGTAGGCCAATGCAATAGCACCACATCGCGGTTGAGGGAAGATTTTCAATTATCCTCTTTTCAATGAAGCACCGCAGTAATGCCACATCACGGTGATGCCCAATATCCCACTTATCCTTTTTCTAGTAGCTCAACGCGCTTGGCCGGTGTCACGCCAGGAATCATGGTGGAGCACAGCACCGCGTTGTGATAGAGTGTGTAACGGCACTCATCCTTTTCTAGTGACGCAACGCGATTATGCCGCATCGCGCCATGGTGCAATATGTAACTCATCCCTTATCTAGTGAGCCACCGTGATTGCAACGTGTTTCGCTGAGGCTCAAAATTGGAATTTCTATTTTCGAACATAGGGGTAATGTAGCCTTTTTCCAAGCCCCCAATTCGTGAAAAACACTAGATTAAACCTATTCTTAGAATTATACGCTCTTGATTCACAAAATTACTCTCAAAGAAACCCTAGAGATTCAAATTTTAAACCTCAAGAAATCCAAATCCCACCATTCATTTTTCAAGATAACCCAAAATTCAAGATTCCCATTCAGGATCATCAAGAAACAATCTTTAAGAGCACAAATAGGAACTCAAAGTTCAAGCTTTTTCATCTATTCATTAATTAAGGTATGTGAGTTTATGAACAAGGATAATCTTCCATCCTTGTTCCCAAAATTAGTTTTAAAGTTGAATTTTTACATGAAATTATGTGAATTTCAGTTTAGGGTTTATACTTACTCATCACGTTTTGAAGATTAAGATATTACAAGTAATTTACATATTGAATTGCATGTTGTCTGCTTTGGTTTTTTATTTTCCAAATTTAGAATTGAATTTGCAAGGCTTTCACTATTAAGCATGAACTTTATGATTATTTCACATGAATTTAATGCATGGGTTATTAAGCCCTAGTTTGAATGTTGATATTCCAAGAATGATTATGCTTTTAAGCATCCCTTGACTAATTTATACTCAGTTTTTAAATGAAGATTTTATCTTTTTATCCTCATCTAAGATATGGCATTCACTTAACAGTTTTAATTACAGTTTATAGTATGCAGATACAAAATTGGTTTTCATTATAAATCCTTATATTAGTTTTAAAAGTGGATTTCCTACAGAATGATTATACAGATTAAAGGGAGTAGTATTTAGCATCGAGTTGGGTATGGTCACATCCCTCATAACTACGAGCCAACGTAGGTTCAGATTATCAGATTATCAGATTATTCATAATTTTATGGATGAAAGATACATATTGTGATCACTTAGATTAGGTTATACTCCCTGTTAAGAGTATAAAACCTTTCACCAACGTGAGATTTTCCCATAAAGGAACTAGAAGTTAGACACTATGATAGCTCACATAGCGTATGTTGGTTAGAAGAACCTCCATACCAAAAAAAGTAATCCTAATAGAAAGGCTCTTAGAAACTAAGTGTAAGGCTCACAATTCATTTAAGATATTATTTCACATAAGATGTTGACTATGAGATTTCAGCTCTCAGTTTATAGATAGAAAAGAGAGTCCTTTCTACACTTAGACCACATGATATAAAGATAGAATACAAGTACAACTTTTAGAACTAAGAGTTATGACTCACAAGATTTATACAGTATTCTTTACTAGTCCTGATTATGATTCTCAGTTTTTAGTTATTCAATATAATGTGAGTCATCTATACTTAGCATGCATTCTTTTACAAATTTATAATAATGTTGAGATATTTTTTTATTTATGCATTCACCCCCACATACTCAGTACATTCCAGAATCACTGATCCATATATATGTCTATATGCTACATTATTTAACAATGTTGGTTCAGGTGCTCAGTTTCAGTAACGTGAGTGATTTCGAGAATCTCCATTTACAACCTGATAGTTTGTGAGTCCTCATAGTTCGGGGATCTAGTTATTCAATTTTTTAAGCTTATTAGAGTAGTTGATTCTGTAATTTTCAATCAGTTCGAGTCAGATGGGGGTTTGTCCTAGTGGCTCTCTAGTTGTTATTAGAAAAGTCTTGTCAGACTACTAGTTATGATTCAGATTTCTAGTGTTGATTGTTCAAACTTTCAAGTCAAGTATTTTTAGATTCTATGTTCAAATAATTTCAGCTTAGATCAAACTTACACATTATTTCTATGTTTATAATTTTTTTTATGAGTTTCAGATTTAGCAAAAGGCTTACATGGTTAGCTTGAGGCTACTCGTAGTCTTGAGCACCATGTGACATCTCGGTACCCGTTTTTGATGCATTACAATTTTTTATTGGGCTAGATCTACATCTCTGACTGAGGTTTGTAGCTTCATTAGTTTGGTCTATTATTATAGATATTTCATTAAGGGTTTTGCTACTATTTTAGCCCCTATGACCAGATTGACTTGGAAGAAGTTTCCTTTCTAATTGTCCGAAGAGTATGTGTTGATCTTTGGAAATATTAAGGATTTTCTTACTTCAGAACCTATGTTAGCTCTTTCTGTTGAGGGTAAGGGATCTACCATATTTTATGAAGCTTCAGGTGTTAGTCTAGGTTGTGTATTGATTAGCATGATCATATTATTGCCTATGCCTTTAGACTGCTTAAGGTGCATGAGTAGTTGAGTACAACTACCCCGCTTATAATTTAGAATTAGCGAGGGTAGTTTTTGCACTAAAGATTTAGAGGTACTATTTGTATTATGTACATTGTGAATTTTTGTCGATCATCGCAGTCTTCAGAACCTTATCACCCCAAAAGATCTCTATACTAGATAATATAGGTAGATGGAGTTTCTTAAGTACTATAACATTTCCATCTTGTAACATCTATGCAAAGTAAATATGGCTGCAAATGCCTTGAGTCACAAGGTAGTGAGTATGGGTAGCTTGGCTTGTATTTCTGTTTCTCAGAGGTTGTTAGCATGGGATACTTAGTTTTTAGCTAACTTGATGTCTTTCCTTCATATTTCAAATCCTAGGAGGATTTTGGCTAGTGTGGAGGCGAGTTCCTCACTATTTGAACAGAACCAGGATCGTTAATTTGAGGATAACAAACTTTGCTTCCTTCATGATCAGGTGTTGAGTGGTGAGTCCGAGAGGCACACCATCGATTCTGAGGTATTTTGAGGTTTGATGACTGTATTTGTGTTGCTCAACTTGATGACTTGATTCAGTTGATTTTGCATAAGTCTCACAACTCTAGATATTCTATTCACCCTAGCACAACCAAGATGTATAGAGATTTGAGACAATATTATTATTGGAGTGCTATGAAGAGAGGTATGGCAGACTTTGTAGCTCGTTGCCTATGATGTCAGTAGGTAAAGGTCAAGCATCAGTGACCGAGTAGTTTGACTCAGAGGTTACCCATTCCTGAGCGAAAATAAAAATGGATCACCATGGATTTTTTTAGTGGTTTGCCTCGCTCTTCCTGTAGTTTTAATGGTATATGGGTCATTATGGATCTTTTGACCAAGTCATCATATTTCATTCATATTCAAATGAGTTTCAGTGCTAAGAGATTAGCCCATATATATGTTCGGGAGATAGTCTATTTACCTAATGTACCCATGTCTATCATGTCAAACTATGGTTTTGTGTTCACTTTAAGGTTTTGAAGGGCATTTCAGGGGGAGTTGAGTACTCTAATGGATTTGAGTACAACCTTTCATCCATAGACTAATGGTCAATTAGAGAGGACTATTCAATTTCTTAAGGATATGCTCTGAGTATTTTTTATGGATTTTGGAGGCCAGTGAGAGTAGCACTTAGACTTGACAGAGTTCACGTATAACAACAGCTATCATTCGAGTATTGAGATGGCACCTTTTGAGGTTTTGTATGGTAGGAGATATCGCTCTATTATTGGATAGTTTGAGACTTCTGAGGTTAGGCCTCATGGTACTGATATGCTTTAGGAGTTATTAGATAGAGTCAAGGTTATTCAGGATTGGATGAAAGCATCTTAGAGTAGGCAGAAGATCTATGCAGATTGTAGACTTTGTTCTTTGAGATTTAGAGATGGTTTTTATGTATTCATCCGTGTATCACCCATAAACGGTGTGATGAGGTTTGGTAGAAAGGGTAAGCTCAGTCTGAGATACGTTGAACCTTTTGAGATTCTTCATGATGTTGGTGAAGTAGTGTATGAGTTAGCTTTACATCCAGATTTTTCTATTGTTCATCCAGTTTTCCATGTCTTTATGTTGTGGTGATATATTCCCGATCCTTCTCATGTGGTTATATGGGACTTAGTCCAATTGGATGAGCATTTTACCTTTGTTGAGGATTCAATACTTATTTTGGATACTAATGTGAGGCGGTTGGGCACTAGGAAGATTCCTGTAGTTAAGGTTTAGTGGAGAAACCCCCAGTGGAGGAGGCACCTGGGAAATTGAGAGTGAGATATGGACTCAGTATCCTCACTTGTTTGAGACTTCAGGTATTTTCTAATCTTTAACTTTCGGGGATGAAAGTTCCTTTAGTAGTGGATATTGTTATGACCCTTAGGTCATTTTCCATATTTTTGCTTATTTTCTCCATTAGAGCTTTTTCGTAGCTGCCCCAAGTCATATGTGACTTGCTAGAACTGGTAGTTTGATTATCGAGAAGTTCATTGAGTTTTTGAGAAAATTCCCTATTTAGAAGTCTTTGCTTATTCCAAAAGGACACCAGGCAAAAACTTTAGTAAAACAACTTCGGATACAAATTCTGATTGTGCCAGAAGCTCCAAAATATTGACTTTATTCTATGTAGAACTTTAGTTTGGGTCTCGATGCACCCAAGCTCATTTCAATCTATTGGTCAAAAAGTAAGAAATTTAGAAATATGGACGTGGGACCCATATTTGGTCGAAGTGACCTTGGATTGAAAATTTGACTTCTTCAATTTATCCCAAACGATGAATTTAGTGTGGTTATGTAGTTCATTTGTGTATAACAAATTCCAAATGAATACTGAGACATTAGCGGATCGTATATCCCTTCCTTTATTTTTTCATATTGTATATTCATTCCTTGGCCTAATATATTTATATATATATAAAATCTTCCTCCATCCTTAATTCATATATTGGCTAGGGATATATGGTATAGTGTTGAGATTTCTAAGTATGACTGGAATAAGATAGTTCATCCTCGATAGTTTCTTATCCTTATTATGTTAGACTATTAGACATGAATTGGATAGATTATCCTTATTATCTCATTGTGTATTTTGTGGTTGTTGAACATTGGATATAGTTTCCATTCTATTTATATAGTATATATATATCTACTTTATCTTTAGAGCTCAGTTGGCAGTTTCCTACTAAGTTCCATTTTTTTGGTACTCATACTACACTTTTACAGGTTGCAGATAATAGTATGGGTTATCTCTTTTGCTATGTGTTTTATGCGAAGCAGCCACGATTTTGGTACTAGTGAGCTCCTGACGTTCGGAGTGTTACCTATTTCTGTCTTATGTATTAGACTAGTCTCTATGTTGTATTCATAGATAAGTTATATCAGTGTATTCAGTTGAACTTTACTTGGTACTCTTGTATTATTAGCAACTCTTGTACTGATACCACCAGGTTTTGGTATTATGTAATTGCTTCTTTATTTGATCTATTCCAAAATTCTTTTCTTTATATATTTAGTAGTCCGTTACTAGACATTTCGGACTACGGCTTTGGCTTGCTTGCTGTTGGGTTATAATAGGTTTTATAACGACCTAAGAAATTAGGTTGTGATAGTGAAGTACTTGGATAGAAAGATGGAAGGTTTTTGAGCCAAAGGACAAGGGTCTAATCAAGACACTTGGAACTTGAGGCAAGGGAATCAAGGCCGAAAATAATATATGGACAATATAAGGATTGAAGCAAAAAGAGATGGTGAATAGAGGCAAAAGGATAACTATAAGGAGAATAGTGGTGCATAGGTTCCACTGGGGGATCATGATACTGATCCAAGGATGGAAGCATTGCTTACTAAGGTGGTTAAAGGTTCAGATAATCAAGAAAGTTGCCTTAAAGAGATTAAGACAGATACTTTGGGACTGACACAGAAAGTATAATCACATGCTATCGTGATTAGGTATCTTGAGTAGCAGTTTGGTCAAATGTTAGTTATTTTAAATCAGCGTCAGTCAGGAATTTATCCAAGCAACACTGTATAGAATCTGAAGAATGACAATCATTGATTTTCCATTACGACTCAGAGTGGTAAGTCTACTATTAATTCTCCTATACCGGTAGTTGATGAGGTGAGGAATGATACTATTAATCTTGATAAAGCACTCAAAGCTAAAGCAGAGAAGTTTGTTGATGCTGAAACATCACAAAAATAAAAGGTAAGAAGGTTGACTAGTTTGGAAGATCATTCCATGACCTCCTCCACCTTTTTCTCAAAGGTTGAAACATAAAAAAAGAAGGGAAGTATAAAATTTTATTGCTATTCTGAAGGAGTTGAGTGTGAACATCCCTCTTTTTGAAGCTTGTACGTAGAGGCCTGGCTATGCAAAGTTTATAAAGGATTTGGTGTTGAAGAAGTAAAATGTCATTCATGTGGATGTGGGTGGTTTGGAACATTATAGTGTAATTACATCCTAGTCTCTTATACTGAAGAAAGGTGATCCCAGAGCTTTCACTGTTCCTTATACCATTGGAACATCTAGGTTCGCCAGGTCTTTGTGTAACTTAAGTGCCAACATTAACTTGATGCCACTGATGGTTTCAAATAACTACGCTTAAGTCCTTTCAAACACATTATGATCCAATTATTGATGGTGAAAGATACAATTAAGAAACTCGAGGGCATATCATTAGATGTTTTGGTCAATGTGGACAGCATCATCTTTCCAACCAACATTGTTATCTTGGATTGTGAAGTTGATTTTAAAATATCCATAATTTTTTGGGAGATTGTTTCTGGCCATGGATAGAGCATTGGTGGATATGGAAAGAGGTGAGCTTAACATCAAGCTGAATGATAAAAAAGTCACGTTCAATGTTCGCAGAACCATGAAGAAACTAACTGGCATAAGGGTGGTTTAGATAATAAATTGTGTTGATGAACCTAGAGATCAACCCTGTGGATACTTTCATGAAATCTGAGTAATCGAGGTACCCATTCGTGTCATGACATTGAATCAGGCACTTCTTGGGAGCAACCCAAGGTATCTTGCTATTTTTGTATTTATGATAATTCATGTTAGTGTGATTGACGTCAAATACGCACACCAAAGGTGCCACAGGTATATTCCTAACTCTCTTTCTTTTTAGCTTCCTAAAGCATTGGGGACAACGTTTGTCTATTCGATGAGGATGTGGTTACTTGTGGGTCTATATGTCCTATTAGGGTTTTTGTTGTCATCTCTATTTTCCTTGGATTATGTTCTTAGTAGAGCCAGTATGTTTAGGTCATTTTGTGTTTGTGTCGTATATGTGTTATGTTTTGTTTGTGTTTATTAAGAGAAAAATAAAGAGCCTAAGGGTATTTGACATATTTTGTTTGTTTTTAAGTGTTTTTGAAAATTGATACCCCTCCAAAAAGATTTTGTGAACTGTGTCATGTGAATATATGTGTGACTGTTGTGAATCTTGCTATAACATTAGGATTAGGGACAAAATAATTATAGCTTAGCATTTGCATGAACCCGATAGGTAGTATAACCCTGTACCATCTATGTGTAAGATACTTTACATAGTTTTCCTTGTGCGTTTAATCCATAACTTGTTCGGTTAGTCTTGCATAGGTTGTAGGATAGTTGGTTAGGATGTGATCATAGGCCATTTTTTGAATTTAGTCCACTCTTAGACTAAATGACCATCCAAATGTGAATAAGGATCCCTTGATCCCTGAATTTGAGCTTACATTGACTCATTTTCTTGTTTTTACCTTGTCACCTTCCCAATTTGATTACAATAAACATGTTTTGGCCCTGGTCCCTCCTTGGACATTGTGTACCTTAACTCAGGCAAATTGCCTAAGTTGAGGGTGACTATCATAGTAGTGTGTGGTTAGAATTGGGCAATGAGAAAGGTTTGAATGAGAGAAAAGGAAGTAGGGTTGGGTGTGGTAAAAAAAGAAGAAAAAATGGATAAAAATAAAAATAAAAAGAAAGAAAACTAAAAAAGAAAAAGAAAAAGAGAGAATAAAGAAATTGCACCCAACTTGAATATGAAATAAAAACAAAAGAAAAGGAGAGAAATAAGGGTGTAATGAAAGAAAATTGTGGTTGAGAAGTGGACCCTAAATGTAATTGTGGTGCCGAGGAAGGTGTGTCAGGACCCGAACCAGGGCATGGCCATAACAGGTACTCAAGTTCCACGTGGACCGAAGATCACCCCATGCACCTAACCAAACCAAACACAACACCCCCCAATGTCAGATGAATTTCAAACATATAACAATATATCATACAACAAGATTAAGAAAATTCAAAACATTCCTATAACTGACGACCGGTGCCAGCCAAACAACCGAACAACATCACCCAATATCTATATAATATAAGAAAAGCCTTCTAAACAAAGAAAAAAAATCAGTCTTTGTACGGACATGTCCCCGACTCTGACAGATGACAATGAGAATGAAAATCATAATGGAAGCAACTATTAATTAAAAGCTAAGAATGAAAGATGGTGAAATGGCTAAACCTTTCGAAGGATGCAAGCTCACCACTTTACCATGGCACAATGAGCCGCCAAACCTAACTCTATGCAGGAAAAGTACACTTGCCTTCAAAGCCTGCATTGTGTGAGGATACAACAGTCGGAGAGGTTGGTAGGGTGAAAACTAAAATGTAACTCAGGGATAACGATAAAATGATGCCATGATCAACAGTTCAAAATCATTCAAAACCAATGCAGATAATCAAATTCATATACATATATATATATATATATATATATCGCATTTTAGGATAGGGAACAAGGATTAACATGCACTTTAAAACTTTATCCTGGATTGTGTAGCTCAACCTTCAGAACATACAAAGAAACCCACGGGATATATGGCCCCAGCTCTTCCCCTGCTTGTAGGGCCCAAGTACGTGTGGCCACATGAACCATAGGGTAAATATATGCACTACTGGGGACTCGAACCTCCCGGCATATCAAGGTGACACGAGCACCAAATCATGTAACAAGATATGGGGGACTCAAAACTCACAATCATATGATAATAATATTAATGGGGACTTGAACCTCCCAGTCACCCCGCGTTGGAAACAACAATTTCTATTGTTGGTCGCTTGGGACCTCCACTTTCACGACACAGCTACACAACCCTCATTAAAGCCAATTAAAACAAGTATCACACATTCCCATTCAATGAACCACATTACACATTAAGGCATACATTGTTGGTATCATCATACCAACTACACTTGCAAAGTAACATCAATATGCCAAACCAATTACTATTACTTGGGTGAATTCACAACCCCCTTGGTTTAATTATACATTATCTTGGGGAATTACACAACCCCATAAGGTTCAATTCAAAATCACAATGCAATAGTTCAAGGATAATTCAAATTCCCACATTTCTCATAATTAAAAAATAATTTCACAATATAAGGTTGGGGTCATAACCACTTCAAAAGTCATAAGTTTAGGGAAAATCACAATTCCCTAGTTCATTCACCATACCCATGCACCAACAAATTCAAAACCACGTTAAATCATGAGTAATCACATGTAAACCATAGCAAAACAGTATTTAATCAATAATCATTCAAAACTCTCCACCTTGTTTTAATAGCAACATCAGTATCTCATGAACAATATTTTAAAATATATGATTTTAACAAATTAACAATAAAAAAAGAGTAACATGCCTGAGATACCAAGTTTCACGGAAGGAATTCAACCCTCGAGCCCTTGAATGACCTACTTCTTAGAAACCCTAAGTATGTCTACTTAAGGGAAATTGAGAGACACTTTTGAAGTGTTTGAGTATGTTAAGGAAATATAACCCCCTAAATTGCTTGATGGACATGGGGTTTTAATTGGGTAAGGAGGGAGTTGTCCAAAGTGCCCTTAAATTAAAAGCTGAATTTTAGTTGTCAATGATTATGGGTCACTATACGACCCGTAAGGATATATTTTGACTTATCACATGGATTCGTAGTCAAGACAAAACCTCAAAGGCCCCATACTAGTTTGTCTATGATTTATACCACCAACTCGTAACCACACTTAATGACTCGTAACCACCTCTCATACTCAAGACAACAACAATTTGGGATGACACACTAGACACCCTATGAATGGGACATAACATCTCATCTTGAGTCTTTATGACTCGTGGCCTCAAGTAATAATGAAGACAATGTCTTGATCCAAACATTCTAGACACCTTACGACTTGGTACTTACGAACCGTAAGAAGTATTGATGACTAGTTGAGAGCTACTTGTACTCAGAGTAGAATTCTAAGCCACTTGTTCTGATTAAGTCATGAATGAGTCCCTACAACCCATCATGACTTCCTAAGACTCATCAGGGAGTCGTAGTCAGGACAGTGAGGATAAAATTTTAGAAAATTTCCATGGACCAAGAACCTGGGGCATTATAGGCCATACCAGCCCCAAGCCTACATTACAATCTGAATAAAGTCCTATAGTGATTCTAGTATGCCTATCTGAAAAACTAAGGCAAGGAAAACATGGGCAAGCCTATAGTATTCTATGCACCATGATTCAAAATTCTTGTATGAGAGTGAGTGTCTTGACATAGTCCCTTAAATTAGCATGCATGATATGATAATGTGAGGGATGGGAATTCTTTCTTTGAGGGTACATGGGTTGCGTTGCTAGCTGTTTATCTATTTAGGTAGTGTAATTTGTGTGTGGGCTTGATTGTTTATTGATAATGTAATGCCATAGTGTGATTCCTTTGTGTCACATTGTTGTGCTACATAGATCCATGTGGTCTACCATATATTAAAGTGGCCTTCAAGAAATTTGAATGTCGATCCCACAAGGACTTGTTCCAACAACTATTCAATTCTAGTTTAACTTCTACGATTAATTTGATGCAAAGGTAACCAAAGAGAGTTTGGAGATTTGTAAATTGCAAGTAAAGTAAACAATGTGTAAAATAAAATTCTTGGAACAATCAATTGAGTAAATCCCAGGGTTAAAGCATTTCTAACAATCATACTATGTTATTGAACTTCATTCATTAACTTTCTTATCTTGGTTGTTGATTTGTAGGGTTAATAGCATAATCATGGTCTCCTGACCTCTAACCATTTACCTAATTTGAACATTACAACTACATCATTGAGCGGGGATATAATAATCCAATTAAGTTCTTTAAGCTATCATCCTAAGTGTGAATCAATTAAGGCATCTAAGTACATTCCTGTCCTAGACACTAATTTGAATTCCTTATTTTATAAAAGAATACAAATCATACTTTGTTTATTCCCATGTTCTATCTCCATATTCCCTCTCCCGAGATCAAAAGGTAGACAATAGATGTATTTTCGGGTGATCAATCCATCAAATAGTTGAATCAAGAATAAACAAACAACCAATAATGATAATCAAAATTAAACAAAATTAATTCAAAACAATAGCACTCATGTTCTTGGCTTTAACCCTGGAAAGAGGGTGTTTAGCCAATAATATTCATAATTATGATCCAAATAATTGAACACGCCTTATGATATAATTAAAATATAATTAAAGAATGATAAAAACAAAATAATCCTAATCCTTGTAAGATTAGTATATATCACGTGGTCAAGGTATTGTGTATTTATAATGAACCAATCTAAAGCCGTATAGGAGTAGGAACCTACAAAATTATGAGCATGTGAATGAGGGGACTCCGCGGGCTTGGTAGCATGGTTGTAAGTCGTGCATCGCGGGCGCATTTACATGTCCTCCATCGAATTTCATGGAACAATATTTTATAAGTCAAATAGGCACTAAAATATCCAGTCATCATGGCCTAAATTACGTGATGCTACTTGAAATTGCTTCAAAATATTTGGTTAAGTGTTCAACGTCCAACTTTGTGTTCCATGCCTTGTAGCATTTTTTTTCTTTGAATTCCAGCTATTTCCATATCAATTTATCACCATAATCAAATCCACAAGAATCATACACCATAAAACACCATGTATTAGATCTCAACACATTATAACCACAAGAACGACGAACTAAAAACTCAATCTAAGCACTAGTCTCGACCACTTTACGCTATAATGTATTGTTGACTCTTGTATCATTTTAATTGAATGATGAACACTTAAATATTTGTTTACACATATATTACACACTAAAACCATAAATAACTCATTGAACTCACTAGAATTCATCGAAACCAACTAGACACACACCTAGCTCAAGCTAGTAACACTAGTTTTCTTGATTAAACTCTAAATGACTCAATTAAGAGGAAACTTATGTGGAAAACACTTTGAACATTGTAATAACATACTTGGACACTTATATGCTTCTTTCAATAATAATTAACACATTAAGCACACAATTTATCCTTAAAACAAGACTAAAAAGGCTAGAAGAGTAACACTAGAGTGCATAAATACACCTAACATCAGTCACATTATTGTGCTACATAGATCCACGTAGTTGGTTTTGAGAGAATCGAAAATAGGAGGGGGTAAACTTCATTGAGCTAAAATTGAGTTGACTGCAACAGAGTGCCTTAGGTTTCTCTTAGTTAAGCATCGTGTTGTTTTGTTGTATGTTTATTGCCTGGGGACATACAAGCATTCTAAGTTGAGAGTGTTGATATGTTTTATGGAACTTTCGATGCTTAAAATAGGAAAATATACAAGTAATTAAGTTTATTTTGTTAGGTATGATATATTTGTGTGTTTGTTTTGAAGGGAACTAGGTTCTGGAGCTGAAAAGAAGAAAAAGAAATAAAGTGTGCAGAAGACCCACTTACGGCCACCGTAAGTGGCCTCGTAAGTATCAGAGAAAACATGTTCTGAGAATCTAAAGTTTGAAGATTGGTATAAGAGTTATGAAGGGGCCATTTATGGGGCGTAAGTACCACTTACAAAGCCCGTAAGTGCCATTATAGGTGGTGTTTCTATAGCCTGTTTAGTTATCTAACACTTATGACCCACCTAGGGTTCTGTAAGTACCACTTATGGCCTGTAAGTAGTCACCAGCCTAGTTTTCCTTATTTATTTTTGCTAGAGTTTTTAGGGTTCTGATGTAATCTACTGATACCCTTTTGATGTTTTTGTGTTAGTTTACACTCGTTATATTCACAACACTATATTCATTCTGAGATCGACTTTTGATCTGGGAATATATTCTTCTTGATTTTACAGATGATTATTAATTTTAGATTCTCGTTTTTGTTCTTAAATTATTGTAAGATTATTCATATATTTTATTTATTGATGTCCTCGCAAACATAACCAGCTAAACCACCTAACTAGGATTGTGGGAACCCTGATGGAATAATAAAGTTGAGAAAGTGAAATTTTCATTTTTAATTAATATTCTTGCATGTATTGTGATCTTCTTTGATTTTTTTAATTTATTAACGACTGCAGAATTTAAGATCTTGCCTGTATTTGGTACTTACTCCAAAAGAGAGGTTGAGATTAAAGAGAGGTAGAGATTAGGAAAAGAAAATTATAACAGCAATTTGAGGCTACCAACCACTATCTAATTAACTTGAAACTCAAAAGGTAATAGTTAATCTGGGATCCAGGATAAGGGTTTGTAAGGTGACACTCTGAGACTCATAAGGTAAGGACAGTACTTCATCAAAGGCATTTACAAGACGGTTGGTGATACATATCTTATCAAATTTTGCATGCAAAATACTAGGATAGTTCGAAGAAGCACGATAAGTCTACAGAATTAGTAAGCCAGGGAGAATACATTCCTAGTATTCATCTCATATTGATTTCAAACAAAGAGACCAAGATTCATTACTCTTGATATTGTTCTCACAAAATCCCCCCTATTTACTTTCTGGATTGTTTTGGCTCCTTCACTAAATTTGTTAGAGATATTCGGCCTATTCCCTATGGGTTCACCTCAATCTATTTGGGTTATTTATTTGACAATGACTATGTTATATTTATTAGAGGTATACTTTAGGTGACATCACTTATCCCAGCCTTTGACTCCATATCCATCTCTGGAATATACCTTGAAAGTTGGGCAAACTTTAGAAAATACTCTTTCACTAACATGTTACCCTACTTCAGATTGATGAATACTCCCACCTTAGCAACCCTTATCTCACGGGTAAATAATCTATCTAGAAAAGCAATCGGAAACTCATTTCAATCAACTGGGCCGACACCCATATACCTACTATCTTTTCACTATTTATACAAAGTCTAGGATACTCCTTTCAATTGATATATGACAACATTTGCACTCTTGACTGAAGTAACACCCATAATCTGAGTGATCTTTTGAATCTCGTTAATTGAGTCTTGTGGATCCTAATACACCTTTTAACCATAATGTTCTAGAGGCAAGTGAAGTTTCAGACTCTCGTAGCGGCTACAGTCCTTTCGGGGTTAGCTAATGCAACAACTTATTGATTGACCTGACTGGTTATGGATTGAGCAAACACTTGGAAGGCAACCTTGAATTTAACGTGACTGACTTACTTATTTAGGGGATCCATTGGAGCTGCTAAGGCTTGGTAATTTCTATTACCATTGTCATTTCTTTTGTAACGCCTCGAGACTACCCCAAGGATGTCACACGGTGCTTAGAATCACAAATGTTCCCCAGCTAACATATGATACTAGCATAACTCATAAGAACTGAAAAAAATACATAAAACTGAAAGAAATAAGCGAAAGAGATATCTTTGCTGAATATGTTCAATACAAAACTATTTAAAATATTTACACTTTGTTTATACAAAATAATGCTGAAAATAAATACATCAACTTTGAGTGACCATCGATAAAGCCTGTACTAATATTGAATATAGGTAGCTGGGACATGATCCCTAAATATACCTGATCAATACAACTGAATAAACAAAAAATAATACTATAACTATAGTTGAATCGAGTCCTCAAATCAAAAAAATTAAACACAGCTGGCTAGAAGTTACGAACAGTTTGATTATGATGTAGGGGCTATAACTAATACCTACATTATGAGACAATGTAGCACATAGACATATATGTGGGTCAATACTTTTGTAATGTATTGAGTATGTGGTGCTGAATGCATAAGTAAAATAAGAAATGAATAGTTATATATGTACACTTTCAAATAATAGAAGTAAAGCATAAATGATTCACCTTGGACTTGAGTGAAACTAAAGACTGCAAGATCATAAAATATAGATAATGAAGCATATGAATAAACTTAGTGAGAAATAACACTTGGTTTCTAAAATATTTAATTTTGTTCTTTGTTATGGGAGATTCTTCTAACCAACATAAACAATGTGAGCTACCATGGAGTCCAGCGTCTTACCCACGTTGGGGAGAGTTTTTCTACCCTTTTCATCGGAATAGAACCTTAACTTAATCGATCACTGAACTTCATCCCTATTGGGAAAAAGCTTAACCTACAATGGCTTGTAGTTTCCAAAG
The DNA here is from genome assembly GCA_030864225.1 of Capsicum baccatum var. pendulum. Taxonomy (NCBI): domain Eukaryota; kingdom Viridiplantae; phylum Streptophyta; class Magnoliopsida; order Solanales; family Solanaceae; genus Capsicum; species Capsicum baccatum. The sequence goes on along the minus strand of CM061551.1, from coordinate 27,044,796 downwards.
ATTTAGGATATGTTCATCCACATTCCCTTCTCGGTGAATACTACTTCCAGAATACTTATATGCTCATACTTTAAGAAATCCACCTTAAAATAGCATAAAGGTTTATAGGTTGAAAACCAGTTGTCCTTCTCTTTCTTTAAATTATAATAAAGATAAACAATTATGTATTCTATGGCTTCTCTTTAGATCAAAAGATCAAGATTTTCTTTAAATCATCTTATAATAAATAACAATGGAACTTATGAGCATAAACTTCTTGTAAACTCAATACGTGTACTTTGGACTTTAAATTCATGATTTGTTTCATTGAATTCATAGTAACACATCACTCTCAATAATCTACTTGAAATATTTCAATAATATCCTAGTCAAGACAATGAAATTAAAATCACAATATACATCTCACAAGTAAAAACATGAATATATGTAAACTTTTTTGCACTTAAAGCTTTCAATCACATGGTATTATCATAATTCAGGAATATAGCCATCTGGGTATGAACCCTAATTCAAAGAAAGTAAATTCAATCTTAAAATCATGCTTTTGGGCATAAGTATGAAAGATTATCCTTGTTCATAAACCCCACATACTTGGACTTTTTGACTTTCTTGAAGGGAACTTAGACTTGGGAAGTTGAAAGATGATTTATAAGAAGAAACCCTAGCCTTGTTATTCTTGAAGGATGGGAGAAGAAATAACATGTTAAGTGATTGGGTATGGGGGGAAAATAACTCTTTCTTATGTTTTCAAGTCATGGGTTGGGAGTTTAAAGAGGAGAAAAGACCCAAAAAAAACCCTTAGGAACTTTCTGGAAATTGTTTGGAAGTCGTCCCCAGGTCTTGTTATGCTTACATACCCAGAACATAATATGGGTATGGGTCGTGTTGTACTCTTACAAGAGGTGATGAGTCGTATAGTTAGAGTCACATCTTGTAACGACTCCTAGGGTCAAGTCATACCCAGAACAGAATAATTATTCTACACTATCTTGGTTACGACTACATCATATGACTTATGAGGAAACTCATAACTTGAGAAATGAGTCGTCGGTTCCACAGTGACCTTGAACGAATAGGGAATTTCAATATCTCCCCATTGAGATCATTCATCCCCAAATGATACTGACTTGGCTAAAATACTAGGGAAAGCTTAAACGATGCACTAGACACTTACAAGCTGAATCATGCTTAATATTTGAATCTAAAATTGACGCATAATGCATGGATTGAGCTGAATTTGTAATTTGCATAGATGAAAATATTTTACCTCATGGAGTAGCCATACTCATGAAAATTCAGATTGTAAGATTAGATGGAAAGATAGAAAACCATAGGAGCTTATCTGTTTGATTGCTCAATTGAATTGTACGCTATACAGACTGAATCATACTGAAAATTGATAACCCAACTAAAGTATCCTTGGCACGAACAAATGTTTAGAACTGTAAAGTGATATCTAATGGAATGAAATTTCTAAGAGTTACTTGAAAAAGAATATTTGCTACTTTCAACACTCCTTGTCATAGTTTCAAATAACATTAGGGATTAAGGAATTTTGGGCATAATCAAAGTAAGATATTTGAATGAGAAATTGCAACATGGCTACAACTCTATAATCATGGACTACAGGTTTATAAAATATAAGCTAGGATAGAACCACTTTTCTTTAGGCAATACAACTGGAAACTTTCAATCTTAGGCACACTTCTCAAAAACTCCCTCAACTATACTTATTCTCTTAAATACTGTGCTCATTGATTCAACTTGTAATTTGTAAATGGGTACATATAACACTCCAGTTCAAGCTTAAGTTAAGATACATGCTCTGATCATGTTTAAGCCTTCTCAAAGTCACAAGGTAGTACACATAACGCCATAATACTAGTCTAAACCATGAATTCAGTACCCCATGCATATTTCTTTTACAACCCTCATCCCAAGAATAATCATTCTTACCACTCCGATAACTAAATTCAACCTCTTACTGGGAATTCACTAGAGCATAATGCATTCATCAACTTATATACCAACATGACAAGCCTATTATTATAGCCACATATGAACTTCCAGGAAATCAACCTACCAAAGCATCTTTCTTATATTCTCTAATACCTCTATCAATAACAACTTTCATGCACTATCCCCAAGAAAAGACACATGAAATTTTCATCTAATAATGACATGATGTATACCATAAGCTTTGCCTTAATCTTTCTTCACATTTATAGCCTTAGATAAAATAAGCATACAACAATCTTTCCCTAACAAGTAACATTTAATCTCTCCCATCTAAATAATTGTTCATCACCACTATCATTTCATAAGGAGAGGTCGCTGAAAGGTTAGAACATGAGATCTTGAACCCTAAAAGAATACTATACACAACTTTTGATACTTAACTAAGACCTGAGGAATAGAGTATCAAAGACATGGATTCATTAAAGAGATCAAAACTAAAGGAATACATGCCATAGTCTGAATTTTGTTGGTCATTAAGGCGGCACCATGAGTTATGGGAACAGAGCATACTGTAAAGCATGAGTACATGAGTCATGAGCTGCATGACCTGAGTTTGGAGTTCATAAATTCATGGAATATGATTTGTACTCCTGAGTGAATTGGAATTTCTCACACTAGGAACTGGAAATGTACATGATTCTTTATAAAGTGCAGGAATATAAGTTATGATCATAGAGCTGACTTGTAAGGCACGAGTGGATGTCGCAATGACTGAAGTCCAAATATTTGGCACTAAGACAAAAATGGGTCGGGCATGTTTCTCCCCTAGTGTCGTTTTACAACACACTGGTTTCACTATTAGAATCTGAAAACTTGACTCGGTTTCTTGTTCTATCATCTTCCCCTTAGATTTTAGCCATTATTCTAAGTTCATAGACCCCTTTAATAAACTCTTCACTAAACTATAACTACCCTACTCTAGAGTCCGAGATATAACAATACACATAAATAAAAAACTCACCCTGAAGACTACACCTGAAAGTGTAAAGCCCACTGCTAATACTTCCTTCTAAAATAAAATTCTCAGCTTCCTATAGACCCAATAGTCATCACATAATAACTTAAATGCTTAATAATTTAGAATCTTTGGGAGTGTCACCATACCCTAAGTTCACATATATAGAATTTTAACTCTTCTTTCTATCAACTCAATCATCTCAGATTCAAACTTAGATTCTAGCACTTTGCATGGATATTCCCAAACTTCTTAATAAACTATACTACTATACTAACTTCATTCTTGAAAAATCCCTAAACATATACGATCCTTATCTTTCTTTAGGTTTAATAATCATCAACACCTACTTACACTCTTCTCTACAATATACTTGCATCACTAAACATATAGTCTACTTTTTTTCCTTTATAGCCTACTAATATCGCATCTTTCAACTTATATTTTTCCCTAAACCATGAGAATTACCATCACACCAACATACCCAACATCAACAACCTCTAACCTATAACTTAGATAGTAAGAACATCATATCCTACATAACTAGCCTCATTCACTTAGCTACTCAAGGTTACTATTTATAGCAAACACACTGTAAAAACTTAGAAATAATACAATCCCATACCACCTTGGGCATACCTCTAAATCACACCTAAACCAACATATTTAATTTTAAATTAATAAACTTAAATTCTTACATACAACTTTTCAAGCCTACTGGTTCACCTTTCATACAACTAGCCCCATGGATACATAATCTACTAAATCCAGATAAATATTATTATCACTCTACTGTTATTGAACTTCTAGGTTTATGCTTTCAACTTTAGGTCATATAATGTCTTAGGTTTCTGTAAAGTGATTTGAGGGTGCATCTGACCTTGGCTCAATGTATATTTTTATCATGATCATGAATGAAATCTTTCATACTTTGGAACATAAATTCACTGAGGGGATTCTTTTTTAGCCCACATGCAATCCCATAGCTGTCTATGGGGATGGTCTAAGAAAACTCTATCCGTAGGAATTTAAGCTTGACTATTTTTTTGTTACCTCAAGGAAAAGTCAGAGTTGGCATGAATAAAATAAGATGAGAATGTGTGTAAGTTTCTTACAGAACATCTCTACAACCTAATTTGAGATAGAAGGAAAGGGAACATTTGTTAAATGCCCTATATTCTCTCGAAGAAAAGTAAAGACATCTCTGTAACATTTTGTAAGACTCTACTAGACATGATTTCATAGACACCCTAGAATACTTGAACTCTGTGCTCTGATACCAAGTTTGTAACGCCCCGATACTACCCCCTAGACGTCACACGGTGCTTAGAATGATAAATGATCCTCTGCTAACCCATGATACTCGCATAACTCATAAGCACTAAAATAAATATATAAAACTAAAAGAAATAAGTGAAAGAGTTGTCTTTGTTGAATATGCTCAATACAAAACTTTTTAAAATATTTACACTTTGTTTATACAAAATAATACTAAAAATAAATACATCAACTGTAAATGACCATCTATGAAGCCTCTACTAATATTGAATATAGGTAGCTGCGACATGACCCCCTAAATATCCCTAATCAATATGACTGAATAAACTAAAAAAATACTACTAGAACTATAGTTGACTCGAGTCCTTGAATCAAAAGAATTCATCACTGCTGGCTGGAACCTATGAACTATTTGATTATGATGTGTGGGATACAACTGGTACCTACATTATGAGACAATGTAGCACATAGACATATATGTGGATAAGTACTTTTGGAATGTATTGAGTATGTAGGAGTGAATGCATTAGGAAAACAAGAACTAAATATATTTGTAAACTTTTAAATAATAGATGTTAAGCATAAATGACTCACCATGGACTTGAGTGAAACTAAAGACTGCAAGATCATAAAACATGAATAATGAAACATATGAATAAACTTAGTTAGCCATAACACTTAGTTTCTAAAATCTTTACTTTTATTCTTTCTTATGGGAGATTCTTCTAACCAACATAAACTATGTGACCTACCATTGAGTCCAATGTCTTACCTATGTTGGGGAGAGTTGTTCTACCCTTACCATCAAAATATAACCTTAACTTAATTGATCACTGAACTTCATCCATATTGGAAAAAGCTTAACCTACTGTGGCTCGTAGTTTCCAAGAATTTAGGATATGCTAATCTACATTCCCTTCTCGGTGTTAATACTACTTCTAGAATACTTATATGCTCATACTTTAAGAAATCCACCTTAAAATAGCCATTTGGGTATAAACCCTCTTTCAAAGTAGGTAAATTTAATATAAAAATCATGTTTTTAGGAACAAGGATGAAAGATTCTCCTTGTTCATAATCTCCACATACCTGGAATTTTTTACTTCCTTGAGGGGAACTTAGACTTGGGATCTTGAGAGATTATTTTAAAGAAGAAACCCTAGCCTTGTTGTTCTTAAGGAAGGGGAGAAGAAATAACGTGTTAAGTTATTAAGGATGGGGGGGAAAATAATGCCTTCTTATAATTTTAAGTCGTGGGTTGGGTGTTTAAAGAGGAGAAAAGACCAGAAACCCCATAAAGAAGCCTTTGGAAATCATTTGGAAGCCCTCCTGATGTCATAGGTCATGACTCGTAAGATCTGGATATGGGTCATGTCTTGAATCATCACCAGGAACCCATATTTCAAACCCTATTTCCATGGTAAGGACTCCTCCTGGGAACTTGTAGGGTCTGCTTTCGAGTCATCATCAGTGAGTCGTAAGCACTTGCAACTTTGACAGTGATATAATAATTTATCCATAACTTTTCACCCTGATATCAAATTAAGGAAAAAATAGTATTATTAGAAAACTAATGAAATTATCTATCTATCTATCTATTGGTAGGTCTTGATCTCAAAAATTCTTAGTAGAATAGAAGCTATACCTATTTGACTATGACTATAGTTATATACATCACAAGAAATTTAATTGCTAAGGAATGTTTTGACTTGTTTGTGAGCTAGGAGCTATTTGAGGACTTAATATATGTCGAAGTAACTTATAAATCTATCAAAACTTGAGGCTTGATTCTTGTATCTTTACTGGTTAGGATACGAGTCACATCTTACGACTCTTAATAAATCATTACAACTTATAGCCACCACTCGTAAGCTGGACAGAAACTTAGGGGACCTACACTGCTGATAATATGACTCCGACTATATGACTCGTCAGCTATTGTAATGACTCCTAGGGTCGAGTCATACCCAGAAGAGAAATTCAATCATTTCACACTATCTTGGTTATGACCATATCATATGACTCGTAGGGATTGCTCACGACTTGAGAAATAAGTCATAGTTTCCACAATGACCAAGAAAGCACAGGGTATTACATCTTTATCCATTGTCTCTTTTGGAAGATATATTCTATAAATGCAAAGAGCACGAGTTACAAAGAAAGTACATAGAGTTCATATTCTTTTGCATGATATGAGTATGTGAAACTTTTCTAAAATATTTTATAGCCTTTCCTTCATAAGTGTGGCGTGCTTCACACCCATGATTGAGATTGTACTTAAAGAGAGTTTCAAAGAACCTTGTATACTTTAAATCCGATTCTCTAATACCAAGTTTGTCACGATTCTAGACTAACTCCTAGTCATAACATGGTGCTTACAGCTATAAGTGATTCCAAACTAACCCATGGTATAGGATGGCACTAAGAACACTTAATATAACTAAATAATACTAAATAGAAGCTAAAACTGAAATGATATAATAATAGTCAAAGCCAATAAACAAGTCTAATGTTGAACCTAAAAAAATAGAAACATCTGACATAGTCATAAAAACTAAACATCTAACTATCTGAGAGCCTCTACTAATGATGAGTTACTGGAATAAGCCTCTATCTAACTCTAAATTGTTTGAGAACTAAAAAGAATAATGAAATAAACTATAGACTCTCATTCTCAGATGATGAGGACCTACCACTGCCTGCTGCTGGAAAGGAACTTAAATGTATCGACTGTAGGACTATTACTGAACATTCGAACCTATATCATGATATGATATAATACAAGAAAAGGTATGTCATCAGTACTTTAAATGTACTGAGTATGTGAGATATGCAAATATAAAATGTACTAAATATATTGGTAAATCCTTAAATGTTATACTAAGCTGAAATATAACTAAACTGAAGTACAATAACCCTATCCGAGATGCATAAATATGCATACAAATACTTATATGAAATAATAATCACAAAAAGTCACGAGTTTAAACAAATACAACTAAACAAAGGATTATGTATTGTATTGTATTGAATCTGTAATTTTGGGAGAGCCTATTAATCAACATACCTCATCTGATCTAAATGAGGTCCAACCTCCAATCCTAATTGGGAAGGTATTTTATATCTTACCGGGGGTATTGAACCTAATTGACGTGGATCCACTAAATAATGTTCATTTGGACTAACTATCAACCTCAACTATTGGGTTTTCCTTAATAACCTATGTTGGCTACATAGTTCTGGGACTTAGAGTCTGTTACCAATAATATCATCCTTCACTACTGGTGACCCTTTATCCATGTGTCCACTCATGGCTTAGCACTACTCCCAAAATTAAATAACTGATAAATCATAAATCTAGGATACTAAAATTTATTCAAAAATAATTTATGCAAAAGTATTACTATAGTATGAATAACTGAGATCATAATGAAAATCTGCAAATTGAAGTTAAATAAGTTATTTATGCTAAATTAATCAATTTAGGGTATTATGTATTCATAACATGCCAACATGTATAAAATGATATTTACATTCATGTATAAACTGATATTCAAGATCATGAGATGCTTAGGAACATAATTACTGAAAGAAATCAAGAAATGAGGATACTTGGAAAACTTGCCTTAATTCTTGAGTTCATAAAAAACTAAATTTGAAAACTTTTAGGCACGAGGGAAAAATAAGACCCTCATTGAATACTCACATAACTGGAAGGAGGGTTCTTGCTAAGGTCTTTAGTGAAATTCTAAATTTTGTGAAGGAACCTTGTTTACTTTTGAGAGTAAGAAATCACCTTTTGATTTCTGTTTTCTAGGTATTAAGAGATAATGTGGAAACTTCATTAACTAATACCCTTTAATCCAACTTTTAGTAGCCTTAAACAATGTATTATAAGTGTTAAAGGAGTGAAAAGGACCAAAAACCCCTTTACAAATCAATAAAAAGTCATTGGTGTCGCTTTAGATGACTCAAGTGATGACACATAGTATCTGGGGGTGAGTCGTGGCTTGAATCAACATCCCGACCCCTTTCTAGAACTTTTTTAAATAGTGGCAATGAGTCTCACGATGGCTCATAGGATTTGGCGATGAGTCATAGGGTCTAGTAACGAGTTGTCGCTAGTGGCTACTTTGATAATGCCTCACTAAAATATTCATAACTTTTTACTCTTGTATCATATTTACATATGGTAGGGCAGTTGGAAGTAGGGTTAAAATTATTTTAATTTGGTAGGTATTGAGGCACCTAACTCTTCATATACTATGAGTAATGATCCTTTGAAGTTGAACTAATAAAAATCTTACACTAAGACTTAACCGAAAAAAAAGTTTTCAACTCAAATTTAGGTTAGGAACTTGTAATGACCTTAAATCATATATAATACTCATATCATGCTTATGTAATGGTTCTTGATACTTGGCATGTCTTGAAATTGATAATGAAATTATTTTTAAATAAATGATGAACTAAATAGGTACCTTATGTCACCCAATGAGTCGTAGGGGGATGTTACGATTCATGGCCTCCACTCGTTATCACTGGGAAAAATTTCAATCTTCAAGACTTTTTGACTAACACCCAGAATGGCTCATCCAACGATTCACTGGCATTATCGATGACTTGTTGCCTAAATCATTTTGAGAATAATTTTCTGAAAATCTTACTAATTTTCTATGTTAAGTCCGAAATAAAGTCTGAGGAACTTTTAGGGTGTCACAATTAGCAATATCAACAAATGATGTGACAACATCAATTATTAATTTTGACATGTATGAAAGAGTTATCTCATATTTATCACCCCAAGTACAAGACTCTTAAGCTAATTTACTTGATTTTTGCAAATGATTTTATAATCTGGCAATATAAACTAAATATGAAGGGTTATAAAGACTTTGTCTCACTTCACTAGTTGAAAACAGACATAGATAAGTCTAATTTGTATACTGAAGCAGTTGATGAGCAGATTAAAGAACATTTTCTACAAAAGAAAAAGTTTATGTTAGGCTCATTTTCAATTAGGTACTCCGAACCATCTTGTCTTTTAAAGGATGGGGCAAAACATAATACCAATAGCTTACTGATAAAATCACTTGCAAAATTATAAAAGTATAATCATCTTATGCAGCTAAGCTTCCAGATTATTAATGTTGTTTTTTTTATTTATAGTTTAAGGTTCAGTGCTTATTTTGCTCCAAAATGTATTGAAGGAAGTAGACCAGATTTGGAGGGACTATGGGATAGTAGTGTGAAGGCAAGAAAAGTAACATTGGTCTTCTAATAGAATATTTGCTTTTCTACGAAACTAAGTGGATTAAATGTGAATATAATAAATAATGAAACATGAATTATGTTGGAAATTATTATGGCAACTAATTGTGAAAAAAGATGTTTTGTTGATTTAGTAGATACATGGAGTATATCTGAAGCAACATCTGAATAACTAAGAACATTGTCCCTTGGGCTCAATTGAAATAAGGTAAATTCAAACAAGGTTGATATGCAAATATGATGTGCTTTGGATGTTTAGTTATTACCTCCTGAGGACAATATTCAATCAATTAAAGTTATAATTCTTTTACAAAAACACAAAAATAAATGTAGTGCTAAACTCATATGGAGTAAAATTGCTAAATCAAAACACGAGTTCATATTTTCACTTGCATTACAACATAGGTTACAAACTGAAAGATTTGATCAGAATTTACATTTAACTAGAGGGTGCTTGTTGTTGCTTATACGAGAAAATGACAAAGTAGACACAAAACACCTTTTTGGAAAAAAGTGGATGGACTAAAAAGATGAAATGTGCATTAACAAAATAAATTGGTACTCATATTTTCATGTTCAATAGGTCATGAAAAGGATTAAAATGAGGTCTTGACAATAATTTAAGAAGGAACTAATTACTGCTATATGGGAACTAACCATTTATTATATTGTCATTTATCTTATGGGAAAGGTTAGAAATAGAAGATGTACAGCTTTGTGTACAATTGTTTAACCCAAACCCACTACCCGTGTATCTTAAGGGGGTGTTGGAGCCCTAAACCTAATATTGGCGATTCATGGCAATGACGACCACGGGTGGGGATATTCCACTAGGGGATTTCCCAACATTACCTGGAAGAAACACACCTAGCCCTGAAGCATCAGAATCACCGTAGAAGAATGCACCAAACTATTAAACTTTATTCAAACCTAAACTAAATATTGAAACTCCTAGTGTACCACCAAAACTAGTTATCAAGCTACATGGGGAGAGCAATATTTACGTGGAAAACATTAGAAGTAAGAGCTTTGATTCTGAAAGAAAATTTACAATATGCAATCATTGGTAAATTTTCATATGGAAAACCTAATATAAATGAATTAAGAAGAAGCATACCGGGAATGTGGCATTAAAAGTGAGTGCACCATTGGAGTCTTGGATACAAGGCATGTGTTGATTAGAATGACCGTCTTGGAGGACTATGTGCAATTGTTATCGACTTCAACTTTTTATGTCAAAGAAAGGGTGTTGTATTGGTAGATGTGTACGCTAAAATGGGATCCATGGTTTGAACCGAATGTTAAAACAACCATAGGAGTTGCATGGATTTCATTTCCCAATTTACCTTCAATTTTTAAAAAAAAAAAAAAGTTCTTTTTTCAATTACATCTGCAGTAGGGAAACATTTGATAGTAGACTTAGCCATATAAAATCAAACAAGACCAAGTTGTGCTATTTAAAAAGTACAGCAGAAGTGATATATGTTAGAGTTATTAGAATTTATATATATATTTATTGAATTAATTATGAGAAGACCATTTAAAAATAGAGAAGCTTTTAAAAAAATTAAAGAATCTTTAGTTAGTAATTATTCAGAATATATAAGTCTAAATAAAACAAAAGAAAATTCACAAAGATTAGCCTATCTAATTACATTAATATCTAGTATTGAAGCAAAATTAATAATCATGAGACACATACCACCTAATTATGATAAAATTAGATTTAGATATCCACCAAGATATTATAAAAATGATTTAAATGAATAAAGAGCAAAAATACAAAGAATTAAAACAATTTATTTCTGAAAAACGTAAAGAATTAAAAATAAGAATAGAAAGACTACATTATAATATATTTGCCGGAAATAGTAAAAATTCAATAAATACACAAAAAGATGAAATATCAAAATTAGAATCACAAATAGATAGTTTAGAATATATATACCAACATGAACTATTCACAATAAAATGAACAAAGAAGAATTCATAATAGATGAAAAAATATATGAAAATCACGAAGGATTAAAAATAAAAATAGTATTTTCTAATCTAGGAAGAAGATATAAGAAAATAGGTAAACATTTATATCTCATGTTAGAAAAAGAAGAATTAAAATTAGAAGATAAATTAACAGCAATGGTAAGAATAGAAAAAGAAAATGAAGAAATAGACAGAAAAAAAGAAATAGAAAAAATTAAACAACAAACTACGGAAGAAATAAGAAAAATAGAAGAAACTAAAAATAGTAGAATTGCTGAATTAGAAAGAGAACTACAAATGTTAAAAGATTTGTACGAACAAAGACAAAAGGAAAAAGAAGAAAAAGATAGAGAACAAAAATTACTGAACGAGATAAATCAATTTAAAGAAAAATTAGAAATAAATAATATAGATGTTGAAGAGACAGATAATTATGACTCAGAAGATAGTGAAACATATACAGAAATATTAACAAATACAAAAAATTTAGAAATTAACGAAAAACAAGAAATAATTAATGAAGAAAACTTAGAAAATACCAACACAGAAATAAATACTCTTGATAAAAAAGAAGATGACAATATAATACCTAAAACAACAGAAATAAGAAAACCTATATATTATAAAAGTAAATTTAAAAGATACAATGAATATGACAAATGGACACCAAAACAAATAGTTAATAAAAATTATAACTTTTTAGACCTAGACGGTGTAATAGATACAGAAAAAACAATACGATTATGGATAGGATATATGACAAAACAATTATTAGATAATAATATAAACATAATAGATGCACCAGAATATATAGAAAGAACATTAATAGGATCGGTAAAACTATGGTTTTCAAATTTAACTGAAAATAGCAAGAAAGTATTAAGAGCTAATAAACCTATAGAAGGAACATCATCAACAACAACTAAACTAACACCTATAGAACTATTAAAAAAATATGAAACAGCTATAAAAGATGAATTTGGTAGTATGACAACAATGGAAGAAGAACAAGATGAAGAAAAAGATACAAATAGGAATTTAATGTTAAAATTAGCAATATGTAATATGTGTTATATAGATGAATATACTTGCGCATTTAAAGAGTATTATTATAAAGGAGCATATAGTATAGAAGAAAGTAAAGAAATAAGAAAATTATATTTTAATAAATTACCCGAATCATTTAGTTCAAAAATAATAAAAAGTTGGGAAGAAGCAAAAATAGTAGATACGTTAGGAGCAAGAATAAAATTTTTACAACAATGGTATAGAAATTTATGTGAAAAATATAGAGAAGAATTGAAAATGGAAAAAACATTAATAAAAAATTTAGCATGTTGCAAGAATAAAATAGCACCCCAATTTGGATGTGAAGAAAGATATTATAAGAAAAGAAAAAGACATAAGAAATATAAGATATATAAAAAATCAAAATACAAATACAAAAAACCAAGAAAAAGATATTATGTAAAAAATTATAAAAATAAAAGACCATATAGAAAGAAGAAATCTACAAAAGAATGTACTTGTTATAATTGTGGAAAGTTAGGACATTTAGCTAGAGATTGTAAATTATCAAAAAATCCAAAAAATAAACAAATATCAGAAATAAAAATAGATAATACAGAATATATGCAAATAGATTATATAGAATATGAATTAGAAAGTGGGGATAGTATATATGAAATTTCAGAAAACGAAACAGATACTGAAATAGATAGTGAAATAGATGAATCAAATGACTGAAGAAGATATAAAAATAATAACAAAGGAAGAATATTTAAATGATGAAGGAACGAAACAAAAAATAATATTTGATAGTAATATATTCGATGAAATAAAAGGAAAAGAATTAGATTTAAGTGTAGAAAAAATATTTAAAATACCAAAAATAAAAAATATTTTTACTAGGAAAAAAGACGAATATTATGTAGTATGCCAAAAAGAACATGTAATAGACTGTAGATATGCAAAAGGCAAAGCTAGTATATCACTAGTAACAAAAAGAATAATTAATAAAGAGATAAATGATATAAAAAGTAAAGGAGATCCAATAAAATATGTACACTTTGGAGGTACAGAAATATTAATAAAAGCATATTTTAGAGAAGGAATAGATACACCGATAGAATTATATCTAGCAGATGATAGAATTATAAAATCTATAGAAAAAAGCATAATAACTGCCGTAAAAGGAAATTTAATATACCAAAAATTTAAATTTATAATAAGTGCAAATTATTCAGTAGCGGTAAAAGATAGAAATATAGATAAATCACTAGTATTGTATTGGAAGATATCAGGAATAGAATTAACCCCAGGAAGTAAAATATTTACAGCAAGATGCAAAAATTTATATGTATTAACAACAAAACATAAAATAACAGGAAAAAATAAGATTAACAAGATACGAATAGAAAGCTCATTCGAACAAATTGTAAAAACAATAGATTATAATGATTATAGCTATAGAGATATAGATATAGAAGAAAATTTAGAAATAGTAAATGATAGAATAAGTACAACAAAAAGAATAGCTAATGAAAAACCAGAATCATCAAGCTCATCAAAAAGAACAAGTTATGAAACAAATTCAATAAGTAATTTAAACCAATATTACATAACAGGAAAAATAAATGAAAAAGAATATTTAATACTCTTAAATACAGGACAAGAAGAAAATTATATAGCAAAATATCTAGTAAAAAATGAAGAAATATAAACTGATAGTGATATGTGCCCAGATCTACCAAGAAGTTTAATAAATAATAAAAATATAGCAGAAAAAGAAATAATAATAGGAGTTAGAAAAATAAAAATAGAATTTGAAGTAAAACAAGAAATGCAAAAAACAGATATAATATTAGGAATAAAATGGTTAGAACAAGTAAAACCATATAATATAGAACATACACAATTAACCTTAACATATCAATAACCATTCTACTTTTTCCTCTTTTTTGTTCACTATGTTTATTTACTATAAATGCTGGACTATTATGTTTACTGTTCCTTTTTTGTATATATTGTTTTTCTAATAATTCATCTATATGCATTTTAAATTCTTTTAAATCGTCAAAATTATAGGTTAATGGTTTCTGAGTTATTATGCTATTTTTGTCTATTAATTCAATTTTTATGGTAGTTTTATGTTTTTCCCATCCTTTTAATGGATCTTCACTATATAATTGTTCTAATTTTTTTCTTAATTATTTCTATCTTATTTATTGAAAATATAGTTATTTCTGTTTTATTTATCAAAAATACTACTAGTTCTATTGTATCTTCAGTGTTTTTTATATTTTCTAATTTTTATGTAACTTTTTCACTTCCTTTTATCCAATCAGTTTTCTTTCTTATTTTATTATTAACTTTTTTTGCTCTTACTTTTTTTTTACATGGTCTTGTAAACCACCAGTCGTTTCTAGTTATTATATGGGGGGGGGGGATAACTATATTAAAGAATAGATTCGTGCGTGGATATTTCTTAGATTTTGTTTCAATATTTTTTAATAATTTATTTTTTTCGTAAGATGTATTCATTTATTTGTTAGGTTTATTATTTTATCCTGTAGTAACTGCAGAGTTACAAATTTCTGTATAATAATTTATCCTATCTGTACTGTAGTATATATCTGTTGGTCGTAGCTCTTTTGAATTTGAGTAAATCATTTGATGATCTCTCGAATAGTAGCTTCATCTCGAGTTTCCATTAGTATAGTTATTTGCTAGTTCTTGTATAATCGTAGCTAGTCCAATAAGTCTTTTATTTGTGTAGAACTCGGGTATCTCAATTCTGGGTATCTCCGGTTGCTGCGTAATATCTTCTGTTATGATCATATCTCTAGTTAGTCCTATCTTTACAACTTGTATAACTGATTTTATCTCGTCATATAATATCTCTGCGGGTGCAATATAACACTTTATATAAAATAGAGTGCCTTTCATTATTCTTTTATAGGTAGTGAATATCTTGTATAATTCTTCCATAGCTGTTAATTCTTCTCCGTCTTGGGTGTATATGGTGTTTAGTAGTCCGTAGTCAAAACAAATTTTTTCTAGGCTTGGGTTAGTTTTCGGTAGTGCGATTAGCTTGTTATATCCTTGTAATTTTTGGGTTATATAGTTGGTGTTTGGTTCTTTGATATTTGTAGCTCTTGGGTTACGGTTTAGAAAAGTTTGTACTCTATAGATATTTTCTATATATTTCTGGGCTATATAATTATAAACATTTTTGTCTTGGTTTAGACTATCTCGGTATGTGGTAATTTGTGGGGGTATGAATAAATGGTCTTTTTGTGTTTTTGGTGTAAATGGTTTTTCAAATATTTTATTCATGTTCATGTTTTGGTATCTTGGTCGACTAACTCCTTTGCTTGTACCTGCAGAAGTAGATTGATAAATGTTATGGGTTTTATGGAGTGTCCCAACATCTCCTTCTAGCTCTGGAATTTTATTGTCTTCCAATCGATATAGCTCTGCACACTGCTGAGTTAGCTGATTTATAGCTATAGACTTCAGTTTATCTTCATTAGTCTTTAGCTTTTCTATCTCAGTACCCATACTGTCCACTTTTAATGAAAGTGTAGTTAGGGTGTTAAGTATTTTTTCTAGAGTATCTTCTTCTATCATTTCAGTCTGTGTAGCTTTGTCTTGATATGTAATCTGCAATAACATTTTTGTTAGTACTGATCACTTCTATTATAAATGTGAAATTTAATATATTTAAAACAAGTCTCCGAATCTCTTTCATTGTAACTGAATTTTGTATTTTCTTTGTTAACCACCAGCGTACCTGTGTATTATCTGTTCGCACAATAAATTTTTTATATACAATATATGGCTCAAACGCTAACAAACATTTATATAATGAACATAATTCTTTCCTATTTATTTCCCATTTTATTTCTGTTTCATTGAAAGTACCTGAGTAGTATCTACAATGGTGTTCTATTTTTTCTGCTTCATATCCATATTTAAGTACTCCTCCGTAACTATATTCACTAGCATCTGCTTCTACTATGTATATAAATTTTCTATTTTCATCTGGAAATTGTAATTTTGGTAATTCTTTACAAAGTAATTTTATTTTTTGAACTTGTTTTTTTATCTTCTTCATTATAGTTATATTCTATATCCTTTTTTAATTTTTTCTGTAGTGGTTTTAAGTTTTCTGCTAATTTTAGATTATATTGTCTTACTTGGTTTACTAATCCTAGAAATGATTGTAATTTCTTTTTTCTATCTAATTCTTCTTTTGAATTTATTATTTTTTGTACTATATGTTGTTGCATTTTTACTCCACTTTTATCTATTTGTATTCCTAAAAATTCTATCTGGTTTTTCATAATTTCATCTTTCTTTTCGCTTAGACTTATTCCCGATTTTTCTATTATATCTGTAAACTGTTCTAATAATTTTAAATGTTCTTCTTTGGTTTTTGTATATAATAATATATCATCTATGTATACTATACAATTAGATAATTGTTTGAAATAATTATCCATAAAATGTTGATATCTACCTGGTGCATTTTTATATCCAAATGGTAATACATTCCGTTCATAAAATCCTTGTGGTACCGTAAATGCAGTTAATTCTT
Organism: Capsicum baccatum var. pendulum; assembly: GCA_030864225.1. NCBI lineage: Eukaryota > Viridiplantae > Streptophyta > Magnoliopsida > Solanales > Solanaceae > Capsicum > Capsicum baccatum. The sequence continues at coordinate 27,027,688 of CM061551.1, read as the reverse complement.
TAGATTCTTCTTCTAACTTTAGATGGTAAAATCCTGATTTACAATCGAATTTGATAAAATAATTATATCCTTGTATTTGCCTTATTTTTAATATCTTATTTGGTATTGGATAATTATATGTTATAGTTTTTGCATTTAAATTTCTATAATCAATAACCATTCTACTTTTTCCTCTTTTTTGTTCACTATGTTTATTTACTATAAATGCTGGACTATTATGTTTACTGTTACTTTTTTGTATATATTGTTTTTCTAATAATTCATCTATATGCATTTTAAATTCTTTTAAATCGTCAAAATTATAGGTTAATGGTTTCTGGGTTATTATGCTATTTTTGTCTATTAATTCAATTTTTATGGTAGTTTTATGTTTTTCCCATCCTTTTAATGGATCTTCACTATATAATTGTTCTAATTTTTTCTTAATTATTTCTATCTTATTTATTGAAAATATAGTTATTTCTGTTTTATTTATCGAAAATACAACTAGTTCTATTGTATCTTTAGTGTTTTTTATATTTTTTAATTTTTGTGTAATTTTTTCACTTCCTTTTATCCAATCAGTTTTCTTTCTTATTTTATTATTAAATCTTTTTGCTCTTACTTTTTGTTTACATGGTGTTGTAAACCACCAGTTGTTTCTAGTTATTATATGTGGGTATAGTTTATCTAAAAATGGCATTCCTAAAAGTATATCTTTTGACGTTAGTTCATAATTATAAATTTCTTCTATTGTTAATATCTTATCCCATATTTGTACTTTTACATTCCTAGCTTTATAGGTAATTAAGCTTCCTTCGTTATTAAATCCTTTAACTATTATTGGTGTTTTTAATTTATTCCATTTACTTTCTCGTAAGCAATTATATTTACATAAATTAGCTTCTGGTCCTGTATCTATCATAGGCGTATAATATCTACTATAATATCCTTCTACTACTATCTTCATTAATACATATATTTTCATTTTATATTAAGGCTCTTTTTAAGAATAATTTTTCTTTGTTATATGTTAAGGTTAATTGTGTATGTTCTATATTATATGGTTTTACTTGTTCTAACCATTTTATTCCTAATATTATATCTGCTTTTTGCATTTCTTCTTTTACTTCAACTTCTATTTTTATTTTTCTAACTCCTATTATTATTTCTTTTTCTGCTATATTTTTATTATTTATTAAACTTCTTGGTAGATCTGGGCACATATCATTATCGGTTTTTATTTCTTCATCTTTTACTAGATATTTTGCTGTATAATTTTCTTCTTGTCCTGTATTTAAGAGTATTAAATATTCTTTTTCATTTATTTTTCCTGTTATGTAATATTGGTTTAAATTACTTATTGAATTTGTTTCATAACTTGTTCTTTTTGATGAGCTTGATGATTCTGGTTTTTCATTAGCTATTCTTTTTGTTGTACTTATTCTATCATTTACTATTTCTAAATTTTCTTCTATATCTATATCTCTATAGCTATAATCATTATAATCTATTGTTTTTACAATTTGTTCGAATGGGCTTTCTATTCGTATCTTGTTAATCTTATTTTTTCCTGTTATTTTATGTTTTGTTGTTAATACATATAAATTTTTGCATCTTGCTGTAAATATTTTACTTCCTGGGGTTAATTCTATTCCTGATATCTTCCAATACAATACTAGTGATTTATCTATATTTCTATCTGTTACCGCTACTGAATAATTTGCACTTATTATAAATTTAAATTTTTGGTATATTAAATTTCCTTTTACGACAGTTATTATGCTTTTTTCTATAGGTTTTATAATTCTATCATCTGCTACATATAATTCTATCGGTGTATCTATTCCTTCTCTAAAACATGCTTTTATTAATATTTCTGTACCTCCAAGGTGTACATATTTTATTGGATCTCCTTTACTTTTTATATCATTTATCTCTTTATTAATTATTCTTTTTGTTACTAGTGGTATACTAGCTTTGCCTTTTGCATATCTACAGTCTATTACATGTTCTTTTTGGCATACTACATAATATTTGTCTTTTTTCCTAGTAAAAATAATTTTTATTGTTGGTATTTTAAATATTTTTTCTACACTTAAATCTAATTCTTTTCCTTTTATTTCATCGAATATATTACTGTCAAATATTATTTTTTGTTCTGTTCCTTCATCATTTAAATATTCTTCCTTTGTTATTATTTTTATAACTTCTTCAGTCATTTGATTCATCTATTTCACTATCTATTTCAGTATCGGTTTCGTTTTCTGAAATTTCATATATACTATCCTCACTTTCTAATTCATATTCTATATAATCTATTTGCATATATTCTGTATTATCTATTTTTATTTCTGATATTTGTTTATTTTCTGGATTTTTTGGTAATTTACAATCTCTAGCTAAATGTCCTAACTTTCCACAATTATAACAAGTACATTCTTTTATAGATTTCTTCTTTCTATATGGTCTTTTATTTTTATAATTTTTTACATAATATCTTTTTCTTGGTTTTTGTATTTGTATTTTGATTTTTTATATTTCTTATATTTCTTATGTCTTTTTCTTTTCTTATAATATCTTTCTTCACATCCAAATTGGGGTGCTATTTTATTTTTGCAACATGTCTATAAGTGTTAGTTTAGTTGTTGTTGATGATGTTCTTTCTATAGGTTTATTAGCTCTTAATACTTTCTTGCTATTTTCAGTTAAATTTGAAAACCATAGTTTTACCGATCCTATTAATGTTCTTTCTATATATTTTGGTGCATCTGTTATGTTTATATTATTATCTAATAATTGTTTTGTCATATATCCTATCCATAATTGTATTATTTTTTCTGTATCTATTACACAGTCTAGGTCTAAAAAGTTATAATTTTTATTAACTATTTGTTTTGGTGTCCATTTGTCATATTCATTGTATCTTTTAAATTTACTTTTATAATATATAGGTTTTCTTATTTCTGTTGTTTTAGGTATTATATTGTCATCTTCTTTTTTATCAAGAATATTTATTTCTGTGTTGGTATTTTCTAAGTTTTCTTCATTAATTATTTCTTGTTTTTCGTTAATTTCTAAATTTTTTATATTTGTTAATATTTCTGTATATGTTTCAGTATCTTCTGAGTCATAATTATCTGTCTCTTCAACATCTATATTATTTATTTCTATTTTTTCTTTAAATTGATTTATCTCGTTCAGTAATTTTTGTTCTCTATCTTTTTCTTCTTTTTCCTTTTGTCTTTGTTCGTACAAATCTTTTAACATTCGTAGTTCTCTTTCTAATTCAACAATTCTACTATTTTTAGTTTCTTCTATTTTTCGTATTTCTTCCGTAGTTTGTTGTTTAATTTTTTCTATTTCCTTTTTTTTGGCTATTTCTTCATTTTCTTTTTCTATTCTTACCATTGCTGTTAATTTATCTTCTAATTTTAATTCTTCTTTTTCTAACATGAGATATAAATGTTCACCTATTTTCTTATATCTTCTTCCTAGATTAGAAAATACTATTTTTATTTTTAATCCTTCGTGATTTTCATATATTTTTTCATCTATTATGAATTCTTCTTTGTTCATTTTATTGTGAATATTTCATGTTGGTATATATATTTTAAACTATCTATTTGTGATTCTAATTTTGATATTTCATCTTTTTGTGTATTTATTGAGTTTTTACTAACTCCGGCAAATATATTATAATGTAGTCTTTCTATTCTTATTTTTAATTCTTTACGTTTTTCCGAAATAAATTATTTTAATTCTTTGTATTTTTGCTCTTTATTCATTTAAATCATTTTTATAATATCTTGGTGGATATCTAAATCTAATTTTATCATAATTAGGTGGTATGTGTCTCATGATTATTAATTTTGCTTCAATACTAGATATTAATGTAATTAGATAGGCTAATCTTTGTGGATTTTCTTTTGTTTTATTTAGACTTATATATTCTGAATAATTACTAACTAAAGATTCTTTAATTTTTCTAAAAGCTTCTCTATTTTTAAATGGTCTTCTCATAATTAATTCAATAAATATATATATAAATTCTAATAACTCTAACATATATCACTTCTGCTGTACTTTTTAAATTACTGGGCTCTGATTTAGTGGAGGTAGATTTAGTGGCTACGCCAGCAGAAAGGGTAAGAATCAATGAAGAAGATAATGTTACAATAGAGATTAAGTCAAAATGGATCACAATCTAATATGATTACATACCTAAATATTGTAAGAAATATTGTCTACAAGGACATGATGAAACCAATTGTTGGACAATTCACCCTGAAATTCTGGAACAAAAACATACTGAGGAGGAAAAGAAAGAAGAAAGAACTAGATCAACAACAAATTAAAAGAAAGTTTTGACAAATAGGAAGATAGTTGGGAATTTTCAGAATAAGGTAGAATGGATGAAAGGAAGGGAAGAATAGGTAGAAAAAAGGATAAATATTGCCACATAGAAAGAGAGATAAATAGTAGGGATGAGAATCCCTTTGATGTCTTAGGAGATGTGGAAGAACAAGAAGATAAAGTGAAAGAAATCAATAAAGATGAGTAAAGAAGAGGAGCAAGGAATTAAGCAAGCAAAATCCACAACGGATTGGGTTACAAATAACTTTCATAAAACTACTCCAGTCAAGGGAGAAACAAGGAATCAAAACCAAAGGTATGATGATAGAAAGCAAGATGAGAGGAAAGAAGGAGGCATCAAGAAAACAATGAGGAATACAAAAGAAGATCATTAACAACAAGATGGAGAGTTGGTGCTTTTTGAAGTGGATAATGAAAAAATACGTCCTCTGGCAATAAGAGATGACATAAATAAGGATGACAAAGAAGAAATAGAGAAGGAGGATATGGACACAATAGATTTAGAGAAGAATATTCAAAATATTGCAAAAATGGGGGATTTATGTCTCAAGCTTGTTTAAAGCATAAAAACCTAGTATGGTAAGCAGAAAAGAAGACGACAGGGGATAAAAAAAACTGTGCAGGCATTATCAAAGGTGACGAGGGGCACAACAAATAAAACTAGTCAGTGATGAATGTTATAATCTAGAATATCAAATCTGTAAATATACAAAAAGATTTCACTAGATTAGTCAATATACATAAGATATATCAATTTTATATTGTTGGTATTATGGAATCTTTTCAAGACACTAGTGAGTTGGAAAGGTATAGAAGAAAGATAGGGATGCAACATGCAATCACTAATTCTAATGAAAAGATATAGGCATTTATAGATAAAATTTTTGAAGTTTCAATAATCAAAGATGAGGAGAAGTCTTTAACATTGCAGTTATCTAACCAATCTCAAGATAGGGTGGTAGTACTAACGTTGCAAAGTGTACTCAAGAAGAAAGATGTCAACTATAGGAATCTTTGGAGGAAATTGAAAATACTGTATAGGTTTTATGGATAGTTGGTGGAGACTTTAATTTAATCAATATCAGTGAAGAAAAATAAGGGGGTTTACTAGTTGCAGAAGCTGAGATGACAAACTTTAATCATTATATAAGTGTGCGCCTTTTGGAAGATATGGGATTTAAAGGTAGTAAGAATACTTGGAGGAATGGCAGAATAGATGAAGAATGCATTTTTAAAAGACTGAAAAGGGTACTGTTCAATGATAAGGTGATCTCAGCCTATCCAGTGATGGAAATAGAGCATTTGAGTGGGAGTGGGTCAGAACATGCACCACTTTTTATTAATCTGAGAAGCAACAGTGTAAAGGTTGTCAAACACTTTAGATGTTTGAACTTTTGGGTCAAGGAAAATCATTCAAAAGTGTGGTTCAACAAAATTAGAACGCATACTTTGAAGGAGATCCTTTCATGATGTTTTATCTTAAGATTAAGAGGGTGAAGAATTTACTTACTATTTTGCCCCTTTTTGATTCAAAGGTTCTGGAAAGCATTATTTGAGACCTTTTAAACTATTTCAAAACTTTAAAGAAAATTTTAAAATAATTTAAGAAATTAAAGATTCAACACTTGATATTTGATAAAATATCAAGAAAAACTAAAAATATTACTTAAAGGATTCAAAACAAAAAAAATTCTTTTAAGTTTAGAAATTCGGAGCAAGTGGTTCCTATTAATACTCTTGGAAGGTTGTTTAGGCAATCAAGAGTATCTGCTAACTTGCTGTAATGCCCCGGGAGTACACCCTGGATACCATACGGTGCCTACAGCCTCGAAGGATGACAAGCTAACCTATGTTAGTTCCTGTTGTGAGAACTGAATAAATTAATAGAGAACATGTGCGGAATTTAACTAAAAATTCCATAAGGTTTTAAATACAAAAACAATATTGAATCAAAATACTAAAAATATCTATCTGAAAACAATATTGTAAGACTATCAATAACAACTGATAACTAAATAACTGATCGAAAGTGTCCGAAAGCCTCTAACTGATTGACTATGGAGTTGATGGAACAAATCCCCAACTAACTCTGACTAACTACTGAACTGAACTGAAATAAACGCAAATGGTCCTTGAAACATGAAGACTCACCATTGCTATGACTGAGGATGTGCTGGGGAGGTCTAGGTGCGGTCAGGAACCTGAGTGTCCGAACCTATGAATGATATATCATAGCACAAGAAACGAGTATGCGGTCAGTACTTTGACAGTATTGATATGCTAAATAAGTTTAGGCTGATATGCATGGTTCATATATATGAATGCTACTGACTGAACGCATAACATGAGATAACTGATGTATTGTATGCGAGAAATACTGTAAAATCTTAGAATACATGACCAAGCATATGACATAATACTGGAATAGTCTATAAAATAAAGTACTGAGATACTGATGTTGAAAAAAAAATAACTGTATGCCATGGTCAAGAAATTCTGAAAACTGAACTCTGAACTGAACATTAGCGTGAGACTGTGGGAGCTATCATCTAACCGTTATGCCCCAATAAGGTAAATTGGGGTCTAACCTATAACCCTAGTTGGAAGGGTGCCAGTACCATGCCACAGGTACTAACATTGGTTGTATGGATCCACTAAAGTGTTGTCCTAAAGGACTAAGGGTCACCCTTAACTGGAAAGGCCCTAATGAGATATGTTTCAACCCTCAACTTGCAGGTTAATGTCTCAACCTATACTGGCTATGTAGTTTTGGAACGCAGGGACTGCTACTAAAGGTCAAACCTTCAACTGGCAGGTGAGCCCCCATCCCTGGGTTCTCTCGGTGCTAAGTCCTACTCCCAACTGAATTGACTCTTATTACTAGACTAAACTAAGCTAACTGACATGATGTACTGATTGGATTGATAATACTCCAATATATTCAAAACCCTTCTGAAAGTATTTAAACTAGGTAAAATAGTTAAGTTTTTGGGTATTCATAACCCCCAGGACTCAATAGTAATATAATTAAGATCACATAAGAGCATTTGAAACCATAATACAACTTGGGGAACTTCATAAATAGTCACTGTTCAAAATTCATCTATTAGGCATTTCATCAAACACATGGGGGATCTTGAGTTAAAGCATGAAATTAGTTTAATACATAGGATAGTAACATAACTTCTTCACTAAACTCATGGGTTAGGAATTTCAACATGAAATTATCATTCTTCAACATGTCAAGAACTAACTCCAAAACACATGTAAACATGGCATAAAATCAAAATTCATGGATGTTCATGGATAAGATTCATAAATACATGTCAATATCATAATTGAACTTGAAAATTGGATTCTTGGACTCCATGGATAAAAAGGATCCATGAATCAACATCTAACATAACTTAATTGAAGAATTCGTGAAGGTTCTTGGTGGATTTCTTGAGAATTGAACTTGAATGTTGAAGGGGCTAGGGTTTGTTCTTGAGAGGAATTGCTTTTAATTTTGGGTGAAATATGAATTATGAGGCAAAGATGTTGTATTGGGACCTAAGTCCCGTGTTAAAGTGAGGGTGAAAAGACAAAACTACCCTTCCGCATTTAAAATCCAAAACTCGAATATCGATTAAGGCTTCACCGTGAAGCGGGGATGCCCTCATCGCTATACTCAACACGACACGGTGCAATCGCGGTGAGTCACTGGAAATGACCACTATTGATTCGCCCTTCACCGTGTATGGTGGCTCCTTCACCGCTATACTCATCGTGATACAGTCTCATCGCGGTTAGCTGCTTCCTGGAAAATTTACACGTGAGCCAAACCTTATCCGAAAAAGCCAAAACTTACCCAAGACATGCTACTTACACCCCTAACATGAAACAACTCAAAAATCACCATCTTGGAGCCCGAAAGGTCAAATTAAAAATTCTCGAAGTTAAAGGGAGTCAAAAGTGACTATGTACCTCAACGCTTAGTCTTATTTTTCAGGTTCTAAGCACCTTAAGCAAGTAGTAGGAGCTGAGATGGACTTAGAGATAGATGGGGAAATTACACTTGCGGTTATCCTGACTATTTAAAAATAAATTTTTGACTAACTTAAAAAGGAAAAGTTGTTTTTTGAAAAGAAATCAATTAAGAAAAAATTTATTTTCAATATTTGTGAAAATGAGTTTTGACGACTTAGCGAGAATTTTAACTAAGTATAAGAAAACTAAAAAAAATAACTATCATATAAAGGGAAAATGGGGAGACTAAAAAACTTAGTCCATTAGGCCCAAATCGTTCAAATGAACCTATCCTAATCTAATTGGACTTTCGTTCCACAACATGTTCTAATCTAATCATTTGAGTTTTTGCCCCACTTGCACCTGTCCTAAGCTAGTTTTTGGACCTTGAAGGCCCAAAAATCTGCTTCACCTGTATTAAATTACAACTTTGGCTTTGAGGCCCATATTAATGAACAAATAAAAAAATAAATAAATAAATAATAAGACAATAGTAAAAATTGAGACTTTTCAAATCTCTTTGCGACCTCATCAATAGATTTTGGACCATTTTCCTTATTCTTCTATCTTCTTGCACCCGCACACCATATAATCAACTTTGGATTTAAACATTGAATTTGACTCGAAGAGGTGGGCCTCATTGGTCCATTACGAAATGCAAGAGGAAAGGAGTCCATTTGGAATCCACAACAGATTCGTGCAAAGAAAAGAATAAAAGAAAAAGAATTAATATGTATGCGAAAATTCTACACTTAATAGATAAATGATGAGATGGAAAAATAGTATTCTCAAGCATAAAGAAATAGTATATTATGATATAAAAAACAAATCAAATTATTCAACAAAAAAAATTAACCTATTTCTGAAACAATCTTACAAAAAATCGAGCCTAGCATAATATAATCCACTAATTCTTGAAAAGAAGACATTGACCCACAAGTATAGTTGCTTAAAATTTGGACAAATATTTTTTATATATTAACACATATTTTCACCAAACACTATGATATTATATAGTCTAAGACATATTTTCATTAAAGAAAGAAAAGCGGAATACGCAAAAGATGAGAAAATCTTTTTGTGACATCTCAAATATGAAATACAAGACATACGGATGCAATAATATTTTTTCAATATCGAAAGGAGTCAATCAAAAGATTTGAAGAAAAATTCATGATAGTATGTGAATAACAATAGGACGTCTAAATGCACAAAAATACTTCAAAAAATAAATCAATAAGTGAGTTGAAGCAAATAGCATATATTAAACATGTATGAGAAATGATATTCAAAGTCAAGATAGGAAAAATAGTAAAATATTAATTCTAAGAAAAAGTATCTAGTTATGCCAACTCCTATTTTAGTTCTAAACCATTCAACAAAATCTATAACCCTAACAACTTTTCAATCTAAACAAGAGTAAATCAAAGATAGTTTTGACCGCGAAAATGAGTAAATCGTGACTGCAAACATATATCAAAAGAACTTAGTATTTCATCGTGGCATATAATCATGAAGAAAAATAACTCTAATCAAAAGAATCAAGGATCTATAAAGGAGATAGATCTTAAAAGTAACACTTGAATTACAATTTCTACATGTTAATGATCCAACTATCATGTATACGCCAAAGTGGTCAACTTTAACTTTAAGCGGTGATTTTGCAAATTGCTAACTCACTACTTCAAATTGAAAAATAATTTTACGACCCTTAACAATAGTAACTATTCTTTTTTGACATAAAGGAAACAACTTTACATGTTAAAAGAAAACATATCCATCAATAGCGAATTTAAACAAGTCATGAGTACGTATTTTAATCAAGCAAAGATCAAAACTTTATCCATCTAATTTACTACGGCGAAACAAATAAGAGTAACTATTCTTTTCAATATAAAGGAAACAACTTTACATGCTAAAGAATAACATATCCACCAACAACGAATTTAAATAAGGCATGAGTACGTATTTTAATCTAGCAAAGATCAAAATTTTATCGATGTAATCATAATAATGAAAGAATAAATTCAAAAAAACACGTTAGATCATTTATACCATGAACATAAAAATACCCATAATATTGATATCAGAACATCCTATGTCCTTTAAGGCCGTCGACAGCAAACCATCCTAGCAAATAAAATTATAACTATGGAACTATGAAGAGGGAGATGAAGAAGAAAACGATGACAAAACTAAAAGGGAAAGGTGTGTTTACGTTTTTTCGAGCAGTAAAATGGGACTTCAACCTTTCTTCGGAGTCTTGATCACCACCGGAAAGCAATCTTTCAAGAACTCCAATTAACCTATCGCTTGAAAATTTTTACTAAAGAAGAATTTAACTCTTTTCTCAAAAGTTTTTTGCACTCTTTGAGACTTTATTTCTACAAAAATGGTGGTATTATTTATAGGAAAGGATGGAGATTGAATTCTATGAATCCACCAATGTGTGAAAAAGAACTTAGGAGTATTTTGGAAATTTGAATTGAGGATAAAGTTTGTTAGAGGATAGGGTGATGTGAAATTGTACCATCTAGTATAAATTTTGAATTTCAAAACTGAAAAAAGGACAAGGTTGAGATGGAATTATACAATCTAGTATAAATTTTGAATTCCAAAAATGGAAAAAGGACAAATTTTACAATCTAGTACAAATTTTGAAATTTAAAATTGGAAAAAGACTACTTTGAGGTGGAATTATACAATCTAGAATAAATTTTGAATTTCAAAATTGGAAAAATGACAAGGTTGAGGTGAATTGTACAATCTTGTATAAATTTTGAATTTTAAAAATAGAAAAGGACAAGGTTGAGGTGGGATTGTACAATCTAGTATAAATTTTGAAATTCAATTTTGAATTTTGGGATTTGAATTGATGTTGGCATTTTTTTTGTGGAAGATGTTGTACCTTAGGTAAAGAAAAAAGAAAATTGGGTGGGTTTTTAAAATTGTTGATGGGTTGCTAAAGGGAGTGGGTTGGTGGGTCAGCTTGATATGCGGGTTGGGATGGTATTGGGTTGGTAGAAGGGTTTTGGGGTTATTTAAAATATAACCCCAATCAATTTAGGATTTAGTCATCTTAAATTTCGACCAAATTGAAATCAATTAGCCAATTGTGTTACAATTATGGTCAATTTGATTTTAATTATGATAAAATTTAACAGATCATCTAAATTAAATTAAAATTTGATACAAATTAATACCCCATTTAATCACGAGCTTCTTGATTATATAAAATCAAATAAATATTTCTCCAAATAAATTATTTTTTTAGAACAAATTATATTTGAATCAAGATTTTACCAATTTAAATTAATTTTCAAGCTTAATCTCAGTAAAAGTTTAATTTTGATAAAATTGTTCATTTAAGTAACAAAATTTAGACAATCTCATATATTTAAATATGGAAATGTATAAACGCCACTTAGATGAAAAAATTACCCCAAATAAATATTTTAGAGCGCATTTATTCAGATGAAATAAATATTTTAATTTTATTAAAAATTGAAGAAACTCAGGATTAAATTTAGTCGTGGAGGGCGAAAATCAGGTGTCAACAACTGCTCCCTCCCTTTGGGTAGGGTAGATGCAAGTAAACCTGGGCAAAGGGAGTTTGAAATTCCTAATTTTTGTTCAACCATAAATTCATTTCTGAAAGAGATTGATTTTTGCACGAGTTTCACAGAGTTATGACCAGACATCGTATCGGGTTTCCTATATATCTTAGGTTACATGAGAACTCGGGCCAACCGTAGTTCATAATGCTTGTTTTAAGAATTTTGGTTCCCTGAGTTGAACTACAAGTAGTCTGATTTCCTGAGTCTTGGGGATATGTGGGCCGGACTCTTTATTAAAGCTAGATTGGTAGAAAAGATCGTCTTTTATTTTAGACAATCTTTAACTCGGGATAAGTGATAAGGTTATTGAGTTTTGAAAAAGAAGCTTGTAACCTCTTAACCATGAATGTGGAGCTTTTCACATCCATAAGTAAGAATTTATTTAGACATAATTTCCTCAACTCTAGGTGTTGTATCACTCAAATTTGAAGGAAAGAGAAGGTTACCCTCGGTATGAGTGTAGAAATATCCCAAAGTACCTACATTCCTTCTAACAAGGGTGTGGTTTGAGGGTGGTGGAAATCATCCTTTAGCTCGCGTCCAAACAGTTTGACGTCCCTCTCTAGACTATATCCCATTTTGTTGCTAAGAAAATATTCCACATTGTGCTGCATCCTTTTTGGAGTCGTCTGCACATGTGGTTTTGATTTAAGATTTCCTCCTTTTGGATGCTCTTGACAACATCTCAAACAAAATTATTAGTTGTAAATATTACACTAATGTAAATGGGTGCTAACCTATTTGAACATGCTGTGCTGAGATAGTTGATGACAAATTTTCACAACCTGTTATAAAAATATTATGCCACTATGAACGGGGTGACGATCCAACATATACTACTAAAAGTTGAATAACTTATCTTTAATGTAACATACCACTCTAAATGGAGTGACGATCCAACGTGTCTCATTGAAGGATGGCCAACCCAAATTAAATGTAATATACCACTTTGAATGGAGTCACGATCCAACATATCTCATTGAAGGGCGGAAAATCTAATTTAAATATAACATTCCACTTTGAATGGAGTGATGGTCCAACGTGTCTCATTGAAGGGCAGACGACTCAATTTAAATGTAACATGCCACTTTGAACAGAGTGACAGTCTAGCGTGTCTCATTGAAGGATGGATGACCGAATTTACATTTAACATACCACTTTGAATGGAGTGATGGTCCAATGTGTCTCTTAATCACCTACACCAAACTTATTAGTAGAAAATGTAATATAAGGGCAATTATGCAAACCTTGTTTTAGCACACCTTACTGAAGAAGGTGAAAATTAATAATGTAGTAACATATTATGTTGAAACAGAAGTCAATCCATATAATAACATATCACTCTAAAGGAAGTGATAGTGTAATAACATAATAACATGTCACTCTGAAAGAGATGACAATCCATAACATAATGATATGTCAGTCTGAAAGAGGTGACGGTCCATAACATAATAATATGTCACTCTAAAGGAGGTGACATTCTATTATATGATAACATGTCACTCTGAAGGGGGTGACAGTCCATATAATAATATGTCACTCTAAAAAAGGTAACGGTCCATAATAATATATCACTTTGAAGGAGGTAAGGTACATACCATAATAACATGTCATTCTAAAGGAGGTGATAATCCATAACATAATAATATGTCACCCTAAAGGAGGTGACGGTCTATACCATAATAACATGTCACTCTGGGGGAGGTGATGGTCCATAACATAATAACATGTCACTCTAGAGGAGGTAGTGGTCCATAACATAATAACAAGTCACACTGAATGAGGTAACAGTCCATAACTTAGTAATGTGTCACTCTGAAAGAGGTGGCAGTCCATAATAATGTCATGCTGAAGAAAGTGATAATCCTTAACATAATAATACCTCTCAAATAAAGAAATAGTCTAATGCATCCTCTTAATGGATGGAAAACCCAAATATAACAATATGAATCCTTTTGAAAGGGTGGATAACCTAAATATAATAAGATGTGTTACCTCGAAGAAATGAAAATTCGGTATGTCCTCTTAAAAGGGTTGGATAATCCAAATATAACAAGATGTGTCACCTCGAATGGGTTGACAATCTAATAAGTTTCTTGGAGCGTAGAAAACCCTAATATATTAAAAAGGATAGAAGTTGACTTGCTGAATTTCATTCTTTGAAAAGAGAATCCCTAAAAGGACTTGTTGTAATGTCCCAAGTTTGTACCCCGGATGCTATACGGTGCTCATAATCTTAAAGGACCACAAGCTAACCCATGACTAGTACCTGCTGTAATAACTGAGTAGTAATACTGTAGTATACAAAAATTAGGCAGAAAACATGCCATAAGGTTTAATATTGTAATAAAACTGAATACAGTATAGCAAATACCAAACCTGATACATTTGTCTAAAAATACTCTAGTCTGAAAAATCCTCTAACTGTCTAGAATATGGAGTTGATGGGACAAGTCCCCAACTAACTCTGAACTACTTAAAATAAGCTGAAATACTAAAATAATGATCATGTACTCGAACTAAGAGGACTCGCCTCTAACTCTGTCAGCTGAATATCTAAATTGCTAAGTATGATTGGGAGCCCGCCTATCTGAACCTATTATATAAAACATCATAGCAAAAAAGAAAGGTATGTGTCAGTACTTTGAATATACTGGTATGTAAAGAGGTAGGCTGAAATGAATGGGTTCATATTCATGAACAATAATGGTTGAATTACATGAATATAACTAAATAAGAGTACATGCGTGAATACGTAAACTATAACTGAGATCGTGATAACACTGGATACTGAGTTCTGAGTTACTGATTTACTGATATTTGAGTTTACTAATACTATGTAACTGATAACTGAGTGATTGTATATAACAGTCTTGATGGTGTACAACTATACTGAGTTTCATACTGAACGGAGTGACTATATCGGACAGTCCTGAACTAAGTTCTATTCTGAGATTGGAACTGAAACTGAGACTGTGGGAGGTAATCATCTAAAATGGAACTAAGAATATGGGAGGTAATAATCTAACCGACATGCCCCTTCTAAAAATATTAGGGTCCAACCTGTAACCTCAGTTGGAAGAGTGTCAATACTGTTCCACGGGTAAAGACAAAGCTATGAGTTAACAATCTCTGATAGGAATCTCTTTCGTCAACCCTTGCTGACAGAAAAACTCAAATGAGATGTATCAACCCTCATAATATCTGGTAGGAGGATATCTTAACCTATACTGGCTATGTAGTTCTGTAACATAGGGATTTCTACTAAGGGTCAAACCATTTTTTGGCAGGAATGCCCCCATCACTGGGTTAACTCGGTGCTGAATCCTACACCCAACATAATAGACACTGAGCTGATTTCTAGTTCATATTAGGCTTGCCTGAACTATTACTAATTATACTGTCTAATTGAACTTGACTGAGTTCTCTGAGTTCCATTGACTAACAGAATACTACTGAATTCTGTTAACTGACTGAATTTACTGAGGCCTGAACTGGACTGGACTGATACTGAGTCTACTGAGTTTTTTTTCTTGAGTTCTGTAAATGACTGAAAGTACTACTGATCATGACATGACTGATACTATCCTGAGACTGACCCTGGCTCTAAGTAATCAGCTAAATTATTGGGTATTAAATACCCCCAGGACTCGATAGCATAAATTATAAGACATGTCACAATCTTAAAACATGATAAATAACTACGTGATTATTATTCATTCATTGGGACATTCTAGCAAACACTTGCATGCCATGAACTTGAATACGTTCTAACATGATATAATTTTATTATTTAATTGTCATGAAAAACTCATCAAACACTTAGAAGGCATTGTATATGCACATAGTACTAATCAACACATGAGCATCACAATTTCAAGGATTTAACATGAATTCACATGATACTATATATATAATAGTTGTTTTTACATAAATCTTGCACTTAATCATGAAATGGAAATCCAATCAACATTATAATCATCAATACACTTGAATCCAAATCATGAAAAGCATGAAATCAAGCTACTTGAAGTTTAAAAGAGTTTTTTGGACTCCAAGGGTGGAAAGAACCCTTGGATGAACACTTCACATACCTTGGTTACTAAATTCTTGAAGAAAAATAGTGAAACCTTGAGCCTTGGCTTTGAAATTAAATCACCTAGGGTTCTTGTTCTTGAGAAATTTGAGAGAAAGTAAGTATATTTTGCTCAATGAGGGATGGATCTCGTGTTTTAGTGTTGAATAGGGGTGGGAAAAAGACCCTAATAACCTTGAGGATGTGGATTTTTAATGACTAAAAACCGAACTGTCAACGTGCAGGACGACGCACCACGTCATTAACATCGACACAATGGCCAATGCACTGTGTCGAGTCCATGTTGGTTCACTGGAAATTGTCACTGGGAGCCAAGGAAAAATATTGATCAATGCAATGGCTGACGCGCAAAGCCGGGATCACGTCGATGCACTATTTTGGATTCCCAGACGTGGTTCAAACGAGGTTCAAAAAATATGAAACTCATCTGGGAACACCTACTGACATTCCTGATCATGAATTAACCTAAAAATTGACATTTTAAGGTCATAGGAGTCGTGAAATAGAGTTGTCAACTTATGAAGGCCCAAAATAATAATAAGTTTGAATACTTGGCTAGAATTTTCTAAGGCTGGGACCCCTTAGCAAGCTTAAAAGACTGATTTGAGCTTAGGAGTTTACGGGGTCTTACACTTATACATGTCCCGATCTTCTGGATTAAATTCTCAAACTTTGAGAGGATTGGTTTGTGTCAGTTCTTAGAGGGAGTCTTGCATGCATCACTGGTATAACTCAAAAAACACTCATTAATAATATAATAATTTGTTACAACTAAGCCAAAAATAAAACAAAAGATAGAGTTTAAGGGTAAAGTCGTTTGACTCATGATGATTTAGAGATAATTTTTTGAATAATATCTCTATATCTCAATTGTTACGCCCGATAATTTCCCTTCAAAATTAAAGAATGTGTTAGAGGTCATAATAAAGTAATATAAACATAAATCAAGAGGAAGAAAAAAAAGTAAAGTTGTCTGACTTATTATGGCAAGGCCACAATGGGTCTGATAATGTCCTTTCATATTCTTAGTGTTGTCAACTTTGTGACTTTACTATTCCTGCATCCAAATAAAAAATATTAATTTTGAGAGACTGACTATAAGGTTATCATACAAAAAACATAATAGGTGACCAAAGGATTGCCGCATTAGTATAAGATTACATGGTTACAGGGTCCGTTCTACATAAAGTGTTGTCCGTGTCCCATAGGGACACCCTACTTTGAAGACATATTCAACCCACAGATGAGATAATTATGCAATAACCAAAAGGGTAGTTATATATATTGTTTCAAGTTATTTTGTTCCTAACAAGTACTCGAAAGGATAACTTCACTTTTCGGGCGACAACTCAGGTGAAGATATGGTAAATACTATATACCTCTTTCATGAATTATGTTTAGCACTAATAATTTTGCGTTGAGATATTGTCTAGAATATTCGAGAGGATGAAAATATCAAATTAGAACCACAGGTGTGGACGAATCCAGATAGGACACAGCACAACGTGGAACTCTTTTTAGCAGCAAAACGAGACATAGTCTAGAGAAGGACGTCAAACTTTTTAGACCCGAGCTAAAGAATGATTGCCACCACCAATAAAACCATACCTCTGTTATAAGGCATGTGGGTACTTCGGAATATTTTTGTTCCAGCTTCACGCTCGAGATATTTCAAAACTCATATCCAGGGTAACCTTCTTCTTCCATGCAAATTCGAGTGATAGTACACCCGAATTTTTAGAAATTATGTCCAGGTAAGTTATTGTTTATGATGTGAAGGATCCCACATTCATGGTTAATAGGTTACAAGACATTTTTCCGTAACTCAATTAACTTGTCACTCATCCTGAACCAAAGATTGTCTGAAATAAAAGACTACCTTTTCTATCAATTGAGTCGAACTACAAGTAGTCTGATTCCCTAAGTCTTGGGGATATGTAGGCTAGGATCTTTGTTAGAAACTCGACTGCAGTCCAACCTCCCCCTAAATCACTTTATTCTCCAGCTTTTTGATTTTATCAAAAACTTCAAAACTGAGATAGTTTGTGAATTTTTTGAAAATCGTGCTTTATGAACTATAAGTGGCCTAAATTCTCATGAAATTGGAGATATGTTAGAAAAGTTATACCAAGGTCTGGGCCATAACTCCAAGAAATTCATGCAAAAACCAACCTCCTTCAAAAATAAATTCATGGTCGGACAAAAATTAGAAACATCAAACTCTCTTTACCCAGAGTTACTTACATCCATCCTATCTAAAAGAAGGGGGCAGTTGTTGAAACCAAATTTTTGCCCTCCATAACTGATTTTAATTTCGATTTTCTTCGATTTTCAAATAAAATTACAACATTTAATTTATCCGAATAAAAGCTTATCAAAGTATTTATCTGGATAATTTTGTCATTTTAAGTAGAAATTATATTTTATCGTATTCAATTATATGAGATTATATAATTTGGTTACTTAAACGTTTATTTTATGAAATATTAAATTTTAATCCAAGCTTATCTTGAAAATAAATTCAAACGGTTGAAATTTTGATTTAAATATAATTTGTTCTCAAAATAATTTATTTGGAGAAATACTTGTTTGATTTTATTAAATCAAGAAGCCCGGGATTAAATGAGGAATTAATTCGTATCAAAATTTAATTTAATATGAACATTCTATTAAATTTGATAATAATTGAAATAAAATTGACCATAATTGCAATGCAATTGGCCAATTAACTTTTAATTTGATCATAATTTAAATAGAATAGACTAAATTCTAATTGAAATTAATTTTAAATAACCCCTAGTCTTATTGAGGTTACTTTCTAAATAACCCCAAAACCTAATCTACCCAATTATCAATTACTTTACTTAGCAGGCCCAAACCAAAACTTCAGCTACAATATCCATCAGCCCAAACCCCAAGCCACAAAATTCTTCAAGCCCAGTCAACAACTAAACCAATTACCCAACAATAACCTCCAATACCTGGCCCATTCCCCATCTTCTCAATAATAATAATAAAGGATATCAATAAAATCAATAAAAATAAGGTACAACCAAAAGACGCATAACAACCATTCACATTCGACAAAACCTTCAACATCAACGAACATCGCTATAACCAGTGTCGACGATCACAACCGACCCGATAATAACCACTTAGCTCTGACCCAATAACCTACCACCCAGCTCTGACCCGATAACTCGCCACCTGACTCCAGACCTAACCATTCTTGACCCGAATCAGCAACAGTAACTGAGAAAAATTCCAATCCGAAAACCATTTCAAATTTCAAATATTTATAAAAATTTTATCCTCAAGTGAGAGAGTTCAAAATGCCCAAATTTACCCTCTATTCTCTTTTGTCCCACATTGGTAGAAAAACAAAGGGTGACCCTCCATCCTCTTTATAAAAAGGTCATTATGGAGAAAATTTGGGACAAAGCTTGAAAGGTGAAAAGAACCTTTTAAGAAAAATAGTTATATTTTTCAATAATATTTTTTTCATAAAATTATCAAAAATTTTAAGTTGGCGGTGATGTTTTCTGGTGGTGGTTGATTCCGACGAAGCTCGTAGTCTCGTTTTGCTACCTTGGAACAGATGAACACATTTCTTCCTTTCATTTTTATTATTAATTTCTTCTTCTTCTTCTTCTTCTTCTTCTCTTTCTCCATAGTAATATTTATTTAGTCACAATTGTGAATCAGGCTGAGATTGTTTACTATAGAGGCTTTGATGGACATAGGATTTGTCTATGATGATTAATATCTTTGTGTCGTTATTTTAGTTGAAGTTGATTTATATTATTGTTGTGTTGATTCTTATTCCCTATTTTAGCTCCATGTGGTTATATTTTAGGATATTGTTATTATATAACTCAAATAATATTTTGTAATATTTGTAGGTTGTAATTTCACTTAGATTTTTCAATATAGTTGAAAAGCTTTATTTTCTTAGTTGTAGTATGTTGTTTGTGGCCTAATCGTTACTTGTAGTGGTTTCGATTTTGTTGTGTTGTTCGAGTTTATTTTTAGTTTCTTTGAAAAATTGCTTTACTTCAAGTTTTCCCCTTTGATGCATAGTTGGACCACTTCTAAATATTCCTTGACCTTAATGTCCATGAAAAATATGAAGTCAGTTGATAAACCAAAATTTCTACCCGAAGATCCCTTTGTATGTGAATTAATCTTTGTGGTTTTGATTTTGTTTAGGTTCACTTTTACTTTCTTTGAAAAATTACTTTAGTTCAAGTTTCCCCCTTTTGATACATAGTCGAACCACTTTTAAATATTCCTTGACCTTAAATGTCAATGAAAAATATGAAGTCGGTTTATAAACAAAAATTTCTACCCAAAGATCCCTTTGTTTGTGGCTTGATCATTATGATTTTTTATTCTGTTCGGGTTCATTTTTAGTTTCTTAGAAAAATTGCTTTACTTCAAGTTTTTCCCTTTGATGCATAGTCGAATTGCTTCTAAATGTTCCTTGACCTCTAATGTCAATGGAAAATATAGAGTTGATTTACAGGCCAAAATTTCTACCTAAAGATCCATTTTTTTGTGGATTAATCATTGTGGTTTCGATTTTGTTCGGGTTCACTTTTAGTTTCTTTGAAAAATTGCTTTTGTTCAAGTTTCCCCCTTTGATGCATAGTCGAACCACTTCTAAATATTCCTTGACCTTAAATGTCAATAGAAAATATGAAGTTGGTTTATAAACCAAAATTTCTACCTGAAGATCCCTTTGTTTGTGGATTAATCATTGTGATTTCGATTTTGTTCGGGTTCATTTTTAGTTTATTTGAAAAATTGCTTTAGTTCAAGTTATTTCCTTTGATCCATAGTCGAACTGCTTCTAAATATTCCTTGATCTTTAATGTCAATGGAAAATATAGATTTGGTTTACATGCCAAAATTTCTACCCAAAGATCCCTTTATTTGTGGATTAATCGTTGTGATTTTGGTTTTGTTTGGGTTCATTTTTATTTTCTTTAAAAAATTTCTTTAGTTCAAGTTTTCCTCTTTGATGTATATTTAGATCGCTTCTAAATGTTCCTTGAACTTTAATGTCAATGAAAAATATGGAGTCGGTTTACAAGCCAAAATTTTAACTCGAAGATCCATTTATTTGTGGATTAATCATTTTGGTTTCGATTTTGTCCGGGTTCATTTTTAGTTTCTTTAAAAAATTGCTCTACTTCAATTTTTTCTCTTTGATGTATATTTGGACCTCTTCTAAATATTCCTTGACCTTTAATGTCTACGAAAATATGGAGTTGGTTTATAAGTCAAAATTTCAACCCAAAGATTCCTTTGTTTGTGGATTAATCGTTGTTGTTTTGATTTTGTTCGGATTTATTTTTAGTTCTTGAAAAATTATTGAAGTCCTAGTTTTCCTTATTGATGCATAATTAGACCGCTCCTAAGCACTCCTATACCCGTAATATCAATGGAAAAGATGGAGTTGGTTTATAAGCCAAAAGTTTTGACTCGAGGATCCCTTTATGACCTTATGTAAAGTTTACTTTAAAGTTTCAAAATAGAGGAAACAGGTGGAACACTCTAGGTCAATTAATTTGTCTCTTCTAAAGCACTATCTAAACTTGCTCTAGAATTTGAGTTTTAGTTGAAGGTTTAATCTGCATGTTTATGTTGAGATAAATCGTAAAAAAATGTACATTTTTTTATAAAGTTCGCTCAACATTCACTCTTATAATGTCAAATAAGAATGTGTGCTAAAGCGTTCGTTTCAGTCTTGGTGTTTTTCTTTCTTTTGTCTTTATTTTGAAGTCGTCTCCATGCCCTAAAGTGTTATTTTTCTTTTTATTCATGTTAAAATGTGAAAGTCTTTGAAATTTGTTACTACTTTCAAATTGCATATGAGTTCGGTTTGCCAAAACGATTGCGCCTCACTGCATCCTTAATGTCCCTCTTTTTATTTCTTTTTGAAATTTTGATCTTATTAATACAACGAAAGAGTTTGAAGCAACCTTGTTTGATATTTAGAAATTATAGTCCTTATTTCTTATTTCTTAAAAATATAAGTCTTTATGTCTTCTTTTGGATGATTAGTAATGTTACTTTTCTAAGCTTTTATTTAACCCAAGTGATTCATTTTGATGAATGTGTGTGTTTAGTCTATAAAATTAGCTGTTAAATGAATACTCGCTGGATGGATTATAATCTTCCCTATTTCTTTTTTGTTTAACATGTAAAATGTTGAGTCCAAATGGACTCTTCTCATGTACATTTCAATGGTGGGTCAATGTGGCTTATTTTCTTTTTGAGTCATCCTCTTGAGCCTATTAAACAAGCTTGATTATTAGAGAAAGAAGTTATCACCGATGGGAGAAGATGGGGTTAAAGCTTTTTTTAGTAGCTAAGAGACATGAAAAGCTTCATTTCTTTTTATTGATTTATTTATCATTATGCATCTAGTTATTTATTTATTCATTTGGGCCTTGAAGACAAAGTTGTAAATTAATACAGGTGAAGTCGATTATGGGCCAAAAGGTCTAAAAAGATAGTTTAGGACAGGTTATGGGCCATGGCCTAATATCTAGATTAAGACAGGTGATGATTGGCCGAAAGCCTAATTAAATTAGGACATTGTTGATAGATTTGGGCTTAAGAGCCTAAATCACTTGTTTCATCCCCCTTTTCCTTTTTTCTATTCTTATTTTCTATTTGACTTTAATTTGCGCAGAACTAGCTAGATTCCCTACAACGTCGTTAAAAAATAATTTTTGTGTGAACATCAAAATTTTTTCTTTATAAATTTATTTTCAACAATCATTTTTTCTTTTAGAAGTTAGTCAAAAGAATTATTTTCAAACAGTTCGGATAACCGTAAGTTAGCAGATACTCTTGGTGCCTTAATAACATTCCAAGAGTATTAATAGGAACCACTTACCTAGAAATTCAAACTTAAAATGATTTTTCTGTTTTGAATCATTTAAGTAATTTATAAAGGTTTTCTTAAATTTTCTAAATAAATTAAGTGGCGACTCTAAAAGTCATATTTCCACAAAACAAAAATGGCGAATCTGCTGGATAATTTTATTAGGTTCTAACCAAATGTTTGAATTTATCTTTTGACTAATTGCTTAAACTATTTACGTTCTTATATGTTTTAATTGTTCAAAATTTAACTGTTGCATCTTATGGCATAATCATGCATGATTATTAAACTATTTTGGGTTTTGTGGATGTACCACCCTTGTTGTTCAACTCCAAATAAAGTGATGAAAATACGATGGTTTATTAGCACGTGAGGCGTCTGATGGATGTTCATATTTCCAAACCCAAGTCGTCTGCTTGGGGACCTGATTCAAACCCACTCTAGAAACCCAGGATAGAGCTAAACCAAAACCCTCTTATAGGCATGAGCCTAGGACGACCCAATACCCGAGGGGGTGTTGGGCCTATTATAAAACTCTCCTTGCATCTATTAACCCGAAGTCAATTATAGAAGAACGTCATTTATATATTGAAGAAATGTATGTTGTTTAATCCAATCCATTATCCTTTAGGGGTGGGGAGAAGGCTTACTCTGCTAGCTCTTATGTAAGATATCTCAATCATCCACTAATTGAGGGAGGAATTAAAGCGAGCCAAGACAGATGTTGATCGATTTAGATGATTACATGATTTTCTAGACTAATGATCTAGAGCGCAGTTATACAAATATCACTTGATCATCAACAAATGTCACGAGTGACAAGAAGTGGACATAACTAAGAGGGAGAAGATCGGTAGAAGAGTATTAGGAATTGGTATTTCCTATCCCCTGTTTCGAACGTTGTTCTTTTTCTCATGTTATTTTCCCTTTCCCTTAAGATTCTATCCCTTTTATGCAACTTTTGTAAGCATTTTCATATATCTATGTAGATTTGGGGGATAATGGATTGGTTTTAAGAAGCATATATTTCCTTCAAAATTCGCTAGGCCTGGTTAAAAGGGTCACCCCAACTAGGATATGCATTTATTATAATGTTATTATGTGATATACTGCCTTATGTGTTTATGTGCGTTTGTTTGAATCAAAGACAAATATATCCACTATGCTCCCGTGGATAAGTTTGTCTATGATGAAAACAACTCTATGTGGTTACTTCTTGTCAAATATCTTACATTACTTATCAGTTATGGGAACTAACATATCTTCCTTTGAGCTATTCGACTTTACAGATAACAGAAAACTACTCAGTGTTGAAACAAACTGCCAGAACATCCTTACTTCACCCGATCAAAAGTTCATAAAATCCCATTCTCTGACCATCATTCAAAAATGACTGGAAGTGATGAAGATAATGTGTTGACTGTTAGGGACAATGTGATAGCAGAACAGAGCGAGATAATTGTTGAACTCGCGAGAAAGTTGGAAATCCTTCAAGAGGAGATGAACCGTACTAGAGATTTGGCTAATTTGGCCATCACCATCAATGCTCCCGCCCCAGGAGGACATAGAATTCCACTCCAAATTCTTTCCCTCAGTACACCTATTCTCGAGAACCATCCAAATAACATATCATCTGCCTCCGCTTCTCTATTACCCACAGATCCTATAATCAATAATCCTCCAATTTATATTATCCAAAACACCAATCAAAAAAATAACCCAGATACCTACCTTCCACAAAACTCATCCTTAACCCCAAAAATTCCATATCCAAATCCACAAAATCCATCCTTAACCCCACAAAATCCATCTCCAAATCCACAAAATTCATCCTTAACCATACAAAATTCATCTCCAAATCCACAAAATCCATCTCCAAATCCACAAAACTTATTTCCAAATCCTCAAAATCACTCTCAGATTCTACCAAACTATTCACCCTCCTAAATCCTTCTCATGTCATTAAATCTCCTGACATCTACAATCCCTATTCCAATCTTGAGGTAGATCATTACTAGAAGAAGAAAAAGGAGTTGAGGACTGAGCATAAGAAGAAGTTGGTTGCCATGAATAAAGAGATTATGAGGATCAAGTAATCTCATGGGGCAGGCGATAATGATGCTTTGGGGTATGATGATCTGTGTGTACACCCCGAAGTAGATCTACCATTAGGGTACAAGGTCCCTAAATTTGAAGTGTTTAACGGTATCGAAAATCTAATGGCCTATTTAAGAAGGTATTGTGATCAAATGGTTGGAGTAGGAAGAAATGAGGCATTATTGATGCGCTTATTCAGCTGAAGCTTAAGCGGAGATGCCTTAGATTGGTTCACGTCTCAAGAAATGAAAAGATGGCCTAGCTGGCGGGCATTGGCTGAAAGCTTTCTCATTAGATTTGCATTTAAAGTTGAGATAGTCCCTGACCGATACTCACTAGACCGGATCAAGTAGAAGAATGATGAGTATTTTTTAGACTATACCTTTCATTGGATAAAAAAAGCTGCTAAAGTACAACCTCCTATGTCTGAGGAAGAAATGGTATCAATTTTCTCTCGTGCTCAGGAGGGAGAATTTTATACCAAATGATATTTGAGGTCCATGCAACTTTCCCAGATTTGGTAAAAATTAGGAAATCGTTAGAGGAAGGCATCCAAATAGGAAAAATTGTCAAAACCCCAACATCATCTGAATCTTTCGCAGTTCCACAGAAGAAAAGAGAAGATGTGACTGTTGTTTCTACTAATTTTATTGATAAATTGAAGAAGAAATTCAAGCTTTGGAATATTCTTTCCTCACCATCGTCACCAAGTTTTCATCTTGTATTCTACGCCCAGTCCTAGTGCCAAGATCCACCTCCAAATATCCAATCCCAGTATCAAGCTCTACTTCTAAATATCCAATCCTAATGACGAACTCCACTTCCAAAGATTTTACCACAGTACCAAGTTCCACAACCAAATTATCATTCTCATGTTCAAGATACCTTTTCAAATAACCAAATAAATGTCCAAGCACCTCCAAACTATCATCAAGTACCTCATCCCGCTAATTAAAACTAGTATAACCCCTCCATGTCTAAACCTCAAGAAAAAACCTCCCGAAAAATTCACTCCATTGGCTGAAATTCATACCCAGCTCTTTGTTAGATTGAAAAAAGCTGGTAATTTACAACCTATTCCATCAAAACCTACCATTACCAATTCCCAATTCTTTCAGGACGATCAAGTTTATGTTTATAAATCATGAGCTACCGGGCATAATACTGAAGATTACATCAACCTAAAACACAAG
Source organism: Capsicum baccatum var. pendulum (assembly GCA_030864225.1). NCBI lineage: Eukaryota > Viridiplantae > Streptophyta > Magnoliopsida > Solanales > Solanaceae > Capsicum > Capsicum baccatum. Next base: position 27,001,423 of record CM061551.1, on the reverse strand, counting down.
ATCCAAGACTTGATTGATCATAAAATCATCACTCTTCAGGCAGCGACACCAAATATTATTGGTAATCTGTTGCCTAATCATAGAGGATCCATTGTTAGCATGATAAAAGTAGAAGGCGAATGGGTATCTAGCAAGACTATTACAAAGGTGGATTCAGAAAATCCCAAAAATACAGAAGGAGTGGAGAAGATAGAGAAAGCCTTGGCTACCTTAAGTGTCTTGGGTAGGAATTTGGAAGGAATTATTGCACCCATTATGGTTGCACAAAAAACATCTAAGTATGGGTTAGGATACCAGCCAAGAAAGGAAGATAAGATTGAATATAAGTCAAAGATGAGCTTGTCTAAACCGTTTCCATTCCTATACTAGTCATTTCCTGTGCGTGAGAAATAAAAAAATGATGGTCTTGGGATGGGATAGAAAATCTGCTCGAGAGATACAATGCTATACCTGCGGATTTTCCAAAGTCTGGTAGGGTAAGGAAGTTTGCACCAGGAGAGGCTTTGCAAAGCTGGACCTCCACTCCACTCATAACGTATCGCCCGTCGTGGTAGATGAAGGGGCAATTACTAGTAGTTTTAAGAATTGGTGATGATCTGGAGTAGGACCCGTAATCTACCCTTTTATGTCTCAAATTTTCTTTTCGTTCAAAAAGGGATAAGCCCTCATTTGCGTGGGTCATGAGCCATAGTTATTTTATAAAAAAAATTTCATTGAAAAGGCCTCCATTTATTTAAGAAGTAATTTTGAAATATGATTATATTATTGCCTCTTATTATCTTGTTATCATCTAACCTGGTTTATTTCAGTAGCAATAATTTTAAACCCACCAATATCATGTCATGTTAAGAGTTAGATGAACAAAGAGAGGGGATTGGTGATTATTAGAAAGAAGATGATGAGAATTAGTTAGTGAAAGATATAGAGAAACTTGAAAACTGAGAGAAGCCCAACCTGGATAAAACTGGAATAGTCAATCTGGGCAATCAGGATGAAATTAGAGAGACAAGTGTTAGTGTTCACTTAGCAGAAGCACCAAAAAAAGAACTCATTCGTTTGCTGGGGAAGTACATATTTTCTTGGTCCAACAATAATAATGTCGGGATTAAGCACCAACATCGTGTTGCATAAGTTACTAATCATTCACGAGTTTAATCCAGTTAAGCAAAAAATGCAGAAATTCATGCCGGGCTTAAGTTTAAAGATCAAGGAAGATAATGACGAATAGGAGACAATGACCCTAGAGAGATCAACAAAACAAATTAAAAAGTCTAAAAGTCAAGGAAGCCCAATCTAGAAGAAACCAAGATGGTCAACTAGGAGGACAATGACTAAGTTAAGAGAATCAGGGTCGATGTCTGTCTAGGAAAAAATAAGGAAAAAAGGAACCTTATTAATTCTCTCAAAGGAAATTATACAGTTGATCCTTCGCTCTATCAAGACAAACATAATAAAAGCGACATATCATCCGTATAGTGCTTATTTTTATCCTAGTAGGATGGATAAGAGTATCTAGGGCCATTTAACCCTGAAGATGAGTTTATGTACAAACTAGTTTGACCTAAATTTCCAAGAAAGGGATACGTAGGCGACCTATGTCGGCTTCGGTCAACCAATTAGGAAAATTTATTCTTTTCTTTTATGTACGAACTACGTTTGACCTGAATTCCAAAGAAATGGATATGCGGTCGCCTATGTCAGCTTTGGTCAATCCCTTAGGTGAAATTATCCTTTACTTTTATGTATGAACTATGTGATGGCCTGAATTTCCAAGAAAGGGATACCTAGGCGACCTATGTCGGCTTCGGTCAACCCATTAGATTTTTTAATATATCCCTAGTGTAGTCCTGAACTATGTTTGACCTGATTTCTGTTTCAATGGGATACGTAGGCGTCCCAAGGGCTCGGTCATATAACCCCAGGAAACGGAAACTGGGGCTGAATTTCTTGGAAGGAATCTCAAAAATTCACAAGAGGAAGATCATCATCCAACAAAGAGAACAAAGACCAACAAAGACTTCGGATCCTCTAGAGTTGAGATCATCTCAAACAACATTAAACTGGGGCAAAATTTTTGAGGAGGTCCTTAAAATTCCCACTAATATATTGAAATATATTTCAAATCCCCAACACCAGAGGTCAAAGTCAAGTTTTTGAAATCATTAGCTGCGACAAAGTTTATGCAGACTAAATCTCTGACTATGACAGAACTTTTGATAGAAACCCTCAGCGACGATGATGAAACCCTGAAATTCCTCTATCAAACATCGAATACAGTCAGAATTGGAGAAAGATGTTCATTAATATAGTACATAATATGACTGGCAGGGATCAGGGAGAAAATCCCAACATGACGGAGTCCCCGAAAGATGGCGAGGAGAAAATCAAGGATCGGAGGTGGTCAACAAAGAGTAGTTTCACTCAAGACTAATCATTTTTTGTGGATGCAGGGATCAATACACAAAAATAGAATTCTTTTTCGAAAAATCCTCATATGAGTTGTGAGACACACCAAAGCATATAATGCTCAATCACGGTATATTTGGGTAGCCCCCAAAACAGTTTTAATACTCATTTATCGAGGTCCTTATGAATTTTGTATCTTATTTGTTGAAACCATGAAGGACAAACAAAGGTACCTTATCTTCTTTATGAATATTATATTTAGAATTTTTTTAATAAAGTAGTCGCTAGAAAAAGCGATTTGTGTCTATTAAATATTTACCTTAAGCACAGGTACGGGAAAAAAAGAGGGTCCAATAAGGCTACAATCAAAGGATTTTCCAAGAGAAGGAAGATCAAAATGCCATCCTTAAATTATCCATGAGGCGACGCAAACGGTATTCGAGAAGTCCCTCAAACAGGGGATTTTACCCATTTGTTTACATTCGGTGGATTTATTATTTAAATGTGTATCCAAAAGAGGATGATAAGCTTACTAAGTTATCCAGTTTAGTTATTTGAACTGTTATAAAGCTTGACTATGGTCGCCAGTGAGAGCGACATTGTGTCTACTAACTATCTACCTTGAGTACAGGTACACGTAGAAAGCAAAAAATAGACAAACAAACTCAGGTGAAACTATTTTCAAATCATCGAAAGAACCATTTCATATCATCTCATTATCGAGAGGGACATTTTATACCATTTACCTAGAGGGTCATTTCATATCATCACCGAGAGGGCCATTTCATGCCATTGCCAGAGGGCTATTTCATGCCATTACCCAGAGGGCCATTTTATATTATCTCATTACAGAGAAGGCCATTTCATTCCATTACCAAGAGGGTCATTTCATACCATCTCATTGCTGAGAGGGCTATTTTATGACATTTGTCAAGAGGGTCATTTCATATCAGCACCGAGAGGGCCATTTCATGCCATTGCCAAGAGGGATATTTTGTATCATCTCATTACCGAGAGGGTCATTTCATGTCATTGACAAGAGGTCCATTTCATATAATTTCATCACCGAGAAGGCCATCTCATGCCATAGCCAAGAGGGCCATTTTATATTATTTCATCGTTAAGAGGGCCATTTCATACCATCGCCAAAATGGCCATTTTATATCATCTTATTGTTGAGAAGTCCATTTTATGCCATTTGCCGAGAGGGTCATTTCATATCATTGCCGAGAGGGCCATTTTATTTTTTCCATTTCCAAGAGGGCCATTTCATATCATTTCATGTCCAAGAGGGCCATCATGTCATTTAACTAAGCCTTCATAATCGCTCGCCATAGAAGATAATAAGGTCTGGCCTTGGAAGATGCTTTGGAGCACCAATATCTATTAACAAGCGAGATAACATATACTGGCATCGAGGATATCATCAATATTTAATATTTGTTGACACGCGAGATAGCATACGATGGTGTCGAGTATATCATAACATTTAATAGCTATTGACATACGAAATAGCATACGTTGGAATCAACAATATCATAAATATTTAATATATGTGGACACGTGAGACATAAATATTTGCGTCGATTATATCTTATCATTTTATGAATCAACATCTGAATGCATCAAGAGCACATGATTTGAAGGGTCGCCTTTAAGTCGTTATCTGAAGATGGATGATATGTGAGATTTCTTAGAAATTGACAATCTGAGAGTCATCTATAAGTCATATTATTTAAATTAGGATAGTGTGCAAGATTACCTATGAGTTGACAGCCCATAGTTCATTTGTAAGCTGCAACAACATCCTAACTGGATAGTGTGCAAGGTTTCCCAAAAACTGATAGTTTGAAGGTTATCCATAAGTCGTAACTAAATCCTTACCGGAGAATATGCAAGATTATAAAATTGATTAGTCTAAGGGTTCTTTATAAGCCGCGTCATATCCAAAGATCTATTATGTGCGGGATTACCCAAAGACTAGTAATTTGAGAGATATCTATAAGTCATATTGTATTCAAGGTCGGATGATATGCTAGAAGACCTGAGAGTTAGTGATTAGAGGGATATCTTTAAGCCACCTCTTATCCAAGGTCGAATAATATGTGCGATTACTTGAAATCTAGCAATTCAAAGGATATTTGTAAGTCGTGTCGTATCCAACATGAAATAATGTGCAAGATTATCCAAAGATTGATAATTCAAGAGAAATCTATAAGTCGTATTGATATAAAAGATGCACAAGACTTACCTGAGATCATATGAAAAGAATCATTGACAATAACCAGAGAGATTATCATGCAACAAGCATTATAGGAGACCAAAGGATTACTGCATAAGCATAAGATTACACGGTTGCAGGGATCGTTCTGCATAAAGTGTCGTCGGTATCCCATGGGGTCCTCCCACTTTAAAGGCATATTCAACCAAAAAATAACATAATTATGCAACAACCAAGAGTGTTGTTATGTCTTTTGTTGCAAATTATTTCCTTCCTAACTGATACTTGAAAGTATGACTTCACATTTTGGGAGACAAATCAAGTGGAGATATGGTAAAGACAATATACCTCATTCATGAATTATGTTTAGCACTAATAATTTTTTTTTGATATACTGTTGAGAACATTTGTGAGATATAAATCTCAAATTAGAACCACAGGTGCGGACGACTCCAAATAGGACACAACACAACGTGGACCTCTTTCTTAATAGCAAAATGGGACATAGTCTAGAGAGGGACGTCAAACTTTTTGGATGCGAGCTAAAAACTGATCGCCACCACCAATCAAACTGCACCCATGTTAGAAAGCGTGTGGGTACTTCGGGATATTTTTGTTCCATCTTTACTCTCGAGATTTTTCTAAACTAATATCGAGGGTAACATTCTACTTCCCTGCAAATTCGAGTGATAGTAAATCTAGAGTTTTGGAAATTATGTCCAGGTAAGTTCTTGTATATGGATGTGAAGGATCCCACATTCATGGTTAAGAGGTTACAAGTATCTTTTTCGTAACTCAATTAACTTGTCACTCATCTCGAACCAAAGATTATCTGAAATAAAAGACTATCTTTTCTACCGATTGAGTCAAACTACAAGTAGTCTGATTTCCTGAATTTTGGGGATATGTAGGCTGGGATCTTTGTTAAAAACTCAACTATATTCTAACCTCCCCCCAAATCCCTTTAGTCTATAGTTTTTCAGTATCATCAAAAACTCCAAAATCGAGATAGCTTGTGAATTTTTTTGAAAATCGTTCTTTATGAACTACAAGTAGCATGTATTCTCATGTAACATAATATATTTTGGAAACCTGATACTGAGGTTCGGCCACAACTCCAAGAAACTCATGATAAAACCAACCTTCTTCAAAAATGAATTCATGATCGGTCAAAAATTAGGAACGTCAAACTCACTTTGTGCAGGGTTACTTGCATCCACCCTACCCAAAGAGAGGGGCAGTTGTTGACACCTAATTTTTGTTCTCCATAACTAAGTTTAATTCTGAGTTTCTTCGATTTTTAAATAAAATTACAATATTTATTTTATCCAAATAAAATCTTATCAAAATATTTATCTAGGAAATTTTGTCATTTTAAGTAGAGATTATATATTATCGTATTGAGTTATACAAGATTATATAATTTGGTTACTTAAACATTTATTTAATGAAATATCAGATTTTAATCAAAGCTTATCTTAAAAATAAATTCAAACAGTTGAAATCTTGATTTAAATATAATTCGTTCCCAAAATAATTTATTTGGAGAAACAGTTGTATGATTTTTTAAATCAAGAAGCCCGGGATTAAATAAGAAATTAATTCATATTAAATTTCAATTTAATTTGACCATTCTATTAAATTTGATCATAATTGAAATTAAATTGACCACAATTTCAACAATTGGAGAATTAATTTTTAATTATATCATAATTTAAATAAAATAGGCTAAATCCTAATTGAAATAATTTTGAATAACCCCTAATCTAATTGGGTTTATTTTCTAAATAACCCCAAAACCTAATCTACCAAATTATAAATTCTTTACATAGTAGGCCCAAACTAAAACTTCAGCTACAATATCCATCTGCCCAAACCCCAAGCCATAAAATTCTTTAAGCCCAGTCAGCAACCAAACTAATTACCCAACAACACAGGCCAACAAAACCTCCAATACCTGGCCCATTCCCCATCTTCTTAATAATAGCAATAAATGACATCAACAAAACCAATAAAAACAGTATACAACTATAAGAATGCATAACAACTATTCCCAACAGACAAAACTCGCAATCAGTGAACAACGCTAAAGCCAGTGTCGACAACGAGAACCATCCCGACAACAACCACCCAGCTCTGAACCGATAACCAACCACCCAGCTCCAACCTGATAACCTACCACCCAACTCCAGACCCAACCCGACCAGTCCTGGCCCGAATCAGCAACAACAACCGCAAAAAATTCCAATCTGAAAACCATTTCAAATTTTGAATATTTGTACAATTTTTATCCTCAAGTAAGAAATTTCAAATTGCCCAAATTTACCCTCCATTTTATTTTGTCCCATATTGGTAGAAAAACAAAGGGTAACCCTCCATTCTCTCTATAGAAAGGTCATTGGGGAGAAAAATTAGGATAAGACTTGAGAGGTGAAAAATCCCTTTTTATCAAAATAGTTATATTTTTTAGTAAAAAAATTTATTTCATAAAATTTATTGGCTAATCAAAATTTTTGAGTTGACGGCGATGTTTTACGGTGGTGGTTGATTTTGACAAAGCTCGTAGTCTCATTTTGCTGGCTTGAAAAAGGTGAACACGCTTCTACAATTTTTTTATTATCAATTTCTTCTTCATCTCGTTCTCTATAGTAATATTTACTTAGTCGCAATTGTGAATGAGGCTGAAATTGTTTGGTGTAGAGGCTTTGATGGCCATAGAATTTTTCTATGATGATTATTATCTTTGTGTCATAATTTTAGTTGAAGATACTTTATATTATTATTGTGTTGCTTCTTATTCACTATTTTATCTCCATGTTGTTATATTTCAGGCTATTGTTATCATATAACTCAAATGATATTTTGTTATGTTAGCAGGTTGTAATTTCACTTAGTTTTGTCAGTATAGTGCAAAAGCTTTATTTTTTTAGTTCTAGTATGTTGTTTTTGGCCTAATCATTGCTTGTTGTGGTTTCGATTTTGTTGTGTTGTTCGGGTTCATTTTTAGTTTCTTTGAAAATTTTCTTTCGTTTAAGTTTTTCCCTTTGATGTATAGTTGGACCACTTCTAAATGTTCCTTGACCTTTAATGTCAATGAAAAATACAAATTCGGTTTATAAACCAAAATTTCTACTCAAAGATCCCTTTGTTTTTGGATTAATCGTTGAAGTTTCGATTTTTTTCGAATTCATTTTTAATTTCTTTAAAAAATTATTTTAGCTCGAGTTTCCCCCTTTCATACATAGTCGAACCACTTCTAAATGTTCCTTGACCTTAAATGTCAATAGAAAATATGAAGTCAGTTTATAAACCAAAATTTCTACCTGAAGATCCCTTTGTCTGTGGAATAATCGTTGTGATTTTGATTTTGTTTGGGCTCATTGTTAGTTTCTTTGAAAAATTGCTTTAGTTCAAGGTTTTCCCTTTGATTCATAGTCGAACCACTTCTAAATTTTCCTCGGCCTTTAACGTTAATTAAAAATATAGAGTTGGTTTACAAGACAAAATTTTTACCCGAAGATCCCTTTGTATGTGGATTAATCATTGTGGTTTTGATTTTGTTCGGGTTTATTTTTAGTTTCTTTAAAAAAATATTTTAGTTCAAGTTTCCACCTTTGATGCATACTCAAACCACTTCTAAGTGTTCCTTGATCTTAAATGTTAATGAAAAATATGAAGTCGGTTTATAAACCAAAATTTCTATCCAAAGATCCCTTTGTTTGTGGATTAGTTGTTGTGGTTTCAATTTTGTTCGGGTTTATTTTTAGTTTCTTTGAAAATTTTCTTTAGCTCAAGTTTTTTCCTTTAATTCATAGTAGAACCGCTTCTAAATATTTCTTGACCTTTAATAGTAATGGAAAATATAGAGTTAGTTTACAAGCTAAAATTTCTACCCGTAGGTCTCTTTGTTTGTGGATTAATCGTTGTGGTTTGATTTTGTTTGGGTTCATTTTAGTTTCTTTGAAAAATTGCTTTAGTTCAAGTCTTTCTCTTTGATGCATAGTTGGATCACTTCTAAATGTTCCTTAACCTTTAATGTCAATGAAAAATATGGAGTCGGTTTACAAGCCAAAATTTCAACTCGAAGATCCTTTTTTTTTGTGGATTAATCGTTGTGATTTCAATTTTGTTCGGGTTCATTTTTTGTTTTTTTGGAAAATTTCTTTTGTTCAAGTTTTTCTCTTTGATGTATAGTCGGACCGCTTCTAAATGTTTCTTTATCTGTAATGTTAATGAAAATATGGAGTTGGTTTATAAGTTAAAATTTCAACCCGAAGATCCCTTTGTTTATGGCTTAATCATTATGGTTTAGATTTTGTTCGGTTTCATTTTTAGTTCTTTAGAAAGTCGTTGTAGTCCTAGTTTTCCTTTTTGATGCATAATTAGTCCGCTCCTAAGCACTCCTTGACCCATAATGTCAATGAAAAAGATGGAGTTGGTTTATAATCCAAAAGTTTTGACCCGAGGATCCATTTATGACCTTATACAAAGTTAAATTAGAACTTGCAAAAGAAAGGAAAGAGGTGGAACAGTCTAGGTCAATTAATTTGTCTCTTCTAAAGCACTATCTAAACTCACTTTAGAATTTGAGTTTTAGTCGAAGGTTTAATCTGCGCGATTGTGTTGAGGTAAATCGTACAAAATTGTACATTGTTTATGTATTTCGGTCAAGATTCACTCTTATATTGTCAAATAAGAATATGTGCTAAAGCGTTTGTTTCATTCTTGGTGTTTTGCTTTCCTTTTTCTTTATTTTGAAGTTTTCTCTATGCCCTAAAGTGTTATTTTTCTTTTTATTCAAGTTAAAATGTGAAAGTCATTAAAATTTGTTACTACTTTCAAATTGCATATGAGTTCGACTTGCCAAAATGATTGCGCCTCGATGCATCCTAAATGTTGCTCTTCTTATCTCTTTTTAAAATTTTGATCTCATTAATACATCGAAAGAGTTTGAAGCAACCATGTTTTATCTTTAGAAATTATAGTCCTTATTTCTTAGAAATTTTAGTATTTATGTCTTCTTTTGGATGATTAGGAATGTTAATTTTCTAAGATTTTATTTAACCCAAGTGATTCATTTTGATGAATGTGTGTGCTTAGTCTATAAAATTAGTTGTTAATTGAATACTTGCTAGATGCATTCTAATCTTCCCTTTTTCTTCTTTATGTAGAATGTAAAATGTTGAGTCCAAATAGACCCCTCTCATGTGCATTTCGATGGTGGGTCAATGTGGCTCATTTTCCTTTTGAGTCATCCTCTCTATCCTATCAAACTAGCTTGATTGTTGGAGAAAGAAGTTGTTGTCGATGGGAGAAGATAGTGTTAAAGTTTTTTCTAGTAGCTAAGAGGCATGAAAAGTCTCATTTATTTTTTATTTCTTTATTTATTATTATGCATCTAGTTATTTATTTATTCATTTGGGCATAGAAGCAAAAAATGAAAATTAATACAGGTGAAGTCTATTATGGGCCAAAAGGTCCAAAAAGATAATTTATGACAGGTTATGGGTCAAGACCCAATATCTAGATTAAGATAGGTGAAGATGGGCCAAAAGCCCAATTAGATTAGGAAAGGGTTGATAGATTTGGTCTTTAGAGCCCTAAATCACTTGTTTCGTCCCCTTTCCCTTTTTTCTATGCTTATCTGCTATTTTACTTTAATTTGCTTAGAAGTAGTTAGATTCCCTATAATGTCTTAAAAATTGATTTTTGCATAAACATCAAAAATATTCTTTAATCTATTTCTTTTTAACAATCAATTTTTCTTTTAGAAGTTAATCAAAAGAATCATTTTCAAACAGTCCGAATAACTGCAAGTTAGCAGATACTCTTGGTGCCTTAATAACCTTCCAAGAGTATTAATAGGAACTGCTTACCTAGAATTTAAAAACTTAAATGATTTTACTATTTTGAATCATTTAAGTAATTTATAAAGGTCTTCTTAATTTTCCTAAATAAATTAAGTGGCGACTCAAAAAGTCATATTTCCGCCAAAAAACTTTGTCAATAAAATCTTCTCAAGAATAATTCATGAGAGACTCAAGAAAGTGCTTCCTAGTATTATCTCACTAAACAAGCAGGTTTTGTCCACAAAAGAAGTATTGCAGAAAATATTCTTTTGGTAAAAGAAATAATCATTGAAATAAGAAAAAGATTTAAACCACCTAATCTGGTCATAAATCTAGATATGATAAAAGCATAAGATAGGGTAGAATGGGTTTTTTTTATGATAGCATCAAGGAATATTGGGTTTGCAGGACAAATGATAGATATAATTTTCAGACTAGTTAGCAATAACTAGTATTCTGTGTTGATAAATAGTCAACTTAGAGGATTTTTTAAGTCATCTAGAGGTGCGAAACAAGGTGATCCCTTGTCACCCAATTTGTTTATCATAGCATCCAAAGTCTTATCAAGAACTTTGAATAAACTAATGGATGGTAGGGAGATTAAAAGATTTGAGATTTCAAGGGGAAGTCCTAAGATCAATCACCTAGCTATTGCTGTTGCTGATGATATGATTATATTGTGTAAAGCTAAGGTAAGAACTTTACAACTGGTGGCTAATACTTTGGAGTAACATGAGAGGGTTTCAAATATGGGAAAAAAACAAAGAGAAAATTGCTATCTATTTGCATCATAATGTATTTGCTGGAGAGGTGATTAAGGCAGAGGTAGCAATAAGGATATTGAATAAGGAATTCCCATTTACCCATTTGGTTTGTCTAATATTTTATAGGAGAAAGAAAAAAACATACTACCAATAATTAGTACAGAAAATTAGGGCTAAGTTGCAAGCATAGAAAGGTAAATTGTTATCTTTTGGAGGTAGAGCAGTGCTAATTAAACATGTGTTGCAAAACATACCTATCTATTGCTTATCAGTAATGAATCCTCTAATGAATGTGTTGAATAACATTCACAAAATGCTAGCTCAGTTCTTTTGGAGTAGTTGTATAGGATGTAGAGGAAGACGTTGGAGTAAATGAAAAAGCCTTTGTTTACCTGAAGAGGAGGGAGGCTTGGGGTTTAGAAGCCTGCAGGATATGTCCATAGTCCTCTTCTATAAATTATGGTTGAATTTCAGAACAAAGGATTCAACGTAGAGTGAATATATGAAAAATAAATACTATAGGAAGTAAAACCACAATTTGGTGATGTGGAGGACAAGAAATAATGGGTCACAGGTCTGGAAAAATATTCTACAGGACAGAGATTTAATAGAGCATCAAATTGGATGAAAATTAAAAGAAAGAAACATAATGTTGTGGCATGATAATTGGACTGGTTTCGGTGATTTGTATACAATAACAACAGAAGATTTTTCTTGGGAGTAGAATTATAAGTATATTCGTGAATTAGTGAAAGATAGTGCATGAATTAAAACCTTATGAGAGATTTTTTGCCAGAAGAGTATGTTAATCATATCAAGACATACATTAAAGTTACAGATTTGGGGAAAGGAAAGGATAAGCCTATATGGATGTTGGAAGCAAAAGGAAAGTTCACAATTAAATTAGCATGGTAATATACCAGGCAGAAAGAACAACCAAACAACATTTACAAAATGATTTGGGTTAAAGGATTACCGTTTAAGATGGCTTTACTTATGAGGAGAACTTGGAAATTTAAGATACCAGTAAATGATAAAATGAGAAGATGGGGAATTCAGGACCTTCCAGATACTGGTGTAGTGACAATCCCAATAATGAGAATTTGTCTCATGTTTTCCTAAGATCCTATACTGCTAACAGACTTGGTCCTACTTTGCTTCTTGTGTAGGTATAAATGTAACTAGTCTTCTTTTAAGGAAATTCATAGCGCAGTGGTGGAATACAAAAGTGAAGAAAGATATGGGCTGGTATTACAATGCTTTACCGAGTATGTTCATATTAGAATTATAGTGAATAAAAAATCTCAGTAAGCATGAAGGGAAGAACACTTCACAGTTAAAAGTGATGCACAATATCTCTAGAAACATGTGGATGTTGCTTAAGGTGAGGAAGCCAGGAAGGACCTTTCCTACTAACTAGAAGGAAACATTCAAGGAGATGAAAAATTGCACACCTATATTGAAGATAGTGAAAGTGACGTGGAAGTTTCTAGTAGTTGGATGGGTAAAATATAACACTGATGGGGCATCAAGAGGCAATCCTGGACCTTACTCTTATGGTTTTTTGTAAGAGCTAACAGAGGGAACTTAATATATGCATAATGTGAAACAATATAAAGACAACAAGCACACAAATAGAAGCAACAGATTTGTTACAAGCCAGGAAACACTACAATAAGGCAGGGCACTAACAAGCAATTTCCCAAATGGATTCCTTAATTTTATTCAAGGTTATGCAAAAGGAATGGAAGTGTCCATAAAGCATTGCAGATAAAGTGGAGGAAATATAGTCACTACTTGTAAATAAGATGAATACATTTCAGTATATTTTTAGAGAAGGAAATTCTTTACTTGATTTCTTAGCAAACACAACAATAGATAGATAAATGATAAAACAATTTTACAAGTTTTAACAGTCTGGAACCCACTGGTAGAAAGTTGATTAGCAGTGACAAATTACAAAGTCCTTACTTGAGAGTATCTTCATTAAAGGTATAAGGGGCTGGGAAGGCTTAGCATAATGTTTATCACAAGCATAATTACAAACAACCACTAAGGCATAAAAATAGTGAAATGATATTTAGCCTATATACAATAGCCAACAAAAAAGACCCGACAAAAGTGAAGGATCTAAGGTCAGATTGTGGATGAGAACCTATTACTAGACAGTTCAACATTAGGGCGGTGGATTGAAACTACCCCCGTACTTTATTCTAGCTCCACCTAAGGAAAACAATAAGGTCGGTGCATAAAACTTAAAATATAGGAATGAGAAAATGTATTACTAGTTGATCAGTAGTAGTAACAACAGACAATATCCTACAGAAATGAAGAGGGAGCCTACCCCATTCACTAGAGAATACAACTTTAAGGAAAAAACAAGCATAAGAGGAGATCTAAATCTAAAGAAAATCAGATCAAGGGAGCATAAATCTAACTCTTGATAGCTGAGAATTCAACAACAGTATCAATACACACAAGACCACAAATGTTGATAGCTCACAAGAAGAAAAGGATGAGTTTAGCATTAAAAAGCGGGGGAAACATGAGCTTAGATGTTAGGAAAAGTGAAGATATAGGAAATAAGTCCTTTTTAGAAATTCTATAAGGTTTATATGTGGCACAAACTCGGGTTAACTGAATTGGGTCAGGACTATTTTTTTGTTTTTGTTTTAGTGTGTGGACTTTTATGGTTATTGGGCCCTTTGTACTGTGTTTTTGATTTTTAAATTGATAAAATTTGGTTATTCTCAAATATAGACCCAAATTAGGGTGGTTTCAAATTTTAGCCTCAAATAAAAAGGCTTTATTAAAATAGCCTTAACTTGTTAAGTCATATTTTTATGGACGAAAATACCCTCTTACAAGCTGTAAAATCTCTTTCTTCCAACTTTAGCTTATATTTGAGAATAACCCATTTCTTTTAAATTTTAGAATTGAGCTCCAAAATATTCGCTATTAAATCTCTTTCTTCTAAATTCCAGAATCAACTTTCAAACATTCGCAGTTGACTTTAGCCATAAGGGTTCTTCAGGTATGAATTTCATCATCCAAATTCATTGTGGTAATTTTAGCTTATTGATGCATTGTGGTAATTTTAGCTCGTTATATAATTAGCATATTGCTTTAATTTTTGGGGAGGTGAATGTAAGCTAAAGTTGGGATATGTTGTTGTTGTAGTAACATATTTACCATTGAGGAATTATGTCGAACAGGTTGTTAGGATTTTGTTACTGCGGTTATAATTATGTTTGAGTAGTTGGGGAGGGTCGGTCTTAGAGGGAAAGGTCGTTAATATGGGAGTTAATATTTATCACAACATATTTTGGGAAGGCCAAATGTATAAGGTCAAGGTGGTACAAGAAATTAGTTCTAAGTATTTCAAACTAGTGGTATAATTAGCATTAGAAGATGATGAGGAATTGTGTCGAACAGGTTGTGGGGAGTTTGTTATTGCGATTGTAATTTTGTTTGAGTGGTTGTAAGGGTTTGGTGTTGGAGGAAAAGGCTGTTAATATGGGAGTTAACGTTGATCACAATATTTTTTGGGAAGGCCAGATATATAAGTTCAAGGTGGTACAAAAATAAGTTTGATTGTTTCTATGGCTCAAACGCAAACTACAAAGCTGCCTTTCTTGCAAGCTTCTCTAGTTGTCTCAGTTTGTTGGACAACCTTGCATTTCTCTCATGCCAAACTGCATATATAAATTCAGTATATACCAGTTTTCATACATGGGTTATGTGTATCTTGCCTTTAATTCTTGATTAATCTAATCACACATTGCAACTCATATAGCAGATAGTGGTTGAGTACTATTTAACCATTAAAGCAACCTCTTCCATACTGCATTTGATGTTGTGAAGTTTGAACCAATAATTTACTTTAGAGTAATGACTAATAAGAACAAAAAGTAGAAAGGTAATTCTATCATTAAATGTATACTTGTAAAATATCACCGCAGTAGGACCAATATTTACTTGATGAAACCCAAAATAATTACTTAATGGTTACCGTGTACCTATAGTAGTTTCAAGTTTCACTTCTCTTCATCTACCTGCATTCTATTGCATGTAAATTTTTGTCACTTCACAAAGCACATGGCAATGTTGTAGTCAATCTAGATGTTGCTGGTGTGATTGCCAGTTCTCTTAAATAAATTAATTTGTTTGTTTCTAAGTTGGGAAATACAGGTCAAGCCCTTTCTTCCAGTACAGTGTACCTAGTTAGGATAAACTTGTGTAGCTTTTGTTCTTGTGTAGTTTAATTTGGTGGATTATAGGTTTGATTTTCATTATAAGCTCTTTATTGTTGTGATTCTATACATGAAGTGATACCCTTAACGATCTATGAAATAGATAGCTATACTAGTCATAAAATTGGGACAATTTCTCTATCTAAGCTTTAATCTACATTGATAAAAGTGAACCTTTATCCTTCTATTATGGTTGCAGCTATCACAGCTAGTTGTGAAGAACATTCTCGCTTTCAATGAGAGTTTTTGGATAAGACTTGCAGCGAGAGCAGACACCTATAAATCTGACGATGACAAAGCATGGTTCCATTTCTTAATATCTTCAGATGGTTTATACTTTGTAACTTCTTTCAACTTGCAGAATAAGCTTTGTTGACTTTTTTTTACAGAAAGACTATGAAGAGCTGGCATTGAAAATAATGAATATTGTAGATCGTCTGGTTCACAAGACAAATGTATATATTCCATCTCTTTTCTGAACTATAGATAACAATTATATGTATTTTTGGTGCCTAGCTGATCAGAAGCAACTTCTCTTTAGCATAAGACTTTCTGAACTACACATAAATAAGTATATGTATTTTTGGTGCCTAGTTGATTACAAGCACCTTCTGAACTACACATAACAAGTATATGTATAACAAGTATATGTAATTTTGGTGCCTATCTGATCACAAGAACCTTCTAACCAATAATTAGTCATTTACTCAGTCGTTAACCTGCTTGCACAAAATACACCCAAGGTTAATGTTAACATTCCACTTCACTAATCTATCAGTGGTCACACAATGGTTCACCCATCCAATAAACTAGTAAGGAAAACCCAGGTCAATCAGAATCTGCTTCATATAGGGTTAATCTGCAGTATCATAAGCCTTCTGTATATTTACTTTTAACATACATCTAATTATTTTAACATTCATATTCTGCCATACATTTTAAGTTATGCCCCATGGACAAGAGTTGACACTGCCTTAGTTTGTAATGATTTGGTGGATAACCTATAACTCTTGCCCTTGAGGAAAGACTTAGACAATTATGCCCCATGGGAAAAAGTTGACACTGCCATAGTCTATAATTATTTGGCAGATGATCTATAACTCTTGCCCAAGAGGCAAGACTTTGATAGTTGTGCCCCATGGGCAATAGTTGACTATGCCTTACTCTTTAATGATTTTATTTGTTGAAGATATATATTCTAAATTAAATTGTTACTAATCTTTTGTTGTTTTATTTTTCACAAGGGTTGTGCTTCAAATGGATGAAAACGAAATGAGTATTGAAAGTATTGATAGAAATAATGAGTTATAGGTTATTGAAAAAATATTGGAGGCTAAAATAGCTGAGCCATCAAAGATTAAGAGGGTATGCCAAAAAAAGATGAGGATACTTGATGTCGAGACTACTCTCTTGAGACATAATGCCTCTTTGAATGAGATAAATGTTAAGTCAATCTTTATTGACAAATAAAATATGATGACGTGCATGTCAAATATTGTAGTTATGCTCAACATCCAATTTAAGGTTATCAAATCAAGCACAACAAGATATTCACTGCGATGTTTGGACAACAACTGCGTGTGGTGGTTTCATACCTCAAAGATTGCCGATTCTTTGCTCTTTCAGGTTACTACATATGAAAAGGGTCACAGTTTCTGCACTAATTTCATAACGTCCGACCACAGGAATGCAACATCAAAGGTCATATGTGACTACATACTATAGCTCGTGTGTTACTCTAGTATTGCAATCACACCAAACTTTGTGGTAGATAAAATGAGAAGGAAATACTAAATCATTATATCCTACAACAAAGGATGGTGAGTGATACAACATTCCTACACGATGACAAGAGGAACCGCAGAAGAGAACTACAACAGGTTGCCATTGTATATTCACATAATGAAAGAAAACAACTCAGGCACGTACACAAATATAAAGAGGGATGATGAGAATAGGTACAAATGGTATACTATTGAAATTGAAAACTTTTGCCCAAGAGACAATAATTTATACTTTAATTGGACTGATTAGATTAGTAACATATATGCAACTCTTGCCTCATGGGCAAGATTTAGTTTAGAAAATTGTTGAAATTAAAAAAAATTTCCCAAGAGGCAACAATTTATTCTTTAATTGCACTTATTAGATTATTAACGTTTATGCAACTCTTGCCTCATGGGCAAGACTTAGTTTAGAAAATTGTCGAAATTAAAAACTTTTGCCCGAGAGGAAAAAGTTTATTCTTTAATTTCACTTATTAGATTATTAACATTTATGCAACTCTTACCTCACCGATAAGACTTAGTTTAGAAAATTGTTGAAATTAAAAACTTTGCCCAAGAGGCAACAATTTATTCTTTAATTGCACTGATTATATTATTAACATATATGCAACTCTTGCCTCATGGGCAAGACTTAGTTTATAAAATTGTTGAAATTGAAAACTTTTACACAAGAGGCAACAGTTTATTCTTTAATTGCACTGATTAGATTAAGAACATATATGCAACTCTTGCCTCATTGGCAAGACTTAGTTTAGAAAATTGTTGAAATTGAAAATCTTTTCCCAAGAGGCAACAATTTATTCTTTAGTTGCACTGATTAGATTAATAACATATATGCAACTCTTGCCTCATGGGCAAGACTTAGTTTAGAAAATTGTTGTACAAATGCTATACTGTTGAAATTGAAAACTTTTTCCCAACAGGCAAAAATATATTCTTTAATTGCACTTATTAGATTATTAACATATATGCAACTCTTGCCTCATGGGCAAGACTTAGTTTAAAAATTGTTGAAATTGAAAACTTTTGCCTAAGAGGAAAATTTTATCCTTTATTTGCACTGATTAGATTATTAACATAGATGAAACTCTTGCCTCATGGACAAGACTTAGTTCAAAAAATTGTTGTACAAATGCTATATTATTGAAGTTGAAAACTTTTGCCCAAGAGGCAAAAGTTTATTCTTTAATTGCAATGATTAGATTATTAACATATTTGCAAATCTTGCCTTATTGGCAAGACTTAGTTTAGAAAATTGTTGTACTTTGATTATAAACATCAAATGCAAATTATTACTAATATTCTTTTGCTCAACACAGGTTTCAATATGCATTTTTTGCTTATGGAGCTTCAATCATTGGATGGACCAACTGTAGACCGGTAATAATGGTTGATGTAATATTTTTGAAGTCAAAATATCGTGGTGTCCTCATGATAGAAGTTTCAAAGGATGGAAAGAACAACATATTTCCTTTGGCTTTTAGAATTGCAGACTCAGAAAATAATGAGTCTTATAACTAGTTCTTCAATCAGTTAAGAAATGTAATTGGGGTACGTGAACAGTAGTCTATTCTATCATATCGTCAACCAGCCATTGCAAATACAATTGCAAATGTCTATCCAGAGTGTCAGCGCGAGATATGCATCTATTGCATAGAGAAAAATTTAAGATAAAGATACTTCTCAAATGTGATTCTACCACTATTCTACAATGCAACAACAGTATACCGACGAACTGAATTTTATGATTTCATGGATAATATAGAAAAAGTCAACAAAGTTATTGTGGAGTACTTGAAAGAAGAAGAACCAGAAAGATGGGCTCGTTCATTTCATACCAACAGAACGTACAATATGCTTACAACTAAAAACGTGGAGTCTATGAATGTGGTACTGAGAAAAGCAAGACAACTGCCAATACTAGGACTGATCGATTACATTTAGAACAAGTTACAAAGTTAGTTTTATGAAATAAAAATGGAAGCGC
Organism: Capsicum baccatum var. pendulum; assembly: GCA_030864225.1. Taxonomy (NCBI): domain Eukaryota; kingdom Viridiplantae; phylum Streptophyta; class Magnoliopsida; order Solanales; family Solanaceae; genus Capsicum; species Capsicum baccatum. The sequence continues at coordinate 26,982,156 of CM061551.1, read as the reverse complement.
AAAACAACTTTCATGACATCATACGTTGGGCGAAAGTGGAGGTGACTGACAAGATTCAAGTCACCTTGAAATTGAAAGTAAGTAATTGAAATTATATTTTGATAATAGGAAAATATACTGTTACTATTTTTTTATTGCAAATTATATAGAGCTGGTTTACTGATATTTGTGATTTATTGATAGTTTTTTTATTTCCTTAAGATTCGTGCGTGAAATATGTGTTTTGTTTCTTCTGTTTCATTGCTTCTGCTCATAGCTGTGTGATCGTTTGTGATTTGATGTTGTATGCTTGATTTTAGCCATTTTTCGGTTGTCTCAAGATTCGTCCCCTATGTATGTTTGATTTCTTTGTATGGTTGATTCTTCTCATATACTATATATTTCACTATCATAGTTGATTCTACTCCTAGGTTAGATGCAATATCTATTTTATGTTAGTTTATTTGTAGCTGATTCTCCTGCTCATATATTGGAAGCATTACTATTGAATCAACTATTGTTTATGAGAAAGGTTTTGTCTTTTCCATATAATACATGGAATTAGACTTTGAAATATCATTCCTTAGATGAAAGGTCCTTCTCCTGTACTTTCTCTGACCAAGCCAAGCATCAAAACTCTAACTATCCCCTATATTGGCCCTTCTCTTCCATTTAGAAATAGAACTTTAATTGTGACTCCTTATTATTAAATGTTTTATTAGTTCAATATTAGATTGAGATTTGATGTTATATGCTTCATTGTAGCAATTTTGTGGTTCCCTCAAGATTCATCCCATATGAATGGTTGATTTCTTTGTATGCCTGATTCTGCTCATATACTAGATGTTTCAATATAATTTATCATTATTTTATCATTTTATTTATAGTTAGACCCCATTGATGCAATAAGATTTTTCGTAAGAGAAGAACGAGTCCAATATTGTAGACCTGAAGAGTAGGACTTGTCAATGCTTGGTATTTCAAACAGATGAGATACCATGCACCCACGTAATTGCAGCGATAAACAGTAGATAAACATCATGGATTGTCCCAGATAGCATAAAGGATCTGATCACAAAACCCCCAGATAAGGAGGTTCTGCTTGGGAGAAGACAAATATCCAGATATCCTTGCAGAACAGAATCTTCAAAAAACAATTACAGATATTTGAGATGCAAAAGAATCAGGCATAACATATCAAATTTTCACTACACTCCTATCCTTCATCCATATGCAAGATGATACAGAAAGAAAAATAAGAAAACATGATTAATTTTATTTTTTATCCAAGAAGTTGGATCAAAATAGCAGTTATAATAGGATTATTTGATTCCCTATTTAGTTATTAACAAGTACTTTTAACTTTCAATCACGAATGTCTTCTTATTTATTTGAAGTTTAAACTTATGGTGAAGTATTTAACTCAATACCTTATTATTGATTTTTTTATAAAAATTACTTAGCATGTTAAATTTTTTTAAATATTGATGTGTAAAAATACATCATATTAACAATATTCGAGGAAGGACCACACTTCCAAAAGATGTGATATGAATAATTCCACGGGATACACTTTAAAATTTGCCTTGAAGGGAAGATGCAGAACAAGTTGTACCCCATGGGCAAGAGTTGATAGTAGCTTATTTTGCAATGATTCAGCAGATAATCTACAACACTTGCCCTAGAGGAAAGACTTAAGCCCCAAAGAAACAAGTTATGCCCTATGGGCAAGAGTTGACACTAGCTTAGTGTGTAAGAACTTGACAGATCTTTATTAGACTATGAGCCACTAGTTTATCTCAAACTTTATAAAAGGAAAGGTGGTTAATAATTGAAGCACTGTATTGCTTCCATTTTCTAAAATGATCTCCTCGTGAAACCTAATTCAGTCGAATTAGATTATTGAGTTTAGTATTTGATATGGATTGGTATCAATGTTGTGAAGTGTGAACCAATAATTTACTTTAGAGTAATGACTCATAAGAACCATAAGTAAAAAGTTAATTCCATTATCAGATGTATACTTGTAAAATATCAATGAAGTAGGACCAATAATTACTTGATGAAAACCAGAATAATTACTTGATGATTATTGTGCACCTACAGTAGTTTCAAGTTTCACTTCACAAAGCGCATGACAATGTTTTAGTCAATCTAGATGTTGCTGGTGTGATTGCCAGTTTTCTTAAATCAATTAATTTGTTACTATCTCTAAGTTGGGAAATGTAGGTCAAGCCCTCCGTTTCAATACAGTGTACCTAGTTAGGATCAACCTGTGTAGCCTTTGTTCTTGTGTAGTTTAATTTGGTGGATTAAAGCTTTGATTATCATTATAAGCTCTTTATTGTTGTGAATCTGTACATGCAATGATACCCGTAACGATCTATGAAATAGATAGCTATACTAGTCATAAGATTGGGATAATTTCTCGATATGAGCTTTGATCTACATTGATTAAAGTGAACCTTTATCCTTCTATTATGGTTGCAGCTGCCACAACTAGTTGTGGAGAACGTTCTCACTTTCAACGAGAGCTTTTGGATAAGACCTACAGCTAGAGCAGACACCTGTATATCCGTCGATGACAAAGCATGGTTCCATTTCTTAATATCTTCAGTTGGTTTATGCTTTGTAACTTCTTTCAACTTGCAGATTAAGCTTTGTTGATTTTATTTTATAGAAAGACTACGATGAGATGGCATTAACAGTAATGAACATCGTAGATCGTCTAGTTCACAAGTCAAATGTATATATTCCATCTCCCTTTTGAGCTACACATAACAATTATACGTATTTTTGGTGCCTAGCTGATCACAGACAACTTCTCTTTAGCATAAGGCTTTTTGAACTACACTTAAACAAGTATATGTATTTTTGGTGCCTAGATAATTACAAGCACCTTCTGAACTACACATAACAAGTATATGTATAACAAGTATATGTATTTTTGGTGTCTAGCTGATCACAAGCTCCTTTTGAAATACAGATTACAAGTATATGTATTTTTGGTGCCTAGCTGAACACAAGGAACTTCTCTTTAGCATAAGACTTTCTGAACTACACATAACAAGTATATGTATTTTTGATGCCTAGCTGATCACAAGCAATTTCTGAACTACACATAACAAGTATATGTATTTTTATATATTTTGTGCCTAGCTGATCACAAGCAACTTCTCTTTAGCATAAGACTATGGTGGATACATATTATTGGAGAGATGGAGATGAACAATTATGAGAAATTTTTATGGTGAAGTGATGTGTATGTATTCTCTCTCTAGGTTATAAATGCTAATATTAAATTGAGAAAGTGATGCGTATTAATAAGAATAATCAAAATACCCATATAGCAGGCGCACATATTTAATAATAAGACAACCCCCATAGGAACAAGTTATACCTCATAGGCATGAATTGGCCCTGCCACATTGTTTTCTAATTTAGAAGATACTCAATAACTCTTGCCTCAGGGGTAAGACTTGCCACAAGGAAAGGCAAAAAATATTCTTCGATAATAAAAAACAAATATACAAAGATACCAACAAATGAATCAGCAACAATTTTACATTGTATACTTCATGTTATCGCATCAAAATAAGCCGATTCAATGAACATTTAAAAAATGAATGCAATGAGATACCATTGAGTTTGTTGTGGCAGCTCACCAACTGTTTTTATCGGCAAAGTGTCATTTTTAGATTTGGCAATGCCCTTCTCAAGATAAAAATTTACCTTTTTCAGAAAATACGGTATCAATGTTTGGTAAGGTAACATCACTTTTTGAACAACTTTATCACTGCTCCTGGTACGGTTGGAGTTATATACATATATGGACCAATCATTAAAGTCAGAAACTCTCAAAATCCAGTGTCCAAGTTTAGATTTTTCTCGTGAAACATAAACTGCAAATAAAAAGTTTGTGAAAGCTTGAATAAAATTGAACAGCAGCTTATAAACCCACAAGTTAAGTGTTCCGTCCAGATCAAGAGAAAAAGCTATTGCTATTGGAGTCATTGCATCTTTTTACAGTTTTTTCCGTCAACGCAAGTGCTCCAACAATTATTGTTGTTTCATCATGTGTTAAACCCCCTCCTTTTCCAGCATGTCATAGCAATAAGAAGCAAACAAGGTGAGGCATACAATAAAAGGAACATAATGAATTAAAAATGAGGTTCAACTAGTTATAGCACCTAATCTTCGTGAGATGAACTTGGTCATGTAAGCGGATTATGTTCATACATATATACAAAAATATTGCATATCCAGAGATATATTTATACTTACTTAGATTATCATTAAAAATTGAGAAATACTGAACAGATTAACTCATTGTCATGACAATCCACAAACATTTTTAGCTCAGCTCTCCGCAGAAGGGCAGCGTGCCCTTTATCTAACATCCAATCCAAGACCTAGAAGAGAAACCAAGGATGAAGTTATGATCTCTTTTCTTTATCAATCTAACTATAAGATCCTTAACAACAAAAATAAGCACTGGGAAATTCTCTCAAATTGTTGCATGAGGATTTTTTTTCCCCAATTCTAAAGATGAATATCCACGTATCTTAGTAAAAAATTGATGGATATTTTACATATCAAATTATTAGGATGAGAATCTTCTCATTTATAGTAATAACAAAAAATAAATGGAGACAGGAAATTGGAGTAACTGTGATATTATTACTAATTTTCTCCTTCCGTTCGGATTTACTTGTCACTATTTTCCTAATTTGATTTTCATTTTACTCGTCATTTTTAACAAATCAAGAAAAGACAAAAAAAAAATTTCATGGTTTACCCTTCGCATTAATTACTTATTTTCGAAATCATTTTCAATACCTATTACTAAACATCAATTGATAGCGATAATATTGGAAAGTCACTATACCAATCATTGTTTTCTTAATAGGTATGCCACGTCAAAATGTAACAAGTAAATCCAAACGGAGGGAGAACATAACCAAGGAATTCCTTTATTCAACTTTATGTTGCATTCTTTCCATTTCTTTCCAAGCTACATAAAAGGAACAAAGCGTAAAAATTAACCACCGTAGCGTATATGAGTACAAATCTATCTTATGAGTTGTTGATGGGTTCATGTTGTTTTATTTCTTAAACCCTGTCATCTAACTCAAATTGCGAGTACAAGGTGGCAACCAAACATACAGCTGGTAAAGCATTTCTCTCTTTTTCTGGTAGCAAAACATGGAAACTTAACAACTCTACATGAGTAAATTATAGAATGTGATTATTGTGCTTTATACCTTACTAATTGGATAAGAAATGGGGAAGAATAACCAGAGAAGAAGATGAACAAGGGGTTCTACAGTGGCTCCAACTGTCAATCCATAGCGAGTACAGATTGATTGAGGAATTATCTGCAAATGTACACGCGACGAACCTAGTTACAGGACAAGAGCTGAGAAAATTCCATAGCTAACAAGCTAAAAGGTTAAGTTGATGAATAGAATAGACCACCTCTCTGAACATGAGAATCAGTGTAATAGATATCAGTATTGCTACCCACGATGGTACAAGCTTGTCCAAGAATATAGGAAGAGACTAAACGGAAAAGGAGAAAAGTAATAAATAAGCCGGTAGGGGTAATAAAAGGATAATTATTGCCAAATAAGTATTGGTACACAGACCTTCATTGCTAAGGACTTGCCGATCAAGAGTGTGTAAAGACAAAGATGTTGGTTTTTTACACCGAAAGTATTTTAGCTGTAAAAGAAAGGAAGAATACTTTAAAAGGCCGATCAAAGCAAACATAGGTACAACTTAAACTGTGCCACAACACTCCTTCTCTTCTAACTTATCCCACTATAAGCCCTATTCTAATATGGGTGGTTATTGATGCAATTGTAGAATCATGATACGTAAAGTGGCTTAACTTTTGTAATTCTGCATTCCAGGTATGACAAGAATAATGTACCTTTTTCTCTTACTTTTTCAACTATTCAAATACCTTTGCTTGGGTACAAAATTGATGCATCATTCCTTTACTGTAAGTTTAATTCCATTGTTTACTTTGCAATAAACCACATCAAAGCATTTGTAGACAGTTTATTCAGTTTCAGAGGAAAATGATTTTTACCGTAGTTTTGATTACCAAATATGTGCATCAATATTTCCTCATGTATTTTCGAAAGTGAGGCATTACAGCCTTTGATATTTAAACCCTGAAGTCCTTGATTTGAAGACAACCTATGTTCCTATTTCATAAAAAGAAAGCTTTTGAGTTTAAGAACATGGTGTGTGGTTTGTGGCTTTAGCTTTCATGGAAAATTGTTCTTGCCCTCATAACATTTAACCTTGCTTCCAACCATTAGCATATGTCCTTAACTTGCTGCATCATTTACCCAAACTCAGATTACTAAGAGTGACTATGAAACAAATACAGTATTTTGGCTTTAACATGCTTCTCAGATAAACCCTTTGAACCTTGGTATTTTCATGAGTTTCCAGACTTGTCTGTTGACAAAATTTTTTGCGTGCTTTATTTCGGCTCACTATTATGTCTCTATCATGCTTTGTACAATTGAAGATGCTGGTAGTCAGTTTTGAAATCTTTTCTTACTTATTTTGACATGGACTTAACTCAAAGATTTGAGAAAAATGACAATGATTTTTTATTTGGATAATTGACTTAAGAAAATAAATTAAAAATAAAGAGAAGAAAGAAAAGATAATGAATGTACCCAACTTGAAACAACGAAATAAAAAATTTATCTAAAAATGATAGTCAACTCTATTGATTATGCCATGCATTTTGGATTAAGCTGCCTGATCTTTCCATCCAAAATTTCTACGAATTGTTGTTGAGTTAATAGCCTTGAAACGGAGTTGCTTCCTTAGGTTAATTTCATTTAATACCTCATTCGGCTAGTGTCGTCTTGAAGGTTTTTTGCCAACAAGCCTCTCTCATTTTTTTTTCTCAGCTCGCCATTGCCTTATAGTGTCCATGAGAGTTTTTCAATAATAAGACTCGCTTATTTTCATTTCTCTCAACTCACCGTTATCTTACAATGCCCGTGAGGGTTTTCACCGATAAGACTATCATTTTTATTTCTCTCTTGATTTCTTATGCCGAGGAAGACAAGTAGTTCCAAAAATGCATCATTTCTCAAATATTGATCTGACGGTCTTTCTTTAGTTGTAACTTTGCTTTTGGATGGGATTAGAAAGAAAGAATAGCATGAGGCTCAAACGACACTTGAAGTGGAGTAGGACTTACAACTTTTGAAATCAACTCAAACAATGAGGATTAACTCATGCCCCAGTTTCTTTTGGCTGGGTGAGTCCAAATAATTTATTAGTTGGACCAAGCCTAGAGTAGAAAAACCTACGTATCTCACCCCCGAGAGAGGCGAATCAAGTCTCACGTAGTTTTGAAAACTCATTTTTACTTGATTCAAATTTCTTTTCTTTTATTTTATTTTATTGACTCTTTACTTTTGGGACCTTTCTGACTCTATTCTTCTTGATAATCTTTCTCTTTTCCTTCTTTTTGGACACATTTTTTCTCTTCTTTTTTTTTTAAAACTTTTCTGACTCTATTCCTTTGCTCGACACTTTTCTTTTGAGTTTTGCTGACACTATCTTGACTCCAAAAGAGGGGTATAAAAAACATAGAACTAAAGCTCAAATGGGATAAACAAAGAATGACGTGATGTTTAGATAGCAGAATAAAATGCCTTCATCAAATCAATCTTTAAAAATGCAAGTAAATGTCATGCAATATGACAGTGAGAGATGAAGATCAATTATGACATTTTTACAGTACTAACTTTAACTGAGCTTGTGTGTTGCTACCTCTTCTGCAAAATCCACCTTTGTCGTACATTCCTCACATCGAATGACTCATGCTTTCGTGGAGCTGATTTTTTTCTGTTCCTTTTGATGTAGGATCACGCATCTACTATTTGACATAATTGATACATGCCTTTCAATTGATTACCAATTTATTCTTGTGATTCTCAAAATAATTGCCTTAGTTTTTAAAGAAGGCTTCAACTTATCACCAAATGCCTCAGCACCCAACCTATTTTCTCAGATACTTTTCTAACTTTAGCCCTCTGATTCACAATTCATGCTCAAATTGGATTTTACGATCTAGTTGAAAATCCTGCAAGCATGTCATATCGCTAGAGCCAACATAAAATGTCATGTGTAAAGAAATCAAACAAACAACACATATTTAAAACACAAATGGAAAAGGGACATTCTATACAGTTAAAATGAAAGATAGAAAGTTTTGAACATAAACGACAATGGACAAAACAAGAAAGATTCCGAATTACAACCCTAAAATAATTTAAAAAATAGAAAAGAAAACAAAATCAACTACCAACAATCCTTTCAAGTATAGAGAGGAGTGACTTTCCAATTATCAAAATTGACATCTTATCCACTGATTTGCACATCAGCATGACTAGAGCTTTCACCACTATTAATGGTCTGCACCATAATCAATTTATCTTAAATCATCTTTTCTATTTTTCTTTTCAAAGCACAAAAATCTCCAATACCGTGACCCTGAACATCAGTGTGATATGCACATTGTACATTAAGATTAAAACTTCTTGAATGTGGGTCAGGAGTATACTCAAGAAGGGGAGTAATCATGTCTCGATGTACTAATCTCTGGAATAAACTGGCATACGACTCTCCCATTGGTGTAAATCTCTCTCTCGACTTTTTCCTTATTTAATTGTTTTGCTTGGATCGAAAATTAGCCAAGAAGGGCTTTAGCATGTTTGTGGAGTTGAAGGGTGACTCTGAGGAGTTGGTGCATGCTATTGTAGGTAAGATGGGGGTTGAACATATGGTTGTATGCTATAAACTTGATATGGAGGTGAAGAAATAGAGTACAATGGATTTTGGGAGTGATTCTATGGAGCTTAGGCATGAACTTAGGTTTGAGCCTGAGGGTAACGATGATGTGGTCTTCTTCACCATGCTCGCTGTTCGACTACAATAACAGATACATGTTTATCATTCTTATTTTCCTCAACACTTTCTGAACCCTTTTGAATTGCTTGAGTAGTTGCTTTCAATGTTACAAAACTCACAATGCGACCGATCTTAATTCTATCCTTTATTATCTCCCACATTTTGAGAACATCAATAAATGGATTGCCTAATGCAGGTAACAAGTGTTGATAATATGTTTCATCCTGCACTTGAATAAACACCTCAACTATTTTACTTTCTTTTATTGGAGATTTCACCCTAGTAGCTTGTTCATGCAATCGAATTGCATACTCTCTGAAACTTTCAGTACTCTTCTTCTTCATTTTAGTTAGGGATTTCTCATTAGGAATCAACTCCATATTATATTAGAATTATTGCACAAATTTATTAGCTAGGTCATCCCAACTAATCCCCTTGTCGATGTCTTGGTCAACGAACCATTCCGAAGCTAGGCCTGAAAGACTCTCACCAAAATATGGCATAAGTAATTCTTCCTTCCCTCCAGCACCCCTTAGTTGGTTTCTATAAAATCTCAAATATGCTACATGATCGACATGTCCATCATACTTCTCAAACTTCGGTATTTTAAAACCAAAAAGGACATGAACACATGGAAAGATGCATAGATCTTTATATGAGACACGTTTGTACCCCCTAAGTCCTTGGAAGTTTTTCATAGCCAGTTCGAAACTTCTCAATTTGTTGGTCATTTCTTGTTGTTCTTCTGTTATAACAGGCTTCTCAGTGTTAAGAGAAAATTTAGGTGGTTAAATGTAGCCATAAGGATAACTCGACTTAAATGTGGGCCCGGGAGCATAATGTTAATCACTAAAAATATTCAATACAGGCTCACTTGTAGAGTGAGGAATCACAACCGTTGGATTGACATTAAAAGCAGGGACTTCAGGCAGGGGTGGCACTGTAAAAAATTGGGAATTACAGGTGGAACCGAGTATGTGGTAGTTTTGTACTGAGAAGCTTGGAGAGAAATATTGGAAGTGTTAGGATAGTGTTGCCCTTGAATAGACCCTAATGCATGTTGTGGAGTGTTAATAATAATGGGAAATTGTGCATGTGACATGTGAGACAAGCTAAAAAGATATTTAGAATTATCGGTGCAAAATGGAGGAGGTGGCAACCCGTTAGCCCAAGCTCGATGCATTTCTATCATTTTCCATAATTTCCAAATCTCTTCATTAGCTCCTAAATTCTCATTCCCCGAACTCCCTATCGGATTAGTGACTAAAACCTCGGTATCCTTGTTGGCCATAACTTTTCTCTTCAATTTGGTGCAATATGGAGGACCAACCAAAATGCCACAAACCAACCACCTTAAACTAACTTAACAAGTGATAACAAATACGTTAGAGTTCAACACTTTTTCAAAACCTCTTTTTTTCTTTTTGAAAAGATCACCCAACCCAAGAAGGGTGCCTAAGTATCTCACTCCTGAGATAAGAGAATCCGGTTTGCGTAGTTCGTGATATTTGGCCACAAAAGGGATAATAAAAATCTTTTTTTCACTGAAATTTTACAAAGAAAAGAAAATAACAAATTGTCAAAAGAATTGATGAAAATCCTTTTTTGATTCTTTCAATTTTAAACTCCCAATACAAAATGAAACCTATTATTACCAAAGAAAATCTTTTTGGATTTTAGATTTTGAATTTCATACAAAAATGAAACTTGAACCTATTAAAGAAAAATCTTTTTGTTGTTTTCTTTTAAAGATGTATGTGAAACATCTACTCTAAATGAAGAGTGGAGAAAATATTTTATGGATTTTGCAAATAAGATCCCCGAACCAACAATAGGCTGCCTACGTATCTCACTCCTGAGAGAGGAGAATTAGGAGTGCGTGTTCGTTCAGATTTGACAATTAACGATTAACTGATAGATTGACTCTAACTTCTGAGACACGACCAAAGGTAGACGAATAAAATCTTTTTTGGGGTTTTAATCAGACACTTTACATAAAACTCACATCAACAACTATGAAAGAAAAATCTTTATGGTATTTTCGTTATATGAAATGTACAAAACTTCTATCATTTTTTAATTTTCTTCTATAGAAACTCCTTAAAAAATCTTTTAAAAAATTTTGAATTATGAATGCTTGCTAAAGAAGACAAAGGAAAATCTTTTTGATGTTTTAGGTTTTTTTCTGGGGAATGAGTTCAGAAAGTAAAAAATCTTTTTGGATTTTTGAATTGTGAAAAACGAAAGCCATAAAGAACTCTAAAAAAAACTATGAAACACTCTTTTTTGACTCACCTTTTCTTTTTTTTTTTTCTATTTTTTAAACACTTATTTGTCTACACACTTTACTTCTAACACATGCTTTCCCCAGAGCGGTCCGTCAAATAACCACATTACCCTCAGAGATGTAACATTTAGCACGTAGGGATGCTTTAGAGATGAGTCTCCTACAAAGGTCCACGTGGGTCCCGCTAGGTCTCAATATGATGTAGAAAAGCATGACCGAAAGGTTGACCTATGCTGGAGTCCACTAACAAGGCTGTTCGGGGGAGTGTATAGTCGATAGTGGCTGTGAGAGGTTTACACCCACTCCATAACTTCGATGTATCCCCCTCCTAAAATAAGTGTAACTCAACTAGAGGTCATGTACAACACGTGTACTATGGACTTGTTGTAGAAAGAATTATTCGGGTTAAGCACATGATGTGAAATATAAAGCGGTTACACATAAAAAGAAAGACTGTAAACACGTAGAACGTAGAAACTCAACAATGATAAAACAAATACAAATGATAACACAAACAACTTCTAGACACCTATAATGTCAAACTAAACCGATACAACTCAAAAATAAGCTTGAATTCTGAAAAATATCTCGAGTAGAGTTGCCAAAGCTGTCACATCCCCTTTTTAACCAAAGAGATTAATTTTAAGTTCGAAAAGGATTTTTATTATTGAAGTGACAAAAGATGAAAATTTATTTAGAAAAGGAATTATTTACATTTTATTCAGATTTTCCACTTGGCGTAATTAGGTGTGCCAAGTCACCTTTGGAAATATTTTTTCAAAACTACTTTTGAATCTTTTAAACGGGTTTTACGAACAGAGATTCTGGCTAAGGAATTTTATTAATTGAAGGGAAGGTGTTAGGCACCCCTCAATCCTGTGGTTTGACCATGGTCGCTTGGTGGAGCGTATCGGCTAATTTTGACACTAAGAATGTATAAACCATATCAAACACATAAAGAAACAATAAACACATCAAACAACAATCCAAAACAAAAATAATAATGTCCAATCCAATTATACATTCCAAAATAGAAAAAGGAGAAAAATATAAATCCTATTCTATACTAGTCCTAAACTAAGCTCCACCTAACGCCTCGGTCCTTCGTCACGAACGTCCTCTGGAAATAAAATATTTCAGGGCATTCCCCGGCAAATAAACACTAATACATTGGGGCACTCCCTGATCAAATGAAATCATTTGAAGTAACTATGATAAACTAGAAAACATTCAACACACACATTTAAACATTTAACGCATTCAACAACACATCACTCCTAGATTTTTCCTAGCTGAACCTAAACATTTTACCTATCCAATTCTACCAATCATGATACTATCGAATTCACCAACTTAATATTGATTCTGAATTAAGAAAAACAACAATAAACCAATATTAATCTAAATTCACCCTTTTATTCAATCTCATAATTCCATCCAAAATTCCCTTTTAATACCAAATTTTCACAATTCGCAATCACTCTTTCCACAATCCTTAATCATTTTTATTAATAAAATTAATCAACAAATCAACATCACTCAATATTCCATCATCAAATGCATAAACATCAACGAAATCAAACTATCATAATCAATAAACACATAATCATACATCAATGCACCAAATTGAAATAAAATGAAAAGAGGGGTTCAAAGAATTAGACTTCAAATGTTGATTTCAATATATATTACTCGATGAAATAAAGAAAGTCCCCATATTATAATTTCACCTTAAGACTCAATTATGAATTTGTCCTACTCAGAACTGAGTATTGCAAGAAAACAAGGAGATCTGACCCGATTCTGACGAACCCACCAAACCTTGAGCTAAAAATCATGAGAATAAGAGAAATCTGAACTGGATTCTAATGGGTTCAAATGGAATTTAAAGTAGATCAAGTTTTTCTTGGATTTTTTATGTCGTCATGACTCTGGTAGACTTCAGTGATGACCAAAGATGATAAACAAATACCAGCTGTCATGTATTTTATTTGATTTGACTATATTTGCGATGTCTTTGATGCGTTTCTATCGAGTCTATCACTGAAATAGTAACCAAAACACACACTCATAACCTTTATCTCGATGTGCATATGTATCATGAGTCTGTGTATGTGCGTATATGTGCTGAAAGTATGTTTATGAATTAAAAACAAAATCCCCTTTCCTCTCTTTGTATTGTGTGTATGGGATCTGTCTGTATTGTTACCCCTGTGTACACATGATTCTCGATTTGTTTTCTATTGGTGTATCTATATGTTGAGGATGGTGGGTATGTGAGTGGAATTGAGAATAGATAATGGGTTTTGAGTATATGGTATATGTTGTTATTCCATGAAGACCAGAGAGCTATAATGGATGTCTTATATGTTTTTTATTTTGTGGTATGCCCCAAAAAATAAAAAAAAATCCTCTGTGGAGTCCCATTACTGTGTAATTTTGTGTATCTATCCATTTGTGGGGTGGCGAGTATAGGGGGTACGTTGGTATAGGGTGTGAGTTGGTTGAGATAAAATTTGTTATCAATTTGTTGAGAGTTGGTTGCTATTTTTTATCATTTTATGGAAGAATTATGTAATGGTGTGGGGTGTATGGTAAGGTAAAATGTGAAAAGTGATATCAGGGAGGGACAAAATTTGGTGTCTACAATACCAACTTATTTTATGTTTAGCACAAGATACTACTATTAGGAGCCAAGAACATTATCTTTTAGTCGCAGAACCGAAAGTGAACTATGAAAAAGTGAAGTAAAACCAAAGATTGAGCATATTACTAGTGCCTTTGTACAAGTTGGTACCAAGAATAAGTAATGTTTTAGACTTTTCTCAAGTGGGGGAAGTGGGGTAGTTTGAATTTTAAGAGAGAAGAAGGAATTTTGAGGTTTTAAGAGTTAAAAATGGATTAAGATGGATTAAATAGACAAGGGGGTTGGATTAGGGTTATTTTAAGCCAAGGTAGGCCCATAATTTTAAATAATAAATGGGACCAAAAGCTGGACAATTACGGTATCCACCTACGGTTCGTAGGTGGTACCTACGGTCCATAGGTGGGCCCTAATTTTTGATTTTGTTCTCTACTCTATGGAATTCATATTTTGATACTTATATTAATACTTACAAGGTCGTGGTGGTATTTACGACCCTTTATGTAAGTTTATAGGTTAAAGTCTATAATTTCCTTAATAATTCCTCAAAATTTCATCTTTTAAGTTAATACCAAACTTACCTGGGCCACGTAGGACTAATGACCTTTATGAATTGGTCACAATATCCACTTACCTTGAATATTCTAAATCAAAGATTTTTTACCACATTCCTTGTCATTTCACATGCCATTAGACCTAAAAAAAACAATGAAAAAAATTATGAACCCAAAAATGGTGGGTTACCTCCCACCCAACACTTGATTTAACATCACGGCGCGATGTGGATATGTTTGTTACTCAGACTTCACAAACAAGCCCATTGGTTGCCTCCCATGCAGCACTTGATTTAAAATCGTGGCATGACGTGGGTACCTTCACAACTCAAAATTTATCAAGGTAACCAAAAAAATATCCTCTTAGGTCATGAGAAAAATGAATAACCTACAACACTACTCGCATGTCGATAGGTTGCTTCATAGTTCTTTGACGTTGAATGTGACTTCTGTATTATTGTCTCAGAACTTGAGCTCCCCCTTCTCCATCACTCTACCGATGGCCATAAATAGTCTTCCCGGTATAATGGGCATCTTAAAGTCAAACTCACAATCAAACTAAAAAAGTTAGTTGGAAAAATAAAGTTATCAACATTTATCAACACATCAAATAAAATGCCCACAGGTTTCTTTTTTGTATACTCTGCCGTCAATAACAACATAGTAGGTGGCTCTGGAAGGCTCTAGCTCAATTGCTTAATTACAGCCAACCATATCAAATTGATTTTGGGTCCCAAGTCACATAACACTTTGTCAAATCTAGATGTCCCAATAGTACATGGGATCATGAACACACCGGGATCGTCCTTTTTTTGGGATAGAAACTTAGAAGTGACTGCACTATAGTGGTGCAATCACCAACTTTCTCAAAACTAGATGCTCACTTCATTGTCACCAATTCTTTTATAAACCTAGCATACCCAAGCATCTGCTTCAAAACCTTAAGGAGATGGATGTTCAAACTCAAATCTTTCAATCTCTATGAATTTCTTGAACTTTTCTTCCTCTTTATTATTTTTAAATAGAGGATCAATAGTAGACTTACCCCTCTGAGGGGTAATAGTGAGACAATGACCATCATTTTTTGGATTCTGAATCATGTTGCTCGGAATGGTACCCATCTGCCTCTGATTTAAAGTATCTGACATCTGCCCAAACTGTGTCTCTAAATACTTGATTACATTTGCATGAAAATCAACCTGTTGGGTCTGGCCTAAGATATCATCCTTAATATCCCTAAGGAATGTCTCCTAATTTTCTTAACCCTTCACTAGTTTAGACAATAATGCCTTGATTATCGATTCAGTATCACAGCCACCTAGAGGAATATACTTGTCTAACTTCTCTTTATAGTAATATTTCTATCTACAGTCAACATCAAGCTCCCTACTGCGATCTCTATATCTGTCTGCATAATACTTTCAACATTAGTTTCCTTTCCCCTTGGCTTAGAAACCTACCAATTTATGGTAAAGATACTTATTCTCCTCTTCAAAAATAGAATCATATGCCTAGAGGATGAACCCTATGAACCTATCGCATTTACCTTATCAGAATTCACTATTACAAACTTTTTAGTTGGAAACCCAATATCAGTCCTTAGCTACGTAATCTATTGGACCATAACATCATCCACTGCTTTGTGGTCGTTGAAAGATCGAATGGCATAATTGCCAGCACCCCTCTCAGTATCTTAAGTACACCACCCCTGGTTAGTGAAATGATCTGGTCTAGAACCTCAGAAGCTGTTTCCTAGCATAATCTAATAAATGCTCCTCCAGTGATTATGTCTGGCATAGCTCGAGAACTTATGTTTATGGACTTATAAAATATCTGTAGCAAGTTCCTCTATGAAATATGATGATTGGGTACCATGCTCAACTACTTATTCTTAAATCGGAACCAAGACTCGTACATCAGCTCCGAATATAGCTGCCTAAAGTTTTATATCTCATTTTTTAACTACAACATAATGGATGAAGGAAAGAAATGATTTGAGAATCGCCTGCACAACTCATTCCTAATGGTAATAGATCCTTTAGGAAGTTCCCCTAACCACAAAGAAGTTTCTCCAATCAACAAAAAAGGGAACAACCTCAATCTGAGTTCTTCCTATTCTACCTCGAAATAGTTTAAGAAGTACATATCCCCATAAAATAAGCAAGATGAACATTTGTATCGTGTATAGTTGAGCTAAAAAACACCACTTTAAAATTGGATCATGGCAGTAGTTATGTCAAATTTCATATTAGAGGAGGAGTGTAGAAAGAATGATAGCTTTTATTTCTCTCGGCTCAACATATACTATATCCTCCTCCGTGTCATGTGGCTAAAAGTATTGGTATTATAGGATTACTTGAGTTGGAACATCTCTAACTCTATCTCGATTATCATCGAGTGTTGCTTGATGATCAACTATCGATATTGGCTTGGTTAGTTCTGCCTACTGAGTTAACTATTGAATTTTAACCCCCTTCTCTAGTTAGCTGCATCTGCTAAAAACTTCTCTATTTGTCTATAAGCAATGTTCTATGTATCACCTGGATTTGGGGGAGGTATCACATTAGGAGCATTGTGAACCCCTTTAAGCTATCCATTACTTACGTGTTTATTCATCGTACGGTTTGGCTATAAGATCCTTTCTGGGTTAGGATGTCGTGGTACTATGGGATTGCCTTAACTCCTAGTGTTAGGCATCCACTGGGATACGCCCAAATAAAAGAAGAAAATAATCACCCAAAACTCCAATAATATTCAATCAACAATCAAGACCGTATTCCATGGCAATGGCACCAAAATTTTAATTTTTTCCAATCTACAACTCTAGTTGAAGGATAAAGTGGCCACTGTCAAAATATAGTAACCCAAATAGGTTGGAGTCGATCTCACAGGGAATACATCAAAAATCTTGCTTGAACTTTTTGAAATCACCAGGTAGTATAGAAAGTAAATAGAGGGATTTACTAAAATAGTAGAAAGTAACAAGAACTGGATGCTTGAGGTTGTAATCAATCTAAGATGGACACTAGGCTTGCGTTCCCCCTGGATTCTAACTTCATAGGTTTTTCATGCACTGTCAAACTATTCCAATACCTTGCATATAGAATCTGATAAGTTATTTATCACCAACCACCTCTCAGCATACTTTTGTAAATTTCGTTCATCTCCTCTTAGTCCCAGAAGGTCACCTTACTAAACCTTAATTTTGACCTCAATTTCAACTATATCCTCTTGATATCAAGTTAATTAGATGAAATTTAATCATCTTAAGAAGATGGTATAGGTAAGCTTATTTTGGCAATTAACCCCGAATCACTGTTGTGATATTTTTTTCCCAATATCTACCTCCCTATACATTGGCCACCCATTAAGAAATCAATCAAATCAAAGATAACCATAATACATGCAAAAATCTTTGTCTTGAACGGCTTGGAAATTCCTCTACTTTATTAATCCGCCAGGGCTCCCACAACCCTAGCTAAGGAAATTAGCCACTTATAGCTGTGAGATCAATCATGGAATCCACAGACAAAATTATAGAATCAATCTCACAATAATGAAAGAACAAATGCCAAAGTCTTAAATTTAATAGCAAACCAAGATCAATAAGATCTTAAGATTATAAATCAATCCTCGAATCCAAAGACGTTTTGAATGTTGTAAACTTAGCCCCCAAAAGGGCCTCTCTCAACCTCTCTACAATATATATCTACTAAACAAAGTCTAAAGGGTATTTATAGATTACAAGAAACCCTAGAAATAAAATCCTAAATAAAATAGGAAAACCTAACCAAACATACATAATAAGGACTAAAAATATCATAGGAGTGTATATAGGTTACTTGGAAACCCTAAGAAATAATTTTAGAATGATCTAGAAAAATAAAAGTTGGTGACCACTTACTAAGATCACCTATGGTCCATAGGTAGTGCCTACGGACCGTAGGTATTACCTATTGATCGTAGGTGGTCCTTGGTAGGTGACCTAACCTTTAAAACTGTTGAAAACCCTCTGGACTTCATGGTTCTACAACCTACTCTAACACCTATGGGCTGAAGAGGGTCTCCTTTTTCATACTGCTGAGACTGTGGACTTTATGTTCTGACACCTACTCCAACACCTTCTTAGTCACCTACTTAAATAAGTTGCACCTACACCAAGTAAGTTCCTCGCTAAGTATCCCAAAACTTAATCTTTTCATCTTTTTATTTCGCTTAGCATCCAAAACCAAGTTTCTTGCAAAATCACTCCAAAACACATCGATCGGCCAAAATTGCCATAAGTATATGTATTTTCTCCATGTTTAAGAATCGTAAATTCTCTAAATCTATACCACATCAATGATCAACTATTAGATTCTAGGAGCACTCCTTTAAGATGGACATTTATCAACAAGACCACCATACTTTAATGGACAACACTACTCACACTGGATAAATATCTTTGTACAATCAAATAACTTTCAAGCCTGGGTGGTCATGTAGAATGGACCAAAGCCTATACCATAGCTCAAAGGTAAGGGCAAATAGAAGGACAAGGAATCAAGCAGTCTCGACTTCGATGACTTCAAAAACTTTGAAACCACCAAGGAACAATAAGGGATAATTGAAACTTACACAAGAGCTATAAGACACTTTATTGTGCAGTTAGCAAAACAGACTATGATAAGATATCAACCTATGAAATTAAAAAAATAAATGTCAAAAAAATTAGAAGTTAACTATGAAGGTACTACCAAAGTAAAAGAGGCAAGGATCAGTGCTCTAGTCAATGAATACAAGCTTTTCAAAATGGAAGAAAATGAAGGTGTGCAGTCAATGTTTGCATGATTCAGCAAAATTATTTGCAAACTAAAATCCTTAGAGATCAATTGCTCAAATATCCTTTAGGTCAAGAACCTTATAAGGAGTCTCACAAAAGCATGGGAAACTAAAGCTGCCTTTAAGAAGATGGGGATATTCATAACATGACCTAAGAGATGACCTTATTGCCTATAAATAAAATCACATAAATAGGTAAGCAAGGAAGAGTATAAATAATGTATGGACCTTAATGCCATAAAACCGAGAGAGAAAGTAAACATAGACAAAGACAACAATAAAGGAATGGATCTTATAAATCATGGAGTAAGGAAAATTTTAAGACAAAGAAAACATAGAACTCAAGGCTATAAGAATAATAAATTCATAAGGAATGATGATCGTTCCTATCATTATGGTAAACTAGGTCATATCAAATACAATTTTCAAGAACTAAGGAGAAGATCATCAAAGAAGAATAAGAACATTGTATTCTAGAGTGATTAAAATGAGACTAAATATGATGCACAAACAACAAACATGTGCTTCATGAAAATGGGCGAATCAAGTGAGGTAAGATCTTTTAACTATCATAATTGCAACCTCCTTCAGTAAAATCTTAATATAATTACTAATGAGGTGCAGAAAATCATTGACGAGTACAAAAAATTGCTCAATAAAAGAAAATTGGTAAGCACAACTAAAATGAAAGCTTGAAGAAGAACGAAGGAACCAACAAATTAAACTTAAAGTAAGTAAAATTGAAATTGACTTAATTCAAGAAGAAGTTAATGATGTTAAAATGTAGCTAAACAACATTAGAAAATCACCAGGTCATATTTTTGAGAAATAAAATTTTCTTAAGGCCAAATCAAGCTCTTCATCAGACTCTTTCAGCTTTCCTAAAACTTTCATCGCTTTTCATGGACCAGTTTACTACACGTGTGGTAAAAAGGGGCACAAATCACACAATTATAGATAGAGGTCTAAAGGAGCATGGGTTTGGATACCCAAAGGAATCACATCTAACCCTCAAGGACCCAAGGCAACTTGGATACCTAAATAAAATTAATTTTCTTATTTTGCAGGAGCACATCCGCAAAAGCTATATGAAAGCAATATAGGTCATCGATAGTGAATGTTCCTGACACATAATTGGAAAGAATTAAAAAATTCTCTTTAAAGAAAATTGAAGAAGGATTAATCAGATTTAGGGATAATGCAAAATTCGGCTTTATGAAGCTCTGCTCCTCCGGCAAACTAATTAAAGTATATCTCGCAGATAGACTCCAACACAACTTGCTGAGTATTAACTAGCTATGTGATGCAAGGTTTGGAGTATCCTTTAGAGTTGAGAGTTGCTCCATTAAGAATGAAAAAAAATATCTCTCTTAGCAATGACCGTGTTAATAATATTTATGTTCTAAATAATCTGAATTTTGCTACACTGGAATGTCTTACTATGTAAGCTAATGACATATAGTTGTGGAATAAGAAGCTTAGGCATGCTAGCATGCATTCCATCGAAAAACTTTCTAGACTTGAATTGCTCAACGGTCTGCTAAAACAAAAGTATAAAAAAGATCACATCTGTGATGCTTGTCAACTTGGTAAATAGACTCATACCTCATTCAAATTTAAAGATATTGTTAGTACTGCCAAGCTCTTTCAAACAATCTATATAGATCTATTTGGACCCACCACCACAGGTATTAGTGTACAAAGATATTTATTTGTCATTGTTAATGATTATTCTCATTTTACTTGGGTAATATTTCTTTCTCACAAGGATAAAAAATTCATTTATTTTGATATCTTTTATAGAAGAGTACAAAGAGAAGCAAGATATTTCATTAATTATCTTTACATCAATTATGGAGGAGAATTTGAAAACAAAGCATTTAAGGAATACTATGTTCAAAATGGTTATTCTCAAAATCTTATCATCTCTTTGATCTCCTCAACAAGATGGTGTGGTGGAATTAAAAAACAAATCTATAATACCTCACAATTTTCCTAGCTTAAAATCATCTCTAAAATGTCACAGATTAGCTCTTAGAATGAATGATGTTTATTTTGTGTGGATTTTTTTAGATTTGAACTCTCCATGGCGTAGGAAATTGAATAATCTTTGCAACGATATAAGACTCTCTTAAATCTGATAATCGAGTAAGAAGATATGGCTATTTTAAGTTCAAATTGTAAAACACTATCATTTGTACCACTATCGTATCGCGGATTAGTGTAGTATACCAATTGTCATTTTCTAGTGGCCCTCCATGATAGCACCGCATCGGGGAGAGGGCCAAATTCCCTCTGTACAATTTCTAGTGAGACCTCGCGATACTGGCGCATTGCGCAAGTGGTAAAAATGACAAATTAAAGGGCTCCGTGATTGTGATGTACTACGGAAGAAGCCCAGTTACCGTTTGACCCTTTTCTAGTAAGCCAATGCGATAGTGGCGCGTGGTGGTGGCCACCTAAATCGAGAAAAGATACACTTTCCAATTCTATTTAAGAATTGAAAGGAGGTATTTTAGTAAATCCCCCAACCCCCAATCCATCCAAAAATATAAGATTACTCAAATATCAAAGCACTTTATGCCCTATTCATCATTCTCCTGAAAGAAAAACACTAGTTCATCATACTTTCTCTCCAAGAAAATCAGAATTCCTCCATTAATTTTCCAACATAGTCCAAATTTAAGGATTCCTAATACAAGAACAATAAGAATTTATCTCCGAAGCATCATTAGGAATCCAAGATTCATGCCTTTCATCAAAGATCATCAATTAAGGAATGTGGGGTTTTGAACAAGGATAAATCCTTCATCGTTGTACCAAAAAACTTACTTTAAATTAAAAATTTGCTGAGTTTTGTATGATTTCCCATGAAATTTAAGTTAAGGTTTATATGCAATGTTGTTAATTACATGATTCGGAGATTTTAAGTGATTTGAGTATTGAATTACATGACTATTTTTCAAAGATTAATGCTTATGATCAAATTTTCCAGATTTTAATTGAATTATGAATATTTGTATTATCAAGCATGAACCTTATGGTGTTTGACATGAAATTGAAGCATGGGTCATTAAGCCCTTGGTTGTATGTTGACATTTCAAGCATGACTATGTTTTAAGTATTCCATGATTAGCTATTTTCAGATTTTGACAAAGAAAGTTGATCTTTTGATCCAAGCTAAGATAAGAGTACACATGATTCATATAGTTATGATTAAAAGCAAAGCAAAGCATAATTGTTTTTCATTATAAACCCTTATGTTGTTTTAAGGTTGATTTCCTAAAATTCTGAGAAATAAGTATGAGAGTAGTATTTAGCATCGAGATGGGTATGATTCCAAGTTCTCATGCCCCAGAACTACAAAACACCATAGGTTCTAATCACTCATAGTGGGATGAGATACTTGTTACTAAAGTTAAGATTCTATTTTGATAGAAAGGGTAGAAAACTCCCCCCAACGTGGGCAAGACATTGGACTCCTTGTTAGCTTACATGGTTTATGTCAGTTAGAAGAAACTCCCTAATTCCCAAAGTTCGAAGATTTCCAAAGCTCCCAAAACTTCTAAGTTTTAAAAGAAAAGAATGATAGAAAAGTTTTTATAATACTAACTGTTATGGCTTACTAGATTTATAAGTATGATTTGTTATATATGATTTTGTATTTCGATATTTTAGATATTCAAGATTATGTGAGTCATATAGATCCATATGATTTGCTTTCTAATTATAATGATGTTTACTTATGCATACACCCTCATATACTTAGTACATCCTAAGAGTATTGATCCATGTATATGTCTATGTGCTATATTGTCTCATAATGTAGGTTCAGGTATTCAGTCTCAGTAGCGTGATTGATCTTTGAGCATCTTATCTATATTGTTGTAGTTTGTGAGTCCTCATAGTTCGAGGGCTTAGTTATTTAGATTTTTCAAGTTACTAGTAGATATGTCTTTACTTATTTCAGACAGTAGAGTCAGCTGGGGCCTGTCCTAGTGACTCTAAATTTTGATAGCAGAGGCTTGTCGAACTATTAGATTCAGATTTAGACCTTTGAGTTAGTATTTAGATTTTCAGCATTTGTTTTATCAAAAATTTAAGATTTAGTATGATTCAGATATACTCAAAAGATTCAGGTATTTTTCTGCATATATTATGATTTTTCATCTATATTTCCCTATTTTGAGATTCAGATTTAGAAAAGGCAGTCAGGTTTAGCTCAGGACTACTTGCAGTTTAGAGCTCCATGTGGCATCCCAGGAACCAAATTTTAGTGTGTTATAAACTTTGTATCATAGGCTAAGGTTTAGAGAGTCTTAGGGAGTTAGACAAGTCGCGTTACGTAGAGTCTTGATCAACGGTGTGAACTGCACCATATATATGAGCAAGAGGCTATGGAGTATTTTAGGAAATCATCTCTTCTTTCATGACCTATCATGCATTCATTGTCTGTGTTTGCTTCTAACTAGTGCATTTATGTGACAAAAAATCCCTCCTCATCAAGCTAATGCCCGTAGAAATAATAACTAGCCACCTGAGCCTGCAGATCCTTTGAATGAGAATGTGTCACATGCAGAGATTCAGACTACCTTTCTGGAACTAGCCCAAGCTGTAACAAGCAATATTCAGGGCAATCGTCATACTGCAGTCCCATCTCAGCAGGATGGGGATAGCCGTAGCCAAAATCTGAGATTTTATGTTGATGAATCTGCCAGAATTCTATGGGTCAAAGGTAGGTGAGGAGCCACAGTTGTATCTGGATGAGGTGAAAAAGATCACTCAAATTATGCATGTTTCTGAAGAAGTGAGTGTAGAATTGACATCCTATAGGCTGAAGGACGTTACGTATGATTGGGTGGTGATGTGAAAGAAAAGTAGGGGGAGAATGCAAATCCCATGACTTGGCAGATATTTTAGGATGCGTTCTTAGATAAGCTCTTCCAACGTGAGATGAGCAAAGCTAAGATAGAAACATTCATGAACTTAGCCAAGGATGAATGACTGCGAAGGAGTATTTCCTCAAGTTCAACCAATTGTATTAGTCTACCCCTGATCAGATGGCTTGCCCTTGGTTAAGCATGAGTAAGTATATGACTAGTGTATGTGGGTGGGTAGTTAAGTAATGCAGGACTACTAAGCTCATCAAATACATGGATCTTCCTATATTGATGATGCACGCTCAACAGATTGAAGCAAAATAGAAAAGGGAAAGAGAGAGAAAATAAGAGGGATAGAACAAGGCAACTTGATCATGGTCAGAATAGGTCGGGAGAAGGAAATTGTTCACAATTTTATAATCATTCATCTATGCTTTCACCTTCTTTATCCAGTGCTCCTGCACCCAGAAATAGGCAAGAACAGTGGGGTAAGTCTTCCATATCAAAATCTCCAAATAGTGTGAGCGATAAGCCTTATTATTCTCCATGTGCTAAGTGTTGTAGAACTCATCCCGATGAGTGCTTGGATAAGCAAAATGGTTGTTTTGGTTGTAGTATGTTAGGTCATGGAATTAAAAAGTTCCCATATGCTATGCAGGAAAACAAAGATGTTCATCCTCAGACTCAAGATAATAGTGTACTAGCTCCTCTAGGTGGCCCAGCTCCTCCTTATGGCGCATCATCTAGTACTGATGAAGGTCAGTGCCAAAATTGGTTTTATGCTTTTCCATCCCACCAGGAACAGGAAGTTTCCCCAAATGTTTTGACCGGTATGCTTTATGACTTTCATTTTTGATATTTATGTGTTGTTAGACCTTAAGTCGAGTTTCTCTTATGTGACTCTATTATTTGTTGTAAATTTTGAGATAAGTTCTAAAAAGATCCCTAAACACTTCTTGGTGTCTACTCCAATAGGTAAGTCAATTGTTGCCAAACCTGATAGAGTTAGACATGGTTGATTTTGACCTTATTCTGGGCATGGATTGTCTTCATTCTTGTTATGCATCTATAGATTATCGCTCCCAAGTGGTAAAGTTTCAGTTTCTAGGTGAGCCAATCTTTAAGTGTTTCGGTAATTCAGTGTCTCCTAAGAGGCATTTTATATCCTATCTTAAGGCCATAAAGTTGATATCCAAAGGTTGCATTTATCATCTAGTTCGAGTTAAAGACACTAAGTCTGAGACTCCAACAATTCAATCTGTCGAAGTGGTTAATGAATTTCTGGATGTTTTTCCAGAAGATCTCCCAGGGGTACCTTCCATAGGGAAATAGAATTTGGTATTGACCTTCTCCCAGATATTTAGCCTATTTCTATACCTCCTTATCATATGGCTCCCACAGAGCTTAAGGAGCTGAAGGAACAACTCAAAGATCTTCTATATAAAGGCTTTATAAGTCCTAGTGTTTCTCCATGGGGTGCCCCCATCCTATTAATGCAAAAGAAAGATGGTTCTTTGAGAATGTACATTGACTATCATCAGTTGAATAAGGTCACAGACAGGAACAAATATCCTCTTTCTAGAATTGATAACCTGTTTGATCACTTGCATGGTGCAAGTTATTTCTCAAAGACAGACCTTAGATTCAGCTATCATCAGCTTAAAGTAAGGGAATGTGATATTCCAAAGACAGCTTTTAGAACCCGTTATGGTCATTTTAAGTTTCTAGTCATGTCTTTTGGGCTAACCAATGCCCCAACATCTTTCATGGACCTTATAAATTGAGTGTTCAAACAGTATGAGGATGACCTTATAGATCATCATAAAGTTGTCTAGCAAACTCAAGAGATCATCAATTGTTCACAAAATTCAGAAAGTGTAAATTTTGGCTAAGATCATAATCCTTTCTTGGCCATATTGTCTCTGCCGATGGCATTAGAGTCAATCCCCAAATGATAGAATCTATAAGAAACTGGCCTAGACCTATATCTCCATCATATATTAGGAGTTTCTTGGGTCTAGTTGGTTATTACTGCTATTTTGTTGAAATTTTCTCTTTAATTGCATCTCCTATTTCTAGATTGACCCAAAAGAAAGTTAAGTTCCTGTGGTTATATTCCTGCGAGAAGAGTTTTCTGGAGTTAAAGACTCGACTCACTTCATCCCCAGTTCTAGCATTACCTGGTGGAATAGATGGCCTTGTTGTTTATTGTGATGCCTCTAGAGTTGGTTTGGGTTATGTGTTGATGCAGATAGATTAGTTCATAGCCTATGACTCTAGACAGTTGAAGCCTCATGAAAAGAATTACCTATCCCAAGATCTTAAATTAGCTACTGTGATGTTTACTTTGAAAATATGGAGGCATTATTTATATGGTGTACATGTTGATGCGTTCACAGACCATAAAAGCATATAGTATGTGTTTTCTCAGAGGGATTTCAATCTCTATCAGAGAAGAAGGTTAGATTTGTGGAAGGACTATGATATGAGTTTGTTGTATCATTCGGGCAAAGACAATGTAGTGGCAGACACCCTTAGTAGGTGGTTTATGGACAGTGTTGCTCATGTGGAGAATAATAAGAAAGAATTAGCTCGAGAAGTCCATTGTTTGTCTAGATTAGGTGTTAGCTTGGTTGATTCAGCTGAAGGGAATGTTTGAGTTCAGAGTAGTTCCGAATCTTCCCTATTTTCAAAAGTGAAGGAGAAGCAAGATATGTATTCTAGTTTGTTCAAACTGAAAGAGTCAGTTAAGGCCAAAGGGTAGAGGTTTTCTCCCAAGGGGAAGATGGCCTGTTGTGATATCAAAATAGATTTTGTGTGCCTTGTGTGGATGAGTTGAGACAGAGAATTATGGTCGAAGCGCATGGTGCACATTATTCTATTCATCTAGGCACTACTAAGATGTACTACGACTTATGGTAAATCTATTGGTAGAGTGGTATGAAGAGAGATATAGCAAAATTTGTAGCAAAGTGTGAAACTTGTCAACATGTTAAGGTAGAACACCAAAAACCTGGTAATACATTACAAGAGTTTGGTATCCCTACTTGGAAGTGGAAAGAGGTGAGCATGAATTTCATTACTTGTTTACCCCATTCGTGTCATCATCATGATTCAATATGGATTATTGTAGATAGATTGACTAAATCAACACATTTCTTGCCAGTTCACACGTCTTATACAGCTGAGGATTATACTAAGTTGTATATTCGAGAGTTAGTTAGATTGCATGGTGTTCCTTTGTCTATCATCTTAGTTAGGGGTACTCAGTTTACTTCCCTATTTTGGAAAGCCTTTTAGAAGGGTCTAAGTACCCAGGTTTATTTTAGTTCAGCTTTCCACCCTCAGACAGATGGTCAAGCAGAGAAGACAATCTTAACTCTAGGAAATATGTTGAGGGCATGAGCTCTTGATTTTAAAGGTAGTTAGGATGAACATTTTCTATTGATTGAGTTTGCTTATAGTAACAGCTAATTTTCTAGCATTCAGATGGATCTGTTTGAGGCTCTTTATGAGAGGAGATGTAGATTACCCATAGGTTGGTTTGAAGTGGGTGAGGCCACTTTTCTTGGACCTGATGCATGTTTGAAGTTATGGAGAAAGTCAAGTTGATTACAAAGAGATTGAAAATAGCCTAGAGTCATCAGTAATTGTATGCGGATGTGAGAAGGAGAGATCTTGAGTTTGAAGTGGGTGATTTAGTGTATCTGAAGATTTCACCCATAAAAGAAGTGGATATTTGGCAAGAAGGGGAAGATCAGTCCCCTGTATATTGGCCCTTTCAGTATTTTTGAGTCGTATTAGGAAAGTAGTTTATGAGCTTGAGTTGCCCGCAGACTTGCCAGCCGTTCATCCTGTATTCCACGTCTCTATGTTTAAGAAATGCATTTGTGACTCCACTATTGTAATTCCTTTAGAAAGCTATGATATTCAGAACAACCTTTTCTATGAAGAGATTCCAATTGAGATTTTAGATTATCAGATTCTTAGACTAAGGAATAAAGAAGTTCCCTTGGTTAAAGTTCTTTGGTGGAATCAGTTTGTTGAGAGCGCTACATAGGAAGCAGAAGCAGATATGCGAGCCAAGTACCCTCACCTCTGTTCTACAAACTCAGATCTAGCTGAAGGTACTACTCTTTCCTAATCTAGTACTTGTCTAATCATACATTCAGCTATATAGTTGTCCTCATGTAAGTTCATTCGCTCACAGAATTACTCAGAATCTAAGAATCATTTAGATTCAGTTGCTTAGTTTTCTTTAGTTGTGCATGCTATCTTATGCTCTCAAATTCCCAAGAAATTTCAGCTTAACTAGCCATATTCGAGGACTTATGTTCCCAAGGGGGAGATATTATAACACCCTGTAATTTTTCCAAGCTTAAAATCTTCCCAAAAATGTCAAGGATTATCTCTTAGAATGAATGATGTTTATTTTATGTGGAATTCTTTAGATTTGAACTTTCCATGGTGTAGGAAATTGAATTATCTTTCCAACGATATAAGACTCGCTTAAATCTGATGACCGAGTAAGAAGTTATGGCTATTTTAAGTTCAAATTGTAAAACACCATCATTTGGACCCATAGCGCATCATGGAGCAGTGTAGAATATCAATTGTTATTTTATAGTGTCCCTCCATGATAGCACTACATTGCGAAGAGGGCCAAATTCCCATTTGACAATTTCCAGTGAGACCTCGCGATGGCGCATCGCGCCAGTGGTTAAAATGACAAATTAAAGGGCTCCGCGATTGTGATACGTCGCGAAGGAAGCCTAGTTCCCATTCGTCCCTTTACCAGTGAGCCACTGTGATAGTGGCGCGTGGCGGTGGCCACCTAAATTGGGAAAAGATGCACTTTACAATTTCATTTAAGAATTTAAAGAGGGTGTTTTGATAAATTCCCCAACCCCCAATCCATCCAAAAACATAAGATTACTCAAATATCAAAGCACTTTATGCCCTATTCATTATTCTTCTGAAATAAAAACCCTAGTTAATCATACTTTCTCTTCAAGAAACTCAGAATTCCTCCATTAATTTTCCAAGATAGTCCAAATTTAAGAATTTTCAATACAAGAACAATAAGAATTCATCTCGAAAGCATCAATAGGAATCCAAGATTCAAGTCTTTCATGAAAGATCATCAATTAAGGTATGTGGGATTTTAAACAAGGATAAATCTTTCATTGTTGTGCCCAAAAACTTACTTTGAATTAAAAATTTACTGTGTTTTGTATGATTTCCCATGAAATTTAAGTTAGGGTTTATACGCAACGTTGCTAATTACATGATTCTGATATTTTAAGTGGTTTAGGCATTGAATTACATGTCTACTTTCTAAACACTAATGTGTAAGATCATATTTTCTAGATTTTAAGTTGAATTGTGAATATTTGTATTATCAAGCATGAAACTTATGATGTTTGACATGAAATTGAAGAATGTGTCATTAAGCCCTTGTTTGTATGTTGAGATTTCAAGCATGACTATGTTTTAAGCATCCCATGACAGATTTTGATAAAGAAAGTTGATCTTTTGATTCAAGCTAAGATAGGAATCCATATGATTCATACAGTTATGATTTCAAGAAAAGCAAAGCATAATTGGTTTTCATTATAAACCCTTGTGTTGTTTTAAGTTAGATTTCCTAAAAGTTCTGAGCAATAAGTATGGGAGTAGTATTTAGCACCAATATGGGTATGATTCAAAGGTCTCATGCCCGAGAACTACGAGCCACCGTAGGTTCTAAACGCCCATAGTGGGCTGAGATAGTGATTACTAAAGTTAAGGCTCTATTTTGATGGCAAGGGTAGAACAACTCTCCCCAACGTGGGCAAGACATTGGACTCCATGTCAGCTAACATGAATTATGTCAGTTGGAAGAAACTCCTTGAGTCCCAAATTCCCTATGTCCCAAAGTTCTAAGATTTTCAAAGCTCCCAAAATTTCTATGTTTCAAAAGAAAAAAATAATAGAAAATCTTTTATAAGACTAAGTGTTATGGCTCACTACATTTACAAGTATGATTAGTTATACATGATTTTGTATTTCAATATTTTAGATATTTAAGCTTATGTGAGTCATATACATCTAAATGATTTGCTTTCTAATTATGATGATGTTTACTTATGCATTACACCCTCATATACTCAGTACCTCCTAAGAGTACTAATCCACATATATGTCTATGTGTAACATTGTATCATAATATAGGTTCAGGTGCATAGTCTCAGTAGCGTTATTGATCTTCGAGCATCTTATCTATATCCCTGAAGTTGGTGAGTCCTCATAGTTCAAGGGCTTAGTTATTTAGACTTTCCAAGTTACTAGTAGATATGTCTTTACTCATTTCAGATAGTAAAGTCAGCTGGGGCCTGTCCCAGTGACTCTTTAAATTTAGATAGTAGAGGCTTGTCGGACTATTAGATTTAGATTTAGACCTTTGAGTTATTACTCAGATTTTCAAAATTTGTTTTATCTGACTTTTAAGATTTAGAATGATTCAGATATACTCAGAAGATTCAGATTGTTTTCCATATTTATTATGATTTTTTATCTATATTTCCCTATTTTGAGATTCAGATATAAAAAAGGCAGTCAGGGTTAGCTCAGGACTACTTGTAGTTTGGAGCATCGTGTGGCATCCCGGGAACCATATTTTGGCATGTTATAAACTTTGTTTTAGAGCCTAAGGTTTAGAGAGTCCTAGGGAGTTAGACAAGTCGAGTTACATAGAGTCTTGATCAATGGTAAAGTGCACCATATCTATGAGCAAGAGGCTATAAAGTATTTTAGGAAATCATGTCATCTTTCATGATCTATCATGCATTCATTGTCTCTATTTACTTCTAACTAGTGCTTTTATATGACAAAAAAAGCCTCCTCGTCAAGTTAACACCTGTAGAAATGATAACTATCCACCTCAGCCCGCAGATCTTATAAATGAGAATGTGTCACATGCAGAGTTTTAGGCTATATTTCTGGCACTAGACCAAGCCGTGAAAGCTAATGTTCAGGGCAACCGTCAGGCTGCAGTCCTACCTTAGCAGGATGGGGACATGGCCGCAGCCAGAATATAAGATTTTATGAGGATAAATCTGCCAGAATTCTATGGGTCAAAGGTAGGTGAGGACCCACAGTTGTATCTGGATGAGGTGAAAAAGATCACCCAAATTATGCATGTTTCTAAAGAAGAGAGTATAATTGGCATCCTATAGGCGAAGGATGTTGCATATGGTTGGGTGGTGATGTGAAAGAAAAGTAGGGGAAGAATGTAGATCCCATGACTTGGCAGATATTTCAGGATGTGTTCTTAGACAAGTTTTTCCTATGGGAGATGACGAAAGCTAAGATAGAAGCATTGAAGAACTTGAGGCAAGGCTGAATGACTGCGAAGGAGTATTGCCTCTAGTTCAACCAGTTGTCTAAGTATGCCCCTCATCAGATGGCAGACCCTAGGTCAAGCATGAGTAAGTTTATGACCGGTGTGTCTAAGCTAGTAGTTAAGGTGCAAAAGACTGCTATGCTCACCAAAGACATGGATCTTCCTAGATTAATGATGCACGCTCAGCAAATTAAGGCAGAAAAGAAGAAGGAAAGTGAGAGAAAATAAGAGGGCTAGAACAAGGTAGCTCAATCATGTCAGAATAAGTTTGGAGGAGGAAATCCTTTGTAGTTTCAGAATCATTCATCTATGCCTGCACCTTATTTAGCCAGTGCTCTTGCACCCAGAAATAGGCAAGAATAGTAGGGTAAGTCTTCCATGTCCGAATCTCAAATAGTATAAGCAGTAAGCCCAATTATCCTCCAAGTGCTAAGTATGGTAGAACTCATCTTGTTGAGTGCTTGGCTGGGCAAAATGGTTGTTTTAGTTGTGGCAAGTTTGGTCATGGACTTAGAGAGTGCCCACATGCAAAGTAGTGAAACAGAGGTATTTATCCTCAAACTCAGGATAATAGTGCACTAGCTCCTCTAGGTCGCCTAGCTCCTCCTCAGGGCACATTATCTAGTACCGGTGGCAGTTAGAGCCAGAATTGGTTTTATAGGAACAGGAAGATTCCCCATATGTTATGAACGGTACGCTTCATGTCTTTCATTTTGATGTTTATGTGATGTTAGACCTTAGGTTGAGTTTCTCTTATGTGACCCCATTAGTCATTGTAAATTTTGAGATAAGTTCTCAAAAGATCCCTGAACCCTTCTTGGTATCTCTCCAGTAGGAGTCAGTTGTTGCTAAATAGATTTATAAAAGGTATCCAATCACTGTCCTTCATAAAGTCATGTTAGCAAACCTGATAGAATTAGACATGGTTGATTTTGACCTTATTCTAGGTATTGATTGGCTTCATTCTTGTTATGCATCTATAGATTATCGCACTCAAGTAGTGAAGTTTTAGTTTCTAGGTGAGCCAATATTTGAGTGGTCTAATAATTCAGTTTCTCCCAAGATTCATTTCATATCCTATCTTAAGGCCAGAAAGTTGATATCTAAAGGTTGCATTTATCATCTAGTCTAAGTTAAAGAGACTAAGTATAAGACTCCAACAATTTAATCCGTCCAAGTGGTCAATGAGTTTCTGGATATTTTTCCAGAAGATCTCCCAAGGGTACCTCTAGATAGGGAAATAGAATTTGGTATTGACCTTCTCCCAGATATTCAACCTATTTTTATACCTCCTTATGATATGGCTCCCACAGAGCTTAAGGAGTTGAAGGAGAAACTTAAAGATCTTCAAGATAAAGGCTTCATAAGGCCTAGTATTTCTAAATGGGGCATCCCCATCCTATTTATGCGAAAGAAAGATAGTTCTTTACGCATGTGCATTGTATATTGTCAGTTGAATAAGGTCACAGTCAAGAACAAATATCCTCTTCCTAAAATTAATGACCTATTTGATCAATTGCAAGGTGCAAGTTATTTTTCAAAGATATACCTTAGATTCGTCTATTATTATCTTAAAGTAAGGGAATATGAAATTCCAAAGATAACTTTCAGAACCCGTTATGGTCATTTTGAGTTTCTAGTCATGTCTTTTGGGCTAACCAAAGCCCCAACAACTTTCATGGACCTCATGAATTGAGTGTTCAACCAGTATCTAGACATATTTATCATAGTATTCATAGATCACATCCTTGTGTACTCCCGTAGTTAGGATGACCATGTAGATCATCTTAAATTTGTCTTGCAAACTCATAAAGATCATCAATTGTTTGAAAAATTCAGCAAGTGTAAATTTTGGCTAAGATTAGTAGCCTTTCTCAGTTATATTGCCTCTGTCGATGGCATTAGAATCGATCCCCAAAAGATAGAAGCCGTAAGAACTAGCCTAGATTTATCTCTCCATCAAACATTTGGAGTTTCTTAGGTTTAGTTGGTTATTACCGCCATTTTGTTGAAAGTTTCTCTTCCATCGCATCTCCTATGTCTAGATTAATCCAAAAGAAAGTTCAGTTCCTATGGTCAGATTCCTATGAGAAGAGTTTTTAGGAGTTGAACACTCGACTTACTTCAGCCCCAGTTCTAGCATTGCCTAATGGCATAGATGGCTTTTATGTTGATTATGATACCTCAAACATTGGTTTAGGTTGTGTATTGATACAGAGAAGTAAGGTCATAGCCTATGCCTCTAGATAGTTGAAGCCTCATAAAAAGAATTACCTAACCCATGATCTTGAATTTGATGTTGTGGTGTTTGATTTGAAAATTTTGAGACATTATTTGTATGGTGTACATGTTGTTGTGTTCACAAACCACAGAATCTTACAGTATGTATTTTCTTAGATGGATTTGAATTTCCATTAGAAAAGGTGGTTGGAGTTGTTGAAGGACTATGATATGAGTGTGTTATATCATCTGAGAAAGGCTAATGTAATGGCAGACGCCCTTAGTTGGTTGTTTATGGCTAGTATTGCTCATGTGGAGAACGATAAGAAAGAATTAGCTCGATAAGTTTATTGTTTTACTAAATTAGGTATTAGGTTGGTTGATTTAGCTGAAGGGAATGTTTGGGTTCAGAGTAGTTCCGAATCATCCCTAGTTTCAAAAGTAAAGGAGAAGTAAGATATGGATTCTAGTTTGGTCAAACTGAAAGAGTCAATTAAAGCCCAAAGGGCATTGGTTTTCTCCTAAGGAGGAGATAGAGTGTTGAGATATAAAATTAGGGTTCCTACTAGTCCTTCTCAAGTCCCTCAAGCTAATAATGATCATGCCTTACATCCCCAGATAGAAGTTTCTAATATTGAGTTTCATCCATCTATTCATTTATTGACCCAGTTGGTGTCATCTAAGTCACATCAGTTGGGTCCTATTGGTACTGTTGTTAATTCTTTTAAGGTTACTTGAGTTGGGTAGTTTCTGAGGCTCAATCCCCCAACCTTTATTGGACCTAAGGTTGAGAGAGATCCTCAAGGATTAATAGATAAGATAGAGAAGATCTTCCAAGTTATGCATGCTTCAGACTCTGAGGCTATGGAATTTACCACATACTAGCTGAAGAATGTGTCATATCAGTGGTATGAGGAGTAGGATCAGTTTAGGGTGATGGTTCGAAGTTGGAATTATGGGATGAGTTCTTAAGTGCTTTTCTAGATCATTTACTTCCCTAGGAGTTAAGGGGGCTAAAGCTGGAGAGTTCGTAAATCTAAAATAGGGTATGATGACTATAAAAGAGTATGCCGTAAATTTTCACTAGTTATTCCATTATGTTGCTAAGATAGTGTCTTCCATGAGAGCTAGAATAAGGAAATTTGCTTTTGGGTTATCCTGTAATATGATTTTGGAGAGCAAGTCCACCTTAATGAACAAGGATATGGATATCTCTAGACTTGTGGTGTATATGCAATAAGTCGAGAAGGAAAAGAAAATGCCAGCAAAAATTGGGGAAAGGTAGTGTAAGAAGTTTTGGTATTCGGATCAGGGTGGAGGTCAGCAACAGAGTGGTAGAGATGATAAAAAATGGTTAAGAAGAAGTGGGGCAATTTTGATTCTTATTCTAAGGCTAGTGCTCCATATCCTAAGTCGTTCAGTGACCATTATTTTTAGAGCAATAGTGGATTTAGGGCATAGAGTGCCCAGTCTTAGGCTAATGGAGCTCAGTCAGCCCCATCTTATCCCTCTTGCCATTTCTGTGGGCAGGTGTATTATGGATTTTGTAAGAAGAAAAGGAATAAGTGCTTTAAGTATGGTCAATTAGTCCACCTTTAGTGGGATTATCTATCAATCAGGGTTGCTACTAGAGCTAATAAGGTTTTGGTTGCTATGTTTTCAGCTCCTTCATAAAAGGGTGTTACTTCTGCCTCTAACACTGGTCGTAATTGCCTTTATGCTCTTGCTACTCTCCAAGAATCTGAGGCATCTTCGGATGTTGTCGCTGGTACATTTCAACTCTTTTCCCATGATGTGTATTGTCTCTTTTATCTGGGGTCTACCCTTTCTTATATCACCCCTTATGTGGCTATTCATTTTGGTTTTGGTGCTGAGTATATTTTGGATCCCTTTTTTGTGTCTACTTTTGTGGGTGAATTTATTATGGCTAGAAAAGTGTACAGGGATTGTGCGGTATCTATCTATGGTAGGAAGACGTTAGTAAATCTATTAGTGTTGGAGATATTAGACTTTGATGTGATTTTGGGGATTGATTAGTTGCACTCATGCTGTGCATCTGTTAATTGTATAAACTGAAGGTTTAGTTTACAATTCCCAAATAAATCGGTGATTGAGTGGAAAAGTAATTCCCTAGTGCCTAAGGGAAGATTCATTTCATATCTTAGATCTCAGAGGTTGATCTCCAATGGGTGTCTATACCATTTAGTTCATGTTAAAGATTCTGGTTTTGAGGGTCCTTTATTGTAATCTTTCCTAGTGATTTGTGAGTTTCCTAAAGTGTTCCTTAATGATCTTCCTATTGTACCTCCCGATTGGGAGATTGATTTTTGGATTGATCTTCTTCCAGACTCTCATCTTATCTCTATTCCTCCTTATAGTACGACTCTGATTGAGTTGAAAAAAATTAAGGAGCAGTTGAAATATTTTTTGGATAAGGGTTTTATTCATCCTAGTATTTTCTTATGGGTTCTATGCTTTATGTGCGTAAGAAGGATGTAAGAAGGATGGGTCCCTTTGGATGTGTATAGATTACTGCAGTTGAATAAGTTGATGTTGAAGAATAAGTATCCTATTCCTTGGATTTATGACCTATTTGATAAGCTTCAGGGTTCTAAGTACTTATCTAAGATTGATCTCCGATATGGTTATCATCATTTGAAAATCAGTGAGGTAGATATTCGTAAGACTACTTTTCATACTTGGTATGGCCATTATGAGTTTTTGATCATGTCTTTTGCTTTGACTAATGACCTAATGATATTTATGAATCTTATGAATCGGGTATTCCATTAGTTTCTAGACTTGTTCGTCATTGTGTTTATTAAAGACATTTTGGTGTATTCCAAGAGTTAGGCGGATCATGACGCTGACCTCCGTATAGTGTTGCAGAATCTCAAAGATCAGTTATTGTATGCTAAATTCTCTAAGTGTGAGTTCTTGTTTAATGTTGTGACCTATCTGGGTCATGTTGTGTCTCGTGAGGGGATCATGGTGGATCCACAAAATGTTGAGGTGGTTAAGAAGTGGCCTTGACCCATGAATCTAATCGATATTTAAAGCTTCTTGGGTTTAGCTAGTTATTATAGGAGGTTTATGGAATATTTCTCTTTTATTGCAGCCCGATTGACTAAGTTGACTCAAAAAAAGGTGAAGTTCCTACGGTCAGATGCTTGTGATGATAGTTTCAAGATATTGAAGGATAAGTTGACATTGGCTTAAATTATGACTCTACCCGAGGGAACTGATGGCTTTATGGTTTATTGTGTTACATCCTGTGTGGGATTGGGCTATGTGTTGATGCAGCATAGTAGGATTGTGGCCTATGCTTCTAGGTAGTTGAAAGTCCATGAGAAGAATTACCCAATGCATGACTTAGAATTATTGGTTGTGGTCTTTGGTTTACAAATTTAGCGCCATTATCTGTATGGGGTTCATGTTTACACCTATTGAGATCACAAAAGCTTGCAATATGTGTTTATGCAGAAGGAGTTGAATCTCTGGCACAGGAGGTGGCTTGAGTTGCTTACGAACTATGATATGAGTCTTTACTATCATCTAGGTAAAGCTAATGTGGTTGCTATTGCCCTTAGAAGGTTATCTATGGGAATTTTATCTTATCTGGAGAAGGAAAAATGAGAGTTGGTGAAGGATATTCACTGGTTGGCGAACCTTGAGGTTCGTTTCTTAGACTCTTAGGATGGGCATGTGATAGTGAAAGAGGTGGTGAAGTCATCCCATGGTGTTGAGGTTAAAGAGAAGCAGGTTTTGGACCCTACCTTGATGCGGATTCAGGGTGACATGGGCGAATAGAAAGTTATGGTTTTTGAGATTAGAGGTGATGGTATCTTGCGGTACCAAGGTAGTTTATGTGTTCCAGATATTGATAGGCTATGAGAGAGGATTTTGGCTGAGGCTCATGAATTGAGGTACGCTATTCATCCGAGTTCAATGAAGATGTACCATGGTTTGAAGGAGATATATTGGTGGAATAACATGAACAGGGATGTGGAAAATTTTGTGGCCAAGTGTATGGTTTGTCAACAAGTGAAAGAGGAGCACTTGAGACCTGGTGGGTTATCTCAAGATATTGAGTTTCCCGAATGGAAGTAGGAAGTGCTCAATAATAATTTCATTACTGGTCTTCCGTAGTCCCACCATCAGTTTGATTCGATTTGGGTCATCGTGGATAGTATGATTAAGTCTGATCATTTCTTGTGAGTACTACTTACTCTGCTGAGGATTATGCAAGGCTGTTCATTCAGGAGATCATGATGTTGCATGGTATTAATAACTTAGGGTAGATATAGAAAAGCTCTCGACCTAGAAAATGTATGCAAGGAAAATGACCGTGGGGGTCATGACAACATTCACTACAAAAAGGACTTTTGTCCGTGAAGGAAATGGATAAGGAATTATTTGAAGGATCAAATAGGTAGGGATACCAGGTGTGCATATCACACTCGGTCTCCCAAGTAGCCTCCTCAGCTGAATGGTGACAACACTGAACCTTCACTACTGGAATATCCCTGGATCACAACCATCTGATATCTCTGGCCAAATGGATATTGGCTCCTCTACGAACACCAACCTCTTGTCCAACTAACTGAGTCGCACCAAAGCATTGACGACTCATCTAAAATATTCTGTTGTCACATAGTTACATGAAATACCGGGTGATGTCTGAAAAGGTAGGAGGCAATGCCAACACATATGATACCTCCCCAACTATCTGCAGGATCTCAAGAGTCCGATATATCTAGGGCTAAGATTGCCCCTTATCCCAAACCTCATTATGCCCTTCAGGGAAATACTCGTAGGAAGACGCTATCACCAACTCTAAACCTTATTGGACAACATCTCTGGTCAGCATAACTCCAATGTCTACTCTAAGTAGCTCATAGCCTGTCCTAAGTCATCTAAACTTAATCTAATAACTTACGAAGCAAATTTTTTCCATGAGGCCTAGCCTCAAAGGTCTCAAACCAATCAACAGAGATTGATATTTCCTATCATAAAATGCCTCAAATGGGGATATCTGAATGCTCGAATGAAAGCTATTATTATAAGAAAACTCTACCAAAGGTAGAAACTGGTCCTACTGATCTCCAAAATCCAAAAAAAGCACGAAGGATGTCCTCCAAAACCTAGATAGTCCACTTTGACTGCCCATCAGTCTGGGGTGAGATATAGTGCTAAGGTCAACCTGGGTTCCCAACTCCTCTTGAAATGTCCTCCAGAAGCTAGAAGTGAACTGAGACCCTCTGTCTAGAATAATGGACACATGTACCCCATATAAGTGAACCACCTCCTGAAGATAAACATGGGCTAACTTTTTTGCACTTTAGGAAACTCAAATGAAGATAAGATATGCAGACTTGGTCAATTGATCCATGATGACTCAAAGGCTATCAAATCTATGGGTAGTGCGAGGCAATCCATCTACAAAATCTATAGTAACTATCTCTCATTTCCATTCAGAATAGGTAGCTGCTGAAGCAATCCACCAGGCCCCTACTGCTCGGCCTTTACTTGCTGACAATAAAGCCATCGACCCATAAACCCAACAATATCTCTATGCATCTGCTTCAAATCCTTACACATATTAGTTGTCCCGAGATGAATAGAGTATTTAGAGCTATGAGCCTTGCGGGGAATCAACTGAATCAAATCTATAATCCTTGGAACATAATTACAACCATCAAACCTCATAACACCCTCAGAATTTAAGGTAAGTCTCCTAGACTGACCTCTCAACACCTATTATTGAATGCAATAAAGCCTGTTATAATTAAACTAACGACCCCAAATTTGTTCCAACAAGGTAGATCTTGCATCAACATTAGCAATGATCTTTTGGGAGTCAGAAATATCCAAACAAACCATCAAGTTAGATAAGGACTGAATGTCTAAAGCCAACAACTGCTGAGAAACTGAAATAAAGGCTAAAGTACCCATACTCATTGCCTTTTGGCTCATTATATCTACTACCATATTTTCCTTTCCCAGATGGTCGAGAATAGAGACATCAGAGTCTGTCAATAACTCAATCCACCTATGCCGCCTTAAATTAAGTACCTTATGGGTCATAATATACCGAAGACTGTGATGATGAGTAAAGACCTCACAACAAACCACATACAAATAATACCTCTAAATCCTAATAACAAATACTACCGCTTCCAACTCTAAGTCATTAACAGTGTAGTTGCACTAATGCACCTTCAGATGTGTGTCTCAATGCATATGCAATCACATGACCTAGCTGGATCAAAATAAACACCAAACCAACACCAGATGCATCACAATAGATAGTAAACCCTCGCCCTCGACTGACAGAGTCAGAATAGGAGCTAAATTAAGAAAATCCTAAAGCTTCAAAAAGCTTGCCTCACAACTCACTGACCATTTAATGAAACCTCCTTCCTAGTCAATCTATTTAGAGGGGTTGTAATAGAAGAAAAACCCTCAATGAGCTACCTATAGTATTTATCTAATCAAACAAAACTGGAAACCTCAATAGGCGACGTAGGCCTAGCCCAACTACGAATAGCCTAAATCTATGTTGGATCCACCATAATATCTTCCTTGGACACTACCTAACCTAAGAAAGCTACAAACTCAAGCCAGAGCTCATACTTTCAAAACTTGGCGTGAAGTTGATAATCTCTCAAAGTGTCGAGTACGGTCCTCAAATCTTGCTCGTGCCCCTTCCTACTCCTAAAATATACCAGAATGTTATCAATAAATACTATCATGAAGGAATGCAATTACGGCCTGAATATGTTATTTATAAAATCAATACAAGAAACTTAGGAATTGTTTAACCTATAAGACATTACCAGGAACTCATAATGACCATAATAAGTCCTGAAGGCTGTCTTAGGGATTATGCTGCCCTAAATCTAAACTGATGGTAACCAAACCTCAAATCTTTCTTAGAAATCATTGTTGTACCCTACAGTTAGTCAAACAAATCATCAATATGAGTCATAGGATACTGATTCTTTACGATCACCTTATTCAGCTACCTATAGTCGATACACATACACATGGATTCATCTTTATTCTTTAAAAATAGAATTGGAGCGCCCCATGGAGACTATTAAGTTCTTTTATATCAATAGGATCCATACAATATGGAACTATAGAAATAAGTTAGGTGACTGGCTCGAGGTTAATAATAAACTCTATATCATACTCAGGAGGAAGGCTAGGTAGTTCGATCAAAAATACATTAGGAAATTTTTAAATTATTGGGATAAAGTCAAGTGATATACTTTCAGCACTAACTTCCTAAACATACATAAGAAATAATTCACAACCCCTCAATAGTAGTCTTCTAGCCTAAGTGACCAACAACCCCGCAATCATAACATACCCCAGAAACACTACCCTGTCTAGAAGATCCGATGAATCTAACATAACCACCTCGACTCGACGATCCTGACTGAACACCCTTCTGCGGCTGACTGCTTCTTTGACAGTTGCAACCACTATAACTAGGTTGATCCCTGTTTTATATCTAAAGTGATGGTCGAACTGACCAACTAGGTTGACCCTGATATTGCTGTTGGGGGTACATACTAACTAGTGGCTCCTACTGTGGCTGCCCTGGTAGCAAGGTCTTTTATCGCTTTCCCTTTAGGCCTCAAGATTTATCTCCTGTATAGAATAAACTTGCTCAACAATCTTAGAAAAGATTTCCCTAAAGTTACCAAAATCTTTGTAGCCCTACAAAGCGATAATCTCAACCTCTAACAAAGCACCAAATCCACTCACACTTCACTGGCAGAATTATAGTGGTGTGTATGGCTAACTCATGAAATCTTGCCTAATACTTAACCACAGACATAAAACCTTGTATCAAAGTAGAAAACTCATACCGAAGATGCTCGAGCATGATGCAAGGTATATACTTCCAAAAGAAAGCCTCACTGAGCTAAGTCCAAGTCACCAGTGGAGATCCTGTTGGCCTGTATCAATATAATATCTCTACCACCCCCTCACTTTCATTCTAGATGATAAGTAATAAAGTCCACTCCACGTGACTCAACTAATCCTAAATTTCATAACCTATCCTTACAACTGGATAGGAACTGCCACGACCTTAGACAACCCCTTAGTCATAACACGGTGCCTGGAACCACAAGTGATCCCAAGCTAACCCATGAACTGGCATACTGCTTGAGTAATTGATTTAAATTGTATAAAAGCTAAATTTGCTAAGCAAAAAATTGATCATGAGAAAGTCTAAAAAAATATAATACTGATAAAGTTTATAACATGATAAATCAAAAGAAAGAACTTGAATTACAATCATGACTCTGACTGACTATCTATGGAGCCGCTACTATACTAAATATAGATAGTTCGGACATGCCTTCAACTACCACTAATCAATACTTATGGATAATCAAAATACAACACATAAACTGAAATAGACTGGAGTTCCCAAAATAGGAGAACTCATCACCTACTGGCTGAAAGATGAGAATTGTCTTACCCTGGTATGTGGACTACTTCTGGTACCTACATTATGAAACAATGTAGACATATAGACGTATTTGTGGTCAACACTTCTGTAATATACTAAGTAAATGGGGGTGAATGCAATAAGTAAAACTAAATAGATACATAATCTTAAAATATGCATGCTACGTGTAAGTAGACTCACCAAGAGATTGAAATCAACTGAAAGCTGATGTATCTTAAAACATGAGTAACAAACATAATTTGATAAGCTGGTGAATCACTACACTTTGTTTCTTAAATATTTATTTTTGTAGAATAAGTAAAAC
This sequence comes from Capsicum baccatum var. pendulum, assembly GCA_030864225.1. Classification (NCBI taxonomy): domain Eukaryota; kingdom Viridiplantae; phylum Streptophyta; class Magnoliopsida; order Solanales; family Solanaceae; genus Capsicum; species Capsicum baccatum. Next base: position 26,939,634 of record CM061551.1, on the reverse strand, counting down.
TGAAGCTGGGAAGCAGTAAAACATGAATATTATATGTAAATCTCATGTAAAGCTGACCATGCTGTAGAACTGAACTAAGGATCAAGTATGGATACTGAGTATAAAAAATATGAACATGTAAAATTGAGAATGCAAGACCAAGTATAGCATGTACTGACATGATCTGAATAGCACAAATAACTTATAAAATTGACTGAATAATTACTAAAATTTGATTACTTGGTCAAGCAAACCTAAACTGAGATAAACTGAATATTGACTAAAATTGTGGCAGCTATCTTGTAACCGACATAAACCATATGATATATCATAGATTCCAATGTCTGACCTACATTGAGGAGAGCTATTCTATCCTTGCCATCAGAATAGAACTTGAACTAAACTGAGCCCATATTGGGCAAGGGGAAACACTCTCTGACGTGACCCCTAAACCTATTGTGGCACCTAGTTTCTGGGAAAATAGAATGCACTGAACCCATACTTACCACTCGATGCTAAATCCTACTCCCAACTAAAAGACTCTGAAGTACTAACTGGTGCATGCACTGATAACTGATAAGCTCAGGTCATGGTATTTTGAAAATAATAGTGCATACAGATTCTGAAGTAATTATAAACATGTAAAATAAATGTATTTAATATGAAGTAATACTGGTGAGATCATTATAAAATGATAATCTGAATATGGGAATAAAATCATGATTCTGACTGACTTCTTACTTGAAAATGGAATCGTGTAAAACACATAAGTATCAGGTGTTCTTAACCCATCAGCATGGAATGATTTCTAAAATACGATAACGAATCTTAAAATAGTAATATGAAGTCATAATTTAGAGACCCAAAATATTGGACAGTTCAACACATGAGTATAATATACGGATTTAAGTATGGGGACGTATTAAACTTAGGAGAATAAAAATTTCTCATCAAAATAACAAAATTCAAGACAAAACATCAAACTTGTAATTTAAAATATGAATAAGTAAAACCCTTATGCTCTTTTGTCCTTTAAATCACAGGATAATGTTATGCTTTCAACACATGAGGATTTGGGAATAAATCGTAACATAAAACATGTAAATTCAACTTGAAAATCACTCATTTGGGTGCAAGAATGAAAGATTAAACTTGTTAAAAAAACCCACATACCTGAATTTCTTGATGAAAGGTTGAAATTGGAACTTGAATTCTTGAGTTCTTGAGGAAAAAAGCTTGAATTTCTTGTTCTTGGGAAGAAATCCTAATTTATTTTCTCTTGAGAGTAGAGAGGAAAATAAACATTGAAAACTGACTGATGATGTGAAACTATTATGTATAAGGTGATTTAAGTCGTGGGGTAGGGGTTACGATGAGGAAAAAACTAAAATGCCCCTAGGGAAACTGAATAAAAATTGTAGGAATTTCTTTAGTTGATGACTTAGTTGACAACATGTCAACTAGATTACGGACTATAAACCTAGTTGTCACCTTCACTTAATGATCTGGTTAAGTTTGACGACTTAGCTGACAGCCTATCAACTAGTTAACGGCTTGTCAATCTAGTCGTCACCTTCTCTTCATGATCTGGTTAAGGTTGATGACTTAGTTGACAGCCTGTCAACTAGTTGATGGCTCATCAACCTAGTCGTCACCTTTCGTTCAGAGATGCTGGGTGTTTCTGGTTAAGGATGATGATGAGGTTAATATATCGTCACTTAGTTGATGCCTTATTACTTCAAGTCATCACCTTGTTGACAGACGAACACACTGAGGTAAAATAAGTATAACTTTCTACTCCGATACTAGATTAAGGTGAAACCAAATGCCTTGGAATGACAAATCAAAGACCTTTCAGTTGAAATATAGGAGGACACCTGAATCAATATATTCTAGGATATAAACTCTTAAAAGTTGACCCTTGTAGGATCGAATACAAAAACTCAATCGATAAAAGTGTTCTCAACTCGACTTTTCTTTAAGTGCTTCCTATGACCATAATTCACATCAAAAATACTTTATACACAAAGTGAAATAATAATGAAACATATATTCATATCTAAAAAAATTTATGAGATTTTACACACATAGGAACGACAGTTCAAAGTCTTTCACAAAAATGTGGGGTATTACAAGAACTCTTAAGCATCCTCTTTTGGGGTCCTGACAAACCTAGGTGGAGTCAATGTCAAAAATTTCCCCAGCATCTTCTTCTTCTCTGAAGACATAACAAGTGGTGATACTGCCTGTTGTGGGATTAATAGCATTGGTGGAACCTCTACCCTAGGCACCACTGCTGCAGACTGTGCCTTAAATCCATACCACCCTATGTTGCTGATTGAGCTCCCTCGGTTATCGGACCACCAACTAACCCCAATAACTATAGCAATACATCCTGAAGAATTGAAAAAGATATAAAACTAGGTGGAGTCTAGTAATCATTCCCAATTGTAAAATAAAAAACCCAAACCATATCATAACTTATTAAATTTCACAATCAATGACAAAAATAAAGTATATATTGACCCTAAATCATAGTTAAAATAAATTTAAATAACCATTCGTGTAGCTTAATTAAAAAGGATTGATTCAAAGGTTTCACAACTTAAATGCCACATCCTAAGCTCATAAATACTATATTATAGTAAAAGATAATGAAACCAAAATTTATTAGATCAAGGTCTTAACTAGATAAATAGGGCATGATATCTATGTTAAATGATACACAAAATACAACTCCCTGTCTAAAACTAGCATAATAGCACGTAATTACCATGAATAAGCTCAATCTAAAGATAAGGTAAGCCTATCCTACCTAGACACCAAAGCTAAAAATCTTTCCGAGAAGCCTCCGAATAATGCTCGACTAGAACCCTAACTTGAATAATTTGATGTATATAATTGATTTTCTTTTCCAAAATAAAATATTTTGAATCTAAAATATATTTTCCACTAAATTCTCTCCAAGATGATTAAGATAATGGATGAATACAGACACATATATAAGATGTATGAATTTTGCCGACAACAACACTAACCTGTCATTATTGTCTTATATATATATAAGACCATATATATGAATTTTGCCAACAACAACACTAACCTGTCTATATTATCTTAAATATAAGTATATATACACTACATATATAAGACTAAAGTTAGGTTGAATATGTGCCACCTTCTAATGAAGTCACATGATACACTTCTTCCTCCACATCCACATAGAAGTGATGTGGCAAACTTTTCCTCTCTGATAAATTCATACTCAGGTATTGTATAGGTTCATGGTAAAGGAAATATACTATTTTGAATAAAACATAATTAATAGAAAATTATTTCCAATAAAACCACTATTACAAAATAATATTTTGACATATCATGATTTACTATCCCCGTGAGTAGTAATTGATGCCTTTACTTTAATACTATAATAAATAAAATTAAAATATTAAGAATCATAAAAATTAAAAAAACAAACCACAATGTGGTATCATGAATTAGCACTCAACAAGGTTGTGTTTGCCATGAAATGGTGTGTGGATATATGCACAACCACCATAGGTGCGTTAGCATTTAAATTTATAAATCTTGAATTTCCAACACACCCAAAGTGCCCATCCACCATGGTAGGGCCAAGTTCTAAGGAAAAAATAAGAAATTGAGAAAAAAGCTAAATATAATTTCTAGCTAAAGAAAGGTGTCACGTCACTTCTCTAAATCTAGTTTTATACTATATAGAATGTAATTTTACAGTCTATAGTTATAACCTAACTTCTTTTATTAGTTATCACAAGTTACAACAGTTATAGTTTTAACATAAGTGTTCATTAGCTGAATTATCGTAAGTCATAATAGTTGATGTGCTATGGTTTCATATCACTTTCGACATTTAAAATGATGAAAATATGCAAGTTACTTAGGTCTTTTTGTTAGATATGATGTGTTTTGTGTTATATTTTACAGGAAATTAGGTTTTGGAACTATTCTGGAGAAAAAAGTGAAAGTTGAAGTTTTGGACTACTGAAATTGGCACATATGGCCCGTATGTACTACCTACAGGGCGTAGGCGCCAGAGTATGTGTTAGAAAGTGAATTCCAGAGCCTCAGACACTGAGAAAAAAAGACCCTGCTCCATTGGTGCCACCTATGGTTCGTAGGTGATAGAGTAGGTCTTAGAGGAGCAACATACAGAGAGTTTTCAGGAGCTTTTTGACATAACCCAAACCAGGGTTTGGCTATGTCGGGTATCTCAAGTCCCTTATGGACCAGAGATCATCCCCTAAACCTAACCATCCTAAACACAACACAGCCCAAAGTCGGATAAATTCTGAACATATAACAAGATAGCGTGCAATGGCTTAAGAAAATTTCAATGCATGCCTATAACCAACCACCGACGGTAAGCCAAATGACTGACCAACATAGCCTAATAACCACAGTAGTTCAAACAAAGCCTTTTAAACAATGATCTAAAATTGAATATCAATAAAGTGTCGGACATGCTCTCGACTATAGCCAAATAGTAACTAATAGTCTATAACTCAAAAGAGAAATATAATCCTAAAATGGGGCCTTTCAAAGCTTAGAAGCTCAGTACTTCAAGTCGACTCTCGATCAATCCATTATCACTGGGCAGGAGAAGTAGAAGTATAGCCAATCCTACATTGCGTGAGGATACAACGTACGTAGATAGTTGGCGGCTGGAGTGCTAGCATGTAACTCAGGGATAAGGATAACATAATGACATGATCAATAGTTCAAAATCATTCCAAAATCAATGCATATAATCTGATGCATACACACATATATATCAAATATCGAGATTGGGAACAAGGCTTAACATACATTTTCAAAACTTTAGCATGGGTTGTGTAGCTCAACCTTCATATAATAGTACCTATGGGCTATATGGACCCCAGTTCTCAACTCCTGGTCGGTCCTAAGTGCGTGTAGCCGCATGAACTGAAGAATAATATAATATATATGAACACGGGGAATTCGAACCTCCCAACATATACCAAGGTGACTTAAGCACCCAATCATATAATGATTTGGGGGGTACTCGAACCTCCATAATCATGAAATAATAATAAAGGGGACTAAAACCTCCCTAGTCACCTTGACCCCTGCATCGGCAAACATAATTTCCAGTGTCGGTCACCTGGACCTCTAATTTCATGACTCAGCTACACAACCCTTATTAGATCCCAATTAAAGCATTCATCATACAATCTTAATCGTGAACCACATTTTGCATTAAGTCATACATTGTCGGTATCTTCATACCAACTATACTTGTAAGGTAATACGTCATGCCAAAAACATTTCCATTAACTTGGGCAGAGCAACTCCCTTTGTTCATTCATACAAAGTGGGGGAACACTGACTCAATTTGTTCATTAAGTCATATCATTGTGTTTCAAATTCCTCTTTATATCATGCAGTAGTTCAAGACTAGTTCAATTTACAAATTCCCATCTTTCTCTTAACTCAATACTAATTTTATACTATGGGTTGGGGTCATAACAACTTCAAAAGTCACAAGGTTAGGAAAATCACAATTCCCTAGTTCATTCACCATGCCCATGAACCCAGAAGTTCAAAACCATATTTAAAGCATGAATAATCATAATTAAATCATGGAAAGACATTGTTCAGCAATAATCATTCAAAATCCATAACCCTTGTTTTCAAAGCCAAAACAATTCCATGTGAATAACACTTTAATAAATATTCTATTACAAAATTTACCATGAAGGAAGAGTCACATGCCTATAATAGTAAGGTATACGGAGAGAAATCACCATTAAGAGCCCTAATTGATCAATCTTTTAAAACTCCTAAGTGTTCTTGACCTTAAGAATTTGGGAGTATTTGAGAAGTTACTTTGATGAGATTCTGAGGGCTAATGACACTCTAGTGAGGTTATAAGACATGGATTTCAAGTTGGGTAAGAGGGGAAATGTCTAGAATGCCCTTAACTTAAGATCCCAAAAAAGGTCATCTTTGACTATGAGTCAACCATCGACTTGTAAACACTCGCTACGACTCGTCACCACAAATTGTAACCAGGGCAGTCTCTAGGACACCATCCACTTCTGACCTTATGACTTAACCATAGGACTCGTTATAGGATCCTACAGTTCATATGTCCAGTCGTAATCAACACAAAAGCCATTTGGGGTATACACTGTCCACCCTACGATTTACACCCTACGGCTTATAACAAATCCCTACGGCTCATAGTGATCCATTTATACTCAGAGAAGAATCATGCCACAATCTTACATAATTTGTTTACAAGTCATCCCAATAACTCATCAGGACACCCTATGACTCATAAGGTAAGTCGTAACCAGTACAGTGAGCTCAAAGCAAGGAATTTTCAAGGGCCAAAAACCCGGGGTGTTTCAATTTTCCCCCACTTGGATCATTCATCCACAAATGATAGGACAGGGGATTTATTAGCTTGAATTAACTCCACATGCCTCTACTCTTACCTTTAACAAAGACAGAAAACAAAGATGCTACAAATATCACTCTTTCTCTTAACAAAGTCAGAAAACAAAGATATCAAGGAATACACATACCTTAAGCACACTTATCTGGAGAGGAAAACAAGAAAGGATACTTGGACTTTATGTCCTTTTCGACTTCCAAAGTAGCCTATTCAACCTTATGGTTCCTCCATAGAACCTTTACTGAAGCTACATCCTTTGTCCATAACTGACGAACTTGCCGATCCAAAATTTCAACCGGGAGTTCCTCATAAGATAAAAATTCTAAAATACCTACTTCCTCCAAAGGAATAACCATCAAAGGATCAGCCAAACACATTCTCAACATCAAAATGTGAAACACCGGATGAATGAAGCCCAAACTAGAGGGCAACTCCAATTCATAGGCAACATTACCAAACCTCTTCAACACCAAGTATGGACTAATATATCCGGGACTGTGCTTTCTTTCTTACCAAACCGCATCACTCCCTTCATGGGGGATACCTTTAAGAACATGCAATTACCAACACTAAACTCCAACTCACTTTGCCTCACATCCGCGCATGACTTTTGGCAACTTTAGATGGCTTTAAGCCTATCTCGAATCACCTTCACCATCTTCATCAGTTGGTGAACCAAATTTGGGCCAAAGATCTCAGCCTTACAAACTTCAAACCACCCGATGGGAGACCTACACCTCCTACCATATACCAATACTAGAGTGGTAGCTATTATTATACACAAACTCTATAAGAGTCCAATTATGAACCCAACTAACACCATAGTCAATCACATAAGATCTAAGCATGTCTTCTAGTATCTAAATAGTCCTTTTTGCTTGCCCATCAAACTTCGGGTGGAAAGTAGTACTAAGGCTCAACTTAGTTCACAAATATCTATAAAATGAAATCCAAAATGGCTATTAGAAATGAGTGCCACAATCTAACATGCTAAAAACCGACGCCCCATGCAACTTCATAATCTCTTAGAGGAATAATTTTGCATAGTCTTCTACCTAAAATTTAGTCCTCACTTGCAAGAAGTGAGATGACTTAGTCATCCTATCAATGATGACCCAAATCTAATCAAACTTATTTTGAGACTGAGGAAGACCGGTAATAAAATCCATGTTAATCACTTCCCATTTCCACACAGGCAACTTAATTTCTTAATATTACCCTTCGAGCTACAAGTGCTCAGCCTTCACTGGTTCACACACCATGCATTTAGCAATAAAACTGGCCACATCTCGCTTCATATTTGACATGACCCAAACCAGAATGAATGGAATAACACAATTCATAAGCCTCAGCTAAGATCCTACCTCACAACCCATCTATATTTGGAATGCATAATATGTCTTAATACCTCAAGATTCCGTCGCCACCAATCTCAAAATCTATAACTTTTTGTTGTACCATATCTCCCTTCATATTCATTAAGACAGGATCCAATGCTTACTTCTCTTTTATTTCAGTACCAAGAGAGGACTGTGCCACCTTTTGCACAAAAATACCCCTATTCTCAAAGTCCAAGAGATGAACTCCAAGATTAACCAAATGGTGAATGTCTTTCAATAATTCCCATTTATCCTCATCCACATGAGCTAGAATCTCCATGGATAACCTAATAAGAGAATCAATAACCATAGTATCTTTACCTGGGTGGTAGTGGAGACTAATGTCATAGTCTTTTAGCAACTCAAGCCATCTCATTTGTTTGAGATTCAGCTCTTTTTGGGAGAACACGTATTGTAGGCTCTTATGATCAGAAAAGATATCTATATGGACTCCATACAAATAGTGAAGCCAAATCTTCAACGTGAACACCACAACCAACAACTCCAAGTCAAGAGTCAAAAAATTCCTCTGATGAACTTTTAACTGCCTAGAAGCATAGGCCACCACCCTGCCATGCTACATCAATACACAACCAAGTCCTATATGGGATGCAATGTAATAAACCACGAATCCATCATTAACCTTGGGCAGGGTCAAAATTAGAGCTAAAGTCAACTTATTTTTTAACTTTTCAAAACTACCCTCACAAGCATCAGACTGTAAGACCTTTACCTTCTTTTGGGTCAACTTAGTCAGCGGGGCAGCTATAGTTGAGAAACTCTCCACAAATCTCTTATAGTAACTAGCTAAACCTACGAAGCTCCGAATATCGATTAGAGTCATGGGTCTAGGCCACTTCTTAACCACTATAATTTTCTGCAGATCCACCATAATCCCTTCACTAAAAATGACATAACCCAGATAAGTAATAACTTTTAACCAGAACTCACACTTCCAAAACTTAACATTCAAATGCTGATCTTTTAATGTTTGCAACACTATATAAAGATGGTCGACATGATACACCTTAATCCTAGAGTACACCAAAATATCATCAATGAATAAAATGACAAACAAGTGTAATAACTAACAAAACACCCAATTTATGATACCCATAGATGTTGTCGTGGCATTTGTCAGACCAAAAGACATTACTAGTAACTCATTGTGACCATACCCAGGTTTAAAAGGCAGTCTTAGGGATATCCACCTCCCTAATATTTTGATGATGATAACCAGACCAAAGACAAAGTTTAGAGAAACATCTAGCACCTTAAAGCTAGTCAAACAAATCATCAATCTAAGAAAAAGGATGCTTGTTCTTTACCGTAACCTTATTCAACTGGTGGTAATCGATGCACATTCAAAGGGAACCATCCTTATTATGCACGAACAAAATAAGAGAATCCCACAGAAACACACTAGGATGGATAAAACCCTTCTCAAGGAGGTCTTTCAATTGTTTCTTTATATCCTTCAACTCAACCGAATCCATTCTCTAAGGAGGGATGAAAATAGAATAGGTGTCAAGAACAAGGTTAATCCTAAAATCAATCTCTCTATCGGAAGGGATATTAGGAAGATTATCAGGAAAACCCTCGAGATATTCATTAACCATGAGAACGAATTATAAGAAAGGACCTTCCGAGTTAGAATCATTAACCTTGAAAAAATGATAAAGACATCTCTTGGAAATCAACTTCTCGGCTCTAAGAAATGATATGAATCTCCCCTTAGGCACTAGATAACCCCCTTCCCACTCAATGACCAGCTTATTAGGGAATTTAAACATGACCTTATGAGTCAAACAATCTAAGGAGGCATAGAACGAGTGCAACCAGTCCATCCCTAACATAGTATCAAAATCAACCATGTCTAACTCTATCAAATTTACTAGGATTTCTCTGCCACTAATAGATACCATACAACCCCTATCGACTCTTCTTGCAACTGCAGATTCATCGACAAGTGTTGAAATATAAAAGAAATCAAGGATATGCTCAAAACCAAAACCAAAATGTACAACTACAAATAGGATCACATAAGAAAGAGTAGATCCCAGATCAAGCAACCAATACACATCATATGAAAAGAGTTGTAACATACCAGTGACGACATTGGGAGATTTCTTCGAGTCCTGGCGGGTAGCAAGAGCATATAAGCAAATCTGGCCAACGTCATTACCAGAAGTAGAAATAGCACCCTTTTGTGCAAGAGCTGATAAAATTGCAATAGGAATCTTATTTTCTCCTAAAGCAATCTTAGAAGGATAATCCCTCAGCAAGTAACTTATTTGACCATACTTAAAACATCTATTCCTTCTCTCTTCAAGAAACCCACAGTGTGCCTGCCTTTAGAATTTCCAAGGAGGATATGATGGAGCAGATTGGGCCCCATCAGCCTGAGATTAAGAACATTATTCCCTAAACACACTATTATGCTAAGAAAAATAATCACCCAACGACTTTAAATAGGGAGCACTAGCAGTAGAGTAGGAACCAGAACTTCCCTACTTCTTGTTAGATCACTTTCCACATCTCTACTACTCTGTTGCTGACCCCCACCCTAATCAAAAAATCTAAACTTCTTATTCTGCCTTCCCTTGTCTCTATTTGTTTCTTCTTCTCTTTCTTAAAATCCTATATATACATAAATAATTTGGAGATGTTCATATCCTTGTTCAGTAAGGCAGTCTTACTCTTTAGAATTAATTCATGGGATAATCCAAAAGCAAATTTCATTATTCTAGTCCTCATGCTAGACATTAACTCAGGATCTACTGGGAAAACTGGTGGAATTTCTAGGCATACTCCTTGATCGTCATCCTACCTTGCTTCAGATTAATAAATTCTTCCTCTTTTGCCTCCCTCAACTCCCAAGGAAAAAAGGGTCTAGAAAAGCACTAGAGAAATCATCCCATAGTGCAGATTTAGCATCATGTCCCCTAGACTGCTCTTATTCCACATACCATTAGTATGTTATATCCTTCAGTTTATAGGAATTGAATACCACACCCCCACATTAGTTGCATTCATCACACGAAAGATATTTTCTATCTCATCTATAAAGTCTTAATGATCTTCCTAAGCCTTAGCACCAGTTAAAGTTGGAGGACTCAACCTCATAAACTGAATAACCCATGTGACCTCAGAAGATGGAGTAATAAAAGATACACACTCAGACTGAGAAGCTAACAACTGAACCAGCATATGAATAGACTGACAAAATTCTACATTCAACACATCAACCTCAATAGCTCGAGAAGGACTAAAGGGGACCGATGGAACTCCGAAAGGGCAATCAGGAATTAGGCCCATAGATCAAGTTTCTACCATATATGTAGGGTGTGTCCCATCAGTATTGTCCTCAATTGAGACAGAGAATTTTCCATGAGCTTTAAATCATCTAGGAGGCATGATCTAAAAAGTGAACACAAAGAAATTAGAGGAGATTTCAAGACCTTAGACTCTAAGCACAAAATAAGACAATGAGAATGCGAAATATTCCTAGCTGCCTCGTAGCCTCTCCCTTATAAGTGTGGCATACTATACACCCATAAAAGATACTCTACTCAGCACGGCTTTATTGTATACCTAATGACACCAAACCTAGGCTCTAATACTAATCTGACATGACCCAAATTAGGGCCTGGCTATGTTTGGTATCTCAAGTCCCGAATGGAACAGAGATCACCCCCTCAATGAACTAACCCAAACTAGAACACACCAAATTTAGATAAATTTTAAACATATACCAAGATAGCATGTAATAGCTTAAGAAAATTTCAATGCATGTCTATGACCAACCATTGATAATCGGATAAATGACCGACTGACTGCCTCATAACTACAGTAGTCCAAACAAAGCCTTCTAAATAATGATCCAAAACTGGATATCAATAAAGTGTTGGGACATGCCCCCGAATATAGCTAAATACAGTAACCAATACTCTATAACTCAAAAGAAAACATAATCTTGAAATAGGGCCTTCCAAAGCATGGATAATGGTTAGTCTATATACTTAAGACGATTATCTTTTATCTAATACTTGAGACTCAAAAGGTAATAGTTAAATAGGATCTAGGATAACGGTTAGTAATACGACATCTTGAGACTCAAAAGCTAAAGGATGAAATTCGTCAATGAGTCCACATAAAAGTTGATGGTATAAAACTTATCAAATTCTATATGCAAGATATAGAATTGGTTCAACAAAGCACGATAAACCTACTAAGTTAAGAATCCAGGGGGAACACAGTCCTAGTGTTTGTTTCAGATTGATTACAACCAAGGTTGAGTTTGTTACTTATTCAAGATTATAACTACAAACCCCCCATTTACTTTCTTGTACTGCCGATTGACTATATTAAACTAGAGATATAATTACACATATTCTGTTGGAATTCAACCCTAACCTTATTGGGTTACTATATTTTTCTTCGACTTATTTAGCCTTAATTAGAAGCACAGTTTTGGGCAAAATTAATATTTTAGCACCGTAATCGAAGAATATGGTGTTGAGTTATTGATTAAAGTTGATGATGTTTTCAAGTTTTTTATTTTTCTATTTTTAGCTGGGTGTACGCTGGTTTTTTCCTAACACTAAAAGTCAAGGTAATCCCTTACTCCCATTGAATTTTAATCTAGAGAGAATCTTATAATCGGCTCATAGGATGACAGAGCCAATTCATGATGATATTCTTGAAGGGGTTTGACACACATAGTTTACCTCCCCCTGCTCAAGGAGATCCTCAGAACATTGTTGATCAAGGAATAAAGTAGTTATTAGAAAAGGCAATTGCTGATAATCAGAGAATAGGTGAGGAGGCCCATCGTATAACTCAGGAGGCAAAGTTAGCGAGACAGAGATCGGTAGTTGATCATCAATAAACACTTGATCGTAATCAAGATAGATTTAGAGGTGGTCGATTTCAAATCATCCTAGCATACTCGTACTTACCGCCATATGATGAAGAAGAGGATATGGGATACATTGAGCCGGCAGAGACAGGAGTTATTATTCCTCTTGCACTATCCCCAAATGTAAATTTTGACATTACCAGTGCCATGATTCATCTCTTAAGTCTTAAAGGTTTGTTTTTAGGTTTGGATACACATGTTGAAAACTTGCATTTAACTAATCTTATTCGGATATACACTTCTTATCTATACCTGGGATAGATCAAGAGGCACTCAGGCTGAGGTTGTTCCCTTTTTTATTGACTGAAGAGGCTTTATTGTGGTTGGGGGGACTTCTTTGAGGATCTATTAACATATGGAATAAGTTACATAGGAAATTCTTAGACCGTTTCTTTCTTTCATCCAGAATATTGTAGTTAAAAGATGAAATATACAACTTCAAGCAGTTATATTTTGATTTAATGTATAAGGATTGGTTCTAGTTTAATAAGAAGTTGAGCATGGTACCTAATCATTACATTTAAGGGACAAACTATCTTGAGATATATTATAAATACCTGAACATCAGTTTTATGGCCATGGAAGATACAATCACTAGAGGAGCTTTTATGCATTTATGCTTAGAAGTAGAATATGATATTCCAGAGTAGATCTCTCTCTCACAAACTGAGGGTGGTATACTCGAAAGGCATAGAGGGGTGTTGTCACTTAAGCCATTGGGGATTTCGACGACCGTTGAGTGGTTGATGATTTTGTAACATATGAGATTACGTAGCTTAGACTGATATTAGGGTGCTAAGAAAGAAGTTCACAATAGTGAATTCTGAGAAGGTAAATGCAGTAGGTTCACATAAGGCCTCTAAGTCTTATGATTATAATTTAGAAGAGGAAGACAAGTATCTTGATAAAAATAGGCAGGTTTCCAATCCAAGGGTCAAGGAATCCAAGGTGGACTATTATACAGATAGTACATAGATCACAGTAGGGACAATAATGGTAACTGGAGAAAGAAAGAACGACTACAAGGAGAAGGGAGAAAGGTATGTTCCACCAGGCAGTTGGGATACTAAGTCAAGGATGGAGGCGATGTTGTCCAAACTTGTTAAGGGTCAAGAAAGTCAAGAAACTTGCCTTAAGGATATTAGGGCAGATATTTAGGTTTGACCCAAAAGGTGGAATCGCATGCACCTGTGATTAAATAATTAGATCAACAATTTGGGCAGATGTCTGCAACTTTGAATTAGAGGCATCCAGTTAACCTTCTTAGAAATACAGTTTAGAATCCCTAGAATAACAGTCATTTCTTAAGCTATCATCACTAAAAGTGGTAAGTCTATTATTGACCCCCCGTAACCTGCTATTGATGAATCTAAGAATGATAGTACTGTGGTTGATGATACACCTTCCATAGATTTAGAGAAACCAATAAGTGTTGATGGTAATATTGATGGGGATAAAGGTAAGGGCAAGGTCGATGAGCCTTTAGTGAAACAAATCTCACGACCGCCCCCACTTTTTACTCAAAGATTAAGATAGAAGAAGGAAGAAAAAAAGTTCAGGAAATTCATTAATATTTTGAAAGAGTTGATCTTGAACATCCCTCTTCTTGAGGAATTGAAAAAGATGCCTAGGTATGCCAGGTTTATGAAAGAACTGATGACAAAGAAGGGAGGAACTAGTATTGAGGATATTGGTGGATTGCACCACAGTAGTGCAATTACTTCTAAGTCTCTAGCCTAAAATAAGTGTGATCTAGAGTATTCATAACCCCATGCACTATTGGGACATCCAGGTTTGCACGAGTGTTATGTGACTTAGAAGCCAACATTAATTTGATACCGCTGACTATGTTTAAATAGTTGGGTGTGAGTTCTATGGAACCTACGTCTATGCGGTTGTTGATTGTAGACTGCATAGTGAAGAAACCCAGGGGCATATAATTTGATTTCTTAGTGAAAGTTGATAACTTTATTTTTTTGGCTGACTTTGTTATCCTGGATTGTGACGTTGAATTTGATATGCCCATCATATTAGGAAAACCATTCATGGCTATGGGAAGAGTAATGGTTGATATGGATAAGGGGGAGCTTAAGTTCAGAGTCAATAACGAGGAAGTCCCATTCAACATCCGATGAACTAGGAAGTAGCCAATCAACATGAATGTGGTATTGGTTATTTATTGTGTTGATAATCTTAGAGGTTACTACTTTGGATAACTTGATGAATTCTGAGTAATCAAGGTACCCATGTTATGTGCGATGTTAAATAAAGCACTACATGGAATACAACCCATGATCTTGTTGGTGAAGTCTGAGTAACCCACTTAGCCACATCATGCCGCGATGTTAAATTAAGCGTTGGGTGGGAGGCAACCCACTATTTTAGTGTTCACATTATTTTATTTTTTGTAAGATAAATAACATGAGGAATGACCTTGAACATGGTAATACATTTCTCAATTCATAATATTCCAAGTAAGGGGACATCTTAACCCACTCAGGGGGTTAAAAGTCCTACTAGAGCTAGGTAAGTTGGGTATTGAATGTTAAAAGAAAATTTTGATGATTTTATAGACTTGAACTTATGGACATACTTATGAGGTGATAAATACCACTTATGACATCGTAAGTACTACAGTATGTGTTAGAAAAATAAATCCAGAGAGCAAGAAAAGGGCCAGGAAAATTAGGCCCACCTACGGAGGGCACCTAAGGCCTGTAGGAGCTACAGTCTATAGGTGGCGCCATAAGTGGGCCAGTTTTGGTCCCAGTTTCTTTTAAAAATTTGGGCCTACCCCCGATCTAACCTGACCAAAAATCGATCCCATGGGTATATTTTAGCACCCAAACCCGATTCTCAACCCCTTAAAACCTAAAAATTTCCCTTTCCCTTTAAAATTAAAACTTACGAACATCCTCTGAAGTCCATCTAAGGGAAGAACACTAATTTTTATCGATACCAACTTGTATAAATTTTAAATCTTGCACATCAAAGATGGGGTTCTTCATCTTTTTCAATCTTCACTTTCGGTTCTTAAAACGAAAGGTAAACTTCTTGGCTTCTAATAATAGTGTATTGTGCTAAACTTGAAATAAGTAATTTGGTACGTTTAATTTCTTGCAAAATATGTGGAAATCAACAATATTATGTATGGGAGCCTAGTATTAGCCTAAAGTCAAAAATAGGTGCATTTTTCTCGAATTATAACTTGATGATCACACCCTAAATGGAGTCGAAGTTGAATAGCCTCAAAAGTCTTGTATGCCGCATTTATATTGAAAAGTGGATTCCAATTTTACGTGTAAATACTAGACTTGTTTGGACTAAGTATAAGTTATAGGGATGTAAGACTGAGGGAAAATTCAAAGTTTTTAAATTTTGAGTTTTTCTTAAAGTCTTATAGTCCTTCACTATCTTTCAAACACTAACACTTGGTTTTTCAGGTACACATGGCACCAAAGGCTTCAAAGAAGAAGGCATTATGAATCCCTCAAGAGCAGTGGCTCGGTAAAGAAGAACTTGATTACCCCCACCGAAGAAACCTTGAACAAAGTGATGCGACCATAGACTAGATCCCAGAGACATACTACAATTGAGATAATTATTAAATCTACCTTGGGAGGACCACTTGCAAACCATTCATAGTAGGGTAGAAAACCTACTTCTACTCAGTCTAGAGCTCAGCCACATATCAGTATACCATTACCCAAGATGAGAATAAAGTTGGATATGATGTCACCTCCATACTTTCCAGTCTGAGGAGAGAGAAGATAATGAGGAGAAGTAGATAGAGTCTGAGTCACTTCCAGAAGTAGCCACATAGGACGCCCCAGTTTAAGGAGGGGTCATAGTATGGATCTGAGGTAGAAGTTCAAGAGAAGTCATAAGAAGCACCTCAGTTTGAGGAGGGTACAAACTAGAATTCACAGAAGGTGCCGCCACTAGGC
Source organism: Capsicum baccatum var. pendulum (assembly GCA_030864225.1). Lineage (NCBI taxonomy): Eukaryota > Viridiplantae > Streptophyta > Magnoliopsida > Solanales > Solanaceae > Capsicum > Capsicum baccatum. Next base: position 26,922,948 of record CM061551.1, on the reverse strand, counting down.
ATAGATCCACTAGCTCAGACTGATTAGGCTTCCATCCCTACAAACATCTCGGTGGAACCTATTAATGAGGTAAACCCTAGGTGATATGTAGAGGGACTTTGGACTATTTATAAGTGTAATATACTTGTGACTAGGATCGGACAACCTAAAAGGACCATTTTTTAGGAGACATAGATTGAGTTTTCCAGGTTGGCTGGAGCACCATTATTGTAAGATGCATTTGACATATATCAATTATGGTGGATGACTAGATCCCTGGGTTAATATAACCAGGTAATAGAGTGCGAGTTCTATGTTTCCTATCCTACTACAATATCATTGACCACACCAGATATGGTGGGAGGTAGAGTAGCCTCAGTTAGATCAAACATTGGTAAGAGGTACTATGGTTGATATTTCAGCGACGACCATCCATCGAGTTCTTTATAGACCTGAGTATATTTCTCAAGCATCTACTACTGACATAACCCAAACCAGGGCCTAGTCATGTTGGGTATCCCATGTCCAACCCAGACCAGAGATCGCCCCCAATACCCACTCTTAACCACCCTACACCTCAGGTCGGATAAATTTCTAAAATATAATAAGATAAGGCAATATAAATTTAAAGACATGATAGTAAGCTTAGAACCAAAGTTGAAAACCACAACCAATTAACCAACCATTTTTAATCCCAATGTCAATACCAATACCAAGGCTGACACTAATACCAACACCTCTCATTCCCATATTTATTCGTCAAAGCCTCTAACCAAAATCAAGAAACATTCGGTCAAGACATGCCCCCGATCATATCCAAAACCAAATTCAATAAAATAACAAAATAAAAAGAAGTCCAACCATGACATAGAGTCTTTTGGAGTATAGAAGCTCACCACTACAATCTAACATAAAGTTATACCTGAATCCAAGTCACTGAGCAGGAGGAATGGTAGTATAGCTGATTTCTACATCACATATGGATACAACACCCGAAGATGGTTAGCAGGGTAAAGCTATCATGTAATGCAGGGATAAAGATAAAAAAATTTCATTAATTTAAATCCAAATCAAATAATAATATACAACAACATATATATATATATATATTCCATCCCGGGATAGGTTACAAGGTTTATAACTCATTTATTACATTAACCTAGGCTGAGTAGCTTGACCATCCTAAAACCACCAACGGGCTATATGGGTTCAGCTCCCTATGTTGAAAGGTCCCCAGTGCATGTTAGTCGCACAAACAGAGAAAAAAAACTGAGATGACTAGTACATATTCCAAAATATAGAGAGTGACATCACATACGCAATCACCAAGACCACCCTCACATTGACAAACGTGAGTTTCCAGTGTTGGTCCACTTGGGACTCTCACCTTCCACGGCTTTGCTACTCATCCCCCTTTAAGCCCAATTAAACCTTTTACACATAAACAAACCATTTTCAAGAAGTATTTTAATTAGGCATTAACCATTGGTATCATCATACAAAAACTAGATCTTGTAAGTCTATTATATTATGCCATATAAACCATTAAACCAAATTAGACTCCACCATTTACAATAAAACCAAAACCATTTATAATCAAACCATTGTTGCCAAGGCCTTTCCAAAGTCATGTGAAACTAACCAAAACCATTTCATGTTTCTTTAACCATTTATACAATACATTACAAGGATTCCAAGAATAGTCAAACTATGTGACAAAACCATTATCATTGACAATTTCACAAACAGGTTGAGGGCATGTCATTAACAAAACTAAAATTATCCAATTTGGAGACTAACCATAAACCCTCAATTAAATCACCATTCCCATGCACCCATATGTGCAAAACCCTAATTAAAAACAAGGAAACACATAATTAAATTATGAGAAATAATATTCATCCATGATCAACCAAAACCCCTAACCTTAACCATATCAAAATCATGAAAACCTTACATTAAAACATATGCCATTAGTAAAATAGCAATGAGGTAAGAGTCACATATCTTAGACACCAAGAAGTACGGAGAGAAACCACCCTTGAAAGACTTAATTTATTATCTTAATGAAACCCTAGCCTTTTCCTTGAAAGAGAGATTGATAGAGATTTTAAGAGTGCTTTATTGGGAATAATAGGTTAATAAAGTCCCAAAAGGTGTTTTAGTTCATCGACTCAAAGGTAGTTAAGAAGGGAATTGTCCAGAATACCCCCAACATAAAACTGTAAAAATATTGTAGGTGGTTATGAGTCGACCCCCGTACTTGTGACCATATCATACAACTTGTATCCTCAAGTTGTCACAAAGAAAGTGAGTTGGACACCCATACACTATCCACCATACTACCCCATAGCCCTACTCATTACCAAATCATATTACTCGTATGGTCTAGACATATCCCAGACAGAACTCAAAGGGATTGGACACTGGACAACATATGACTCAACCTTACCATTCGTAACCTATACTCATAGATCTTAGTGATACACTTATACTGAGAGCCAAGTTAGTTCAATAAATTACTAATTTGACTAAGAGACCATCCTAACAACCTGTCACCACCACGAATGACTCATACGACTAAGTTGTTACCATAACTGAATCCTAACCACTATCCACTGGACTCCCTACGTGTAGGGTCACCTAAAACATACCTAAACTATGGTGAATCATTACTAGGACAATAAGCTCAAAGCTTAGGAAATTTCCAATGGCCAAAATCAGGGTATTTTAATTGTAGAGTATGATTACAAATTGAGATTTTTATAGGACAAATGTGTTATATGGGATATAGATCACAGGAGAGAGAGTAGATATGGTGAGATAGATCACCAGTTATATTTCACCTCTTGGTGTGGATACACCTTGGATAGAGAGGTAGGTTGTATTAGGAAGGCCATATTTACTTTTGCCACCAAGTTCTGATGGATGGTGATCTATTATAGACGGTGTTCAATTGCTATGGACAATCTGTTGACCTATAATATCACCACATTGATCCTGATAATTATGGTAGGATATGATATTAATTTTGCAACCATTATTAGGCACGAGTTTCATGAGAGGCCCTTTAGCAATATAGCTATACTGTTGTTTTCTTATTGACTTCAGATACCATCTGATGAGGTCATTGTGCCAGATATTCTAGGAATTTAAACAAGAGTAGAGGAGACAGGCTTGGCTCAGACTAGTATGATCAAGGATTTGGCAAATTCGGTTATTAAACAGAGGACTCATACACTTTGATAGTGATTTTAGCCCAATTTGAGGGACCATCAGTTCCTGCAGATTCTACTGATAGATAGGGAGAATATGGTAGTGTTAGTATGGATTTTAATATAAGGATACGAAGATAGTACCTCAAGATAATCACATAGGGTGAAGGGACCACCATCACATATACTTCAGCCCGACTTCCACTTCCAAGCCTATTGGTATATTTGTAGTGCTCTCTCACCCCTCTACTATAGCTGCTGCTACACGTATGGTTTATATAATATGGGTGTTTTTGTAGAGCTTAGTAGATATCTAGAGTTCTACTACCACTTGACTAAAGAATATTGAGGTTGATGTAGCATCGTTGTGTGGGCAAATTCAGACTTGGGTTTAGACAATGCAAGAGGTAGAAGATACTAGATTATAGGTTACGCATAGGGATGAGATGTCAGAGCTCTGATCTAAGGTTCATGACCATACATATTCTTTTGAGGTCTAAGTGTCAGTCCAATTTAATAATATTGGGGTACTCGACCAGGGTAAGATTAGGGAGGAGATTGAAGTTGACCCTTGAAGGCTGAAGTACTACCTCTTAACTCTAGGATAGGTTTATCCGAAAACTGAAAATGTAAAATTCTTTTTCTATAGTTGACCGAGTCATAGCAGGAATGAATCCAATCTATGCCAAGAATGATATCAAAATCGGTAATCTCTAATTCGACTAAGTCTGCTGAAGTGACTTTCTGAGATATCATAATCGAACAGTTCCTGTATACCCGCCAAGCTATGATAGATTTATCCATGGGGGTAGAGACTAAGAAAGGCTCTACTAGAATTTTGAGACTAACTCCAAAATCAACTGTTAAATAAGGAGTAACAAAATACAAGAAAGCTCCTGGATTTAGCAAAGCATAAACATATAAGTGATAAACTTGTAACGTACGAGTGACCACGTCAGGAGAAATTTCTTGATCCTGTTGGGATTGAAAAGCATAGAGTCTATTTGGAAGTTTCCCACTGGTGGCACTAGATAAGGCACCCTACTGATTTGGGTGATCGGACTGAGCTGGAGGATATTTTTGCTGACCCTAAGGACCTAAGTGAGGACAAGCACTGACTCTGTGGCCTTGCTTTCCACATCTTAACAAACATCACTGCCAGCTCTGCAAATACCCTGATGGTTCTTGCCTTAAGTGTGACAAAGAGGATTGGTTCGGGCACTGCTGACACTACCCTGAGACTTAGAGCCTGGTGCCCTATCTCTATTGCCGTCTCTAAATTTTGGCACTAGAGAACTAGATGAGGATGGAGCTGGAACTGAAGATTTTCAGTAAAACTAAGAACGATTGCACACTTTGACTTCTCTCTCTCTTTATTCTTCTACTCCTCTATCTGCTGAGCATGGATCATCAGCCTAGCCAAGTTCATCTTACTAATCAACATTGTGGTCCTACACTCTTTGACCACACTATTATTTACCCCAAACACAAACTTACTCATTCGAGATCTTCTATCTGCCACCATATGAGGAGCGTATCTAGCTAATTGAGTAAACTTAAGAGAATACTCTTTCATTGTCATGTTGCCCTACTTTACATTAATAAACTCTAATACCTTAGATTCTCTCAGATCTAGGGAAAATAATATATCTATAAAAGTAGTGGAAAAATCCTTCTATTCAATTGGCCCTGCATCTACGACCCTCTCTGTTTTTCACTACTTAAACCAAGTGTGAGCCATATCCTACAACTGATATGCAGCTAGCTCAGCACTCTTACTAGCTGTCACCCCTATAATATCTGTAATCTTTTGCACTTGATCAAGGAATTCCTTAGGTTCCTCATCTGACTTAGACCCTATGAAAGACGAAGGGTTTATTTAGGTGAAGTCCCAAATCTTGGCTACTGTAGTATTGGACTTTTGGTTGGATGGAACGGTAACTAGACATTCATTCTGAGCAGCAACTGAATGAGCTAGGATGGTGAAATCTAATCTGAACTCTACGTGGGAGACATGTTCACCCAAAAAATTTGGTTGAATGGTCTGGGAGGCTCACTAATCTCCTGTTCCACTTCTCTGAGTTCTCTTTGGAGGCATTTTCTATAGATGGAATAAAATCTTGGATTAGAAAGAGAGTTTAACTGGAGCCCATGCTCACTCGCATGACATGAATACTAAAAGATGGGAAACTATTCCCAAAACATCTCATAGCCTCCTATACATAAATATGGTATGCTACACACCCATGCACAAGACTCTACTATATGTAACTATCAGACTTCCTAGGACACTATTGAACCTTAGGCTTTGATACCAAGTTTGTAATGCCTCGATTCTGGTAACCTGGGCACTATACGGTGCTCATAATCCTGAAGGACCACAAGCTAAATCATGACTTGTACCTGCTGCACTAACTGAGTAATAACACTGTATAAAGCGAAATAATGGGCTGAAATGCCATAAGGTTCAAAAATGTAATACTGATGAAAAGAAAATGATAAAGTTTGATAAAACATAAGAATCTAAAATACTGAATACTATCTGAATATCTAGTCTGAAAAGCCTCTAACTGAATTGTCTGAACTATGGAGTTGATGGGAAAATACCCCAACTAACTCTATATACTAAAATACTGAATGTAAGGAGATAATGATATAAAAGAATATCCTCAAATAATGAGGACTCACTGCTAGTCTGCTGCTGCAGGCTAAATTTCAATCTATCTACACGTGATCGGGCACTTGAGCGTCCAAACCTATGGTATAAAACACCATAGCATAAGAGGAAAAGTATGCATCAGTACATGTGAATGTACCGGTATGCAAAGTGAGGTGGGCTAAATTCAAGGGTTCATATGCATGAACTATAACTGACTGAATAACATGAACATAAACTGCGTGAGAATACATGCATGAATACATAACTGTAACTGAAGTAATAAGGATTCTGAATACTGAGTTTACTGATGATATAGATTACTGATAATTGATATAACTAAAAACTAATATACTATTTGCTGAGTGACTGTATCTGACAGTCCTATTTCTGATGGAACTAGTTTAGTTTCGTACTAAGCTATGTGACTATATCTGATAGTCCTAAAATCTGTATTACTATCTGAGTTCTTTACTTAAGACTGCGACTGAGACTGTGGGAGGTAATCATATAATCCACATACCTCTTTTCTGAAGAGATTTGGGGTCCAACCTGTAACCCCAGTTGGAAAGGTGTAAGTACAGTTCCACGGGTAAAGATACTAAAGAGATACACTCATCTGGCAGGTTCTTAAATGAGAACAGTGGAACCCTCAACTGTCAGGTTAAGCCATCTTATCAACTCTCAACTAATAGGTTTTGATGTCTCAACCTATGCTAGCTACATAGTTATGGAATACAAGGACTGTTTTTAAAGGATCACACCTTCTATTGGCAGGTGAGTCTCCATCCTTGGGTTTACTCGGTGTTGAATCTTACTCCCAACTGAATAGATATTGAACTGATTTCCTATTTCATACTAGGTTGGACTAATCTGTTACTAATTATACTGATTAATTGAACTGAATACTGAATGGGACTAGATTGATACTGAGTTTACTGAGTTTTCTTGAGTTCTGTAACTAAACTAGAGGACTATTGATCGTGATATGATTGCAACTGTTATGTAACTGACACTGGCTCTAGGCACACAGCTAAATTATTGGGTATTAAATACCCCTAGGACTCAATAGCATGAAAATAATAAGACATGACAATTCTTGAATACTTGACAATAGTCTACAACTTATAATACGATCTATAAGGCATTTCATCAATCACTTGAAAGTCATGAACTTGCATATGAATAGGAATGAATACTAACACATCATAATTTCATTAAACCAATCTCATAAGCATTCCATCAAACACATACAAGGTATAGCTTTAATATGGAAGACATTGTAAATATGTGGGTATAGCATTAGTTCATCATTTAGACCACCAAAGGATCACAAAAGCACCATAGTCTCAATTTATCATTTTATCAAACACATGGTAGGCTTAGCTTTATACTTGGGTATGATCAATAATGCTAATACATCATGACTTCATAATTCAAGGGTTTCAATATAAGAGAATAAAAATTCAACTTACATGCTATCATAACATCAATAAACACATAAAGATTTAACACTTTCCACAACATCAACAAGATTATATTAAAACCCACAACATGGAAATCACAATTCATGTTTTTAAAAGAAGTTTCTTGGACTCCAAGGGTGGAAGGGACCCTTGGATGAACACTTTACATACCTTATTGAAGAATTTCTAGAAACGAATGATGGAATCTTTAGTTCTTGATTTGAAATTTAAAAACGCTAGGGCTTATTCTTGAGAGAAATTGAGAAAGAATGCGTTGATTTTCTTCTTAGGGTATTAGATTTTGTGTTTTGGGGATTGAGAGTCGGGGAAAAATTCCTAAATACCCCCAAGAATGTGGTCTTTTAATGAGTGAAAATTGGATTACCGACGCGTAGGTCGACGTGGCACGTCGATGGCACCGACGTGATATCCAACGCATCGCGCCAAGATCACGCCGACTCACTGGAATTTGACGTTGGTAGATGGAGAAAATATTAAAAAATGCAATAGGCGATACGGCGTGCCAAGATCACGTTGGTACACTGTTTTGGTATTCCAAAGAAGTTTCAAACGAAGTTCAAAAAATTTGAAACCTGCCTGGGTTCACCTATTGACCTTCTTGATCATGAATTAACTAAAATATAGACACTTAAAGGACTTTAAGGTCACAAAATAAGATTGCCAACTTTTGAAAGCCTAAAAATAAACTAAGCCTGAATACTTAGCTAGAATTTTCTAAGTCTGGGACCCCTTACCAAGGTTAAAGGACTGAATTAAGCTAGGAATTTTGTCGATTCTTACAGTTATTTTAGTTTATCTTCCACCTAGTATTTCATTACTTTCTTTCAGTATTCCTAAAGTTATGCTAGACCATGGGTTAGCTTGGGGCCACTTGTGACTCTAAGCACCGTGTTATGACTATTAGGCAGTCTCGGGTTGTGACAACTTCTCAAAGTCGTGCTACTTTTCCTATTTTGTCACCAACACTAGTACTTGATTGTTAAATACATAATTGAGTAATTGGTTAAGTTGCAATCACAGATAGTGCAAAAAAAATTACAGGTAGGGGTGTTCATGATTTGGTTAAAAACCAAACCAAACCGCGAACAAAACAAAACCGATTAAAAAAATCGATATTTGGTTATACTTTGTTTGGTTTGGTTTTAATTTTTACAATAGATACTTATGTGGTTTGTTTTTGGTTTTACTCTAACATAACTGACAAAATAATCAAACCGAATTGATAAAAATTATATATATGTATATATATGTATACACACACATACATATGCGTATATAAATTGTTTATTTATTATTCATAAATAAAATAGCTAGGAGTCTTTCGGAAATAGCCTTGATACCTCTTCGGAGGTAGTGGTATGGACTGTGTATATTTTACCCTCCCCAGACCCTACTATGTGGGAGTACACTGGGTTTGTTGTTGTTATTGTTATTCATAAATAAAATATAAATATTTTTATATTTTAAATTTTAATCATGAATTTAACTTTAGTCTTAAAACTTTTAGTCATATGTCTCCATCTAGTTGATGGTACGTTATGAGATTCTAAATGATTTTCGCACTTTGAATGGTAAATGATACTAATTGTGAAAATTATCTTGTTGTCTGTGAGACTTTATAGGTGAGTTTTATTAAACTATCGATAATTACTAGTTTTAAACTTTTTTTTGGTCCCTGTTGAGCAAAAAAATTATGTGTTTACCTTTTGGGGGGTTTATCATATCATTCTCTTATATGTAGTTTTTAAATACTTTTGTAGAAGCATTCATATGGTGCTATTCATGACTTTGCCAAAGTATAACACTAAATTGACATTTTAGTTTCAATGTTGACGAACAATACTTGATTGACATCTCATATGTTGGATTGATTTTTTTAAGAAAAATTTCAACTTTTATCATTAACTAAAGTTATAAACCGAAAAATTGTACCGAACCGAACTAAACCAACATGAACTAAACTGATGGTTATTTTTTTTTTGTTGGTTTGATTTGGTTTTAGAAATTTAAAAACTGACTAAGTTTGTTTGGTTATGGTTTTGACCAACAATCGACCCTAATTGAACCATGAACACCCCTAGTTGCAGGCCTTACACCAACTAATATAACATTGATAGGTCTTCTTCCAACTGATGTAGCATTGGTACACTTCACACTAGATATAGAGGCATCAAGGCTCTCACCATCTAAGGTAGCAGTGATAGGTGTCACCATTGGCCCTGTAGTTATACTTTCTTGACTCCCACTTGCAGCATCTATAATATCAGATGTAGTAGATGCTCTAGCAATCCTACTAGTTCCAGAAGTTGAAGTTTCAGTAGTGAAATCATTTTCTACAAACATAATTTTTAAGTCAAAAGCACAACTAAAAAAAGCAAAATTCATTAATATAAATACATTAAAGCACAACTTACCAAAGTTGGGCATCTTTTCTTGTTATGTTCAAAAGTCTTGCACCCAAACTATTTAATTTTTCTTTTCTTTCTTGTATCCTTTGCTCGTCGCATCTTTCTTTCTATTTTTAATTGGTCTTTCTAGCATGGCATCAATTTCAGGTGGCCTAATTGCTAGTTTTGTGCTTTTTGTCCAGATCTTGATTTTTATTGTAGGTTGAATAAACTTATTATATGATTGTAAGTATGTTTCCTTCTTATATCAATCATCAACAAATGACTCAACGTCTGAATCATTGAAATACATTGCAGTATTGCATATGCACAAGAAATTTCCTTTAGTTGTCATGACCTACAACTATGTAATCTTCTTGATATTAACAACATATTCATATGGACCTTGAATCTCAAAGACAGTAGCACCATTAAATTTCATCTCACAGTCGATTGTATATTCACTATTCTCTTTAAGAACTTCCATAGTCATTATTGGTATATTACAGATCCATCTTTCTAAAATCTTTCTTATTTATTTTCTCCTTTTTATGACTTTATCTCTTATTTACTCTGGCATAGTGATGAGTGATTTGAATCTGGCACCGAAAATTCAATTGTTAAAGTCTCACACGTGTTGTTCTCAAGCACATACCTGCTATGTTCTTAAAATAAAGCCCTATACATTATGCCACTATGTTTTACTTTAATAAAATCTTTCACAAGGTCTTCTCCAAACTCACTAATTTATCAAATTTTTCTTTTAGAATTTTATTTTCTTTCTTTTTCTCTTCATTTCTCCTTTTGGTCGGTCCATATATGTCTAGCACATTATCTATATTCAGTATTTAACAATAAATTAATAAGTGCTAGATGAATACCCTATCAAATAAAAAATATTAGAAAGACAATGGTACTAAATATCAATTACTACAATAAATTAAAAAATATTAACTAAAAAAGTGATGTTATACCATATCAGACATCACTGTCAGTCATTCACATTCAGTTTTGGTAAGCTCTAAATCTTTTTGATTCACCTAATAAACCAATATCATGTGTCCTTGGTTTATTTATTAGTTATTATCCTTGATACAGAGTACATCTGATTATTTTCATATTTGTACATGCAAGCGAACAATATACATTTACATACGCCATTGAGTAATGCACTATCCAAATCAATTATCCTACTACATTCTTCTTTTCATCCATTTCTTAAGGATCTAAGACAATAATAGGTTCCCACAAACACCTTTTCTTCGCGAAATGTAGTCTTGGATGTCCTAATAGCTATAATAGTTTCGTAATTAGTGGTCTTCAACTCTAACTCTTCATCGTAATCATATAACCTAACAAAGTTTTTTTATGAAATCACCCAAATATTCATTCACAACTCTCATTTTTTCCTTTCTACTATTTGTTTTACTAATATACAAACCATAGTCCGTCCTTAATAGAGCTTGAATCTGATGCAGTTTAATGGTAGGCTCACTCATAATTATGTCCGTATAATTCTTACTAATTCACACTAGGTTACAAAACTTATTTTTGGGGCTTTTACAATACTTATAGATAGAAAAGTATGTCTTCACACTAAAGTTTTCAGTGTAATTATCAAGACATTCAAGGATATGGCAAATATAATCCTTTTCAGTTTAATTATCAAGACTTTCAAGGATATGCCAAGTATAATCCTTCTTATTACACTTTGCCCTTATATTTTTCTTCTTATTAGGTTTCAATTTAAGATTCATACCTTTTTTAATAGAGCAAGTTTGTTGTGCCTCTCTAAACTCAACAAAATTCAAACTAATAATATACAACTAAAATAAAACCTTTTTGATAGTTGGGTTAAAGTATATCTTGGTACTTGAATTCTTAGGTGGTGGATATACCTCTTCATCATTCTCAATAGGGTCCTCTTCATCTTCTCTAATGTCACTATTAGAATCTCAGCTATCAAAATAAGGGTCATCCCCATCTAATTTATCTTCAAATCTTCCCCTCTCATTCTTATTGATGTCTTTAAAATCAACATCTATACCTACATGACTAGATAATATCTCATCTAGATTCACCCTATCAATCTTTTGTTTAACTTGTTGTTGGATGTTAGACTGTCTAGCTTGAAGTTACTCTTCATCCAAGTCACTCTAATAATTAATATTTTCATCAACATCATCAGGGGAATCAAAATCAAATCTAGCTTAACTATATTTACATCAAAATCATTAGAAATTTAAACGTCGTATAAAAAAAAAGTCATTGCTTTGACCTTCATCTAAGTCTTCTAAAAAAACCATTGAGAAGAAACCACACTTTTTCCCTTTGTCTACCCTAGGGGCCTAATCTTAATTTAAATCTCAATTTTTATTTTCATCAGGTGGTTGAGGTGAAGACTCATCATCATCCCTATCATTTACCATATAAGTTTTTTTTATAGGGGTGGAGGGTGAAACATCACCATTACCAATTAGCAATTAAGGTGGGGGTGCCACATAATTCCTAGACATGTGGACACTTGCCTATCCTATTTTTGAGGATAAATTTTGACAAATTTCACTTTATTTTCAGCCTCAACAATTAAAGGTGTGATAATTTGATCAAAAACAACTACATAGACAAAGTCACCACCCCTCAAATTATTAATAAATCATAAAATATTGTCATCATTATTTAATATGTAATAACCACCCTTTTTATTGACTCTACGCCCAAATGTTGTAACTTTTTCAACACCTATTCTAGTGCTAATTTTTGAATCAACTGTAATGTCCCTCATGGTCATTTTCTTTATTTTCATACACTTTCAAAGTCTAGAGATTTTTTATAGCTTTTCCAAGTATTTATGACTTGCTGGGACTGACAGTTCGATTTTCAAACGGTTAGTTTAAGAATTTTACTAATACCAAATATATTGTAGAATCCTTAATTTAAATTAGCATTTGATAGAAATATAATTTATTACCCTTCTAGAATATATTTGATATGTATAAAATTCTTTAGTTATGATATATTTATATTACTTTATAATAGCTTTTGTAGTTTATTAATGTTTTACGCGAAGATAGTAAATCTAGATATATTAAAATATTGTTATTATATAATAGAAGTTTTATTAGAAATAATTTTCTATTAATTGAGATATATTTAAAATATTATATTTATTTTACCACGAACTTATGCAATACCAAAATTCATATATAATGGGATAAAAATTATATTGGTGTGCCACCTCCACCACTGCATGGAAAGTGAGGAGGTGCACACCATGTTTTCTTACTAAAGAGGTGGTTTCTACTTGTCCATTAACATGGCAGTTAGTTAATAAAAGTAGTAGACAAGATACCTCCTAACACTTAAATTCATTATATATATATATATGTGTGTGTGTGTGTATGTATGTGTTTGTGTGTGTGTATATATGTGTGTGTTCACTTGTAGACAAGTTATAATCCGCCTAACACTTATATTCATTACATACATATATGTTTTCACTTGTACTTCACAATGATATGATATATTGTTATGTATAGAACCTATACATATTTATTATGACTGATTTTTGTGAGATATCCACGGACGTTATAATTGGTCACTGAGAGAGAAATTAATTATCTACATCAAGTTGTTCAAGATCAGGTTAGTGGGGCACTATTCGAAGGCTTCTTGAAGGGGGTTTTAGCTTGGGAGTCTAGGTAGGATAGGCTTAACCTATTATTAGATTAAGCTTATATACTGTAATTGAATGCTATTATGCTAGTTTTAGATAAGTAGTTATATTTTGCATACCATTTAATATAGGTATCATGTCTTACTTATCCGGTAAAGACCCTGATGTAGTAAATTTTGATTCCGTTGTCTTTTAGTAAAATATAGTATTTATGATCTTAGGATGTGGTATTTAAGTTGTGAAACCTTTGAATCATCTATTTTTAATTAAGTTACATGAATGGTTAGGGTTAGGGTCAACATATATTTTATTTCTATCATTTATTGTAAAATTTGGCACATTATGGCATCGGTCACGGTATTATTTGTGTTTTTAATTTTACCGTTAGGTATGATTACTATAAGTTTTGGTTCGAGTGTGGCATCTAGTTATAATGAGTTGGAAGATCTGGTATTGATTATTGTTGTTCTAGGAGTTATGGTTTCTCTGAGTTTTGGTTTGAGTCTGACATCTGATTATAAGTTATGTTGTATATCATATATATGGACTCTCATTATTACCCACTATTTTTGGTTCAAATCCGTCATATGGTCTCTTGTTACTACTATTGTCACCGGTTCAAGTCCGTTACACATTTGGACTACTACTATAGTTTCGTGGGATTGGTTTAATTAGGGATTAATTATGTTTATTTCTATAAATACTTCTTGTATGTCCCACCGAATTATAGGGGCACGATTGTGTTAATTGTCTTCTTTAGTGTGTTTGGAGGGCCTATGAAGGTCCAATTAGGTTATGTTTTGTTTGACTTTTATTTTTGTGTTATTTAACTTTTTGTATCGCTTTTACTTATTCCTTTATAGCATTTCCATAGCTCAATATTTGTTACCTTTTTATCTCTATTTACTGTTGACTTAGACTACACCTTTGCATTTTAGTTATACTTTTCCTGTGATGAGCTCAGTCGGCCGATAATGCCTGCAGAGTATCCATTTCTTTGGTACATATACTACAGTTTTGCATCTTTCCCTTGATGTGAATTTGAATACTAGCACCCGACATTGATGTGATTCCTACTAGCAATAGGTGTTGATGTGATTTCTACTTTCCAATATTGATCTGCAGCATGGTGAACTTGCTGTCATCCAAAAATGATCCTTCTCTATTGGTTCCAATTTAGTTTTTTCTACTCGAGACTTCTTGTATATATTATGTATATTTAGGAGTCTATCTAATAGTCTAGGTATCGTTTAGTAGTGGCTCTAGCACCGACCTTACCAAGTCTTGGGAGGAATTCGTTTGTATATTTTGGTCCATTTCCTTTGCTTGTTTTGGTATACTTTTTGTGTTTTCTTTATTTTTTTCACTTTTATTACTCTTGTTTTCATTATATGTGGTCTTTTTGGTTTCTACCTGTTAGCTCGTTACCTATTATTTTGGGCTATGGCTTGTATTCCGCCATCATAGTAGCAGGTGGGATGGGGGCAGCCTAGGCTCCACCCAAGTTTATATTTTCTTCAGTCCTTTGGGATATATTGGTTCAATTATTAGGGTTAGTTGGTAGTCCATTGGCAAGCTCATCCAGCAGCATAAGGTGGTGTTGATTTAGGGGAATAACTTGTAGCAACATCGCCTAAAGTAGAGGTTCAGCCAGCACCAGTAGTTCTACAGTTGGCAGTAGTCAAGCCAGTTATGTATTCAGAGGAGCAAAAGACGTTGGGCTGATTTTTAAGATTGACTCCACCCAAGTTTCATGGGACCCATGAGAAGATGCTTATGAGTTTCTATCCAGTTGCGAGGATATGTTATGGAATTTAGGGTTGGTTGAGTTGTACGGAGTGGACTTTATTACTTATCAGCTATACACAACAACAAGGAGGTGATAGAGAGGTTATCTTGATTCAGGGACAGCTAGATATACACCAGTGACTTAGACTCAGTTCTCCGAGGCTTTCATAGGAAAGTATATGCCTCACAACATGTACGAGCGTCATCGGGATATTTTTTTTATTTTGAGATAGGGTTGTATGTCTGTGGATGAGTATGAGGCAAAATTCCATGAGTTATCCAGACATTATACTGACACAACCCAAACTAGGGCCTAGTCGTATCGGACATCTCAAGTCCTACTAGGATCGAAGACCACCCCCAATACCCAACTGTAATCGTCGTACGCTCTATGTCGGATGAATTTTAAGCATATAACAAGATAAATCAATAATAATTTAAAGACATTAAATAAAGTCTATATTCATAATCTAACAACCTCAATCAAATATCCAACCAGTGTCAACCCCAATGCCAATACCAATACCAAGGGTGACACCAATACCAACACCGCCTATGCCCTAGTTGTTCAACAAAGACTCTAACAACAATCAAAGAACATCTGGTCGAGATATGCCCCACACCATAGCTAAAACCAAATCCAATGAAATAACAAGAATGAAAAGAAGTCCATAGCATAAAATGGAGACTTTCGGGGTATGGAAGCTCCCCACTTCAGTCTGACTCAAAGTTGTCCTTGAATCTAATTTACTGAGAAGGAGGATTGATATTATGGCTAGTTCCTACATTGCGTAGGGATATAACGCCCGAAGATGGTTAGTAGGGTAATCGCTAGCATGTAACTCAGGGGTAAAGATAAGATAATGCCATCAATTTGAATCCAAATCAAATAACCACATGTACATATATACCATGACGGGGTAGGGAACCAAGCTTAGCATGCACTTAAAACCTTAACCTTGGTTAAGTAGCTTGAACATCCTAAAACCACTCACGGGCTATGTAGGATTAGATCCCCCTGCTGAAAGGGCCCTAGTGCGTGTTAGCCACACGACCGGAGAAAAATAACCTGAGATGAGTAGTACATCTCCCAAAATATAGAGTGTCACATCATGCACACGATCACCAAACCCTTACGTCGGCAAATATGAGTTGCCAATGTCGATCCCACTGGGACCCCCACCTTTCACGACTTTCATACTCGACCCTCTTTAAGCCCAATTAAACCTTTTATATAGATTATAGATTTAAATGTTGGAAACTCATAAATATATAAAGCCTGATAACTTGTTCCCTTATAATTTTCTCTAACTTTTTTTTAACTGTCGTTTTACCTACTGACACCTGTATTAAAAATATAAAAACCAAACTATTTACCAAGGAGTCTTTTAATTAGGCATTAATCGTTGGTATCGTCATACAAAAATTAAAGCTTGTAAGTTTATTAACACATTCCATATAAACTAGTTAACCATATTAGACTTCATCATTGCCAATCAAACCAAAACCATTTATAACTAATCCATGGCCACCAAGGTCTTTCCAAAGTCATGTGAAACCAACCAAACTATTTCATGTTCCATTTACCATTTATGCAATTCAAAAGTTCCAAGAATAGTTAAAGTATGTGACAAAATCATTCTTATTGACAATTTCACAAATAGATTGAGGGAATGCCATAATCAAAACCAAAATCATCCAATTTGGGGCTCAACCATGACCCTTCAATTAAATCACCATTCCCATGCATCGACATGTGGAAAACTATAATTAAAATAAGTAAAACCATAATTAAACCATGAGAAACCATATTCATCGATGAGAAAATAAAACCCCAACCTTTATTTTAAAACCAAAACAAAACCTTAAAAATCATACATTAAAATATATGCCTTTAGTAAAATAACAATAAGGGAAGAGTAACATGCCTTAGACACTAAGAAGTATAGAGAGAAACCACCCTTGAAAGCCTTAATTGATTATCTTGAAAAAACCCTATCTTTTGTTTGAAGAGAGAGTTTAGGAGAGAATTTGAGAGCGTTTAATTGGAAATAATAGTTTAATAAAGTCCCAAAAGGTGTTTTAAGTCGTGGCCTCAAAGGGAGTTAAAAGGAGAAATGTCTAGAAAATGTCACATATGGTTTCGAGTCGACCCCTGTGACTCGTGACCATAACATATGACTCGTACCCTCGAGTCTTCACCAGGACAATGATTTGGACACCCATACTTGGTCCACCATACAACTCTATGATACCACTCATTACCTGACCATACGACTCGCATGGTCCAGTCGTACCCAGGACAGAACCCAAAGGGATTGAACATTGGACAACATACAACTCGTTCTTACCATCCGTAACCTATCCTTATGACTCTTAGTGAGCCACTCATACTCAGATCCAAGTCAAATCACTAAGTTACTGATTTTGTTAAGGATCGGCCCAATGAACCATCACCACCCCTAATGACCCGTACTACCCTCAATCGTAACCATAGTAGAATCCTGACCACCATCCACTAGATTCCTAATGACTAGGGTCACCTGACCTATACCCATACCATATAACTGTATGGTGAATTTTTGCTAGGGTAGTGAGTTCAAAACTCAGGAAATTTTCAAGGGCCAAAATCCTAGTGTGTTTCAAAAACTATGATTCTACCTATGGATTATGAGTGAATTTGATGCTTTGTCAAGGGATTAAGATTACCGCTATGTAGGGCTATAAAAATGTTGGTGACTTCAGGAAAGTCTTTTTCTGATATTGTAAAGCATGTTTATTCTATAGAAGAGATAGATTGTGAGGCCCAAGGGGAAGTAATAAGAGACCTCGATACTACGGTAGTTATAGTGGGAGCCACAACAATCCACAATTCACAGCCTAAGGGTTTAATTGTAAGTACCCCAGCAGCAATATCAGGGTTAGCCTAGTCGGCTAATTAAAGCTTCACATTAGATATCAAACAGGGGTTAGCCCAGTCATAATGGCTGTAGTGGTCAAAGTAGTAGTCAGCCGCAAATGGGTGTTTAGTTTGGTTTATTGAGTTGGGTGGTCATTTTGGGTCTGCCAAATCTTCTAGATAGAGCAGGGTGCCTAGGGCATGTTATGACAACAGGGTTGTTGGCCACTTCGCTTGTGAGTGTCCCTAGCATAGGATGATTGAGCCTTAAGTTCAAACTGCACAGTCACTCAAACTCTAGTAGACTTTGTTACCTTTCAGCTAGACATGGTAGCTAGGCGGTGGTGGAGGGGTTATCTTAATTTTAGGCCAACGCGATCTCCACCAGTGACTTGGACTATTCTTTGAGGCTTTCTTGGGAAAGCATATGCCTCCCAGCATGTGCAATCATTTTTAGGATGAGTTTTCTTCTTTGAGATAAAGTTTTATTACTATGGCTAAGTATAAGGATAGATTTCATAAGTTAGCTAGGAACGCCACTATGATTCTGCCTATGGAGTATGAGCAGATTCAGTGCTTTGTTAGGGTATTAAGATTACCACTTCGTAGGGTTACACAGAGTTTGGTGACTTCAAGAAAGTCTTTTTTTGATATTTTTGAGCATGTTTATTCTATAGAAATGATGGATCTAGAGGCCCAAGGGGAAGAAATAAAAGACATCACTACTAGGACAACCATAGTGGTAGCTGAAGAACTTCACAACTCATATGCTAAGGGCTACACGGTAGGTACCCCGAGTAGAAGCATCAGGGTCAGCTTAGTTATCCAGTTCAAGAATCTCTTTAGATATAAAATTGGGGTCAGATCAATTATAGTTGTTCCAATAGATAAAGCAGCCATCAGCCACAGAGGAGTGTTTAGTCAGGATCGTCGAGTTGGGGTGGTCGATTCAGAACCATCGGACATTCTAGATAGAGCAGAGTGCCCAAGGTATGTTATGACTGTAGGTTTGTTGGTCACTTAACTCATGAGTGTCCCCAGCCTAGGATGATTTCACCTTCAGCTCAGAGTACATAATCGATTAGATAAGTGTTGCCGCCAGCCATAGGTGGTACATAGGGTCATAGGTGTGGTCCCTATATTCTAGAGGTTATCTATAGGGAGGTAGGAAAGGTGGTCGGGCAGGAACCCAATCCAATAATTGACAGGGTCATTTCTATATTGTACTAGGTAGAATAGAGGTTGAGACTTTGGATGTTGTGATCACAAGTATGATTTTCATTTTCCATCAGCCAACTTCGTCTTTGTTTGATCCCAATTTCACATTTTTATTTGTTTTTGATCATTTTGCATTGTGGCTGGATTTATATTCGAAGTCCTTATCTATGCCATTATATGTAGCTACTCTCATAGGTAATTATTTAGTAGTGTATCATGTATATAGATCTTGTTTTGTGATTTTTTGATTGTTGGATACTCTAGTTGATCTTATCATCCTAGATATGGTAGATTTTGATGTGATTCTAGGCATGAATTGGTAATCTCTTTACCATATGGTCTTGGATTATTTTGTTAGGACCATTACCTTAGCCTTTCCTGGTGTACCCCCAGTTTTGTGGTAGGTTTCTATTATTCGCGCGTCAACAAGTATTATTTCTTATATTCATGCTAGGAGACTACTATCGATGAGTTATAGGTCATTTCTTGTATATGCTCAAAATTTTAGTGTTGAAAGTCCATCACTTCACTTCATCTTAGTTGTTTAAGAGTTTTCTGATATGTTTCCTACCGACCTACCTGGATTTTTTCCATAATGTGATATAGAGTTTATTATTGATCTTGATCTAGGCATCAGACTTATTTCTAGGGACCCACATCATATGGCTTCTGTCAAGCTGAAGGAGCTAAATAGTTAGCTTCAGTACTTCTAGGTAAGGGTTTTATCAGACCAAGTGTATTGTCTTGGGGTATTGTAATACCCCATAAGATCCTAAGATCGATTTAGTTGTAGTTGCATTCTTAAATTTTCACTAAATGTTAAGGACTTAGTCATTTCCAAGACCCCTAAAACTTTGATGATTTTATTTTGGCCTTCTCGACCTCGAGATGTTGATGTGTGAATTGATTCATGTTCGTAGTTATTTAAGGTATATCTCGGGGGAATTTTGGGATTTTCACATGGGCGTAGGGGCATGTTTTGAAAACAAAATAGAAGACCCACCGCAATAGGCCTGCGGTGTGGGGCTTGCTCCACCTGACTAAAGCCCACACTGCGGGTCTTGCTTCATTGGATTAAATCCTACGGTGTGCCAGTGCTATCCATCCAGCCCCTTTTCCATTAAACTAAGGGGAATTTGAGTTATTTCCCTCAACCCAATTCGTCCTTAACACTATTTAGGACTGCCAAAAAGGCATTATTTTCCCCTTTCACTCTGAATTGCTCTGAATAAACCCTCCTCTTTTCCCAAGAACAAAGTTAAGTTTTTTCCTGAAGAAATCAAGAGTTCAAGATTCAAATCTAAGAAATCTTCAAGAATTCAATTAGTAAGGTATGTGGGGTGTTCATCCATGGGTTCTTTTCACTCATGGAGCCCCAAAACCTTTCTTTGATTAAATATATGAGTTTTCCTTTACTATGAAGATGCATATGTTCAAGATGAGTTTAAATTCATGTTCTTCCTTATTAGTTTGATTCAATTCATGTCCTAGTATGATTCCCTGGAAATTTAGGTTATCTCATATTTCAAGTTTCGATTTCCCATGTCGTATTCAATTGAATTTCATGTCATAATATCGAATTGTGAATTTACCCATGAAATCATGTTGTTTTCTCATGTTTTAAGACATCCCCATGTTCAAGTTCATGCTTCTCACTTAATTAGTGAATTGTTATGTTTTTGATTTTTGAACCATGACTCCCTACCATAGTTTGAAGCTTTAATATGGTGTTTTATGATTATTCAGTGCTGGCGGGTTATGAACACCTGATACCTACATATTTACTTACATTTCATATCTTTCAAGTAATTATTTCGGTTAAACCATGACTATTACCATTTATTCAGTTGTTATGATCATGATGAGCAATGTCAGTTTCTATATTCAGTAGAGTCTAGTTCAATTCAATACCAGTGTCAGCTTAGTTAGGAGTAGGATTTAGCACCGAGCAAACCCAGGGGTGGGGGCTTACTTCACCTGCCAGTAGAAAGTGTAACCCTTAGTAGCAATCCCTGAGTTATAGAACTATGTAGCCAGTGTAGGTTTGAGATATCTACCTTTTATTTTTGGGTTTACGTATATCTCATGAGAGCACTCGCCAGTAGATAGTGACTCCTTAGTCCTTTAGGACACCAGTTTAGTGGATCCATAGAGCTAGTGTTATTACCTGTGGCACAGTACTGATGCGCTTCCAACTGGGATTACAGGTTGGACCCCAATTAGCTCATATCAAAGCATGTTGGTTGCATGATACCTCCCATAGTTTTAGTCAGTATCTCAGTGTGTCTCAGCTCAAGTTTTCTTGACTAAGCTTGCAGATTATCAGTTATTCTGTTATACAGATTTCAGCCTTACAACTTATAGATTACTCCAGTATCATATTTATGCTTGGTCTTGTATTCTCAGATATTACATGCATTCATACCCTGTTATTTCATGAATTTTAATCAGTCCTTATCTCATATACTAGTACATTTAACGTACTATGTATACTACTCTTTGCTCTATGTTGTCTTACACATAGTCTTAGATGCTCAATTTCCTGACTATTTTTAGACAAATCAACGTTACTCAGCAGCAGTAGTAGTGAGTCCTCACCAATCGAGGACATGATTTATCTATCCCAGTTAGTTTGGTATTTCTTTATATTCAGTCAGTCAGAGTTAGTTGGGGGCTTGTCCCATCAACTCCTCATTATGTTTAGAGGCTTTCAGACAATTAGTTAGACAGTCAGTCAGTCCTTTCATTATTATTAGTTGCTTCAGATATATAATTTTGTTTATAGTATTTTATCTAATAGTTCAGACATTCTATTAACATGTATTTCAGTATCTTACCAGTTTATCTTCTATTCATATATTGTATTACTATTTTATTCAGTGCTCACAACAGGTACCAACTCATGGATTAGTTTGTGGTCATTTGTGACTGCAAGCACCGTTGTTATGACTAAGAGGTAGCTTCAGGTCGTGACAGGTGCTCCGATTCTATTTATGAAGAAAAAGGATGGCTCTATGCACATGTTTGTTGACTACAAATGGTTGAATAATTTCATAGTGAAGAATAAGTATACTATGCCTCATATAGATGAATTATTTGGCCAACATTAGGGTGTAGCAATATTTATAAGATATATTTAAGTTCGGGTTTTGATCAGTTGATATTTAAGGAAGCGGACATCCCTAAGATAGCCTTTAGGACTCGTTACGGTCATTATGAGTTCTTAGTGATTTCTTTTGGATTGACCAATGCCCTAACAACTTTTATAGTTCTGATAAACTATGTGCTCAGTTGGTATTTGGACTCCTTCATAATAGTGTTTATTGATGACATTTTGGTATATTAAAAGAGTAGAAGGAGCACGAGCAGTATTTAAGGACTGTACTCCACACTTTGAGAGATTATCAGATTTATACCAAGTTCTCAAAGTACAAGTTCTGGCTTGAGTCTATAGCTTTCTTGGGGCACGTAGTGTACAAGGATGGTATAGTGGTGGACCCAACAAAGATTGAGGCTATTCGTAGTAGAGCTAGGCCTACGTCACGTACTAAGGTTCGCAGGTTTGTTGGGTTGGCAGGTTACTATAGGTAGCCCGTTATGAGATTTTCTTTTATTGCATCCCCCATGACTAGATTGACCAATAAAGAGGTTTCATTTTAGTGGTCTGGGAGTTGTGAGGCGAGCTTTCTAAAACTTAAGAATTTGGTTACTTCAGCTTCTATTCTGACTTTTCTAATTGAGGGTGAGGGTTTTACTATCTATTGTGATGTATTTGGTGATGTTTTAGGGTATGTTCTGGTGCATCAAGGTTGCATCATTGCATATGCATTGAGGAAACTGAAGGTGCATGAGCACAACTACCCCCCAAGTATTGGAGTTGGCAGCGGTAGCATTTGCCCTTAGGATTTGGAGGCATTATTTATATGGTGTTTGATATGAGATCTTTACTAACCACTACAGTCTTCAGTATATTATGACCTAGAAAGAGCTTAATTTGATACAGCATAGATAGATTGAGTTATTGAAGGACTATGATATCTTTATTCTAGAATATATAGGCAAGGTGAATATGGTAGTGGATGCCTTGAGCTGAAATTCAGTATGTATAGGTAGCTTAGACTTCAGCTAGGTTTCTCAGTGGCCTTTAGCTTTGTATATTCAGTCATTAGTTAACGTGATGGTTTATTTGGATAATTCTGACCCTTGGAGTATCATTGCTAGTGTTGAAGCCAAATCTACGTTGTTGGAGCATATTTGGGTTCATCAGCTTAAGGATAGCAAGCTTTGTAGCATTCGAAAGTAGGTGTTGAGAGGTCAGTCTAGGAGTACTACCTTAGATTTTGAGGGTGTTCTGAGATTTTACAATTGCATTTGTGTTCCATTGGTTGGAGATTTAATCCAATTGATTCTTCAAGAGGCTAACAACTCTAGATACTCTATTCACACTGGACAACTAAGATATATATGGATTTGAGGCAGCATTACTGGTGGAGTGGTATGTAGAGAGATATAGCAGGGTTTGTACCTCAATGCCTTTGTTGTCAACAAGTAAAGAATGACCATTAGAGACCCGGTGGATTACTTCAGGAGCTACCCATCCCCAAGTAGAAGTGGGAGAGAGTTATGGTGGATTTCGTTGGTGGGTTGCCTCGCACTTCTCATGGTTGTGATAGTATTTGGTTCATCGTGGATTGATTTACCAATTCTACATATTTTGTCCCCGTTCGAGTTTCCTATAGTACTGAGAGGTTAGCTTGTGTGTATATTCAGAAGGTAGTTCACCTACATGGGGTACCTGTGTTCGTTATTTTAGACTGAGGCTCTTAGTTCACTTTTAGCTTGTGGAGGAAATTTCAAGAAGAGGTAGGTACCCAGGTTGATCTTAGCACCACATTCAACCCTAAATTAATGTTCAGTCAGAGCGGACTATTTAAGTCTTGGGAGACAACTTCACACTTGTGTATTGGAGGGATTTAGTGGGACCTATTTCTACCTTTGGTAGAGTTTACATATATTAATAACTTTTATTCGAGTATCCAGATAACCCCATTTGAGGCTTTATAAGGTAGGAGATGTCGATCTCTTATTGGTAGGTTTAAGACTTCTAAGGCTAGGACTCATAGCATAATTTTTTTCGTGAGTCGTTGGACCGAGTTCGTATGATTAAGGATAATTTATGAGCAGCTCGAAGTAGACATAGGATTTATGCTGACTATAAATGTCTCCATTAAGGTTCAAAGTTGGTGATAAGGGCTTTCTACAAGTATCGTCCATGAAGGGCGTGATGAGGCTTGGGAGGAGGGGCAAGCTTAGCCCTAGATAGACTGGACCATTTGAGATCCTGCAGACAATTGGGGAGGTAGCATATATGTTGGCATTGCTTCCTTCCTTTTCAGCCATCCACCCGGTGTTTCATGTATCTATGTTGTGACAGTATATTTCAGATAAGTCGCATGTGCTTTGCTGGGGCTCAGTTTAGTTGGACGAGATTTTGGCATTTGTAGAGGAACCAATTTCCATTTTGGCCAGAGATGTCAGATGGTTGCGCTCCAGAGACATTTTGGTAGTTAAGGTTCAGTGGCGTCATCGTCCAGGTAAGGAGGCTACTTGGGAGATCAAGCGTGATATTCTGGCCCAGTATCCTACTTGTTTGAGCTTTCCAGTACTTCCTTTTCCTATTTTCGCAGATGGAAGACCTTTTTTGTAGTGGATGTTGTAATGACCCTCGCGGTCATTTTCCTTATTTTCTACCACTTTCAGTGTCTAGAGGTTTTCTATAACTGTCCCAAGTTATTTTTGATTTATTCGGACGGACAGTTTGATTTTCGGGTTCGTTTGAGAATTTTAGTAGAACCAAATATATTATGAAATACTTAATTGAAATTAGCATTTGGTGGAAATATAATTTATTACCCTTCTAAAATCTATTTGATATGTATAAAAAATTTTAGTTATATTGTATTTATATTACTTTATAATAATTTTTATATTTTATTAATATTTTAAGCGAAGGTCAAAAATCCAGATATGTTAAAATATTATTATTGTATAATAGAGATTTTATTAGAAATAATTTTCTATTACTTATACTATATTCAAAATATTATATTTACTTTACCACAAACTTATGCAATACCCAAATTCATATATAATGGGATAAAAATTATATTGGTGTGCCACCTGAAAGTGAGGAGGTGCACACATGTTTTCTTGCTAAAGAGGTGGCTGCCACTTGACCATTGACGTGGCAATTAGTCAATGAAAGTAGTAGACAAGATACTACCTAACACTTATATTCATTAGGCACACATATATATAAACTCTAAATATAAAAATAATAATATTTTAATTAAAAAAATTTAATTTGTATTATATCCTTTTACTGCATAATTAGTAAAATTTAATGACATGTCAAAATGAATTGTTTATAAATTTTTATTATTACTAAATTTGTCAAAAATTTATAATAAAAAAGAATATAAAGAGCAATTTAATTGGCTTTCTTATTTATAGTTATGGTATTTTTATTTTTGACATACTCTTTAAAAAATTATTTTCCTCCATAAAATAAAAAGTAATCTTTATTATGTTACCTTAATTAAATTGTACCAATTTAATATAAGTTTTTGATTATGTAAAAATTCAGTTGTCATAAATTTAATTTTTAAAAATATTATTAAAATCATCATCATTATATAAAATATATTAATTGAAATAAACTATAAATGTTAAAAATAAAATATAATATAAATTTGAGAAAGTAAAGAGCTAAAAATTCATAAAAGTTTGCTATTCTTTCATCTCAATTTAAATGTCTTACTTCTTTTTTAGTATATCCCAAAAAGAGAAGCTTTTTCTATTTTTAATAAGTTTTTACAATTTTAACATTCTACATGGCAAGTCTAAGACCACAAGATTTAAAAATTGGATGGAGTTAATATAAATCAAAGAAAGTGAAGAGCTAAAACATTCATAAAAATTTGCTACTCCTTCCTCTAAATTTTACTGTCTTTACTTCTTTTTTTGTATGTCTCCGAAAGAGAGACTTTTTCTATATTTAGTATGTTTTTATAATTCTAGCATTCTACATGGAAAGTTTAAGACTACAAAATTTAATAACTATTTATTCCATTCATCTCATATTAGTTGTCCACATTATCAAAAATAATAGCCCAAATTATTTGTTAACTTGCAAAACAAAAGAAAATTAATTAAAAAAAATTATTTTACCCTTACCATTGAAATTCTTTTTGAAGTGTATGCAAGTTTATAATTTTTTAAAAAGAAAAAATCTTAAAACACTCTTCTTATTTATGGAAGGGCATGTGAAGAAGAAAGTGGACAACTAATATGAGATAGAAGGAGTGTATCTTTAATTTAAAATCACAAAATTCAAAAACATTAATTGAAATGGAAGAAGGACATGTCAAACACTGAAAATACACCAACCATAAATATTCATGTGAAAATAAATTATTTTGAAAAAAGAATTGAGATCCAAAAAAAAGGAAAAGACAAAATAAAAAAATAATTGTAAAGAAAAATAAAAAGACTAAAGAAAGAGCCACATGGAGCTAAATTAATGGATAAAAAATTTTGTGAGGACTACCAAAACTTGGCATCCTCCCTTATATAAAAGTATAACTACTATTTCCACGAGGCGCATGCTAAGCTCGGGCCAAAACTCAAGATATAAAAATAATAATTAAGATCATAAAATATAATTCATATCACACTTTTTTTTAAACACCCTTGGTTTTATCCCTTAGAAAAAATTTTCAATTTTTGGCTTCTAGACATCATATGACTTGGGGTACTTCTCGTATGACAGGGTATAATTTGGTTGGTTTTGGTCATATGGTAACCAGCATGGTTGGTTGGTTTCTGTCCAAAGTATGGTATGATCATACTAGTCATATCTTAGGGTACTAATGGCAAGATACAAATTCTACGTTGCCCTAAGTTTAGTCTAGGTGATTCTATTATTCTTAGGGTATGATTTCATAGTACTAATTGTATGGTTGGATACGGTTTAACTTGGGTGGTCGTATGTTAGATATGTTGGGGTCTAAGGTGAGGCCTAGTTATGAGATAGGGTTACCACTCGTACTTAGGGTATGATTAGGTTGGATGGTCGTACCCTCTTGTGGGAGTTTTATGCAATTCAAGTTGGGGGTAATCTGGACATTTTCCCTCTTAACCTCTTAAGGCCCCACGACTTATAACTCTTTTGGGATATCATTTACCCTAGTTTTCTCAATCTAAAACACTTAAACTCTCTCTCAAATTCTCTCATGGCTCTTGGGTTAAGGAAGGCTAAGGTTTCTTTCAAGGTGGTCAATTTGGGGCTTACGAGGGTGATTTCTCTTCGTCATCTTCTTAATCTAAGGCATGTATTCCTCTCTCATTAGTAGTTCCAGCTAAAGGTATGTTTTATGAATTGTTTTCATGGCATAATAATTGTACAATTTTGGATTTTCAATTATGTTTAGGGTTTTGGTTATAATGGTTGGTTATGGTCATTCCATGTCTTTTATTTATAGTTTTTATATTATAATGGTGTTTTGAATATTTGGTTGTATGGGAATGGTTAATTGGTAATTAGTTTGGGCTTTGGAAACTATATACCCCCAACATGTTTTGATAAAATGCCTATAAGAATGTTTTTGATTAAATTATTGGACTTTCATCGAACTATTGCATGGTATAACTTGGTAATGGAACCCTAAATGGTTTAAATGGTTTGAAATGGTTAAATGGTAAGGTCTTGGTGGTAATTGTTATGGTTTAATTGAACATCCTTGTGGGTTACAAGAAAATCCCCCAAGTACACTTAATAATGAACATCTTGTGGGGTACATGGGATTCCACCAAGTCAACTTAAAAATGTAATCTATAGGTACATGGGAATCTCTTTACTTAAAAAGGATGGCTACCGATATTTCTTGCAAGCTATAGTCGAGCAATAATGGTAATGGTAGTTTAGTTGAATAGTAATAGTTTTAATTAGTCAATAATGGCAGGGTGTGATAGCTAACCGTGAAGGTGTGTGTCCAATGGATGGACACTGAAAACTCATGTTTCTGACATGAGTATTGGTCATGGCAACCATTTATGATACTTACGGGGTACACGAGAATCCCCTAACTACACTTGTACATATGTATCATGGTAAGCAAAAGGTACTCGGGAATCCCCTACTCCTATATTTTCTTCGTTCGTGCAGCTACATACATCGGGGCCTGTTCAGAGGGTTACACTGGACCTATATATACCATAGGTAGTTCTAGGATGATTAAGCTACACATACCCTGGTTAATAGTGTAAAGGCATGCTAAACCCGATTTCCTTATCCTGAGTACTTTCTAGACTTCACCCGCTAACCTATCTTCGGGCGGCTATATCCATATGCGATTTAGGAAGCAGTTGTTCTACTTCTCCTGCTTAGTGATCGAACTTGGGATCATCTCGGTTGGATTGTAGTGATCTTTCATATTTTGGAAAGCTCCATTTCATGTCATGGATGTCTTTACTTACTTTAGTCATCTTATAGACTATGGTTTTGGCAATGATTGAAGGCATGTCTTGACCGGATATTGTTTTACTTTTTGTTAGAGGCTTTGTGGGACTACTATGGGTTGGTACGGGTGGTGTCGGTAGTGGTTCATCCTTGGCATTGGTATTGGAATTATGGTTGATATTGTTTGACTGTATTTATGATTGTTCCATCCTATTATTTTATGGACTCGTACTTGGTTATTGTTTTAGTTTTTGTATGGTTATTGGTTGTTTATTGCATGGTTGGACTTGCTTGGGTCGATCGTGGTTATGGACCTATCCCAGAGTTTGGAATTATACAACATGATATCTTGTTATATGTTCAAAATATATCCGACACAGGATATGCGATAGAGGTTGGGTTGGGTAACGGGGGTGGTTCCCAGTCCTGGTTGGACTTGGCATGCCTATTACGACAAGTCCCTACTTTGGGTCATGTCAAGTTGGTATCAGATCTTTAGGTTCATGATCAATTAGGGAGTTCACAAAGCCATGTCGAATAGAGTCTCTATTAGGGATGTGTAGCATGCTACACTCATAAGGGGGAGGCTATAAGGCATTTAAGAACTATTTCTCTTTCATGTGTTCTGTTTTCATGCTTGAAGTTTAAGTCCTGGAATCCTCTCTAATTCCTGGTTGTTTATTTTTCTAATCATACCTTGATGATCTGAGATTGAAGAAAACTCCTCTGTCCCAACTGAGGACAATATTGATGGGACATACTCTACTCATGAGATCCATACTCGGTCTAGGGGTCTAGTCCCTAATATTTTTGGAGTCCCACCGGTTCCTTCTAGTACTCCTCAGGCTTCTCAGTCAAACGTGATGAATGCAAAGTTTCGTCAGTCGATTCATGTGATTACTCAGTTGGTAGCTTCTCAGGCTGAGCATGGTACATATGGTATTCCATCTTCTGAAGCCATAAGGATTAATTAGTTTATGAGGATAAGTCCTCCTACTTTCACTGGTGTTAAGGTGAAGAAAGATCCTCAGGGTTTTTTAGATGAGATGGAAAATATTTCCAGGATTATGCAGGTCACATTTTTTTCTTACCATCTAAAGGATATGGCTTACCAATGGTATGAGGAATGGGATAGGGCGAGAGGTGATGTGGATGAGTCCTCTCTATGGAAGACTTTCTCTAATGCTTTTCTAGACCATTTCTTTCCTTAGGAGTTGAGGTAAGCAAAATCAGAGAAATTTGTTAATCTGAAATAGGGAAAGATATAGGTCAAAGAGTATGTCTTAAAATTCCATCAGCTATCTAGGTATGCTTTAGAAATAGTGGCTGACATGAGGGCCAAGATAAGAAATTTTGCTTTAGACTATTTTAGGATTTGATCCTTAAAAGCAAGATTGCATTGTTGATCAAGGACATGGATATCTCTAGGTTAGTGGTTCATACACAATAGGTAGAGGAGGAAAAAATAAAGCTGTCTGATGTAGGGTAAAGGCAGGGTATGAAGCTCAGGATCTCTGAGTGGGGTAGACAACAACAAAGTGGTTGGGATGGTGGTAAGTGGCCAAAAAAAATGTGGGGAAGTTCTGGTTCCTTTTTCTTAGCTAGTGCTCCCTGTCCAAAGTATTCGGTAGACAGGACTCAGCAAGGTGGCGATAACTTCAGGGTAAAAGTGCCCAATCTCAAGCTAGTGGGGCTCAGTCAGCTTCATCATGTCCTCCTTGTAGGTTCTATGGTCGATTGTATCTAGGCTTCTGTGATGAGGGGAGTGACAGGTGTTTTAAATATGGTCAGATAGGCCATATGCTTAGAAACTGTCCAGTTTGTAATATTGATTCAAGGTAAAACAAGGTTTCGGTTACCTCTTAATCTACTCCTGCACCAAAGGGTGCTACTTTTGTATCTGTTTCTGCTTCTGGCACCGATACAGACTGGAATCAGTTGAATACACTTACTACTTGATAGGAGTCTGAGGTATCGCCTGATGTCGTGATTGGTATGTTAAAACTCTTTTCTTGATATGTTTATTGCTTACTTAATCTGGGGTTTTCTCTCTCTTATGTGATCCCATTTATGGTTGTGTATTTTGGTTTTGATCCCGAGGTTATTTTGAATCCTTCTTTTGTTTCTACACCAATAGGTGACTCTGTGGTTGATAAAAGAGTTTATAGGGGGTTTGTAATATCTGTTGGTAGTAAAGAGACCTTGATAGATTTGTTTGAATTAAATATGGTGTATTTTTATGTTATTCTAGGGATGGATTGGTTACACTCGTGCTATGCAACCTTATATAATTGGACCCAAAAGGTTGTCTTTAAGTTCCCTGGTGAATCGGTTATTGGGTAGGAGGGTGGTTCCCTAGCTTCTAAGGGAATGTTTATATCATATATTAGAGCACGAAGATTAATATCCAAAGGGTGTCTCTATCATCTAGTCCGTGTTAAAGACTCTAACTCGGAAGTTCTTTCTTTACATTCAATTCCGGTGGTGAATAAGTTTCCTAAGGTCTTTTTGGATGATCTTTCTAGTGTTCCTCTAGATAGAGAGATTGAGTTTGGGATTAATTTAGTTTTGGACACTCACCCAATATCTATTCCTCCTTATAAAATGGCTCCGGCTGAGTTGAGGGAACTCAAGAAGCAACTTAAGGATCTTTTTTATAAGGGTTTCATCTATCCTAGTGTATCCCCGTGGGTGCACCGATATTATTCGTGCAATAGAAGAATGGTTTCCTTCGAATGTGCATTGACTATCGGCAGTTGAATAAGGTGACTACTAAGAACAAGTATCCTCTTCCAAGAATAGATGACTTGTTTGATCAGTTGCAAAGTGCCAAATTCTTTTCTAAGATAGATCTTTGGTCTGGGTATCATCAGCTTAAGATTAGGGAGGTAGATATCCTTAAGATAGCTTTTTGTACTCGGTATGGGAACTTTAAGTTCTTGGTTATGTCATTTTTTTGACCAATGCCCCGGCAACATTCATAGATTTGATGAACAAGGTCTTTTATTAGTTTTAGAATTATTTTGTCATTGTGTTCATTGATGACATTCTTGTGTACTCTAAGAGTTAGGTGGATCATGCTAATCACCTCTGTTTGATATTGCAGACCGTGAAAGAGTAGCAGTTGTATGCCAAGTTTTTGAAATGTAAATTTTAGTTGAACATTATCACTTTTTTGGGTCATATTATTTCTA
This sequence comes from Capsicum baccatum var. pendulum, assembly GCA_030864225.1. Taxonomy (NCBI): domain Eukaryota; kingdom Viridiplantae; phylum Streptophyta; class Magnoliopsida; order Solanales; family Solanaceae; genus Capsicum; species Capsicum baccatum. The sequence goes on along the minus strand of CM061551.1, from coordinate 26,890,929 downwards.
GTGAGAAGACCATGGTGAATCCACAAAAGGTTGCGGTGGTTAAGAAGTGTCTTAGACCCATGACTCCAACCGATATTCTGAGTTTTTTTGGTTTGGCTGCGTACTATTGTAGGTTTGTAGAAAGTTTTATGATGATAATTTACCCATTGACTAAGTTGACTCAGAAGAAGGTAAAGTTCTCTTAGTCGGATGCGTGCGACAGTAGTTTCGAAAAGCTAAAGGATAAGCTAAATTCAAATCTGATTTTTACTTTTCTTGAAGGTAATGAGGGGTTTGTGGTTTACTGTGAAGTGTCTCGGTGGTACTTGGTTGCGTTCTGATGTAGCATGGCAATATGATTGCCTATGCTTCTAGGTAGTTGAAGGTGCATTTGAGGAATTATCGTACTGTTGATTTATAGTTGTTAGCGGTGGTGTTTGTATTGAAAATCTGGTGGCACTATTTATATAGAGTACACGTGGACATCTTTTTTAATCATAAGAGTTTGTTGTACGTGTTCACTCAGACAAAGCTTAACCTCAGGCAAAAGCAATCGCTTGAGCTTCTCAAGGACTGTGATATGAGTCTTCACTACCACCCAGGTAAAGCTAACGTGGTTGTTGATGCTCTTAGTAGGTTGTCGATGGGGAGTTTAGCTCATATGGATAAGGAGAAGCGGGAATTAGTGATGGATATTCACTGCTTGGCTAATCTTGGAGTCCTCTTTTTGGACTCTGAGAATAGTGGTGTGTTGGTACAGGAAGTGGTGCACACGTCTCTTAGTGCAGAGATCAAGGAGAAGCAAATGCTAGATCCTATATTGATTAAAATCAAGGGTTCACTAGTTGTGTACAATCTTTTGAGGTATGATGTCCTTCGAACGTGGATTCGCGTAGAACATCGCGCCACCATACGAACATAGGGGAACTCAAACCTACATCTATAAAGTTGATATAGTTGGGAAAAGGGTAATGGTATTTGAGAACTGTGGTGATGGTACCTTGCGGTACCAAGAGTGGTTATGTATTACTGATGTCAATGGTTTGCGAGAGAGGATATTGGTTGGGGTGGATGAATTATACTATGTTGTTCATCCCAGTTCGATGAAAATTTATCATGATCTCAAGTAGATATTGGTGGAATGGTATGAAGAGAGATGTGGCTGATTTTGTGTCCAAATATATAGTATGTCAATAAATGAAAGTTGAGCACATGAGGCCTGGGGGTTTGTATCAGGATATAAAATTGTCAAAATGGAAATGGGAAGTGATCAATATAGATTTTGTTACCGGTCTTCTTCGGTCTCGAAATTAATTTGATTCAGTTTAGTTCATCGTAGATAGGATGACAAAGTCGATTCACTTTTTGTCAGTAAGGACTAACTTTTTGGTTGAGGATTATGCGAGGTTGTATCTTTATAAGATTATGAAGCTACATGGGGTACCCGTTTTGATTATTTTCGATCATGGTACACAGTTTTCATCTCACTTCTAGCGGTTATTTTAGAAAGGGTTGGGGACTAAGGTTAGTTTGTGTACTGCTTTCCACACACAGATGGATGGGTAAGCAAAAAACACTATTCATACATTGGAGGATATGCTTCGTACTTGTCTGATTGATTATGGTGGTAATTGGGTTGAGCATCTACCTCTTATTGAGTCTGCTTATAATAATAGTTACCTTTCTAGCATTAGGATGGCCCCTTTTGAGATAGTGTAAGGTAGGAGTTGTAAATCTTCTATTGGGTGGTTTGAGCATGGTGAGGTGGATATGTTTGGCTCGGATTTGGTTTATCAGGCTATAGAAAAAGGTCAAGGTGATTTGGGATAGGCTTAAGGCTTTCCAAAGTCGCCAAAAGTCCTATGCGGATGTAAGGCATAGGGACTTGGAATTTGAGGTTGGGTATAGGGTGTTCCTAAAGGTGTATCCCATGAAAGAAGTAATGCGGTTTGAGAAAAAGAGAAACCCCAGTCTTCTATATATTGGTCCTTATGTGGTTTTGAAGAGGGTTGGTAATATTTCATATGAGTTGGAGTTGCCTTCTAGTTTGAGCTCCATTCATATCTATGTTGAGACAGTGTATAGATGATCCTTTAACGGTTGTTCCTTTAGAAGTATTAGGTATCTTGGATTTTCTATCTTATGAAGAGATCCCAATTGAGATCTTCGATCGGCAGATTCATCGGTGTTGACTAAGGATGTGGCCTCAGTTAAGGTTCTTTGGCGTGGAACCATAAGGTAGAATAGCCTACTTGAGAAGATGAAAAGGACATGAAGTCCAAGTATCCACATTTGTTTTTGGCTCCAGATATTCGTGCAAAAGGTATGTGTTCTTCATGACATATTTGTTTTCTGTCTTTGTAAAGGTAAGAGTAGAGGTATCTAGTGGTGTAAATCATGGTTGTACTACCTTGTATGTCATTTAAGGATGAATAATCCTAGTTGGGGAGAGTGAAACACCCTGGGTTTTGACCCTCAAAAAATTTCATGATTTTTGGCATCTGGATATCATACGACTTAGGGTACTTCTCATATGATGGGGTACGGTTTGGTTAGTTTTGGTCGTTTTATTACCAGTGTGGGTTGGTTGGTTTCTATCCAAGGTATGGTTGGATCATACTCGTCATTTATTAGGGTACTAAAGGTAACATTCCAATCATATGTTGCCCTAAATTTAGTATAGGTGATTTTATTCTGCCTAGGATACGATTTCATGGAACTAATCATATGGTTAAGTATTTGGCTTGGGTGGTCGTATGTTGGATAGTGTTGGGGTCCAAGGTGAAGTCTAGGGTGGTACCACTCGTGCTTTAGGGTATGATTGGAGTGGGGTGTTCGTACCTCCTGCGGGAGTTTTATGCATTTTAAGTTGGGGGTAATCAAGACATTTCCCCTCTTAACCTCTTAAGACCCCATGACTTATAACTCTTTTGGATATCATTTACCCTAGTATTCTCAATCTAAAACACTTCAACTCTCTCTTAAATTCTCTAAAGGATATTGGGTTAAGGAAAGCTAGGGTTTCTTTCAAGGTGGTCAATTTGGGGCTTACAAGGGTGGTTTCTATTCATCATCTTCATAATATAAGGCATGCACTTCTTCCTTATTGTTAGTTCCAACTAAAGGCATGTTATATGAATTGTTTTCATGGTATAATTATTGTATGGTTTTGGGTTTTCAATTATATATTGGGGTTTTTGGTTGTAATGGTTGGTTATGGTCTTTCCATGTCTTTTACTTATGGTTTTCATATTATAATGGTGGTTTGAACATTTGGCTTCATGGGAATGGTTAGTTGGTAATTAGTTTTGGCTTTGGAAACTATATGCCCCCAACATGTTTGATAAAATGCCTATGAGAATATTTTTTGTTAAATTGTTGGACTTTTATTAAACTATTACATGGTATGACTTGGTAGTGGAACCCTAAATGGTAGAAATGATTTAAATAGTTTGGAATAGTTAAATGGTAAGGTCTTGGTGGTAATAGTTATGGTTTAATTGAACATCCTTGTGGGGTATAAGGGAATCCCCCAAGTACACTTAATAATGAGCATCTTGTGGTGTACATTGGATTCCCCCAAGTCAACGTGATAATATAATCTATGGGTACATGGAAATTGCTTTACCTAAAAAGGATGGCTAAGGACATTGCTTGCAAGTATAGTCAATATGATGATACTACTACTTATTGCCTTGGTTAATAATAAATTGAATTGGTGATTTGGTTTTATGGCAATGGTTTTATTTGGGAAATAATGGAGGGTTGTGATAGCTAACCGTGAAGGTGTGAGTCCAATGGATGGACACTAGAAACTCATATTTGCCGACTTAGGGATTGGTCGTGGCGACCATATATGATACTTATGGGGTACACGAGCATTGCCTGAGTACACTTGTACATATGCATCATGAAGAGCGAAGGTTACTCGGGAATCCCCTACTTCTATTGGATCTCTGGTTTGTGTGGCTATACGCATCAAGGCTCGTTTAAGGCATTACACTTGACCCATATAGCCCGTGGGTGGTTCTAGGATGGTTAAGCTACACATACCCAGGTTATATGTATGGTTGTGAATGTATATGGTTGGTTTAATTAGTTTTAAAGGTTAGTATTATTTTATCCTTATCCTGATTACTTGCTAGCGTTCACTCGCTAACCCATCTTTTGATGGTTGTATCCCCACGTGATACAGGAACAAGCCATTCTACTCCTCCTACATAGTGATAGGGTTTGGGATCATCTCGGTTGGATTGAAGTGGTGAGCTTTCTTTTTTTGGAAGGATTTATTTCATATCATGGATGTCTTTACTTACTTTGGTCATCTTATAAACTATGGTTTTGTCTATGGCCAAGGGAATGTATTGATCAAATATTCTTTTACTTTTGGTTAGAGGCTTTGTGGGACTACTATAGGTTTGTATGGGTAGGGTCAGTAGTGATGTCATCAATTGCATGTGTATTGGTATTATGGCTGATACTGTTTGACTGTATTTATGATTGTTCCATCCTATTATGTTATAGACTCATACTTTGATGCTGTTTTGGTTTCGTGATGGCTTCTGGTTGGGTGTTTGATGGTTGTACTTTCTTGGCTTGATCATAGTTATGGACCTATCCCAGAGTTTGGAATTGTACAAAATGCTATCTTGTTATATGTTCGGAATTCATCCGACCCAGGGTATGTGAATGGAGGTTGGGTTAGGTAACGAGGTTGGTCCCTAATCGTGGTTAGACTAGGATGCCCATTACGACAAGTCCCCAATTTGGGTCGTGTCATGTTGGTGTCTGAGCTTTAGGTTCATAGTCAATTAGGGAGTCAACAAAGTCGTGTCGACTAGAGTCTCTTTTAAGGGTGTGTAGCGCGCCACACTCATAAGGGAGAGGTTATAATACATTTAGGAATTATTTCTCTTTCTTGTATTCTATTTTCAAGCTTGGAGTCTACATCCTAGAATCTTGTTTAATTCTTGGTTATTCACTTTTCAGATCATTTCTCAACGATCTGATACGCAAAGAAACTCCTCTGTCCTAACTGGGGGCGATGTTGATGGGACGCACTCTACTCATAGGATCCATATTCAGTCTAAGGGTCCAGTCCCTAATATTTCTAGAGTCCCACTGGTTCCTTCTAGTCCTCTCCAAGCTTCTTAGGCAGACGGGATAAATGTGGAGTTTCGTCAGTCGATTCATATGATCGCTCAATTGGTAGTTTCCAGGCTGAGCATGGTACATCGGGTATTCCATCGTCTGAGGCCACAAGGGTTGGCCAATTTATGAGAATGAGTCCTCCTACTTTCACTGGTTTAAGGTGGAGAAAGATCCTTAGTGTTTTCTGGATGAGATGGAAAAGATTTTTAGGATTATGCAGGCCACATTTACTGCCTACCAGCTAAAGGATGTGGCATAACAATGGTACAAGGAATAGGATAGGGTGAGAGACTGTGGATGAGTCTTCTCTATGGGAGACTATCTCTAATTCTTTTATGGAATGCCTTTTCCCTCAAGAGTTGAGGGTAGCATAAGCGGAGGAATTTGTTAATCTAAAATAGGGGAAAATGTCGGTCAAAGAGTATGCCTTGAAATTTCATCAGTTGTCTAGGTATGCTCCGGAAATGGTGCCTGACATGAGGGTCAAGATGAGAAAGTTTGCTTCAGAATTGTCTCAAGATTTGATCCTTAAAAGCAAGACTGCATTGCTGATTAAGGACATGGATATCTCTAGGCTAATGGTTCATATACAACAGGTAAAGGAGTAAAAGAGAAACCAAGCTGAGGTAAGGGAAAGCAAGGGTAAGAACTTTATGTTCTCTGAGCAGGATGGATAACAACAAAGTGGTCGGGATAGTGGTAGGTGGCCGAAGAAGAAGTGGGGAAGTTCTGGTTCCTTCTCCTCAGCTAGTGCTCCCTACTGAAGTAGTTGGGAGATAGGTGTCAGCAAGGTAGTGATAACTTCAGGGAACAGGGTGACGAATATCTATCTAGTAGGGCTCAATTGACTTCATCATGCCATCTTAGTAGGTTCTATGGTCAGTTGTATTGGTTCTTCTGTGAAGAGGGAAGGGACAGGTATTTCAAATATGGTCAGCTAGGCTCTATGCTTAGAAATTGTCCAACTGGTAAGGTTGGTTCAGGGGCGAACAAGGTTTCGCTGCCTCTTCATCTACTCCTGCACCCAAGGGTGCTACTTCTACATCTGTTTCTGCATCCGGCATCAGTAAAGGAAGGAATTAGTTATATGTACGCACTACCCAACAGGAGTCCAAGGCATCGCCTGATGTCGTGACTGATATGTTGAAACTCTTTTATCAAGATGTTTATTATTTACTTAATTTAGGGTCTTCTCACTCTTATGTGACCCCATTTATGTCTATTTATTTTGGTTTTAATCCTGAGGTTATTTTGGATTCTTTTTCTATTTTTACCCCGATAGGTGACTCTGTGGTTGCTAAAAGAGTCTATAGGGGGTGTACGGTATTTATTAGTAATAAGGAGACCATAGTGGATTTGTTTAAATTAGATATGGTGGATTTTGATGCTATTCTGGGGGTGGATTTGTTACACTTGTGCTATCCAACCTTATATTATCGAACCTGTAAGGTTGTTTTTAAGTTCACTAGTGAACCGGTTATTAAGTGGGTGGTGGTTTCCCTAGCTCCTAAGGGAAGGTTTATATCATATCTTAGAGATCAGAGATTAATCTCCAAATGGTGTCTCTATCATCTAGTCTGGGTTAAAGACTCTAACTCGTAAGGTCTTTCTTTATATTTGGTTCCAATAGTGAATGAGTTTCCTGAGGTCTTTCCGAATAATCTTCTTGGTGTTCCTCCGGATAGGAAGATTGAGTTTGATATTGATTTGTTTTGGGACACTTGTCTAATATCTATTTCTCCTTATAAAAGGGCTCTAGCTGAGTTGAGGGAACTCAAAGAGCAACTTAAGGATCTTTTGGATAAGGGTTTCATCCATCCTAGTGTATCCCTATAGGTTGCACCAGTGTTATTTATGTGTAAGTAGAATGGTTTCCTTCGAATGTGCATTGACTATCGGTAGTTGAATAAGGTAACAATTATGAACAAGTATCCTCATCCAAGGATACATGACATGTTTGATCAATTGCAAGGTGCAAAATTCTTTTCAAAGATAGTTTTCAGTCTGGGTATCATCAGCTTATGATTAGGGAGGTAGATATCCCTAAGACAGTTTTTCATACTCGGTATGGGAACTTTAAGTTTTTGGTTATGTCATTAGGTTTGACCAATGACCTGGCGATATTTATGGATTTGATGAACTGGGTCTTTCATTAGTTTTTGAATCTTTTTGTCATTGTGTTTATTGATGACATTCTTGTGTACTCTAAATGTGAGGTGGATCATGCCAATAACCTCCGTTTTGTGTTGCCGGCCTTGAAAGAGTAGCAGTTGTATGCCAAGTTATTGAAATATGAATTTTGGTTAAATGTTGTCACGTTTTTGGGTCTTATTATTTCTAGTGAGGGGACCATATTGGATCAACAAAAGGTTGTGGTGGTTAAGAAGTGGCCTAGACCCATGACTCCAATTGATATTCGGGTCTTCTTAGGTTTGGCTGGATACTATAGGAGGTTTGCGGAAAGTTTTTCTACGATAGCAGCCTCATTAACTAAGTTGACTCAGAAGAAGGTAAAGTTCTCTTGGTCGGATGCGTGCAAGAGTAGTTTTAAGAAGCTAAAGGATAACCTAACTTTGGCTCTAATTTTGTTTTTTCCTGAAGGTAATAAAGGGTTTGTGGTTTACTGTGATGTGTCCCGAGTGAGACTTGGTTGCATTCTGATGCAGCATGGTATGGTGATTGTCTATGATTCTAGGTAGTTGAAGGTGCATAAGAGGAATTATACTACTCATGATTTAGAGTTTTTAGTGGTGGTGTTTGCATTGAAAATTTGGTGGCACTATTTATATAGAGTACACGTAGACATCTTTTCAAATCATAAGAGTCTGCAGTACGTGTTCACTCAAAAAGAGCTTAATCTTAGAAAGAGGAGATGGCTTGAGCTTCTCAAGGACTATGATATGAGTCTTCACTACCACCTAGGTATAGCTAACGTGGCTATTAATGCTCTTAGCAGGTTGTCCATGAGGAGTTTAGCTTATATAGATACGGAGAAGTGGGAATTGGTGAAAGATATTCACCTCTTGGCTAATCTTGGAGTTCTTCTTTTAGACTTTGAGAATAGTGGTGCGTTGGTACAAGATGTGGTGCGGTCACCTCTTTGTACCGAGATCAAGGAGAAGGAAATACTAGATACTGTCTTGACGAAAATCAAGGGGGATGTAGGTGGGAAAAGGGTAATGTTATTTGAGATTAGTTGTGATGGTACCTTGCGGTACCTAGAGAGATTATGTGTTTCTTACGTCGATGGTTTGCGAAAAAGGATATTGGCTGAGGTGGATGAATCATGCTATGTTGTTTATCCCGATTCGACAAAAATGTATCATGATCTCAAGTAGATGTATTAGTGGAATGGTATGAAGATGGATGTGGCTGATTTTGTGGCCAAATGTATGGTGTTTCAACAAGTGAAAGTTGAGCACATAAGGCTTGGGGGTTTGTATTAGGATATTGAATTATCAAAATGGACATGGGAAGTGATCAACATGGATTTCTTTATCGGTCTTTCTCGATCTCGAAATTAATTTGATTTGATTTGGGTCATCATGGATAGGAAGACAAAGTCAGCTCACTTCTTACCAGTAAGGACTAACTCTTAGGCTGAGAATTATATGAGGTTGTATCTCCATGAGATTTTAAAGTTGCATGGGGTACCTGTTTTGATTAACTTTGATCATGGTACATAGTTTTAATCTCACTTTTGGCAGTCATTTCAGAAAGGGTTAGGGACTAAGGTTAGTTTAGGCACTACTTTTCACCCACAGATGGATGAGAAAATAGAAAGGACTATTAGACAGTAGAGGATATTCTTCGTGCGTGTGTGATTGATTATGATGGTAATTGGGTTGAGCATCTAGCTCTTGTAGAGTTTGCTTACAATAATAGTTACCATTCTAGTATTGGGATAGCCCCTCTTAAGGTATTGTATGGTAGGAGGTGTAGATCTCCTATTAGGTTGTTTGATCTATATGAGGCAGATATGTTTGGCCCGGATTTGGTTTATTAGGCTATGGAAAAGGTCAAGGTGATTAAGGATAGGCTTAAGGATGTCCAAAATTGCCAAAAGTCCTATGTGGATGTAAAGCCTAGGGACTTAGAATTTGAGATTGGGGATAGGGTGTTCCTAAAGGTGTCTCTTATGAAAGGAGTAATGTGGTTTAGGAAAAAGTGGAGGCTCAGCCCCCGATATGTTGGTCCTTATGTTGTTTTGAGGAGGGTTGGTAGTGTTGCGTATAAGCTGGAGTTTCCTTCTAATTTGAGCTCCATTGATCCGATATTCCATGTCTCTATGTTGAGAAAGTGTGTAGGTGATCCTTCATCGGTTGTTCCTTTAGAAGGATTGGGTATCTCAGATTTTCTATCTTATGAAGAGATACCGGTTGAGATCTTGGATCGATAGGTTTGTTAGTTACGGACTAAGAATGTGGTCTTAATTAATGATCTATGGCAGAACCACTAGGTGAAAGAGGCCACTTGGGAAGCAAATAAGTACATAAAGTCTAAGTTATCTGCAATTATTTTTTACTTTAGATATTCATGATAAAGGTATATGTTCTTCGTGACATCTTGGTTTCTGTCATTGTAAAAGTAAAAGTAAATGTTCTTCATGACATCTTGGTTATTGTCATTGTCAAAGTAAGAGTAGAGGTATCTAGGGGTTTAAATGGTGCTTGTACCACCTTGCCCGTCATTCGGGGATGAATGTTCCTAGTGGGGGATACTGAAACACCCTGGGTTTTGACCCTTGGAAAATATTCTCAGTTTTTGGCTTCTGTACATCATACGACTTGGGGTACTTCTCATATAGTGGGGTACGATTTGGTTGGTTTTGGTCGTATGGTAACCAGTGTGGGTTGATTAGTTTCTATCCAAGGTATGGTTAGACCATACTAGTCATTTATTAGGGTACTAATGGTAAGATTCCAATCATAAGTTGCCCTAAATTTAGTCTAGGTGATTTTATTCTGCCTAGGGTACGATTTCATGGTACTAATAGTATGGTTGGGTACGGTTTGGATTGGGTGGTCATACGTTGGACAGTGTTGGGGTCCAAGGTGAGGCCTAGGGTATGAGATATGGGTACCACTCGTACCCTAAGGTACGATTGGGGTGGGGTGGTCGTACCCTCCTTTGGGAGTTTTATGCAGTTTAAGTTGGGGGTAATCTAGATATTTTCCCTCTTAACCTCTTAAGGCCCCACAACTTATAGCTCTTTTGAGACATCATTTACCCTAGTATTCTCAATCTAAAATACTTAAACTCTATCTCAGATTCTCTCAAGGCTCTTGGGTTAAGGAAGTCTAGGATTTCTTTCAACGTGGTTAATTTGGGGCTTACAACGGTGATTTCTCTCTGTTATCATTTTAATCTAAGGTATGTACTCTTCCCACATTGTTAGTTCAGACTAAAGGCATGTTTTACGAATAATTTTATGGAATAATTGTTGTATGGTTTTGGGTTTTCAATTATATGTTGGGTTTTTTGGTTATAATGGTTGGTTATAGTCTTTCTATGTCTTTTACTTATGGTTTTCTTATTACAATGGTGGTTTGAACATTTGTTTGCATGGGAATGGTTAATTGGTAATTGGTTTTGGCTTTGGAAACTATATGCCCCCAACATGTTTGATAAAATGCCTATAAGAATGCTTTTGCTTAAATTGTTGGACTTTCATTGAACTATTGCATGGTATAACTTGGTAATGGAACCCTAAATGGTATAAATGGTTTAAATGGTTTGGAATGGTTAAATAGTAAGTTCTTGGTGGTAATGGTTATGGTTTAATTGAATATCCTTGGGGGTACAAGGGAATCCCCCATGTATACTTAATAGTGAATATCTTGTGGGGTACATGGGATTTTCCTAAGTCAACTTGATAATATAATCTATGTGTACATAGGAATCCCTTTACTTAAAATGGATGGCTAAGGACATTGGTTGCAAGCTATAGTCGATATGACGATACCACTACTTATTGCCTCGATTAATAATAAATAGAATTGGTGGCTTGGTTATATGGTAATGGTTTTAATATGGCAATAATGGTGGGGTGTGATTGCTAACCCTGAAGGTATGAGTCCAATGGACGAACTCTATATAAGTGTAGTTATGACCTTAATTTAGAGCCTTTACACAAATTAACTTAATGGTTATCTATAAAGATATTATATAATAACTAATTTAAATTAAATTAATAAATTATTTCATTCAGTCCATCTATTTATCGTGTTTATTTTTTATGCTCACCATAAAAGAATATTCTATTCATTCTCTTTTAACTATTGATTTATTCTTTTTCATGTCCAGCAAGAAAAATAATAAAAATAATATGTTATTTTATTATTAATTAAGTTTTCCTATTTATTACATGATTTTTAAGAACTAAACAAATGAATAATATTAAAAGAACTATAAAGGTTCTAGTTAAAATTATTGCAAACTTTAATTTTGTATTAAAGTTATTACTTACCGATAGAAAGGAAAATAGGCAGCAAGGTGTCAACATGCCTGCTCCGTGATCTTACTGTATCACCCCTAATTAATTATTATAAGTCAATTATATATTAAAAATTAATAATATAGAATAAAAAGTAAGAAATACATTTATGACATGTCTGCTTCAACTGCTTCAATCGTAATTTTACTAAATATAACCTCTACTTGATTATTATAAGTCACCTAAGTATTACAAAAATAATAATATTTAATAAAAAAGATAAAATAGATATAAAATGATAAATTAACTCTTGAAGTTTTAAATTAAATTTTTGAACTAAAGTGATTGTTTATTTAAAATAGAATTTTAATTAAAATTTCATTTACTAGGTAGCAATACGAGACCAATTACAAGCACACAAGTGACAATGGTTTTAACAAAAATAATAAGAGCAAAACTGAAAATATTTAATAAAAAGACAACTCCAATTGTCATGTATGATAACTTAATTCACTTAACTAAAGAAGTGAAATACCTAAAATGCCCTTGTGAGGACTACCAAAATTTGAGATCCTCTCTTATATTAGTACTAATATGTTCACTTGTAGAAAAAATATAATCTACCTAACACTTACATGCATTACATATATATTGGTTTTCACTTGTATTTTTACAATGATATGATACATTGTTATATATATAGAGCCTATATATTTTTATTAAGAATGGTTTTTGTGAGATATCCACTGACATTATAGTTTGTCATTGGGAGAGAAATTAATTATCTACATCAAGTTGTTCAAGCTCGGGTTCTAGGTGGGCACTATTCGGAGGCTTCTTGAAGAGGTATTTAGCTTGGGCTTCCAGGTAGGCTAGGCTTACCCTATCATTAGATTGAGCTTAATTACGATAATTATGTGTTATTATACTAGTTTTGGACAGGTAGTTGTAGTTTGCGCATCATATAATATAGGTATCATGCCTTATTTATCCGGTTAAGACCCTGATCTAGTAAATTTGATTTTGCACTCATTTCATATAATGTTGTATTTATGAGCTTAGGATGTGGTATTTAAGTTGTGAAACCTTTGAATCATCTCTTTTTATTTGGAACATTGTGGCGATCACGTATGGTTTGTGTTTCTAATTTTACAGATGGGTATGATTTATAAGTTTTGATTTGAGTCCGACATCTAATTATAATGAGTTGGGAGTTCTGATACTGATTATTGTTGTTCTGCGAGTTGTGCTTTCTCTGAGTTTCGATTCGAGTTTGACATCTGATTATGATTTTTGGTATATATCATATACGTTGCCTCTCATTATTTCCTACTATTTTTTATTTGAAACCGGCATATGGCCTTTTGTTATTATCTACGATTACTAGTTCGATCCTAGCATCTGGTCTCTCATTACTACCCTTTGGTTCTAGTTCAAGACTGTTGCATATATGGACGACTACTATGGTTTCTTGGGATTGGCTCAGCCATGGATTAATTATGTTTATTTTCTTTAAATACTTCTTGTGTGTCCCACCAGCTTATGGGGGCAAGTTGGGTTAATTGTCCTCTTTAGGGTGCCTGGTGGGTTTAAGGCCCCCCAGTTAGGTTATGTTTGGTTTTCCTTTTATTTCTGCGTTATATTAGCTTTCTGTATCACCTTTACTTATTCCTTTATCACATTTGCATAGTTTGATAGTTGTGTACCTTTTTATCCCTATTTATTGTTGACTTAGACTACATTCTCACATTTTAATTATAATTTTCCTGTATTAAGCTCAGTCGGCTAATGATGCCTACTGAGTACCCATTACTTTCGTACTCATACAGCAATTCTGCATCATTCCCATAATGTAGATTTGAGTACTAGTCGTTGACATGATTCCTACTTTCCAATATTGATCTAGAGCAGGATGAGATTGCTATCGTCCAAGGATGATCCTACTCTATCTATTCTAGTTTAATCTTTTGTACTCTAGACTACTTGTATATATTATGTATATCTTTGGATTCTATCTAGTACGCTGGGTATATTTTAGTAGTGGCTCTAGCACCGACCTTACTCGGTCTTGGGAGGGATTCATTTCTATATTTTGGCCCTTTTTCTTCTCTCATTTTAATATGCTTGATGTGTTTCCTTTCTATTTTTTGATTTTTATTACAATTGTTATCATATATGTGGTTTCTTTCTGGTTTCTGTCCATTTTCCCATTAGCTATCATTTCGGGCTATGGCTTGGCTTGTAATAATTCCTCAAGTTTTGAATATTGAATTTTTCTCAGTAATTGTGCTTACTACTTAGGTTATGAGTTGTGAAGACTCATCATGAGTTGTATAGATCCAGTCATGGTCTAACTAGTAAGGTTTCCCTAAGTTTCTGGCATGGTCATGACCGAAATCACATAAGTCATAAGGTAATGCCATAAGTCGTGGTGAGGGACTCATGACCTTAACAGTGAGATGGCCCAAGGTTGTTGTCTTGGTAACGACTAGACTCCACAAATCGTAGGGTGAGGTCACGAGTTGTAGGGTAGGACTCATGAGCAAACTAGTAAGGAGGCTATGAATTTCATCCCAGACTATGAGTCCTGTGACGACTCATGATCAATGACCACGAGTCATAATGTGACCCATAGTCACTGGTGACAGTTTTTCTGCATTTTAATTAGGGGCACTCTGGTCATTTTCTTTCATCCCCATTTATAATCTGCAACCATAAAGCACCCTTGGGTTCCGTTTTTTCTTTATTTTAACAAGTCAAATACACTCTCTTTTCTCTTAAATTGCCAAGTCAAGAACAGAGCTAGGGTTTCTACGGGTTGGTCATCTGGGCATCAAAGTGTGGTTTTTTCTTCAAATTCTTGGTGTTTAAGGAATGTATCTCTTCCCAAAACTTGTATTTTTAACTTGGCATGCAATGGTTTGGTATTCATATGGTTTTAAATGTTTGGTTTGGAATTTAGGTTGAGGGTTTTGGGTGATTATTGTTTGAATGGTATTCCCATAATTTACATGCATTTGTTTACTCTTTGTTGATAGATTTTGAAAATCATTGGGTGAATGGGTATGGATAATTGAATGAGGGTCATGGATTCCCCCAAATTTTATGGATCTTGATATTTGGAATTGGTAATAACCTCAACCCACCTTATGAAATTAGCTTTGAAACATGATTATATGCATAATTTAACATGTTTTTGAAACTATTGCATTACATAAAAGGTTAATGGAATATAAATGGTTTTGAAAGGCCTTAGTATCCACGAATTGGTTTTAAATTAGAGCTTGGGGGTCATGGATTCCCTAAAGTTGGTGGATGATTGAAATGGAAAGATTGTATAAGCTTGCAAGCTCATTGGTGTGATGAGATGGACGGTGAATGACTTAATAAATAGTTCCTGGATAAATGTATGGGTTATGTGTAAATTATTTAATTTGGGCTTAAAGGGGGTTGTGTAGCTCGTTGAGGAAGGTGGAGGTCCTGGGGGACCAATACTAGAAACCACTTTTGCATGTGTGGGGGTCTTTATAATTGTGTGCATAGTTCACACTACATATATATATATATACACACTTTGGAATAGCTGGGATCATGGATTCCCTGGACTTTCCTGGAATTTCTCCAGTTCAAGCAGGTAACATGCACTGAATCCCTTCCGGTGGGAGGAGTCGAACCCATATATACCATGGGTGCCCTTAGGACTATTAGAGCTATACAATCCAGGTTATTCGTTTTAAACCTCTTGCCAAACCTTGTTCCTTATCCTAGCATCTTATATATATATGTATGTATGCATGTATGTGAACATGTACATTGAGTTTGGAATTTATTATGAATTGTCATTATTTTATTGCTACCCTAAGTTATATGCTAGTGTTCACCCCGCTAACCATCCCCGAACACTACATCCTTTCATGATGTAGTGTCCTAGGGGTTTCTTCTATTGGTTTATACAGTATTAGGTGGTGTGGTCTTCTATTGGGTTTGCGGTAAAGTGGTGAGCTTCATCTTTCAAAAAGCTTGGTCATTCTATAAGTTTTATTCCATACTTTAGAATTGAAAAGTTCACGTTAACATTATCACTACTATTTTCACTGTCATGGTCAGGGGCATATCCTGACCTAGTATGATATTCTAATTGGTTAAGAGGCTTTTGTGTACATGTGTGGGTTGGATGGTGTTGTTTACTCGTAAACCTTAATCTTGAGTTACAGTAACTGTTTTATGTTTATTCTCTAGTTGTCTTCCGCTTTGTTATTATTTGGATTTCGCTTGATTAAACAGGCTATAGGGTGGTCTTTGATCTTTGGTGGGCTTGAGATGCTCGTCACAACTAGGCCCAGGGTCAGTTCGTGACATGTTTCATATCAGAGCATAGGTTCAGGGTCTCTAGATATCCACAAAGATATATCGAGTAGATTCCCTTTTATGAGTGAGTATCGAACCACACTTACAAGGGGGAGGCTACAAGGCATTTAGGAATGTTTCCCTTTCTTGTGTCCTATTTTGGGATATAGAGTCTAGGGTCATGAAATTTCTCTAAGTCTTCATTTGCTTGCATTTCAGATCATGCCTCCTTGAAGATCTGATGTTCATAGAAACTCTACCAGAACCTCTGCCCCACTTAAGGTCAATATGGAGGGAACTTGTCCTGTTTATGAAGTACAGACCCAATCTAAGGTCCTTGCTCCTGATTGTGCTGCTCCACCTGGGGTACCACCAGTCCCCACTAGTCCTTCTCGGGTTGGTGACACTCATGCTCAGCCACCTCAAGAAGACATCTCAAATGTGGAGTTCCACCGTTCTATTCACCTGTTGACTCAATTAGTGACCTCCCAGTGTCGTCAGTCAGGTTAGGATGGTTCTATTGCTCATTTTTCTGAGGTTACTCAAGTTGAGGAATTCAGACTCATAAATTGATCAACCCGAGGAGGATCAGTTTATGAGTCTGAATTCCTCAACCCTTACTAGTTCTTAGGTTGAGGAGGATCCTCAATGTTTTATTGATAAGATGGAGAAAATCTTTAGGGTAATGCATGCTTTCGATTTTGAAGGTATGGAGTTTTCTGCATATCAATTGAAAGATGTGGCATATCAGTGGTATGAAGAGTAGGAGCAGTTAAGAGGTGATTGTGTTAAACCGGCTATATGGGATGAGTTCTTTAGTACCTTCCTTGATTATTTATTTTCTCGGCAGTTGAGGGAAGCGAAGGTAAAGGATTTTGTAAATCTGAAGTAGGGCAAGATGAGTGTGAAGGAGTATATCCTGAAGTTCCATTAGCTGTCTTGTTATGCTCCAAAATTAGTGTCTAGTATGAGGGCCAGAATGAGGAAGTTTGTTTTTTAGTTTATCTCATGACTTGGTATCGTAATGTAAGGTTGAGATGTTGAACAATGATATAGATTTTTCTAGGCTTGTGATTTATGTAAAATAAGTAGAGGATAAGAAAAAAAGAAGGCGGAGATAGGAGAAATGCAAAATAAGAAGTTCAGATATTCAGAGTAGGGTGGGGGGCAGCAGAATAGTAGAATAAATTATAGACGGTGGAGCAAGAAGAAGACTTGGGGAAATTTTAGTTCATATTATCTAGCTAGTACACCGTGTATAAAGTCATCTAGTGGTCATCGATTTCAGGCTGGTAGTGGTCCTAAGGCATACGGTGCCCAGTCTCAGGCTAGAGGATCTCAATCAGCCCCACTATATCCTCTTTATAGATTTTGTAGTCATCTTAACCAGGGTTACTATGATGAGGGGAGAAATCAATGCTTTGATTGTAGCCAGTTGGGGCATATGCAATTACACTACCCTTCAGCTAAGATCGCTACGGAAGCTAACAAGGTCCCGATTTCTACCTCATTAGCTTACCAACACTTGTCAAAATCATCTTTATGCTCTTGCCACCCATTAGGAATCTGAGGCATCTCCTGATGTTTTTACTAGTATGCTAAAGCTCTTCTTTCGTAATGTGTATTGTCTACTTTATTTGAGGTCCACTTTTTTCTATGTGACCCCATATGTGGCTGTGCATTTTGGTTTTGGTCCCAAAATTATTTTCGACCCTTAGGGAGGGTGATATTCCCAAGATTTCTTTCTGAACTCAGTATGGTCACTATAAGCTCTTTGTTATGTCATTTGGATTGACTAATGCTCCGGCTGGTTTCATGGATCTTATGAATAGTATCTTCAGGTAGTTTTTGGACTTATATGTTATTGTCTTCATTGATGATACTTGGTGTATTCTAAGAGCGAGAAGGATCATGCCAATCATCTCCAAATTATGTTGTAGACTCTTAAGGACCAACGGTTGTATGCTAAATTTTCTAAGTGTGAGTTTTGAATGAATGTTGTGACTTTTCTTAGGCATGTTGTCTCCAGTGAAGGGATCGAGGTGGATCTATAGAAAATAAAGGTAGTTAAGATGTGGACTAGACCCACGACTCCAATCGATATTTGGAGCTTCTTAGGCTTGGCTGGGTATTATAGGAGGTTTATGGAGATCTTTTCATCTATTATTGCACCGTTGACGAAGTTAACTTAGAAAAAGGTAAAGTTCTTGTGGTTCGATGCTTCTGAGGGTGACTTTGAGAATTTGAATGATAAGTTGACTTCTTTGCCAGTATTGACTATGCTCGAGGGTACTGGTGCATTTATGGTGTATTACAATGTGTCTCGTGTAGGACTGGGTTGTGTCTTGATGCAGCATGGTAAGGTTGTGGCCTATGCTTCTAGGTAGCTTCAGGTTCATGAGAAGAATTATCTGATTCGTGATTTGGATTTGGCGTTTGTGGTTTTTTCTTTGAAGATTTGGCACCATTATTTGTATAGGGTGCATGTAGATATCTATTCAGATCATAAAAGCCTACAGTATATGTTTACTTTGAATGAGTTGAATCTTCGACAGAGGTAATAGATTAAGTTGCTAAAGCACTATGATATAAGTCTTCACTATCATCCAGGTATAGATAATGTGGTTGTTGATGCTCTTAGAAGTTTATCAATGGGGAACTTATCCTACATGGATGAGGAGAAAAGAGGATTGGTGAAAGATATTCACCAGCTGGCTAATTTGGGAATTCATCTTTTGGACTATAAGGATGGAGAGGTAATTGTTCAAGAAGTGGTTAAATCATCTCTCGGTGCTAAGGTGATGGAGAAGCAAGCTTTGGATCCCATCCTTATGCAGATTAAGAATAATGTAGGTCAACAAAAGGTTATGGCCTTTAAGATTGGTAGTGATGGTATTCTAATGTATCAAGGTAGGTTATGTGTTCCTGATGTTGATAGGTTGTTGCAAAGAATTTTGACTGAGGTGCATGAGTCGAGATATACAGTTCATCCAGGTTCAACAAAGAAGTATCATTATTTGAAGAAGATTTATTAGTGGAACAATATGAAGAGAGATGTGGCTTACTTCGTGTCTATGTGTATGGTTTGTCAACAAGTGAAGGTTGAGCACTTAAGGCTTGGCGGCATGTCTCAAGAGATTGAGTTACCCATGTGGAAGTAGAAGATGATGAATATGGATTTCATTATGGGTCTTCCATGATCTCTTAATCAGTATGATTTGATTTGGATTATTGTGGATAAGATGACTAAGTTGGCTCACTTCTTGCTTGTGAGGACAACTTACTCTGGAGAGTATTATGCTAAATTGTTCATTATAGAGATAGTCAGATTGCACCAGCGCTGGTGTCTATTATTTTGAATTGAGGACATAATTTTTGTCTCATTTTTGGCGTTCGTTCAAGAAAGATCTGGGGACTAAAGTGAACCTTAACACCGCTTTCCACCCCCAAATGAATGGACAAGCAGAACAGACTATTCAGACCTTAGAGGATATACATAGGACTTGTGTGATTGACTTCAAGAGAAATTGGTTAGATCACTTACCTCTTATTGAGCCTGCGTATAATAATAGTTATCATTCAATGGGTCCTTTTGAGGCTCTTTATAGTAAGAGGTGTAGGTCTTCTATTGGATGGTTTAAGGTTAGTAAGACTCTATTGTTTGGTCCTGACTTGGTTCACCAAGCCATGAAGATTAGAGAAAAGACTTAAGAGTTCACAAAGTCGCCAAAAGTCTTATGTGGATGTGAGGCAAAGGGATTTTGAGTTTGATGTAAGTGATTAGGTGTATTTGAAGGTTTCTCCTATGAAGAAAGCAATGAGGTTTAGGGAGAAGGGAAACTCAGTCCCTATTATATTGGTTCATATCTAATTTTGAGGAGAGTGGGGAAGGTTTCCTATAAGGTGGATTTGCCTGCGAGTTTGGGTTTCATTCAATCGATTTTCCATGTATCGATGTTGAAAAAGTGTGTGGGTGATCCTTCTTTAGTTATGCCTATTGAGAATGTTGAAATTTCAAATTCCTTATCATATGAAGAAGTCTTGGTGGAAATATTGGATAAGCAATTCCATCGGTTGAAAAATAAGTGTTTTTCAGGTGTTATTCATGGTTTTACGGTTGCTTTCTATCTTGTATTCATGCAAAAATGTTCTTTAACTCCTCATTCAGGGATGAATGATTCAGGAGGGGGGGTTAATTTAACACCCTAGTTTTGAACTCTAAATTTTTCTCAGTAATTATGCTTACTGCTCAGGGTACGATTCAGGTGATGAGTCGTGAAGACTCATTATGAGTCGTATAGAGCTAATCGTGGTCTATCCAGTAAGGTTTCCCTAAGTTTCTATCATGGTCACGATTGGAATCACATGAGTTATAAGGTAATATCACGAGTCATAGTGAGGGACTCATGACCTTAACAGTGAGATGGCCCAAGGTTGTTATCTTAGTAACGACAAGAAACCATGAGTCGTAGCTTGAGGTCACGAGTCGTAGGGTGGGAGTCTTAACCAAACCAATAAGGAGTCCCTGAGTTTTTCCCAATCTACAAGTCCCGGGATGACTCATGATCAGTGACCACAAGTCGTGGTGTGACTCGTAGTCACTGGCGATAGTTTTTCCTAGAATTTATTAGGGGCACTTTGGTAATTTCTTTTCATCCCTAATTATAATCCATGACCATAAAGCACCTTAGGGGTCTCTTTTTTATTATTTTAACAAGTCAAATACATTTTCTTCTCTCTCAAATTCCTAAGTTAATGACAAGGCTAGGGTTTCTAAGGGTTGGTTATTTAGGGCTCAAAGTGTGGTTTCTTCTCCAAATTCTCAGTCTTTTTAGGCATGTATATCTTTCCTAAACTTGTATTTTTATCTTGGCATGCAATGGTTTGGTATTCATATGGTTTTAAATGTTTGGTTTGAACTTTGGGTTGAGGGTTTTGGATGATTATTGTTTGAATCGTATTACCATGGTTTACATGCATTTGTTTATGCTTTATTGATGTATTTTAGAACTAATTGGGTGCATGGGTACGGGTAATGAAATGGTGGTCGTGCATTCCCCCAAATTTATGAATAATGGAATGGGGGTCGCGGATTACCCTAAATTTTATGGATTTTGATATTGGAATTGGTAATAGCCTCAACATACCTTATGAAATTAGCTTTGAAACATAATTATATGCATAATTTAACCATTTTTTAAACTATTATATTGCATAAAAGGTTAATGGAATATAAATGATTTTGAAAGTCCTTGGTGGACATGAATTGGTTTTAAATTAGAGCTTGGGGTCATAGATTCTCCCAAGTTGGTGGATGATTGGAATGGCAGAATTATATAAGCTTACAAGCTCATTGGTATGACGATACCAACAGTGAATGCTTTAATAAATGGTTCTTGGATAAATGTATGGATTATGTATAAATGTTTTAATTTTGGATTAAAGGTGGTTGTGTAGCTTGCCGTGGAAGGTGGAGGACTAGGGGGGGCCAATACTGAAAACCACATTTATTGGTGTAGAGGTCTTTATGATCGTGTGAATAGTTTACACTATATATATATATACTTTGAATGGTCGGGGTTGTGTATTCCCTGGTCCTTCCTGTATTTCTCATTTTTATGCGGCTAACACGCATTCGATCCCTTTCGGTGGGAAGAACCGGACCCATATAGCCCGTGAGTTCCCTTAGGAAGGTTAGAGTTGCACAGTCTAGTTTAATGGTTTTAAACCTCATGTTAAACCTTGTTCCCTATCCCATCATCTTATATATATTTATGTATTCATGTAAGTGAACATGAATATTGAGTTTGTACTTGATTTTAAATTGGCATTAATTTATCCCTACCCTGAGTTACTTGCTAACGATCACCCTACAAACCATCCCAAGATGCTACATCCTTTCATGATGTAGGGTCGCAGGGGTTTCGTTTTTTGGTTTGAGTAGTGTTAGGTGGTGTGGTCGTCTATCTAGTTTGAGATGAAGTGGTGAGCTTCCATCTTTCGAAAAGCTTGGTCATTCCATATATTTTAGAATTGCAATATTCACATTAACATTATCACGGTTATTGTACTGTCATGGTCGGGGGCATGTCGACCTAGTTTGATATTCGAATTAGTTTAGAGGCTTTTGTGGACATGTGTGGGGTGGATAGTGTTATTGACTCTTAGAGCTTATTCTTGAGTTGCATTAACTATTTTATTTTTCTTCTCTAGTTGTCTTCCACTTTGTTATTATTTGAATTTTTTTTGGTTGAACAAGCTATGGGAAGGGGGGGTCTGGTCCTCGGTAGGCTTGAGATGTTCGTCACGACTAGGCCCGGGGTCGGATCGTGACACTTGCCTACTGATGGGATAAAATAGGCACCATCATGACTTGAGATATCAAGTCATGACAACAACATAATATGAATCTCATCTAGATTTATTCCAATCATTTCAAGATTACAGATTTCATAGACATAACTTAGCATAGGATTGATAAAAACAGCCCCTATAGTGCAATTGAAGTGTCAATTGACAAGAAAAATAATGAAAGTGGTAAATGTGCACATATCTGGAAAAAATCCTAATTATAATACGTTAAAATGGTATAATGATTAATATTTAATATAATAAATTTAATAATTTATAAACTACATTGGATACTAAATAATATTTAATATCAAGGGTATAATAGGTAACTTGAAGATAGGCAATCCAATAGTCTAAGGATATAATCATTGCTCCAATGAGTAATGAACCTATTCAGATTGTTCAAAGTGAAGAGAATCGGCGGAATAATTGCATGGACAAGCTTGAAGAAAAGGAAACTGGAGATATTTTAGAGCAACAGGTTCTAATGAATTTTTTTTCTCTAAATAGAAACTTCATGCTATTGTTACTCATGATATTACTGAGGGTGAATTAACAAAGTTCAACAAAGAGGAGGAAAATAAGGAAAGTGAGAGAAACCCGATGTCAAAATTAAAACCCTTAAATTCTTCTACCAACATTGTCAAAGTAAAAACAAGTTCAAGAAGCAGGGTTTTATAGAGAATAAGAATCCTACTAGGGTTCTCCAAGAGGTGTTGCAACCAAATTGAACAATAAATAATGATGAAAGCCCTAATTTGGAATGTTAGATCTATTAAAAGCCATCAAGCTTTTAGTAGAGTTCAAATGCTACATAAGTATCACAAATTTAGAATAATTATTCTTTTGGGACCTTTTGAAAGAGCCATTCAGATCGACAAATAAAAGAAGAGTCTAGGCATGGAGATTGAAGGCTCTAATTGCAATGGCAAGATTTGGTATTTTGTAGAAGACAATGTTGGAGTAGAAGTGATCATTGATATTGAACAACAGATTACACTGAAGTTGAATTGTCTATATAACTTATGCTACACCACTCTAGTGTATGCAAAATATACTAAAGGTGAAAAGTTAGAGTTGTGGGATACTATTTATTAACTATCTAACTCAATGGAGTTTCATCGCTAGTTGGTGGTGATTTTAATATAATTATGAATGCAGAGGAGAAAATTGGAGTACTTCAGTCTACCTAAATGAATACAAGAATTTTGCTTTTTTTTATTTCCTGTGAGCTATTTGAACCTATTTTTAAGGGCACCACTTTCACTTAGTGGAATGGTGGAATAGGAGCTAATTGCATTTTCAAGAGATTAGACAAAGTGGTGATGAATCAGCAATGGAAAGAGTAGTTTGAAAACATAGAGGCAGAATATTTATTAGAATTAGGTCGGACCATGGTTCAATGTTGATTACCATGAAACAATAGAGGCAACAACTCTATAAATCATTTAAATTCTTGAATTTTTGGATAAAAAAATAAAGGATTCCTAGAGGTGGTGAGAGACAACTGGAGTGTTGAGTTGGAAGGTAACTGTTTCTATGTTTTCAATCAAAAATCCAAAAGAGTTAAGAAGACACTATCATTGTGGAGTAAAGAAACATTTGGGGATATTTTCAAGAAATTGTCAAGTTGAATGAACAATTTTTTGAAATCAACCCACTCTTGAGAACAGAGAGGTATTAAAATTGGCTTAAGCTGAAATGAATAGTTATCTGTATTTTGAAGAAGAATTCTGGAGACAAAAAGCTAGCCTTGATTGGTTTGCTTAAGGGGATAAATACTAGATTTTTCTATAATTTAGTGAAGGGGAGGATAAAAAGGTTGTAGATCAAGAGAATGAAAAATAGTAAAGGCCTCTAACTATAAGAAGATGATTTGATGGTAGATGAAGTTGTCTCTTTTAATAACAAAAAGTTTACTCAAGAGGAGGAGGCAACAGATTTCACCTTGCTGGATCATATTACTGACATGATATTAACAAATACAAATAATTAATTATGCAAAGAGCCAAAGGTGGAGGAAATTAAAAATGCTATTTTTATGTTGTTAATAATAGTATAAGTGCCCCTAATGGTCTTACATGATTGTTCTATCAGACCTGTTGGGACATAGTGGGAATTAATATCGTCAAAATTGTGCAAGCCTTTTTCTAGGGACATACTCTTCCTAAAACCATCACTCATACAAACCTAATTATTCTTCCAAAAAAAAGAATATAGAGACATTTGTTATTCTGAGACCTATAAGTATAAGTAATTTTATGAACAAGGTAATTTCCAGAGTTAACCATGATAGATTGGAAAGCACTCCACCAAAAATAATCTTCCCTAGTCAATTTGGCTTTCTGAAAGGAAAAAGTATTATGTAATGTTCTTTTAACTCAAGAGATTATTATTGATATTCGGCTAAGAGGTAAGCCTGCCAATGTTGTGATCAAATTAGATATGGACAAGGCCTATGACAGGGTTTCATGGTTGTTTCTCACAAGGATTCTTAGAAAGTAGGTTTTAATGAGAAGTTCATAAACATGATTTGGTGGTTATTTTCTTACAACTGGTACTCAATATTGTTTAATGGAAAATAAAAAGGCTTCTTTTATTCAACTAAAGAAGTGAAATAGGGAGATCCATTATCCTCAGCTTTTCTTATAATCTATGCGGAGGTCTCATCTAGATCTCTTAATGCTCTAATGGAAAATGAAAACTATAAAGGGTTTGGCATGCCTAAGTGGAGTTACAAGATCAATCATCTAGCCTATGCAGATGATATCATCATTTTTACATCTACTGATTTGTGTTCTCTAGAGATCATGAAATCAACATTATAGGGGTATGAGAAGGTATCTAGCCAACTAATAAATTCAATCAAGTCATTTCTCTACATACATCAAAAAGTTGTTTAGGCCTTGGTCTATAAAGTTATTGTTGCTACATGTTTCAATAGAGTTAATTTTTCTTTCAAGTACTTGGGATGTCCTATTTTTCATGCTAGAAAAACGAAAGTCTTCTATAATGATCTTGTCAAAAAGGCTATGGGTAAGTTACGACATTGGAAGGGGAAACTCTTATCATATAGGGGTAAAGTTATTCTGATTAAGAATGTTCTATAGAGCATGGCATTATATCTTCTCTCTGTTATGGCTCCTACCAAATATACATTATAGGAAATGCATAGAATATTTTCTAAATTTCTGTTGAGTAATAAGAAAAAAGGAAGAAGCAGGCACTAAACATCAAGGCAAACGATATGCTTAGCTATAACAAAAAGTGGAATGGGCTTTAGATCTTTATTTGAAATCTCTAATGCTCTATTATTTGAGTTATGGTGAACGTTTAGGACTTCAGGATTTTTATGTTCCAGATTCATATGGAACAAATACTATTAAAAAAATTCCCACTATAAATTAATGGAGAGGGGGTCACAATTATGGAATAGAATGCTTGAGGCAAAAGATGAGGTTGAACATTCCATCTCGTGGGAACCAAAGAATGGCTCTGCTATTTTTGGTTTGATAACTGGTCAAAGTTGGGTCCTCTTCACCAGTTGATCATGCTAATAATATTGCAGAACTTAAATACTTCTTTTGATAATGAAAAGTGGAATGAGGAGCAACTTAGACAATATTTACCAAATTATTTTGTAAATCATATTCTTGAGAAATTTCCTATTAGGGTTCAAACAAAAACAATGGACAAACCTCGACAGATGCTTACTAATAATGGAAATTTTTCAATTAAAAGTTCTTGGGAATCACTAAAACATAGAAAAGAGGAACAAGGGTATTTTAAACAGATGTGGATGGCTGATTTGCCTTTAAAAATCTCTTTTTCTCTGTGGAGAGTATGGAAAAAAAAGCTACTAGCAAATATGATATTCTGGCCAAAAATGAGATGTGTATGGTTTCAATGTGCAAGTGTTGTAAAAATCCTCAACAAGAGGACATGACTCATTTGTTTCTTACTTGTGACTTTCAGTATTTGGAGACAATTTGCAGGTGCAACATGTATACAAAGGAATTACATTCAACTAAATCAAGAAACATATTTGTGGTCGAAAACTGATTGTTCTTTTTTAAATTAAGCCTATTTTTTAGGCTGCCCCAGCTATTACTTTGTGGAAATTATAGAAGAGAAAAAATAGAATATTCCATGGAGGGATGATGTCTAAACATAGGGAAGTTCATGATATTAATCTAAACCTTTACCCTTTGCCTTTACCTTTTTGCAAAGGTAAGATTTCCTGGATTATCAGAACTCCTTAGAAATTGGCCTCACCTAATTGACATGGTAAAAAACTACAGACTAGTAGGTAGAAGGGTCTATAAACGTGTGAAGTGGGAATTGCCTCCTAAAGGTGTTTTTAAATGTAAAATAGATGTTTCTTCTAAAGAAAGCACTTGTTATAGTTCTGTGGCCTTTTGTATTTGCGATAGTCTTGGTGATTTGATACATGCAGAAGCCAAGGAAGCCAAGGGTATCCCCAATACTTCTAGTCTAAAAGTTGAGGCTTTAGCTATTTATTATGGCTTGGAATACTGTGTGAGTCACAATTTATTCCCACTGATAATGAAAAACGACTGATGGCGTGTGGGATTTCCCGTGGTCAATAAGTATGGTTTTGGAGCTGATAAAAAGGAGAAAGCTAAGGGAAATCCAAATCAACCACAACTACAGAAAGGGAAACCTACTTGCGGATTTTTTTAACTAACAATATTACTTATTTTGCAGGTACAAATATATGGAATTATTATCAGGAATTACCACAAAAATCCTAACAAACTCTTATGGATGATAAAAATCAAATACCATACTTGAGAGTCAATGTTAATAGGAGATGGTATCCTTACTAGTAGAGCAATGTTTGATACAAGTACACCAGTCCTGTCAAATAATGCAACCAATAGTAATATTGTTTTCAGTTCACAAGTAGACACTCATGTCAAATACGATACATTTTAGATGTCTTGTCAATTCTTTCAGTAACATATTCATAGGATTTTAATTTTTCCTTTATGGTGGTATTTACTTCTTTGGATGTTCATTCCATTAAGAACACGTTTAAAAATCAGGTGGATATTGTTAAAAATTAACAAGATTCCTTAAATCTCCAATCCAGAAGTTAGTAGTAAAAGTACTTGTTGATGCAAAAATTGATGCCTCCAATACTGGTCAAACTCAAAGAAGACTACATTTTGGGATAAAAAACATGATGCCTGTGAGAGTTGATGAGGTCCTTAGTGTTTTCTACTATTAGTTTGACATGAAGAAGAGACATGAACTCTACGAAAGTAAGACACATATACTACTAATGAATGAGATGAAATCACTTAGCTTTAGATCTCTAACTCTTCTATCTATCTTTTCGCTCTGTCTTTGTTGGTCGATTGAGGAGAGGCGTTGGCTTTGCTCTTCTTGTCTTAGAGAGCTCCAGTGGTGGAGGCATAGAACTAGGGAGTTTGCTTCTAGAAGTGGCTGATGTCTTTTCATTTTTCTTTAGTTGGTTTTATCTTTAGGATAGGTTTGGTTTTCTTTCCCATTTCTTTGCTTTGTCCGATTGGTTTTGGTCTTTGGGCCATTCTTGTGTATGTATATATTTGTAAAAATTACATATATAATGACATGTTTACTAGTATTTACTAAAAAATCTGACTTTTTCCGAAACCTCATAAAATCTCAATTTTTGGCCATTAATGATACATGTTAATTAACTTAGATACATATTAGGGACACATGTTTTAATTAAACTAACTAGCACGTTTTAAGGGATGTAATGGATAAATTAGCATTAAAATAATAACTAATCAACTAATTATGGTTAAAGCAAAATAAAATCCCACGATTTATGGAAATTATTCTGTTATTCCACCATTCTAATCAATTACCATCGACATAATCTGTTTTGAAATTGTAAAAACTTCATACGACTTGTTCAAAATATTCAGAGGACCATTTTTTCTGAGTTCTCTTCTCCTTGGATTGAAGAACATCGTGCGCGTGTATGTTATGTGCACGCACACTAGAATGTACAAGTAATACATCTGCCCAAAACATTATACTGTCAACAGTGGACTGCTGACAATAGTTTAGTTTTGTGCCACAGAAAGGTATAGTTTGTTCCTCTAGAGCTACATATTTGAAATTTTCCATGGAAGAAGTTTTGGTACTGTTGGCGTCACACAAGTTGAACTTGGGGAATAAAAGAAGAGAACAAATATCAAATGCTTCATTTCCCTTGAATCTGTTGTATTTTATTGAACTACTGCATTCAAATGTGTGTTATACTCAATGTTTATTATACAAAATTACAAGCTACGAAGATAATGATAGAGATCAAATTATACAAGTATTTTATGGCACATAATGTACAAGTAATGACACTAATGTACATAGATCAAATTTCATAGTATCATCTTATGCTTCCAACATCGCCGAATCCATATGAAAAAACATATTTCATTATATCGCATTCAGTTTTCTTTTTGATGTCAGCATAATTTTGAACCACTTAGCAGAGGACTTTGGAGTCCTTGTTAGATTGTTCTTGAAGTCTACATGGTATAGTCCAAACTTTACAGTATAACCTGAGTTTCATGCCCAGTTATCAAGTAGTGACCAAACAAAGTAAGCGTTGATATTCCAGTTGTCTTCCATGTATTCCTTTGATTTTTTTCATTAAATTTGATGCCAGAACAGAATAAAAAAGAACCTTAAAACAAACATTAATAATTAAAAGTGTGTGCTAAATTGAAACAAATATTAGTTGTGATGAAATCTAGATGTTGCTCAAATTGCAATCAAATGGAATATATGTTATAGCAGCCAACTGTATTGATTAAAACTGAAAGAGATATAAATTAAATGTTTTATGTATCTAATGTGATTAATGCAGGTAACTGAAAATTGATTCAGATAGTAAACAAGATACATATTAATATAGAAAGATACTTGTTCTGTTATTATGTATCTAATACAAAAATACATTTAGCTGACACAGCTCAAATATATTTACTCTCAAAAAATCATCAAAATTTAACAAAAACAAGTTAACATTCCATGATATTTAGCTTAAATAATTATTCTAACTTGTGCAGTTAATGTAACAACCTCATGTGATAGAATGTATTACATCATCATAGATATCACACAATTCGAAATGTATCTTTAAGCTTAATAACATATATCTCAGTAGAAAAATATGTATCTTGTGTAATTCGACTTTCAATAAAATTTAAACAACACAAGATACATATTAAAGCATTAATAGTAACTCACAGATATAAGTTAATACAACATGTATGTATGTAGTTATAAACTTGTATCTTTTGTAATATGACTTTCAATAATATTTAAACAACACTACATATATCTCAAAGCATTAACGGTAAGTCACAGATACAAGTTAACATAACATGTATCTATGAACTTATCAACTTGTATCTTTTGTATTAAGACTTTTAGTAAAATTTAAAAAACACTAGATACACATCATAGCATTAACAATAACTCACAGATACAAGTCAACATAACATGTATCTATGTACTTATAAACTTGTATCTTTTGTTATAGTAATTTCAATAGCACATAAAAATGCAAGATACATATAAAATTGGCAACAAAGAACCAAATAAACAATGAATTTCTAAACGTATCATCCAAGCCAAAATATTTATCTCGGCCTAATATTCAACAGATCTGAACATGCAATTACTTTGGGAAGCTCATCTCGAAATTGCTTCAACAATTCTTCTTCTCTTGGCGGGATCTTTACTTGTAGGACTATTGGATCCCCTTTTCTTAGAACCACTTTCTTCTTTCTTGTTCTTCTTAGCATGTTTTTGCCGCAATTTCTTCATAGTTTGGAAATCGTTTCTATGGTTTGATCTATTTTCATCAAACCCAACAAATTTGTAGTCAAAGATTCTGGGAACGAAGTTTATAACTTCTTGAGATTCTTTGATACTTTCGAATTGAGAAAACCCTAGACTAAAAGGTGGTCTCAAATCTCTATTCATAATGGTAATTCAAACAATGAAGCCTAAAAAGGGAATAATCGAAGAAATTACTCAACCAAAACACTAAAATTTCACTTTGTAAATGTAGGCTCAAAAAAAAAATTTGAAAAAAAAACGTAAAAAGTATTAGAAGAAATTGAAGGTGATTTTAGGGAGGGAAATTACCTTAATTCAATGTTTTGAATTAGATGGATAAATTAGATAGAAATCGCACCAGAAATTGCGACGTACAAAGAGGAGAAATGGGTTATTTTTTATAAAGAATCCACGTCTTAGTAGGATTTATTTTTAAAAATAATTTAACATAAATATAAAGACAACAAAAAATTAGTAGATGAATGAATGTTAAATTTTTGAATTTTGAATTTGAATTGAAAATTGTAGATTCTTCTAAAATTTGAATTGGAAACCAACTCTATACAAGATAAAGCCAAATTTCAAATAACTCTTTCTTATATAAATCAATTTCTTGATCAAACTTTTTATTTTATTCTCAAAAGTTTTTACTTATTCTTTAGTTCTTCAATCAAATTTGTTTATGATTATGCAACATTGAGGGCTCCCCTTCTTAAATTAACAATTTTGTGTACAGTTTGTTTAGTACTTAAAGTTTGAGTTTCGATTATTTGGTTAGAATTTGTTAACAGTTTCTGTATTTGATTGTATAGAGTTAATCTGTCATAAATTTTTTTATTGAAGACAATGATTAGTATGAAATGATCAGTATATATATTGGACACTGACCTACTTTCTTTGATTGTACTAGATTGAAAATTCGGCTATAAGATAACCGCATATACACTTTCAGATAAAATTATATTTTTATTATTTATAAAGAATTTTTTTTTAGAATTTTATTTTTTGTGTAATTATTTTATTTGGTATTGTTGTCTTGCAGAAAAGATCAAAATAATGAAAAGAAGAAAAGCGTAGATAATTACAAAAGAATAAAGTAGAATCGAAAAGTTATGACAATGCATGTACAACTAGGTACGTATATTTTGGTAACAACTCCATCCAAAAAATTCAAACAAGTAACGTATTTTCCTTCTTCTTTTTATAAACCTCTTTACTTTTTTTTTTCTTTACTGTCTTTTTTTTGTCTTTATAGACAAAAATATATAAGGATATGAAGTTTCACCAAGAATAAGTTGAGGAAATAATATATTTTTATAATAATATATTTTATAAATAATATTTAATCATTATGAAATCATAGTGATTAATGATCGTAAGGAGATAAAATGTTGTAGTAAAGAAATGTTGTCGTAAACATATTATTTTATTTTATATTTTGAAATTATAATTATATTATACTCTTCAACTATTTAATTTAGAGTTCTTTCTTTTAATGTTACATTGTAATGTAGTTAATTTTTTTTTTAGTTTTTAGCAATTTAATTAAAGCTCTTTCCACAAGAAGATGATGCATTAGTTATTTATAATAATAAGGATTTTAATGTTTCTTCCTCGGATACATTTCCTTTCAGAAAACTTTTAATTCAATTAATAATCATTCAGTTAGCATTAAAGTTTGGCCGTAACTTTTATTTGTATAGTATTTTTAATCCTTCAAATATCTTGAACCTTAGGCATTGATTTTAGATAATAATTAAATAATTATCTATGATAGTGTTTTGTTTTATACTAGATCACTTTCTTGAAAATAAAATATTATTCAAAATAAATTTAATTTTTCGTATGTTCAATGGTGTTGAAAATCAAATAAACGAACATCTTTTACATTACCCTTTAAACATAACAATAAACTTTAGTTTAAATTTTAAGAACTATTTGCAATGTTTAAAAGTTTAGCAAAGTTTAAGTTTGGACATTCTTCGAGAGTTATATCATTATTTTGAATAAATAAATTCTTACCTTTTATCACTAGGTCCTTTCAACAGTTTTATGAGCGTGTTCGGTGAAGAGAAAAATATTTTTTATTTTTTTAGGAAAATAAATTTTTGAGTACTTATTTTCTTGTGTTTTATACTATAACAACAACATACTATGTTAAAATTAAAATTAAAATACTATTTTAAAATTATTTGATATCTAACACAAAATAATAATAAAAATAGAGCAACATATATATTGATGCAGGAGAGAGAGGATAGGGGGTTGTAGGTGGGAGAATAGGTAGGGAGAGGGTATGGGTTAGGTGGGGTGGTGGATGTAACTAGGGTTTGGGGGTAGGAAAAAATATTTTTTAAGAAAATCAAAAATAAAATAAAAAAATATGGTATGCAGTGTGAATATGAGATTTAGCGATGTTGGTGTTTTTGAAAGTGGTATAAGATATTTTAATTGAATTATATTGAAAGATATAGTAATAAGCAAATAAAATACTTAAATCAAACAATGGAAAAATTATGAACAGTAAAATAAAGAAAGAGAATTTAAAAGAAGTTAAAAAGTTGTATTTGCTGGATTTTTAAATTAAAAATTAATATGGTGTTCGGTGTTGATGTGGAATTTAGTGATGTTGGTGTTTTTGAAAGTAGTATAAAATATTTAATTGAATTAATTTGAAATATATAATAATAAGTAAAATAAAATACTTAAATCAAAAAATAAAAAAATTATGAATAATAAAATAAAGAAGGAGAATTTAAAAGAAGTTAAAAAATTGTATGTGCTGAATTTTTGAATTGAAAATGGTGAAATTTAAAATTTGAAATCAGAAATTTTGTAATTGAGACAAGTAAGTATTTTTACTATTTGAATCATAATTGATAGATAAAACTGTTTGAATTCAGTGTACTTAGTTGTTGGGTTGACAGAGAAAACAAAAAATTGAAATGAAAGATAGGAAATGTAATTGCATATCTTAATTTAGTAAAAACAAAAAGATAAACATACATCAAGAAAATTAACAATTATTTTATATTTATATTTTATTAGTTTAATAACCAATTAATGAAATTTCCATATTAAAACATCTAAAATAATTGAAATTGTGATTAGGCCTTCGATATTAGTTGTAATATAAATATTAACAATTACTTATAATATATTATAATCAATTTAATTTATATTAATGAGATATAATAAAAATTGATTATACTCGATATAATACAAGAAAAAATATGTTAAAATAAATATATATCCGATTATGTAAATGAAAATATTTTACTACTAATTGATAATTTTAAATGTTAAATTTTATCAGTTCTTTACAATATTATTATTATTTCATTAAAATACTTAAATTTTATACACTATACTGGAGAAAAATATAAAACTTTTTTTTACAATTGCAGAATTATTTTTACTCATATAGGTTTAGTTTTAAATGAGGAAGGGAGGAGTGGTGGGGGAATATTAACAATCTAATATATTTAGATTGTAAATAATATAATAAAAAATATAAAATATAATCTTTTTTTATAATTATATAATTATTTTTTCATATAGATTTGGTTAGAGGTGGAGGATTAAATGTTGGTAGAGACCTGTGGAGTTTGGGGTTAAAGGTGGGGGAGGGGGTAGCGTAGATGGTATAAGTAGGCGGGAGTAGATTTTTTTTCCTTTTCGCATTTTATTAAGAAATAATATAATATTTAAATTATTTTAAAGATAATATCATTTGACATGTTGGAACGAAACATTATAATATAAAGAAATTAAATTAAAAATAATATTTTAATATTATCCGTGCATCGCATGAGTACGTATACTAGTCTATATATAAAAACAAAAGTGAAAGCACCAGAAAAAGTAAGTGATAGCACAATTGACTGTCAAGTGGTTGTTTTTAAGACAAAGTTTGATAGTATTGTAATAAGAATTTTTCTAATTAAAGAATATTAAATATTTAAATTCAATAATATTAATGTTTTAGAATAACAAAGAAATTCATTTATTAAAATTAGGAACCTAAAATTGAAGAGTTCTAATAAACTCTTACTATTTCATAAACTTATCCTTTACAAATGTTATTTAAAATATATTTAAATATAAAATAAAAGATAAATATTAACCTAGATAATAATAATAATAATTTCATTGATTTCAAATGTTTATCTTAATTCAAATTTACTATTTACTAGATAAATATACATTATATTTGAAAAAATTAAGGATAAGAATGAATAACAAACTAGTCTTCTTTTAACAAATTAATATAATATTTGAATTTAAATTAAAATTTTAATGAAATTTGAATTGAAATGGAGTTCTAGCTTCTTAGCCTCTCTTATATATACTCCTAAATGAACTCTAAATATTTTATAATAATAGCAATAATAATAATAATAATAATAATAATAATAATAATAAATAATAATATTAATAATAATAACAACAACAATAATAATAACAACAACAACAATGTATTAATAAATAATAGTAGTACTAGTAACAATAGTAGTAAATGCGTGATGTTAGTAGTAATAGTAGTAAATATTATTAATAATAATAATAATAATAATAATAGTAGTAGTAGTAGTAGTAGTAGTAGTACGTATATACTAATAGTAGTAGTAGTGGCAATAGTAATATATTATATTTTAATACATTAGATTAAATGTTACATGAAAGATAAATATTATTATTATTATTTATTATACTAATAATGATAATGATAATGATAATAATAATAATAATAATAATAATAATAATAATAATCTCATGGTTTCAAATTATTATTTTAATTCAAATATATAAATTATTAGGTAAATATATCACATTTTTAAAAAGTAAGGATAAGAAAGAATAACAAACTAATCTTTTATTTATAAATTAATATGATATTTGAATTTGAATGAAATTTGAATTGGAACAAGGTTCTAGCTTCTTAGCCTCTCTTATATATACCCATATATCATTTTTATTGGTGAATTTGTTCACTGCATTCTTTACATGTTTCATTTTAAAAATTACTTTTGATTTAATATTTTTTTATATGCAGGAAAGATATGACTTTTTTATCTTCAACTTCCTCTATTACCGTAAATGAAAAGTCACAATGCAAGTCAAAATCCATTGATGTTATCTCTATCTACTTCTCGCGGTAATACGCCTCTCACTACAAAAGGTAACACCTTCCAAGATGATCAGGAGAAAAAGAAATCAATAATAATTGAAACAAAGACTCCCATAAGTAAAAGATTCATGGGTAAATCGATTTTAAATTAATACTATTTCTATTGTTTAATTTATGGAGAAATGTTCTTGAGAGTTTATTCTATTTTTTAGTGAAAATTTTGTTGCTATTGTTGATTTGCAGAAAAGATAAAAAAGAATGCAAATAAGAAAATAATAGATAATTGTAGAAAGTAGGAGTTTTGTTGGTATAGCCGGCAATCTTACGTTTTTTAATTTAATTGTATGCAATTTATGATTGTCTTATATTTAAAATAAGTACCACATTCACATATTTACGTTATTATGAGAATTACTAAACAGATTTATAGATATTTTAATTATTTATTCTCTTATAATTTTATTTGTAAATGTTCATTTATTTATAAACTATTTTAGTGATTTTGGGTGTCCTTTAATTTCACAATCTAGAGAAAGGAGATAAAAAATACAAAATCAAATCATAGCCTGAAAAGATAAATTTTTAGTAAAATATCTTAAACATGTCGTATGCAGATTACATAGCTATTTTTTCTTAATATTGAGTAAATTTTTTATTTTACTTTTGTCTTTTAAATTCATATTTAAGAAATTTTCTTACCCTACTGAATTCCTTATAACTCTTGAGACAAAGTCAACAAATTTAATAAATAGTCAGTATCTCTATTTATATTTTATATTAATATAAAATCATAATTTAAAATATAATATAATAGATAAATCTAAACAATAAAAAAATCATGGGCAATAAAATAAAAGTTAAGAAATAAATTAAATTTTTGAAAGTCTTTTTTAATTATAAGTAAAATCTTATATATTAATGAATTAATGATTTTACTTTTTCTTTCAAAAATTTAAAATTAAATA
The DNA here is from genome assembly GCA_030864225.1 of Capsicum baccatum var. pendulum. Lineage (NCBI taxonomy): Eukaryota > Viridiplantae > Streptophyta > Magnoliopsida > Solanales > Solanaceae > Capsicum > Capsicum baccatum. The sequence goes on along the minus strand of CM061551.1, from coordinate 26,854,700 downwards.
TGAGCTAAATTTATATTTTGGTGGATTTGAAAGTGTCTAACTAATTTTAAATGAGGAGACAAATTCTAACAAATTAAATTATTTTTTACTCTTCATCTAATTTTTATTTTATTTATTTTGTTGTGCATAAAAAATTTATCTATTCTAATTCCTATATTTTAAAGATAAGAGATAAGAAAACTCAATTGCTTCTGTCTGTAACAGAAAAAAGTAATTCAATGCAAAGTCACATTATAGAAAAATAAAGTAACTAAAATACAGTAGAAAAAAATGTACATCGAGTAATGTAGAGGAGGTGGTGGTGGTGGGGTGGAGATTTAAATGATGAATAATCTAATAAAAAAAATCTGAAATAATTTTTTTTTTACAAGTAATGAATTTTTTTTAAAAGATTTGGTTAGAGTTAGGGGGATTGGCGTGGGCGTGGAAGCGTGTAGGAAGGGAGAGTTAGAATTTTTTTATTCCTTTTAAAAAAAAATGAGGGTGAGGGTGGGGGATGGATATGAATGCGGAGGTCGGGGGTAGAGGTGGAAAGTGGGTGAGGATGTAGGTTTTTTTTTCCTCATTTTATTGAGAAATAAAATAAAAGTTGAACTTTTTTCTAAAGGTAATATGATTTAACATGTTTGAACAAGATATTTTATAATGAAATGATTAAAAAAATATTTTAATTGTATCTGTACGTCGTGCGGGTACATATACCAGTATTTTATTAATAAAAAGGATAAACCCTCCACATTTAAACAAGTGTCATCCTATGCATCAGTCATTTGGCATCTTAGGCAAAAAAGTAGTTAGTCTATTTAGTAATTACTTTTTTTAAATTAAAATATTGAATGTCATTAGAATAACTAATAAAGCTTCTGAATTTTAAATTTTAAATTCATAACTAATCAGTTTGAATACAAATTTCTTAAAGACTGAAAATTAAATTTAAATTAGTGATCTACAATCCCACATTGTGTATGCATATCCAGTATTCTTCTTTCAGAATTTAATTATTATTTTTGACAGTTACTAGCCAGTAAATCTATTTATATCTAATAAGAGAAACAAAACACTCCTCATAGTCATACACAAATAACTGCACATCATCATCTCACTCCCATTCTTCACCCTTCTTCAATTAACACTCCAAAGCTCTTATTAAAAGATCAATTCCTGCGGACCATACCCTCAGTAAGTGCTGCAGCCTTTTTGATTCTGACATTTTGTTTGGATGACGGTTTGTCATGATTTCATAATGTACGACATTGTATGGTATGGTATTACACTGTACAATATAGTACCATATAATATTTAGATGAACTATATCGTTCACAACTGTTTAATAACATGTTTATTATTTGATTTGACGTTATGATATTATATCGTAACTGGTAAATTTATGAAAATGTCCTTAATTATTATAAATATTAAATTTATCAATAATTATTAATAAATAATATTCTTTCATCCAATCTGTCAAACATTATGTCATGTGAATATATTTAGTTGTTAAATTCATGTAAATTGTAAGAAAATCATTACAAGAGTAGATCAAAATAAATGTAATCGGATTCATTTTTTATAATAAAAAATTTTATTTTCTTTTGGTGTTTTGAAACGTGACCACCAACGTCAAATACAAAGTTTGAATGCGTCTTTTGTGTATGTTACGGGTGTGTTCCGTATGAAATATACAAAAAAAAATGTAGGATAACAAATTATTTCTTATTTTTATTGTGTTCATTAAAAAATAAAAAAATATTTTTTAAAAATATTTATATATATATTTAACGCAAAACAATGAGAACGAATAGGATAAGAGGGTGGGGTAAGAAAAAAATTATGAATTATTTGTTAAAAAAATATTTAGGGGTGGCGTAGTGGAGTGGGGGATCTAGGGTAGGGGTAGGGGTGGGGTAAGAGTTCTTTTTAGATTTTTTTAAAAATAAATTTAAAAGTATTTTTTATGGTTAGGTTCAAAGGGGAGGGGGGGGGGGGGGGGGAGGGGGCTATAGGAGATGGTAGTGGGGTAAGAATTTATTTTTAAATCTTTTAAAAAGTAAAAAAAAAATGATTCGGGAGAGGGACTGGTAAGTGGTGGGGGAAGGGGAAGGGTGGGGTAAAAAAAGTTTTTGAATTTTTTTTTAAAATAAATTTTTTAAGAAAATTGGGGTGGGAGGTTGGTAAGGGATGGGGTCGGGGTCAGCGTAGGGGTGGGATAAGAAAAGGTTCAAATTTACTAAAAAAATTTTTTAAAATAATTTCTTTTTGGTTGGGGGAGGGGAAGGGGTGGCCCGCGGGGGAGGGGTAGCTCGTGGGGGGTAGAAGGTGGAGTTAAATAATATGCGGTAAAAAATAAAATAGACTTATATAATATTAAATAAGGGCATAGTTGGAAAAGAAGAAGAAGCAAACCATGTGATACCATCAAATTGATGGTTACATAAACTGAGGGTTTTCATGGTTATCAAACCATAAAAAATTAAGTTATACCATAACATACATTTTAAGAAACAATCAAAACAAACATAATTATCTTAGTAATCATACCACACTATACCATGAAAAATCACCATCCAAACAGTGTGTAAGGAATTTTAGAAAAAGGGAAGAAAAAGTGGAGAAATAAAGTAATAAAAACTGAAGTCGAAATCCAACCCTTAATATCTTCTGATATAAAGAAATTCATTACTTAATTTGATTTCTAGAGTTGAATGGAAAGATAATTTACTTGATATTGAGATTTGGTTGTCATTTGTTACTTATGTTGATTTCATATATCCTTTTAGTGATTTCAATAAGTGTTTTATTTTTATGGAATAATGTTTGCAGTTATTTTCTGAGTTGGTTATAATGTTTTGAATTAACATTGTCAGTTTCATACTCAAATTATTGCATACGTCTATCCTATTTTTTTTTTTTTGGTTGAAAAACTAGGATCTAAGTTATTCAGACTCTCCAAAATATTGTCGTAGCCGTGTCAGATTCTTTAAAAATACACTTTTTTGGAAGATTCGATATGCTCCAAAAATATTGGCATTCATAAATATTAAAGCTTGAAAAATCACCCACAATTCTCTTCCAGTAAAAAATATTGAATCAAATCATTAGTAGTCTGCTATTTTAATAGAGGCAAGCAAATAGAGTAGAAGTCATATACTGCCTTTGCGTTGTTTTTCAAGTTTTTAGTATAATTTTTTTTTAAAATTTGGACTCTTGACAGTGATAATAAAATGGGACAATCAAATGTCACAAACAATAACATTTAAGCAAATCACATACTTGATTGACAACTTTAGAAATAGAGTTTCTCAAATTCTCATAAAATAACTGAACTCACCTTTTGTAGTTACAAGCTTACCTTCTTTCGTCTGTGAGCTTTATGCTGATAACACATTAAAATTAATCTAAAGGAGTAGCAATATGAGAGAAAAAATACACAAGAAAATAAGAAGACAAGACAAGAGATGAGCGTTTTTCATTCTTTCAAATATAAGTGTACAAGTCTTTCAAGTGTGCACAATATGAACCCTTGTCACGACTCAAGACTGCCCCTAGTCATAACATGGTGCTTAGTGTCACCAGTGACCCCAATCTAACCCATGACCTGGCATAACACTGAGATTACTAAAGAATAATAAAGTACTGCGCAAAAGCTAAATTGAATTGAACTGATAATAAATAATAAGGAAATCAAATACTGAATCTCAGAAGTAAAACCGTTTGAAAATAATCAACAAAATGAAAACATGACTATCTTTCTGAAAGACTCTAAATCATAATGAGTTGTTGGTACAAGCCCCCAACTAACTCCAGTGGACTGCAACTAAAAGAATGTGAAAAATAAATACTGATAACTAATCGTCAAATGATAAGGACTCATCAAAATCTACTGCTACATATGGTACCGAATGGTACTAAGCGTGATCTAGATCCTGAGCATCGATATCCATATTATAGGATAATATAGCATAGAAAAGTAAGCAATCAATACTTTGAATGTACTGAGTATGTGATATGGAAAAACTAACTAGTATAAGCTGAACATGAATGCATGAAACATGGTAAACTAAATGCAAAGCCAAGTATTAGCATGTACTGAATGAAAACTAAATAATTGAATATAAAGTCATGCAAAAATCTGAAAGCTGAACATAACTGTGGACTGTGAGAGATAACAATAACCGATATACCCCAATCTGAGCAAATTGGGGTCCAACTTGTAACCCAAGTTGGATGGGATTTCTGTACCTTACTAAGGGTACGAACACTCGCTGGCGTGGATCCACTAATTTGATGTCTCGAAGGACTGGGGTGTTAGTCCTCAACGGCTGGTGACCCCTTATAACCTTCGGTAGCATCATAGTTCTGGAACTTAGGGACTTCTACTAAAGGTCTCAGTCCTAGCTGAAGGGTAAGCCTCCATCCCTGCGTTCATCGGGGCTAAGTATTACTCCCAACTGAAAGACACTGATAACTGATATATGCTCAATATACTAATATTCTAAAAATAATAATATATGCATAATCTAAAGTTCTCAAGAACATGTAAACTGATATATGCTTCAATTTCTAGGTATCAAGTATTTATAACCCATCAGCTCTGAATAGTGCAACTAAACATGCTGAACGTTAAAATCTGATCATGAAGGATTTCACAATTCAAGTTAAAACTCAGCGATTCATTAATATAAAAGGGAATTCATGTTTCTAAGTATGGAAAGATGCTAAACTTATGGGAAAACATGTACTCATGGTTTAATTACAAGAATAGACTAAAAAATTGAAAAAACTCATACTTGTCATGGAATCCTAAACATAAAGGAGGAATTAAATTTGGGAATTGAGGAAAACTTTGAAACTCAATGGGTGGAAGGAACCCATTGATGAATTCCCATATACCTGGAGATAAAACCCTTGAAGAATTCTTTGTAGTTTGTGCTTGACAGTGAGGAACCCTAAGTTGGCTTTTAGAGAAGAATAATTGCCTTTTTCTTTGGTATGGATTTAATTTTTGACTTAATGAGGAATTTGGGGCATTTCCCCCTTTTATTCTAGCCTTAGGAAGGCCCAAAACGGCATAGCTTTGTGGTTAAATAGATGAGAAAAGACCAAAAAGCCCTTCTTAAAACATTCAAAAAATTTTGAGAAACAGTCGTAACGACTTAGGTGATGACTCATTGGATCTGACCATGAGTCGTCATGGGGAGTCATAGTTAGGGGTTTAATTCCTTAGGTCCTTACTGTTATAACAATTACTCTTCTTCTAACGACTTGTTTAGACTGGCCACGAGTCGTCATAAAGGGTCGTTGTAAAGGGGCTGATTTCTTGGTCCCTTATTGTCATGATAATGAGTCTTCACTACAACTTGTTGTGTCTGACAACGAGTTGTTGTCACTAGTAGTTTGATAGTTCCTCAGTTAATTTGCCATAACTTTTTACTACGATATCAGATTAAGGCGAGATTGGTGGTACTGAAAAGCTAATTTAATTATATATTCCATGGTGGGTCGAGAGCTTAAAACTTAGGATATTATAATATATCTCCCTTGGGATCATTCATCCCTTAATGAAACTAACTAAGCTAAAAAGTTAGGGAAAAGCTAAAATCTTACACTGAGCACGTACGAGCAGAACAATAAATTGGTAACTGAATCTATAACTGATGCATATATTAAACCCAACTCATGAATGCATGCTATGATGTGAAAATAGTTGGGTGGCTTGATATAGGATTAAAAGAACTAACTAATTAAGGGATCTATTACCTCAAGTTGAAACTAAGTTCGAAGAGAAAGATTGGGACTACTTGGTCATCATATCTGCCTCTACTTCCTAAGTAGCTCCCTCAACTGACTGATTTCTCTACAAAACCTTTACTAAGGCAACCTTTTTAGTCCTCAACCTACGAGTCTGATGATCAAGGATCTCAACAGGGATCTCTTCATAGGAGAAGCTATCTTTAACGCCCACACTTTATAAAGGAATGACTAATGATGGGTCACCAGTGCATTTCTATAACAAGGATATATGGAAGACTGGATGCACTGATGCTAAATTTGAAGACAACTCCAACTCATAGGCTACCCTACCATATCGACTCAAAATCCTATAAGGACCAATATAGCAGGGACTGAGCTTTCCTTTCTTACTAAATCTATTTACCCCTTTCATGAACGAAACTTTTATGTAGACAAAATCACTAATAGCAAACTCAAGTTCCCTTTTCCTCACATCTGCATAAGATTGTTGACAACTTTGAGCAGTCTTCGGCCTTTCCTTAATAAGCTAAACTTTCTCTATTGCCTCACGTATAGAATTTATCCCTATCAATGCAGCTTTACTAACCTCAAACAAACCAATAGAAGATCTACACCTCACATCCTAGATCAGTTCAAATAGGGCCATCTGAATACTAGAGTGATAACTTGTATTACAAGTAAACTCAATCAAAGGCAAGTGATCATCCTAAGTAAACTCAATCAAAGGCAAGTGATCATCCTAACTACCTTTGAAATCAATCACACATGCTCTCAACATGTCCTCCAAAGTCTGAATGATCCTCTCTGCATACTATCTGTCTACGGGTAAAAGATTTCACTATGATCAACTTGGTACCAAGACCCTTATGAAACATCTTGCAAAAATGAGAGGTAAACTTAGTACCTCTATATGATATTATGGTCAACGGGACTCCATGAAATTTCACCAATTCCCTAAGAAGAGTTTAGAATAATCTTCGGCTGAATCTAAAGTGTTAACTGGAAAGAATGGCTTGACTTAATCATTCGGTCCATGATAACCCAAATAAAATTATGCTGTCGACGAGTACGAGGCAACCTTTTAATAAAGTCCATATTTACCACTTCCCACTTCCAAGTAGGAATATGGAATTCCTAAAGCGTACCACTAGATCTATGGTGCTCAACCTTAACCTACTGACAATTTGGACACTTAGCCACAAATTATGCGATATCTTTTTTCATACCATTCAAGGAATAGACTTCCTACAAATCACGATACATTTTAGTGGCTCTTGTACAAAATATCGAGAACTGTGAGCTTTTGGTAACATCTACTATCTCAAGTCATCCACATTTGGAACACATAATTTGCCCTGACAACAAAGTACACCATACACCATCTTTCCCTTCGGAGAAAACCTCAACTTTTTAAATCTAAACTGCTTCTTTCAACCTAAGAAAAATAGGATCTCTATCTTGTTTTTCCTTCACCTCAACTACCAAAGAGGATTTTGAACCATTCTAAACCAAGACACTACCTTCGATCAAATCAACTAACCAAACTCCTAACCTAGCAAGCTGATGAACCTCACAAACTAACTCTTTCTTCTTATCCTCAACATGACAAACACTCCTTATAGATAATCTTCTAAGAGTATCGGCCATAATATTTGCTGCTCATGTCATAGTCCTTCAATACCTCTAACTATCTTTTTTGATAAAGATTTAGTTCTTTCTGGCTTAACACATATTGAAGACTCTTACAATTAGTGAACACATTAATATGAACCCCATAAAGATAATGCCTCTAAATCTTTAAGGCAAAATAAGCCGCTTCCAGCACAAGATCATGAGTCGGGTAGTTCTTCTCATGAGATTTGAGTTGTATAGTGGAATACACTATAACCTTACCCCACTGCATCAACAAACCACTAAGAGAAACTCTTAAAGTATCACAATAAACCATAAAACTATCTGAACCCTCTGGCAGAGTCAAAATTAAAGCGGAGGTGAGTCGAGTTTTTAGCTCCTAAAAACTCTTTATGCAAGAATTAGACCACTGAATTTATTTTGAGTTAGTCTGGACATGGGATAAGCAATAGAGGAAAATCCTTCAACAAACTATCGGCAGGAACTAGTTAAACCCAAGAAACTCCCAATATCTGATGGAGAGATGGGTCTAGGCTAATTTCATACTATTTCAGTCTTTTGAGGATCAACTCAAATGCCTTTATCAAAAATGATATGACCAAGGAATGATACTAACTTCAACAAGAATTCACACTTACTAAACCTAGTGAATAACTAGTGATCTTTAAGAGTCTACAAGACAATCCTCAAATGGTCTGCGTGTTCATCCTCACTCTGAGAATAAATGAGGATGTCATCTATGAAAGCTATAACGAACATATCCAAATACTGCTTGAACACTCTATACATCAAGTCCATTAAAGTTGCAGGAGAATTTGTTAGTCCAAAAGACATAACAACAAATTCAAATTGACCATATCGAGTTCTGAAGAATGTCTTTGAAATGTCATAATTTCTGACTCTGAGCTGATGATAGGAGGATTTCAAGTCTATCTTAGGAAAAATAATTGGCACACAGAAGTTGGTTGAACAATTTATAAATCATGGGGATGGGATACTTATTCTTGCTTGTGAATTTGTTTAACTGATGGTAGTCAATGCATATTTTGAGAGAATCGTCTTTCTTGCGCATAAAAATAACTGCGGCACCCCATGGAGAGACACTAGGTCTTATAAAATCCTTGTTTTAGGAGATCTTTCAATTGTTACTTTAATTCCTTAAGCTCTACTGGAGCTATTTTTAAGGTGGACGAAATAGCCTCGACATCTGGAAGAAGATCTATTCCAAAGTTAATTTCTCGCTCGGGAGAAACTCTGGGAGGATCTTTAGGAAACACTTTTAAAAATTCTTTTACTACTAGAACTGACTTAAAACTTGGGGTTTTGGACCTTAAGCCCTTGACTCGAACAAGATGATAGATGCACCCTTTGGAAATCATTTTCCTTGCCTTAAGGAAAGAGACAAACCAACCTATAGGCACTGAGGTACTGTATTTCCACTTTAAGACTGGTTCATTTGGAAAATAAAACTAGACTACTCTATTTCTATAGTCAACTGAGGAATAGAAAGAATAGAGCCAATACATGTCAAGAATAACATCAAAATTAGTTATGTCTAGCTCTACAAGGTTGACTGAGGTGACTTTCTGGGATACTGTGATTGGGAAATTTTAGTACACCCATCTGGCTATGATTGAACTACCAACTAGAGTAGATACTAAGAAGGTTTTGTAAGGATTTTGAGTCTAACACCAAAATCTACTGCTATAGTGGGAGTCATAAAGGAAAGTGTGGCTCTAGGATCTAACAATGAATTAACATAAATGTGAAAAAATTGTAATGTACCAATAACCACATCAATAGAACCCTCCTAATCCTACCGAGCCTAAAGGTCATAGAACCAATACTAACATTGCCCACCAGTTGCACTAGAAGTGGCACCCTACTGAGTCAGACGACCTGCTGGAACAACTGAAGAGTTATATTGACTTGGTTGATGAACATCCTTACCTCTCTACATAGTCACTGGGAAATCTCTCACTCTGTGCCCTGACTTGATATAACCAAAACAAGCATCACTACCTTCCATGTATTCACCCTTATGATTCCTACCATAGTTTTTCCAAATTGGATTGGTGTAAACACTATTCATACTAGATTGGGACTTAGAGCCTGGCGCTCTATTATAAGTATCTTTTCTAAACTTGGGTACTGGGGCACTAGTAGAAGATGGGGTTAGGGCTTAAGATTACTGGCGGTATAGAGAATGATTACCACCATCTGGCCTCTGCTGAGAGAAATTAAAGCCACTAGCTCTAGGCCTTTTACTCTTTCTTTCCTTCTCATTTATCTTTTCCTCCTCAATCTGTTGAACATGAACCATTAATCTGGAGATGTCTATCTCCTCAACCAACATGGCCATTCTACACTCTTTGAACACATCCTCAGAAACACCAAACATAAACTTGCTCACCAATTGAGTAAACTTTAGTGAATACTCCTTCACACTCATATTGCCCTGCTTCAGGTTTATAAACTCTATACCTTAGCTTCCCTCAGATCAAGTGGGAAGTAACTGTCCAAAAATGCAGCAACAAACTTATCCCACTCTACTAACCCTGTATGTGCATCTCTATTATTCTTTCATTGTTTAAACCATGTGTGAGCCACTCCTTGCAATTTATAAGCATCCAAATCTGCACTCTTAGTTGAAGTGACACCCATTATTTCAACCACATTATAAGTACCATCCAAGAACTCCTGTGTATCCTCTTCAGACACAAACCCAAAGAACATTAGAGTATTCATCTGATTGAAGTCTCAGGTTCTAGTTGCTACCATACTAACAGTATGGTTGGCTTGTGCAACCACCTGATAGTTATTTTGTCTTGTCATTTACTGGGCTAATGCTGTGAATGAAACCCAAAACTTGGCATAGGATACCTGCTCATTCAGAGAGTCTTCCAGAACTGGCGGTGGTGCTTGCTGATTTCTATTTCTCCTTCTGTTAGTTCTCTTGGAGGGAATTTTCTATAAATGTGTAGAGGGCGAGTTAGAATAAAAATTTTAATAAAGTTTCCACTCTGTTGCATGACATGAATCATGAAAAAAATGAGACTTTCCTAAAATATTTTGTAGCCTCTTACTTATAAGTGTAGAGTGTTTTACACCCATGAATAAGACTCTACTTAATATGGCTTCTAGACACCCTAGGACACTTTAAACTTGATGCTTTGATACCATGTTTGACATGACCCATGACTGTCCCCTAGTCGTAACATGGTGCTTAGAGTCACCAGTGATCCCAAGCTGACCCATGCCCAAGCATAACACTAAAAATACTAACGAATAACAAAGAATTAAGCAAAATCTAAACTAAAATAAACTGATAATAAATAATAAGAAAATCAAATATCGAATCTAAAAAATAAGACCGTCTGAAAATACTTAACAAGATGAAAATGTTGTAATCTTTCTGAAGCCTCTACATCATAATGAGTTGTTGAGAAAAGCCCCCAACTAACTCCAATAGACTAAAACTAAAAGAATGAAAAAAATAAATACTGATAACTAGTCCTCGAATGATAAAGACTCACAAAAGCTGCTGCCGAATGTGGTACTGAACCATACTAAGTGCGATCTGGATGCTGGGCATCGAAACCTATATTCTAAGATAATATCGCGCAGGAAAGTATATGATCAGTACTTTGAATGTACAAAGTTTGTGAGATGGGAAAACTAACTAGTATAAGCTGAACATGAATGCATGAAACATGGTAAACTAAATATAAGATCAAGTATTAGCATATACTGAATGAAAACTAAATAACTGAATACAAGTTCACGCAAAAATCTGAAAAATGAACATAACTATGGACTGTGGGAGATAAACAATAACCGATATACCCCAGTTTGAGAAAATTGGGGTCCAACCTGTAACCCAAATTGGATGGGTGTTCAGTACCTTGCCAAGGGTATGAACATTGGCTGGTGTGGATCCACTAATCTAATATTCTGAAGGACTAAGGTATCAGTCCTCAATTGGCGAGTGACCCCTTATAACCTACGGTGGCACTGTAGATCTGGAACTTAGGAAATTCTACTAAAGGTATCAGTCCTAAATGATGGGTGAGCCTTCATCCCTACGTTCATTCGGTACTAAGTATTACTTCTAACTAAAAGACACTAATAACTGATACATGCTCAATATACTAATATTCAGAAAATAACAACATATCCATAATCTGAAGCATTTAAGCACATATAAACGAATATATGCATAAATTTTTATGTATTGGATGTTTATAACCCACCAACTTTGAATAATGCTACTAAACATGATGAACATTAAAATCTGATCATGGGGAATTCCCAATTCAAGTCAAAACTCAATGATTTATCAATATAAAAGGGAATTCATATTTCTGAGTATGGAAAGATGCTAAATATATGGGAAAACATGTACTCATGGTTTAATTATAAGAATTGACTAAAAATAAAGAAAACTCATACTTGTCATGGAACCCTAAACTTGTAGGTGGAATTTAACTTGGAAATTGAGGAACCCATTAATGAAATCCCACATACCCGGAGATAAAATCTTTGGAGAATTCTTTGGAATTTGTACTTGACAATGAGAAATCCTTAGTTGGATATTGGAGAAGAATAATCGTCTCTTTCCTTGGTCTGGATTTAATTTGTGACTTATTGAGGAATTTGGGGCATTTTACTTTCTTATTCTAGCCTTGGGAATAGACCAAAAAGTCCTTAAAACATTCAGAAATTTCTGAGAAATAGTTAAACGACTTAGGTGATGACTTATTGGGTCTAACCATGAGTCGTCATGGGGAGTCATATTCAAGGGATTAATTCCTTGGGATCTTATTGTTATGACAACAAATCCTCTTCTAACAACTCGTTTAGTCTGACCACGAGGTATCCTGAATGGTCATTGTCAAGGGGATAATTTCTTGGTCCTTTACTATCGTGACAGTGAGTCTTCACTACGACTCATTGTGTCTGTCAATGATTCATTTCCAGGGTCTTTGTCACTGGCAATTTGACAGCTCCTCAATCAACTTGCCATAAATTTTTACTATAATATCATATTAAGGTGAGACTGGTGGTGTTTAAAAAGCTAATTTAATTATCTAATCTGTGGTGGATCTAGAGCTCAAAAATTTTAGTATTACAACCCTTATGCCTCTATTTATATTGATATATAGAGGCTTACAAAAGGTTGTGATAAACATGACATTAACAATTAGCATAAGAAAGGAGGTTATGGAGGGTAAGGTTACAAAAATAATGGTCATGAATGATGGAGGTTATCTTCATAATCAAAGGAAGCAATGGAGATAAGTATTGGGGGTAATTTTAGAGTAGTGGACATCTATACATATTAGTTTTACAACATATTCACCATTTATTAAAAACTGAGGGTACATATACATTACTTCCTTAATGAGAGATACATCCGCTCTAACTTATAAAGTAGGGGGATATATTTGATCCTTTTTCCTATAACTTTTTCTCTAGTTTGAATTTTTTCATTGGATTTCTTGATATTTCTTTGAACTTCATTTAGATGGAAAAGTTTCATTCTAGGATTGAATTATTTTTTTAACGACTTTATTTCTTGAGCTTGAATTTTGAGAAATTTGATTGAAAATGATAATGTACTTACTCTCCATGACAACATTCGCTATTTTTTTCAAATGTTCATTTATGTGGATCACTAAAATTCACACCATATGCAAGTATCTATATTGTTGACTTATTTTCTGTATTCTGATGCATATGACATAACGAATATAGATAAGTTAAAATATGGAGAATTTAATTTATGCCGCAAGTATTGATTGATGATTGATTTTGTATGGAATTAAATGAACTATGGAGTATTAAATTTACACCACCTATGAATTTATAAGGTTGCAGAGTGAGCTCTAGGGAAAATAAGGGTTAAAAATTCATACTGTCAGAAAATTACACCCTAATGAGAAGATTCCCTGGATGTGTGAGTGGAGCTAGGGAGAGACAAAGGCCTCATGGACTATGGGCAAGGTAAAGAATCTCTTTAGTGTTTTATAATAGCATAAATACCCCTTCTAGGTCATTTTTAGAGGGAACAAATATTTTAGGAGTACAAAGTTCATTCAAAGTCTCAATTCCCATAGTGTTAGTTATAAACTCTTTTACTTAACATAATTTCATGTTTATACATTATTATTGCTTTATAACTAGATTATGAGTAGCTAAATGGCCCCATATGGGGTTGCAAAACACAAGTATAAATATAATACTTTATAGGCAAAATAGTTTACTGGGTCCTTGTACTTGTATAAATTATATTTTTGACCCTCTTACTTAACCATTTGCCAAATAAACCCCTGAACCCATCGAAACACAATATTTTAAACATTTTTTTGACTTGGCATCCTATATGGCATAAATAGTAAGAAGAATTTGATACATAAATATTAAGACCGCGAGATTTATAAAAAAGGTGTAATGATTATTAGGGCTTTATATCGATTGCCTTCTTTCCCATTTGCATCTAACTCTATTATTGGACCAATTTGAGCTTTTTCTTACGTCTTTATCAATCTTCTCTCACCAAATTTTTTATCTATTTTTTTACTTATTTTTATACTCTCTTTTTCATGCATTTCTAGTTTATATTTTGCTTTAATATTAACTCCATTTCCTATCACTGTGTTCTTTTTCACCATGACATTTTATTTTTGCTATTGTGGACTTTATGCTAAACTTAAGATGTCAAGAATACCAACTAATCCTGAAAGAATGTCTTGGGAATGTAAAAGATATACAACTAGTAATGATTTTAGATTTTCTTCAATGGACTGATGCAAACGATTCAACATGCTAAGAACAATACTAAATGAAGAACCCATCATCAAATTTAGAACAAGGAAGACATAAAAGGCCAGGAATCAAAGTATTGATAAAGATAAAGGATTAAGAATTAGTATTGATGTCACTATTATTGTTATTATTGTGATTTGATTTCTAGTTGTATTATTTAAGATGTATTGATTTGTAATTATAATGTACAATGACAATGAGATGTAATGACTTGACAAATATAATTCTGAAAAACACAAATCTTCAAATTAGTTCTTATAATTATTGAGAAATGCAAAACAAATTCATAAACAAAAATAAATAATTTGATAGCAACTTAACAACAGTTGGAAATGAAGGTAGAACCAAAGTAGTTGGGACCAAGGCAATAGAACTACAAGAAACTAATCTAGACAAAGAGAAATCAATTTTGTGCCTTGAGTGATTTGTGTGGAATAAGTCTTGGTGACATGAGTGCTATTTGTGACTTGAGTGATTTTACAAGATTTTGATCTTCTGCAACTCTCTTCTTGTAGATGCCTTTTAATAATTGCAACTCTACCCCTCTACCTTAGTCCGCTATGTTTGTAACCAAGATCACTATTAATAGTAATTGAACTCTTCACTGTTGGACTATGTAATACTCTACCAGTAATTTTAAATTGAGACAACTAAAAATTTCAGTTAAAGATGCACTAATATTAGTTAAATGCCTTTAAATGATAGAATACTTACTTTCTTTATTGCACTACCACTTGATCTAGATAGTATACCAAAACCAGATATTTTTTCCTTATTTTGTCTTGATCTCTTATATTCAAGAGTTGCACCACCTCTCAATGATGTACTACTCTTCCTCATTTGGGAACCAACACTAGTAGTTGACTGTTGAATACCTAACTGAATACTATTTAAGTCGTATTCACAAAAACTAAAAAAGGAGTTATAAGCCCCCAACAGCTGTTGAGGTAGCTGCAAGACTTGCACCATCTAATGTAGAATAGATAGGTCTTATTCTAACTGATATAGCACTGGCATGCTTCACACGATCTAATGAGGCAGTTGCAGGCCTCTCACCAACTAAGGTAGCTGTGGTAGTCATCTATGCTTCACCCACTTGCACATTTCTAAAATCAGATATAGTAGATGCTTTAGCAATTCTCCTAGTTCCAGTAGTAAAACCATCTTTTCATAAACATAATCTTAACATCAAAATTACAACTAAGAATAGTAAAATTCATTAACATAAAGGCATTAAAGCACAACTTACCAGAGTTGGGCATCTTTTTTTATTTTATAAAAAAATCTTACAAATAGAATATTTTACTTTTCTTTCCTTCCTTTTAGCCTTTTCAAACTTCCTTTTTAAAAGGCTCATCACTATTTTTCTTTCTATTTTTATTTGGTATTTCTGGCATGGTAGTAATTTTAGGTGGCCTAATTGCTGGTCTTGTTTTTTTTGTCCACATCTGAATATCTATCAAAGGTTGAATAAACTTACTATATGATTTTAGTATTTTTCCTTCTTATATCAGTCATCTACAAATGACACAACATCTCAATCGTTAAAGTACATTGCAGTAATTGTATGTGCAAAAGGAATTCACTTTAGTTGACATAACCTACAACTACGCACCTTCTTCTTGATGTTAAAAACATGTTTATATGGTGATTCTTGAATCTTAAAGCTAATATCACCATCCAAATTCAAGTCGCAATTGGTTGCATGTTCATTATTCTCCTTAAGAACTTTCATAGCCATTGGTGATACATTACTAGTCTATCTTTATAAGAACTCTTGTAACAACCTGAATATCTGATGTTATATGTGAAAAATATATTTTAGTTTAATCTGACTATTTTATCCTTTCTCGTAGTTATATTATGGTATTTATGGGGTGTGGGATTAATTGGCACTTTTGACAATGCATTTTAGTACCATTTATGCAATATTAAGATTTTTGAAGACTTTGAGAGCCTTATCATGGACTTCTGTGGTTATCTTTTGCTCTGTGCAATGGATGACTAAGTGGACTGCGCTAATAGATCTGGAGCATCAATTTTAGAATGGTAACATATTTGACCTAGTTTTATGGTTTTTAAATCTCATTTTAATCATTGATTAGAGGAAATGTGATTTTGGGTTCCGGGGATCAAATTTGTGAAAATGACATCCTTTTGAAAATATGATATTGCTATTTATTCTAGAGTATCTAAATTAGTGTGGTTAAATAGTTCGTTTGCATATATCAGATTCTAAATGAATTCTGAGGCCTTGGCGAAAAATTGGACAGTTTTCAAGTTTTCAACTGATATATGGTGTGCCGATGATCGCCAACCCTGTTTGCGATTATGTATAGTGCGATAACCATAGCTCTGGTGTGATTGTAATTGCCCTTTCTATGCTGGGAATAGTGAGATCACACAACCTGGGTTGCGATAACGATAATTGAGAACCTAGATTGGGAGTCTTTTTCCATGATTTTGGGCATTATTCATCTTGCCTCTTGAGAGATAAACCCTAAAATAGTGTGAGAACTTAAAAGTGAAACTTCTGGGTGATTGGGAAGATATATTAACATCTATTTCTTGATTTTCTTACGAATTAAGGTAATAATTCACCCTTTTCTTAGTTGAATTTCTTGATTAATTGCTCAAAACCTCAAAAACCTTAGGGCTTGATTTTAAAATCCCAATTTTGCTCCTGTTCACTTGAATAATGTTTCTAATCCTTTAATTTCTAGTTTTCCTCAATTTAACCTTAAAATAACTTTGATTCTTGATTTTAAAATGGATTTCAAAGGTTTTACCTGGTAAAGTTTGAAAGTAGTCTTTCGTCAATTTGGACATCTTTTTAAACTTAGTTTAACTGGGTTTTCAACTATATATTCCTAAAAACACGGGGAAACATATTTTTGAAATAAAGTTATAATTTTGCTCTTCTTTTTTTGAAAATTTATTTTGGGGTTCATTTTGTCCTCGACTTGAAACTAGGCAATATGGGTGTCATTATCTTTTTTTATGTGTAGATTCTATATTGTGATATTTTATTTGATTTTGAGTCCATTAGGGAGGTGTAAGGCCTTGGGTTTAAAGTGTAGCAGATCAGTTTTGACATTCGAGATAGGTTATGGTTTAACTCTTTCAGACTAGGTCTATTTGAATAGGGTACAGTTGGGTAGTCAATTTATATACAAAATACATGTTGAGGGGAAGGGAACTAATTATGAATTTGTCTATCTTAATGTGTTGAGCCCATGTGGGGGCCTATATGTGGTATAATTATTGGTCTTGAGACATTATGTGATATGTGTGACCATATGGGGTCTTTTGTGAAGTTGATAGCCATATACACATGTGAATAATTATATCTTATTATTGAAATAGTGTGTTGTTGTACCATTTATGCATTGTGATGTATTCATACTTTATTGGCATATGGAACATATGAAAATTCATGGATGGTTAGAAATAATGAGGGGATATTGTCTCACATGATTATGGAAATGTATCATTGTGTTTGGTGGTGAACATACTCAATGTGACGGATTATGAGCATTACATCCTCATATCATACTCATTCAAGAAATATTGGTACCACCGTGGCAACATCCAAGAAATACTTGCAACACCTTTTTAAAACCCTTCTTAAGGGATGTGCTTGGAAGGAGATATTGTGACATCTTATAAAACCCTCCCTGAGGGATGTGCCAGAGAGGAGATATGGCTATATGGATTATATACAGATTGACGAACCCTCCATGGGTCCTATGCTAGGAATCTTTAGCTCCTAGGTATATACGGAGACTATGCGTCGATCTTAAAGGTTGTGTGACAACCTCATGCATCATCATCAAAATCATCATATTCATCATTATCATCATCATCAAACTCATCATTCTTATTGTATTTACTTTTATGTTTGTGATATGATTGTACATTCTGTTTTGACTTGTTATCTATCTATTAGTCTAACTTGCCTTACTTGTATGTAATGTTCTCATATCTGTTGTTCTATTTTACTTTGCTTATACATGGTGTAATTATATACTTGTATTCCTTGATGGTACTTATTGTGTTATATATGGGTATTGTAGAACTTCTATTGCAAATAATGTGGGCTATCATCGTGGAATATTTTCTGATTGTAGGTGATGTGCGCTTAATGTGTATTTTGTATGAACTTTTTGTGCTTTTCTTGGTCGACCAATGATACCTAATAAGTATAAGTAGACCATACTCATTCTTACTATACCCTTCTGGTGTAGATTCAGCTTTGAGTGCGCCCCACATTGCTTGTCTCGAGTGATTGTTAGAGCTTTTAAGGTAGTGAATGATTTTCAGGTGTCCAAATATCTTTTATTATCTTTCTTTATCATTAGACTAGGTCTTTACTAGTTTTCAGAGACATAGTTGTATCTATTAGATTTCTTATGCATTTTATTTGGATTCGCTTTGTACTAGATACATTTTTATACTGTTAACATTAGGTTTTGGGAGTTATGGCTGTATTGTTGATCATATTCTTTCCGTATTTATTATACATATATGGTTTAGCTTTATTCTAGAAGCCTTACCTTGGGGTTTTTAATATCTTCTCCCCCTTTTGTATCAGTTTAGGTGATAGGCTTACTTGTCAAGGTTCGCTGTGATAAGTGCCATCATGACCCTTGGATTTTGGGTTTTGACAAATTTGTATTAGAGCAGCAAAATTCATTGGTCTCAATGGTGTAAGAATGAAATGTCTAATAGAGTCTCGCGGATTGGTACGTAGACATTTGTATATATCTTCGAGAGGCTATAGGATATCTACAGGAAAATTCTCTAATTTTATTTCTTATCATGCAAATTTCACCTTATGGTCTATGTTGTGTTTTACTCTTTCTATGTGGATGGTCTTGTCTAGGTCCTGCAAAAGTAGAGATGCAAAGCGTTTACCCAGAGGGTGATCCTTGAGTTGTGGACGGACTCAAGAGAATGGACAGACTCATAGATCATCCCCATCTAGCAGGAGTGCTAAGGGACTCTCTCCTGAACCTTGGGTTGAGCATATTGGGGGTACATGTTCAACTCCAGTTTCTCAGAGTTCGTCTGCCCCAGTTTGAAGGGGTTGTTGGTGCATTTTCTGACCCACTTAGAGGGTTCTCCTTTGGTTATGTTAGGTGTTCCTCTAGTTTTGAGTATGGATCCTTCAGTTGCACCTGCTTTTATTTTGAGTACTCCTCAGACCTTGAGTACTATTCCTGTTTGAGCGCTGACATCTGAGTATGGTATTTTAGGATTTGAAGTTCAACCTTCATCTATGTTACCTTCTTAGATAGAATTCCATCCTGCCAGGTTTACTATACCTCCTCTTAAATCTAGTACAGTGATGTATTCTGAAGATTAGAAGAGGTTTGAGAGATTTACTCATCTATGTCCTCTTAAATTTCGAGGTATTATGGGATAAGATGCCTATAGGTTCTTGATTTATTATCGTGAGAAGTTGTATCACTTGGGTTCTCTTGAGTCGCATTGAGTAGATTATATGGACTATCAATTTAGAGATACTGCGAGAGATTAGTGGAGATCGTAAGATGGTTGTAGACCTCTTGATGTTCTTGAGATAATGTGGGATCAGTTTACTGATGCCTTTTTAGAGAGATTTATTCCTTATATCTTGAGAGATCGGATACATGATGAGTTAGATCGCCTAGAGTAGAGTTTTATGACAGTTGCAGAGTATGAGGAACACTTCCATGCCTTGTCCAAATATTTGTATACAAGTATTTCTACTAATCCTGAGAAGATTCAGAAGTTTGTAAGGGATTTAGATATTTCTCTTTAGTTGGCAACATCTTAGATTTTTGTATTTGGAGTATCCTTTCAGAGTATTATGGATCATGCGAAGATGACGGAGGGCATTCTTATATTATCTCAGGAAGGCACCAAAAAGGTGCACTATTTTTGTGAGTTCAGAGGTCAGGCTCCTCATGGTAGAGATTTTAGAGGTTCTCATAGGTATTAGGGTAGGCAGTGCAGATGGCCTTACAAAGTTTAGGTGGTGAATCTTCTAATTCATTAGTTCAGGGTGGCTGTCTTGGCCCAGTGGTATCTTCTTATATTGAGGCAGGCTATTGAGCTTGTTATGTGTGTCTTGTGGTTGGCCATTTAGCGAAGGACTATCCCTGTCGTCTGATTAGAGCTACTTCTATTTTTGTTGTGAGAGGTTAGGGTACTACCAGAGGTGTGAGAGGTAAAGGTGGTGGAGCTCATAGTGGTGGTCATGGGGCTACTCAACTAGTTGGTAGCGTGGTCAGTGTTATGATATACTAGCCAGGCTTGAGGCAGAGACTTCAGATTTTGTGATCACAGGTATCATCCTTATTTTTTTCAGATATTCATCTATTTTATTTGATCCTGGATTAACTTTCTCATATGTTTCTACATATTTTGCTTTGAACTGTTATTCTGTTAGTGATTCTCTTTTCATACCTATTCATGTATCAACCCCTGTAGGAGATTCTTTTGTGGTGGATTGAGTGTACCAATCTTGTGTTGTGACTGTTTATGGTCTTGAGACTTTGGGTAGATCTGTTTGTGTTAGATATGATTGATTGTGATATTATTCTGAGTATGGATTGGTTGGATCCTTATCATGTTGTCTTACATTGTTATGCTAAGACCGTGACTTTAGCTTTGCCGAGTGTGCCAAGGATAACTTGGAAGAGCGCACTTTATTTAGGTCCTAAGAGGATTATATCTTATGTTCAGGCTCATAGATTAGTTGAGAGGGGATGTTTATCTTATTTGGCATATATTCATGATAGTAGCATTATTTTACCTCATTCCTTGGATTCTATTTGTGTTGTCCATAAATTTATGGATGTGTTCCCTACAGATTTACCTAGTATGCCTCCAGATCATGATATTTATTTTGCCATTAATGTTGAGCCGGGTACCAAGCCCATTTCTATTCCTCCTTATAGGACGACCTTAGATGAGTTGAAAGAATTAAAGGATCAGTTGCAGTAGTTATTGGATAACCAATTTATCCTACCTAGTGCATCACCTTGGGATGTGCCTAACTTTTTTGTAAACACGAAGGATGGGTCTATGCATATGTGTATTGATTATTAGTAGTTGAACAAAGTGACAATTAAAAATATGTATCCTCTTTCTTATATTGATGATTTATTCGATCAGTTTCAGGGTGCCACTTAGTTTTTGAAGATTGATTTGAGATTCGATTATCACTAGTTGAGGATTAGATCTTTGGATATTCCAAAAATAGCTTTTCGAACTTTATATGGTCATTATGAGTTCTTGGTCATGCCCTCTAGGTTGACCAATACCCCAGCCACGTTCATAGAGTTGATGAACCAGGTGTTCTGACCATATCTTAGCTCCTTTATCATTATATTTATAGATGATATCTTGGTTTATTCCAAGATTGAGGATGGGAATGAGAAATATTTGCAGATTATGCTTTAGAGATTGAGGGATGAGAATTTTTATGCCAAGTTCTCTAAGTGTGAATTTTGGTTGGAGTCTATTTTTTCTTGGGTCACGTGGTGACTAAGGAAGGTATTATGATTGATCTAGCGAAGATCACAGTGGTTTGTGATTGGTCTAGACCTACTTCACCCACAAAGATTCAGAGTTTTATTACCTTATCCAGTTATTATTGTCGTTTTGTTAAGGGTTTCTCATCCATTGTAGCTCTGTTGACCAAGTTGACTAAGAAGAAGATTTCTTTACAGTGAGCCAATGCTTGTGAGGAGAACTTTCAAAAGCTTAAGGATTTATTAACTTCATCTCTTATCTTGGCTTTGCCCAAGTAGGGTATGGGTTTTACCATTTTTTGTGATGCTTCAGGTGTTGGGTTGGATGTTGTGTTGATGCAGAAGGGTAAATTGATTACCTATGCTTCTCTCCAATTGAATCCCTATGAGAGCAATTTCCTACCCTTGATTTGGAGTTGTGTGCAGTTGTTTTTGCTTTGAAGTTGTGGAGAAACTACTTGTATGGAGTTCATTATGAGAATTTCTCAGATCATCATAGCCTTCAGTACTTCATCACCTACCAAGATCTTAATATGAGGCAGCGTCATTGGCTTGAGTTACTTAAGGATATGACTTGTCTATTCTTTATCACTCGGGCAAGGCTAATATGGCTGCAGATGCCTTGAGGCAAAAATTGACTAGCATGGGTATCTTGGTGCATCTTTTGACCCAAAAGGGTGTATTTAGCCAACCAGATAGTTTTTACCTAAGAGGGTGTATTTGGTATTTGTGGATGCTAGGTCTTCTTTGATGGAGCAGATTTGAGATCATCAGTTTGATGATGGTTGATTAAGATAGATTCAAGATAACATTTTGAGTGGCGAGGCTGAGGAAGCCTGACTTGATTCTGATGGTATTTTGAGGATTGGAGGCTGAGTTTGTGTGTTGAGAGGGGGTGATTGGATTAGATTGATTTTAGAGAAGGCCCATTGTTCTAGGTATTCTATCCATTCGGGAGTGACTAAAATATATTATAATTTGAGGCAGCATTACTGGTGGGGTGGTATAAGGAAGGATGTAGAGGTTCTTATAGATCATTGTCTTTATTGCCAGCAAGTGAAGGCCAAGCATTTGAGGCCTAGTGTATTACATCAGAGATTACCCATTCTCGAGTGGAAGTGAAAATCTATCACTATGGATTTCATGATCGGGTTGCCTCACATTTCCCATAGAGCTGATAGTGATTGGGTCATCGAAGATTGATTGACCAAGTTTGTGCATTTTCTTTTGGTGCAGGTCATCTTCAGTGCTAATAGGATGGCCCATATCTATATTTGTGAGATTGAGCAACTAAATGGTGTGCCGATGTCTATCATTTTAGATCGAGGTTCTGTGTTCACTTCACACTTTTGTAAATCTTTTCAGAATGAGTTGGGTACACGGGTTGACCTTAGCACAACATTTTACCCTAGACTGATGGTCAGTCAAAGCGGATTATCCAGGTTTTGTAAGATATGCTTAGCGCATTTGTGATAGATTTTGGTGGCCAGTGGGAGCAATATTTGGCTTTTGTAGAGTTGGCATATAATAATAGCTACCATTCCAGTATCGATATGGCTCCTTTTGAAGCCTTTTATGGTAGGCGTTATCTCTCTCTAGTTGGTTGGTTTGATGTTTTTGAGATTATACCTCAAGGTACAAACTTTCTTTGTGAGTCCTTGGATAGATTTCAGATCATTCAGAATAGACTTTGAGCGGCTCAGAGTAGGAAAAAGTGCTATTATGATAGTAGATTTCGTGCATTAAGATTTCGTGTTGGTGATCATGTTTTTCTTTGAGTTTCACCTATGAAGGGTGTGATGCAGTTTGCGAAGAGGGGCAAGATTAGACCTAAGTATATTGGCCCATTTGAGATTCTTTGAACTGTTGGTGATGTGGATTATGAGTTAGCTTTGCCCTCAGTTTTGTTAGATACTCATCCAATTTTTCATGTTTCTATGCTTCGCCATTATATTTTGGATGAGTCTCTTGTCATTCATTGGGAGTCGGTTCAGTTGGATGAGAGATTTTTTTTTGCGAGGAGCCAGTCTCCATTTTGGCTAGGGATGTTAGGCGGTTACACTCTAGAGTTATCCCTGCGGTTAAGGTTCAGTGGCGACACCGACCTATAGATGATGCTAATTAGGAGGTTGAGTCTTATATGCATAGTTCTTATCCCTAGCTCTTTGTTGATTCAGGTAATTATTTTCCTTAGTTAGAGGATGAACTATATTTTTTAGTGGTGGATGATGTAACGACCTAAATTTTTGATGTTATATGTGAAAAATGTGTTTTTGTGTGATTTAACTATTTTACCCTTCCTCGTAGTTGCATTGTAGTATTTCTGGAGTTTGGGGTTGATTGGCATGGTTCCTAATGCATTTTGGTGCCATTTATGTGATATTGTGGTTTTTGGAGGCTTTGAGAGCCTTATTATGGACTTCTATGGTTATCTTTTAATCTGTACGATGGATGGTTGAACGGACTACACCAATAGATCCGGAATATCGATATCAGGGTGGTAGCATATTTGTCCTGGTTTTACTGCTTTTACATCTCATTTTGACCCTTGATTTGAAAAATTGTGATTTCAGATTTTGGGGTCAACTTTGTGAAAATGACATCTTTTCAAAAATCATATCGCCATCGAGTTCGGGGCTTCAAATTTAGTATGGTTACATTGTTCATTTGCGTATGTCAAATTTTGAATGAATCTCAAGGCCTTGGTAGAAACTTGGAAAGTTTCCAAGTTTTTAGCTGATATCTAGTATGCCGGTGATCCCCATCCCTGGCTGCGATTGTGACTGGACTATCTAGGATGGGATAGTGTGATTGCACACGTCGGGTCGCAATAGCGACAATTGAGAACCTTGACTGGGTACAAATTGAGTCTTTTTCCACGATTTCGGGCATTATTCATCTTGCCTCTTGAGAGCTAAACCCTAAAATAGGGTGAGAGCTTAAAAGTAAAGCTTGTGGGTTCTTGGAAAGCGAGATTAAAATCCATTTCTTGATTCTCTTACGGATTTAAGGTAAGAATTCACCCTTTTCTTCGTTGAATTTCTTTATTACTTGCTCAAAACTCAAAAACATTAGGGCTTGATTTTTAAACCACAATTTCACTCATGTTCCCTTGAATAACGTTCCTAATCCTTTATTTCCTAGTTTTCCTCAATTTAACCTTTAAAACAAGTTCAATTCTTGATTTTAAAATGGATTTCAAAGATTTTACCCAATAAAGTTTGAAAATGGTTTTTCTTCGATTTGAACCTCGTTTTTAACTCGATTTGACTTGAGATTTCAACTGTAAATTTTGAAAAACATGGGAAACATATTTTTGAAATAAAGTTATGATTTTGCCCTTCTTTTTTGAAAACCCATTTTGGGGGTTCGTTTTGACCACGACTTGAAACTAGGCAATATGGGTGTTGTTGGATTTCTTTTGATGCATAGATTTTATACTGTAATATTTTAGTTAATTTCGTGTCTATTTCTGAGGTGTACGGTTTTGAATTTCAAGTGTAGCAGACCGATTTTGACATTTGAGATAGGTTATGGTTTAACTCTTTCAGACTGGATTAAGTAGTCACTTTGTATATAAAATGCATGTTAAGAAGATGAGAACTAATCATGAATTTAGCTATCTTAATATGTTAAGCCCGTGCGGGGACCTATATGTGGTATAATTATTGGTCTTAAGACATTATGTGATATGTGTGATCGTATGAGGTCTTTTGTGAAGTTGATAGCTTTATACATATGGGAATAATTTCGTCTTGTTGTTAAAAAAGTATGTTCTACCATTTGCGCATTGTGATGTATTCATACTTTATTGACATATGAATCATGTGGAAATTCATGGATGGTTGGAAATAATGAGTAGATATTGGTTCGCGTGGTTGGGGAAATATATCATTGTAGTTGGTTGTGAAAATATTCAATGTGATTGATTGTGAGAATTACATCCTCATATCATACTAATACATGAAACATTGGTACCACTGTGGCAAGATTTGATAAACACTGGCAACACCTATTTAAAAACCCTTCCTGAGGGATGTGTCGAAAAAGAGATATTGTAATGTCTTATAGAAACCTCCTCGAGGGATGTACCTGGGAGGAGATATGGATATATGGATTGTATACAAGTTGACAAACTCCCCATGAGTCCTACATCAAGAAGCTTTAGTTTCGTTGGTGTACACAGAGACTGTGTGACAGTCTCGGAGGTTGTGAGACAACCTCGTGCATCATCATTATCATCATCATCATCATTCTTATTGTATTTACTTTATTATGTTTGTGATGTGATTGTACATTCTGTTTTGACTTATTATCTATCTATTGTTCTAATTTACCTTACTTTTATGTAATGTTCTCGTATATGTTGTTCTCTTTTAATTTGATTAAATGTGGTGTAATTGTACTCTTATATTCCTTGATAGTACTTGCTATGTTATATGTGGCTATTATAGAACTGTTAGTGCAAGCGGTGTGGGCTACCATTTTGGGTCATTTTCTAATTGCAGGAGACGTGCCCTCAGTGTATATTTTGTATGTCTTATTTTCTACTTTGCTCGGTCGGCTTATGAAACCTATTGAGTACAAGTGGACCATACTCACTCCCACTTTACCCTTCTGGTGTAGATTCAGGTTCGGGTGCACCCCACATTGGTTGACTTGGGTGATTGTTAGACCTTTTAAGGTAGTGGATGATTTTCAAGAGTCCAGATATCTCCTACTATTGTTTTCTATCATTGGACTATGTCTTTACTAGTTTTTAGAGACAGATTTATATCTACTTGATTTCTTATGTATTTCATTTGAATTCGAGTTATAATAGATACGTCTTATACTGTTGACATCGGGTTTGGGAGTTATGGTTGTATTGTTGATCATATTCTCTCCGCATTTATTATACTTATATGGTTCGTCTTCGTTCTAGAAACCTTACCTTGGGATTTTTAATGTCTTCTCCCTATTGTATATCAATTTAGGTGATAGGTTTACTTGTCAAGGTTTGTCGTGGCAAGTGCCACCATGACCCTTGGATTTTGGGTCGTGACAACTCTCTTATTTGATTTATCTTTTTAATGACTTTGACTCTTATTTCCTCTAGCATGGTGATGATTGATTTGAACATAGCACCCAAAATTCAACTGTTACAAGTCTCACACATATTGTTCTCAACCACACACTTCTATTCTCTTAAAATAAAGCCCTATACACTATGCCTCTTTGTTGTTCTTTAATAAATCTACCACTATGTCTTCTCCTAACTCACCAATTTCATCAATTTTTGCTTTCAGAATTTTATTCTCCTAGCTTCACTCCTCCATTCCTTCTTCCAGTTGGCTCATATATATCTAGCACATCATCTATATTAGGTATTTAACAGTATATCAGTAAGTGCTAGATAAATACTATAAAACAAAAAATATTAGAAAGACAATAGTGTTAAATATCAATTACTACAACAAATTGAAAAAATAAATTTAACTAAGAAGTGATGTTATATCTTCTTCATAATCAACATCACTTTCAGTCACTCGCCTTCAGTTTCTGTAAGGTCTAAATCATGTTTGATGCACCTAAGAACTAAGATCATGTGTCCTGGGTTTCTTTATCAACTACTATCCCTGATATAAGGTACATTTTATTATTTTCGTATTTGAAAATGCAAGACAACAGTATAACTTTACATACACCCTTGAAAAGTGCACTATCTAAGCAAACATCCTTCTATCCGTCCATATTTTAAGGATCCAAGACAAATATAGATGCCCATAAATATCTTCTTTCTAGGAACTATATTCTTGGATGTCCAATTAGATATACCAGTTCCAGGATTAGTAGTATTTAACTCTAACTCTCCAGTATAATTATGAAATCTAGCAAAGTCCTCTTTTAAATCACCCAAATGTTCATTCATAACTCTCATTTATCCTTTCTTTAGCTTGTTTTACTAATATATAAAACTTAGTCCATCCTTAATATAGCTTGAATATGATGCAGTTTGATGGCAGGCTCACTTTTAATTCTTTCCTTATAATTCTTACTAATCCACTAGGTTACAAGACTTATTTTGTTGTCCTTTTACAACACTTGTGAACAGGAAAGTATGTCTTCACGCTGAATTTTTAAGTGTTACCATCAAGACTTCCAAGGATATGCCAAGGACAACCCTTCTTCTTACACTTGATCCTTACACTTTTTACCTTATTAGGTTTCAATTTAAGATTAACACCATTTTTAATAGAGAAAGTTTGAAGTTCCTCCCTAAACTCAATACAATCCGAAAAAACATATACAATTTGACATAAAGCCTTTTTGCCTATTGGATCAAATTAAATATTAGTGCTTGAATTGCTAGGTGGTGTATATACAACTTCATCATTTTCAATAAGTTTCCCTTCATCTTCATTAATGCCACGTCTAAGATCTGAGCTACCAAAGTGAGGGTCATCCCCGCCTGATTTATCTTCTAATATTCCCTTCTCGTTCTTATAAATGTCATTAAAACCAGTATCTATACCTAGAGGACTATATGGTATCTTATCTAGATTCACCCTATCAGCCGTCTCTTTAACTTACTTTTGGATGCTAGACTGTCTAGCTTAAAGTAATGCCTCATCCAAGTCACTCTGATCATCAATAGTTTCACCAACATCATAGATTGAATTAGAATCAGAATCTATCTTATCTATATTTACATTAGAATTATTAGAAAATTTAAGATGGTATTAAAAAGTCATTACTTTGACCTTCACCTAACTCTTCTAAAGAAATTTGCTTAGCAGAAACCATATTTTCCCCCATTGTGTACCCTTGGGGGATAATCTTCATTCAAATCCTCATTTATATTTTAATTTGGTGGTTGAGGTGAAGACATGTTAGCCCAATCATTACAATTAAAGTAGGAGAGGGGGGTGACATATCACCAACACTAATTAGATATAAAGGTCGGGTCGACGCATCAGACTTAGACTTGTGGTCACTTGGCTATATCAACACATAATTTTAGTACTAATTTCTGAAACAACATATTATGAAGCTCATTTACATCTACTTAAATCTTTTCAAGATTAAAAATTCCATTGACATACTTTAGCTTAGAGTCTGATAAAAAATAGTCCCCATAGTACAATTGAAGTGTCATTATTTTTAAGCCATTTACTATCATGCCTATAAAGTGACAAGAAAGATAATGAAATTGCTTAATTTGTGCATATCTAAAAAATTCCTAATTTTAAAGTAAAAATAGTAAACCCTTACTTTTTAAAGTAAAAAGGTGTTAAGATTCTTCTACATATATTTGATATGTCCCAATGACCACTAACAGACAATACACGAGACAATTGACAAAAAAATTATTAATTTTAGTTGAAATTATGATTTTACAAAAAAATTCTAGAATCTAATCGAAATCATGAACAATATCATTAAAGGAATAACCCTATTACAATAACATCTTACACTAACATCAGGCATGAAACAAAGGAAAATCCCCCAAAAATCCTAAGTAAATCCAGTATAAATCAACTAAAACTCTAAAATCAAACATAGACATAAATATAGATGAAATACAGACTGAACATCAAATAATTATGACAATAACTTGAAAAATTACTTAGATAGGTCAAAAATCATAACAAAACAACAATAAAATCCATACAGTTTAGTAGGAATGAAGGGGAAAATAGAAAAGGAAAAGTACGGGTGACTAGATGAACAATGGTCGAATGATAGATGAAAATATTTCCAATCTTCTAAGTCTATTCCTATGTCATTTTTATGTGTCAAAGTTTGTGCTATACACTCAACTAAGTAGTCAAAGAAACGATTAGAAATGTTGTGTTCTTGTGTATTTAATGGCTTAGTTGGCAAAGAATTAAGTAGAAGGGTCCACAATACAAACTCATATAAGTATAGGGCCTATTAGATCATTTTGCCTACTTTATAACAGTACATCTTGTTCTCTTAACCTTATACTAACTATTATGTTGACTGGACACCAATGAGCATACATGGATAATTTCTAGAGGAATTCAAGAGAGGGAGACTATAAATGGTATATGGGTTAAGGGAAGTCGGGTTTGTTTGCAAATAGAATAACGGCTAGGATGAAGACGTACCTAGATCTTCCTATTTGGATCAAATATAGGATGATAGTTTATTTTTATTCAAATTAGTTTGACTATCCACACTCAATAATATAGTTAAAAAATCAATTCAAATAGATGGTTAGAATATTATGAGAGCCCATCCGTACTAATAACCCTATGATTCAACAAATTGATAGATGTCTTAATAATGCTTAAACAAATATATGTATAGCATGATGGTATTATGTGAGCACCTCAACCCTATCTCTTAATTATTTTGTTAACAAGATCAAAGATTTCAATACTTATCACTCTAATAAATTAATTAGATTAACCAAACACACACTTCTTTTGAAATAGAACGATACTTGTTACGAAAATCATAGTAGAATTAATGAGAAAGTTTCAATGCTACATTCCTGTAGGATTTTACATGTGATTGATTGCTTATTATATTACTTAACACCAAAATAAATCAAACAACATTTGTTACAATAATAATAGTAGAATTAGTGACAAAGTGTCAATGCTACATTCTAGTGGGATTTTACATGTGATTTCTTGTAATTTATGCAATAATTAAAATAACTTACACTTGTATGTGTGTTGAAGAAATGACAATGTTGGAAAGCTATAGTTATAGCTAATTGTGCCCTAGAGTCTAAAAAATTGGATTGCTATGCTAATCAGAAGTTTGAGCTCTAATTCTAGTTTGAGAATCTCTAGAGTGATGGAAATTTTTTTTATTTGAGTTATATGCATAAGATGGTCCAGTATCCACACCAAGGTATCCAAAAGTAAGGGAATAATAATAAACCTTAGTGGTACCTAAGCTTGCCCAAACTTAACTGCCTTAATCAGCTCACATCATAAATAAACTTTCAGCTAGTATATATGGCTCTATCACAATCCATAGTACCTATTGATAAACTAACTCTAATAGGTGTTGTTGTGTAGGCTCTACCTAAGCCTTACTCTTGCATCTACCATGAATAGAAACCCCGACAACATGTATAGGCACACCTGCTCTCTTTTCCCGATGTTAGTTTTTTGGTGTGGGCACCTTCTCTATATCCCTGGATGATTGTGTCCCCGCTACATCTAAGAGACTGAAATAAATAATTTTAATTCTTAACTGAATCTATAACAAACAATAACAAATAAAAGAACAAAATTTTCCTAAGTACTTCATTTCTTCTCGAAAATAAGTATAGATTTTTTAATACTGATCCACAAGACTCTAATAGATATTACTCGTATGTACATTATATCCATGAATCTATGACTATGATACCAAATTATCATGACCTAAAAATTTAAAATTTATGAGGGCACCAGCATCAAGCCTGATAGGCGAACCAAACTATTTTTTAAAATTTATCTCATAATTGTTATAAGCGGGACAAGTAAATTAATGAGCAATACATAAGTTATAATAATTAATTCATAACCAAAAATTGAGAAAGTAATAAGTAAACCTCAAGACCTGATGTTATAGGTACAACAACTTCTAAAATAAATACAAGTCTAAGAGTAATTTCAAAGCTAACTATCTAGAGATGAAAAAACTAAATATAGGAAGAGTCTAATGCTGCAAATCATCTAGGTAGGTCACTCCAAATCTAAATATGCACACAAAAGGTTCAACAAATATAACATGATTATCGAAACAATGATTACTCAATAAGTATCACGTGAGGGTTGATCCTAGATACTTACAGTTTACACCTTAACAATTATAAACTCTGATAGATAAATAATAAATGGAATTATGTCTCAATAAGATCAATAACTTAATAAATTAATATATAAGAGGAATCAGACTATCAACAAGATAATCTGAGAAAATTAATATAATTCAAAGATTATATTTTAAAAATTCTATATACATACTAACTCCATCTGAGTTTTTTTTTGTATGCATGACCTATGGGGGACACACACATTGTTCAAGTGCCATATAAACTTTCTTCACATACAAATAAGTACAATTTCTAAGTACTAATATAGGCAATCTCCATATACTAGCGAGATCATTATCAATAGCGCAATTATTGCACAAACAGTCTCAACATTCTAATTTCATGATCATTCTCAATTCATATACAATCACGTTTCAATGTGTGGAATATAAATATATATAAATAGGTCTAGTAACTCTACATAAAACTTCTCATGGCATTATTAGCTATAAAATATCATTCTGTATGCTTTTGATCCTAAATAAACCAGACCATGGTAATATAGATCATATAATAATTTATGTCGTGTGAGTTCTTTCACAGAGTCAATTAATCTATCTGTATAAAGCAACAAAAACACCTAATTCATGAGATTTACTTAACCTAATATGCTACCTGTGCCCCAATAAGCACTAGTCACCTCGTTTGTATGTTACCCTTATCCATAACCCATTTATTAAATATTTAATAAGAAAATATCCCTATCGATGGTTAAGTCTTAATTTACCTTGATATGAAGTACTACGAATCACTAATGATCTTTTCATTTCTCAGATCCTCTGGGTGCCCCCAATTTGTTAAGTATAATTTCAACATATGTATATGTCAGTATATTGATACCCATATTGACATAAAAATAATCTGATCAAAAGTCAACAAAACCTCTAAAGCCCTCAAAGTCAAGACTAAAATTTATTTCAAACTATAATTACTCATAGCCCATGCCACAAAGGTCACAAATCTTAAATTTTATCCTTAAATAAGGCTTCAAATAAATAATATACTTTCTTATAAATATCTAGGGCTATAATGTCAATATTCTCAACTCATTTATGGATAAAATGCTATGTAATCAAAATATTATGGTAAATGTTAAAATTACGATTAGGCACTTATCTCCTTGTGATAATGAGTTGATTGCCTGAATAATCATCAAAAGCCAAGACATAGAGCTCCCAAACTCTTGATACAAAATATGAGCTTGAAACAAAATATGAGCTTGAATGAAGGATTAAAGTACCTAGGTACAACACAAGCACGACCTTATAAGTTCTCTCTAAGCAGTGGCAAATTCATAATTTTCATTCAGAGAGTTCAAAAAATAAAAATATAAATGTGCGAATAAAATAACAAAATGCAATTCCAAGGAATGCAAC
This sequence comes from Capsicum baccatum var. pendulum, assembly GCA_030864225.1. Taxonomy (NCBI): domain Eukaryota; kingdom Viridiplantae; phylum Streptophyta; class Magnoliopsida; order Solanales; family Solanaceae; genus Capsicum; species Capsicum baccatum. Next base: position 26,821,764 of record CM061551.1, on the reverse strand, counting down.
ACTATATAGTCTATAGATACAAAACACTTAAAATTAAACAGGAGTAATTATAGTAAAGTAAAAAATTAGCCCTTTACAATGTGTTAATTAGAACTAGGGTTAGCCCATGAAAGGAAAAAGAGTTTTAACTTTGGGTGAAGAACAAGAAGTAATTTTTGAATTTGGTTTTGGGAATTACCAAATCCTTATGATAATATGCATTTTTCAATTGGGGTTTTGGGTTTTTAAATTTAAGACAAAAGGTTTTAAGTTATTCAAGCATTTCTTTAAAGTAATAATTACACCTGTATGTGACCAACATAGGATTAAACTAAAATAGAATATTAGGTAGCCTACGCGCCCCGGGGGAATTAGAATCAGGACTGTCACACACAGTCACTCAGTTATCAATTATATCAGTTATCAGTAACACATGTTATCAGTAAACTCAGTATTCAGAATCCTTAATATTTTAGTTACAGTTATGTATTCATGCATGTATCCTCACGTAGTCATGTTCATATTATTCAGTCAGTTTAGTTCATACATATGAACCCTTGTATTTAGCCTTACCTCACTTTGCATACCAGTATATTCTCACATACTTACATATACTTTTCTCTTGTGCTATGGTGTTTTATATCATAGGTTAGGACGCTTAGGTTCCCAATCACGCTTAGCAACTCAGATATCATTAGTCAGAGTCAGTGGTGAGTCCTTATATTTTGAGGACATGATTATTTCATTCTTTTAGTATTTTAGTACTTAGTTATTTTTAGTAGATGGAGTTAGTTGGGGATATGTCCCATCAACTCCACAGTTCAGACAGTTTAGAGATTTTCAGACTATAGCATAATCAGACAGTTATTTTAGTCTTAGTATTATTATACCTTGTTTAGACATTGTTTTATTCAGTATTGTTTAGTATTTAAACCTTATGGAAAGTTTTCTGCTAGATTTCTATATTTATTTTAGTTATATTGTTATTACAATATTACTATTATCCAGTGCTCAGTTATAGATATCAATCACGAATTAGCTAGTGGTCCTTTGGGATTGTTAGCATCGTGTAGCGTCCAGGGTACCAGACTCGGGGCGTTGCTAACTTGGTATCAGAGCCTAAGGTTCAATAGAGTCCTAAGAAGTATGAAAGCCGCATCTAGTAGAGTTTTGTACATGGGTGTGTAGCGTGCCACATTTATGTGCAAGAGGCTATGAGATGTTTTAGGAACTATTTCCCTTCTTTTAGTTTTCATGTCGTGTGAGTGAGCATGAGCTCCAGTTAAACTCTCAGTATAATCATTTTTTCTCTTCCATCTATAGAAAAATACCTCCAAAGAGGACTCAGGATAGAGAAACAAAAAATCAACCAACCCCTCAGCCGAATCAACCTAAACTTTTAGGCAAATATGTATCCCATGCAGAATTCAGAGCTGAATTCACTACTCTTGCTCATTCAGTTGTTTCCCAGAACGAACGTCCAGCTATCGGTCCAGCCAACTCAGTGGCCAATCTTGCTACAGCTAGAATTTTAGACTTTACCCAAATGAAACCTTCTTTTTTTTTTTGGTCTAAGATAGATGAGGACGCTTAATAGTATCTTGATCAGTTGTAGAAGATTGTTGATATTATGGGAGTGACTGCTATCCAAAATGATGAGCTAGCTGCATATCAGTTATAGGATGTGGTTCACACTTAGTTCAAATAGTGGAAAGTAGAGAGGGCTATAGATGCAGGGCCTATTGATTGGGAGGAGTTTGCCACCACTTTTCTAGATAGATTCTTTCTCCTAGAGCTGAGAGAAGCAAATGTGGTAGAATTTATTAACCTCAGGCAGGGCAACATGACAGTGAAAGAGTATTCTCTTAAGTTTACTCAACTAGCTAGATACGATTCTCATGTAGTGGTAGGTAGCAGAGCTAAAATGAGTAAGTTTATATCTGGAGTGAATGATAGTGTGGTCAAGGAGTGCAAGACCACGATGTTGATTAGGGAGACAGACTTGGCTAGGCTCATAATCCATGCTCAGTAGTTAGAGGATCAAAAGAATAAAAAGAGAGAAAAGCAGAATAAGAGAGCTAGAATAGGTAGCTTTAATTTCAATCAGACTAAGTCAGAGGGTGGGAATCATTTTCAGTTCCACCCAAAGTCCTCAGTTCCATCTCCTTTCTCATCCATTGCTCAAGTTCCTAAGCTTAGTAATGGTAAAAAAGATAGAGCGCCAAGCTCTAAGTCTCAGAGCAATTTTAGCAGTGCCCAAACTCATCATCTTTGCCAGACTTATGGCAAGCATCATCAGGGTAATTACAGAGCTGGCAGTGATATTTGTTTCAGATATGGTAAGCTAGGCTACAGACTCAGAGATTGTCCTAAGTCAAGCTTTCAGGGTCAGCCTAACCATTCCTCAGCTCAGTATGATCTCCCGAATTAGTAGGGTGCCACTTCTAATGCCACCAATAGGCAATACCCAAAAAGACTTTATGCTCTTCAATCCCGATAGGACCAGGAGAATTCTCCTAATGTGGTCACTGGTACGTTACAGATCTTTCATATATATCCTTATACTTTGCTAGATCCAGAAGATTTCTTATTTTTTGTTACTCCTTATATAGTAGTTAATTTCGGAGTTAGTCTCAAAATTCTAGCAGAGCCCTTCTTAGTCTCTACCCCAGTGGGTAAAACTATCATAGCCCGGTGGGTATACAGAAACTTTTTGGTTATGGTATCTCAGAAAGTCACTTCAGCAGACTTAGTCGAATTAGAGATGATTGATTTTGATGTCATTCTCGGCATGGATTGGCTTTATTCCTGCTATGCCACAATCGACTATAGAAATAGAGTTGTCCAATTTTAGTTTTCAAATGAACCCATCCTAGAGTGGAGGGGTAATACTTCATTCTTCAGGGGTCAGCTTATTTCCTACCTAAGGAAAAGGAAAATGATATCCAAGAGATGTGTCTATCATCTTATTCGAGTTAAGGACTCTAGTTTTGAAACTCCCAATCTTGAATCAATCCCAGTAGTGAATGAATATTCAGATATATTTCCAGAGAATCTTCCTAAAATTCCTCCCAAAAGGGAAATAGACTTCGGTATTAATCTTCTTTCAAATACTCTGCCCATATCTATTCTGCCATATAGAATGGCACCAGCAAAACTCAGAGAAATAAAAGAACAGTTAAAAGATCTCCTAGATAAGGGGTTCATCAGACCCAGCATGTCCCCATGAGGTGTACCAGTTCTATTCATGTGCAAGAAAAATGGTTCTCTCAGAATGTGCATAAACTACCGTCAGCTCAATAAGGTCACATTCAAGAACAAGTATCCACATCCCAGAATTGATGACTTGTTTGACCAACTCAAGGGTGTCAGTTACTTCTCTAAGATAAACCTTAGATCAGGCTATCATCAGCTCAGAGTCAGAGAATGCGACATTTAAAAAATGGCCTTCCGAACTCGTGTGATCACTTCGAATTCTTAGTCATGTCATTTGGTCTTACCTATGCTCTAGCATTTTTCATGGACTTGATGAAACATGTGTTCAAGTAGTACTTGGACATGTTCGTCATAGTATTTATAGATTACATTCTTGTCTATTCCTGCAGTGAGCATAATCATGCAGACCATCTCAGAATAGTATTGCAGACTCTCAAAAATCATCAGTTATTTGCCAAATTTAGTAAGTGTGAATTTTGGCTATGGTCAGTAGCATTCCTTGGTTATATTATTTCCAGTGATGACATTAGATTTGATCCTCAAAAGACTGAGGCAGTGAGAAACTAGCCTAGACCCATCACTCCATCAGAGATCAGGAGTTTCTTGGGTTTGGATGGCTATTACAGATGGTTTATTGAGGGATTTTCATCTATTGAATTCCCTATGTCTAGATTGACTCAGAATAAAGTTAAGTTCCAGTGGTCAGATTCATGCGAGAAGAGTTTCCAGGAGTTGAAGATTTGACTTACCTCAGCTCCAGTTTTGACTCTTCTAAATGGTCCAGATGGGTATGTCATGTACTGTGATACATCCAGGGTTGGTTTAGGTTGTGTCCTCATGCAGCATGGTAAGGTCATAGCCTACACCTCCAGGCAGCTTAAGCCCTATGAGAAGAATTATTCAACTCATGATCTTGAGTTAGCAGCAGTAGTCTTTGCCTTAAAGATTTGGAGGCACTACTTGTATGGGATGCATGTAGATGTGTTCACAATTCACAAAATCCTCCAGTACATGTTCTCATAGAAATATCATAATCTCCGTTAAAGAAGGTGGTTAGAGCTCTTAAAGGATTATGACATGAGTGTCCTTTATCATTCTGGAAAGGCCAATATAGTGGCTGATGCTCTCAGTAAACTGCCTATGAGTAGTGTTGCTCATGTTGAGGACAATAAGAAGAAGTTAGCCTAGGAAGTTTATCAGTTAACCAGACTAAGTATCTGCTTAGTTGATTCAGTAGAAGGTAGTGTGTGTGTTTAGAATAGTTTAGAATTGTCTCTAGTTTTTTAGGTAAAGGAAAAGTAGGATAGAGATCCCAGTTTAGTCAAGTTGAAGGAATTAGTAAAAGATCAGAAGGTAGAGGTTTTCTCCCAAGGGGGAGATGGTGCTTTATGTTGTTAGGGTCGTCTGTGTGTGCTAGTTGTTGATGACTTAAGGTAGTGAATTCTTGTAGAAGCGTACGGTGTGTGTTACTCTATTAATATAGGGGCCACCAAGATGTACCGCAACTTGCAGGAGATCTATTGGTGGAGTGGGATGAAGAGAGATATTGCAGAGTTTATGGCTCAGTGCTCAACATGTCACTAACTTACGATTGAGCATAAAAAGCCAAATGGGTCCATGCAGGAGTTCAGTATTCCTACTTGGAAGTGGGAAGAAGTGAACATGGACTTTGTGATGGGTTTACTTCATACTCGTCATTAGCATGATTCAGTTTGAGTGATTGTAGACAGAATGACAAAATCAGCTTATTTTCTTCTAGTCTATACCTCTTATTCAGTTGAGGATTATGCCAAACTTTAAATCAGAGAGTTGATCAGTTGGGCTTAGTATGAAAAACCGTACAATCTGATCAACTCTCTAATTTAGAGTTTGGCATAATCCTCGACTGAGTAAGAGGTATGGACTAGAAGAAAATAAGCTGATTTGGTCATTCTATCTACAATGACTCAGACTGAATCATGCTAACGACGAGTATGAGGCAAACCCATCACAAAGTCCATGTTCACTTCTTCCTACTTCCAAGTAGGAATACTAAACTCCTGCATGGACCCACTTGTCTTCTGATACTCAATCGTAACTTAGTGACATGTTGAGCACTTAGCCATAAACTCTATTTATTTTTATCCTTCAAAAGTTGGCAATCTCATTTCGCGACCTTAATGTCCTTTAGTGGTCTATATTTTTATTAATTCATGATCAGGAAGGTGAATAGGTGTTTCCGGAGAAGTTTTGGATTTTTTCAAACCGCGTTTAGACCACATTTGGAATCCCAAAATAGTGGACCAATACAATCTTGGCCCGCCGTGTCACCTATCACGTTGGTTAATATTGTTGCAATTTGCCAAAGTCAAACTCCTGAGACATGACATGATCATGGTGTAACGCGTTGAGTATTGCGTTGATGCCATCAACACACCGTATTGACAACCATGTCGGTGCCCAATTTTCAGTCATTAAATGACCGCATACTTAAGGGTAATTAGGTCTTTTTCCCTTGACCTTTAGCCCTCATAACATGAAACTTAGCCCATTTTTGGCTAAATACATTCACTATTTCACAATTTCTCAAGAACAAGAAAACCCTAGGTTATTAATTCCAAATCAAGAACTCAAGATTTCCTCCACTAATCTTCAAAAAATCACCAACCAAGGTATGTAAAGTGTTCATCAAAGGGTCCCTTCCACCCTTGGAGCTCAAGAAACCCTTTTCAAAATATGAATTTTGAATTCCATGTTGTGGGCTTGATTTTACACATGTTAATGTTGTGATATGACTTCCAAGATTGAATATTTATTAAATTTTCATGACTGTATATTAATATGTGGATTGAAATCCTTAAATTTGAAGTGCTTGATATAGCCATGATGTATTAGTTGTTGATTTATGCCCTAGGAAAGGTTATGCCTTCTATGTGTTTGTTGAAATGCCTAAGTGAATAAGAATTTTGCATTATGACCTATTTGTAATCTAAATGATAAACTCATGATGCACCCACATGTTCAAAATGACTCCCATGCTTAAGCTATATCTTGTAATGATTTGATGGAATGCTCATAAGTATGGATTTATGAAATTATGTTATGTTAGCATGTATTCCTATTCATGTGTAGGCTTATGACTTGCAAATGCTTCATGAAATCCCTCAATGGTTGTGTTGTGAATTGTTGACTATGGTCATTATTCAAGAAGTGTCATATCCTATTTATATTCATGCTATCGTGTCCTGGGGGTATTTAATACCCGATAATTTAGCTTTGTGCATAGAGCCAGTGTCAGTTTTAAAGATAACCTCAGTCAAGCCATGATCAGTAGTACTCTCAGTCATGTTTTAGAACTCAGTAGAACTCAGTTAGTTATATGACTTAAGAAAACTCAGTAGATCCAGTATCAGTTTAGTCCTATTTAGTATTCAGTTCAGTCCTCAGTAAATTCAGTCAGTTAATAGAACTCAGCAGTATTCCTCCAGTCAATGAAACTCAGTAAACTCAGTTCAGTTAAAAAGTGCAATTAATAATAGCCTAGTCAATCCTAGTATGAACTAGGAAATTAATTCAGTGTCTATTCAGTTGGGAGTAGGATTCAGCACCAAGTGATCCCAGGGATGAGGGCTCACCAGTCAGTCAGTAGAAGGTGTGATCCTTAGAAACAATCCTTGCATTCTAGAACTACGTATGCAACATAGGTTGCGATATATCCCTACGAGTCTAGGGTTAATACATCTCATTTGAGTTCTTCTACCAATGAGGGGTTGGCGGAAGAGCTCCCTGTCAGCAGAGGGTTAACTCACACCTTGTCTTTACCCATGGCACGATATTGATACCCTTCCAATTGGGGTCACAGGTTGGACCCCACCAGTTCAGTTATGGGACATGTCGGATAGATTACTACCTCCCATAGTCTCAGTCTCAGTCTTCAGTAAATAACTCAGATAGTTCTATAAATTTTAGGATTGTCAGATACAGTCACTCAGCTTAGTATAGAACTCAGCTAGTTCTATTAGAATTAGGACTGTCAGACACAGTCACTCAATTATCAGTTATATCAGTTATCAGTAATACATGTTATCAGTAAACTTAGTATTCATCCCTATGATTTCAGTTACAGTTATGTATTCATGCATGTATCCTCACATAGTCATGTCCATGTTATTCAGTTAGTTTAGTTTATGCATATGAACCCTTGCATTCAGCCTTACCTCACTTTGTGTACTAGTATATTCTCACGTACTAACTATACTTTTCTCTTATGCTATGGTGTTTTACACCATAGGTTTGGACACTCAGGTTCCCGATCACGCTTAGCAGCTCAGATATCAGAAGTCAGAGTTAGTGGTGAGTCCTCATATTTCGAGGACTTGATTATTTCATTATTTTAGTATTGCAGTACTTAGTTATTTTTAGTAGATGGAGTTATTTGGGGATATGTACCATCAACTTCGTAGTCCAGACAGTTTAGAGGCTTTCAGAATATATCATGATCAGACAGTTATTTCAGTCTTGGTATTATCATACTTTGTTCAGATATTATTTTATTTAGTATTTTATCCAGTGCTCAGTTACAGATATCAGTCATAGGTTAGCTAGTGGTCCTTCGGAATTGTTAGCACCGTGTAGCATCTGGGATATCAGACTCGGGTTGTTACACAATTCCTCCGAGAGAGCATTTGCTGCTGAATGGACTAGTGTTTAGTGAGTACCTGCCCTTCTAATAGCATGATTATGTGTGGTAATCCACTTCTTTGGAAGTGTTTTTCTAGAAAAAATATGGTCTCTTGACATAAGATAACTTATCTTCTTCATGTGTCTCAACTTTTAATAGTGTGCTTGATATAAGTCATGAACCTATTTGTCATCTTGTAAGTAAGTGTATATTGGGAGAGATTAGTCTTCTAAACACCTTTATCTACTACCAATTTTCTTATTATAATGTCAATACTTGTATTGGATTTGTTTTGTATAGAGGTAGGGATTTCTTTACACGCTCCACTTGCTTTTGTGACCAAACCTTATAGGTTTTCATCCATTTTAGCCCTGGTGAATGTTTTGGGGCATGTGAACTTTTAATGGTACCATTAATGGGGTATTATTATCTTCTTAATATGCTCAGTTCAGTTAAATAGTACAATCAGTAACAGCTTAGTCTAGCCTAGTATGAACTAGAAAATCAGTTCAGTGTCTATTCAGTTGGGAGTAGAATTCAGCACCAAGTGAACCCAGGAATTAGGGATCACCAGTCAGTCAGTAGAGGGTGTGATCCTTAGAAATAATTCTTATGTTCCAGAACTATGTAACCAACGTAGGTTGAGATATATCCCTACGAGTCTAGGGTTAATACATCTTATTCGAGTTCTCCTACTAATGAGGGGTTGACGGTAGAGCTCCCTATCAGCAGAGGGTTAACTCACAGCTTATATTTACCCGTGGCATAGTAATGATACCCTTCCAACTGGGGTCACAGGTTGGACTCCACCAGTTTAGTTATGGGGCATGTTGATTAGATAACTACCTCCTACAGTCTCAGTTTCAGTCTTCAGTAAAAAACTCAGATAGTTCTACAGATTTCAAGACTGTCAGATATAGTTACTCAGCTTAGTACAAAACTCAGCTAGTTCTATTAGAATTAAGACTGTCAGACACATTCACTCGGTTATCAGTTATATCAGTTATCAGTAATACATATTATCAGTAAACTCAGTATTCAGAATCCTTATGATTTTATTTACAGTTATGTATTCATGCATGTATCCTCACATAGTTATGTTCATGTTATTCAACCAGTTTAGTTTATGCATATAAACACTTACATTCAGCCTTACCTCACTTTGCATACCAGTACATTTTACGTACTGACGTATACTTTCTCTTGCACTATGGTGTTTTATACCATAGGTTCGGACACTCAGGTTCCTGATCGTGCTTAGCAGCTCAGATATCAGTAGTAAGAGTCAGTGGTGAGTCATCATATGGTTTATGACTTCTAGAACTTCTCACCATATGGTTTATGATTACCTATTTGACCAGCCACATTATGATCCTCGTTAGGACCCTTTTGCAGTAAATTGGGATAAATTCATTGCTCTATTGTAGGTTGACAACAATGCCCCACATATATACACAAAGGGAAACACTCAGTCTCCCAGTCATATGCCTCTTCCTGCTCTAAATTTCTCCTCGAGGGATCTTGGACTTACATCAATTTGGGAAACTATTTGGTGATATCCATTTCTGTTAGTAATCTAGAAAATGAAATCCTAGTGGCATTAGTTGTACAATCATCAACATAAATTCGATTTCTTAAAGTACTACTAATTTTTCTTAGTGAGTTCATGCTCCAACAGCTTAGTGGTAGCTTGGGTAAACTTAACCCAAAGTGGAATTGCGCTCAGAACCTCCCCTTTTAGATTAAAATCGAGCTTCCAAACCCTTAGGACTACTGGGCTATTGTTTATGGTATGGGGGCTAGACTGTAGTATGCAATCCTTTTCTTCCAAGTTACTAAAATGAACCATGAAGTAATCATCGTTATGATAGATTATTTATGGTTATTGATCATACTTACCAACTGAATTCAATAATCTGCCCACTGCTCCTATGGTAGGTGAGTGACCTATAATATTAAGAATAATAGAAACACTTCATTTTTCAATCTTAAGCATTAGGTCCTGTGCACCAGTTGAGCAATTTTTGCATCTTCCTTCACGATATAAGCAATACACTTTAAATCCATCCCTCCCAATGCAATTTTATTCCGTGCTACCACATTAGCCTAGGTTCTTTCTTCTATTCGAATCTTAGGTGTGTCTGCTCTATCCTTGGTACCAACTTTCACCGATCCTAAATTCACACTTTCATCTTCCTCATTCATAACTTGTATTGCGACATAAGCCAAAAGAGAACCAAGTTTCCCCGTTGATTAGCTAGCCGGTGGAGTCATCAATTTCTCACCTTAGCTTGTAGTTTGTTGCGCAACTAGTTTGAGTTTTCCGATAGATGTGAGAAATTGTGGGGTGTTAGAAACCCCAATCTCCCTGCCAATCATGATCCCATTTCACTGGGGTTGTTTTTAGTGACTAATCCTCGTGTATCTCCTGATCTATGGTCCATTATTGTTAGCTTGGATTCTTTTCGAGGTATTCCCCTTCTCATGGTAGTGGCTTAGTTCAACTCAATTTCTCCCAATTTACTTAAATTCTAACCATTTTGTATTCATTTTATGCCAATTTTATAGCCTAAATCTATTTCAATGTAACCCCAAATTGAAACCTCTAATTCAATGCTATTTAACCCAATTTTGACCTAATTTTAACCCATGGTCCAACCCGCTCTAATTTTAAATCACAGTCAGTGATCTCATGTGATCAGGTTGAGATCAAAGCCCCATTTTCATTCCATTTTAATAAAAAATAATACCAAAATCAAACCTTAATCCTATTTCCGCAAAAATTGTTGCTCACTCCCCCCTTTCTCTCTAAAATCAGTTGCCTCTCTTTCTCTCCACTGACCCAACATTGTCCACCATCGGTGTGCCACTCTAGCATCGCCCTCTCTCCATCACCAATGCCTGTGAACCACCACCATCAACACATCCCCTATTTTCCTTCTATTTTTCTCTTTATTCATTGCTTTTTCACTGATGAAGAACTTTGACAAAGCTCCGTCGGAGAACACCATCACCCAATGCTCTTCTTCAACTCTTTCTTTTTTTTCTCTATCACCACTGGTTGGTGAACCCCTAATTTCACTTTTTTTCTCCACCAAGCCACACCACCACCATCCTCATGGTTCTGGTGACCCATCAGACGATGGATCTTTATCATCCCTTCGTTTCTCACTTTTTCTTTCTTAAACCTCAAAAACACTCTCTTTTTCAGTGAATTTTGGAAAGTCTCGATGGAGCGAGACCATGAAGGGAACAGTCATAATTTCTCATGATTCAATCTCTAGAAAAATAAAGGTTTGCAGACACTCATCTCATCTCGATCATTATTGAAGCTTCAATGTTCTGATTTTAAGATAGGTTCTTACAAATTTGTCCAGGTATGGTCCTTTAGTATTTATCCTATCCACAATTGATTGCCCTTCTATCTCAAGGCATGATCTTTTTTCCTGTGATTTGGTATTGGTGTAAATTCAGTTTTAAACTTGATTATTATTTTTCTATTCATGCTTTGTGCATTTCTATATGTGAATCATCCTAAATAGGAATCTTTGTTGGATTCGTCTGATTGATTTCCTTGCCAAACCAGAACATTTCTATTGTAATTTGTAATTCTGATCTGTTTATTCATAGCCTTCTTGAATTCAAATTTTTGGCAGTTTCTTATTTGTTAAATTATGGTGAAGCTAAAAATTTTATTACAAATCTGATGACCTTTCTTAATATTGAATTGATAATTGATTATAGTAGACTTTGGTTTGTTTATACCTAATTGAGAATATTAGTTGGCTGACTAATGTATGACTTAAATGAAAATATGTGATAGATATTGTCTTTGTCTATTTTTGATAAATTTCAACCTTGTGTTCTTTTGACTGATTACCTTCCCTAACTTTTTAAGAATGGATTTCATCAACTGATTTAATTCTGGTGCTTTGGCCCTTCATGAATTTTCTGTCCATTTTACTTAAGAAAAATATTTTCACTAACTGATTTTTTGAATATTTTTTCTCCTTTATTTTGTTTTTAGTTTTACTTGATTAATTATGGTAGTCAAATATATTCTCTCTCCTTAATTGATCTTATGAAGTGGTTAAAGAAAAGAATTTTTATTGACTAATTTAAAAAATATTCTCCCTTCCTTTTACTTTTATAACCTCTAACAATTCTTTTACTATATAAACAAAGCATTTCTTCATTCAAAAAAACAACTTTTTCAATTCTTAATCTCTCTATGCAAAAAGAAAAGAAAAACTTTTCAACCTTTACCGCTCTTAATACATAATAAAGAAAAACACTTAAGCATCTATTCTCTAAAAAGAAAACATACTTTAGATTTCTTGTTTTGCTTTGGCTTTGAAAGGGCTGACTTTTGCTGTCAATTGATATGTTTTCTTAACTCCTGAAGTGTTGAATGTAATCGCTCTGAATTATGTTACTTCTTTGTTTGCTTCTAAATGGCATGGTTCCTTTGTGATGTTTATAAGTAAAGTTTTAGAACTTGAGAATATATTTTGGTTGCGATATGTTTTCATGCTTGATAGGTTTTGATTTATGTTCTCGGATTCAGATAGGATAAAGGGTTGCCAGAAATTCGGGAATGTTTAAGGGCCGCCCCGCTCAGCCTTTTTCTGCTTTTTAATTAGTTTATGGTCTGTAATAATATGTTGTACAAAAATCTATGACTATATAAAATAAATAAAATTATGGGATCTGCTTATGAAGGGAGGAGATTATGTGACTTGAGTGCTTGATAACAATAAATTTATCACCTAGGTAATATGTTCTAAGATTGTTAACTAAAATTCTGACATGTTGATCATTTCTCACCCAGAAATTATATTTTTAGGAGTATGATTTAACTTTCAACTTATTAAAATTAGTTTTACTTTCAATAATTTTCTACACTAAAGAATAAACTTATGTACTTTTAAAATAAGTTTCTATATATTTTTAAAAATAAATTTCTACACATTCAATAATTTTCTTCACTTTAAAAGTAATTTCTGCATTTTAAAAATATTTCTCGGCACTTTTAAAATAATTTTTTGCACTGTTTAAGTATTTTTTACACTGTTTAATAAATTTTCTGCACAGTTTAATTAATTCTCTGCACTGTTTAATTATTTTCTGCACTGTTTAATCATTTTTCTACACTATTTAATGAAATTTCTGCACAATTTAATTATTTCTTTGCACATTTAATTTAATTTTCTGCTCTAATTAATTATTTTTCTGCACCATTTGATTACTTTTTGGTACTGTTTAATGAATTTTCTACATAATTCAATTAATTTTCCTGCACGGTTAATGTAACTTTCTGCACCTTAAATGATATTCTGCACTTTGAATAATTTCTGCACACTTTAAATTATTTTTCAGCATATTTATTTTATCTTCTAGCCTCTTGATTTAATTTTCGACAAATTGATTATTATTCATTGCGTAAATATCATGTCCATAAAATTAATAAATTGTGACATGCAAGCTGCAACACTAGATATCATGTTTATAGGGCTTGTTTAATCAATTTTTAGCATATTAGTCAAATACGTGTCATCTAAATATCATGCTTATAGGTTTTCATCACATAAAATTGTTAATTGTTTATATATACACATATGTGTGTGTGAGTGAGTGAGAGGATTTTTTTATCATAAAAAATAATTTTCTACTTTTCATTGTTGCTTCCTAAGAAGCTACTCTCACTAAATTTTTAAAGTTAACCGTTTACTATCTTTCATAATTATGATTTTAACTATTACCATGTGATCTCAATGGTTACTATATCTGTCTATCAAAATACCCTTTATTAATTAATTAGAATATCTTATAATTTGATTAAAGTTTGATTTTAAAATTTTATACTTTATATTTACATCATAATTTTTATTTCATGCTATGATTTATGTGTGTGTGTGTTGAGGGGAGGGTTATAAGTGATAGAGATATTTTTGTCATGAAAAAATAATTTTTCTGCTTCTGTTTCTGCTTTTTTTGAAAAATAATTTTTTTTGGTTTTTCATCCGGTGTTCGGTATCCACATTGAAACCCGATTAATCCGAATTTGCATCGGATAAGGCCCTATTCGGAGGGTAGCGCTCCCTATCAAGGATTTTTCCATACCCAGGACTCGAACATGCGACCACTGGTTAAAGAAGGAGCAGTCTCATCCACTTCACCACATCCTTGAAAAGCAGAAATTTGTTGCTTCCTAAGAAGTTACTCTCACTACTTTTTTATAGTTAACTTTTTACTATCTTTCACGATTATGGTTTTAAATATCACCATGTAATCTCAATGGTTACTTACATATTTTACATTAATATATCAATCAATCACACACACGCGTGCGCGCACACACATATATTTAAAGGAGAGTTATAAACATGTTGATGTGACATGCTTTTCTTTTAAAAATAAATTCATTATTTTTTTTAATCTTCCTCTTATTTTATTCATTAATTAATAATTAATTTAATTAATTAGCTCTTCACCTTCCATTATAATTATCTTCTTTATTAGATATTTTAATGTATATTCATGTATTCTTCCATCTACTTTTATAATTCTTAATTAATTTATTAATGTGGAGTACTAATATGCTAAAAGATGGGAGGCAAAAAGACAAAAATTAATCTTTATATATATATATATATATATATATATATATATATATATTATACTATTAAAATATACATATATGAATCAACCACTTTAGCTTTAGTCGTGCATAGGAAATGCTTCAACATAAATTTAGTGTTTTTTTTCTTATTCTTTGAATTGCATAGTAGCAATATATCAAATGAGATCTTGTATTGTAAGCATTTATCTTGATTAAACTTACTTGTATGTGCTCTATATTGATAAATATAAAAGATTTAATTTTTATAGGCTAAGATTTCTCGTCTTTTTTGATTGAAAAGTTTATATTTTTTGCATTTCATTTTTTGTTAAATTTTGATGATTAGTGCTATGTCATGTATATCGAGAAGCTTGATACATACAACAAATCTACTTCGATGATGAATACATTTCTTCTAAGATAATTTTATGAACTCGATCTCTAAATTCATAAAAACAAATCCTACTCTTATTTTTTTAATTTCTTTTATGATGTATAATTTTTATATATATAGCATCTTTCGTAAATCGTTTTTAAAAATTCTTTTGGGTACAATAAGCTTTATTTCTTTGTGGAGTGTTATGTATGAGGCACTTTAATATCTTGGTAGTGCAATTTGAATTATAATTGCTCTTTATTTCATTCATTGTGTATACTAATTATTGAAATTATATAATAGCATATATAATAGTATCTTCTTTCATTTCTTTATTATTTGTTTCCTCCTCTTTCTTTTTTGTTTTAGATTTCTTATTCTGTTACCTCTCCATATAAATAAACAAAAACAACAAAATATGTTTAGCGGATAATCGAAAGCCTGTCTATCTCATTTGGTTCTATGATTCTTGTCACATTAATATTTTTTATCTAAATTCTTTTTAGTTATCACATATATCATGTGATGTTAAGATTATTATATTCAATTATGGATGTTTAGTTGTTCTTATTATTTATTAAAATTAAGAATTATGTATTGATTATCTCAATTTTTTTTATTCTCAATTGCAATTTTCAATTGTTATGCGTAAGTGATGCAATAAAGAAAGTCATATATGTGCAAAAGAATGATTGCATGTTGTTTATAATTTTTTTTTATGATGCTAAATCCAAATGACTTTTGATTATTTTAGAGTAATTTTATAGTTATGACTTATATATGATATTCAATAAGAATGCACATGAAGTATAGAAGATGAATTTCTTTTGTAATATATAATATAATGTAATGTTAGTTAATTCAAATAGTTATGACAAATTATTGGCTATTTTGCTTTTTTTTTTATTTTAGATATCATGATATATACATATTTTGATAGGAATGGGAAAACAAGAGTTACAGATCAAAAAATATATATAAGAAATACTAATGTTTAAACATGGAATACCCATATGTTGTTCTTCCAATATAAAAAGAAAAGAAAAGAAAATGAGGTTTCTTATAAATTTCTCTCTTAAGAAATTTGAAAGTATAATACATCTTCCCTTCTTTCCTTCTAATATTTTACTTAAAATTAATTTAGATATTAAATAACACTTATCCATAACGTACATTTTGTTTCTTAAGTTTTAAAAATAAATCAATAATAATACTGCTAATGAAAATAGAAGTAATTTATCATAAAAATAAAAGGATAATATTTATTTGAGATTTTCCGAACATGTTAACTTTCTTTTTTAAGATTATATAGTAGTATTCTGCCTAATTGTTTGGTTATTGTTTCACTTTTTAATATTTGTCTATTCATTGAATATATTAATTTCCATACTTTTAATATGTTTTGCATTAATATGTTTGATGTAATTATATCTTTTACTTTTATAGGATAAAATAAAAAAAAAAATGTAACTCTAAAGAAACATTGGAGGTTACTGATGTGTAGGCATCCTCAATGATCAGCATTTCTATTTATTTATTTTTTTTTTAATTTTCTCCCTATTTTATGTTTAGAAAAACTTAGAAAATTAGTTTTTCTTTCCTCATTATTATTGTTATTTATTTCTTCTCCAAGAATCATTCTATTGCCTTCTTTGTCTTCCTACAGTTATCAAATTTTAATACCTGCAATTGCAACACATAAATATTAGAATTAAAAAAAAAAATAGTTGTTGATAACATGTGTAAGGCTTGAGAAGAGGGCAAGAGTTATCTCTTGATCTACATATAAGATTAATTTAAAAAAATAAATAAATATTTATAATCAAGAAGATAATCACACAACATTTCAAAAGGTGGCTGAAGTATTGACAAACCAATATTAGACATGTTCATTCTTGCTCGAACACTAGAAAACTTCATGATTTGATTAGTTCTTTTTTCAGTATTCCATTTCTATGTTGTGTTTTGACGTCTTTTTTGTTCTACTTGATTTGCTTTTTTTTTTTTTTTTAAATTTTCAGGAACACCAAACAAGTTTCATTGAACATGCATGTAAGGACCAGTGAGAAAAAAAAAAACTTTAACAAGGCACCAAATTAGTAAATCGTTCAGTGTTACAGAGATGAGTCACACACTAATTACTATTGCTCCTCATTGTGCTACCCCTCTTTAATGTGTAATGTTTGAATTTTTTTTTTTGAATAGCGTGTTGTACTTTTTTATAAATATGTGTTGAAGTGGTAGAAAGAAATAGTTATTTAAAGAATGTTAGAAATTAGAGAAAATAGAACTTACTCTTCATGATTTAAGAGAGAAGATGCACTTAATCGAAAGAACAACTCTGTAGATGGGGACAAAGATAACAAGAAAAAAAAAAAAGAATAGGAACACAAAATTCCTTGAGAGCAGATTTAGACGGTGAGGAGAAGAGATGTGAGAAGTGATAATGAACAGAATTTCATCAACTTTAACGCATACAAGAAAATAGCAAGATCATTGACGGTAAGTATTAGATATGAGAATGTTGAAATCTAATTATATTCTATTTCCTGTCTAGTATGATATTCTACTCTCTCTCTCTATTTGTAACTATATATTGCAGCATATTCTTTATTATTTTATTTTTTAAATATATACTATTATAGTGAATAATAGTTATTTATTTAAATCTTAAATGATAAAAGCGACACAAAATTTAAGGAGAAGACTTAAAAAAGATACTCAAAATTGAATTATTAGGGTACCAATATATCTTAAGGATCTTACATCCATAAACCATTTGTAAATGAGAATCAATACAATATATTTGTGATTATATCATTATTGATTATATTATTTGTACTAGTATACTTATCCGCGCGATGCGCGAATTATTGTAAAGAAAAAAAGAAGAAGAAAGATAATTGTAACAATCTTGACACTAACCTTAGAATCATCTTGAATAGTGCTAATAGACTAAGAAATTATACTAACACCGTAACATGAAAGAGTTGAACCACCAAAAACTGAATTCCTCTTAAATTAACCTTGGTGATGTCCATAATTCAACTTAGTAATTTGCCCAATGCTACCATCATCGGGAAGGTTTCCCAATATACATACTTTGAAATAAATTGTGTTTTCAATAATTGAAAATACAGCTGTCTTAGTTTCGAATGCTTACATTAGTTTCTTTCACTACTGAGATATTAATATAAGGGTTAAAAAGTAAAACATTAGGCTATCACAAATTTTATTTAATTTGCTGTCAAATTCAAATATAATAACAAAGTGTTGTATTTATTTTCTCTTATACTTTTATTTGGAGTTTTTTAGACTATTTTTATCTTGAATCGGGGTACAGCAAAAGAAACCTCTACCCACCTGATATCAAGGGAAGCATTACAAGACATAAATTTCGAAGGAATTGATGTTCAAAGTATCAGGTTTTTAAACTGCTCGCAATGTCTTTGAAGTAAAGATAGTAACGTCT
The DNA here is from genome assembly GCA_030864225.1 of Capsicum baccatum var. pendulum. Lineage (NCBI taxonomy): Eukaryota > Viridiplantae > Streptophyta > Magnoliopsida > Solanales > Solanaceae > Capsicum > Capsicum baccatum. The sequence continues at coordinate 26,803,439 of CM061551.1, read as the reverse complement.
GTAGCTCAGTGAGGGGTTCCTTTACTACATCACATCAATACTTTCATTCAAAACTAAACACAACTAATACAAAAGCACGCCATTCTCTTATCTGTTCTTATCCTAGAACTAGGCTTCTAAAAGAAAAGAAGCTGGTTCAACCTGGTTCAAATCTTGCAGCATATCCATATTTAGAATTATTGTACTTTTAGTGCACGCCAGTAAGCTTCCTAATTTCTTCCTTCTAATGAAAAGAAACCATCGATTTTGTGCGTTCCTTATAGTAGAAAATGAAGGATATAATGGCACATCTTTATCTATTTGATAAATAGATGTACATTTATAAGTATCTTTACAAACAAAATATACTTACAAAAGCTGATTTTTGGCATAGCTGCTATGCTTCTCATAGGTTGCATTCCACTCTTGGACACACCAAAAGTGCATTGAGTAGTAAAGATAACTACAACAACAAACATTGGACATAATTACAAATCTTTGTCTATTTGAAAAACAGATGTACATTTATAAGTATCTTTACAAATAAAATATACTTACAAAAAAATGATTTTTGGCATAGCTGCTATGTTTCTCATACGTTCCATTCCACTCCTTGGACACACCAAGAGTGCATTGAGCAGTAAAGATAGCTGTAGAAACAAGTATTGAAGGTGGAAATCTAAGCATTTCATATTTAACCATACATAGCTCGATCAAGAAGAAAGACACAAGCTCTGCGTGATTTAAACAATGACAAAGTTATATGAGTAGTAATTCAGATTATTGTGTTACCTCTCCATGTAACATAGATGTTTATTAACCGACCTTCTAATCAGACATAGATCGATCAAAAATAAATACATGAGCTCTACCTGATTTAAGCAATAATAAAGTTACATATGTAGTGACTTAGATTGTTGTGTTACTTCTCCATATAACAGAGACATTTATTTGCCTTTATGAGCAGCTTCACTCTTCCAAATGAATATCAACTCTTTTACTGATATTTGCATAGACCAAGGGACACCAAATCTTTGAAACATTTCCCATCATAACCCCATAGCAACAAGCAGGAAAACTATCTACAATTTACAAGAAGAAATGACTTTAATTAGAAAATAAAAACTATACTAAAACCAAACAGCTTTCATATGAAGCACAAGGAGCTAGTTATGAAGTTCAACCATAAAAAGGATATAAATGCCAAAGAATCTTAAAGAGGATAAATTAAAAGAAGACTACTTAGAAGAAGAATGCTTTGGCATCTATGCATTACAAAATCTTATGGGAATAAAAACTCACTAGGCGCGTGGATGTTTTCAGTTCTACACATTTGCCCTTCATTTGTGAGTCAAGATCAATATTTGCACTGTCCTCTTCCACTGGATTCATTTTTTAAATCTGTAAATATAATGATCCAGTTAGTGCCTCAAAGTTAACTTCCCTATACTCTCTCTTTGCATAGACCCCCTTTTTTAACAAAATAAAAGACTAAGAAAAAAAAGAAAAGGTACATAATGCTATGTGCAAGTATATTGTCTTTCCCAAAGTCTTATAGTCAAGATTCATATAACCAACCTCAACTTGTTTGAGATTGAGGTATTCTTATTATTGTCGTTGTTGTATCCTCTTAGACTCTTACACTAACAGGCTTTCTCATTGGCTATATTTAGTTTATAGACTCATCCTAAAATGTTTTTTTTTCTTCAGATAATCAACATTCCTTTTTATGCTATCTTATCAATAAACAGTCAATATCTGTACTGTAGGATAATTACCATTCTGATTCTAATTCCAAGATAATTTAATGCCTAACGACACAATTAAAAATTTTAATAAACTGAATCACAAGTTTACTTACACTATTAGAAGGTAGTATACCGATAAAAATCCCAAAGATCAGTAAGTATTCCAAATTTACTAAGAAGTTTGTAACGTATTAAAATATAAAGGACAGGAGACTGCCCCTCAATTAGGCAAAGCTTATTTCCACCTTATTCAAAACCTCTTCTATTTTTTTCTTTTCAAATAATCCACAAAAAAGTAATAGGGGTAACACTTCAAGCCTTGCATCTTCTTCCCCTAGTTCCACTCTTCTAGATGAGCATCAACTCTTTCACTGACATTGGCATAGCCCAAGAGATACCAAATCTTTTAAACATTTCCCATCATAACCTCTTGGCCAACAACAGGTAGGAAAATTGTCTAAATTGGCAAGAAGAAATGAGTTCAATTAGTAAAAAATATTATACTAAAACCAAACATCTTTCATATGGAGTACAAGGATCTAGTTATGAAGTTCAACCATAAAAATGATATAAATGCCGAAGAATCTTAAGGAGGATAAATTTAAAGAAGACTACTTAGAAGAAGAACATTTTGGCATCTATGCATTACATAATTTTATGCATATAACCACTCACCTGGTTTGTGGATGTATTCAGTACTACATATTTGCCCTTCTTCGGTGAGTCAAGATCAATATTTGTACTGTCCTCTTCCTCTAGATTCATTTTCAAAATTTGTAAAGATAAGGATCTAGTTAGTGCCTCAAAGTTAAATTCCCTGTACCCTCTCTTTGCATAAACTCCCTTCCTAGACATAATAAAAAACTAAGAAAAAAGAGAAAGGGTATATAATATTATGTGCAAGTATATTGTCTTCCCCAAGGTGTTATAGTCAAGATTCATATGACTAACCTCAACTTTTTTTAGATTGAGGCATTCTTCTTGTTGTCGTTGTTGTATTCTCTTAGACTCCTACACTAATAGGCTTTTACATTGGCTCTATTCAGTCTATAGCCTCATGTTGAAATGTTTTTTTTTCTTTCTTTAGATAATCAACATTCTTTTTATGTTATCTTATCAATAGACCATCAATATTTGTACTGCAGGATAATTACCATTCTGATTATGATTCTAAGACAAGTTAATGCCCAATGACACAATCAAAAGTTTTAAAAGCAAAGTCACGGGTTTACTTACACTATTTGAAAGTAGTATACCAATAACACTCCCAAAGCTCAGTAAGCATTTCAAATAATTGAGCAGTTTGTAATGTATTGAAATATTAGGGACTGAAGACTGCTCCTCAATTGATCAAAGCTCATCTCCACCTCCTTCGAAACCTCTCCTATTTCTTTCTGTTCAAATAATCGATAAAAAGGCAAGAGGGGTAACACTCCAAGCTTTGTACCCTCTTCCCCTAGATCCATTATGCCAAAAGAACATCAAATCTTTTACTAATATTAGCATATCCCAAGAGACACCAAATCTTTTAAACACTTCCCACCATAACCTCTTGGCCAACAACAGGTAGGAAAATTGTTCACAATTGGCAAGAAGAAATGACTTCAATTGGCAAAAATATCTATACTAAAACTAAACAACTTTCATATGGAGCACGATGACCTAGTTATAAAGTTCAACCGCAAAAAGGACATAAATGCGAAAGAATCTTAAGGAGGATAAATTAAAAAAAATCATAGAAGAAGAAAAATTTTGGCAGCCACGCATTACATAATTTTATGGGCATAACAACTCACCTGGAGTGTGTGGATGTTTTTAGTACTACACATTTTCCCTTCCTTTGCGAGTCAAGATCAATATTTGTACCATCCTCCTCATCATTTTCCTCTCGATTCATTTCCAAAATCTGTAAAGATAAGGATCCAGTTAGTGACTCAAAGTAAACTTCCCTATACCCCATCTTTACATAAACCCCTTTCTAAATAAAATAAAAGAATAAGAAAGAAGAGAAAGGGTACATAATACTATGTGCAAGTATATTGTCTTCCCAAAGGTCTTATAGACAAGATTCATATAACCAACCTCAACTTGTTTGAGATTGAAGCATTCTTGTTGTTGTTTACATTGTTGTATTCTTTTAGACTTTTACACTAACATGCTTTATCATTAGCTTTATTGCAGTTTATCGCCTCATCCTGAAATATTGTTTTTCTTTCTCTAGATAATCAACATTTTTATGTTATCTTATCAATAGACAGTCAATATTTATACCACAGGATAAATACAATTCTGAGTCTGATTCCAAGACAAGTTGATTCCCAATAAAACAATTAAAAATTTTAATAAACAAAGTCATAAGTTTACTTACACTATTGGGAAATAGTATACAAATAACACTCCCAAAGCTCAATTAGCATTCCAAACTAACTGGAAAGTTTATAATGTATTAAAATATAAGGGACTGGAGGATGCTCCTCTTTGCCAGTTTGTTGTTTATCAGAATATTATCCATCATAACCTCTTGCAATCTATTTTGTTATTCCCTCATACACTTTCCTTGTTGAGAAATTATTCATATATATCCTGTCTAATCTCAGAAAAGAAAAAGCAAGAAGATATTGTATCACAAGTAAACATTTATAAATTGCACTTGATATACCAATGAAATGATCTAATTAAATATATATATGGTTCTGCATCTAAACCATGAACATGTTTACCAAATTTAAACCATTCATGATCACAACACTTGAATCTTGAAAGCTTAAATAATATGTCAAATCAAACTATGAAAAACTTCAATGTACACTACATTTCTAGCTTCATCTGTTATTTTTCCATCATTATCATAAACTAAAATATTTAGCCTTTTCCTACTTGCCACACGTGAATGAGAAACATATAACTGTCCATGTGTAAATGCCGATTTCTTCAAAAATAATTCCACATGAGATAGTGACTGGCCTTGACTTTTATTGATCATCATTAAAAAAGACACAACAATTGAAAATTGTCGTCTTGAATCTTAAAAGGTATTCTTGCATCGGATGGATTCAACTTTATTCTTAGGATCCAGCCATATTACCTAATAAAACCTTGGCTTCAATAACTTAATTTCTAAGTCTTGTGATGACCAATCTTGTGTCATTACATAATCCCGATGAATGATCTATATTTCTTAATAACATCACTGGAACACCTACCTTAAGAGTAATAGGGTGATTCAGAACTCCAGAACATTTAATACTATTTAGAAATTTTGGTGTATGCACTTAGTCCAAAGCTATAAAAGCATGATCAGACATACAAATCATATCAGAACTCAAGTAGGTCTTCTCGGGTTTGTGATTGAGTGTAACCATATATTTATTTATAGATTCCACCATATCAAGAGTTGGAGCAAGAATTGATCTTTGTTGGAGGTAGTCTATGTCATTAGAACGATTGAGGAAATCAGGATAAGTACTTTCGACAATGCAGATATTAGATCATCACAATTATGTATGAGAATATCATTAGGTAATTAGACCTTTTCAATGCCATCAACAAAAATTCTCATTTTTCATCACCAATTGCCAAAATCCAATTTGAAAATTCTTTTAACTCTTCTAAATGTGGCCCTAACTGATTTTCTTGCAATCTCATATTCCTTGTCAATTTAAAACTTCACAGTGAGGCCATAAATAAGAAGAGTTTAGAGTAGCATTACCAATATCCTATCAAGTACCTTTCGTAATGAAGGGTAAAATTTATCTGAAGTTACCACCATGAACAACTGTTTTACCTTCAAATGATCTATCCAAATTGAAAGTGTCTTCAAATCTAAGAATATCTCTAAGAGTTTGATCAAGATCTTCAAAACAGTAACTATGCATCACTGGCTCCTCATCCCAGTTAATCAACTTTGTCTTGATGATTAATTTTTATAGGGAACTACCTTGCTTTATATTGTATGTGGCATCTTCAGTTGGATTGAGGTGAATTGCAAATCTTGAATGAGCAGTTTGACCTCCTGGTAACAAAAGAGATGTAATCCCTCTTGATGCAACTGTTAACCCAATATCTCATCTAGATTGTATGCCAAAAGATAAAGTTCTCCAAATAAATGTCTTGCCAGTTCCTCCATAACCATATAAGAAGAACAATCCACCTCTATCTTTATCCACTACTATCATAATTTTTTGATAAAAAGATTTTGTTCATTTGTCAAATTCATTAATAGATGTTGATGTTTATCCAACAAAGAACGTCTATTATACCGAAATTCATCATGGATTAGTTTGTTGCTATTGTCAACTTCTTCCTCATTGTAAAAAGGACTTGGCATTGTTGGAAAATCTTGAAAACTTCTTCCGCAACCTTTCAAAAAAAATTTCAACTTTTGTAAACAATAATTTTTCAATTCATCATCACATAGATGTGCATCTTAAAGAACATAAATAAACATCATCTCAATGGATATAACGCAAAAATAAAATCTACATGATTACATAAAAAAATTATTATCTAATTTAGTGAGAACGATAGAATTATATTTTGGTTCTTTGTTTTAGGGATCTCTTAGAATTGTGTTTTTCAAATTTGGCTTGTAGATTTTGAGGAAATATTCCCCTACAATATTGTTTTATGTAGTAATATAAATATCTTAACTCAATGGGAAAAAAATTATATCAAAATGAATTTTAGCCATTACTCATTGAACTATAATTAATGAACATATATTATTACTTTAATTATTCAAGTTTTCGACATTTGTTTTTCACTATAAAGACAATTTATCTCCTCTTTGAAAACATATATTTTCAATATCCTAAGATTGAATATTTATTTATCATTATCACATGAGTACTTTGAATGTACTGGTATATAGGATGAGATTAGGCTGAAATACATGGGCTAACTGTGCATGAAATAATAATTGACTGAATAACATGAGATAACTGAACATGAATGCACAAAAAACTAAAGTGTCTGAGAATGCAAGACCAAGCATATAATATTTCTGAAATACTCTGCAAACTAAAATACTGAAATACTGAAATCTTATGACTGAATAACTTAAAATCTGTAAGCCTTGGTCAAACAAACCTGAACTGAATTTTGTAATGAATACTGCACTGAGACTGTGGGAGATAGCTAAAATCGACATGCCCTAACATGCTATCAAGGTCCAACCTGTAACCCCAGTTGGAAGGGTGTCAGTACCTTGCCAAGGGTACAAGCACTGACTGACGATTTTGATTCCATAAGGCTGATATCCCAAAGGACGAGGGATCATGCCTAACAGATGGGGGACCTCTCAAAATCTATGATGGCATCGTAGGTCTGTAACTTAGGGACTGGTACTAGTACCTCATGCCTAACTTGATGGGGGAGACACCATCCCTATGTTTGCTCATTGCTTAGTGTTACTCCCAACAAAATGATGCAGATCTGGGCTAAACTAAGTTTAACTGAGAAAGCAAGATATTATAGTAACTAACTGAATGACAATGCTCATGATTTATCTTAAATCATTCAGAAGATACTGAGATTATGTAAACAACTAGGTATCGGGTGTTCATAACCCACTAACACTAAATGGAAATAGCAATAAGGACAATAAAAGCTTTAAAAACCATAACAGGGAATCATTATTCAAAACTCAACTTAGCCAAGTCATCAAACATATGAGAGTCATGAACTTCGCATGGGAATGGGTCAAACATACGACTACAACATAGTTACAATACTAAAAATCACGAATTAGGGATTTAATTATGAAGATTTCAATATTCAAAATATGTATTGGCTCATTGCACTTTAACACACTAATAATCATAGCATGAAATCAAATTAATAATATATTCATGGACATAATTCAACTTAAGTATGAAAAATTCATAATTTAAAAACAAAAAGGGATTCTTGGACTTCATGGGTGAAAAGGGCCCATGGATGAACATCACACATACCTCACTAGATGAATTCGTGAAAATGCTTGAGAATTTCTTGAGATTTAGAGCTTGAATTCTGTGATTGCTTAAGAATGGTTTAGGGTTTGTTCTTGAGGTGGGAGATGGGTTTTTTGAGAGTTTTTATGAATAAAGAGGCAAATAATGCTCCTTGGGGACCTAATTTCGCGTTATGAATTGATTTGTGTAGAGGAAATTGACCCAAATGCCCTTAATTAATAAGGAACAAAAAGTTGGACGAGGGAGAGAGGGTGCGCCATGGGCTTTAGTGCGGTGCACTAGACGGGGCACCGCGAGCTCTAGTGCGGTGCACTGGAGAGGGCATTGTGGGCTCATCTCGGTGCTGCTACTATTTTGTTGCTCCAAACACACCCCTACGCTCATCGAAAAATTTTGAAACTCACCAAGATGTACTTTGAACAACCCTGATCATGAATCAACTTAAAAATTGATATTTTGAGTTTGAAAAGATCAAAAATAAAATCATCGAAGTTAATGATCTTGGAAATGACTAAGTACTCAACACTTAGACAATATTTCAAGCTTTTGACCCCCCCTCCCCAACAACATGCACCTGAGAGATGAAATGATCTAAGACTTTTACGTGGTATTACAACACGATTTTGATGTATTCATGATGAAATTATGATGAATAGGGGTGGAGCTACCCTTCAAATAGTAATTCGAACCCCTTTCATCAAAAAATTATACATATATATACATACATATATAGTTAAAATTATTTTTTATATACATATAGTTGATATTGAACCCCCTTTGGTTAGTTTGTATGTTCATTAATGACCCCTCTAAATTAAAATCCTGGCTTCGCCACTGATGATAAATACTACGAATCTTGAATTGTCAGTACTTTTCAATACCACATATTAATTAATAGATAAAAAGTCAAAGGCTAACTTTGCACTCTCGGAGGAATATTTAAATCAGGTAGAAAATTATTTTTCATTATATTTCCAAAACTTTGAACACCTTGTGAAATAGCATTATTAAAACTTGAACTTCCATGTTGCATGCTAAAACGACCTAAGTCTGTAATATTTTGAACACCCAATATGCTTATACCCTTCTTCTATTTTGAATTTGCAGACAAATAATTTTCAAATTCTGTCATCAATAAATGTTTGAAATAATTAAATTATTTAAATGTTCGATGTAAAATTTATTCAATAATCTGATACAAAAAAATACACAGAGAAATTAGAAACTAACCATTGCTCAAATCTCGTTGTGGAAAGGACTTTGGATTATTTGCGAGATTTTGCAATGATGCAATGTTTCCACAACTCATTGATGGGATACTCGTCAAAGGTGTGTAATTTTTACATGATGAAATGGTATGTTGAACATATGCCGTTGTTTTTACACTTTTTGGGTATTGGTGATTCCATATGCTTTATATGTTTCTAATTCTGGTGAATATGAACTATTTTGGAATGTTCCTCGGCATACAGGTGTATCAGTTGATATGTTTGAGCTCATCACATTCTTTTGTTTTCTCATTTCATTAACATAAACACTTAGAGGACAATTCTCCTTTCCTCTCAATGGTTGTACTATTCATGAATGAAAATCTATTAACGTAAATTCTATATTCAGATCCATATTGAAAAAGATTACCCGTTTGGAATTGACCATTCGTTATATCACACAAAGTGAATTATTTTCCTCTCGTCTCATTCTACTCCCTCTGACATTCATTGGTTCAACATTCTTTGAATAATAAATATCGTTGCAAACAAATTAAGTTACAGAAATTCACAAGGTGGAAAAAAAGCAAGTTCATAACCAATTTAGCATTTCTCTCATCATAATAAATTAAAATGGTATGTAGAATATGTGCTGTTGTTTTTACGCTTTCTTGGTTATCGAGGATTTCATATATTGTATTCCTTTCTAATTCTGATAAAAATGGAATATTTTGGAATGTTCCTCGTCATACAAGTGTGTTAATTGACAAATTTGGGCTCATCACAATATTTCGTTTTCTCATTTCATTAACAACAACACTCAAATAACAATCCTCTTTACATCTTGAGGTGGGTATGACTTACGGTCAAAAAACAGTTAATGTAAGCTATATATTCAGAACCATAGTAGAAAATATTACGTGTTTGGAACTAACCATAGGTTATTTCATGCAAAGTAGAATTATTGTATCCAAAAACAAAATTGCACTATAATTAACTTACAACACAACCTTCGATAAAACTTAAATGTTCTCTTAAATAAAATGGTCTCTCAATAATTTGGGAGTTTGCATATTGATATGTTCAGCTATATAAATTGGAGAATTTGGGATATAGATAATTGCTTAGTGGTACATAGAGATACATCTATCTAATAATAAAAATAATAAGAAAAACATATAAAAATTTTAGTTTAGTGTTCAAATTTTATATCATTGCCTATCGAAGAATACTTAGCCTGTTTTCTGTCTCTGCAAGCATACTCTGTTCATTCTCGCTAATTTTTTCCCCTGATTTTCCATTTGTATGCACTACTGAAGCTGGATTGCATATGAGTCTTTGTAGTGTGTGGTAGTCTATTTGATGATAGAGATAGGCCGAGATAGAGAAATGTAAAGAGCGAAAGAGCGAAAGAGAAAGCGGCTCTTACACTTCTTTTGTGATATATGGACAATTTGGTGGAATGTCTGAATGTTCCTATTTCATAATATGGGGTATTTTTTGGCTTTTTTTCTTTATTTATTATAATATTATAATTGTGGCCCTTATTGTTTTTTGTTCTTTCTATTAATAAAATAACATAAACATACACCCTAATTTACCATATTTACATAAGTTCTCATCCTTATAAAGTAATTATAAAAATTTTAACTAATTATATATCTTCATTGGATGTATCAAAAGTTTATTATGTATCTCGACAGACCAAAAAAAATTTATTAAGAGCTAATTATATATCTCAACAACAACAACAACAACATACCTAGTGTATTCCCACTTAGTGGGGTCTGGGGAGAGTAGAGTGCACGCAGACCATACCACTACTTCAGGTGAAGTAGAGAGGGTGTTTCCGATAGACCCCCCAGCTTAGAACCAATAACAGTATAGCAAACATAAAACATAAATGCATATAATCTTGTGCAGGCAAAATAAACTAACTACACTGGCCATAAGATAATACTAGAGCCACAAGATATTACTAAAAACTATATATCTGAAACCATAGACAGCACTCCACCCACGAACAAGAAACTTCAGAAACAAATAAAGAACGCCCCTCTACTGTTATCGACGCACTCCCACCCCCTAAACCTCTACCCTAATCCGCATCTTCCACACCTTCCTATCAAGGGTCATGTCCTCTATAAGCTGTAACTACTCCATATCATGCCTAATTACATCCCTTCAATATTTCTTTGGCCAACCTCTACCCCGCTTAAAATCATCCATAGACAATGTCTCACACCTCTGCACTGGAGTATCAGAACCCTTTCTTGTCACGTTCCTGAACCAACATAACCTCACTTCTCACATTTTTTCCTCCACCGAAGCCAGTCCCACCTTCTCCCGAATAATCTCATTCCTTACTCTATCTTTCCTGGTATGACCACACATCCATCGCAACATCCTCATCTATACCATCTTTAACTTTTGGATGTGGAAGTTCTTAACTGGCCAGCACTCTATTCCATACAACATATCCAGTCGGACTTCCACTTTGTAGAACTTACCTTTAAGCTTTGGGGACACCTTTTTATCACATAAAACTCCTTAAGCGAGCCTCCATTTTAACCACCTTGACCCAATACAATGTATGACATCCTTATAAATATCCCCATTGCTTTGAATCATAGACTCTAGATACTTAAAACTCTCCATCTTCTGAATGTCCTGAGAGTCCATCTTCACAGCCACGTCAGCCTCCTCCAACACATTGCTAAACTTACACTCCAAGTACTCCGTCTTGGTCCTGCTCAAACGAAATTCCTTAGACTCAAGGTTCTGTCACCAAATCTCTAATTTATCATTAAATCCTCCCCGAGTCTCGTCAATCAATACCATATCATCAGTAAAAATCCTATACCAAGGCACCCCCCTTGAATATGACTCATCAAAACATCCATCATAAAGGCAAATAAAAAAGGGCTAAGAGTCGATCCCTGGTGCAACCCTATAAAAATCATAAAGTGCTCCGAATCTCCACCTACCATCCTCACACGAGTCTTCACGCCATCATATATGCCCTAAATCGACCTAACATATGCCACGGGAACCCCTCTAGCCTTCAAGCACCTCTACAGAATCTCCCTAGGAACTCTATTTTATGCCTTCTTAAGATCAATAAACACCATGTATAAGTCCTTCTTCCTCTCCCAAAACTGCTCCACTAATATCCTCAAAAGGTGAATGGACTCAATAGTCGAGCGACCTGGCATGAAACCAAATTGATTCTCAAAGATAGTCACGATCCTTCTCATTCTCAACTCGACCACCCTTCCCCAAACCTTCATAGTATGACTCAAAAACTTAATCCCTCTATAGTTGTTGAAACTTTGGATGTCTCTCTTGTTCTTATATAATGGAATTATAATACTCCATCTCCATGCTTCAAGAATATTTGCCGCTTTAAAAATAATGTTAAACAATTTTGTCAACCACCCCAAACCTGCCCCGCCAGTGTTCTTTTTGAAAAATCCACTAGGGTCTCATCTGGCCCCGTCACCCTACCCCGATGCATCCTAAGAATAGCCCCCTTGACCTCCTTTGCCTCAATATACCTACAATAACCATAATGGAGACACTCCCTAGACTTCTCTAGCTCCCCCAACACGAAACCTTTGTCCCCCTCGTTGTTCAAGAGTTTATGAAAATAGGACTGCTACCTCTTCTTAAGAGGGCATCCTTAGCCAACACTATTCCATCCTCTTCCATAATTCACTTCACTTGGTTATGGTCATGAGACCTTCGCTCCCTGGCCTTGGAAAGCCTATACAACTTTTTATCCCCGTCTTTCTCCTCTAAAGCCGCATATAAGCTCTCAAAAGTTGTTGTCTTAGCCATTATAACTGCTAACTTAGCCTCTCTTCTAGCTAACTTATACTCCTCCTTATTCATCTACCTCTCCTCATCATCCTTACTCTCAACCAACTTAGCATAAACTACCTTCTTAGACTTGTTCTTACTCTTAACCTCTTTATTCCACTACCAGTCCCCTTGATGCTTAGCAAATTATCCTCTTAAGACACCCAACACCTCTCTAGTGATCTCCCTAATGCAACTGGCAGTCGTCTCCCATATACCATACACATTCCCTCTACTCTCCCAAGCCCCTACTCTTCAACTTATTCCCTATATCTGATACGGTTAGGGCAGCCTCCACCGGTACACGGTCTTTCACACGAAGCCAAGCTCGGGAATTACAAAAACTCCAAGCTTTGTTCATGCAAATGGCCGTGTGTGAGTTGGTGATTGAACCAACCAAGGACCTAAACGTTTTTATGTGTGAAGAGAGGTCCTAATGTGTAATAAACTACTCTCCAAGGTTGGCACAAGAAGCAAGGGCGGATGGGTCATTTTACCCCTTTTGTTTGTAGTATAAATAGAACATGTTAGAGAGTTATTCCTTAGTTTTTGAATGCTGATTTTTGTAACCTAAAACACTAAACCTTTCCTCTCTCTTCCACTCATAGAAGCCGCCCCTATTATCTCACAAGTAGAGGGATACTTGTGTTGTCTCTTTGGCTAGAAACAAGGGTTTTGAGGTGGTTGAGTGCCTCTTGGTCCTCGTAAGAACTTGGTGTTTATATTCATTAGACTTAGGGTCCTCTCTTGATGTTAGGGTTCTTAGTTTCTTGAATGTTATATGTCAAGTTATCTATCTTTCTTTATCTAGTTGTTGTTGTTGATTTTGTTATCTTAAAGTCTAGTGAAGCCGTGTGGGGCTCTTTTCGATTCACTAGCATTGTTATCTATCTTGTTGTTCTTGTGTTGTGGGCTGAAAAATCGAAACTTAAACTTGTTGTTCTTGTGTTGTTGGACTGAAATCCGAGCCTACTTGAAGCTCTTGGTGTTGTTGGTTTGATTTTGTATCATTTGGTATCAAAGCAAGACCGGTTGTGTTCCAACATAACCCATCTTGGGCTAGTTCACGGCTTAAACAAACTACACCAAAAAGAAATTCTGAAAATCTGTCCATTAAAAGTTGAAACCAAGAATGATGTTGTATGTTTAGATCTAGGTGTTATTTTGCTTGTTTAGTGAGTTTCTAGTGTTGGTTTCTTTCTCACCAACACTAAAGTGTCTAGATCCAAAAGTTGAGCTTGAAAACTTGAACATTGTGTAGTGACTTGAAGTGGCCGAAAGTTGTATGTTGTTGATAACCAAAAAAAAAAATCGGTGGTTGTGTGTTTATGTGCTAAAGAAGTTGATGAAGTTTGTTGAGGTGTTCATCTTTTGAACTTGTTCACCTTGTTCATCTTGTTGTGTGCTCAAGTGGTAAGACAAGCTATAAAGTTGTTGTGAAAGACTTGCACCCATCACCTTTTAGTCTTGTCAATCATTTTTCCCTAATTCAAGGAGCCTAGTTTTGTGGGATTAGTCAACCAAACCCCACTTTCTTGAGTTTGAAAAGGGTGAAATACTACAAGATTTTATTTTTCCCACCAAAACACTTTGCAAACTATAACAAGTTGTGTGAATATTAACACAAAATAAACAAAAAAAAAAAAGAGAGAGAAGAAGAACGTGTGGGACCATTGCATGCTGCCACGTCGCTATAAGCTCAACTTAGGATATTCTTTGGTTGCTAATTGTTGATCCTTGGTTTCCCTTACTTGGTCCTAGAACTAATTAACAAACTAGTACCTTCCTACTAAGTTGTCAACTAGTTCCTTGAACCGTTTGTTCGTGTCAACGATTATTTGAGTGCTTTTATTCGTTTGAACGAATTGCTGATTTTTGACTCTAGTCCGGCAAGAATTCTTTGAGTCTTCAAACAAGAATCCATTCCGGATAAGAGCTTACTCATACCTTAAAAATCTCACGGTTACTAGCCAATTATACAACACTTGTGGAACACGAACTTGTGGTGAACTAAAGCGGATAATACCTTGACAATAGGAGCTACGTCTCATAATGTGGATACTAATGCCCTTGACTCTATGAGGGTCACTCTTGAGGCCGTTACCCGGACACTTGAAAGGTTGAATTTGGAATTTGGGGCCGTGAGAGGGGACTTGGCAGCAATAAAGGGGGAAGTGTCGACTATTAGTGGGAGATTAGAACAAGTGGAGAGTCAAAGGAACTCTCGTCCTTCTACTCCTCTACATGTATCTACCAATGGTCATGATAGGGCCTCCTCCGCAACCATCACCCCCGAAACAGTCCACCAAATGCTAAATGCACCCCAAGCTCCACTAAATACCACAAGCCAAACTACCTCTTTTCCTCCAAACCGAGACTCCACTAGACCACTACATTTCCAAGCCCCTCCAATTCCACAAGAGGGATTTGGACGCCAAGTACATCCACTAATTCCGAACCCTCCATTCCAAGCTCCATTAACCCAAAGACCGCAAATTCCAAATCCTCCGAATCAAAATGGCCAAGGCCGGCCAGCCCACTTTGAAGGATACGGTAGAGAGGAGTATGAAGGAGATGGAGCCTTTGATGATGCTTATATGAGGAAGGAGGAGTTAAGAGGGGGTCGAGGAGAACCTAGGAGATACCGGGGGTATGGAGATAGGGGAAACCGACACAAGAGAGAGACGTAGGCATCAACACCATCAAGTTGAGCCTACCCATCTTTAAGGGTGAAAGTGACCCCGAGACCTACTTAACGTGGGAATCGGCTTGTGACAAAGTTTTCCAAGTTAGTGACATCTCGGAAGAAAAGAAGAGTTGCTACGCTATAGCTCACCTCGAGGGCTATGCTAACACTTGGTGGGAGTATGTTAAACGATTTGGTAATGAATTAGTGGATGGGCAGCCACCACCTTGGTATCGGTTGAGGTATTTGATGAGACAACGATACCTTCCCGAGAGATATCGTCATGAGTTGCTCGCTAGATTATATGGCTTGCGGCAAGGAGACAAGAGTGTGATGGCCTATTTTGACGAGTTCCAACAACTCATGTTGAAACTTGATCATCGTGGGGAGCAAATCAGTCACGACATCATCCGGTTCAAGTGTGGGTTGAACAAAGAGATCTCCACTTATTTGACCCTTCACCGGTTTGAAACCATTGACGGTATATTCCAAGCGGCCCTAGAGATTGAAAGGGAACTTAAGGAGAGATCAGCCTTCAAGTCAAGGGTACAAACCCCCTCGGGTTGGCCCAAAAACAAGGACCATCCCGCCCCTACGAAGCTGCCCGAGTCCAAAATAGTCCCTAAGTTCCCTTCGAAACCGGAGGCTCACAAATATCTCAACCCAAAGGGGTTCCAATGCTTCAAGTGCCAAGTTTGGGGGCATAAGTCCAATGAATGTCCGAACCGGCGCAATGTGATCCTACGAGAAGGGAAAGTGTACTACCTTGGTGAGGAGGTGGTTTTCGAAAGGGGGGAGGATGAGGCCGAGCCTCAAGATGGAGAGGGAGCTGAAAATGGGCCGAATGATGATGAATTAGATGGTAGTGAAGATGTCTATCCACAAGAAGGGGAGTGTGTGGTTCCAAACTTTGTGGTTAGACGTGTCATGATTAGTAAGGCGATGGATGACCCGAGTCAAAGGGAAAATCTATTCCATACTAAGTGTCTTGTAAAGGGGAGTGTGTGCACCTTGGTGATTGATAGTGGTAGTTGTACAAATGTTGCGAGCCATGCTATGGTAAATTTCTTAAAGCTACCAACTACACTACACACTAGTCCTTACAAGCTACAATGGTTGAACGATTGTGGTGAATTAAAGGTCACAAGGCAATGTGTGATTCGGTTTAAGGTGGGAAATTACCACGATGAAGTGCTTTGTGACGTGATCCCAATGCAAGCATGTCACTTGTTGTTAGGTAGACCATGGCAATATGATAGGTCTACTAAACACGATGGGAGGTCCAACCGGTATACGCTTGAGAAGGATGGCCGAAAGGTCACACTTCACCCTCTTTCACCCTCCCAAGTAAATGAGTGGCATCAAAAGATGAGAGAGTTAAAGGGAAAGGGGAAGGAATCCGGAAAGGGAGAAAAGGGGGGGGATGCCGTAGGTGAGGAAGTAGGGACATCCGAGGCTGTCCCAACGACAAGGGAGATGGAAAACGTAGTGATGTTGGCTAGGAGGAAAGAACTCTTCGTGGACCATGATGAAAACAAGCCGATGATACTTTTGGCCCATTGTTTTAATACTAACCCCACTAATTCTTCCATTTCCCCTTTGATTTCTTGTGTGTTGCAGGAGTATGAAGATGTATTTCCTCAAGAACTTCCGCAAGGATTGCCCCCACTTCGGGGAATTGAGCACCAAATTGATTTGGTGCCGGGTTCACAACTTACAAACAAACCGGCCTATAGGAGCAATCCCATGGACACTAAGGAGCTTGAAAGACAAGTTGAGGAGCTTCTCAACAAGGGATACATCAAGGAAAGCATGAGTTCGTGTGCTGTTCCGGTGCTTTTGGTACCAAAGAAGGACGGAACTTGGCGCATGTGCGTCGATTATAGAGCCATCAACAAAATCACGATAAGGTATCGTCATCCAATCCCTAGACTAGATAATATGTTAGATGAGCTCCACGGATCTTGTTTGTTTTCTAAAGTGGACCTTAGGAGCGGCTATCACCAAATTCGCATGCAACCCGGTGATGAGTGGAAGACCGCATTCAAGACCAAATTCGGTCTATATGAGTGGCTGGTCATGCCCTTCGGCCTTACCAATGCTCCTAGCACATTTATGAGGCTAATGAATCATGTAATGAAGCCTTATATTGGAAAGTTTGTGGTGGTTTACTTTGATGATGTGTTGGTGTATAGTAAATCTACTGATGATCATGTAATGCATTTGAGATGTGTGTTTGATGTTCTCCGAAAGGAGAAGCTGTATGCCAACATGGAGAAGTGTTCTTTTGGTGTTGATAAAGTTATATTCTTGGGTTTTGTCGTGAGCTCAAGGGGTGTGGAAGTGGACGATTCCAAGATAGACTCTATTCGAAGTTGGCCGACCCCTAAAACTATTGGAGAAATCCGAAGTTTCCACGGGTTGGCAAGCTTTTATAGGAGGTTTGTCAAAGGATTTAGTTCCATAGCAGCCCCCTTGACTGAGGCAATTAGAAAGGACGGACCCTTTAAATGGGGTGATGAGCAGGCTAGGGCTTTTGAGGCCTTGAAAGCTACGCTCATCTCGGTTCCTTTATTGCAATTGCCCGATTTTGATAAGATGTTTGAAGTAGAGTGTGATGCTAGTAAGGTTGGCATCGGGGCTGTTTTGATGCAAGAAGGTAAGCCCGTTGCTTATTTCAGTGAAAAGCTCAAAGGGGCAACTCTTAATTACTCAACTTATGATTTGGAGTTGTACGCCCTTGTTAGAGCCTTGGGAAATTGGCAACATTATTTGTGGCCTAAGGAGTTTGTGATACGAACGGATCATGAGTCGTTGAAACACCTTAAGAGCCAAGACAAGTTGAATAGGCGTCATGCTAAGTGGATTGAGTTCATCTAGACTTTCCCTTATGTAATTCATTACAAAAGGGGAAAGGAAAATGTTGTTGCCGATGCCTTGTCTAGGAAGCATGTGCTTGTTGCTACCTTGTCTTCGAAATTGATGGGTTTTGAGAGCTTGCAGTTGTTGTATCCCGAGGATCCTACCTTTGCTCCTATTTTTAGGGAATGCGAAGAGTGGGGAAGGGACCGTTGGCTTAAGGAGAATGACCATTCCTCCTACTCTCGGTTCGATGGGTATTTGTTCAAGGGGAGGAGGTTATGTGTTCCTTCTAGTTCTTGGAGGGAATTATTTGTGAGGGAGGACCATGACGGAGGCCTCATGGGTCACTTTGGGGTAGACAAGACCCTCGGAATCTTAGAGGAGAACTTCTATTGGCCCAAAATGCGCAAAGACGTCACTAAAATTTGTAGTCAATGTGTGGCCTGCCAGAGTGCGAAATCTCGTCTCCTACCTCAAGGATTATACACCCCACTTCCTACTCCCCTTAGGCCTTGGTTGGACATTTCGATGGATTTTGTTTTGGGGCTGCCAAGGACTAGAAAGGGCCGAGATAGCATTTTTGTTATTGTTGATAGATTCTCTAAAATGGCTCATTTTATTCCATGTGCTAAAACCGAGGATGCTCGTGGTGTAGCTTCATTGTTTGTTGCACATGTTGTAAAGCTTCACGGGGTACCGAGGACTATTGTGAGCGATAGGGACTCCAAGTTCCTAAGTCTCTTTTGGAAGTCCATGTGGAGTAGGCTTGGAACGAAGTTACTTTTCTCCACGTCTTGTTACCCACAAACCGATGGCCAAACGGAGGTAGTAAATAGAACCTTGGGGTCTATGCTACATTCTATGGTTAAAGGTAAACTGACGTCATGGGAAGGTCACCTACCCTTGGTGGAATTTGCATACAACCGGGTAATACATTCGAGCACGGGAATGACTCCCTTTGAATGTGTTTACGGCCTGAATCCCCTTACCCCTTTAGATCTCACTCCTTTGTCTAGTGATCTCATGACCAGCTTAGATGGAAATAAAAGAGCCGAGGCAATGAAGAAAATGAATGAGACGGTGCGGATCAAGCTTGAAAAGAAGATCCAAGAGATTGCAAAAAGGGTAAACAAAGGGAGAAGAAGGCTTGTGCTTGAACCCGGAGATTGGGTGTGGGTGCATCTTCGAAAGGATCGGTTTCCAGCTCAAAGGAAGTCCAAATTTCTGCCAAGGGGTGATGGTCCTTTCCATGTACTTGAGAGAATCAATGACAACGCCTACAAGATTAACCTTCCACCGGAATATCAAGTGCACAACACTTTCAACGTTGGTGATCTCTCCCTCGTGGATGCGGTTGAAGATGACCAAATGCTGAATTTGAGGTCAAATTCCTCTCAAGATGGAGAGGATGATACGGTTAGGGCAGCCTCCACCGGTACACGGTCTTTCACACGAAGCCAAGCTCGGGAATTACAAAAACTCCAAGCTTTGTTCATGCAAATGGCTGTGTGTGAGTTGGTGATTGAACCAACCAAGGACCTAAACGTTTTTATGTGTGAAGAGAGGTCCTAATGTGTAATAAACTACTCTCCAAGGTTGGCACAAGAAGCAAGGGCGGATGGGTCATTTTACCCCTTTTGTTTGTAGTATAAATAGAACATGTTAGAGAGTTATTCCTTAGTTTTTGAATGTGATTTTTGTAACCTAAAACACTAAACCTTTCCTCTCTCTTCCACTCATAGAATCCGCCCCTATTATCTCACAAGTAGAGGGATACTTGTGTTGTCTCTTTGGCTAGAAACAAGGGTTTTGAGGTGGTTGAGTGCCTCTTGGTCCTCGTAAGAACTTGGTGTTTATATTCATTAGACTTAGGGTCCTCTCTTGATGTTAGGGTTCTTAGTTTCTTGAATGTTATATGTCAAGTTATCTATCTTTCTTTATCTAGTTGTTGTTGTTGATTTTGTTATCTTAAAGTCTAGTGAAGCCGTGTGGGGCTCTTTTCGATTCACTAGCATTGTTATCTATCTTGTTGTTCTTGTGTTGTGGGCTGAAAAACCGAAACTTAAACTTGTTGTTCTTATGTTGTTGGACTGAAATCCGAGCCTACTTGAAGCTCTTGGTGTTGTTGGTTTGATTTTGTATCAATCTCCAAATTATTAGCCAAAGTAAAGCTACCCTATATAATCTTAGGCCGAGCCTCTATATTTCTCTTCTTTTTGCCCTTATTGATTACCAAGTCCATCACCAACAACCTACGTTGAGTCAAAAGATTCTTGCTAGGTATAACCTTACAGTCTTTATATAATGCTCTATCACCCTTTCTAAGGAGCAAAAAGTCAATCTAGGTCTTGGTCACTGAACTACGAAAAGTAATAAGGTGATCCTCCTTCTTCGAAAAGCTCGCGTTCACTATCCACAACCCAAAAGCCCTAGAAAAATCGAAAAGAGAAGCTCCACCTTTTTTTTCTCTCCCCAAAATCGAAACTATCATGCACATCATCATAACATCTCAACAAAGACCCAATATGCCCATTGAAATCTCCTCCAATGAAAAGCTTCTCAGTGTTCGGTACACCCCTCACCATCTCATCCAAAACCACCCAAAATCCCTTTTTCTCCTCCTCGTCTAAACCTACTTATGGAGCATAGGCACTAATGATGTTCACCATAGACCCTCTATTGACCAACTTAATAAACATCAACCGATCACTAACTCTCTTAACCTCCACCACCTGCTTCCTAAGATCATTATCTACTAAGATACCTACCCTATTTATATGTCTCACACTACTTGAGTACCACAACTTATATCCATCCACATCCCTCGCCTTAGTGCCTACCCATTTAGTTTCTTAGACATAACCTATACTAACCATTCTCTTTCTAAGAACCTTCACAAGCTCTTTTGACTTACCTTGAAACGTTCCTATGTTCCATGACCCAACTCTTAACCTAGAAGCACCCTTATCCCATCTAGCCCTACTACCCCTACCTATCGACCCTCGTCTCAAACTTAGACCCAACCCTAACCCCACCTCAAACCCAATCCCTAACCCCAACTCCAACCCCAACCCCAACCTATGACATGACCTTAGTATACCATTAATCACCTCCGCCACTACTCAAAAGGATACACCAAAAGAAAAGAAGCAACAGAGAAGAAGAACATGAAAAGCAACAGCTAAAAATAGATAAGTATGCAAGTAAAACTAATAAGTAAAGTTGATACTCACAAACCACAACAAGAACTACACTACCTATAGTTATCCCATAGGAATACTCAAGAAAACCAAATAAGAAATCAAGATAAAAAAAGACAAAAAATCTAGGCCATATAAACTAGAAAAAAATGAACTATAGAGGAGTGAAATGAGTGCACTTAATCCTTGAAGAAGATGGATTTAGGATGTTTCTCTATCGTTTTATCTGATTTTGGAAAATTGGTGTTGAAATTGGTTGCTAAAATTTGTTGTCGCTGCTTTTACCCTACTTCTGGTACTGCTCCAATATTATTCTTCATCAGAAAATACACTATTGTCGAAGAGTGCACTGATCACCAGAATATTGATGTCGCCGCCTAAGGATAGGTGTTCAATCTGGACTAGTAGTACCTACAAAAGGTTAGGGAAAAAAGAGCACAAAAGCTGATACTATTTTCCTCTTGGCGTGAACGGCGGTCGGAGGTAGAGAAGTTGCCAGCGAGGGAGCTTCAATTTAGTTGTTTGTCATAATCTTAAGACGAGAAGATCTTGAGAGAAGGAGAAAAAAACTTAATTACATAGATAAACTAAAGTACATAGTAATTATGTATCTCAACATACCTAAAATTGAGATTTTCAATAATTATATAAAATGAAAAAATTATCTGTAATTAAGCTTTAAACTATTGAAATTTGTGTTGTTTGCCTATTTGTGTATTTGTTTGATACATGGATAGTTTGATGGGCTTATTTAACTAAGATTAGTGTTACTCCTGAACTCATTCCAATAGTCTTTCCAAACCATGAATAGTTATTTGCCAAGTTGGCTAAAAGTTATATATACTTAATATAAGTCACAATCTGAAACTCTACAACAGTAAATATATTGGACTCTTGGTATTGTAAATTTAAATTTTAAGTTTCATATAGTCAATTCCAAGAAACATAGTGCAATTTTTCTAGTTATTGTTAGTGTCTTTTCCACAATAAACTATGTCAAAATGAGAATTTAGACTTATACAGATGCATATCCATATGCTAACTACTTTGAGTAATATAGACATTTTTTTCAGAAGCTTGATTCCCTAGTCTTTGAACGTTTGTATGACACCAAAGACAGACTCGTCAATTGAAACTTGTAGAAAATTAGCTAAATCTTACATTAGGTGACATAACAATGGCACACATAGAGGAAAGTATTAATCTTTTAGTAAATTTAATCCATGGTGTGTATTAGTTGCTTGAGTTCCAACTATAGGTCCATGTATCTTTTATTTCAAGGTAATTGCTCTTTCTCATGTGGCAGTACGGTATACATATGCCAAAAAAATCCCATAAATTTTGGTCTGAGCTATTCAAAAAACTCTTTACTACATCTGACATGTGTGAAAATATCTATAGATCTCACAAAAAGAAAAAAGGGGAAACACTTCAAGCCTTCAACGATCTTCCCCTAGCTCCACTCTTCCAGATGAACATCAACTCTTTCACTGGCTTTGGCATAGCCCAAGAGACACCAAACCGTTTAAGGATTTCCTATCATAACTTCTTGACCAGTTTACAGTGTATCAGAATATGATACATGTACTTATCTTCCTTATTACACGGGAAACACCAACTTATGTAATTAAATTTCCCTTTCCTAAGTTTCTTCGACGTTAATATCAACCTTCTATTGCCAACCAAGTGTAGAAACACAACTTCCCCAGAACTTTAGGGATTTAGATCGAATCATTAGGGATGTTTTTCTCCACTCAAACCAATAACTTGTTGTTGAAGGTATTGACAGAGAAAACATTGTTATTTCTTAAGTCCTAACTCAAAGCATCAGGTTTTTCAACTATTCACAATGTTTGTGAAGTAAATCTAGTAACGTCTGAAGCTCGGTGAGGGGATCATTTACTATACCATATCAATAATTTCATACTTTGATAAACAATACTACTACAAAATCACGTTGGTCCCTCAGGTGTTCTTGTCCTAGAACCATGTTTCTAAGAAAAAAGAAGTTGGTTCAAATCTTGAGACATAACTATATTTAGAATTGTTGTAGTTTCGGTGCACACTAGTAAGCTTCCCAATTGCTTCCTTCTCATGGAAAGAAACCGTAAATTTCAACCATTCCCTGTAGTAGAAAATAAGGCAAACAGGTACACATCTTTATCTATTTGATAAATAGATGTACATTTATAAATATCTTTACAAACAAAATATACTTACAAAAGCTGATTTTTCGCATAGCTGCTATGTTTCTCACAGGTTGCATTCCACTACTTGGACATACCAAGAGTGCATTGAATAGTAAATATAGTTGCAGAAACAATCATTGATGGTGGGAATCTAAGCATTTCATATTCAACTAGACATGAAGCGATCAAGAAGAAAGACTCGAGCTCCTCCTAATTTAAACAATGATAAAGTTATATGAGTAGTGATTCAGATTATTGTGTTACTTCTCTAAGTAGGTGAGTTTTTTTATAACCAAACTTCTTATCAAATGTAGCTCGATCAATAAGAAAAGCACGAGCTCCACCTGATTTAAGAAACGACAAAGTTATATTAGTAGTGATTCAGATTGTTGTGTTACTTCTGTATGTAACATCAAATCTTTAATTGACATTGGCATAGACCAAGAGACACCAATATTTTAAATATTTCCTATCATAACCTCTTAGACAACAAAAGACGGGAGAATAGTCTACAATTGGTAAGAAGAAACGACTTTAATAAGTAAAAAATAACTTATACTAAAACCAAACAACTTTCATATGGAGCACAAGGACCTAGTTATGAAGTTCCACCATTAAAGGAAATAAATGCCAAAGAATCTTAAGGAAGATAAATTAAAAGAAGACTACTTAGAATAAGAACATTTTGAAAGCTACAAATTACATAATTTTATGGGTATAGAACCTAACCTGGCGTGTGGATGTTTTCAGTAATACATATTTGCCTTTCCTTTGCGAGTCAAGATTAATGTTTACACCATCCTATTCTTCTGGATTCATTTTGAAAATCTAAAAAGATAAGGATCTAGTTAGTCTACCCCCTCTTTGCATAAATCCCCTTCCTAATCAAAACAAAAGACTAAGAAATAAGAGAAAGGGTACATAATACTATGTGCAAGTATATTGGCCTCCCCAAGGTGTTAAGTCAAGATTCATACAACAAACCTCACTGTTTGAGATTAAGGCCATCATATTATTGTTGTCGTTGTTGTATTCTCTTAGACTCTTATACTAACAAGTTTTCTCATTGGCTCTATTTTATTTATATCCTCATCCTGAAATGTTCTTTTTACTTTCTTTAGATAATCAACATTCTCTTTTATGCTGTCAATAAATAGATAGTCAATATTTGTACTGCAGGATAATTACAATTGTGATTTTGATTCCAAGACAAGTTGATGCACAATGACACAATTAAAAATTTTAATAAATAGAATCACAGGTTTACTTACACTATTAGAAGGTAGTATACCAATAAAACTCCCAAAGCTCAATAAGCATTCCGAAGTTACTAAGCAGTTTGTAATGTATTAAAATATAAGGGACTGGAGACTGATCCTCAATTTAATATAGCTCATCTCCATCCCCTTCAAAACTTCTATTTATTTTATTTTAAATAATCCACAACTTCCTTGACACTTTAGGGATGATACTATCCTCCACCCTAACCATTAACATTTCATTAAAGGTCTTGACGTAAAAACTTTGTTATTTCTCAAGTCCTATCTCAAAGCATCAGGTTTTTCAACTACTCGCAATGTCTTTAAGGTAAAGCTATTAACATCTGAAGCTCAGTCAACTCCCAATCCTAGAAACTAATCCTGAACATTTCCAAAAATATCCCATCTTATACTCTAGTAAGAAAGAAAATAAGTAAATACATGTTAAGTAACCCATGTGAATTTCATAGAAATGAGGTAATAAGATGACCACAATTTCATTACCAGAATTTTCGAACTTGTAAAATTTTGCAAGTAAAATGACAAATCAACAACAAAAACTTTCAACATAAATTCAAAGATATTATAATATCAGATCAAAGACAGGTGTAATGAGTGATAAAAGGATATTTTAGGCTAACTACGATCTTGAAAACATTTGTCCACATAATTAATGAAGTAAACGTGTGTGGTTCTCTGGAATATTGATCTTAAGGTAAAAAACATGTTCTATCACACTAAAGGATCTATCTTTCTTTCTAAAAAAACATGAATAAAAATAACACAATTCATTAGAGTTTGTAAGCCAAGTCCATTACACACTACATCTGACACATGTGCAACAACATTTATAAATATCGAGTGAAATGACCCAAGAAATTAAAACATACTTTAGTTGAAGCATCCAATCTATGAAAGAACATTTATAGAGAATGAGATAATGATCATAAATCAAAAAAATTGTAAAAATCATAAATATGGTCTATAACAGACTCCAACAACTTTTAGTATGATCTGTCTACTACATCTCCCATATTCGTATGATCTATCCTCATCATCTCCTAGATTTATGAAAATCAAGCTGCTCTACAAAATGACAAATGACTGCTTTGTTTTTATAGATAGATGATAGAATAATTGCTCTATGCATAAAATGTCAAAAGTTATCTACTAAATTGAATAACAAAAGAGCAGATATTGGTTTAAATACTCAAGCAATAGAATAAAAAATTCTCTTGATGAACTGGCACACCACGTCCATAACAAAATTTACGTTTCCAATAAATAAAACAACAATTATAGTCCATATTAATTAATCCTTGTAATCAAATTAAATACGTCTCAACAAAAACATATTGGTAGCAACAAAACTAATTCCCCAAAAAAAACATAAAAACTATCATTTCTGTAATTACAGTCTTCATGCTTGTTGGATGCTCTAACTCATGCAAGTTTCTCCTTCTTAACCACTTTGTTAAGCTTAGTTCTTGAGAGTTGTGAATTGGGGAAATCTTCAACTTCTATACCAAGTGATTCAACCTCTTCCAATAAATTTCTCTTGGCAAGAGTATTTGTTGGAGTATTCATGTCATTATCAGGTTTAGAATCCTACAATGTAAGGGCAAGTTTAATTGAAAAACTATCGACAATAAACAACTCTAATGAAAATTATTATGTTATATATAAAATGACAAAAAAGGCAACATTAAAATCATCATTATTTTGTGGGTTTCAGCTGTGACCTTTTCACAGTTGAAATCTGGATCTTATGAATATGAAATTATTATATTAATAATTGTTCACAAAACTTTTAGGCTAATATATATAGATGTGAAAATTAGAAACCAATGTGCTTTGAGCTATGTATAAACAAAAACATACAGGAAAATCATCGTCAGTTTAGAAACCCGATGACTGATCTATATTTAACGATCAGGAATAATCCAAACAGATAAACCTAGTTATGAAGTTCAACCTTTAAAAGGACATAAATGCCAAAGAATCTTAAGGAGGATAAATTAAAAGAATACTTAGAAGAAGAACATTCTGAAAGCTACGCATTACATAATTGTATGGGTATAGAAACTCATCTGGCGCGTGGATGTTTTTAGTACTACATATTTTCCTTTCCTTTGCGAGTCAAGATCAATATTTCCACCATCCTCTTCAATTGGATTCATTTTCAAAATCTATAAAGATAAGGATCCAGTTAGTTCCTCAAAATTAACTTCCCTTGCCCCCTCTTTACATAAATCCCCTTCCTAATCAAAATAAAAGACTAAGAAAAAAAAAAGGGTACATAATACTATATGCCAATATATTGTCTTCCCCAAGGTGTTATAGTCAAGATTCATATAACAAACCTCAACTTATTTAAGATTAAGGCAATCTTGTTTTTTTCATTGTTGTATTCTCTTAGAATCTTATACTAACAAGCTTTCTCATTGCCTCTATTTTAGATTATAGCCTCATCCTAAAATGTTATTTTTCTTTCTTCAGATAATCAACATTCTTTTTAATGTTATCTTATGAATAGACGGTCAATATCTATACTGCAGGATAATTACAATTTTGATTCTGATTCCAAGACAATTTGATGCCCAATAAGACAATTAGAAATTTTAATAAACAGAATCACGGGTTTACATATGCTATTAGAAAGTAGTATCAATAAAACTCCCAAAGATTAGTAAGAATTCCAAAGTTATTGAGTAGTTTGTAAGGGATTAAAATATAAGGGACTGGAGATAGCTCCTCAATTGAGTAAAGCTCATCTCCACCCCTTTCAAAACCTATCTTATTTCTATCATTTCAAATAATACATGACTTCCTCGATACATTAAGGATCCAAATTGAATCATTAGGGATACTGTCTTTCACCCCAACCAATAACTTGTCATTAAAGGTTTTGACATAGAAAACTTTGTTGTTTCCCAAGTCCTATCTCAAAACATCTATTTTTAAATTTCTCACAATGTCTATGAGGTATTGTCATGACCCAAAGCTACCCCCTGGTCGCAACAACGATGCTTATGGTCACAAGTGACCGCAAGCTAACCCACTGAGCTGGTAACTACTATGAGCACTAAATAAAATAATAATAAAATACGTATACAAAAGATAAATTGCTAAATTAATACCAATCTGAATACTGAGATATGATTACATCACAACTTTAAAACATCTAATAAATACTGAAAACCAACTATTTATCTAAATGATGGAAAATTACTGAAAGAATCGATAACTGAGTAACTGCCTGCCTGACTATCTAATTGTCTGAAAGCCACTGAGGAGTTGATGGGACAGACCCCCAACTAACTCCAACTAACTGAACATAAGAAAGTACATGAATAACTAAAATAAACAAATCATGTCCTCGATAAATGAGGACTACCGTTACTATTGCTGAGGTCACTGAGCTGTCTAAGAGCAGTTGAGAAATTGAGCATCCAAACCTATGTTATAAGACAACATAGCACAAATAAAAGTATGTGATCAGTACTTTAAATGTATTAGTACATAAGAAAAGGACTGACTAAAATGCATAAGATAACTGAGCATAAATGTATAACATATAAAATCTAAGAATGCAAGACCAAGCACAAACATGTTTCTGACATAATCTATAAATAACTGAATAACTAAAAATTTGTATGCTTTGGTCAAGAAAACCTAAGCTGAGACATACTGATTACTGATTAACTGGTATTTGTATACTAATTAACTGATGTCTTTATACTAGTTAACTGATATCTTAATACTAATCATGTAATACTGAATTATACTTAGTCTGGATAACTAGACTGAAATGGTGGGAGGTATCATGTAACCGATATGGCCCAATCTGACCTAATCGGGTTCCAACCTATAATCGATGTTGGAAGGATGTTAGTACTGTGCCACGAGTACTAAAACTGGCTGTATGGATCCACTTAAATGGTGTCTCAAAGGACTAAGGAATCACCCTCTACTGGCAGGTGCTCTCATGAGATATGTCTCAACCCTCAACTGGCAGGTAGACATCTTAAACCTATGTTGGCTACGTAGTTCTGTAACTCAGGGATTGCTACTAAGGGTCACACCCTCTACTGGTAGGTGAGCCCCCATCCCTGGATTCGCTCGATGCTAAATCTTACTCCCAACTGAAATGACACTGGTACTAAATTTAACTAAGGTTAACTGAACATTATTTTTGATAGTGCTCATCATGATCATATCAACTGAATAAATAAGAATATTCATGGTTTAACTGAATCATTACTTGAAAAATCTAAAGTTATGTAAAACACGTAGGTATCGGGTGTTCATAACCCGCCAGCACTGAATGACCATAATTTACGATAATAAGTTTTTAAAATAATAATATGGGATCATGGTTCAAACCCAAAATCATATACATTTTATCAAACATGTGAGGATCATAAACATGAACATAGGAATGTGTTAAACATAGGAAATCAACATGATTCACATGGCTAAATTCATAAATTGGGGAATTTATCATGAAATTCACTTAAACAAGACATGGGAACAAAAATTTAAAGCATAAGGAAATCAAATTTTTCATGGGATCATACATGGTCTGAACTGAATTTGAATTACCAAGAAAAAACATTAATTAAACCCATCATTAATATATAAAATACCATAGTAAAGGAAAACTCTATAATTTAATTAAAAGAGAAGGTTTTTGGGCTCAATAGGTGAAAGGGACCTATTAATGAATACCCCACATACCTTAAGCTTCTTAACTTAAAATAAAAACACTAATCTTGAGGCTTTGTGGAGGTTTATAAACTTGGAAAACTTGAATTCTTGATTTCTTGGGGAAAAGAACTCAATTTTGTTCTTAGAAAAAGGAGAGGGTTTTCTTGAGAGGAATTTGGATAAGAAGGGAAAATAATGCCCTAACTGATGCCCCAAGTCATGTTATGAATGATTTAGTTAATGGTAAAAGACTTCATTGCCCCTCAATTATTTAAATTTAGAACTAGGAACAATAGGATCACCATGAAACGGTTTTATTGCGGTTGTTGATTTCCCGTACCGCGATGCGGTCTGCATGGCATCAAGACTAATGCCACATCGTGGACTTAGCGTAGTGACCCACTAGTTTCATGATGCAAACATGATCTTAACCTTGTATGAAAAATTCAAAACTCCCTTGAGACATACCTTTTATATCCCTAAACATAACACAAAAACCAATGTCTTGGGGTCGCGAAGACTAAAATAAAAATCCTCATAGTTAGATGGGACTTGAAAATGACTAAGTCCCCAACACTTGGTGAAAATTTCAAGTCTTAAGCCCCATATGCATGCAACTAAAAGTTGAATCGAGCTAAGATTAGTACGGGGTATTATAATGTGAGGTATACCTAGTAACCTCTGAAGCTCGGTAAACTCACAATCCTAGAAACTAATCTTGAACATCACATCCCAAAAAATCCCATTTGATACTCTAGTAGGAAAGGAAATAAGAAAATGCAAGTTAAGTAACCTGTGTGAATTTCTTAGAAATGAGGTAATAAGATGACAACAATTTCATTACCTGGATTATCTAACTTGTAAGATATTGCAAGTAAAATGACAAATCAACAACAAAAACATTCAACTTAAACTCAAAGGAATTATAATATCAGATCAAAGACAAGTGTAATGAGTTATAGAAGGACATTTTAGGCTAACTACAATCTTGAAAACATTTGTCCACATGAGTAATGAAGTAAATGAGTATAGTTCTCTGGAATATTGATCGTAAGGTAAACAACATGTATAAAAGAAAAACAATATGTTCTATCACATGAAAGGAGCCATCTTTCCTTCTAACAAAACATAAATAAAAATAAAACAATTTATTAGTGTTTGTATGCCAAATCTATTGCACACTACATCTAACATATGTGTGACAACATATATAGATGCCGAGTGAAATTAACCAAGCTATTAAAACATACTTTATTTGAAGCATCCACTTTGTGTAACAATATTT
Organism: Capsicum baccatum var. pendulum; assembly: GCA_030864225.1. NCBI lineage: Eukaryota > Viridiplantae > Streptophyta > Magnoliopsida > Solanales > Solanaceae > Capsicum > Capsicum baccatum. The sequence goes on along the minus strand of CM061551.1, from coordinate 26,772,498 downwards.
ATATAGGTTGAAATAATGATCACAAATCAAAAAACCTATAAAAATCTTAACTATGGTCTATAACTGACTCCAATAACTTTTAGTATGATATGTCTACTACATCTCCCATGTTAGAATGATCTATTCGTATCATCTCCCAAATTTATGAAAATTACACTGCTCTATAATACTACAAAATCACTGCTCTATTTTTATAGATAGATGATAGAATAACTGCACTATGTATAAAATATCAAAAGTTATCCACTAAATTGAATGACAAAAGAGCAGATATTGGTTCAAATACTCAAGCAATAGAATCAAAAAAACTCTTGATAAACTGGAACATCATGTCCATAACAAAAGTTACGTTTCCAAGAAATAAAACAACAAATCTAGTCCATATTAATTAAACCTTGGAATCAAGTAAAATAGGTCTCAACAAAAACATATTGTTCGCAACAAAACTAATTCCCCAAAAAAACATAAAAACTATCATTTCTCTAATTATCATCATCGAGCTTGTTGGATGCTCTAACTCATGCAAGTTTCTCCTTCTTAACCACTTTGTTAAGCTTAGTGATTTGGAGTTGTGAATTGGGGCCATCTTCAACTTCTATGCCAAATGATTCAACCTCTAATAAACTTCTCTTGGCAGGAGTATTCAAGTCATTATCAGGATTAGAATCCTACAATGTAAGGGCAAGTTTAATTGAAAAATTATCGACAATAAACAACTCAAACAATAATTATTATATTTATATATAGAATGAAAGAAAAGGCAACACTGAAATCATCATGATTTCATGAATTTTTGTTGCGACCTCTTCACAGTTAAAATTTGGATCCTATGAATATAAAATTATTATATTAACAATTGTTCACAAACATTTTAGGCGAATATATATAGTTGTGAACATTAGAAACTAGTGTGCTTTGAGCTATGTATAAACAAAAACATAAGAATGGTATAAACCTCAACATGTTGTTCAACATTATTGCTCTTGACATCCATCTTAAATCAGGTCTTTTTTTAAAGAATTGTATCGAGCTCCAGTAAATAACCACCATCATCATCAGAATCAGTAGTCTGTGAAACACGTCATCAACATACCTCGTCTACCTGTCCTTTCAATTGAGTAGCAAACTTTCCTATGAGCTTTGTTGCTTCGTGATCCCAAAGCAACAAAGAAATAAAACTAGTACCGTCCATTACTCTCACTTGAAGTTTATATCTAGAATAAAAGTTTACAATATAAATTTTGAATCACATTTCAAAATCTCAATTAAAATATTCACAATTTGGCTCAAATCTATTAGCAGCAGAATGATCCAGGCGATCACATTTCTTGCAATGAAACTTATTTTTAATTTTTGCGACCTTTTTAGGGCACCTTATGCAATCCATATATGACCATTGATTTCCTGCTTCTATATCAAAAATGGTTGCATATATCCAAAAGTTTCCCTCCTATCACATATAGTAAAAGAAGATTCCATTACGAATTAATTTCGTAAATTAATTGTTTTTTTGTTAATTCCAAAAGCAATCCAAATTATACTCACATGAAAACATTCAACCAATTGGGCAATAGTTTTACCCTCTACATCTCCAAACATTAGCTTATCAGAAATAGAATAAGTACATTAAGTTGAAATTTAGCTAACTCTCAAAGTGTTATCTCCACGCACACCGATCAAACTGCATTTATTTATTAATTTGATATAGTTTTAGTTGTGCAATTAAAAATTGAAAAGCCAAAATAAAATATAGATCTATAGAAACCTGGCCTTAAAATCAACAACTTGAGGAAGATTGGGATTAACCCACAGCTGTAAAGCATGCCAAGTATACGGACACAGTAGTTATCTACATCCATAAACACAAACAAAGTTAAGCATACATAGGTTGTTAATTATATAAGTACTTGGTTAACTATACACAAGAAAATTTGTACCTTGGAATTTATGCACTTGAATGAACTACATAACAACTATATTGGATTAGTGTTGGATTCATCCAAATATGAAGTGATTTGTTCAACAAAATCACCCCCAAAAAGTAGCCTCAATTTTGTTCAACCTACATGAAAATATACATCATCATAACGAAGGAAAAAATGTCATTCCATAGGAATTACTAATTCCAATCATAAAACATGAGATTACTTGTGGTCATGTAGCTTGATGTTCATAAAGACACTGATCTTGTCATTTTGTTTATGCAATTGAATTGCCCCATGGCCAACTATCTCACCAACAACATCTAATATAGATCTAAAAAATTATAATAAGTTAGTTAAAAAATAATGATGTATATAACAATATAAATCTGTTATGATAATTACCAAATAATTCATTCTCTTCAACATCCACTTGGTCAATCAATTGCTTATAAGGTCGTATATTGAAGATATTTATACCAAAAAATGGATCATTTATTTCTTCAACCATTGTTCTTTCTGTGAATGTCAACCTCATCCTATGCCTAGTGGTCTTAAATTTAAAAGTATTTGGACCAACCACGAAGTTTTTTATTATATATATCTCTAACTCACTTATTTTCCCCTTGAAAAAATGCATTACGTATCTCCCAATAGTTGTATGGATACGATCTCCCTATATAAAAATTTGACACCAATATTTTCCATAATAGAAAAACGTCAATATATACATGTACAACTAATTTTAAAATTTATATATCAATACCTTTTCATCCTACAGCACCATCTCCATCGATTATGGTTATCTTCCTTTATATGATCAGGAATAATCCACAATCGCACGACTCACTTTTAGACACCACTGCATTTTTGTCCCTGAAAGCTCTTTCTACATTTCTGTTTATAAACGTCAACCATTGCAAAAGACACAATAATTGAAAATTGTCGTCGTTGAAACTTAAAAGGTATTCTCGCATCAGATAGTCAATGTTATTCTTGGGATAAACACTTTTTCTCTAGCCGTATTACATGATAAAACTTTGGATTCAATAACTCAATTTCCAAGTCTTGTGATGACCAATCTTGTGCCATTACATAATCCCGATGACTAATCTATATTTCACGATCAGAAATAATCCAAACAGAAGCACCTAGTTATGAAGTTCAACCCTAAAAAGGACATGAATTCCAAAGAATCTTAAGGAGGATAAATTAAAATAAGACTACTTAGAAGAAGAGAATTTTCAAAGCTACATATTACATAATTTTATGGGTATAACAACTCACCTGGAACGTGGATGTTTTCAATACTACATATTTGTCTTTCCTTTGCGAGCCAAGATCAATATTTGCACCATCCTCTTCCTCTGGATTCATTTTCAAAATCTGTAAAGATAAAGATCCAGTTAGCGCCTCAAAGTTAACTTCCCTATACCCTTTTTTTGCATAAATCCCCTTCGTAATCAAAACAAAAGACAAAGAAAAAAAAGAAAGGGTACATAATACTATGTGTAAGTATAATGTCATCCCCAAGGTATTATAGTAAAGGTTCGTATAATAAACCTCAATTTGTTTGAGATTGAGGCCATCTTGTTGTTGCTGTCATTGTTGTATTCTCTTGGACTATTATACTAACAAGCTTTCTCATTGGCTCTATTTCATTTTATAGCCTCATCCTGAAATGTTCATTTTCTTTCTTCAGATAATCAACATTTTTTTGTATGTTATCTTATCAATAGATGTCAATATCTATACTGCAGGATAATTACAATTCTGATTTTGATTCCAAGACAAATTGATGCCCAATGACACAATTAAAAATCTTAATAAACTGAATCAAAGGTTTACTTACACTATTAGAAGGTAGTATACCAATAAAACTCCCAAATCTCAGTAAGCATTCCAAAGTTACTGAGCAGTTTATAATGTATTAAAATATAAGGGACTGGAGATTGCTCCTCAATTGAGTTAAGTTCATCTCCACCCCCTTCAAAACCTCTCTTAGTTTTTTTTCAAATAATCCACAACTTCCTCGACACTTTAGGGATCCAGATCGAATTATTAAGGATACTGTCTTTACCTTAACCAATAACTTATCATTAAAGGTCTTGACATAGAAAACTTTTTAATTTCCTAGGTCCTATCTCAAAGCATCAGGTTTATCAATTGCTCACAATGTCTGTGAGGTATAGGTAGTAACCTCGGAAGCTCACCCTCAACTTAAATCTTTGCTTGTCCTCAAGCAACACTACCCTTTATCATGAGACATTACATATTCATGCCCAATTTTCATGCCTTAAAGATCACATTGACTTCAATCTTAGTCACTATCATAAGTAGCTCATTCAATGTCTGTGAGGTATAGCTAGTAACTTCTGAAGCTCACCCCCAACTTAAATCTTTGCTTGTCCTCAAGCAACACTACCCCTTATCATGAGACATTACACATTTATGCCTAGTTTTTATGCCTCAAAGATCACAATGACTTTAATCTTAGTCACTATCACAAGTAGCTCATTGTGCATGGGCTAATATATTCTTACTACACCCCGCAACATAAAATGTAATATCTAAGGATACACAAGACTTTAAAGAGAAACCAAGTAACAACAACCAATACTCTAAAAGTGACTCACTTTTGATCAAAACTAAGTTATACTCTATTTGCCTCATTGCTCGAAAGATGACAAAATCACCTACCTCAACTTATTCACATGCCTCGTCACAAGAAAGAAAATTTCACACACCAAGATACCAAATATGCAAAAAGGAATTTAAGTTCAAAAACTCTCTCCCTTAGAAAAAACACTCTCTATGTCAACAAGTGTCATACCATCGGCTTGGCCTTATTTTCAATTGCCACTACAAAAAAAGTAAATGGTTGAAGATCTTAAAGAACTTTTTGAGCTTGTAATGTAGGTTTAGGTTTGGGTAGGATATTGTTTGGGAATTACATGGCTACACCCTTCTTTGAATATCTACATCACACTATTTAATCCACCTTTTTTTACTATGGGTCACTCCTCTTTGATCTCTTCTCTTTTCATATGCCTACTTTTTGCTTCCTTTGTTCACCCATTTTCGTTTATTTCGTTTCTTACAATTTTCATGAAATTCTTTCCTTTGTTAGATCCTTTCTTTTTCTATTCATTTATTTTTAATGCTTAGGCACTTAGTCTTTTCACTTGCAAATTCGTGGCCCCAAACTTACTTCCACCAATCATTAACACCCCCAACTTAGGCTTTTAGCCTCAAGTTGCAATTTTAAGATCAGGGAGGGTATGGCTTAAAAGAGGGATAAAAAGAATGGTTCACGGCTAGTAATATGCTTGCCAAAGAAACATCTAAAAACTCAAAGTGGGTAACTAGGGATTACATTTATGCATGGGTAGGAGTTTTAGGCTAAAGTGGGTTTTCAATGTCAAAAAGATGGCCTAAGATCATTTCTCCAACCAAATACTATCAAAATTATCTTTCAAAGACTAACGGGCCAAGTTCTAGATAACACAAGTATAAACAAGATGAATACAAAAATCTCACCACACATGGCATGCAAAATTTTCCAATCAATTGACCCTTCCGTTAAAGACATAATTGGAGTATCTATCACTATTAACAAGTCAAATATTTGTAGAGTCACAAAAAAGAAAGAGTTTTGTTACAAGGTTGTTCACGTCCATTCCCTTGATTTTTGAAAGATTTTTGGATGGAGGGGGTTGTTAGTTTTGCAATTTCACTATGCTTAATTTGCTAACTTATGGATACCGCCAAAGCTTTAGCCTCACATTTCGGCTTGATATAGGTAAACTAACCATATGGCTACTCAGGCTTTGCTAATGGTACATAATGCGATCCCAAATTTATGATGTCACAGGTACTCAGTCTTCCCTTGAATTAATGACTTAGATGCCATGGATACGCAGAATTCCCCTGCATTTATGGCTCAAAACCCAAAAACAACACTTTACCCTTAAGAATGTCATCACTCAATCTATCATAGGGCAAGGCTCATCATGCATCATCATAATCAAAATAAAACTAAAGTAGAAAGAAAAACTAAAAATAAAACCAATGATAATCCATAAAAACATGGGCACTATCAGAGTAACCAAATATAACATCCCAAAAACACAAAACAAAACATCATCCAACATAAAAATATCCAGGAACATATCAAAACAATACAAATCCAAGGGCACCCTAACTAAAACAAAAGCAGTGTCCTCACTACATGTGCAATAAAGCAAGAGTAAAAGGTGTCTCCCAAAATCTACATTAGAAGTTGTCCTCTCCTGTTGACTCTGCACCATCACCACCAACATCATCAGCTGATCAATTTGTAGGAGGCTCATCATCACTCTTCAACCTAGGCGAAAGTAGCCAATCATTGGGTTTGAGCACCTTGAAGATGCCCTTTACCCCTTTTCATACCTTTCTGAAGAATTTATCTCTCCTTACCATCATCTCGTATGACTGCATGAGGTCCCTATGTGATGCAGCCAAGGCTTAATAAGCTCTCTCTAAGCTGGAAACTGTGGCTCCTTACTTATTTTGCTCCTCCTGATATATCTTATAATCTGACTGAGCTATGTATGAATAATGAGCAGTGGAGGACACTCCCGGTCCTGAGGTAATATATATAATATCTCCCTTACCACCCGCATCTGACCTAAGATATCATCAAGGGGTTAGCTGATAAAGGTCTACAAGAGTCGGTGTCCTCCTGGGCCGACTTTCCTAAGTGCACCTTTTTTTTCTTGCTCTGACTAGGGGCACCCTCAAGTGGAAAGATGCGAGGGCATGGGTTCACCCATATATCTTCATCATACTCCTCCACCTCTTCCCTCTTGCAAATCTCAGTGATAATAGATGAAAAGAGAAGAAGTGTACCTTCCTGATTCTTGAAGTGTCGCCATTCTGAAAGCACAATCTCGCACATGCTCAGAGTAATGCCAGAGAGAATGCAAGCCACCATCCGCGGTCACAAATTTGTGAAAATAGTCATGTGAGTGCATGGAGATACTCTGCTGCAGATAATATTCAGCCAAATCCTAGCCTCAACAGTGAAGTCATTCATCAAATTATCTCTTTTAGTAGTGACACAGAGAACTTCTTTGCCTGCACATAATCTGTTTGTAATTCAGGTTCCTGGCTCACATGTTTTTTCTTGGAACTGCTCCATGTCAGCATTCGGGAGCCCATATATCTCATTAATTAGCTCTGCTCTGAAGTTCACTTTCTTACCCTAAATCGTCATCACTGGGTTTGTAAGAGTAACTATGCTAAGGTTTGCGTAGAACTCACATACCCAATGCCCAATGGCGTAGCAGGGGTCCAAGGCAAAACACATCCACCCGGTAGCAGTGAGTCAGGAATGGAATGCTAGGAGCTTCTCTTCCACTTTATCAAGGCAAATACCCCTCTCCGGGAGTAATTTCATTCTAGGTAAATCACCGTAGTAGAGGTTTTGGCATTTAGCAGCCATGAACTTGGTGTTGTCAAATTCTCCCATCTTTGCAGCTTAGTACTTGTAAGCATTACAATCCAGACTATCATTTAGCATTATCACACCAAAATCATGCTAGATTAATCAGATTAACTAATGCAGTGGTGTTATAAAAGGTTCTAGGGTGAGAAATGGTTGAGCAAAAATTTTTGGCTGCTGCAGACAACTGCCCTCAGGTATGGTGATCGCCGAACAATAAACGCAATCGTGATAATTAGGACCGCGATCATTGTACCTAAGACCATGGTTGATAGTTCTGTACACCATTCAAAACACATGACGATTCTGCATACCATTCAAAACACATGATTATAACCCCAAATTTGTATTCCAACTTAGGCATATAAACATCATAATAAGGAATTTGAAGCCTAGAATGCATAATTATACCCCCAACTCAAAGAAATTGACATGAAATTCATTAGACTATTGAATCGAATACATGATGTACATGCTAATTTCGACAATTTTAGGCCTAAATCAGGGTACTCAAGACTTTCTCATTAGTGTGTACACCAACTAAAATAACTAATCACCACAACACTTAAAAATAAGCATAGATTTTGTGTTAAAAATACTATTTCAGGCTCTTCCCTAAACTAAAAGTTCTAATCAAACAATTACATCAAAAATAAGGGAGTTTGGGACAACATACAAAGTAGAGGATGCAAGGGGATTGAAATGAACACTTGGGTACACGACACACAACCTAAATTTGTTGAGAATTTGTGAGGAATTGAGAATGGGTATGTGGAAAATGGCAGTCAAATGGTCATTTAAGCTAATTTGACCGTGATCATGGACATAGTTCCGCGGTCGAGGGCATGCGACCTCTGATATCGTAAAGGCAGGGACCATGGTCGCGGTAATTGAGACCAAAAATTAGGTCTCCTGCACTCCTCTATTCAGTCCAAACATGCCAATTTCATAGTTTCTTTTTTTCAATTTCAATTAAAATTCCTCATAGCACTACTTTTCCATAAATTATGCATGAAAAAGTGCAAAAATAAAATCTACTCTATCATGCATAAATAATAGGATACAGGCTACTTTTAGTGGCTTGATGGGGTGCCTCCCATCTAGCGCTTAGTTTAACATCTTAGCATGATGCCTCCTCAACTCCCATTTGTGCTTCCACTTAGAAGAGTTGAATATCTATCCCAACTTTCATTCATAATGCATTGAGAAACAGAGAGACAAAAGATTCAGATCTTCTAAGATGAAACTTGGAAGATATGAGGAAATGACGAGGGAGCTTCTATATCGCCACTTTGAAGACTTGAACCTTTTATCCAACTTTATATCACTATTCTGGTTTGACACCTTTGATAAAGGCATGCATATCAAAGTCCACTATTTGCAAATCGGAGGTTGAGGTCCTTGGCCATTGATGGTGGGGCTTCCATGTGATCTTTTGGTGTGTCAAATCCTCAAATATTGGGATGGTCCTACTTCTCCCCCACAATCCATCATTTGCCTTGGTGGATGGATCTTTATTACATCCTCCAAGCATAATGTTGAAAAGTGTTTGAGTGAGGTCTATCCCTAATTTTTTAAATTATTTCCTCATTAGCACATCCACACCGAAATAAGATAGAGTCATCATAAGAGATTTACTTGGATTCTTCTTTTGATTCTATCCCCATTTCTTTTATTTAGGCATCTTCAACAACATGTTGTTTAGTTGATTGGGAAATCACTAAGGATTCTTTGCTACCAAGATACTCATTATAGCTTGGTTTCTCTTCTTGATTAACCTCCTCTTGGGAAATGGGAAAGGTAGTGGTATTTGCAAGTTTTGGTTCCTTGCCCATTTTCTCTATCTTAACAATTTCCTTTTCAAATGCCTCATAGGATTGACGCATGTCTTGCACATTCTCCCCCATTATAGTTACCCGGTCCAAAATAGTTTGAAGCATTGCTTCAAAAATATTGGAACCGATATGTTGCTCTTCCTTCTTCTCATCATAAGACCTATCAAACTCATAAGAAAAACTAGCAACTCGGTTAGCATAATAAGGGGAGGGGGCATTTGGACAATCATTCAAATGTCCATTTGGACCACCACATAAATAATAACCATACCCCCAATAGGATCAAGATAGTGATTTCATCTCTCTCCGGGGAGCATATTTACAATCTCTTCCAAAGTAGGGCCCATCATAATATGGTCATCGATCGTCAAGATAGGAATTCCAACTACCAAAATCATATTTTTCGGAAGATGCCATAGAGAAAAGTAAAACAAAAACAAAAACCTACCTAACATAAGAAACAAAAGAAAATCACAAACAAACATTTATAAGTTTGAATTCAAGCAAGTAATCTAGAATTTCAAACTAACTCAATATACCAAATTGTCCCCCGGCAATGCTGCCATTTTTTATAATGCTCAACATACACATCAATTTAAGTGCAAGGTTGTCATCGTCAATATATTTACTCAACTTTGGAGTCAGGGTCAAATCCACGAGGAACAATATGATTGGAGACTAAATTAGTTTGGAACGATAGATTCTAGGTAAATTCAAACCAATAGTACAAAAAGATAAAAATGGGGGGTTTGAAAGATATCACACTTAGTAATTCTTTTTGGGATTTTCTAGTATTAATTCGGGGCTATGAATACTTAGAGTCTAAACAATTAGGCACGTATCTTGGGATTATGCTTTCCTAGGGTCAAGATATGCATGGAGACAGATAACTCGGAGTATGTTCTAATTTATGATGATGTGGTAGGTTAGGTTGTAAGTCTTTGGGGCTAGTTTGTCAACATAGCCTCAAATATTTCATTTATTGACTCTTTCAAGTACCTAATGAATGTATCAAATAAATCCACCCAATAAATTAATTAGGTATCAGTATTTCTAGGATGATACCCAAGGAATAGTCAACTTCGCAATCACTCTTATGTCTAAGATAGGGAACATTTAGCCAACTACGCCAACAATTATCTACTATTTCTTTGGTTCCCACATCCCTCTTTCAAGAATGATGTTGGTTCCTAATATTCACCAAAACCCTTCTCTCAAAGATAGATTGAGCTTTCAAGAGTTTGGGATTTTCACCCACAAATACTTTTGAGTATTTGGGGCTTTTACCCACAAATCCCAACCAATTTACTCAAGCAACAATAGAACTCATCAATCAACACATTAACATATGCATAAATAAATCACAAACTAGATGCAATTGCACCCTATTCTAGCATAATCCCAAGAGAAAAATTAGCTACTCATAAGATAAATAAGTAAACATTTTATCCAAAATCTCCATTGATTTGATTTGAAAAAATCTAAGTAGATCCAACAAATCTTCAATGGGAGTTCACTAATTTTTCACTTGGAAGTGACTCCAAAATATGTTTCACCCAAAATTTATATAGTATTATTTCTCCAAGAATGGAGGCTACAACCCTAGAACAATGTCTAAAAATTAGGGAATATGGATTATATAATGATTAGGGTTTGAGTCTTCTTTTTGTCAAATTTGGGATCAGCCACGTGTATTTATATTTCTGCCCTTGGGCTACATTTTTTCGAAAGACCGCTTATTGACTAACCGCGATCGCGGCCCATAAAATGTGACTACGGTAGCTGAGGTCATGTCTACTCTAGGTGTTCAGTTGTACTTTCTTGCTTTCTTTTGATACTTTTTAGCTCCAATCTAGATCTTTCCATCTCCTCAACAATGTACTTGCAAAATGCGTATATTAGTGCATTCAATCATAATTATGTCTCATTTATTTATTCAAAATATGATAATGCGCATGAATGTTGAGAGCGAATGAGTAGTAAAATCACCTCTCATCACTCGGTCAACTCGCAAACCTAGAAACTAATCCTGGACATCAAATCCCAAAAAGTCCCATCTTTTACTATAGTAGGAAAGGAAATAAGAAAATGCATGTTAAGTAACTCGTATGAATTTCATAGAAATGAGGTAATAAGATGACCACAATTTTATTACCAGGATTTTCGAACTTGTAAAATTTTGCAAGTAAAATGTCAAATCAACAACAAAAATTTTCAACTTAAACTCAAAGGAATTACAATATCAAATCAAAGGCAGGTGTAATGAGTGATAGAAGGACATTTTAGGCTAACTATGATCTTGAAAAAATTTCTCCTCATAATTTATGAAGTAAACATGTGTGGTTCTCTGGAATATTGATCTTAAGGTAAACAATGTGTATCAAAGACAAACAACATGCTCTATCACACTAAAGGAGTCGTCTTTCCTTCTAACAAAACATGAATAAAAATGAAAAAAATCATTAATGTTTGTAAGCCAAATCCATTACACACTACATCTGACACAAGTGTGACAACATCTATAGATGCTGAGTGAAATGACCCGAGCTATTAAAACATACTTTATTTGAAGCATCCAATCTGCGTAACAACATTTATAGAGGCCGAAATAATGATCATAAACCCAAAAAACTGTAAAAATCTTAACTATTGTCTAAAACTGACTCCAACAACTTTTAATTTAATCTGTCTACAACATCTCCCATGTTAGTATGATTTATCCGCACCATCTCCCAACTTTATGAAAATCAAGTTGCTCTACAATCGGCAAAATGACTGCTCTATTTTTATAGATAGATGATATAACAACTGCTCTGTGCGTAAAACGTCAAAAGTTATCCACTAAATTGAATAACAAAAAAGCATATATTGGTTCAAATACTCAAGAAATTGAATCAAAAAAGCTCTTGATAAACTAGAACATCACGTCCATAACAAAAGTTATGTTTCCAAGAAATAAAACAACAAATCTTGCCCATATTAATTAAGCCTTGGAATCAAATTAACTGGTGCTCAATAAAACATATTGTTCGCAACAAAACTAATTCCCCAACAAAACATAAAAAAACTATTTCTCTAATTATCTTCTTCAAGCTTGTTGGATGTTCTAACTCATGCAAGTTTCTCCTTCTTAACCACTTTGTTAAGCTGAGTGTTTGAGAGTTGTGAATTGGGGTCATCATTAACTTCTATGCCAAGTGATTCAACCTCCAATAAACTTCTCTTGGCAAGAGTACTTGTTGGAGCATTCAAGTCATTATCAGGATTAGAATCCTACAATGTAAGGGCAAGCTTAATTGAAAAATTATTAACAATAAACAACTCTAAAAATAATTATTGTGTTTATATATAGAATGATAGAAAATGCAACATTGAAATCACCGAGATTTCATGAGCGACCTTTTCACAGTTGAAATCTGGACCCTATGAATGTGAAATTATTATATTAACAATTGTTCACAAACCTTTTAGGTTAATATATATAGTTTTGAACATTAGAAACCAGTGTGCTTTAAGCTATGTATAAATGAAAACATACTGGAAAATTGTCGTCACTGGAAGAAGGTCAAAACTGCTTGGTAAGTTCATCATCATCACAAATTTTAAGAATGGTATAAACCTCAACATATTGTTCTACATTATGTTTCTTGACAACCACCTTAAATAGGGCCTTTCTATCAAGAATAGTATCAAGCTCCAGCAGATAAGCACCATCATCATCAGAATCAGTAGTCTGTAAGACAAAATGCATAGTAATTATGTAGTATAATAGTTCTTTCAAAAACAATCTATGTCAAACACTTAATTAACATACCCTGTCTACCGTCCTTTTAATTAAGTGGCAGACTTCCCTATGATCTTTGTTACTTCACGACTCCAACGCAACAAAGAAACAAAACTATTACCGTCCATTACTCTCACTTGAAGTTTAAATATGGAACAAAAGTTTACTATATAAATTTTGAATCACATTTCAAAATCTCATTTAAAATATTCACAATATGGCTCAAACCTATGAGCAACAGAATGATCCAGGCAATCACATTTCTTGTAATGAAACTTATTTCCAATTTTTGCGACCTTTTTAGGGTACCGTTTGCAACCCATATATGACCATTGATTTTTCGCTTCTATATGAACAATGGTTGTATATATCCAAAAGTTTCCCTCCTATCACATATTAAAAAAAAGATTTCATTAAGAATTAATTTTGTAAATCAATTTCCTATTTGTCAATTCCAAAAGCAATCCAAATTATACTCACACGAAGACACTCAACCAATTGCGCAATAGTTTTACCCTCTACATCTCCAGACATTAGCTCATCCAAAATAGAATAAGTACGCTTAGTTGAAATTTGGGTAACTCTCAAAGTTCTATCTCCACGCACACTGATCAAAGTGTATTTATTTATTTTCTATAGTTTTAGTTGTGGAATTTAAATTGAAAAGCCATAATATAATATAGATCGGTAGAAAACCTGGTCTTAAAATCGACAACTTGAAGATTCGGGTTAACCCACATCTTTGAAGCATGGCAAGTATTATGGACAGGGTACTTATCTACATCCACAAACACAAATAAAGTTAAGCATAGATAGGTTGTTAATTATATAAGTACTTGGTTATATAAGTACATTGTTAATTATATGGAGTGATTTGTTCGACAAAATCACCCCAAAAAGTAGCCACAATGTTGTTCAACCTACATAAAAGTATACATCATCATAAGAAAGGAAAAAATGTCATTTCTATAGGAATTAGTAGTTCCAATAATGAAACATGAGATTACTCGTGGTCATTGACACAACCATACCGGGGGCCTTGTCGTGATGGGCATTCCAAGTCCAACCAGGACTGGGGACCACCCCCTGTTACCCAACCTAACCACCATTAGCATATCTTGAGTCGGTTGAATACCGAACTTATAATAAGATAGCATAGTTGGACAAGGACAAACTTTAGGATAGATTTATTCTTAGACTAACCCTACCAAGTCATCCTGCCATACCAAACCGTACCAACCAAACCACTGAGACAAACCAACACTGAATCAAGGGCTATAAACCAGGCCATAACCAAATAAGTTCAAAAACATAATATTATTAATTCCAAAATGAAATATGATAGAACAGTGAGAAATTACATCCAATAATGTCATCCCCAATACCAATATCAATATTAAGGCCGACACCAATACCGATCCCACCCATTCCAACCTATAGTAGTACCACAAAGCCTCTAACCAAAAGAGTAAGAATATTCGATTGGGACATGCCCCAACCATAACCAAAACTAATATCTAGAAAAAAATCAAAATGTCTAAGAATATCCATAATATGAAATGGCTACCAAGGCTTTTCTAATCCATTTAAAACCATTTAAATCATTCATATCATTTAGGGTTCCATTACCAAGTTTAAACCATGCATAATTTCCATTGAAAAACCAATATTATAGTGGAAACATTGTTAAAGGCATTTTATCAAATACATTGGAGGCATAGTATTTCCAAAACTAAAGTCCATTACCAAAGAACCATTCTCATGCAACCAATTATCCAAAAGCACCATTAATGCATATAAAAACATAATTAAAACATGGGAAAACCATAACCAAGCATTTATAACCAAAACCCCAAATCATATTTGAATACCCAACATCATACAATATTTAAATCATAAAAACATTGTATAAAATTATGCCTTTAATTGGAACTAACAATGAGGGAAGAGAAAATGCCTAAATTGACAAAATAGACGGAGAGAAACCACCAACAAGATCCCCAATTTAGTCCTCTAGTTGAAACCCTAGCTTCCTTGCCTAAAAGCTTTTTAGGAGAATTATTGTGATTAGAAAGAGTTCCTAAGTGTTAATGAATACAATAATAGGGTGAATAGCCTCCCAAAAGAGTTAGGAGTTGTGGGACCTTATTAGGGTAACTGGGGGAATGTCCAGAATACCCCTACTTAAGTTGCACAAAATCCTGTCACGGGGTATGACTGACCCTCACAAGTCGTACCTTTTGATACGAGTGGTACCCACCACTCTTATCCTAAGCCTTAACCCTTAGACCCAATATTGTACAGTGTAAGACTCATCCTACCTAAGTCATAGTGATAGCATATGATTCATACCCTTCACCTGTATTCCTAAAAAGATAGAATCATGGAAGGTTTGAATATTATCCACCATACGAGTCCTGGGTACGACTCGTACCCTGTCTTACGGTTCCTAGTGAGACACTCGTACTCAGATCTAACTTAAGTTAACAAGTCTAAGGTTAAGTATAGGAACTAAACAATCTGTATCAAATCATTAGACTTGTACTACCAAGTCGAACCCATTCCAGTGACCAAAATTCATCCCACCAACCAACACTGGTCTGCATACGATTGGACCATACCATTCGTACCCCAATATACGGCTCGTGCCCATGAGTTGTATTGGGTCCAGAGTCCAGAATTCCAGGAAATTTTCTAAGGGTCAAAACCCAGGGTGTTTCAGTCTCCCCCACTAGGAACATTTGTCCCTGAATGACGAATAAGGTAGGGGTAACCACACGCACGAGTCATTTGTATTATCAAATATATTTCCAATCTTTAACAAAGTTTTAAAACAAAGAGGCTAAGATATTAATCTTTCCTTTCATAAACTCAAAAAATAAAGATGTGTTGAAGACACATACCTTTTGCACGAATCCCAAGAGCATAAAATAGATACCAATACTTGGACTTCATGTCCTCCTCCACTTCCTATGTCTCTTCTTCTACCTTATTGTTCCACCATAAAACCTTAACCAAAGCCACATCCATGGTCCACAACCGATGAACCTACCTATCCAAGATCTCAACCGGGACCTCTCCATAAGAGAGAGAGTCCAAGATACCTAACCCCTCCAAAGGAACAATCAAAGAAGGATCACCAAGACACTTTCTTAACATGAAGTCATGAAATATCAGATAGATCAATTTCAAGATAGAAGGTAACTACAACTCATTAGCAACATTACCAACCCCCCACAAAATCTTATAAGGACCAACATAGCAGGGACTGAGCTTTCCCTTCTTACCAAACTACACTACTCTCTTCATGGGAGATACCTTGAGGAAAACCTTATCCCCAACCTCAAACTCAAAGTCTCTATGCCTCAATCCATATAGTACTTTTGACGACTTTGGACAGCCTTCAGCCTATCTGGAATAACCTTCACTTCTTCTATAGCCTGGAAAACTTAATTGGGACCAAACAAACTTGCCTCTCCAAGCTCAAACCAACCAATATGAGATCTATACCTCCTACCATACAATGCCTCAAAAGGAGCCATACCAATACTAGAATGATATCTATTGTTGTAAGCAAACTCTGCCAAAGGTAGATGCTCAACCCAATTGCCACCATAATCAATCACACAACCCCAAAGCATATCCTCCAATGTCTTAATAGTCTTTTTTGCTTGCCCATCTTTCTGAGGATGAAAAGAAATACTCAGACTCACCTTAGTACCCAATCCTTTCTGCAAAGACCGCCAGAAGTGAGACATAAATTGTGTGCCACAATAAAAAATAATCAAAATAGGTACCCCATGAAGCTTCAAAATCTCTTGAAGATATAACTTCGCATAATCCTCCACCGAGAAAGTAGTCCTCAATGGCAAGAAGTGAGAAAACTTTGTCATCCTATCCATGATAACCCAAATCGAATCATATTGATTCTGAGATTGAGGAAGATTGATAACGAAATCTATATTGATTACCTCTCATTTGCACTCGAGCAAAACAATCTCTAGATACAACCCACTAGTCCTCATGTGCTCAACTTTAACTTGTTGACACACCAAACACTTAGCAATAAAATCAGCCATATCCCTCTTTATATCGTTCCACCAATATATCTCCTTGTGATCATGATACATCTTCATGGAATCGGGATGAATAACATAGAGCGACTCATATACTTCAACCAAAATCTTTTATCATAAACCGTCGATATCAGGAATGTACAACCTTCCTTGATATCGCAAAAAACCATCACCCCTAATCTCAATCACCATCACCTTTTGCCCACCAACATCACCCTTAATTTTTATCAATACAGGATCTAGCACTTGCTTCTCCTTGATTTTTTCACCAAGAAATGATTGAACCACTTCTTATACCATTACACCTCCATCCTTGGAGTCCAAGAGGCAAACTCCAAGATTAGCCAAATGGTAAATATACTTAACTAACTCTTACTTTCCTTTCTCCACATGAGTCAGACTCCTTATGAACAACCTTCTAAGAGCATCAGCAACCACATTAGCCTTACTTGGGTAATAGTGAAGACTCACATCATAGTCCTTGAGAAGCTCAAGCTATCTCCTCTGCCTGAGATTGAGCTCCTTTTGAGTGAACATATATTGTAGACTCTTATGTTCAGAAAAGATGTCCATGTGTATACCATACAAATAATGTTGCCATATTTTCAAGGCAAACTCAACCACCAACAGCTCCAAATCATGAGTAGGGTAGTTTCTCTCATGTACCTTCAACTGCTTGGAAGCATAGGCAATTACCTTCCTATGTTACATCAAAACACAACTAAGACCTACCCGAGATGTATCACAATAGACCACGAACCCATCATTGCCTTCTGGAAAAGTTAGGATTGGAGCTGAAGTCAACTTATCTTTCAACTTCTCAAAACTCCCCTCACAAGAATCTGACCAAGAAAACTTAACCTTCTTCTGAGTCAACTTAGTCAAAAGAGCTGCTATCAATGAAAAGCCTTCCACAAACCGCCTATAATACCTATCCAAGCCCAAGAAGCTTTGGATTTTGGTTGGATTCGTGGGTGTAGGCCACCTCTTAACTACAAAAACCTTTGGCTGATCCACCATGATCCCCTCACTAGAAATAACATGACTAAGAAAAGTCACAGCATTTAACCAAAATACACACTTGGAGAACATGGCATGCAACTGTTATTTCTTCAAGGTTTTCAATACCATACAGAGGTTATTAGAATGATCCACCTCACTTTTAGAATAAACTAGAATGTCATCAATAAATATAATGACGAAGAGATCCAAGAACCATCTGAAACCCTATTCATCAGATCTATAAATGTCGTCAGGGCATTAGTCAAACTAAATGCCATCACCAAAAACTTAAAATACCCTACCGAGTATAAAAAAGTCATCTTAGGGATATCCATCTCCCTAATCCTTAGCTAATGATACCTATACCTATCTTAGAAAAACTTGGCACCTTACAACTGGTCAAACAGATCATCTATCCTTGAGAGAGGATACTTGTTCTTGATAGTCACCTTATTCAACTGCCTGTAGTTAATGCACATCCAAAGGAAACCATCTTTCTTACACACGAACAACACCGGTTCACCCCACGGGAATACATTAGGACAAATAAACCCCTCATCCAGAAGATCCTTAAGTTGCTCCTTGAGTTCCCTCAACTCAATCGGAGCCATTATATACATAGGAATAGATATTGGGCGTGTGTTCGAAACTAAATCAATACCAAAATTTATTTACCTATCCGGAGGAACACCAGGAATATCATCCACAAAAACCTCAGGAAACTCATTTACCACCGGGACTGACTATAAAGAAGGACCTTCGAGTTAGAATCTGTAACTTAAACCAAGTGATAAAGAAAACCTTTAGAGATTAACCTCCGAGCTTTAAAATAAGAAATAAACCTCCCCCTAGGAGCTAGGGAACACCCTCCCACTCTATAACCGGTTTATCAAGGAACCTAAAGACTACATTATGGGTCCGATAATCCAAGGATGCGTAACAAGAGTGTAACCAATCCATCCATAAATAATATCAAAATCCAACATATCAAGTTCAAACAAATCCACCAAAGTCTGCCTACCACCAAATGATACCACACACACCCTATTGACTCTCTTAGCAATAACTGAGTCACCTACCAAGGTAGAAATAAAAAAAAGATCCAAAACAACCTCCGGATCAAAACCAATGCGTACAACCACAAATAAAGTCACATAAGAAAGTGTGGACCCCAAATGAAGCAGACAATACACGTCACAAAAAAAGAGTTATAACGTACCAATAACAACATCAGGCGATGACTCAGATTCCTGTTAGGACACCAAAGCATACAACCCATTTTGGCCAACACTAGAACCAGGAGCAATAGCAAAAGTAAACGCAGCACCATGGGTGCAAAAGCAAAAGATGAAGCCACTGGTACCTTATTTTATCCTGTAGCAATCGTATTAATCGGATAATACCTAAGCCTATTAGTAAGGTAGTCTTGCTTTCCAAGATCAAATCTCGATTCAACCCAGAAGCAAACTTTCTTATTCTCGCTCTCATGTTAGCCACCAAATCAAGAGCATACCTTGACAGCTGGTGAAACTTTAAGGCATATTACTTGACAGACATTCTCCCTTTCTTAAGATTCATAAACTTCTCTATATTTGCTTTCCTCAGCTCTTGAGAAAAGAACCAATCTAGAAAAGCACCAGAAAAGGCATCCCATAAGGATGACTTCTCCACATCACCTCTATCTCTATCCCACTCTTTGTATCATTGGTACACAAAATCCTTGAGCTGATAAGCTATAAAGTTTACGTCTTCCACATTAGTAGCCTGCATCACCCTGATTATCTTCTCCATATCATCCAAGAAACCCTGAGGATCCTCCTCCACCTTCATACTAGTAAAAGTAGGAGGATTCAGTTTCATTAACTGACCAACCCTTGCGGCCTTAGCAGACAACCAACTAGACACATCCCACTTAGCCTAAGCAGTAACTAATTTAGCAATAGTATGAATAGATTGGTGAAATTCTGGATTAGTCACCTCACCTAGAAGAGGACTAGTAGAAAATAAAGGAACTCTAAAACTATTGGTGATAGGGCCTTGAGATCGAAGATAAATTCCAAATATAAGACGTACACCATCAACATTGTCCCCAAATAGGATTGAAGAGTTTTCTTATGTTCCAGATCGTCGAGGCATGATCAGAAAAGTAAACAACCAAGAATTAGAGAAGAATTCCAGGACTTAGACTCCAAGCTTGAAAATAGAATACCAAGAAAATGAAATATTTTTAAAAGCGTTGTAGCCTCCCTCTTATGAGTGTGGTACGCTACACACCCCTAAAATAGATTCTACTCGACATGGCTTTGTGGACTCCCAATTGACCATGAATCTAAATCTTTGATACGTACTTGACACGACCAGATCGGGGGCTTTGTCGTAATGGACATCCCCAAGTTCAAACAGGACCGGGGACCATCCCCTGTTACCCAACCTAACCACCATTAGCATATCTTGAGTTGAATGAATACCGAATATATAATAAGATAGCATAGCTGGACAAAGACTAACTTTGGAATAGGTCCATTCCTAGACCTACCCTACCAAGTATTCCCATTACACTAAATCGTACCAACCAAACCACCAATCCAAACCAACATCGAATCAAGGGCCATAAACTAGGACATAACCAAATAATTTCCAAAATATAATATTATTAATCCCAAAATAAATTATGATAGAACAGTGAGAAATTATGACCAATGATGTCAGCCTCAATACTAATGCTAATATTAAGTTTGACACTAATATCGATCTCGCCTATTCTAACCCATAGCAGTACCAAAAAGCCTCTAACCAAAAAAATAAAAATATTTGGTTGGGACATACCCCCCAACCATAGCTAAAACCAATATCCAAAAAAAAAATTAAAATGTCTAAGAATATCCATAACATAAAATGGAGCCTTCCAAAAGGATAGAAGCTCACTACTTCAATCCAACAGTTGTCCCCGAGTCAATCACTATGTATGAGGAATAGAACGGTCTGTTTCTTCATAGTGTGGGTATACAGTCGCTCGAAGATGGGTTAGTGAGTGACCCTAGCATGAACTCAGGATAAGGATAAAATAATGTCATTTGTTAAACCAAGTAAAACTATTCATATGCAGACAAACCATACATATATATATTCATGCTGGGAAAAGAAACCGAGTTACGCATGCCATTAAAACCTTTGCCTGGGTTGTGTATCTTAGTCATCCTAAACCACTCATGGGATATATGGGTTCAACTCCCCCTATTGAAAGGGTCCCAGTGCATATAGTCGCACGATCAGGGAAGAAAATCTGGGATGACTAGTACATCCACCAAATATAAAGTGTGACATCATGCACACTATCACCAAGATCAAACCTCACATCGGCAAATATAAGTTTTCAGTTTTTGTCCCCTCAGGACCTCCACCTTTCACGGCTTTATTATGCACCACGCCATTATTGCCAAATTAAAACCATTATAAAGTAACCAACCAATACATTAACCATTTATTAACCCTGGCCATTAGTAGTGGTATCATCATACTGACTATACTTGTAATTTTTATCCATAGCCAACTATATATAGGTTTAAGAGATTCCATGTACCCTTCATGATTTCCAATTAATCAAAACAATGGCCACCAAGGCCTTTCCAATCTATCTAAACCCATTGAAATAATTCCTATTATTTAGGGTTCTACTACCAAGTTTAAACCATGCATAATTTCCATTGAAAAAACAATATTATAGTGGAAACATTGTTAATGGCATTTTATCAAACACATTGGAGGAATAGTTTTTCCGAAACCAAAGTCCATTATCAAAGAACCATTCCCATGCAAACAATTATCCAAAACCACCATTAATGCATATAAAAGAATAATTAAAACATGGAAAAACCATAACCAAGCATTTATAACCAAAACCCCCAAATCATAATTGAAAATCCAAAAACATATAACATTCAAATAATAAAAACATTGTATAAAACTATGCCTTTAATTGGAACTAACAATGAGGGAAGAGAACATGCCTTAATTGACAAAATAGATGGAGAGAAACCACCAATAAGATCTCCAAATTAGTCCTTTAATTGAAACCCTGGCTTCCTTTCCCAAAAGCTTTTTGAGAGAATTATAGTTTTTAGAAAGAGTTTCTATGTATTAATGAATACAATAATAGGGTAAATATCCTCCCAAGAGAGTTAGGAGTCGTGGGACCTTATTAGGATAAGTGAAAAAATGTCCAAAATACCCCTACTTAAGTGACACAAAATCCCATCACCGGGGTACAACTAACACTCAGGAGTCATACCATTTGATACAAGTAGTACCCACCACTCGTATCCTAAGACTTAACCCTTGAACCCAATAATGTTCAGTGTACGACTCATCCTACCCAAGTCATATTGACAGCATACGATTCGTATCCATCACCCGTATCCCTGGCAAGATAAAATCATAGAAGGTTTGAACATTGTCCACCATGCGAGTCTTAGGTATGACTCGTACCCTGTCTTATGGCTCCTAGTGAGCTACTCGTACTCAGAATCGACTTAAGTTACCAAGTCTAAGGTTAAGTATAGGAACCAAACGATCCGTATCAAATAATACGACTCGTACCACCAAGTCGTACCCATTCCAGTGACCAGAATCAATCCCACCAACCAACACTGTTCAGCATACGAATGGACTATACCGTTCGTACCCCAACATATGGATTGTACCCATGAGTCGTATTGGGTCCAGAGACCAAAATTTTAGGAAATTTTCTAAGGGTCAAAACCTAGGGTGTTTCAGTCATGTAGCTTGACATTCTTAAAGGCACTGATCTTGTCATTTTGTTTTTGCGATTGAATTGCGCCATGGCTAATAATCTCACCAACGACATCTAATACAGATCAAAAAATCATAATAATTTGGTTAAAAAATAACGATGTATATTACAATATAAATGTGTTATGATAATTACCAAATAATTTATTCTCGTCAACATCCACTTGGTCAATCAAATGCTTATAAGGTCGTATATTGAAGATATTCTTACCAAAAACTGGATCATTTATTTCTTCAACCATTATTTTGTTTGTGAACATCAACCTCATTCTGTGCTTAGTCGTCTTAAATTTAAAAGTATTTGGATCAACCACAAAGGTTTTCCATTATATATATAGCCCTAACTCACTTATTTTTTTCTTGAACAAACGTATAACATATCTCCCCAATAGTTGCATGGATATGATCTCCCTATACAAAAATTCAACACTTATATTATATCCATAATTGAAAAAAGTCAACATATACATTTACAACTAATTTTAAAATTTATATATCAATACCTTTTCTTCCTGTAGCACCATCTCCATCGATTGTGGATTGTCTTTCTTTTCACGATCAGGAATAATCCACAATTGAAAGACTCGTACTTTTAGACACCACTGCATTTTTGCCCCTACAACCTCTTTGATTAAGTCAATCTTAGCAGCCATAATATTAATGTAAAGAAGGAATTAAGTGATTCTTTTTCTATAGATGACTCTATAGCTTTAATGTTCGTATTACATAGGAATCATCCTATTATATAGTAATTTTTATAGGCAAAATAAGTTAGAATCAACTATGATCAGAATATATTACTTTTTCATATATATATATATATTGATCAAATATTTATTTACCACTCTTATATAATTGTTAATCATGATTAGCTATAATTACAATTTTGTACCACCTACCATAGCCATATACAATAACGATTGGCAGTGGTAAGTTTTGATTTAATATATATACGATTCGCTTACCATAGCCATCTATTTTTCATCCACGGGAGTAAGAAAATCTACAATTCACTTACCATATCCATCTACCATTTGTATGATCTTCCTAAATACAAATTGTGTTCCAAAATAATTGGAAGATTTGCAAAATTCTGGGACATAAATTATGAAATTGATTGGAATACAAATCATGAAATAAGGAGCAATCACGTAATTGATTCGAATATATATTTGGAAATTGGAATACAAATTATGAAATTAGAAGAAATGGAGTCATTGAAATTTATATTTGGAATACAAATTGTGGAATTAGGAGTATCGCTTGATTGAAATTTAGACTTGGATTACTAATGATAGTGGAATTAGAAGTAATTGCTGAAATTTTCTAGTCGAATATGTTAAAGTCTTACATATCTATGAAATAATTATATACTAATTAAAATAGAATAGAAATAAATAATAGTTTTCATTAAATAAAAGCCAAACTTAAATATTTTTTATCACAATATGAAATGATAGAATAAAAATAAATAAAAGTATTCATCAAACATTTTGTTTTATTATATATATAGATGTGAAATATATAAATAATTATAACAGTGTTCATTTATAGGAGTCAATTGAAATTATCTTTTATCACAATATGAAATAATAGAATAAAAATAAACAAAAGTATTCATCAAACATTTTTCTTTATTATATATATAGATGTGAAATATATATATAAATAATTATAACAGTGTTCATTCGTAGGAGTCAATTCTAATTATTTTTTATCACAATATGAAAATACGAAATAATAGAATAGAAATAAATAATAGCGTTCATTCAATATTTTTTACCACAATATGAAAATAGATATGAAAATTTAAAAATGTGAAAATAGATATGAAAATTTAAAATAATATAAAATAAATAAATAATCAATAAAATAAATTTTGATACTAACAAAATAGATTCTTGTTGTAGAAATACCAAGTGGCTAGTTCTCAAGATGCCACTTGGCTTAATTTTAGGCTAACTATTTTGCTTTATTATATATATATATATATATATATATATATATATATATATATATATATATATATATATATATATATTAATTCTTAAAGGTTGGGCCATAATTAAGAATTATATACCACAATCAAGAATTTTCCTTGTGTTATTTGAAACTCTCATACGAGAAATTTTGATTGTTAACTAATTCTTTTCACATAATATTAAGTCAATTGGTTATTTTTCCTTTCTATTTATTTTATCATTTTTTTTCTATATTAACAAAGTTATATTAATTAAATCAATAATTTTGCATAATTAATCTTGACACTTAAGGCATATATATCATTTTTAAACGTTTATTTTTCAAAATTTATCCTATTTCATTTTAAGGTTTGATCATGTAAAAGTTCTTGCTAAGTCACTTTTAATATATTATTCTAATCAATATATATATATATATATATATATATATATATATATATATATATATAAAGGAGGAACATAGAGGAGGTGATGTGGCACCTCTCTATGGACTCCACCCTATTTATCTTTTTTCTCATTTTTTTGATTTCTTTTCTATTTTTTCTGTTTATTTTTTAGAAAAGTTAAATGTGTAGTAAATGCATTTTCAATTAAAGACAAAACAGTCAATAAAATGAAAGATGAACAGTCGTGCTTTTAAACTCCACGTAACTTATATTTTGAAAGAACATATATTCATGAATATACTTAGATACTCTTAACAATGTATATGCATGTTCATTTTCTGTTGGAAGTTTTATAGTGCTTCTGAAGCACAACTTCACACACAATCTGGAAACTTCAATAGTGTTAGATTTCTATTCCTCCATCTTAGTCCTTGCTATATTATTTTTATAGTAAAACGTTGCTTCCTCAAAATCGTTAATTAGTTTAGTATGTAGTACTTTATTCTTCTTCTTCTTTTCCGAGCAAAGTCCAATTGCTTCTTGATGATTACACATACTACAGTTTGCGGCTATAAGTGCAAACTTAGCTTTGAACATTTTCTAGATTTGTTTTTAGGAACTAGCAATTCATGATCACAAGAGAGAGAAGGAAATATTAAATGTCAAGGTAATATTTTTATCTGTTAGCATTATCAAGAGAAAGAAAGTTCATGATATTTTTGTTACTATGTTTTGTTAGTTACCGTCTTAATCTGTTTATTTAATATCGTCAATGAATCATCAATTATATTATAGTTGTCTATTCTATCATAATTTCATTATCTTCTCATAATAACTATCTTTTCCTTAATTGTTTAGCAACATTTTTGCTATAAAAGAATTTGTTCAATTGCAGCAAGCAATTCTACAAAGTGTAAAGGAGAGACTAAATCAAGTGTAGTTGAATGAATGAATTGTTGTATTTCTCAAGAGGGAGATGAACTGCATATCAAACCACTCATTATGAGTATATTAAATATATCCTCTTGGTTATGCATGTAGATGTTATTATTTAGATATTTTTAAAAAGGTTAGTTTTACTTAATATGCATATGATATATATGTTTCATCCCTTTTAACTTGTTGGTTTTTCTTTCTTTTTTGCTCATTATTTTGCGAAAGAAAATTTTCTTCTTTGTTTTTCGCAGTTGGTTACGGGGAAGACAAATTATCCGTTAATAAGAATGTCGAAAGAAAATTCTCTTCTCGTATAGAAATTAATTAACTTGATTGTTGCTTTCATTGATATTATATCTCAAATCATTTAAATACAAAAAGGGTTGATCTTAGATTTTGAAAAATAATACCAATAACGTCATACTTTCATTCTAGACAAAGTTGATTGGTTGAGAAAAGTAATCAAGCTTAATTTTGTCATATTTAAGGTTTCAAAACATAATTCCAATTAAAAAAAGTGAATTGTGTTGAATTAGCTATTTTTTTAGTTTTTTAAATTCAAATAATCTCATTTATTATGAGTTGAATTTGTTTACACGAGTAGTTTGAATATTCGGTATTATAAATAGTTTTAACAACTCCAACAATCTTGAGTTGATTATTATCACATTTTTTTCAATTATCCAAATATTTGAGTGCTTAAAATTTGATATATATATATATATATATATATATATATATATATATATATATATATATATATATATATATATATAATATGGACAATTATAGAATAACTGAAAGGTTTTTATTTTAATTTTCAGTAAAAATTTTGAGTGAAAGATGTCAAAAAAATGGATAAAAAATAATAAATACAAATGAAGGCCATAGAAAGATGTATATAATGTATATATACATACAAAGGTGATGTGACATCTTTCTATGGCCTTCATTTGTATTTATTATTTTTTATCCATTTTTTTGACATCTTTCACTCAAAATTTTTACTGAAAATTAAAATTAAAACCTTTCAGTTATTCTATAATTGTCCATATTCATTAGTCAGCTAAAAATAAAAGGTATTTAAGACTCTAAAATTTTTGTACAACATAAAAATAGGTTTAGTCTCATTTAATGTGGGAGATGAAATTTATTGTAACAATTGATAAAAAGTTGATATGGTCTTGTCACGTGATTGGAGAATATGAAAGATCTTTTTTATCATTTAATTTCAAAAATTATTATGTAAACATGCCTATTCATCATATACTTCTATATGTATGTAATTGTTGTATGAGTTATAATACATTATACTTCTACATGTATGCAACTGTCCACATGAATTATATCACATTTTATCTTTTGAATTTTCTTTTGCATTTTGCTTATTATTGAAATAACGTTTTGAATTTTGGGTTTTTACTTGCAGAGCAGGGTCAAATTCAAAGTGATGACGTAGATCTATACAAGGAGTGTCTCAAAATCGAAAAACAAGTGACATGTTTTTTATTTTTTTTGTAATTTTCCTCTTCTCGATGTTTTTTTAGTTAATCTACAAAGTCATGCATCGTCTATTTTTTATATATAAAAATTATCAATTTTTAATTCTATAGAATTTTAAGCTATTAATTTTACTTACCAATGATAACAAGTTTCTCTTTTATATGTGTAATATCAATTTTTTTAAAAAAAAATTATACATGTAATCTATATATAATATAAAGGAATCTAATAGAAAGGCTGATGTGGCACCTCGCAATGATCACCATTTGCATTTATTTTTTATCTCCTTTTTGGGTATTTTTCTCTTTTTTTTAGCAATTTTTTGATCATTTCTGCTACTAATTAAAGGGTTAATAATAATAAATACTTCATCAAAGCCACTAAAATGTAGTGATCACATGCATTAAACTCAATTAAAATCTGAACCAGCCAACTTTTTGATAATTTAAGTTTATTTATGGTAAAAAGTTGAATAGGTATAATTAATACACTTTAATATTCATTCATTCATTTCTAATTACTCAAATATGTTGGTATGTTACTAATTCTTTGGTTGGTATAAATATTAAATAAAATCCTATTCCACATCGGAGCAAACAAAGTCCCACTTGAAATCTCACAAGAGATCTGCAAATGCATTTTCTAAATGCTTCTATGATATTATTAATAGCACCAGACAATACTGTATTGATGTACTAAGCTTTAAAATTAATAATAAAATTCTTATTCACTAATTTTTAATTTTTATATTAGTGTACTAGAGTAACAGTACAACTCTAACATGGGAAGAAGTAGAGTTTTCTAAACTCAATTTACTTTGTTGTATATCTTTTTTTTCCCTATATTTATTTATAGTGTTTGAGTTAGTTTGTACATACATCAATTAATTTTGAGGCATGTGTTATCTCGCATTAGCACATGTATAGATTAAGTTTGTACACATGATATTAGGAACCCTTGCAGTGTTTTGTTATATATTCATAGTATCAGTTTGTGTGTATCTTGATTAATTTTTGAGACACGTGTTATCTCATACCCGCACATGTATAGAATAACTTTGTACACCTGATATAAGAGATTCTTGTAGTGTTCCCTTCTATATTCATAGTGTTTGAGTTAATTTATGCATACCTTAATTAATTTTGAAGTACGTGTTATCTCGTACTAGCACGCATATAGGACTATTTTGTCCACTTAGGATGAGGAACTTTTGTAGTGTTTTTTTTATATGATATTATAGTTGCCAAGTTTGAATTATTTTTTTTTATGTTTGGAAAAGGTGTTAACATGGAAAATTCTTATGAATTTACTTTTTGGGGTTGGGGTAGTTTGCATATAATCTTGGATTTAGGATAAATTGTGTTTTTTAGTTTAAGGATTTTTTTTTTTTTGATATTTACTGTGATCTTATTTTGCTGTCAAGATTGGATTCCTTTTTTTATTTTGTCAGTGAATTTGATGTGT
Source organism: Capsicum baccatum var. pendulum (assembly GCA_030864225.1). Taxonomy (NCBI): domain Eukaryota; kingdom Viridiplantae; phylum Streptophyta; class Magnoliopsida; order Solanales; family Solanaceae; genus Capsicum; species Capsicum baccatum. The sequence continues at coordinate 26,743,314 of CM061551.1, read as the reverse complement.
GATAAATGAAAGTCACTGAAGTCTTTTGCTATATTTCTAAAGTTTATGCTTTTCATTTAGAGAAACTTCCCTAAATATGTCATATTTAAAAAATATTTATTATTTATAGCAATATAATTTTGATACATGTATAATTAACTTTTAATACATAATATATATCTTTCATCAAAATAAACATAATACATTTAAAACACTTATATTATATTCATATTGCATGCATAATTCACTTTTAGTATATAGTGTAACAAATCTATATTGCATATATAGTTTGTTTTAATATATATATATATATATATATATATATATATATATATATATATATATTGTGTATTTTTTAATTAAAACAACTATAATACATTTTAATACACTTCTAATACATCTATATTGCATACATAATTCACTTTTAATATATAATGCAGTTATTATAGATGGTAAATATTTTTAAATATAATATATTTAAGTAATAAATAAAAATTATATTTAAGAGCAGTAAATATTTCATAAAAAGCACACAAATATATAATTTTTCCTTTCTTTTTTTCTTTTGGCTTCCCAAGGTATCCCCACAGCCGGCAGCCATGAGACTAATCCTCCGTTCCTCGATCAGCGTATTTTTGAGGTAGGAAACTGGCCACAAAGTTTGCTCCATTTGCCAAACTCTGTGGCCAGTTTCCTACCACAAAAATACGCTGACCGAGGAACGGATGATTAGTCTCACAGCTGGTGGTTGTGGGGATACCTTGGGAAACCAAAAAGAAAAAAAAAAGAAAAGTTATCTATAGACAATATAAAATAGGAACATAGATAAAGTGATGTGACACCTCTCTATGGCCTCCTTTTATATTTATCTTTTTTTTTAACAAAAAAAAATTTCCTTACTAATCGCTCTCTCTCTCTCTCTCTCTCTATATATATATATATATATATATATATATATATATATATATATATATATATATATAAAAAAGAGATCAATAGCCAATCCTATGTGGCATGCCTTAGAAGCCTTCAAACCTATTTATCTTTTTTGTGGTTTTTTTTATATTTATTGAGTTTTCTTCTTATTTAAAATATTTATGTGTTTAAAGAAAAATCAAAATTCACCACATTTAAACTCTATTTATTATGTAATAAAAGGAAAAAAATGTTTGAGGTAACTCATCTATTTAATTGCTACTAATAATATTTGTAACTCTCAAGCTATTCATGATTTTATATTTATAACCCCTAAATATTTAATACAAAAATTAATGATACCTTATGGTATTTCTGTATTACTATGTACATAAATTCATATTTTTTGTTTCATGAGATGCTATCCAAGGTTACCCTTCATTTTCATCATTATATTCATGTTTTTGTTGTCTTGGAAAGAAGAAGACTTTTGAATGGTGATAGGTTTGTGAAAGTAGATATCGAAACATTTATGTATTCATTCCGTTTTTCTCTCGATAGACGTTCATATGTTTTATTTCATGCGACTTTATCCAAGGTTATCATTCATTTTCACTATGATGTTTATGTTTTTATTTCACTTGAAAAAAGAAGAAGATGCTCTTAAATGGTGAAAGACTTGTGGAAGTGGATATCGACAAGAAACATTTGATTTCAGCTTTCTTTTTATTTTTCAACTAATATTTAAAAATATAATAATATGTGTATTGTATTATATGATGCCTCTTAAGTTCAATTTTTTAAGTCTATAATTTCTTTTGGTTAAAAATAACTTTATAGTTGGAAATTTGCTAATTATCAATTATATTTTTTAATTTATAATTGATTTTTTTAGGTATGTGGAAGTACATACCGAGACATTAATGTATTTATTTCATTTTTATTTTTAATGAAGTTCATATGTTTTATTTCATGCGATTTTACCTAAGGTTATCCTTCATTTTCACTATGATATTTATGTTATTATTTCACTTGAAAAAGAAAAAAAAAGATGATCTTAAATGGTGAAAGGCTTGTGGAAGTGGATATCAGCAAGAGCTTGGACAATTATGCATTGGTTTCATCTTTCTTTTTATTTTTAATTATTGATTAAAGATATAATAATATGTATATTGTCTTATTTCTATATTTATATAAAATGCCTCTTAAGTTCAATTTTTAAGTCTATAATTCCTGTTGGTTCAAATGAATAATTTTTAGTTGGAAATTTACTAATTATTAATTAAGTTTCTTAATTTATAATTATATTTTTAGGTGACTAGCTTAATTTCATTAATCACATGTAAAGCAATACAAAGCAACCAACATCCACCGATAGCTAAATAAATTTTAATAATTAAAATATATTTGTTATTTGGTCTTAGTTATGATTAAGTTTTAAGACTATCAATAAATATGTATGACAAAAAAATTGAGAAATATAAAGAAACATGGAGGCAAAGGAGAAAAATGAGGTAATTAATTCTAAAAATTTTATAAATGTGAGGTAATTATGAAAATTTTTATATACAGGAAAAAGAATCATTTATGTTTTGCTCATGTCTTTTTTTTTCTTTTTTAATTTTAAAAAAATAGTGTATTTATCTGATTTATTTTTAAAAAAATTACATACATAAAAAGAAGCCTTTATGTTTTATTTGTTTCATTTTTTCTTTCTTTTTAACTTTGAGAAATAGTGTATTATCTGATTTATTTTTAATCATTATAATTACAAGAATAAATATTTTGCTCTTCACCTTCTAAAGTAGATGATTACATGTTGTTAACATACTTACTCTATGAATTGTACGTCTATTATATTGAGAAGTGATTGAGTCGGTATAATTTTTTTATTTTTTTGTATTTTTTAATTTTATATTTTTTTCATATAAAGATCTATCTATATAATTATTTAATAAATTATTTGTAAGCTCATCCTATGTGGCATGCCTAAGAATCAAGGAATGTTATTTATCTTTTTTATGATTTTTTTGAGGTTTCTTTGTTAATTTTTTTCTCAAAAAATTTCACAAACAAATTGAAAGACTCAATTAATGAGAAAGCAATTTCCTTTAAGTTTATAAAGATGATTAATGACACACATTCAAGTAAATTAAATACTAAGAAAATATCTTTCAATTTTCAAAATGGTTCATTTTTTCATAATTGTCTCATCTTCTTTTTCAACATAGTATTTTCAATAAGAGAAGAGAGGAAAGTTTTCAATTTTCAAACGGTTCGTCTTTTACTTTTTGTTTTAGTAAGAGGCTGGGTGCTTTCCCCTGTTTCTTTCTATTTATGGTTGCCGTATTTATGTTATTTATGTTATGTTATTTATGTTATGTAGTCTTGTAACTTTGTTCGGTGCTTTAATATGTATTTGCCTGGTATCTTGTGTCTTGAGCCGGGGGTCTATCGGAAACAGCCTTTCTACTTCTTTAGAGGTAGAGGTATGGACTGCGTACATCTTACCCCCCCCAGACCCCACCAGGTGGGAATACACTGGATTTGTTGTTGTTGTTGTTGTTGTTCGTCTTTTACTTTTTATAAAATATGGGTGAGTATTCGTAACACGCAAGACTTTTTCATAATTATCTCTTCTTCTTCTTCTTCAACATAGTATCTTCTTTTTCTTCGACATAGTATCTTCAATAAGAGAAGAGAGGAAAGTTTGTTATTCTATGTCAAAGTAATTCACAATAAAGTAGTAGGAGAACAAGGAGATGTTTATCTTGCTCTGTCTACCAATTTCTTTCTTCTGCTTGGAACAAAAACTTCTAATGAATTCATATCTAAGATTCAGGAAAAAATTTAATTCAAATAAAGTCACCAAACTATGAAAATTTTTATTTTTCTTTACTATTTAAGAATTTCTCTATGTTACTTTTTTTTATTTGTGTGTTTTACTATAATTAATTTTACAATACACGTTATGGCATTAGTAATACCCCTTTTCCGTGCACAAACAAATTATTAAAATAACAAAAAAAATTTGAGCTAAAGTAATTATTTTTCTAATATCATATATTTTAGGATTCTTTAATTATTAATCATATTAAAAACTATAAAGTCATAGTCTAGCAATACAAAATTTATAGAAAATATACATGAAAAAATATTTGGATATAAACCTTTGAGAAGCTGCATATTCCTGTAACACAAATAAAAAAAAATATTTATTATCAATAGAAAAATCAAGAAATATGAAGAATAATGCACATATTTATTCTTTAAGTTTTATTTACATCAACAAGAAACAAAAAAACACTTGAATGACAATAAAAAGGAGAAATTTATTCATCGTATATTTTAGAATTCTTTAATTATAAATCATAAAAAAATCATAAAGTGATTGCTTAACAGTGCAAAATTTATAGAAAGTATAACTGAAATACCTGATTATAAACTGTTAAAATGCATATTCCTACAACACATAATAGAAAAAAATAGAGAAAGATGAAGAATAATATAAATATTTATTATTTAATTCTTCATTATATCATCAAGAAACAAAAAAATCTTGAACGATAATAACAAAAAAAATTATAAAAATATAATTTGTAATAAATTAAATTTACATATGATTGATATAAAAAAATCTGTAATATTGAGAGAATAATATCTCTAGGTTGATGTGAAAGGAATAATAATTAATTTATAAAAGTTTAAATTCTTTTCTTCTAAGAAAATGACTCTTTAAATAAGGAATTTTATATTTTTTATTTTGAAAAAATTAACATTCAATTATGTTATTAAATTATTTAAGGTAGTATATTATATTATATTTTAATATATTTTAGGAATTATTAGTTTTATATATTTTAGGAACTAATATTATAAATATAATTATATAATAAAATAATGATGTGAAAAGATGATTTTATTTATAGCGGAGACTTTTAGTGAAGGGCAAAAAGTTCAAATCACTTTTCTAAGGGTCTTCACACTTTTAATATATTATAGATTATAGATTCCTTATATTTCTCTCTTCTCTTTCTTTGTATATATCAAGTTCATTTACCTTAATTTTTCCTCTTTTCTCCAATTTTTTTCAGCATTCCATTTTAAATATTTTTTCTTACAATTATTAATGCACTTAATTTACTCATTCAATTATAAATATTTTAACTATGTGTTTGAATGAGAAACTGTATTTAAAAAAAAAAAAGTTTTTGTGCGTTTTAGGCTTTTGTAAAGTAAAATTTGGTGAGACTTTTAATGCTTTTTAAATTACTGATGTTATAATAACGTAAGGTGGTGAAGAACTTTATTCTTTTAATCATCATGAAATAATAATTGAGACATTTAAATATCAATTAATACACTTCATTGGAATGAAGTTGGAGGTATTAATATTATATATATTTCAATTTCATTTTCAAGTGAGTAAAGGTGAAAATTGCTTTGTTTAAGGTTGTAAAGACTTTTCACTGTTAATATAGATTTATCAATTTTAATTGGTCATTTAGATTGATTTATTTTAAATTGTTTTAAGTTAAAAATAACTTTTAAGTATTTTTGAAGGGTAAATTTAAAAATTTCTTATAAGCACATATAAGTTCTGATTCTAACTTATGACATTTTGCTTATAATTCACAAGTCAAAAGTCGATTGGAATGGATACTTTTGGTTCTGTATCAAAAATAAATTTTTAATTAGTGAAGATTTATTTCTGTTATTGTTATTAATTATTTATTAAAAATATTTACATTTTTTATCCTCCCACGAAGCGCGAATGATTTCTCTAGTTTATTATAATTGTCTTATGATTTTATTCAATTGAGGCTATACTTGACTTAAGAAGAGTAGAATAGCTATGCTGAAAAATAATTCAAGTACTTTTCTCATCCGATAGTCATAAGTTCATCTTTATTTATTGTTTTATTACGGAGTCCTTTATTCATAAAGAAAGTCACTTAATTAATGATTAAGTAAACTTAGTTGGTTGAACCAATAATCTATATATCTATATATAAAGAAGACTTAGAAAAATGTTGATGTGACATACTTTTAAAGCCTTCAATTGTATTTATTTTTTTCTTATTTTTCTGACATTGATATTTCTATTTCACTATATAATAATAACACAATAATCTATTTAAAGTATTTTTATTTTTCTTAAATAATTTATACAATAAGTCATTTCATAACTCACACCACTTCATATTCACATAAGTCCTCTTATAATAATGTCCATTAATATTAGGAATAACTACATAACTTAGCAAATGTAGACTCATCGTTACCCTATTTAGCCTTCGTTTCAATTAATTACAATCCATACCCCCGTTTTGCCTATTAATTATTCTTCTTTTTTTTCAGTCTTTTTCTTCATTTTTTCTTTTTCTTTTTTTTTTCAGTTTTTTTCTTCATTTTTTCTTTTTCTTTTTTTTAGTTTTCTCTTTCTTGTTTCCTTTTTTCAATTTCTTCTTTTTCGTTTTCCTTTTTCCATTTTTTCTTTTATTTCCTTTTTATTTTTTCTCCTTTTTTGTCCTCTCATTTTTTCTCCTTTTTTGTCCTCTCATTTTTTCTCCTTCATTTTTTTTTAATTTTTTCTCCTTTTTTTCATTTGTGCGAACTAACAAACACAAATACAAGTGTGAACTATAAAATACAAATACAAATACAAATTCGAACTATAACATATAAATACAAGTGCAAGCTATAAAATACAAATACAAATGCGAACTATGACATACAAATACCAGTGTAAACTATCATTTGTATTTTTTAATTATTAAAAAGGGGAATAATTAATTTTCTTTCTACGAATACTTGTTTATATTTATTGATACGAGTTGTATTTATTGATACAAATAAATACAATTCAAACTGTTATACAAATACAATATATACAAATATATACTGTATTTGTATTTGTAAAATTATTTATTTATTTATTTGTAATTGTATTTGTATCAAGTGATATTTGTTTATTTACAAATACGAATGATAATTTTGACATACAAATATAAAACGGTACATTTGTATCAAATGATACATTACATATTTATATATTTTAGAATCAAGAAAATACAATTAATGCATTTACTTGTTTGTGTACAAATACAAATGATAAATTATACATAATCACGGCTAAATACAATATGCAATCAACTTACAAATACAAAATAATTCTTTAAAAATAAAAAGACATCGACGAAAATAGAATACAAATACAAATATAATCTAAATATACAAACACAATAAAACCACAATACAAATATAATCCAATATAATATACAGTCAATTATAAAATACAAATGTAAAATAATTTTTAAAACATAAGTGAGAATTATATAAAATATAAATGATGGTATGAACTAACAAATACAAATGTGAACTATAGAATACAAATATAAATGTGAACTACAAAATATAAAATATAAATAGAAGTGCGAACTTTAAAATACAAATACACATACAACTGCGTCAATAAATACAAAAATATAAATGACAGTGTGACTACAAATACGATAAAAAATTAAGGTATTTACGTCATCATCCATGACTTGTGCTCGAGTAGTCATATTTTTTGAAAATACAAAAAATATAAAATAAAACCAAAAAATAATAAAGAAAATAAGTACAAAAAAAATAAAAAAAAAATTAAAGAAAAGAAAAGAAGAAAGAGAAATAGAAGTTAGAGATAGAAGAGAGAAAAAAATAAAAACAAAAAAAATAAAAATAGAAAAAAATAGAAAAAATGAGAAAAACACAAAAAAGAAAAAATATATAAAAAAAATGGTAGTGTTTTTAGCGAGACTAAATATGTAGTGTATTTATGTTTTTTATGAATGAAGATAACAAGAGTAAAAGTGAATACAATGGCTGTGAATCGAATACAACGGCTAAATAGGTACTATATTTATATTTTATATGAATATAGACTATTGATAAAACCGAATACAGCGGGCATAAATTGAATACAACAGTTATAAACGATAATTATGTAAAATATAGCTATAGAAGGTGAGTTTTACACAAAGTGTAGCTATTTCTGAAAGATCCCCATATTCTATATCTTTAACTCATATATTATCATTTTTATAACTCTTGCTCTTAATAATCTTTATTACTCAAGAAAATTAAAAGTTATAAATGTACAATGAAGAGTCACCATATACAATATTTCAATCCTATATAAAAGGCCTTGTGTAGTTAATCTTGTGAGGTACAATATTGTACACTTCAGAAATAATATGAAGAAGGAAGTTATATAATGTTGGAGAAGGTTTTGAATTTTGTTGATAATTAGAGACGGGGAAATTATGGATATTTGCACAAGGATCTACCTTATTTAATTTTGTCATGCTTTTTGATCTTCTTGTCTAATAGATTTCTTCATTGTTTTGTTATTTTAAGATCCATATATATAAATATGTATCATATGGTCCTTCTTCTTCCCAACTTCTATTTTTGTGATGCAAATTGCAATATTTACATTGAGCTAGTTGTACTATGAAGTTAATTTGTATATAGTGATGACAACTTAAAGAGACTTGCACTATTGAAATTGAATATATATATATATATTCAACAAGTGATTTGTCTTATTTTTTGATAATTAATTTTATTTTTCTAAATGAATTTTTTTATGTGCGCTTACAATGCACTAAGGTGGTAAAATAATTTTTTTTCTCATTATAAATTTTTATTTGGTTGCAAGTGAAAAAAAAAAAAGAAAAGCAAATATATATTAGAATAAGAAAAGCATATTCTTACTTAATTGGGGTGAAAGATGATAAATAATTTCTTAAGAAGGTAGGAAATTCATCAATACTCTTTTTTAATCATAATCATTATATCAATTTTTTTTATATGGAAATATCTCTCAGTTGATTTTTTATTTTCCTTCATTTAAGTACTAGCTTATTTTTTCTTATTTTTCAGTAAAAAAATTTATACTAATATATATAAAATTTAATGTTTTTAAAAAACTCTTATGATATGAACTGAGATAAAGTGAAACATAACAAATGATGATTCTACTAAATAAGAAGAATAAATAAATTAAAACGGATTAAACCTCATTTTAGAATAACAAAAAAAATTATCAAGATATTATTATTTCATTATTCAGTTTTTTTTTTTTTGAATTTAATTTCATTTAGTATTGTATTTATTTAGTATTTTATCATTATTTCACATTGTGAAATATTTTTAGATACACAAGGAAAAAATGTACACTATTTAAAACTAAAATCTCAACCTCATTGAATGTACAGTAGAATTGAAATAAAATTATTATTAGAGAATATATTTAAACTTATTGATAAAGAATATACTATCCATCATTAATAAATGCTAAATTGTTAAATTTTACTTTCTTTTATGAAAGAAAAGCATTCTTCATAATATAACTATAATAAATTATGATTTAATGAGTAGACGATAAATCTAAAGTGAATATAAAATTGATCAGAGAAATAATTAATTTTTTACATTAAATAATTAATTTTTTAACATCGCACAAAGCGCGGCTAATTTCCGTAGTATTAAAATAAAGGATCACAAATAGATATTAAAAAATAAATGAAAATCATAAAGAAAATATTTTATAAATTTTGATAAGATATTTTATGGTAGGGGTGTGTATCGGTTGGTTTGATTCGATTTTACATATTACTGGTTTGGTTTATCAATTTTCGGTTTTTAAATATGCTAAACCAATAATCAAACCAATAAGATATATTTTATCGGTTTTCGGTTTATCGATTTTTAGTCTTTAACGGTTCGATTTTTGGTTCAACTGATAAGAAAATACTCACAAAATAGAAATAGTAGTAACTAACATGAAAAATCAAATCTTAATTGCTAACAAAAATCCTACATATTGTGTTTTAATTTACAAGAACCTTCAAGTTTGAACTAAATGTTGTTAGGAGAAATTAAGAGTTTGTATAATTGAAATAATAGGTTTGTTAATTTGTAGAGATTAAAGAGAAATTAAGAGAAATATCTAATAGTCATATATATATGTATGTATGTATGTATGTATGTATGTATATATATTTTTATTGGGTTATTGGTTTACCCAATAAGAAAAAATCGAACTGAACCAATAACTTAATTTTTTTTTATAAAACCATTAAAAAATCGTTAACCCAATAACCAAATAACAATAAACCAATAACATTTTTATTGGTTTGGTTTATCGATCGGTTCTGTTTTTGCACAGCCCTATTTTATGGCCCTGTGAAACGCGACCAAATTTACTAGTATATCATCTATATCTATATCTATAATCTATAATCTATCTAATATCTATAATATATTAAAAGTGTGAAGACCCTTAGAAAAATAATTAGAACTTTTTGCCCTTCATTAAAAGTTTTCGCTTTAGATAAAATTACCTTTTCACCTTTTTTATTTATATTTAGTAATTTAATATTTGTTATAAATTTATGGAAAGACTCCTAACTTTACGAAAATTTTAGTTGATGCGTGATTCATAAATACATTGAAAGTAAAACACATAAAAGTTACCTTATTTATAAAAACAAATATTCTGTCATTCTATTTAAGTAATATTTTGATCAAATTTTATAAAATTTCAATTGACTTCTTCGACAAACAAAGACATGGTTGCTTCTATAGACATAAGACTTCTTCTACTTCTATGCCGTTGTACCGATGATGACAACTCCAATGGCTGAGGATAGCAACTTCGACGATGACGAGCTGCATGATATGACCATAGAAGATATTATTAGTTCTTCACGCCTTCTTAATAACGAAATTCAAATCATAAGGGTCTGATCTCTCTTTTTTTTTTTTTCTCTACTCCAACTTACTTTGTATTTATTGAATGTTTTTGTTGTATTTTTTGTCTCAATTTTTTTGATCGAATTTTCTAAACACCTATTGTATCGTAAGTTTAAATTTATTTACAACATCATGCCTTGTATGGATTATGCAATATATGTTTCCTTGAACTTTCAAAGAATGATTATTTATCCTCTCGTGATGGCTTCTACCAGAGTATAATGAGTAAACTTTAGATTTTGGGATAATAACAAGTACCAACAGTGCTATCACAGGAGTGTTGGTCTTTGAATGCACAAAAATGGGAAGAGGAACTTGCATAATTCATTAGCAGTTGTTTCTCATATTTTTCTTGAAATTTTTTGCTGAGAAAAATATATTGTTGCCGAATGAAGTAATCGAAAAAATCAAAGATTTACTCTTTTTTTTTAATAACATTAAAGACAATATGTTATACCAACAATATGTAGCAATTTTGTAAGGCAACTCTAATTAACACTATTATCTCATGCATAGTGATTTTGTTGATTCAATTATTACTCTTTTTTCTTTTTGAAAGTTTTTAACAATTATTTTTCAATTTGTTTTATATTATAGTTCTATCTTTTTTAAAAATATAAAGTATGTAATGTATTAGTATTAATTGGAACAGGTTAATGATCTAATTTAGCCTAGACAATCACTGGAAGAAAATTCATTAGAGGAAAGACAAACTCAACGTGTCCTTATGTTGAGGTTGTTCCCTAACTTTTCATTACATAATGTTATTCTCTTCTTTCATATCAAAAATTGTATTTTAAGTGTAACTACCTTTTGATTTGCTTCCAACATAGTTTATTATAACTATAATTAGAATGAACTAATCCACTAGGAAACTGTAGAGTTAAGAAAATAAAGAATAGAGTCGATCTTAGGTGGTGGTTTAATTTGTTGGTCAATTAAAGTTAATGACTAAAAATAACGGGATGCAAAATAAAGGGCTTCATTTATATGGAAGGTATTATATATTTTGTATCCAATATGTTTATAATGAAGAAGAAAATAGGTAGTATGGCATCATAGTTATTTAATTAATAGTTAATATCTCATAGAGTTATTTTTGCTTAAAATTTAACATTAAAAAAGTGATTTTTATATATATAAAAAATATAACTATTAAGTTGAGTGACTATTTAACGGATGCATTTTCAACTGGTGTCAGATGTTGAATAGACTAACCTATAAAGTGTCTAAATTATTTTTTTTACGAGTTCAGATAAGTAAGTCCCTTTTATGTTGCTATAGCTACTACGCTCTAACAATGTATTATTTAGTTTAGTATTATGTTATTAACTTGGTGTATTAAGTTATGTGTAAGAGTTAATTAGGATTTCACTCTCGCTAAAATATTAATAAAAGCTCAATCGCGCTAAGCTATTTTCTTTATATTTACAATATTAAGATCAATAATAATTTTGGTTATTTAATCTTTTCTTATTTTAATTATATCACAAGTCTTTATATTAAGAGTTTTTTCACATTCGTCTAGGTAAATACATATGTCTGAGTTTTTATTATGTATATGAAAGTGAAAAATTTTTTTTGATCATAATTTGAAAGAAATATTAATTGATTTCAACTTGTTTGTGATTTACGATGAAAATAAATGACTCATAATGTCATGTTATATTATCTAAATAAATATATCATTTATTTTAACATCAATTATTAGCTTTTTACCTTTTTTATATAATTGTACTAATTGATGAGAGAGTTGAAGACGAATGATGGTGATAATATATACACAATCGATGACATAAATTTGAAGGCAACTTAGTTGAGAAAATTAAAGGAAAGGTGTCTTTTAAGTCTTGAATGAAGGATTGACAACATTAACCAACTTAAAGGGTCAAACATCATTAGGAAACTTGATTAAGTTAATTGTGGACTTGATTAATATTTTCAAAACTTTCTAATCTTTTCAAAAATACAAATCAACCCAACCAGCACCCCTCTTCAATCCAAATCAACCACTTTCTCCTCTCTCTCGATAGCTTCTCTCGACAACTTATCTCAACACTCTCCTAACCGATAGTTCTGCAAAAATTTCTCTTCAAATCCCAGCGACTTCTACCTTCGGCAATAAATAGTTGGGCTTCGAGTTCTCCTCTTCAATTCAAATCAACCTATCTCTCATCCCTCTTTCGACAGTTTCTCTCAACTCTCATCCAACCAACTATTCTGCAAATTTCTCATTTCAATCCTCGGCGACTTTAATATCTGACTAAAAATAGTTGGGCTTCGAGTTCCTTTTCGACTTCAACCTTCAATCGAGGTGACAGCCTTGCTCTCCGATCACAACAGTTTTGAATTCTTCATCGTTCCTTTTCTTTTTTCACAGAAAAAACTTATGGCCTTTTTAGTTTTGAAGAAAACGAGGAACTTGAGTCAACTTCTCTTATAGTATTGGTTAACAATTTCAATATTTGTTGCATTAATTTAAAATACTGTCTGAATAAAACCCTAATTTCTAGTATTTCTTCTCTTCTCTTTTCGAAGTGAATTATGATTTTTTGTTGTTTGTTGCATTTTTTTGAAGTTTGATTTTTATTTTTTGTGTTTATAAAAATAAAACAATAATTTGGGTTGATTTGTTCTGTTCTTGTTCTTGGTAAAAATGGTGAAATTGTTGTTTTTTTGTTGAACAAAATTGTGCTACTACTTTTTATTTCCTCTAATAGATTATCCATCTGGTGCAACATATTAACCATCTGATACAACATATTTATCATATGATGCAACATATAAACCATCTGATGCACTAGAGGAACCATCAGATTATAATTTTGATGCAACAGATTAATTATCTGATGCAACAAATTAACTATATGATGCAACAGATTAACCATAATTACAACAGATTAAGCATTGGATAAAAAATCTGATGCAACTAATTAACCATCTGATGCAATGGAAGAAGCATCAGATTAATGATCCGATGCAACAGATGAACCTCCTGTTAGATAAAATCTTATCAACTCTTACAACAGAAAATGTCCAAGACTTGATTTTTCCAACTGATCATTCATTTGCCGCGATAGATGACGCTATGTTGGAAGAAATCTAAATAATATTAATCGTTGATAACTATTACAACAGATCACTCATGTGTTGCAATAGATGTGTGACCTATTGCACAGACCATTCATCTTTCTCAACAGATGAGTGATATATTTTGTATTATTACAACAGATTACTCAACCATTGCTGCAAGTTAGTTAACTGCTCTGACAGATCACTCATATGTTGTAACAAATGTGTGATCTATTACACAAACCATTTATCTTTCTCAACAAATGAGTGATATATTTTGTATTATCGCAATAGATTACTCTGTTGCTATGGGTTATTTAACTATTCTAACCGATCACTCATATGTTACAACAGATGATGTCACAACAGATATGTGATCTGTTTTACAGACCATTCATCTTTCTTAACAGACGAGTGATATTAACAGACTACTTATCCATTGCAACGAATTATTTAATTGTCCCAATGGATCACTCATGTGTCACAACAATATGTGATCTGTTGCGTAGATCATTCATCTGTCTTAAAAGATAAGTGATATATTTTGTATTGTTATAACAGATTACTCATTCGCTGTAACAGGTTGGTTATATGTTGCAACGGATATATTACCTGGCGCAACAGATTGGTGATTTGCTACAACTGTTATTTTACTATTTTGCTTATTTGATTTACGTTATCCTTTTTAACAATGCATAAATCAACTATAATATATTTTTTTATGTTCCTATTAATTTTAGATAATATGGTTCCCAAAAGAACAGAAACCGAATCAAGTCCAAGTAAAGGAATAAGTGAAGCAGCTAGGCTACATCCGCCACTCTATGAGCTTGCTTTACAAAGAGTTATCTCAATCAGGAGCGGAATATAATGAACACGGAGAGGAGGAATGTTTCAAAAGAGATAATGAAAATGCTAATAGCCCTTCCACTGAAGAGTTGGTCAAAGCCTTCAGTATTGATCATTATCTTGTGAGAATATAATGCGATGGTGCCGCAGATTTAACAGGTGATTTTGTGGTTAAGTTAGCCATAGAAAAATCTTTCGATGCCTTCAGGAAAATACTTTGAGAACAAAAATTAGATGCTTATTTCAGGGACAGCTGCTTTGAGAAATATCTTGATTTCTCGGAGGACAACAATGCTCGTTTCTAAATGAAAATGGTATATGAACTTCTCAAGCGTAGATTTATGTATGAAAACAAAAATAAGATGAATGAGGTGTGGATAAATTATTGTGGCATGCCTGTTTATTTTGGTTGGAAGGAGTTTGCCAAAGTTACTGGACTAAAATGTTATCCCTCTTATCAAGTTATACCTATTCTAACCCCAAAAAAGCACCCCGCACACCTAAAAAAGGCAAAGGCAAGTCATGTGATTGTGATGACCTGGTGTCCATTGTTGGTCTAAGCTTCAAAAATAAAAATTTGACAGAAGCGTTGAAAGTTAAAGGACTTTCAAAGAAGCCCAAGCAGTCATTGTGCTTGGTTTGATTTGTACATAATACTCTTTGGGTGAGAGACGTTAACAACAACATAAGCCTCAGTTTAATAAATCTCTTTGAGGATCTTGAGGCATTTAACAACTATCCTTGGGGCTATGAAGCTTCAAAATGACTGTCAAATATTTGTTGACTCCGTTAGCGCCAAAGATAGTCAACTTATATGGCTTCCCATGGGCTTTCATGGTAAATGTTTCTTTCTTTTATTGTGATATCATTCATTTTTTTACTCAATAATGGTTTTGATTTATTGGCGTTATTTTATAGGCTTGGGCATTTGAAGTCATTCCTTATTTGAGACAACAAGTGAACTACCAGGAAGGAGTTTCCTGTCCAAGAATCTTGAGATGGTTGTCAGCCAAAACTGATAAAAATATAAAATTTCTTGATCTCTTCAACCCTCCGAAGGATGCAGTAAGTATAATTATAACTAATTTTTTCTTTTAATTAATGGTTTTTTTGAATGATCTAATCATTATTCTAATATATGTAATAATTTATGTTAGATTGTGCATCCGTCGCTAGTTCCGACCAATCGAGAGTTGAAGACACCATTTTTCTTACTTTACGATCTGTGAAAACTTTATCATACCCTAAGGTCATCGACAAAATAAAAATAGAATTGTTTAAAGCAACAACCATTATAAGAAAAATAATTTTGGAGGGTGGGCTTGTTGTTGTTGATGGTATTAGTGGTGATGGAGCTGTTGGTGGAGGTAGTGGTGCTGCTGTTGGTGCTAATAATTCTCCTCTTATAGTATTTAAAGCAAACCATTATGAGTATGATCATACTGGTTATATAGATTTTGCCTCTCTCAGCGAATGTTCTGCATGCAAATGTCAAGACTGTAGGGCGAAATATAATGTAGTGATTAGTGCTATTAATGCATTAACTACTTCTGTAAAAGAATTGACATCTAAGAAGGGTCTCATTCCATCAAAGAGGATTTTATTTCCATCCACTCCATTAGAGATTAGGGCTAAGAGGAGAAGAAAAGTGATTTCCATGGCATTATCAAACATTCAAAAAAGTGAAATTGCAACTCCTCTGTCTGTGTGTTGCACTGAGCAACGTACAATATCCAAAGAAGAGTAGCATGAGCTAAAGAAGGTGAATATATATGTCTTCCAACTGACAAAACAAATAGGTGACACATCTGCTGAAAATTATCAAACAGATATATACATCTGTTGTAATAGCTGACTAACTTGTTGCACCAGATAAAGTATCTGTTGTGACATACGTCTCATATATTTTAGTAAATCAAACAACTCTTCATACCACTTTTATTTGTACTAACAGATGACCTATCTACTGCAACAGATGGTTCATCCATTGGAATTTATCATATAGGGTCTTCCTCATGTAGAAATTTGTCCCAACAGTTGATTCATTGTTGCAATAGAAATATAATCTATTTGGGACAATTTAAAATAGGAGGAAGATCTGTTTGATTTGCTAGAACAGATGAGTTATCCTTTTCTGTTTTGTTATATCTTCGTGATTAGCATTGACCAATTTTGGTTTTTCAGGTGAATGTAGAAGAAGCTACTGTTGAACAACATTGACAATATACTACTTTTTTATGGAAATACGGAGAATAGAAAGAACAGAAACCATATGTAAGAAACAATAAATATCCACGACGAGCAAAGCCAAATTCCATAGCACCGGATGAAGAACAAATTGTCCATGCTGAGTAGATCTTTATATCTTGAGCCTGTCAAAGTAATCCTTGGCATCATACTTAAATTGTTGTTGATGTATTTGTTGAGATCTGTACCCGTAACAAATTTTTTATATTTCATTTATTCGTTGACCTATTTCAGCTAATTTCTGAAGGCTTCGATTTATTTTATTTTTTCTATGAATTTTATTTATTCCTTAGATTTGAACTTATTAATTGAAAAGGAATACTAGATTCAAATATTTCAATAGATAATGTATCTATTACAATGGATGACACATCTATTGGCAAAATCAAACAAATTTAGACATATGTTACAACAAGTAGGTAATCTGTTGGAATTTATCAAACAGGTCTTCCCACTATTGCAACAGATTAGACATAGATTATTAGATTATTCATAGAAATAACATCGGTGTAATGCTACAGATAACCAACCTATTGCAACAGATAAACTATATTATAGAACAGATTCAATATATTTTACAACAGATTGACAATCTATTGCATTATAAAAAATTCAACTTTCATTAGAAAAAAATTATTGCCACTACATGTACATGTAATAAAGTGAAGGGTGACTTGAAATTAAAAATTGCTATTTCACAGGATCTTCTATATACAAAGGTTTCAAGAGTCCAGTTAGTACCACATAAGCCCACACCTCTTGTAGGTTTGCCACAGTGTTGTCACACAGAAAAGTCATTGGCTCGACCATTTTTGTGCCTGTCAGCAAACATTTGATGTGTGAAAGAGCGTGCGAGCTACTCGCTTTAGTGGCACCATTTTTCGGAAGGATCATTCCCTTCTTTTGACCTTTAAAATTCCATGATTTCTTCATCAACACTTCTTTTAGAAAATGATTCATCAGTTTACTTTCCCTCAACAAGATGGACAACAACACCTTCAGTGGATCTGCTAGGAGAAAAATATTAAAATTATCGATAAGAGGTATGTTGGAGTCATAAACATTGATATTTCCCTCCTCGAGTAGTATCTCAACAGCCTGATAATGCATGTTGTTCATGCTAATGACTGCAAGAATCCTCTTTACCTCGGTCCAGCTCTTACCGTGTGGATTTGGCCTCTCCCATCTAACATATTTTATCATTTTTTCTTCATCCAAGACCAATGAGAAACTAGGAAATCAAGTCTCATACCAAGTTCTAACACCTCCCCATTGAGTTGATCGTACCTATCCTTGAGCTTCTTGCAAAAGTCGAGGTCCATTATCCTATCAGCAACGCCATAAGCTTCCCGATACATTAATTGCCTTTTTCTTATGAGGCAAAGAATTATGTCAACATGTTTTGATATAAGAAGTTAATTTTTAAATAGTTTAGTAATTGTAAAGATGCAACGGATGGTCCATCTATTTCATAGAGTTCTTTGAATCAATAATCCAACGCAACTTATGCAACAAATGGATAATAAGTTTCAACAGAACCACTACTAGTTGCACCAGTACACCCAACTGTTGCAATAATGTGAAATCTGTTGCGTAGCTTCTTCTTCATGGGGTAGATTAGAAGGGATAGGTTAGGAAAGGTAAACTTATCTTGTCCTCGTACGACATATGCATATCATTCATAGTCTGAAAGTCTTGGGGGGAAAGGGAGGCCTGGGGTAATCTGGTCCACCTGGATTAGCATTCTTGGCTTGTTGTAGATCCCTCTTCTCTTCGGCGCCAAGTTCTGCATATATGTCCACCTTCTTGACTGGCCCCTGAACTTCAACATCTTTTGGAGAGGGAGGAATTGCAATTTCTTTTGATTTTCGATCGGAGAGTACGTCTTTAATTGCTCTTTTCTTTCTCCTAACCAATACTATAGGAGTGTGTGGATCCCTCACCCTCTTGGATGGTATGCCATACCTCTTGGATTTGAATTTCTTGGTAGCTTTGGAGATAGCCTTTACTTTTTCAAAGAGTTTATCCTGTCTGTCCTTACACTCTTCACATTCACAATGAGAACACGAGGGTGAAGAGGGGTGAGAGGGACCTGTGTAAGGGTGAAAAGAGGTGTTTTCAAACATATTTATTCTTTTTCTAGAATAAACATTCTCATTATCATGAGTGGTAGCAGCATCAGCATGCCTGCTACCAACAACAACAACTCCACCAGCAAAAGCACCCGGATCTGCCTTAGTAGGTTGGTCATGAAGAGCCTCAACATTAGGCTGACCTTGCCTAACTACTCTTCTTATGGCTATTGCTCCAACCAATTCCTTCTTTATTAACTCCACCGTTGGGTCTGCTATAGTATCAACATGACCTAGAGTAATATAAGAAGTCATCACCGACTCCTCCTCAGTAGGCACGATCCATGGATGCACAACCTATAAAAAAAAACAGATGCATTTAAATCATATAATATAATAATTTTCATAGTTGGGTTACATTTTTAAAAAAAGACCCATCTGTTGCATAGTTTGCAGTATATGGTTAAAATCTATTTGAGTCTGGTTCAGAAAAACAGAGTAACACTGGATAATCTAATGCAAAATATCAATCATCTGTTGCAATAGTTGCATAAGATGGGTAATCTGTTATGC
This sequence comes from Capsicum baccatum var. pendulum, assembly GCA_030864225.1. Taxonomy (NCBI): domain Eukaryota; kingdom Viridiplantae; phylum Streptophyta; class Magnoliopsida; order Solanales; family Solanaceae; genus Capsicum; species Capsicum baccatum. Next base: position 26,723,800 of record CM061551.1, on the reverse strand, counting down.
AACAGATAATCTGTATGTCACAACAGATGAACAATATGTTATCAGATTACACATCTATTGCATAAATTACAGTAGATGGTTAATTTGTTAGGAGTTGAGTTCAGAGAACCAAAGCAACAGATGGGTAATCTTATGCAAGATATCAATCATCTATCGCAATAGATTATCCATCAGTTGCACCAATTGGCACAGGATGGGTAACCTGTCGTAACAGATATCACATCTGGTGTATCAGATATAACATCTGTTGCACCAGTTATAACCTCTGTTCAATATCTTTCTTTGAGTAAAATTATTTTACTTGAAGAAGACGTACTGCATCATCCGGAGGGTTAAAGAGATCCTCCTCCTTAATATTGGTGTTGCTCTTTGCAGTCAACCACCTAAATATCCTTGAATGAGAAACCTCATCCGGGTAATCCATTAACTACTTTCAGAGGAGAGAAATGGCTTCAAATGCCCAAGCTTAAAAAATGTAAATAGGAAGCAAGCACAAAAAAAGTCATAATAACTATATTCAATATAAATTAATGGATGAGTAAAATTAGTGATTAATTTTACCTTGAAAGCCCAAGGAAAGCCGTATAATGTGGTCGTCTCTGAGGATAGCTTTGTCAGTAAATGTTGGACAGTCAAGTAGAAGCTGTCATAACCCTAGGGATAATTGTTAAATTTATCAAAATCCTCAGCACGCGCCAACAAATCATCTTCTATGGCCTTGTTGACGTCTCTTGCCAATATAACCAAATGGGCAAACCAAAATAAGCACAAATTATTCCCTATACAACTCTGGTATGGTTTGATCCTCGAGATATGTCAATAAATTCGATGCTTTGTAGCCACGTCGAGTAATGTCAAATAACCCATCTATTTTTTCCTTGCGTTTTCTTGACTTGGATCTTTTGCGGGGTGGTGGTTCTTCTGGACGATGGCATCTCAAGCCCATCACTATAGCAAACTCTTGCAAGCCAAAACAAACAGGCATGTCACAGTAGTTGATCTAGATTTCAGCTATCTTCTTTTTGCCCCTCCTCAGGATCTTTATCATCCCTTACGTACTTGATCCTGCTCTTGAGAATACCATATACCATCATCATAGGGAAACAGATACGAGCAGCGAGGTCCTCAGGTAGCTTAAGAAAGCATCCAAAGAAACTCTTCTTAAAAAGTCCGCCTATGGTTTTGTTCTTCATAATTTTCATAAAATGTTCAAATCTTCTTCCCATCTGACATGTAAGTACAATTTGACCAATTAGTTGTTTTGCTTCTGGGTCATTTATCAGCATCGCAACTTGAAACCTATCAATACTAAAAGTTTTGACAGGATCATGCTAGGATATCGATATTAATTCAGGCCCCATTGGTGATCCATTATCATCATGTTGATGATCATCCTTTTTCTCTTTCTCACTCTCCAATTTCTCCTCTTTCTCACTTTTATTTTCTTCATCACTATCTACAGACTCTTGTCTACCTCCCTCAATGTTGTTTTCACATCTCTCCTCAACTTCACTTTTCCCTACTGAGATTGTTGAGGAAGCTTCCCTGAATCCCTCTGTTCTGTAGCCTTTTTTTTGGATGGTCAGACGTTGATCCACTTTCACTTTTTTTTCTTTAGGAGACATGTTTTACCTACAAATAACAGAAAAACAAAAATTACATTACAATTAATGTATGCATAAATTTTAAAAAATACATTACAAATACCACGAATACCGACACACCAACAGCCACCACCACAAATACCACAAACCAATACCATAAATAAATACCATGAATACCGATACCACCAACAGCCACCACCACAAACACCACCAACCAATACCACCACCACGACCACAAACACCACCACCACAAACACCATCCAATAAAACCACGATAGTCAACGAAATACAACAATGGAAACTAGGTATTTCTTGAGTTTTTCCTATGATTTTACCATCAAAACTAAAAATTGTAAATCCATTCTCGAATATAATACAACTAAGAGTTTTATTTTTCATCATTAGCTTAAAAGTCCTTGTTTTTTAGAAAAAAATACCAAATATAGAAATTTTCTCGAACTCTATTGCCCATGAAGACAAAGAAAACAACTGATATAGGCAAGAATGAAGTCGAAAATAACACCTATGTGGTTAGAAATGAGAAGAAAAGTGATCTGTAGTGGAGGGTTGAGAAAATTTATTGAGTAGTTGTTGTTTGTACTGTATTGTTGAGTGAGAATGAGAGAGAAAGAGTGAGAACTCGAGATTTGAAATGATGAAACTTTTGTATGGGTTGATTTGTATTTTGAAAAAGAATGACAAGTTTTAAAAATAATAATTTGGTCCAAATTGATCTTAATTATTTTTAAAATTATAGAAAATATACGTATTTTTTAACCCTCTCATCATGAAATTGCCCAAAGGGTACTATTTAGTCTAACATAGGAACTCAATTGAAATTATATAACAACAATTGAAGTTGTAGTTGACCAAGTACTTTAGTTGACCCTATGAACCTAATCTCACCCTTGGTCATAGATTAATCAATTTAGGTACTATTAGTCTAACATATGAACTCAATTGAAATTGTATAAAAACAAATGCTCAACGTGTTGCATCTATAGTAAATTATCAATCAGATTAGGTAACAACAGATTATGAATCTATTGTAAATTATCAAACAGATTAAGTCATTTGTTGCGACAGATTACCCATCTATTGAAAATTATCAAATGGATTGTCATATGTCACAATAGATTACCCATATGTTGTAAATTATCAAATAGGCACTGCCATCTATTGTAGATGACCCTATGAGAACTTACCCCTAGTCCTAGATTAATCAATAGTTGACCATATGAGAACTCACCCCTAGTTTTAGATTATTCAATTAAGGATTAGCACTATGTCCTAGGTTAATCAATTAAGGTATTAGTCTAACATGTGAGGTAGTAAGAATAGGTTTGGCTCAGAGTGATCGATCGACGACTCTAGTCGGGAGGAATATAATATCGTCTCATTATGCAATTGCCAAAAAACTCAATTGAAGTTGTAGTTGACCATATAAGAACTCACCCTTAGTCCTAGAATATTCAATTAAGGTATTAATACTCTGTCCTAGATTAATCAATTAAGGTATTAGTCTAACAAATAAGGTAGCAAGAATTGGTTTGGCTCAGAGTGATCGATCAACGACTCTGGTCGGAAGGAACGCAGTACCGTCTCATCATGCAATCACCAAAAGACTAAATTGAAGTTGTAGTTGACCCTATGAGAACTCATATTCAATTAAGGTATTAGTCTAACATATGTTAGGTAATCTGTTGCAACAGATGTCTTTTTTGTTAGATCAAATCAAATATATTAGGTAATCTGTTGCAATAATTACGTATCTATTTAGACTATCAAATAGATTACGTCAATTGTTGTAACATATCACGAATCTATTGTAAACTATCAAACATATTAAGTTATATATTGCGATAGATTACCCATCTGTTGTAAATTATCAAATAGATTAAGTCATATATCGCAATAGATTACCCATCTGTTGTAAATTATCAAATAGGTACTGTCATCTATTGTAGTTCATATTATGAGAACTTACCCCTAGTCCTTGATTAATCAATTAAGGTATTAGTTGAACATATGAGGTAGTAAGAATCAGTTTGGCCCAAAGTTATCGATTGACAACTTTGATCGGGAGGAATACAGTACCATCTCATCGTGCAATTGCCAAAAGACTCAATTGAAGATGTAACTGACCCTATGAGAACTCACCTCTAGTCCTAGATTATTCAATTAAGGTATTAGTACCCTAGTCCTAGATTAATCAATTGAGGTATTAGTCTAACATATGAGGTAGTAAGAATCGGTTCAGTCAGAGTGATCGATAAATGACTTTGGTTGGGAGGAACGCAATACCGTCTCATCATGCAATTGCCAAAAGACTCAATTGAAGTTATAGTTGACCTTATGAGAACTCACCTCTAGTCCTAGATTATTCAAGTAAGGTATTAGTGCCATAGTCCTAGATTAATCAATTAAGGTATTAGTCTAACATATCTGGTAGTAATAATCGGTTCGGCTCAAAGTGATCAATCGATGACTCTGGTTGGAAAGAACACAATACCGTCTCATCATACAATTGCCAAAAGACTCAAGTGAAGTTGTAGTTAACCCTATGCGAACTCACATTCAATTAAGGTATTAGTTTAACATATGAACTTAATAGAAATTATATATAAATAAATATTCAACCTGTTGCAATAGATGTCTTTTCTGTTGGATCAAATCAAATAGAATAGATAATTTGTTGCAACATATTATGTATCTGTTGTAAACTATCAAACAAATTACGTCATTTGTTGTGCCAGATGACCGAGCTTTGGAAATTTCCAAATAGAAATTGCCATTTATTGCACTTAAATATTTTAAGATCCTTTTTTAAAGTAATTTATGTTTTTCCTGTCCAAGATAAAAAAAGTTAAAATACTAAGGCAGTAAAAAATATTACTCGGTACTACTTGGATAACTCAAAAATCTCCTGAGTAGTCTTATCTGGTCTTTTCAATGTCACCATCTCCTCGTGCCCCTCAAAATTTATTAATGAATATTAAAACCCATATCTAGAACTCTCTCATTCATCCATAAAGTAGTCTAGACTCAACTCATCACTCTTCTTTATTCTCAATTATCTTTGTTTCTTTTTTTCCTCTCTTTTCTCTCTTTTTTTGGATGAGGATCCTTTGGGATCTCAACCAATCAATATCTTTTCTCGACTAAATTGGATGTTCTAATCCGTTTGCTTTTTTAACATTGCAGGTACGGTTCACTGTTTCTCTTTCCATCTTTTTTTTCCATCTCTTCTTCTTCTTTGTATATCATTTAAATTAGATATTTACATCTGTTGCTATTAATGCTTTACCCATTACCAGTTTTTTATTTATTGAGAAAATTGAAGGAAAGGTGACTTTTAAGTCTTGAATGAACAAACCATTGTTTTTATTAAAATATGCAAAAAAGTCATCTATTGGGAGAACTTAAAAAGCCTTATTGTCAGTATAGTTTTTGTATATCTTTTGTTTAGTACTTTGGTTGTGCTATTGTTGGGGGGGTGGTCATGTTGTAACACGTGATATTTGTGTTGTGGATGGTGTTGGAATATATGGTGTTGTTTTTTTGTTGTTGATGTTGGTGGTGGTGGTGTCGGTTGTTGGAATAGACGAAGCAACTGTTTGAAGAAATCAAACCAGTAGCAAGGTTGGTTTGATTTATTTCAATAGATGACCTATATGTTACAACATGTCATCCATCTTTTGCAACGATGCCTCATTAGTTGAACAGATGGGTAATCTATTGCATCATATTGGTCAAATGTTAATTCCCTCAATTTTGTGTTACCCTTTTGTAATGCTTTTTTGGTTTTCTTTTTTTTCTTCTCTTGTTTGACATCAAATGTATTTTTTTATTTGCAGATAAAAGAAAGTGAAACTGGATCCACTTTTGCCCGACCAGTATTAAAGGCTAGAGTAAAGATGGGTTTGGAGGAATAAGCTTCTTGCAGATGAAACCACTTTATATGCGGGAGGTATGTATTACAGATCAACCTATCATGAAAACACACATCTAGTAAATGGATTTTGTGAATGTTTGTTCTTTACCTATTAGGATTTAATCCTTCAAACAAAATATGACATTTTATAGTTAAGATTGTTAGGTTCAAATTGGTAAGTCTGAGGGACCAAGACGGTGGTATCGATACCCCGTTACAATTTAATTATAGTTTATGCTCATGTTTTTGTGTCAAGTTTGGGGAAGGGTTCAAGTTTTTAGCGGCAGTGTAAATATCTAATAGTGATTGAACCAGTTTTAATGGCTTAATGGGCTTGTTGAAAGGCCTCCAAAGCCTCGCACTTCAACAAACAATGATGGAACCAATAGAAATTCTCCTGGTCCAAATTTATATAGATGGGTTGCTGAAGGAGACTATTATACAGCAGAAAGTGTTTGGCAGAAAACCTATGTGGGAATAGGAAGGTTGAGAAGGTCATATATCATCTCAGTCCTTGTTTAAGTGGAAACACAGGGTGGGAAGGAAAGTGTAGAAAAATTGGCTGATGAAATTGACATGAAAAATAAAAAAATTGGATGAGGTGCGAAAGTGAAAGTGTATCCAAAAATAAAAATTCATCAATCATTGAAGAAAAAGAAGAATGGTCAACAGGACTGGAGCTGGACACTTTGTTTAAGAATGCAACTAGCAAGAGTGGCCTGAATGAAGACTTTCATAAAGTACAGGACCAGAACTCTAAGGAAGCAGCTTCACGAGCATAGAAGGTGGTGAAATTATCAGTCTGAATTGAAACCTGAACCAACTACTCCTACATTAAAAATATGGGATCATGTCAATTTCATTGGCGTATAAAATTCTGAGTTCAGGTTTCTCATATCAATTTCATTGGCCATATATCAAGGTCTGAGATGATATATGGCCTTCTCCACCTCCCCCTTCGCGCATAGGTATTCTCCCAAGCATCTTTTGCTGTATAAAAGTCTTCTCCAGCAATCCATCTATATAAATTTGGACTAGGGGAATTTCTATTGGTTCCATCGTTGTTTGCTACATTGAGAGGCTTCGGAGGCCTTTTAAGAAGTCCATTGCGCCATTAAAACCGGTCCAATCACTATTGGATATTTACACTGCCGCCAAAAACTTGAACCTTTCCCCAAACTTAACACAAAAACATGAGCATAAACCGTCATTAAACTATAATGGGATATCGACACCACCGTCTTGGAACCCTTCGACCTTATCAGTTTGTACCTATCAAACTAAACTGTACAGTGCAGGACCTTGTTTGAAAGATCATTGTCTAATCGGTAAAAAAATGCATTCACAAAATCATTGCACTTTATGTGTGTTTATCATGGTAGTCTGATCAATAATATACATAACTCACATGCATGAAAATGGGATCCATTTCATACACCTTATTCTTCCTACTCCATCAGGACATGTCAGACAGTGTTGTTTATTCATCTGCATGCATATGATGACTATTAAAAAAGAGGTGTGAAGAGTTGTGACTTTTTATCTTAACACATTTAAAACAGCCGATGAATCAAAATCTCCATCTATTGCAACTGATGAATCAGCTGTTGGAAGAAATTAAAATATCTCTTCTAATATATGGTCCATCTGTTGCAACAGATAATCCATATGTTGCAACAGATGGTAAATCTGTTGCGACAGACCAAACTGTATTCTTATTCATCTGTATGCATATGATTACTTCTTGCTAAAAATGTTTATTTCAATTTAGTTGTTCTATTTATAAAAGTAAGAGAATTTTATTATATTCTTCCAAGATTACCCCTATTATTAAATGACTACATAAAGTATATTATTCACATTTATACTTTTAAAGCATAATTAATAAGGCCAATTTGGTAAAATAATCACCTAATTTATATTTTTATTAATTGGTATGCCAAGCCCAAGGGCCCAACTAATACGAAATAGAGGGACTATTAAAAAGAGGTGAAGAGTCATGAATTTTTATCTAACACATTCAAAATAGCTAATGAACCGAACACTTCATCTGTTGAAACTGATGAATCAGCTGTTAGAAGATATCAAAATATTTCCACCAACATACTATCCATCTGTCGTAACAGATAATACATATGTTGTATCAGATGTCTTATCTATTGCATATACAAACCATCTATTGCAGCAGATGGTAAATCTATTTTGACAAATCATCTGTTGCACATTCAATCCATCTGTTGCAACAGATGCTAAATTTGTTGCGAGAGATAGACGATCTATTGCAACAACTCAATAATAACGACTTTTATCGAGTCTCAAACTATTTTGAAAAGGTGAGAAGTAATTAATGTAAAAGAAAAATTTGTGACTTTTCACAAAAAATAAAATATTGCCAATTTGAATGTAATTAATACAATGGAGCTGAACAGTCCTGCCTTTTGGCCTGACACATCCAGATTCAATCCTCTATAAATAGGTCCCTCCTTAATCTTCATTCAACTCAACTTTATTTATTTCTTGTATTTTGTATTTTTGTGTGACATCTTCAACCACTTCTCTTCAAAGAGCATATTCCTTTCTCATTGAGGTAAGTTTTTTCTGGTGTAAATTTACCAGTTGGTCGAATACTTTGTATTATATTTTGAACTTTTTTCTTTACATTTGTTAATTTTGCATATTCTACATATGGCTGATCCTTTTCAAGACATTGCTATTCTACGTGACACAGTGTGGGAACTTCAGAGGTAGGTTAATGACCTGCAGAGGGAGTTGGTCGTTGTGAGAGCGACGATGTTCAGAGAGAGGCAGAGGTTGATGAGGGCCCTGATGTGAGTTTATTGGCCAGTTGTCATTAATGATTATGATGATAATTAGAATGTGTTTTTTCTTTTAGCGTATGTATTTTAATTTTTCTATATCGGATCTATACCTAATGTATTTTAGTTTTCATTTAATGAAAAATTTACTTTTAGTCAGACTTTGGCATTTTAATTCTTATTCAATTTTTATTCTGTCTATTTTTTCTAATCTAAACATACATACATGTTAACATGTCGACGGTTGAAGGCAAGGAGATATGTTGAATCCAGTAGCACGAACAATTTTGGCTTTTGAGTTCTTTCAACAGATGGACTATGTGTTGGAACAGATTGATCATCTGTTGGGTTTTTATCAATAGATTATCCATCTGTTTTGATATATTTGTCATCTATTAGAGGGAAATATTTCAGTTGTTTGTGCAACAGTTGAGAATAATTGTGGTCTACTGTATTATTTAGTTCATGTTTTGCCTCTTTTTATTGATGCACAAGTTATTAAAAAAAATATTGTATATATAATAAATGATAACATTAGGTTCACAATAATGAGTTAAATATATAAAAGTCCACATCAAACAAAAAAACAACAACACAAGTTTCTGCAATTACAACGATCATGTTGGATTACGAATAGGGTATGTAGTTCTTTTGTGGCTAGAGCACTTACATATGGAGCACTTGTTTCTTCTTGATGAAAATGATTCTCCAACTCCAATCCTCCTCTTATATGGATTTCATCCCGGTTTGATAGTGCCCGGGTCAATATATGGAGGAGGTATTAATCTCCCCGTAAGCTCTACTGGAACAACCCAATATTCTTTGGGAAGCACCAGAGTAATATGTCCACTATATGCTATTTCATATTTTTCCACTGAATAATATTGAGAGGAGTGCTCGTAAACTTTAGGTCCATATTTATGGCCGTATTGAGCTCAAAGTGCTACCATAGCATGTGGACAAGGTATTTTTGTCCAAGTTAAAAACTCTACACGTACAAGATCTTATTTGAAGATCGACCGTGGCAGCATCACCATGAATGGTGATATGAAATTTGTAATTTACTATTTTATGAGAGAATAACCTATTCCCCAAACTGCTGTTCGTTGATAATTTTTTCAATTTCGAGAACAAATTAGGAATTTTTCTCTGGGCACTTGAACTGCACACGCCTTTCGTTAAAACAATCGCTATACTTCTCACTTATTTTTTCAAACATAGCCTTGATAGGAAATTTTTTTTCATTGCCAAACAATGAATTCACTGATTCAGCTATGTTTGATGTCATAATATTGTACCTATAAAAAAGAATCACTTAGTACGATATCGTACTAAACTTGTAAATCAAACAAGATATTAAATTCATAAGAATGTACCTATTTACTAGACAGAATGCCCAGCTCCATCTCTCGAAATTGACATGTGTGAGAAATTCTGCTACCTTGGGATTCGCATCCACTATTTGAATGAAATGGTCTAAAAACTCCTTTCTACTATAAGATTTAGCTGCTCTATAAAAAAGGTGATGAACCTTTCATTGTGATAGTTGTTTCGAATGTTCTTTCCAAGATGCTTGATACAACAACCAAAGTAAACCAAAGTGAAGAAAAGTGAACCCATCTTTGGAATACATAGATGCCTATCCGATATAAAATACAACTCTCCAGTATCTTCGATATAGCATCGCAGTTGTTCAAAAAAAATCCATAAGAGGCATCACATTCCTTGTCCGCTACATAAACAGCGATAGGAAAGATGTGATTATCCACATGCTGTGCCACCGTTGCTAGCAGAACTCCATTATACCTACTCCTCAAGAAGGTACCATCGACGGCTATGCCTTTTCTCAAATATCAAAAACCTTGAATCCAAGAATCATAGGATACAAAAAAGTACTTGACCCTTCCATTTTCATCCATATGCAATGTTTTCTTACTTCCAGGATTTGTTGTAAGACCCTCGCAAAAGTTCCCTCGTAGTTTGAGCCTTAGAGCGTGTCAAGTAAAGTGTAATTCCGGCCCTAAAAGATTGAGAAGTAATTTTTCAAGTGATTAGTGTGTTAACCTAGATTAAATTTTCCTAAAAATAACTTTCTATTATGTGGGAAATTGAATTAGCTTTCCAACAATACCAATTTCATCCAAATTCGATATCGGGGTGAGAAGTTATGGCCATTTTACTAAGAGCTATCGGAACCGCCCAGGTGCGACAGGCAGGTTGACAGACCATCGAGCTTGTGATGGACCATCGCCTAGACCGTCTCAACCAAGGTAGTAACTCCCTCTTCTGGCCCAAGAGCGACGACCAAGATGATGGACCATCAAGATAGCGACGGACCATCGCTAAGACCGTCGCAACTGAGATAGTGTGGCCTTTTTCTAACATATATGTGATGGGCCATCAGACTAATGACAGATCGTCACTCCGACCATCTAAAATCCCGTTCATTATTTTTAAGTTGTTTTTAAAAGAATTTTTGGTCTTTTCCCCTTTTGACACTTAGATATATGCAAAACAAAGCATATGACTTCATTATCTCCCAAAATATCCAAAGGCTAGGGTTTCTTCCTCAAGAACAAAACCTTCTCCAAGAAATTTAAGAACTCACCATAGATTCTACAAATTGAGATAAGATTTGAGTTCCCCAAGTCTAAGGTTTCAAGAACCCTCTCTCAAGAGTAAGAAGAAGAGTCAGAAGCAAGTTTGTTCATCTAAGTTACAATCTAAAGATATGTGGGGTTTGAACAAGGATAATTCTTTCGTCTTTGTGCCTAAAACTTGTTTTAAATTACAAAGATTTATGACTTTATGAGTTCTCCTATGAATTTAAAGTGTGGGTTCATACCTAATATTACTATGCATAAGATTTTGAGATTGGCCAATATTCTAGAAATTGAGGTACATGAGTATGTTGAGATTTTAAGACAAATTGTTGAACATTCCAGATTTCTATATGATTTGTGTATCCTTATGACATCTAGTATGTATTTTGATGAGTCTTAACTTGAGATTTGATTATGGGTCATTAAACCCTACTTGAGATTTCAGTTTTTATGAACTTTTATGCTATAAGCACCCATGATTTAAGTATTTTGAGACCATTGAGAAAGTTTTGACCTTTATGGTCATAGTAGCTTTGAAATCCACTTTACCAAATGAGATTACAAATTTTATAGTTGGGTTCTTATCAACCATGAGATTATTTTAAAGTGGATTTCCATGAGATAAGCGTAGCTAACTAAAGGGAGTAGTATTTAGCACCGAGTTGGGTAAGTTACTACATTTTCATACCCTAGAACTACCTACCATCGTAGGATTGAGATTTATGAGCCCGAGGCCGAGATAAGTGATCACTGAGTTGAGGTTAAACTCCATGGAAAGAGTATGACGCCTCTCCCCAATGTGAGGTTTCTTTCTTAGGAGGATAAGATGTTGGACTCCATGAAGCTCGCATGGTGTATGTCGGTTAAGAGAACCTCCCTGCTAGTAAACGGTGAATAAACAACTTTTGAGTATTTTTTTCCCTAGTAGTAAGATTTTCAGAATAGTTTCTTGAAGTAAAATTTTCCCAAGAAGGTAGTATTTTTATCTACCAGTAAGAGTAAATAATCAGTTTTTAAACAAAAGTTATATAATTTTGAGTTCCAAGTGTATTGAGTTAAAAGGGTTCTAAGTTCTTGAGCATTAAAGAAGTTTTTCTCTCCATGAGATATATGCATGAGTTGAAAGTATTGTTTAAAGATTCCTTCAGCCTTCGAGTAATGAGAATAAGAGGAGAGTACAGATTTTAAAGCTAAAGTATAATGACTCACGAGATTTGTGTTACATGCTTCATTCTACATGATTTATGAGCTTATTATACTAGACTTATTCAAGCTATGTGAGTCATTCATATTTGCATGCATGATTTGATTAAAGAGTATTGATATTGTTTTATGTAAATGCATGCACCCCATATACTCAATACATTCTCAAGTGCTGATCCACATATACGTCTATGTGCTACATCATTTTATAATGTAGGTTCAGGTGCTCAGTCCCAGCCTAGTTAGTGAATTTTGAGTACCTTTGTCTATATATCTACAGTGGTGAGTCCTCATGGTTCGAGGACCTATCTTCAGATATTTCAGTGTTTTAGTAGATATATTATTGCTTTCAGTTTAGTTTGAGTCAGTTGGGGACCTGTCCCAATGGCTCTCTAGTTCATGAAGTAGTAGAGGCTTTGTCAGACTAGTTATCAGATTGTTAGTATGTTGAGATTTCCAGTATTATGGTCATTTGGACCAAGTATTTTCTTTGTATTTTCTACCATTTGATACGACAATGACCGTGTTATGCTTGTTTCTTCTTGAAATAAGTTATTTTATGTAGTGACAGGTTCAAAGGGTTAGCTTGGGGCTACTTGTAGCCTTAAGCACCGTGTGGCATCCCGGGAGGAGATTTTGGGTCGTTAAAAACTTGGTAACAAGCATAAGATTTAAGGATTCCTAAGGAGTTTAACAAGATGTGTTGCGTAGAGTCTTGATCATCAGTGTGTATCACGCCACATCTATGAGCAAGAGGCTATGAGACATTTTAGGAAAAAGTTATTTCTTTCTTTTAGATTCTACCGTGCCTACAGTTGCCCCTATTATCTAATAATTCATACTTTTCTATTTCAGAATGCCTCCCCAAAGAGCAAACACCCACAGAAATAATAATGAGCAACCCCAGCCTGTTAATTCCTTGAATAAGACAATGTCTCATGCTGAGTTTCGAGTGGACTTTTAGGCGTCAGCCCAAGCAGTCACCGCTAATGTTTAGGTCAATAACCAGGCCACAGTTGCAAATCAGCAGGGAGGTGATTTAGCTGCTGCTAGGATTTGTGATTTAGGCTACAGTTGCTCCTCTGACTTGGCAGGTGCTCCAAGATGCATTCTTTGATAAGTTCTTTCTTCTTGAGATAAGGAAATCAAAGACTGAGGAATTTATAAACTTAAGGCAGGGCTCCATAACTGTTAAGGAGTACTGCTTGAAGTTCAACTAGTTGGTCAAGTATGCTCCTGATTTGATTTTTAACACCCGAGCTAGTATGAGCAAGTTCGTGACAGGCGTTTCGGTTTGGTACTAAAGGAGTGTAGGATTGTGATGTTGAATAGGGATATGGATCTATCTAGGTTGATGATACATGCACAATAGATAGAGGTAGACAAGATAAGAGAGTGAGATAGAGTGAGGGGTAACAAGAGGGCTAGATCTGAGCAGCATGAGTACGGTCAGACTAGGTTCCATGGAGAGAACCGCCCACAGTTCCAGAGTCATTTGTCTATGTCAGTGCCTTCATCAGCTAGTGCTTCTATGCCTAAAGGCAGACGGGAGAAAGGGAATAGGTCTTCTATGTCTAGGTTGTAAAACAGTATAAGTAACAAACCTCGTTATCCTCCTTGTGATAAGTATGGTAGGGACCATCTCGGTGAGTGCTTAGCGGACCAAAGAGGTTGTTTTGGTTATGGTAAGCTAGGCCACAGACTTAGAGATTGCCCGCATACTAGGCAGGAAAACAGAGATACCCGAACTCAGGCACAGACTACTAGTGCACCAGCTCCTATACTCCATCCTACTCCTACTCAGGGTGATTCATCTAACACTGCTGGCGGTCAGTGACAGAACAGATTTTATGCCTTACTATCCCGTAAGGAGTACGATGTTTATGTGTTATTGGACCCTGGGTCAAGTTTCTCTTATGTGACCCCATTTGTAGCTATGAATTTCAAAATGAATCTAGAAAGAATTCCTAAGCCTTTCCTAGTTTCCATACCAGTAGGGGAGTCAATTGTTACTAAGCAACTGTATAAACATTGTCCTGTTATTATTCTTAATAGAGTCATATTTGCTGACTTGATAGAGTTAGACATGGTGGATTTTGACCTTATTTTGGGTATGGATTGGCTTCATTCTTGTTATGCATCTATAGACTATCGTACCCGTGTGGTTAAGTTTTAGTTTCCTGATGAACCAGTTTTTGAGTGGTTCGGGAGTTCGGTATCTCCCAAGAGTCATTTTATCTCCTATCTCAAGGCCAGAAAGCTAATATCTAAAGGTTGCATTTATCACCTAGTTAGAGTCAAAGAAACTAAGTTCGAGGCTCCAACTATTAGTCAGTCAGCATTGTTAATGAGTTTTCTGATTTTTTTGGAAGATCTCCCAGGTGTACCACCCAATAGAGAGATAGAATTTGGGATTGACCTTCTTCCCAACACTCATCCCATTTCTATTCCACCATATCGTATGGCTCCTACAGAGCTTAAGGAGTTGAAAGAGCAACTCAAAGATCTTTTAGATAAAGGTTTCATATGGCCCAATGTTTCTCCTAGGGATGCACCTATTCTATTTGTGCAAAAGAAAGATAGTTCATTGCATATCTGCATTGATTATCGTCAGCTTAAGAAGGTCATAGTAAAAAATAAGTATCCTCTTTTAAGAATTAATGATCTGTTTGATCAGTTGCAAGGTGCAAGTTACTTCTCCAAGATAGACCTTAGATCCAGCTATCATCAGCTTTAAGTGAGGGAATATGATATTCCAAAGACAGCCTTCTGAACCCGCTATGGTCACTTTGAGATTCTAGTCATGTTTTTTGGGCTAACCATTTCCCCAGCAGCCTTTATGGACCTCATGAATTGAGTGTTCAAGCAATATCTTGATATGTTTGTCATTGTTTTCATAGATGACATCCTTGTGTACTCTCGTACTGAGAATGACCATACAGATCATCTTAGAATTATTTTGCAAACTCTTAGAGATTACCAGTTGTTCGCCAAACAAGTATGAATTCTGGCTAAGATCAGTAGCCATTTTGGGTTATATCATTTTAGCTGAAGGTATTAGAGTTGATCCACAAAAGATAAAAGCTGTAAGAAATTGGCCTAAACCTATTTCCCCATCTGACATTAGAAGTTTCTTGGATTTAGCAGGCTACTATCGCCGTTTTGTTGAAGGTTTCTCTTCTATAGTGTCTCCCATGATCTGATTGACCCAAAAAAATTTAAGTTCCAGTGGTCAGATTCCTGTGAGAAGAGTTTTCAGGAGTTGAAGACTCAACTTACTTCATGCCCTGTGTTGACTTTGTCTGATGGTACAGATGGTTTTATGGAGTATTATAATGCCTCTAGAGTTGATTTGGGTTGTGTGTTGATGCAAATAGGTAAGGTTATAGCCTATGCCTCTAGACAGTTGAAGTCGTATGAAAAGAATTACCCAACCCATGATCCTGAATTAGCTGTTGTGATCTTTGCTTTAAAAATCTGGAGACATTATTTGTATAGTGTCCATGTTGATGTGTTTACTGATCATAAGAGCCTGCAGTATGTGTTTACTCATAGGGAGTTAAATCTTAGGTATTGGAGGTGGTTAGAGTTGTTAAAATACTATGATATGAGTTTGTTGTATCACCCGAGAAAGGCCAATGTAGTGGAAGATATCCTTAACAGGTTGTCCATGAGTAGTGTTACTTATATGGAAGAAGGTAAGAAAGAGTTAGCTCATGATGTGCACCGTATGGCTTTATTAGGTGTGAGATTTCTTGAATCCACTGAGGGAAGTACTTTAGTGCAGAGTAGTTCTGAATCCTCTTTAGTTTTGGAAGTGAAGGAGAAGCAAGACAGAGATCCTAGTTTGGTCAGACTGAAGGAGCCAATTAAGGAACAAAAGGTAGAGGTTTTCTAACATGGGGAAGATGACGTGTTGAGATTTTAGGGTATATTGTGTGTTCCGTGTGTTGATGATTTGAGGCAGAGGATTATCACTGAAGTGCATAGCTCATGGTATTCTATTCATCTCGGCGCTACCAAGATGTACCGCGACTTACGAAAAATCTATTGGTGGAGTGGTATGAAAAAGAATATAGCTGAGTTTATAGCAAAGTGTGCAACGTGCCAACAGGTTAAGGTAGAACACCAAAGACCTGGTGGTGTGATGCAAGAGTTTGTATACCCACTTGGAAGTGTGAAGAGGTGGATATAGACTTCGTGACTGGTTTACCTCTTTTGCATCGTTATCAAGGTTCTATTTGGGTTGTTGTAGACAGGTTGACTAAGTTCGCGCATTTCTTGCCCGTGCATATATCTTATATAGCTGAGGATTAGGCTAGATTGTATATCCAGAAGCTAGTCAGGCTACATGGAGTTCCCTTGTCTATCATTTCGGATAGGGTTACTCGGTTCACTTCTCAATTTTGAAGAGTTTTTCAACAGGTGCTTGGTACCCAAGTTAATTTGAGTTCAGCTTCTCATCCACAGACAGATGGTCAGGCTGAGAGGACCATTCAGACTCTAGAAAATATGTTGAGGGTATGTGCTCTTGACTTCAAAGGTAGTTGGGATGAGCATTTTCCATTGATAGAGTTTCCTTATAACAATAGTTACCATGCTAGCATCGAGATGACACCATTTGAGGCTTTGTATGGTAGAAGATGTAGATCACCCATAGGTTGGTTTGAAGTGGGTGAAGCTGCAGTGATTGGACCTGATGCGGTATTCGAGGCTATGGAAAAGGTAAAGGTGATTAGAAAAAAGTTGAAGACAGCTTAGAGTCGTCAAAAGTCATAAGTCGATGTGAGGAGAAGGGATCTTGAGTTCGAGGTGGGTGATTTGGTGTACTTAAAGATTTCACCCATGCATGGGTTGAAGAGGTTTGGTAAAAAGGGAAAGCTTAGTCCCCGTTATGTGGGACCCTATAGAGTCTTGAGCTATGTTGGTAAAGTAGCCTATGAAGCTGAGTTGCCTGCAAAGTTGTCAGTCGTTCATTCTATTTTTCATGTCTCCATGCTTAAAAAGCATATTGGTGATTCTGTTGTAGTAGATCATTCAGAGAGTACTGATATTCAAAATAGTCTTTCGTTCGATGAGATTCCTATTGAGATCATAGATTTTCAGATCTGTAGACTGAGGAACAAAGAAATTCCCTTGGTCAAAGTTTTATGGCGGAACCAGTCTGTGAAGGGCACTACTTGAGAGGCAAAAGTAGACATGCGAGCCAAGTACCCGCACCTATTTTCCGCGAGTTCAAATCAAGAAGAAGGTATTATTCTTCCTTAATTCAGCCCCTCTAATCTAAAGTTCAGTTATGTAGCTATTCTTACATGAGTTCTTGCAATTTTTGACGTATTCAAGAGTTTAGAAAGATTCTAAGCCCATTTTGCAAATTGCTTCAGCTATGTGTACTCAGTTTTTCCTGTGTTCTTAGTCTAACAAGTGGCATTTAGGGACAAATGTTCCCAAGGGGGAGATATTGTAAAACCCCACAAAAGTTCCCTCGTAGTCTAAGCCTTAGGGTGTGTCAAGTGAAGTGTAATTCCAGCCTAAAATATTGAGAAGTGACTTCCCAAGTGATTAGTATGTTAACCTTGATTGAATTTTCCTAAAAATGACTTTCTATCATGTCGAAAATTGAATTATCTTTCCAACAATACCAATTTCTTCCAAACCCGGTATTGGGGTGAGAATTTATGGCCGTTTTACTAAGGCTGTCGGAACCGCCCAGATGCGATGGGTAGGTTGACGAACCATCACCCAGACCATCACAACCAAGGAAGTAACTCCCTCTTCTATCCAAGTGCTATGGCCAAGATGATGGACCGTCAAGCTAGCGATGGACCGTTGCTAAAACCGTTACAACTAAGGCAGTATGGCCTTTTTCTGACCAACATGCGACGGACGATCTGACGGGTCATCAGACTAGCAATGGACCGTCACTCCGACCGTCGCAAATCTCCATAATTATTTTTAAGTCATTTTTAAAAGAACTTATGGTCTTTTCCCCTTTTAACCTTAGATATATGCAAAACAAAGAATATGACTTTATTATCTCCCAAAACCTCCAAAGGCTAGGGTTTCTTCCTCAAGAACAAACCCAAAACCCTTCTCCAAGAAATTCAAGAACTCACTATAGATTCTACAAATTGAGTTGATATTTGAGTTTTCCAAGTACAAGGCTTCAAGAACCCTCTCTCAAGAGTAAGAAGAAGAGTCTCAAGCAAGTTTGTTCATCTAAGTTACAATCTAAAGGTATGTGGGGTTTGAACAAGGATAATTCTTTCGTCCTTGTTCCCAAAACTTGTTTTAAATTACAAAGATATATGACTTTATGAGTTCTCCTATGAATTTGAAGTATGGGTTCATACCCAATATTACTATGCATGAGATTTTAAGATTTTCCAATGTTCTAGAAATTGAGGTACATAAGTATGTTGAGATTTTAAGACAAATTGCTGAACATTCCAGATTTCTATATGATTTTTGTATCCTTATGACATCTAGTATGCATTTTGATGAGTCTTAACTTGAGATTTGACTATGGGTCATTAAACCCTACTTGAGATTTCAGTTTTTATGAACTTTTGTGTTATAAGCACCCATGATTTGAGTATTTTGAGATCATTGAGAAAGTTTTGACCTTTATGGTCATAGTAGCTTTGAAATCCACTTTACCATAAATGAGATTACAAATTTTATAGTTGGGTTCTTATGAACCATGAAATTATTTTAAAATAGATTTTCATGAGATGAGTGTAGCTAACTAAAGGGAGTAGTATTTAGCACCGAGTTGGGTAAGGTACAATGGTTTCATACCCTAGAACTACGTGCCACCGTAGGATTGAGATTTATGGTCCCGAGACCCAGATAAGTGATCACTGAGTTGAGGTTATACTCCCTTGCAAGAGCATGACGCTTCTCCCCAACATGAGGTTTCTTCCTTAGGAGGATAAAACGTTGGACTCCATGTAGCTCGCATGGTGTATTTCGGTTAAGAGAACCTCCCTGCTAGTAAACAATGAATAAACAACTTTTGAGTATTTTTTTCCCTAATAGTAAGATTTTCAAAATAGTTTCTTGAGGTAAAATTTTTCCAAGAAGGAATTAGTTTTCTCTAACAGTAAGAGTAAATAATTAGTTTTTAAACCAAAGTTATATAATTCTGAGTTCCAAGTGTCTTGAGTTAAAAGAGTTCTAAGTTCTTGAGCATTAAAGAAGTTTTACTCTCCATGAGATATATGCATGAGTCGAAAGTATAGTTTAAAGCTTTCTTCTGCCTTCAGGTAATGAGAATAAGAGAAGAGTACAGATTTTAAAGCTAAAATTGCATGCTTCATTTGACATGATTTATGAGCTTATTATATTAGACTTATTCAAGCTATGTGAGTCATTCATATTTCCATGCATGATTTGATTAAAGAGTATTGATATTGTTTTATGTAAATGCATACACCCCCATATACTCAGTACACTCCCAAGTGCTGATCCACATATACGTATATGTGCTACATTATTTTATAATGTAGGTTCAGGTGCTCAGTTTTAGCCTCGTTAATGAATTTCAAGTACCTTTGTCTACATCTCTACAGTGGTGAGTCCTTATGGTTCGAGGACCTATCTTCAGACATTTCAGTATTTTAGTAGATATATTATTGCTTTTAGTTCAGTTTGAGTCAGTTAGGGACCTGTCCTAATGGCTCTCTAGTTCATGAAGTAGTAGAGGCTTTGTCAAACTAGTTATCAGATTGTTAGTATGTTGAGATTTCAAGTATTGTGGTCGTTTGGACCATGTACTTTCTTTGTATTTTCTATCATTTGATACGATAGTGCCAGTGTTTTGTTTATTTCTTCTCGAAATGAGTTATTTTATTTAGTGACAGGCTCAAAGGGTTAGCTTAGGGCTACTTGTATCCTTAAGCACCGTGTGACATCCCGGGACGAGATTTCGGGTCGTTATATTTGTGGACTCAATCATGTAATGGTAAGCATCCAGGACTTCATACCCATACTAGAGTGTCCCCCTAACTAGGTCCTTGGCAATCTCCATGGACATATATACCTTCCAATAACTGACCAAGACACCCAAATCCGTAAGGATTTGATTAGCCATAACCCTTGTTGAAGGGCTTTTTCCATCGGGGAAACTACTCCTGAAATATTCAGCGAGGACCTTTGCTGTGGCGTGAGGATTTTGGCCCGAGATGTGCTTCGAACTACATGTGTGATGCTTTTTATGTTTATGAATGATGAGTCTATCAGAACTTGCGTACTTTACCACTCTCAACCACCGCTTGCAATTTGAATTAGCACATTAGAAGCAAAAGACACTGCTCAAATTAATCTCCTTCGTTATTCTGAAATCTTTTTTCAAGCAATAAATAAACAAAGTGTTAGATAGTTCATTCTTGTCCTTGAATGACATTCTAATAAAAAAGTCAGTCCCATCGTCTTGAAGATTTCTAGGCTGTGTCGATTTAGAAGAACTGCACATCGTATTAGTTGCACCAACGGGCGTAGGTGTTTGATCATCATCTGGAATATTCATATATAGATTATCCAACCTATAATCAAAGAAGTCTTCTTTTTTTATTCTTTTACGTTCTAGTTCTCATTCTCTCTCATCTTTTTAACCATGTACACCCTTAACACTGGCCTGGTTGAATCACTTAGAAAGCACGCAACCAAACCTGATCGGTTATCTTGAAAGGTAGTACCCTCTAATTTTCAAAGGAGCTATGCATGTAGTTGATGGCGAGTTCTTCCGGTTGACAATTCAGTCCACAAAACCTGATGATTAAGTTCATAAAATCATCATACGAAACATCACTTTGGACTGTCATAGCTATCGTCTCTAGTATTTCACCCTTCTTCCAACGCCATACATATTGATTACTCTTCTCGACCCATTAACCATGACAATCCACCCCTATTGTTATTGATCCCTCCATTAGTGGTACCTAAATAAAGTCATTTGTTAAAAACATTTGATAGTGATTTCATATTGCCGTGAATGAATCCCAATAGATGTGTTATCTGTTGCAACAGGTAAGTGATCAGTCATGACAGATTACGTACCTGTTGGGATTCATGTTACGCTCCTGAATATCTGTTGCAATAGATGAAGCACCTTTTTGGATTGATGTTACAATACTAAATCACCTTTGAAGTTGATTCCAATAGATGAGTGTCATGTTGCAATAGATAATTAACCTGTTGCGACAGATTACTTACCTGTTGCAACAGGTTAGTCATCTATTGTAATAGATAGTTATTTTGTTGCAACAGACAACACTTATGTTGGAATCGTGTTCAGGTTCTGTTGCAACAGGTTACTAATCTGTTGAAACAGATATTTATCATATCGTACGATAACTAATCTGTTGCAACAGATGAGCCAAATGTCGCAACAGATGACCCATCTGTTTAAACATGAATCCAACATATTAGTCTTCCATTGAAATAGATGTCTCATCTGTCGCAACATATGATTTATCTGTTTAAACAGATGAATCTCATGTTGGATTCATGATTGGGTTCTATCCATTATTGGAAAACAACAACACAATAGCAGTTACCCAGATGACAAATTCAACTAAAAATATTAATTTGACTTACCAAGGTCTCCTATGAAGTAATGCCAAAGTGGAAAGTGATGTTCGAAATAAAATTTGACCTAAGAAATTGGTCAAATAGCAACAGTAGCGGTAACAACAACAACAACAACAAATGGTCAACAAGAAAAAGATGAAGATGATAATGAAGTATAAGATGATAATAATGAAGCAGAAGATGATGAATGAAACAGTAGCAACAATGAACAATAAAAATTGCTAAGAGAGAGAAAACAACAATAGGTGAGAAGAGAGAGAAAGATGCCTTTTTTCCCTCCGTTTTTGTTATATAGGCTAGCATTTGGATCAAAGTATAAATTTAAAAACTTGTGGATTATTTTCAAACTTCTCCAACTTTCATAATCCATAATAATGTAATTGTCACCCCCACCTAATAATTAAGATTTGTGTCACTTGCACCTCATTTTAAAACTCTTTTGTCACCTACAACCCCAAACCCCAACTTAGTTAATACTATGTACCAAGCAAAAACTCTTTTGATGCATTGAAGTTGAACAATTTAAGATATTTTATAAGGACGAAGAGATTCCAACCATCCCATCACTATCCATATTAATTTGCTATTTATGAATTTGTCAATAATTCAGAGAATCAATGTCAAATATGACCAACATTTTTGTTTCATGCATATGATGGAGACTTAAGCTAAATAAATATTTATTAGTGTTTTTTCCTCTTGGAATAGTTTTCTCTTATTTTAGTCTGGAATTTGTTCTCTATCTTTTTTTGTTAAATATTCACTTGCATAGAAATTTTAATGTTCAGATTGTCATATTTTGCTTTAGTATAATTCTTTACCTTATTGTTAATTTGTTACAAGTAGTTGTTATATTATTATATTTAATGTATAATGTAGTTTATTATTTTCTTAATATTTAAAAATTTAAAACTAATTGAAATAAATAGTTATTACAATTTAATTTTAAATAATTAAAAATTACACGTGCGAGACACGTACGACTAAACTAGTAATAAAGAAGAATGTAAAGAGGTGATGTGACACCTCTCCATGGACTCGATTTGCATTTATCTTTTTTTTCTCATTTTTTGATTTTTTCTAGAAACTTTTATACATAATCTAATAATTAATGGATTTAAAAATCCACACAAAATAAATATTAATTTAAAGCCCATGTAATACTAATCAAGTCTAACATTTAACTCTTTAACTTTTTCCATAAAGACCAACCACGTCCGTCATCTTGAAGCCAGTTGAAGATAATTTAAGTCTAATAGTAGTTACTCCACTATTTCTTATACCCAATGCATCATTCGTATTCTCCACTAATGCATTGTCTAAACGTACATTCAAAGGCCTATATAAGATCTTTACTATGGTTTGAGAAACCACAAATATGAAACAATTCATACTGTGCTAGAAATATCTCTTTCAAAGATGTGTTTGATTTGATATTATATGCTTACATGTTATTTTTTCCTTGGTCTTGTCGCAAGATTACTACTGTTGGTTAAGAAATCTCGATGTTAAATTGAGTTATTAGCTTGTAGTAACTATACTATTTTTGTTTTAATTTATGTATCTTAATTATTATTTGAAAAGTGAAACAATATTTTTTCTTTGATCGTGTTTTTTACAAATACTTCCTAAATATTTTAAATTTTTAATCATTCTGTAGGTTAGTACTTTAATATTTTTACTTATATATGACATTCAATCCAAGATGGCTATTTATTTATGCAAACTATCAAAATCAAGAATACATAGTATTAATCAAGGTATGGTTAATTGAATTTGACTTTATTCCCTTTTTTTTTTTACCTTTAATTTTGGATCACGTATAAGTGATTTTTCGAAAGTTGGTAGGGGTTATTTCAAGATCAATTCGAAGAAACACTAATTTCGCACAGTAAATTTTGAAGTTCTACGACATATCAAAACCAATCAACTTATAGCAACTATATTGTGATAGCCGAGGACAAATTGATAAAAGTCTAAATCAGTAATCACAATTATCCAAGCGACAAGAAGTGTCGCAGTGAAAACAACGAAGAAGGAATCAAAGGAAGACATAAGAGTATAAAATAACTAAATTCAGAAAATGATTTTGGAGAGCCTTATGATCGGCTATAGAGTACTATAGCAGTTTTATTTCATTTCACAACTAGATAGACTACTACAATGTAGTCGTAATACACACACAGACACGAACAAACACACACACACATATAGAGAGAGATACATGTTAAGCTGTAGTTGGCTATGTTGCTTGAACTTCTTAATAATCGAAGTGTGCTTTGATGCTTTGATAAATAGTTGGTGATATATAATTACTGTAGCAATCTCGCATACCTAATAGTTCATGCATGAAATTAAAAAAAAATAAAAAATAGGCTCCTTTAGATGTGGTTTTTTACTATTAATTCAATCTTTACAAAACTTGAAAGATTTTTCTTCATTTCTTATATACCGCACGAAGTGCGGATATGTACACTAGCTTCAAAGAAAAAAGAAAAGTTGTCGTGTTTTGTCTCTCTTTTATCTCAACTTGTTAAGTCCTTAGTTTTGATGATTGACAAATTGTATGTTAGAGACCTATTTCCTAGAGATTGTGTGATGACAAAGCTGCTACTACTTAGGGATCAGGTTGGGCTTACATGCCAATATCACAGTCATCCTCACAACTGGACACAAGTACAAAAGTTGGTGAAAAGTTGTTGCCCCCTTTTTGTCTCAACCAATGACATTCCTCCTAGGTTTTCTTGTGTCATATATATATATATATATATATATATATATATATATTGCCTTTTTTTCTCCTAGGTTTTCTTGTGTCATATATATATTGTCCATCTTCTCCAACAAGAAGACAAGCTACCACATACTTAGAACATATATCTTTCTTGAAGCTCTTGTATCAAAGACTCAATTTGCAATAGGGAACTGATATCTCATCAAGTTGTATTTTATTTTCTTGTTGTATTTGAGTCTTTATATTATGGTCTTAATTGTTGCCTACTTCTGTTTGTCTGATGATTAGTAGGTGTTGCAGTGTAAACCTCTTTTCTCTGTAATCATCTAGAGTTAGGTAATACTTAAGTTAGAGTTAGCTTGGCTTTCCAGTTAGAGTTAGTTGGAGTGTGGGTGTTGTAGAGTTGTTGTGCATTTTTCCTTGTAATAAAGCTAGTACTAGGAGAAAAAAGATTAAGAGTCTAATCCTAAAGTCTGGAGTCTGTATTCAAGAAGTAGCTTGGATATAGTGGAGCTTAGAAATACTGGAGGCAGGTCATGATTTTTTTCCCTTGAGCAAAGAGTTTCCATATCAAATTGTTGTGTCTATTATTTTTTCTTTCCTCATACTTTATTATTAAGTTTCTCCTAGTTATTCATATTTGAGACAGTTTCGGAATAGGTCCCAAGTTGAGGAGCAACCCACTGCAATTCTATATTTGGTATTAGAGAAAGGTCTTCCTAATAAGGCTAACATCTTAGAAGGTTCTTGAGAATGGTTGCTCCTCCCAATTTTGAAGAAGATCAGTCAACTACTAGACCACCTAGATTTAATGAAGAGTACTATGGGTAATGGAAGACTAGGATACATGACTTTATCATGAATGAAGATTTAAAATTATGGGATGTTATTGAGGATGGCCCTTTTGTTCCTACAAGGGCAGTGAAGGTTGGTGATATGACCTCACAGGTTCCCAAAACCAAGAAGTAATATGATGTTACAGATAGAAAAAAGATTGAAAATAATTACAAGGCCAATAAGTTACTTATTTATGGTATTAGCCCTGATAAGTACAATAGAATCTTTGCCCGTGAATCTGCTAAAGAGATCTAGAACTGTCTTCAGATAGCTCATGAAGGAACTAGCCAGGTGAAGGAGTCCAATGTAGATATGTTGGCCAATCAAGATGATACCTTCAACATGAAAAAGAGGGAGAGTTTGTATAGGAGATACACACCAGGTTCACCGCCATAACAAATGAGCTTCACTGTTTGAGAGAGGATATCAGAACTACTAAATAGGTCTACAAAGTTCTGGGCATCCTTACTAAGCAGTAGAAGATCAAAGGCAATGTTATCACTGGAGCTAGGAATCTAAAGACAATGACCATGGATGAGCTTATTGATAATCATAAAACTTATGAGATATTGAAGAAGCTTGGGAAGTCAAAGAGTGAGCCCAATGTAGAAAGAAACCTAGTTCTGAAGGCTATTAAAGAAACCCCCAATGCTAGAGATGAGAAAACTGCTTATATTGCCAAGAGGTTCCCCAAGGCATTGAAGAAGTCAGCCACCCCTATAAAAGGTGAATCTAGCAGATATTCACTGATGGAAAAAAGAATGATACTTGTCACAAATATGGGAAGTCAGGTCACTACATCAAGGACTGCCCCTTGAACAAAGTAGAATACAATGAGTATCTCAAGTAAAATTGTGAGAAGGAAAGAGGCAGGAAACAGGTTCCATGAAAGTACCGCAAAAAAACTGAAGCTAACAGGGTTGCCATGCCAGTCATAGCTACTCTGGGTGATTCATTCTATGATATTGATGATTCTGAGCAGCATGACAATGTCTATATGATGGTTATAAAAGATGATGTTCAAATATATGACTTTCTTTTTATCTTGATGGAAAACTCAGATAAGGATGAAGATGACAAGGTAACACTCTTGTACATCAAAGAAAATCTCAAAAATTATTCTATTAAAGAGCTAAAGTCTCTTGCTTCTGTATCAATTGATACTATTAATGATCTCACGATATAAGGAATGTCTAAAGTTAAACTTTGAAAAATGTGAAGAGAAGATGGTTGAATTAAGTATGCTAATAACCTAACTTTAAGCAACTACCCAATCTTTATCTATTGAAAATGAGTTCCACTAAATGAAAAACTGAGTTAAGTGTCTAGATTTAACTCAAAAGAGAAGAAAGAAAATCTCAAGTTCAACTGGAGTTAGAAAAGAATAAGTCTAATGAAAAAGTAACTGCCTAACTTAAGTAAAGTGTTGAACTTGAAAGGGACTTGGTTAAAGTGAAGGTTGATCTTGAAAAGGCCCTGAAATGAACTTCTTTATCTCAAGTATTTACAAGTATTGTCGGTCAAGGGACAAATAGTAAAAGAGGGTTGGGGTTTTATAGTGTTTATCCCGCCGACAACCCTTTTAGCAAATATGCTCCAGTCAAGGGTAATTTGTTGTGTATATATTATGGAAAAAATGGTCACACAAAGGAGTCATGTCCTGCTAGAGCTGTTGTTCTAAAAGTGATGAAACATTTTTATTTCCAAAAAGGAAGATGTGTAAACTTACCTGACTAGACAAAGAAGAACTTAATTTTTCCTCTATCACAACACTAGGAGCTCAAGCTAAAATGAGTTCTCAAAACTGATCACTGATTGCTATTATAGGATAATGCTAGAGAAAGAAGCCACCACTGAATCATGGATAGTGGTTGTTCAAAGAAAATGATTGGAAGAATTGAAAACTTTCTCTCATGTAAGGCCCATGAAGGAGGCAGTGTCTCCTTTGGTGATGGTAATAAATGATATATAGTTGGAATTAGGTATATTGAGAATAGTTTGAATGAGGAAATTGATGATGTCCATTTTATGGATGGACTCAAATTCAGTCTGATAAGTGTTGCTTAAATATGTGATAAAGGAAATGAGGTCAGATTCATATCAGACAAGTGCACTGATATTAGTCTCAAAGATGGTAAAGAGATATTGACTGCCCAGAGAACCAAAAACATATATATTGTTGATTTGGAGTCTTGTAAGTCCAAGAACATGGAATGCCTTAATGTGCAAGAAGATGCTACCGATATATGGCATAGAAGGTTGTGGCATGTTAGTTGTTCGCTGCTAAAAAAATTGGTGAAGAGGGAACTGGTTTGAGGACTGCCAAAGCTAAAGTTTTCCAACTCAAAGTTGTGTGATGCTTATGCAAAAAGAAAGTAGACAAAATCTTCATTCAAGCCTAAAAGGAAGTGCGTACGTCCAAGCCCCTGGAACTCCTTCACATGGATCTGTGTGGACCTGTAAAGCTTGCAAGAAAATATGGAAAGAACTAAATTTTGGTTATTGTAGATGATTATTCAAGATTCACTTGGACCTTCTTTCTGAAATCAAAAGATGAAACTCATGTGTTTGAGGGCTTTGCCAGATAGGTGCAAGTGAAGTACGATGAGAAGATAGTTACAATCAAGTTGATCATGGAACAAAAATAAAAAATGCTAGGTTCAATAAATACTATAACGAACTAGGGACCAGTCATAATTTTCAGCTCCTAGAACACCACAACAAAATAATGTTGTGGAGAGGAAAAATAGGACCCTTGTAGATATTGGAAGAACTATACTGATAGATGCAAGGATAGCCTACAACTTTTGGGTTGAGGAAGTCAACACAACTTGCTATGTGACCAATGGGTGTATTATAAGATATACTCTGAACAAAACCCCCCATGAGCTCTTAACCAAAAGGAAGCCTAAGCTGAGCTACTTCAATCTATTTGGATGCAAATGTTTGGTACTGAATAATGGCAAGGCAGATCTTAGAAAATTTGATTCAAAATATGATGAGGAAATATTTTTTGGTTACTCATCCACTAAAAAACTTATAGGATCTACAACAAAAGGGCACAATATATAGAAAAAAGTGTCCATGCAGTGTTTGATAAAGCTGGTAATGTCAAAAAGGACAACACCCTTGATGATGATGATGATAAGTCAAGAAACCCAATAAAGGTTTCATAAAAGCAAAATGAAAGTGATGATGATGCTGACTCTCAAGAACCAGAATCAGGACCAGAGGATGAAGATGCAACAAATGAGCTGGATGATGGCACTTTACAAGTCTCTTCTAGAGATCTTGACCCTCCATCCAGTAAAGGAAATGATCAAACCTATGAGGGTAACACCTATATGGGAACTGGTCCCAGCTATAAATCCTCCTCCCCCCCTCAGATTGAATTAGAAGCATCGGTCCTCACATCCTCTTGACAATCTATTATCTTATCTGAACTCATGCATATAGACAAGAAATAAAGACAAAAACCTTTGTGCTTTCTCTGCATTCTTGTCATAAATTAAATACAAGAATGTAAATAAAGAATTGAATAATGCAGATTGGATCAATGTCATGCAAGAAGAGCTATATCAGTTCGAGAGAAGTAAGGTCTGACACCTGTCCCAAGGCCCTCAGATAGAACTATCATAGTGACTAGGTGGGTGTACAAGAATAAGGCAGATGAGCATGGGAATACTATAAGGAACAAAGCCATGCATTTTGTGAAAGGATATAACTAAGAAGAAGACATAGATTATGATAAAACCTTTGCTCCAATGGCTAGAATGGAGGCAATTCAAATTCTCATTGCATTTGCTTCATATATGGAGTTCAAATTATTTCATATGGATGTAAAGAGTGCCTTCTTGAATGGATTTCTCAAAGAAAAGGTGTTTTTGAAGCAACCTCTAGGTTTTTAAAATATTGATTTCCCCAATCATCTGTTCAAGTTGGACAAAGCCTTGTATGGATTAAAGCAAACTCCTAGAGCTTGGTATGAAAGGCTATCCAAATTCTTGCTTAATAATGGGTTCAAAAGAGGAAAGATTGACAACATATTATTCCTGAAGGCAAGAGGGATAAATCTTCTCATTGTCCAAGTTCATGTAGATGACATCAAATTTAGAGTCACAACCAACTCCCTTTGTGATGAGTTTGCCAGGTTGATGAGCAGTGAGTTTGAGATAAGTATGATAGAATAAATAAATATCTTCCTTGATTGCAAATCATGCAAGGTGCATATGGGACTACAGTATGTCAACAGAAGTACATTTAGGATGTTCTCAACAGGTTCCATATGGAGGATGCGAAGCCTATTGACACTCCTATAAAAACTTTCTCTAAACTAAACTTGGATGAACTTGGTCCCTCTATCAATGAAACTATGTATAGAAGGATCATTGGATCATTGACCTACCTAACAGCGAGCAGACCTGACATTGTATTTAGTGTTGGGATGTGAGCCAGATTCAAGCAAGTCCAAAAGAATTTCACTTAAAGGTTTCCAAGAGGATTTTGAGATATCTTAAAGGGACCTCTGACCTTGTTCTCTTCTATCATGCTGATAATAATTTTGACCTACTTAGATATGTTAATGCTGATTATGCTGGGTACCTATCACAGAATGGCTCATTTTCTTGGATCATCCTTGATATCTTAGGGTACTAAGAAGGAAAACTCAGTGGCACTTTCCAATGCTGAGGTTGAATATATTGCAGCTGCCTCATGCTATGCTCAACTACTATGGATCAAGAAGCAACTAAAATACTTTGTCATTCTCTCAATTATATCCCATGATTATGTGACAACACAAGTACTGTAAATAAGGCAAAAAATCTAGTTCAGCATAAAAGAACAAAACACATTAATGTCAAACACCATTTTCTGAGAGATAATATGGAAAAGGGGTTGATCAAAATAATGTTCTGCAATACTGAAGATCAAATTGCTGACATCTTTACCAAGGCACTTAGTAGATAGCCATTTGATAAAAACAAGATAAGGCTGGGACTGATGAGGTCAAGTTGAATGCATGTTGATCTTTCTCATCCTCTATCTATGGTTATAACTTGGTAAACATGTATCCAGGATGGATGATTTCATATATGTCTAACTCAATATCATATCTTTTGCAAATATACACCCATGTCAAGGGGAAAGAGAGAGGGAGAAGGATAAAATAGCATAAGAGTTATGTACTTAAACCATCATGTAGGGACCAGGTTCCTAATCAAGTCAGTATCACACTATATTCCTTATTAGTGGCCATTATCCTATTTCCCAGCAGGAGTGTCATGTCAACTATCACACTCATAAATGTCCCCTTTATTGAGTCTGAAATCCATATTGATCCTCTACTTGACTATCCTTAAACATCTACACCCTCATATTTCTCATTTCCCAAAGGGAGAAAAAGGTGCAACCATTACATTATTTCTAGTTGATAGGGGTTACACCAGTTGAAGGATGTGAACTTATATTTAAAAAAGGTGGGGGAGGTTAGTACTCTCTAACTACCTAACCTAGTTCCAAATTCTCTTATGAACTTTTCTTTCACAGACTCTAATGTATCTGGTTTCCCCAAGGGTTGTTTTTTTTCCTTATGGTCCTCTTTTTGGATAGTGTTTGATACTTTCTTCTTGATCCCTGCATGAGTTCTCTTTGTGCTATTTTCTTTTATTCTTGTCTAATTCTGCCTGCTCATATAAGTGTAGCCTTAATGACCATGATTTAATATGTGTGTATCTCTATGCTTAATTTACTGTTTAACCTCTTTGATGATGCCAAAAGGGAAAGTTTGAGATGTAGCTATTGCATAATGTATAGAAAGGGGGAATAAGGTGAATACTACTTAGGGGTATCATAAACAGGGGAAATAAGTGGGGTTGAAGTCTTGACAGTATGTGTTTCTGAGTCTTGTTGCGTATGTTGTGTCCTGTGCGAATGTTTGGAGATGTTGAAGACCTGCATTGCTTTGTCATCATCAAAAAGGGAGAAATTATTAAGTCCTTAATTTTGATGATTGACAAATTGTATGTTGGGGACCTGTTTCCTAGAGATTGTGTGATGACAAAGCTGCTACTACTTAGGGAATAGATTGAGCTTGCCTGTTAATGTCACAGTCAACCTCACAGTTGTACACAAGTACAAAAGTTGGTGAAAAGTTGGCAACAGTTTTTCACCAACTTTTGTACTTGTGTGTATATATATATATATTGCTCTTCTTCTCCAACAATAAAACAAGCTTCCACATACTTACAACATATATCTTTGTTGAAGCTCTTGGATCAAAGACAAACTTTGCAACAGGAAACTGATAGCTCATCAAGTTGTATTTTCTTTTTTCGTTGTATTTAGGTCTCTATCTTGTGGTCTTAATCACTGCGTACTTCCGTTTGTTTGATTATTAGTAGGTGTTGTGTTAACCTCTTTTCTCTATAATCATCTAGAGTTTGGTGATTCTCAAGCTGGAGTTAGCTTGGCTTCCGGCTAGAGTTAGCTGGAGTGTGGGTGTAGTAGAGTTGTTGTGCATTTTTCCTTGTAATAGAGTCATTACTGGGAGAGAATGGATTAAGAGTTTAATCCTGAAGTTTGGAGTCTGTATTCAAGAAGTTGCTTGGATATAGTGAAACTTAGAAATCCTGAAGGCGGGTCGTGGTTTTTCTCTCTTGAGTAAGGAGTTTCTATGTAAAACTGTTGTGTCTACTATTTACTCTTTCCTCACACTTTATTATTAAGTTTCTCTTAGTTCATACATTAATCACAAATCAAGGCCTCTTTTTCTAGTGACGTTAATATGTCCTACCACTACTCTAGCAAAGATCAAAGGATCATCAATACCTACTCCAATTACTCATGGTGAGTGCGATAAAGCACAAACAAATGCCTAATTTTCGCAGAAAAAAAATGTAGAAGGATCTTTTTCTTTTGGTGTCTTGTCTAGAAAAGGACTCAGCAATTTTGTATAAATCATATAAGCATATTTTGGGTGGAACTCTATTCTTCTCTTTGCAAGAAAAAATTAGCAGGCATTTGAAATTTGGATAGTATTTGGTTAAAGTCAGAAAAAAGAACGAACTTATTTGAAATTGAATTGAAAGAACAAATCAGTATCTGAGAGTGTATATGATCAATTAATTTTGTATAAATCATATATGCATATTTTAGGTGGAATCCTATTCTTCTCTTTGCAAGAAAAAGTTAGCAGGCATTTGGAATTTGGATAGTATTTGGTTAAAGTCAGAAAAAAAGAACGAACTTATTCGAAATTGAATTGAAAGAAAAAATCAGTATCTGAGAGTGTATACGATCAATTTCACTTGAATAAAACATTGAATTTTGAATGTGAAAATCATTATTTCACCTAAAATACTCCTCAAGGTATTTTTCCCAGGTTCTAATTATCTGCTTCAATTTGAAGTTTGAAATAATTAATTATATTGTAAAGAATATTGGCTTTCAAAAAATATTTTAAGTTGAAGTTGAAAGAATGAAATATTTATTTTCTAAGGGAAGTTAGCTAGTCTCCAATTGGCTATCGTCTTGATAAATTGTTAAATTTAACATTTCTATAACTGAAATTTCCTTTGATTTGAAATAGACAATAATAATACTAGTAGCATTTTGGACCCATATCCTCATTTTCTTCCTTACATTGCATTTATTTATTTATTACTTAATTGATCTTTCCTTTCATCTGGGATATCCGCAATCGCTATCCACACCTATATGTCAAATAAAGAATAATTCCTTATATCAGTTTTCTAGCTGGGTGAGATGTAGGATTTTTTTATGAGTGGGTTAAGAAGTTTGAGTTGAATAAAATAGGCTAAGTTAATAAATGAGTGAAATAATGATCAAATGTTATTTGGACTAAATGAGTTGTGTTAAAAACAAGGCATGCATAATACACTGCTTAATTCTACTAAAGTATAATTTCTGTATTTTTTTGTCCTTTTATAATTTTTTAATTATTTAATAAAAAAAATCTTTATCATGACTAGCATATAACTATATATAAAATTTAGTAACAAATAATTTATCTTTCTGAAAATAGTTTAACATGGTTTCTTATGGGTTAATTTTGATTGCATATTAACTCCAATTTTTGTCGGGCTGAATTGTGTGGGTCATAGAGCCAATAAATAGATGAGTCATTAATCCATCTAAACTTAAATGTAGAATGATATTCTTTTTATTAAAAATTACACAAATACACAACTTATGTTTCTAATATTATAAAAAATCTCAACTCCCTAAACATAGTTTAAAAATACCAATATATACACAGAATGTTATGTATATGTCGGCTATGTTATGTATATTAATAGCGAGAGAGAGTAAAGTAATTAAAAAAGTGGAAGAAAGTATACTTACTTTCAAAAGGATTGGTATTTATGTTATTTATACTCTTTTTATAAGTGAATTTTGTCATTCTTAATGAGATGAGTAAAACTTTTGTACGAAGTAACTTATACTATTTTCTGCTAGTTAGGGTAAAACAAAGTAAGGGTGTCAAGTGTGCCGGCCTGACCCGGCCCGAACCGGCCCGTTTAAACAAGCCGATCCAATTTGACTCGGCCCGGTAAGCCCAAGGGATTTAGGGTATCGGGCCTTTTTTTTTTAATTTAGGCCCGGTTAATTCGGCTCGGACCAAGCCCGGTCCAGGCTCGCCGGTTAACCGGCCCGGCCTAGAATAATTTTTATTTTTTAAAAATTTTGAATTTTGGACCAAACTAGTCGTTGGCCCAACGGCTATATAGCCATTTTTTCCATTAATTAAAAAAAATTACTTTTAAAATAATTTTTTAATCCCAAAAAAAAATTCTATAAATACCCTGCACCTTCAAATCATTTTCACACAATTTTTCAGTCTCTCAAATCTCAATTCTCAATTCTCAAATATTCAATATATTTAATTTCCTAAAGTGCTCACTTTAATTTTTTAATTTTGCCTTTACAAAGTACGAGTGGAAGTTTCTAAATTCGCAACCTACAGATACTTTCAAAATTTGGTATTGTCGTTCCATCTCTTACGTATAATTTTTATTTATTTATTAATTATTGAATATTTAATTTTATTATATTTGTGTATTTTAATTTGTTTTAGTTTAATTTAATTTATACTATGGATAAATTAAGAAACCTCGCTACTAAAGGTGTTAAAATTTTTTATCCCGGAAGCGGTAGTGATAGTAAAAAGTAAATTACGGATAGTAAAAAGGGAATTACTAGTGGTAGAGGTACTTCAAGTAGTAAATATATCCGTGTGTCTTCGCCTCCGGTACCGCTTGATACACCTTTTGAGGAAGAAATAGGTGTAGGTGCTCACGATATGGATTATGTAGAAGCTCCAAAAAATTACGGTATAGAAGAAGAAAATGAAGTAGATGCGATTAATTTATACGAAGATGTTAAAATTATTGATGAGACACCCATAGTAGAAAATGCTAACGTTAGATCTGAATCGGTTAATCTCCCTCCCCGTGCCCAAGACCTCGTAAAATAACTAGTATTGCATGACAATTTTTTGAACTTATATTAGATACTAAGGTGCAATGCAATATTTGTCAACAAATATATAAGCATAAAAGCGAAGCAAGGGGGTACGGGACCTTTAATGAGACATATAGGTGATGCTCACAAAAGAGAGTTAGAAATTGCACGAGGTGGTGGGGATGTTGATGGGCCAACGCAAACTAGAATGGACCCAACAATCGGTCAGGGAATGAAGAAGTATAATAAATTGAGGGACCGAGAAGAAATAGCTAAAATGGTAGCAGTGGATTGTTTGCCTTTTAGTTTTCCTTCTTACGATACCTTTATTCATTATATTCAAGTTATTTATAATCCTATGTTAATGGTGTTCCTAGAAGTACTTGTCGATCTGATATTTTTAGACTTCATTCACAATATTATTTTTATTTATCAACATTGTTAAAAAATATTCAATGTAGATTGTCCCTAACTTCTGATCATGATCGTGCTGTAAATAAAAATGATTATTTAACCATTACTTGTCACTGGATGGATAGTAATTTTGTGATGCAAAAATGTATTCTTGCTTTTTTATATGATCAAGACCGTAAACATACTGAAGATTTTATTGCTGATGCTATAGTTAAAGTTGCCAGATTTTATGATATCGAAAATAAAATCTTATATATTGTGTTTGATAATGCTTCTAATAACAAGACTGCTATAAAAAAATTAAAATTTATGCTACTCTGCCGTTGCCTGAAATTTTTCATATTGAGTGTGCATGTCATATATATAATTTAATTGTAAAAGATGGTCTTGAATTTTTTGAGCTTTATATTGAAAAAATTCGTCTTGCTGTTGGTTTTATTCAAGGAAATAATCGGAGAAAAAGAATTAGAGAATTTAAAATTAAATGTTAAGAAAATATACTTGCACCGATATTGATGCCTGAGGAAATTGATATTAGATGGAATTCTACATATGATTTTTTAAAAACTTGTTATAAATATAGAGTTCCTATTACACTAACTTTTAACCAACATTGCAGTTCATTTACTGATTCTGGTGATTGCATGCTACATGATTCTGATTGGGTTGTAATGAATGATCTTGTTAAGTTTTTAGAAAAAATTTATGTAGCTATGGTTGAATTTTTCGGTGCGTATTATCCTACTGTTTGTAATATTTTGGGATATATAGCCGATATTTCTGGTTTGCTTAAAGAATATAAAAATAAAGATGGTTATAAAGAAGCTGTTGGTGCCATGTTTACTAAATTTAAAAAATATTTTTTTTCAATTCCCCCTATTTACCTGGTTGGTGCTATGTTAAATCCGTGCATTAAATATAATACTATGTGCCACTTTAGTACTATTATTTATGCTAACTTAGAAATAAATACTAACAATGATTCTGAACAAGTACAACCTGATTTGTGGACGGTTATGAGTGATGCGAATGAATACATAGAAAAATTATATAATCACTATGCTGATTTATTTGACTTAGCCATACCTACAAATATCACTCCAACTGTCGCTCTTCATCCTCCCGAAGAGCCATC
Organism: Capsicum baccatum var. pendulum; assembly: GCA_030864225.1. Taxonomy (NCBI): domain Eukaryota; kingdom Viridiplantae; phylum Streptophyta; class Magnoliopsida; order Solanales; family Solanaceae; genus Capsicum; species Capsicum baccatum. Next base: position 26,687,443 of record CM061551.1, on the reverse strand, counting down.
ATCTTCTAAAAGGCTGGCACATAATGGTTTTCCTGATTCCTTTTATGATTTACCTTGTTGGAACAGTGTTGATGAGAGAACTTACACCTTAACTTATCGGGAAGAGCAGAAATATTATCTTCGATCGCGGCCAGAGGATCGCAGATGACGGATCAACACGTTGGATTGGTGGAGGAGTAATGAAATACAATATCTTGTGCTTTCAAGATTAGCTAGAGATATCTTGAATGTTCCAATGTCAACCGTTGCATTAGAGAGCGCCTTTAGTCATGGACGACACTTGGAGACAAATGACACTCATTGGGAAACAATGCAATAAATGTTCTAGTTTGCCTCAGAGATTGGATCAAAGCGGAAAAAAAACTAAGGAATGGAACCGGAGCCGAGCAACGAGCTGAAACTTTAAGAAATTATGTCTTCACAGGAGAACTCAGTAGAATCAAGTCCAATGCATGATTTTACCCCCGTTGACTTTGACTAACCTATGCAAGTTCCCGTTAATATTAACATGAATGAGTTGGAAAAAATGATGCATAATTTGTAGATTTTTCATTCATGTAAATTATAAATTTTGGATCATTTCGCAATTCGCAATCAATAAAATTCAACATTCATTAACTCGTTAGTCCTTACTTTATAATTTTTTTCATTTAATGATTTAAATTGAATTTCTAGTTTAAATTTAAAACTTACTTCTAATATATTATTAATTTACTACCAAGTATTATTAATAATTTATTATATTAAGTAGCATATGTTTTGTATATTTGTGTATATATCTTCTATAGATATGTAGATTTAATGTGTACATTTGTATAGTTTTATAAATTGTATATATATACTAGTGTATATATATACATATATATATATATATATTGTAGTATATGTTTTATTTAAAGTAGTACACATATATTGAATGGTGCATATATTTGTGTATATATCTTCTATAGACGTGCAAATTTAATGTATACATGCGTATATGTTTTATAAATTAGTATATAAATATATATGTATATATATATATATATATATATATATATTGTAGTATATACATATATTTGAGTATATGTTTTACTTAAAGTAGTACATATATATTGAATGGTGTGTATATTTCTGTATATATCTTCCATAGACGTGTATATTTAATGTATACATGTGTATATATTTTATAAATTAGTATATAACTATATATATATATACTTATATATATATATATATTGTAGTATATACATATATTGTAGTATATGTTTTACTTAAAGTAGTACATATATATTGAATGGTGCGTATATTTGTGTGTATAAATGTGTATATTTAATGTATATATGCGTATATATTTTATAAATTAGTATATAACTATATATATATTGTAGTATATACATATATTGTAGTATATGTTTTATTTAAAGTAGTACATCTACATTGAATGGTGCGTATATGTGTGTATATATCTTCTATAGATGTGTATATTTAACGTATACATATGCATATATTTTATAAATTAGTATATAACTGTATATATTCTAGTATATACATATATTGTAGTATATGTTTTACTTAAAGTAGTACATATATATTGAATGGTGCATACATTTGTGTATATATCTTCTATAGACATACATATTTAATGTATATATGCATATATATTTTATAAATTAGTATATAACTATATATATATATTGTAGTATATACATATATTGTAGTATATGTTTTATTTAAAGTAGTACATATACATTGAATGGTGCGTATATGTAGGTATATATCTTCTATAGATGTGTATATTTAACGTATACATGTGTATATGTTTTATAAATTAGTATATAACTATATATTTTGTAGTATATACATATATTGTAGTATATGTTTTACTTAAAGTAGTACATATATATTGAATGGTGCGTATATTTGTGTATATAAATGTGTATATTTAATGTATATATGTGTATATGTTTTATAAATTAGTATATAACTATATATATATATTGTAGTATATACATATATTGTAATATATGTTTTATTTAAAGTAGTACATATACATTGAATGGTGCGTATATGTGTGTATATATCTTCTATAGACATGTATATTTAACTTATACATGTGTATATGTTTTATAAATTAGTATATAACTATATATATTGTACTATATACATATATTGTAGTATATGTTTTACTTAAAGTAGTACATATATATTGAATTCTGCGTATATTTGTGTATATATCTTCTATAGACGTGCATATTTAATGTAAACATGCGTATATGTTTTATAAATTAGTATATAACTATTTATATATTGTAGTATATACATATATTGTAGTATATGTTTTACTTAAAATAGTACATATATATTGAATGGTGCGTATATTTGTGTCTATATCTTATGTTGATGTGCATATTTAATGTATACATATGTATATGTTTTATAATTTAGTATATAATTCTATGATATATATATATACTTATATATATTGTAGTATATATATGTTGTAGTATATGTTTTATTTAAAGTAGTACGTATAGTCGTGTATATTGAATGATGCGTATATATGTGTAATTGTGTATATGTGTATGCATTTTTTAAATTCTAATATAGTATATACTATATATATAGTATATATATATTGTTTAACGTATTTAAAATGTATATAGGTGGGTATATATTGTGTATATTGAGAAAAAGTTTTTATTTAATTTTTGATCGGATTTGACCAAATTTTTAATCGGGTTTGACCAGGTTTATGTGGGTTTGATCGGGTTGGGTTAAATGGGCCGGGTTAGGGTGGTTTTTGAAATTTTTACTGTTGAGCCCGGCCGGCCCGATGTCATACCCCAAATCCCATTGGAGCGGATTGGCACCCGTAGCCGATGAGGCCCGGGAGAACCCGTTCATAACCTATACTTTCACATTTACATTACTTATGAAAATTAGAAATTTGGGCAGCACTTCGTTGTAAATAGAAGAAAACAGTACCTGTATCAGCCCAGCAGACACGCATAAATATATATATAAACAGTAATTGGCCGTCAGAGCCATCACGTCTATCAACCAAACACTCCTATGGCTGTACAATGTGTCTACAAAAGCCTCTACATAGATACACAACTGAGTTAGGGTCGGGACAAACTCCCGCCCACAAAAGACTTTTATACAAATACCAAAAATACATATAGACACGACTTGGGATGCCCCGAAACAACTGGAGCTCACCACTAACAACAAAATGCCCTGGATCTTACTGCGGAAGTGTACGACCTGAAGTACCTGTTCCTGCAGGCATGAATATGGGTCCCCTGTGAGGGACGTCAGTACGGAAATATGTACTGAGTATGTAAGGCAGTGAGTATCAAGATGAGATACAAAAGATCAATAGAACCCAGATACCAGTGAATAAACAGTATGAGTAGACCACACTTAAAAGAGCTGATGGGATACCTGCACATTACTTTCATATCATTACTTCCCGTAATCCTTATCAATACATAACATATGTCATACAATGGCCAACTGATCAGTGGTACCAATACAATACATCAGGGACCACCCCTGAAATAGCATATATACATAAACTTTATAATACAATGGCCAACTGATCAGTGGTACTAATACAATACATCATATCATCAATTTAAAATACGGACATTCCATTTCTTAATTCAATTAATCTTTGATATTGGTTACTTTGTGGTCACTCCTTATGGAACTTGAAACCATGATACCTCAATAGGAAAACATGTAAATAGGTAATCAATATCATGAAAATGAAGTAGAGAATCATGGATACCTCATTAAACCATTTTGGAGTCAACAATAGTATATGGACATTTTTTTTTACTAGCCGGACATCTTAAAAGTGAAAACAAGTTCAATTGGTAGTGTCGAAGATCATATGATGTTATTATGTGTCATGTGTCGTAGGACAATATTGGAAGCTTACTACAGAGTTCCATGGGTCATTATTCATGCCAAAGATTAGATAGAGTATGTCTTACATACCTTGATATAACCACTTCAATACAAGTCCAACTTGACTTCCCGTACTCTTCGAACACTTATCTACAATAAGTCATTTGTGGCAAACTAGTATTAGCAACCAAACCTTACCATTTAGGTATTAAATTCACCAAATAATGTCTAGGAAGTAATCCTTTAACTCATCAATAAGAGTGCTACATACATCCTCTTATACTCTTATTACATTCACATATCATGCATTTTCATGAAAATCCCTCAACATCACTCTTAGCCTTTATTTCCCTTCTTAATCACCATCCAATACCAACATGATCACTAGGCATACATAACCACTAATATAAGGATATATCACCACAATTCATCCTCTATAATCTAATACAACAACTTCCATAATTTACCACTAACAATTTATACAAAACAATTCATAACTATGTTTCTGGTTATCTTCCAACATCAAGACAATACTCATAATCCTTTATCAATACTTATTCATGGATAAGAATCAAGAATAAACAATATTCATACCTTAACAATGAACTCTTGCCTTTAGAATCCTCCTTACATAACCATGGGGTGCTTCTTGAAGCTTTCGAGATGGTGAACACAACTACGGAACCAATTCGAATTTTCTATGGTTGAATCACAAAATATTTGAAGTTGAAATTAGGCTAGGGTTTCACCTTCTCTTGATAATTGGATGATATATGATATATATAAGGCTAAGTGTAGGTTTATAAAGACCCATTTTCGTCCAAGAGGTAATAGAAAATGACCATTTTGCCCTAACAATTTAAATAAATCCGAATCTGTCCCCAGTGGACAGTTTTGACAGGCTGAAGTAAATCGATCATAACTCTTTGCTCCGGTATCGAATTTGGGTGAAACCAATTGAATTGGAAAGATAATTAAAAGGGATTTCATTTTCATATAAAGTATACCACCCAGTTCTTCCTGTATAAGGAGTTATGGTCATTTAAAGTTGACCCAAAAATCTGTCCCACAATTCTGTTTTTTTTTTTATAGGCTGTAGTAAAACGGGTATAGCTCCTTACTCAGACATTGGATTTGGATGAAACCAATTTCATCGGAAATAAGACTCTCGAAGATTTTCGTCGATATATAGCAGCTCACACAGTTCTTTTTGTACAAGGAGTTATGATCGTCTAAAATTGATCCAAAAAAATAATTGCCTAGCTGCAGTAATTTTCCTGCAGATTTACTGTTCACAGGCTTCCCAGCCACCGTTTTGAAATTTCGAAAGTGCTCGCTTATATGAAATACTCCTCTGTTTTGGGCAAACTTTATATCGTTGGAAAGCTTATTCCAATACCTACACATAAAACTATTAACGGGATACTTCCGAACACCATAAACTTAATTTAACCCATACGCAAGCCTTTAGGACTCCACATAATCGCGATAAGTGTACGAAAAAATTTACTTGGTGTTGCACCCGACCCACTTAAAATCAACCCGAACTCGTCCCGGTCCACAACTCGATTAATTTTAACGGGCCGATTCCGAGTAGGCCCGGCCTGGCCCCCTTGACAGCCATAAAACAAAGTCATAATAGTTGAGAGTTATCTTACGTAGAAAATTTTAATAATTTAATTAATCGGATATTTAAACTTATATATTGTTGATGAGATTAGGCTTCCCGGCTTATTATTCATTTCCCCTTCCCTAAGTTCTTTTCTTAAAATTTTTGTGAGAAAACAAGAGTATGACTTCATGTTTATTCGGTCAACTTCAACCTTCAATTACTATTAGTGAACAGAACTTCTTAGCCTTATTTATCACAACTAGGCGTGTACATAGGTCGGGTTGGTTCGGTTTTTTATTAAAATATAATCAAACCAATAATGTCGGTTTTCTAAATGTATAAACCAAATCAAATCAATATGCAATCGGTTTTTTTATTTCGGTTTTAGTCGGGTTTTTTCGGATTTTTGGTTTTCTCAGTTTTTTTTACAATTATAATGTGATTGAAGAAAAAAATTAAATGTTTTCACTAAAAAGATTAAAAAAAAAACAATGGCCATAGAGTAGTTCCAATAAAAATTAAGTTGGCAAGTAACTAAGACGTCTAAACTACTATCTCTCAAAGTAATATTATGTGGATATCTAAGTACTTCAATTTCTAAGTCACTAGTCACAGTAGCTTGTCTGAAAATTTCCTTCACATAAAATGTGAGTACACAAAAGAATGAAGAATTAGACAACTTATTACAAATTTAATTCATAAAGTAATTAATTATAACACAATTTCATAAAAAGAGAAAGAAGAGAAACAAATCTAAATCACAACTTGACAAATGAGAAAAGTAAGATGAAAGTAAGATCAGAAAATAATAAGAACTCCCTGAAAACTTGGAAAGTAAAATGTAAAAAGTGAAGCAATTAAAGAGTTTTAGGTTTTAATATTAACTAGTTAAACCCCACGTGTCTCGCACGTGTAACATTTGATTATTTAAAATTAGATGATCTTGTCTATTGCAAATTTTTTTAATGAAGAGCAAAAAATTTAAATCACTTCTCAAAGATCCTTCACACTTTAATAAAATAACGCAAACATAACATATGTTTTATTAAAATATTTAATAAATTTTCAATTCTTAAATATTGAAGAAATAATTTTGTCTAAAGCAAACACTTTTAACGAAGGACAAAAAGTTCAAATATTTCTGAATACCGAATCAAATAAAATCGAAGTTGAAAGAAAACAAACCAAACTGAAATAGTTTGATTCAGTGTTCGATGTTTACTTTTTAAAATTGAAAATTAAAGAATTGAATTGAAATTTGGTAAAATCGAATCAAAGAGCAGAACGTGTACTTCTAATCAACGTCTTAACAACATAAATCGTGTTAATATGAATGAGAAATAATTCTTTTTTTAAAAGAACACACCTTTAAATCCTCTCGTAATCGGCATGAAGTCTCAACCACACACTCACATAATTTTTCTTTACCTGCACATCATGCGAAAGCCAGCAATTGAAATTACAATAAATTACACGATAAAAAAATGTTAATAAAAGATGCATAATATTTAATATTATTGACCTACAAATTTAAAACTAATATTAAAGAACAGAAAACTAATCTTCTCTTGAACATACTCTTTAAAAATTAAATTGTGAATGTTATTCTATTATTTATTGGAGAAAAGGAATGCTCAATATATAGATGTACAATTTTTTTCCTTTTAAGAAAGAGTTGATGAAACATGGAAGAAATCTAATCTAATTTGAGAAACTTTTTTCATAAAAAACTAATTATCATAGAAAATCAAGACAAACGAAACTTAAAAGAAAAGACAATTAAGGACTCCTAATTAAATCAAAAACAATACTTAAAAGAAAGAAATTAGGTTGTATGCTAACTGCAATCTGACACTACTTATTTTTTTTTCTTTTTGATGTGGGACGTGTTTTTTTAGTAAAAATAGTTAAATAAGAATTTGATAAAATAATAAAAAGACATTTCTTATTATGTATTTAAAACTTTTTAAAATTTAATACTTATTAAAATTTTCTTATTCTAAGGCTTTTATATTTGTTTCTAGATTTTTCAAATCTTATTAAAATCAAATTTTGTTCTTTTATAATTCTTAAGCTAATGAAAAAAGTATTAGTTGTCATTAATTTTGACGACTTCTTATAAGAAAATTTTTTACCATAAATATATATTAATTAATTATTAACTTTTAAAATTAGAAAAAAATAGTGAAAAGACGATTTTGTCTAAAGCAAAAATTTTTAGTGAAGGACAAAAAATTCAAACAACATTTCTAAGGCCCTTCACACTTTTAATATATTATAGATATAGATTACAGATATAAATATAGATATAGATATTGGGCTTTGTATTAATTTGTTATTAATGGAAAAATACTATAATTAAAGGTCCAAGAATATATATCTATTTTCTGAATATAAAAAAATAATAAAAGTAATTAGAAAGTAGATTGCAAGTAATATTTTTTACGTATAAAAAATTAAAATTATATATGTATTACGTCGGTTCGGACTAACCTTAGTCCGCAACCCTTTTTGGAAAAATCGCCAGAAGTGAGACATAAATTGTATGCCACAATCAGAAATAATCAAAACAGACACCCCATGCAGCTTCACAATCTCTTGAAGATACAGCTTTGTATAATTCTCCGCCGAAAAGGTAGCCTATACTAGCAAAATATGCGCAGGCTTAGTCATCCTATCCGCGATGACCCAAATTGAATTACATTGAATTCGAGACCAAGGAAGTCCGGTAACGAAGTCTATATTGATCACTTCCCGCTTTCATTTAGGCAAATCAATTTCTTGATACAACCCTTGTAGCCTCATTGTTCAACCTTAACCTGTTGACACACCATGCATTTGGCCACAAAATCAGCCACATCCCTCTTTATACCATTCCACCAATAGATCTCCATGAGATTATAATACATCTTAGTCAAGCCAGGATGAAAAACATAGCACGACTTATGCGCCTCAGCCAAAACCCTTTGCCGCAACTTGTTGGCATTAAGAACACACAACCTCCCTTAGTACCTTAAAGTACCATCACCACCAATCTCAAACACTATTATCTTTTGCCTACTAACGTCACTTTTAATTTTTATCAAGATAGGATCTATCACTTGCTTATCCTTAATTTTTGCACCAAGAGACGATCGAACCACTTCTGTCACCACCCTCCTTAGAGTTTAAGAGGTAAACTCTAAGATTAGCCAAGTGGTGAATATGCTTTACCAATTCCCGTTTTCCTTCCTCCACATGACCCAAAATCCCCATGGATAACCTGATAAGAGCATCAGCAATCACATTAGCCTTACCTGATTGGTAGTGAAGACTCATATCATAATTCTTGATAAGCTTGGGCTATCTTCTCTGCCTGAAACTACGCTCTTTCTAGGTGAACACATACTATAGATGCTTATGATCAGAAAAGATATCCACGTGGAAACCATACAAATAAGATGCCATATTTTCAAAGAAAACACAAGCACCAATCACTCCAAATCATGAGTAGGATAATTCCTCTTATGTACCTTCAACTGCCTGGAAGCATAGGCAATCACCTTCCACTACTGTATCAACACACACCCAAACCCTACCTAAGATACATCACAATAAAACACGACCACATCACTGCCTTCTAATAAGGTTAGAATTGGATTCGAAGATAACTTATCCTTCATCTTCTCGAAACTCCCTTCACAAGCATCTGACCAAGAAAACTTAACCTTCTTCTGAGTTAACTTAGTCAAAGGAGAAGTTATTGACGAAAAGCTTTCCACAATTACCTATAATACCCAGCTAAACCCAGGAAGCTACAAATATCGAATAGAATCATAAGTCTAGGCCACCTCTTAACCACAACAACCTTCTGCGGATCCACCATGATCCATTCACTAGAAATAATATGACCCAAGAAAGTCACAGCGCTTAACCAAAACTCTCACATGGAGAACTTGGCATACAACTGTTGTTCCTTTAAGGTCTACAACACCACATGGGAGGTGATTAGCATGATCTACCTCACTCTTCGAATAAATCAGAATGTCATCAATAAACACAATGATGAAGAAATCCAAATACTACTTGAATCCCTATTCGTCAGATCTATAAATGTTGTTGGAGCATTAGTCAAGATGAATGACATCACCAGAAACATAAAGTGCCCATACTGAGTACGAAAAGCCATCTTAGGGATATTCACCTCCCTAATCTTAAGTTGATGGTACATAGACCGAAGATCTATTTTAGAAAAAAACTTGGCACCTTACAACTGGTCAAACAGATCATCTATTTATGGAAGAGGATACTTGTTCTTGATCATCACCTTGTTCAGCTACCTATAGCCAATACACATCCAAAAGAAACCATCCTTCTTGCACACAAATAGCACCGGTGCACCCTAAGGAGATACACTAGGACAAATAAATCCCTTATCCAGAAGATCTTTAAATTACTTCTTGAGATCTCTCAACTTAGTCGGAGCCATTTTATATGTAGAAATAGAAATTGGACAAGTGTCTGGAATTAGATCAATACCAAACTCTATTTCTCTATCCAGAGTAACATCAAGAAGATCATCCGAAAAGGCCTCTAGAAACTCATTAACCACTGGAACTGACTAAAAATAAAGACCTTCCGAGTTAGATTTTTTAACCTGGACCATGTGATAAAGACAACCTTTAGAGATTAACCTCTGAGATCTAAGATAAAAAATAAACCTCCCCTTAGGAGCTAAAGAACCCCACCACCACCACTTTATAACCGGCTCACCAGGGAACCTAAAGATAACCGTATGGGTTCGACAATCAAAAAACGTGTAACAAGAGTGTAACCAGTCCATATCTAGAACAACATCAAAATCTATCTTATCCAACTCAAATAGATCCACCAGGGTCTGCTTGCCACCAATAGATACCACACACACCCTATAGACTCTCTTCACGATAATCTAGTCACCTACTGGGTAGAAACAAAATAAGAATCCGAAATAACTTTCAAATCAAAACCAAAAGATACATCCACATAAGGAGTCACGTAGGAGAGAGTAGAACCCAATCAATCAAATAATATATGTCACGAAGAAAAGTTGTAACATACCAGTAACGACATCAGGTGGTGCCTCGAATTCCTATCAAGAAACTAAAGCATACAAATTGTTTTGACTAACACTAGAACCAGGAGCAATGACAGAAATAGATACAACACCACTAGATACAAGAGTAGAAGATGAAGCCAAAGGAATCCTATTCACCCCTGCAGCAACCTTATTAACCAGATAATTCCTGAGCCAATAGACTACCTAGACACACTTAAAGAATTTGTCCTTTCCTTCATCGTAATAACCCAGATAAGGAAGGCCACAGAACTGACAAGGGAGAAATGAAGAAACTGACTGACCTCCATTTGCCTGAGATTATTCACCCTATACCGGATATTGTCACCATCATGATAATGATTGTCGCCTGACTAAAAAGGAGCCTAGCAGAAGAGTATGAACCAGAACTCCCCCACTTCTTTTTCTGCCATTTGCCACTATCTCGACCACCCTAAAACTGAGCATCTCCTTGATCAGAAAACTTGTTTCTCTTACCTTGTCTATTCCCAAACTCTGCCTGCTTCTTTTTTCATCCTTCATTTACTGTATATGAACAGTCAACCTAGAGATGTCCATATCTTTAATCAGTAAGATAATTTTTCTCTCCAAATTCAGTTCACGATTCAACCCAGAGGCAAATTTCCTCATCCTAGCCTGCATGTCAGCCAATAAATCATAAGCATACCTTGACAATTGGTGAAAATTCAAGGCATATTCCTTTACAGATATCCTCTCTTGCTTGAGTTTCACAAACTCCTCCATTTTTTCTTCCCTCAACTCTTAAGGAAAGAACCGACCAAGAAAGCATTAGAAAAGGCCTCCCACAACCCTTCCTCTTCTACATCACCTCTATCCCTTTCCCCATTTTTACTACTGATATGCAATATCTTTGAGCTGATAAGCTGTAAAGTTCACCCCTTTCTCATTAGTAGCTTGCATCACCCAAAATATTTTTTCCATCTCATCTAAGAAGTCTTGTAGATCCTCTTTTACCTTTACTCCAAAAAAAATGAGGGGGCCAATCTTCATAAATTGGCCAACCCTCATGGACTCAGCAGACAAAACACCAGACAGATCTCGCTCAGCCTGAGAAGAAACCAGCTTAGCAATAGCATGAATAGACTGACGAAATTTCATAATAGTTACCTCACCTTAAGGAGGACTAGTAACAACCGGTGGAACCCTAGAACTATCAGGAATAAGATTGTAAGATCAAATTTGAACCCCAGAAGTAGGATGCACCCCTTCAGCATTACCCCCACGGGGGATAGAAGAAATTTCTTGTGTTCCAGATCTACGAGGCATGATCTAAAAGACAAAAAAATAAGGATTACAAAAAATTCTAGGACAGAGAATTCAAGATTGAAGATAGAATACCAAGAAAGTGAAACATTTTTAAATGTCTTGTAGCCTCTCCCTTATGAGTATGGCGCACTACACACCCCTAAAAGAGACTCTACTCAACATGACCTTATGGACTACTAATTGACCATGAACCTAGGATTTGATACCAACTTGACATAACCCACCTTGGGGATTTGTCGTGATGGGCATCCCAAGTTTAACCAGTATCAGAGACCACCCCCGTTACCCAACCCAACCTCCAATCGCTTGCCCTGAGTTGGCTGAATTCCGAGTATGTAACAAAATAGAGTAATATTTCACATAAAGACTCTGGGAATAGTTTATAACTGTGAATGTCCCAACCGAGTCCAACCATCCCATAACCATAATCCAACCATATCAAACCATACCAAACAAATCCATAAACCAGGCCATAACCAAAGATATTCCTAAACATAATATAATTAATCCCAAAATGTAACAAGAAGGAACAATGAGAAATTATGTTCGATAATGCCAGCCTCCCAGCCTATTCCCATTCTAAGGCCAACACCAATACCGATCCCACCCATACCAACCCATAGAATTACATAAGTCCTTCATCGAAAAGAGTAATGAAATTCGTTTGGGATATACCCCCAACCATAGCCAAAACCTATATCCAAAATAAAATCAAAATGTCTAAAAATATCCATTACATGAAATGGAGCCTTCCAAAATAATGAAGGCTCACCACTTCAGTCCAACTATTATTCCCGAGTCAATCACTATGTAGGAGGAGTAGAACGACCAGTTCCTGTATAGCATGGGTATACAACCGCCAATAGATGGGGTTAGCCAGTGACCGTTAGCATGATCTCAAGGTAAGGATAAAATAATTCTATTTATAAAACCAATAAAACCATCCATATGTACATAATCATACACATACACACATATATATAACTATGCAGGAAAAAAGGGATTTGGTTTAGCATGCCTTTAAAACCATTACCTAGGTTGTATAGCTTTGTCGTCCTAAATCACCTTGAGCTATATGGGTTCAGCTCCCCCAGCTGAAAGGGCCCTAGTATGTATAGCCGCATGACCAAGAAAGTATCTCATGGGATGACTAGTACATCCCCAAAATAAAGTGTGATATCATGCATACGGTCACCAAGACCAACCTCATATCGGCAAATATGAGTTTCCAGTTTTGGTCCCCCCGGGACCTTCACCTTCCATGGCTTAGCTACACCTCTCACTATTATTGCCCAATTAAAACCAATTTCTAAATAATCAAACTATTATCCATTTATTAACCGAAGATGATGATATTGGTATCGTCATACCAACACTTACTTGGAAGTATCATCCGTAGCCAACCATTTATAGGTTTAAGGGGACTTTTAAGTGCCCTTCCATTTACAATATTAAACCACTTGGGAGACTTACATATTCCCCACAAGCATAACCAATTAACCTTTATCCTTTCTAAATCATTTAAACCATGTATAAATCTTTTACCAAGTTTAAAACATGCAAGAGTTCTATTAAAAGAAGTCAATACAATGAACATATCTTTATATACATTTTGTTAAACACATTGGGGGAATAATATGACCAAAACTAATTCCAATTACTAATAAATCATTCTGATACAATCCAATAATCCAAAACCACCATTAATGCATATAAAAGCATAATCAAAACCATGGAAAACCATAACCAAGCAATTAACATCAAAAACCCCAAATCATATTTGAAAGACAAAGTCAAGCAATAGTAAAACCATGAAAATATTTATATAAACCATGCCTTTAATTAAATTAACAATGATAAAATAGAAACATGCCTTAAACCAAGACGATGACGAAAATAAATCACCAATATAAGCCCCAAATTGATCCCTTAGATGAAACCCTAGCCCCCTTTGCCCAAAAGCTCTTAAGAGAATTCTGAAGTATTCAAGAAGAGTTTATAAGTGTTAATCAATAGAATATTAGGGTAAATATACTTCTAGGTAGGTTAGAAGTTGTGTGTCTCTAGTAGGAAAAGTAAAAAAATATCTAGAATACCCTTACTTACGTTGCACAAAATCCCATCACAGGGATACGACTGGCCCTCACGAGTCGTACCCTCCCAATATGATTGGTATCCACCACTCGTATCCTAAACCTACACCCTTGGACAAAATATTATCCAATATTTGACTCATCCAACCAAGTCGTAACCACAATATACTATCTGTATCCATGACCCGTAGCCCTGGCAGGATAAAATAATTAGGGAATTAAACATCGTTTATCATACAAGTCCTTGGTATGATTCGTTTAGCTTACGGCTCATGGTGAGCCACTCATCCTCAAATCCAACCTAGGTAACTAAGTCTAAGATTAAGTTAAGGAACCAAATGATCTATAAATACCAATATGACTCGTACCCCGTAAGTCGTATCCATTTTAATAACCAAAATCCATCCCACAAACTAACAGTGGTCAATATACGATTAGACCATACCATCCATATCCCAACATATGGCTCATACCTATGATCCGTATTGCGTCCAAAAATCAAAATTTCAGGAAATTTTTTAAGGTCCAGGAACTAGGGTGTTTCAGAATAAGTGGAAAAAAACTAGACTATGGGGTGTCACTAAGATGGGATTCCATTTCTTATCCTAGACCATGTTGTTTATGTTTTTGGGCAACCTCTCCATATAGAGTATAAAAAGGTATGGGGAGATGGAGTCACCCTACCTAATGCCCCTGGTAAGATTAAAGGGTATGGTTATTTTGCCATTAACCAGGATGGAAATGAAGGAGGTAGTGACACAAAGCATGATAAGTTTCACTATGTTAGCAGGGAAGCTAAATAGATAAGGGTGTCTCTAATGAAGGACTACTTTAGTCTAAAAACTTTTCTCCAAATCAATTATCAGGATCATGATTCCTTTTTTCACTCTTATTTTCCTAAAATACAATAATAACATTGTCTGAAGCTCTTCTATTGGATAAGAAGCTAGCTTGACAAGGGCCAATTATGGAAGGAAAGATAGGTTTGATCCTATTGACAATAATCTTGGTTACAAGCTTATAAGAGAAGTTGCACAACTCAATGGATCTAAAGTTCTTGATAGAGATGGCATTCTGGAATTTTGGGATGAAGCAGATCAATGTCTCATTCATGTTAGATTCCATGGTGCCAATTTTAAAGCAGGTGGAACAGAAGTCAATGACTTTTTCCTTCACTATGTTCCAGTATTTTTGGTAAAATATGGATGAATACCATCAGGTCCAGGAGCTTTGATTAGTTTGAAGAACATGATGGATCTATGAATTTTAGTTGGGTTGAGGGGGTTGTTGAGAAGGGTAATATATTCTTGGGAAAGTATCCCATTTATGTAGTGGATTGTATCCCATTTAGAAAAGATATGCTCAGTGTGTAAAGGTTATATTAGAAATCTATGATACGAGAAGTGATGTTTTCCTAATCAGTGATGGGATTGCTATTAGGATCCTGGAGAGTTAGGATCCTAGTTCTTCTCCTTATATTAAGGGTACTAGTATGAAAAAATCAAGTGTTGTCCCCTTATTGGAGCCAGGTTATTCTAGATTTGGTTCTCCAAAACTCTACTCCAAACTTGAAAAGGTTGTCATAGTCTTTTAATAGATTAGTTTCCAAGTTCTAAAGGTTAAGACTATGAGGATAGTGGGTAAAGTTTTGGATACCCTTGATTCTAGCCAGGGTTCTTTTTATTTTTTAAAATATATTACCAAACGTGTTGGAGTTCCAGATGGTATTTTCCTGGAGGTATGTTTTAGCATCAGTGATGCTATTGGGTGAGTCAAAGGATAAGTGAATTACATCACAGAAGGAGGGGTGGCCACACCACATAGGTTCCATTCTAAAAGGTTTCCCTCTCTATTCATGGACTGGTTAGTAAGGTTGACTAAGAGGGGGCAATGGTCAGAGTGAGTCCTGGGTAAATGGAAGACACATGTGTCAGGGTATTTAGTTATCTTGGAGTCATTAGCTAGACATCTATCTAGTATTTCAAGGATCATTTTTTTTATTTTTATACCTTTTATTAGTCCAAGTAAACTTGCTCCCTTTTAAGCCTAGATCTACTATGTTATATTGATTTAGGCAGCGCCAAAACAACTCAGCCCTTCTATTATTGATGTTATTACCCCTAAATTTTTATTTTACCGGGAAGACTTCATTAAAGTCCCTACTAATGAACCAATCACCCTTATAGTTCTGAGATATTCTAATAAGGTCTTCCCAAAGGTTGTTCCTAGTGCTAAAGTCATTACAAGCATAAATTGTAAAGAAAAGCCAAGTATGAGAGAAGGAGAGTACCTTAACCATGGCATGAATACCCTACTCAGAGATAGAGATGTCTTCTAGCTTAAAGATATTCTCCTTCCATATTAGGACTATTCCCCAAGATAACCCCTAGCCTCAGACTGAATTTAGTCATCAAAATCCAGTTTCTCTGTGATTTTCTTATGATCAATCATTTTGGTTCCTAATTAGACTAACATTGAGGGATTGTGCATTTTGACAAGAGAAATGTAGTTCCTTCTAAAGTTGGCACTTTTAGCACCTCTAACATTCCAGATTAGGAAGCTTGTCATAATAATAGGGTTTATTGGTTACCCTTCTAGTTCCTTTCCCTTGCCTGAATTAGCCTAGGGGTCCTTCATCTAAATTGCCTTTAGGGTTACAACTAAGTGGAAAGAATCCAAGATTTTCTTGACTCTCAGGTGGCATTTCCTCTTGTTCTCTAGATAGTACACTATAGTAGCTTCTCTCCAAGGCTCTTTGAACTCTTTATGAAACATATTTTTCCAGAGGGAAGGCCTCTATTTATTGTTCCTAAAGTATTCCAGGATCTCCTGAAGTTCCTAATTACACTATCTTAGATATCCTACTGTGATGTTTCCCCTTTTTGGGTTTCCTCCCTGAGTAAGTTGGGAGGTGTTCTGGAAAATTTATCTCTAAGGAGTCCATGGGATGAAGAGGGGTCTGACTAGTATAGATGATATGTTGGTGGGACAGAAGGTCAGACTCTGGAAAGTATGGGTCATTAGGAAATTATATTCTTTTGAAGAGAGATGTCCCATATTACCAGAAATTGGGATTGTTGGAAGGCTTGCATCCATATTTGGCTTTCTAACCTTTGGACTGCATGGTCTATTCTGATCCTGACTAGGTTTGCCAAGTAATAGGGGTTCTAGAGTAGGAGTACTACCAGTTAGTTGTTGACTATTGTGTTTAGAGTGAAACTCATATCTTAGAGTGTTAACTATAGCCAATATTGAGGGTTGTGGTCCGGCGGGAGGGGAGCTAACACCAGTAATCGAGGGGCATTGGGATCTGAATTTGTTCCCATGTTGAAGTTTTCCATTTTTAGTTCTATTGAAAATGAAAAGGGATCGTTGGGTTTGTATAATTCCCTTCTAGTGGGTTGAAGGGGTGCTAGGTGTAGTTGAGTTAATTAGTATGACTCTAATGGTCATATAAATAGCTCCAATCTGATAATTACTAAGATTCTTTGATAGGAAAGTAGGAGATGTGGATTTAATATTAGAAATGGAGGTGCTCTGAAGGGGATTAGAAGGATCCTCAGAGCTTTTGGGTGAGTTTTGTGGGGGCCTTTTGTTGACAAGTTTTAAGGGGGCAGGGCCACCTATACTATTATTTTCCTCAAAAAGAGTCAAAGTGTTGAATTGGCTTTTGTGGGAGTGGGGTACACCACTTGAGCCTTCCTCGTAGGGGTGACTTCGGAGAGATGCAGGGACCTTATTGGTCAAAGGATGTGAGGTAGGGTTTTTCGACCTTACTTTTCTTTTTTCCTTATTGTTTTCGGGGGTAGGGGAGGTAGTCGTGGTTAGAAACTTTCCTGTTGCTGCATCAAAGGCTTATAATTGGGTTGTGATTTGTGTGGTTCATTTACTGGATGGGCTTTCTTGAATGACTTTCCCTTTTGATTTCACGTTTTTCTTAGAAAATATGCTTGTTTTCCATAATTCCTCATTGGAGGGGGGGATGCTGGGATCTCCTTTTAGGGTGGAGGCTCTGTGGTATGGATCAGACCTTTGGGGTGGTGTTGTGGGACATTGTCAGATGGTGTGAGCAATATGCCTATATTCGGTGTACAAGGGTCCCTCTTCTTCGTATATGACCTCTTGTTCGTGGGAGCTAATAGTGATTGATTTCCTGACTGGGATGTTGGGTGGCACTTGGATGTAGATCCTTGCATACCTCCCTCGTAATGTAGTGGAGGTACAAAAGTCTATTTTGAGTAGGGCATCCAATTTTCTCTAGTATACCTCAGTTATAAAATTAAGTTGGTAAATGGGGTAATCTGAAGTGACTTGACTGGGGTCCTTGTCGCAATGGGAGTCCCAAGTCCGTCCAAGATCGGAGACCACCCCCATTACCCAACCTAACCTCCATTCGCCTGCCCTGAGTTGGTTGAATTTTAAGCATGTAGCAAGAAAGTGCAACAGCTCACACTAAGACTCTGGATAAAATCACAACCATGACCTACCAACCATCCCATACCAACAATCCAACCATACCAAACTGATATCGAACAAGGTCCATACACTAGGCCATAACCAAAGATGTTCCAAAATATAATATAATAAATGGTGAAATGAAATACGATGGAACAACTAATATTTCGTTCAATGATGTCCGCCCACCGGCTTATTCCAATGCCAAGGCCGACACCAATACCGATCCCGCTCATTCCAACCCATAGAAGTACTACAAAGCCTCTAACCAAAATAGTAATAAAACTTGGTTGGGACATGCCCCCAACCATAGACAAAACCAAAATCCAAAAATAAACCAAAGTGTCTAAAAGTATCCATAACATGAAATGCAGCCTTCCGAAAGGATGGAATCTCACACTTCAGTCCAAATGTTGTCCCCGAGTCAATCACTATATAAGAGGAGTAGAATGGTCGGTTCCTACATTACGTGGGTATACAACCTCCAGTAGACGGATTAACGGGTGAATGCTAGCATGATCTCAGGATAAGGATAAAATAATGTCATTTATAAAACCAAGTAAAACCATTCATATACACACAACCATACATATAAATATAACCATGCCGGGAAAGGGGATTGGGTTTAGCATGCCTTTAAACCTTTACCTAGGTTGTGTAGATTTCCTGCCCTAAACTACCCACAGGCTATATGGGTTCAGCTCTCCCTGTTGAAAGGACCCCAGTGCGTGTAGCTACACGACCAGGGAAGAAAACCTTGGGATGACTAGTACATCCCCCAAAATAAAGTGTGACATCATGCACATGGTCACCAAGACAAACCTTATATTGGCAAATATGAGTTTCCAGTTTTGGTCCTCCTGGGACCTCCACCTTCCGCAGCTTTGCAACACATCCCGCCATTATTTCCCAATTAAAACTAATTTCCAAATAACCAAACCATTACTGAGTTATTAACCAAGGAAATACCAAACCTTACTTGCAAGTATTATCCATAGCTATCCATGTATAGGTTTAAGGGGACTTTCAAGTGTCATTCCATTTACCATATTAAACCACTTGGGGAATTCCATGTGCCCCACAAACATAACGATTAGCCAGTTATCATTCGAAGCCATTTAAACAATACATAATTCTTTTACCAAGTTTTAAAATATTCAAGAGTTTCATTAAAAGTAGTCAATGTAATAAACATATCTTTATAAGCATTTTGTCAAACACATTAGGGGCATAATATGACCAAAACCAATTCCAATTACCATTAAACCATTCTCATGCAATCCAATTATCCAAAACTATCATTAATGTATGTAAAACATAATTAAAACCATGGGAAACCATTTAACATCAAAACCCCCAATTCATATTTGAAAACCAAAATCACACAATCAATGAAAACATTAATAAAAACCATGCCTTTAGATAGAATTAACAATAAGGTAAGAGAACATGCCTTAAACTAATATGATGATGGAAATAAATCACCAAGATAAGCCCCAAATCAATCCTCTATTTGATGCTTTTGTATACTGCCTTTTATCTTGAGTCGGGGGTCTATCGGAAACAGCCTCTCTACTTCTTTAGAGATAGTGGTATGGACTGTGTACACTCTACCCTCCCCAGACCTCACTATGTGAGAATATACTGGGTTTGTTGTTGTTGTTGTTGTACTCATATTCTATAATTTAAGACTATATATTTTTTATTGAAAAAATTAACATATGAAAAATTATGTCATTGATTTAACACTATAGATTGTTTCAATATGAAAATTAACATATGAATAATTATGTCAAATATATCAAATTTCCCTTTATCTTGAGGTTCTAAATACAACACGTGGAAAGTCAAAATTAAAGTATTGTCAAAAAAAATTCATTTTAAAACAAATTAAAATGGAAAATAGGTCTTTATTTTTAAAATTGAGAGAGTAACAAACATTTACAAGACATTCATATATCCATAGTTCACAACATTCAAAAATAATTTTAAGTTAAACTTTTTCATGATATCTAAAATAATTTTAAAATATAATTTATTAAACCTTAAAAAATAATTTAAGTACTTAGTTTTGTTCAGACTTTATAATGATATATGAGAATTTATGTGATAATATTTTTTTTAAATGTAAACTTAAATAATATACTTAAATCAAATGATAGAATAAAATTAAATTTAAAAAGAAATCATATTTGAAGTTTTTTCCATTTAAACATTTTTTTCAATCGTGGTGTCCAAACGAGCTTCCTTTCCTCGTAACTAATCCACGGAACAAACAAGTTACTTTTGAGTGCAACATTCGTTATTCTTTTTTTATATTATTTTTGCCTAAAATTATTGATAGTCAATTTATGTTTAAGAGAAAACATGAAAATATAACTAAGGGTATAACAATTTTTTCATAATTTTTAAAATATTTTCGCATAATTTTCATTATATTTAAAAAGAAATCATATTTGAAGTTTTTTCCATTTAAACATTTTTTTCAATCGTGATGTCCAAACGAGCTTTCTTTCCTCTTAACTAAATCTACGGAATAAACAAGTTACTTTTGAGTGTAACATTCATTATTCTTTTTTTATATTATTTTTGCCTAAAATTATTGATAGTTAATTTATGTTTAAGATAAAACATGAAAATATAACTAAGTGTATAACGATTTTTTCATAATTTTTAAAATATTTTCGTATAATTTTCTATGTTGACCCCACTATAACTCTATTTTAAATAAAAAATATAGACATAATGGTCATTTCATTAGAATCTTTTCAATGTCATTGATGATGTGATTTTTTAACATGAATTTCACACACCTCAACTATAAATCTATTTTAATATGTAGTAAAAAAAATTAAATGCATTTGATGCTTTTGTATACTGCCTTTTATCTTGAGTCGGGGGTCTATCGGAAACAGCCTCTCTACTTCTTTAGAGATAGTGGTATGGACTGTGTACACTCTACCCTCCCCAGACCTCACTATGTGAGAATATACTGGGTTTGTTGTTGTTATTGTTGTACTCATATTCTATAATTTAAGACTATATATTTTTTATTGAAAAAATTAACATATGAAAAATTATGTCATTGATTTAACACTATAGATTGTTTCAATATGAAAATTAACATATGAATAATTATGTCAAATATATCAAATTGCCCTTTATCTTGAGGTTCTAAATACAACACGTGGAAAGTCAAAATTAAATTATTGTCAAAAAAAATTCATTTTAAAACAAATACTTACATATGTTTCATAAAAGATTAAAAAAAAGTGAAATTAATTTTGGCCGCACATTTAATTACATAAAGTAACTATTGCTATATTATAGTAAGATAATAAAAAATTCTCATAAATATTGAATAAGTATTTACATATCAAACACAATAAGTAATTCCAAAACTTCACATGATACATATCATTACAAAGATTTACACTACATATAATTTATGAAAATATGATTATTTACTAAGCACCTATTAAAATTATTTTAAATAATTTATTTAAAATATTATATTAAGTAGCTCATGTTAAATTACTACAATATATATCATGTTAACTTTTGTTAATTCTTTCAATTCTCTTTATTTGAGGTATTAAATTTCCTCATTAGGTAGACAAATCACTTAAAAAAAGATTTCTTACTTACTATATTAAATTGGTCTCTTATTATTAACGTATATAAGACAAGACATAAAGGTAATCCTTTAATATTATGATTCATCAAAATTTTCATCCAGTAGTTTCTTATTTTCGTTTGTTAAACACCCATAAAATGAATTTAAATATATTTAAAATTAATTTATGTATGGATTAGTATCCTTTACTGCTTTGTATGATTCTATACAAAATGTTAATAAATAGATATTTATAATTTTAATCTATTATCTTGTATAATTTTTGAATAAAGTAGAAAAAGAAAAACATAATTAGTTGTTTGTTCTTTTGTGTTTGACCCGATGTTAAAAATAAGCATTAGAGAATATGATATTTTAATGTTAATTATGAAATTTTAAATAAGTTGTAAGTTGTTATTTGATTTTATAAAAATAAGAAGTTATATATTATTATATAGTGTGATTTCTACTCACATTTCTTATTGTGTTTATTCAAAAATATTAATTATTATATTTAAGAAAATTAATTAAATAGATATAAATATATTTAAAATCATAATATTGGGCCCGTAAACGGGCTCTTTATTATCTAGTTAATTAAATATATTTATGATAAAACTTTTCCTTATTAAAAGTCATCAGAATTTCACTATATTTCCTATTTTAAGAGTTGACAATTAATTATATATATTTATGGTAAAACATTTCCTTATTAGAAGTCATCAAAATTAATGACAATTAATATTTTTTTCATTAATTTAAGAATTCTAAATCAACTAAATTTGATTTTAACTAGATTTAAAAAAATCAAGAAATAAATATAAAAGCGTTAGAATAAGAAAAATTTGATAAATACCAGCTTTTTAAAAGTTTTAAGTATGCAATAAGAATGTAATCAATGATTTTATAAATATTTGAATTTAAAATAAGAAAAGATTTTAAATATATAAAAAGAAAAATAATCATAATAAAAATATGATTCAAATTGATACGTCTCTCTTAAGCTGTGGCAATAAGGAAAAGACTTCAACCACTTGAAACTTCTGGTGGTAAAATATATATGTATACATGTTTATGTTTACATTGTTATATTAAAGTGTGAAAGATTTTTGACTTTTACACTTTATTAAAAATCTCTGCAATAGATAAAATGATTTAATTTTAAATAATCAAACGTTACGCGCGTGATGCACGACGGTTAAACTAGTTAACTAAAAGCCATATCAATACTAATTTGGGAAAGAAAAATCCTATTTATGTTTTTCTTTTTTTCTATTCTCATAGATTTTTCTATTCTATATACAAGGTATTCCATTTTCTTTAATTTCACCTTAGCTTTTTGTTTTGATTACAGAATTTCTTAATCTATTAGGACTTTCCCAGTTGATTTTGGTCAAAGTACCCAAAATTAGTTGACCAGATCGGGTACGGATCCCACACCCACACCCATGTCGTGTCGACACGAGTGTGGCACCGAAAGTAAAGAGTCTGAGTAAGTTAGGTCAAGATTATACTTTCTTTGAGAAATAAAAATTTCTCCTTTTGATCTAGCAACCTCAATTCCCAAGAAGTATTGTAGTTTTTCAAGATCCTTGTTCTCGAATTCCCGTGCCAACAACTTCTTCAATCGGGTTATCTCCTCATTGTCATCTCCTATCAAGCTGGGGGTCTATCAGAATCAGCCTCTCTACTTCTTCGGGGGTATCGGTATGGACTGCATACATTTTATCCTCCCCAGACTCCACTGTGTAGGAATACACTGGGCTTCTTCTTGTTGTTGTATAGATTTTGGGACTTTTTCACATATACAAAAAGGAAAAAGCTTATAAATATTTTCCTTTTTTCTGTTACCATAAATTTTGAGACTCCTTTTTTACATGCTAGTTTAGCCGCAAGTGTCTCGCATGTGTAATTTTTAATTATTTAAAATTAGATGGTTTTATCTATTACGAAGGTTTTTAATAAAGTGCAAAAAGCTCAAAACATGCATTTTATTGTGTGCACATATATATTTTACCACCAAAAATTTCAAGTGGTTAATGGATTGAATAGATTGTAGATGTAGATGTAGATTTATAGACTTCTAAATCTTCTTAAAATCAAATTTAGTTGATTTAGAGTTCTTAATCTAATGAAAATACTATTAGTTGTCATTAATTCTGACTTCTAATGAGGAAAGGTTTTATCATAAATATATTTAATTAATTTTTAATTCTTACATATTAGGAAAAATAGTGAAAAGACGATTTTGTCTAAAGCAAAGACTTTTAGTGAAGGGTAAAAAGTTCAAACGATATTTCTAAGGCCTTTCACAATTTTAATATATTATAGATAAAGATACAAGGAGAAAAAATTACCAACATTAATTATTCATATATTTATTAAATAATAATTGAAGAAAAAAGGTAAAAAGATGATTTTGTCTATTACAGAATACTTTAATTAAGGGAAAAAAATTTGATTTACTTTTATAAAGGTCTTCACGCTTTTAATATATTATAAATTATAGATATAAATATAGATAATAATAAAACATAATCTTTAATTTATTTCCTTAAATATTTTTTTTCATATAACTAGAAGAAGTACTTTTGATCTCGGGCTATATACTTTTTCCAACAAACCACCTTGTAATAAATAATAAATAAATAAAGACCTTACCCGCAAAAGCTGTGGTGGCCTGGTGGTGGTAAACAACTTTCTACATGATATAAATATATTTACATTATAGTGAATGTCTATCAAGAAAATAGATAAGATCTATTTGATATCTATTAGGATATGTTTATCTTTTAAAGAGAAATTAGGAGTATTTTACCCTATAAATCGAGGGGTTTGTTCATTGTATTCTCAATCTCTCATCTCAAGAGAATCGCTCAAGAGAAATAATAATTACTCTCTCTTTTCTCTCTACTCTTGTGCTTTTCTACTTTATTTTTCATAACATATTATCATCATGAGGCTCTAATATTCATCACGCCTAACTATATAGATGAACCTATCATTGACGAAAAGGTATGTATAATTATTGTGCTCCAATTTTTTGTCCCTTATGGATGTTTGCGGAAACCTTATCCAAGGTTAGTAGGATAAGTTGATTTTGTTATCAATTGTTTTTGGTCTATGTGCCAGTTGCACTGCACATATACATGTTTAATTGCTGCTTATGTGTCCAATTTTGAGTACGAAAAAATTGAAAAGTGTCCTACATATTGCCGACGCTATTGTTATTGAATTAATACTATTTATATATTATTAATTTTGTAAAACTTATTCTAAACAATTTTGTAAATTGGATCTCATTTTGCACGACAGATATATTTGTAAACTATATAAGTATTTATGTATCTACATTCTATGTTGAGCTGCAGTGTACAAACCCATGGCGTTGATCGAATAATAATGCAACTAAGAACATGATAATATGTTACTGTTGCATATATCTTATAGATTGAATATCAATTTATTTTAATTTTACTCACTTATAATCATATTCTATCTAAGCGTACAAATAAGTTTACTTGGTAATGTTGACTCAAGATAAAGGTTAATTTATCTGTCAGATCCAATGAGGCAGTGCCTCAAAATAACGAATTGGATTTGTTTATTTCACCAAATTAAGAATCAAGGGTGACTTGTTTTGAACTTTGATTTCATTGTTTAATGATAAGATATTGGGCTCAAGTTCCGTTGATTTATAGCCTAACAAGCCTTTACATGGATAAGACAATGAGTTTGAATCTCAATGCACCATATTTTTGATATAATGATGGCTAAGGAAAAATAATGTGTATTTCATGAAAAGTCATGAAACATGTCCCATTGAATATGCTCCATTCCTGAAGTGAATGTGATAGCAGTGCGTAACTTGTCTGAAAGAAGATAAGTTATTGAATGAATAAACATAAATATGAAAAAGGGACAATAATAATATCTTCACATGCTTACATGCCTCGATCTTGAAAGAGGTTCTAACCTATCATAATTTGATACACTTAAGACACGATTATATTTCATTCTTGAGGAATAAGAATTTTGATTGTTATAAGTTCATATCCATTCCCTAAGGTGAATGTGAGAATATTTAGTCAAGCTTATTAATGCAAATGTGCACTTGATTGTGATGGTATCACAACTCACCTCCGAAAGAGGCTGAATAATTTTGAAATCTACTTTTGAAGTAGTAAATCAGAATTTATTGCATGTAACAGTAAATTTGAAATTCACTAAAGAAAAAAGTACATGTCTTGGTAAACTTGAAGTTTACTAGTATAAAAGTTCATAAATTGATATGAACGATTGCGACATCCCTAAGATGTGCATAGTGAGTATTAAACATATATTGAAGAACTAGAAAATTCTTCATGAACTTTTAATTTTGCTTGATCTCATGATAAGTTGTTGAACCAACTAATGTAGGGATTTAATCTATCAAAATATGAAAAAATATAAAAGGTGAATATGGGCCCATTCACCAGTCATGTGATCTATTAAGATGCATTGATATAAGATGATCACTTGCACGTTTATTGTCAACCTGCAGTTTGACATTCATAAAGTTGTTTGCTCAATAAAATTGAGTTAAGATCATAACTTTTAGATTGTGTAATCAAGACAATTCATCTTGATAATATCAATTTGGCATTGAATACCTTCGATAAATAGCTGAGCCATTGCTAATGAGAACAAAGCTTCATGTATTGGTTTGAAATATGAAATATTATATACAAAAGTACTTGTATGCATCAAACCAATAAATTATGATTAATTTACCCTCAAAGTTGATCCTGAGTTAGGAACCACACGTTGTCCATCTAATAATTTTGTTGTGCGGTATACGATTGATGAATATACCATAATGCATAAAGATGGATTCCTCAAAAAAGATGGAGGATGTACATTAGGTTTTGTAACATAAGGGGGAGATTATAAGTAGCTATAAAATATATTAAGAATTATTATCATATCCTCATTCAAAAGATAATTCAAGTTAAATGCCGAAAGCATCTCATATTTAAGCTGCAAGTGCTCCTATTTTGTGTCCCCAAAGGACAAAATCTATGTATGCGTGAAGCGTGGTAGATCAATCGGTTCCAAATGAATTAATCCTTGAAAAGGATAAGGAGCAAATAATCATAATATAAAAGCAATGTTCTCTCGAAGAGCCTACGACATAACACTTCATGAAACCTTATAAGATGTTTGGGTTCCTAAAAATAATGAAGTGATGAGATTTCAAAATGTTATGTCACATTGTGAACCGATACAAAATGATATGTCATTAATGATATCTTTGATATAGTATTGGCGTAATATTATAAACGATTACGAGGATCTGAATTCTAAGTTTATTTAAGCATGTTGACGTAGAAATATTTATCAAGTGGCGTGAAAGGATTCCTCTTGGTAAGCATAAAACTTATTTGATTTGCAGTCCAGACACTTAAAGATGTCACACATGAAATATTGAATATTATCACTTGACAAAATTTATATGAAAACTTTCTAAGGATTTAAATTGTTTAAAGCATATAAAAGTTTCAGGAATAGTTATTCATGAAGCAAGCCAAGAGTGTGTGTGATTGAGGTCCATGATACATCTCATTCCAGAAAAATATGATTTAAAATGTGAAAATGTACCCATAATTTTATACAGAGATAGTAGAGCATGCATAGCACATCTTAATGGAGGATTCATAAAAGGAGATAAAATGAAGTACACTTCATCAAATTTTTTTGTACACATGAGATACAAAAGAATGGTGATATTAACGTGCTACAGATTCGCTCAAATGATAATGTGACTGATTTATTCATCAAGTTTCCTCCAACTACAACTTTCAAGAAGATGGTGCACAAGATCGGGATGCAAAGGTTGAGGATGTTAGAGGCAACCTATATGCGTATTGTTAGGATGTGTACTCTTTTTTCTTTACTAAATTTTTTTCCACTAGGTTTTTCTAGTAAGGTTTTAACGAGGCACATTATCTATCAGTTAGACATTCAAGGGGGAGTGTTATAAATGTATATACATTATAATGAATGTCTATCAAGAATATAGATAAGATCTATCAAGATCTATTTGATATCTAAAGTCTTTTAAGTCTTGAATGGAGGATTGGTGGCATTGACCAACTTAAAGGGTCAAACATCATTAGGAAACTTGATTAAGTTAATTGTGAACTTGATTAATATTTTCAAAACTTTCTAATCTTTTCAAAAATACAAATCAACCCAACCCACACCCCTCTTTAATCCAAATCAACTATTTTTTCTCTCTCCCAGCTTCTCTCAACTCTCTCCGAACCAATAATTTTGCAAAATTGCTCTTTTTAACCTCCGGTGAAAAATAGTCGGGTAAGTTCCTTTTCAACTTTCAACCATTAATCAACGTGAAAACTTCTCTAGCGACAACAACTTCGAGTTCTTCATCGTTCCATTTTCTTTTTCACAGGTAAAAAATTATGAAAAAATAGAGTAACTTGAGCCAACTACTCTTCTAGTATTAAAATATGGACTGAATAAAATCCTAATTTTTGGAATTTTTTCTTCTTGTTGTCGTACTGTTGATTCAAATTTATTGGTGATTTTTTGTCACAGTTGATGTTCTTAGTGTGTATGTGTGTGTGTGCATGTAATGTGTTGGTGTTGCTGGGTTGATTTGTTGTTTGTCTGGGTAAAAATGGTATTGCAACAGATGAAATATATGATGTAACAGATGAAACATATGATGCAAACGATGCAAATCTGATGCAACAGATAAAAATCGGATGCAACTATGAAAATCTGATACAACAGGTGAACAATCTAACAGATCATTCATCTGTTGCGACAGACTACTCTTCTGTTTGGAAGAAATCTAAACAATATTGATCCAATAGATAACTGATTAGTGATCTATTTTTATTCTTTTCAACGATTCACTCTTTATTTTGCAACAGATTAGTGACTATTTTTATTCTTTCCAATGGTTTACTCATCCATTGCAACAGTTTGGATATATGTTGCAACAGATAACATACCTGGTACAACAGATTAGTGATCCATTTTTATTCTTTTCAATGATTTAATCATCCATTATAACAGGTCGGTTATATATTGTAATAGATAAAATACCTGATGCAACAAATTAGTGATCTATTTTTATGGTTTCCAACAGATTACTCATCCGTTGCAACGATACAGTTATATGTTGCATCAGATAAAATACCAGGTACAATAGATTAGTGTTGTTTTTATAGTTCCCACGGATTACTTATTCGTTGCAACAGGTCGGTTATATGTTGTAACAGATAACATACCTGGTGCGATAGATTAGTTGTCTGTTAAAACTGTTATATTATTATTATGTATTAAGCAATTATAATATATTTTATGTTCCTGCTAATTTAAGACAACATGGCTCCCATAAGAAAAGAAATCAAATCAAGTCCAATTGAAGGAACAAGTGCAGCAGCTCAGCTATATCCACCACTCTTTAAGCTTGCTTTACAAGCGTTATCTCAATCAGGAGCAAAAGATAATGAACACGGGGAGGAGGAATCTTTCAAAAGAGATTATCCAAATGCTAATAGCTCTTCCACTGAAGAGTTGGTCAAAACCTTCAGCATTGATCGTTATCCTGTAAGAATGCAGTGCGATGGTGCCATAGATTTAATGGATGATCTCATGGTTAAGTCAGTCATGAGAAAATCTTTCTACACCTTTAGAAAAATACTTCGAGAACAAAAATTGGATTCTTATTTTAGGGAAAGCTGCTTTGGGCAATATCTTGATTTGTCGGAGGACAATAATGCTTGTTTCCAGATGAAAATGATATATGATCTTCTTAAGCGCAGGTTTATGTATGAAAACAAAGATCAGATAGATGAGGTGTGGATAAATTACGGTGGCATGCCTATTTGTTTTGGTTGGAAGGAGTTTTCCATAGTTACCGGACTAAAATGTTATCCTCTTTCTCCTTCTCAAGTTATACCTACTCTGACCCAAAAACAATACCCCACGCACCCAAAAAAGAAAAAGGCAAGTCGAGTGATCATGATAACCTGGTGTCCATTATTGGTCCAAGCTTCATAAACCAAAATCTGATAGAAGCGTTGAATGATAAAGGACTTTCAAAGAAGCACAAGCAATTATTGTTCTTGGTTTGGTTTGTACATAATGTTCTTTGGGCGAGAGATGTTAACAACAACATAAGCCTCAATTTAATAAATCTCTCCGATGATCTTGAGGCATTTAACGATAATTCTTGGGGTTATGAAAGCTTCAAAATGACTGTGAATATTTGTTGACTCCGTTAATGCCCAAAACAGTCACAACTTATACGGCTTTTCATGGGCCTTCATGGTAAATATTTATTTTATCATGATATGATTCATTATTTTTTTTATTCAATAATGTATTTGACTTATTGGCATTATGTTATAGGCTTGGGCATTTGAAGTCATTCCTTATTTGAGACAACAAGTGAACTATCGGGAAGAAGTTTCCTGTCAAAGAATTTTGGGATGGTTGTCGGCCAAAACCAATAAAAATGCAATTTTTTTTATCTTTTCAATCCCCCTAAGAAAACAGTAAGTCCAATTCTAATCAAGTTTTTGTTTTAATTAATGATTAAATGATTTCATCGTCATTCTTAATATATGTACCGATTTATTTTAGATTGTCCATCTGTGGCTTGTTCCGACCAATCGAGAGTTGAAGATGCCATTTTTTCTTAATTTACGGTCTGTGTACACTTTATCAGACCCTAAGGTCATTGATAGAATAAAACTGTTATTGTTTGGAGTAACAACCATCACAAGAAAAATAATTTTGGAGGGTGGGTCTAATGATGCTCCTCTGACGGTTTTTGAAACAACAAACTATTATGATTATGATCATAATATTTGTATAGATTTTTCTTCAAATTTTGCCGCATCTAGAGAATGTTCTTCATGCAAATGTCAAGACTGCAAGGTGAAATGCAATAGAGTGATTAATGCTATTAATTCACTAACTACTTCTGTAAAGGAAATGACATCTAAGAGGGGTGTCATTCCATCAAAGAGTATTTCGTATACAGACACTCCACTAAAGATCAATGTGGCTAAGAGGAGAAGGAAAGACACTTCCAAGGCCTCATCAGTCATAAAAAAAAGTAAGATTGCAATGCCTCTATCTTTGTCTTGCACCGATGTTCAGTGTGCAAGGAACATAGGAGAGCAGCATGATCTGAAGATGGTAAATGTACATTATTTGTTTCAAAAAACAAATAGGCATATATCTGTTTCAACAGATGATACATCTGCTGAAAATTATCAAACAAATATATACATCTGTTGTAACTTTTATCTAACCTGTTAAATCAAATTCATTATCTGTTTCAACAGATAAGTCTTATATTACAACAGATTGGTCAACTATTTGAAATTATTGTACTGCTCTGATTTATCTATTCGAATTTATCCCAACAAATAATCCATCTGATGCCACATAAGACTCATCTGTTGCAACAGATGGAAAATCTGTTGTGTATCTCTACTTAGCATTAACAATTCTAGCTTTCTAGGTGGATGTCACAGCTACTGTAGAAAAGTATAATATCAAAGTTGATAATCCATCAACTGCTTACAAAGATGAAGAAAAAGTGGAGCCTTTCAGTTTGGGATAACGAAAGAATTATCCGTTTGAAGGGTTCAACATCTCGAGCAAGGCTCCAAAAAATCTAACACAGTTGATCAACGACTATTCAGAATAGATTGTCGATAGGCAGTTAAATCATCATGCCAAAAGGTACATAAACCAATTTTATAGATATTGGTTTATTCAATTCTTGTTGTAAGAACCTAACATTAACACATATAAATCAACATGTAGAAAACAAAATGATGAGCGCTACAAAGTGAACGAATAGAGTCTTGGTTTTGATATGTTTGACTTTGTTGTTGCACATCTCGGGATGAAGAATTGGTTCTATTTGATATCACAACCCTGAACTTGCTGGAATGATGAGGTTGAAATGCCATACATATTACTATTAATTAATACTTTATTTAATTGCATCTGAATATTGATTTTTTCATTATATAATTCAAAATATTTGATAATATGTGCATCACATTGATGTCATTTTTTACTACCCCCGAAAGAAGGCAAAGTTGCAAACATAAGAACAATACAGATACACAACAGACAATTATTTGTATAAAGTTTACATCAATAATGCCTACGATAGGTATTGTCAACAACAGTCGGAAGTTTCCTGAAATGAGGAATGCTTAATCAACATCATCAAAGGTTTTAGCATTTCAGTTGGCTTACCTTAGCATTTGATCGTTGAAGTGTATATCCCAATCAATTGTGGTAATGAATTCCTTTAGGTGTCGGCTGTCGTCGTTCTAAAAGAGAGGCGCATCCGAGTTTATGACTCGATGTCGCGAAGACGACGTTCCGAGTCATCATCTAAGATACAAAAACTGGCCAAAATATTGCCTACTTACCCTGATATGAGTGGCTTTTTGGACCAAAAGGTTTATACTGATTAGTTGACGATTGAAGCATACCACGATAAAATGGGTAATCCATTTGATGTACAATATATTGACGAAATTTCTCAACAAACCATTGGTAGCCTGTAAGTTTAAGTGTCATGATTTAGTTTCATTTTATAAATTTCACAACACTTGCATGAACTGCAAGATATGGATTATCTGTTTTTTTATAACGCAGGGATTGCGATCCTTTTGTTGCCGCCTATGCTGAGTATTTGAGCGATGAATTACAAGTACCAAATAATGGACTTGATGCCAAATTACTCCGCAAAAGATATGCTGCTCTTTTATGGAATACGGAGAAGCAAAAGCTCAGAAGTCATACGCAACCGACGTTAAAGATCCACGATGACCAAAGACGAATTCCATAGCACCGGATGAAGAACAACTTATCCATATTGATTAGATCTTTATAGCTTGAGTCTGTCAATGTAATAATCTATCCTCCTTGGTTTAACTTGTTGATTTATTTGTAGAATAGATGTTTGTACCCATAATGATTTTTTTTACATTTCATTTATTTGTTGAGTTATTTCATGTAATTTTTGAAGGCTTCGATTTACATTATTCTGTCTATGAATATAATTAATCCTTAGTTTTGAACATATTAATTAAAATGGAGTACTAGATTCAAATATCGCAATAGATAATATATCTGTTGCAACAGATGACATATCTTATCAAACAGATTTACACATATGTTGCAACATGAGATGCAAAACTGAGGGCATCTGCTGGAAAATATATAATAGGTTTTCCTATTTTTTTTATCTTCTCCAATAGATTATCGATCAGTTACAACAGATAGATTATATGTTGCAACAGATCGTATATATGTTGCGATAAATAGACTGGAAACATCTGCATAACGCAATAGATGACCAACCTATTCCAATAGATAATCAATCTGTCACAATAGGTACTATATCTATTACGACAGATATAAAATCTGTTGCATTATAAAAATTCAACTTGGCCAGACATAAAAATTATTGCCACTACATGTAAAGTGAATTGGATTGAAATGAAAATTTGTTATCGTGTTCTTCTCTGTCTTTGTACATGTTCTTTTTTATACATGGGCTCCAACCCTTTAGTTAGTACCCCATATGCCCAGACCCATTGCATTTTTCCCACAATAGTGTCGCACACACCGGTTATTTGTGTGTCGGTCAACAAACACTCGATGTATGCAAGTGAGTACGACCCGCACGCTACACCAATTGTATTTCTTGGGAGATGGATGTTCTTATTTTTACCTTCAAAATTCCATGATTCCTCCGC
The DNA here is from genome assembly GCA_030864225.1 of Capsicum baccatum var. pendulum. Classification (NCBI taxonomy): domain Eukaryota; kingdom Viridiplantae; phylum Streptophyta; class Magnoliopsida; order Solanales; family Solanaceae; genus Capsicum; species Capsicum baccatum. The sequence continues at coordinate 26,653,569 of CM061551.1, read as the reverse complement.
CAAGACTTCAGCCAACAAATGATCCATCAGCTTACTCTGCATCAACAACTTGGGCAACAACTTCAAGAGTGGTTGTATGTGTGTTAAAAATGTCTTCTCACTGAAGACAGGTAAGTTGTAGTCATAAACCTTAATCTTTCCATTGTATTGTAATATCTTAACAGTGTAAAAATGTGTGACATCCACATTCATGACTGCAAGGATTCTCTTTGCCTTGGTCCAGCTCTTGTCGGGTGAACATGGCCTCTTTTCTCTAGCATATTTAATCATTTTTTCATCCTATTAGAACGTAAAAACTAACTAATCAAATCCCGGGCCACCGGAATCAGCTATCTTATAGAGTTTAGCGTACCTATCCTTGAAATTATTGTAGAAGTTAAGGTCCATTATTCTATCGATAGCATCATAAGCATCCGGGTACGCTAATTGCCTGCCCCTCATGAGGGAGAATTTCATCAACATACTATGGTATAAGAAGATAATTTTTAAATAGGTTGGTAATTGTAAAGAATAAAAATACAGTGGAATGAATTCGTTGCAGAGGGTTCTCTAAATCAGTTCATAGATTACCCAGCCAACGCAACTTATGCAACAGATATGTATTATGTTGCAATATAATACCAAGTTTTTGCAACAGATTACACATTTGCTGCATAGATTCTTCTTCATGGAGTAGATTGGAAGGCTAGTTTAGCAAAAGTAAACTAACCTTGTCCTCGTACCACACGCACATATTTTGCATATTCGAGAAGTCTTTGGCGACAAATGAATGCATGGTGTATTCTTTTTGAACCTTCATGTTGATGAATTCTTCTAGTTCCTTCTTCTTCTCCTTGCCAAGCACCGCGAATATGTCCACCTTCTTCGGCGTCCCTTGAACTTCAACAACTATTGGAGCGGGGGGGGGGGTTACAATTTTTGTTGATTTCAGAACGGAGAGAATTTATCTAATTTTTCTTCTCTTCCTCCTAACCTTCACTGTAGGAGTTCATAGCTCTCTCACCTTGTTGGATGATATGATACCCCTTCTGGATTTCAACTCTTCGGCAGATTCAGCAATAGCCTATAGCTTTTCAAGGAGTTTATCCTCTCTATCCTTATACCTTTGCATTTGTAATGAGAACATAAGGGTGAGGGGGGTGAGAGAGACCACTGTAAGGGTGGTAGGGACCGGTGTAGGGGTGAGAGGGAGAACCTATACAAGGGGTCTTTTCAAACATATTTATTTGTTACTGAGCACCAACATGCTCATAATCACTACTGTCAGTAGAAGTAGCAGCAGGATGGCTGCCACCATCACAAACAACTCCACCATAAACACCCCCAGAAGAAGCATCCGGATATGTTGCAGTTTGAGGTCGGTCGTGAAGAGCTTCAACATTAGGCTGACCTTGCCTAACTGATCTTCTTATGGATATTGCTCCATCCAATTCCTTCTTTATTAACTCCGTCGTTGGGTCTTCTTTTGTATCAACAGGACCCAGAGTAATAAAAAAAGTTATCCCCAGGTCATCAATGGTAGGCACGATCCAAGGATGTACAACCTATCAAAAAAGACAGGAGGAATTTAAATCATATAATAATAATTTACAGTAAGTTGGGTTACATGGGGCTCAGGTTATGTTAACATAACCAACTTATGCAACAGGTGATCTAGCTACCACAACAGTTGATCTGTATGTTGCATAATTTGCAATAGATGGGTAATTTATTGAGTAGGGTTCAGAGACCAGAGCAACATATGGTTAATCTATTATGAAATATGGATCATCTGTCATAATAAATTACCCATCTGTTTCACCAATTGCAATTGACGGGTAATCTGTTACAACAGATGACCCATCTATCGCAACAGATGGAACATCTGTTTCAATATCTTTCTTTGAGAAAAATTATTTTAGTTGAAAGAAGACGTACTGCATCATCTGTAGGGTTAAAGAGATCAGTCTCATTAATATTTTTTTACTGCTCTCTGCTGCAGCCAACCATCTAAGGATCCTTGGATGAGAAACCCTATTCGGGTAATCCTTGAAATCTTTTGGAGGGGAGGAATGGCTTCACATGCCCCAGCCTAAAAATTGTAAACAATAAGCAAGCAAAAAAAGTCATAAGTATATTCAATATAAATTAATGAATGAGTAAAAATAGTGATCAATTTTACCATGACAGCCTAAGAAAAGCCCTATAATGTGGTCGTCTTTGGCTTTAGCTTTTTCAAAAAATATTTGACAGTAAGTAGTAGCTGTCATATCCCCAGGGATAATCATTGAATGGACAAACCAAACTAAGCATAATTTCTCCCTGTAGTTCTTTGGTATGTCTTTATTCTTGAGATCCGCCATCAAATCCTCCACTCTGTAGCTAGGTCCAACAATGCCCAATAGCCCATTTTGTTTACTTTGCATTTGTTGGACCCTTTGTGGGGTATTTTTTTGATGGGAGGTTCTTCTGGACGATCGCATCTCAAGCCTGTCACTATGGAAAACTCTTTCAATTCAAAACAAACTAGCATGCCATAGTAGTTGATCCAGACTTCATCCATCTTTTTTTCTCCCTCTTTGGAACCTCCATAATCTCCCGCATACTTGATCCTACGCTTGAGAAGGCCATATACCATGATCATTGGGAAACAGAGAGGGCGGTCCCCAGACAGCTCAAGAAAGTGTGCAAAGCAGCTCTTCTTAAAAAGTCCATCTATGTTTTCCTTCTTCATAATACTCCTAAGTTCGTCAAAAGGTTTCCCCAACTGACATTTAAATACAAGATCACCAAAATATATCATCGGTATCGCAACTAAAAACTTGTCAATACTAATGGTTTTGACAGAATCATGCTGGAATTTTGATATTATTTCACGACCCATTGGTGAGGAGGAGTTATCACTTTCCTCGGCTTCATTTTGCCCTGACTGAGATTATTCTGGAAGTTCCTCCAAATCTATCTGTACTCTAGCCTTTTTTATTTGGTGATCAGAAGTTGATCCACTTTCTCCACTTTCTGTTTCTTTTCTTTTGGGAGACATCTTTTAACTACAAATAATAGAAAAATAAAAAATACATTGCATTTGATGTTTGCATAATTTTTTTAAAAAAGGTGAGACAAATTTCAAGAAATTATTCTACGCCACATAACCAAAAAAAATACTCCAATGGACAACCCATCAGTTGGAACAAATGGGGAACCCGAATCTGTTTGAAGACCAATTTAATATATCCCAACAGATATTCCACCTGTTGCAACAGATGGATAAATTTTAATAAATTATTCTACGCCACATTACAAGAAAATACTCCAATGGATAACCCATCAATTGGAACAGATGGGGAATCTGTTTGAAGACCTATTTAATATCTCCTAACAGATTTTCCACCCGTTGCAACAGATGGACCACCATCATCACAACCAATGCCACCACCAATGCCACCAAGACCACCACAAATGCCACCAATACCCGCCAAAAAATACAAATACCAACACTACCAACAACAGACACCAACAACACCACAAACACCATCCAACAATACCACGATAGTCAATAAAACATTGAGAGAAAAGCTAGGGTTTTCTTGGGTGCTTCCTACTTTTTAGCATCAAAACACAAAATTGTTAACCCATTCTCGAAGATAATACAACTAAAAGTCTTCTTTTTCATCATTAACTAAAAATCCCTAAATTTTTGAATAAAGAACAAATGTAGAACTCTTCTCAAACATTGTTACCTGTGAAGATAGATAAAATGACGGATACGAGCGGGAATGAAGTCTAAAAAACAATTATACGTAGTCGTAAATGGGAAGAAAATCAACCTGTTTTGAAGGGTTGACAATTTGTTGAGTAGTTGTTGTTTGTATTGTTTAGAGGGAGAGGAGACCCAAGACAGAGAGAAAAGAGCGAGAACTTAATATTTGAAATGAAAAGTTTTTTGCGGATGATTTGTATGGGATGATTTGTAATTTTAGAAAAGAATGACAAGTTTTGAAATTGCTAATTTGGTCCGAATTGATCTTAATTAGTTTTAAAAAATTTAAAAGATATAGTTTTTAAAACATTGAGTAGATGAGAACTCATTTCAACTCAGAGTGATCGATCGACGACTCGGGTTGGGATAAACACAACACCAACGCCATGCAATTGCAAAGACTCGATTGGATTTGTAGTTGACCCTGTGAGTTCATTGATTCATCCCTAGTCCCATATATACTATCACTATCCTAACACTGAGTTGATGAGAACTCATTTCAACTCAGTGTGATCGATCGACAAGTCCGGATGAATGCAATACCAACGCCATGCAATTGTAAAAACTTGATTGGATTTGTAGTTGACCTTGTGAGCTCATTAATTCATCCATAGTTACACCTAAATATACTTAGGTACTATCACTATCCTAACATTGAGTTAATGAGAACTCATTTCAACTCAGAGTGACCGATCGATGACTCTGGTCGGGATGAACGTAATACTAATGTCATGCAATTACAAAGACTCGATTGGATTTATAATTGACTCTAAGAGCTCATTGATTCATCCCTAGTCCCACCTATACTATTACTATTCTAACATTGTGTTGATGAGAACTCATTTTAACTCAGAGTGATCGATTGATGACTCGGGTCGGGATGAACATAATAACAATGCCATGCAATAGTAAAAACTTAATTGGATTTGTAGTTGACCCTTCAATCTCATTCATTCATCCCTATTTCCACCTAAATCAACTTAGGTACTATCATTATCCTAATTTTGAGTTGATGAGAACTTATTTCAACTCAGAGTGATCAATCGACGACTCAGGTTAGGATGAACACAACACCAACGCCATGCAATTGCAAAGACTCGATTAGATTTGTAGTTGACCCTGCGAGTTCATTGATTCATCCCTAGTCCCATATATACTATTACTATCCTAACATTTAATTGATGAGAACTCATTTCAACTCAGTATGATCGATCGACAACTCGGGTCGGGATGAATGGAATACCAACGCCATGCAATTGTAAAAACTCGATTGGATTTATAGTTGACCTTGTGAGCTCATTAATTCATCCCTAGTTCCACCTAAGTCTACTTAGGTACTATCACTATCCTAATATTGAGTTGATGAGAACTTATTTCAACTCAGAGTGATCGATCGATGACTCGGGTCGGGATAAATACAATACCAATGCCATGTAATTGCAAACACTCGATTGGATTTGTAGTTGACCCTACGAGCTCATTGATTCATCCCTAGTCCCACCTATACTATCCTTATCCTAACATTGAGTTGATGAGAACTTATTTCAACTCAAAGTGATCGATCGACGACTCGGGTCGGGATGAATGAATACCAATGCCACATAATTCTAAAAACTCAATTGGATTTATAGTTGACCATACGAGCTCATTCATTCATCCCTAGTTCCACCTAAATAAACTTAGGTACTATCGTTATCCTCACATTGAGTTGACGAGAACTTATTTCAACTCAGAGTAATTAATCAATGACTTGGGTTGGGATGAATGCAATACCAATGTCATGCAATTGCAAAGACTTGATTGGATTTGTAGTTGACCCTGAGAGCTCATTCATTCATCCCTAGTTCCACTTAAATCAATTTCAATAATATCTGTTGCAATAAATGACTGAGTTATTGAAAATTTTCAAATAGATATTCATATCTATTGCAATAGATGACATATCTAATTTAATTATGAAATAGACATTTGCATCTGTTGTGACAAATGACTAAGCTGTTGGAAATTTTCAAATAGATATTTATATCTGTTGTAACAGATGACATATCTGATTTAATTAATTATCAAATGGACACTTTCATCTGTTGTCACAGATGACTGAGCTGTTAGAATTTTTAAACAAATATTGATATCTGTTGTAACAGATGACTGAGCTATTTGGATTTCTAAATAGATATTTACATATGTTGCAACAAATGGCATATCTGTTTGAAAATCTTTTTTTCTCTTTTAATTTTAAAGAAAGCTTTTGGTCCGAGTAGATAATATCAAGTATTAGTACTTACTACTAAAGGCGATAAAAAATATTTCTTGAATATCTCAAAAGTGAGTTCATTGAGAAATCTTGTCTTGTCTTTTCAATGTTGGTAGTCTTAGAATTCCTCGTGCCCCTCAAATTATTAATGAAATTAATTAATATTAATTAATTAATATTAAAAAACCCCACGTCTACGTAAACAATACATATATAGAAATTATCCCATCTCTTTCTTTAGCTCAGTTTATTTTATTCAACTCTCATCATTTTTTTTCTTTCTCTCCTCTTTAGGGTCACAACCTTTTATCTTTCTTTTCTATTTTCTTCTCATTAAGATCCTTTCAGATCTAAACTAATCCATATCTTTCCTTGACTAAAATTGTTGTTTTGATCTCCTTTTTTATATTTAGGTATGGTTTATTATTGCTCTTTCATTCTCGTCTTCTTCTTTGCAAGTTATTTACATCTATTTTTTTATTTAATTACTATTTACCCATATCATATTTATTAAAAAAATTTGAAGGAACTTTTAAGTGTTGAATAAACAAACTGAGAATTTTTATTACAATATACAAAAAAGTCATCTGTTGGGAGAAGTTTAAAAGCCTTGTTAGCAGTATCACTTTTTTTGTAGGTATTTTGTTTGTTTCTTTATTGTTGATGCAGTTATTGATGTTGTTAGTGGGTTGGAGTCATTGAAACTTGTGGTGTGGTGTTGTTGATGGTTCTGAAATAAAGGATGTTGCTTCTTTGTTGTTGATGATGTTGTTGGAACAAATGTTGTTGTTTCTTTGTTGTTGATGTTTATGCTGTTGTTGATGTTGCAACAGATGGAGAAACTGTGGGAACAAATCAAAACACCAGAAAGGCTGGTTTGATGTATTCCATCAGACTCCACATCTATTGCAACAGACTCAACATCTTTTGCAACAGACATCACATCTGATGCAACAGATGGATAATGTTTTTTTTATGACATCAATTTTTTTTCTTCTTCTTTGTAGATATAAAGAACTGACAGTTGATCAACTTTTTTTAGACCATCATAGGAGGCTGCGGTAAAGATGGGTTAGGAGAAATAAGCTTCTTGCAGATGGAACCACTTCATATGTGGGAGGTTTATATTACTGATAATGTTATCATGGAAAAACACATAGAGTGCACTGATTTTGTGAATGTTGTTTTTACTAATTAGTCATGGATCTTTCAAAAAAGATGTCTGTAATTTTACAATTAAATTTGGTAGGTCCGAACTGATAAGGTTGGGGGACCATGAATATGGTTTTGATACCCTATTAAGATTTAATGTTGGTTGTTGCTCATGTTTATTTATCAAGCATTGTGAAGGGATATAGTTTTGGTGTCATTGTAAGGAGATTCAATAGTGATTGGATTAACTTTTAGGGTGCATTGGACCCTTAGAGGGCCTTCGAAGCTTAGCACTGCATCTAACAAAAATGAAAAACCAATATAGTTATTGCCCTACCCCAAATTTAAATGGTTGGGTTGCTTGCTCGGGGTGATGATTATACGCCAGAAGGTGCGGTAAGAAAATGCATTCGAGGGAAAATGGGTGGTTGATAAAAGACTATATCATCTGAGAGCTAATTGAAGAAGATACATAGGGCAGAAAGTAACTTCTAGAGAATCTGGTCGATGTAATTATCTTAACAGATGCAAAATCTAAATCAAGTGCAAATCTGAAAGTATATCCGTTAATGTAATTTCTTCTATTGTCTCTCTGAAAGAAAAATAATGCAGATGGACACTTTACTAGGGAGCTGTGTAGTCGGGATTATCACTTAGATAGAAAATAGAAGAAGACCAACAAAGCAGCCTCACGGGCATCGAGGGTTGAAATGATGTACAGCAAGTCTAGAAAACTTACGCCAACAGCAACTGCAGTTAAAATAAGGAAACTAAGCGAAGGCTGTAATTTCTAAATTTTAAATTTCATCCCATGCCTTCTTGTTTGTGTTTCAGATCAGGTCCACTGTCGTTGACCTGATCGAAACCACAAACGAGATTGAAAGGAAAATTGAGTATTATTGCTTCCTTAGCAATATGGTTATAATTGATTGTGTTTTTTTGCCTTAGCATGCTTTCAACATTCCTTGGAGAAGATCAGATGTTTGTTGTAGTATGTGAATCTCGATAATTTTCAAGCTTGCCTCTAGCTTGCTGATTTTGTATTCAAGCTGGTCGTTACCGTCTTCGAAGATGGTAAGGAGTTCCTCATCTCTTATGAGCTCGATTAGGAACACTACCTTTAAAGTTGTGGCATTCTAGAAGCCCTTCAGAACACTTTCTTCAGAAGCCTTAAAGGATACATGGAGGGTCATTGTGTTTGTTTTAGGTCAAAATGTGTTGATGCACGTTAAAGATATGGTCTTAACAGTTGAACAACACACTTTTATCGAGCGTTGCTCCATGCATCTTGCTCAATCAATTTGATAAATTAGTAAGGATGGAGTTACGTAGCGTGTATCTAAACCGGCTCTACTAAGCCTATCAAACGTTACATAACTCCAAGATCATTACCCTATCAAAAAAATATGACCGAGTTAGTGCATAAATCAAACGAGCTCAATCTCTCATCCTTTCTGCTAATTGCTCTTCTCCAATATAGATAAAAAGATAACTGTTATGAAAAAGTATACACTATCGCCAGACATGGTTTCCTGGGAGCAATTAATCTGAAGATATTTATTGATTTCTCCCAGGCAAGCATGTCTGGCAATGGTGTAGACTTTTGCATAGCAGATATCTTGTCATCTATATTGGAGAAGAGTGATCAGCATAAAGGCTGACAGATTGAGCTTGTTTGATCTGTGCACTAACTCTGACATATATTTTTTATGGAGTAATGAGCTCAGAGTTACATAACGTTTGATAGGCTTGGTAGAGTCAGTTTAGATCATATGCTACGTAACTCCATGCTTACTAATTTATCAAATTGGTTGAGCAAGATGCATGAAGCAACACTCGATAAAAGTGTGTTGTTCAATTGTTGGGACCGTATCTTCAACGTGCATCAACACATTTTGAACTAAAACAAACACAACAACCCTCCATGTATCCTTTAAGGCTTCTGAAGAAAGTGTTCTAAAGGTCTTCTAAAATGCCACAACTTTGAAGGTAGTGTTCCTGATCGAGCTCACAAGAGATGAGGAACTTCCTACCAACTTTGAAGACGACAACAACTAGCTTGAATACAGAATCAGCAAGTTGGAGGCAAGCTTGAAAATTATTGAGATTCATATACTACAGCAAGCATCTGATCTTTTCCAAGGAATGTTGAAAGCATGCTAAGGTAATAAAACACAATTAATTAATCCTTAGTGCTAAAGAAGTAATGATACTCTATTTGTCTTTCAATCTCGTTTGTGGTTTCGATCAGGTCAACGGCAATGGACCTGATTGAAAATACAAACAAGAAGGCATAGGATGAAATTTAACATTTAGAAATTACCGCCTTCGCTTAGTTTTCTTATTTTAACTGCAGTCGTTGTTAGCGTAAGTTTTCTAGACTTGTTGAACATCATTTCAACCCTCGATGCCCGTGAGACTGCTTTGTTGGTCTTCTCTTATTTTCTACCTAGGCGATAATCCCGACCATGCAGCTTCGTAGCAAAGTGTCCATCTGCATTATTTTTCTTTCAGAGAGATAACAGACAAAATTAAATTATCGGATACACTTTCATATTTGCACTTGATTCAGATTTTGCATCTGTTAAGATAATTCCATTGGCCAGATTTATTAGAAGTTACTTTCTACCCTATGTCTCTTCTTCAATTAGCTCTCAGATGATATAGTCTTCCATCAACCACCTATTTTCCCTTGAAGGCATTCTCCTACCGTACCTTCTGGCATTAATTATCACCCCGAGCGAGCAACCCAACCATATAAATTTTGGCCAGGGGAATTTCTATTGGTTTTCCGTTCTTATTTAATGTAGTGCGAGGCTTCGGGGGCCTTCTAAGGGTCCAATTCACACTTAAAGTTAAGTTAAATCGCTATTGGTTCTCTGTAGTGATGAAAAATATTGATCTCTTCTCAAAAGTTGATACGCATAAACATGAGCAACAACCGCCGATAATTTGTAACAGGGTATCTGCACCATCTTCATGAGGTCCTCAGCCTTATCAATTTTGATCTCATTAAACTTAACAGTACAATGCGTGATCTTGTTTGAATAATCAATGCCTAATCGGTTAAAAACTGCATTCACAAAAATATTGTACTTTGTGTGTGTTGTCCCGGTGACCTTATCAGTAATACATACTTAACTCCTACACATATGATAGTGGATCTATCTACACGCACCTTATTCTTCCTAGCCCATCTATGGCTTAAATTAAATAAACAGATGACTAGCTAGTTCAACAGATGAAACATTTGTTTATATTGTCAAACAATTGGAGATATTTGTTATGACAATTGATCAACATGTTGCAGAAATCAAATAGATATATACATTTGTTGTAAAAGATTGCCAGTATGTTATTTGTAAGTTATCTAATAGAAAGAATATATTTTGCAACAGATTACTCATCTGTTAGATTTATTTTAAAGTAATTTTCTTTTATTTTCGAGATACAATAATTTATAAATAGGTCCCTCCTTACAAATATGGATGATCTAGATTCTTACAAGGATACTCATATCGAGTCCTTGCGTGAACTTCGAAGGCAGTTTGATGAACTCCAGAGAGATTTGGCTGACTTCGGAGCAAGGCTGCCGGATGAAAAATATCCGATTGACAATAATAATAATAATAGTAATAATAATTAGGTAATATTTTTTATTTTAGCTCATGTATTTTCCTCCTTTTATATATCGGATCTACCTAAGGGATTCAAAAATTTATGAACATTCATTTCATTTTGTTTTCGACGTTGAATTTTTAATTCTTATTTAGTATTTAATAGTCATTCTGTTTATTCCTTATTCTCAACATGTCGACGGTTAGTGGTAGGGATTGAGCAATTTGTGTCAATAGAGGTTAATTTGCTACGACATATCGATCATATGTTGCACCTGGCGGTTATTAATAAAAAAGAATTATTGTTGTTATTGAGAGGGTGAAAAAGGAAAGACATGACTTTCCGAGTATTCAATATGAAAAATATTTCGTAAATAAATAATAAGAAAATAAAAGATAAACACAATTTATAACCGTAAAAGAACGGTTATTTAATTTTAATAACTGATGTTGACTTTTCATCATTTTTTTTTGAATTTAGTTTTAAAATTATTTATTATATCATAAAATGGTTATTATTTTATTAAGAAATTTGAAAAGGAATTTTTTTTATTTATAAAATAAAAAGTAAGCAAATTTGGATTAATGATATGATGATAGTTTTTTTAAAAAAAAAAAAGTAGATTATATGTTGCAATAAATATATTATTTGATGAAACAGGTTCACTATTGTGGCAACAGATGATATATCTGTTGTCACAGTTGATTTATCTGATGCAACCGATATCGAATCTGTCGTTACAACTCAATAAAAACGATTTTTGGAACGAATTAATTAATAATAATAATCTAAAAAGTCATAACTTATCACAATATTTCTTAATTTAATTAAGTCATTACTTTTCACATTAATAAAAAATATAATTAATAAATGGAGGTGAACAGTTAGATTATATGTTGCAACAGATAGGTTATCTAATGCAACATATTTTATATTTGTTGCAACAGATAATATATTTGTTGTCACAGATGTGCTATTTGATGCAACAGATATAGAATCTGTTGCCATAACTCAATAAAAATGGTTCTTCGAAAGAACTAATTAATAATAATAATCTGAAAAGTCATGACTTATATCACAATATTTATTTTCTTAATTTAATCAAAAGTATAATTAATGAATAGAGGTGAATAGTCGCGCCTTTTTTCCTCTCATTCAAATTCAATCCTCTATAAATAGGTCCCTCCTTACTCAATCGTTCATTCAACTACACTCTATTTATCGCATCTCGTCTTTCATATTACACTCTAGAAGATTATGGTTGACCCAGTGTGGGAAGTTGCTTTTCTGCAAGACGCCGTGAATGAACTTTGAAATCAAGTTCGTGACCTACAATGGGAACTGGGAGAAGTTAGAGCAAGAATGCTCCGCGATATAGGCAGGCTGAGGAGGACCTTGCTACTTTCGGTTGAAGATTGGCCGGCTGGCAATTATGATGATGATAATAATAATAATTAGATTATTATTTTTCTTTTAATCTATTATACGTATTTTTATTTATTTTTGTTTAATAAAAAATTATGTTGGATCTTTGACGTTTTAATCCATATTTAATTTTCATTCTATCTATTATCTTCTCAACAAACATGTCGACGATTCAACGTAAAAAGGAATAATTTAGAATCCAGTAGCAATAACAAGATTTATCTGTTGGGTTTGTGGTAGGGGCTGATGTGTTGTTCAAAATAGATTACTCATGTTGCAACAGATAAGAAGTCTGATGCAACAGATAAACAGTTTGTTTCAACAGATGACTAGTTTGTTGCTTGGCTCTGACGTTTTAATTCGTACTCCCTCCGTCTCAAATTACCCGTCCCAAATTGAGATGTTACATTGATTAAGAAAAATAATTAATAACATGTCTAGTTTACCATAACCTACTGATCAGTTGGTGGGACAGTAGACCTGTTTGAAATAACCATTGTTTGTTATTCAATCAAAATTTCATGAGAGAAGAAAGATTTTAATGTCGGTCGGCGTATAGTCCCCTTGTTAAATGATGTTTTCATTTTAATTTGAAGAAAAAGTGATAAATGCAAAGGGTAAAACATGAATTTTTTTAATCTTTTCTTGATTAATGAAAAAGACAAGTAAAATGAGAAATCGAATTAGGAAATTTGGGATGGGTAATTGGATGTAAGGAATAATTTTGAATCCAGTAGCAATAGGAAGAGTTAAAACATATTGGTTATCTGTTGGGTTTGTGGCAGGGGCTAATTTGTGTTGTTCCAAATAGATTAATCATTCATTGCAACAGATAATTAGTCTGGTGCAACAGATAAACATCCTGATACAACAGATAATACGTCTGATGCAACAGATAAATCTTCTGATGCAATAGATTACTCATCTGATGCACCAGATGATTGATCTATTTAAATTGTGGGCACTTATGTTGGATTCATGATCGGAGTTCTATGCATTGTTGGAAAAACAGAAGTGTACCCAGATGACAAATATGAATAAAAATCATAAGTGTACTTACCAAAGTCACCTATGAAGTAATGCCAAAGTAGAAAGTGATGTAGTAAACAAAATTTGATCTAAGAAATTGGTCAGGTCGCAGCAGTAGCGTTGTACCAACAACAATAACAACAACAAATAATCGACAAGAAGAAGATGAAGATGATAATGAAGTAGAAGATGATGATAATGAAGCAGAAGATGATGAATAAAGCAGCAAAAACAATGAACAACAAAAATCGCTAAGAGAGAGAAAACAACAATGGATGAGAAGAGAGAGAAAGACATTTTTTTTCCTCCGTTTTTTATTATTTTAGGTAAATATTGGGATCAAAGTATAAATTTAAAAACTTGTGGTTTATTTTCAAACTTCCTCAACTTTCGTAATCCATAATAAAGTAAGTGTCACCTCCAATTAATAATTAAGACTTGTGTCACCCACACCTCATTTTAAAACTCTTTTGTCACCTGTGGCCCAAACCCCTAAGTATCTATCTTTTATAGAGAAACTAAGGGTATTTTTCCTTATAAATAGAGGGGTTTGTTCATAATATTCTCAATCTCTCATATCAAAAGAATCCCTCAAGAGAAATAATAATTACTATCTTTTTTTTCTCTACTCTTGTACTTCTCTACTTTATTTTTTATAACACTACATTTTTTAATTAGAAGTTTTTCAATTTGATAATAGAATTATTTTCTCTGTTTATTTTACTTATTATATTTTGTTCATAGGAATTGATTTGATTTATATTTAAAATTAAATTAATACTTTAGATTTAAAATTATTTTTTAAAAAATTATATAAAAATTAAATTATAAATTTCCAATCATTTTCATATTAATAGGGTGAGAAAATAGATTTTAAAATATTGATCAAAATCTATGCAGTTAGACATCCGAAAAGTGAAACATGACAATTGAAAGTTAACTAAGGAAGTATTTAGTAAGAATCAAATTATTCCCTAACAACGAGATTTTCGATATAAATCTGAATTATTGAAACCCAAAACAAATACGCTAACCCCCCCCCCCCCCCCTCCCCCCCCAAAAAAAAAAAAAACAAGTAAAAAAGGCTAGGACAATTTTTCGGCATCTTGCAAATTAGATAGTGCTTAGATTTAATTATGACAATATTGAATCTTGACTTTAATTAGTTTATAAAAGCACAATAACCAGCTTAAATTATTAGTTCCGTTTTGCTTATAACTGTAAAGTTGTTGATATTTGAAGTTAAATCATTCTCAGAATTACTTGTCAAATGAAATTTAAATAGTTAACAATTATTGAAAGTATTAGTCGAGATTTTATTTTAGCTATCGCAAAAAGATGAAAAATGTATTGCAGTATATTTTATTTTGTTTTAAAAAATAACATACATGCGTTTCTTTGACTATATAAACATGAAATATGATAGTCATTTAACTTATACTGTACTACTTTAGGATAATCCTTGTAATTAAGCTTGGTCATTTAGTTCTTTTTTCTTTCATTACCGTTCTTTCACGTTATTGGAAGAGTTGAAGATTAATAATTTAATATATACTCTTAAAAAATTATTTAGATGAGCACAGACGCGTCGACCATAACATATAATTAATCATGCATATGTATACAACCATCCTCATCACGCTACGTCGATGATAAGAGATGATGATTTGAAGAGTAAATCTATCTTAATAAATTATATCGATACATAAATTTATACTAAGAAATTATATTCACAGATAAAACTTAGCTAAAATAGAAAGAGAGAGGGATAATAAAATATGACAACTTTTTTCTTCTTTTTTCACCGGTGTTTGATTCCCACTTCACATTAAGAAAAAAGTAAATTTTGTACGACTGTATATTCTTTTGATACTTTTTTTACTTTCTTTTATATTCTCTTTGAAAAAGCAGATAGCTCATCTCTATCCCGTAGTTCGTGGATGAAACTTAATGAATCAAACAACGTTAGTTTTTGTTGTTCCCTTGATATATATATTTTATGGGTTTAAATCAGTCCAATCAATCTCTATTTCAAATCATTTAATAAAAAAATAATTTTTTTAATGAAAGTAGAAAAAAAAAGTGATAATGTGTCCTCTCACTCTCAAAATCACCCACCTCACCTCACCCTCATCTTACCCCAATCTCATCACAAGCCAACTTACCCCACCCCACCCCGCCTCCCTTAAATAATTTTTTTTATTTTTTAAAATTATTTTTATATATTTTCTTCTTGCCTCCACTCCACGTCATCCCCAATCCCCCCTTCCCTACTCCGACCCCCCACCCTAAAAAAATATTTTTTAAAAAAAATTTTAAAAATAATTTTTTTTTTCTTATCCCATGATCAAAACCCTACCTTCCCTCCTACCCCACACCTCCTACCGCTCCCCAAAAAAAATATTAAAAAAAAAAACAATTTTAAAGTAAATAGATAATTTTTTTAAAAAAAATAAATAAATCTTATCTCAACCCCATCTCTCCCTACTGCACCTCCACACCCCCTCCCTTATACGACATATCTCCTCTCCCCCAAACATATATTTTTTTAAAAAGAAATAATTTTTTTTTCTTTTTTAAACTCTTACCTCAATCCTCATCCCCTCCCTATCCTCTCCCCCCACCCCTACACCCCACCAGCTCCCAACTTTTTTAAGAAAAAATATTTATTTTTTAAAATAATTTAAATTTTTTTAAATTTTTTTTTTTTTACCTCACCCCATCCCAAACCCCGCCCCTCCTGCCCCTAACTCCTTATCTCACACCCCTACCTCATACTCCTTCCCAAAAAATTAAATTTTTATTTTTAAAAAAATTATTTTTTTTTTAAAAAACACTCTTACCCCGCCCTAACCTCCACTCCCTACCCACCCACTCAACTTTCCAATCTCATTCAAATTTATTTTCATGAGTTTGAATTTATAAGGGGTAAAATCAATATGTTCAAATTTATTAGATTAAGCGGGTTAAACTGAACGTGTTAAGATCCAATCCAATTTTTAATTCATTTCAACTCAAAATAAATTTAGATGGACCATGATCCAACCCAATATTCAATTTAATCCATTTAATATCCTCAATCTCAACTTAACCCGTTCATTTGACATCCTACCTGAAGGAAGCAAAGGTCTATAGATCATAGTGTAAAGTTGAACTACTTAAATTGTTGATAGTTATATCATGCCATTTTCTTAATTAATACAGATATTCATTATAATTAAGGAGAATTTTTTTTTTACCAATTAAAAAATTACTATACTTTTTATTTTACTTGACTCCTATTTTAAAGATTGACGTTATTTTATTCATTCATTTTAGCAAATTATTTAAAAAATTTTTTAAAAGGCCGGGAGCGGGGAGAAGTAATGTCATGATTAGGGGTGGCAATTTCAGCCCATATTCATAAAAAGAATTCATTCAACCCATATTTAGTGAATTGGATCACTCATATTTCAAATGGGTAAATATGGACTTCAACTCATTTTAAAAGCTCATACAAATATGGACAAAATGAATAAAATATGGGTACCCATTTAAACACAAAGATCACCCACCTATGCTTAAAGTTTCAGTTTTTTTTCCTTTCTAGTTTCTTTTCTTCTTCTTTATTTCTTTTTCATTTTTTTTTTTATTTTTTTTACTCATTCCTTATAATTTCTTTTGTTCTTTCTCATTTTTTCATCTATTTCTTTTTTACTTCTTTTTTCTTTGTATTCTTTTTTTTTTTTTTCACTTTCTCCTTTCTCATTCTTATTTCATCATTCATATTCGCTTGAGACCTGCATGAGTTAATAAATATAAGCTTCAAATTATCCCATTTAGTCTATATAATTCATAACATCTCTTATCAATTAAATATAATCCATAGTCTCACTCCTTTATTATTATTTTTTTCTATCTTTTATTTCTCATTCTTTTTTTTTTCTTTTCTTTTCTTTTCTTTTTTCTTTCCTTTTTCCTTTAATTTACTATTTTTTCCTTTAATTTACTTTTTTTTTCCTTTTCATTTTTTCCACTTATTTTTTACTCGTTTCTTACACTTTTTTCTTTCTTCTTTTTCATCATTTTCTTCTTTGCATTTTTTTTGTATTTCAGTTTCCCCCTTTTTCATTCTTGGTTCGTCATTTTTCTTATTTTTTTATATTCTTTTCCTCATCTTTTTTTTGTCATTGCATTTTATATTTTTTTACTTTAAATTTATTTGTATCATATTATATATTTCAAATAAATTTATTATTTGTATTTGAATAATTTAATTATCAATATGTACAATTTATCATTTGTATTTATATACAAATAAGTATATGAATTAAAATCAGCATAAGTTGTGGTGCAGAAGATAGGGCTGCTCCACCCTTAATCAGAGGTCGAGGGTACGACCCTGGTTATGAAGAAAACTCTGTTGGAAGCGCTATCACCTTAATGGGCACTGCAACGCCCGATCCGGATTAGTCGAGGCTCCAATGTAGGCACCGAACACCGGATGAAAAACAAAAAAAAGTATATGAGTTAATTGTATTTTCTTAAGACTAAAATATATATGGCTGAGGATCCACATAACCCTCGAATTATAAATGTCGGGCGAATATAAATCAATATGCGCTTATGGTATTTTCGTTAGCATAAAAAAAAGGAAACCAAAAATAGTAAAAAAAAGTAGAAAGAGAGGTAGAAGTTGGAGATGGAAGAGAGAAAAAAGCGTAAAGAAAGAATTGAAGAAAAAAAATACAAAAAAATCAAAAAGAAAAAAAAATGAAAAAGGAGAAAAGGAAAAAGAAAAAAGATGATGGTGAAAACAAATATACTGAGTAGTTACGATATTTTAGTCATCATCCATAATTTATACTCGATTTAACCATGTTCTTCGCAAATAAAAAAATATAAAACATAAAATACAATAAAAAAGAAAAAAAATAACAAAGAAGTAAAAACAAAAAAATAAAAAATAATAAAAAAAGACTAAAAAGGAAAAGGAAAAATAGAAAAAAGAAAGAGAAACAAAAGGCAGAGGATAAAGATACAAGATAGATAAAAAAAATAACAAAAAAATGAAAAACGAAAAAAGAAAAAAAAAATAAAAATAAAAAACTAAAAAAAAAAAAAATGAAAAAAAATTAAGTTGATATGGTTTAAAAGTTTTAAGTTTTTGGCTTAAGAATTAAAGTGGGTTGAAATCATTTTTACCCAATTCATGTTTGATCAAATCTATATTTACCCATATTTATATAGGTGAATTGCAATTCAAATCATTTTTACTCGATCCATTTTGCTCAATCCATATTTAACATGTCCAAATTTAATCCAATCCATACGTTTGCCATCCTTAGTCATGATTAACCTACTAAAAAGGACCTCTAAAGGATGACATTTCATGAAAGTCGCTTTACTCCACATGTCTCATTGGATATATAATAGTAGGCCTAGATAATGGCATTAACAGAGACCTTAAGAAGCAAATTATGGATCAACTGAAGCCAAGGCCACCAAATTCAAGTCCTCTTACTCCTCTTACCTTCTTAGAAAGAGCTGCTACCATCTATGCCGATTGCCCTTCCGTTATCTACAACAACACTTGTCACACTTGGTCCCAAACCCGTACCCGTTGCCTCAAAGTTGCCTCTTCTATTGTTTCTCTTCTTGGTATTCACACAAACCATGTGGTCTCCGTTGTCGCCCCTAATATACCTGCCATGTACGAACTTCATTTCGCTGTTCCCATGGCGGGTGCTGTACTCAACACCATCAATCTCCGTCTTGATGCCCGAACTATCTCCGTCCTCCTCCTTCATAGCGAATCAAAGCTCTTGTTTGTTGATTGTCAATCCAAAGTACTAGTTCTCGAAGCGCTGTCGTTATTTCCTCCGAAATCTGACCGTCCGCTTCTTGTTCTAATTGAAGATGATGAATTTTATACTCCACTAACTAGTGAATTTATCAGCACGTATGAGGAACTGGTGGAAAAGGGAGATTCGAGTTTCAATTGGATTCGCCCGAAAAGTGAATTTGATCCGATTGCCCTGAATTATACTTCTGGTACTACATCCGATCCAAAAGGAGTGGTTCATAGTCATAGGGGTATTTTCATTATTTCGTGGGATTCTTTGATTACATGGACTGTTCCGAAACAGCCGGTTTATTTATGGACACTTCCTATGTTTCATGCTAACGGATGGAGCTATCCTTGGGGAATGGCTGCTGTTGGTGGAACCAATATCTGTTTGAGAAAATTTGACGCAAGAATCATTTATGACTCGATCAAGAAACACAGCGTTACTCACATCTGCGCTGCTCCTGTGGTACTCAACATGTTGTCGAATTCGCCTGACAGCACGCCGTTAGAGCATCCTGTATATATAATGACAGCAGGATCCCCACCCCCTGCTGCAGTTCTGTTTCGAACAGAGTCCCTTGGATTTGTAGTTACCCATGGATATGGCCTGACAGAAACTGGTGGACTAGTGATTTCATGCACATGGAAAAATCACTGGAATAAATTGCCGGCAACCGAAAGAGCAAGGCTGAAATCAAGACAAGGGGTGAGGACCACAGGGATGACGGAAGTGGACGTGGTGAATCCAGAATCTGGAGTCAGTGTGAAACGCGACGGTTCAACATTAGGTGAAATTGTACTAAAGGGTGCGTGTGTCATGTTGGGTTACCTCAAAGATCCTGAAGGAACGTCGAAATGCATGAAAGATGACGGTTGGTTTTACACGGGGGATGTTGCAGTTATGCACCCTGATGGGTACTTAGAAATTAAGGATAGATCAAAGGATGTCATCATAAGTGGTGGAGAGAATTTGAGTAGTGTGGAAGTGGAATCAGTGTTGTACACACATCCGGCGATTAATGAAGCAGCTGTAGTGGCACGACCAGATGAATACTGGGGCGAAACTCCGTGTGCATTTGTTAGTTTGAATGGAAAAGAAAAGGCAAGTGAAAAAGATATTATAGAGTTTTGTAGAGCCAAATTGCCGCATTATATGGTGCCAAAGACTCTGATAATCAAAGAAGAGCTTCCAAAGACATCTACTGGGAAAATTCAAAAGTTTGTGCTTAGAGATATGGCTAAAAGTATGGGGAAAAGCAAGACGAGCAGAATGTAGAGATGAGTTAACTCGGCCTGGTTGTGTTAGTGACTAGGTTCAACTCATTTGAGCATCTTTTTCTTGTTTTTTAGTACCGCGTGGACTCTGGACAAACCAAGGAAATACATTATAATATGAGTGTGGCATGCGTATGGTTGTTAAATTGTTACTCCTGTGATGTGATGGTTTAAATAGTATTTCTTCTTGTTTATAGTTTCTTCAACAATGTGGATTTGGCATTTTGTCTATATACTCATAATTAACTTTCTGTCTAGTTTATTACTCGTAGTTTCTTTGTATACTGGATAAAGTGTATGCAATTCATACGAGACAATGTAGTGAGATAGAGAATCCCTTTCCTATAAATCCCCAACATTGTAGAAAAGTACATATTATACAGGGGCGGACCCACGTTGAATAGCATGGGTGCTCGAACACCCACTAACTCGCGGAACATGTATATTTATATGGATATTTGTGGATATTCGTATAAAAGAATACATGAGCACCCAGACGTAAATGCCTTGTGTGTGCTCTGGTTAGAAAGCTAATTTCTGAGTACCAAAACAGTTAGGTTTGGGTTTCGAATCTCAGTGGCAACAACTGTGTTTTTTTTCTCACAGCTGACTCTTTTCTTTTTCTCCCCGGCTTCTTCTTTATTTTCGCTCCCCTTTTTCCTTTTCCTTATAGTGGCAAAACATCAATAAAAAATTATACAATCCAAAGTTAACAAATTGTTGTTTTCAATTCAATGGTTTATCTTGAGGTAACCTGCAAATATTATTTTTCTATTAATTAAAATTTAGGATAATGTTTTTAAAGAGGTGGAAAATTTACTCATTCATTAACCCAAAAAAAGGATCATTTTCTCATCGAGTACTACTATGTACGGGTGTGCATGGTATGCTATATACCGAATTATTATATCGAACTGAATTTTTTGATACCGTGATTTGGATATTATGGAATTTGGTATGGTATATGATATACATTTTAATTTTTTTTAGTATATAGTATGGTATTCCGTATTTACAAATGACATACCGAAATATCGAATACCATACCGAAGTATATATAGTTACATAAGTAGCTTTTATACACACACAAATATAATACTTAGTATTAGTATAAAAATGTTTAGACATTGAAACTTTCGCTATTCTATCTTGATTGAAATATTTTTTTTTTTGTGTGTAATTGACTAACAAAAAGAATTGTTTGTACATGTGTAATGTGTATTTATGATACAATTAAGACGTGCTTTTGAAAATTCGAAGTAATAATACTTTAGTAGACGAGTATATATTATTGAAGTTGTACAAAGTATGGTTACCAATTACCATACCGCAAAATACCGAAACCAAACGTCAAAATACCAAATCATACCGAATTAATATGGTATGGTAATGGTATAATAGTTTAAAAAACCGAATATCAAAATTACTGTATCGAAGTTTCAAATACCGTATCATACCATACCATGCCCACCCCTACTACTACGTGGTGCTCTATGAGGAGCTTTTGCTAGATTTTGAGATTTTAGTTTTCAAAATTGACATTAAGAAATTGAGAATTTTTATGACTTAGGTATTTTTCTATTTAAAATTATCTCTTCAATTATTTGAAGTTGTGTCATGTCTGATCTAACATTTATAAACTACAGAAAAATAATATATATAGAGATATTGCATTAGTGATAAATTTATAAATAGTTATATCTAGTATGTTACATAAAACATAAAATTGCTCAACTATAAATAATGATAAGCCATCATTTTAAAATAATATGAAAAGTATATTAGAATGACTCTAAATAGAATGATAATACATTTACAACTATAATATTAATAATTCACAAGTAAAATTGTTTCTCAGATGATTAAGTTTTAGATAAGGTATGTTATGGTCTCTGGCCAATAACAACATTATATTTATGTCAGTTGAGACTTAATCACCACGATCTTAAAATCCCGAGTCCCCCACTTATACTATACTATATTTGCACAAGAAAAATGTGCCGGCTTTCTTCCAAATTTTGCATCAGTATGTGTTAACAGAATTAATTGATATAAAATAATCTTACTTTCTAATACTGGCATTAAATAATTATTTTCATATTTTTTGACTATTAATTTGACACCGGCTAGTCAAATAACATCTATTAAAATAGGAATTGAAATTTCAAAAAAAATTCTCTTTGTTCCCTAAGCCAAAATTTCTCTCTTTAATCCGTCTTTCCAAATCTCTCTACTCAAATTCCTAAAATCTATCAAAGTAATATAGAACAACGCTCTTAAATCCCAAAAAATTCATTTAGAAGATAAAACTTCTTCAATACAATTAAACCAACGAAAACATATGTTGAACTGACGAGTGATATAAAATGAAGAAAACTAACTTGATTAGTTTTAATAAAACAAAAACAGAAGGTGCAATTTAAGATGCTCTAACAATATTTATTTGTTACTACTATTTAATTATTTTAGAAAGTAAAATAAAAAAGACAAAAGGCATAAAATATTTTAATTATAAAAGATAATACCAGCCATAAGATCATGCAAATGTTTTTGGTCGGTAAGAACATGCAAATAGACAAATGTGTCATTGTAATATTCTTCTCTAGGAACATAGTAGGTATTAAAATGCCAAGTTTTTTTTTGGAAATTTTCTAAAATTGGTATTCGACATAAGATTATTAAAATACATTATACTTTTGAATTTTTCTTCTCTAAAAATAATCGGTAAGTAAGATAAAATATGAAAGTAGTAATAGTAACTGCTGAAATAGGACTACCAAAAAAAGTACTGAAATAGCATTAGTAGGTATAAAAACTTATGTGAAAAATATAGAGAAGAATTAAAAATGGAAAAAACATTGATAAATAATTTAGCATGTTGCAAAAATAAAACAGCATCCCAATTCGGATGTAAAGAAAGATATTATAAGAAAAGAAAAAGACATAAGAAATATAAAAAATTAAAATATAAATACAAGAAACCAAGAAAAAGATATTATGTAAAAAATTATAAAAATACAAAAAACCATATAGAAAAAAGAAATCTATAAAAGAATGTACTTGTTATAATTGTGAAAAATTAGAACATTTAGCTAGAGATTGTAAATTACTTAAAAATTCAAAAAATAAACAAATATCAAAAATAAAAATAGATAATACAGAATATATGCAGATAGATTATATAGATTATGAATTAGGAAGTGAGGATAGTATATATGAAATTTCAGAAAATGAAACAGATAATGAAATAGATAGTGAAATAGATGAATCAAATGACTGAAGAAGATATAAAAATAATAACAAAGGAAGAATATTTAAATGATGAAGGAATAGACCAAAAAATAATATTTGACAGTAACATATTTGATGAAATAAAAGAAAAAGAATTAGACTTAAGTGTAGAAAAGATATTTAAAATACCAACAATAAGAAATCTATTTACCAAGAAAAAAGAAGAATATTATGTAGTATGCCAAAAGGAATATGTAATAGACTTTAGATATGCAAAAGGTAAAGCTAGTATACCACTAGTAACAAAAAGAATAATTAATAAAGAGATAAATGATATAAAAAGTAGAGACCCAATAAAATATGTACACCTTGGAGGTACAAAGATATTAATAAAAGCATGTTTTAGAGAAGGAATAGATACACCTATAGAATTATATTTAGCAGATGATAGAATTATAAAACCTGTAGAAAAAAACATAATAACCGTCATAACAGGAAATTTAATATACCAAAAATTTAAATTTATAATAAGTGCAAATTATTCAGTAGCGGTAACAGATCAAAATATAGATAAATCATTAGTATTATATTGAAAAATATCAGGAATAGAATTAACCCCAGGAAGTAAAATATTTACAGCAAGATGCAAAAATTTATATGTATTAACAACAAAACATAAAATAACAGGAAAAAATAAGATTAACAAAATACAAATAGAAAGTCCATTCGAACAAATTGTAAAAACAATAGATTATAATGATTATAGCTATAGAGACATAGATATAGAAGAAAATTTAGAAATAGTAAATGATAGAATAAGTACAACGAAAAGAATAGCTGATGAAAAATCAGAATCATCAAACTCATAAAAAAGAACAAGTTATGAAATAAATTCAACAAATAATTTAAACCAATATTACATAACAGGAAAGGTAAATGAAAAAGAATATTTAATATTCTTAAATACAGGACAAGAAGAAAATTATATAGCAAAATATCTAGTAAAAAATGAAGAAATAAAAATTGATAATGATATATGCCCAGACCTACCAAGAAGTTTAATAAATAGTAAAAATATAGCAGAAAAATAATAATAATAGGAATTAGAAAAATAAAAATAGAATTTGAAGTATATGAAGAAATGCAAAAAACAGACATAATATTAGGAATAAAATGGCTAGAACAAGTAAAACTATATAATATAGAACATACACAATTAACCTTAACATATAACAGAGAGAAATTATTCTTAAGAAGAGCCTTAACATAAAATGAAAATATATGTATTAATGAAGATAGTAGTAGAAGGATATTACAGTAGATATTACACGTCTATGATAGATATAGGAGCAGAAGCTAATTTATGTAGATATAATTGCTTACCAGAAAGCAAATGGGATAAATTAAAAACACCAATAGTAGTTAAAGGATTTAATAATGAAGGAAGCTCAATTACTTATAAAGCTAAGAATGTAAAAACACAAGTATGGGACAAGATATTAACAATAGAAAAAATTTATAATTATGAACTAACATCAAAAGATATACTTTTAGGAATACCGTTTTTAGATAAATTATACCCACATATAATAACTAGAACAGATTGGTGGTTTACAGCACCATGTAAACAGAAAGTAAGAGCAAAAAAAGTTAATAGTAAAATAAGAAAGAAAACTGATTGGATAAAAGGAAGTGAAAGAATTACACAAAAGTTAGAAAATATAAAAAATACTGAAGATACAATAGAATTAGTCGTATTTTCGATAAATAAAACAGAAATAACTATATTTTCAATAAATAAGATAGAAATAATTAAGAAAAAATTAGAACAATTATATAGTGAAGATCCATTAAAAGGATGGGAAAAACATAAAACTACTATAAAAATTGAATTAATAGATAAAAATAGCATAATAACCCAGAAACCATTAACATATAATTTTAAAGATTTAAAAAAATTTAAAATGCATATAGATGAATTATTAGAAAAACAATATATACAAAAAAGTAATAGTAAATATAATAGTCCAACATTTATAGTAAATAAATATAGTGAACAAAAAAGAGGAAAAAGTAGAATGGTTATTGACTATAGAAATTTAAATGCAAAGACTATGACATATAACTATCCAATATCAAATAAGATATTAAAAATAAGACAAATACAGGGATATAATTATTTTAGTAAATTCGATTGTAAATCTGGATTTTACCATTTAAAGTTAGAAGAAGAATCTAAAGAATTAACTGCATTTACGGTACCACAAGGATTTTATGAATGGAACGTATTACCATTTGAATATAAAAATGCACCAGGTAGATATCAACATTTTATGGATAGTTATTTTAAATAATTATCTAATTGTATAGTATACATAGATGATATATTATTATATACAAAAACTAAAGAGGAACATTTAAAATTATTAGGACAATTTATAAATATAATAGAAAAATCGGGAATAAGTCTAAGTGAAAAGAAAGCTGAAATTATGAAAAATCAGATAGAATTTTTAGGAATACAAATAGATAAGAGTGGAGTAAAAATGCAGCAACATATAGTACAAAAAATAATAAATTCGAAAGAAGAATTAGATACAAAAAAGAAATTACAATCATTTTTAGGATTAGTAAACCAAGTAAGGGAGTATATTCCAAAATTAGCAGAAACTTTAAAACCACTACAAAAAAAATTAAAAAAAGATGTAGAACATAACTATAATGAAGAAGATAAAAAACAAGTTCAAAAAATAAAATTACTTTGTAAAGAATTATCAAAACTACAATTTCCAGTTGAAAATAGAAAATTTATATATATAGTAGAAGCAGATGCTAGTGAATGTAGTTATGGAGGAGTACTTAAATACCGATATGAAGAAGAAAAATTAGAACACCATTGTAGATACTACTCAGGTACGTTCAATGAAACAGAAATAAAATGGGAAATAAATAGGAAAGAATTATGTTCATTATATAAATGTTTGTTAGCATTTGAGCCATATATTGTATATAACAAGTTTATTGTACGAACAGATAATACACAGGTACGCTGGTGGTTAACAAAAAAAATACAAAATTCAGTTACAACAAAAGAAATTCGGAGACTAGTCTTGAATATATTAAATTTCACATTTATAATTGAAGTAATTAGTACTAACAAAAATGTTATTGCGGATTACATATCAAGACAAAGCTACACAAACTAATATAATAGAAGAGGATACCCTAGAAAAAATACTCAATACCCTAACTACGCTTTCAATGAAAGTGGACAGTATGGGTAATGAAATAGAAAAGCTAAAGACTAATGAAGTTAAACTGAAGTCTATAGCTACAAATCAGCTAACTCAGCAGTGTGCAGAGCTATGTCAATCGGAAGACATTAAAGTTCCAGAGCTAGAAGGAGACGATGGGACACTCCATAAAACCCATAACATTTATCAATCTACTTCTGCAGGTACAAGCAAAGGAGTTAGGAAAAATACAAATATGAACCTAAACAAGCTATTTGATAAACCATATATATCAAATACATCAAAAGATCCCATGTTTATACCCCCACAAATTACCACATACCGAGATAGTCTAAACCAAGATAAAAAGACTTACAACTACACAGCCCGGACATATATAGAAAATATCTACAATGTACAAACCTTTTTAAATACTAACCCCCGAGCTATAAACATCCGAGAACCAGATATAAACTATATAACCCAGAGATTGACCGGATATAATAAGCTAATTGCTTTACCTAAAACCAAACCAAGTCTAGTTAAAACTTGCTATGAATATGGACTACTCAGTACTGTATATACCTCTGATGGAAATGAGATATCCACTATGCCGAAAATATATGAAGCATTTATCATTTTTAAAAGAATAACCAAAGGTACCCTATTTCTTATAAAAATTTACACGGCACCAACAGAGATATTATATGATGAAGTTAAAAAACCCATACAAGTTGTAAAGATATGAATGATACGAGACATGATTATACCACAAGATATTATTCCACAACCAGAAATACCTAGAATTGAGATACCAAAATTTTATGCGAATAAGAGAATTATCGGACTATCTATAATTTTGCAAGAGCTAGCAAACACATACTGCAACCAAAATCCCATATGGAGTTATTATTCAAGAAATCATGTACTAATATATTCAAATTCAAAGGAATTACGAGAAACAAATATGTAAACTATTAGGCAATGGATTCTGACGTTACTCAAACCAGAGACAGAACCTATCGCCAGAGCTATCAGAGAAAAAATTATTTAAGAAGAACTATTAACCAGATATTGCAAGACAATTGGACATAACTATCCAAATCATAAATGTTCAAAATGTAATGGAGGAGATAATGATATCCCAGAAGTTCAGCTAGAATAGAAGAAAAATCAACCAAGGAGATAAGAATGCCAACTGGAAGATACAAGATAAGAAACAATAATGGAGATATGAAAAAACAGCAGATACGACAACGAGAAGATATCAACGGAGTAATAATAAAAGACAAACTATTAAATTCATTTTACGTAAAGTTTTTGTCTAGGCTAGATTTTTAGACTTTTAGCCTTTTTAGATTTTTTAGACTTTTTAGGCCTTTTGACTATTGTTTTAGGCATTAATAATTCTTGTCTCATTAGGAGACTTTTTTAGACTAATTTTAGAAACGTGAAAGAAATGTGAATACTCTTGTAAAGATTCATTCAGTATATAAATAAGAGGAACCGAAGACATTGCAAAGCAAACCTTCATGTGTTGAAGCAAAAACTCTCTCCTGTCCACAAAAAATATTTTGCTTAGTTATTAAAAGCAAATTTATTTCAATGGAAAAAGCTATGGAGGAACAAACCTTAGAAATATCAAACCTATCCGAACAGGTATATTTATTTATGATCATGAATAGCTAAATTCATAATTCCCAACAGTCATGGTATGATAAAATAAATTCATGTTAGTTACTTTATAGTAGAATTATTCGAAGAATAATATGTTAAGAAGTTTATTAGCAAAGTGAAAACGGAGAAAAATCTCTAAGAACTATGCCATCCTAAAGGTGAAACCAATGAGGCAAGAAGCCGGGGTGGGGAGTAACCAGAGTAGAAGCGCTGTTTAAGGAAAAAATATCCAAATTACCATGCTAATAGTGACCGAAGAACATGTTATTTAAGAATAATCTAGTATATAGTAATCTAAGATGACCATATTTTGTTATGTACATGATTGAAGGGGATATTTTGAAACTAGCAATTTTATGAAAATGAATAATTATTTATCTGATGTGATGGTAGATAAATTTAAAATACTTATTTTGTATGCACTTAAGGATATAAAAGTAGTAGATATAAGAAAAATCATATTAGAAAAAGCATTTGGTAAATATTATATGACTAGAGTAAATTACATACCATACCTACCTAACTACTCTTACAAATACTTACCATGATAAATTACATAGAATTTTTGAAAAAAGATATGAGAAACATACAGTTAATAGAAAAACAGATGAAAATAAATTTAGACAAATACATGGAAACTAAAGATAGAAAATATATAGAATTTCTTAATGAAAATATGCAAGAACTACTAAGGCTAAAACAACCAACTACAAAATATTATAATAAAATATTTAGTCAATTTTAAATGATAGATAATCTTAAAGTCTTAATCTTATATATACTTAGAGATATAGAAATTATAGATATCAAGAAAATAATATTAGAAAAAGTATTAGACTATGAAATTGAAATTATAAATTGGATAGCACAGTTATACCTGGATAATTACCCAGAAGGATATTATTCAGATTAAGAGATGTTAGAATATATTAGAAAAACTAGAGAAAATCAAGATAATCTAAATAAAGAAATTAATTATAGAAACCAAATTAGAAAAATAATGGAGAATCTGAAAGAAAAATTAATATGGATAGAAGAAACCTTAGAAAATTTAGAAAAAAGTACATGTGATAGTTTATATAATTTAAAAAACTCGGTACGAGAAGAACAACACAAGATAATAAATAACATTGAAAATCTAGAATTAGATATACATTACAGTACAATTAGGATAAATTATTATACAGAAATCTGTAACTCTGCAATTACTACAGGATAAAATAATAAACTACACAAATTAATGAATACATCTTACGAAAAGAATAAATCATTAAAAGATATTGAAACAAAATTTAAGAAATATCCACACACAAAGAAAAATAGATTCATTATACATATAATAGATCTATTTCACAAGTTAGTTATCCGCATAGATCCGCAACCCCCTACTAATGGTACTTCATTTTGTTCTTTTTCTATTGTTGTTACCAAATTCATCTTTTATAGCTGTTTCATATTTTTTAATAATTCTATAGGTGTTAGTTTAGTTGTTGTTGATGATGTTCCTTCTGTAGGTTTGTTAGTTCTTAATACCTTCTTGCTATTTTCAGTTAAATTTGAAAACCATAATTTCACTGTTCCTATTAGTGTTTAAATAATTTGTTTGCATTGGTATACATTGATTCCTATTACCTAATTAATTTATATACTTATTTGCATCGGTATACATTGATTCCTATTACCTAATTAATTTATATACTTATTTGCATCTGTATACATTGATTCCTATTACCTAATTAATTTATATACATTTTGTTTGTATTGATAGTCATTGATCCTAATAAATTAATATACTCATTGATCCTAAGAAATTGATATACTTTTATATTGAGATACTGCTATAAAATATGAATGTCATGTGACATGTGTAGGTGTAAAATGTCATTATTTAGAGATAATAGGTAGGAGTCAAATTGAATTTGAACACCAAGAGTTACTGGTTTAATTTGGATTTGAATACCTAAAGTAGCTGATCAAATTGCCAATTTGAAGTTAATTATTCAATTTGGATTTGAATACCTAAGAAAGTTGGAGAAGTTGCCAAACTTGATGTCAAGCTTGACAACCTTAGGGAGTAAGTTTGGTGGTCTATAAATAGCCACTCTTTTGTACATTTTTATTGATATATGAAAGTAGTAAAATAAAAGTACTACTAAAATTTTCTAAAGTTCTCTCCTTTCTTTAAGTTTGATATTGATATTTTATCTTTATTTCGTAACACGTTATCAGCACGAGACTCTACCGTCTCAAAATTTGAAGGCTAAGAAAAGAAAATTGGATCAGAAAGTGGAGAACGCAAGATCACAAGAACTATGTGATCATCATGATTTGAATTTTATCTTTCTACTATTTATGATAAAATGAGTATATTATAAACTCATGTTCTTTAATGAAGTTTGAAACGAATATTGATAATCACAAGGTGGTGATATTGTTATAGGTTCAAGTTTAAGTTTATTATACTTTGGCCTAATATGTTACTGGCCGAGGGTGTGATGATGGATTTAAATCTCATGCCATTGAGAGGGTAAGATATCGGGTTAAGAGTCCCGATGCACCATGATGATAAGATGTTGGATTTAAGTTCCAGTGATTTTTGATCTAAGATGTCTTTATATGAATAAGATGTTGAGTTTGAATCTCAATGCACCATATTGATGATATAACTATGGCGAATCCAAAATTTTGATGAAAGTTATGAAATATTTCCCATTGAATATGCTTCTTTCCTTGAAGTAAATGTGGTAGTAGTGCATGAGGTAGAATAATTAAGAAGAAATATTATGAAATATACTCCAAAAAAGTAAAATTGTAAAATTATTCATGTTATGATAATCTAAAATTTATTAAGTAAAACTTATATGTCATGGTAAACTTAGAGTTTACTAGTACAAATAAGTTCATATGTTGACATAAACGATTTTGCCACCCTGAAGATGTATACATTGAGTATTACACATCATATATTAATGAACTAAAAGATTCTTCGAAGAACATTATGAGTTCTCAAATGATCCTTAAGATAATTTTTGCCACTAATGGGCATGGTATGAAAGACCATTAAGCACGTGATTGTCGTGAGATCTAATATGATATAATTTTCTAAATCCTCCATCAAAATAAAGAAATATAAAGTGATGGTGCACTTGACCTTTTCACACGATGTTGAGGGTTCTCACGTAAATATAATAAATTTCATGGCGTGAGAATGAGCTATTAGTAAAATTTTTTGAAGCATGTACATGTGATTATAATTCATTCCTTGAAGAGAATGAAACTTGCGTTATGTGTCGTTGATACTCGACCATTATTGAAATGAATGTGTGGTTGGATAACTGTCACATAAACAGAATATGTAAAATATAAAAGCGAGGGAATTGTTGTTGCAGAAACGATAACTTATTTGAGGTTGATTTCATCAATTGCTGCTGAATTAGACATTGACGGATCTAAAAAATTAATTCATACATACTATGTTGTCGACGGTAATGAATCACCTATTCGTATCCGGAAGGATGATGATGTTAAGTGGTATTTTGAGTTGAAGAAATCTCTTTTACGATTCATAATGTATCTGTTATGTATGACAACGACCGCTAAATATGCAGAGGACATTCAGTTTGATAGAGAAACTGGAGCGGTGATTTGTGTGGAAGGTGTGAAAATAGATGCTCTAGCTCTTACCGTTGTTGAGACACAAAATCAATATTCATTATACGTGCCAGAGTTTAAAGTTGAAAATTTGATCTGTGATAGCAAGGGTATTGATGTGAAGGTGAAACAAATGTATAAGGATAAGTCGACACTTGTTTCAGTGATGTCAAAATATGTGGTATCATATAGTTTTAATTGCACAGCAAAATGTTTAAAAAAAACGTATTTTAATTAGGTTTCTTATGTTATATGTTTACTAATTTATTTTGTTTTAATCATTTTCCTTTAAAATATATAGTTGAGAACTATGTATATAAATTGATCTATGATGGAAGTAACATATTAATGTTATGTTAAATAATGTTGTTGATCACATGAGTTTGTGTGTTTGTTTGTCTTATTATGATTCAAGCATGATGTTCAGCTGAATGTTGACAAATCTATTGATTGTTGGTAAATAAAGTTTTGTTTTTATAGCAGAATCAAAGTAGTATATGTTATGTACATAGATTTCTACTATGTATTTGAACCAACATATACCTCGAACCTGCATATACAGTCAATATACATAGCATACCAATAGTGCATGTTAATATACATATACTATGGAGCTAAAATGGTAATCTATTTTTTTAGAAGGAATGTAAGTGAACGTACATATACATTTGAGATCAGATAAATATACATAACTGTTAAAAAAAATATTTTAACGACCTTACAAAATACATCAAATTTGTTAGATATACTAATCATTTTATATTTGTCTTTTCCAGCTATATCCTCCGTTGTTACAATGAGGATTGTAAATGGACGTTGGAAGCATCTACTAACAAAAAATTGATGTTTTTATCATTTGGAGATTTAAACTAGAACATACATGTCGATTGAGTGATATGGTACTAAAAAAATATTCTGGCAACTACAGCTTTTGTAAGTGAATTTACAACCCCAATAGTTAATCATAAGAAAAAACACACGCCAGAGGACATCATTGAAGAAATAAAAGTTGTATATGGTGTTGATATAAATTATACGAAGGTGTGACGTACAAAGGAGCGTACCATACCGATGCTTAAGGGTGGACCGGCTGATAGATATCGATAGATGTCAAGGTACATTTATATATTAAATAATGTGTATCCTACACTTAAAAAAATAACGTTTAACTATGAAATTTGTGAATGAATTATATTTCGTCACTGTATAGTGACTGATTAGCAATGAAATAATGAATTTATCGTAAAATTAGCAAGCTTTTTCTTATTATGATATAGCAACGAATCAACGACGAGACTTTCTATCCGAAGCTGAATATTGGGGGGAAAAATTAGCGCCTTAATTTTGTGACGAATTCAGCAGCAAATAAGGTGTCACCATTTTAATTAATATGTATCAACAGAATTAGCCACGGATTGAGGTGTCAGTAAGCTATGGATTTTTTTTTTATAAATGTTATGTATTATTAGCAACGAAATAATCCATCGCACACATTTATATTTTATTTAAATTATATTTTATAACGTTAAAATGTTTAGGGCAAAAATCATTTTCGCCGTTTACTACCTCTCTCTAGTTCCTCTCTCTCTCTCTCTACATTCTCTCTCTAAAATGTGGCCATTGAAGCTCTAATTTCTAGCTGAAAGTTCGTATTTACCCATTTTTTGGCTTGAGTCAGATATGAATTTTATTTTCTCACCTCTAATTCGTATTTTTTTTGTCTTCAGTAAGAATGAATCTTAACCGCTCAATTTTCTTGAGGTCCTGCCCGTAATCTACTTTATCCCATTACAAATCTATGATTTTTTTTAATTTTATTAAATTTTTGGACTGTGTCTAGGGTTCATGCAAGAATTTAGGATAATGAACAACATTTGGGGCTATGAAATTACGTCACCATTTAGGTCTAGGGTTCATGCAAGAAGTTAAGCATCATTTAGCTCTAGTTTCTATCTTTGAACTCTTCTCCTTAATGTAACGACTGATGATGCAATTTAGGCCTACTCTTTCCTATTTTTTATTGTGACTGTGTGAGGGGGTAAGGTCGGTGGGGGTGGGGTTTTAGTTGCATGAGGTTTAATTATAATTTAATGTCACTAATCTATCAATTTAGAAAAGGGTTCATGCAAACATTTGGGAAATCAAAAATCAATTTTGTTATAGAAAAGGGGTTTTGATTTCTAAGGGAGTTAAGCAAAAATTAGGTAAAAATGACTCATTCTTGTCAATCTCTAAACTCTATTTCCCAATTTGCCCTTCTAATTCTTCTAATTTTTTTCAATCATTTAAACATCTTTTCTTTAGGTACTCAAATGTATTTGTGTAATTTTACTTATTTATTCGTTATTATCAAGTATTTTTCATAGAAGTTTTTATTTTTATTATTTTTTGTTAATATCCCATAAAGTGAAGAGTATTGAAAAAGTGGTGAGTAGGTAAAAAAACATTGTGAAGGTTGTGCATTTTGGAGCTGATTGAAATTTAGCAAAGGCATCACGTTCAAGAATTGGCCTATCAGATAAGAAAGTTTTCAAGTAATCTTTTCTAAACTTTCTTTCTGATTTCTTATTTTTCTTGGTATGTTTGTTGGCTTCTTGATTCCGTTGTAAGTTATTATTGTTATTGCGCATGTAAGATACATTTGGTGTCTACATAGAAGTATGTATCACTGTTTTCTTCTTTCTATTAGCGATTTCCATAGTGAATGCTACAGTTCGCATGATAATAGTTATGGGCTGGTTAATAATAAGCTTGGTATGAATCATGAATGTGTTTCATACTATATATATTTCTACTAATCAATTTGAATTGTCATTATTTCTTGGAAGTTTCAACTGCCAACTCTTGCATCGTAACATACAGTTAGTCAATATTGCTGCCTTTACTCTTTATTTCCTTTTGTCTTACAATTCAGTTGGATGACCAAGATGCTTAGACACTAACTTTTTGTATTCATGGTCTATTCTAATGTAATCAGGATGCCACACTTGGTTAGTTGAATGAAATAGATCATTCAGTATGTCTAACGATCCAATTTTTTGGAATTGAAATGTCACACGATGCTCATGATCCCGAAGGACTACAATCCAACTCTCTACTGATATCTGTACCTAAACATTGCATAATATATATAATAAATACGGAAACTGGCCACAAGGTTCAAAACATCTAAAAATACTCAAAATTTAAAACTGAATACCGATACATCTGTCCGAAAAGCCTCTAAACTGTCTGAGATGTGAAGTTGATGGGACATGTCCCCAACTAACTCCGTATACTGAAAATAAACAAAATCTGATGCAATAATGATAAAAATATCATCCTCGAATGAAGAGAACTCACTGATATGTCTACTGCTGCTGACTGGGACTGAGCTGCTAAGGGTACTCTGGATCTCGTGCCTCTGAACCTATGGTGTCAAATAAAACACCATAGCGCAAATGCGTCAGTACGAGAATGTACTGAGTATGAAGATGAGGTATGGCTAAATCAAAGGGCTTATGTACGAACAATTACTTAACTGAATAATCATAAGAGTATAGAATGAGAGCACATGCATGAATGCACAAACCATAACTGAAATCATCGTGACTCAAAATACTAAAACTCGAATACTGGTTTACTTTCATCCGAACTTACTACTAATGCCTGAGATACTGAACAACTGAATCATCTGATACTGATAAATGAGTACTGAGGTGAGATCAGTCTTATCTAGCGAGTGATCTCGGAATCTGAGGATACTGAAGCTGATTAACTGAATATACTTACATCAATGATTGAATTCAGAGCTTTCTAATCTCAACTGACTACATCGGAGATCAAACCTCTCTAACAAATGATTTCGGAGTCTACTATCAATGATATGAAATAATCATGTTTGAATCTGATAACAAGAATACTCAACTGAATCTGAGACTGAGATCAAGCCTATATGACGGGTGATCTCTAGATATGATAATGAGATTACTCAACTGAATATGAGACTGAGATCAAGCCTATCTGACGGGTGATCTCTAGATCTGATACTAAATAACTTTATATGGAACCAAGCCTATCTGAAGGGTGGTTCATGAATCAATGAAACTATCTGAGTACCTCACTGAGATAGATGACTGTATCTGACAGTCCTAATTTCTGAAGATTGATACTGAACCTGCAACTGTGGGAAGTAGTCACTTAACCGATATGCCCCAAATCTCAACTGGTAAGGTCCAACCTGTAACCCCAGCTGGAAGGAAGGCAATACCGTGCCATGGGTAAAGACTCTCTGGTCAAGCCTATCTGATGGGTGACCCTCGCAGGAAGTCAAGCCTAAGGCAATGTAATAGTCAAGCCTATCTGACGGATGACTGGCCTTTCCTGAAGGTGATTCCTGCATCCTGCGCTGGCTACGTAGTTATGAAGTTCAGGAATTGCTCCTAATGACTATGCCTCTTTAATAGGGAGCCTCCATCCCTGCCCTCGCTCGCTGCTAGCTCCTACTCCCAACTGAAAGACTCTAAACTGATTCTTAACTGAATATAAACTAAGCTGAATCTGATACTGATCATGTTTGTCGAATAATTTAACTGAGTTAAGCTGAATTCACTTGATTCTGTGTCTGACGAAATACTAATGAATCTCGTTATCTGACTAAATGACACTTAGCTTTGAATAGAGTACTCGATTACTACAGAGGTCAGAAATGAATACTTGAATACTGCTAGATCTGAGCTGGGTACAGAATTGGGGCTAGATTACTAGCAATACTGAGACTACGGAGATTATTGAGATTACTAAGATTTCTTAAGTTCTGTATCTGTCTAAGAATATAGAGTTCTATAACTCGCTGAGTTCTGAGAATCATGGATCGACTGGAATTATCGTGAAAATTGACACGGGCTCTAGATGATAGCTAAATTGTCAAGTATAAATACCCCCAGGACTCGATAACATAAAAGTAAAACATAACCATTCTTGAATAATCAAGACCATGGACAATCATTCACCATCACAATCACTAAGGCATCACTTCAAGTATTTAGGAATCCTAAACATGTAATAACATAGGGGTGTTTTACGGAAATTTTGACTTTTTGAAAGAGAGTCGCCTCTTAATTTTGAAAAGGAATTAAGAAACCTTTAGAGAGTTACTTAAAACAATTCTAAATAGGAAAATCATTTAAGTTAGAGATTCTGAATAAACGGTTCCTATTAATATTTTAGGAAGGTATTAGGCACCTAAAACATCC
Source organism: Capsicum baccatum var. pendulum (assembly GCA_030864225.1). Classification (NCBI taxonomy): domain Eukaryota; kingdom Viridiplantae; phylum Streptophyta; class Magnoliopsida; order Solanales; family Solanaceae; genus Capsicum; species Capsicum baccatum. The sequence goes on along the minus strand of CM061551.1, from coordinate 26,616,221 downwards.
GCTAACTTGCGGTTATCCGTACTGTTTGAAAACCATCTTTTGATTAACTTCTAAAAAGATTAATTTGTTGAAAAGTGATTGATTTTTTTTTTTAGAAAAAGACGTGTGTAAGATAGATTTAGGTGACTTATTAGGGATTTTAACTAAGTCTAAACAAAACTAATAAATAAATAAATACATAAAAGGGGAAGGGAGGAGAAAGTAAAGGATTTAGGCCATTGGGCCCAAATCAACGAGACCTGTCCTAGTCTAGTTGAGCTTCCGACCCATTTTACCTATCCTAAACTATTTTTTGAGCCTTCGGCTCGAGTTTTCGCTTCACCTGTATTAAATACAACTTTGGCTTCGAGGCCCGAATGAATAAGTAAGAAAATAAATAGCTAAATAAAGACGACAAGAAATAAGTAAACAAAATGACATGATAAGATTATTGGGGTCTCGTTGCTGCTTCAAAGATGGGATTTTAGCCCCTTCTCCTTCTTCTTTTAGCTTCTCGTATTCATATGTCATGCAATCGACTTAGATTTTTCTTCGGAATAGACTCAAAATTAAGCCTCATTAGCCCATTATGACATGATCCTAAGGAAAAGAGTCCGTTTGAATCCTAACGGATTTCCATGCAAAAACAAGAAAAATATAGAATAGTAATGCATGACCAAAGAAAAAAGAGAAAGAGAAATAAAATTAACAGATAGCCAACCAATAGAAAGGAAAATTAAACTAGTTGACACATGACCAACAAAAGAAGGAAAGAAAAAGATATAGATGGCGCATAACCATTTGGCAAGCCTAGTTGAAAGGTTTCATAATAGAATATTTGTGTGGTTCATCAATCAACCAAAACAAAACGTAAATTTATCCAAAATCATATCAAGATGACCAAAATATGACCGAAGTTATAGCTATATTTCGAGACGCCAAAAAGACAACTATGTATTATTTAATCCTTTTTATCAGGCAAGCATTTTGAAATCAAACTTACCAAAAATGATAGTGAAGGCAACAATCAAACTTACATAGATTGATTAAATGAGATTATTTCATCTTACAAAAAAAACATAAACCATGTGCCATTCCATTTTATCAAAGCAAACTACTTTGATACCAATTCTTTCGAGCCATTACAATGAAAACAATCGTCCAAACTTAAAGAAAAGAAAGTTTACGTATTTTTCATGGAAGGAAACAATAATTTTTCACCCACATACGCAAAACAAAGAATTGAAACATCCTTTCAAAACAAGAGATACAGTGAATCAAGAAATAGTTCAAGCGAAATTCAAGCATATTTCTCGGCAGAATAATACACGTATACAGATGAATAAATAAAAGCCATGTGTTTAGTGCTACACATATGAGCAAATGACTTCGAGGGGAATTTGATTTTAACTTTAGTAAATAAGATTCAATGAGTGATCTGCAAGTTTGGAATAAGGAAAAGCCTAGGAAACCGAATTAGGGTACTCAAGGTTCTCGCTAGAGCTCAACTTTTCCAATACTTTCTCATTCTCATTGAACCAAATTCTAATCAAACAAGAGAGGCAACTTGATTATCAAATTTGGAATCAGCAAAATTTTACAGAAATCCCTCATGATTTGTGAAACACACAGTTAAACATATTGGACAGATTGACGATCGAAACAAATAGTCAGTCAGATTAAACACTTAGAAGCTGAAACAAGGAAAACAAGATGCCTTAAACCCCAGATAGTAAACCAAAAGTGGGATTGGGACAAGAACGTTAAAAGAATAGTGTTTAAACCTACAACAATACGATCCTTAAACACGAATCAGCAAGTTAACAAATCTATGTAAAGTCACCTTATTCCAATTTAATAGACCAAAATCAAGGTAATCCACATACTGGAAGTAACGATGACCTCAAAGCCAAATAGCCAAAATAAAATCAAGAATGTTGTACGAAAACAAGAGAGTAAAAAAAGACACTGTGTAGATAATCACAAAAAATACTAAGAAATGAGCAACCAAGATAAAACCGATATAGATTGCATATAAATCCTATGGACTTTTAAGGCTTTTAACAGCAGACAACCCAGCCTCATTTAGACATTAAATATTACCACGAAGAAAGAAGGATGACGAAGAAAAGCAATAAACTAAAAAGAAAAAGGGTGTATTTACCTTTTTTTGGAGCAGCAAGTGGGATGATGAGCTATCAACAAATTTATCACCACTGGGAGCTTGATATTGTTGACCAGCTTCCCAGAAAGAATATACAAGAAGAATTTCATAAAATAACTCCTTTTCTTTCAGAATTCTTAACCCCCAGAATTTTCTTTTGCTTTTTTAAAAAATAGAACCAGGAACGAAAAGAAAAGCTAAACATCCTCCCAAATAGTGACCAAAAATTCTTTCTCCCCCAGAATCTCCACCCATGTAAAGAAAACAAAAACCTTAAGCCCTATCCTTAAAATCCCTTTTTCTTTCTCAGAACCTTAGAGTCCAGAGAAAAAATCATCCCCGGTGATAGTGACCAAAGGGGTATTATATAGAATACTGAATAGGGGTCTTCCCGAATTTCAAAAAAGAATTTGAAATTTAAAATCTCCCCCTCAGATAAGGTTTTCCCCCAACAAATTGTACCTCTCTCATTATTCTTCAACAGATTTTGGAAGAAAAACCAATGGAAAAAATGGGGACAAGGGAATAATCTCCCTCAAACCAGTAGCAATCGTCCAAATATACCAAACTTGTACCTCTATCCCGAGATTTGCGGAGTTGGACATTGGATGAGCCACCTAGGCACGTTCTAGAACATTCTCGAGTCCTCTTTATATAAATCCACATGAGGCGAGAGATGAAGAAGAAAAGACGGGTTGGAGCGCGTTGCTGGTATCGGGTTTGGGCGTTGAACCTGGTTCAAATTTGGGTTTTTGAGGTTGCTAATGCTGATGAAGTTGTGTTGTGTTTGATGAGGGTGGATTCTTTTGTTATTGCATAAAAGGGTTTGAGGGAGAAAGAAATCTCATGGGCTGGGTCGGTTTAAACGTTTGGGCTGCTGGGTATCCAGCTGTTGGGCCAAAATTAATATGGTGTTGGGTTATTTTGAGTAGGTTAGGGATTCAAATTATAATTTAGGTAATTAAATTTAAATTCTAGCCAAATTGAATACCAATTGGTCAGTTGCATTACAATTAATTCCAACTTGATTTCAATCAGGGTAAAATTTAATAAATTGACCAAATCAAATCAAATTTCGATACGAATTAACACCTTGTTAATCCCGAGCTTCTTTATTTGAGAAAATAAACAAGTGTTTCTCCAAATAAATTATTTGTAGGAATAAATTGTGCTTGAATCAAGATTTTAATCATTTGAATTTTCTTCAAGATTAGCCTTAATTAAAATTTCATATTTTGTAAAAATAAATATAAGTAAAACATTATATAATCTCGTGTAATTGAACATGATAATATATAATCGCTATTTAAACTGACTAATTTACCCAAATAAATATTTTAAAAATCCTCTAATCGAATAAAATAAATTTTGTAATTTTGTTTGAAAATCAAAGAAACTCTAGATTAAATGTAGTTGTGGAGGGAGAAAACTAGGTGTCAACAACTGCCCCCTCCCTTTGGGTAGGGTGGATGCAAGTAACCCTGGGCAAAGAGAGGTTGACGCTCCTAATTTTTGTCCTACCATAAATTTGAATCTGAAAGAGGTTGATTGTTTGCATGAGTTTCATGGAGTTATGGCCGAACCTCGGTATCCGGTTTCCTATATATCTCAGGTTTCATGAGAATTCAGGCCACTTATAGTTCATAAACCTTGATTATAAGCATGATTTTTAAGAAAATACACCAACTATCACGGTTTTAGAGTGCTTCGGTTAAACCGAGAAGCTGGGGAATAAAGGGATTTGGGGGGAGATTAGAATGTAGTCGAGTTTTCTACTTAGATCCCAACCTACATATCCCTAAGATTTCAGGGAATCAGACTTCTTGTAGTTTGACTCAATTAGTAGAAAAGATAGTCTTTTATTTCAGACGATCTTTAGCTCAAGATGGGTGACAAGTCGATCGAGTTACGGAAAAGAGGCTTGTAACCTCTTAACCATGAACGTGGAGCTCTTCACATCCATAGGTAAAAACTTAATCGGACATAATTTCCAAAACTCTAAGTGTGTTGCCACCCGAATTTGAAAGAAAAAGAAAGTTCTCCTCAGTATGAGTTAACAAACATCCCAGAGGTAAAAGTGAGACCAGGATATCGTAAAATATCCACATGCCTTCTAATATAGGAGTGATTAGATGGTGGTGATGATCATCAGTTAGCTCTGGAGAGTTTGATATCATTCTCCATACTATGTCCCGTTTTGCTGCTGAGAAAGAGTTCCACGTCGTGCTGCGTTCTTTAAGAGTCATCCACACCTATGGTTTTGATTTAAGATTTTCATTCTTTTGAATGCTCTTGACATTTCTCAAGAAAAAAGTGTTAGTACTAACATAATTCACGAAAGATGTAGGTGGTCTTTTACCATATCTCCGTGTGAGTTGTGGCCTGAAAAGCGGAGCCATCTCTTTATGTACCTGTTTGGGATAAAATAAATGGAAAGAAAAAACATAACAACCTTCTTGGTTGTTGTATAATTATGACATTTGTCGGTTGAATCTGTCTTCAAAGTAGGGTGGCCTTTTTGGATACCGTCGATACTTTATGCAGAACGGTCTCTACAATCGTGTAATCTTGTGCTGGAGTGGCAACCCTCTTGGTTACCTATATCACTTGTTGTATGTGGAATGATAACCTCTCCGGTTATAGTCGATGATCGATTTATAAAATTTCCTTAAATTATCAATCTTTGGATAATCTTGCGTATTATTTGATATTGGATGCGAGATGACTTACAAATATCCTTTGAATTTCTAGCTTTTAGGTAATCCTGCACATTATCCGACTTTGGATAAGATATGTCTTACAGATATCCCTCCAATCGCTAGCTTTCAGGTGTTCCTACACATCATCCGACCTTGGATTCAATATGACTTATAGATAATCTCTCAAATTGTTAGTCTTTAGGTAATCTTGCACATAATCGATCTTGGATATGATGTGGCTTATAGAGAATCCTTGGATGTATCAATTTGATAATCTTGCATATTCTCTGGTAAGGATTTAGTTGCGACTTATGGATAAACTTTGAACTATCGATTTTTGGGCGATCTTGCACACTATCCGGTTAGGATGTTGTTGTGGCTTACGTATGACCTACAGGCTATCAACTCATAGGTGATCTTGCACACTATACTATTTCAAATAATATGACTTATAGATAATCCTTTAAATTGTCAATTTCCAGGAAACCTTATATATCATTCATCCTTAGATAGCAAATTAAAGGCGTCCCTTCAAATTATGTACCATCAATGAATTCATATGCTGATTCATGAAATGATGAGATATCCTTGACGCCAGCGTTTCTGTCTAGCGTGTCAACGGATATTGAATTTTTTCTAGGGCGATGGTATGAGATGGCCTTTGTGGAAATGATATGTAATGGCCCTTAGGGCGATGATATGCAATAGCCCTTGTGGCGATGATATGCAATAGCCCTTGTGGCGATGATATGCAATAGCTCTTATGGCGATGATACACAATAATCCTTATGGCGATGATATACAATAGCCATTGTGACGATGATATGCAATAGCCATTGTGGCGATGATATGCAATAGCCATTGTGGCGATGATATGCAATAGCCATTGTGGCGATGATATGCAATAGCCCTTGTGGCGATGATATGCAATAGCCATTGTGGCGATGATATGCAATAGCCATTGTGGCAATGATATGCAATAGCCATTGTGGCGATGATATGCAATAGCCCTTTTGGCGATGATATGCAATAGCCCTTGTGGCGATGATAAGCAATAGCCCTTGTGGCGATGATATGCAATAGCCATTGTGGCGATGCTATGCAATAGCCATTATGGCGATGATATGCAATAGCCATTGTGGCGATGATATGCAATAGCCCTTGTGGCGATGATATACAATAGCCATTGTGGCGATAATATGCAATAGCCATTGTGGCGATGATATGCAATAGCCATTGTGCTGATGATATGCAATAGCCATTGTGGCGATGCCTTGTGGCTATAATGTGTAATTTTACCTGATTTTATTTGTCAGCGTCCTGCTTTCTACATGTACCTGTACTCAAGGTAGACGATTAGTAGACACAAAGTCTCATTTACTAGCGACTATTTTTAAGAAACTTCTAAATACGATATGTGTAAAGAAGACTAAGAGATTTTGTTTGTCGCCTATGATCTCGAGAAATGAGATGGACAAATCAAAAGGTCCTTAATAAATGGGCGTTAAACCTATTTTTAAGGCTACCCTAAAATACCGTTCTTAGGTAATAATGCTCTGTTGTGGCTCCCATTTTTCTCGGGAATTTTTGAAAGAGACCCTCATTTTGTATATTGAACCCTGCATCCACAGAAAAATGATTAGTTTGAATAAAATTACTTTGTGTTGACCTCCTTTGATCTTTGATTTGATCCTTTCCATCTCTTGGGCATTCCACCATATCGGGACTTCCACCCTGACACTCTATCCCAAATGATGTCTAGGAAAATACTAAATAAGTGAGTCATAAGATTTTTGAAAAATAGTCTTAAATTTTTGAAAATAATTTTGAAAACTTCTGTAAAACTTTAGAAAATCTCTGCCAGTCATGTCATGTACTAGCTCAACGAATGTCTTCCTCGTGGTTTTGACTATATTCGACGGATGTTTTCCAAAACTCATGATCATTGTTGGAGGGTTTCTTCAAGTAGTTCTATAATAGCCAAAAATTGAGTCTACCCAGACTTTGTCACAGTTGGTGGCTTCCAAAGCTTTAACCTCTGGTGCTGGGGAATTTGGAATATGTTCCGGCATTTGGTAGAAATTTTAAGGTCTTTCTCAAAATTTCTGCCCCAGTTTAAAGTTGTTTGAGATGATAACAATCCGAGTGGATTTGAAGTCTTTGCTGATCTTCATTCTTTTTGTTGGATGTCGACCTTTTCTTATGAATTTTCAAGATTCCTTCTAAAAAATTCTACCCTAGTTTTCCTTTTATAGGGTTATATGACCGAGTCGTTGGGGCGCCTACGTATCTCGTTGAAGCAGGAATCAGGTCAAACGTCGTTCAGGCCTATGCTAGGGATATACAAAAGAAATTAATGGGTTGACCGAAGCCGACATAGGCTGCCTACGTATCCCTTTCTTGGGAATTCAGGTCATCACGTAGTTCATACATAAAAAGAAAGGATAAATTTCTCTAAGGGGTTGACCGAAGCTGACATAGGCCGCCTACATATCCCTTTCTTGGGAATTCAGGTCAAACGTAGTTCGTGCATAAAAATAAAGGGATTCTAGGCATTTACACACTAGCAAACAATATTACTACAAAGGTGATTACAAGTAAACTAAGAAAACACAAAAACTAGAACATCGTTCAAATATAATATCTCTTTACCGCATCAGGATTGATTGGTTTGGTCCACTCTGTGCCATCCATCTCAGACAAAATCAGAGCTCCTCCAGATAGTACCTTGCGAACTATGTATGGCCCTTGCCAGTTTGGAGCGAATTTGCCCTTGTACTCCTCTTGGTAAGGGAATATTTGCTTGAGAACTAGTTGCCCCACTTCAAATGTTCAAGCTCTCACTTTTTTGTTAAAAGCACGAACCATCCTATGTTGATATATCTGACTATGGCATACAACGACCATTATCTTCTCATCAATCAACATGAGTTGCTCATGGCGAGCGCAGACCCAATCTTCGTTACTCAGCCCAGCTTCCTGAATAATCCTTAAAGAAGGTATTTCAACTTCAACAGGTATCACAGATTCATTCCCATAGACAAGTAAATAAGGGGTCGCCCCGGTGGAAGTTCGAACTGTTGTGCGATACCCTAGCAAAGCGTAAGGTAACATCTCATGCCATGATCTATCATTTTCTACCATCTATCTCAAGATCTTATTGATATTCTTATTGGTCGCTTCCACAGCTCCATTCATTTGGGGACGGTATGCAGTCGAATTACGATACACAATTTTAAACTGATCATAAATTTCACTCATCAAGTGACTGTTTAAGTTTGCCCCATTATCCATAATAATTGATTCTGGCACTCTGAATCAACAAATTAGGTTATTCCTAACGAAATCTGCAACCGCTTTCTTAGTGACGGCTCTATAAGAAGCAGGTTCAACCCACTTAGTGAAATAATCGATGGCGACTAAAATAAATCTATGTCCATTTGATGTCGATGGCTCTATTGGTCCGCTAAAATCCATGCCCCAAGCTATGAAGGGCCAAGGTGAACTCATTTCATGAAGCTCATGTGGAGGCATTTGAATCAAATCTCCGTGTATCTTATATTTTGGACATTTTTGCACATACTTTCCACAATTATTTTCCATAGTCATCCAAAAGTAATCGGTTCTCAGAATATTTCTGGAAAGGATAAACCCATTTATGTGGGGCCCACAAACTCCAGCGTGTATGTCTTTTATTGATTTATTGGCTTCTGCAGCATCGACACATCTTAGGAATCCCAAATTAGGAGTTCTCCTAAAAAGAATTTCCCCACTCGGAAAGTAATTCTTTGCCAAACGCCGGATTGTCTTCTTTTGGTTGTTACTAGCCTCTTCAGGATATATTCCAGATTCCAAATACCTCTTGATGTCATAGTACCAGGGCTTTCCATCAGGATCCTCTTCCACGTGTATGCAATGTGCGGGTTGCTCTTTCAAGCTTATTTCCAAAGGATCAATGTAACTCTGATCCGGGTGCTGAATCATGGAAGATATTATGGATAAAGTGTCAGCAAACTCATTTTGTATCTGTGGGATATGTCTAAAATAAACATCCTTGAATCTTTGGCATAATTCTTGCACCAGCTCTACATAAGGAGTAATCTTGAGATTTTTTACCGCCCATTCCCCCCGTACTTGGTGAATCAACAAATCTGAATCTCCGATGACTAACAATTAATGAACACCCATATCAAGTGCCAATCTGAGACCCAGGATACAAGTCTCATATTCAGCTATGTTATTGGTGCATGGGAACCGTAACTTAGCAGTTATCGGATAATGCTGGCCCGTTTCTGACACCAAAACTGCTCCGATTCCTGAACCTTTAAGTTGACTGCCCCATCCAAAAATAGCCTCCATCCGGGGTAAATCTCTGTAATGTTTTCTCCTACGAACAAGACTTTCTCATCTGGAAAGTAAGTTTGAAGTGGCTCATATTCTTCATCGACTGGATTCTCTGCCAAATGATCTGCTAAGGCTTGCCCCTTGATTGCTTTTTGGGTTACATACACAATGTCAAACTCACTCAGTAACATTTTCCACTTGTTTAGCTTCCCCGTAGGCATGGCCTTATGGAATATGTACTTTAATGGATCCATTCTTGAGATGAGGTATGTTGTGTAGGACGACAAATAATGCCTCAACTTTTGTGCCGTCCAAGTCAAAGCACAACATGTCCTTTCTACAAGAGTGTAACAGGATTCATATGGAGTGAATTTTTTACTTAAGTAGTAAATGACCTTCTCTTTCCTACCGGTCTCATCATGTTGCCTAAGGACGTATTCAAAAGCATTTTCTGAGATTGACAGGTAAAGCAATAATGGAATTCTTTCTCTTGGCGGGACCAAAACTGGTGGTGCGGACAGGTATTCTTTGATGCGGTCAAAAGCTCTCTGACATTCTTCTGTCCACTCATTCAGTGCATTTTTCTTCAACATCTTGAGAATTGGCTCGCATATGACTGGTGATTGAGCGATGAATCTGCTAATGTTATTCAAACGACCCATGAAACTCATAACTTCCTTCGTGGTCCTTGGTGGTGGCAAGTCTTGAATTGTCTTGATTTTTGATGGGTCTAGCTCGATCCCTCTTCTGATGACTATGAACCCCAACAACTTTCCTGATGGCACACCAAAAGTACACTTAGTAGGATTTAACTTCAAACTGTACCTTCTTAATCTGTTGAAGAATTTCTCTAGATGATTCAGATGATCTGAACTCTTGCGGGATTTGATAATTACATCATTCACGTACACCTCAATCTCTTTATGGATCATATCATAGAAAATAGTTGTCATAGCTCTCATATATGTTACACCCGCGTTCTTGAGACCAAACGTCATTATCCTGTAATGATAAACGCCTCAGGGCATAATAAAAACCATTTTTTCTACATCTTATTCATCCATCAATATCTGATGATACCTGGTGAAACAATCAATGAATGACTGCATTTCATGTTTTGCGCAGTTATCGACAAGAATGTGGATGTTGGGCAACGAAAAATTATCTTTAGGATTGGCTCTGTTCAAGTCTCTGTAGTCAACACAAATTTAAATCTTGTCGTCCTTCTTCAGCATAGGGATGATGTTGGCCAACCACGTCGGATATTTTGTGACCTCGACAACCTTAGACTAGATCTGTTTTGTCATTTCTTCCTTATTCTTTAGACTCAAATCTGGCTTGAACTTCCGCATTTTTTATTTGACTAGATCAAACTCAAAATTTATCAGCAATTTGTGTGACACAATGCTGGTGCTCAGCCCCGATATATCCTCATAGGACTAAGCAAACACATCAATGTATTCCCGTAACGGGTGGATAAGCTCTTCCCTTTGTGGCGCCGCCAGGTGGATACTGAGACTTATCTCTTTAATTTCATCGTGATCTCCCAAATCGACTATTTTGGTTTCTTCCAGATTAGTTTTTTCACGATTCTCAAATTCCTCCATATCTTCAACTAACCGTTCCTCATCATCGTCCTTCCAATCATTATTGTTCCCTTCAGTTTGTTCGTTCAAGCTTTGACATGACACAACATTGGCAGGTTTTAAGATACTGTTACTGTAATGGACAAACAAACTAAGTTAGATAATAAGAAAATAATAACAAAACATATGAGTAAGAATATTTTATAAATAATATAGTTTTCCAAATAAATGAAGGCCTTTTCATTGAAATTTGAGAGATAATTACAAAACCATGGCTTGTGACTTGTACAAATATATGTCCCTGCCTTTTTGAATGCAACAAGATACGAAAAGAAAGTTTTGAGATATAAAAGGTGGATCGCGGTGCCTCCTTCGTATCATCACCGATTTCAAAATTATTAGTAATTGCCCTTTCATCTACCACGGCGGGCTATGGGTTATGAGTGGAGTGGAGGTCTAATTTTGTATGGCCTCCCCTGGCGCAATCTGCTTTACCCCGCTGGACTTTGGGAGATTTTCTGGTACAACATTGCATACTTTGAACAAATCTCCTATCCCATCCCCAAGATCATCATCATTGGGTACTTCTTGTATAGGAAATAACTGAAATAGGAGTGGCAAGGTCCTAAACAGACTCTTCTCTGGCTCATCCTCAACCCTATACCTCTTGGAAAACTAATATCCTAACCCGTACTTAGAGCCTCTCTCTGGGATTACAATTGGCTCAATAATTACTTGCAGATTCTTGCCCAAGCCTCGACCAGGCTCGAACCCATTTCTTAACATCACTGTTGTAATTATTTTGTAGACAAGAGGCATTGGTATTTTGGGTGTTGAATCTCTGTCTGTAGTATTTACAATTTCCACTGTATAGAAGCTACTATCTTTTGGAACATCTTCAATTACCGGCACATAACCGTTGAGATGGTCCGCTCGACTTCCTTCTCCTTTGATGACTACTTCATGATCTTCCCAAATAAACTTCAATAATTGATGAAGGGGTGATGAAACTGCCTTTGCATCGTGTATCCTTGGTTTTCCCAAGAGCAGGTTATAGCTAGGATGAATATCCATAACATGAAACTTAGTTTTGAACTCAGCAGGCCCCATTTGGATGTGCAAATCAATCTCTCCTATAGTATCTCTCTACCCTCCATCGAATTCTCTCACATTTACATGTCTTTGACGAATTTTCCCCAGATCATAGCCCATTTGCACCAATGTAGAGAGGGGATGAATATTCACACTAGATCCATCATCTATTAATACTTGATTAATTGCATAATCTCGATAAATAACGGTGACATGCATGGCTTTGTTGTGCATCGCCCCTTTAAACGATAACTCTTCATCACTGAATGATATGCGATGATTCTCCACAATGTTCCCTATCATAGTAGCCAGGTTCTCAACAGTCATTTCTGTGGGAACATACGCTTCCTCCAAGACCTTTGATAAAGCTTGTCGGTGGTATTTTGAAATCATTAATAGTGCCAAGACTGAGATTTGGGCTGGCGTTTTCTCCAATTGTTTGACAATTGAGTAATCCTTTGGTTGCATACACCTCCAAAATTCCTCAGCTTCTTCTTCAGTGATTGGCAATTTTTGTGAATCTTTTTTGTTGGTCAATTTCTCAGGGATGTAACATCGTCCCGATTGCGTCATCCCTTGGGCAACAGCAGTTTGCATAATAAATTTCTTTCTTGGTGGGGAAGCGTACACTTGAGTTGGGGCTTTTATTACTATAAATAGAGTTTTCTCACTGATACTTAAGGCAGCCACAACCTTCTCTATCTTTCCTACCTCTTTTGCTCTTTTGCGCTTTTTAGAGTTCACCGGGGTAATGGTCTTGCCAGATGTCCATTTGACCTCTATCTCAATCATGTTAATTGTAGGTCCCCCATGGTTGGGCAGTGTATTACTACTAATATTTGGAGTAGGTGCCTAGATCGTGATGACCTTTCGATCGATTAAATCCTGGATCTTGTGTTTCAAGTGGCACAATCCCCTGTACTATGCCCTGCTGCCCCTGAATGATAGGCACAATGTTGACTTACATTAAAAAATCAAGAATTGGGATTGACACTCTTTGACTGTATTGGTTGCAAATGACCGGCATTCCTCAATCTTTTAAACAATTGGGTACGACTTTCAGCTAGTGGGGTGAAGTTATGGGGAGGTTTATTTTCGTAGTTTGGATGTTGGGGGTTATACTAGCTTAGGTTTGTAGGAGAGGGTACTTGGTGATAATTTTGAGGCATTTGGAAATTTGTTCGGTTATTTAGAGGAGTGGTTTGGAAATGAGACTGATAATTTAGAGATGGAATTGGGTATTAGGGCAAGGTGTTTGGCTGTGGAGCTTGGTATGAGGATTGGATGTTTAGGAGTGGAGTTTGGTACTAGGGGTGGGCGTAGAACATGTGCGGAAGGTTAGGTAACGACGAGGAAGATAAAACATTTCTAGAGTTGAACCACTGTTTTGATTTTGTAACAGAATTAGCAGAAACTATACCTACCTCTTCCTTCTTCTTCTTAGAAAACATGGCAGTTCCAGATGATGTCGGGGTTTTGGCAATTTTCCCTGTCCGAATACCTTCTTCCAATGATTCTCCTATTTTTACCAAATCTGCAAAGGTTTCTCTGACAGCGGACACCATCCTGGTATAATATTCTCCTTCTTAAAAGCGAGGCAACACGGATACCATTTCCTCCCCGGACATGGGGGGTTGCACTTTGGCAGCTTCTTTCCTCCAATGAAAAGCATAGTCTTAAAAACTCTCAACGCTCTTTTGTTTGATCCGATCTAGTGAATACCGGTCAAGGATTATTTTGATGTTGAATGTGAACCGGTCAAGGAAACCCTTGGCCAATGTTTTCCAACCAGTCAACCTTTTCGGCTCTTGAGACATGAACCACTCCAAGGCTTCACTTTTCAAAATTTGACTGAATAGGCGCATCAATAGCGCTTCGTTTTTCCCTATCCCTACCATTTGCTCACAGTACCTTCTTAGATGGGACATTTGATTTCTGGTACCATCAAATATCTCAAACTTAAGGACTTTGTACCCTTCTGGTAGATCTACTCCCTGGTGAACACATAAATCGTCATACCCCAAACCGTCGTAGTACTTGGCTCCATGAGACTCTTTGATCCTTATGATCTCCTCCTTCATAGCTAGTAAATTCCTTTCATGCTGGACCCTCCATTCTTTCTCCTTCTTCTCATAATGGCCCATCTCGAGGTTAGGAAGGTGTTCATAGATATCAGGGGATATGATGGCTTGAGGGGGATTTAGAAGGGAGGCTTGATTTTGCGGATAGAAGGACTTAGTTGGTATATGGGGAGGATGTTCTGGAAATTGGAAAGGTTCTGTGGGCTTTGTAAGTAGTTTGGCGGAGAAGGATTTTGCGGATTTGGAAATGAATTTGGTGGATTCGAAGGTAGGTTTGATGTATTTTGTAGATTCGGGAGTGAATCTTATGAATTTGGAAATGCATTTTGTTGATTTGAGAATGTATTTTAAGGATTTGGGAATGGATTCGAAAGTGGGTTCTGTGGGGTTACGGACGGATTTTGTGGATGGTAGACGTCTGGATTATTTTCATGATTAGTATTTTGGAAAAATGGAGGAGCGGAGCCGGATGATACGTTAGTTGGCTGATCCCCGAGAATAGGGGTGCTGAGGGGAGGGATTTGGAGTGGAGTCCTGTGTCCGTCTGAAGCGGGGGCATTGATGGTGATAGCCAAGTTAGCCAAATTTCTAGTGCAATTTACTTCCTCCTGAAGCATTTCTAACTTTCTTGCAAGTTCCACAATCATTTCATTCTGTTCCGCTATCACATTGTCCCGGATAGTCAGTGTGCTCTCTTCGTTATTTCCTGTCATTTCTAGATGATGGTCAGAGGATGGGATTTTGTGTACTTTCGATTGGGTGAAGTAGGGATGTTCTTCCAGCTTATATCAACACAGAGTAATTTCTATTATCTGCAAAGCAAAACAACTCAAAGGCAAATGTGTTAGTTTCCGTATGTGATAAGTAATGCGAAATATTTGACAGGAAATAACCACACAGAGTTATTCGAGTCATAGTCAAATTCATCCGTAGGACATAGTGGATAAACTTGCCTTTGATCTCAACAAATGCACATAAGCACATAAAATAGTTATATTACACAAAACATTATAATGACGCGTATCCTAGTTGGGGTGACCCTTTTTGAGGTAAGGGTTCAGGCCTAACGATTTTTTTCAGAAAATATGTGCTTCCTCAAAGTCAATCCATTAACCTTCAACTCATATAGACACAAAAAGGGCATAAATTCCTACAAAAGATATCTAAATAGGGATACAATCTTTAGGGAAAAGGGGAAATAACATGAAAGAAGATAAGTTCCCGCGGAGGGGAGAATAGAAAATTTAGCTACTGGAGGCTCCTTCGTCCTCTTTTGCCTTCTTTGCCTTGCAGTCGTAAATCATTTTCCCTATGCTATTGAGTTAGGAGGCCATGCTATTATCCAAATCGATTAGGCATTGCCTAGCATCATCAGTGTCTTGCCTAGCTCTTTTCAACTCTTCACTTAACATACGTATGGTCAAAGCTTCCTCCATGTGCATCTGCCGGTGCACGATTTCACTTTTTTGGAACTCATCTTGTAGACTGTGAAGCTGAATTTGATGCTCGGATTCTACATCCACAACTCGAGTGGGAACATTTGGTCCCAGATTCAATGCTCTGGCGAGGGTCTTTTTTAACCACTCTTTGTAAGTGTCGTTGACTTCGAGTTCATATTCTATATGAAAAGAGACTTCCGTCCACCTTTTCCTTCTCCATCCGTTTATCATGTAGTCTTTGAGCGAGGTTTCACTTTCATCATATTCAGTGAAGTATCTGAGTATAGAATCGATTTGAGGCGTCTCCTGCTTGATCTCAAATTGCCTAAGAACTCTGCCGGGATTGTAGGGACGGGTTCCCCTGAGACCCGAAAGCACTAAAAAAGGCCACTCGTCCCCTCCAATAATGTATTTTCCTGAACGAAGATAGTTAAGGGACCATTGGACATCGCCATCTCTTAATTCTTTGAGAGTCTTAAACCAAAATTCGTGGGATGCTTCCCTTTTGAACTTGTGTAAAAATAACCACATGTCGTGCGATTCTAGCAGATTCCTCCTTATTTTGTGATTAGGTTGTGCCGTTCTAGGATTTTTCACCAAATGCATCATCATCCACCATTGTAATATAAGGTTGCTGCCTTGAAAAAAATGATTCACGACTTGACATCTTTCCAAAGCGCGATATATGTCGGCGACAATCATGGGGGCTAAGTTGTGGAATACTTTTTTAGAATTGTACTCCATTCCAAAGAAAAGTGCATGGGTCATTGTGACAACCCTCGGATGAATTGTGCCATTTTCCCCCTGCGGGAACACCATGGTTCCAAGTAGGCCTACTGCGAATGCAAAAGCTCTCGTTTCCTTCCATTTTGCTTTCGACTCCAATTTATGCCCAAATTTATGAAAAGAGCTGAATTTTCTGAACCGACGGTACAACTCACGAAAAGTGATATTTGCTCCATCACGTTCTCTTAGCCAGGTGTCATCGTCAGTTAAAAATACCTCCTTGATATTTTGATGATCCCACACATCCGGGACTAAAATATTCTTATCTGGTGTCTCCCTTCTCTTAAACCACATTTCCGTACTCTCATAACAAATCAATACCTCTTCAATGGTGAGGGTCAATTCAACATCCCCGAAGTGAAATACCATGTTCTGATTATCCCAAAATGTTGTTAGTACATGGATCATTTCGGGCCAAGCTTCCATCTCGATCAAAGAAGGAAGATGCCCAATGTGTATTCTAACAATCTTTATCTCTTCTGCGCTCATGTGGTCCCACCATATTTTCAAGAAACTGTCAGGTTTGGTAACCATCTTGAACCTTTTGCGAGAATGTAGTTGAGCCATATCCTACATGAAAGTAGACAAAGATAAGCCTTCCCCTGACCCCAAAGGATAATGGATTGAATTTAGATAAGCATTTATTTCTTCAACACATAAATATGATTCATCTGTAATTGACTCGGGGTCAATAGACGCAGGACAGGTTTTCTAATGGGCCCAATACCCCGCTCGAATATTGGGTCGTTCTAGGCATATGCCTAAAATAGGGTTTTGGTTTCGTTCTATACTCGGTGTCTAGAGTGGGCTTGGGCACTGGTTCTCAAGCGGACAACTTGAGTTTGAAAATACGAACAGTGTCAGACGACTCACGTGCTGATAAGCTGTTCGTATTTCCAACATATTTTGGAATTGAAAAACAGGGGTCGGGACATCCACAAAACCCCAAAACAGTTTAAATAATGTAGGAATATGCCATGAGATGTGATAATTAAACTTTACATAATCGGAGCACATAAACTGTTAATCAAAAGACGAAATCAATCATTTGGTTAGAACCTAGTTAAAGATCCCCAGCAGAGTCGGCATTTCTATTTTGTGGAAATTTTGACTTTTTGAAAGAGAGTCACCACTTAATTTTGAAAAGGAATTAAGAAACCTTTAGATAGTTACTTAAAATGATTCAAAATAGAAAAATCATTTGAATTAGAGATTCTGAATAAATGGTTCCTATTAACGTTTTAGAAAGGTGTTAGGCACCTAAAACGTCCGCTAACTTGCGATTATCCGGGCTATTTGAAAACAGTCTTTTGATTAACTTCTAAAAAGATTAATTTGTTGAAAAGTGATTGATTTTTTTTTTTTTAGAAAAAGACTTGTGTAAGATAGATTTAGACGACTTATTAGGGATTTTAACTAAGTCTAAACAAAACTAATAAAAAAATAAACACATAAAAGGGGGAGGGGGGGAGAAATTAAAGGATTTAGGCCATTGGGCCCAAATCAACGAGACCTGTCCTAGTCTAGTTGGGCTTCCGACCCATTTCACCTGTCCTAAGCTGCCTTTTGAGCCTTTGGCTCGAGTTTTCGCTTCACCTGTATTAAATACAACTTTGACTTCGAGGCCTGAATGAATAGGTAAGAAAATAAATAGCTAAATAAAGACGACAAGAAATAAGTAAACAAAATGACATGATAAGATTATTGGGGTCTTGTAGCCACTTCAAAGATGGGATTTTATCCCCTTCTCCTTCTTCTTTTAGCTTCTCGTATTCAAATGTCATGCAATCGACTTAGATTTTTCTTCGGAATAGACTCGAAAATAAGCCCCATTAGCCCATTATGACATGATCCAAAGGAAAAGTGTCCGTTTGAATTCCAACGGATTTCCATGCAAAAACAAGAAAAATAAAGAATAGTAATGCATGAACAAAGGAAAAAGTGAAAGAGAAATAAAATTAACACATAGCCAACCAATAGAAAGGAAAATTAAACTAGTTGACACATGACCAACAAAAGAAGGAAAGAAAAAGATATAGATGGCGAATAAACATTCGGCAAGCCTAGTTGAAAGGTTTCATAATAGAATATTTGTGTGGTTCATCAATCAACCAAAACGAAACGTAAATTTATCCAAAATCATATCAAGATGACAAAATTATGACCGAAGTTATAGCTATATTTCGAGAAGCCAAAAAGACAACTATGTATTATTCAATCCTTTTTATTAGGCAAGCATTTTGAAATCAAACTTACCAAAAATGACAGTGATTGCAACACTCAAACTTACATAGCTTGATTAAATGAGATAATTTCATCTTACAAAAAAAACATAAACCATGTGCTATTCCATTTTATCAAAGCAAACTACTTTGAAACCAATACTTACGAGCCATTACAATGAAAACAACCGTCCAAACTTAAAGAAAAGAAAGTTTACGTATTTTTCATGGAAGGAAACAATAAATTTTCACCCACATACGCAAAACAAAGAATTGAAAAATCCTTTCAAAACAAGAGATACAGGGAATCAAGAAATAGTTCAAGCTAAATTCAAGCATATTTCTCGGCAGAATAATACACGTATACAGATGAATAAATAAAAGCCATGTGTTTAGTGCTACACATATGATCAAATTACTTCGAGGGGGATTTGATTTCAACTTTAGCAAATAAGATTCAATGAGTGATCTGCAAGTTTGGAATAAGGAGAAGCCTAGGAAACCGAATTAGGGTACTCCAGGTTCTCGCTAGAGCTGAACTTTTTCAATACTTTCTCATTCTCGTTGAACCAAATTCAAATCAAACAAGAGAGGCAACTTGATTATCAAATTTGGAATCAGTAAAATTTTACAGGAATCCCTCATAATTTGTGAAACACACAGTTAAACATACTGGACAGATTGACGACCGAAACAAATAGTTAGTCAGATTAAACACTTGGAAGCTGAAATAAGGAAAACAAGATGCCTTAAACCCCAAATAGTAAATCCAAAGAGGGTTTGGGACAAGAACGTTAAAGAATAGAGTTTAAACCTACAACAATAGGATCCTTAAACGTGAATTAGCAAGTTAACAAATCAATGCAAAGTCACCTTATTCCAATTTAATAAACCAAAATCAACGTAATCCACATACTGGCAGTAACGATGACCTCAAAGCCAAATAGCCAAAATAAAATTGAGAATGTCGTACGAAAACAAGAGAGTAAAAATAAGACACTGTGTAGATAATCACAAAAAAGACTAAGCAATAAGCAACCAAGATGAAACCGATATAGATTGGACATAAATCCTATGGCCTTTTAAGGCTTTTAACAACAGACAACCCAACCTCATTCAAACAATAAGTATTACCACAAAAAAAGAGGGATGAAGAAGAAAAGTAATAAAATAAAAAGAAAAAGGGTGTATTTACCCTTTTTTTGGAGCAGCAAGTGGGACGACGAGCTATCAGCAAATTTATCACCACTGGGAGCTTGATATTGTCGACCAGCTTCCCAAAAAGAATATACAAGAAAAATTTCAAAAAATAACTCCTTTTCTTTCAGAATTCTTAACCCCCTAGAATTTTCTTTTGCTTCTAAAAAAATCAAACCAGGAATGAAAAGAAAAGCTAAACATCCTCCTAAACAGTGACAAAAAATTCTTTCTCCCCCAGAATCTCCACCCACGTAAAGAAAACAAAAACCTTAAGCCCTGTCCTTAAAATCCCTTTTTCCTTCTCAGAACCTTAGTGTCCAAAAAAAAATCATCCCCGGTGATAGTGACCAAAGGGGTCTTATATAGAATATTGAATAGGGGTCTTCTCGAATTTCAAAAAAGAATTTGAAATTTAAAATCTCCCCCTCAGATAAGGTTCCCCCCAACAAATTGTAACCATCCCGTTATTCTTCAACAAATTTTGGAAGAAAAGACAATGGAAAAAAATGGGGAAAAGGGAATAATCTCCCTCAAACCAATAAAAATTGTCCAAATATGTACCAAACTTGTACCTCTATCCTGAGATTCACAAAGTTTAACGTTGGATGAGCCACCTAGACATGTTCTAGAACATTCTTGAGTCCTCTTTGTATGAATCTGCGTGAGGCGCGTGATAAAGAAGAAACAGACGGGTTGGAGTACGTTACTGGTATCGGGTTTGGGCATTGAAGCTGGTTCAAATTTGGGTTTTTGAGGTTGCTGATGTTGATGAAGTTGTGTCGTGTTTGCTGAGGGTGGATTCTTTTGTTATTGCATAAAAGGGTTTGAGAGAGAAAAAAATCTCATGGGCTGGGTCGGTTTAAAAGTTTGGGCCGCTGGGTATCCAACTGTTGGGCCGAAATTAATATGGTGTTGGGTTATTTTGACTAGGTTAGAGATTTGAATTATAATTTAGGTAATTAAATTTAAATTCTAGCCAAATTGAATACCAATTGGTCAGTTTCATTACAATTAAGGCCAATTTGATTTCAATCAGGGTAAAATTTAATAAATTGACCAAATCAAATCGAATTTCGATATGAATTAACACCTTGTTAATCCCGAGCTTCTTGATTTGATAAAATCAAACAAGTGTTTCTCCAAATAAATTATTTGTAGGAATAAATTATGTTTGAATCAAGATTTTAATCATTTGAATTGTCTTCAAGATTAGCCTTGATTAAAATCTGATATTTTGTAAAAATAAATATTTAAGTAACACATTATATAATCTCGTGTAATTGAACATGATAATATATAATCGCTACTTAAACTGACTAATTTACCCTAATAAATACTTTAAAAATTCTTTATTCGGATAAAATAAATGTTGTAATTTTGTTTGAAAATTAAAGAAACTTGAGATTAAACATAGTTGTGGAGGGAGAAAATTAGGTGTCAACAAAAGGGACATGCTATTGGATCATACTCCATTCAACAAGGCCTTGCATCAAGCACTTCGTATATATTAAAGTTTTGGCATGTACCGGAGAACACATAATTGGGGAACTTTATGCTATTATGTTACAATTCATTCATCAAACACTTAGCATGTATTAAAGTCTTAGCATGTATCAAAGAACACATAATTGGGGAATTTCATGCTATCATGCCACAATTCATTCATTAAGTCTTTTCAACAAACACTTGGCATGCATGGGCTTACACACAATTGGGGATTTCTAGTCAACATGCTATAATGGCTTTAATTCATTCACATAAGCATTTATCAAGCATATGGGGAGCATGCTTTGCTTATTCAATAATTTCTACACTTAATTGACATGAACACATCACTTAACAAGAAACTTAAAGAGGGTTTGTCATGAGCATCACATGGGTATCACATACTAGGGTTAAAGCTTGTAAACCTTACAAACAACCATGAATCAAACTTAATAATAGCATGAACATCAATTTCAACTCACATGAATCATGAAAACTCATAAACATAAAATCTTTGATTTTTTAAAAAGGGTTCTTGAGCTTCTTGGATGAAAGGGACCCAAGAATCAACGTGTACATACCTTAGAGAAACTCTTTCTTGAAAGTTCTAGGAGAGATTCTTGATTTTCTTGATTTCTCTTGAAGAAGAAGAAAGGGTTTTAATTTTGTAGAAACCCTAGATCTTGTTCTTGAAGGGAATTGAGATAAAATAATGATATTTTGGATGAAATAAGGTCAAATCCCATGTTATGAAGTATATATAGGGGTTGGGAAAAGACCCTTTTTGCCTTTGGAATTAAACTGAAAAATCCTGATTTTACATGCTGGCATGACGCGCCATAATCGCTCCAGCTCACTGGAAATTGGACAATCAAGAAATTGCTTGATGGCACGACGTGGTGGAAATTGCATTGCCACCTTGGTCGCAATTTGGAAAGGCATCGCGACGCGGTGGAGTCGCATTGGTGCACTGGAAATTGATAATTCTAAAATTAAGCCTTGGCATGATGTGCCAAAATTATGGAGGCTCACTGGATTTTGACGATTACCATTTTGGCTGGCTCCACGATGCGCTAAAGTGCCAGGTGGCACACTATCTCACTAAAATGTCTCTAACTCTTCACCCGAGTGTCGAATTTGGGTGAATTTGGTATCGACGGAAAGCTTATTTTACATGGTTCAAAATACTTCTTACATGGGAAGACACTTCTCAACCTTTTAGGGCCAGATTAATACTTCACTAAACATACTCTAAGGCTTAGACTACGAGAGAATTTTATGGGGTCTTACAGTATGCTTGATTTAAACTATCTACTTTCTTACTAAGTGAATACACAAATATAGGGAGAAATTGCTTTGAGAGTTGTTTTGTATTTTTTTTCCTGCTTTTTCAAAATAGTTTCTTAACATGTGGGCCCCTTTCTCAACATATGGGAGTCCCCTTGGGATGGTAAAATATACTTGGATACATTTTAATATGGTGAGTACAATGTATTTTATGGCTGGTTCCTTTTCAGCTTGCACTATATTTTCAGATTCAATGATTGTTTTCATAATTTTTCTGGCTTGGTATTTATCTTCTGCCTTTGCTGATGTTCTTGTTGCTCATTTGTGTATTCTATTTGTTGGTATTGAGCTTGAGATTTGTCAACTATTGGGGCTTGAGGATATCGGTCAACTACATTCGTGCATTCTATTTTTATGATAAAGTAATTCTGTTTTCTTATTTAAAAGCATCACTTGAATATTTTAGTGAAACTTTTAAACTGTCAATTGATCGACTTAATTATGCTTTCTTTGCTAACTAGTTCTTCGTATAGAGACTAATCATAGATTAATGTATTTCTTGATATGAAATTCTAACAAGGTTAATTATTAACACTAATTGTCGCATTTCTTAATATGAACTTCCAGCAAGCTGGTGAATTAACACTGATTATTGTGTTTTCTTATTTCAACATTAATAGGAACATGAATAATCTAGAGCGTAGTTGGATGTATGAGAGGTTAGATGGCCTGAGAACTTTATACTCTAATTTTGTAATCAGTGTGAAGCTTTATACTCTAGCTTTGTAATCGGTGTGAATGAATTTATCCAATTCACATGTTCTCAACCAAATTGGATGAAATGTGACAAAGTTAGATGTCCATGTACAAAGTGTCACAATTTTAAATTCATGGATGTTAAAATTGTTAAATGTCAACTTTATCAAAATGAATTTGTTGAGAACTATTTTATTTTAAAGCATAAAGGGGAAAAAGATGTAATAAGTAGGACTTCTTATGAGAATGACTTGCATGGTGGTGGTCAACCTGAATTAGGAGACAATTCATACCGATAAATAATTTTGGATGCAGCTGGTCCAAACTTCCCCAAGGATTTGAGTTGGCAATCGTCTACCAATATTGAACGTGAGTCTTCTCATCCTTTTGAATATTTAATGGAGGAAGATACTAATCCTATGTCTAAGAAAATTTATGATTTGCTACAAGCTGCTGATGCAAAATTGTATCCCAGTTCGAACGTCTCTTAACTTGCAGTTATCTCTTGGATGTTAAACATTAAAATAGAGAACAATATGTCACAGAGAGGTTATAACCAGATGATGCAATTATTTAAAGAGGCTTTATCGGAATATAACATAGTACTTGATAGCTATTATTAGACCAAAAATCTAGTGTGTAGCTCGGGTTTGTCGGTTGAAAAGATTGATTGTATTAAATCAGGATGTATGTTGTATTGGGGTGATGACGAACACCTTACATCTTGTACATTTTGTGGCAAGCAAAGGTACAAGCGTTGTGTTGTCTCTCGTAAGAGAAAATTGGTCCCTTACAAGAAAATGTATTACTTTCTTTTGACTCCAATATTACAAAGATTATATGCATCTCATGCTATACCTGTCGACATGAGATGATATCACGAGCATAAGAAAGAGAACGGTGTTATGCGTTATCCATCGAATTCTGAGGCTTGGAAGCACTTCATTGAAACTCATTCCTTTTTTGTTGATAAACTAAGAAATATCAGGTTGGGGTTGTGTACAGATGGTTTTCAACCATTCATCCAGTCTGGAAGAAAATATTCTTCGTGGCCAGTGATTGTCACTCCATACAGTTTACCTCCAGGAATGTGCATGAAAGAGAATAACATGTTCTTAACAATCATTGTTCTAGGTTCAAGCAATCCCAAACATAAAATTGATGTTTATCTGTAACCTCTAATAAAGGAATTGACCTTGTCATGAGAGACAGGTGTAGAAGCATTTGACATATCAAAAAAGCAAAACATTCAATTAAGGGCAGCTTTAATGTGGACAATTAGTGACTTTCCCACATATTCTATGTTATCAGGATGGAGTATTGCAGGTAAGTTAGCATGTCCTTATTGTATGGAGGAAAAACAATCCTTTAGATTACAATATGGAAGAAAATAATCCTGGTTTGATTGCCATAGAATTTTCCTTGACCATCATTACCCATTTATGAGAGATCGTAAAAACTTTCTTAAAGGTCTGGCTGTCAAAAGACCACCACCACCATATAGAACAAGAGAAAAAATATTAAACTAAATTTGTAATTTGGGGATAAGAAAAGTAACTGAGTAAGATGCTAAAAAAGTGAATCAAAGAATATGTAAGTCATGTAGATGGAAAAAGTGAAGCATCTTTTGGGATTTTCCATACTGGAGTTCTAACATGATTCAACATAATCTTGATGTCATGCATATTGAGAATTTTTTTTTTTGATAATGTATAAAACACAATTCTTAATTTTGATGACAAAACTAAAGATAATCCGAAGTTGCGTCTAGATACGACAAAATATTGTGATTGACCTTTGTTGGTAAAGGATGGAAGTGGATAATATCCTAAAGCTATCTATACAATAGACAAAGAAGCAAGAGCTATCTTCTTTAATTTGGTGAAGGGCTTACAGTTTCCAAATGGGCATGTTTCAAATTTGGATAGGTTGACAGACACAAATGTAAAAATGTTATTTGGTATGAAAAGTCATAATTGTCATGTTTTCATGCAACAACTAATTCCTATTTCTTTTCATGAACTACTTCCTAGTAATGTTTGGCAGACACTTATAGAATTGAGCTTATTTTTTAAGAATCTTACTTTGACCACTCTACGAGTGGATGATATGGTAAGATTAGAGAGAGATATTCCATAAATTTTATGCAATTTAGAATGTATATTTCCACTTGGGTTCTTTGACTCAATGAAACATCTTCCTGTGCACCTTTCATATGAAGCAAGGATAGCTGGACCTGTGCAATATCGATGGATGTATCTTTTTAAAAGGTAAATATGAAACTCTATGTCAAACTTGTGATGAATATGCTAAATAACATAATCTTTCAAATTGTAGTATTTCATCTATTTATGTATATAGGTATCTGGAACTCTTAAAAGGATGATTGGGAATAAAGATAGTGTTGAGGGTTCCATTTATGAAGCATACTTGACGATGCAGTCAACACAATTATTTTCTCATTATTTTGAACCTCATGTTAAGTCACATATCATGATATTGATCATAATGATGATGGTGATAATGTGGAAGATATGAAAGGAAATCTGTCAATATTCTCTCATCTAGGTCGACTATGATGAGAAGCTAAAAAATGGATTTATCTCTAGATGAAATCAAAAAGCTGCTCAAACTTATATTTTATGAAATTGTGAGGAGGTTGAGCCATTTGTGAGGTAACCCAAATTATCTTAATAATATAATCATATCCTTATATCATGACTTCTTATTTAAATTATTTATTGCAATAAAGTATGTACTTGGAACTTTTGCAAGAAGAATGTCCAAATCACTTTCAGAGTGAAATAGACAAGAGCCTTGAAGAAAATATCTCTATATGGTTCAAGGAATATGTAAGAGTTTAAATATTATTTTTTTCTACAATGATGTTCTTAAATTGGATTCTCAAATTTAACCAAATGTTTACACTTTTTTTTAAATAGGTCTGGTGCAATTTCATTGAGAATGAACTCTTGCGTAGTCTTGATCGTGAACCATTAATTGGAGCTACATGTCATTCAGCTTATTTTGTTAATAGATACAAATTTCACATAGAATGTCATGGCAGCGTAAGATCACCTATGAATAGTGGAGTTTGTATCTCGAATCTAAATTTTGGCGATTATTATAAGCGGATAAAAGAGATTATACAAGTAGAATACCGTGAAGCATCTTTAAAACAAATTTTCTCATTCAAATGTGAATGGTTTAATCCAACAATGGATGGTGGTGTTAAGAAGCATAATCAGTACAAATTGGTTGATATTAACCATCGACATCGGTATAAAAAATATGAACCTTTTATTTTTGCAATGCAAACAACTCAAGTATGTTATGTACCTTATCCAAGCAAGAAAAAGGACAAAGATGATTGACTAGCTGTATTAAAGGTAAAACCTCAAAATGTTGTTGAATTACCAATTGAAGAAGGGGTGAAAAATTCAGAACTGAATGTTCCTTTTTAAGTTGAAGAAGTTGAAGTCCATGAGATAGATATGTCTACCTCTATTGATGAAAATATACTCTTACAAGATCCAAATGAGGGTGTACTTGAAATGGATGAACTTTTTGATGATTGTTTATTTAATAAGCATCATGAAATCCAAGAAGAATCAACAAAAGAAGAATATGAAACCGAGGAATTTGAGGATGATGAGGAAGGGGAAGAGTTTGAAGAAGACATAGATAGTGATTAGAGATTGATAAAAATCTATTATTTTATCTTGATTGTATTTTTGTTTTTAGAATTTTTTCTAAAAATATTATCAACAACAACAACAACAACAAACCCAGTGTATTCCCACCTAGTGGGGTCTGGGGGGGTAAGATGTACGCAGTCCATACCTCTACCTCTAAAGAAGTAAAAAGGTTGTTTCCGATAGACCTTCGACTCAAGACACGAGATACCACACAAATACATAGTACAACACAGAACAAGATTACATAACATAATTACGGCACCCATAAGTAATAGAAAATAGAGGAAAGCACCCAGATTCGTACTAAAACAAGGAACACAGAATCATAACAAGGATACTACCCCCACCAAGTAATTCCCTACACTAGCAACCCAAACTGGCCCTAGTCTTCTGCCCTAATTCGCGTCCTCCAGACCTTCCTATCTAGGGTCATGTCCTCGGTGAGCTATAACTGATCCATGTCCTGCCTCATCACCTCACCTCAGTACTTCTTCGGCCTACTCCTACCCCGCCTAAAACCATCCAATGCTAGCCTCTCACACCTACGAACCGGGGCATCCATGCCCCTCCTCTTCACGTGTCCGAACCATCTCAATCGGACTTTCCACATCTTGCACTCCACTGGAGTCACACTAACCTTCTCCCTGATAGTCTCATTCCGAACTCTATCCCCTCTAGTCAGCCCACACATCCAGTGCAACATCCGCATTTCTGCTATTCATTTTTTTTAAATAAGGTAATAACTTTGAACATATATCAAAAGAAGCACCTGGAGAGTCTGTAAAAAAGTGGAAAAGTGCAAAATTGAAGATTAAAACATTATTTTGTAATGAATCTTGGGTACGCATACAAAAACCTTAAAAGCAAATTTTTATATCTTTGAATTTTTTTTTGGATATATAATTGACTAAGATATTCATTAAATGGATTAGTGTATCATGTAACAATTTTAGTTTCTTTTTTAATAATCTGTTAGTTTTCCGTAGCACATAATTTTCATTTGGTTTTGACTAGTAATGATCAAACTGCACTATTTTTTTTGAAAGATGGCTCGAGGTGAATATCATGCAGGCAATTCCTCAGGTAGGAGTAAGACTAAGACTGCATTTCATACAAATATGCCTTCTATTCTAAGTACAGTTATTGAAGAAGGTGGTACTTCCATCCCTAGCAGTCTGCCAACCGATCCAAGCAACCCAATAATTGATGAGACATCTTCTCCTACACCTAATTAGAGCATCCCAATTGGTCAAAGTATGAATACTCACAACCCCACAATAGTTTAGGGCATATCTTCTCGGAGAAATTGTGAAGGTGATTCCAGTAGTACCCATGCACGGACCCTAATTTTTTTGACTTCTTCGAGGTTAGTCCCATTCTACTATTGATTTTGAATTATATATATTATGCTCTTAGTTATGTATCCAATATTTCTTTTGCTGGTTTATTTTAAGATTAGTTTTTTTCCTGCAACTTTTGGTCTTTGTTCATCCTACAAGGTGCTTGTTGCTTCTTTTACTTCAACATACAACAATCTTGTAATTTTTTTGTGTTTTTTTTTTCATGAGTTTCATTACATTTTGCTCTTAGTGATGTATCTAATAAGCTACTACTGTTTCTAGTTTTTACCATAGTAGCAACTGGTTGTACAACTATTATTAGTACTGCTTTTGTACAACCTTGGTAGTAACTACAGTCTTGTTATTTATTGGTAGCTGTTAGATTTAATTAATTATAGTGTGTGTATATTATCCAGTGGTGTTGTTTAGTTGATTAATTTTATTATGTGTGTAACTAGTGGTGTTGTTAGCTTTATATAGTGGTATGTATCCAGAGGTACTGGTTGCTTAATTAATTTATAGTGTGTATCCAGTGGTGCTGTTAGTTGTTAACTTTAATAGTCAGTGTGTGTGAATCCAGTGGTAATTGATCATAAGCTGGATACTGTATTTATGGGATTACTACTTACTGTTGCATTCATATTGTGTTAATTGTCCCTCCACCAAGACCAACAACACCAATATCTTTACATGTATACAAGTTGGAACCTTCTAAAGTATGCTCCAAATTCATTTCACTGTCTTTCAGAAGTGAACTTGATCCCAATAGGATCAATTGAAAAAGTGTCTCAAAAGATGTCAAAGATGGTTATTTGAGAGAATTCAAGCTGTCTTATAAACTCTAATATGTATATTTATATTACTTTAATCTCCAAAATATTTAACATAACTTTTAACTATATTTTAGAAGAATTTCTATTGGGACGCTTCCATTAGCGAAACTGTAGTGAAGCAACAATGGATGAAGAAGGCTTCATTATGCTACAAGAATTTCATTTAAAATATAAAAACACGCAGAGTTACAGTGCAGCTAGAATTTTTAAAAGACCATGTGTGGGAAAGGTGGCAAGAACTTTGGAAAAGTGATGAATGTATTAAAAAGTCAGAGATAAATTCAAAGATCATCGTGGTGGAGGTGAAGTCACTGCCGGGACACACACAGGAGGCTCTATCACAGTTGGAGAGCATCGAAAAAAACTTGTAAGTATAAAATTTCACTATTGCTTGATTGCGTATCGATTACTAATTAATACCTTTTTACTACTATCCGGATGTGCGAATTACTGATTTTTAAGTTTCTTTTATAAGACACCTCGATTTTTCACTTTATAAGACACCTTGATTTTTCAGTTTCATTCAATTTCATTCTTCTGTTAAACTCATTATTTTTGTATTGTATAGGTTGTTGAATTGAGTTGAGATCTAATCCCAAGTGAGTTATATTTGTACATCCATACATATGGCCATGATGAAATTTTTTTTATTGATGAGTGTCCCGAGATCTCCATGTAAGTCTATAAGAGCTATGACATGGTCAGTGCATGTATATTATTGTTGTATTGTGGAAAATAAATTCTGATTTAGCAAGAATTTAGCTAGAATTCTTTGACTACAAATTGTGAAATTTAGCTACAGTTAATTTTGCTGGAATTCTGTACGTGTGATTATTGAATTTGATTTCTGAAATTCTGGAATTCTAAAATTCCAGAATTTTGTAAGTAGTGTGAAATTCTAGAAGTGTGAAATTCCAGAATTCTAGAAGTGTGAAAATCTGGAATTATAAAATTCCAAAATTTTGTAAATGTTAAATTTTGGAATTCTGTGTGTTTATGTGATATAGTGATTATCACATGACAATGCTCTTCCTTAAGTAAATAGAGTCAAAAAAGGAATGTTCACACTGTTGGTCTTGTAATAACATAGTCCACAATAAAAGAATCAAAAATAGTTCAAATTTTATTTATTATGTATTGCATATGAGCTAAATTTTCTACATACATATATAAATCTATTGTGAAATTATGCTAAATTTTTCCAAATATTAAAAGATAAACACCTTAAATTTTGCATCGAGATAAGATGGCCGGAAACTGGGAAGGGAAAGGTGATGTTGCTTTCACAGAGCATCTGTAAGTTTGAGTTAAAGTGGAAACTCCAGTAAAGGAGAAAGCAGTAGCATGAAGAGCAATTTATTGAGGAGTTTTTAAAAGATATTCTACTATTGTGGATGTTTATATTGGATGTGTAATTGATATTTAAGTACAATTTTTATACTTGATTGAATCCTAACATTATAATCAACACTTAATTTATTTTCTGGATGTGTTAGAAGTAAACTGCTGCTGCTACTATGTTTCATTGATATGCCATTCTTCTATATGCTACTACTAGTTCTTCATTGATATATGTTAGAAGTAACATTCTAATCTGCTGGTATATGCTTCTATAAGCTTCTATAAGCTATTGGTACTGTGTTTCATTGATCAAGCGTAATTATTTCTAGTTTTTTTGTTAACTTAGTTAATGTACTTGTTACAAAAAAAATATGAAGAAATAGTACGTAGAAAAAGGGAGTCTTAATGTAATGTTGACCAATTGGAATCATACTATGAAGCTGTGGAAGGAGTATAGAAGAAAAGAATATTTGGTCTCGGATTCGAAAGTGGAAGTTACCTTGGGACAAGTCTTTGTGGCTCTAATGCTTTCACGTCAGTACCACCTTCCGTTTTGACAATAAATTTGGAGGAGTTTGTAAGACAATTGATTCTAGCACTAACTAATCACTTTCTTTTAGTAGTTATTGAGCTTATTAGTGTACAATAAGTGGCAACACCTGATCCTCCTACTCCTAATGATGATGATGTCATTGATTCGTGGACGCATTAACTTTAGGTAGTCTATTTTGTGGGGAATATTTTTTGAGGAATTGTATGAAACAATTGTGCAGTAATCATAGTTTTTGATGGGTGAAAAATATTTCTTGGAGAATTGTATAAAATAATTGTGCAGTGATAATAGTTTTTGATGGATGTGGATGGGTTTGTCTATTCTAACAGTAATTTATTTTGGCACAAACACTTGGTTGTGGATATTTGGATAAATATTGTGATGGATTTTGCTAAACATTCTAAATTATATATTTATTAATTAGTAATGATTTGATATGAGGCTGGTTATATTTATTCATTTAATAATTATCATGTTTCAATAGATATTAAGAGTATTACAACAACAAAAACATTAGTGACGATTTTAGTGACGATTTTGATGTTGCTACTGAAAAGCTATATCAACGAATTGTGAATATATATCTTTGATCACAAATATATGGTTTCTCCGATGATACTATGTTGCGACGAATCACCAACAAAGTATTCCATCATAAATTTAACCACGATTAAATTATTTTGTAATGAATCACCAACAAAGTATTTCATCATAAATTTATTCACGATTAAACAATTTTTCGATGAATCAAAGACTAAATATTTCATTGTAAATTTAGCCAAGACGAAAATGATTTATGCAACTAGCAATGGTCTAACAACAGACCTATCCGTCGCTAACATGTAACAACCAATCTCATTGGTCACAAGGCGATCACAAGTTTTGCAATGAATTTATTTTCATAGCTAAATGGCTAAGAATAATTCCAACAGATAGTAATCCATCATTAATCTTTCGCTATTTTTATTTAGCGACAAATTAACATGGACTAGCGATGAATTTCGGCCGTCGCTAAACACTATTTTTTTTGTAGTGCTAATTCACACATTGCAATACACAAGTCATCAAATAATTGGTTCATATATCTATTTTTAGCTTTGAATCCAACGATAAGAGGCCTTGAGTTTTGTAGGCCCGTTGTTGTTATTGACGGTGCATATTTAAGTGGATCATATAAAGGAACTTTTCTCTTGGAAAGTACAATGGATGGTGTAGGGTAGTTTATTTTTTGCTTTTTGAATATATAATATTATTTATATAATAAGAGCAATTGAAATGGTAAATGCAGATTTGTATTTGAACCATCAAAAAAAGATATGAGATTTTACACACTTTGTACGTCATATAAAAAGTATATTAGTGTATGTAATAGTCAAGTACATTACCAGATCAAATGATTATTTATCACATAAAACACTTTTTATAAAATAATTTATGAATAACAATATAAATTACTCCCTTCGTTTAAAAAAGAATGACCTACTTTCCTTTTTAGTCCGTTTAAAAAAGAATGACCCTTTTCCCTTTTTGACAATACTTTAATTTCAACTTTCCACATGACATGTTTAGGACCACAAGATTAAAGGGTATTTTGGTATATTTGAGACAACTTTAATTTAAGGCCACAAGATTCAAAAGTCTTTTTTATTTTCTTAAAATTTATTCCAAGTCAAAGTAGGTCATTCTTTTTGAAACGGAGGGATTAGTTTTTTTAGTTAACTGCATATATATAACACATCATATTTATGTATATAAAAGATATATTTATTTAGACCTTTATTAATATTGTTTAAACTTAATGTAGGATGCATATTGCAACCAACTTATGGGGTTATGGATACCGAGAATAACAACTCATGAATGTGATTTTTCAAATAGTTTAGCACTACTTCCGGAGAACATGATGACATGTGTGTTGTATCTGATAGGAACGAAAGCATTATCAAAATTTTAAGTGTTGTATATTCAAATGTCTCATATTTTGTGTGCATTTGATATCTTTGAAAAAATATTTACAGTTACTTTCGTAAGAGCAAAATCAGTCTTAGGAATCTGTATTATTCAATGACGAAGGTTTATAGAAAGAACGATTTTGACTACCTTATGGCAAAGGTTTAAAAAGCTGGTACTAGAGTAAAAAATACCTAGTTGAAGCTAGTTATGAAAAGTGGAGTAGATCTCATTCACCAACAAACAGAGGTCGGATGATGACTTTGAATATCGTTGTGTGTATTAATTGTTGTTTGGTGGAGGCACGAAAAATTCCTATAATAGATTTATTAGAGGAAGCAAGAATTTCATTTGGTTCTTGAAACTGTAAAAATAGTGAAATAGATTCATATACAAACATGACTTTAAGTCGGAGGTATAAAGAAATTTTAACACTCAACAGTGTGAAAGCTAATCGGATGACGGCATGATTAAATATTTTTATTTTTTCATTATGAATTTACTTATAGTATTTTACTAACTTTGTATTATCTTATGATTCTTTATTCCATGCTTTTACCAAATATACATATGTTTGAATCTTTTTCAGGTCAAGGCTTCATCGAACTATATTTACTCAGTTTATAAATCTGAAAGAAGATACAATGTTGACCTTGAAAGTGAATCATACAATTATGGAAGGTTTCAAATAGATCAGATACCTTGTTCCTACGCTTTTGCAGTCTTGAAGGCTAAAAATGTTAGTGAATTTGGGCCATACTGCTCAGATTACTACAAGCCAAGCACTTTGGTGAAAATTTATGAACTTTCAATTATTCTGATGCTAGATAATAAAGATTGGAATGTTCCTAAGCGAGTAGAAGAGGAAGAAGTGTTGCCATCGATACATAAAAGACTTCTGAATAGACCAAAAAAGGGAGAAAAAAATCAAGTAAAATATTGTCATCAAGCACAAATTATTGTGGACGATGCGAACATGCCGGTCAAAATAGGCGTTCTGGTAACTTTTTTTTAAGGAGAAATGAGTTCTAATGGAATCTAAATATGATGAGTAATCACACGATTATTATTTTTTATTTTTTTAATTCTTTTTTTTTTGAACAATTTTAGTTGTCTGTTACTGCGGAGAGATGAATAACATTTTTCTTCAGTTAACCTTTTTTGGTTTTTGCATTTTGATTTTTATTTTGAAGTGTATGTGACTGTTATGCTACTACGTAATCCATCCATTAACATATGTCTCACACCACATACATATATATCATGTAATGAAATATTACAACATACAATCAAGAGGATATACATAATCTTATGTATTGATAATCATAAACATACATTTTTATAGATAAACATAGCACAAAGTATAAGTAATATTTGGCATGACATTGTTATGTAATGATTTTGGAATATACTTAACAATTACAATTATTAGATAGTGATGAGCAACCTGTTATATATTTAACATGTGGTTACATAAAGTTGTGTTATTCTAAAAAATATAGAAGTTAGTACAAATGTATTTATACAGTTGGGATGTAGTAATTTTTTTTCTTAAGAAGTGTGTTCAATATATATGTATGTGGTATGAAAATATATCTCTGATTTCATATATATGTTACGTGTATGTGTAGTTATTTTTAATTAAAGGTGTCAAACGGGCCGAGCTGACCCGGCCCGGCCTGGCCCGGCCCGTAACATCAAACCGGACCGGTTTGACCCGGCCCGGAAAGCCCTAGGGCTTTAGGGTACCGGGTCCCGGTCCGGTTTTTTAAAAAAATTGGGCCCGGTTAACCCGGCCCGGACCAACCCGGTCCAGGCCCGCCGGTTAACCGGCCCGGCCCGGTAACCCAAAAAAATAAAAAAAAAAATAAAAAAAAAATAAAATAAAAAAAAAAATCTGTTGGGCCAAACTAGCCGTTGGCCCAACGGTAATATTACCGTTTTTGGGTCCAACGGCTAGTTTGGGCCCATTTCATTAAAAAAAAAAAAAAAATATAAAATATTTTTTAATCCTCAAAATAAATCTATAAATACCCTACAACTTCAAATCATTTCTCACACAATTTTTCAATCTCTCAAATCTCATTCTCTCTCAAATCTCAATTCTCAATTCTCAAATATTCAATATATTTAATTTCTTAAAGTGTTCACTTTAATTTTTTATTTTTTCGTTTACAAAGTAAGAGCGGAAGTTTCTAAAGTCGCAATCTTCGGATACTTCCAAAATTTGGTATTGTCGTTCCATCTCTTACGTTTAATTTTTATTTATTGTATTAATTGTTTAATATTTAATTTTGTTATATTTGTGTATTTTGAATATTTTTAGTTTAATTTAATTTATATTATGGATAAATTAAAAAACCTCGCTGCTAAAGGTGTTAAAAATTTTTGTCCCGGAAGCGGTAGTGGTAGTAAAAAGCGAATTATTAGCGGTAGAGGTAGTTCAAGTAATAGATATACCCGTGTGCCTTCGCCTCCGGTACCGCTT
Organism: Capsicum baccatum var. pendulum; assembly: GCA_030864225.1. Taxonomy (NCBI): domain Eukaryota; kingdom Viridiplantae; phylum Streptophyta; class Magnoliopsida; order Solanales; family Solanaceae; genus Capsicum; species Capsicum baccatum. The sequence continues at coordinate 26,580,898 of CM061551.1, read as the reverse complement.
GGTACACCTTTTGAGGAAGAAATAGGTGTAGGTGCTCACGATATGAATTATGTAGAATTTCAAGAAAATTACGGTATAGAAGAAGAAAATGAAGTAGATGCAGTTAATGTAGACGAAGATGATGAAAATATTGCTGAAACACCCGCAGTAGGAGATGCTAACGTTAGATCTGAATCAGTTAATCTCCCTTCCCGTCCTCTCAGTGCCCCAAAACCCCGTAAAAGAACTAGTATTGCATGGCAATTTTTTGAACGTATATCAGATATTGAGGTGCAGTGCAATATTTGTCAACAAATATATAAGCATAGAAGTGGCGGTAAGCAAGGGGGTACGGGTACGTTAATGAGACATATAGCTGAAGATCACAAAAGAGAGTTAAATATTGCAAAAGGTGGTGGGGATGTTGGTGGGTCAACGCAAACTAGAATGGACCCAACAACCGGTCAAGTAGCGAAAAAGTATAATAAATTGAGGGACCGGGAAGAAATAGCTAAAATGGTAGCTGTGGGTTGTTTGCCTTTTACTTTTCCTTCTTCTGATGCTTTTATCCGTTATATACAAGCAATTTATAATCCTATGTTTAATGGTATTCCTAGAACTACTTGTCGGTCTGATATTTTTAAACTCCATTCACAATATTGTTTTTATTTATCAACATTCTTAAAAAATATTCAATGTAGATTGTCCCTAACTTCTGATCTTGGTCGTGCTGTTAATAAAAATGATTATTTAACTGTTACTTGTCATTGGATGGATAGTAATTTCATAATGCAAAAACGTATTCTTGCTTTTTTATATGATGAAGATCGCAAACATACTGGACAATTTATTTCTGATTCTATTATTAAAATTGCCGGATATTATGGTATAGAAAATAAAATTTTATGTATTGCTTTTGATAATGCTTCTAACAACAAGAATGCTATAACAAAAATAAAATCTACGTTATCTCCACCCTTTCCTGAAATTTTCCATATTAAGTGTGCATGTCATATCTATAATTTAATTGTAAAAGATGGTCTTGACTTTTTTGAGGTTTATATTAAAAAAATTCGTCTTGCCGTAGGTTTCATTCAAGGAAATAATCGTAGAGCGAGAATTAAAGAATTTAAAGTTAAATGTCAAGAAAATGGACTTACACCGATTTTAATGCCTGAGGAAATTGATATTAGATGGAATTCTACGTATGAATTTTTAAAAACTTGTTATAAATATAGAATTCCTATTACACTAACTTTTAACCAACACTGTGGTTCTTTTGCTGATTCTGCTGATTGCATGTTACATAATTCTGATTGGGTTATAATTAATGATCTTGTTAAGTTTTTAGAAAAATTTTATGTAGCTATGGTTGAATTTTCCGGTGCATACTATCCTACTGTTTGTAATATTTTGGCATATATAGCCGATATTTCTGGTTTGCTCCAACAATATAAAAATAAAGAAGGTTATAAAGAAGCTGTTGGCGCTATGTTTACGAAATTTAAAAAATATTTCTTCCCGATTCCCCCTATTTACTTGGTTGGTGCTATTTTAAATCCTTGCATGAAATTTAATCATATGTGTCACTTTAGTACTCTTATTTATGCTAACTTAGAAATAAATACTAACCGTGAGTCTGAACAAGAGCAGCCTGATTTGTGGACGGCTACGGCTGATGCAAAAGATTATATAGAAAAATTATATAATCACTATGCTGATTTATTTGATTCAGCCGTACCTACAAATATTAGTCCAACTGTCGCTCCTCATCCTCCCGAGGAGCCATCATCTTCTAAAAGGTCGGCACATAGTGGTTTTCCTGATTCGTTTTATGATTTAACTTGTTGGAACAGTGTGGATGAGAGAGCTTACACATCAACTTATCGGGAAGAGCTGAAATATTATCTGCGGACGCCACCAGAGGATCGCAGACGACGGATCAACTCGCTGGATTGGTGGAGAAATAATGAATCACAATATCCTGTACTTTCAAGATTAGCCAGAGATATCTTGAATGTTCCAATGTCAACCGTTGCATCAGAGAGCGCCTTCAGTCAGGGACGACAGCAGCTTGGAGACGACCGACACTCATTGGGAAGCAACGCAATGAATGTTTTAGTTTGCCTTAGAGATTGGATTAGAGCAGAAAGAAGAAACCAAGGAATGGAACCAGAGCCAAGCGACGACCTCAAACTTGAAGAAATAATGACTTCACGGGAGAACTCAACAGAATCAAGTCCAATGCACGGGTTTGCCCCCGTTGACTTCGACTATCCTATGCAAATTCCAATTAATATTAACATGAATGAGTTGGAAAAAATGATGCATAATTTATAGATTTTTCATTCATGTAAATTATAAATTTTGGATCATTTTGCAATCAATAAAATTCCACAAATTCATTCACTCCTTAGTCGTTGTTTTTTATTTTATTTTATTTATCAATTTAAAGTTTTAATATCTTATATAGAAGTGTATATTTAATGTATACACGTGTATATATCTTCTATAGAAGATTAGAAGTGTATATTTAATGTATACATGTGTATATATCTTTTATCGAAGTGTATATTTAATGTATACACGTGTATATATCTTCTATAGAAGTGTATATTTAATGTATACATTATATATATCTTCTATAGAAGTGTATATTTAATGTATACTTGTGTATATATCTTTTATAGAAGTGTATATTTAATGTATACACGTGTATATATCTTCTATAGAAGTGTATATTTAATGTATACATGTGTATATATCTTTTATAGAAGTGTATATTTAATGTATACACGTGTATATATCTTCTATAGAAGTGTATATTTAATGTATACATTGTATATATCTTCTATAGAAGTGTATATTTAATGTATAGATTGTGTATATAGCGTATATGTAGTGTATATTTGACCGGTTTTTATCCGGGTTTGACCGGGTTTGACCGGGTTTGACCGGGTTTGACCGGATTGGGTTAAGTGGGCCGGTTCCGGGTGGGTTTTATTTTTTTTACTGTGCGGCCCGGCCCGGCCCGAACCGGTTAAGGCCAAAACCGGCCCGTCACCGGCCCGTAACCCGGTTAGAGAGAGGGGGCCGGTTCCGGGTTGACCCGGCCCGGCCCGTTAGACAGGTTTATTTTTAATGGACCATATACATATCTTATATAACATGTCCTACTTATAATATTCATGTGTGAAGTATGTCCAACTAATGTATATGAAAATGTTTTATTTTCAGATGTTTTGCATAAAGTGGTATATATGTAACAGGATAACAAACACATATAACAATATACGTTAACTAGTCATAACTTTAATGTATATGTAGCCATACACTTAGGAGATAGAACCCTTTAAAGCATACATATATACTTAACAATTGTAGTCATATACGTCAATGTATATGTAGTCATATACTTAGGATTTGTACCAATACATAAAACTTCAAAGCAAATGTAGTCATTACTTAAGATTTGTAGTAATATATCTAACCTCAATGTATATATAGACATATACTTAGGATATGTAGTCATACCAAATACATATATATCATGTAATGAAAAATTACAACACATAATCTAGGGGATATACACACATAAACTTATGTATATGTAACCATAGACTTAGTATATATGTAACACCCCAATTTTCTGAACCGGAATGCTATATGGTGCTTATGATCCCGAAGGACCACAAGCTAACTCATGACTAATATATGTGCCTGTACACTGCAATATATGACGTAATAATGAGAAAAAACATAGACAATAGGCCATAAGGTTCAACTGAATAAGATATCTGACAAACTTAATATCCATATGGGTGGCAAATACCCAAAAAAAACTGAAGTTTGAATCAAATCTGAACTAAATCTGAAATAACGGTATGACATGCTATAGTATGGAAAGCCTCTAAAATGTCTGAATAAGGAGTTGATGGGACATGTCCCCAACTAACTCTATCTAGCGACTGAACTAAAATAGTAAATAAAGCAATAATTATATCATCCTTGAATGAGAAGTACTCACTGCAAACTCTAAACATTGGAATGCTACTGCTAATCTAGAGCTCGTGCCTCTGAACCTATGGGGTAACATAAGAGAAAGTACCATAGTGCAAATGCGTCAGTACGTCTGAATGTACTGAGTATACGAGTGAGGTAGGATAAATGGAAAAGGTTATATGTATGAACAATACTGATTGATATAGACGTGAGAATACATACATGCATAAGCAACGATAACTGAACTCGTGGAGATACTGACTACTAAGTATAAATATTGACAACATGAGTGTACTGATACTGAGATGCTGAATAGATAAATGACTATTTCTAATAGTTCAAATTATGAAGAACTGGTCTGATTGATTGTGCATAACAGTCCTGAAACTGAGTACTGATAGCATGAGTGACTATATCTGATAGCCCTGATACTGATTACTGATAACATGAGTGACTGTATTAGACAGTCCTGAATTTGATGGAACTATCTGAGTCCCGTACTGCATCTGAGTTGACTGTATCTGACAGTCCAGGTATACTAAAGTTTGAAGAACTATCTGAGTTCTTTTACTGAGACTGAGACTAAAATTGTGGGAGGTAGTTGTTCAACCGACATGCCCCATATGTCACATTATGGCTAAGCTGGGGTCCAATCTCTGCCCTGACTAGAAGGGTGTCAATATCGCACCACTGGTAAGGACAACGTATGAGCAACCCTTATATAACAGGTAACTCTAGTAAGAATGGTGGGAACCCTCATTTAACAGGTTAATCCACCTCATCTACCCTCATATAACAGGCTACGATGTCTTAACCTATGATGGCTACATAGTTCTGAAATGAAAGGATGACTGTTAAGAATCACACCCTCATATAACAGGTGAGTTCCCATCCTTGGGTTCACTCGGGGCTAACTCCTACTCCTATCTAAAGAGACTGAACATGATTTAACTGACTGGGCTGATTGACTAAATTGAACTGATTTATTAAACTGAAATGATTGAATGAGCTGATTAAGTGAACTGATGTCAGTGGGATTGGTTAGTGGAGCTAAATTGAGTTTACTGGATTCCAATGACTGACGGAGTACTGCTGATATCTGGTAGCTAACTGAGTTCATGAGATTACTGATCTTACTAAGTACTGAGTTGGCGAGATTTCTGAGAGTACTAAATTACGGAGATTTCTGAAGTTTTTGATTTCACTGAGTACTGAGATTAACTGAGTTTAACTGAGACTAAATGAGCTACTAAACTTTCCTGAGTCACATGACTGACTAAATTCTTTGAAACATGGCATGACTAAGAGTATCATGAATACATGACATGGCTCTAGGCACACAACTATATTTTTTGGGTACAAGTACACCCAGGACTCGATGGAAGGAAACTAACAAACATGACTTTCTTGAATGCATGAACATCACCAATCCATAATATCATAACTTAGGGAATTTCATGAAGTGCATGGTTATCATACATCTTTTACATAAGTAGTATCTTCGCAAGTAAGTATGGTATAATCTCATAAGACTAGTTCATGAACAATCCAACAACATTTACAAGACACAATATCAACATGAAAGTCATTGGAACATAGGGGAATATCATGAATCCTTCATTTAGTCATAATTTAGCTATATTGCATGATTTCTAGTTCCTTAGGCATTTTATCAAACACCTTGCATGTACTCTTTAATGCATAGGTATATTCATAAGTTTCACCATATTAAACCACTCAAATTCATGAGTTCCAACTAACATGATCATAATCTCCATGAAAATACATCAAAATACTACTTTACAACATAAATAACAACCCCAACATGTATAGAATCAATTATATCACCATGAAACAATCATAGTTTAGTATTTAAAGATTGATTCTTGAACTCCACAGATGAAAAAAATCTGTGGATGAACACTACGTATACCTTAGTGATTGAATCTTGAAAGAGATCTAATGTTTCTAAAGGTTCTTGAAGAAATCCTTAGGCTTGCTCTTGAGGAGATGATCTTCAGAGAAAACCCTAATCTTGTGGTTGAGAGTGTATAAGAGAGCTTTTTACGATGTTTAACTAAAGAGAATAAATGATAATATGTTTCTTGAGGGTTATAAGTCATGGGAAGTGAAGGAAAAAGACCAAAATACCCTTACTAAAATATTTCTCAATTTTTGGGAAAAATAGCTGATGATTATACTGGTGATAGGTCGTCATGAATTATCATCATAAAAAGGTGAAATCTTAGTTTCTGGTTACGGTTGATGACATTGGTAATAGGCCATCACGGGTGTGACAACTTGTCACAAAATACAGTCACTAGGGATGAAAATCTTCCCAAGGCTGATGACATTGGTGATAGGCCATCATGGGCGTGACGACTTGTCACAAAATGTCATCACTGGGTTTCCCAGCTTGACATGCTGGAGTAAAATAGGCATAACTCCTTGCTTCGATATCGAATTTAGGCAAAATTAGTATCGTTGGAAAGATAATTCAAAGATTTTTTATTTTATATATAGTAACCCACACAGTTCATCATACACAATGAGTTATGGTCGATTAAAGTTGACTCAAGTTTTGACGCTCACTAAAACTTGAATGATAGGAAAGTTTTCAACTTGTACTTGAGTTAGGGGACCTCTATGATCTAAATTCATGCTCAAATATATTCACACACTATATAATTGATTAACACACTAAATTTACATAAGATTCGAGGCTTTTGAAACGTCTACACATAGGAATGATGGATTTTCATCCTAGTCCGAAATGTGAGGTATTACAATATCTCCCTCTTGGGAACATTCATCCTCGAATGAGACTTGCTAAGATGAGAGAAAAGACAACTGACGTGGATATAGAGAATGAACGACTGATCATGATTTCATGGATGACATGATTGATAAGCTGAACATATCATACTAAACATGCATATCTGATGTATGCATTACTAATTCATAAGTACATTAGGGAAAGTACTGATATGATGATCACGCATATCTGATGTGCGAATATATAAGTAAACTGGCTTATGATCATGCAAACGAATATGCAATGGTAAAGATACCAAGTTTGAACTGGGAACTGAGCATGGACCGAAATACCAAGTTTATACTAAAATTTGAACATGAGAATAAGTAAGCTCAAAGAAGACAGCTACCATGAACTAAAAATACCGATGAGTCTGAGATTAATTACTCAATATGCATGAGCGGAAACATAAGAACATAACTGAGTCTGGAACATGATACATAAACTGAACTGAGTCTCTAATGCATAACATAGACAGAGTATCGTATTGTGGCTACACTGATCCATTGAGTACATGGATTACTGTTGAGTTTTGAAGCTAGAGGGTCGGCTCATAAGTAATACTTTCTCTAAGATAGATTCATCAAAGAAAATAACATGTCTAAATCAAGGAAGTTTGGGGGCTATAGTGCATCTCCCCCTTGGGACACTATGTCCCTTGAAGGATGCTGGACTAACCTTGCTGCAATATTGAGAAAGTTGAGGCAATGCACAAGGCACCTAGGTACAAAATCATGACTGATTATCTGAGATCTGAAACTAAAGCATGATGCACGAATGCATAGAGATACTAACTTATCTGATTAACTGAGTAACTGGTAACTAAATACTGGGTATGAAAGCCTGAATTATACTTAATATGAGTAGCTGGGCTAAGGGTATAAAGTATTATGTATATGAGAAGGGACTGACTGAGTAACATGAGGTAGCTGATCATGGATTTTATGAAAGTTATATTGTTTGAAAATACAGGACCAACCGTATTACATGATTTGGAAACATTCCATAAACTGAGGTATTGGAATACTTATAACTGAGTAGCCGATAACTGTATGCTATGGTCAAGCAAGTATAAAACTAAACTGAATTTCTGAGCTGAATACAGATTTAAAACTGACACTATAAATTAAGACTGTTACTGGGATCCATACTGGAACTAAATGCTGGGTCCCGATAACTGAATACTGAAACTGAGGTTTTGACTGATACTGAAGTGCTTAATTTTGAGAATGAGCACTAATTACTGAGTGTTGAGTACTAAAACTGTAACCAAGATGGAAACTGAGTTATGATAGTCGCATAATGAAGGCTGACATAAGTCAAGGATCTGAATATACATTCACACTTTGAATTTTTTTTCCAATTTCTAAGTACTACCTCTTGCTAGCCTTTTGCTTGCATACTAATAGGATATTCAGGCCTATCTTCGTATCTACACCCTTGTATAAAACATGCACGTAATAATCTACTCTTAATATGAAATATTAACTCTCTCCCATCTAAGCTATTTCTCAACACTACACTATTCTCATAAAGAGAGCTCATGAAAGGTTAAATCAGGAGAGCTGAAACATGAATGGATACTGACTGAACTTGACACATGACTAAAACCTAAGGAATAGAATATCAACAACATGGATTTACCAAAAAGGTCTGAACTGAGTATACTAGGGAACATGATACGTGTACATGAGTCATGAGCTGCATGATCTGAGTCTGGAATTTCTGAGTTCATGGAACATGATTTATAACACTGAGTGATCTAGAACTGAACTTCCTATACTGGAAACTGAAAGAAGACACAATTCTATGGAATACGTGTGAACATAAGCTATATACATGGAATCTGAGACATGAAGCATGCATAGGCAGTATGTTGACTGAAGTACGAAGCTTTACATTGAGATAAGGATGGGTCGGGAATCGCCTTCCCTAACTGCTTTTTTGTACATACTGGCACTACTACTGGAATTTGAGAGCCTAACTTGGGTACTTGATCTACCATCTCTCCCTTGGCTTTAATCGATCATCATAAGTCTGTGAACACTAAACTAATCTCTGAACTACACTAAAATCACCATCACATACTTACACTCTGATCAATACATGCTCGCGTTACTAAATACATTATCTGCCTCTATTTCCTCATATACTACTAATATCACATCCACACCTTCATGCCTAATTTTAAGTCAATAAACTTAAATTTCTAACTCCCACTGTTAAAGCCTACAGATTTATTCTGGCATAACTATCCCCATAAATGCATAATCTATTCAATCTGGATATCGTATCCTAACTTGTCTACTGCTAAAATCCTGGGTTCATACTTCTAACTCTGGGTCACATGCTATCATAGGATTCTGAGAAGGGATCTAATGGCATATCTAAATCTGGGTTCGAGAACGAGTTCTCATGATTATGAATGAGATCCGTACAACTTTGGAACATAACTTAACTGATGGGATACTGTCTGAGAAAGCCCTATCTTTAGGACTTGAGCTTCACTATTTCTGTTACCTTAAAAGTAAGTTAGAATTAACATGAGGGAAGCATGATGAGAATATACATGAGTTTCTTAGAGAACCTTGCTATAGCATGATCTGAGACATAAAAGGAGGGAAACTGTTCCTAAAATATCTCATAGCCTCCTGAACATAAGTGTTGTGCACAACACATGCTTGTACAAGACTCTACTAGATCTAGATTTCAGACTTCCTAGGACTCTAATGAACCTTAAGCTCTAATATCAAGTTTGTAACACCCCAATTTTTTGAACCGAAATGCTACATGATGCTTATGACCTCGAAGGACCACAAGTTAACCCATGACTGATATCTGTACCTATACACTGCAATATATGACGTAATAATGTGGAAAAACATGGACCATAGGCCATAAGGTTAAACTGAATAAGATATTTGACAAACATAATATCCCTATGGGTGGCAAATACCCAAAAACAACTGAAGTCTGAATCAAATTTGAACTAAATCTGAAATAACTCTCTGACATGCTATAGTATCGAAAGCCTCTAAATTTTCTGAATAAGGAGTTGATGGGACATGTCCCCAACTAACTCCATCTAGCGACTGAACTAAAATAGTAAATGAAGCAATAATCTATCATCCTTGAATGAGAAAGACTCACTACAAACTCTGAACACTGGAATGCTATTGCTGATCTGGAGCTCGTGCCTATGAACCTATGGTGTAACATTAAAGAAAGAACCATAGCACAAATGCTTCAGTACGTCTGAATGTAATGAGTATACTAGTGAGGTAGGCTAAATACAAAGGGTTATATACATAAACAACACTGATTGATATGAACGTGAGAATACATACATGCATAAGCAACTATAATTGATCTCGTGGAGATATTGACTACCGAGTTTGAATATTGACAACATGAGTGTACTGATACTGAGATACTGAATAGATAAATGACTATTTCTAACACTTTAAATTATGAAGAACTGGTCTGATTGACTGTGTCTAATAGTTCTGAAACTGAGTACTGATAGCATGAGTGACTATATCTGGTAGCCCTAATATTGATTACTGATAACATGAGTGACTGTAGCAGACAGTCCTAAATTTGATGGAACTATCTGAGTCCCGTACTGTATCTGAGTTGACTATATCTGACAGTCCTGGTATACTAAAATCTGAAGAACTATCTGAGTTCTTTTACTGAGACTGAGACTAAAATTATGGGAGGTAGTTGTTCAGCCAACATGCCCCATATGTGCCATTATGGCTAAGCTGGGGTCCAATCTCTGACCTTACTAGAAAGGTGTCAATACCGCGCCACTGTTAATGACAACATGTGAGCAACTGTCATATAACAGATAACTCTAGTGAGAATGGTGGGAACCCTCATTTAATAGGTTAATCCACCTTATCTACCCTCATATAATGGGCTGCGATGTCTCAACCTATGCTGGCTACATAGTTCTGGAATGCAATGATGACTGTTAAGAATCACACCCTCATATAATAGGTGAGTTTCTATCCTTAGGTTCACTCGGTGCTAACTCCTACTCCCATCCGAAGAGACTGAACATGATTTAACTGACTGGGCTGATTGACTAAACTGAAATGATTTATTAAACTAAACTGATTGACTGAACGGATTAACTGAACTGATGTTAGTGGGATTATTTAGCGGAGCTAAACTGAGTTTACTGGATTCCAATGACTGACGGAGTACTACTGATATCTGGTAGCTAACTGAGTTCCTGAGATTACTAATCTTACTAAGTACTGAGTTGGCGAGATTTCTGAGAGTACTAAATTACGGAGATTTCTGAAGTTTTTGATTTCACTGAGTACTGAGATTAACTGAGTTTAACTGAGACTAAATGAGCTACTAAACTTTCCTGAGTCACATGACTGACTAAATTCTTTGAAACATGGCATGACTAAGAGTATCATGAATACATGACATGGCTCTAGGCACACAACTATATTTTTTGGGTACAAGTACACCCAGGACTCGATGGAAGGAAACTAACAAACATGACTTTCTTGAATGCATGAACATCACCAATCCATAATATCATAACTTAGGGAATTTCATGAAGTGCATGGTTATCATACATCTTTTACATAAGTAGTATCTTCGCAACTAAGTATGGTATAATCTCATAAGACTAGTTCATGAACAATCCAACAACATTTACAAGACACAATATCAACATGAAAGTCATTGGAACATAGGGGAATATCATGAATCCTTCATTTAGTCATAATTTAGCTATATTGCATGATTTCTAGTTCCTTAGGCATTTTATCAAACACCTTGCATGTACTCTTTAATGCATAGGTATATTCATAAGTTTCACCATATTAAACCACTCAAATTCATGAGTTCCAACTAACATGATCATAATCTCCATGAAAATACATCAAAATACTACTTTACAACATAAATAACAACCCCCAACATGTATAGAATCAATTATATCACCATGAAACAATCATAGTTTAGTATTTAAAGATTGATTCTTGAACTCCACAGATGAAAAAAATCTGTGGATGAACACTACGTATACCTTAGTGATTGAATCTTGAAAGAGATCTAATGTTTCTAAAGGTTCTTGAAGAAATCCTTAGGCTTGCTCTTGAGGAGATGATCTTCAGAGAAAACCCTAATCTTGTGGTTGAGAGTGTATGAGAGAGCTTTTTGAGATGTGTAACTAAAGAGAACGGAAGATAATATATTTTTTGAGGGTTATAAGCCATGTGAAGTGAAGAAAAAGACCAAACTACCCTTACTAAAACATCCCTCAATTACTGGGAAAAATAGCTGACGACATTCGTGATAAGCCGTCATACCGGTGATAGGTCGCCATAAATTGTTGTCACAAAAAGGTGAAATCTTGGTTTTATGGTTTAGGTTGATGACATTGGTGATAGGCCATCACGGGCATGATGGCTTGTCAAAAAATGTCATCACTGGGGGTGAAAATCTTCCCAGGGCTGATGACATTGGTGATAGGCCATCACGGGCATGACGGCTTGTCACAAAATGTCATCACTGGGTTTCCCAGCCTGGCATGCCGGAGTAAAATGGGCATAAATCCTTGCTCTGATATCATATTTAGGCGAACTTGGTATCGTTGGAAAGATGATTCAATAATATTTCATGTTATATATAGTAAGATACCCAGTTCATCACATACAATGAGTTATGGTCGATTGACGTTGATCCAAGTTTTGACGCCCACTAAAACTTGAACGATAGAAAAGCTTTCAACTTGTACTTGAGTTAGGGGTCCTATATAATCTAAATTCATGCTCAAATAGATTCCCACACTACATAATTGATTAACACACTAAATTTACATAGTATCCAAGGCTTTTGAAATGTCTACACATAGAAATGACAAGTTTTTATCCTAGTCCGAAATGTGGGGTATTACAATATAGAATAAACTTAGGATATACTTAGTATATAGAATAAAATTATGTATATGTAGTCAATCTTAGAAAACACCGCAGCACCCTGAAGTTGGTAAATAAACCATCAATGCAAGGCATTGGATAATGGTTCTTCACCATCAACTTATCAAGTTGCCTATAATCAATACATATGTGCATTAAGACAGATTTCTTCTACACAAAAAATGCAGGAGTTCCTAAGAAGACATACTCGATCTAATAAAATCCTTATCAAGAAAATCTTGAAGCTGAGAATTTAACTTCTTAAGCTCGATAGGAGATATACGGTAAGGTACCATAGAAATTGATTAGATGCAAGGCTCGAGGTTAATAACAAAATCAATCTCACGAACATGGGAAATACTTGACAGGTAGGTAGGGAACACATAAGGAATCTCATTAACAATAGGAAGAAAATCAAGTAATAGACTTTTCACATTAATATCACAAATATAAGCAAGATAACACTCTCAAACCCTCAAAACAAGCCTCCTAGAATGAACATAAGAATAATCTCCATCGGCTCACAGCTAACCACTCCCTGCCACACGACTGATGGTACAATGGAAATATACTTAACCATTACAATGAATAATAGATTGTGATGAGCAAGTTATTTTGTATTTAAGATATGGTTACATAAAGTTGTGTTATTCTAAAAAATATAGTTGTTAGTACATATGTATTTAAACAGTCAGGAAGTAGTCATTTTTTGTTAAGAAGTGGGTTAAATATGTATGTATGTTATATGAGAATACATATATGATTTCATATATATGTTATATGTACGTGTAGTTATTTTTAATGAGCCATATACATATCTTATATAATATGTCTTGCTTCTAATATTCATGTGTAAAGTATGTCCAACTTATGTATATGAAAACATTTTATTTTTAGATGTCTTGCATAAATTGATATATATATGTACATGGATAAAAAACACATATAACAATATAAATTAATGAACTATCTTGAGTTTTGACCCTTAGAAATTTCCAGAGTTTGAGCTTTTGGACATCATATGACCTGTGGATACATGCCGTATGATGTGGGTACGGTTTAGGGTCTTTAACTCGTAAGTTATCCTGTGTATGATGGTTGGGTTTCTGTTGTGGTTACGACTTGGTGGGTAAGGGGCATATAATTTGGTGACGGTTCATTGGTTTGGTCCTTCACTTAATCTGAAACTTGGTAACTTAACTTGGCTCTGAGTATAAGTAGCTCACTATGAGTCATACGGATTGGGTACGAGTGATAAGTCATAAGTTATCCAGTGTCTAACCCCTTTGATTCTATCTTGGATATGGTTTGAAGGTACTACTCGTATGTTATAGGTACGACTTAGGCAAGGGGAGTCGTATGATGGACAGTGTCTGATGTCTAACATTCTGTCTAGGGTACGAACGGTGGGTACCACTCATATGTTATGTGTACAATTTAGGGGTGCATAGTCGTACCCTCCTATGAAAATTTTTACAATTTAAGTTGGGGGAATTTTGGACATTTATCCTCTTAACCTTTCATGATTTTATGACTTAAAACACTATTAGGACTTCATTTACCCTGTTCTTCTCAGTTAAAGATACTTTAAAACATTCTCAAATCTCTCTCAAGGCTCTTGGTTCAAGAAAGGCTAAGGTTTTCTTTAAGGTGGTCAATTAGGGGCTTTCAAGAGCAAATATCTCCATCTTATTTGATATCTAAGGCATGTTACTCCTCCCTTATTATTAGTTCAAACTAATAGCATGTTTCATGGTATTGATGTTGTATTATTTGGGTTTTAAAAATATGTTGGGGATTTTAGTTGTTGATGGATGAATATTGTTTTCTCATGTTTTAATTTTGTTTTTTCATGTTATAATGATGTTTTGATCATGTGGTAGCATGGGGATGGTCAATTGGTACTTGATTTTGGTTTTGGAAACTATATGACTTTAACATGTTTCTTAAAATACATATGAGAATGCTTTTGTCACATAGCTTTACTTTTATTGAAAACTTTGCATTGCATAATATAGTAATGAATCTTAAAGTTGGTTTGGATGGTTTAAATGGTTAAATGATATGTCCTTGGTGGCCATGACTTTGGTTTAAATAAAAAACCTTGTGGGTTACATGAAAATCCCCCAAGTGATTTTAATAATGAAAACTACGGGGTACATGGGGTGCATCGCGATGTGTGAAAATAAATACAAAGATAACATGTAGTGCTTAAATGATAAAAGTAAATGCATTTTGAGATGTGCAAGTAAAGACAAAAATAACATGCGGTGCTTAAGTAATAAAGCAAATGTATTGCAATATGTTGCAAGTAAGGTAAATATAGTTCGCTGTGCTTCGGTAAAATAAATACATTAGGATGTGTGCAAAGGCAAAGAAAGCACGTAGTTCTTAAATTATAAAATAAATGAATGTATTATGATATGTGCAAGTAAAGGAAAGAATGACATGCAGTTTTTAAATGATAAAATAAATGCATAGTGATTAATGCAAATAAAGACAATGATAAAATGCAGTGCTAAAATGATAAAATAAATGTATTTCGGTGTGTGTAGGCAAAGACAAAAAAGAATGTAGTGCTTAAATAATAAAATAAATGCATTAAAAAAATGTGCAAATAAAGGCAAGGAAAACATGCAGTGCTTAAATAACAAATGATAAAATAAATATATTGAGATGCGTGCAAGTAAAGACAAAGATAGCATGCAGTGCAAAAAAAAATACTGTCGATATGTGCAAGTAAAGACAAGCAAGCATAAATATTTAATTAAAGAAAAGCATGCATAACTGTCTTTTGGAGGGCAGACTGACCCAAGATGTCCTATTTGAGGGTGGACAAACCCATGTGAAATGATTATTGAAAAAAAATTATTTGTGAATGAAAGTGTTCACATATTCCCGATGTTGCTTTCAAAATTCTCCCAATATCGAGCTGCGATATGCTTGGGGATGCAAGATTGTGCACTTGATGGGGAGAAACAATGATTGTACGATTACGATGATCGAACTATGCATGAGCTTCCTACATATCTCGGGTGTTGCGAGAATCAGGTCAATGTAGTTTGAAATAAGATATAGAATAAATTTTGAGGCAGTTCTCAAAATTTGCCCTAGTGTATTATTTATGCTGACATCGACCTCTTCGAAAGGAACTTTACAAATATTATTATATATATAAAAAATATGATATCTCTAATTTTTTACGAGGACTTGAGAATGAATGATGTCTCTAATTGTCTACGAAGACTGATGCATGACATCTCCAATTGCTTATGGATATTGATATTTATCATCGTCTTTGATTGTCAACGAAAAACTGAGGCCCTCAACTAGTGAGATAATTAAAATCTAATAGTCTCTCAATTGGCAGGGCTATTGAAATGTAAAAGGCTCTAGTTTGACAGCACAAATGTAATAGCCTCTCGATTGGCAGGGCTATATAAAAAATGTAAAAAGCACTCAAAAATGGGCGCTTAACTGAAAAATAAAATGTCGGTATTTAAAGGTACATGCTTGAAAGAAAAAGTCAAATACTCGTATTTGAAAACTGGGCGCCTGTAATAAAAAGTAAAAATGCATGTATGTGAAAGTGGGAAACTTGAATGAAATATAAAAAAAGAATTCCCTATTTTAAAGTGGGTATCTTGATAAAAGGAAAGAAAGAATTTTTGCATTTTCTTGGTAAAAAGTGCTGAAAAATGAAGAAGACAATAGTTGGTACTAATAATTAGTAGTGTACATAAGAATTTCCCATCTCTTTCCTAGCTAACCGAGATCGACTTTATGGTAACTCCTATAGTTTCAAGTGGTACCTCAGACATATGTAAGTATCGATAAGATTTGTTCATCTTGCTTCAAATAAATATTTTGGATTATACCTATCCTCATGCTTCAAGTGCCCTCTCCAGAAAGAAAGTCCCATTTCACACATATTTGAGTAATTTTTTTAAATTTAGGGACGTCTAGATAAATACTCTCACACTCAAAGAAATTTAATGCATGGAACTGTGATATCATAGACTTGACCTTCATGTAAGTATCCACTAATATGAAAACACTTGAAATAGAATCTCGTAGGACTTGTTATCGGTTTGTAATGTAGGCTTGGGGGTGGGTAGAATAATATTTGGGATAAAAGTGACTAATTCCTCAATGAGCATTACACTGCATTTGTGCTTTCGGCATTTTTTGCGCTTTGATGGGTGATCTTTTTAGCTGTACTTCGTTTCCCCTTGTTTTGTAGTTGCGTTGACTTTTTTTGAATCTTGGGTTGGAGTTTTTCCCTTTTTTTTTTACAAGAAACTATATATTTTTTTGTTTGTTGTTTATTTTCTCTTTTTTTCTTTGTGGTGGTGAGAGGGTTGCTCCTTTTGAGGTCGTTTTTTTATTTTTGTTCATTTGGGAGAATATATCCTTTGCATTTTGGCATTTTTGATCTTGAATCTTCATCCACAATTTACACGTATTTAGTACGCTCAAGGAGGTAGGTCCAAAAGAGGGATAGTGCATGTAACCACTAAAAAAGGTATAGCCTCAAATGCGGTTGTTCAAAGAAAAGGTTTTAGACTCAAAAGAGGGAATGCTAGGGATTAATGTCATTTGGTGGGCTGTGAAAGGAACAATCTTGTCAAGGAAGGCCTACGGTCCTTTCCTAAATCAAGTATAACTTAGAATTTTGCCTCAACAGACATTTAGGCCAAGTTCTAGATCAACAATACAATACAATGAATTAAACTAAAGCTCGCCGCACAATGTACATAAAACTATGAGGTTGGCTTCGTTCTTTTCTTAGATGTATTCAAGTGAATTTTTCAAGTGTTTCTCAGGTGTGATAAAAGGTACCAAAAGAATCTATGATTTACCATGAAATCGGCCATCTACATCATACCACTTTATTCTTTCTCATGCACACTCCTAACTGTATTGATACCAACCAAGTCAAAATTTTATTCTTTATTTTAAAAGAATGGGACCTAACCCAAATGAGAGTTGCCTACGTATCTTATGAAAACAAGAATCAGGTCTGCTTAGTTCAGGCAAATTTATGAATTTGTATGTGACATGGTGTAATTGTAAAAAAAAATGATGGTCATCCTTAAAAATAATACAAAATGACGGCCAGGAAAGAACTGCTTTTAGTATCAAAATTATTTTGTTCAAATGATCGAGAAAATGTATGTCATGAATGGGAAGGGATTTGACACAACTTCAATATGCTAATAAGATTGAAAAAGTCAGATATTTTAGGAATTATGACATTATTTCGTCGTGGTTGGCAGAATTATTATAACTTAAAAAATATTGAACCCTTATTTTTGAAAGTGAGGATTGACACACCATAAATTTAATGGTTTACAACGTTTGAAAGAATAATCTAGGTATTCTTGAACAAAAATCAGGTGAGGATCTTAAGGTAGGCCGGCTAGGCACTAATGTCATTAAGATTTGGATTTGAGGAGCTATTGATTTGCGCTCTTGAAGACCATTGGAAAGCTTCTTTGAATTGTTCTAGAAAATTTCCCCAGTTTGAATAACGGAGAAATTATTTTAAAACAAAGAAGAGACCGAACCCTAACACAGGGCTGCCTACGTATCTTGTCAGGATATGAATCAGGTCAAAACGTAGTTCAAACCAATATGTAGCTATCAACAATATTGCTAAGGTGTATCTTTTAACTGATCTACCATTCAAAACAAATGTTAGATTACACCTTCCCACTATAGAATAATCAATTTAGAGCAAATAAATATGTACAAACACAATAATTCTTCAAATATATGCAAAGAAATAATACTGTGCTACTTGGGTCGCAAACCCTTCGTACATTTGAACAAAATTAACTAATATGCATGTACCTAAAAGACATTGTTTTAGTTCTATCCTATGTTGACTAAGAGTGGGTGGACACGAACTTGAATTTCATACATGAGAAGGCACGTAGTTCCATGGCAGTAAAACTCCCGCTCACTCCACGTATGCGCTGACTCTCTGAAGTAAGGTAATTTGAAAGAATTTTGAAAAAGTATAATGTATAATCCACGTGTACAATGTGTGTGAGTGTCAGTATTCCAAAGTAGAGAAAATATGAGCGGAATTCTAGTTTATATACAGCGATAAACAAATAAATAATTTATACAAAATAATAACAACTAAACAATATTTCACGTAATTAAGATAAATCAAGGCAATTAATATGAAACAAATAACAATGTATTAAAACATAAATATTTACCTAAGTCTGTAATGATTAGAACCTTTTGTATTCCCCAACAAAGTCGCCAAACTATCATACCCTATTTTTATTGAGGTTAAAACAAGTACGACATTATGGACTTAAAAGAATTAATTTTTATACAGAGTCGCTACCTAATTTTAAAGAAAAATCAGAAAACCTATTTATTTATTAACAAGTATGACTTTATCTAATCTAAGAAACCAAATTAGATTCTAAATAAGGGCTCAAATTATTTCAAAGAGAAGGGGTTAGGCATCCTTCAAAATCCACAAATGTGGTTCCCGACCAGACTTAGGTTTATTAAAAAATAAAGAAAAAAATTAATGTTTATAAATACAAATATAAAATGTGTATTAAAATGATAGAAACAATTTATATATAAACAATGTGTAAATTGCATATGTCATCGTAAAAAGTATGTGTATAAGGAGTGCATGAAGATAAACGAAAGTGTATGAGAATATATATTAAAAATAAAAATATTGAATAAAGAAAAATTTGTTCTAAAGAAAAGATTACGTAATATTTTAGTGTAAAAAGTGTGAATTATTCGATTAAATATCTAAATCAATTTAATCTCTTATATAAATAGTAACGGCTTAAATTTTCCTAAACGCGCGGTGAAGATTACGTAAATAACGAATATCCCCGTCCAACGCCCCAAAATAAAATTTTCACTATGAATGCTATTTATACAAGTGTAAGAATTAAAACTCTTCTTTGAATGCCGTTTTCGATAAGTATTCTAGATAACCTGTATAAACACTTGTAATAAAAATGTTAGTAACGAATAAATAGTTATCAAATAAATTGAGAAGGCATGTGTGCATATATGTATAAAAAATATATAAAAAATATAATTTCCGTTAAAAAGTGGGCTCGGATAAATGTTTAAGCATTATATGAATTCCGTCATCGCCCGAATTTATTACTTTATTACGTATTTGTATATGTAATAGCTGTATTTTTATTTGCGGAGGCCTCGAAATCGATGGAGAATTTTTTTCATCGGCCAAATATTAATTAACATTAAATATCAAAGCAAAATTAAGGACAATACGAAAAAGGCAGCCACCTAAATGTTCAAAATAACAAAACAAATCAGTAGCAAACTAAAAATAGAGGAGTAATATACATTAACATTAGCAAAATAGCTCAGTGGACCTTTATACTTGGTTTGGTTTGGAAAGTGGATACTCTTACATACACATTTGTCATCTGGACCCTTGAACACATTTAAAAGCAGTTTTTTAAACCCTTTTTATGACCTAGCATCCTATGTGACTGGGACCACATAAGAGCATGTATTTTAGTATCCAAACGCACGTCACTCCCCAAAAATGGGCCCCAACATTCTGAAAAGGGCATTTATAAGCCCTTTTTATACTCCTTCCTTCTGATTTTCTTCCAACACCATTGTTGGAGCAATTTTAGTTTTTTTCTCTCTTCTTCTCTATTTTCTCTCTTAATCCTTTTTCTTGCTGTATTCTTAATATTGGAAAGTTCAACTTTTTCTGTAATTTTTTCGAAATGCCATAACTATTTGGGTTTGTTATTGTGGGATTTAGCCTGAACTTAAGATATCAAGAACACCAACTCTCAGAAGAATGTTTTAAGGCTTTAAAAAATATAAAGTTGGTAATGGTTGTGGATTCTTTTAATAGGCTAATGCAAATGAATAATACTACGTAATCAATCCAACAAAAAATTCACAATAAGAAAATAAAGGCAAACATAGAAGGCAACGAAGACAAGAAGGGCGGGGAAGAAATAGAAGCCATGGAAGACATCAGAGATTAAACACTAGTATTGATATCACTTTTCTCGTCATTGTTGTCATTTGGTTTCCATCTGTTGTATTTAAGATAGCTTGATCTTTGTTGCCATTTGGTTTCTATCTGTTGTATTTAAGATGGCTTGATCTTTGTAGTTGCAATGTGCAATGATAATGAAATTTAATGACAAAAAACATTTTGCCAACATAGAAATCTTCATTATATAATTTCTTAACAAGAGTTGACATGATAAAGCTTATCGTAACAACACCTTTAATAAGAAATGCACTAGAAGTCTTAAAACAATTGTCTTAACAATACTTGGGATCAATACAGAAAGAGAATTATACTATTGTATGCCTTGAGTGCTTGGTGTGGATTGATTCTTATTGGCTGGAGTTCTTGATGTGGGTTGAGTGGTTTTAGAAGATTTTGCCTTTGATCTTTTGTAACTCTATTGTTGTCGTTGTCTTTGAGTTACTGTAGCTCCACATTTCCACCTTAGTCCATTTGATTTGAAACCTAAGTCAATATTGGTTGGAACTGAACTAATAAGTGTTGGACTATGTAACACCCTATCAGTATTTTCAGACCGAAAAATAAAAAAATTAGTTATAGATGCACTAATTAATACCAGTTAACTGTAATTACATAATAGAAAACTTACTCTCTGCACTACACTGCCAATTGGTCCAAACAACACACCAAAAACAGCTGCTTTTGCCTTCTTTTGTTTTGGTCTTTTATATAAAAGATTCGCACCACCTCTCAAAGTTGCAATAGTGTTTCTCTTTTGGGAACCAACACTACTAGTAAACTGCTGAGTTATAGATTATGTAGCATTATCACCTACTACAAAAGTGGTTGCAGGAATCATAACAGTTGTAGGCCTTATATCTGTTGTTGCGGCAGTTGCAGGCCTCACACCACCAACTGATGGAGCATTTGTTGGCTGTCTTACAGCTATTGGTGTAGTATGAGGTCATCTTTTGCTTGATGTAGCATTGTAGGCATGTTAAAACCTGCTAAAGCATTTGTAGGTCTCTCAGTAGTAGCTGCAGTACTAGTGCTAGGTTGCATACTTGGTTGACTGCCACAGCTACCATTGAAATCTTTTATCTACAAAAAATATGTAAAGGTCAAAAACACATTCAAAAAGAGTAAAATTCATCAATAACAAAATATTTAACTTACCAAAGTTTGACATCCTTTGTTGTTGTGTCCAATAGACTTGAGCACAGAACATGTCATTTTTCTTCCCTTTTTTGTAGCCTTCCTAAACTTTTTCTTAATAGGGTCTTCCCTAGATTTCTTTCTATTTTTACTTGGCTATCCTTGCATGGGAGTAATCTCAGGTGGCTCAATTGCTGGTCTTGTGCTTTTTGGCCACATTTTCATGTTTTCCATTGGTTGAATATACTTATGATATGCCTTCAGATATATTTCTCGTTTAGTGATCAACAAATGACTCCACATTCCATTCCTTGTAATGCATTGCAGCAATTGCATGTGCATGAGGAATTCCCTTTAGTTGCCATAACCTACAACTACATTGCTTCCTCTTCATATTAACAGCATGTGTATATGGTGGATCACTAACCTCAAAGCCAAAATGACCATTAAACCTCACCTCACACTTGGCTGTATATTCACCAATCTCTGCAAGAACTTTCATAGCCATTGGTGATACATCACTAATCTATCTTTCTAAAAAATCTCTCATTTGATTCAACCCTTCCATGACCTTGCATCTTATTTCGTCCAACATAGTTATAATTGTTTTGAACCTAGCACCTACAATTCAACTATTGAAAGTCTCACACATGTTGTTCTCAACCACATCACACCTACTATGGTATTTAAGAAAATCCCTACACCATACCTCTTTGTTGTACTTGAGAAAATCTCCATAATTCTATCACCCAACTCACTCACTTCATTAAGTTTCAGTTGCAAATACACTTCAAATGATGCCCTTGCAACCTGCCAAATTTTTTTCCCTCCTTTCTTCACCTCTCCAAACCTATTTCTAGTTGGCCCATATATGTCTAGAACACTATCTATGTTTAGTATTTAGGAGTAAATTAGTAAGTGCCAAATGAAAACCATATCAAAATATATAAAATAGTAATTAAATATTAATGACATCACTGCAACAAACTGAAAAATATGAAACTTCATACCTTCTGCATACCAGACATCACTTTCAAGCCTTCACCTCTATTTTCTTTAGTTCCAAATCATGGCTGATGCACCTAAGAAACCAAGACCATGTGTCCTTGGTTTCTTTATCAACTACTTCCTATGCTACAGGTTATATTTGATTATTTCCATCTTTGGAAATGCAAGACAACAAGATACCTTTACTTACACCCTTGAGAAAGGCACCATCTAAACTAATTATTCTTCTACTACCCTTTTTCTATCCACTTTGTAAGGCCCCAAGACAAATGTAAATGACCATAAAACCCTCTTTTCTTGGAATTGAATTCTTTGATGTCCTAATAGATACAGTGGTACCAGGATTGGTGGTCCTCAACTATTCAGCATAATCATACAACCTAGCAAAATCTTCCATGAATTCACCAAAATGTTCATTCATAATTCTGATTTTTGCCTTTCTACAGGTTGTTTTACTAACATAAAACCTATAATCCTTTCTTAAAAGATCTTGAATCTGATGTAATTTTATTGAAAGATCACTCATAATCCTATCCTTATGGTTCTTACTAATCCACCAAGGGTTATACAACTTATTTCTTATTATTTTAGAACACTTATGGACAGAAAAGTAAGTCTTCACACTAAAATTTCCTATGTTGTCAAAATTTCCATTAATAACCCAAGGACAACCCTTTTACTTACACATTGCCCTTACCTTTTTCTTCTTGTTAGGTTTCAACTTAAGGTTCACACCTTTTTGAATAGTGTAAGTCTGCAATGCCTCTCTAAACTCAACATAATTCAAAAAAACCATATACAACTGAAAAATAACTTCTATGAAGTTTTATCAAAGTATATCTTGGTAGATAAAGTTCTAGGTGGTGGATTTAACACTCCATCATTATCAATAGGATCTCCTCCCTCTTCACTAATGTCACTACCCGAATCTGAACTACCAAAATAAGGGTTATCACCACCCAAATTACCTTCATATCTCACTGTAATACCCTATACTTTTCTTAGTTTAGTTTAGCTCCTAGTTCTTGCATAAGAGGATAAAAGCCTACAAATTTAGCCAAGTGTTGGGGGCTTCTCTTAAGTTTTGGCCTCTTAACTTTGACGATTTTTAAAGTGACCTTCCCGACCCCGATACGTAAGTTTTTGAGTTGATTCATGTTCAGGGGTGTAAGTAGCATGTATCGGGTAAGTTTCAGATATTTTTTAGCGTGGTTTGGATTATGTTTGGATTTCTAAAATAGTAGCTCACCGCGGTTGTAGTGCGTTGCGGTGGCTATAGAGGTGTCGTGATTGGCGCGTCACAGTGAAGGTGTATTTGTCATGTTTGTGATTCATAATTTGAATGCTTGTGTCATGATCTTTATTTTAGTTTGGGAAGTGCTTACTAGAATAATAATGTTCATAGAAATCACTTGGAGCAAAGTTGAGCTAAGATCCTTTGATTCGTCCAAAGTTTGGAATTCGATTCTACAAGGGTCAAATTTGAAAGTGTATAAATTTTGATTTATGTAGAGTTTTTCAGCTCAAGACCCACCAACTTTTAGAAAATTTAATTAGCTTTCCAACGATACCAATTTTGCCTTAATCCAATACCCGAGTGAAAAGTTATGACATTTTTTTGTGTGAGACAGTAAGCCACCGCATTACATCGAGTTGTGGTGACCTTCAAATCGCAATTCGGGTTACAAATTTTTTTTTTAAATGATAGAGGGGCAATGGGGTATTTTCCCACCTCAATCCAGGTTATAAAAACACCATTTTAAGCTTTCATCTGGGCATTATTTTCCCTCATTATCATATTTTACTCTCAAGAACAAACCCTAAACAATCCCCTTCAAGATCATCCATTCCATCACCTCCTCTTAAAGAACAATCAAGAATCAAAGTTTCCTAATTCAAGAAAGCTTTCAATATTTTGTTTCTTCTTCAAGATTTAAAGTTTTAAGGTATGTGGGAGTTCATCCATGGGTCCTCTTTCACCCATGGAGCCCAAAACCCTTTTCTTTCAATTAAAGAGTGAATTTTTCGATCATTATGTTATTTTAGATGTTCAAAAAAGATTTTATTTCATATTTTCAAGGTGGTTTTAATTCAATGCATCCCATGTGTAATTCCATGCAAGATTTTGAATTCCTCATGCCATGAATTTAAGTTTCCCCATGCTTTATTCAAGTGAATTCCATGATAGATCCTAAATTCATGATTTTTAGCCACATTCTCATGTTCTAAATTATTGCTTTCACATGTTTGATGAAATTCCCATATTATGTTCAATTAATTTCAGCCATGTTATCCCATTGTTTTCCCATGTTTAAGATACTCCCATGTTTTAACTCATGATCCCGATGTGTTTGATTTCAAGTTGAGAGTATATGTGTTTTCAAGTGGAATGAGCCAATACATATTTTTAATTTTATGATCTTCATATCAAATCTCTGAGTTGTGAGTTGATTTGTGTAACCATGATATTTTTACGTGCTTGCTCTTTCCCATGCACAAGTTTATGGTCCCCATGTGTTTGATGAAATGACAAGGTGTTGAATGTTGAACAATAATTCTCTTCTATGGTTTCAAAGTTTTCATGTGGTCCTATTGTTATTTTTATCGAGTCCTAGGGGTTATGAATATCCAAAATTTAGCTGTTCACCTAGTTTTTAGTATCTACTGAATGATTTCAATTATACTATGGGAAGTATCATTCAATCAGTAATATGTCAATTGTGGGTCCAATTAAGTTAGCTCAGTTCGGTTTTAATTTCAGTATCAATCTATACATTAATAATTACCTCAGAATCTGTATGCATTGTTATTTCCAGAATAACACTACCTGAGCTTATCAGCTTCAGTGCATACACCAGTCAGTGTTCTAGTGTCATTCAGTTGGGATTAAGATTTAAAAACGAGCAAACCCATAGATGGGGGCTCACCTGTCAGTTGAGGGTGTGACTCTTAGTAGCAATCCCTGCATTCCAGAACTATGTAGCCAACGTAGGTTTGGGATGTTAACCTGCCAATTGAGTGTTGACACATATCTCACCAGAGCACCTACCAGTGAACGGTGACTCTTTAGTCCTTTGGGATTCCATTTTAGTGGATCCACATAGCCAACATTAATACTCGAGGCACGGTACTACCGACACCCTTCCAACTGGGGTTACAGGTTAGACCCTGATTAGCTCAGATTAGTACATGTCGGTTAGATGATACCTCCCATAGTCTCAGTTTAGAATTCAGTTTCATAGCTCAGTTTCAAGTTTGCTTGACCATAGCATATAGTTATCAGTAATTCAGTATCTTAGTTTACAAACTATCAGAATCATGTTTTATGCTTGGTCTTGCATTCTCAGATAATACAACTTTCATGCATTCCTTCTCAATTATCTCATGTTGTTTTGTTAGTCCTTATCTCATATGCATAGTATCCTATAGTTTTAGCCCAGTTATCCAGACTAACTATAGTTTAGTATTACGTGATCAGTAGTCAGTCATCAGCTATTCAGTGTCCGAATATTGGTAGTCCATATTCATATATCAGCTACTCGGTATATAGGTACTAGTTACCCTCTATACTTAGAGTTCAATCATTCCATAACCCAGACATCAGTTATTCAGTTAATCAAATTTGCTCAGTACATGTATGTTTGGTCTACCATGTTCATGTATCCATGCTTTATCGTACCCCAACTTTAGTTCTACTTATTCTACAAAAGTAAATATTTTAAGAAACTTAGTGTAGTGATTCACCAGCTTACCAGATTATGTTTGTTGCTCATGCTTTTAAGATAATTCAACTTTCAGTTTATTCCAGCCTATTCGTGAGTCTACATATACTTAACATGCATGTTTTAAGATTACGTATGAATCAGTTTTACTTATTGCATTCACCCCTGCATGCTCAATACATTCAAGAAGTACTGATCCACATATATGCCTATGTGGATACATTGTTTCATAATATAGGTACCATTTGCAGTCCACACATCATGATTCGATAGTTGCAGTTTCCAGCGCAGGTGATGAGTTCTCCTATTTTAGGGACTTCTATCACGACCCAAAAATAAAGGTCATGATGGCACTTGTCGCTCCGTACCTTGACAAGTAAGCCTATCACCCAAATTGATACAAAAAGAGATAAAGATAAAATTATCCTAAGGTAAGGCTTCTAGAACGAAGCTGAACCATATAAATAATCATAATAATGTGGAAAAGACTTATCCAAAATACCAATCATGCCCAAAATTAGGTGTTGATTATGTAAGAACAACTAATACAATCCAAGAGTCAAATACATTAGAAAAATAACCACAAAAAAATAATATCTGCCTCCAAATACTAATAAAGAAATAACAACTGTAGAAAGATAGAGGTAAACTTCGGATGCATGAATGTCCAACCACTACTTTGGAAGCTCAATTGCCCGATTCAATCAAGCTAAGGCACACTCAAGTTAGGACCTGTATCGAAAGGGCACAATAGGCATGAGTACGGTTCACTTGTACTTAGTAGGTATCATAGGCCGACCAAGCAAAGTAGTAAATAAAACATACTAACTATATAGCAAGGGCACATAACCTACAATAAAAAATATCCCACAAAGATAGCCCATACCTCTTGCACTAACAGTTCTAATATATCTCACATATACTGCAACATCACACCTAGATAACATAAAAATACGTATTATATCACATATAAGAAGAAAAAAGGGAACATGCATATACAAGATCATCAAATACAAGTAAAAGAAGCTAGGATGAATATATAGATGACAAGTCAATATGGCAATAAAACACAACATAACAAATAAAGTAAGTGCAATGTATATGATGATGATGATGCACAAGGTCGTCGCACAATCTCCGAGATCGTCGTACAATCCCCGTATACACCTATTATGGCAAGCCTCCTAACTCAGGACCCATGGGGTTTTCGTCAACCTGTATACAATCCATATATATCATATTTTCTTTCTGAAACATCCCTCGGGAAGGTGTTATCCGGTGTAGTTAGTGTTTCTCAGTTGTTGCCACGGTGGTACCAATGTTTCATGAATGAGTATGATATGAAGATGTAATGCTCACAACCAATCACAATGAGTATTTCCACAATCAACCACAAGATATATTTTCATAACCAACCACAATGATACATTTTCACAACCATATGAGCCAATATCCACTCATTATTTTCCTTTCATCCATGAATTTCCACGTCTCATATGCCAATAAAGTATGAATATAACTATAACAAACCAATGGTACAACATTAAGTATTTTAATAACACAATACAATTATTCACATATATTCAAGGCTATGAATATCACATAGGACCCCACACAGTCACACATATCACATAATATTTCAATTTCGACAATTATATCACATATAGCCTCCCACACGGGCACAACACATAAATTGTCATTTTTCATGATTAGTTCCCACCCTTAACATGTATTTTGTATCATCATTTACTATCCAACCCAGTCTAAAAGAGTTAAGCCATAACCTAACTCAAAAGTTGAAACTGGTCCGCTACACTTTGAACCCATGACCTTACTTTTCATGAACAATCTCGAAAACCACTAAAAATATTAAATATGAAATCTATGCATCAAAATAAAAAAACGACAATCATGTTGACTACTTTTGGTTTGGGATCAAAACGGACCCCCGAAATGGGTTTTCAAAAAAGAAGGGCAAAATTAGAACTTTACTTCAAAAACATGTTTCCCATATTTTTAGAAACCTACATCTGAAAATTTAAGTTAAATCAAGTAAAAATCGAGGTTCAAATCGAAGAAAAACCATTTTTGAGCTTTACCGGATAAATTCTTTGAAATCCGGGTTAAAATCAAGAATCAAAGTTGTTTAAAGGGTTAAATTGATGAAAAACTAGTAATTATAAGATAAAAATATTAGTCAAGTAAAAAAAGTGAAATTGGGGATTAAAATCAAGTCATAAGATATTTGGAATTTTGAGAAATTAATAAAAAAATTACTAAGAAAATGATGAATTCTTACCTTTAATTCGTAACAAAACCAAGAAAATGTGTTAATCTAGCTTTTCAAGCACTCACAAACTTTACTTTTAAGCCCCCACACTAATTTAGAGTTTAACTTCCAAGAGCCAAGATGAAAATAAGCAAAATGGGCCAAAAAGGGTTAAAAATCTGCTATTTTTCTGCAGTAACAATTTTTTTTTGGTTTATCGAATTTCGACAAGGTGCCTGGGATTCATTTAGAGTCAGATACATGTAAACGAACTATGAAACCATACTAAATTCGATGTTTCAGATGCGATGTCAATATCATATTTTTTAAACAATCATTGATTTTACAAAGTTGACCCACAAAATCCGAAATCACAATTTTCCAAACCCAAGGTCAAAATCATACCAGATATGCTACCACCCTAAAATTGATATTCTGGATTTGCTGGTAAAGTCTGATTTTCCATCCGAGGTCGTTTTGATCAAATGTGAATCCCACACCCATATATCCAATTTTCTAACGTTTCGACTAAAAGGTCGAAATGAGCTCGGGTGCATCGAGACCCAAACCAAAGATCTACCTAGCCTACAATTGATATGTTGGAGCTGCTGACGCAGTCCGTTCGGCCATCCATCGTACGGATTAAAAGATATCCACATAAGTCTAAAATAAGACTCTCAAAGCTATCAAAAACCATAATATTGCATAAATGATACCAAAATGCATCGAAAATTATGTCAATCACTCCCACACCCCAGAAATATCATAATGTAACTACGTGGAGGAGTAAAACAGTCAAATCACATAAAATCACAAATTTCACATATTTCATCAAATGTTTGGGTCGTTATATCATCCACTACTAAAATTCTAGTTCGTCCTCGAACTAAGGCAAAAGAAATACCTGAATCAACAAAGAACTAGGGATAAGAACTACGCATATCACACTCGACCTCCCAAGTAGCTTCATCTATAGGTCGATGTCGACACTGGACCTTAACTACATGGATCACTCAAAGCGCAACCCCCAATATCCCTAGCCAAAATGGAGATCGGCTTCTCAACAAACGACAACTGCTTATCTAATTGAACTGACTCTCAACGAATAATATGAGACCCATCTGAAATATAGAGACGAAGCATAAAAACATGAAAAACTGGATGAAGAACTGATAGACCAGAGGGAAAATCCAACACATAAGACACATCACCAACAGTCCAAAGAATCTCAAATGGATCAATATACCCGAGGCTAAGATTGACCTTCTTCCAAAACCTCATCACACCCTTCATAGGTGAAACTCAAAGGAAAACATGATCACTAACACCAAATCTCAAGGCACGAAGTCTACGATCATAATAGCACTTCTGCCTACTTTAAGCCGCTCTAAGTCTATCCTGAATGACCCAGACTCTATCCAAAGACTCACAAAGCACATACCTCGAGGTCTCACCTTTAAAACATCGAACCAGCCTATTGGAGAGCGACAACGCCTACCATGAAATGCCTCAAAAGGAGCCATATTAATACTGGAATGGCAGCTATTATTATATGCAAACCCTGCTAAATCCAAATACTACTCCCACTAGACACCAAAATCTATCATGCATGCGCGAAGTATATCCTCCAGAACTAGATAGTCCACTATGACTGGCCATCAGTCTGGGGGTGAAACGATGTGCTAAGATCAACACGAGTACCCAACTCCTCTTGAAAAGTCTTCCAAAAGTGAGATGTGAACACAGAACCTCGATCTAAAATAATGGACACCAGCACACCATGCGGACGTACAATTCATAATATATATACGGGCCAAACTCTCAGCACTGAATAAGACTTGAACTGGAATAAAATTAGCTGACTTGGCCAATCGATCGATGATGATCCAAACATTGTCAAAACTATGAGATGTACGAGGCAAACTAGTCACAAAGTCCACGGTGATTCATTCCTACTTCCACTCGGCAATAGGTGACCTTTGAAGCAACCCACCAGGCCTCATATGCTCTGTCTTCACCTGCTGAAAACATAGGCAACGAGCCATAAAATCTTTCTTATCTTGCTTCATACCACCCCACCATTAATGCTGCCTCAAATCAAGATCATCTTAGTCATACCTGGATGGATAGAATATCTGGAACAATGGTCCTCCTCTAAGATCAATCTAATCCAGTCACTTTCTCTCAGTACACAAACTCGGCCTCCAACCTGCAAAACTCTATCTAACTTAAGTGAGGCTTCATTAGACTCTCCACTCAATACCTTATCTCTAATCGACCTCAATCTAACATCATCAAACTCATGAGCTCAAATCTTCTCCATCAAAGAAGATCTAGCTTCCATTAATGCCAAATACACCCTGGTGTTCGAATATCAAGCCTAATCATCTGCTTAGCCAAAGAATAAACCTCTAAGGCCAAAGGCCTCTCCTGGGTCAAAAGATGCGCCAAGCTACCCATGCTAGTCTACTTTTAGCTCAAGGCATCTGCAACCACATTAGCCTTGCCAGGATGGTAGAGAATACTCAAATCATAACCGTTAAGCAACTCAAGCCAACGATACTACCTCGTATCAATATCTCACTGGGTGAAGAAGTACTGAAGGCTATAATGATCTGAGAAGGTCTTACAAAAGACTCCATACAAGTAGTGCCTCCATAACTTCAAAGCAAACACAACTGCGCACAGCTCCAAATCATAGGTAGGATAATTTCTCTCATGAAGCTTCAACTGATAAGATGCATATGCAATCAATTGCCCTTTTGCATCAACACAACACTCAATCTAATACCAAAAGCATTACAAAACACGGTAAAGCCCATACCCTTCTTGGGAAAAGCCAATATAGGAGCTGAAGTCAACAAATCCTTGATTTTTTGAAAGCTTTCCTCACAAGCATTGGACCACTGGAAGGAAATTTTTTTTCTGAGTCAACTTGGTCAACAAAGCCGTAATGGAAGAGAAACCTGTAACAAAACACCGATAATAACTTGCTAAACTAAAAAAACTCCAAATCTCAGTGGGCGAAGTAGTTCTAGCCCAATCACAAACCGCTGCAACCTTGGATGGATCAACCATAATACCTTTCTCAATCACCACATGACCTAAGAAAGTAATACACTCAAAAAAAAACTCGCACTTAGAGAACTTAGCATACAACTTCTCACCCCTCAATCTCTGAACCATAATATGCAAATGTTCCTCATGCTCAACCTTACTCTTGGAATACACAATGATATCATCTATAAATACAAAAATAAAGGAGTCGAGATATGGTGAAAACACCCGATTCATCAACTTCATAAATGCAACAGGTGTATTGGTCAACCCAAAGGATATGACCAAGATATCATAATGATCATATAGAGTCCGTAAAGCTATTTTCAGAATATCCAAAGCTCTAATTCTCAATTGGTGATAACTGAACCACAAATCAATCTTTGAAAATACCACAACACCCTAAAACTGATCAAACAAATCATCGATGCGATGAAGAGGATACTTATTAAAATGCCCCAATAGTACACCCTAGGCGTTATACGGTGCTTACAGTATTGAAGGACTACAAGCTAACCCATGAGCTGGTACCTGCTGTGAGCACTGGATAATATAATAGTAATGAGGAAGAACAACTGATAAGCCATAAGGTTTTAAGAACTGAAACATATACTGAACTATAAATCTAAATAAAATAACTATCTGAATTTGATAAAATACTGATAAACTAAATAACTAATTGACATATCTGAAAGCCTCTAAAATGACTCAATATGAGTTGATAGGACAAGCCCCAACTAACTCTGCTAACTACTATACTAAAAGCATAAAATAAAATAATCTATCCTAGAAATATGAGGACTCACCACTGCTACTGCTGAGGATCTGAGAAGTCTATGTGCGATCCAGGAACTGGACATCTGAACCTATGATATAATACATTATAACACAAAAAAATAGTATGGGATCAGTACTTTAAATGTACTGGTATGCTAAATGAGGTAGGCTAATATACATGGTTTCATGAACATGAATAAATAATTGTCTGAATATGTATGTATAACATGAGGTACTGATTAGAGTGTATAAAATCTATACATACTAAGAATATATAGAGTCTATAATTACTGAGGATGTATAAAAACTGTAAATACTGAAGATACGTGAAATTCATAGATACTGGGGAGGCATGACCAATCATATAACATGAACTGAATAAATCTGTAAACTAAAATACTAAAATAATTGATATATGTATGCTTTGGTCAAAAAACACTGAGACTAGGTGTCTGAACTAATTACTGGACTGAAATTATAACTGAGACTGTAGGAGGTATCATCTAACTGACATGCCCCAATCTAAGCTAATCGGGGTCCAACCTCTAACCCCAATTGAAAGGGTGTTAGTACAGTGCCATGGGTACAAAAGCTTTCTATGTGGATCCACTAAACGGGTATACTGTATTGTCCCGACGTACTAAGGGTGTCAAGCCTAATCTGACGGGTGACCCCTGCGAGATAGTCAAGCCTAGATTGACAGTTGGCTTCTCATATCCTACGATGGCTATGTAGTTCTAGAGTTTAGGGACTGCTACTAGTGACTCTGCCTATCTGACGAGGAAGCCTCCATCCCTATACTCGCTCGATGCTAAATCCAACTCCCAACTGAATGAAACTGAGTTACTTACTATTGTGAGTTTAACTGACTATTTTAGTGATGCTCATAATATAATCTAAAGTTATTATGAAGATACTGAGATGAGACTAAGTAAACAGCTATGGTTTCGGGTATTTAATACCCCTAGGACTCAAAGCAATAAGAGTAAAATATAATATTGAAGCTTGAAGGACTTAACATAGAAACATTGTTCAATATTCCTCCTTGTAGGCATTTTATCAAACACTTGGCATACATGGTGTACATTAAGCATGAGAATTATATTAAAGCTTGTACTAAAGTATAATTTCAACACCATTATCATAAATCACAAATTAAATCTATGGACAACAATATTCAAACATATGGAGTGTAGTAATAGATGCCAATTTTGCTAAAACATGGTATAAAATAAGATTCATGGAAATTCATGGTTTAATCATAATCTAAAATTAAGATAACTTGAAAAGATGATAATTTTTCAATCTAAAATGGATACTTAGACTCCATGGGTGAAAGGAACCCATGGATGAACATTTAACATACCTGGATTAATGAATTTGAGAGGATTGATGGTGAGTTCTTGAGATTTGACCTTGAATTTTGAAGGTTAGGGTTTCTTGTTCTTGGAGAGAATGGATTCCTTTAAGAGTAATTTAAGAATAATGAGCATATTATGCCCTATTAGGCTTTAATTTCGTGTTTAGGACTACTTTAGGTCTTAGGAAAAATGACCAAACGGCCCTTTGGAAATTTAAAACTCAGAAATGAAAGCTGAAATTCCAAATTTTGGCCTTGGCATGATGCGCCAAGATTGCGGAGCCTCACTGGAAAATGATGAGTGCCATTTTGGCCTCTGGTGTGATGTGGTGGAATAGCAGTCTCCCACTGGTTGAGACCTGGAAGTTCATCGCGTTTGATCATGGGTTTCGAACAATTGCCATTTGGCACGTCTCCGCGACGCTTTGGTGCACCAAATGGTACACTGTTTCACTAAAACAGCTCTAACTCTTCGCCCGAGTATCAGATTTTGGAGAATTTTATATCGTTGGAAAGCTAATTCAATTTCCCATAACTTGGTGGGATTTGAGCTGGAAAATTCTAAGTAGAGAAAAAGATATGCTCATTTGAATTTGTATAATGTATTATTCTCACACGAAAATCAATCGATAAGGATCATTTGGATTTGTTTAATAGCTAGGAGTTATTTGAGACCTAAATATACCTCAAACTAGCTCAAAAAATTATTAAAGAATTATTTTACACTCAGCATGGGCTTGGAACATGACGCTGAAGTTAGTTTGGATTTTAGGGGTATTACAATAGCTCCCTCTTAGGGACATTCATCGTCGAATTAGACTGGCTAGACTGAAAGCACTAAGGAACTGAGAGTACATGTGAATATACGTGATGAAAACATGGTTTAATGATTGGGTCTGAGACGTGATTTATTACTGAACTGGGTCTATAATTGCATGAATGGAATGGACATGATATGCAGTTGAAACTAAGCATGATAAAGAGAAATATTAAGATGATTAATACCTTAAACTGAGTTTGAACTCGCAGAGAAAAGATGAGGGTACTTGGTCCGCATATATGCTTTTGCTTCCCAAGTGGCTTCCTCAACGAACTGATTCTGCTAGTGAAATTTGACTAGTGGAACTTCTTTGTTCCTTAGTTTATGAACTTGATGATCAATAATTTTGATTGGAACTTCCTCATAGGAAATGCTATTTTGGACATCTACACTTTCTAACGGGGCGACTACCGCTGGGTCACTAATTCACTTCTTCAACAATGAGACATGGAACCCAGGGTGTACTGAAAATAGATATGAAGGCAACTCAAGCTCATACACTACCTTTTCAAAATGGCTGAGAATTATGAAAAGACCGACATATCCGGGACTGAGTTTCCCTTTCTTGATCAACCTTTTAACCCCTTTCATGGGAGATATTTTTAAGTACACAAAATCACTAATCTCTAACTCGAGATCCTTTCTCCTCACTTCTGTATATGATTTTTATAGACTCTGGGCTACCCTAAGTCTTTCTCTGATCAACTAAACCTTCTCTAAGGCATCAAACACTAAATCTGGCCCTACTACTGTGGCTTTACCTACCTGATGATAGGCGAATTTACACGCCTATAGTGCTATATTTTACCCATATTTTAGCAATGTTTTGAGAACAAATTATATATTTCATGCACTTTTAGTCCTTTTTCCTGTAAGTGAGCTAACGAACATGATTAGCAAAGTTTCAGGTATAAATGATGCAGAATTCAGCATTTTATGGATAAACTTGATGCCAAAGAAAGCTTCACGAAAGGAGAAAAGGGAGTCTTTGACGCCAAGGACCAAAAGTGGCGCATGGAAAATCTGTCCCGGGCTAAAACAACAATTCTGAAGACTTTGGGGACTAGCAGTAATTTATTAGGATTAGGATAATGATACATTAACCTAGTACAATTGGGTTAAGTATTTCATTAGCTTAGTAGGATTTGGTTAAGTATTTTATTAGCTTAGTAGGAATAGGATATGGGTATTATAAATACCCTATTTTGCTAGAGATTTTTATTCATTCTACTTAACAACAACTCTCATCTTACCTTACAATTCATTCTTCTACTATTCCTCAAGAATTCTCATTCTAGTTTTAATTCATCTTTTTACTTCTTCTTCTTCTATTCATCTATTCTTAATTTCCGCAACAAGAGAAATGTTACTTGCAAGAAATCACGCCTAACGCCTACCACACTTGTGCTACACGAAATTCTTATTGTGGTATAATAACAATGTCAATTGTGATTTCCTCCGCACTCATGGGTAACTAAACTTCTCTGTTGGGGTTATGGAAGCCGAATGAGATACTATCTATTACTATGAGTTTGTGAGTTCGTGACACGTATGCTGCTTATATCATTAGTCTCTTCGTCTTAACCTAAATTCTTTGTGGTTGCAAACGCAAGAATACGCCAGTATAACATTTAACTTGTTCGAAAGAAAGGTTATCTATCTGGAAAAGAGATAATGTCAAGGTAGTAGGGTCCCATCCCCTATTAAAAAGTTAGTGCCGTAAGTGGATTAACCTCTTGGGGAATTCATACCGTTAGAAACGCTTTAAGCTCGAAAGAGTTAAAGTGAAATAATCCTCGAATAGGTCGAAAGACGCCTGGATTTACCATCGAATACAATTCTCTATAAGCACATGCATGTCGAAATTCAACACACTCATAGCCAATAGAGACGTATAACTCAGAAGGTGGACATAACCCCAACTCCTCAATTCTCGTTGTTTACAACTTAATAACTATTCTTTCTTTTTACTTTGCTATTTTCAGTGTTTATTTTATATTTTGCTTACATTACTTGCACGTCAAGATTCCCCCCTTTTACGAGACTTGCACTAAAAGTCCAGTACTTTTTGCTTACTTGTTGACCAAGCTATTCCCTGAGGGATCGATACCCAACCCAGTTGGGTTCTATATTTGCTAACAACCGCTTTACACTCCTACGAGAGCTGTAGATTGAGTGTTATCAAAAATTGGCGCCGTTGCCGGGTAATACGAGTGTCATTTAAGTTGGTGATAATTACTAGACCCTTTGGTGAAAGATTCTCGTACTTTTACTTTTTGTTTCTGTTTCCTGCAGGTTTTTATTCAGTGCATGCCCCATACTCAAAGTTCTGGTCAACCGTTATTACCTATCAATCCTGAACCACAACGAATTGGTAGAATGGAGGCACAAACGGAAATCGAAAGAATGGCTGCTCAATAGGAGCAAGCGAGATTAGATGCTCTTGCCGCCGCCCAAGTACACCAACAAAACATTGATAACCCTGGGCGAGCAACAAATCCTGACGATGAGAATTTAGGTGATGGCGAGTTACTAAACCCAAGGCATGATGCTAAAATCACAACACCTGCCAACAGAAGAGGTCGTCAAGCTCAATTTAGGTATGATCGCCAACCCATGCAACCATCTTTTGATGACGATGATGATGATCTTGATGGAGCCGGAGCCACTGGAGCCATAATTCCTCCACCATTAGCGCCCGGAGCCAAGTTCAACATCACAAGCACCATGATTCAGTTATTGCAACTCAAGGGATTATTTGGTGGACTAGCAGGCGATGATTCGAATATGCATCTCATCAACTTTATTTCTACATGCAAGTCGTTCGACAATCCTGGTGTTGGTCAGAACGCAATTCGATTACGTCTATTTCCATTGTCTCTATCTGGAGAGGCAACTCTATGGTTGAATGGGCTGACTCTTGATTCAATTACAAATTGGAGGCAATTGAGAGATGCTTTCCTAGAAAGATTCTTTCTGTCATCCAAAAGAGCACAATTGAGAGATGAAATCAGCAACTTTCGTCAGCTTCCAACTTAAGCCCTTCATGAAACATGGGAGAGGTTCAAGACAAAGCTAGCGAGATGCCCAAACCATCACATGACTAATGTTCACCTAATGGAGATATTATACAGAGCCTTGAATTCAATAACTAAACTAGTGGTGGATAATGCGGCTGGAGGATCTTTTATGGACCTCACCTTTGGTCAAGCAAGCAATATGCTAGATCGTATGACGAAGCAAAGTAGAGTTTGGCATACCAGGGATTCTGAGGTAGCAAGCCCCACTTTATCTATTGGCATGACTGCAGACCAAAGAAGAAGAACGTGATCAAGATATGACGCACATGAAAACACAAATGGATATTCTTACAAAGCATTTATTGTCAGGAAAGACCGAAAAAGTGAAAGCTATTGCGTCAAAAGGAAGAGACGAATCTGATTCGGAAGAAGAGGCCAACTACTTGAACAATCAGGGGGGTTTTCGAGGTAATACCCAAGGAAACCAAGGTCGGAACTATTATGATAAATCTGGAAACAAGGACCAAGGTAGTTGGAAGAACAAGAATGAAAAGAGTGGTTTGTACGTTCCCCCTGGAAGGTGTGACGCCACCACATGTAGTTCTGGAAGTATGAAAGACATGATGGCTAAAATCTTGCAAGGAGTAGAAGCAGTGAGTGCGGGAGTAACGGAGGTAGTTAATGATGTGTACTCTATGAAACAAATAGTTGATTCTCATTCCACTTCAATCAAGCAAATAGAGCAGCAATTGAGCCAACTTTCAGCAGCACTCAATCAAAGAAAGGCTGGCACTTTACCTAGCGATACTGTGCAAAACCCAAGGAATGATGGGTCTTGCATGGCCATCACTACCCGAAGTGGTAAGGTGCTGGAAAATTCTGAAAAAAGCAAGCAAGTGGTTGACGAAGTAGTGGACATTGATGATAAGGCGAAAGGAGAAGATGCCGCTGCAACTAATCCTATCGTCAACGACGTCAACCCCAACAATTTGCAAACTGAAAAAGCTGAAAAACGGAAGCAAGAGGAGAAGAAATCCATGGAGAGAACAATTCCATACCCACCACCACCTTTCCCTCAAAGATTGAAGAAGGTGGCGGATGACACGAAGTTCAGCAAAGTCATGACTATGTTAAAGCAGCTGACCATTAATGTTCCATTGGTGGAGGCACTTGAAAAAATGCCTGGGTATGCAAAATTTATGAAGGATCTTTTGACAAAGAAGCGGGCAGCAAGTTATGAGTTGAAAGATGATGTTCATCACTGCAGCGCAATCGCTACCCGATCAATAGTTCAGAAGAAGGCTGACCCCGGTGCTTTCACTATTCCTTGCACCGTTGGATCTTTGAATTTTTCCAAAGCATTATGCGACTTAGGAGCCAGCATCAATTTGATGCCATTATCTATCTATAAGAAGTTGGGGTTGGGTGATCCTACTCCAACCAACATGAGGCTCGTAATGGCGGATAGGTCGGTAAAACGACCTGTTGGTATTCTATGTGATGTCTTGGTAAAGGTTTCTTCATTTATCTTTCCGGCAGACTTTGTTATTTTGGATTGTGAGGCAGACTCAGAAGTTTCCATAATCTTGGGGCGTCCTTTCCTTGCTACGGGAAGCATGCTTATTGATTTGAGAGCTAATGAGCTTTCGTTTCGAATAAATGACGAAGTAGTTCTCTTTGATGTTTGCAAATCAATGAAGCAACCCAAAGATCTGAGTTTATTTTCGGTGGCTAATGTTTTCTTTGATGATGATAAAGAATTACTTGAAGAAGAGTAAATTATTGATGACCCTTTGGCGGTTGTGCTCATGAATGGAGAGAATGAGGATGCTGAAAATTGTGAAGAAGTTATTGGTGCTCTATCAGGATTAGGGACATGTCGCTATGCTCCCAAGAAGCTGGACCTTGATCTCAAGAATCGACCCACACCACCAGCCAAGCCATCTATTGAAGAGCCACCCACATTAGAATTGAAGGAGCTGCCAAGACATTTAAAGTATGCATTCCTAGGAAGCGGAAACACACTTCCAGTCATTGTTGTAGAAGATTTGGGTGAGTAACAAGTTGCATCTCTCATTGCTATTCTACGGAAGTACATTAGAGCCATTGGATGGACCATTGCGGATATTATTGGTATTCCACCTGGGATTTGTACACATAAAATTCAGCTTAAAGAGAATTGCACACCCACCATTGAGCATCAAAGACGTCTAAACCCACCTATGTAAGAAGTGGTGAAGAAAGAAATTATCAAGTGGTTAGACGCGGGGGTTGTGTATCCAATCTCTGATAGTACATGGGTAAGCCTGGTACAATGTGTTCCCAAGAAAGGAGGCATGACGGTGGTCGCGAATGCGAAGAATGATCTTATTCCACTCAGACCCGTCACTGGATGGAGAGTATGCATGGACTACCGAAAGTTGAATTCTTGGACACTCAAAGATCACTTTCCAATGCCATTTATGGACCAAATGCTAGATCGATTAGCGGGGAAAGGATGGTTTTGCTTCTTAGACGGTTATTCAGGCTATAATCAGATTTGTATTGCACCTGAAGACCAAGAGAAGACAATGTTTACATGCCCATATGGTACGTTTGCCTTCAAACGTATGCCATTCGGGCTATGTAACGCACCAGCCACCTTTCAACATTGTATGATGTCAATTTTTTCTGATATGGTTGAAGACACTTTGGAGGTATTTATGGATGATTTTTTAGTTGTTGGTGAGACTTTTGAAGCGTGCTTGTCAAACCTAAGTATGGCGTTGCAAAGATGTGTAGAATTCAACCTAGTGCTGAATTGGGAGAAGTGCCACTTCATGGTAAAATAAGGAATCGTTCTTGGGCACAAAATCTCTGAAAGAGGAATTCAGGTTGATCGAGCGAAAATTGAAGTCATTGAGAAGCTACCGCCTCCAATTTTGGTGAAGGGAGTTCATAGTTTTCTCGGCCATGCAGGTTTCTATCGTCGGTTCATCAAAGATTTCTCCAAAATTGCTAGTCCATTGTGCAAACTCTTGGAGAAAGATGCGAAGTTTGACTTCAATGAAGATTGCTTAAAGGCATTCAAATGCCTCAAAGGAAAACTCATTGAAGCCCCTATCATGGTAGCACCAGATTGGTCTCTCCCGTTCGAAGTCATGTGTGATGCTAGTGGTGTAGCCGTTGGAGCTGTGCTTGGTCAGAGAAAGGAGAAATTATTTCATCCTATCTACTATGCGAGTAAGGTCCTAAATGAAGCCCAAAGGAACTACACTGTGATAGAACAAGAGCTCCTAGCGGTTGTGTATGCGTTTGAGAAGTTTCGTGCCTATCTATTGGGTACTAAGGTGATCGTTCATACAGACCATGCAGCTCTTAGATATCTAATGACAAAGAAGGATGCAAAACCAAGATTAATTCGATGGGTATTGCTGCTGCAAGAGTTTGATTTCGAAGTTAAAGATAGAAGAGGTTGCGAGAACCAAGTGGCCGACCATCTATCTAGACTCGAGAACGAGCATGTGGCACAGCCTGATATCGAGATTGATGATGCATTCCCTGACGAGGAGATCCTAGCGACGATAATAGAAAAGTTACCATGGTATGCCGACTTTGCAAATTTTGTGGTGAGTAATGTAATACCTGCCAATTTATCATACCATCAAAAGAGAAAGTTTATGCATGACGTACAACACTACTATTGGGATGAGCCATATTTGTTTCGACGATGTGCGGATGGTATTATTCGACGATGTATATCCCATGTAGAGGTGCCTACTATATTGGAAGCATGCCACACTTCCCAAGTTGGAGGACATCACGCAGGCAATCGGACGACAAGAAAAGTATTGCAAAGTGGATATTATTGGCCTTCGATATTTAGAGATGCTTATGACTTTGTTAGAAGATGCAACCAATGCCAAAGACAAGGTGCTATTTCGAAACACCATGAGATGCCCATGTCGAAAATTCTTGAGGTAGAACTCTTTGATGTGTGGGGCATTGATTTCATGGGTCCATTCGTGAATTCGTTTGGAATGAAGTATATCTTAGTTGCTGTAGATTATGTCTCGAAATGGGTTGAAGCTGTAGCGTTGGCCGACAACGAGGGAAAGCATATTGTAGAATTTTTGAAGAGGAATATCTTCTCTCGCTTTGGAGTACCACGTACTATCATAAGTGATGGAGGATCTCACTTTTGCAACAAGCTATTCAAATCCGTGTTGGCCAAGTATGGTGTCAAGCAACATAAGGTAGCCACGCCTTATCACCCACAAACGAGTGGACAAGTAGAGGTTTCCAATTGGGAGATCAAGCAAATCCTTGCGAAGACGGTAAATGCTAATAGGAAGGATCGGTCTCGGAAGCTAGATGATGCACTATGGGCGTATAGGACTGCATTCAAAACACCCATCGGCATGTCCCCTTATCAACTAGTTTATGGGAAGACTTGTCATTTACCCATTGAGCTCGAACATAAGTCATTGTGGGCGTTGAATAAATTGAATTTGAATTGGGATGATGCGATGAATCTGAGGTTGGAGCAGCTGAACGAATTAGATGAGTTCCGTCTCCATGCATATGAAAGGTCAGACCTATACAAGGAGCGGATAAAAAGGTATCATGATCAGCGGATTGTTAGACGAAACTTCCAAAAGGATGATATGGTACTTCTCTTCAACTCTAGATTGAAGCTGTTCCCAGGTAAGTTAAAGTCTAAGTGGTCTGGTCCATACAAAGTTATCCAAGTCTACTCGTCTGGAGTATTTGAATTCAAAGACAATAATGGTGTTGTCTTCAAGGTGAATGGTCAACATGTTAAACCTTATATCGATCCTCTTGACTCGATGAATTATATGGCCATCACTAATCTCAACGAAGTCTAAGTACTCGAGGTAACTCTGTCGAGCCACAACAATAAATAAGGTGCTAGATAGGAGGCAACCCATCGTTTATCGTTTATCGTTTTATCTTTCTTTCGTTCTAGTACTAGTTTTGCTTTTGATAAATAAAATCCAAAAATAAGAGTAGTGCCACGACCAAAACTAAGGTGCTATATGGGAGGCAACCCATCGTACTAATCGTTTTCATTGGTTTTGAGCAAATGTAGGTGTAAGAGGTATTCAACGAGGAGATTGGTTTCAAATGACGATTTGGACGTATTGCATGGTAAAGGTGGTAAGTTTGGAATTAAGATGCATAAGGCTATGGATTGAGCATTGCTCATGACAAAATAGGCATCGAGCAAGGCTAGGCCTAGGCAAAACTAGGCCACAAACAAGGCAACGCCTATACTATAGCCTAAGGTCTCAGAATCTAGTGTGCAAAGGCATAGGCGCCGCCCATGCTCTCGTATGCTATAGCATAGGTGCCGCCTATGCTAAAGCATTTGGTCTCAGAATCTCATATGCCATGCTAAAGGCGCCGCCTATGGTCACTAAAGGCATTGCACTAGGCGCCGCCTATGCTAGCAAATGCTTTGCATTAGGCGCCGCCTATACAATGCATAGGCAAAGCTAAAGGCGCCGCCTATGGACACTTTTTGTCTCCAAAACCGATTTTAAATGGGTCAAAACCCGACCCATTCTTTTCCTATATAAAGGGGACTTAGTCTTGAAAAATAAACACATTGGAAACTTGACCTAGGCGCCGCACATACTCTCCAAAACATCTCAAAATTTTTCTTTTTGCTCTCCCACTTCACAAGAACATCTCCAAAGGCTTCAATCACGTAAGTACTCTTTTATTCTTCATCTATTTTTTGTAAGTACTACGTTGCTATGTCTATTATGAATTGCTACATCTTGAAGAAATATTGGTGATGTTAATGTGTTTGAATTGTTGATACAAAACCATGTGAGTGAACATATACGTTAGGATGATCTTAAGCTATTTCCGACTTGAATTTGATTTTGATGCATTGTTATACTAATTGTGGAATCGCTATAGTCATGAACATTGCATAACCTTGTCACTTGAATACCTATATGTTAGAATATCCCGTTCATCGGGATAAGACTTATAGTTGCCTACCGACATAGGAGGTTGTGATTATTGATAGAAACTATTCCAGGATGTCATCCCTATGTAGTAGTCTTATTATACCTAACATGAAATTATTGCTAAGGTTGCAAGAAGTGATACATCTCTGATTTTCTTATCGGAATATAGAGCCTAAAATGCATGTCGATGAAGTCTAAGTAATCGACTACTTTCACTTCACTAATTTGTATCAACAACCTAAGTGTGGGGTGGTACCCCTACTGCTTGTGTATAGATTGTATATATCGAGCTGATGCTAATAGGAACATTGTTTAAATCTCAGGTACAATGGCACCCAAAGTAAGACAAGATAAGGCTACCACTTCCCAAAAGGGCAAGAAAAGAGGTCGCAAGGACCAAGGAGAATCATCCTCAATGCAATTACCACGCCGCATGTTTGGAATAAAATGGGTTCTTGAGGAGGAAGCCAAGGAATGGTATAGGAACAACAAGGAAGGAAAATACGTTCATGTCGACTTGATCAGCAAGGACAGCCTAGCGAAGAAGGAGCCGCGCATGTTGGCGAAAATCATGGCTCTAAATCTGGATTTCATCTTCCGCAACATGGGAGAATGCAATCTTGATTTGACACGAGAATTTTATGCCAACTGGTCGCCGAAAATCACAGGCAGCGAGGTCAAGATTTGGGGCCAAGTTTTACAACTCAATGCGGATTTGATCAACTCCATTCTTGGCTTACCTTCAGTCGATCCAGCACCATTCAAAGAGCTGTACAGCAGACCTCCTTATAGAGCAATGCAACACACACTTTGTGGAAGTAGATCCATGGCAAGGTGGAGCAGACATAAAGACACCGGACGACACAACACCTTCCCCTATGCTCCTTTGAATAGGGAAGCAAGAA
The DNA here is from genome assembly GCA_030864225.1 of Capsicum baccatum var. pendulum. Classification (NCBI taxonomy): domain Eukaryota; kingdom Viridiplantae; phylum Streptophyta; class Magnoliopsida; order Solanales; family Solanaceae; genus Capsicum; species Capsicum baccatum. The sequence continues at coordinate 26,536,045 of CM061551.1, read as the reverse complement.
TATGGTTGCGCATTGTCAACTCTTGCCTTATTCCTGGGACCCAGTACACCAAAATAACAAGAGATAGAGTGTGTTTGGTCTATGCATTGATGACGAATGACCCTATCAACATTGGGGCAATCATTCATTCTATAATGCGGAAAGCCATACTACACAAGCGGTCCCACTTCACCTTTGGTAACCTGTTGACAGCAATCTTGTGGAAGGAGGACATGAAAGAGGAACCAGCTGATCACAAACTCCCACATAACCCAAAGAAGGTTGACCTCACAAAGGTCAAAGATGCTGAAACAACACATGGCGTCAACCTTACTACTGCGGAGAGATATGCTCGAGATGAGAGTTTCTTCCGTCATCTTTATAGCATGATACGGTTCACCATGATGAGCGGAGGTCATGTTCCAACTGCTGCAGAGCTCCAACAGCTGGACCATGACTATCCAATGAATATGCATGCGAGGAAAATATGTGGAGTAGGTACATACTTTGAGGAACCTGTTGATGATGCTGTGCCGACCGATGATGATCGACGCATGCCAGACTCCGACGTGGAGGAGAATTTATATGACGACAACTCCTATGATGATTTCGACGAAGGGGGTATGACCCCCGATATAGAGGAGGAGTCCGACTGACCAGGTTCTTCGTATTTATTTTCCACTGAGGGCAGTGTCCCGTTTAAGTGTGGGGTGGTGGTATTTGCATGCTTTACTTCTCTATCCGCATTTGCATTTATTTATGTTTGTTTGCTTAGTTTGTTGTTTTTTTCAAATTGTTTTTTTTGTTTTTTTTCAATTTTTTTAGTAGTAAAATTTTTCTTACTTAGCTTTACATAAAATCATTCTAATAGGTAGCATGAGATTATAACAAGAGTTTGTGGTAACATCATGACTATTGAGACATTTAGGCTCTAATTGTGACTCACTATGTGATATTGTGTGGTTCAATTCCTTCATCTGTTGGGGCAAGAGTCTATGCTATTCCCAATAAAGTCGACCATGTGCCTTGTGTGTGTGAGATAATAGTATATTCTATGCTTGTGGCTGATGCTAGAACTTACCTGGTATGTATGTAAAGCGAAAATAAAGAGTGCAAGTTTAGGAGATGATTTAGGCATTTCTTTGGCAACCGGTAATTGTTTACCCTCATTCTAACCTACCCATGGACATCATCCTAGTTAAACCCTTTTAAGCCTTTAGCCTATGTTCTTTGACAGCCTCATATGTAAGCCTAATCCATTTTTTTCAAGACCATAATTTGATCCAAATTCCTAAGTGCTTTAAAGTGTAAAGTCATGTGACAAAATAAGAGGAAGTTGGGTAAGTATGATGCTTTAGAATGTAATGGTGCTTGAATTTGTTATGAAAAAGAATTGCTATCATAAGAGGTATGTCATGTAAAGAAAAAGGAAAGAAAAGCTGAAAAGTTGCTTAAAATTGAAAAAACAAAAGAGGAGAAAAAGGGTGGTAGAATAAAAGAAGGTAGAAAGGTTGTTTGAAAGAAAAGTGTTAATGACACAATGTGATGTATTAAAGCGCTTAGGAACATAGTCACTATTTCTGGCCAAAATAGTCCTACCTGTCCCTTAGCCTACATTACAACCCGTAAAAGACCTAGTTGATCCTAAGCTTAGCATTCTGATATTTAGTGGAGCATTACACTAAGGGCAAGCCTATGGTCATCAGTTGCAACATATGAATTCTTTGTGAGAGCGAGAGCAAGGATATTTCTATACCCATATTTGAAAAAGATGCTATACTTGTGAGTGATTATGGGTAATATATTGTGAGACACACATGGTTGATGAGTTTTGGATAGTTGTGTATGATTCTTTGTTCCTTAACTTTTGAGTATGAGTTGACCACCATCACCAGTTTATGTTGGAGGATGAATTGTTTCTACTAATGATCAGAAAACTACTCTTTGTTGATAATTGTTGTGCTTGTCTTGATGAATATTTTGTGTTGATACTGTGAAACCCTAAGTTGATGTTTAGATGGACATGATAGTTTGTTCGAGGACGAACAAAGCTTCAAGTGTGGGGTGTTGATGATAGGCGAATTTACACTCCTATAGTGCTATATTTTACCCATATTTTAGCAATGTTTTGAGAACAAATTATATATTTCATGCACTTTTAGTCCTTTTTCCTGTAAGTGAGCTAACGAACATGATTAGCAAAGTTTCAGGTATAAATGATGCAGAATTCAGCATTTTATGGATAAACTTGACGCCAAAGAAAGCTTCACGAAAGGAGAAAAGGGAGTCTTTGACGCCAAGGACCAAAAGTGGCGCATGGAAAATCTGTCCCGGGCTAAAACAGCAATTTTGAAGACTTTGGGGACTAGCAGTAATTTATTAGGATTAGGATAATGATACATTAACCTAGTACAATTGGGTTAAGTATTTCATTAGCTTAGTAGGATTTGGTTAAGTATTTCATTAGCTTAGTAGGAATAGGATATGGGTATTATAAATACCCTATTTTGCTAGAGATTTTTATTCATTCTACTTAACAACAACTCTCATCTTACCTTACAATTCATTCTTCTACTATTCCTCAACAATTCTCATTCTAGTTTTAATTCATCTTTGTACTTCTTCTTCTTCTATTCATCTATTCTTAATTTCCGCAACAAGAGAAACGTTACTTGCAAGAAATCACGCCTAACGCCTACCACACTTGTGCTACACGAATATCTTATTGTGGTATAATAACAATGTCAATTGTGATTTCCTCCGCACTCATGGGTAACTAAACTTCTCTGTTGGGGTTATGGAAGCCGAATGAGATACTATCTATTACTATGAGTTTGTGAGTTCGTGACACGTATGCTGCTTATATCATTATTCTCTTCATCTTAACCTAAATTCTTTGTGGTTGCAAACGTAAGAATACGCCAGTATAACATTTAACTTGTTCGAAAGAAAGGTTATCTGTCTGGAAAAGAGATAATGTCAAGGTAGTAGGGTCCCATCCCCTATTAAAAAGTTAGTGTCGTAACTGGATTAACCTCTTGGAGAATTCGTACCGTTAGACACGCTTTAAGATCGAAAGAGTTAAAGTGAAATAATCCTCGAATAGGTCGAAAGACGCCTGGATTTATCATCGAATACAATTCTCTATAAGCACATGCATGTCGGAATTCAACACACTCATAGCCAATAGAGACGTATAACTCAGAAGGTGGACATAACCCCAACTCCTTAATTCTCATTGCTTACAACTTAATAACTATTCTTTCTTTTTACTTTGCTATTTTCAGTTTTTATTTTATATTTTGCTTACATTACTTGCACGGCAAGATTCCCCCCTTTTACGAGACTTGCACCAAAAGTATAGTACTTTTTGCTTACTTGTTGACCAATCTATTCCTTGAGGGATCGATACCCAACCCAGTTGGGTTCTATATTTGTTAACGACCGCTTTACACTCCTACGAGAGCTGTAGATTGAGCGTTATCACTACCTCAAACCAACCAATTAGAGATCTATATCTCCTACCATAGAGAGCATCAAACGGAGCCATCTAAATGCTGGCGTGATATCTATTATTATATGTGAATTTGATTAAGGTCAAGTGGTCATCCCAACTACCTTTAAAATGAACAACGCATGCTCTTAGCATATCTTCTAGAGTTTGAATGGTCTTTTCTGCTTAACCATCTATCTGAGGGTGGAAGGCTGTACTGAGGTGGACTTGGGTACCGAGGCCCTTTTGAAATACTTTCCAAAAGTGAGAGGTAAACTTGGTGCCTCTATCTGAGATGATGGATAAGGGAACACCATGCAACCTAACCAGCTCTCTAAGGTAGAGTTTGGCATAGTCCTCGGCTGAATAAGAGGTATGGACTGGCAAGAAATGACCATATTTGGTCATCTATCTATGATAACTCATATAGAATCATTGATACACTAAAGGGAGGCTAAAAACCAAAAATGGACACTCAAAGAACAAAATCAGCGAACACACAAAAGGAAAAAACAACACACTTAGAAGAAAAGAGATGAAAAACAGATGCATAAAGTAAAGATAGTAGAGAGACCCTCACTTCCACCAATGAATAGCCCTAGAAGGTGTGTGAAACCTTCAAATACACATCACCAATGTAATATCAAATGTCACTCTTAGGTGAACCAAAGGGAATTCACACTCCCTCAATTACACCTTTCTTGTTTATTTGTCAACACAAGTGAAATCCATCACATAGCATTAACCCTAATTTTAGATTCTACACTAAACGAAGAATAAGAACTACACTCTAAAGAGTAATCTTTCAATATTCATCAAAGCTAATGAAAAATGAAAGCTAAAGATCTATTTATACTATTAGAAGAAAATGTCTAAAATACCCTTAATGAAGGGTTCTCCTTTGGAGTATAAAAGGGGAGTCTCAAAACCTAAAAATCAAAAGAAAATCCCTCCCAAATATTTTGGTGTTCCCATTGCACCCATGGCCGAGAATTTAAAGCAAGTGGGCTGCCCTAGTACAAACCAAGGTAATATTGGTACCCTCTACACTCCCTCAAGTCTAAAATATTGTGATGTGGCTATTAGTCGCCAAAGTGATGTTATTTTGGGTTTACCTAGTATGAAAAAGTATGAATCTTTCATTGGTAGTACTATTGTTGTGTGTAATACTCAATTTGTTTTTAAGGGCGTTTCACTACTTGAGTATGTGAGTGATGATATTAAAGATCCTCAAGTTTATGATAATTCTTGTAATGTTGATCATGATATGGAACATGACCCTTTGAGTTTATATGATGAAAACTGTACTATTTATCTGGTTCATGATGATCGTGTGTTTGGCAAACTAGTGAATAAAGGTGTGTTTGTTCTTAGGGGAAGACTTCTAGGCCACAACTCTTTAGTCTTGAATGATAACCTTCTCTTAAGGGTCATTGTCATGATTGATTGTGAGTATGATATCCTAGTAAAGGGATGGGTTAATCTCGACTTAGACCCTTTGCTACATCATCCATTTGATCCCGAAACACTAGTGGGGTGGAGAAGGGATTGCCTTTATTTGTGCTTATTTTCCTTTGATGTTTACCTTAGATGTATCCTTTGGAGTGTATTCAAAGATATTCTTCATGATTTAGCAAATACACTCCCTTGGTTGAAGGCATCATGCTCTCATGAGCTCCCATTTGCTCACAAGACGTGAAGAGGCTCCAAAAGGTCTTCAATCCAAAACTTGAACCTTTGACAATATCTTGTGCTCTTGGTGCTACTCATGCTTGTATCATTCTCTCCATATTGAAAGGAATTTGACCTCTAATTCAAATCTTGCAAAACCAAAAAGAGATCAAAACAAGCACATAATCCTCTTGGTAAGAGGGTTAGTATTAGTACCACACTCATATCATCAACCCATGGTTTCTCACACTTAACATACACCCAAATATCCTTGGTATTCAATATGAAAAGCTTAGCATAAAGGATACAAAAGAAGTGAATAGCATCAACATTAAAACAATATGAGCATGAAATGAAACTACACCTCCCATACCCCACAAGTACACCGGGATCAAATGGAAATAGTGGACTAAGGTCTAAACCGAGAGGAGCCATTCCTTTCACTAGTCTATCAAGCCAAGGGGGTAAATATTTGAAATATAACCAATAATCCATTGTTATGATCATGAAATACTTTCTACAAGTATCACAAAGGACATGGTTAAGAGAGATTTCAAGAATATCATTCACATGTTCAAGTAGTGAGTTATTCTTAGGAGCACATTGATCATTATACACAACAAGAGAACTAAAAAGGGGAGAAACATGCACACCTACATTAAGAAATTCCAAAACCACTTTAGAGTGAATCACATCACAACAATTTAAACTCAAGGAAACGTAGGGAATAGCATCACTACCTCATTTTGGACTAGGACAGTCCACTCTTTTGAAGCCTTCGGCCAAGGGTTTCTTGAGGCCATTTTCATGTGAAACCCCTTGTTTGATTATTCTTTGATAAGTCATGAACTTGAACCTGCAAATAAGAAGAATCAAGGCTAGGTAAAATGCTAGCCTTTGGGTTAGTGAGAATCAAGGTTCCTTTAGGGTCAAGATCCACAATTAAGCATTTCTTCCCCTTTTCTACTTCACTACCCATGGTTTCCCTTTCCCTTTCTGTCTTTTATTCATATTTTTATTGTACCTCAATATCAAGCTTCTCTCCATCTTGAGGCTCGGCCTCCTTCTCTTTGGATTCTAACTTGTAGAGAAGAGTCATTGGATTTTGTGAAGTGTAGGATCTTTGGACTTGATGTGTTTGGACTTGTGAAGGGTAAATCCTTTGGTCAAGTGAGTTTGGAACTTAGTACTTTGGATTTTGAGTACCAATTCCCTTTTGTTGGACTTGGTTCCATTGTTGGTGTAATGGTCTTTGGACCTCTCAGGTTTGGGGACTTTGGACTTGATAGCTTGGGTTTTGTGGAGGCTTTAGTGGACAAAGTCTATCAACTCCCGCTTTCATTCTAATAATGTCACACTTCATTGATCCCACATAACCTCTCATATCTCCCATATCCATTCTTACTTTTGCCAAATCACAAGATAAGGAATCAAACCGATCCAACAAAACTCCCATAGCATCATTTCCCAAAGGTTGGGATGAAGAACCCTCGGGATCCATGGTTAAGTGTACCTAATAAGAAGAAAAAAATAGCAAAGGAAAACCAACAAAATGAGCAAACAAGTTAATTTAAAAGCCTCACCACACTCACACTCGAATCTCACCTCAAACTTGGTCTCACAAGTGTTGAAGACTTGGCAATACTTGGCAAGTGAATTGAGTAGTGAAAAAGCCTTGGTCCGGAATTGATTTTATTTTATAAGACTCAAATAAAATGATGCATGGACTTGAACCAACAAACTACTATGAATTAAAATGATAAAAGCATAAAAAAAACGTAGACACAAAACAAATAACTATAGACTAATTATCAACCTAGTAGGTAATTACTAGTTTGGTAATTAGTGGTAGAATCAACACAAAAGCGACTTGAAACAACAAATTGAAACTTAGAAATCTAATTTAGAACTCAATTTGGTTGGTCACCAAAGTGATGACATGGAGGCTTGTGATTGGACGTCACTTTTTTAAAATTTTCAATTCCCAAATTCTTATCTTGGCCAAACAACACTTAAGGAGAAGAAGGATTTCAGTTTTGAGGTGGAAATATGCAAGTTTGGAGTCTTTTTGAGCTTCAATTAGAATTTGAAATGGATTGGTCCCCCCTTGTACTTCAATTGTACTTGCCTTTGTACTTGATTATTACTCCCCTTTTGTTGTTTTCTTTCTTTTGGATGACTAGGAAGGTTCTAGGAAATTTCCTTAAACAAGTACTACACTCTCTTTCCTCCCTTTTTAAGATCAAACAACCTCCTTGAATATTCTTATTCAACAATCTATGAGGATGAAGAAGAACAACATGAATATTCAAGAGTTGACCAAACTTTGACCACAAGACAAATGAACCCTAAATTCAATTTTTCTTTTGGATCTAGGTTCCCTTTAATAAGATAAGCTTAAATATCCACAAATCAGCCAAAAATCATGCCACCAACTCAAACCCAAAATGGATCTCACCTCCAAAAGCTTCAAACAAGCCATAACAATGGTGGATCTAACTCAAACACAACCAAATCTTATTCCAAACGTAGATCTAGACTCCCTAGGTGCTAGGGAACAAGAATCTAGCACTTGAAACCAACAAAAAACACAAAATTTTGTTGATCTAACTTGCAAAAATCTGTCCAAGAACAAAAAAATTTGAAACACCTTCTCTTTTTTTTTTCTCGACTCTAGGCTCTTTTTTGTGGAGATTTCTTAGATCCAAGGCTTAGAGTTGTGGGGACAACTCTAATACATGGCTCTGATACCAAATGATACACTAAAGGAAGGCTAAACCCTAAAAATGGAGACTCAAAGAACCAAATCAGCAAACACACAAAAGGAAAAAACAACACACTTAGAAGAAAAGAGATGAAGAAGAGATGCATAAAGTAAAGATAGTAGAGAGACCCTCACTTCCACGAATGAATAGCACTAGAAGGTGTATCAAAACGTCAAACACACATCACCAATGTAAGATCAAACCTCACTCTTAGGTGAACCAAAGGGAATTCACACTCCCTCAATTACACCTTTCTTGTCAATTTGTCAACACAAGTGAAATCCATCATATAGCATTAACCCTAATTTCAGATTCTACACTAAACTAAGAATAAGAACTACACTATAAAGAGTAATCTTTCAATATTAATCAAAGATAATGAAAAATAGAAGCTAAAGATCTATTTATACTATTAAAAGAAAATGTCTAAAATACCCTTAATGAAGGGTGCTCCTTCGGAGTGTAAAAGGGGAGTCTCAAAAGACCATAATATCCCTAAGTTGAGGCGTCTTTTGAGTGTATTCAAGGCTGCCTTGGAGTTTATTCAAATATCTTCTTCACATTTTAGCAAATACACTCCCTTGGTTAAAGGCATCATGCTCTCATAAGCTCCCATTTACTCATAAGGCTTGAAAAGGCTCCAAAAGGTCTTCAATCCGAAACTTGAACCTTGGACAATATCTTGTGATCCTGGTGCTCCTCATGCTTGTATCAATCATGTTGATGACGAGTATGAGGAAAAACCATCACAAAGTCCATGTTAACTTCTTCCCATTTCCATGTGGAAATACTGAACTCCTGCATGGACCCACTAGGCTTCTGGTGTTCAATCTTAACTTATTGACATGTAGAGTACTTAGCTACAAACTCTGCAATATCTTTCTTCATCCCACTCTACCAATAGATCTCCCACAAGTCACGGTACATCTTTGTGTCCCCGGGATGAATCGAGTAATGCGCGCCATGAGCTTCTGCAAGAATTCATTATCTTAACTCATCAACATATGACACACACAATCTACCCTGATAACGCAATACACTATCTCCCTTTGGGAGAAAATCTCTACTTTCTTATCTCTAACTGAATCTTTCAACTTAACTAAAATAGGATCTCTAACCTATTTTTCCTTCACCTCAGAAACTAGAGATGATTTAGCACTACTCTACACCCACACACTACCCTCTGCTGAATCGACTAAGTGGACACCTAATCTGGTAAGCTGGTGAACTTTCTGAACCAAATTCTTCTTACCATTCTCAACATAAGTAACACTACCCATAGACAACCTACTGAGAGCATCTGTCACAACATTGGCTTTGCTCGGATGGTACATAATATTCATATCATAATCTTGCAATAATTTCAATCACCTTCTCTGACGGAAATTCAAATTTTTCTGAGAGAAAACATACTGTAAGCTTTTGTGATCTGTGAACACATTAACATGCACCCCATATAAGTAATGCCTCTAAATCAATAAGGCAAACACTATAACTGTTAGCTCAAGAGCATGAGTAGGGTAATTCTTCTCATGAGGCTTAAGCTGTCAAGAGGAATAGGCTATAAACTTACCTATCTGAATGAGGAAATAATGCAATCTTACTTTAGACACATCACAGTACACAACAAACCCATCTGAACTATCTGGCAAAGTCAGAACTAGAGCTGAGTTAAGTCGATTCTTCAACTCCTGAAAACTCTTATTGCAGGAATCTGACCACTGAAATTTAACTTTCTTCTGAGTCAATCTGTACATGGTGATATAATCACAAGATCACACTCCTTCAAAAGAAGTTCGAAAATGAGATTTGCTCCGAATTGCCTAATGCATTTTGGGAACGCAAGAAGCATCTCGTTGAGCTTCCTTACATTGCTGGCTTCGACGAAAAACATATTCCTACGAAAGCCAGACCAATCCAAATGAATCAAGAAATGATGGAAATCTGCAAGACAGAGATTAACCATTTTCTCCAGAAGGGTATCATTAGGCCCTCCAATTCTCCATGGAGTTGTTCTGCATTTTATGTTAACAATAGTGCAGAAAAGGAACGGGGAACTCCTAGGCTTGTTATTAATTATAAGCCTCTGAATGCCGTCCTAAAATGGATTCGGCATCCAATCCCTAACAAAAGAGATCTCCTTAAACGAACTTATAAAGCCAATCTTTATAGCAAGTTCGACATGAAGTCAGGATTCTGGCAAATACAAATTGCCGAAAAGGATAAATACAAGACTGCCTTCAATGTCCCATTTGGACATTACGAATGGAATGTCTTACCTTTCAGGCTCAAGAACACCCCTTCTGAATTCCAGAATATCATGAACAACATCTTCAATGAATATTCTTATATGTCAATTGTTTATATTGATGATGTATTGATTTTTTCTGAGAACATTGATTCTCATTTTAAGCATCTTAATACATTCTTTAAGATTGTGAAACTTAATGGTTTAGTGGTCAGTGCTAAGAAAATGAAATTGTTTCAAACTTCCATTCGTTTTCTAGGACATGATTTGCATCAGGGTAGTCATAAACCCTTTTATCGAGCCATAGAGTTCTCATCCAAGTTTCCTAATGAAATTACTGATAAAACCCAACTACAAAGGTTTTTAGGAAGCCTTAATTATGTTGCTGATTTTATCCCCCACATTAGGCAGGTCTGTGAACCTCTTTATAAACGTCTTAAGAAAAATCCTGTACCATGGAGTTCTGAACAATCCAATGCTGTCATAAAGATCAAATCTTTAGTCCAAAATCTCCCCTGTCTAGGCATCCCCAATCCTGAAGCATTCATGATTGTAGAAACCGATGCATCTGACATAGGTTATGGTGGTATCCTTAAGCAAAAGATATCTGATGTCTCTCCCGAACAATTAGTTCGATTTACTTCCGGTATATGGAATACCGCTCAGAAAAACTATAGCACCGTTAAAAAGGAAGTTTTATCTATAGTGCTATGTATCACTAAATTTCAAGATGACCTTATTAATAAGGAATTTCTTCTTCGCGTTGATTGTAAATCAGCTAAAGAGATTTTACAAAAGGATGTTAAAAATCTCGTTTCCAAACAAATATTTGCTAGACGGCAAGCTCTCCTATCTAGCTTTGATTTTCAAATCGAATTTATTAAAGGAGAAAACAATTCCCTTCCCAATTTTCTAACAAGAGAATTCTTACAGGGCCATGAGACCAATCAATCTGGGGAAAAGCCCCAAGCAAGAACAATCTCAAATGGCAAGACCATTTGACCCTCCTTCAGCATCCGCAAACCCGCTGCGGCCAACGGTCCCCCAAAGACCTACACTCAGACCGGAGGTACAATCTCCGCTCCAAAACAAATATTCTGCACTGACAGAAATACAGTTCCCAAAGCTCTCACCACCAATGCCAACAAAATTGGTAGATCTGAAGACTAACTTGCCCCTGGATAAAGGGCCCTCAGCCAGTTCCTCTTCAGTTCAGACGAAACAGAGTTATACAATGAAGGCCCCAGAGACCTTCGCACAAGCAGTAAATCCTAATGTAGCCAAAGCTACGCCATCATCTCCCAGCAAGGAAGAATTTAAATTTGTTACTATTAACATTATGCCAGTTCTCGCCTTAGATAAGGCCTATGAAGGGTATCCTCTCAGCCAGCTAATAAAGCCGGTATATACGAACAACAATTTTGTGGATACGGAAGATCCTCTTAAAACTAGAAGATTTTATGAGGCTATTCTGGTCGATACCGACTCCATTGAAATAGAGCATTCAATGGATGAGCGTAATCCAGACCACATTAGCTACTCAAAGTTTACCATCAAGCGGGTATTAACCCCTTTCAATTGGTTTGTAGATCACCTACATACCCCCATTGCCTTATCGATGCCACACAGGCCTCAGACGTACAATTGGTATGACTATAAGTCAGCATGGTTCAATTTTCTGTTCGTTCGGCCAGGACATACTTGGTTTGTGAAGTATTGCCCTACCATGGTAGATGCCATCATACCCAGGTGGTTCTATGAATGGTGGATCTGTTTTGGAGGAACTAAAGATGTTCTTCCCCAGCAGTTTCTCAATCTACTTCCAGATTTCGTTATCAAGGAAGGATGTTCTACTCTACCAGAACACATTCAAATGTGTAAATTTTTCATTAAGAAAAGAGTATCATATATCATCTCCTGGAACTTCTCAAAAGAAGAACAACACAGGATCAAGTATTTATCAAAAGAGATAAAGATTAAAGGCTGGACTCCAAAAAACACGGCCTCCAAGACTCCCGAAAAAGGAAAATCACCAGCTGCTGCCTCTAGCTCTTCTGCAAGCAAAAGGGCTTTAAAAGAAAGATTAAAGAAGGCCTTGGCTGATCTAGAAAGCCAAGAACATTCGACTGAGGCTGAAAAATTACTTCAGCTAATCGGAGAAGCTTCGTCTACAGGAAGCAGTGAGGATAATGGCGATATGCTAGATCCAAAAGGAATAGCTATGGCCTACCTAGATCCCTATGATGAATAGGAAATCGACCCTTCAAAGAGATAGAGGTTCAAAGAATCGGAATTATCTCTGCGAAAGGGCAAATTACTATTCTTGATTGGAATCAAGGGACCCTACCTTGTCTCCTGAAGGTGACAGAACATTATGACTTTTCGAAAAGAAAAGCATCTACTTTTGCTTTATCAAAAGCAAAGCACATGGCCAGCTTTAAAGCTATTGAGCCCACTAAACCTGTCGGCAGCATCCAAGCCGTCCATCTGTATACTTTAGATATACTTTACTTTTCAGCTTCGCCTATATAAGGCTTTGTATCTCTCTAGAGAAGGCATTCAGAAATTTCCCACTCTAAGAAATTCTCTCTGCCCAATCTCTCTTGTAATCAATGTTTTCCTAAAGCTTTTCAATAAAATTTGTAAGTTTGTTTAAATACTGTTTTAATTTCCGCATAATTTTCATATAATACTCACGATCCGTTTCCTGGAACAGGACTGAGCGAATACCATCGTAGTCACTTTGGTAGGGGCGAATTTGATTAACAAATGGTATACCAAGAATGATATCTTCGATGATATCCTCAGAAATGACAAAATTACTAACAAGGCAAATGCCGTTGTTACATATATGGGCTTTCTGAAGCTCATAAGTATTCGTCATTTTCTCTCCAGTAGCGGAGTATAATTTAGTTTTACTCTTCTGGAGGTATTTGGTAGGGATAAGGCCTTTGACAATACAATTACTGTCAGCGCCAGTGTCAAATAGAGCGACTCTGTTGAGAACAAAGTCTTTGTTAATGACTATTTTAACAACGATGTGCTCGCTGCAAGCCTTTATGGCGGAAATGGCCTTTCCTGAAGAGGAAGGAATGTCAGATGGAATGTCAATTCCGGGAAATGGATCTGGTTCTTTCAGATGATCCATGGGAGTGATAGGGAGATATCTTGGAGATTCAGGAGCCTTCTCCGAAGGTAAGGCAGATCTAACAACTTGTTCTGTGAGAATGTTAAGTTCCACATGATCAAGCCTGGTTTTGAGGTTTTTGATTTCCTTCTTTAAGTCGGAAATCTCTCCCTTTAGGTCAGAGATGGAAGGTTCTGTGGGGGATGATTGAAATTTAGCCATAACCCTTTTCATATCGAAAGGTTGAACAATAGGTTTGGCTTTCGGGAGACTTTCTTCTTGAGAAAGTAAGCGCTTGAGTTCTTGAAGATATTTGCTTCTAAGCTCGTCATCGGAAATATGTTCTATAATGTCAAACAGGATTTCTTTGGGTCTTCCGGTTATGACATTAATGGTTTTGGCCGAGCAAGTACAGAAAGTACCATTGCACTCGCAGTCTTGTCCGGATTGAGATTCATCAGACTCATAGGCGGCGTTGATAAATTCTTCGTCGCTATAGTCGTCACTATCAGAAGAGGGTTCAGAGGCTGTCGAAGAATCATTCTCCATGATGGAAAATAATTTTTCTTTCGCTTCTTCAGAAAGATCAAGTTGATTGATCTTCTTCCTTTTGCTGGACTTGCAATCTTTCGACCTATGGCCAGATTTGCCACATGTCCAACAAGTATCTTTATTACCTTTGGAAGACTTCCTTTTGGCCTTCCTGCTAGGTTTGTAGGACTCTTTTTTATAAGTCCTTTTGGAGGGAAAAGAAGATTTTTTGAAAGTTTTCTTCTTTCTTTTCTTATCCGACTTGAGGTCAGTGAAACCATAGTCATTGCAGAAAGTTCCTAGGCCATACTTTCCTTTATGCTTAAGTTGCTGCTTAAGCTTAAGGTCAGTACAGAGGTCAATTCCAGTGGAGGTAATGAAACTTACTAGGTCACCGTAAGTAAGTTTGTTATAGGGTATATGACCATCAAATCTGGTTTTGATATTTGTTCGAACTTTGTCAGCGAACAGAGGAGGAAGACCGCTGATAAATCTTTCTTTCCAGAAATCATTATTGCAGTCGGGTCTGATCAAGACTTTGACCAGGAAGGTATCTATGTACCACCTAAAGTCTGCTAGATTTTTACAGCGAAGGTTATTCAGGATTTCTAGACTTCTGTCTTGGAAGAGTTTAGGTTCTCCCACGAAGTGTCTAGCTATGTGATAGAGAAGAGTGGCACAAGCATCTTCTTGTGCTTCTTGTACCGTGGTTTCTCTACCATCTTCAACTTTCACCTTATTTACGGTAGTTGTAGTATTGTATATGAGGTCCTTTTCAGCCTCGGAGACGTAGTTGTCCCACCAATGCTTAATCATGCCGGTAAAACCCGAGACTATCATGGTGGCAGCTCCTTTGTCAGAGGAACCTTTGATTTTGTAGGCGGTAATTGATACAGCCATTTCATGGAGTTTATTGTAGATCTGGTGTTCTGCCAGACCGTCAATATTCCATTCATTAATGCCTCTTCCATCATGATTGCAGGTGGAGAGGTAAGGATGTTCCTCGTATTGGACATCTGGAGGAGAGGGTTTCTTGTAGTAATTTTTCTTGAGAGTGTATCTCTCACTGGTAAGCTTAGCAAGAGTGTTCTTTTGAGAACTGGATTCTCCTACTTTAAATTTTGCGAGTTTAGAATTGATTTTTTCCAAAATTTCTTCGGAGATTTTGAAGTCTTCGTTGAGATCCGGAAATTTTTCTTTCTGGAATTCCGGCATCTTGAAGATGGGATTTGAAAGAGGTTTAGAGCTAGGAGTGCTCTTGATTGGTAAAGGAACTGGAAGAGTGGTTCCTTTATTTTCTTCAATTTGTTGAGAAATTGTATGAAGGACTTGATTAGTATAATTGTTTTGTTCAATTATTCTATCAAGATCTTTACACTGAGGAGTCATAGATCCTCTGTCCGATTTGGTTTTGAAAGGTGAAGCCTTGATGACTTCATTGGAGTAAGGAATATTTAGTCCTTCAAGAGGAGGGGTTGTTGACTCAATAACCGTATTTCGTTGGGTGTACCATCTGGTAACCATAACGTTAAGCGGTTCGACCTGGTTTTCTATCTTTCCAGTTTTTTCTAACCAGAAGAAGAATTCCATATCGCATCGGAGTCTTTTCATGTCGGCTATCCATAGCCTTCCTAACTCCTTTTGTTGCTCGCTGGAATAGGTACTAAGGTACCATTTCCGCTTAAGGGTATCCTTTGGATGATTCCATCGGACCTTTAAGGATGCGAGATCTGGGGTAAATTCTTCATTATCATTTTTGATAACGAGAAGACTAGGGTCAGTCCTGACTCGTTGGGGAGGAGCCATTTCTGAGGCAGTTGGGTTGCCTGGCTCATAAAGATTTTCGGGTTCGGGTACCCTGGTGTTTTGCTGATAATAGACTTTAGGTACTGGACCAGAGAAGTCAACTCCTCTGATTTTTCCCTTGTCATCAGGCTCATTTTCGTCACTTCCCTCCCGGGGTTTGGAAGTTGAGGCACGAGTGGAGATAGATCGACGAAACGACGAGCGCCGAGACGAGTCTATCCCAAGGAACTTTAAATCAATAGATCCATCAGGGTGTTGAATCACCCGTTCGATCTGAGATTTTTCAGAATAAATTCTAACAGGTTGGGTGATAGCCTCGAAATGCCAATCATTGCATCGGAGAATATCATCCCAAACAAGAGCCTTCGGAACAAAGACTGTGCTTCGGTCTTTGTTTGCTTCCATTAGGGTGGTGACCCCTTTAGGGCTCGTAAATCTAGCTTTTGGAGCTAGAGTTGTACCCATTAGGCGATAATATACACGGTATATAATCGCTATTTCTCTGGTATTTTCCTTACTATTCATGTTTTTTGTTTTAACATTTAGTGTTAAAACATCCATGATGTTAGGATCATTAATATCCACGGAGAAATTGGGATAACAATTAAAGTATACCGGGCCATCGACGAGGTTACTTTGAATTACTCCTAAGAGTGAGTCGTCAAAATTTAAGAGACGAGCATCTCTTAAGATAGCACAGACTGGGATATCAAGTCCCTGTCGGAAAAGTGGCTTAATAGCAACTTGAACAAGTCCAACATGCAGATAGTTAAATTGGTTTTTAAACCTATTAATATCTAGTTCATTGAACAGTTGAATAATTTCTAAAGAATTATTAATAGCAACAGTAGACTCAGAGGTCTTAATGTTATGTTTTTTCAAAAAACTAAATTTTCCGATTTGATAAATCGCGTTAAACGATTCTTCTGGAATACTCCAGTTTTGAAGATCATTTTCAATATTGGCAATCGGGGTTGCCTGAGAAGACAGGTTAACAGTATTTTTGACATGATTGTTCATTGTCTTAAATAAACTGTCCAGAGACTAACAGAGCAAACATACATGTTCACACAAGCAGGCATATTAACAGTAAACAGATATGCAGAGACGAAATCTAATTATGAATCTATATCTATGGCTTATGGAAGACTAACAAGTTTTAATGGCTTTACACTAAAGACTGCTAAGTGTTATCTTAGTCAACGGGACCACCAACAAGGTCTTAACTTGCCACACCTAGGCTTAACGACCTAACTTTCAGGCTGACCAACGTCTACACCGGAGATTAATCGGTTTCTTCAAACACCTTAACAGTCAACAGTAACCCCATACTTGAATTAACACTTCATTATAAGACAAGATATATAATCATAATTATATTATGTAACTGCATATCAGATTAAAATAATATGTTCTTATATGAACATAGTTTAGCTCATGCTCTAGACAGATTATATGTTTAGCTGCTCATGCTAAACATACAATCTGCCGTCATGGCTCTGATACCAGGAAACGGATCGTGAGTATTATATGAAAATTATGCGGAAATTAAAACAGTATTTAAACAAACTTACAAATTTTATTGAAAAGCTTTAGGAAAACATTGATTACAAGAGAGATTGGGCAGAGAGAATTTCTTAGAGTGGGAAATTTCTGAATGCCTTCTCTAGGAGATAATGGAGCCTTATATAGGCAAATACGAAAAGTAAAGCACATCTAATGTGTACAAGTGTTCGGCTTAGATCCTGCCGACAACATAGTGGGCCTACTTTTTAAAAGCAGGATGAGTGCGTCTTCTGAAAAGCTGCTACTGAGTGCGTCTTTTTTGAAAAGCTGCTGCTGAGTGCGCCTTTTTAGAAAGCAGATTCCTTTCTTTAGTGAAAGGTGATGCTGACGGTTTTGTCATCTAGAAGAGACAGGATGGGTCCTGGATTCTAATCAGGAATAGTAATTGCCCTTTTACCGAGATAATTCCGGTTCTTTGAACCTCTATCTCTAGAAGGGTCAGATTCCTATTCATAATAGGGATCCATGTAGGCCATAGCTAATCCTTTTGGATTTAGCATATCGCCATTGTCATCACTGCTTCCTGTAGATGAAGCTTCTGCAATGAGCTGAAGTAGTTCTTCAGTGTTGGTTGAGGCTTCTTGCTTATCCAAATCTTCCAAAGCTTTTTTGAGTCTCTCCTTTAGAGCCTTCTTGCTAGTGGAGGAGCTGGACGACGAAGCTACAGATTTTCCTTTCTCAGGAGTCTTGGGAGCGGTTGGCTTAGGAGTCCAACCTTTGACTTTTACCTCTTTGGATAAATACTTAATCCTGTTCTGTTCAAATTTGATGAAGTTCCAGGATATAATATATGAAATTCTTTTCTTAATAAAGAATTTACACATTTGAATATGTGCGGGTAAGGTAGAACATCCCTCTTTGATTATAAAATCAGGGAGACGTTTAACAAATTATTGAGGAAGAACTTCCTTAGTTCCTCCGAAGCATTCCCACCATTCGTAGAACCATCTTGGTATAACGGCTTCTACCATAGCGGGGCAGTATTTGACAAACCAAGTATGATTCGGTCGAACAAATAGGAAATTAAACCAGGCCGATTTATAATCGTACCAGTTATATGTCTGCGGTCGATGCGGCATTGATAGAGCAACTGGAGTATGCAGATGGTCCACAAACCAGTTGAAAGGGGTTAGGACCCTTTTGATAGTGAATTTGGAGTATCCAATATGTTCTGGGTAACTCTCATCCACCGAATGTTCAACTTCAATTGAGTCGGTATCTACAAGGATGGCCTCGTAAAACCGACGAGTTTTGAGTGGATCTTCCGTGTCCACAAAGTTCATGTTGGTGTAAACCGGCTTGATGAGCTGGTTCATATGATACCCTTCGTATGCTTTATCCAGTGCAATAATGGGGCATACTTGAGTAGTTATATACTTAAATTCTTGCTTAACTGGAGTCGTTGGTGTTGGAGCAATCTTGGTTGATGCTGGATCTACTGCTTCAGCGAAGGTCTCTGGGGCCTTCATAGTATAGCTCTGCTTAGTTCTTACTGAAGAGCTAGTTGCTGCCTGTCCTTAGATGACGGGCAAATTTGTCTTCATGTCTACCAGCTTTGTAGGTGCTGGGGGAGGCTGAAGTGCTGCGAATCTGTTGGCAGGTAGAGATTGAATCTCTTCTTTGAGAACTGGCCTTTGTGGAATGGAAGGCCGGAGTGAATTTGCCGTAACTAGAGGAGCATCGAATGGTCTAGCCATCCGTGGTTGTTCTTGCTTGGGGTTTTTCCCCAGATTTGGTCTCATGGCCCTGTAAGAATTCTCTTGTTAGAAAATCGGGAAGGGAGTTATGTTCTCCTTTGATAAATTCAATTTGAAAATCAAAGCTAGATAGGAGAGCTTGCCATCTAGCAAATATCTGTTTTGAAACGAGATTTTTAACATCCTTTTGTAAAATTTCTTTAGCTGATTTGCAATCAACGCGAAGAAGAAATTCCTTATTGATAAGGTTATCTTGAAATTTGGTGATACATAGCACTATAGATAAAACTTCTTTTTTAACTGTGCTATAGTTTTTCTGAGCAGCATTCCAGATGCCGGAGGTAAAATGAACTAATTGTTCGGGAGAGACATCAGATATCCTTTGTTTAAGGATACCACCATAACCTATGTCAGATGCATCGGTTTCTACAATCATGAATGCTTCAGGATTGGGGATGCCTAAACAGGGGAGATTTTGGACTAAAGATTTAATCTTTACAATAGCATTGGTTTGCTCCGAACTCCAAGGTATCGGATTTTTCTTAAGACGTTTATAAAGGGGTTCACAGACCTGCCTAATGTGGGGGATAAAATCAGCAACATAATTAAGGCTTCCTAAAAACCTTTGTAGTTGGGTTTTATCAGTAATTTCATTAGGAAACTTGGATGAGAACTCTATGGCTCGACAAATGGGTTTATGACTACCCTGATGCAAATCATGTCCTAGAAAACGAATGGAAGTTTGAAACAATTTCATTTTCTTAGCACTGACCACTAAACCATTAAGTTTCACAATCTTAAAGAATGTATTAAGATGCTTAAAATGAGAATCAATGTTCTCAGAAAAAATCAATACATCATCAATATAAACAATTGACATATAAGAATATTCATTGAAGATGTTGTTCATGATATTCTGGAATTCAGAAGGGGCGTTCTTGAGCCCGAAAGGTAAGACATTCCATTCGTAATGTCCAAATGGGACATTGAAGGCAGTCTTGTATTTATCCTTTTCGGCAATTTGTATTTGCCAGAATCCTGACTTCATGTCGAACTTGCTATAAAGATTGGCTTTATAAGTTCGTTTAAGGAGATCTCTTTTGTTAGGGATTGGATGCCGAATCCATTTTAGGACGGCATTCAGAGGCTTATAATTAATAACAAGCCTAGGAGTTCCCCGTTCCTTTTCTGCACTATTGTTAACATAAAATGCAGAACAACTCCATGGAGAATTGGAGGGCCTAATGATACCCTTCTGGAGAAGATGGTTAATCTCTGTCTTGCAGATTTCCATCATTTCTTGATTCATTTGGATTGGTCTGGCTTTCGTAGGAATATGTTTTTCGTCGAAGCCAGCAATGTAAGGAAGCTCAACGAGATGCTTCTTGCGTTCCCAAAATGCATTAGCGCTGTAGATTGAGTGTTATCAAAAATTGGCGCCGTTGCCGGGGAATACGAGTGTCATTTAAGTTGGTGATAATTACTAGACCCTTTGGTGAAAGATTCTCGTACTTTTACTTTTTGTTTCTGTTTCCTGCAGGTTTTTATTCAGTGCATGCCCCATACTCAAAGTTCTGGTCAACCGTTATTACCTATCAATCCTGAACCACAACGAATTGGTAGAATGGAGGCACAAACGGAAATCGAAAGAATGGCTGCTCAATAGGAGCAAGCGAGATTAGATGCTCTTGCCGCCGCCCAAGTACACCAACAAAACATTGATAACCCTGGGCGAGCAACAAATCCTGACGATGAGAATTTAGGTGATGGCGAGTTACTAAACCCAAGGCATGATGCTAAAATCACAACACCTGCCAACAGAAGAGGTCGTCAAGCTCAATTTAGGTATGATCGCCAACCCATGCAACCATCTTTTGATGACGATGATGATGATCTTGATGGAGCCGGAGCCACTGGAGCCATAATTCCTCCACCATTAGCGCCCGGAGCCAAGTTCAACATCACAAGCACCATGATTCAGTTATTGCAACTCAAGGGATTATTTGGTGGACTAGCAGGCGATGATCCGAATATGCATCTCATCAACTTTATTTCTACATGCAAGTCGTTCGACAATCCTGGTGTTGGTCAGAACGCAATTCGATTACGTCTATTTCCATTGTCTCTATCTGGAGAGGCAACTCTATGGTTGAATGGGCTGACTCTTGATTCAATTACAAATTGGAGGCAATTGAGAGATGCTTTCCTAGAAAGATTCTTTCTGTCATCCAAAAGAGCACAATTGAGAGATGAAATCAGCAACTTTCGTCAGCTTCCAACTTAAGCCCTTCATGAAACATGGGAGAGGTTCAAGACAAAGCTAGCGAGATGCCCAAACCATCACATGACTAATGTTCACCTAATGGAGATATTATACAGAGCCTTGAATTCAATAACTAAACTAGTGGTGGATAATGCGGCTGGAGGATCTTTTATGGACCTCACCTTTGGTCAAGCAAGCAATATGCTAGATCGTATGACGAAGCAAAGTAGAGTTTGGCATACCAGGGATTCTGAGGTAGCAAGCCCCACTTTATCTATTGGCATGACTGCAGACCAAAGAAGAAGAACGTGATCAAGATATGACGCACATGAAAACACAAATGGATATTCTTACAAAGCATTTATTGTCAGGAAAGACCGAAAAAGTGAAAGCTATTGCGTCAAAAGGAAGAGACGAATCTGATTCGGAAGAAGAGGCCAACTACTTGAACAATCAGGGGGGTTTTCGAGGTAATACCCAAGGAAACCAAGGTCGGAACTATTATGATAAATCTGGAAACAAGGACCAAGGTAGTTGGAAGAACAAGAATGAAAAGAGTGGTTTGTACGTTCCCCCTGGAAGGTGTGACGCCACCACATGTAGTTCTGGAAGTATGAAAGACATGATGGCTAAAATCTTGCAAGGAGTAGAAGCAGTGAGTGCGGGAGTAACGGAGGTAGTTAATGATGTGTACTCTATGAAACAAATAGTTGATTCTCATTCCACTTCAATCAAGCAAATAGAGCAGCAATTGAGCCAACTTTCAGCAGCACTCAATCAAAGAAAGGCTGGCACTTTACCTAGCGATACTGTGCAAAACCCAAGGAATGATGGGTCTTGCATGGCCATCACTACCCGAAGTGGTAAGGTGCTGGAAAATTCTGAAAAAAGCAAGCAAGTGGTTGACGAAGTAGTGGACATTGATGATAAGGCGAAAGGAGAAGATGCCGCTGCAACTAATCCTATCGTCAACGACGTCAACCCCAACAATTTGCAAACTGAAAAAGCTGAAAAACAGAAGCAAGAGGAGAAGAAATCCATGGAGAGAACAATTCCATACCCACCACCACCTTTCCCTCAAAGATTGAAGAAGGTGGCGGATGACACGAAGTTCAGCAAAGTCATGACTATGTTAAAGCAGCTGACCATTAATGTTCCATTGGTGGAGGCACTTGAAAAAATGCCTGGGTATGCAAAATTTATGAAGGATCTTTTGACAAAGAAGCGGGCAGCAAGTTATGAGTTGAAAGATGATGTTCATCACTGCAGCGCAATCGCTACCCGATCAATAGTTCAGAAGAAGGCTGACCCCGGTGCTTTCACTATTCCTTGCACCGTTGGATCTTTGAATTTTTCCAAAGCATTATGCGACTTAGGAGCCAGCATCAATTTGATGCCATTATCTATCTATAAGAAGTTGGGGTTGGGTGATCCTACTCCAACCAACATGAGGCTCGTAATGGCGGATAGGTCGGTAAAACGACCTGTTGGTATTCTATGTGATGTCTTGGTAAAGGTTTCTTCATTTATCTTTCCGGCAGACTTTGTTATTTTGGATTGTGAGGCAGACTCAGAAGTTTCCATAATCTTGGGGCGTCCTTTCCTTGCTACGGGAAGCATGCTTATTGATTTGAGAGCTAATGAGCTTTCGTTTCGAATAAATGACGAAGTAGTTCTCTTTGATGTTTGCAAATCAATGAAGCAACCCAAAGATCTGAGTTTATTTTCGGTGGCTAATGTTTTCTTTGATGATGATAAAGAATTACTTGAAGAAGAGTAAATTATTGATGACCCTTTGGCGGTTGTGCTCATGAATGGAGAGAATGAGGATGCTGAAAATTGTGAAGAAGTTATTGGTGCTCTATCAGGATTAGGGACATGTCGCTATGCTCCCAAGAAGCTGGACCTTGATCTCAAGAATCGACCCACACCACCAGCCAAGCCATCTATTGAAGAGCCACCCACATTAGAATTGAAGGAGCTGCCAAGACATTTAAAGTATGCATTCCTAGGAAGCGGAAACACACTTCCAGTCATTGTTGTAGAAGATTTGGGTGAGTAACAAGTTGCATCTCTCATTGCTATTCTACGGAAGTACATTAGAGCCATTGGATGGACCATTGCGGATATTATTGGTATTCCACCTGGGATTTGTACACATAAAATTCAGCTTAAAGAGAATTGCACACCCACCATTGAGCATCAAAGACGTCTAAACCCACCTATGTAAGAAGTGGTGAAGAAAGAAATTATCAAGTGGTTAGACGCGGGGGTTGTGTATCCAATCTCTGATAGTACATGGGTAAGCCTGGTACAATGTGTTCCCAAGAAAGGAGGCATGACGGTGGTCGCGAATGCGAAGAATGATCTTATTCCACTCAGACCCGTCACTGGATGGAGAGTATGCATGGACTACCGAAAGTTGAATTCTTGGACACTCAAAGATCACTTTCCAATGCCATTTATGGACCAAATGCTAGATCGATTAGCGGGGAAAGGATGGTTCTGCTTCTTAGACGGTTATTCAGGCTATAATCAGATTTGTGTTGCACCTGAAGACCAAGAGAAGACAATGTTTACATGCCCATATGGTACGTTTGCCTTCAAACGTATGCCATTCGGGCTATGTAACGCACCAGCCACCTTTCAACGTTGTATGATGTCAATTTTTTCTGATATGGTTGAAGACACTTTGGAGGTATTTATGGATGATTTTTTAGTTGTTGGTGAGACTTTTGAAGCGTGCTTGTCAAACCTAAGTATGGCGTTGCAAAGATGTGTAGAATTCAACCTAGTGCTGAATTGGGAGAAGTGCCACTTCATGGTAAAATAAGGAATCGTTCTTGGGCACAAAATCTCTGAAAGAGGAATTCAGGTTGATCGAGCGAAAATTGAAGTCATTGAGAAGCTACCGCCTCCAATTTTGGTGAAGGGAGTTCATAGTTTTCTCGGCCATGCAGGTTTCTATCGTCGGTTCATCAAAGATTTCTCCAAAATTGCTAGTCCATTGTGCAAACTCTTGGAGAAAGATGCGAAGTTTGACTTCAATGAAGATTGCTTAAAGGCATTCAAATGCCTCAAAGGAAAACTCATTGAAGCCCCTATCATGGTAGCACCAGATTGGTCTCTCCCGTTCGAAGTCATGTGTGACGCTAGTGGTGTAGCCGTTGGAGCTGTGCTTGGTCAGAGAAAGGAGAAATTATTTCATCCTATCTACTATGCGAGTAAGGTCCTAAATGAAGCCCAAAGGAACTACACTGTGACAGAACAAGAGCTCCTAGCGGTTGTGTATGCGTTTGAGAAGTTTCGTGCCTATCTATTGGGTACTAAGGTGATCGTTCATACAGACCATGCAGCTCTTAGATATCTAATGACAAAGAAGGATGCAAAACCAAGATTAATTCGATGGGTATTGCTGCTGCAAGAGTTTGATTTCGAAGTTAAAGATAGAAGAGGTTGCGAGAACCAAGTGGCCGACCATCTATCTAGACTCGAGAACGAGCATGTGGCACAGCCTGATATCGAGATTGATGATGCATTCCCTGACGAGGAGATCCTAGCGACGATAATAGAAAAGTTACCATGGTATGCCGACTTTGCAAATTTTGTGGTGAGTAATGTAATACCTGCCAATTTATCATACCATCAAAAGAGAAAGTTTATGCATGACGTACAACACTACTATTGGGATGAGCCATATTTGTTTCGACGATGTGCGGATGGTATTATTCGACGATGTATATCCCATGTAGAGGTGCCTACTATATTGGAAGCATGCCACACTTCCCAAGTTGGAGGACATCACGCAGGCAATCGGACGACAAGAAAAGTATTGCAAAGTGGATATTATTGGCCTTCGATATTTAGAGATGCTTATGACTTTGTTAGAAGATGCAACCAATGCCAAAGACAAGGTGCTATTTCGAAACACCATGAGATGCCCATGTCGAAAATTCTTGAGGTAGAACTCTTTGATGTGTGGGGCATTGATTTCATGGGTCCATTCGTGAATTCGTTTGGAATGAAGTATATCTTAGTTGCTGTAGATTATGTCTCGAAATGGGTTGAAGCTGTAGCGTTGGCCGACAATGAGGGAAAGCATATTGTAGAATTTTTGAAGAGGAATATCTTCTCTCGCTTTGGAGTACCACGTACTATCATAAGTGATGGAGGATCTCACTTTTGCAACAAGCTATTCAAATCCGTGTTGGCCAAGTATGGTGTCAAGCAACATAAGGTAGCCACGCCTTATCACCCACAAACGAGTGGACAAGTAGAGGTTTCCAATTGGGAGATCAAGCAAATCCTTGCGAAGACGGTAAATGCTAATAGGAAGGATCGGTCTCGGAAGCTAGATGATGCACTATGGGCGTATAGGACTGCATTCAAAACACCCATCGGCATGTCCCCTTATCAACTAGTTTATGGGAAGACTTGTCATTTACCCATTGAGCTCGAACATAAGGCATTGTGGGCGTTGAATAAATTGAATTTGAATTGGGATGATGCGATGAATCTGAGGTTGGAGCAGCTGAACGAATTAGATGAGTTCCGTCTCCATTCATATGAAAGGTCAGACCTATACAAGGAGCGGATAAAAAGGTATCATGATCAGCGGATTGTTAGACGAAACTTCCAAAAGGATGATATGGTACTTCTCTTCAACTCTAGATTGAAGCTGTTCCCAGGTAAGTTAAAGTCTAAGTGGTCTGGTCCATACAAAGTTATCCAAGTCTACTCGTCTGGAGTATTTGAATTCAAAGACAATAATGGTGTTGTCTTCAAGGTGAATGGTCAACATGTTAAACCTTATATCGATCCTCTTGACTCGATGAATTATATGGCCATCACTTATCTCAACGAAGTCTAAGTACTCGAGGTAACTCTGTCGAGCCACGACAATAAATAAGGTGCTAGATAGGAGGCAACCCATCGTTTATCGTTTATCGTTTTATCTTTCTTTCGTTCTAGTACTAGTTTTGCTTTTGATAAATAAAATCCAAAAATAAGAGTAGTGCCACGACCAAAACTAAGGTGCTATATGGGAGGCAACCCATCGTACTAATCGTTTTCATTGGTTTTGAGCAAATGTAGGTGTAAGAGGTATTCAACGAGGAGATTGGTTTCAAATGACGATTTGGATGTATTGCATGGTAAAGGTGGTAAGTTTGGAATTAAGATGCATAAGGCTATGGATTGAGCATTGCTCATGACAAAATAGGCATCGAGCAAGGCTAGGCCTAGGCAAAACTAGGCCACAAACAAGGCAACGCCTATACTATAGCCTAAGGTCTCAGAATCTAGTGTGCAAAGGCATAGGCGCCGCCCATGCTCTCGTATGCTATAGCATAGGTGCCGCCTATGCTAAAGCATTTGGTCTCAGAATCTCATATGCCATGCTAAAGGCGCCGCCTATGGTCACTAAAGGCATTGCACTAGGCGCCGCCTATGCTAGCAAATGCTTTGCATTAGGCGCCGCCTATACAATGCATAGGCAAAGCTAAAGGCGCCGCCTATGGACACTTTTTGTCTCCAAAACCGATTTTAAATGGGTCAAAACCCGACCCATTCTTTTCCTATATAAAGGGGACTTAGTCTTGAAAAATAAACACATTGGAAACTTGACCTAGGCGCCGCACATACTCTCCAAAACATCTCAAAATTTTTCTTTTTGCTCTCCCACTTCACAAGAACATCTCCAAAGGCTTCAATCACGTAAGTACTCTTTTATTCTTCATCTATTTTTTGTAAGTACTACGTTGCTATGTCTATTATGAATTGCTACATCTTGAAGAAATATTGGTGATGTTAATGTGTTTGAATTGTTGATACAAAACCATGTGAGTGAACATATACGTTAGGATGATCTTAAGCTATTTCCGACTTGAATTTGATTTTGATGCATTGTTATACTAATTGTGGAATCGCTATAGTCATGAACATTGCATAACCTTGTCACTTGAATACCTATATGTTAGAATATCCCGTTCATCGGGATAAGACTTATAGTTGCCTACCGACATAGGAGGTTGTGATTATTGATAGAAACTATTCCAGGATGTCATCCCTATGTAGTAGTCTTATTATACCTAACATGAAATTATTGCTAAGGTTGCAAGAAGTGATACATCTCTGATTTTCTTATCGGAATATAGAGCCTAAAATGCATGTCGATGAAGTCTAAGTAATCGACTACTTTCACTTCACTAATTTGTATCAACAACCTAAGTGTGGGGTGGTACCCCTACTGCTTGTGTATAGATTGTATATATCGAGCTGATGCTAATAGGAACATTGTTTAAATCTCAGGTACAATGGCACCCAAAGTAAGACAAGATAAGGCTACCACTTCCCAAAAGGGCAAGAAAAGAGGTCGCAAGGACCAAGGAGAATCATCCTCAATGCAATTACCACGCCGCATGTTTGGAATAAAATGGGTTCTTGAGGAGGAAGCCAAGGAATGGTATAGGAACAACAAGGAAGGAAAATACGTTCATGTCGACTTGATCAGCAAGGACAGCCTAGCGAAGAAGGAGCCGCGCATGTTGGCGAAAATCATGGCTCTAAATCTGGATTTCATCTTCCGCAACATGGGAGAATGCAATCTTGATTTGACACGAGAATTTTATGCCAACTGGTCGCCGAAAATCACAGGCAGCGAGGTCAAGATTTGGGGCCAAGTTTTACAACTCAATGCGGATTTGATCAACTCCATTCTTGGCTTACCTTCAGTCGATCCAGCACCATTCAAAGAGCTGTACAGCAGACCTCCTTATAGAGCAATGCAACACACACTTTGTGGAAGTAGATCCATGGCAAGGTGGAGCAGACATAAAGACACCGGACGACACAACACCTTCCCCTATGCTCCTTTGAATAGGGAAGCAAGAATATGGTTGCGCATTGTCAACTCTTGCCTTATTCCTGGGACCCAGTACACCAAAATAACAAGAGATAGAGTGTGTTTGGTCTATGCATTGATGACGAATGACCCTATCAACATTGGGGCAATCATTCATTCTATAATGCGGAAAGCCATACTACACAAGCGGTCCCACTTCACCTTTGGTAACCTGTTGACAGCAATCTTGTGGAAGGAGGACATGAAAGAGGAACCAGCTGATCACAAACTCCCACATAACCCAAAGAAGGTTGACCTCACAAAGGTCAAAGATGCTGAAACAACACATGGCGTCAACCTTACTACTGCGGAGAGATATGCTCGAGATGAGAGTTTCTTCCGTCATCTTTATAGCATGATACGGTTCACCATGATGAGCGGAGGTCATGTTCCAACTGCTGCAGAGCTCCAACAGCTGGACCATGACTATCCAATGAATATGCATGCGAGGAAAATATGTGGAGTAGGTACATACTTTGAGGAACCTGTTGATGATGCTGTGCCGACCGATGATGATCGACGCATGCCAGACTCCGACGTGGAGGAGAATTTATATGACGACAACTCCTATGATGATTTCGACGAAGGGGGTATGACCCCCGATATAGAGGAGGAGTCCGACTGACCAGGTTCTTCGTATTTATTTTCCACTGAGGGCAGTGTCCCGTTTAAGTGTGGGGTGGTGGTATTTGCATGCTTTACTTCTCTATCCGCATTTGCATTTATTTATGTTTGTTTGCTTAGTTTGTTGTTTTTTTCAAATTGTTTTTTTTGTTTTTTTTCAATTTTTTTAGTAGTAAAATTTTTCTTACTTAGCTTTACATAAAATCATTCTAATAGGCAGCATGAGATTATAACAAGAGTTTGTGGTAACATCATGACTATTGAGACATTTAGGCTCTAATTGTGACTCACTATGTGATATTGTGTGGTTCAATTCCTTCATCTGTTGGGGCAAGAGTCTATGCTATTCCCAATAAAGTCGACCATGTGCCTTGTGTGTGTGAGATAATAGTATATTCTATGCTTGTGGCTGATGCTAGAACTTACCTGGTATGTATGTAAAGCGAAAATAAAGAGTGCAAGTTTAGGAGATGATTTAGGCATTTCTTTGGCAACCGGTAATTGTTTACCCTCATTCTAACCTACCCATGGACATCATCCTAGTTAAACCCTTTTGAGCCTTTAGCCTATGTTCTTTGACAGCCTCATATGTAAGCCTAATCCATTTTTTTCAAGACCATAATTTGATCCAAATTCCTAAGTGCTTTAAAGTGTAAAGTCATGTGACAAAATAAGAGGAAGTTGGGTAAGTATGATGCTTTAGAATGTAATGGTGCTTGAATTTGTTATGAAAAAGAATTGCTATCATAAGAGGTATGTCATGTAAAGAAAAAGGAAAGGAAAGCTGAAAAGTTGCTTAAAATTGAAAAAACAAAAGAGGAGAAAAAGGGTGGTAGAATAAAAGAAGGTAGAAAGGTTGTTTGAAAGAAAAGTGTTAATGACACAATGTGATGTATTAAAGCGCTTAGGAACATAGTCACTATTTCTGGCCAAAATAGTCCTACCTGTCCCTTAGCCTACATTACAACCCGTAAAAGACCTAGTTGATCCTAAGCTTAGCATTCTGATATTTAGTGGAGCATTACACTAAGGGCAAGCCTATGGTCATCAGTTGCAACATATGAATTCTTTGTGAGAGCGAGAGCAAGGATATTTCTATACCCATATTTGAAAAAGATGCTATACTTGTGAGTGATTATGGGTAATATATTGTGAGACACACATGGTTGATGAGTTTTGGATAGTTGTGTATGATTCTTTGTTCCTTAACTTTTGAGTATGAGTTGACCACCATCACCAGTTTATGTTGGAGGATGAATTGTTTCTACTAATGATCAGAAAACTACTCTTTGTTGATAATTGTTGTGCTTGTCTTGATGAATATTTTGTGTTGATACTGTGAAACCCTAAGTTGATGTTTAGATGGACATGATAGTTTGTTCGAGGACGAACAAAGCTTCAAGTGTGGGGTGTTGATGATAGGCGAATTTACACTCCTATAGTGCTATATTTTACCCATATTTTAGCAATGTTTTGAGAACAAATTATATATTTCATGCACTTTTAGTCCTTTTTCCTGTAAGTGAGCTAACGAACATGATTAGCAAAGTTTCAGGTATAAATGATGCAGAATTCAGCATTTTATGGATAAACTTGACGCCAAAGAAAGCTTCACGAAAGGAGAAAAGGGAGTCTTTGACGCCAAGGACCAAAAGTGGCGCATGGAAAATCTGTCCCGGGCTAAAACAACAATTTTGAAGACTTTGGGGACTAGCAGTAATTTATTAGGATTAGGATAATGATACATTAACCTAGTACAATTGGGTTAAGTATTTCATTAGCTTAGTAGGATTTGGTTAAGTATTTCATTAGCTTAGTAGGAATAGGATATGGGTATTATAAATACCCTATTTTGCTAGAGATTTTTATTCATTCTACTTAACAACAACTCTCATCTTACCTTACAATTCATTCTTCTACTATTCCTCAACAATTTTCATTCTAGTTTTAATTCATCTTTGTACTTCTTCTTCTTCTATTCATCTATTCTTAATTTCCGCAACAAGAGAAACGTTACTTGCAAGAAATCACGCCTAACGCCTACCACACTTGTGCTACACGAATATCTTATTGTGGTATAATAACAATGTCAATTGTGATTTCCTCCGCACTCATGGGTAACTAAACTTCTCTGTTGGGGTTATGGAAGCCGAATGAGATACTATCTATTACTATGAGTTTGTGAGTTCGTGACACGTATGCTGCTTATATCATTATTCTCTTCATCTTAACCTAAATTCTTTGTGGTTGCAAACGTAAGAATACGCCAGTATAACATTTAACTTGTTCGAAAGAAAGGTTATCTGTCTGGAAAAGAGATAATGTCAAGGTAGTAGGGTCCCATCCCCTATTAAAAAGTTAGTGTCGTAACTGGATTAACCTCTTGGAGAATTCGTACCGTTAGACACGCTTTAAGATCGAAAGAGTTAAAGTGAAATAATCCTCGAATAGGTCGAAAGACGCCTGGATTTATCATCGAATACAATTCTCTATAAGCACATGCATGTCGGAATTCAACACACTCATAGCCAATAGAGATGTATAACTCAGAAGGTGGACATAACCCCAACTCCTTAATTCTCATTGCTTACAACTTAATAACTATTCTTTCTTTTTACTTTGCTATTTTCAGTTTTTATTTTATATTTTGCTTACATTACTTGCACGGCAAGATTCCCCCCTTTTACGAGACTTGCACCAAAAGTATAGTACTTTTTGCTTACTTGTTGACCAATCTATTCCTTGAGGGATCGATACCCAACCCAGTTGGGTTCTATATTTGTTAACGACCGCTTTACACTCCTACGAGAGCTGTAGATTGAGCGTTATCACTACCTCAAACCAACCAATTAGAGATCTATATCTCCTACCATAGAGAGCATCAAACGGAGCCATCTAAATGCTGGCGTGATATCTATTATTATATGTGAATTTGATTAAGGTCAAGTGGTCATCCCAACTACCTTTAAAATGAACAAACCATGCTCTTAGCATATCTTCTAGAGTTTGAATGGTCTTTTCTGCTTAACCATCTATCTGAGGGTGGAAGGCTGTACTGAGGTGGACTTGGGTACCGAGGCCCTTTTGAAATACTTTCCAAAAGTGAGAGGTAAACTTGGTGCCTCTATCTGAGATGATGGATAAGGGAACACCATGCAACCTAACCAGCTCTCTAAGGTAGAGTTTGGCATAGTCCTCGGCTGAATAAGAGGTATGGACTGGCAAGAAATGACCATATTTGGTCATCTATCTATGATAACTCATATAGAATCATTGATACACTAAAGGGAGGCTAAAAACCAAAAATGGACACTCAAAGAACAAAATCAGCGAACACACAAAAGGAAAAAACAACACACTTAGAAGAAAAGAGATGAAAAACAGATGCATAAAGTAAAGATAGTAGAGAGACCCTCACTTCCACCAATGAATAGCCCTAGAAGGTGTGTGAAACCTTCAAATACACATCACCAATGTAATATCAAATGTCACTCTTAGGTGAACCAAAGGGAATTCACACTCCCTCAATTACACCTTTCTTGTTTATTTGTCAACACAAGTGAAATCCATCACATAGCATTAACCCTAATTTTAGATTCTACACTAAACGAAGAATAAGAACTACACTCTAAAGAGTAATCTTTCAATATTCATCAAAGCTAATGAAAAATGAAAGCTAAAGATCTATTTATACTATTAGAAGAAAATGTCTAAAATACCCTTAATGAAGGGTTCTCCTTTGGAGTATAAAAGGGGAGTCTCAAAACCTAAAAATCAAAAGAAAATCCCTCCCAAATATTTTGGTGTTCCCATTGCACCCATGGCCGAGAATTTAAAGCAAGTGGGCTGCCCTAGTACAAACCAAGGTAATATTGGTACCCTCTACACTCCCTCAAGTCTAAAATATTGTGATGTGGCTATTAGTCGCCAAAGTGATGTTATTTTGGGTTTACCTAGTATGAAAAAGTATGAATCTTTCATTGGTAGTACTATTGTTGTGTGTAATACTCAATTTGTTTTTAAGGGCGTTTCACTACTTGAGTATGTGAGTGATGATATTAAAGATCCTCAAGTTTATGATAATTCTTGTAATGTTGATCATGATATGGAACATGACCCTTTGAGTTTATATGATGAAAACTGTACTATTTATCTGGTTCATGATGATCGTGTGTTTGGCAAACTAGTGAATAAAGGTGTGTTTGTTCTTAGGGGAAGACTTCTAGGCCACAACTCTTTAGTCTTGAATGATAACCTTCTCTTAAGGGTCATTGTCATGATTGATTGTGAGTATGATATCCTAGTAAAGGGATGGGTTAATCTCGACTTAGACCCTTTGCTACATCATCCATTTGATCCCGAAACACTAGTGGGGTGGAGAAGGGATTGCCTTTATTTGTGCTTATTTTCCTTTGATGTTTACCTTAGATGTATCCTTTGGAGTGTATTCAAAGATATTCTTCATGATTTAGCAAATACACTCCCTTGGTTGAAGGCATCATGCTCTCATGAGCTCCCATTTGCTCACAAGACGTGAAGAGGCTCCAAAAGGTCTTCAATCCAAAACTTGAACCTTTGACAATATCTTGTGCTCTTGGTGCTACTCATGCTTGTATCATTCTCTCCATATTGAAAGGAATTTGACCTCTAATTCAAATCTTGCAAAACCAAAAAGAGATCAAAACAAGCACATAATCCTCTTGGTAAGAGGGTTAGTATTAGTACCACACTCATATCATCAACCCATGGTTTCTCACACTTAACATACACCCAAATATCCTTGGTATTCAATATGAAAAGCTTAGCATAAAGGATACAAAAGAAGTGAATAGCATCAACATTAAAACAATATGAGCATGAAATGAAACTACACCTCCCATACCCCACAAGTACACCGGGATCAAATGGAAATAGTGGACTAAGGTCTAAACCGAGAGGAGCCATTCCTTTCACTAGTCTATCAAGCCAAGGGGGTAAATATTTGAAATATAACCAATAATCCATTGTTATGATCATGAAATACTTTCTACAAGTATCACAAAGGACATGGTTAAGAGAGATTTCAAGAATATCATTCACATGTTCAAGTAGTGAGTTATTCTTAGGAGCACATTGATCATTATACACAACAAGAGAACTAAAAAGGGGAGAAACATGCACACCTACATTAAGAAATTCCAAAACCACTTTAGAGTGAATCACATCACAACAATTTAAACTCAAGGAAACGTAGGGAATAGCATCACTACCTCATTTTGGACTAGGACAGTCCACTCTTTTGAAGCCTTCGGCCAAGGGTTTCTTGAGGACATTTTCATGTGAAACCCCTTGTTTGATTATTCTTTGATAAGTCATGAACTTGAACCTGCAAATAAGAAGAATCAAGGCTAGGTAAAATGCTAGCCTTTGGGTTAGTGAGAATCAAGGTTCCTTTAGGGTCAAGATCCACAATTAAGCATTTCTTCCCCTTTTCTACTTCACTACCCATGGTTTCCCTTTCCCTTTCTGTCTTTTATTCATATTTTTATTGTACCTCAATATCAAGCTTCTCTCCATCTTGAGGCTCGGCCTCCTTCTCTTTGGATTCTAACTTGTAGAGAAGAGTCATTGGATTTTGTGAAGTGTAGGATCTTTGGACTTGATGTGTTTGGACTTGTGAAGGGTAAATCCTTTGGTCAAGTGAGTTTGGAACTTAGTACTTTGGATTTTGAGTACCAATTCCCTTTTGTTGGACTTGGTTCCATTGTTGGTGTAATGGTCTTTGGACCTCTCAGGTTTGGGGACTTTGGACTTGATAGCTTGGGTTTTGTGGAGGCTTTAGTGGACAAAGTCTATCAACTCCCGCTTTCATTCTAATAATGTCACACTTCATTGATCCCACATAACCTCTCATATCTCCCATATCCATTCTTACTTTTGCCAAATCACAAGATAAGGAATCAAACCGATCCAACAAAACTCCCATAGCATCATTTCCCAAAGGTTGGGATGAAGAACCCTCGGGATCCATGGTTAAGTGTACCTAATAAGAAGAAAAAAATAGCAAAGGAAAACCAACAAAATGAGCAAACAAGTTAATTTAAAAGCCTCACCACACTCACACTCGAATCTCACCTCAAACTTGGTCTCACAAGTGTTGAAGACTTGGCAATACTTGGCAAGTGAATTGAGTAGTGAAAAAGCCTTGGTCCGGAATTGATTTTATTTTATAAGACTCAAATAAAATGATGCATGGACTTGAACCAACAAACTACTATGAATTAAAATGATAAAAGCATAAAAAAAACGTAGACACAAAACAAATAACTATAGACTAATTATCAACCTAGTAGGTAATTACTAGTTTGGTAATTAGTGGTAGAATCAACACAAAAGCGACTTGAAACAACAAATTGAAACTTAGAAATCTAATTTAGAACTCAATTTGGTTGGTCACCAAAGTGATGACATGGAGGCTTGTGATTGGACGTCACTTTTTTAAAATTTTCAATTCCCAAATTCTTATCTTGGCCAAACAACACTTAAGGAGAAGAAGGATTTCAGTTTTGAGGTGGAAATATGCAAGTTTGGAGTCTTTTTGAGCTTCAATTAGAATTTGAAATGGATTGGTCCCCCCTTGTACTTCAATTGTACTTGCCTTTGTACTTGATTATTACTCCCCTTTTGTTGTTTTCTTTCTTTTGGATGACTAGGAAGGTTCTAGGAAATTTCCT
The DNA here is from genome assembly GCA_030864225.1 of Capsicum baccatum var. pendulum. Classification (NCBI taxonomy): domain Eukaryota; kingdom Viridiplantae; phylum Streptophyta; class Magnoliopsida; order Solanales; family Solanaceae; genus Capsicum; species Capsicum baccatum. The sequence continues at coordinate 26,500,661 of CM061551.1, read as the reverse complement.
TAAACAAGTACTACACTCTCTTTCCTCCCTTTTTAAGATCAAACAACCTCCTTGAATATTCTTATTCAACAATCTATGAGGATGAAGAAGAACAACATGAATATTCAAGAGTTGACCAAACTTTGACCACAAGACAAATGAACCCTAAATTCAATTTTTCTTTTGGATCTAGGTTCCCTTTAATAAGATAAGCTTAAATATCCACAAATCAGCCAAAAATCATGCCACCAACTCAAACCCAAAATGGATCTCACCTCCAAAAGCTTCAAACAAGCCATAACAATGGTGGATCTAACTCAAACACAACCAAATCTTATTCCAAACGTAGATCTAGACTCCCTAGGTGCTAGGGAACAAGAATCTAGCACTTGAAACCAACAAAAAACACAAAATTTTGTTGATCTAACTTGCAAAAATCTGTCCAAGAACAAAAAAATTTGAAACACCTTCTCTTTTTTTTTTCTCGACTCTAGGCTCTTTTTTGTGGAGATTTCTTAGATCCAAGGCTTAGAGTTGTGGGGACAACTCTAATACATGGCTCTGATACCAAATGATACACTAAAGGAAGGCTAAACCCTAAAAATGGAGACTCAAAGAACCAAATCAGCAAACACACAAAAGGAAAAAACAACACACTTAGAAGAAAAGAGATGAAGAAGAGATGCATAAAGTAAAGATAGTAGAGAGACCCTCACTTCCACGAATGAATAGCACTAGAAGGTGTATCAAAACGTCAAACACACATCACCAATGTAAGATCAAACCTCACTCTTAGGTGAACCAAAGGGAATTCACACTCCCTCAATTACACCTTTCTTGTCAATTTGTCAACACAAGTGAAATCCATCATATAGCATTAACCCTAATTTCAGATTCTACACTAAACTAAGAATAAGAACTACACTATAAAGAGTAATCTTTCAATATTAATCAAAGATAATGAAAAATAGAAGCTAAAGATCTATTTATACTATTAAAAGAAAATGTCTAAAATACCCTTAATGAAGGGTGCTCCTTCGGAGTGTAAAAGGGGAGTCTCAAAAGACCATAATATCCCTAAGTTGAGGCGTCTTTTGAGTGTATTCAAGGCTGCCTTGGAGTTTATTCAAATATCTTCTTCACATTTTAGCAAATACACTCCCTTGGTTAAAGGCATCATGCTCTCATAAGCTCCCATTTACTCATAAGGCTTGAAAAGGCTCCAAAAGGTCTTCAATCCGAAACTTGAACCTTGGACAATATCTTGTGATCCTGGTGCTCCTCATGCTTGTATCAATCATGTTGATGACGAGTATGAGGAAAAACCATCACAAAGTCCATGTTAACTTCTTCCCATTTCCATGTGGAAATACTGAACTCCTGCATGGACCCACTAGGCTTCTGGTGTTCAATCTTAACTTATTGACATGTAGAGTACTTAGCTACAAACTCTGCAATATCTTTCTTCATCCCACTCTACCAATAGATCTCCCACAAGTCACGGTACATCTTTGTGTCCCCGGGATGAATCGAGTAATGCGCGCCATGAGCTTCTGCAAGAATTCATTATCTTAACTCATCAACATATAACACACACAATCTACCCTGATAACGCAATACACTATCTCCCTTTGGGAGAAAATCTCTACTTTCTTATCTCTAACTGAATCTTTCAACTTAACTAAAATAGGATCTCTAACCTATTTTTCCTTCACCTCAGAAACTAGAGATGATTTAGCACTACTCTACACCCACACACTACCCTCTGCTGAATCGACTAAGTGGACACCTAATCTGGTAAGCTGGTGAACTTTCTGAACCAAATTCTTCTTACCATTCTCAACATAAGTAACACTACCCATAGACAACCTACTGAGAGCATCTGTCACAACATTGGCTTTGCTCGGATGGTACATAATATTCATATCATAATCTTGCAATAATTTCAATCACCTTCTCTGACGGAAATTCAAATTTTTCTGAGAGAAAACATACTGTAAGCTTTTGTGATCTGTGAACACATTAACATGCACCCCATATAAGTAATGCCTCTAAATCTTTAAGGCAAACACTATAACTGTTAGCTCAAGAGCATGAGTAGGGTAATTCTTCTCATGAGGCTTAAGCTGTCAAGAGGAATAGGCTATAAACTTACCTATCTGAATGAGGAAATAATGCAATCTTACTTTAGACACATCACAGTACACAACAAACCCATCTGAACTATCTGGCAAAGTCAGAACTGGAGCTGAGTTAAGTCGATTCTTCAACTCCTGAAAACTCTTATTGCAGGAATCTGACCACTGAAATTTAACTTTCTTCTGAGTCAATCTGTACATGGTGATATAATCAAAGAAAACCCTTCAATAAACTGACGGTAATAGCCAGCCAAACCTAAGAAACTCCTGATGTCTAAAGGAGAAATGGGTCTGGGCTAGTTTCTCACCGCTTCGATCTTTTGGGGATCCACTTTAATGCCATCACCGAAAATATTATGGCCAAGGAAAGATATTGATATTATCCATAATTCACATTTACTGAATTTAGCAAACAGCTGATGAGTTCTAAGAGTCTGCAATACTATTTTGAGGTGGTCTACATGATAGTTTTTCTACGGGAGTAGAAAAGGATGTCATCGATGAAAACTATAATGAATATGTCTAAGTAATGCTTGAACACGTGATTCATTGAGTCCATGAAAGTTGTTGAAGAATTTGTAAGACCAAAGGACATGACTAGAAATTCGAAGTGACCATATCGGGTTCGAAAAGCTATTTTTGGAATGTCACATTCTCTGACTCTGAGTTGATGATAGCCTGATCTAAGGTTTATCATTAAAAAGTAGATAGAACCGTGAAGTTGGTCAAACAAGTCATCAATTCTAGTTAGTGGATATTTATTCTTGATGGGGAATTTGTTCAACTAATGGTAGTCAATACACATTCTGAGAGAACCATCTTTCTTACATATGAATAGAATTGGTGCACCCCATGGGGAAACACTGGGTTTGATGAATCTCTTATCTAGGAGGTATTTTAATTGTTCTTTTAATTCCTTGAATTTGGCTGGATCCATTCTATGTGGCAAAATAGTGATAGGCTGATTGTCTGGGAGAAGGTCTATTCCAAAGTCAATTTCCTTTTCGGGAGGAACTCCAGGAAGATCTTCAGGGAACACATCTGGAAATTCCTTGACTACTGAAATTGACTCAAGGGTTAGAGTCTCTAAATTAGAGTCATTGACTCAAATATGATGATATACACAACCCCTAGATATCATTTTTCTTGATCTAAGGTACAAAATAAGATGACCCCTAAGAGCTGCAGTACTACCCCTCCATTCAAGGACTGGTATATTTTGGAACTGAAAATGAACTATTCTGTATCTATAATCAACTGAGGAATAACATGAGTGGAGCCAATCCATGCAAACAATGATGTAAAAATCCATCATATCTAACTCTACGAGATCAACTGAGGTAACTTTATGAGATATTATGACCGGAAAGTTCCTGTATACCTGCCCAGCTACAATGGAAACACCGACTAGGGTAGACACTAAAAAGGGCTCTGCTAGTGTTCCAGGACTGACTCCGAAGTTGATGACTATATATGGAGTTATAAAAGAAAGAGAAGCTCCAGGGTCTAGTAAAGCATAAATATGTAAATGAAAGACATGCAATGTACCAGTAACTACGTCAGGAGAATTTTCCTGATCTTGTCGGGACTGAAGAGCATACAATCTGTTCAGACGCTGACCACTAGTAGTACTGGAAGTGGCACCCTACTGAGTTGAGTGGCTGGCTGGAGTGGATGACTGATAGGACTGGCCCTGTTAGCACGACTCCCTACCTTTCTGAGCAACTACTCGACTCTCTCAAATATTATGGCCTAACTTATCACACCTAAAACACACATCATTTCCAGCTCTACACTCACCCTGATGGTGTATGTCATATTTCTGACATAGAGGATTCATACAGACACTGTTAACACTGCCTTGGGACTTTGAGCTTGGTGCCCTATCCCTGTTATCATTTCTGAATTTTGGGACTGGAGTACTAGCCAAAGAGGGTGCTGGAGCTAAAGATCTCTGATGAAACTAAGGACGGTTACCATCTTCTAACCTTGGCTGACTGAAATTGAAACTACCCATCCTAGCCCTCTTGTTCTCCTTCTCTCTCCCCTTAGTATTCTACTCCTCTATCTATTGGTAATAGACCATCAGCCTAGACAAGTCCATCTCCCTAAACAGCATTGCGGTTCTGCTCTTCTTGACCACAATATCCGATACACCAGACATAAACTTATTTATTTTGGATCTATTTCTGTTACTACATGAGGAACATACCTAGATAACTGAGTAAACTTAAGGGAATACTCCTTTACACTCATGCTTCCCTGCCTCAAGTTAATAAATTCTAACATATTGTCCTCCCTCAACTCCAAAAGAAAGAATCTATCTAAGAAAGCTGTAGTAAAACCTTCCCATTTTACATTCTACAGGCCCTACTTCTACACCTCTATCTACCTTTCACTGCTTAAAACCATGTATGGACTATATCCTACAACTGATATACAACCATCTTAGCACTCTCACTAGATGTCAACCCTATAATATCTGTTACCTTCTACACCATATCTAAGAATTCCTCTAGATCCTTTTCAGACTTGGATCCTATGAAGGAGGAAGGATTCATTCGGGTAAAGTCTTGAATACTGGTTGCAGCAGTATTAGCCACTGGGTTTGCCTAAATAGTAGTTGGCCGTTCATTCTGAGCTGCTACAAAATTGGCTAGAGTGGTGAACGCAACCCTAAATTCTGCATGGGAGACATGCTCATCTAGAGGATCTGCTTGGACGGGCGGAGGTGCTGGCTGGTTTCTTGTTCTTATTCTATTGTTCTTTTTGGGAGGCATATTCTGTAAAAAGAAGGAAGATTAGATTAGACAGAGAGTTTAACATAAGCTCATGCTAAGTCACACGACATGAATACTGAAAGAACGGAAACTTTTCCTAAATGCCTTGTAGCCTCTTGCCCATAAGTGTGGCGTGCTCTACACCCATGCACAAAACTCTACTTGACACGACTTTCAAAATTCTTAGGACACTTTAAAACCTTAGGCTCTAGTACCAAGTTTGTAACACCCCGAGAGTACACCCTGGGAGTCACAGGGTGCTTATAGTCCCAAAGGAGCACAAGCTAACCCATGAGCTTGTACCTGTTGTAAGCACTGGATAATATAATAATAATATGGAAGAACAACTGATAATCCATAAGGTTTTAACAACTAAAATAGATACTGAATTATAAATCTAAAGAAAACAACTATCTGAATATGATAAAATACTGATAAACTGAATAACTAACTGACGTGTCCGAAAGCCTTTAAACTGACTCAATATGAGTTATTGGGATAGGCCCCAGCTAACTCTACTAACTACTAGACCGAAAGCTTGAAACAAAATAATCTATCCTCAAAATATGACGATTCACCACTGCTATTGCAGAGGATCTGAGAAGTCTATGTGTGATCCGAGAACTGGACGTCTGAACCTATGATATATTACATCATAGCACAAAAGAAAGAGTATGTGATCAGTACTTTGAATGTACTGGTATGCTAAATGAGGTAGGCTAATATACATGGTTTTATAAATATGAATAAATAATCATCTGAATATATATGTATAACATGATGTACTAATTAGAGTCTATAAAATCTGTAGATACTAAGAATACATGGAGTCTATAATTATTAAGGATGCATGAAAACTATGTATACTAAAGATATGTGAAATCTATAGATATAGGGGAGGCGTGACCAAGCATATAACATGAACTGAATAAACTCTGTAGACTGAAATACTGAAATAACTGATATTTGTATGCTTTGGTCAAACAACACTAAGACTGGGTGTTTGAACTGATTATTGGACTAAAACTGTAACTGAAACTGTAGAAGGTATCATCTAACCGACATGCCCCAATTTGAGCTAATCGGGGTCCAACCTATAACTCCAGTTTGAAGGGTGTTAGTACTATGACATGGGTACTTACATTGGCTATATGGATCCCCTAAATTGGTATACTGTGTTGTCCTAAGGGACTAAGGGTGTCAAGCCTAATCTGAAGGGTGACCCCTATGAGATAGTCAAGTCTAGACTGACGCGTGACTTCTTATATCCTACGCTGGCTATGTAGTTCTACAGTTTAGGGGCTTCTACTATCAACTCTGCCTATCTGACGGGGAAGTCACCATCCCTACACTTGATCGGTGCTAAATCTTACTCCCAACTGAATGACTCTGAGTTACTGGCTATTCTGAGTTTACCTGACTGTTTTAGTAATGCTCATAATATAATCTGAAGTTATTCTGAAGATACTGAGATAGACTAAGTAAATAGTTATGGTTTCGGGTTTCCAATACCCCCAGGACTCAAAGAAATAAGAGTAAAATATAATATTTAACATTGAAGGACATAACATAGAAACATTGTTAAATATTCCTCCTTGTAGACATTTTATCAAACACTTGGTATGCATGGTGTACATTAAGAATGAGAATTAGATTAAAGCTTGTAGAAAAGTACAATTTCAACACCACTATCACAAATCATGGATTAAATTAGTGGAAAACAATATTCAAACATATGGAGTGTAGTAATAGACATCAATTTGACTAAAACATGATATAAAACAAGATTCATGGAAATTCATGGCTTAATCATAATTTTAAATCAAGATAACTTGAAAAGATCATAATTTTGCAATCTAAAATGGATACTTAGACTCCATGGGTGAAAGGAATCCATGGATCAACATTTAACATACCTGGGTTAATGAATTTGAGAGGATTGATGGTGAGTTCTTCAGATTAGGCCTTGAATTTTAAAGGTTAGGGTTTCTTGTTCATGGAGAGAATGGATTCCTTTAAGAGTGATTTGAGAATAATGGGCATATAATGCCCTATTAGGCTTTAATTTCGTATTTAGGATGACTTGAGGTCTTAGGAAAAATGACCAAACGGCCCTTTGTAAATTTAGAGCTCAGAACTGAAAGCTGAAATCCTCATTTTTGGCCTTGGCATAACGCGCCAAGATCAAGGATCCTCATAAGAAAAAGACGAGTGCTATTTTGGCCTCTGGCATGACTCGGTATAATCGCGGTCTCCCATTGGTTGAGACCCAAAAGTTCACCACAATACGGATTTATCGCGTTGGCTAACTGGTTTCGAACAATTGCCATTTGGCACGTCTTCGCGATGCATTGGTGTACCAAATGGTAGACTGTTTTACTAAAATGACTCTAACTCTTTTCCTGAGTATCGGATTTGGGAGAATTTTATATCATTGGAAAGCTAATTCAATTTCCCACAGCTTGGTGGGCTTTGAGCTGGAAAATTATGAGTAGAACAAAAGATATGCTCATTTAAAGTTGATTAATGAATTATTCTCACATAGAAATTGGTAAGGATCATTTGGATTCGTTTAACAGCTGGGAGTTATTTGAGACCTAAATATACCTCAAACTAACTCACGAAATTATTAAAGAACTATTTTGCACTCTGTATGGGCTTGGAACATGATGCTGAAGTTAGTTTAGATTTTTGAGGTATTACACTTATTATTAATCATCACCTTATTCAACTATCGATAATTAATGCACATCCGCATAGATCCATCCCTTTTTCTTAACAAATAAGACAGATGCACCCCAAGGTGAAGAACTAGGTCGGATAAATCCCTTATCGAATAACTCCAATAACTGATCCTTCTGTTTCTTTAACTCTGCTGGGGCTATCCTATAAGGAAAAATCAAAATAGGCTTGCTGCCCTACTTAACATCAATAATAAAATCAATATCTCAATTCGAAGGCATACTAGGTAAATCCGTAGAGAACACATCTACAAACTCATGGACAATACATACATAATTTAAGAAAGGAGGCAAAACAACACTGGTGTCACAAATATGAATCAAGAACGATAAATATCCCCTCTCTACCAATTTATGAGCCTGAACATAAGATATAATCCTCTTAGGATCCGAATGAAGTGCACCCTTCTAAGCTATCCTTGGCATACCTGACGAAGCTAAAGTCACAGTCGTGGCAAAACAATCTAAGACAGCATGATAAGGAGCCAACCAATCCATACCCAAAATAACATCAAAATCGACCATATCTAATATAAGCAAATCAACCAAAACCCCATGCCCGACAAACGTTAGAACACAAGATCGATATGCTCGATCGACCACTAAAGGATCACCTACCGGGGTAAATACACGAATAGGCATGGCAAAAGGCTTACTAATAGAATACAAACCCAAGACAAAATACACAGACACATATGAGAAAGACAATCCAAGATCAAATAATACATATGCATGTCTAAAACAAATGGGGATGATACCTATAATCACAGTATCAGAAGCCTCTGCCTCGAGTCTGGCTGGTATGGCATAGCACTGCCCACGACCATAAACCGGCTTAATATCCCCATGACCACCATCACGACCTCCACTACCTCTACCTCTCATATCTCTGGTGAAACCCCTACCTTTCACGGCTGAAATAGGAGTAGCTCCAAATACATGACGGGGACAGTCCTTGGTTAGATGGCCAATCACATCACACATATAGAAATATCTATGACCAACCACAATAGGAGAAGGTACAATTGGGCCTAAACAGCTACCCTAAACTGCTGAACTATAGGATCCATCGCCTGAACTCTATAAAAATGCTACTGGTCTACCATGGTATCCATGAGAACCTTTAAAATATCTGCTTCAAGAGGTCTGACTCCTGAGCTCACCAAAACATCGCGCCTTCTTGGTGCCTCCCTGAGATGCACTAAGAATATTCTCTATCATCTTAGCATGATCTACTAAACTCTTGAAAGAAACTCCAAACACACCTATCTGAGATATAGCCAACTAAAGAGAAATATCCAAACCCTTCACAAACTTTCAAACCTTCTCAGACTCATTGGAAATGCTATCATAGAAATATCTGGACAGGGCATGAAAGCATGACTTATGCTCAACAACTGTCATAGAGACTTTCTCCAATTGATCAAACTTATTCTGCATACGATCTCTCAAACTGAAAGGCACAAATCTGTCTAGAAAAGCCTTGATGAGCTGATTCCAAGTCATCTTAGAACAACCACGGGGTCTACAACTTACAAGCGACCTTCACTAATCTCTCTCCACATCTCTCAACTAATAAGATATATTATAAGCCATACTATTTATACGGAAAGAGTAAAACACAACTTAGAATACAAGGTATGAAAGAACTCCGCACGATAAAGAATAAAATAAGTGAGGTTTCCTAAAGACTTACTATAGTTTCTCAAAGATAGATATGGACGTCTACGTACCGATATGTGAGACTCTATTCGATATCTCATTCTTACATCGTTGAGACTAATGAAACCTGGCTGCTCTGACACCAATTTGTCATGACCCAAAAATAAAGGTCATGATGGCACCTGTCGCAGTGTACCTTAACAAGTAAACCTATCACCCAAATTAATACAAAAAGAGAAAATAATGGAATTATCCCAAGGTGAGGCTTCTAGAACAAAGCCGAACCATATAAGTAATCATAACAATGTGGAAAGAACTTATCCAAAATATCAATCATGCCCAAAACCAGGTGTCAATAATGTAAAAGCTACTAATACAATCCAAGAGACAAATACATTGAAAAAATAACCACAAAGGAATAATATATGTGTACGAATACTAATAAAGACATAACTACTATAGAAAGATAGAGGTGAACTTCGAACGCATGAATGTCCAACCGCTACCTTGGAAGCTCCAACAATCGCCCGAGTCAATTAAGGTAAGGCATACTCGATCTAGGACCTACACTGAAAGGGCGCAGTAGGCATGAGTACGGTCCAATTATACTCAATAGGTATCATAGGCCGACCAAGCAAAGTAGTAGATAAAACATACAAAATATACACCAAGGGCACATCACCTGCAATCAAAAAATATTCCACAATGGTAGCCCACACCGCTTGCACTAACTGTTCTAATATAACTCAAATATATTGCAACATCACACCAAGATAGAACAAAAGTATATATTATATCACATATAAGAAGAACAAGGGGAACATGCATATACATGATCATCAAATACAAGTAAAAAAAGATATGATATATACATAGATGACAAGTCAATATGGAAATAAAAAACAACATAACACAATAAAGTAAGTGCAATGTATATGATGATGATGCATGAGGTCGTCGCACAACCTCCAGGATCACTGTACAATCCCCGTATGAACCTATGGAGCAAGCTTCCCAACACAGGACCTATGGGGGTTTGTCAATCCGTATACAATCCACATATATATGATATCTTTTTTTGGAACATCCCTCGAAAAGGTGTTATCAGGTGTTGCCAGTGTTTTTCAGATGTTGCCACAGTGGTACCAATATTTCATGAATGAGTATTATATGAAGATGTAATGCTCATAACCAATCACAATGAGTATTTACACAACCAACCATATAATACACTTCCATAAACAACCACAATGATACATTTCCACAACCACATGAGCCAATAACTCATTATTTTCGTTTCATCCATGAATTTTCATGTATCTCATATGTCAATAAAGTATGAATATAATCACAATACACAATGGTACCACATTAAGCATTTTAACAATATAATACAATTATTCACATGTATTCAAGGCTAACAATATCACATAGGACCCCACATGGTCACACATATCACATAATATTTCAATTTTAAAAATTATATCACATATAGGCCCCACACGGGCACAACAGATAAATAGCTATTTTTATGATTATTTTCCACCCTTATCATTCATTTTGTATCATCATTTGTTACCTAACCCAATCTGAAAGAGTTAAGTCATAACCTACCTAAAACGTCGAAACTAGTCCGCTACACTTCAAACCCAGGACCTTAATTTTCATGAATAATCTCAAATTCTTCTAAAAACATCAAATATAAAATCGATGTGTCAAAACCAAATCAATGACACCCATATTGACTACTTTTAGTTTGGGATCAAAATGGACCCCAGAATGAATTTTCGAAAAAGAAGAGCAAAATCAAAACTTTACTTCAAAAATATGTTTCTCATATTTTTAAGAATGTACAGATGAAATCCCAAGTTAAATTGAATAAAAAACAAGGTTTCAATCGAAGAAAAACCATTCTAGCTTTATAGGGTAAATTCTTTGAAATCCGGGTTAAAATCAAGAATCGAAGTTGTTTAAAAGGGTTAAATTGATGAAAAACTAGTAATTATAAGATAAGATACTATCAAGTGAAAATAAGTGAAATTGGAGTTTAAAATCAAGCCCTAAGCTTTTTGAGTCTTTGAGAAATTAATCAAGAAATTACTAAGAAAATGGTGAATTCTTACATTTAATCCGTAATAAAACCAAGAAAAAGGTGTTAATCTAGCTTTCCAAGCTCTCACAAACTTTATTTTTAAGCTCCCACACTATTTTGTAATCTAACTCCCAAGAGCCAAGATGAAAATGAGTAAAATAGGCCAAAAAGGGTAAAAAAATCTGCTATAAATAGCAGATTTTCTGCAATAACAATTTTTTGGGTCAATCGGACTTTGACGGGGTGCTCAGAATTCGTTTGGAGTCCGCTACATGCAAACAAAATATGTATCCATACTAAATACGATGTTATGGAGGCGATGACGGTATCAAATTTCTAAAAAATTATTATTTTTACAAAGTTGGCCCCCAAAAACCTGAAACACAATTTTCCAAACTGAGGGTTAAAATGAGATTTAGAAGCCGTAAAATCATAACAAATATGCTAACACCCTAAAATTGATATTCTGGATCTGATAGCAAAGTCAATTTTTTCATCCGAGGTCGTTTCGATTAGATATTGGTCTCACACCCATATTTTTAATTTTCCAACTTTTCGACTAATAGGTCGAAATGAGCTCGAGTGCACTGAGACCTGAACCAAAGGTCTAACTAGCCTAAAATTGATATTCTAGAGCTGCTAATATAGTCTGTTCTACCATCTATTTCACGGATCAAAAGATATCCACATAAGTCCAAAATAAGGCTCTCAAAGCGATCAAACACCACAATATTGTATAAACGATACCAAAATGCATCAAAAATTATTTCAATCACTCCCACACCTCAAAAATACCATAATGCAACTATAGGGAGAGGAAAAACTGTCAAATCAAAAAAAATTATAAATTTTACATATTTTATCAAATTTTTGGGTTGTTACATTATTCAAATATTGTTCGTGTACTTTACCTTATTACTAATATGAATTTATTAGTGGTAGTTGGGGTCATGTCCTTTCTATATATAGTTAGTATAGTAGAGGCTTCATAGATGTTAGTCAGAGTTAGTCATGTAAATTCAATTCTTTTCTCTGTTTTTATCAGATTGTAAGCTTTAACAGTATTGTATGTATTCAAATTATGCCATGATTAGGTTTTTCATAGTAAACTCAACTATTTTATACATATTACATTAGTTTCTTAATGGTATGCAATTCATGGGTTAGCTTAGGATCACTTGTGGTTCCCAGCACCGTGTGGCATGCAAGGTGTATTTTTGGGGCATTACAAACTTGGTATTAGAGTACAATGTTCAAGTTTCATAGGGTGTCTATAAATACATGTATAGTAAAGTCTTGCGGAATGGTAGTGAGACTGATGTTGGGTGTATTTATGGATTCTAATTTACTATTCTAATATTTTTAGCCCTCTTTTGAGGATGATTCTATGCTAAATGGGTTGATAATGAGATAAAGGTGTATCAAAGTCTTAAATCATGTTCTTACAAGGTTCTAAGTGAATTCCAAGCAAGTTGGTACTTAAAAGAGTCAATTAGAGTTCAATAGAGAAAACTAGCCTTTCTAGCTTGAGCTAGTTGCTTGTCTAGTCTATCTTGATGGATTCTATTGCATTTTATGTGTTCCATATGGTTTAAGTGTATTATTATATGTGTAAAAACTTGTTATTAGTGTAAAAAGTTCAATTGAGTCAAAGAAAGAGTCAAAACAATGAGTGAAAGATCATGGAAATCAACCTAGTCTAAGCTCTTCTTTTTGATTCATTGTGATGGATATTGTATGTTTGTACCTCTAATTCGTGTGGTGTTTTCTTATAAGATCCTTTCTGATATTAATATGATGATATATAGATGATATAGAGGATGGAAACTCATTGTAAATACATCACAATACAAGAGATGAAAGAAGGAAAGACCAACACTTAACCAAAATCTGGGAAGCAAATTCCAGTGAAGGCTTGTGATTTATGTGCATTGCATGTCCTATTCCTATGGAATAGAGGATGCGTCGCATGCTCCATTCCATATAAATATAGGGTGCGATGCATGGTCTACTTCACCCCTGTGCATTTCAAGCTAATTCGACTCCAACACGGACTTGGCTTACCCTTATGCTATAAATACATGTTGTATCACATTTTTATATATCTTTTGGCATATTTTGGAGAGAAAGGGGATGCTACAACTTCGTTATTAGGTTTTTATTATTTTAATTTAGTTCATTCTTGTTTTTAGTCATTAATTACAACATTGTGATTACGATTAAGACTTTGTGTGGCTAAACACCCTTTTTTGGGATTGAACCCAAGAACATGATTACTTTCATTTAAGTTGGTTTTAAGTTGGTTTAATTTTGATTATTATTAGTGGTTCTGTGTTCATCTTTGATTAAATAATTTAAGGATTCGTGGCCCTTAGAACATATCAATTGACTACTTTTTGATCTCAGGAGAGGGAATAGGGGATAGAATAAGGAGATGAACAAAGTTTGGAGTTTTATTCTTTAATGAATAAAGAATTGAATTTAGCACCTAGGACAGGGATGTACTTAGGAGCCAAATTAATTCAGATGTAGGATAATAGCTTAAATAACCTAATTGGATCTTTACATCCCCGCACAATGATGTACTTGTAAGGTTCAACTTAGGTAAAAGATTAGAGGTTAGGAAACCATAATCATGCAAATAACCCTACGAATCTACAACTAAGATAAGCAAGTTAACGAATGAAGTTCAACAACATTCTATGATTGTTCAAAGTTCTTCAACCTTAGGTTTTCTCCTATTGATTATTTTAATATCTTTAATTTCTACATTGTTTAATTTTCTATAGTTTACAAATTACAAACTCTCTTTCTGGTTATGCTTGTATCAATTGAATCTAAATTGTAACCTAAAGTAGAATCATTGTTAAGTCAAGTCTCTATGGGATTGATACTTGGCTTCTTGAAGAACACTTTACTACTTGATAAGATCATGTACACTTGCATGTGCGCTTGGGCACTGTCAGAGACGTCTATACTTTTCTTCGAGAGGCTATAGGACATTAATAAAATATTTTCCTTCTTTCATGTCTCAGATCATGCTATAGAAAGTTTCTATAAGAAAATGATGTAGATTATCATCATACTCCACTCATGCCAACTCTACCTTACTTTTAAGATAATAGAAATAGTGAATCTCAAATTCCTACAGTTAGAGCTTTCTCAGACAGTCCCCGCAGACAATTGTGGGATTGTACGCAGGCTCAAAAGTATCCTATCAATTTTGTCATGTTCCAAAGTTTTAAATATTTCATTCATGATCATGAAAACTCATGCACTAATCCAAAGTCAAATATGTTTTTAGATCCCTTCCTAGAATCCTATGATAGTATATGGTCTAATATTAGAAGCATGAACCCAGAAGATTAGAAGTAGTACAGTTAGGATAGTGTTATCTGGATTGAGAAGATTTTATATTCATGGAGCTAGTTGTATGAAGGGTGAATCAGTAGTCTTGAAATAGTGTATGTAAGAATTTAAGTTTGTTGAGTCGAAAGTATATGTTGTTGATGTTGGATATGTTGGGGTAATGGTAATTCTCATGGTTTATATGTGGTGTCAGTAGGTTATGAAGGAAGTTAGTAGGGTTGATTGAAGGTTTGGGGATATGCATATTAAGCTTTAGAATCTAAGTTTGAATCTTCGAAGATTAAGCTAATAGAAAGAAGAGTTAAAGCTCTAGATGGTGTGAGCTCAGAGTAAAGTGATTACATTTTAGTTTAGAGATTTTAAAGGGGTCCACGTACTTAGAATGACGGCTTAAAGCTAAGGGGGAGATGATAGAACAAGTAACCAAGTCGGGATCTTAGATCCTAGTAGTGATGCAGTATATGTAGAAAAGCAGTATGGGGGGATGATGCTTGACCCATTATTATCTCAGTGCAAAGTTTTCTACTTCACTCACCACTATACCTACGCATGATTTACTTGTCAGTTCCATGAACACAACTCATATTCAATCACTTTCTATAAAATCATGTACGGTTTCAATTTTTAGTACGAAGAATTCCAGTTCACTCAGCAGTACGAATCATGTTCTATGAATTCATAAACTCCAAACTCAGGTCATAAAACTCATGACTCATGTACTCATTCTTTACAGTATGTTCAATTCCAGTACTCATACTACACTCCTAATAATCAATGAAATTCAGTTTATGTCATGTATGTCCTTATTTTAGACCTCTTTGATGAATCCATTATATTGATACTTTATTCCTCAGGCCTCAGTTAAGTGTCATGCTATGCATAGTATTCTTTCATGTTTCAGGTCCTCATATTCTAACTATCTGTGAACTCTCCTTAGGTCATGATTATTTAAAAGTCTATGTGAGTTTTCTTGGGGTGGTGCATGGAAGTTTTAAGGATAGAGGTTTAGAGAATATGAGAAATATGCTTTTGTAGTTGTTATCCTACAAGTTCATGTGTGGTTATAAAGATAGTCTTGAATGTCATGTTGGTGTACAATTGGAATGTATAGTTGAGTATAATCTTTCAGCATAATTCAGTCTGTATAGCAAGTAATTCAGTTTAGCAGTCAAACAGGCAAGTTCCTATGGTTTTTTCATCTTCCGATCTAGTTTTACTATCCGATGTTTCATGAATATGGCTATTCCATAAGGTAAACTATTCGTATCTATGAAAATTATGAATTCAGCTCAGTTCTTAAATCATACATCAGTTTTAGATTCCAGATATTCAGTCATGATTTTGTCTGTAAGTGCCCCGTGCACCATCTCAGTCTTTCCTTAGTATTTCAGCAAGTCAGTATCATTCAGGGGACGAACGATCCCAAGAGGGTGATAATATTATCCCCTGAGTTATCATGTCCTAAACCTCTTATATTTTCTTCACAAAATCAGATCCAGCCTAGAGTAATGGTTACTCATAAGTTGACTCTCTCGTATCTATCTCAGCCTTATAACCATTCTCATGTCATTGAATGTATTAAAGAAATCAGTTCAGTTCATGATATTCAGTTTATGTACCATATTTCAGACTCAGTTATGAAATCATGTTTCCAGTTGTGCTTGTTCAGTATATGACCACAATTGCCACAGTACAATACTCTCAGTTTGACCAGTCTCATTCGAGGATGAATATTCCCAAGAGGGAGATACTGTAATACCCCATTCTTTTCTTAGTTTAGTTCAGTTGCTAGTGCTTGCATAAGAGGCTAAAATCATGAAAATTTAGCTAAGTGTTGGGGACTAAGCTTCAGTTTTGGCCTTTTAACTTTAATGATTTTTAAAGTGACCTTCCCGACCCCGATACATAAGTTTTTGAGTTGATTCATGTTCAGGAGTGTAAATAACATGTATCGGGTATCTTTCAAATTTTATTAGATGAGGTTTGAACCACGTCTGTATTTCCAAAATAGTAGCTCACCGTGATTGTGGCGCGTCGCGGTGGCTATAGCGGTGTCATGATTGGCACATCGCGGTGAAGGTGTATTTGTCATGTTCTTGATTCATAATTTGAATGCATGTGTCATGATCTTTATCCTACTGTGTGATGTGCTTATTAGGGGAAGAATGTTCATAGAAATTACCTAGAGCTAAGTTAAGCTAAGATCCTTTGATTCATCTAGAGTTTTGAATTTGTTTCTACAAGGGTAAACTTTGTGTAACGCCCCGAAATCGGGTCCCGAGACGTCACACGGTGCTTGGGGTCACTTGTTACTGGCATAACTCATAAGAAACTGAATAAAAAGTATAAATCTATATAAATTTACGGAAAATAACTCTTTTCTGAATATGATAGATACAAAACTGAATTTACAATATTACAACTTTGCTTTTACAACCAAAACTGAAACTGAATACATCCACTTCTATTGAATATCTATGAAGCCTCTACTAGTAATGATTCAAGGTATCCGGGTCATGACTCTCGACTATCCCCACTCAATATGATTGAATAAGGAAAATACAACATTATTAATTCTGCATAACTGACTCGAGCCCATGAATCGAAAGGACTCATCACCTGCTAGCTGGATGCCGCGACATGACTGGATCTAAAGGTGCATACAATAACTTGTACCTATATTCCGATAAAATATAGCCCACATACGAATTTGTGGGTCAGTACCGTGGAAACGTACCGAGCATATGAGGGTGCAATGCATATATAACATAATATCTTAATATCATCACAGTTTATAAAATTATGCATGTTGATATAAATAACTCACTTAGCTTTTATAAAATCATCATAATCATAAGAGAGTAAGATATATCAGGTAAACCATGTGAGTCATCATAATAAGTTCTCAATTCACTTTAACCTCGTTTTCAAATCATTAAAGCAATCAAATCTCATAACAATTCTCTTTAGAATACATCCTTTCAATCTTTTGAAAACAACAGCTTTCTCAAACTGAGTCTTTCCAGCGAATATATTTTCATCTTAGATAGAAGAGTACACACACACACATTGGGATTCTCTCATAACGGACATAAACCATGTGAGATACATGGAGTCCAACGTCCAACCCACGTTGGGGAGAGCTGTCCTATCCTTGCCATCGGAGTAGGACCTTAATCTTTCATTCACTAGTGATCACTATATAAATCAGCCTCAATTCCAGCTCCTACGGGGGCACGTAGTTCTAGGGAAGTACCAAACCCACTATACCACTTGCTCGGTGCTAAAGACTACTCCCGGACTTAGCTCAAATCTTTTCAAAAGAAAATTCACCATAAAATAGTTCAACAATTCTCAACGGGAGCCATCATGCTACCCCTTTCATAATAAATTAATAAAAGTGGATTTCTTTTCTCATCTCGGGTTCAAAATCAACCCCTTTTTACGATCGAAAGATCAAAGCTTCTTTATCATTTCAATTCATTCAAATTCAAGGTGTTTATAACACATGATTTCTCAAAAACAACAATCTCAAATAGAGTTCAAAACCCATGTCTCGATACCACATTAAAACTTATCAAGATTCAAGCTTTACATCATAAACATATATAAATTTCTTCAAAATCAGGAAATTTCAGCTTTAAGCACAAAATATCATTGTTCTCATATAATTCCACTTCTAAAATATCGATAATGTCATAATCTCATGAGAATCAGTATAAGATATAAATTCATGCTTCAAATTCATAATAAAGCATAAAAAAAATCCATAACTTCGTTAAAAAAAAAACATTTTTGGGCACAAGAACGAGAGGGTGTTCTTGTTGAAAAATCCCACATACCTTAAACTTGAAGCTTTGAATGACTCTCCGAATGACGTAATGCTATTCACGAACTTTTGAGTGTCCCTCATAGCCTTCATAATGGGGATTTCTAATATGTAAAAATTATAGAATTCCCACGGTTGAATCTATAGCTATTCGGGTTTTTAAGTTGAAACCCTGAAGGTTGTTCTTGGTGAATTTTCAGTGAATGAGAGCTTATTTTGGATAATTGGGGTTAAATCCCGTGTTATAGACATATATAGGGGTGTTTTTGGCACTTAGAAGTGAGGTATGCGACTCCCAACCCATGAAAGACCTTAAGGTGTGCGTCGCACACCTTATAGCATACATTTAAGTGTGCCTCGCACTCCTAATCGCACACATTTGATTGGGCAGTGCATTGCCCATCGCACACCCTTACTGCCTCTCACGAAAATGGGCATAACTTGTTGTTTGGGTATTGGATTTTCGCAAAATCGGTATCGTTAGAAAGCTAATTCAATTATCTACAATTTGATAGATCTTGGGATGAATAATTCCATATATATTAAGAGTTATACATGTTTGACGTTGACCCTTGTAGAATCAAATGTCAAACTTTGAATGGATCAATTGGTCTTAGCTCAACCTTGTTCTAGGTCATTGCTATAAACATTTTCCACATGTAAACTACTCCATAGACTAGGATGATTATCATGCAACTTGTATTCATGTGAGAATAATTTGGATTAGACCTTAGACACGCAGGAACGACGGTTAGAATTCTAGCATGAAAATACGGGGTATTACATTATCTCCCCCTTGGGAACATTCATCCTCGAATGTGGATAATTAACCTGAAACACAGAGGACTATTAGTCTTCAAGCTATCATGTGTAACTGATAGAACTGAATCACTGGATCTCAAGAATAATGAGCTACTGAACTGGTCTGCAAGTGCATGAATCCTCAAGAAAAATAACTATATGGCTAAGACAGAAACGAGAGTGTCAACTTATGAGTAACCATTACTTTGCACTAGATCTGATCTTATGAGAAAGGATGAGAGGTTTATGACATGAAAACTCGGGGTATTACAACATCTCCCTCTTGGGATCATTCATCCCATAATGATAATAATTTGGTGAAAATACTAGGAAGAGACTATGACTCTACACAGGATACTTACGAACTGAATCATGATTTAATATCTGAAACTGAAACTGATGCATGAACTGAGCTGAATCATTCAAACTTCTATCATGAAACTAAATTCTGAGCTAGCTCTACTATAATTGCTTTAAGGAACTGATACATGTTGAGAGTCAAGGATTCACTTGAAGTGTTCATGATCCATTAATACATCTTGAACTGAGAAGGGATAACTTATGCAAATGTGAATCGTGAGACAACAAGACTTAGATCATACAAGGGGTATTACACTGTCTGGACTAAAACACTTGGAAAATTGAGATTATGCATTGAACACTTATGAAATGAGACATGATTAAATTGCCAAATATGAAACATGATGCTTAGATCGAACGGAATTATCTCATGAAATAGCAATACTCATGAAACTTTAGATAGTAATACTAGATGAAAAGTTGCAACTTTATAAGAGCATATCGGCTTGCTTGTTAATTGGATTGCAGGCTATAAGGACTGAATCATATTGACTGCCCATACTCAAATGGAGTATTTTATCAGCATTTTTCTATGAAATTCTATTAACATTACGGAGCAACGGATTTGGGCATGATCTGAACAAAACATCTAACTAAGGAATCACAACATTGATATAAATCCATCGCATGGAATAAAATATATAACTCCTAAACTAGGATAGGACTGCTAGGCCGCAGGCAACACAACTTCTTACGTTCAAGCTTAGCATCACTTCTAAAATGCTCTCTCAACTATACTATTCTCCTTAAATACCATACTCATTTGATTTAACTTATAATTCTCATATGGGCACTGATAAATCTTTCTGCAAGGTCTAAAGTAAACTAAGTCCTCTCACCAAGGTCAAGACTAACTCTAAATCATAAGATACAACATGCCAATCTACAATACTAGTCTAAACTACCCGATTCAATATTCTAGATCTTATTAGAGCTCACACCCTAAGCATAACATGCCTTACCACTTCAATGACTAATTCAAAACTCTTGATATGAATTCAGTAGCGCATATTGCATTCATCATCTTACATCCGACATGATATTCAAGCCTATCATTAAAATCACATATGAACTTCAAAGCAAAACCACATAAAGGCATACTTCGCATATTCTCTAAACCTTTATCAACCACAATTTTCTTGTACCATTCTTAAGAACACACACACAATTTCTAACTAACCATGACATGTATCAAAGACTTGGCCTCAATCTTACTTCACACTTTAGCCTTAGATAGAAAATCATAAATAATCTTTCTTAATGAGGGTCATCAACTCCCTCACATCTAAACCATTGCTTACCCACTATCATCGCTACTATCTTAACATAGAAAGAGGTCATCAAAGGGCTAACACATAAGAACCTGAAGCACGGAAACTACAATACATAACATTAACACTTATCTTAGGCCTGAGGAATAAAATATTAAAGGCATGGATTCATCAAAGAGATCTAAGCTACGGACATACATGATATAATGCATACTTTACTAGTATCATGAGTTTAAAAATTGGTCATACTCTGAAACATGAGTTCGTACTTATCATGAGCTATTCAACATAAGACTGGAGTTCATACATTCATGAGAGATAACTCGAATCACAGAGTGAAGTTGTTACATGCTTGCTAGAAGATGATAATGGGCTTGAGCACACATGATAGGTATAACCATAGGCCTGTGGCATGGATTTGTCAAGAAAGTGATGGATTTGGTGTTGTAATGACTGAAATCCAAGAAATAGTCTAGAGTAATAAGGGATTACTATCTCATCATAACTCATTATTGACATGTATCGCAATTGAATTCTCAAAACTCGATTTGGTTCTTCACTAACCTTCTCCCCCTTAGGTCAAAGCTGGATTCTAAGCATGTTGGTCTACTCCATATCCTCAATATTAAGCTATAATTTCATCATTCTAATATCTATAAATAAATGCTAAACTCACAAGACAACCTATCCATATGCCATCCTTAACTTTCTAGCTTCAATAATCATCATCAAAGACTTACACTCTCATTTGCTACCATACATACATCTCTAATCATATAATCATAGCCTACCAATATCACACTGCTATACTTATATTTTTCCCAAACCATGAGAATAATAATCATACTTAAAAGGCTCAACATCTTCAATCATAACTCCTTAACTTAGCTTTTATGAACATCATAAATTATCTAACTAGCCTTTCTCTACCTAGCAACTCAATGTTACTACTAACCACACAATATGCAATAATACTCGAACAATAATGCTTCCCCATAGCACCTTGGGCACACCTCTACATCATACTTAATTACGGACACATGATCTTACACTCTTGCGTACACTGTTAAGGCCTACTAGATCACCTCCATATCACTAGCATCAACTACCAAACCATTAACTATTCAAACTTAATGTCTAGAGCTAAACATAATTTACAACCCAATCTCACTCACAATTCTCCCTTCAAAATTATAGAACACAGCATTAAGAAAGACTAGTACACAATTACAATCGATCATAATCATATGGCCTATCTTACTCATAATTCGTTAACACATCCTCCTTCTTCCCATCATTACTATATACCCATCTTCACACCTAAATTACTTCCATAGCTCTATAAATTTCAACTAAACTTCCTCTTACAATCTCAGGAAAGCCTAAATTAACAATACTCAACCACTAAGTACTTCTATCAAAACCTATACTTTCCTAGCACAAAAAATTCCATCAATAACTCTTTTCTTACCTCAAGCAAATAACAATCCACCTTAACTAAAATATCCTTCTCTAACTTCCCTAAACTAACAAACAAAGGTATATCACTTCATTAATAATTGAAGCATAAGCAATAAAATTCAGCTATACATATTCAATAAATCGCCCTTACCACCTTTCTTGTCACTACACTTCTAAACCCAAACTTCCAACCAACACAAGAACAACAAGATAAACAACAAGTTGCTAGTGAATCAAAATAGGCCTCACACGGCTTCACTAGACTTTGATTTTACACAAACACAATGATAACAAAATTACATAATACTAGAGATAGAAACATGACACACAATATTCAATGATTTAAGAATACACCTTACTCTATCTTAATTGAATAACTCGTAAGAACGAGGGCATAACTTTAAATTTGAGGGACTTATAACACACTAGAAGGCTGCTCTTAAGCTGCTTTATGTAACTTCTGAAACTTCTGCTAGCAATTATAAGAGCATTATCTGGAGAGGAACTGAAACTTGTTGATCGTGCTATCTCAAGAATACTACATAGATAGAGAGGTATAGATTTACATTATGGATTCTAGGGAGGAATCTGAAAACACATCTGACTTGGGTTTAGTGCACGATTTTTACAAACATTATAAAGAAATTCAATATTTGAAACTCAAAAGCACTGACGGGATACTTTCTAGCTCTCTTACAATCCCATAACTATCTATAGAGACTTAAGCTTAACAGTTTCTAATACCTTGACAATGAGGCAGAGTTGGCCAGAATAGAGTAAGATAAGAATTTATATAAGTTTCTTAGAGAACCTTTTTATAGCACGATCTTAGACTTGAAAGAAAGATAACATTTCCTAAATACCCTGTAGCCTCTCAAAGAAAAGTACAGACGTCTCCGTACCATTCTGCAAGACTCTACTAGACATGGCTTCACAGACACCCTAGGACACTTGAACTATGTGCTTTGATACCAAGTTTGTAATGCCCCAAAATTGGGTCTCGAGACGTCACATGGTGCTTAGGGTCACAGGTGACCCCAAGCTAACCCTTCTACTGGCATAACTCATAAGCAACTAAATAAAAAGTATAAATCTATATAAATTTATGGAAAATAACTCTTTTCTGAATATGATAGATACAAAACTGAATTTACAATATTACAACTTTGTTTTTACAACCAAAACTGAAACCCGAATACATCCACTTCAATGGACTGTCTATGAAGCCTCTACTAGTACATACTCAAGGTAGCCGGGTTATGACTCCCAACTATCCCTACTCAAAATGACTGAATAAGGAAAATACAACATTATTAAGTCTGCATAACTGACTCGAGCCCATGAATCAAAAGGACTCATCACCTGCTGACTGGATGCCGCGAACTGACTGGATCTAAAGGTGCATACTATACCTTGTACCTACATTCTGAGAAAATGTAGCCCACATAAAAATATGTAGGTCAGTATCATGGAAATGTACTGAGCATATAGGGGTGCAATGCATATATAACATAATATCTTAATATCATCACAGTTTATAAAATTATGCATGCTGATATAAATAACTCACTTAGCTCGAATAAAATCATCATAATCATAAGAGAGTAATATATATCAAGTAAAACATGTAAGGGATCATAATAAGTTCTCAATTCACTTTCACCTCGTTTTCAAATCATCAAAGCAATCAAATCTCATAACAATTCTCTTTAGAATATATTCTTTCAATCTTCCAAAAACAACAACTTTCTCAATCTGAGTCTTTCAAGAGAATATATTTTCATCTTAGATAGAAGAGTAGAGACACACACATTGGTAGTCTCTCATAACCGACATAAACCATGTGAGATACATGGAGTCCAATGTTCAACCCACGTTGGGGAGAGCTGTCCTATCCTTGCCATCGGAGTAGGACCTTAATCTTTCATTCACTAGTGATCACTATATAAATCAGCCTCAATTACAGCTCCTACGGGGGAACATAGTTCTAGGGAAGTACCAAATCGCTATACCTTTCGCTCGGTGCTAAAGACTACTCCTGAACATAGCTCAGATCTTTTCAAAAGAAAATCCACCATAAAATAGTTCAACAATTCACAACGGGAGCCATCATGCTACCCCTTTCATAATAAATTAATAAAAGTGGATTTCTTTTCTCATCTTGGGTTCAAAATCAACCCCTTTTTATGACCGAAAGGTCAAAGCTTCTTTATCATTTCAATTCATTCAAATTCAAGGTGTTTATAACACATGATTTCTCAAAAACAACAATCTCAAATAGAGTTCAATTCTCATGTCTCGATATCACATTAAAACTTATCAAGATTCAAGATTTACATCATAAACATATATAAATTTCTTCAAAATTTGGAAATTTCAGCTTTAAGCACAAAATATCATGGTTCTCATATAATTTCACTTATAAAATATTGTTAATGTCATACTCTCCGAATGGCGTAATGCTATTCACAAACCTTTGGTTTTCCCTCGTAGCCTTCGTAATGGGGATTCCGAATATGTTAAAAGTATAGAATTCCCACGGTTGAATCTCTAGCTATTGAGGTGTTTGCGTGGAAACCCTAAAGGTCGTTCTTGGTGAATTTTTGGTGAATGAGAGCTTATTTTGGATAATTGGGGTTAAATACCGTGTTATAGACATATATAGGGGTGTTTTTGGCACTTGGAAGTGATGTATATGGCGAACAACCCATGGAAAACCTAAAGGTATACGTTGCACACCTTATTGAAAACATTTAAGTTTGCCACGTTGTAATACCTCGTATGTTTCTAAGCTAGGAGATGAACTATTTTTCCTACGTATGAAACCTCCTATCCTGTGAGTTGCATTTTAGTGCATGACTTACAATGAGTATCCTAGTGATAAGATAGCTTATGATACATTAAACATGTTCATATGAGTCACTTAAAGTAATACAAGCTAAGAGTTTTTGAATCCATCAAGTTTTAGTGTTTAATTTCGCAAAGGTCATTTTTGAAAGAGTATAATTCTATTTTAATATGGTATTTATGCATATTTATACCCACCAAATTTTAGATAATTGAATTAGCTTTCCAATGATACCAATTTTGACTTAATCCAATACCCGAGCGAAAAGTTATGCCCATTTTTGTGAGAGATAGTAATGATAGGCAATTGGTTAGGCGTCGCCCAACCAAACTTAGGCGATTGGTTAGGCGCCGCCTAAGTCAGTTCCAATGCCAAAAACACTCCGTTTTGAGTTATTTTGAGGGTAATTAGGTCTTTTAACACTCCTTACACGTCCCTAAACTTAACCCTACGAAATATATAGCTTCTAAACACATTACAACCCTATTAACATCTAAAAGCTCATCATCCAAGAGCACTAAAAGAGAAAAACAACTAGGGTTGCATAATTAAGCTATAATATCCAATTTCAAGGAAATTTCTAAGTCAATCATCAAGAACCTCCCTTCCAAAGTATGTGTATTATTCATCTACGAATTTCTTTCGTCCGTGGAGTTCAAGAATCAATCTTTAAAATACAAAAGCTTGGTTGATTGTGGTGATATGATCATACCCATGTTGATGCTTTTGTGTTTTGCTATATAATAGTATCGTGACTGTATATCTCATGAAAGTTATGTTATTAGTTGAAAAACATGATCTTTAGATGGATTTATAGAATGCAAGTATGAAATCCACCTATGCCTTAAAGAATACAAGCAAGGTGTTCGATAAAATACCCAGTATGTTAGAACTTCATATTTACATGATTTCATGATATCCAAATAACAAGTTCATGTTAGTCACACACTCCAATATGAATTTCCATGCAAATTATGTGTTGTTATTGTTATGGTATAAATCATGTATGATAATGGAGATATAAATTATGTACACAAAATATATCCATGCTTTCCCTACCATGTTTGAGATATTGAATAAATACATGAAGTTTAATATCCCCAAATCATTACAATATGAACTAAATGTTACATGTTGCCGTTCCCTTATGCTTGAATGGTTTCCATGCCCTTTCTATGAATAGTATATGTTGTCGGAATGCCCATGATATTAGAATATGAGATTTATGACTTGATTATAAGCATTCCTATTCATGATACATATTATGATGACCATGTACTTCATGAAATCCCACACTCATGTATTATGGATTGTTATTGATGGTCGTGTACTCAAGAAATTCAAGTTGTGTCAGTTTCCTTCCATCAAGTCCTAAAATATAGTTGTGTGCCTAGATCTATGTCATGTTTTCAAGATACTCTCAGTCAAGCCATGATCTATAGAATTTAGTTAGTCATGTGACTCAGGAAAACTTAGAAATCTCAGTAATCTCAGTAATCTCAGTAACCTCAGCAACCTCAGTATTCATAGTCAATCTCAATAACTTCAGTACTCTCAACCAGTCCTCAGAACTCAGTACATTCCATCGGTCATTGGTATCTAGTAAACTTAGTTTAGCTCTGCTAAATAATACCACTAGTAGCAGCCCAATTAATTAGTATCAGTTTCGCTAATCAGTTTAGTTCAGTTATTCTGTTCAGCTTAGTTATTCAGTTCAGTGTCCTTCAGATGGGAGTAGAAGTTATCACCGAGTGAACACAATGATGGAAACTCACCCGCCAGTTCAGGGTCTGATTCTTAGTAGTCATCCTTATGTTCCAGAACTATGTAGCCAGTATAGGTTAAGACATCTTAACCCGTCAGATTAGGGTTGATGAGGTGTCTTAACCCATTATTTTAGGGTTCCCACTATTCTCATTGAGTGCCTGCCAGTATAGGGTTCTCACAGTTGTCCTTACCAGTGGCGCGGTATTGACACCCCTCCAGTCGGAGCAGAGATTAGACCCCAGCTTAGCTATTATAGCGTATTTAGGGCATGTCGGTTAGATAACTACTTTCCACAGTTTCATCTATAGATTTTAGGACTATCAGCTATAGCTACCCAGTCTCAGTAAAGAACTCAGATAGCTCTTCAGATTTCAGTATATCAGGGCTGTCAGATACAGTCAACTCAGAAATAGAATTGAACTCAAATAGTTTTCTTCAGATTTATAGACTGTCAGATGCAGTCACTTATGCTATCAATAACAACAGTTATCAGAACTCATTCTATCAGTACTCAGCTTTAGGACTGTCAGATACAGTCAATCAAACTAGTTCTTCATAATTTGAATTGTCAGAAACAATCATTCTTTTATCAGTAATACAGTATCAGATCCATCACTTATCAGTGATTTACGTATCAATATCAGTAAAATTAATCTTTCAAAATATCATTATCAGTACACTCATGTTGTTAGTATTCTGTCTCAGTAATCAGTATCTCCACGAGTTCAGTTATAGTTACGTATGCATGTATGTACTCTCACGTTCATATCAGTCAATATTTTTCATGCATATAACCCTTTGCATTTAGCCTACCTCACTCATATACTCAATATATTCAGACGTACTGATGCAGTTGCGCTGTGGTGCTTTCTCTTATGTTATACCATAGGTTCAAAGGCATGAGCTCCAAATTAGCATTAGATTCCATGATCAACAGTCAGAGTTAGACGTGAGTCCTCATCCTTTGAGGACATGATGATTTCATTTCTATTTTATTTTTTACTTTATTTCAGTAGTTGAAGTTAGTTGGGGATATGTCTCATCAACTCCTTATTCAGTTCAGTTAGAGGCTTTCAGACTAGATATCAGATTAGATGTTCAGACTTCAGTATTTATGTTTCTTTTTGGTATTGTTATACCATATTTTTCAAATATGTATTATTATTGAACCTTATGGCCTTACAATTCATGTTTCTGCATATTTTATGAGATATTATGTAGTTTACAGGTACATATATCAGTCATAGGTTAGCTTGTGGTCCCTCTGGGTCATGAGCACCGTGTAGTATTCTGGTTCAGCGAATTGGGGTGTTACAAACTTGGTATCAAATCCTAAGTTTCAACAGTGTCCTAGGAAATCTGAAAGCTGCATCAAGTAGAGTCTAGTACATGGGTGTGTTATGCACCACACTTATGTGCAAGAGGCTATGAGATGCTTTAGGAACAGTTTCCCTTCTTTTATGTCTCAAGATCATGCTATAGCAAGTTTCTTTAAGGAAACCATGTAGATTCATATCATGCACCCCTCATGTTCACTTTACCTTACTTTCAAGGTAATAGAAATAGTGAAGTTCAAAGTCCTAAAGATAGGGATTTCTCAGACAGTCCCTATAGTTAGTTATGGGATTAGCCACAGACTCAAATAGTATCCCATCAGTTCATTATTGTTCCAAGGCCGTACAAACTTTATTCATGATCATTAGAACTCATTATTGAACCCAGAAGTTTAGCAGTAGTAGATTTGGGATAGTATTATTCTATTTGATCAGATTATGTATTCATGGGGATTAGATCAGTAGGCTTGAATAGTACAAGCTAAACACTTAAGTTTATTGACTCAAAATTAAGCATAAAGGTGTGAATGTGATATTAGCAGTATATGAGGAAACAGAATTAGATGGTGTGTTTAGTAAGACAGACAGGTGTTGAATAGAATGTAGGTATGTGATGGTAGATCAAGTGACCAAGTCAGACTCTCAAGATTCCAGTAGTAGTGCCAGTATGTATAGAAAAGAAGTAAGGGAGGACGATTCCTAACACATCCTCTTCTCAGTACAAATATTTGTACTTTACCTATCATGAAATCCACTCAGGTCTTACATATCAACTCAATGGTCACGGACCATGCTCATGTATCTTTTTTCCATGATCTTGTATAAATTCAATTTTCACCATAAGGAGTCCCTTTTACTCCATAGTACAAATTATGCTCTATGAGCACAATCTACTTTCACGCACTTTCCATGGGATTATGTGCACCTTCAGTTCCCAGTATAAGGGGTTCAGTTCCAGCTCCCTCAGTATTCGAATCATGTCCCACGAGTATAGAAAACTCTAAACTCAGGTCATGCAGCTCATGACTCATGTACGCATATCATGATTTCCTGTATACTTAGCTTTCATGACTCATGCTATGCCCCTACAGATCAGATACATTTAGACTATGTTATGTATATCCTCAGTTCAGATCTTATTGGTAAATCCAAACTATTGATATTTTATTCCTCAAGTTTCAGTCATGTGTCAAGTTTAGTTTGTATCTATTCGTATTTCAGGTCCTCCTGATTTACTCCTCCAGTTAGCTCTCCTTATGGAATAGTGTAGTGATGAGCAGTTGTTTAGATATGAGAAGATTATTGCATGCTTACTTTGCACAAGGGTGTAGTTGTGAAGATAGGCTTGAATTTTATGATAAATGCGCAAGTAAACATCTAGCAAGGGGTCTTATTTAGAAGTTGGGAAAGTACAAAGTGTAAGTGTACATTTATATCCTTGACTTATGTCAGTCCCCAGCATTTAGCCATCAAAAACTCAGTTCCCAACTCAATTATAGTTTCAGTATCCAGCACTCAGTGATCAGTGTTCAGTCCTTGAATTTAGTACTTCTGTACTAGCTATAGGCTTAGTTATAATGTCATCTTTAGTTCAATAACCAGATTTGAAACTCAGTTCAGTTCCAGACATTCTTGACCATAGCATTCAGGTTGTCAGTACTCAGTTATCAGTGGTTCAGTACCCTAATTTATAGAATACCTCAGATCCATTTCATACGCTTGGTCTCACATTCGAAAATAATACAGACATCATGAATCCATGCTCAGATACCTCATTCTACTCAGTTAGTCCTTATCTTCTATGCATAAAACTCAAAAATCTTAGCCCAGCTATTCAGAATAAGTACAGTTTAGATTTACAGATCCAATATTCAGCTATCAATTATTCAGTTAAACAGATAATTTAGTGTATTTATGCACTCGTGTTCAGCTCAGTTCATGTATCATGTCTCAGTTTCAGATCCTAGATATTCAGTCATGACTCAGTTCCTAGGTGTCTTATGCATCGCCTCAATTTCCCTCAGTAGCTCATCCAAGTCAGTATTCTTTGAGGGACATAGTGCTCCAAGGGGGAGATACATCATACCCCCAAAATTTCATGACATAAACATGCTGCTCTATTTTCTTTTAATGAATCCAGTTTGGAGAAGGGGTACTTATAAGTTAACCCTTAAACTCCAACTTTAACCGTATGCCATGTTTTCAAGATTCAGTTCAGATCATGATATTCAGTATATCTACCACGTCCCAGACTTAGTTATGTTCTCATATTTTCGATCATTCATATAGAGTAATTAATCTCAAACTTATCGGTATTATCAGTTCAAGGTAACAGTTTTCCTTAAACTTACTCGTTTTTCCTTGAACTTACTCGTTCTCATGTTTATATTTCAGTGCCAAACTTGGTATTCAGTTCCATGCTCAGTTTTCTATTCAAACTTGATACCTTTACCATTGCATGTTCATGGTTAAGTTTTGTCATGAATTCACTCATCAGATATGTGTGATCAGCTTATTAGTACTTTCAGTCATGTATTCATGTATTATGTTAGTCATATAATCATGGATCAGATATGCATGGATTCATCCTTTCAGTTGTGCATTAGATATGCATTCTCATTTTGATAAAACTTACTTTATTAGAATCCTTAGTCTTATATTCATGAATCAGATTCCATGCGTTAGATATGCATACTCAGTATGTTGTGCTCATCTTTCATTCATTCCAGTCATGAACCCATGTTTTAGTAGTGTATGTCATGTACGTACATCATCTTATCATCTCTCCTGCTTCAGTTAATTTCCATTCGAGGACGAATGTTCCCAAGGGGGAGATATTGTAATGCCCCATATGTTTCTAAGCTAGGAGACGAACCATTTTTCCTACCTATGAAACCTCCTATCCTGTGAGTAGCATTGTAGTGCATGACTTACAATGAGTATCCTAGCGATAATATAGCTTATGATATATTAAGCATGTTCATATGAGTCACTTAAGGTAATACAGGCTAAGAGTTTTTGAATCCATCAAGTTTTAGTGTTCGATTTTGCAAGGGTCATCTTTCAATGAGTATAACTCGATGTTAATGTGGTATTTCTACCCATAAAATTGTAGATAACTGAATTAGCTTTCCAACAATACCAATTTTGCCTTAATCTAATACTCGAGCAAAAAGTTATGCCCATTTTTGTGAGAGACAGTAAGGATAGGAGATTGGTTAGGCGCCGCCCAACCAAACTTAGGCGATTGGTTAGGCGCCGCCTAAGTCAGTTCCAATGCCAAAAACACTCCGTTTTGAGTTATTTTGAGGGTAATTAAGTCTTTTAACACTCCTTACACGTCCCTAAACTTAACCCTACGAAATAGATAGCTTCTAAACACATTACAACCCTATTAACATCTCAAAGTTCATCATCCAAGAGCACTAAAAGAGAAAAACAACTAGGGTTGCATAATTAAGCTTGAAGATCCAATTTCAAGGAAATTCCTTCGTCAATCATCAAGAACCTCCCTTCCAAAGTATGCGTATTGTTCATCTACGGATTCCTTTCGTCCGTGGAGTTCAAGAATCAATCTTTAAAATAAAAAAGCTTGGTTGATTGTGGTGATATGATCATACCCATGTTGATGCTTTTTTGTTTAGCTATATAATAGTATCGTGACTTTATATCTCATGAAAGTTATGTTGTTAGTTGAAAAACATGATCTTTAGATGGATTTATAGAATGCAAGTATGAAATCCACCTATACCTTAAAGAATGCATGCAAGGTGTTCGATAAAATGCCCAGTATGTTAGAACTTCATATTTACATGATTTCATGATATCCAAATAACAAGTTCATATTAGTCATACACTCCAATATGAATTTCCATGAAAATTATGTGTTGTTATTGTTGTGGTATAAATCATGTATGATAATGGAGATATAAATTATGTACACAAAATATATCCATGCTTTCCCTACCATGTTTGAGATATTGAATAAATACATGAAGTTTAATATCCCCAAATCATTACAATATGAACTAAATGTTACATGTTGTCGTTCCCTTATGCTTGAATGGTTTCCATGCCCTTTCTATGAATAGTATATGTTGTCGGAATGCCCATGATATTAGAATATGAGATTTATGACTTGATTATAAGCATTCCTATTCATGATAGATATTATGAGGACCATGTACTTCATAAAATCCTACACTCATGTATTATGGATTGTTATTGATGGTCGTGTACTCAAGAAATTCAAGTTGTGTCAGTTTCCTTCCATCGAGTCCTGGGGCTACTTGTACCCAAAAAATACAGATGTGTGCCTAGATCCATGTCATGTTTTCACAATACTCTCAGTCAAGCCATGATCTATAGAATTCAGTCAGTCATGTGACTCAGGAAAACTCAGAAATCTCAGTAGTCCAATAATCTTAGTAATCTTAGTGCTCAGTAACCTCAGTATTCACAGTCAATATCAGTAACTTCAGTACTCTCAACCAGTCCTTAGAACTCAGTACATTCCGTTAGTCATTAAAATCCAGTAAACTTAGTTTAGCTCGGCTAAACAATACCACTAGTATCAGTCCAGTTAATCAGTATCAGTTCAGCTAATCAGGTCAGTTCAGTTATGTAGTTCAGCTTAGTTATTCAGTTTAGTGTCCTTCAGATGGGAGTATAAGTTAGCACCGAGTGAACCCAAGGATGGGAGCTCACCCGCCAGTTCAGGGTGTGATTCTTAGTAGTCATCCTTGTGTTCCAGAACTACGTAGCCAACGTAGGTTGAGACATCTTAACTCATCAGATTAGGGTTGATGAGGTGGATTAACCCGTCAGTTTATGGTTTCCACCGTTCTCATTGAGTACCTGCCAGTATAGGGTTCTCACAGCTGTCCTTACCAATGGCGCGGTATTGACACCCCTCCAGTCGGGGCAGAGATTAGACCCCAGCTTAGCTATTATAGCGTATTTAGGGTATGTCGGTTAGATAACTACTTTCCACAGTTTCAGCTACAGATTTCAGGACTATCAGCTATAGCTACCCAGTCTCAGTAAAGAACTCAGATAGCTCTTCAGATTTTAGTATATCAGGGTTGTCAGATACAGTCAACTCTGAAATAGAATTAAACTCAGATAGTTTCCTTCAGATTTATGGACTGTCAGATATAGTCACTTATGCTATAAATTACAACAGTTATCAGAACTCATGCTATCAGTACTCAGCTTCAGGACTGTTAAATACAGTCAATCAGACCAGTTTTTCATAATTCAAACTGTTAGAAATAATCATTCTTTTATCAGTAATACAGTATCAGATCCATTACTTATTAGTGATTTACATATCAATATCAGTAAACTCAGTCTTTCAAAATCTTATTATCAGTACACTCATGTTGTCAGTATTCAGACTTAGTAGTCAGTATCTCCACGAGTTCAGTTATAGTTACATATGCATATATTTACTCTCACATTTATATCAGTCAGTATTTTTTTATGCATATAACCCTTTGCATTTAGCCTACCTCACTTGTATACTCAGTACATTCAGACGTACTGACGCATTTGCGCTATGGTGCTTTCTCTTATGTTACACCTAGGTTCAGAGGCATGAGCTCCAAATCAGCAGTAGATTCCAGGATCAGCAGTCAGAGTTAGACGTGAGTTCTCATCCTTCGAGGAAATGATGATTTCATTTCTATTTTAGTTTTCACTTTATTTCATTAGTTGGAGTTAGTTGGGGACATATCCCATCAACACCTTATTCAGTTCAGTTAGAGGATTTTGGACTAAATGTCAGATTAGATGTTCAGACTTCAGTATTTATGTTCCTTTTTGGTATTATTATACCATATTTTTAAACTATGCATTAGTATTGAACCTTATGGCCTTACAGTTCATGTTTTCGCATATTTTATGTGATATTATGCAGTTTACAAGTACAGATATTAGTAATGGGTTAGCTTGTGGTCCCTCGGGGTCATGAACAGCGTGTAGCATTTTGGATCAGCGAATTGGGGTGTTACACATGCACTCTCAATCACACACATTTGATTGGGCGATGCATTACCCATCGCACACCCTTACTGCCTCACACGAAAATGGGCATAACTTTTGCTCGGGTATTGGATTTCAGTGAAATTGGTATCGTTGGAAAGCTAATTCAATTATATATGATTTTATAGATCTTTTAATGAAGAATTCCATGTATATTAAGTGATATACACGTTTGAATTTGACCCTAGTAGAATCAAATATCAAACTTTGGATGAATCAATTGGTCTTAGCTCAACCTTGTTCTAGGCCATTTCTACAAATATTTTCCACATCTAAACTACTCCATAGACTAAAATAATGATAATTCAACTTGTATTCACGTGATAATCACTTAGATTAGAGCTTAGACGCGTAGAAATGATGGTTAGAATTCTAGCACGAAAATACAGGGTATTACACTTTGAAAGTGTATAAATTTTGATGTATGTATAATTTTTTAGCTCAACTCTCCACCAAATTATAGATAATTGAATTTTCTTACCAAAGATACCAATTTCTCCTTAATTCAATACCCGAGTGAAAATTTATGTTATTTTTTGTGTGAGGCAGTAATCCACCGCGATTACACCGTATCGCGAAGAGCTTTAAAATCTCAATCTAGGTAATCAATTTTTGGTTTAAATGATGGAGGGGAAATGGGATATTCTTCCACTTCAATCAGGTCGTAAAAACATAATTTTAAGCATCCATTAGGGCAGTAATTACCCTCCTTATCCTATTTTACTCTCAAGAGTAAAACCCTAAACAATCCCCTTCAAGATCATCTATTCCATACCTACTCTTCAAGAACAATGATGAATCAAACTTTCTCAATTCAAGAATGCTTTCAAGATTTTGTTTCTTCTTCAAGATTCAAATTTTTAAGGTAAGTGGGAGTTCATCCATAGGTCCCCTTTAACCCATGGAGCCAAAAACTCTTTTCTTTGAATTAAAGAACGAATTTTTCAATCATTATGTTATTTAAGATGTTCAAGAAAGATTGAATTTCATGTTTTTATGGTGGTTTTAATTCAATGAATCCCATCTATAATTCTATGCAAGATTTTGAATCTCTCATGCCATGAATTTAAGTTTCCTCATGCTTTATCAAAGTGAATTCCATGATAGATCCTAAATTCATGATTTTTAGCAACATTTCCAAGTTTTAAATTATTGCTTTCCACATGTTTGATGAAATTCCCATATCATGTTCAATTAATTTCAGGATGAACCCCAAGTTATGAATCTAGCCATGTTATCCTATTATTTTCGCATGTTTAAGATACTCCCGTGTTTTAACTCATGATCCCCATGTGTTTAATTTCAAGTTGAGAGTATATGTTTTTTCAAGTGGAAAGCCAATACATATTTTGAATGTTATGATCTTCATATCAAATTCCTAAGTTATGAATTGATTTGTGTAACCATGATATTTTCTCATGCTTGCTCATTCCCATGCACAAGTTTAGGGTCCCCATGCGTTTGATGAAATACCAAAATGTTGAATGTTGAACAATAATTCTCTTCTATGGTTTCAAAGTTTTCATGTGGTCTTATTGTTATTTTTATCTAGTCTTGAGGGTTATGAAGACCCAAAATTTAGCTGTTTACCTAGTTTTCAATGTCATACCTAATTTTTACCTAAGGTCAAAACGAGCACGACATTATGGTCTCTAAAAAGAATTAATCTATACAGAGTCGCCACCTAATTTTTAAGGAAAATAAGAAAACCTATTTATTTATTAACATGTATGACTAGTGTTTTAATCTAAGAACCAATTTAGATTCTAGGTAAGGGTTCAAATTATTTCGAAGGGAATGTATTAGGCACCCTTCAGAATCCACAAATGTGGTTCCGGGCCAGACATAGGTTTATTAAAAGAAAGCGGAAAAATTAATGTTTGTAAGGACAAATACAAAATGCGTATTAAAACAATATAAACAATTTATATATTATGAATGTGTAAATTGCATATGTTATCGTAAAAATATGTGTATGAAAATAATATAAGTACATGAGAATATGTATGTAAAAATAAAAAGATTAAATAAAGAAAAATGTGTTCAAAGAAAAAGATTATTTAATGTTTTTAGTGTAAAAAAATATGAATTATTCGATTAAATATCTAAATCAATTTAATTCTTTTATATAAATAGTAACGGCCAAAATTTGCCTAACGTATGATGAGAATTGCGTGAATAAAGAATATCCCTCCCAACACCCCAAAAAAAAGTTTTCACTATAATAATATTTGTACAATTATAAAAATGTAAATTACAAACATAAAACTCAAACTCTTCTTTTCAAGTTCCTTTTGACGATATTTTTGAGAACCTGTACAAACACTCGTAATAAAAATATTAGTCGCAAATAAAAATAAATTAAGAAATATATGTACATATGCACATAAAAGATAAAATTTTCACCAAAAACGAGCTCAGATAAAGTTTTTAAAAAATATATAAAGATTTCATCATTGCCCAAATTTATTATTTTATTACGTATTTATATACGTAATATTCGTGTTTTATTTGTGCAGGCCTCGAAAATCGACGAAAAATCTTTTCATCGGCCAAGTGTCGGTCCTTAATATAAAATAATAACTTTGATAAAATAAATTTTGTCTTTTGTAATGGGGTGACCTCAAATATCCAGCTAGAGAGATAATTTCATTGGCCATGTATAGTATTTTGTTTAAATCAGTTTAACAAACTAATAAAAAGTCAAAAAAGCAAGCATATCAGCCCCAAAATTGAACAAAAAGTGACAGACAACAAAAATAATGGGAACACGTAACACTGACATAGGTTGTCCAAAAATATAGTACAATTAATCCCATCTCAGTGAACAAACAGTAGCAAAAATACAGAAATAATCAACAAAAGTAAGTTGGACGTTCGCTGGAATTCATGGAGCTTCATAACAACACTTCTTCTTTCCGAGAAGAGAACAAACCACA
Source organism: Capsicum baccatum var. pendulum (assembly GCA_030864225.1). Lineage (NCBI taxonomy): Eukaryota > Viridiplantae > Streptophyta > Magnoliopsida > Solanales > Solanaceae > Capsicum > Capsicum baccatum. Next base: position 26,463,245 of record CM061551.1, on the reverse strand, counting down.
ATAAATAAATTATATCTAGCCAAATCAAGGAAACAAGATACACAACAACATATAAATCAGTAAAAAACTTAATTAAAAGTGTGTTTTCGACGAGCAATAATAATAAATGGAGAGAAAATTGTGCATCTACCGAAACAACATAATATTCATAATAAACAAAAATAATACAAAATACCAAAAGTGATGGTAATGACATGGTGGCAGCGGTACAACGACGTTGCTTCAACGACGTTCGTCGAAGAAACGCCAGATAATAAAATTTGGCTAGATTTGTAAGAAATTAAAAAAGAATAAAGTACTAAAATGGATTTAAAGGAGTGACAATGTAGCAGAAGCAGCCGAGCTTCATCGTTCATCACCTCCAGCGAAGCAGCAATGGAGAAGAGGGGGTAAAGTGGCTGGTTCGATGGTGCTCGCTGGAAAAGAAAAATTGTTTGGTTGTGCTTTGCGGCTAGTGAGGGGAAAAGAGAGAGAGATAAATGGGAGTGGAGTATGAGAAAGGTAGCCAGAGTCCAGCCATACTCACCGAAGAAAGGAGAAGGAAAAGAATAAGGCTAATTTTTGTATGTGTGCGTTAGTGTGTGTAATCTATATATGTACGATGGTGTGTATATGTGCTTTTTTGAGTTAAAAAAATATTTAATCCCCACTTATTTATAAATAAAAAAATAGTCCCCCTTTTTACCAAAAAATTATAAATTAAACTCCTTTGTCCCCTTAATGCACGATTTAGATCGTAGGTAATTGTCCAATGATCTTTTCATCTTTTTAATAAATATATAAAATTTCTTTATCCAGAACATAAAAATATCAACCCATCACCTCAAGGGTCACCTTTTAAAACATGACGAGACCTTAACTTGACTGATTTGCTACTCATTGTATTAAAATAATTAATATGACTTACATTTGTAGATCGTATTAAATAATGTAAAAAATATGAATATCGATATATAATTACAGAAAAATGCAAACAACAAATATAAAAAAATTATTTAAAAATAATGTATTGTTCTATAAATAATTAAAATTATAATATGTAAAAAAGAATTGTAGTGTTATGTTATGTACGTATGTAGATAACTGTGTAAACATATTAAAATAATAGTAAACTAATATAAATTTTAAAATTTATGAAATTAAAGATAATTATCAATAAATTATGTAAAAATTAAAATATGACAAAAATTGATGAAAAAAATTATAAAATAATGGCGATTATCAATAAATTGTCAAAAATTACAAAGAATGTGTAAAAAATTACAGTTTGTGCCATTTAACGATCATAAAGCCTAAAAGTGCTAATTTTAAGTTTGGAGAGCCAAAATTGGGTGTCAACATTTAGTATCTACAAAATAATTTCAGACCATGGGAAATATCATTTAGTCCGTAATATGGTTAGTTGGGAGACCAATTAAGTTAGCTCAGTCCGGTTTTAGTTTCAGTATCAATCTATACATTAATAATTACCTCAAAATTTGTGTCCACTATTATTTTCAGAATAGCACGACTTGACTTTCAATTTCAATGCATACGCCAGTAAGTGTTCCAATGTTATTCAGTTGGGAGTAGGATTTAGCACCGAATGAACCCAGGGATGGGGGCTCACCTGCTAGAGTTTGGGTGTAACTTTTACTAGCATTCCCTGCATTCCAGAACCACGTAGATAGCGTAGGTTTGAGATGTTAACCTTCCAGTTGAGGGTTGAAACATATCTCACTAGAGCACCTGCAAGTAGAGGGTGACTCTTTAGTCATTTGGGACTCCATTTTAGTGGATCCACACAGCCATTGTTAGTACGTGTGGCAGGTACTGACACCCTTCCAACTGGGTATACAGGTTGGACCCCAATTAGCTCAGATAGGGGCATGTCAGTTAGATGATACCTCTCACAGTCTCAGTTCAGTATTTAGTTTCAGAGTTCAATTTTAGGTTTGCTTGACCATAGCATACAGTTATCAGTTATTTAGTTATCACTATTTCAGTATCTTAGTTTACAGACTATATTAGAATCATGTTTTATGCTTGGTCTTCCATTCTTAGATAATATAGATTTAATGCATTCCTTCTTAATTATCTCATGTTGTTCCGTTAGTCTTTATCTCATATGCACAATATCCCATAGTTTCAACCTAATTATTCAGACTAACTATAGTTCAGTATTATATGATCACTATTCAGTAATCAACTATTCAGTGTCTGAATATCAGTAGTCCATATTCATATATCAGCTACTTAGTATATAGGTACTAGTTACTCCCTTTACTTAAAGTTCAATCATTTTGTAACCCAGACATCAGTTATTAAGTTAATCAGATCAGGTCAGTACATGTATGTTTGGTCTCGCATGTTCATGTATCCATGCTTTACCGTATTCCATCTTTAGTTCTACTTATTATACAAAAGTAAATATTTTAAGAAACTAAGTGTAGTGATTCACCAGGTTACCAGATTATGTTTGTTGCTCATGCTTTTAAGATAATTTATCTTTCAGTTTATTCCAGTCTATTGGTGAGTCTACATACACTTAGCATGCAGGTTTTAAGATTACGTATGGAATAAATTTTACTTATTTCATTCACCCCTGCATACTCAGTAAATTCCAGAAGTACTGATCCATATATACATCTGTGTGGCTATACCGTTTCATAATGTAGGTACCAGTTGGTGTCCACACATCATGATCAGATAGTTATAGTTTTCAGCCAGCAGGTGATGAGTTCTTCTATTTTGGGGACTTCAGTTAGATATTATTTGTGTACTTTACTTTATTACTAATATGTATTGATTAGTGGTAGTTGGGGTCATGTCCTAGCTATCTATAGTCAGTATAGTAGAGGCTTCATAGATGTCAATCAGAGTCAGTCATGTAAATTTAGTTCTTTTCTTAGTTTTTATCAGATCGTTTGCTTTATCAGTATTGTATTTATTCAGATTATACCAGTTCATGGGTTAGTTTGGGATCACTTGTGGTTCCAAGCACCGTGTGGCGTCAAGAGTGTATTTTCGGGGCATTACACTCGCCCCTTGTTCTTACAAATTTCCTCAAAACCAGCATCTATACCTACTGGTCCAGATGGTATCTCATCTAGATTCACCCTATCAGTCTTTTCTTTTACTTTTTTTCTATGTTATACTTCCTAGCTTGAAGCAACTCTTCATTAAAGTTACACAAATATTCAATGCTTTCATCAACATCATAAAGTGAATCACTATCAGAATCACTGATAGCAAAATCTACTTCAAAATCAGATGTTTGAAAATGGTATGTGGAGAAATCATTAACTTAACCTTCCTGTAATTATTCTAAAGAAACCTTATTTTTTTCTTTGTCTGCCCTAGGAGGATGATTTTTATTTACATACCCATCTTCATTGACATCCAATGGTTAAGGTAAAGATACATCAGCCCTATCCGTTTCAAAAGGGGCTGCCATATCACCATTACAAAATAGTAATAATGGTGGAGTGGCTGCAACATCTGCACTAGACACACTAGATTTCCCTATTTTTAGGCTAATTTTTTTGTAATTTCAATCTCATTTTCATCGTCAATAACTAAAGGTTCACTAATTTGGTGCACAACATATACATCAACAAAATCTCCAGCTGTTAAACTGTTGAAAAACCTTAAAACATCAGTATCACTATTTAACATGTAATAACAACCCTTTTTGTTCACTTTACACCCAAAAGTTTCAACATTTTCAACACGTAAATCTAGTGCTAAGTTATGAGACTACATATTATGAAGATCATCTACATCTATTCTAATTTTTTCAGAATCACAAACTCCATTTACATACCTTAGAACAGGTTCGAGAAAAAACACCCCCCATAGGTGAATTGAAGTGTTACTATTGTATCCATTTAGATACAAAACCTGTACAATAACAATATAACATATTCAATTAGTCAATTACGCAGAAAGCTCTATTTTTTAAAGCAAAAATAAATTAAAAAATCTAATTAAGATTTTACCAAAATAAAAAAAATACAGAATCTTATTGAAATCACAAAGTATGCCATAGAAGGCAAAAAACTTCTAAATATACGTCTAATAGGAGCATTAGACACAAAAAAACAAAGCCCAATTTTTTCGGTCCCAATTTTGATTTGACCCAAAAAAAAAACTAAAATCTAATCAAAAAAACAAAACTTGCCATTGAAGGTACAAAACTGCTATATATAGGTGTAATAGAAGCATTAAACACGAAAAAATACAAAAAATCTAAAAAAATCAGCCACAATTATGATTTTATGAAAAAAAAATTCTAAATTCTAATCAAAACCCCAAAATATGCTATTGAAGGCATACCACTACTACATATACTACTTACAACACTATTAGACAAAACACACAACAAACCCTCAAAAAAATTAAAGAAAACAATTGTGAATTGCGAAAACCCCTAAGACCTCTAAAACAGACTCTATAACCTCAAACAAAAAAATGAAAGAAACTCTAAAACACTATAACTACACCAAAATTTTAAAAATTTACACTGATTACAACTACCATCAACAATAATCGAGCAAAAATCAGTAATTTTCGTGAAAATTTGAAGGATGTTCGAAGGGACAAAGTATAGGGGTCTGAAATGCCCTAAGAAATAGCAATGCCCTTGAGTATTTATACCCCGTACATGTCATATTAGACGTGGAAATTATTTTTTAAAATTTAATAACGCGTCCGCGATTATGCAACACGTTCAGATTAATAGACCGAAAAAGGGTTTACAAAATTGCTTTTAAATGGGTTCAAGGGTCTAGATGGCAAATGTGTAAGTAAGAGTATCCACTTTACAAACTAGACCAAGTACAAGGGTTCACCGAGCAATTTTTCTATTAACATTTAAAGAGAACATATTAATATTATATTAAGTACAAACAACAGATTAAAATGACATGAAAATTGAATCAACAACAAATAAAATAACCTCTTAGTGCAATAACAATATCAAATCCAAACAGAAGGCCTAATATGTCAATTAATTGTTGGTTCAATTAGTATTAATGATGGAGATAAATAGAAAAGGAGAACAAACCAGTAAAGTAAACAAACATATAACAAACTAGTAAAGTAAACAAAATATAAGAAATCAGTAAAGATTAACAATTTTTATAAAACTTGCTTCATCAGTAGAAAAAAATTAATCAAATCAATTCAAAAAATAAAATAATAAGAGCAAAAATCAATAACTAATGCAAAAGAAATGACATAATTATTGTCCAAATGGAAAAACATGAACATAGATGTTAGAACTAAACAGTAAAACCAATGATCAAACATATATACCAAAAAAGAGAAAAAAGGTAGAAAATGCCACCAAAATTTGGCAAATCTAGTGGTTTGTCGCAGGGGGTTTCACTAGAAATGAACAGAAAAAGAAGGGAAGCATCGGTGGTTTATGATGGAGCTGGTCGGCCACAACCTTGGTGAGCTAGGGATGAGACGGGGGGGGGAAGAGGTAAGAGGGAAAAGGGGATGTTGTGGTGATGTTTTTATTGCTCGTTTAGAGTTGGTTTGGTCAAAAAATATGAAAAAGGGGCTAATGGTGGATCGGGTTAAAGGGGTGGTCTTGCAGGAGCTTCGACGAGCTTCACCAGTGAGCTCTGGTAGTGTAAGGTCACTGGGAATCTGAACCCAGCCTGTTTTTCTTTGTTTTCTCTTGTTTCATTGTTTCTGCATATTTTTCTTCCCTTGTTTCTACTATGTGTGCGTGGATATAATATAGGGGAGAAGATTCAATTCCTCCCCTTTTTGATAAAATCTATGTGTGTCAAAGATGTATATATAACATTTACCCCCTTCCACTTATTTATTAGAAAAATTATTCCCTTTACCCAAAAGATTAAAAGCTAATTCCTCTTGTCTCTTTAATGCATGAATTAACCCACGAGATATCATACAATGGATTTTTCACCCTTTTAACTAATATATAAAGATTTTTTATCCAACAGATAAAAATTTCAACCTGTCATTTCAAGTCTCAACTTTTAAAAGTGACGAGACCTTGACTTGACTTAGTTGCTGCTTTTTTTATTAAAATAACTGAGCCAACATTATCGTTTGTAGACTGTATTAAATAACGTACAAAAATATGAATGTTGGTATAAAATTACAGAAAAATGCAAACAACAACTATAATATAATTATCTTTACAAAATGTATTACGCTATAAACAATTAAAATTATAATGTGTAAAAGAATTGCAGTGTTATGTTATGTACATATGCAGATGACTGTACAAAAATACCAAAATTTTAAAAATTAAGGAAAATTATCAATAAATTATGCAAAGTTAAAATATGAAAATAAATTGGTTAAAAATCCTAAAAAATAATGATTATTAATAATTTATTAACAATTGCAAAAGATGTGTGAAAACTGTATTTTGTGTCATTTAACTATTAGGAAGCTTAAATGCATTAATTTTAAGCATGGAGAGCCAAAATTGTGTCTCAACAATAGGGGTGAAGGGTAGACAGGAATCCCCGACCCTTATGATATCTCTGGTTCATGTTGTTATATGCAATAGGGCTTGTTCAGTGGGTAACACTGGACCCATATAGCTCGTGGGTGGTTTTAGGACGGTCAAGCTACACAACCCAAGTTAAAGATTTAAATGCATACTAAATTTGATTCTCTTTCCCAGCATGAATTTTTTATATATATATATATATATATATATATATATATATATATATATATATTTATATATATATATGCATGGATGTGATTGCATATGGTTATTTACTTAGTTTTAAATATTGAAATTATTTTATCCTTACTCTTGAGTACATAATAGCGTTCACCCGCTAACCCATCTTCGAGTGTTGTATCCCCATGCGATGTAGGAATTGGCCATACTACTCCACCTTCTCAGTGACTTGAATTCGGGGACTGCTTTGTGTTGGACTAAAATGGTGAGCTTTCATACTCCAGAAGGCTCTATTTTATGTTATGGCCTTCTCTACATACTTTTGTTATTTCTTGGACTTTGGTTTTTGGCTATGGTTTGGGGCATGTCCCGACTGGATGTTGTTTGATTTTGGACAGAGGCTTTGTAAGACAACTTTGGGTTGGCATGGGCAATGTAGGTATTGGTGTCAGCCTTGGCATTGGTATTGGTATTAGGGATAAAACTATTTGACTGTATTGGATTTGTTATTGTTCCATTTTTTTTATGTTATAAAATAGAAAATTATTCATCATATGGTGTAGGGCGGTTATGGGTAGGAAATAGGGGTAGTCTATGGTCCCAGTTGGGCTTGAGGCACCCAACAGACTATGCCCTAGTTTGGGTCACGTCAGATTGGTATCAGAGTCCTCGATTTATGATTAATTAATAGTCCACAAAGTTGTATCGACCAGAGTCTCTTTTAAGAGTGTGTAGTACGCTACACTCATAAGAGAGAGGCTACAAGGAATTTAGGAATGTCTCTCTTTCTTGTGTTCTATTTTCAAGATATAGAGTCTAAGGCCCTGAATTCTTCTCTAATTTTTGTTTTTTCCCTTTTTAGATCACGTCTCGATGATTTAAAGCTTACAAAAACTGCTCTATCCCAACTGAGAACAATGCTGATGGGACCCATTCTACCTATAGGGTCCACACCCAATCTAGGGGTCCAGTTCAAGATTGTTCTGGAGTTCTACTAATTCCCTCTAGTCCATCTCAACTCCTCAGGCTGAAGTGATGAATGCTGAGTTTTGTCAATCTATTTAAATGTTTGCACAGTTGGTAGCTGCACAGTTTGAGTATGGTGTTCCTATTAATCTATCTTCTGAGGCCACGAGGGTTGGATATTTCATGAGGTTAAACCCTCTGACCTTTACTGGTATTAAGGTAGATAAAGACCCTCAAGGTTTTCTGGATGAGATGGAAAAGATCTTTCATGTTATGCATGTCATAAATATAGAGGGTGTGGAATGTTCTACCTACCAACTAAAGGACGTGGCGTACCAATGGTACAAGGAATGGGATCAAGTAAGGGGCAACAGTTTTGAGTCATCTCTGTGGGAGGATTTCTCTAATACTTTTTTAGACTACTTCTTTCCTCAAGAGTTAAAGGAAGCAAAGGTGGAAAATTTTATCAATTTAAGGCAAGGTAAGATATCTGTCAAGGAGTATGCATTAAAGTTTAACCAATTATCTCAGTATGGTCTGGAGATGGTTTATAACATGAGGGATAGAATGAGCAAATTTGTTTTTGAGTTATCCAAAGAGTTGATATTAGAGAGTAAGGTTGCCTTGCTGATAAAGGACATGGATATCTCCAGGTTGCTTGTGCATATACAACAGGTTAAGGAAGAGAACATGAAGCAGGTTGAAATCAAGGAGAGGTAGGGCAAAAATTTTAGGTTTCCTGAGTAGGGTGATGGCCATCAGCAGAATGGTAAGGATGGTGGTAAATAGGTCTATTTTGAGTCTTACTCTATAGATAGAGCTCCCTACCTAAATTCATCGGGTAATAGGAATTTCTATGGCGGCGATAACTTCAGGGAATAGGGTGCCCAATCATAGGCTAGAGGGGTTCAGTCAGCTCCATCATATCCTTTTTGTAGGTTTTATAGTGTATTGTATTGGGGTTTCTTTGATGAGGAAAGGGATAAGTGCTTCAACTATGGTCAGTTAGGGAATATGATTAGAAACTATCTCGTTGGTTAGGTTTCTTTGGGAGAGAACAATGTTCTAGTTGCTTCATCATCAGCTCCAGCACCAAACAGTACACCATCTAGTTCTGGCACTGGTCAGAACCTTCTTTATGCTCTTATTACCTGACAGGAGTCTGAGGCATCGCTTGATGTTATGAATGGTATGTTGAAACTCTTTTCAAGTGATGTGTATTATTTTCTTGATCCAGGGTCCTCTCTCTCTTATGTGACCCCATTTATGGTGTGCATTTTTGTTTTGGTCCTGAGTATGTTATGAACCCTTTTTTTTCTACCTCGGTAGATAACTTTGTGATTGCTAGAAGAGTCTATAGAGGCTGTGTGGTATCTATTGGTAGTAAAGAAACTTTGGTGGATATGTTTGAGATAGATATGGTAGACTTTGATGTCATATTGGGTATGGATTGGTTGCACTTATGCTATGCTTCCCTAGACTATCAAACCAGTAAGATCATCTTTAAATTCCCTAATGAATTGGTTATTGAGTGTGAGGGTGGTTCCCTAGCTCCTAAGGGGAAGTTCATATCTTATCTTAAAGCTCAGAGATTGATCTCCAAGGTATGTCTCTATCATCTCGTTTCAGTTAAAGATTCTAACTTGGATGGTCCTTCTTTACATTCAGTCTCGGTGGTGAATGAATTTGCTGAGATCTCCCAAGATGACCTTCCTGGTATTCCTCCTAATAGGGATATTGAGTTTGGGATTGATCTTATTTTGGACACTCGTCCAATTATTATTCCCCCCATATAGAATGGCTCCAGCTGAGTTGAAGGAGCTTAAGGAGAAACTTAAGGATCTTTTAGATAAGGGTTTCATCTGTCCTAGTATGTCCCCATGGGGTGAACCACTGTTATTCGTGCGTAAGAAGGATGGTTCCCTTTGGATGTGTATTGATTATCGGCATTTGAATAAGGTGACTGCTTTTTTGTACCCGGTATGGACATTTTGAGTTTCTAGTTATGTCTTTTGGGTTGACCAATGCCCCGGAAGCATTCATGGATTTGATGAATAGGGTATTTCATTACTTTTTGGACTTGTTCGTCATTGTTTTCATAGATAATATTCTGGTGTATTTCAAGAGTTAGGTGGATCATGTGAATCACCTCTGTATTGTATTGCATACCTTGAAGGAGTAGCAGTTGTGTTCCAAGTTTTCAAAAATTAAATTCTGATTGAACACTATCACTTTTCTGGGTCATATCATTTCTAGTAAAGGGATCATGGTGTATCCACATAAATTTGTAGTGGTGAAGAAGTGGCCTAGACCCATGACTCCTACCGATATTTAGAGTTTCTTGAGTTTAGTTGGTTACCATATGAAGTTTGTGGAAAGTTTTTCTACTAGAGCTTCCTATTGGCTAAATTGACTTAGGAGAAGGTAAAGTTCTTGTGGTCGGATGCTTGTGAGGGTAGTTTTGAGAAGCTGAAGGACAAGCTCACTTCGACTCCAGTTTTGACTTTACACCTAAAGGCACTGATGGGTTTGTGGTCTGCTGTGATATGTACCATGTGGGACTTGGCTGTGTTCTGATGTAGCATAAAAAGGTGATAGCTTATGTCTTTAGATCGTTGAAGATGCATGAGAGGAATAATCCGACTCATGGCTTGGAACTTTTAGTTGTGGTGTTTTCACTAAAAATCTGACATCACTATTTGTATGGAGTGCATGTGGATATCTTTTCTGATTATAAGTGCATGTTGTATGTGTTTACTCAGAAAGAGCATAACCTCAGGCAGAGAAGACAACTTGAGATACTAAAGGATTATGGCATGAGTCTTCACTGCCATCCAGGTAAAGCTAATGTAGTTATTGATGTTCTTAGCAAGTTTTCCATGGGGATTCTAGTATATGTGGATAAGGAAAAGTAGGAGATAGTGAAGGATATTCACCGCTTGTCTAACCTTGGGTTTCGCCTCTTAGACTCCAGGGATGGTGGTTTGTTTTTGCAGGAAGTGGCGCGGTTATCCCTTGGTGTTGAAATCAAGGAGAAACAGATGTTGGATCCTATCTTTATGAGGATCAAAGGTGATGTAGGTGTGCATAAGGTGATGGCTTTTGAGATTAGTGGTGATGGTACCTTACGGTATGCCCTCAACATTTTTGTTAAAATGCCTATGAGAATGCCCAAACCCAGGTGTCAATAGTGTAAGAACTACTAATACAATCCAAGAGTCAAATACATTGGAAAAATAACCACAAAGGAATAATATTTGTCTCCGAATACTAATAAGGACATAACTACTGTAGAAAGATTGAGGTGAAATTTAGACGCATGAATGTCCAACCGCTACCTTGAAAGCTCCAACAATCGCCCGAGTCATTTAAGATAAGGCGCACTCGATCTAGGACCTGCACCGAAAGGGAGAAGTAGGCATGAGTACGGTCCAATTATACTCAGTAGGTATCATAAGCTGAGCAAGAAAAATAATAAATAAAACATACAAAATATACACCAAGGGCACGTCACCTGCAATGAGAAAATATCCCACAATGGTATCCCACACCGCTTGCACTAACAGTTCTAATATAACTTACATAGATTACAACATCACACCAAGATAGAACAAAAGTATGTTTTATATCATATATAAGAAGAACAAGGGAAACATGCATATACAAGATCATCAAATACAAGAAAAATAAGATAAGATATATACATAGATGACAAGTCAATATGGCAATAAAACATAATATAACACAATAAAGTAAGTACAATGTATATGATAATGATGATGATGATGCACGAGGTCGTCGAACAACCTCCGGGATCATTGCACAATTCCCGTATGCACCTATGGAGGCAATCCTCTCAACAGGACCATGGGGGGTTGGTCAACCCGTATACAATCCAAATATATCATATCTTCTTTTCGGCACATCCCTCGGAAAGGTGTTATCAGGTGTTGCCAGTGTTTCTCAAATGTTGTCATGGTGGTACCAATATTTCATGAATGAGTATGATATGAAGATGTAATGCTCACAACAAATCACTATGAGTATTTATGTAACCAACCATATGATATATTTCCACAACCAACTACAATGATATATTTCCACAACCACAGAAGCCAATAGCCACTCATTATTTTCATTTCATCCATGAATTTCCACATGTCTCATATGCCAATCAAGTATGGATATAATTATAATAAACCAATGGTACCACATTAAGCATTTTAACAACACAATACAAGTATTCACATGTATTCAAGGCTATCAATATCACATAGGACCCTACACGGCCACACATATCACATAATATTTCAATTTTGACAATTATATCACATATAGGCCCCCACACGGGCACAACACATAAATTTTCATTTTCATGATTAGTTTCCACCCTTAAGATGCATTTGTATCATCATTTGTTACCCAACCCAATCTGAAAGAGTTAAGCCATAACCTACCTCAAAAGTTTAAACTAGTACGCTACACTTCAAACCCACGACCTTAATTTTTACGAACAATCTCAAATTCCACTAAAAATATCAAATATCAAATCTATGCATCAAAACAAAATCAACGATACCCATATTGACTACTTTTGGTTCGGGATCAAAACGAACCCTAGAACGGGTTTCTAAAAAAGAAGGGCAAAATCGAAACTTTACTTCAAAAATATGTTTTTCATATTTTTAGGAACCTGCAGCTGAAATCTCAAGTTAAATCAAGTAAAAAAATGAGGTTTAAATCAAAGAAAAACCATTTTTGAGCTTTAGTAGGTAAATTCTTTGAAATCCGGGTTAAAATCAAGAATCAAAGTTGTTTAAAGGGTTGAATTATTGAAAAACTAGTAATTATAAGATAAAAATATTATTAAGTGAAAATAAGTGAAATTGGAATTTAAAATCAAGCCCTAAGATTTTTGCGTTTTTGAGAAATTAATCAAGAAATTACTAAGAAAATGATGAATTCTTACATTTAATCCGTAATAAAACCAAGAAAAAAGTGTTAATCTAGCTTTTCAAGCTCTCACAAACTTTACTTTTAAGCTCCCACACTATTTTATGATTTAACTCCCAAAAGACAAGATGAAAATGAGCAAAATGGGCAAAAAAGGGTGAAAAATCTGCTATAAATAGCAGCTTTTTCGCAATAACAATTTTTTTGGTTGATTGGACTTCGACGGGGTGCCCGGGATTCGTTTGGAGTTCGATAAATTCAAAAAAAACTATGTAACCATACTAAATACGACATTCCAGATACGATGGAGATATCAGATTTCCAAAAAATATTATTTTTACAAAATTGACCCCCAAAATCCGAAACACAATTTTTCAAACTGAGGGTCGAAATGAGCCGTAAAATCATACCAAATATGCTACCACCCTAAAATCGATATTCTGGATTTGATGGTAAAGTTAGGTTTTTCATCCGAGGTCATTTTAATCAAATATAGGTCCCACACCTATTTTTCCAATTTTCCAACTTTTCAACCAACGGTCAAAATGAGCTCGGGTGCACCGGGAACTGGACCAAAGGTCTACCCATCCTAAAATCGATATTCTGGAGCTGCTAATGAAGTCTGTTCTATCATCCATTGCACGAATTAAAGATATCCACATAAGTCCAAAATAAGCCTGTCGAAGTCATCAAAAACCACAATATTGCATAAATGATACTAAAATGCATCAAAAAAAATATCAATCACTCCCACACCCCAAAAATATCATAATGCAACTATGGAGAGGGTCAAAATAGTCAAATCACACAAAATTACAAATTTTACATATTTCATCCAATTTCTGGGTCGTTACATCAGTCAGATATTGTTCGTGTACTTTACTTTATTACTAATATAAATTGATTAGTAGTAGTTGGGGTCATGTCCTAGATATCTATAGTCACTATAGTAGAGGCTTCAATGAGGTCAGTCAGAATCAATCATGTAAATTCTATTCTTTTGGCAGTTTTTATCAGATTGTAAGCTTTATCAGTGTTGTATTTATTCAGATTATGCCATGATTAGATTTTTGAATAGTAAACTCAACTATTTTATACATATTTCATCAGTTTCTTAATAGTATGCCAGTTCATGAATTAGTTTGGGATCACTTGTGGTTCCCAGCACCATGTGGCATCCAAGGTGCATTTTTGGGGCATTTCAAACTTGGTATTAGAGCATAATGTCAAGTGTCCTATGGTGTCTATAAAGGCGTGTCTAGTAAATTCTTGCGAAATGGTAGGGATACTGATTTTGGGTATATTTATGCATTCTAGTGTTACTATTCTAATCTTTTTAGCCTTGTTTTGAGGATGATTCTATGCTAAATGGGTTGATAATGATATAAATGTGTATCAAAGTTTTAAAGCCTGTGCTTACAAGGTTCTAAGTGAATTCCAAGCAAGTTGGTAGTTAAAAGAGTCAATTAGATTTCAATACAGAAAACTAGCATTTCTAGATTGAGCTAGTTGCTTCTATAGTCTATCTTGATGGATTATATTATGTTTTATGTGGTTCTTATGGTTTAAATGTATTATAACATGTGGAACAACTTGTTAGTGGCGTACAAAATTTAATTGAGTCAAAGAAAGAGTCAAAACAATAAGTGGAAGATCATCGAAACCAACCTAGTCTAGGCTCTTGTTTTTTATTCATCGTGATGGATATTGTATGTTTGTACCACTAATTCGTGTGGTTTTTTATTTTAATATATTTTGTAAGATTAATATGATGATATATGGATGATATAGAGGCTGGAAACTATTGGAAAGACACCACAAGACAAGGGATAAAAGTAGGAAGGACCAATACTTAACCAAAATTCGAGAAGTAAATTCCAGTGAAGGCGTGTGATTTGCGTACATCGGATGTTCTATTCCTATGGATTAGTAGGTGTGTCGTATGCTCTATCCATAGGAATAGAGGGTGCGACGCATGGTCTACTTCACCCCTGGGCATTTCAAGCTAATTCGACTCCAATACGGACTTGGCTTACCCTTATGCTATAAATACATGTTGTATCACACTTTTACATATATTTTGTCATATCTTTCCGCGTTGTTTACTTTTCTACAGTTTACAAATTCCAAACTCTCTTTTTGGTTACTCTTACATTAATTGAATCTAAATTGTGAACTAAAATAGAATTATTGTCAAATCAAGTCTCTGTGGGATTGATAATTGGCTTCTTGAAGGCCACTTTACTACTTGATAAGATCATGTACACTTTTTTGTTCTCTTGGGCACTATTAGAGACGTCTGTACTTTTCTTCGAGAGGATACAGGGCATTTAGGAAATATTTACCTTCTTTCATGTCTCAAATCATGCTATCGAAAGGTTCTGTAAGAAACTAATGTAGGTTCTCATCATACTCCACTCATGTCAACTCTACCTTACTTTCAAGGTAATAGAAATAGTGAAGCTCAAATTTATACAGATAGAGCTTTCTCAGACAGTCCCCGCAGATAGTTGTGGGATTGCACGCAGACTCAAAAGTATCCGATCAATTCCATCATGTTCCAAAGTTTTATAGATTTTATTCATGATCATGAAAACTCATGCACTAATCCAAAGTCAAATGTGTTTTTAGATCCTTCCCCAAAATCCTATGATAGTATATGGTCTAGTATTAAAAGCATGAACCCAGAAGATTAGAAGTAGTAGAGTTAGGATAGTGTTATCTAGATTGAATAGATTTTGTATTCATGGAGCTAGTTGTATGAAGGGTAAATAGTAGGCTTTAAATAGTGATTGCAGGAATTTAAGTTTGTTGAGTCGAAAGTATATGTTGTTGATGTTGGGTAAATTGGGGTAATGGTAATTCTCATATTTTAGATGTGGTGTTAGAAGGCTATGAAGAAAGTTTGTAGGGTTCATTGAAGGTTTGGAGATATCCATATTAAATTTTAGAATCTAAGTTTGAATCTTTGAAGATTGAGCCAATAGAAAGAAGAGTTGAAGCTCTAGATGGTGTGAACTCAGAGTAAAGTGATTGCAGTTCAGTTTAGAGATTTTAAAAGGGTCCACATACTTAGAATGGCAGCATAAATCTAAGGGGGAAATGAAAGAACAAGTAACAAAGTCAGGCTCTCAGATCCTAGTAGTGATACAGTATATATAGAAAAGAAGTAAGAAAGAATGATGCCCGACCCATTCATATCTCACTGCAAAGTTTTTCACTTCACGCATCACTATACCTACGGATGATTTACATGTCAGTTCCATGAACACAACACATATTCACGCACTTTCTATAGAATCATGTGCGCTTTTAGTTTCTAGTATGATGTGTTCTAGTCCACTCAGCAGTACGAATCATGTTCCATGAATTCATAAACTCCAAACATAGGTCATGCAGCTCATGACTTATGTACTCATGCTTTACAGTATGTTCATTTCCAGTACTCATGCTACACTCCTAATAATAAACAAAATTCAATTTATGTCATGTATGTCCTCAGTTTAGACCTCTTTGATGAATCCATTATATTGATACTTTATTTCTCATACCTCAATTAAGTATCATGTTATGCATAGTATTCTTTCATGTTTTAGGTCCTAATGTTCTAACTTTAAGTGACCTCTCCTTAGGCCATGATTAGTTAAAAGTCTATGTGTGTTTTCTTGGGGTAGTGCAAGAAAGTTGTAAGGATAGAGGTTTAGAGAATATGAGAAAGATGCTTTTGTGGTTGTTTTCCTACAAGTTCATGTGTGGTTATGAAGATAGGCTTGTATTTCATGTTGGTGTACAAGTGGAATGTATAGTTGAGCATAAGCTTTCAGTATAATTCAGTCTATATAGCAAGTAATTCAGTTTAGCAGTCAGACAGACAAGTTTCTATGGTTTTTTCATCTTCCGATCTAGTTTTACTATCGATGTTTCATGAATATGGCTATTCCATGAGGTAAGCTATTGTATCCAAGTAAATTATGAATTCAGCTTAGTTCATGCATCACTTTCAGATTTCAGATTTCAGATATTCAGTCATGATTCAGTCTGTAAGTGCCCTGTGCATCATCGTAGTCTTTCTTTAGTATTTCAGCCAAGTCAGTATCATTCAGGAGATGAATGATACTAAGGGGGCGATAATATTATCCCCTAAGTTTTCATGTTCTAAACCTCTTATCTTTTCTTCACGAAATCAGATCTAGCCTAGAGTAATGGTTACTCATAAGTTGACTCTCTCATTTCTATCTCAGCCTTATAACCATTCCCATGTCATTAAATGTATTCCAGGACTCACTTCAGTTCATGATATTCAGTTCATGTACCATATTTCAAACTTAATTATGTAATCATGTTTCCAGTTGTGCATGTTCAGTATATGACCACAGTTGCCTAAGTACAATTCTCCCAGTCTGACCAGTCTCATTCGAGGATGAATGTTCCTAAGAGATAGATATTGTAATACCCCATACTTTTCTTAGTATAGTTCAGCTGCTAGTGCTTGCATAAGAGACTAAAAGCCTGAAAATTTAGCTAAGTGTTAGGGACTTAGCTTAAGTTTTGGCCTCTTAACTTTGATGATTTTTAAAGTGACCTCCCCGACCCTAAGACATAAATTTTTTAGTTGATTCATTTTTAGAGGTGTAAATATCATGTATCGGGTAAGTTGCAGATTTTATTGGACAAGTATTGGACCATGTTTGTATTTCAAAAATAGTAGCTCACCGCGATTGTGGCGCGTCGCGGTGGCTATAGCGGTGTCACGATTGGCGCATAGCGGTGAAGGTGTATTTGTCATGTTCTTGATTCATAATTTGAATGCATGTGTCATGATCTTTATTCTAGTGTGTGAAGCGCTTATTAGGGGAAGAATGTTCATAGAAATCACTTAGAGCCAAGTTGAACTAAGATCCTTTGATTCGTCCATAATTTGGAATTTGATTCTACAAGGGTCAAATTTGAAAGTATATAACTTTTGGTGTATGTATAATTTTTTATCTCAAGACCCACCAAATTGTAGATAATTGAATTAGCTTTCCAACAATATCAATTTCGCTTTAATCTGATACCCGAGTGAAAAGTTATGACATTTTTGGTGTGAGGTAGTAAGCCACTGTGATAACATCGCATTGCGATGAACCTTCAAATCTCAATTCGGGTTACGAACTTTTGGTTTAAATGATAGTGGGGCAATGGGATCTTTTCTCACCTCAACCCAGGTCATAAAAACATAATTTTAAGCATCCATTAGGGCATTAATTACCCTCATTATCCTATTTTACTCTCAAGAACAAACCCTAAACAATCCCCTTCAAGATCATCCATTCCATCACCTCCTCTTCAAGAACAATCAATGGGTCCCCTTTCACCCATGGAGCCCAAAACCCTTTTCTTTAAATTAAAGAATGAATTTTTCAATCATTATGTTATTTTAGATGTTCAAGAAAGATTAAATTTCATGTTTGTATGGTGGTTGCAATTCAATACATCCCATGTGTAATTCTATGCAAGATTTTGAATTCCTCATTACATGATTTTAAGTTTCCCTATGCTTTATTCAAGTGAATTCCATGATAGATCCTAAATTCATGATTTTTAGCAACATTCTCAAGTTTTAAATTATTGTTTTCCACATGTTTGATGAAATTTCCATATCATATTCAATTAATTTCAGGATGAACTCCAAGTTATGAATCTAGCCATGTTATCCTATTGTTTTCCCATGTTTAAGATACTCTCATGTTTTAAATCATGATCCCCATGTGTTTTGATTTCAAGTTGAGAGTATATGTGTTTTCAAGTGGAATGAGTCAATACATATTTTGAATTTTATGATCTTCATATCAAATTCCTGAGTTGTGAATTGATCCGTGTAACCATGATATTTTTTCATGCATGCTCATTCTCATGCACAAGTTTATGGTCCCCATGAGTTTGATGAAATGCCCACGTGTTGAATGTTGAACAATAATTCTCTTCTATGGTTTCAAAGTTTTCATGTGGTCCTATTGATATTTTTTTCGAGTCTTGGGGGTTATGAATACCCAAAATTTAGTTGTTTTCCTAGTTTTCCGTGTCATATCTAATTTTTACCTAAGGTCAAAACGAGCATGACATTATGGACTCTAAAAAGAATCAATCTATATAGAGTTGCCACCTAATTTTTAAGGAAAATAAGGAAACCTATTTATTTATTAACATGTATGATTAGTGTTTTAATCTACGAACCAATTTAGATTCAAGGCAAGGGTCCAAATTATTCAGAAGAAAAGGTATTAGGCACCCTTCAGAATCCACAAATGTGGTTCCCGGCCAGAGTTAGGTTTATTTAAAGAAAGAGGAACAAATAATGTTTGTAAGTACAAATACAAAATGCGTATTAAAACAATATAAACAGTTTATATATAAAAAATGTATAAATTACATATGTTATCATAAATATGTGTATAAAAAATGTATGAAAATAAACCAAAGTACATGAGAATATGTATGATAAAATAAAAGGATTAAATAAAGAAAAAATTGTTCAAAGAAAAAGATTACTTAATGTTTATAGTGTAAAAAAATATGAATTAATCGATTAAATATCTAAATCAATTTAATTCTTTGATATAAATAGTAACGGACTAAATTTGCCTAATGCGTGATGAGAATTGCGTAAATAAAGAATATCCCTCCCAACACTCCAAAAATAAAATTTTCACTATGATAATATTTGTACAATTATAAAAATGTAAATTACAAACATAAAACTCAAACTCTTCTTTTCGAGTGCTCCTTTAGACGATATTACCGAGAACCTATACAAACACTCATAATAAAAATGTTAGTCGCAAATCAAAATGAATTAAGAAATATATGTACATATGCGCATAAAAGATAAAATTTTCACTAAAAACGGGCTCAAATAAAGTTTTTTAAAAAATATAAAGATTTATTCATTACCCAAATTTATTATTTTATTACGTATTTATATACGTAATATCTATCTTTTGTTTGTGCAGGCCTCGAAAATCGACGGAAAATCTTTTCATCGGCCAAGTGTCGGTTCTTAATATAAAATAATAACTTTAATAAAATAAAGTCTGTCTTTTGTAATGGGGTGACCTCAAATATCCAGATGGAGAGATAATTTTATTGTCCATGTATACTATTTTGTTCAAATCAGTTTAACAAATTAAAAAAAAAAGTCAAAAAAGGAAGCATATCAGCCACAAAAAGTGGCAGACAACAAAAATAATAGAAACACGGAACACTGACATAGGTTGTCAAAAAATATAGCACAATTAATCCCATATTAGTGAACAAACAGCAGCAAAAATACAGAAATAATCAACAAAAGTAAGCAGGATGTTCGTCGGAATTCATAGAGCTTCATCACAGCACTTCTTCTTTCCGAGAAGAGAACAAACCACAATAAATAAATTATATCCAGCCAAATCAAGGAAACAAGAGACACAACAACACATAAATCAGTGAAAAACTCAATTAAAGAGTGTATTTCCAAAGAGCAATAATAATACATGTACAGGAAATTGCGCATCTACCGAAACAACATAATATTTATAATAGAAAAATAATACAAAACACCAAACGGTGGCGGTAATGACATGGTGGCAGCGGCACAACGACGTTGCTTCAACGACGTTCACCGGAGCAACGCTGAATAATAAAATCTGGCCAGATCTGTAAGAAATTAAAAAAGAATATAGTTCAAAAAAGGGGGTAAAGGAGTGACAATATAGCGGAAGCAACCGTTCTTCGCCGGTCATCACTCGATGGTGCTCACCGGAAAAAGGAAGTTGTTGGGTTGTGGTTTGCAGCTGGTAAGGGGAAAATAGAGAGAGATCTGTGGGAGTGGAATATGAAGAACGTCGTCGGAGTCTGGCCATGCTCACCGGAGAAAGGAGAAGGAAAAAAAAGTGGCTGATTTTTGTGTGTTTGCATTAATGTGTGTAATTTTTATATGTAGAATGGTGTGTAAATGTGATTTTTTGTTTTAAAAAAAATAGTTATCCCCACTTATTTATAAATTAAAAAAGAGTCTCCCCTTTTTACCAAAAAATAATAAATTAAACTCCTTTGTCCCCTTAATGCACGATTTAAATCGTAGGTCATTGTCCTATGGATCTTTTCATCTTTTTAACTAATATATAAAATTTCTTTATCCAAAAAATAAAAATATCAATCCGTCACCTCAAGTGTCACCTTTTTAAACGTGACGAGACCTTAACTTGACTGATTTGCTACTCAGTGTATTAAAAGAATTAATCCGACTTACATTTCCAGATCGTATTAAATAATGTAAAAAATAAGAAAATGATATATAATTACAGGAAAATGCAAACAACAAATATAATAAAATTATTTAAAAATAATGTATTTTTCTATAAATAATTGAAATTATAATATGTAAAGAAGAATTGCAGTGTTATGTTATGTACGTTTGCAGATAACTGTGTAGGATTTAGCACTGAACGAACCTAGGGATGGGGGCTCACCAACTAGTTGAGGGTGTAACTCTTACTAGCAATCCCTGCATTCCAGAACTACGTAGCTAGCGTAGGTTTGATATGCAAACCTGTCAATTGAAGGTTGACACATATCTCAGATCCACATATCCATTTTAGTGGATCCACGCAGCCATTGTTAGTACCTGTGGCATGGTGCTGATACCCTTCCAACTGGGTATACAGGTTGGACCATGATTAGCTCAGATTGGGGCATATCAGTTAGATGATACCTCTCACAGCCTCAATTTAGTATTCAGTTTCAGAGTTTAGTTTCAGGTTTGCTTGACCATAGCACATAGTTATCAGTTATTCAGTTATCCCTATTTCAGTATCTTAGTTTACAGACAATATCAGATTCATGTTTTACAGATGGCCTTGTATTCTCAGATAATACAGCTTTCATGCATTTCTTCTCAATTAGAACATGTTGTTTCATTAGTCTTTATATTATATGCACAATATCCAATAGTTTCATCCCAATTATTCAGACTAAATACAGTTTAGTATTACGTAATCACTATTCAGTCATTAGTTATTCAGTGTTTGAATATCAGTAGTCCATATTCATATATCATCTACTCAGTATATAGGTACTAGTTACTCCCTTTACTTAGAGTTCAATCATTTCGTAACCCAGACATCAGTTATTCAGTTAATCAAATCAGCTCAGTACATGTATGTTTGTTGTTGCATGTTCATATATCAATGCTTTATCGTATCCCATCTTTAGTACTACTTATTATCCAAAAGTAAATATTTTAAGAAACTAAGTGTAGTGATTCATCAGCTTACCAAATTATGTTTGTTGCTCATGTTTTAAAGATAATTCAGCTTTCAATTTATTCTAGCCTATTGGTGAGTCTACATACACTTAGCATGCATGTTTTAAGATTATGTATGAAATCAATTTTACTTATTTCATTCACCCCTGCATACTCAGTACATTCCAGAAGTATTGATCCATATATACGTTTGTGTGGCTACAACATTTCATAATGTAGGTACCAGTTGGTGTCCACACATCATGATCAGACAGTTGCAGTTTCCAGCGAGCAGGTGGTGAGTTCTTCTATTTTGGGGGCTTCAATCAGATATTGTTTGTGTACTTTACTTTATTACTAATATGTATTAATTACTGGTAGTTTAGGTCATGTCCTAGCTATGTATAGTCAGTATAATAGAGGCTTCATAGATGTCAGTCAGAGTCAATCATGTAAATTTAGTTCTTTTCATAGTTTTTATCAAATTGTATGCTTTATCAGTATTGTATTTATTCAGATTATGCCATGATTATGTTTTGGCACAGTAAACTCAACTTTTTTATACATATTACATCAGCTGCTTAATAGTATGCCAGTTTATTTTCCAAGCACCATGTAGCGTCCAGGGTGTATTTTTGGGGTGTTACACTCGCCCCTTGTTCTTACAAATTTCCTCAGAACCAGCATCTATACCTGTTTTTCCAGATGGTATCTCATCTAGATTCACCATATTAGTCTTTTCTTTCACTTTTTTTTCTATTTTATACTTCCCAGCTTGAAGAAAATCTTCATTAAAGTCACTCAAATCTCCAATGCTTTCATCAACCTCATAAAGTGAATCACCATCAGAATCACTGATAGCAAACTCTACTTCAAAATCAGATGTTTGAAGATGGTATGTGGAGAAATCATTAACTTAACCTTCCTGTAATTCTTCTAAAGAAAACTTATTTTTTCCTTTGTCTGCCTTAGGAGGCTGATTTTTATTTATATACTCATCTTCATTGACATCCAATGGTTGAGTGAAGATACATCAGCCCTATAAGTTTCAAAAGGGGCTGCCATATCACCATTACAAAATAGTAATAATGGTGGAGTGGCTGCAACATCAGCACTAGACACACTAGATTTCCCTATTTTTTAGGCTAAATTTTTTGCAATTTCAATCTCATTTTCATCATCAACAACTAAAGGTTCACTAATTTGGTGAACAACATATACATTAACAAAATCTCCAACTGTTAAATTGTTGATAAATCTTAAAACATTAGTGTAACTATTTAACATGTAATAACAACCCTTTTTGTTAACTTTACACCCAAAAGTTTCAACATTTTCCACGCCTAAATCTAGTGCTAAGTTATGAGACAACATAATATGAAAATCATCTACATCTATTCTAATTTTTTCAGAATCACAAACTCCATTTACATACCTTAGAACAGGGTTTGACAAAAAACACCCCCCATAGGTGAATTGAAGTGTTACTATTGTTTCCATTTAGTTACAAAACCTGTACAATGACAAGATAACATATTCAATTAGTCAATTACAAAGCCCTAATTTTTAAAGAAATAATAAATGAAAAAAAATCTAATTATGATCTTACCACAACAAACTCCAGAATCTTATCGAAATCACAAAGTATGCCATTGAAGGCACAAAATTTCTAAATATACTTCTAATAGGAGCATTAGACACCAAAAAAAAAGCCGCAAATTTTTCGGTCCCAATTTTGATTTTACCCAAAAAAAAAATCTAGAATCTAATCAAGATAACAAAACTTGCCTTAATTTATATACATAACACACATTGAAAGCAGATATTTTAAATAATAACAGATCAATAAATATAAATTTATCGACTTAATAAACAATGAACAGTCCTACACATAACAGTGAATGTTATACACAACATACATTGAAAGTAGGCATTTTAATACATAACAAATTCATATATATAAATTCATTGGCATAATAGACATAGATAGTCATTTTCATATACATAACAGATTCATGTATATGAATTTAAACATACGTTTATATTTCACCACATACATAAAAATATCACATCACATTTCAATTTTAACGCATAAGAAACATGTTTCAATTCACATAATATACAACAGATATGTATTTTCATATATGTAACAGTTCCATGTGCATGTATTTAAACGTAGGTTAAAATTTTACCGCATACAAAAAAATAAAAGATAATATTAAGATGTTAACACATACAAATATGTTCCAACTCACAAAAAACATCATCTCTAAATTTCGTATTGGCTATAGTAAAAAATTATTAACTAAAATATAAACGAAATACTTATTACCTCATCATTCCAGCATGTATTTGTTTAAGACATCAAATAAAATTAATTTTTGATTGTGGATGAGTAACGACAAAATCAATTTTTGAAGCCCCTAGATTAGCTGTGTTAGCTCTGTAGTAATCATCTTTTATTTTTCTATCATTGTTAACATTTGTTAATATGAAAACAGTCGTAATAGGATACACAAATTAACATAAAAATTTCACTTAAGAGAATGATAAAACTTACTTTTTTGCATGAAATTTCAATAGACCTTTCTTAATACACTCCTTGTGCTCCTCAACAACAGCCCTCGTTATCAAATGTATATTCCTGTTTCATTTTTGTGGTCTCATTCTAAATGCCTTTTGAAACAGAAGCAACCTCTGTTTAGTATGGTGATTTAAATATCTTGGATCTGTTTTTGATCCTCTTAGCCAGGGTTTTTGCAGTTTGATGTACCACGACAACTATATCTGAAAAATCTAGGGGGAACTGAATGATAACTTAACGTTGATTTAGTCGGACTAACAACTTCGAGAAAAGTACATCCATATGTGCCGCCAAATCTTCCATGATTGCGTCTATCTCAATTTGAGCAGATTTTGAATTGAACTTGAGTAATCTTCCTAAAAGAACAAATTTAATTTTTAATGTAAGCTTTGATTTAATATGTTAGTGAAATTGATGGCATTTAAAAGAGATTTTATCATAAATGTATTTGTTAATAAATTAAAGAACATATTCATTTTTGGTATTTACCATTTGTTCTTTATAGATATGATTGATTTTTAATTTTTTAACATTTGTGTTGGCCAATTTTTGATTCACCATTGCATGTATAAGATCATCTAATGTGGCATTTCCAATTTTAATACTACACCCCTCAAACTCATGTTATAAAAAACATAAAACATATAAAAATAAATGCCTTCATTCATTGAATAATTTTTAAAAAGAGATAATTAACCTTGGAATGTTGACATATTGGTCTATTGTTTCCTCCAAAAAATGCATCCTCAGATATTTATCCGAGCATCATCACCTATAATATTGTCAGTGTCATCCACAACCTACGAGTTAGAAAGGAGCCAAATATGTATTTGAGGACAATCATATTTTTCTTGAAGTAATTATGTAAATGATAATCATATACATACTCTTTAACACATATATATTGAAAAAAGTTATAAGTATTAGGCATACCAGACAAATATCACGCAAAACAAGAATAAGATATAAACTAAAAACATAAGCAAAATATGTTATGATAAATTTATATATGAAACCACATAGATGAACATATTATTTTGTATGTCTATGTGATATTTTATTATATTATAACTTTGTAAAAAATTTCATTTTCCCTTTGTCTCGGTTGGTTGGGACGATATGCATCCCATTAACATGTTATTCTGTTGGGACACCTCCAGTTTGTAAACCTCCCCCTTCATGATCCTGTTGAATTAAGTAATATCAAGTTCACAAAATAATTTTTAGAACAACAATTTAAATTAATAAAAATTCATAATTAGCATTATAATGCTTCAACTTTGAACTTACATTAATTTTTTTCTTTTCTACCCCAACGTTTGCGTTTACCCCATCCTCTGTAAACCTAAATAGCATCGGTTACACAAGTTCTAGTGTCTTATGACAAAATAATTTTACTAAATAAATGATATGTATATACATAAATAATGTGTGATGTCCAAGTACATAGATCTTATATATGAATTTAAGTATGTATATAACATCTATAAGTATATGAATTTTCATATGCATAAGAAAGTTTCATGATGTATATGAACTATAAATAATGGTGTAGCTTATTGGTGTTCATATACATAACATTAATTATGTATATATCTCTCATATACACAGGTAATGTTATGTATATGAACTATATATATCAGCGTAGTTCATTCATGTTATGTATATGTAACAACCTATTTGCATATATATATGAATGTTCATTCATGTATCATTTACTTGTGAAAAAGGTCAAAAGTTGAAGTTATGTATATAATCTACATACAAATACAGTGTCGTACATATATATATAGTAGATTTAATACAAGTTACCTTTTTCTGTGTGTTTGTTGTGTGTCAATGTCTGCATCAATTCGGCATATTGTTTAACAATTAGATCGTGAAGATTGTCAAATTTTTGGTCAGTCTACACATAAAAAAGAAAGAACATCTGAGCATATTCTTAAATAGTTTTATAGTGTTTGAATTTTTGAAATTACTTACCTAAGATTGTATAAAAGACTTTATCTCGTTCAAATTGACATTCATAGTGGATTAATGAACAAACTTGCTGGTAGATGAGGGACACGACTTTCCTGCATCAACATTCTCTAAAGAGCCTTAGAAATTATAGGATATTTCATTCTTGATTCATCTTTGACTTTTGATTTCATTGTTGACATATCTCCTCTTGAGACACTATTGTTGTTTTCTGTAGTTCTTACATCTCGACAGCTTTTTATTCAAAACAAACTATCCTCCTCATATTCATAGGTTGTGTGGCTGATGTATCAGTACTGAAACCTACCTTTATAAGAATTTTATGTGGTAGTACTATACTGAAATTGTTAAAACCTTGGTGCTCGGAGTACGAATGTGCATGTATGTCATTAACAACCTTTTTACCATGACAATCTGTTGAACTATCAGGTAAGGATGAAGGGGTATGGGCATTTATATCAATATCCTCTCTCACCGACACATCAAGCCTTTCTATTTCTTCACAAGTTAGACATAGATCTTGTACACAAACTATGAATAAATAAAATTTGAGATGTTAATGAATCTGCTTAACTTAATAAAATGGAATAAAAATATGTTTTACATAAGTTACTAATACTTACCTTGTCGAACATACCACCCATGAACTTCTCATACTTAACCTTGATCCCAATAACCTTTCAGTTAAAAATTTTTGAAATTACATTTTCCACCCGCTCAGTTATCATACAGTCAACCTCCAAACAGTATTCGTACATCCATACATTCAACGCATGGGGCATTCCTTCCATCTAGTATAACTATTTTTCAATAAAGAAATCTTGTCTCCATGTTTCCATAAGATTTTTAAATGAAGTCTCCCCCATGGGAATTGTTTGTACCGTCTATCCTCAACCATCACAAAGTCATATATGCTAATAGTTGCATCACGTATTTGTGAATACAAAAAAAGTATGAACGAAAACAAGTATAAACATATACAAAGCATCTGTATTGTTGTCAAAGTTTTTCAACTTGAAATGCTGAATAAAATTTAGTTTTTTGATAAAAAATTTTGCATTTGAGAAATACTTCTCCATTAAAACAGACTTGGATGATTCAGTATACAAGAGATCCTCGATGTTTATAGTAGATTTAATTTTGGAAATTAAAGTAAACTCAATAATAGAAATCTTGAGAATATTCCCTGCACAAAAACATGCATTTTCATCCAGGTTGTCTTGCTTTATCTCAAGTATGAGCAAACATTTCAAAATCTGGCCCTGAAAGTTACACTGAGGCATGTCAAAAAAAGATTTAAAAAATCTTTGCTGTAAAAGATTTTGAACTTCTTCACCAAGATAGTTGTAACACCCCATATTTTTGGGGTAGACTTTGAAGCTTCGTTCTTACGTGTTTAAACTCTAATCCCATGAATTTATTTTGAATACACATGTCATGCTATTTATACTAGTGTGTGAAGTAATTTTGAGGTGAAATATGTTCAAAAGAATCACTTAGAACAAAGTAGATCTAAGAGTATTTGATTCGTCCAAAGTATGGTATTCGATTCTACAAGGGTCTAATTTGAATATATATAACTTTTTATATACGTATAATTTTGCATCTCAAAACCCACAAACTATAGATAATTGAGTCATCTTTCTAATGATACCAATTTTGTCTTAATCCAATACCCGAGCCAAAAGTTATAGCCATTTTTGTGAAAGAGGCAGTGAAGGCGTGCGATTAGCCCATGGTGCACGCTCCATCGGCCGCCCCTATTTTACAGTTGTTTGTTCCATATATTAAAGGGAAAATGGGTCTTTTTCCCTTCTTCTAATGGGTCCATAACACGAGATTGAGGGTCCCAAAAGACAAAATTGGCCTCTTTATCCACAAATCCTCCCAAAAGAAACCATTCTCTCTCAACAACAAACCCTAGCCTCTCCAAGATTCAAGATCAAGATTCAAGAAAACCACCAAGAACTTTCATAAATTCATCAATTAAGGTATGTTTGATGTCCATGGGTCCTTTTCACCCATTGAGTCCAAGAATTTATTTGTAAGATTAAAATTATGATCTTTACATGTTATTATGAATTATATCCATGAACTTTCATGAATTTTGATTTTTATGTCATGTTTACAAATTGTTTCCATTAGAAGTAGACTTTGACAAGTTTGAATGATGATATATGCATGTTAAATCCTTAACCCAATTTTTCGATATTGCAATTATGATATTATTACACGATTTAACATTCACATGCTTTAACTCATGACCCCCATGTGTTTGATGAAATGCCTAAATGATTGGGTTTTGAACAATGACTACTTATTACATGTTTACAATGAAATTGTATGCTTACATTGAATTACCAGCATAAAACTCTTATGAATTTTGATCGTGCATTACGTTTCCAAGAGTTTTGATAGAAAAAGCTCTTACACGTTTGAAAGTTGAAGTATGTTTATCTATATCTTGGTAATTTGATTTCAAGTGATGATTTCAATTTTTTTCACGTGGAATGCATTATAGTATATTTTAAATATAGTTGATTCCATATCATGTTCATGCGAATTCAGAATAAAACCCTCAGTTTATGATTTAGCCATGTGATTATGCTATCTTATCATGTTTAAAAGAACCCCCATGTTAAAAGTCTTGGTCCTCATGTATTTGATAAAATTCTTAACTGAATAATTATGAATACTGATTTCTTTCCATGGTTTCAAAGCTTTCATGTGTCCTTATTGTTATTGTATCGACTCCTGGGGGTTATGAATATCCAAAATTTAGTTGGTTACCTAGTTTTTAGTACCCACAAAATGATCAGAATACACCATAAGCATTCTCTTTTAGTCAGTTATTATGATCAATTAAACTTAGTTCAGTCCACTAATTAGTGTCAGTTCAGTTGGGAGTAGGATTCAACACTGAGCGAACCTAGGGATGGGGGCTCACCCGTCAGTTAGGACTAGGTCCTTAGAAGCAATCCCTAAGTTATAGAACTATGTAGCCAGCGTAGGTTATGAGATGCCACTCGCCAGTTTAGGACTGACACTCTCAGGTATCATCTGTCGATTTAGGCCTGATCTCAGGGGTCACCTGCTAGATTAGGACTAACTCCATAGCCATTGTTAGTACCCATGGCATAGTACTAGCACCCTTCCAACTAGGGTCACAGGTTGGACCCCGATTAGCTCAGAATGGGAATGTCGGTTAGCTGATACCTCCCACAGTTTTTTTAATATTCAGTGTAAAATTCAGTTCAGTTTTTCTTAACCATAGCATACAGTTTATCAGTATTTAGTTACCATATTTCAATATCTCAGTTTACAAACTATTCCAAAATTAGGTTATATGCTTGGTAATGCATACTCAGATGTTATAGTTTTCATGTATTTATGCATCAGTTATCTCATGCTATTTAGCCAGTTAGTTATTAGTCTTGTTCAGTCATATTTAAGTATTTCCATGCATATCTGTTATTACTATTTTCATGCACATTTAGTTCATGCATATCAACCTAACCTCATCTCGCATACCAGTACATTCAAAGTACTGATTTCATACTCATTTTTTGCGCTGTGATGTTTAATATCATAAGTTCAGATGCTCAGTTTCCTAACCGTGCTTACACAGATTAGATTATCAACAATAGCAGTCGTGAGTCCTCATATTTTGAGGACATAATTTCTTTATTTTTGTTTATCTTAGTAGTTCAACATTTTTATTCAGTCAAAGTTAGTTGGGGATTTATCCCATCAGCTCCATAGTCTATCAGCTTTAGAGTCTTTCGGACATATAGACAGTTAGTCAATTTATCAGTTGTTTTAAATAGTCTTTTTAGAATTTCATTAGGCATTCCGATTCGTGATTCTGTATGTTAATACCTTATGGACTTTTTAGTAAATTTTTGCACATTTCTTATGCTATCAGTTTTATTCAGTGCTCATAACAGGTACCAAATAATGGGTTAGCTTATGGTCTTTTAGGATCATAAGCACCGTATGGCAACCAGGGTATATTTTTGGGTAATTACAAACTTGGTATTAGAGCCTATGATTTTAAAGTATCCTAGGGAGTCTGAAAGTTGTGTTAAGTAGACTCTTGTGCATGAGTGTAAAGCGTGCCACACTTATGGACAAAAGGCTACAAGACGTTTCTAGGAAAATTTCCCTTATTTTTGTATTTATATCGTGTGAAGGAGCACGATGCTCTATTTAAACGTTTTGTAATTCGTCTTTTTTTCTATATACAAAAATTTCCCAAGTACAGTATCCCAAAAAATCACTTTAGTTGATAGCAGAAATAGAGTCGTTTAGTTTTAGTTTCCCAGTGAATCGATCATCGAATAGAGGGGTAGTACCTCAGTGCTTAGGGTTCAGATGTGTTTTTAGATCCCTTCTCAGAATCCTATGGTAGCATATGACCTAGAGATAGAAGCATGAACTTAGAATTTTAGCAGCAGTATAGTTGGGATAGTGTTATCTGAATTTAAGCAGATTATATTTCATAGGGCTAGTTGGATAAAAAGTGAACCAATAGGCTCGAAGCAGTGTATGCAAGAATTTAATTTTATTGATTCTAAACATATGTTGTGGATGTGATTTTTGTAGGATATGATGAAATTAGTATGGTTATTATAGATTTGGGGATATCCATGTCATGTGTTAGTATCTAAGTTTGAATCTTTGAAGGTTGATCTAATAGAAAGTAGAGTTGAAGCACTAGATGGTGTGAACTCATGGTATGGTTATACTCTTGAGACTTCTAAGTTAATCAGTTTTTAAGTTGTTATATGATGATTGTTGGGGCCATAGAAAAGCTAAGAGTTGTATCTCGGAATAAAATACTAGCAGCAAATTTTATATTATTAGGCATAGTCATTCAGGATGGGTTTATCAATTATGCGTGTTATTAAACCCCAGATTCTAGAGTAAAGTGGTGGAAGTTTAGTTTAAAGTCATTGATTAAGTGGTTCCTAGACTTAGAATATTAGCTCTAAGCTAAGAGAGAGATGATAGAACTAGTAACCAAGTCAAGTTCCCATATTCTAGTAGTGATGCCAGTAAGTTGTAGAATAGCAGTAAGGGGGGATGATGCTCAACCCATTCTCATCTCAGTGCAAAGTTCATACTTCAGTTATCAAGATATCTACTCATGCCTTATATGCCAACTTTACGATCATAGCCCACATTCGTGCACCTTATAGAAAATCATGTACTCTTCCAGTTTCTAGTATGAGGAGTTCCATTTCACTCAGCAGTACAAATCATGTTCCATGAATTTAGAAACTCCAAACTTAGGTCATGCAATTAATGACTCATGAGCTCATGTTTTACAATATGTCCAGTTCCAGTACTAATGCTACACTCCTAATGATTAGCAAAATTCAAAGCATGTCATGTCTATCCTCAGTTTAGATCTCTTCGATGAATCCCTAATATTGATACTCTATTTCTTAGGCCACAGTTATGTGTCAAAGTTATTCTTTCATGCTTAAGGTCCTAATGTTTTAACCTTTTAGTGACCTCTCCTTATAAAATGATAATAGTGATGAGAAATTGCTTAGATGGGAGAGAGTAGGCATTTTTTGTTGACGAAAGATTATTGTGTACTTGTTTTAGCTAAGGTTGTAACTGTGAAGTAAGATTGAGGCCAAGTTTTGATATATGTCATGGTTAGTTGAATTTTTTGTATGTGTTCTCTTGGGGTAGTGCATGGAAGTTGTTAATGATATAGGTTTAGAGAATATGAGAAAGAATTTTTTATGGGTGTCTATTTAAAAGGGCATATATGGTTATAAAGATAGGCTTGAATGTCATGTTTGTATATATGTGGATGAATGCATTGTGCGTTAGGGAATGTCTAGTAAGAAGTTTAATGTAGTTGCTGAAGCAGTGATAATAATTCATGAGATGAGAAGTTGTGAAAATGAAGGGTGTATTGAATTCATGACTCAAACTATTATTACGGTGTTATGGGTACACTTTGTAGATTCGAATAGGCTTGAACATAGTGAGAGAATTTAGTTTAGCTCAGACCAGGAGGTAGAGTTATCGTGCCTATGTGAGTATTTTCTGTTGCCTCAAGTGAAATACAGTTAGCCAGTAGTTCAGTTAGTACTCAGACAAGTTTCTATGGTTTTTCATCTTTCAATCTAGTCTTATTATCCGATGTTTCCTAAATATGGTCGTTCTAAGAGATAGTTTATCCGCATCCATGTAAATTGTTAATCCAGTTCAGTCCATTCATCATGTTTTAGATTCCAGATATTTAGTCACGATTTAGTTCGCAAGTGGCCCGTGCATCACCTTAGTCTTTTCTTAGTATTTTAGCCAAGTCAGTATCATTCGAGGGACGAACTATCCCAAGAGGGAGATATTGAAATACCTTGAGTTTTCATGTACTAAACCTCTCAACTTTTCTTCATGAAACAAGATCCATCTTGAAGTAATGGGTACTCATAAGTTGACTCTCTCGTTTCTATCTCATCCTTATAACCATTCTCATGTCATTGCATGCATTTAAGAAATTAGTTCAGTTCATGATAATCAGTTCAATCATTCATCATGTTTCAGGCTCAGTCATGTAATCCTATTTAAAGTTATGCAAATTTAGTATGTGATCTCCGTACCTCGGTATCTCAGCTTAATCAGTCTCATTTAAAGATGAATGTTCCCAAGAGGGGGATAATGTAACACCTAATATTTTTGGGCTAGACTTTGAAGTGTTGTTCTTATGTTTGTAAAATCTAATCCGATGAATTTATTTTAAATACATATGTATTGATTTTTATCCTAATGTGTGAAGTAATTTTGAGGTGAAAGATGTTCACAAGAATCACTTAGAACAAAGTTGATCTAAGAGCCTTTGATTCGTCCAAAGTTTGGTATTTGATTCTTCAAGAGTATACTTTGAACGTGTATAACTTTTGATATACGTAGAATATTGTAGCTCAAGACCCATAAAATTATATATAACTGAGTCAGCTTTCCAACGATACCAATTTTTCCTTAATTTGATACCCAAGTAAAAAGTTATAGCCATTTTAGTGAGAGAGGCAGTGAGGGCACGCGATTAGCCCGCGGCACACGCTCCATCACCTGCCCCTATTTTACAGCTATTGGTTCTGCATCTTAAAGGGAAAATGGGTCTTTTTCCCTTCACCCAAAGGGTTCATAACACCAGATTGAAGGTCTTAAAAGGCAAAATTAGCCCCTTTATTCACACAAATCTTCTCAAAAGAAATCATTCTTTCTCAACAACAAACCCTAGCCTCTCTAATATTCAAGCTCAAGCTTCACGAAAACCACCAAGAACTTTACAAATTCATCAATTAAGGTATGTGTGATGTTCATTCATGGGTCCTTTTCACCCATGGAGTCCAAGAATCCATTTTCAAGTTTAAAATTATGATCTTTACATGTTATTATAAATTATATCCAAGAACTTTCATGAATTTCAATTTTTTTATCATGTTTACAAATTATTTATGTTGGAATTAGCCCTTGACTCGTTTGAAGGATGATATTCGCATGTTAAATTCTTAACCCATGATTTTCATATTGAAATTATGCTATTATCACATGATTAAACTATTCCTATGCTTTAACTCATAACCCCCATGTGTTTCATGAAATACCTAAATGATTTAGTTTTGAACAATGACTACTTATTACATGTTTATAATGAATTACCTCCATGAAACTCTATTGAATTTTTATCATGTATTACGTTTTAAAGAGTTTTGATAGAAAGAGCCCTTAAATGTTTGAAAGTTGAAGTATGTTTATTTATATCTTGGTAATTTGATTTCAAGTTATGATTTCAATTGTTTTCACATGAAATACATTATAGTATGTTTTAAATATTGTGGTTTCTATATCATGTTCATGCGAATTTAGAATAAAACCCTCAGTTTATGATTTAGTCATGTGATCGTGCTATATTATCATGTTTAAAAGCTCCCCCATGTTAAAGTCTTGGTCCTTATGTGTTTGATAAAATGCTTAAGCGAATAATTGTGAACACTAATTTCCTTTCATGGTTTCAAAGCTTTCATGTGTCCCTGTTGTTATTGTTATCGTGTCTGAGGGGTTATGACTACCCGAAATTTAGCTGTTTATCTAGTTTTCAGTACCAACAGAATGATTTTAGAATACACCATGATCATTCTATTTCAGTCAATTATTATGATCAGTTGTTAGTTCAGTTAAACTTAGTTCAGTCCAGTAATCGATGTCAGTTCAGTTGGGAGTGAGATTCAGCACCGAGGGAACCTAGGGATGGGGGCTCACCCATCAGTTAGGATTGGGTCCTTAGAAGAAATCCCTAAGTTCCAGAACTACGTATCCAGCGTAGGTTATGATATGTCACCTGCTAATTTAGGACTGACACTCTCAGGGATCACCCGACAGTTTAGGATTGAGCTTAGAGGTCACCTACTAGATTAGGACTGACTCCACAGCCATTATTAGTACCTATGACATGGTACTAGCACCATTCTAACTAGGGTCATAAGTTGGACCCCGATCATCTCAGACTGAGGCATGTCAGTTAGATGATACCTCCCACAGTTTTAGTTTCAGTATTTAGTACAGAATTCAGTTTAGTTTTGCTTGACCATAGCATACAGTTTATCAGTATCCAATTACGAGATTTCAGTGTCTTAGTTTACAGATTACTCTAGAATCACGTTGTATATTTGGTCATGCATACTCAGATTTTACATTTTTTATGTATCTATGTATCAGTTATTCATGCTATTCAGCCAGTTAGTTATTAGTATTTTTCAGTCAGATTTTAGTATTTCCACACATGTTTATTATTACTATTTTCATGCACAATTAGCCCATGCATATTAGCCTAACCTCATCTCGCATACTAGTACATTCAAAGTACTAATTGCATACTCGTTTCTTGAGCTATGATGTTTAATATAATAGGTTCGGATGCTTAGTTTCCTAATCGCACTTAGATAGATTAAATTATCAGCAGCAACAGTGATGAGTCCTTATATTTTGTGGATATGATTTCTTTATTTCAGTTTATCTTAGTAGTTAGTATTTCTATTCAGTCAGAGTTAGTTGGGGGTTTATCCCGTCAGCTCCAGAGTTAGCCAGTTTTAGAGACTTTAAGACATATGGACAGTTAGTTGATTTATCAGTTATTTTAAATAGTAATTTTTTAGTATATCATTAGGAGTTCAGACTCATGATTTAGTATGTTAAAACCTTATGGCATTTTCAGTAAATTTCCACATGTCTTATGATATCAATTTTATTCAGTGCTCATGGCAGTTACCAGATCATGGATTAGCTTGTGGTATTTCACGACCGTAAGCACCGCGTGGTGCCAGAGTGTATTTCTGGGTTGTTAAAATAGTTCTTTATATCTCATCCAAAATTGCAATTACACGAACTACCAAAATGCAACAAATGCGTATGGACTTATTTTATCCTGTATTTTTAACCCTGTAAAACACCTTGGTTGCTGGACCTTAGAAAATTTCCTAAAATTCTAATCTCTAGACATACGACTCATGGGTATAATTCATATGTTGGGGTACGGATGGTAAGGTCCAATCGTCTATTGACCAGTATTGTTTGGTGAGATAGATTTTGGCTACTGGAAAGGATACGACTTAGGGGTATGAGTCATATTGGTGGTTACACATCATTTGTTTTCTTAACTTAATCTTAGACTTGGTTACTTGGGTTGGATCTGAGTACGAGTGGATCACCATGAGCTGTAATCCATGGTATGAGTCGTACCCAGGACTCGTATGGTGGATAGTATCTAAATCTTCCATTGACTACTTTTAATGGAACTCTTGTATGTTTAAAAACTTGGTAAAAGAATTATGCATTATTTAAATAGCTTGGAATGGTAAATGGATAATGGTTATGCTTGAGGGGCACATGTAATCCCCCAAGTGGTTTAATATGGTAAATTGAAGGGCACTTAAAAGTCCCCTTAAACCTATCAATGGTTGGCTATGAATGCTTGCAAGTAAGGGTTGGTATGTCAATACCAATATCAATTTACTTGGTTAATAAATGGATAATGTTTTGGTTATTTGGAAATTGGTTTTAATTAGGAAATAATGGCGGGAGGTGTAGCTAAGTCGTGGAAGGTAGACGTCCCAAGAGGACCAAAACTGGAAACTCAGATTTCCTGAAGTGAGGTTGTTCTCGGTGAATATGTGCATGATGTCACACTATATTTGGGAGATATACTAGTCATCCCAAGGTTTTATTCCTTGGTCGTATGGCTATACATACTAGGGCCCTTTCAGCAGAGGGAGCTAAACCCATATAGCGCCGCAGGTTATTTAGGACAGCAAAGCTACATAGCCCAAGTAAAGGTTTTAAAGTCATGCTAACCTTGATCCCTTTTCTCGACATGGTTATATATATATATATATATATTTATATATATGTATGGTTTTGTGCATATGAATGATTTTACTTAGTTTTATAAATAGCATTATTTTCTCTTTACCCTGCGATCATGCTAGCGGTCACTCACTAACCCCGTCTACTGGCGGTTATATACCCATACTATGCAGGAACCGACCGTTCTACTCCTCCTATATAGTGATTAAATTGGGGACAACATTTGGACTAAAGTATTAAGCCTCCATCCTTTTGAAAGGCTCAATTTCATGTTATGGATATGTCTAAACACTTTGATTTATATTTTTGGAAATTGGTTTTGGCTGTGGTTGGGGGCATGTCCCAACCAGATCTTATTACTCTTTTGGTTAGAGACTTTACGGTACCTCTATGGGTAAGAATAGGCGGAATCGGTATTAGTGTCGGCCTTGGTATTAGAATAAGCTAAAGGGCTGACATCATTGGATGAGATTGTTGGTTGTTCCATTCTATTTTATTTTGGGATTAATTATATTATGTTTTGGAACATCATTGGTTATGGCCTGGTTTATGGCCTTTGCTTTAGTATGGTTTAGTATGGTTGGACTCGGTCGGATCGATCACGGTTGTAATCTTATCCCAGAGTCTTTATGTGAGTGAGCTGTTACACTATCTTGTAATATGCTCGAAATTCAGTCAATTTAGGACAGGCGGCTGGAGGTTGGGTTGGGTAACGGGGGTAGTCTCCGGTCCTGGTCGGACTTGGGATGCCCATTACAATAAGTCATCAGGGTGGGTCGTGTCAAGTTGGTATCAAAGCCTAGGTTCATGGTCAATTAGAATTCCACAAAGTCGTGTCAAGTAGTATCTCTTTTAGGGGTGTGTAGAATGCCATAATCACAAAGAAGAGGCTACAAGGCATTTAGGAATGTTTCACTTTCTTGGTATTCTATTTTCAAGCTTGGAGACTCAGTCTTGGAATCTTCTGTAATTTTTATTTGTTCATCTTTCAGATCATGCCTCGTAGATCTGGAACATAAGAAAATTCTTCTATCCCATTTGGGGATAATGCTAAATGGGTGCATCCTACTTCTGGGGTTCATCTTTGTTCTCATGGTTCTATCCCTGATTGTTCTAGAGCTATACCAGTTACTACTAGTTCTTTTTAAGGCGAGGTGACTAATATGGAATTCCGCCAGTCTATTCATGCTATTGCTATATTGGTTGCTGCTCAGGCTATGGGGATGTGTGTGGTACTTTCTGTTGATGCCACAAGGGTTGGCCAACTTATGAAAATAAGTCCTCTAACTTTTTTTGGAGTAAAGGTGGAGGAGGATCCTCAGGGCTTCTTGGATGAAATAGAAAAGATATTTCGGGTGATGCAGGCTACTAATGTGGAGGGCATAAACATTATAGCTTATCAGCTTAAAGAGGTTGTATATCAATGGTATAAAGAGTAGGATAGGGATAAAGAAGATGTAGAGGAGTCATCCTTATAGGATGCCTTGTCTGGTGTTTTTCTAGATCATTTATTCCCCTAAGAGTGGAGAGAAGTAAAGATGGAGTAGTTTATGAACCTTAAATAAGGGAGAATGTTAGTCAAAGAATATGCCTTAAAGTTTCATAAATTGTTAAAGTATGCTCCTGATTTGGTGGCTGACATGAGGGCATGGATGAAGAAGTATGTTTCTAGGTTAAATCGAGATTTTATTTTAGAGAGAAAGGCTACCTTGCTGATTAAAAATATGGATATCTCTAGATTAACTATTCATATACAGCAAGTGGAGGATGAAACAAGAAAGCAGGCAAAGTTTGGTGATAGGCAGGGGAAGAGAAGTAGGTTTTTTTAATAGGGAGGTGCTTAGTCTCAGGGTGGTTGAGATGGTGGAAAATGGCAGAAAAAATATGGGATTTTTTGTTCCTACTCTTCTACTAGTGCTCCTTACTAGGCGGGCGACAAATATCATTATGGTGGTGATAATTTTTTAGCACAGGGTGCCCAATCTCAGGCAAGTAGAGTCCAGTCAGTTTCTTCATGCGCTCCTTGCCTGTTCTATGGTCGTCCACGTTGGGTTTATTATGAAAAATAAAAAGACAAATGTTTTAAGTGTGGCCAGGCACGCCATCGACTCAGGGATTATCCTATTAATAATGTTGCTACAGGGGTAAATAAGATTCATGTGGCTTCTTCTTCTATTCCTACACCTGGTGGGGTTGCATCTACTTCTGTTACTTCTTATAGTTCTAATATTAGTAAGAATAGGTTATATGTTTTGGCATCTCGATAAGAATCTGAGGCATCGCCTGATGTCGTTACTGGTACATTACAATTTTTCTCTCATGATGTTTATTATTTTCTTGATCTAGGGTCTACTTTCTCCTTTATAACTCTTTATGTGTCTGTATATTTTGGTTTCAATTTGAAAGTTATTTCGAATCCTTTTTTTGTTTCTATCCTGTAGGTGATTCGGTTATTTCTAAGAAAGTCTATAGGGGGTGTGGTATCTGTTGGTAGAAAGCAGACCTTAGTGGATCTGATTGAGGTTGATATAGTGGATTTTGATGTTATTTTGGGTATGGATTAGTTGCACTCTTGTTGTGTATCCTTAGATTGTCAGACCTATAGAGTTATCTTTATGTTCCTTGGTGAGCTGATTATAGAATGGAAGGGTGTTTCTCTAGCTCCTAGGGGAGATTTATTTCTTATCTTAGAGCTAAGAGGTTAATCTCTATAGGTTGTCTTTATCACTTGGTCTGGGTTAAAGATTCTAACTCGGAAGGTCCCTCTTCCCAGTCAGTTCTAGTGGTTAATGAGTTTCTAGAGGTTTTTCTAAATGATCTTCCTGGTGTTGCTTCGGATAGGGAAATAGAGTTTGGTATTAACTTGGTTTTGGACACTCATCTAATTTTTATTCCTCTGTATAGAATGGCTCTAGCTGAGTTAAGGGAACTCAAGGAACCACTAAAGAATCTTCTGAATAATAAGTTTATTCATCCTAGTGTATCTCCTTGGGGTGCAGCAGTGTTGTTTATGCGTAATAAGGATGGTTTCTTTCGGATGTGCATTGATTATTGGCAGCTGAACAAGGTGACAGTCAAGAACAAGTATCCACTTCCAAGAATTCATGATCTGTTTGACAAGTTGCAAGCTGTCAAGTTCTTTTCTAAGATAGATTTTTGGTCTGGGTAACATCAGCTAAAGAATAGGGAGGTAGGTATCCCTAAGATAGATTTTCATACTCGGTATGTGCACTTTGAGTTTTTGGTAATGTCATTTGGGTTGACTAATGCTCCAGCGGCATTTATGGATTTGATGAACTGAGTTTTTCGTTAGTATTTGGATCTCTTCGTTATTGTGTTTATTGATTATATTCTGGTTAATTCAAAGAGTAAGGTGGATTATGCTAATCACCTCCACGTGGTGTTATAGACCTTGAAGGAACAACAGTCGTATGCCAAGTTCTCCAAGTGTGAGTTCTGGTTGAACATTGTAACTTTCTTGGGTCATATTATTTCTAGTGAGGAGATCATAGTTGATCCTAAGAAGGATTTTGTGGTGAAGGGGTGTCTTAGACCCACGACTCCATCCGACATTCGGAACTTCTTGGGTTTAGTCGAGTATTATAGGTGATTTATTAAAATCTTTTCGTTGGTAGCTACTCCTTTGATTAAGTTAACTTAAAAGAAGGTTAAGTTTTTTTGGTTGGATGCTTGTGAAGAGAGTTTCAAGCGGTTGAAGGATAAGTTGATTTTGGCTCCAATTTTGACTTTGCAGAAAGGCAATGATGGGTTCGTGGTTTATTGTGATGAATCTTGGGTAGGTCTTGGTTATGTGTTGATGCAGCATGGGAAGGTAATTGCGTATGCTTCCAGGCAGTTGAAGGTGCATGAGAGTAATTATCCTACTCAAGATTTAGAGCTATTGGCGGTTATATTTTATTTGAAAATATGGAAGCATTATTTGTGTGGTGTGAACGTGGATATCTTTTCTAATTATAAGAGTCTACAGTATGAATTCACTCAGAAAGAGCTTAACCTCAGGCAAAGGAGATGTCTTGAGCTTCTCAAGAATTATAATATGAGTTTTCACTATCACCCAAGTAAGGCTAATATGGTTTTTGATGCTCTTAGCAAGTTATCCATG
The DNA here is from genome assembly GCA_030864225.1 of Capsicum baccatum var. pendulum. Taxonomy (NCBI): domain Eukaryota; kingdom Viridiplantae; phylum Streptophyta; class Magnoliopsida; order Solanales; family Solanaceae; genus Capsicum; species Capsicum baccatum. The sequence goes on along the minus strand of CM061551.1, from coordinate 26,422,324 downwards.
AGGAGTTTGGCTCATGTGGAGGAAGGAAAGTGGGAATTGATGAAGGATATTTACCGCTTCTCTATTCTTGGGGTTTGCCTCTTAGACTCCAAGGATGGTGGTGTGATGATGGAAGAAGTGGTTCAATTATCTCTTGGTCCACAGATTAAGGAGAAGCTCGTGCTAGATCTTATCTTGATGAAAATTTAGAGTGATATTGGTTGGAAAAAGTTAATGGTGTTTGAGATTAGTGGTGATGGTACTGTGCGGTACCAAGGGAGGTTGTGTGTTCCTGATATTGACGGTTTCCGACAAAGAATTCTAGATGAGGTGCATGAGTCGTGCTATGTTGTTTATCCTTGCTAGACTAAGATGTATCATAATCTCACAGAGATTTATTAGTGGAATAGCACGAAGAGGGATGTGGCTGATTTTATGGACCAGTGCATGGTTCATTAACAGGTTAAGGTTGAGCATATGAGGCCAGGAAAGTTGTATCAAGAAATTAATTTTCCCGAATGGAAGTGGGAAGTGATCAATATGGACTTTGCTATCAATTTTTCTCGATCTCGAAATCAATATAATTTGATTTGGGTCATAGTAGATAGGATGACTAAGTTTGTGCTCTTTTTGCCAGTGCGGACTACCTTTTCAGCGGAGGATTATGCTAAGTTATATCTTTAGGAGATTGTGAAGTTGCATAGGGTGCCTGTTTTGATTATTTCTGATCATGGTACGTAGTTTACGTCTTACTTCTGGCGGTCTTTTCAAAGAGAGATAAGGAACAAGGTGAGTTTGAGTACTACTTTCCATTCGCAGACGGATGGACAAGCAAAAAGAACTATTTAGACATTGGAGGATATGCTTTGGGCCTGTGTGATTGATTATGGTGGCAATTGGGAAGAGCATCCTTCTTTGGTGGAGTTTGCTTACAATAATAGTTATTATTCTAGTATTACTATGGCCCCTTTTGAGGCATTGTATGGTAGGAGGTGCTGATCTCCTATTTATTGGTTCGACCTTGGTGAGGCATACATAATTAGCCTCGACTTGGTTTACCAAGCTATAGAGAAGGTGATGGTGATTTGAGAGAGGCTTAAGGCATCCCAAAGTCGCCAAAAGTCTTATGCAAATATTAGGCATAGAGACTTGGATTTGAGGTTGGGGATAAGGTTTTCCTTAAGATATCTCCCATGAAGGGAGTAGTGCGGTTTGGCAAAACGGGGAAGCTCAATCCCCATTTTGTTGGCCCTTATAAGGTTTTACAGAGAGTTGGTAATATGGCTTATAAGCTGGACTTGCCTTCAAGCTTGAGCTTGGTTTATCTGGTCTTTCATGTTTCCATGTTGAGGAAGTTCATTGGTAATCCTTCTATGGTTGTTCCTTTGGAAGGATTGGGTATCATGGATTCTTTGGCAGAACCATAAGGTGGAGGAAGCTACATGGGAAACGGTGGAGGACATGAAGTCCAAATATCCATATTTGTTTTATGCTCCTGGGATTCATCTGGAAGGTATGTGTCTTCAACACATTTTTATTTTCAGAGTTTGTTAAAGAAAAGATTAATATATTTGCCTCTTTGTTTTCAAACTTTGTTAGAGGTTAGGAATATATTTGATAATGGAAATGACTCTTGGGTGTGGTTACCCTTACCTAATCTGTCATTAGGGGACGAATGTTCCTAATGGGGGAGACTGAAACACCTTGGTTGCTGGATCTTAGAAAATTTCCTGAAATTCTAATCTCTGGACTCAATATGACTCATGGGTATGAGCCATATATTGGGGTACGGATGGTAAGGTCCAGTCATATACTGACCAGTATTGGTTGGTGAGATAGATTATGGTTACTGGAATGGATATGACATAGGGGTACGAGTCGTATTGGTGGTTTCAGATCATTTGGTTCCTTAACTTAATCTTAGACTTTGTTACTTAGGTTGGATCTGAGTACAAATGTCTCAGCATGAGTCGTAAGCCAGGGTAGTCGTACCCAGGAATCGTATGGTGGATAGTTTCTAAATCTTCCTTGGGTTTAAATTTGCCAGGGGTACGAGTGGAGGTTACGGATCATATGCTTTGGATACGACTGTTTTGGATGATTCGTATGCTAGACAGTGTTTGATCCAAAGTTTGAGGCTTAGGATACGAGTGGAGGGTACCACTCGTAATGAAGGGTACGACTTGTATGGATCAGTTGTACCCCGGTGATGAGATTTTGGTAAAACTTAAGTGGGGATATTCTGGACATTTCCCCACTTATCCTAATAAGTCCCCATGGCTTATATTCCTATTGGGAGGTTCTTTACCCTATTATTCTATTCATTAACACTTAAAAACTTTTCTAAAACACTCCATAATTCTCTCAAGAGCTTTTGGGCAAGGGAAGCTAGGGTTTCAACTAGTGGATTGATTTAGGGATTGTCTTGGTGATTTCTTTCTGTCATCATCTTGGTTTAAGGTATGTTCTCTTCCCTCATTGTAAATTTTATCTAAACGTATGGTTTTATAAATGTTTTCATAATTTTATTGGTTGTATGATTTTGGTTTTCAAATATGATTTGGGGGTTTTGATGTTAAATGGTTGGATATGGTTTCCTAAGATTTCAATTATGCTTTTATATGCATTAATGGGGGTTTTGGATAATTGGATTGCATGGAAATGGTTTAGTGGTAATTGGAATTGGAATTGGTTTTGGTCATATTATGCCCCTAATGTGTTTGATAAATACTTATAAAGATATGTTCATTTCATTAACCACTTTTAATGGAACTCTTGCATGTTTCAAAACTTGGTAAAGGAATTATACATGGTTTAAATAGCTTGTAATGGTAAATGGATAATGGTTATACTTGAGGGGCACATGGAATCCCCCAAGTATTTTAGTATGGTAAATGGAAAGGCACTTGAAAGTCCCCTTATACCTATAAATGGTTGGCTATGAATGATACTTGCAAGTAAGGGTTGGTATGATGATACCAAGATCAATGGCCTTGGTTAATAAATAGATAATGGTTTGGTTATTTGGAAATTGGTTTTAATTGAGTAATAATGGCGAGAGGTGTATCTAAGCCATGGAAGATGGAGGTCCCAGGGTTTTCCAAAACTGGAAACTCATATTTCCCGATATGAGGTTGGTCTTGGTGACCGTGTGCATGATTTCACATTATATTTGGGGGATGTACTAGTCATACCAAGAGTTTCTTCCCTGGTTGTGTGGCTACATGCACTGGGGCCCTTTCAGCAGGGGGAGCTGAACTCATATAGCCCGTGGGTGGTTAAGGAAGGCAAAGCTACACAGCCCAGGTAAAGGTTTTAAAGGCATGCTAAACCTGGTCCCTTTTCCCGACATGGTTATATATATATATATATTTATATATATATTACTTGGTTTTATAAATGACATTATTTTATCCTTACCCTGAGATCATGCTAGCGATCACTCACTAACCCCATCTACTGGCAGTTGTATACCCGCGCTATACAGGAACTGATCGTTCTACTTTTCTTACACAGTGATTGACTTGGGAAGAGCTTATGAACTGAAGTGGTGAGCTTCCATCCATTCGAAAGTCTCCATTTTATCTTATGGATACGTCTAGACACTTTGGATTTTTTTTTGGATATTGGTTTTGTCTATGGTTGGGGGCATGTCCCAACCGGATCTTATTACTCTTTTGGTTCGAGGCTTTGTGGTACTACTATAGGGTGGAATGGGAGGGATCAGTATTGGTGTCGGCCTTGTTATTGGAATAAGCTGAAGGGTTGACATCATTGGATGAGATTGTTTGTTGTTCCATCCTATTTCATTTTGGGATTAATTATATTATGTTTTGGAACATCTTCGGTTATGTCCCAATTTATGGCCTTTGTTTTGGTATGATTGGACTTGGTTGGGTTGGTCACGATTGTGATCTTATCCTAGAGTCTTTATGTGAGTTGTTACACTATCTTGTTACATTCTCGGAATTCAGCCAACCCAGGATAGGCGGCTGGAGGTTGGGTTGGGTAACGGGGGTAGTCTCTAGTCCTGCTCAGATTTAGGACGCCTATTATGACAAGTTCCCTGGGCAGGTCGTGTCACCCTATAAAAAAATAAAAAGCACATCATAAACTATAGGTTTATATGGACCATTCTCTAATATATATGGACTATACATAGCAGTGTAGTTCATATACATAACATTATTTATGTATATGATTGTCATATACATAAATAATATTATGTATATAGACTGACTACTACTAAGGCACCCTCACATTCCTGAAAAACTAACATAACGCTGCCCAACTAACAATCATATTCAAAATAAAAAATCAAAAAACCTCACCTAACTGAAAAACACTAATATGTATATTGACTCAAAAAAACACTCAAAGCATACTCCAAAATCACTTAATACCATAAAATTTTCGCTGATGTATATGGACTATACATAACAGTGACATATATACATAACACCTTGATATGTATATTGCTTTAACTAAACCACTCAAATCCTACATAACAATACAAAAACCATAGACCAGTTAGTGTAGTTCATATAAATAACATTACTTATGTATATGTCTATCATATACCTAAGTAATGCTATGTATATACACTAACAACTACTAAGATACCCTCACATTCATGAAAAAAATCACATAATGTTGCACAACTAACAATCACATTCAAAAATATAAAATAAAACAAGTTCACGTTACTTAAAGAACACTATATCCTAGTACAATTAACAATCAATTCAAAAATTAAAAATCAAAAATAACCTTTGGTAGAAGTGGCCGTGCAGTATCATCTTTTTTTAAATCTCTTGACGATTCTCCAATTTGATTTTTTGAACTTTGATCAGCAACTTTCCGGAGCTTCTTCATCTTAATGGGGTTGTTACAATATTTTGATCTATTTTCTACAAAATTAGGATCCTCACAATCAAATTCTCTAGGAACGAACCCAATTTGTTGGTTCATTATGATCTAACTGAGATAATCCTAAACTAAAAGATGGAGAATCATTCATTTAGTAAGTAATAATTAGTGAATGGGGTACAAGCAAGAACTTATTCTATCGATTCTAGATTTTGGTAAAGTAGAAAACCAAAATATTACTCCAATACTAATTAAGACTTATTGAATGAACAATATGCAAGAATTTGTTCACTCGGAATCTCAAATATTCCGTAAATTCGGGGGGGGGGGGGGGGGGGGGGGGGGAATTACAAACCTCGGATCTTAAAATTTCAGAATGTTGTAAATGGAGTTTTTGTTAAAATTGAATGCCACTAAGTAAGAGTTAGATTCAAATAAGGTTGATAATTCAAAAATGATAACTGCTACATAATGGCTCCTTAATTGTAGGCTTCTTCTAGGAGAATAAACCATAAAAATATTTTGGTGAAGTTATGTATATGAACTTTTAGAGAGAGAAATTGAAAAGTGGGATTTTTATAATAAGTTTTAAGAGTTGACATTTTATCTAATAAGTGATACTTAAGTTGTTGCTTTATGTAATTTTTAGTTTTCATTAACTTGCAATTTGATTTTTGCAAAGTTGTTTGCTCGAATTGTTAAATTTAGAGCACAGTTTCAAACTATAAATTATGTTGATAATACTGGTTGGCTTAGCAGAAATTGTATGCCTATAATTTTAGCTAAATCATTGATTATGAGAATAAATTTTCCAAAAAAAATTTGAAGAGATGTGTCATTTAAAATATAACAGCATTTATATGTATCAAGCCAACAAGGCTCTCCTATCACAATTGTTCAAGGTCAAGAAGAAAATAATTTCCATCTAAAAATTTAAATGTGCGGCATATGATGCAATTGCTCCATCACAATGCATAAATATGAATTTCAAGAAAAAGTTAGGAGTAAATGTTAGATTTTCTAAAATTAGGGGGAGAGTTGATTAACACTTGAAAATTATGTTTGAAAATAAATTATCTAGATTTATTTGTCAGATGTATTTGTTGACTCTATATGATAATTCAACTGTAAAATGCTCCAATAAAATATCCATAAAAAGATAGTCTATGGAACATCTGAAGCGTGATAGATCAATTGATTCCAAAGATAAAACTCCTTGAAGAAGAAAAGGAGCAAATGATCAAAGATGGCCATGATAATGAGGCAAGTTCTTTAAAAGAGCACTGGCATAACACTTCATAAAACCTTGGCAAAGGTTCAGGTACCTGAATAGTGATGAATATAAAGAGATCTTCATAAGTTATGTCTTATTGAAATCGATATGAAACAATCATCGATGATACCTTTGATATAATATAGCGTTTAATATTATAAATAATAGAAGATATTGAATACAAATCTATCAAAAAATATGGACAGATAAATTAATGGCCAAATAAAAATATATAATTCAAGTAATTTGTTTCACTTGAAAAGCGAATACTTGAACTCATAATCCAAAGACCCGAGGTATAATGCTAGTGGGGTACAAATGAGTTACTATGTGAAAAATAAAATTCGTAAAATATAAAATATGACTTGTGCCTTGAGGCATAAAGGTTCACAAAGTTCCTGTCGTTAATGTCAGAGAATTGTTCTTCTTTGATGGATGAAATGAGGTTTATTTTAGTCTGACAATATTGAAAAGTTTGAATATGTATAACAAATTATTGTCATGTCTAGATAAATGTAACGCCCCGAGTCTACACCCTGGATGTCACACAGTGCTTACGACTCCATAGGATCACAAACTAACCCATGACTGGTACCTGCTGTGAGCACTGAATAATAATACTGAAAACATATGTAGAAGTAAAACTAAAATGCCATAAGGTTCTCAAAATATTCAAATAATAAGTAAATGTACTGATAATAACATCTGGAAAACTGAATAACTGACTATTTTAGTCTGAAATCCTCTAACTGTCTGAATATGGAGTTGATGGGACAAACCCCCAACTAACTCCGACAGAAATGACTACTGAACTGCTAAAATACTGAAATAGATAAACTCTGTCCTAAAAATATAAGGACTCACCACTATATCTGTTGCTGATAGTCTGAGTTGCTAAGTACGATTAGAACCCTAAGCATCCAAACATATGATATGAGACATCATAGAGCAAAGAAAGAGTATGCATCAGTACGTGGAATATACGAGTATGCTAACTGAGGTAGGCTGATATACATGGGTTTATATACATGAGATGATAACTGGCTAAATGAATATCATGAAATAACTGAATGAGAGTACATGCAAAACTGTAAATACTGAATGTGTTGAATAAAAAATACTGTGCATATATCATCTGTCTGAATTAGAATAAAATAGAGGTACTGACTTCTGATAGCTGAATACTGATAACTGAAAGCTTAGACTGATACTGAAGTACTGATTTTTGATGGCTAAGTAATTGATAATTGATAGCCATAGTTCTGTAGAACTGTCTGAGTTCTTCACTGAATACTGAAACTGAAACTGTAACTGTGGGAGTGTTCATTTAATTGACATAACCCGATTATAAACTGAGTTGGAGTCCAACCTATGACCCTAGTTGGAAAGGTGTTATCACCTTGCTAAGGGATACTAACAATGATGGGTCAACCCTAATCTGGCAGGAAGACTCATGAAATATAGATATGAATTCGTCAACCCTAGTATGGAAGAAGGACGACTTACCCTACGCTGGCTATGTAGTTCTGTAATGCAGCAACTGCTACTAAGGGTCAAACCCTCTGCTGGCAGGAATGCCCCCATTCCTGGGTTTGCTCGGTGCTGAATCCTACTCCCAACTAAATCAACACTAAATGAGATTGAAACTGACACTGATCATGTTGACTGACTGAACTGGACTGAGTTCACTGAGTTCTGCTACTGACTGAGTGCTACTGTTCTTGACCTTTGCTGGGACTATTCTATAACTACTGCAACTAAGTAAACAGCTAGATTTTGGGTAATAAATACGCCCAGGACTCGATAGCATCAGTAATAAAGTATGACAAATCTTAAAAGCATAGCAATAGTCAATTGCTCACAATTCATCCATTGAGGCATTTAGTCAAATATTTGGAGGTCATGAACTTGTAGATAAATGGGAACACATGCCAACATGTCATGATTTCACTACTCAATTCACATGGACATTCTATCAAACACTTGGGGAGCATGATTGTGATGCATGAAGAATATCATATAGGGCATCATAACTTCAACATATAATATTACAAATTCAAGGATTTTATCATGAGATATTCATAATTCAACACACATGCTAATATAATTTCATGGAAACTCACAAAAGATCTTAACTTGAAACCCATAAAACAACACAAACATGAGCATAATTCAATTCATAGCATGGGAATATTAATTCAAGTTTTGAAAAGGGTTCTTGAACTACAAGGGTGGAAGGAAACTCAAGGATGAACACCTAACATACCTTGATTAATAATTTCGTGGAGATTGTGGTGAGTTTATAAGACTTGATTCTTGAGCTTGATGAAACTGTAGCTTGTTCTTGAGAGGATTTTGAGAATAGAGAATGTAATTTGCCCTTTTAGGAGTTAAATCTCATGTTTTAGCTGAATTAGGTTAGGGGAAAAGGACCTAAATACCCCCAAAAACCTATAACTTAACACAGAAAAATGGCCCAACGATGCTATACTCAACACGCCATGTTGATGGGGTCAACACAATCACGGACACATTGCGTCGATGGGTGCAACGCGGTAGCCAACAGATACATCAAGATCAAGTTGTCTTGCTTTTTTGCCCATCCAAACATGACCCAAATGAAGTCCAAAAATTTTGAAACTCACCCAATATGACCTGTTGACATCCTTGATCACGAATCAACTTGAAAATCGACATTCTAAGGTTAGAAAGATCAAAAATAAGATCATCCAATTTCAAAGGCTAAAAATGCTTCTAAGTCTTAACGCTCATCTTAATTTTTCTAATTTTGGATTCCTTTTGACATGCTATATGTAATACCCCGCAAAGTCCTCTTCCAGTCTGAGCCTTAGAGCGTATTCAGTAAAGCAGAAATCTGAGTCTAAAAGTTTTAGAGCCATTTTAGTAAGACAGTGTGCCACCTAGCACCTTAGCGCATCGCGGAGCCAGCCAAAATGACAATCGTCAAATTTTTAGTGAGCCTCCGTGATTATGACGCATCATGCGATGTCTTAATTTTAGAATTGTCAATTTCCAGGGAACCTCCGCGATTCCACCGCATCGTGCCGTTGTGCAATTTCCTAATTGTTTAATTTCCAGTGAGCTGGCGTGATTATAGTGCGTAGCGCCAGTATGTAATACCGAGATTTTTTAGTTTAATTCCAAGGACGAAAAGGGACTTTCCCCAACCCTTATATATAACCCTTTATATGGGATTTGGCCTCATTTCTTTCTTCCCACTCCAAAAACTAGGGTTTCCCAAAATTAAATCCCCCTTTATTCTCTAAGAAAAGATCATCAACAAGATCAAGAGAAATCAAGAAATATCTTCAAAGAATTTCCAAAAAAGAGTTTCCCCAAGGTATGTAGATGTTGATTCTTGGGTCCTTTCATCCAAGAAGCTCAAGAACCCTTTTTAAAACTTAAAGATTTTTATGCTTTTGAGCTTCCATGATTTGTATGAGTTGAAATTGATGTTCCACGTGCTGTTGAGTTTTGATTCATGTTTGTGTACAAGATTTATGAGCATTGACCCTATTATGTGGAATTTATATGATGTTTTTTATGAGCCTACTTGGAGTTGTCTTCTTTATGGTGTGTTCATGGCTTGGGTTGTATAAATGGTTGAATAGGTAAAGAATAAGGGCCATTATAGTATGTTGTATAGGAAATCCTAAGGTATGAGCTAGTTCATGCATGCCTAGTATTTGATAAAATGTCCAAGTGGATGAATTATTCCATGATAGTGGGAAATCCCCAAATAAGTATGAACCCGTGCGTGTCTAGTGATTGTTGAAGGACCTTAGTGAACAAGTAGAGATATGATGGTAGTAAATTCCCCAATTATATGATCTTTGATATATGCTAAGCTTTTAATACATGCCAAGTGGTTAGCAAGTAAGTTGAGACATGATAGTATGAAGTTTTCCCCAATATCATACGATGTCCAAATACATGTCAAGATTGATTTAGGTATGAAGTACTTGAGGAAATACCTTGTTGAATGGAGTATGATCTAGTAGGATGTTTTCCCTACGCTATTATATATTTATGATCCCTAAATGCTCGAAGTAATGTCCTAGTGATTGTGAGGATGAACATATGATATGATTCCTAAATACTTGAAGAGGTGCTTTAATGATAATGATGATGAATGTATAAATGTGATGATGAATGAATGATTGTGATGATGATAATGAATGAATGGTTATGATGATGGAGGAATGATTATACTTTATTTTATGTTATCGAGTCCTAGGGGTATTTATACCCAAAAATTTAGCTGTTGTCTAGAGCCCGTGTCAGTTTCATGATAATTCCAGTCGAGCCATGATTCTCATAACTAGTGAGCTATAGAACTCTGTATCTTCAGACAATTGCAGAATGTAAGAAAGCTCAAAAATATCAGTAATCTCTGTAATCTCTGTATCGCTAGTAATCTAGCCTTAATCTTATAATCAGCTTAGATCCAATAGTATGTAAGTGTTCAATTCTAATCTCGAAAGTGACCGAATAATCTATTCAAGCTTTGTATCATCAGTCAGATACCATGATTCAATACCATTTCTGTCAGATACGAAACTAAGTGATCTCAGTGTAGCTCAGTCAGATCTTTTGATAAACATGATTAGTATCAAATTTAGTTCAGTTGTGTTTAATTAAAGAATTTAGTTTAGAATCTTTCAGTTGGGAGTAAAAACTAGCACCGAGTGAGTGAAGGGGTGGAGGCTCCTCCCATCATTGAGAGAAAGGTCGGAGTCGTTAGTAGCAATCCTTGACCTCCAAAACTGTGTAGCTAGCGCAGGATACAGGAGTCACCATCAGGAAAAGGCTGTCACCTTCAGAGGGAGAGTATTTGACTATTATATTACCTTAGGTTGACTATCTGGTAAGGGTCATCCGTCAGAGAGAATTGACCAAAGAGAGGTCTTTACCCATGGAACGGTATTGACACCCTTCTAGCTAGGGTTATAGGTTGGACCCCACTTGTGGTAGGTTGGGGCATGTCGGTTAAGTAACTACTTCCCACAGTTTCAGTTACAGTCTCAGTTTTAGTATCAATCTTTAAAAATTAGGACTGTCGGATACAGATATCTATCATCATAAGGAACTCAGATAGTTTCATTGATTCATGGACCATCCCATCAAATAGGATTGGTATCATATACAGTTATTTAATATCATATTCAAAGATATGTCGCTTAATAGGCTTGATTCACAGTCTCAAATTCTATTGAGTATCCGTATTGTCAGATTCAGATATATTCATGTTTCTTATCATTGATAATAGTTTCTGAAATCATCTGTTAAAGAGGTTGATCTCAAATCCTATCAGTTGAAAGCAGTAAAGCTCAGAATTTAGTTCTTTATATAAGTTCATCTAGATCCTCAATTATCAGTATCAGATGAGTCAGTGATTCAGTATCTCAGTTTCAGTAGTAAGTTTAGTCTGCAGTAAAGTGGTATCTGAGTTTAAGTATTTAGAGTTGCGATGATTGTGATTATGGTATTTGCATTCATGTATGTGTTCTCATGCGACATTTTCATGATTATTCAGTTTAGATATTCTCTACACATGAGCCTTTGCATTTAGCCTTACCTTGTCAACATACTCAGTACATTCTTGTACTGACGCATTGGCGCTATGGTTTTTTATTTGGCACCATAGGTTTAGAGGTACAGGACCTAGAGTTTCCTCAGCAATTAAGTCCCAGTCAGCAGCAGTAGTCGTAGCAGTGAGTCCTCTTCTTTCGAGGATGAATCTCAATTTACTATTTTGTATCAGCCTTTGTTTATATTTTCAGTTGACGGAGTTAGTTGGGGACATGTCCTACCAACTCCATAGTTCAGATAGTTTAGAGGCTTTTTAGACAAATGTATTAGTATTTAGTTTACAGTTTTGAGTATGTATAGATGTGTTGAACCTTTTGGCCAGTTTTCGCATTTATTTCAGATATTAAGTAGTGTACAGGTACAGATATCATAAAAGGGTTAGCTTATGGTCCTTCGAGGTCATAAGCACCGTGTGACATCTCGGAATGAGATCTCGGGTCGTTACACTATATAGGATTGAAATGATTAGAATTGTGTGGGGTCTTACACTAGATGACCAAGGTTATGTAAAAATCATTAAGGAATTTAAAATGTTATAAAGTGATTTCATTGAATAATCCAATGATTATAAACATCGCTTAACTTGAAAACAGATTAATTTTGATCTCATGAAAATGATTAGTAAGTACTATATTTTAGTGCAGTTGGTGCACTTATAAATTGTGGAGCATCATTTATAAGATTAAAGTGATATTTTAATTGATGTGAGTATAATACACATTGCACTCTTTTTTTCTTAGACGAGGTTTTATCCCATAAGATTTTCCTGGCAAGGTTTTTAAGGAGGCAGCTAACAATGCATATTACTGGATGTGTACTCGAAGTGTTTGACAGATAAAATATTTATCCATCAATGAACATAAATTGAAAGGGTATTTATTTGATCCACATGAAATTCAATCTCATATGTGTTATTTACTTATATATGGAGATATAACAACATCACGGCATCCGATGAAGTGTACAACAACTGTCACTTCTTCAAGTAATGCTGAAATATTTTCTATTTATGAAGCAAGCAGAGAATGTGTGTGGTTGAGATCGATGGTACATCTCATCCGAGAAAATGTGGTCTGAAATGTGATAAAGTGCCTATGATTTTATATGAAAATAATACAACATGCATAGCACAATTAAAGGGAGGACTCATAAAGAGATAGAATGAAGCATATTTCGTTAAAATTTTCTACATACATGAGCTCCAGAAGAATGGTGATATCAACGTGCAACATATTCATTCATGTGATAATATTGTCAATTTATTCACCAAGTCTCTATCAACTGCAACTTTTGAGAAGATGGTGCACAAGATTGAAATGCGGAGATTCATGTCATTACATTGAAGTTTTCATTAGGAGGAGTAAATTCGCGTTGTACTCTTTTTTTCTTAATCAAGATTTTGTCCCAATCAGTTTCTTCTGTTAAGGTTTTTAATGAGGCAACGCTAAAGGCGTATTATCAGATGTGTATACTCTTTTTTCTTCAATGATTTTTTTTCCCATTGGGTTTTAATAGTAAGATTTTAACGAGACATATTATCCATGTAATAGACATTCAAGGGGGAGTGCTATAAAATATGGATGTCATGTGACATGTATGTGTGAAATATCATTAATTAGATATAATAGTTAGTAGTCAAATTGAACTTGAACGGCAAGAGTTGTTTGTTCAATTTGAATTTTAATACCTACAGTAATTGACCAAATTGTCAACTTGAAGTTACTTGTTCAATTTGAATTTGAATACCTAAGAAAGTTGGCTAAGTTGCCAACACATACATTGATTTGTATTCATCTAAAAAACCTATACATCCTAATAAACTAATATACTTTTATATTGATATACATTTATCTGTGTTCTTCTAATAAACTTATACATTTGTTTGTATTGTATTTTTATAACCTTGATTTGTATTACCTTAATATATAATTAAAACAATGGAAAAGGGTATAAAGTACCTTTCACCTATTAAAAATTGTGTAAAAATATCCTTCATCTACCTTTTGGCTCTATAATACCCTTCACACCCACCTTTGGGCTCCAAATTGCCCGTTACATCTATCTTTGAGCTCCAAAATATCCTGTATTTAACATTTCAAATATTAAATAAATAAAAAATATTTCATTAATGAAGTGGCACATTTTCATTGGTCCATATTTTATTAAATAAAAATTAAAAACCTTAACTCACAATGCCTTGTTTTGAAATTCATGATCCTTTTTGTGGATTGAAATTCATGTGATGAACAGATTAAAATTTATTGCACACTTATCGAACATGCCATGGTTCTTTTAGCAAAATAATTCTCATCACATGACTTTTACAAGCTTAGATTCTGATTATGGGAGCTTCACTTTTAGAAATATTTTGAAGCATACAAAAGAAATGATGTTTTGCCTGGTGAACTCAGTGCTCTAGTGCATGTAAATGAAAAGGGGGTTTAAAAATTAGTTGTAGGAGATCAATAGATGATTTTGTCTGTCTTCAATAATTCTAGGATTCTAACTAATTTTCTCTAAAGTGATACCAATAACACTAAATATAGCAACATCGACCTACTGAAATGTGTTGTGAACGCTATTATAACAGAAGTAATCGTGGAATTATTACTTTGTATCTAAATGTACCAAAGTAATTTTGTCATGATATTTAGTCATACGATTCAATAAATATTATTTCACCTTCCACGCATAAAACAGTGCATGATAATTTACCTCTAAAGCAAAGATCAATAAATAGATTTTGGCTTGATTTTACAAACTCTAAATGAAGAAAGTAACTTATGGTGTAATCCTTATAAAGGATACCAAACACATATATTCATTCATAAAAGAAAGATGCACACTTTGACATGATTTCACAACAAAAAATACCAAAATATTAATATATTAGTATTGATCGTCGGGTATAGATGAGGTAGGAGTTGTGGGTTAGAATTTTTAAATTTTTTAAAATAATAAAATGAGACCAATGAAAATGTGTCACTTCATTAATGAAAGTATATTTATTTATTTAATAGTATAAATGTTAAATAAAGGGCATTTTGGAGCCCAAAGGTAGATGTGAAGCGCATTGTGGAGCCCAAAGATGGATGTGAAGTGCAATATAGAGCAAAAAGGTGGATGGAAAATATTTTGAAAAAAAAAATACATAAAGTAGCATACTTAAGTATTAAATTACAAAAAATAACAACACTTTTATCAAATTATATTTTGTAGCATATGTATTTGTATTTTTGTAGAAACAGTTTGCAAAAATAAAAAATACATATCGATCATAAGGGCAGTAAAAATTGTATGTATTTGTATTTTTGTAGCAACAGTTTGCAAAAATACAAAATACAACTTGCTATATTATGTAATTATGAAACTATTGTTATGAAACTCATAATTAAGGGGATAAGTATGCTATTTCTGAATTTTGCCCAAATATTTTACACCATTTACAACAGGTGAAGGAAATTTTAGGCCCTTTTCCATTAACACGGTGATAGATAGTAGCATAAAGACATAAATGCCCTCTATTATAAATTTGCAGACATGGAAGCACCCATGTTGAAAGTAGAGCCTTTCCGAGGCCAAACACATCAACAAGTCCCTCAACTTGGCATGAACTTTCACTTTAGCACCTAAAGTGGATGTTGTTCGTTTTAAACACTTAAATCAGCTACAAATTGTGTCATTTTGACACCTTTTTTGTATCAGCTCTGAGGTGTGAATTGCACTTGCTTCTAACATAGATTAAACGATTAATTAATTTGTGTCAACTCATTTTAAATCGCCACACATGATTATATACATCCACCATTATTTTATTTTTTTAAAAAAAGACCAAAATACAAGACAAGGTGTTCAATGAATTAATGACATGTGATTTTTTATCAAATACTTACAAAAATACTTTAACTTCACCTTCCCCACCCAACCATTCTTCAAGCTTAACTTCCATCAATGGAGGTTGAATTTTTCAAGGATGATAAACATGACTCCTCATTCTTTAAGGATGATAGATCCGCATTAATAGCTTCACAAATTTCAGATATATGACTAAAAAAAATGGAGGAAAAGGATTGGAGGCTTGTGTTCGATTAAAAAATTAATTAACAAAAGAAAACATGGGTATTGTTAACTCAAAAAGTCCAACGTCTTTTTTTCCTTTATTTACATACAACTTGTAAAATTAATATAGAAGCACTAACTAAAATCAATTCAATCCGTTGAATGAATGATTTATTGATTAATTAGTTAGGCCAGAATGACGTAAAGAAGATGTCCGAAGTTTGAATTTTTAGACAATTTTTTATTTTCTGAACTTTTTAGATTATATTGTTAGAAGTAATATGAAAAAAACATTCAAATAAATTATTATCTAAGAAATAGAGGGGGTCTAGGAGTACCATTAAAGGAGTTTGAGCTTGAAAAAAATGGTTGAAAATAGTGGGATTAAAAAATGGGGGAAAAGATGATAAAATTAAATGAAAAAGGGTTAAAATAACGTTGCCACGCGCCCAAAAGCAAGTGTTCTACACTCACTTTGCCATGTCAGTGAAAGGTGACAAAGTGACACTATTTATGGCTACTTTAGGTATTTAAAATGAGCAAACTCCACTTTAGTGCTAAAATAAAAGATGGTGTCAGAAGAAGTTTGTCGATGTGCTTGGCTGCCTTTCTAATATAGTAGTAATAATATATTTGTTTGCTTTCCTACATTTTTTTTGGGTGAAAGCTTTCATACATATTTACCTAATAAACGAACTTATATGCATATGAACAAAACTAATCTTGCTACAAAGATAAAAAGTATTTTAACAAGTACAAACTTCAAATACAGGGAGATAAGATGAAACAATTGGATGCCTGAGAAAAAAACACAAGAATATGAATGTGACACATGCAAATGGTTGTTAAATTGTTAGTCCTATGACGTGAGGGTTTAAATAATTTATTAGTCCTAATTTCTAGTTTGAACGACTTTGTGGATTTGGCATTTTCCTATGTACTCGAAATTAACTTTCCGCCCGGTTTGCTCCTAAAATATAAGTGCGTTCAGTTTTGATTTTTTTTTTATTGGTTTCCGAAAAATAATGTGCCGGCTGTAAATTTTGCATTTTCATTCATATTTACTTGTTTAATAGACATCCTTTTATTTTTTTTATAAGTATTTCTTTTGGATTGTAATTTTTTTCTAAATAAATATATATTTAAGTCTTCAAGAATACCAATATAC
Organism: Capsicum baccatum var. pendulum; assembly: GCA_030864225.1. Lineage (NCBI taxonomy): Eukaryota > Viridiplantae > Streptophyta > Magnoliopsida > Solanales > Solanaceae > Capsicum > Capsicum baccatum. The sequence goes on along the minus strand of CM061551.1, from coordinate 26,405,363 downwards.
TCTTGGGTTAAATATAGTAATCAATATCAACTTATCAGAATCTTTTTAACATACTCTTGAGTTTAAATATAATAATCAATGTCAACTTAAAAAGAGATAAAATTTAATTAAAAGTAAACTGATAAAATTATTTTTAATTTTATAGAAATTCATAGATTATTAAAGGGTGTACCCAAGAATGGAGAGTGTATTAAAAATAGATGTCCAATAGATTTGTACAGTTTGTAAAGTGAATAGATAATTTTTTATTTTGTGTCCATTTTACCTTTGCCATTGAATATTATTCATAATCAGTACATTTCTCAAAATATTAAATTCATTATATTCAAAGAGAGAGATAGTAAACTTACCAATATTATTTATTACTCTATTCGTCCCAAATTACCCATCCCAAATTGAGGTGATACCTTGATTAAGAAAAATAATAAATAACATGGGTAGTTTACCATAGTACCCCTATTAAATGATTTTTATATTTTAATTTAAAGAAAAAGTAATTAATACAAAGGGTAAAACATGAAAAAAAAAATTTATCTCTTCTTGATTAATGAAAAAAGACAAATAACATAGAACATCAAATTAGGAAATTTGAGATGGGTAATTTGAGACGGAGGGAGTATTTCTTAAGATATTTGTCAAGTTAATAATGAACAAACAAAGATGAACGAATTGACTTCTCTGTCTTTCGAATTTTGCATCTCGAAATCTACGCCATGGCTTAGGAAGCGAGCCGGAATCGGCATATTGAGAACTAGCCACTTGAAAGCTTACAACAAAAAAATATTTTATTGATTATTTAATTATTTCATATCCATATATATAATAAAGGAGTCTAGCCTAAAATTATGCCAAATGACATCTTGAAAACTAGTCACTTGAAGTTTTACTACAAAAAATATTTTGTAAATTATTTAACTATTTCATATTATTCCATATTTATTTCATAACTATATATATAATTAAAAAAATAGCCTAGCATAAAATTATGTCAAGTGGAATATTCAGAACTAGTCACTTAAATCTCACAATAAAAAATATTTTACTAATTATTTAATTATTTTATATTATTTCATATTTATTTCATATCTATATATATTCTATATATATAATAAAGGAGGATAGTCTACCCTAAAATTATATCAAGTGGCATATTTAAAACTAGCCGCTTGAAATCTTACAACAAAAAATATTTTTTTGATTATTTAATTATTTCATGTTATTCAATATCTATTTCATATCATCTCTCTCTCTTTACTTCATTGAAATAATAAAAGATATGTTTTGTATTACTCCCCCATTTAAAAAAGAATGATCTACTTTTCTTTTTAGTTCGTTTAAAATAGAATGACCTCTTTCTTTTTTTAGCAACTTTTAAATTTTAACTTTCCACGTGGCATGTTTAAGACCACAAGATTGAAGGATGTTTTGGTACATTTTACATATCTTTAATTTAACACCACAATATTCAAAAGTTATCTTATTTTCTTAAACTTCGTGTCAAGTCAAATTAGGTCATTCTTTTCTAAACGGAGGGAGTAAGAGAAAATAAGACGGAAGTGATAACAATATAAGTCAATTTTAAAAATCAAATTGATATAGATGAGAATGGGTAATGAGTAATAATAATATTTATGAAAGAAAGTTGTTTTTATATAAAATTAGAATTTAAAGGATCTTTCTTTTTCAACTTAGAATATTTTTTCAAAAGCACATTAGGAGTTCAATCATTAATTTTATATTTCATGTGTAGATGTTAGAATAAACTTACAAGAAAATATAAAATAAAAGTCAATTAAGAAATTAAATATTATGTGGATTTATAAATAAAATATGATATTAATATGTAATAATTAATTCTTTTGTATACAAAGATAAAGTAATTTAACAAGTACGTAATCCAAATACAGAGAGATAAGATGAAACAATTCGATGCCTTAGAAAAAACACTAGAATATGAATGTGACACATCCTGACATGCGTATGGTTGTTAAATTGTTAGTCCTATGACGTGATGGTTTGAATAATTCATTAAGAGCCGTTTGGATAGGATAAAAAAAGTGATTTTTAAAAGTGTTTTTTGAAATAAGTAGTTACGTGTTTAGATAAAAATGCTGAAACTGAAAAAAAGTTATTGATGTGTTTGATAAACAAGTGTTGTTAAGCACTTTTTTTTTGTTAAAATGTCTGAAATATCCTTAAAACTGTTAATAATATATAGAGTTGATTATTATTAATTTTTATTTTCAAAATGATTCAAATTAAAATTGATATATATTTTAATTCAGTTTCAATATAGACTACTCTATCTATCTATCTATCTATCTATCTATCTATCTATCTATCTATCTATCTATCTATCTATCTATCTATATAGTTTAATGAATGATTATTAAATTTGTGCGCTAACTAGCAAAATATATATGTTTCTAATTATTTTAATTATATTAATAGATAAATAGTTGGTCACAAATGATACTATTTATTTAATAAAATGACTCTTAATTGAAAAATATATTACTCGTTGATTGAGTAATGACTATATCACTATTAAAACATCGTCGAATACGAATGTTGCGTCGTCAACTATAAATGGATTGTTCACTAATCGTTCATGAAGTTGTATATCTTCATTGAGTGTTCTCCATATATCTTGGTTGGTGAGTTATTTTTCTTAGAGAAATTCATATGTTGTACAATAATAATTGTCTAAATTTAAAAAAGTATATTAAAAAAGAATAATAATATATAAAAATTATATTTCACAATCTAGAAGTTTCATACAAAAGAGGTAATTTTGAAATCTTTTACTTGATCAACCTTTAATGACTTATAAACCAAAAATAAATAAGTAGATAATGAGGTGATTTTAGCTTTTAGCTTTTAAAAAGCTAATTTTAACTTTTTTTAAGCAAATTTTTAAAATTGTCAAATACTTCCAAAATCAAAAATGGTGTAAAAGCATTTTGATAAATTTTTAAGCTTATTCAAACACCCTCTTAGTCTTAATTTCTAGTTTCAACGACTTTGTGGATTTGGCATTTGCCTATGTACTCAGAATTAACATTCCGTCCGGTTTACTACTCCTAAAATGAGTTGGCGTCAAAGTTCAGTTTTGATTTCTTTTTTAATGAGGCTTTTTCAAAAAAAAAAAAATGTTGGCTACCGAGAAACTATATAAATGACTTTTATAGTGACTAGTGAGTGACTTTATTTTTTTGTTCCCCACACTTTATAAAAAAAGTTGTATAAAATTAGTTTCCCTTCTTTTTTATATACTGTATATTACAATTATTTATTTGTTCCTTTATATCTCAAATATTTCTAAACTACTTCATATTTATTTATTTATTAACTTTTATTTTTTTCCTTTTTTATTTTACTTTGATTTTTTTTTTCTTTTTCTCAACCCTTACATTTTTTTCTTTTCTTCTCTCGACTTCTTTTTAATTTTTTTTCTCTTTTTATTTCTTTGATTTTAATTTTTTCTTTTCTATTTTTTTTTTAAATTCTCAACCTTTATTTTTTTTTCTCAATATTTATTTTCTTTTATCCTCTCAACTCCCATATATATATATATATTTTCCTCTTTTTTTTAAAAAAAAATTCTTTGATTTTTTTTCTCTTTTTTAGAGAAATATCGATTACCTCCCTGAACTTGTCACGTTTTATTCATGGTACACCTAAACTTTGACTAGTCCTAAGTATCCTCCCCCCTCCCCCCCTCCCCCCTCCCCCGAACTTGTTATTTTGCAGCATCGTGTGACCCTTTTTTTGCTGATGTGGCAAAATATTTGAGTTCAACCTCTATAATCCGTGTGATGGAGGAATATTTTTTGCCAATTCAGCATTTTCAATGATAAAAAAATGAAAGAAAATCTATTTTCCTTTAGGTTTTTCAAAAAATTCAATTATCCCTCTCCCTATTTATTATCCCTCTTCCTCCATTATTTTCGATCTAAAAAAAAATTCATCCGTTTATTAATTTTGTAAAACTCCAGTTTATTAATTAGTTTATGAAATAAAAATTTCATCTATTTATTATTTTTCTAAAAATTCTGTTTATTGATCTAAAAAAAAATTCATCCGTTTATTAATTCAATCTAAAACTCCAGTATCCATTTCTATGAAACTTTTTCAATTTTGTAATCTTAATTATATATATCATATGAGTTATTGTAACTAAAAAAAATGTACTAAATATCGAAGAAGATATTTCAAAAAATAATAACAAAATAAATACTAAAGAAACTAAGACACATACTTATAATAAATGTAGTTATATTGATTATCGATTTTTAGTCCCTAACAATTTGATTTTTGATTTAACTGATAAAAAAATACTCATAAAATAGAAAAAGTAGTAACTAACGTGAGAAGAAACTGAATCTTAGTTGCAACCAAAATCCTACTTATATATATATATATATATATATATATATATAGATAGATAGATAGATAGATAGAGAGAGAGAGAGAGAGAGAGAGAGAGAGAGAGAGGGTGTAAAATAATAATTTAGTATAATTGTATTATCGGTTTACCCAATAACTTAATTAAGAAAATTTAAATTGAATCAATAATCCAATAATTGTTTTACAAAATTATTAAAGAATCGTTAACCTAATAACGATAAATCAATAACATTTTTATTAGTTCGGTTTTTGTACACCCCTAACTTAAATTACAATTTCTTACTCTATTAATTATAATAAGAAATGTGTTTGTGCATGTGAGTCTCCTCAAAATCCTAATCAAAATACTAATCGGAAACTACTATGAACCACTAACAGGAAAAAAATAATTTCATATTTTTAACACACAATAAAGATATAAATATTTAGATAATAGCTTATTTGATCAACGAATATTATACTATCACTATTTTGGAATAGGGGAAAATTGAAAAATGTATTTTTTTAGAGAGAAATCGGACAATTAAGGGTAGAAATGAGTTATTTTTTAATATAGGATATATATATAAGGGAAGTGAATGATATTTATCCATGTGGACAACCACATCAATATTTTTTCTCATGTGTATATGCGTGTATTATACGCTGTGGACTGTAGGCCGAAAAGGGTGGCGCGACGTACTAAAAGAACAAGTTCAGGGGGGTACTTAGGACTAGTCAAAGTTCGGGTGTATCATGAATTAAACATGACAAGTTCAGAGAGGTAATTGATACTTCTCTCTTTCTTTTTAAGTATCTTTTTTTATTTTGTTCTTTTTCCGCAACTTTTATTATTTTTCTTTTCTTTGATTCCTTTCAAACAATAAGTTACGCCTCATGGGCAAAGTTGATACTACAATATTGTATCTTGATTTATTATATATGCTATAAATCTTGCCTTAGAGACAAGACTTAGGATTTTCAAACAACAAGTTACATTTCATGGATAAGAGTTGATACTACCACATTGTGTTTTGAGTTATGAGATGTTCTATAACTCTTATCTTAGATGCAAGACTTAGCTCAAGGACTTTCAAACAACAATTTATGCCCCACGGACAAGAGTTGACGATACCACTTTATGTCTTGATTTATGAAAAGTGTTACAACTCGTCTTAGAGGCGTGACTTATCCCAAAGATTTTTAAATAACAAGTTATGTACATTGGAAAAGAGGTAACACTACCTCATTGTGTTTTTCACTTATGAAATATTCTATAATTCCTCTCTTAGAGGCAAGAGTTATACCAAGGGCTTTCAAGCAATAAGTTATGCCCCATGGGCAAGAGTTGACACTACCACATCGTGTTTTAATTTATGAGATATTTTATAACTCTTGCCATAGAGGCAAGACTTAACCCAAGGACTTTCAAACAATAAGTTATGTCCCATAGGTAAGAGTTAACACTACCACATTATGTTTTTATATATGAGATGTTCTATAACTCTTGTCATAGAGGTAAGACTTAACCCAAGGACTTTTAAACAACAAGTTATTTTCCATAAATAAGAGTTGACACTACCACATTATGTTTTGAATTATGAGATGTTTTATAAATCAAGAACATTCAAACAACAAATTATGCCTCCTGGGTAAGAGTTGATACTACCACATTATGCCTTAATTTATGAGATGCTCTATAACTCTTTCCTTAGAGGCACGACTTAGTCCTAGGACTTTCAAACAACAAGTTACGCCCAATGGGTAAGAGTTGACACTACCACATCATGTTTTAATTCATGAAATGTTCTATAACTCATGCCTTAGAGTCAAGACTTAACCCACAATTTACATCCCCTGGACAAAATTGTGTCTTGATTTATGTGATGCTCTATTAGTTTTGCCTCTAAGACAAATCTTAGCCCAAGAACCTCCCAAAAAAATAAGTTATGCCTAATGGGAAAATGGTGACGCTATCACATTCTGTCTTTATTTATGAGATATTCTATAACTCTTTCCTTAGAGACAAGACTTAACTCAAGGATTTCAAACAATAAATTATGTCCCACTGAGTAAGATTTGAAACTATCACATTTTGTCTAATTTATGAGATGTGTCTATAACTTTTGTATTAGAGGCAAGACTTATTCCAAAGGAGTTCCAAATAACAAGTCATTCCCTTAAACTTACTTTTGATGTCAAAGAAAGAAGATTCCTTTGCAGATTATCCAACTTTCTATTTATTAGCAAAATATAATAGAAGTTGAAAAAAGGAAGCAAAGAAACAAAATAGAAAAAAGAAAAAAAGAGAAGAAAAATATAAAGGTTAAAAAAGAGGAGAAGAATAAAAAAAATAAAGATTGAGAAAAAATGGAAAGAAAAAAATTAAAAATAAATTTTGAGAAAAATAAAAAAAAAGGAAAAATGACGAATGATAAAAACAAAAAAGAAAAGAAAAATAAAGGTTGAGACAAATGATTTTTTTTTTAAAAGATAAATAATTAGATAATGTTTGAGAAAAAAAAAAGAAATAAGAGAAAAAAATAAAGATTGGGACAAAAGAATCAAAACAAGAAAAAAATAAATCAAAATTAAGAAAAAACAAAAAAGTAAAATAAAATAGAAATTGAGAGATAAATTATCATGAAAAATTTAAAAATATTTGAGGCGTAGAAGGGCAAAAATGTCTTTTTCTATACATACAAAGGAAGGAAGGTTAGTATTTAAAAACTTTTCATATGGGGGATAAAAATTCAAAATCAACCACTATGGGTGTCATCCTATGTAATTTTCTGATATTTTTTTGCATTTTCATTCGTATTTACTTGTCCAATGTACTCCTTTTATTTATTTTTTATAAGTTCACCTTTTGAGTTGTAATTTTGTTCCTAAATACTCCCTCCATTCGATTTTACTCGTCACAAATTGAGATAATACACCTATTAAGAAAAATAATTAATAACATGGTTATTTTACCATAGTATTCCTATTAAATGATGTTTACATTATTTCTTGAAATTAATTTAGATAAAAAATAATTAATGCTAAGGATAAAATAGGAAAAAAAGTAATCTTTTCTTGATATGTCAAAAATGACAAGTATAGGAAATTAATGACAAGTAAAAGTAAACAGAGGGAGTAAATGTATATTTAACTCTTCAAGAATACTTTGATAATAATCTTTCTAATATACTTTTGAGTTTAAATATAGTAATCACTGTCAACTTGAAAAGAGATAAAAATTAATTAAGAGTAAATTGATAAAATTATCTTTAATTTTGTAGGGATCCGTAGATTACTGAAGGGTGCATCCAAGCTTAAAGGAGCACTTGTTTAGGAATTAAGAGAGTATTAAAAATAGATGTTCAATAGATTTGTCCAGTTTGTAAAATCAATAGATAATTTTTCATTTCATATCTATTTTACCCTTGCCATTGAATATTATTTATAACTCAGTATATTTCGAAAAACACTAAATTCATTATATTCAAAGAGAGATATAGTAAAATTACCCATATTATTTATTATTTCTTAAGATGTGTGTCAAGTTAATAATGGAAAAACAAAATGAATGAATTCACTTCTTCTGTCTTTCGAATGTTGCATCTCGAAATCTACGTCATGGCTTAGGAAGCGAACCAGAGTTGGTATAGACTAAGAACCTATTTGGCCATAGATTTTTCAATTAACTTTTTGAAAAAAACTTAATAAATAGTGTTTGGCCAAATAATTTGTCATTATTTAATAAATATTTTTGACAAATAATTTAAATTTTCAAATACTAGAAAAAATTAGTATTGGGGCCAAATTTTATTTTTTAGGAACATTTAAAGGTAAAATATGTTTCCTAAATATTATGGACAAAACACATGGTTAAAATTCACCCATATCTTAACCAAAAAATGATTTGCCAAAAATATTTAAGAATTTATGGCCAAACACTAGCTGAAATAGATGGCCTTACTATTGCGTTGTCACTTATTGGATTGCAGGCGTCTCAAAATCTACACTACTAAGCTCATACTTCCTCCATTTCATTGTACTTTATTTGCTCTATTAAAAATTGATGTTTTAATTTACTTATCTATTTTAATAAATTTATAGAGTTTATTGTTTTTTTCAAACTTCCCTTAATATTAAATAGGCTAAATAGCTCGGTGGACCCTTGTACTTGTCTGAGTTTGTAAAGTGAACGTCTCTATCTAGCCTTTTGTCATCTGAACCCTTGAACTCATTAAAACATAATATTTTAAACCCCTCTGACCATTGACCAAGCTTATGTGGCACAAAATTAGCTGAGTTGGACGAAGCGCGTGAGTGCACACGCATGGGTGCAAGTGAGGGACCTTTTTGGTCAATTTTATATTAAAATAATTAAAAAAAATTAAAAAGAAAAGAAAAGCCACCCGTCCCTCCCGCCCAATAATACAGCCCCAAAGCTGCCATGACCAACGCCATTAGAGCCCACCACCACCACTGCAGCCCAAGGATGCCATCCCCATCACCATTAGACATCCCTCCCCCCTTCCCCTCCCCCTCCAAAAATAAATAAACTCCCCAATCGTCCTTCTCTATACCATTGTAGCATCAAGGCTGCTCCACAAACAAAGAACCAGCCCCTCTCCCCCGGCCCCCACCATTTCACTTTTTTTTTTAAATTCACTTTCTTAATTTTTTTTTATTTTTTGAGGATTAATTTCACAACTTTTATAAATTGTTAAAGATATTTGAATTTGAAAATTGAAAATTCATTATGTTTGTGCATGTGAATTTACAGTTAAAATTTTAAATTAATTTGAGAGGAATTTCAATTATTTGAAATGAATTTGATATTTAATTTGTGAGCAAACATCAAAAATATGATTATTGAATTTTTTCTACAATTTGTAAAAATTATTAATTTAATTAATTTATTTTAATATTTAATTATTTATGTGGTATTTAAAAATGACTAGCGAATTCAAATTTTCTTCCCTTTTGTTTGAGTTTTTCTTTTTGTTTTTGTAAATTAATTTCTCAATTCAAAGTTTTTCATGTTTTTTTAGGGTTAAAATTTAAACTTGAATCGAAAGTGAGTGATAGTAGATATTTAAAAATTAATAAGCTCCATGCATATCTTGAAGTTCAAATTTGAAGAACAATAAATGAGTTTTTCTGAGTTAATATTCGAAATTAAAAACTAAAAATTTTATCGTTTGTGTATTGAAATTTATAGTTGAAAATTTAGATTAATTGGAGAGAAATTTAAACTATTTGGAATGAAATTAAAAATTTTCTATAATTTGTAAAAGTTGTTTATTTAATTATTTTTTTAATATTTAATTTCTTATGTGACATTTTAAAAATGACGCGAAACTTAATGCAACATTTAAAATGATGTGGAGCTGACATGAAAGCTGACGCGACAGTATTTGTGCTACACACACCGAAATAGGAGTTAAAATATTGAGTTTTATTGAGTTGAGAGGTTTAAATGACAAAAGTCTAAGTAGAGACATCCACTTTATAAACTCAGACAAGTATAAGGATCCACCAAGCTATTTTGCCTATTAAATAACTACATAAAGTAGCACACACACATATAACAAAAATAGACAAGACACATGGAATAATTAGCTGAAGACATGTGGAAGGACAACTATGCTGCATTTAAGTTACAAGGAAACTGACTACGTTTTTTTTTTGTTAACGGGAGTATAGATTAATAGAAAGAGAAAGTGTTAAGTTACAACACTGCTCAGATAGGCATCAAAAGTAGTTTGTCTCAAAGTTACACCATTGGTACTAATATTACAAGTTGATATTTTTCTACAATACTTAGTTCCTAGTTTGTCTGCATCAATGGATGCTGATACAAACATAGGAGGAACTAACAAAATATTAGTGCTCCCTCCAATCAATATTTTCCCTCATTCCTTAGCCAGTAGATCAGCTGCCTTGTTCCCTTCCCTGTACACATGCACTGGTAGAGCTGCTTCCACCATCTCTATTAATGACCTACAATCATTGATCATATTATTAAGAGGTAGGTGCTAATGGCCTTAAGGGAGTCCATTTCTATGGTAATGTGTCTAATGCCAAGATGTTTGGCTAGAAAGAGACCTTTTCTTAGAGCGTGTAACTCAGCTGTAGTTGGAGTGGTGTCATGGATGCAGTCCATGAATCCAACAAACGATTCCCCTCTATAATCCCTAATAACTCCTCCTAGGTTTTCCATGCCGTGGTTTTACTTAATTGAGGCATCGATATTGAGCTTATAAAACTCTGGAGGAGGAGGGGTCCAACAGATTTAGATGGTTTGGTTTATGTATTTTTCCTGGTGGTTCCCTACAACGAGTTTATACTCAATTGTATTAGAGAGGATTTATTTTGGGTCTATGGCTTTATTTTTTTTGTTGAACATGTTGTTGTTTCTATCGATCCATATTCCCCAAAGGCAGAAGAGGATAATAACGCCCCAATTAATCTATCTGTTGAAAGACTTGCCTTTTAGAGTGGCCCAAAGTTATCTCCAGTTGTTGGAATTGAGAGAACTTATGTCAATGGACATATTAGTAGACTTTGGTTGGCTAGATCATTCCAGAATCTAGTGGCGTTAGGGCAATAAAAGAAAATATGGTTGATATCTTTTTCCTGGGATTCACAAAAGTAGAAGTTTGGGTTGATGTCAAGGCCAATTATTTTAAGTGTTGATTGGTGGGAAGTTTCTTGTGGGTTAATAACCAGATGAAGTTTTTCAGCTTGTTAGGGCATTGGGCCTTCCAGATGTCCCTGAAGTTTTCATTATTAGTAACCTAGGGGTGGATAAAATTTTTAATGATTTTACAAGAAGTATGGTGGTGAAGACACCATTAATCGTAAGCCCCCATATGAGTTTATCATCTAGGTTGCTATGGTGAGGGATGCAGGTGCTATGGATAATATCTTTGATGTCTTGGGGAATGACAAATGGGAGGTTATGGATTTTCCATATTCCATTGGAGTAAAGGTCAACTAAGGTAAGATGATCTTCATCTCTCCTAGTAGGTCCAAGGAACATATATTTAACTGAGGGGTTGTTTGGGATCCAACCATCCTCATTGAACTTTATTTTGTTCCCCTTGTGAGGAATCCATTTGTGCCCAACAATACTATCCTTCCAGTCTTTCTTACCATATTTCCAGGTCCTGGAGATGACTTTAGCACCCAAGCTGTTTCGTTAGGACTCTTGTATTTACTTAAGAGAATTCTCCCCCAAAGGGATTGGGGATTGCTATGAAATCTCCAAGCTAGACTAGCATGAAGGGCTCTATTTTTTATTTCACTTTGTTGAAGACCTAGCCTCCCATCTTATTTGCTTCTAGTTATGGTATCCCACCCTAATAGGTGAATCTTTTTCTTGTCAGCCATGGAGTCACACACAAAGTTTCTTTGGATTCTATTGATTATTTTAGTGGTTTTCATAGAGAGACTTATGTATTACATAATGTGAGAGACAATGCTAGCTATAGTAGACTTAGCAAGAACAGTTTTGCCAGAGTGGGTCAGGAAGTCAGTCTTCCAACCACTTAGCCCATTGTTCATATTATCAATTATGAATTGCAGGTCAGTTGCTAAGGGTTTTTTGTGAAAGATGGGAAAACCAAGGTACTTTTCAAAGCTGGAGCTTTTTTGAATGTTGAGGATGTCAGAGCATTTTTTTGCCTGGTTGGTGGAACAGTTTCTAGAGAAGATAGCTTTGGATTTGCTAAAAAAAAATTTTCCCTAGAGGCAACACTGAAGGCATTGATGATCTTTTGAATGGTTTGGCAGTTTTCCTTATTAGATCTGGAGAAAAGGGTGAGGTCATCAGTAAAGAATAGGTGGGAAATAGAGGGTCATCTATTGGTGAGCTTGATGGGATTCCAGAGTTTAGAGGATACTGTAATGTCAATGTCCCTGGAAAGCCTTTCCATGTAGAGAATAAAGAGGTAAGAGGAGATAAAATCTCTTTGTCTTACTCTCTTTGATGGTTTGAAGGGTTCAGTTTTCCCTCCATTTATAAGAATAGAGATGAAAGAGCCTGCTACATAGGACATGATAATCCTGGTAAGACTAGTCAGGAAATTAAAGTAGAGAAGGATGTCCTCGATGTAGGACCATTCTAGCCTATCAAAAGCCTTTTCTAGGTCAATTTTTAGGATCATGTTAGGGGATTTCCCTTTTATTTTATTAAAGTGGGAGATGAATTCTTGCATAATAATGGAGTTGTCAGCATCCCTCCTATTAGATAGAAAGCTTGCTTGAGTGGGTCCAATGATAGAGGGGAGAATATGCTTGATCCTGTTGACTTTGATCTTAGTAACTAGTTTGTAGACTGTGTTACAGAGAGCAATGGGTCTGTAATCTTTGGCAATGACAGAATTATTGGTTTTTGAAATAAGGTACAGAAGAGTGGAGTTAGCTTGCTCAGGCTTATTCTCATTAGTAAAAACCTATCTACAAAAGCCATGGTCTTCTCTCCAATAATATTCCAATATTTTTGGTATAAGAAGGGGTGGATACCATTAGGTTCAGGGGCTTTATGAGGTTTGAAAGTCTTGAGGGGATTAAGAATTTCACTATCCTTAATGTTGCTAGCCAAATTAGCAGAGATGGCATTACTGAGGATAGGTTCAGCGCTAGAAGTGGGCCCATGATTGAAGGGGGAGCTGACATGGTCAGTAGAGTATATGCTAGAGAAGAAGAGGGAGATAAGAGCCTGAGTCTCATAATGGTCCTGGATCCAGTTTCCTGCCTCATCTTTGAGGCTAGTGATTCTGTTTCTTTTTTTTTTTTCAAAGTGGAGGCGTGAAAGAATTTAGTGTTAGCATCTCCTTCACTGAGCCAACTAATTCTGGATTTAGTTCTCCAGAATTTCTTTTTACATTTTAGGAGAGTGTCATACTCCATAAGGAGTTGGGATTCCAGATTTTGAAGAAAAGAGCTGGCATTATAAGCATCATCTTTTTGGATACCATCTAGCCTAGCTAAGACTCTTTTGAGCTTATGAAAGACGTAAAAGGTTTGTTTATTCCAAGATAAGGTATCCTTTTGGAAATTTTCAATTGCTTAAAGCAAAGAGTTGGGGGGAGAGGGTCAAAGGAGTGGTGGAGAAGGTTTCTAAAAGATGGGTGACTGCACCACATATAATCTAGTCTAAAGGGTCTGTTGTTTATGGGTAAAGGCTTCTTAAGATGGACTTTGATGTGGCAATGGTCAAACTTGGTTCTAGGGAGATGACTGACAACATCCTTAGGGTATGCCTTAATCCAAAGAGTATTAGCCATACACTTGTCTAGTTTTTCTAGGATGAGGTTCTGTTTGTTCTGGTAAATATTGGTCCAAGTGTATCTATATCCCCTGTACACTAGATCAATCATGTTGCAGTGGTTCATGTAATTCCTAAAAAGGTCAGTTCTTCTATTACTTTTTTGGTTACCTCCTAATTTGTCTCTAGCTTGGAGGACTTCATTGAAGTCTCCTTTAATGATCCATTCCCTTCTATAAGTCTGGGAGATGGAGGTAAGGGTATCCCAAAGGGTAGTCCTAGTAGTAAAATTGGGACTAACATAAACAACAAAGAAAATCCAATAAGTAGGGTCAGCAGTTAAATATTGAAGAAATAAAGAGGAGATTATATTCATACCTCTGAGGATCATACAGTTAAAGAATACTTGTGACAACTTTGAAGAAATTTCAAGAATTGATTTAAAAATTTAGAGTTGAGATTTGAACTCCAAGAGGTAAATTCTTTATCCTACCTTTAACTATGATTATGAAAAAGTACTTAGGGATATTTAATTTGAATATTTGTTCTAGTCCTTGAAATGGGTCTACAAGTAGGGTTCTTGAAAAAGGATCAAAGAAAGAATTATTGATAAAAGTGGATTATTTTTAAAAAAATTCCGATCAATTGCTAGATTTGATATTAAAGTATATTCGTTGTAAGATAAAGGATTCACTCTAAAAGAACTGGTAAGGAATTTGGTTATTTTGAGCATATGTAAAGAGTATTGGCTTGATATATGAATTTACGTGTTATTGATGATATATATTTATTGTTTATGTAGTCGATGGTGTTGGATTACTTGTCACCAAATGGGGTAGGGGTGAGGGTGGGAGCTCCTTGGAGTTGTGTAAAAATTACATATATCGAGTTGGCCGAGACTCATGCTTCTCTCAATAGCCAGAAAAGCACCAAAGATTTGTAAAGTTAAACCCTCCTTCGCCGTTAAGGCACGACCCATAGTCACTTGTTTCTCCTAAAAAAGTTGATATAATCTACTTGATATAAGTGAACAAAGTTATCAGTTTCAATTTATCTTAACACATGACTATATGCCTGTAACACCCCGTAAATTTTTTCGTACACTTATCGCGATTATATGGAGTCCTAAAGGCTTGCGTATGGGTTAAATTAAGTGTATGGTGTTCGGAAGTATCCCGTCAATAGTTGTATGTGTAGGCATTGGAATAAGCTTTCCAACGATATAAAGTTAGCCCAAAACAGAGGAGTATTTCATATAAGCGAGCACATTCGAAATTTCAAATCGGTGGCCGGGAAGCCTGTGAACAGTAATTCTGCAGGAAAATTACTGCAGCTAGGCAATCCAACTTTAGACGATCATAACTCCTTGTACAAAAAGAAATGTGTGAGCTGCTATATATATACGAAAAGCTCCGAGAGTCTTATTTCCGATGAAATTGGTTTCATCCAAATCTAATGTCTAAGTAAGGAGCTATACCCGTTTTACTACAGCCTATAAAAAAAAAAACAGAATTGTGGGACAGATTTTTGGGTCAACTTTAAACGACCATAACTCATTGTAAAGGAAGAACTGGGTAGTATACTTTATATGAAAATGAAATACCTTTGAATTATATTTCCAATGCAATTGGTTTCACCCAAATACGATACCGGAGCAAAGAGTTATGATCGATTTACTTCAGCCTGTCAAAACTGTCCACTGGGGACAGATTCGGGATTTATTTAAATCTTTAGGGCAAAATGGTCATTTTGTATTACCTCTTGGACGAAAATTGGTCTTTATAAACATACACTTAGCCTCATATATATCATATATCATCCAATTATTAAGAGAAGGTGAAACCCTAGCCTAATTTCAAATATTTTGTGATTCAACCGTAGAAAATTCGAATTGGTTCCGTAGTTGTGTTCACCATCTCGAAAGCTTCGGGAAGCACCCCATGGTTATGTAAGGAGGATTCTAAATACAAGAGTTCATTGTTAAGGTATGAATATTGTTTATTCTTGATTCTTATCCATGAATAAGTATTGATAAAGGATTATGAGTATTGTCGTGATGTTGGAAGATAACTAGAAACATAGTTATGAATTGTTTTGTATACATTGTTAGTAGTAAATTATGGAAGTTGTTGTATTGGATTATGGAGGATGAATTGTGGTGATATATCATTATATTAGTGGTTATGTATACCTAGTGATCATGTTGGTATTGGATGGTGACTAAGAAGGGAAATAAAGGCTAAGAGTGATGTTGAGGGATATTTCATGAAAATGCATGATATGTGAATGTAACAAGAGTATAAGAGGCTGTATGTAGCACTCTTATTGATGAGTTAAAGGATTACTTACTAGACATTATTTGGTGAAGTTAATACCTAAATGGTAAGGTTTGGGTGCTAATACTAGTTTGCCAAAAATGACTTATTGTAGATAAGTGTTCGAAGAGTACGGAAAGTCAAGTTGGACTTGTATTGAAGTGGTTATATCAAGGTATGTAAGACATACTCTATCTAATCTTTGGCATGAATAATGACCCATGGCACTCTCAAGTAAGCTTCCAACATTGTCCTACGACACATGACACATAATAACATCATATGATCTTCGACACTACCAATTGAACTTGTTTTCACTTTTAAGATGTCCGGCTAGTAAAAAAAAATGTCCATATACTATTGTTGACTCCGAAATGGTTTAATGAGGTATCCATGATTCTCCACTTCATTTTCATGATATTGATTACCTATTTACATGTTTTTCCTATTGAGGTATCATGGTTTCAAGTTCCATAAAGTGTGACCACAAAGCAACCAATCTTAAAGATTAATTGATTTAAGAAATGGAATGTCTGTATTTTAAATTGATGATATGATGTATTGTATTAGTACCACTGATTAGTTGTCCATTGTATTATAAAGATTATGTATATATGTTATCCCAGGGGTGGTCCCTGATGTATTGTATTAGTACCACTGATCAGCTGGCCATTGTATGACATATGTTATGTATTGATAAGGATTACGGGAAGTAATGATATGAAAGTAATGTGCAGGTATCCCATCAGTTCTTTTAAGTGTGGTCTACTCATACTGTTTATTCACTGGTATCTGGGTTCTGTTGACCTTTTGTATCTCATCTTGATACTCACTGCCTTACATACTCAGTACATATTTCCGTACTGACGTCCCTCACGGGGGACCTGTATTCATGCCTGCAGGAACAGGTACTTCAGGTCGTACACCTCCGCAGTAAGATCCAGAACATTCTGTTGTTAGTGGTGAGCTCCAGTTGTTTCGGGGCATCCCAAGTCGTCTCTATATGTACTTTTGGTATTTGTATAAAAGTCTTTTGTGGGCGGGAGTTTGTCCCGACCCCAACTCAGTTGTGTATCTATGTAGAGGCTTTTGTAGACATATTGTACAGCCATAGGAGTGTTTAGTTGATAGACGTGATGGCTCTGACGGCCAATTACTGTTCATATATATATATTTATGCGTGTCTGCTGGGCTGATACAGGTACTGTTTTCTTCTATTTACAACGAAGTGCTGCCCAAATTTCTAATTTTCATAAGTAATGTAAATGTGAAAGTATAGGTTATGAACGGGTTCTCCCGGGCCTCCTCGGCTACGGGTGCCAGTCCGCTCCAATGGGATTTGGGGTATGACAATGCCTAACCTGGCCACAACATCCACATGCCCTTTTTATTTGAAATTGTCTCCATGTTTTATGCGTCTATTTATTGGAGTCACAGTATTCATATCATTCTTGTTGAGTCAAATATCTATAGAGTCATACATGATTGTATTAGTGTTTATTAGAATTTTTTAGAATTCATATAGTATATCTATCGCATGATATATATCGAATAAATAGCCATGATATAGTCGCACTGATATATTGAATCACATAGAAATAGAAATATAGTTATATGATGATATAAAGAACTAGGTTTAAATTGGTCGATACCATTAAAGAAATTAGTTGTATATGGAAAGCACTACTTGAATGACTAACCAATGTTTACTATAATATATTTTTATATGCCTATAAAGCACTACTTGATAAAAATTAACAATGGAAGGGTATTCAAAAGTTTGGATTGATACACATGTGCGATGCGATTTTGTGCACAAAATTGAGATTAGACCAATATAGTGAGCCTAAAAATTATGGTGTACCCGTCCTTGTGGCATCAATTGTATTTGGAGTCAGCGAGAATGTCATGTACTGATTTTTCTGAATCGAGTCAATCTATGACATATATGATCTGCGGGTAGAATCTCATAGTGAAACCATTAAGGCGTACCATGTATCAGACTACAATTACATTGTACTATAAAATTACAGCAATGAGTAATTGGGCAACATATGTTATATATTTAACATAAATTGCCTTTAATAAGTAGTCATGATTATTTGTAGTATAAGTAGGCAAAGAAAATCACCTAGGCAAATCACTTGGCTCTTTATAACGATGAATTATTCATATGGCGTCATATAATAAGTTAATAAAGAAAATGCACAGGCTATCATTTTATATTAAATATCTGTCACTTATACGCTTATAAGCTATACTTTTCAAATAAGAGTTTTTAATATTCAGTTATGTACAGTTGCTCATTTTGTTACTTGATTCATTGAGCATTATTATATGTCCATATGTTATTATGTATGCTTTATATACTAGTACATGTTGTATATATACTAACATCCCTATATTGGGGGCGTCACATTTTTATAAATACAAGATTAGGTCTACAGGTAAGCAAACATCCATGCTAGATTCCTTGCCCTCCTTAACTGGTGTGTTGGTGAGCTCCATCTCTACCTAGAGTCAAATTACATCTAGTACTTTTGACTACATGTACAAATTGCTAATTGGGTACATCGGGGCCTATCTCGACTAGTTATTAGAAACATAGTATTGTAAACTCTTTAAAGGCTTCCTAGACATTATACCGTGTTATGTTGTATAATTTTTATCTGGATAACTCTGTAGTATGTGATGCAACTTGCAATAGATCTTTCTCTTGTTTATTGCTCTATAACTCCGTATAGGTCATAGAATATTTGTAAAATAATGCTCATACGATTTTTATCTGTTCCTACCATTCTAGGGGCATAACACTATTAGGGTTGTCTGATCTGATTTATCAAGAAACTTTACAATGTTGGAAAACAAAACAAAAAAAAAATTCTAAGAAAGAGTACGTCGCACCTAACTCGGAATTTTCCATGAGAGTTCTGCAATAATACTAGAATAGAGGATCATGGAGAAAAGTTCCTTCAAACTTTTACTAGACGGATGGATCATAATGAAAAAGACTTCAACACTTTGATAGATCAAGTTCTCGGGGCTCCACCGATTTTGAAATGGCCCAGACTAAAAAAGATACGTCCAATTTCCATTCCCACCATGTTCGTCTCCAAAGGTGATACCCAAGAGATTCAAAATGTTGAATATCTCAAAATATGAAATAACATGTCTTTAAGAGAATGTGACAACGTATACACACATGGTGAATGATAATAATATAAAGTCGAGCAAAATTGAATCAATATTGTTAAAGAAATTTAGTGAAACTTTATCAAAAGGATCAATGATGTGGTATTCTTTATTACAAAAGAACTCTATTGACTATTTTGAAATGCTTATAGATGACTTTGTAAAATCACTCACTGGAGCAAAGAAAGTACAGCTGAAGAAAGCAAATATTTTGAAAATTGTTCAAGGCGATTCAGAATTATTGTAAGAGTTTACACTTCATTTCCAAAATGAAAAGATGTTGTTACCTCCAGTTCCCGAGCACATGGGTAACTGATGCTTTCACTAAAGGATTCAATCCAATAATTTTGAATGCACAATTAAAGTTGCAAGTGAATTTGTTGGAGTTCTCATAAATAATAGGATAGATTTTTACAATAAGTATGAAACCAAAAATTGTGTTGAAGATGACCAACTAGGTCGGCCAACATCTTTTGTATCAATTGGACAAAGTCACTCAAAAAGAAATGTTGATTATGAAGAAACATTAGTGAAGGAAAGATATCAATCGCATGTGTCATCGGAGAGATCTTGTGACCGAATACAAAGGGGACACACCAACCAATACAATCAAACATAGAAGACATTGTATCATGATCCAATTTCTCAGGTTGTGATGATATCTACTATAAGCCACCAGTAGGTAAGCCAATTTGTAGTCTGAAACTGCAAGTAATGGATTATCAAGAGAAATAAGGAAAAGAATATAATAAAAGGACTAATATAAAGATGAATTCCCAAAACCTGGTGAAGTCAATACAAGAGCTTCTAATACCATAGGAGTACACCGAAATAAAAATAAATATATTTACAAAGATGTCTTCGAATACAAAATAAAGATCTATCTAACAATAAGAGAAAGCATAGGAATACTCCGAATGTTAGGAGCTTACCTCAAAATCTCTGATCCATGGCTGCTCCGCATGATGGACACTTCAACAATGAGAACTCATAGTATGATCTATAGGCTGTAAAAGTGTAGTATGTGTCCAAAACATGTGATATTCAATAGGCATCAATTGACTGATCTCCAAAGATAATGTAAGCATAAATCACATGTAAAGTAGGAATATAAACTACAAGCAACTATCTAAGGAACTAAACATAATAATGCTAATGGAGTAAATAAGCATAAAGTATCCTATTTTTAACAGTATTTAGGAACTAAAGTATAATACCATATATCACTAGCCAGTATACAAATGAAGAGGGAAAGAAGGAGATATAGCAGTAATACAAAGCCAAAAGATACATATACAGTATGAATAAATAAGGATAGAAAGGGATTTACGATAATACCATATATATACATATACATATATAGGACTAAACTCATAGATAATAAAATAAGGGAACCAACCTAACATCTCGAGGATCACAACCATGTAAGAGAGCTAACACTATCATACTCAAGGCCGTGTGACGAATCATGAGGTAATCTAATAATAATACATTTTACCATAGTGGGAAAAGGAAAATCAGAAGCATACTAAGAATCTCGAATACCAGTACATAATCATCCTACCACGAACTAACCATAATAACCAATAATAAAGTAACCAACTAGTTCGAATAAATACTAACCTATCCAGGCCCTCATAAGCCTGGAAGGTTCAAGAAAGCACTCAACAAATAGTAACCATAGCTTATACTTATACAACCCCCATAAGATTGATAGATATAAGCACCAAATAATTATACTACTGATAGGCGATAAATATGAATAAATAAATACAAGTGTAATCTAGTACCATCAACCAATCCCGTCCCGTAAAGTACCAAGTGTATACAACTCCTCTAGCTCAGTAGCTCACAAAAGTATGACCTAAGGCAAAAATTCTTCTATGACACTGTGTCTCACGAATAAAGGGGACCATAGGGAACTCGGGATATCCGTATACACTATTTCTCCTGAACCAGGACTTTCAATAACCATCATAATTAATCTACTCCATCCAGTACTGGAGAGACATATTTAGTACCATAAAGAATTCCAGACTCGAACCAAAATTGAATGAGTGAATATCTGTAAATCCATTGTCCAAGATCATCTACGGTACTAAAACAGTGAAATAATGTAGAAAGGGTCGAAATATGCCTCGATTGAAGTGAATAAGCAATAGTAAAATGAGGGGATCAAGAATGAACAAAAATTAACTCTGATCTAATTTCTAAAGTAATACTTTTAGTTTTAAAAGTCACAATTCTATAAGAAGGATGATATGAATTTCATTTTCAAAGAATCAATTTTAAAGTTAGAAAAAGTGAAAATAAATTATTTTTTAGAAAACAGTAGTAAACCAAAGTTTAAACTAGAATTGTACTACTAAATAGGTGTAAACGCGTCTAAATGTATGCATTTCATCACCAGTATCCAAACAATACAATCATAAGCGCCTACATATCATAACCCTAATCACATTCTTTCTAAGGATAGAACACTAACTTGGTATCGAAATTGTATTGTAACCACGACATATTAATACCATGAATGGGGAACTAAGGTAAACAAGGGAATATAGTTGCTAAGGAGCCTAATTGAGAAATATTGGCCCATTCACTAAGTAATATGATAAGTCTTATGCTAAAGGATTTCTTATGCAAATATATTATTAATCAAGCCTATCATCAGATGTAATAGGATACTATAGCCTTAACAGGAATTCTAGGTGAAGGTTCGGGTCACGTTTCTATTTTAGATCCCCTAATTAGTTCAATGTATGATATATCTTGGTATAAACACAATCCTATAATCCCTACCAAACATGCAAAATATACAACAATCTCCTAGAGATAAGTATACCAAAGCCCACCTCATTGCCGACTACAACTCTTGAATCACCCACGAATCACTCATCTTTGCACCATGATTCTAAAATATCGCCATTCATAAAAACAATAATCTACACATTATTACGAGTAAAATAATATTCATATTCTAATATAAAACTTGGATCCTAAAATTGGGTCAAAAATAGATTCATGGGACCCATTACGGAATCCCAAAACCAAATCCACCATATGATCCCTCAAAGGGCAAGGAATGTATGCTAAAAAATTGAGTACAAATTGGGGCCCCAATAAGCCCAAGAGATGGCTAAAATAAAAGAGAAACAATAATTAAATGGAGTATTTAAGCTAAAAACTTATGAAGAAACTAATGAGAAATGATCATCTCAACATCCATTACACATCACCAACTCCAATTTATGATTCCCCACTAGTTCTTGAGCTCCTAGGCTAAAAGTTGCAAAAAATGGCTAGAAAAAGGTGAAAAAATCAGGAAGAAGAGGTTTATACTATCGGGGATTGGCCTTCGCGAACGTGGAGGCCAAGGTCTATAAATACAACGACCAAGAACAATACCCATCTTGAATGCAACCAATTGGTCATGAATACAACTGGAGATTAATACCATTATGAATGCGGGCAACAAGTTACGATGTGAAAAATACAGTTGACTGAGTTGGGGCTGACCCGCATTGCAAATATGTAAGGTGAGACTTGCGATTGTGAAGGTAAATAACTTTCCCTTTTGTAAATACAACCTGTACCTCGCGAATGTGAAGAATAAAAGGTGGATATACCAGTTGTTGAAAAACCAACAATTTTCCTAAGTCCCAATGGACTCTAATCTGATGCTCAGGATTTGTCTGAAACCTCATCCACGCAAGTAAACTATGCTACCATACCAAATTTGACATTCCAAACTCAACAGAACCATCCAAACTTTTATCCAAGCTTATTTTGATTAAATATGGGTCCCATACCTAGTTCTATTTGAACAAAATTTTACCCAATAGCTCAAAATGAGTCTGAAAGCCTTGGGACCCAGACCAAAGGTCCTCATAGCCTAAAAGAATTGTTCCTATGCTGCTGGCACTGCCAAAATTCTCATCTAAGGCCATTTACTATGTTTTGTTCCAAGACTATTATCTTACTGGTAAAAGCTCCAAAATTGAAAAATGAGCCTAAAACCTAAATAAACTATCTGAAAACTAAATCGATAGTTTCGACAAGTCATAAATGATATGTAGCCGCTCTAGGAGGACATAAAACATTAAAAATACATGGAAAATAAGAAAATAACTTGAGGGGCAATACAGATTGACATTGAACAAACATAATAATCACAATTAAAATAGTAGAGGTTTTCTAAATAAAGATGGAGTAGGATTATCACTTCAAGTTTGAGTAACATTGTGATGTCAAGGTTATCAAAATGAATCTTCAACATTTACTTGGCCAGATTAATGGTGATGACTACGAAAAGCAAGTATGCGAGATAACCAAACCTATTAGAACTAATCCAAATCAAACAAATCTGAATTTATTGTGTGACTTCCATGGAACACATGTGTTACCCTTCAAAATGATTTTAATAATGACACTTAACCGTTAGCGTCATGAATGATCAAAGTATCAAAGGAAAAATAAGAAAGGAACGAGGCAAGATCCTCCAAAATCTTGTAACTAAGTATAAGAAATTCAAAAGGATATAATATCTTCAACACTTATATGGAAAGAAAACATTACTCAGCAAAAAGGATCGAACAAAAGTCACAGAATTTACATAGCACAACTAAGTCTCTCAAGTAATGATGCAACCTACTATAACCCACCAGTCGGTAAGCCAACTCGTAGTCCGGAACTATAAGTAACAGACTAGCAAGAGAAATAAAGGGAAAATGTGGACCAATTATGATAAAAGGCTAATAATAAGATTACAAAACAAAGTACAAAATGAATATAAAGGTACAAACCATCTCTGAATACAACATAAAGACTAGTCTAACGCATAAGAGGGAAAATAATTGACACGACCCAAACCAGGGCCTTGTCGTAATGGGCATCCCAAGTTCGATCGGGACTAGAGACCACCCCCATTACCCAACCCAACCGACCAATGCATATCCTAAGTCAGATGAATTCTGAATATATAACAAGATAACATTATTACATAATCCAAGACTCCGGGATAGGTCCATACCCGTGACCACCCAAAAGAGTCCAACCATACGATACCCAATTGGTAGCCAATACCAACCAAACCATAATCCAAATCCATAATCATATTATTTCTATAATAAGTATATAATCCCAAAATAAAAGAGGATAGAACAACTAATCAATACAGTCAATCGATGTCATCCCCAATACCAATGCCAATACTAAGGCTGACATCAATACCAATTTCGCCCATACCAACCTATAGTAGTTTAATAAAATCCTCTAACTAAAATAAAACCAATATCCAGTTGGGACATACCCCCAACCATAGCTAAAACTAATATCCATAAAATTACCTAAGTATATAAAAAGGTCCATAACATGAGATGGAGCCTTCCAAAAAGATAAAAGATCACCACTTTAATTCAAAACCTAATTCTAAAATTTGATCACTATACAGAAGGAGTAGAATGGATGGTTCCTGCATCGCGTGGGGATATAGCTGTCTAAAGATAGGTTAGTGGGTGAACGCTAGTATGAACTCAAGATAAAGATAAAATATTTCCATTCAGTAAAACTAAGTAAACCAACCATATGCATACAAACCATACACATGTATACATATACATACACACACATATATATAACTATACTGGGAAAGGAAACCAAGTTTAGTATGCATTTAAAACCATTAACCTAGGTATGTGTAGCTTAACCATCCTTAACTTCCCATAAGCTATATGGGTCCAGTGTAACCCCCTAAATGAACTCGATGTGTGTATCTACATGAAATGGAGATACCATAAGAGTATTCCTAAGTACCGTTAGCTCTCCATGCTACATATATACAGTGGACTTAGAGGATTCCATGGTACCTCATAGTTTCATATATGGTTTCCATGACCAACCCCTCATGTTGGCAAATATGAGTTTTCAGTGTTCATTCATTAAACTCGAACCTTCACAGTTAGCTATAACACTCCACCGTTATTGCCTAATTAAAACCATTTCCAAACAACCAATCCATTATCCCATTTATTATTAACCAAGTCTATTAGTAGTGGTATCTTTATACCAACTAAAACTTATAAGTATTGTTCTTATCCAAACCTTTTAAGGTAAAGGGATTCCTGTGTAACCATTTACCAAGTTAACTTGGGGGAGTCCTATGTACCCCACAAGTGTTCCCTTATGTTTGCTTGAGGGATTACATTGTACCCCAAAAGTTGTTCATTAATATGTTTACTTAAAGGATTCCATTGTACCCCATAATAAGTTCAATTAACCATAACCATAACCACCAAACCATTCTATTTAACCATTTCAAATTAATTAAATGATTTATAGTTCCATTACCAAACTAAAACACCCCAAGTCTTAGAAATTTGCTAAATTCCCTTGGTTTAGTATTTACTGGACTTGGTATGACTTATGGGTTCCAATCGTACCCTTGAATACGACTTATGGGATAGCTTGGTTGTTCACTCGTACACTAGGCAGTGTGTTTGGGGTAGCTACTGCCTAAGATATGAATCATATTGGTACGATTCATTGATGTTAGGCGTATTTATACGCCTAAAGCGCCTTAATTTACCCATATTTTAGCTAAGTTTTAAGGACAAATATATAATTCATGCACTTTTAGTCCTTTTTCCTGTAATTGAGCTAACAAACGTGATTAGCAAGTTTTCAGGTATAAATGATGCAGATTTCAGCATTTTATGGATAACTTGATGCCAAAGAAAACTTCACAAAAGAAGGAAGGGGAATCTTACACGCCAAGGACCAAAAGTGGCGCATGGAAAATCTGTCCCGGGCAAAAACAGTATTTTCCAAGACTTTGGGGATCAGCATTAACCTATAAGGATTAGGATAATGATGCAGTAATTTATTAGGATTAGGATAATGATGCAGTAATTTATTAGGATTAGGACAAGTACGCAGTAGCCTAGTAGGAATAGGATATGGGTGTTATAAATACCCTATTTTGCTGGAGATTTTTATTATTCCCATCCATCCACCATCCATCCATCCATCAAAACAATTATCCACCACCCTCATCCCTATTCCATCCTTCCCCTTTCTTTATTAATTCATTGTTGACATTATTTTTCATCTATTCAACTTTTAATTTTACAACAAGAGAATCGCTATTTTGCAAGGAATTCACGCCTAACGCCATACCACATCATACTACACGTGAGATTTTTTTACTGTGGTATAATGATAATGTCTATTGTGATTTCCATTGCAATCATGAGTAGCTAAACTTCTCTGTTGGGGTTATGGAAGCCTTATGAGATACTATCTACTGCTATGAGTTTGTGAATTCGTGAAACGTATGCTGCTTATATCATTATTCTCTTCATCTTAATCTAAATTCTTTGTGGCTGCAGACGCATAGAATATGCCAGTATAGCATTAACTTGTTCGAAAGAAAAGTTATATGTCTGGAAAAGAGATAATGTCAAGGTAATAGGGCACCAACCCCTATTAAAAAGTTAGTGCTGTAACTGGATTAACCTCTTGGAGAATTTGTACCATTAGACACACTTTAAGCTCAAAAGAGTTAAAGTGAAATAGTCCTTGTTAAGGTCGAAAGACGCTTGGATTTACCATAGAATACAATTCTCTATACGCACATGCATGTCTGAATTCCGCATAACTCATAGCCAATAGAGACGTATAACTCATAAGGTGGACATAACCCTAACTCTCAATTCTCATTGTTTTACATCTTACTAAACATTCTTTCTTTTTACTTTGCTATTTTTTGTTTTTACTTTACTATTTTGATTACATTATTTGCACATTAAAATCCCCCCTTTTACGAGACTTGCACCAAAAGTCTAATAATCTTTGCTTACTTATTGACCGGCTATTCCCTGTGGGATCGATACCCAACCCAGTTGGGTTATATATTTGACAGTGACCGCTTTACACTCTTACAAGAGCTGTAGATTGAGCGTTATCAGTCATATAGGAATATACGAGTGGTGCAAGGCAAGTTGTATGGTGCTTGTTTGGGTTGTCTTGTGGAATCTGCCCAAGGTACAATTGGTGGGTAAAATTTGGTGTACCACTTATAACCCTGGGTATGAATTAGGGAGGTATGAGTCATATAGAATCCAGTAGGTAGGGTCTTTGAAAAGTCTTTAGTACAAGTTAAGGTAACACTCGTACCCTAGGATACAAATGGTATAGGTGAGTTATACCCCTAGACATGGCTTGTTTTTAATTTTAAGTCAAGGATAGTACAGACATTTTCTACTTCAAAGCCCTTATGTTATCATGTTATATAAACCTTTGTGGCCTCTTATAACACTTATTAAAGGATGGAAACACTAAAATACTCTCTCAAACTTACTCTTTAAGATTAGAGGCTAGGGTTTCTTCAAGTATTCCTCAAAGGGCTCAAGAGTTAATTTTCTCTTCAAAATCTTCTTGTATAAGGCATGTACTCCTTCCATAATTATTAGTCCCAAATAAAGGCATGTGTATTTTTTTCTAAACATTGATTTATGAATCATTAATGGCGGTTTTCAAAATAAATGTTGAGGGTCTTGATGCATATGGTTTGGTATTGGTTTAAACTATGTTTTTACATATTTTTGGTAATGGTTTGCATATGTTGGTACTTTTTGGTTATGGTTTAACAATTGGGTATTGAGTAACCCTAATTATGGTGGTTTATTCTTTGGTTTTGATCTTGGTAAAGGTATGCCCTCAACATGTTTGATAAAATGCCTAAAAGAATGTTTTTACTTTATTATTGAAATTTTATTGGAACTCTTGCATGGTTTGGTTTGGTAATGGAACCCAAAATAGATTTGGATGGTTTTGCATTGTTTAATTGGTTTAAATGATATAAATGATTTAAATGTTTGACATAGTCATAAATGATTTGGAATGGTTTGAAATGGTATAAATGGTGTACATGGTTTACAAGGATTAAATGGTAAAGCCTTGGTGTATATGAAATTGGTTATACTTGTGGGGTATATGGAAATCCCCCAAGTGGTTTAATATGGTTAATGAAGGGTACATGGAATCCCTTAAATGTATATATGGTTGGCTATGGACAAAACTTAAGAGTATAGTCGATATGATGGTACAACTACTATTGACCTTGGTTAATAAATTGTTAATGGATTTGTTGGTTTCTTGGTAATGGTTTTAATTGGGAAATAATGGCAGGGTATGTAACAAAGACGTAGAAGTTGGAGGTCCTGGAAGGACCAAAACTGGAAATGCATATTTGCCAATGTGAGGTTTGGTCTTGGTGACTGTGTACATGATGTCACACTTTATATTTTAGGGATGTACTATTCATCCCAGGTTTTTATTCCCTGGTCATGCGGCTTCACGTACTGGGGATCTTTTGGTAGGGGGATCTAAGCCCATATAGCCCGTGGGTGGTTTAGGATGGCAAAACTACATAGCCCAGGTGAAGTTTTTAATGGCATGCTAAACTCGGTTCCCTTTACCGGCATATATATATATATATATTTATATGGTTTTATGCATTTATGGATGGTTTTATAAATGGCATTGTGTTATCCTTATCATGAGTTCATGCTAGTGTTCCCCACTAACCCGTGTTTGGATAGCTGTATACCCATGCTATGCAGGGTCCGACTATTTTACTTCTCCTTCTTAGTGATCGGATTTAGGGACAGTCGATGTTGGATTGAAGTAGTGAGATCCCATAGTTTATAAGGCATCTATTTTATGTCATGGTTTACTTTACATATCTTTTGTCTTTCATAGACTTTGGTTTTTAGCTATGGTCGCAAAAATGTCTCAACTAGGTACTCTTTGGTTGGTCTAGAGGCTTTGTATGGAAAACTATGGACTTGGGTATAGATTGGTTATATTTCATATATATATATATATATACATGCATCATATTATTATAATTGGTTTTGGTTTATGGGTTCTAGCATTAAATTGGGTGGTTGGACTTGGTTGGGTTGGTCTCAGTTATAGACTTATCCCAGAGTTACCACATGGTTGGATACACTATCTTGTTATATGTTTGGACTTTAGCTGACTCAAGGTATGCGTTTAGTGGTTGGGTTGGGTTACGTAGGCGGTTCTTATTCTGGGTTGGGCTTGGGATTGGCCATTATGATAAGGACCTGGTTTGGGTAGTTTTAAGTTATTAGAGCTTTAGGTTTTGGTGTGATGGGGTGTCTACAAAGTCGTATTGAGTCTTGCTTATTTGTGTGTCGTGCACCACACTTATAATCAGGAGGCTACAAGGTATTTAAGAATGTTTCACTTTCTTGGTTACTCTACTTTTGGTCTATGGAGTCTAAGGTCTTGAACTATTCTCTGAATCTTCCTTGGTTCACTCTTTGGATTATGTCCTCTCAATGATCTAAAGATTCTTGGAAATTTGCCTGTCCCACTCGAGATCAACATAGATAGATCTAGTTCAACTCATGAGGTACAGACCTAGCCAAGGGTTGCAACTTTTCATTTTCCCTGTGGAGTCCCACTGGTCTCCACTGACCCTATCTAGAAAGGTGATACTCATACTCGGTAACCTAAAGGAGAGGTTACCAATGCTAATTTTCATCATCGTAATAATCTATTAACCTAAATTGTGACAACTCTATCATGGCAATCATGTCCTATTGGTATATAGAAGAATGAGGTAAGGCTAGTAAATGGGCAAAGTAAGGGGGTGCCAATTTTCTGAACAAAGAGGAGGCCAACGGTATAGCGGTAAAAGGTCCAAAAAGAAAAAGTTGGGTGAGTCCTAACTCCTATTCTATATCTTGTGTTCCCTACCCAAATTTTATTAGAAAGCAGGTGTTTTCAAATTGGTAAATTCTTCTAGGGCATGAGGTGACCAATCTTAGGCTAATGGTCCCTATTCCACATCATCCCATTTTCCTTATAAATTTTATGGTTTGTCGCACTGTGGTTGTTGCAAGAGAGGAAGGAATTAGAATTTTGGTTGTTGTCAGTTGAGTCTCATATAATGGGATGTCCCATAAGGGTTTCTGCTTAAGGTAAATAGGATATCGGTTGCTACTTCTCTAGCTCATGCACCGAGGGGTGCTACTTTTGGTTCCAACACTAGTCGGGATCATCTCAATATTCTTACTATTCCTCGAGAGTTTGAGGAATTATTTGATACTGACACTAGTATATTGAAAACACTTTTCCTTATTGTGTGTATGGTTTACTTGATTTGGGGTTCTCTCTCTTATGGCCTATTTATGGAGGTGTATTTTAGTTTTGGTCATAAAGTTATTTTGGACTCCTTTCTTTATCTATTTCTACCTCAGTAGGTGACTCTGCGATTTCCAAAAGAGTCTATGTGGGTATGTGGTATCTATTGGTAATAAAAGAGTCTTGGTGAATTTAATTGACTCGAATGTGGTGGATTTTGATGTCATTTAAGGGATGGATTGGTTGCACTCGTGTTTGTCATTACTAGATTATCATACTTGTTAGGCTCCCTAGTAAGTCGGTTATGGAATGGGAGAATGACTTCATTTGGTTCCTTAGTTTTAAGGGAAAGGTTATATCTTGGAACTTGGAGATTAGTCTCCAAAGGGATGTCCTTATTAGTCGGTCCAGGTTAAAGATCCTAACTCGAAGGGTCCTTCTTTGGTTTGGTTTTGGTGGTGGATAAATTTCTCGAGGTCTTCTTGACAACCCTCATCATGTTTTTCTAATTGGGAGGTTGATTTGGGATTGGTCTTGTTTTGGACACTTGTCCAATTTCTATTCTTTATTTATAGAATGGTTTCGGTGGGGTTAAAGGAGCTTAAAGGAGAAATTTAGGGATCTCTTAGATAAAGGTTATCTTCATCTTAGTGTTTCTCCATGGCGTGTTTTGTTCTTGTATGCATAAGGGGAATGGTTTCCCCAGAAATGGATAGGTTATTGGTTAGTGGATAAAGAATTTGGAGTGTCCTTCTTGTTGATAGGACCGTATATGTATATTCCATTCTATATGGGGTATTTTGATAGTATTAAATGGTGGTTGGAGATCTTAGGCTTGAACCTAAATGGTTGATATTAGTAAATGGAGTATTCAGGAATAACGATGCAGGAATTGTGGGGGTAATTTGGTAGATCAAGTGTCTAGTCATTGGATAGGTTAGATCATGGAGCTTGCAAGTATCTTTGTCCCTATAGTCATATTTTATTATTGGCATGAAATTGACTATTACATTCATAGTTTTAAATGTGGGTTTTGGCACAATTAAGGGATTTGACATGATTACTCATTCAATTGATTTTCCATGGATTATCATGCATTCTTCATGCTTTACTTATGTTTATGAACATTGTGGGATGCATGTGAATGTAAAATGGATTTTGGGGTACTATGGATTCCCCATTACTTAGTTTTTGTCTTAGAATTTATATGCCCTCAAAATTATTTGTGAAATTACCATTGAATATAATATTGTCATATGTTTAACTATAATATAATGTTGTCATATGGTTTAACTATTCTTAAATTTTTGCATTGTATAAAAGTTTAATGGAACATGAATTGGCTTTGGTTGGATTTAAATGATTTTGAAAAGCCTTGGTGGCCATGGTTTGATTTTAAGTGGTTTTGGTTTAATTGGAAACCTTAGAGTAAATTTGGTCTCATGGTTTTTACATATCTACGCTCGGCTCTAGGTAGCATTTTGTTGAATGAGGTTTTGGGTATAGAAGAACAAAGAATCCCTAGTGTATGTCTTCGGTGATAGCCATTAGAATAGAAAATTGTGTTCGTAAATGTGATAGGATGAGAGTGGTGGTTAATCTTAAATTTCCTTCCAGCTGTGGCCTTCAAGGGAAGGTCGGGTTGCATCTTCTAGTGATACCCTTCTCTATCGATAAAGAGATTACTCTTCCAGTGTTGCATGTATTCTTATAGCACTTATGACTAAGGTTTATATTTTACATTCACCTGGTTCCCTGGATATGAGCCTTGATCTTGTGTTAAGTTAATCATGGTATGTGTGGTTGTGTTTCTTTTAGTGTCCAGTCTTAAGGACTCCTCTTATGGTATGTTTTGGTTGGGATGTTTGTTTATTATGGTCTAGCTAGTTGTTGTGAAGTAATTCGTGCCTATAGTGTTGTGTCTTGTCTATGGGATCTTACCTTGGGAGGCATGGATAACTCTTGTAATTCAATTTCTTAAATGACCCCTCTTATGTTAGGATGGTAGTGGTTTGGGAATTATAGTGATGTGTTGAAATGGGGAATGTAGAAGTCCCTAAGTTAAGGAGAGTCTAAGGTGGCTACCAGAGTTAAGGTTTTGTAAGGTAGGGTAAGGTTGTTGTCATAGAAAATGGCTAGGAAAGGAATGGGTGGTGAAAACCTTATAAAGGTTGTAAAGGGTGCTAGATCTTTTGATGGATAGATCATACCACATGTATATAAGTCATAGTCTTGAATGTTGTGATTGGTAGATATACCTATAGTTGTGTTGGGTACCTAAGAGGTATGGTAGGGAACTGTTTTATGAACTTTTTTCATGGTATAGTAGTGTATGGTTTTAGATGTTCAATTACAGGTTAAGGATTTAGGTTATTGTGGTTGGACATGGTTTGTCCATGTCCTTTACTCATGGTTTCCATATTATAATGGTGATGGAAACGGAGTGGTGATTCGAGACAGATGTAAGGAGTAGAGCCTAGTGGCCTAATTTAAATCCCTTTAGCATTGTTTAGGCTTTAACAGGGAAGTGGTGGTGTATAGTTAAACTACAAGATCTCGTAGTGGTGTATTTTGGTAAATTCTATGTTGAATTGGACTTGCCCTTGCATGAGTCCATTTAACCGGTATTCTATGAGTTTGCATTGGGGTAAAGTGTGGATGGTCCCTGGTTTGTTGGTTCCTTTGCATGGTATTGGTACCTCAGATTCCTTGTTCTTTAAGGAGGTCCCGATGAGGATCATGGAATAGTAAGTTTGCCGATTGTGAACAAAAGGTGTGGCTTCAGTAAAGGTTCTAAAGTGGAACCAAAATTCCGAGAAAGCCATTTGGGAAGCAGAAGTGGACATGGAGTCAAAGTATCCACGTTGGTTCTTTCGGAAACTTGTGCGTAGGGTATATGTTCTTTATCTGATCTTGGTTTCTAACTTGGTTAAAGGTGAGGTATGGTTCCTCTCATATCTTTGTTTTCTAACTTAGTTAGAGGTTTAAATGAAGGTGTTGGGGTGTAAATCGTGTTTTGGTTATGTGATGATTTTCTCGTCTGGGTCTATGTCCTTGTCTTCTATTTTTGGTTGAGGGCAAGATCGATGTGTATTAATGTGATATCTCATGCTTATCCTTACCATTACCCATCATTCGAGGACGAATGATCTGAGATCGATCTCTGAGCTTTAAGATAAGAAATAAACCTTCCCCTAAGAGCTAGGGAACTACCCTCCCACTCTATAACCGGTTCACCAGGAAACCTAAAGACAACCCAACAGGGCCGACAATCTAAGGACGCGTAACAAGAGTGTAGCCAATCCATCCCCAAAATAACATCAAAATCCATCGTGTTCAGTTCAAACAGATCCACCAAAGTCTGCCTATCACCAACAGATACCACACCCCCTATAAACTCTTTTAGCAATAATTGAGTCACCTACCGGGATAGAAATATACAAAAGATCCGAAATAACCTTAGGATCAAAAATAAAACACACAGCCACAAATAGGGTCACATAAGAAAGAGTGGACCCCTGATCAAGCAGACAATACAGGCCAAGAGAAAAGAGTTGTAATATACCAGTAATGACATTAGGTGATCCCTCAGATTCCTGCCGAGATACAAGAGTATATAACCTATTCCATCCTATGACGATACCAGAAGAAGGAGTAGACACAGAAGCCGCACCACTAGGTATAGAAGCTAAAGATGAAGCAACTGGAGCCTTGATCGCTCCCAAAGCACCCCTACGAACTTGACAACTTCTGAGCATATGGATTGGCTGTCCACACTTAAAATATCTATCCCTTCATCGCAAAAACCCCGATGAAGACGCCACAGAACGACAAGAAGGGAATGAAAAAGTCAATTGAGCCCCACTCGTATGAGATTGAGCACCTTGTGCCAAGAAATTATCACCACCTTACGGACGCCTATAACTCGTCTGCTTTGGGTAAGAAGCATTAGCAGTAGAGAAGGAATCAGAACTCCCCCACTTCTTCATCAGCCATTTGCCACCATCCCGACCACCCTGCTCAGAGAACCTACTTGTAATACCCTAGTTTCTGAACCCCAGACACTACACGGTGCTCATAATCCTGAAGGTTCAAAAGCTAACCCATGATCGATATCTATAACTGAGCACTGAATAACATACTGTAAAATATGGAAATATGGCAGAAAATTTGCCATAAGGTTCAAAATTGAAATACAACTGTATAAGGTATAACAATACCAATACTGAAACATCTATATGAAAATATTGTAGTCTGAAAAGCCTCTAAACTGTCTGAATAAGGAGTTGATGGGACAATCCCCCAACTTACTCCATCTACTGAAATACTAAATCTAATGCAATAATGAAATAAAGAATATCCTCAAATGATGAGGACTCACAGATAAGTCTACTGCTGCTGGCTGAATCTGAACTGCTAGGATGCTTAGGATCCCATGTGTTTCAACCTACAGTAAAAACACCATAGCATAAGAGAAAAGTATTTGTCAGTATGTGGGAATGTACTGGTATGCTAGATGAGGTAAGGCTAAATCCAAGGGTTCATATGCATGAACATAAAACTGATTAAGTAATGTGAACATGACTGAGTGAGAATACATTCATGAGTACATAAACTGTAACTGAAGTCGTAATAACACTAACTACTGAGTTTTGAATACTGTCTAACTGTTATCTGAGTTCACTAACACGATATAGTTATAACTGGGTCCACCAGTACTGGATTACTGATGACTGCTGCGGGGTCGATCCTATCTAATAGGTGACCCCTAAGATCAGATCTAGCGGGTGATCCCTAAATTTGCTAATACTGATACTGATTGACTGTATCTAATAGTCCTAAATCTATAAAACTATTTGAGTTCTTTACTGAGATGAGTGACTATATCTGACAGTCCTGATATCTGAAATTCTGAACTGAATTCTATTCTGAAGACTAAGACTGAAACTGAGACTGTGGGAAGTAATCATCTAACCGAAATGCCCCGAATCTAAACTAGTGGGCTACAACCTATAACCCCTGTTAGAAGGGTGTTAGTACCGTGCCACGGGTAAAGAAACTACTGTGGTCAAGCCTATTTGACGGGTGACCCTAAACAAGAAGTCAAGCCTAATTTGACAGGTGACCTCTGGGAGGTAGCTAAGCCTTAATCTGATGGGTGACTCCTCATCCTGTACTTGCTATGCAGTTCTAGAGTACAGGGACTGCTACTAACGATTTAGCCTAACTGACAGGAAAGCCGTCATCCCTGCTCCCGCTTGGTTCTGAATCCTACTCCCAACTGAATAGACACTGAAATAATTCCTAGACTGTACTAGACTAGGATGAATCTGTTACTGATCATGTTTCCTGACTGATCTAACTGAGCTCACTGGGTTCGGTTGACTGACGGAATACTACTGAATTTTGTTAACTGACTGAACGTTACTGAGTTCCAAACTGATTACAAAAATTAGATTGGACTGATACTGAGATTTCTGAGTTTTCCTAAGTTCTGTAACTCATGGAAATCTACTGATCATGGCATGAATGAGATTATCTTAAAACTGATACTGGCTCTAGGTAATCAGCTAAATTGTTGGGTATTGAATACCCCAGGACTCGATAGAAAAAATTAATAAGACATGGCAAATTCTTCAATAACATGTCAATAGTCAATCACTTGCAATATAATCAATGAAGCATTTCATCAAGCACTTGAGAGTCATAAACTTGTAAATGTATAGGCATGCATACTAATGTCTCATGATTCATTCTCTTTCATCAAACACTTGGCATGCATTAACTCATACATAAATGAGGATTTCTTGTCAACATGCTAGAATGACTCTTTTTCATTCACATAGGCATTTTATCAAAGATATGGGGAGCATGCTTTGGTCATACAACAATCAATACATCTAAATTATCATGGCTACATCAATCTACCTGCAAATTTAAGGGTTTATCACGAATATTTTATAAGTCATCACATACTAGAATCAAATCATGGAACTTGT
This sequence comes from Capsicum baccatum var. pendulum, assembly GCA_030864225.1. NCBI lineage: Eukaryota > Viridiplantae > Streptophyta > Magnoliopsida > Solanales > Solanaceae > Capsicum > Capsicum baccatum. The sequence goes on along the minus strand of CM061551.1, from coordinate 26,369,025 downwards.
GATCTAAAACATGAATTAAAACCCAACAGAAACATGAACATGAACTTCAATTCAAATAAATCATGAAACTTATAAATTCACAATCTTTATATTTGAAAGGAGATTCTTGGGCTTCATGGGTGGAAGGGACCCATGAATAAGCATCTAACGTACCTTAATTTGTGAGTTTCCTAGAGTTCTTAGAGAGATTCTTGAGATTCACCTTGATTCTGGAGACTAGGGTTTGCTAATTTGAGAGAGAGTGCTTTTGTTCTTGAGGAATAGTTAAATAATGAGCAATTTTGTCTATTAAGGGTATAAATCCCGTATTTAGGCTGATTAGGGGCTTTGGAAAATTACCAAATGGTACCGAAAATTAAATAATGGAACCTGAACAAAAATCTCAATTTTACATGTTGGCGCGAGTGGTGATATCACGCCATCTTACTAAAAAGTGGACGAATGGGAAACTGGTCGGTGGCGTGAAGCGGTGGTATCACGTTGCCACCTTGGATGCGAACCGGAAGGGCACCATGATGCGGTAGGATCGTGTTGGTGCACTGGAAATTGATAATTTTGAAATTGAGCCTTGGCGCGACGTGCCAATATTGCGGAGGCTCACTGGTTTTTGACAAATGCCAGTTTAACTGGCTCTACGATGCGCTAAAGTACCAGGTGATACACTATCTCACTAAAATGGCTCTCACTCTTTACCCGGGTGTCGGATTTGGGAGAATTTGGTATTGATTGCAAGCTTATTCAATTTCCCATATAAAATAAAAGTCAAAATCTTGAAAATTCCATATGTATAAAGGTGTATTCATCTTTAAAGAAAGTCTTTGACATTTTTTTGGATGAATTTAAGCTAGGTAGAAGTATGGGGTATTACATGACTCCTTTTATCCTGCCTTTTCTCAAGCTCTGCCGATTCCTCTTTTCTTCCTCTACCTTCTACATATGATCCACCAACCTCAAAATATCTATATCCTTAATAAGCAAAGCGGTTTTGCTTTAAAGGATCAAATCCCGAGATAGCCCAAAAGTGAAATTTCTCATCCTCACCCTTATATCTGACACCAAGTCTGGAGCATACCTTGATAGAAGATGAAACTTTAAGGAATATTACTTGACATATATCTTTCACTGCTTAAGATTCAAAAACTCCTACATCTTTGCTTCCCCCAACTCCTGAGGAAAGAAGCGATCTAAAAAAGTATTTGAGAAAGTCTTCCATAAGGACAACTCCTTAACATCACTTCTATCCCTATGCCACACCTCGTACCATTGGCATGCAGCGTTTTTGAGATGATAAACTGCAAAATTCATCCCTTCCATATTCATAGCCTGCATCACCCGAAAGATTTTCTCTATTTCATCTAAGAAACCCTAAGGGTCCTCCTCCACCTTTACTCCAGTGAATGTAAGAGGATTCATCTTCATAAACTGGCCAACCCTTGTGGCCTTAGTAGATAAAACACCAGATGCATCCCTCTCAGCCTGAGCAACAACTAACTGAGCAATAGTATGAATCGATTGATGAAATTCCGCATTCGCCTCACCCTTAAGAGTACTAGTAGCAACCGATGAAACTCCAGAAATATCAGGGACTAGATCTCTAGATCGAGTATGGATCCCCGATGTACCTTTGATGTTGCCCCCAAATGGGACAAAAAAGTTTTCTTCTGTTCCAAATCATCGAGGCATAATCTGAAAAATGAATCGACAAGGATTAGAGAAGATTCCGGGACTCAGACTCCAAGCTTGAAAATAGAATACCAAGAAAGTGAAATATTCCTAAATGCCTTGTATCCTCTCTCTTATGAGTGTGGCATGCTACACAACCCTAAAAGAGACTATACTAGGCACGGCTTTGTGGACTCCCAATTTACCATGAATCTAAAGCTCTGATACCAACTTGACATGACCCAAACTAGGGCCTTGTCGTAATGGGCATCCCAAGTCTGATCGAGACTGGAGACCACCCCTGTTACCCAATCCAATCGACCAATGAATATCCTGAGTCGGATGAATTTTGATCATATAATAAGATAGCATTATTGCATAATCCAAGACTCTGGGATAGGTCCATACCCATGACTACCCAAACGAGTCCAACCATCCAATACCCAATGGGTAACCAATACCAACCAAACCATAATCCAAAACCATAACTATATGAGTTCAATAATACCAAAATAAAAGAGGATGGAACAACCAATCAATACAGTCAACCGGTGTCAGCCCCAATATAAAAGCCAATATTAAGGCTAACACTAATGCCGATCACGCCTATACCAACCCATAGTAGTTCCCCAAAAGCCTTAAACAAAAATAAAAACAATATTCGGTTGGGACATGCCCACAACCATAGCAAAACCAATATCTATAAAATAATAAAAGTATGCAAAAATATCCATAACATGAAATAGAGCCATTAGGAAAGATGGAAGCTCACCAGTTCAATACTAAAGCTGATCCCAAAATTCAATAACTATGTAGGAGGAGTAGAACATCCAGTTTATGCACCACGTGGAGATACAACCGCCTAAAGATGGGTTGGCGGGTGAACTTTAGCATGAACTTAGTACAATGATAAAATAATGCCATCCTGTAAAACTAAGTAAACCAACCATATGCATACAAGCCATACATATATATTTAACCATGCTGGGAAACAGAACCAGGTTTAGCATGTATTTAAAATTATTAACCTGGGTATATGTAGCTTAACCGTCCTTAACCACCCATGGGCTATTTGGGTCCAGTGTAACCCCCTGAACGGTCCCCAATACATTTAGCCCTACAAAGCGGAGATACCACAAGAGTAGGGGATTCCTAAGTACCCTTATCTCTCCATGATACATATGTACAATGTAATCAGAGGATTCCCGCATACCTCATAGTATCATATATGGTCGCCATGACCAAACCCTCATCTCGGTAAACATGAGTTTCCAATGTTCATTCATTTAACTCCCACCTTCACGGTTGGCTATTACAACCCGCCATTATTTCTAAATTAAAATCATTTCCAACCAACCAATCCATTATTCCATTTATTATAAACCAAGGCTATTAGTATTGGTATCATCATACCGACTATAAATTGCAAGTATTGTCCTTAGCTAAACCTTTTAAGGTAAAGTGATTCCCATGTGCCCATTTACCAAGTTAACTTGGGGGAGTCCCATGTACCCCACAAGTGTTCCCTTATGTTTGCTTGGAGGATTCCATTGTACCCTAGAAGTTGTTCATTAACATGTTCACTTGGGGGATTCCATTGTACCCTACAAGGAGTTCAATTAAACATAACCACCAAACTATTCCATTTAACCATCCAAACCATTTAGAGTTCAATTATCAAAGCATCCCATGCAATAGTTTCATTAAAAATCCAATAATATAGTAAAAGCATTACCATGGGCATTTTATCAAACATGTTGGGGGTATAGTACTTCCAAAACCAATGCCAAATACCATATGACTATTCGCATGCAACTAATTATCTAAAACCACCATTTAAGCATGTACTAACATAATTAAAACACTAGAGAACCATAACCAAGCATTTATAACCAAAACCCCAACACATATTTTAAAACCCCCAAACTATACAATAATCAAACCATGAAAACATTGTATAAAATCATGCCTTTAGTTGGAACTAATAATGAGGGAAGAGAACATGCCTTAAGTGAGAAGATGATGGAGAGAAATCAACACCAGTCCCAAATTAATCCTTAAGATAAAACCCTAGCTTCCTTTGCCCAAGAACTTTAGAGAGGATTAGAGAGTGTTTCCTAAGTGTTAATGAATAGAATAATAGGGCAAATAACCTCCCAAGTAAGTTAAAAGTCATGGGGCTTTATTAGTTTAAGTGAGGAAATATCCAAATTACCCCTACTTAAACTGCATCAAAATCCCATCAGAGAGATACGACTATCCATACTAGTCATATCCTCCAATACAAGTGGTACCCACCACTCATACCTAAGGCCATCTCCCTTGGACTTAATACTGTCCAAGGTAAGACTAACCCAAACCATATCGCATCCATGTATACGACTAGTACCCATGATCCGTACCACTGGCAGAATAGAATCTAAAAAGGATTGAACACTGCCCACCATATGAGTCCATGGTATGACTCGTACCCTAGCTTACAGATCATGGTGAGCCACTCGTACTCAGATCCAACCTAAGTCACTAAGTCTAAGACTAAGTGAAGAAATCAAACAATCCATATCCACTGATATGACTCATACCAAACAAATCATACCCATTATAGTAACCCAGCTAACCCACCTACTAATACTGGTCAGCATATAACTAACCTACTCCACTCGTATCCCAGTGTATGAGTCATTTCCCCTAGTCATATCTCATACAGAGCCTAGAAAATCCAAGAAATTTCTAAGGGCTAGAAACCAAGGGTGTTATAGTCTCCCCCACTCAGAACATTCATCCACGAATGACCGACAAAGTAGGGTAACAACAAGCATAATTCACTTGTATTATGGAATATCAATTCAACCTTTAACCAAGTTAGAAAATAAAGATGCAAAGATATTAATCTTTCCTTTCACAAAGTTTGAAAACAAAAGTATATTGAAGAACACATACCTTTCGCCCGAATCCCAAAAGCAGAAAACATATGCGGATACTTTGACTTCATGTCCTCCTCACCTTCTTATTTAGCCTCTTCCACCTTGTGGTTCTGCTATAGAACTATAAACTAGGTCACATCCTTGGTCCATAACCAATGAACTTGCCGATCCAAAATCTCAACTGGGACCTCTTCATAAGACAGAGAATCCAAGATACCCAATTTGTCCAAGGGAACAACCGAAGAAGGATAACCAAAGCACTTTCTCAATATGAAAACATGGAATACTAGATGGATGAAGCTCAAACTAAAACAAAACTCCAATTCATAACCTACATCACCAACCCTCCGCAAGACCATATAAAGACCAATAAATCGGGGACTGAGCTTTCCCTTTTCAACAAACTGAATTACTCCCTTTATGAGAGATACCTTTAGGAACACATGATCCCCAACCTCAAACTCCAAGTCTCTACTCCTTATATCTGCATAGGACTTTTGGCAAATTTGGGTAGCCTTAAGCCTATCTCGAATCACCTTTACCTTTCTCATAGCCTGATAAAGAAAATACAAACCAAACATATCTGCCTTACCAAGCTCAAACCACCCAATATAAGATCTACACCTCCTACCATACAATGTCTCAAAAAGGGCCATACCAATACTAGAATGATAGATATTATTATAAGTAAACTCTACCAAAGGTAGATGCTCAACCAAATTGCCACCATAATTAATCACACACGTGCGAAGCATATCCTCTCATGTCTAAATAGTCCTCTTTGCTTGCCCATCCATTTAAGGATGAAAAGCAGTACTCGGACTAACCTTAGTCCACCAATCATTTCTTAAAAGACCGCCAGAAATGATATGAATACATCATACCACGATCAGAGATAATCAAAATAGGTACCCGATGTAGCTTCACAATCTCCAGAAAATACAACTTCTCATAGTCCTCCGCCTAAAAGGTAGTCCTCACTGGCAAGAAGTGAGCATACTTTGTCATCCTATCCATGATAACCCAAATTGAATCAAATTTATTTTGAGATTGAGAAATATCGGTAACAAAATCTATAATGATTACCTCTCATTTCCATTCAGGCAACTAAATCTCTTGATATAACCCACCAGGCTTCATGTGCTCAACTTTAACTTGTTGACATACCATGCATTTGGCTATAAAATCAGCCACATCTCTTTTCATACCATTTCACCAATAAATATCCTTAAGACCATGATACTTTTTTATCGAGCGGAGATATATAACATAGCGCGATTCATGCGCCTCAGCCAATATCCTTTGTCACAAACCATCGACATTAGAAACATAGAACCTCCTTTAGTACCGTAAAGGACCATTACCACCGATCTAAAATACCATTACCTTTTGCCCAATAACATCACTTTTTATTTTCATCAAGACAAGATCTAACACTTGCTTTTCCTTTATCTCTGAACCATGGGATGGCCTAACCACTTCTTGTACCATTACCCTACTATCGTTGGAGTCCAAGAGACAAACTCTAAGATTGGCCAAGTGGTGAATATCATTCACCAAGTCATGCTTTTTTTCTCACATGATCCAAACTCCCTATGGACAACCTGCTAAGAGCATCAGCAACCATGTTAGCTTTACCTGGGTTGTAGTGAAGACTCATATCATAGTCCTTGAGAAGCTCAAGCCATCTTCTCTACCTGAGATTAATCTACTTCTGAGTGAACATATACTGTAGACTCTTATCATCAGAAAAGATGTCAACGTGCACTCCATATAAATAATGTCGCCAGATTTTTAATGTAAAACCCACTGTCGATAGCTCTAAATCATGAGTAGGTTAGTTTCTTTCATACACCTTTAACAGCCTAGAAGCATAGGCAATTACCTTCCCAGACTGCATAAAAACACAACAAAGTCCCACCCGAGATACATCATAATAAACCACAAACCCATCATTACCTTTAAGCGATCTCAAAATTGGAGCCGAAGTTAGCTTATCCTTAAGATTCTAGAAAATCCCTTCACACGTATTCGACCAATAAAACTTGACCTTCTTCTAAGTCTAAGAGTAGGTATCTTCAAAAAGCTTACAACAAATTGCCATAATACCCAGATAAATCCAAGAAGCTCTGAGTGCCGATTAGATTCGTGGTCCTAGGCCACCTTTTAAACACCATAACCTTTTGAGGATCCACCATACACCCCTTACTAGACATAATATGAGTAAGAAAAATGATAGCGTTCAACAAAATTTTGTATTTAGAGAACTTGGCATGAAAATATTGTTCGTTTAATGTCTGCAACACCACACGAAGGTGATTAAAATGATCCACCTCACTCTTGGAATAAACCAAAATGTCATCAATAAGCACAATGATAAAAAAATCCAAGAATTACATAAAAACCCTATTCATCAAATCCACAAATATTGTTGGGGCATTAGTCAAACCAAACGATATCACCTAGGATTCAAAGTGCTCATATCAAGTATGAAAAGCTATCTTAAGGATATCCTCCTCCCTAATCTTAAGTTGGGTAACCTAGACCGAGTATGAAAAGTTGTCTTAGGGATATCATCCTCCCTAATCTTAAGCTGATGATACCTAGATCGAAGATCTATCTTAGAAAAGAACTTGGCACCTTGCAGCTAATCAAACAAATCATCTTTTCTTGGAAGAGAATACCTGTTCTTAATCATTACCTTATTCGACTGCCGATAGTCATTGGACATCCAAAGGGAACCACTTTTCTTGCACACAAACAACATTGGTGAACCCCACAAGGACATACTAGAATGAATAAACCCCTTACCCAGAAGATCCTTAAGTTGTTCCTTGAGTTTTCTTGACTCACCTAAAGCCATTCTATAAAGATGAATAGATTTTAGATGAGTATTCCAAACCAAATAAATACTAAACTCAATTTCCGTATTTAGAGGAACACCAAGAAGATCATTCAAAAAGACCTCAGGAAACTCATTTACTGTTGGAACAAAAAGTAAATAAAGACCCTCTGAGTTAGAATCTTTAACCCAGACCAAGTGATAGAAACACCCTTTGGAGATCAATCTCTGAGCTTTAAGATAAGAAATAAAGCTTTCCTTAGGAGCTAGGGAACCACCCTCCCACTCTATAACCGATTGACCTGGGAACCTAAAGACAACCTTATAGGTCCAATAATCTAAGGATATGTAACAAGAGTGTAACTAATACATCCCCAAAATAACTTCAAAATCCTTCATGTTCAGTTTGAACAGATCTACCAAAGTCTATCTACCACTAACAGATACCACTATAGACTTTCTTAACAATAACCGAGTCACCTACCAGGTTAGAAATAGAAAAAGGATTCAAAACAACCTCAGGATCAAAACTAAAACACAAAGCCCAAAATGAGGTTACATAAGAAAGAGTAGACCCTAGATCAAACAAACAATACACATCATGAGAAAAGAGTTGTAAAGTACCAGTAATAATATTAGGTGATGCCTTAGATTCTTGTTGAGATGCAAGAGCATATAACTTATTCTGGCCTATATCGGTACTAGAAGAAGGAGTAGACATAGAAGCCACACCACTAGGTGCAGGAGTAGAAGATGAAGCAACTGAAGGTTTGACCGCTCTCAAAGCACCCTTACCAAGTAGAAAATTTCTAAGCATATGGCCTGGCTGGCCACACTTAAAATATCTATCCCCCCTTCATCGTATAAACCCCAATAAAGACAACCATAAAATGATAAAAAGGGCATAAATAAGCCGATTAAGCCTCATTAGCTTGAGATTGATCACCATATGCCAAGAAATTATCACAACATTATGAACACCTTTCACCCAACTACATCGAGTAAGGAGCGCTAGAAGTAGAGAAAGAACCAGAACTCCCCCACTTCTTCTTTAGTTATTTGTTTCCATCCCTACCACCCTGTTGTTGAGCACCACCCTATTTAGATAACCTGTTTCTCTTACCCTACCTTGGACTCCTAATTGACCGTGAACCTAAAGCTCTAATACCAACTTGACATGACTAAACTAGGGCATTATCGTAATAGATATCCCAAGTCCGACCAGGACTGGAGACCATCCCCGTTACCCAACTCAACTGACCAACGCATATCCTGAGTGAGATAAATTCCAAACATATAAAAAGATATCGTTATTGCATAATCTAAGACTCTGGGATAGGTCCATACCTGTAACCACCAAAATGAGTCTAACAGTCCGATACCCAATCGGTAACCAATACCAACCAAACCATAATCCAAAACCATAACCATATGAGTTCCATAATATGTATATAATCCCAAAATAAAAGACGATGGAACAACCAATCAATATAGTTAATTGGTGTCAACCCCAATACCAATAACAATACTACGGATGACACCATCGATCCCATATGATGGGGATATCCCATAAAGGTTTCTTCTAAAGAAAATAGAATATCAGTTGCTACTTCTCTAGCTCTTGGATCGAGGGGTGCTACTTTTAGTTCCAACACTGGTCGAGATCATCTTAATGTTCTTACTATTCCTCAAGAGTTTGAGGCATCTTCTGATGCCGACACTAGTATATTGAAAACTTTTTTCCTTATGGTGTGTATGGTTTACTTGGTTTGACGTTCTGTCTCTTGTGGCCTATTTATAGAGGTGTATTTTGGTTTTGGTCATAAAGTTATTTTGAACTCTTTTCTTCTTTTGTTTCTACCCCAATAGAGGACTCTATAATTCCTAAAAAAGTCTATGGAGGTGTACTATATCTGTTGGTAATAAAATAGTCTTGGTGGATTTATTTGACTCAAATGTGGTGGATTTTGATTTCATTCAGGGGATGGATTAGTTACACTCATATTTTTCATTATTAGATTATCAAACTTGTTAGGCTCCCTGGTAAGTTGGTTATGGAATGAGAGAATAGCTTTATTCGTGTCCCTAGTTTTTATGGGAAAGGTTTTACCTTAGAACTTGGAGATTGGTCTCCAAAGGGATGTCCTTATTAGTCAATCTAGGTTAAAGATCCTAACTCTAAAGGTCTTTTTTTGGTTTGGCTTTGGTGGTGGATAAATTTCTTGAGGTCTTCTTGATGACCCTCATTGTATCTTTCTAATTGAGAGGTTGATTTGGGATTGGTCTTGTTTTGGACACTTGTCCAATTTCTATTCTTTCTATATATAATTGTTTTGGTGGGGTTAAAGGAGCTTAAAGAAGTAATTTAAGGATCTCTTAAATAAAGGTTCTCTTTATCTTAGTGTTTCTCCATGGGGTGTTTTGTTCTTGCATGCATAAGGGGAATAGTTTCCCCAAAAATGGATAGGTTATTGGTTGGTGGATAAAGAATTTAAAGTGTCCTTGTTGTTGATAGGACTGTATATTTATATTCCATTTTATATGTGGTAATTTGATAGTATTGAATGGTGTTTAGTAGATCCTAGGATTGAACCTAGATGCTTGATTTTTGTAAAGGAAGTATGTTAGATCGGAATAACAATTGCAGGAATTGTGGGGGGTAATTTGGTAGGTAAGTTGTCTAGTCATTAGATTAGTTAGATCATGGAGCTTGCACATATCTTTATCCCTATAGTTGTGTTTTATTGTTGGCATGAAATTAATTATTTAATTCATGTTTTTAAATGTGGGTTTTAACACAATTGAGGGCTTTGACATGATTACTCATTTAATTAATTTTCTTTGGATTATGATGCATTATTCACCCTTTACTTATGTTTATGAACATTGTGGGATGCATGGGAATGTAAAATGGATATTGGGGTACTATGTATTCCCCAATTACATAGTTTTGATCTTAAAAATTATATTCCCTCAAAATTATTTGTGGATTTCCATTGAATATAATATTTTCATATGGTTTAACTATTCTTAAATCTTTGCATTGCATAAAAGGTTAATGGAACATGAATTGGTTTTGGTAGGATTCAAATGATTTTGAATGACGTTGGTGGCCATGGTTTGATTTTAAATGGTTTTGATTTAATTGGAAACCTTGGAGTTAATTTAATCTTATGGTTTCTACATGTCTACACTCGACTCTAGGTAGCATTTCATTGAATGAGGTTTTGGGTATCGGATAACTAGGCATCCCTAGTGTACATTTTTTGTGATACCCATTACAATAGAGAATTATATTCGTAGATATGATGGTATGAGGGTGGTGGTTAATCTTAAATTTCCTTCTAGCGGTGGACTACAAGGAAAGGTTGGGTTGCATATTTTAGTGATACCCTTCTCTCTCGGTTAAGAGATTACTCTGCCAGTATTGCATGCATTCTTATAGCACATATGACTAAGGTTCACATTTTACATTTGCCTTGTTCCCTGGATTAAGCCTTGACCTTGTTTTAAGTTACTCATGGTATGTATGGTTGTGTTTTTTTTGGTGTCCAGTCTTATAGACTTCTCTTATGGTATGGTTTGGTCGGGATGCTTGTTCATTATGGTCTAGCTAGTTGTTGTAAAGTACTTCATGCCTATAGTGTTGTGTCTTGTCTCTAGGATCTTGTCTTGGGAGGCATGGATAACTCTTAAAATTCAATTTCTTAAATGACCTCTCTTATGTTAGAGTGGTAGTAATTTGGGAATTATGGTGATGTGTTGAAATAGGGAATGTAGAAGTCCCGAAGTGGTGGAGAGTCTAGGGTTACTACCAGAGTTAAGGTTATGGAAGGTTGGGTAAGGTTATTGTCATGGGAAATGGTTAGGAAAGGAATGGGTGGTGAAAACCTTGTAAAGGTTGTAAAGGGTGCTAGATCTTTTGATGGATATATCACACCGCGGGTATATAAGTCATAGGCTTAAATGTTGTTATTGGTAGATATACCATTAGTTGTGTTGGGTACCTGAGAGGTATGGTGGGGCATGGTTTTATGAATTGTTTTCATCACATAGTAGTGTATGGTTTTAGATATTCAATTACAAGTTGGGGGTTTCGGTTATAGTAGTTGGATATGGTTTGTCCATGTCCTTTACTCATGGTTTCCATATTATAGTAGTGATGGAAGTGAAGTGGTGTTTTGAGATAGATCTTAGGAGTAGATCCCAGTAGCCTATGCTAACTTCCTTTAGCATTGGTTAGTTTTTAACAGGAAAGTGTTAGTGTATAGTTCGACTCAAGCTCTTGTAGTGGTGTGTATTGGTAAATTCTAATTTGAGTTGGGCTTGCCCTTACATGAGTCCATTCAACTGGTATTCTACAAGTTTGCGTTAGGGTAAAGTGTGTATGGTCCTGGTTTGGTTGGTTCCTTTGGGTGGTATTGGTACCTTGGATTCCTTGTTCTTTAAGGGGGTCTCAATGAAGATCATGGAATAGTAAGTTCGCTGGTTATGAACAAATGGTGTGGCTTTGGTAAGCAGAAGGGGACATGAAGTCCAAGTATCCGCGTTGGATCTTTAAAAAACACATGCGTAGGGTATATGTTATTTACCATATCTTGGTTTCTAGTTTGCTTAAGGTGAGGATGGTTCCAAATGCATCTTTGTTTTCTAACTTAGTTAGAGGTGGAAATGAAGGTGTTGGGGTGTAAATTATGTTTGGGGTTATGTGATGATCTTCTCATCTTGGTCTATTTCCTTTTCTTCTATTTTTGGTTGGGGGAAAGCTTGATGTGTATTAATGTGATATCTCGTGCTTATTTTTACCATTATATGTCATTCAAGACGAATGATCCTAGTGGGGGAGACTGAAATACAAAATTCCCTTTGTTTAGGACTTACTGGACTTGGTACAACTCAAGGGTACCGATTGTAACCTTGAATACGACTTATGGGATGGATTGGTGGTTTACTCATACACTAGGCAGTATGTTTGGGGTAGCTATTGCGCAAGATATGACTCATCTTAGTATGAGTTGTATAGGAACATAGAGTGGTGCAAGACAAGTCGTTCAGTGCTTATTTGGGTTTTCTTATAGAATTTGCCCAAGGTATGGTTGGTGAGTACGATTTGGTTTACCACTCATTCCCTTGGGTACAAGTTAGGGAGGTGTGAGTCATATAGAAACCAGTAGGTAGGGTCTTGGCAAAGTCTTGAGTACGAGTTGGGGTACCACCTCATACCCTAGGATACAGATGGTATAGGTGAGTCGTATCCCTGGACGGGGCTTGTTTTAATTTTAAGTTAAGCATAGTCCAAAAATTTCTTACTTCAAACCCTTATGTTCTTACATTATATAACCCTTGGTGGCCTTTCATAACACTTATTAAAGGATGGAAACACTCCAAATACTCTCTCAAACTTACTCTTGAAAATTTGAGGCTAGGGTTTCTTCATGTGTTTTTTGAAGGGATCAAGAGTCATGTTTATGCTTTGGTTTTGATCTTGGAAAAGGTATGCCCTCAACATGATTTGGTTTGGTAATGAAACCCTAAATGGATTTGGATGGTTTTTGTCAAGACCCGAACCAAGGCCTGGCCGTGACGAGCATTTCGAACCATGAAGGCCCGAAACACCCCTATATGTCTGGTAATCATGCACCTAATTTATATGATCAAAGTAATGTGGAAGAAACACAATAATTCGAAAACATGGTCATAAATATGAAAAGAAATAATAACGGGGAAATAAAGTTCCCCCAACATCAATCAAACTCTAAACAACTGTCTGCTAAAATCTCTAACAAAAGATTGAGTCAAGTAACTGTACATAAACTGGGACAAGGCCCCCAGTAGACCCAAAACAAATAAATGATAAATAAAACTGCCAGATATCAGGCCTTTCGAAATATAGAAGGCTCACCAAGTGACTTTGCGAATCTGTATGAGGAAATCTACTGATTTTTTGGACCCCTAGACTGTGTCTCCGAACCTGGGAGGGAAGGGGGTCAATACAAAAGTACTGGTACGTAGAGATATCAAAACAAAACATAATACTTTTATAAAATATAGTTGAGATCCATTATAAAGCAATTTCATATCAAATCATTTGAAAACACATGGGCGTAATGTAAATGTTTTCAACAACAATGCAATGCAACTGAGCTAGGTGGAACACCCTACATAATTTACACCAACTGCCAAACCCCTGTTGCCGCCTAGATTTGAGTATACGTGAAGGGAAGACACACAAGATCACACAGCATGGTGTCTCGACCTAATGGTAGTGCCCAAGATCACTTAGCCTGGGCTCCTACCTATAATCCCAATTTGGGAATGACATAAAGTCAAGTACTCAAGATTACTTAGCCTGGTACCAAATTTCCATGTCGGCAAACACGGTTTCCAGCGATGAACCCTTACACTCAAACGCCTTCTTCGAGAATCCACCTATCTCACATAAAATCAATGCATTCAAATTTCATCTGATTCAATCACATATCATATTCTATAGGGTATCGTCATACCCGACTTGCAAGCCATCAATATTACATCATTCTTCTCTTTCAACCATTGTATTCAACATGAATAACCTTCTCGTTTTCAAGTCAAAATCATATCAATTCTCAAAACATTTCATATCATGCTCTTTAAGATGTTTTCAAACAATTTACATCATATGAACATTTAAAACAAATTCACATCAAGAGAGGAAATTTCATAATGCTCTCAAGTTAACATCTTTTTGGAATACATGCATATACATATATCATAGAGAAAATCACTTTGGGAGTAGGCCTAAGGGCCAAATCAATATCATAATACGTTTAAAACATAATCATATTCGTAATTTCAAAACCCCCATTTGAAAACATGAATTTTTAAATCCCATGAGGTTTTTGAGATAACCCCACGTACCTCTATATGCGAAATGATAGGTGCTTCTTGAAGCCTACGTTGCGGAGATTCCAAATCTTCAATTTTTTTGAAAACCCATGGTTGAATATTGAACAACTTGGGTTTTTATTTTGAAACCCTAGAGAGAGTTCTTGAACAATTTTGATGAATGAAGGTGTATTTTGGGGTCTTTGGGAACTACATTTTGTGTTTAGGGCGAAGTAAGGATGGAAAAAGACTATTTTACCCTAAAAACGGAGTGTTTAAGTCACCTAAAATCTTTACATAGGTGCTTCCTATGCTATCACCTATGTTTACATAGGCACCGCCTATGCTATCTCCTATGTTTACATAGGCGTCGCCTACTACTTTGAAAGGCCATAACTTCTTGCTCGGGTGTCAAATTTTAGCAAAATTGGTATCGTTGGAAAGATAACTCAAAGACCTATCATTTGACATATATAGGATCTATAATTCGACATATACAGAGAGTTATGGTCAATAGAATATCACACAAATTACAACGCCCACTAAAACTTAATCGATCGAAATAGTTTCAACTCGTCCTTGAGTTGAAGGACCTCTATGGTCTAAATTCAAGCTTTAATGGATTCGCCTACTATGCAAATAATTAACATGCCATATTAGCAAAGGATTTATGGCTTCAGGATTATCAATGCATCGAAATCATGGTTTTTATTCTAGCCCGAAATGCAGGGTGTTACAGTTTTGCACAGGTTAAATAGTTTAAATGATATAAATGCTTTAAATATTTGGAATGGTCATAAATGGTTTTAAATGGTATAAATGGTGTACATGGTTTGTAAGGATTAAATGGTAAAGCCTTGGTGGCTATGAAATTGGTTATGCTTGTGGGGTACATGGGAATCCCCAAGTGGTTTAATATGGTTAATGAAGGGTACATGGAATCCCTTAAACCTATATATGGTTGGCTATGGACAAAACTTGTAAGTATAGTCGATATGATGATACCACTACTAATGGCCTTGGTTAATGAATGGTTAATAGATTTGTTGGTTCCTTGGTAATGGTTTTTATTGAGAAATAATGGAGGGGTATGTAGCAAAGCCGTGGAAGGTAGAGGTCCCGGGGAGACCAAAATTAGAAACTCATATCGCCGATGTGAGGTTTGGTATTGGTGACCGTGTGCATAATGTCACACTTTATATTTAGGGGATGTACTACTCATCCCAGGTTTTATTCCCTGGTCGTGTAGCTTCACGCACTTGGACCCTTTCAGCCCATATAAACCATGGGTAGTTTAGGACGACAAAGATACACAGCCTAGGTAAAGGTTTTAATGTCATGCTAAACTCGGTTCCCTTTCCTAACATGGATATATGTATATGTATGGTTGTATGTAATTATGGATGGTTTTACTTGGTTTTATAAATGACATTATGTTATCCTTATCCTGAGTGCATGCTAGTGTTCACCCACCAACTCGTCTTTGGGAGGCTGCATACCCACGCTATGCAGGGATCGACCATTCTACTTCTTCTTCTTAGTGATTGGATTCGGGGACAGTTGATGTTGGATTGAAGTGGTGAGATTCCATAGTTTGGAAGACATCTATTTCACGTCATGGTTTACTTTACATATCTTTTATCTTTTATATACTTTGGTTTTTGGCTATTGTCGGGGTCATGTCCCGACTTGGTACTCTTTGGTTAATCTAAAGGCTTTCTATGGACAACTGCGGACTTGGGTATGATATGGATTGGTTATATTTCATATCTATATATATGTACATGCATCAGTTTATTCTAATTGGTTTAGGTTTATGGGTTCTTGCATTGGTTTGGTTGGTCATTGGGTGGTGGGACTTGGTTAGGTTGGTCTCGGATATAGACTTATCCAAGAGTCACCATATGGTTGGATACTCTATCTTGTTATATGTTTGGACTTCAGCCAACTCAAGGTATGCGTTTGGTTGTTTGGTTGGGTAACGGGGGTGGTTTCCGGTCCAGGTTGGGCTTGGGATTGCCCATTACAACAAGGCCTTGGTTTGGGTCGTTTAACCATCCCATGAAATAGTTTCATTAAAAATCCTATAATATAGTTAAAGCATTACCATAGGCATTTTATTAAACATATTGGGGGCATAGTATTTCCAAAACTAAAGCCAAATACCATATGACCATTCCTATGCAACCAATCTATCCCCAGAATAACGTCAAAATCCATCATGTTCAGTTCAAATAGATCCACCAAAGTTTGCCTACCACTAACAAATACCACACCCCCTATAAACTTTCTTAGAAATAACCGAGTCACCTAATAGGGTAGAAATAGAAAAAGGATTCAAAACAACCTCAGGATCAAAACCAAAATACACAACCACAAATGGGATCACATAAGAAAGAGTGGGCCCCAGATCAAGAAGACAATACATGTCATGAGAAAAGAGTTGTAACGTACCAGTAACGACATCAGGTGATGCCTTAGATTCCTGTTGAGATGCAAGAGTATATAACTTATCCCGGCCTGTGTCGGCACTAGAGGCCACACCACTAGGTGCAGGAGTAGAAGATGAAGCAACCGAAGCTTTGACCGCTCTCGAAGCACTCTTACCAACTGGAAAATTTCTGAACATATGGCTAGTCTGGCTATACTTAAAACATTTATCCCTCCCTTCATCACAAAACCCCATATGAAGACAACCATAGAATGAAAAGGAGGTCATACAAAAGCCGAATGAGCCCCATTAGCCTGAGATTAAATCATCACCACATTGTGGATGCCTGTCACCCGACTGCTTTGGGTAAGGACCGCTAGCAGTAGAGAAAGAATCAGAACTCTTCCACTTCTTCTTCAGCTATTTTCCGCCATCCCGACCACCCTATTGCTGAGCACCACCCTGCTTAGAGAACCTGCTCCTCTTACCCTACCTTGGACTCCTAATTGAACATGAACCTAAAGCTCTAATACCAACTTAACATGACCAAACCAGGGCCTTATCATAATCGGTATCCCAAGTCCGACCGAGACTGGAGACCACCCCCATTACCCAACCCAACTGACCAACGCATATCCTGAGTGAGATAAATTCCAAACATATAACAAGATAGTGTTACTGCATAATCCAAGACTCTAGGATAGGTCCATACCTGTGACCACCCAAATGAGTCCAACTATTTGATACCCAACCAGTAACTACTACCAAACAAACCATAATCCGAAACCATAACCATATGAGTTCCATAATAAGTATATAATCCTAAAATAAAAGAGGATGGAATAACCAATCAATACAGTCAACCGGTGTCATCCCAAATACCAATGCTAATATTGAGGCTAACACTACCGATCTCGCCCAAACTAACCTATAATAGTTCCACAAAAGCTTCTAACCAAAAGAAAACCAGTATCCGGTTGGGACATGCACCCTAACCATAGCCAAAACCAATATCCATTAAATAACCAAAGTATGTGAAAATGTCCATAACATGAAATGGAACCTTTTAAAAAGATGGAAGCTCACCACTTCAATCGAAAATCTAATCCCAAAATCCGATCACTATGAAGGAGAAGTAGAACGGCCAGTTCCTGCATCACATGGGGATACAACCGCCCAAAGATGGGTTAGCGGGTAAATGCTAGTATCAACTTTGAATAAGGATAAAATAATGCCATCCAGTGAAACCAAGTAAACCAACCATATGCATACAAACCATACATATATATCCAACTATGCCGGGAAAGGAAATAGTTTTTAGCATGTAATTAAAACCATTAACATGGGAATGTGTAGCTTAACCGTCCTTAACAATGCATAGGTTGTATGGGTCCAGTATAACCCCCTGAACGGGCCCCGATGCGTGTAGTTGTATGAACTAGAGATACCATAAG
Organism: Capsicum baccatum var. pendulum; assembly: GCA_030864225.1. Lineage (NCBI taxonomy): Eukaryota > Viridiplantae > Streptophyta > Magnoliopsida > Solanales > Solanaceae > Capsicum > Capsicum baccatum. Next base: position 26,350,848 of record CM061551.1, on the reverse strand, counting down.
AGTAGGGGATTCCCAAGTACCCTTAGATCTCTATGATACATATGTATAGTGTGCTTAGAGGATTCCCGCATACCTCATAGTATTATATATGGTCGCCATGACCAACCCCTCATCTCGGTAAACATGAGTTTCCAATGTTCATTCATTTAACTCCAACCTTCACGGTTGGCTATTACAACCCGCCATTATTTCTAAATTAAAATCATTTCCAACCAACCAATCCATTATTCTATTTATTATTAACCAAGGCTATTAGTATTGGTATCATCATATCGACTATAAATTGCAAGTATTGTCCTTAGCTAAACCTTTTAAGATAAAGTGATTCCCATGTGCCCATTTACCAAGTTAACTTGGGGGAGTCCCATGTACCCTACAAGTGTTCCCTTATGTTTGCTTGGAGGATTCCATTGTACCCTAGAAGTTGTTCATTAACATGTTCACTTGGGGGATTCCATTGTACCCTACAAGGAGTTCAATTAAACATAACCACCAAACTATTCCATTTAACCATCCAAACCATTTAGAGTTCAATTATCAAAGCATCCCATGCAATAGTTTCATTAAAAATCCAATAATATAGTAAAAGCATTACCATGGGCATTTTATCAAACATGTTGGGGGTATAGTATTTCCAAAACCAATGCCAAATACCATATGACTATTCGCATGCAACTAATTATCTAAAACCACCATTTAAGAATGTACTAACATAATTAAAACATGAGAGAACCATAACCAAGCATTTATAACCAAAACCCCAACACATATTTTAAAACCCCCAAACTATACAATAATCAAACCATGAAAACATTGTATAAAATCATGCCTTTAGTTGGAACTAATAATGAGGGAAGAGAACATGCCTTAAGTGAGAAGATGATGGAGAGAAATCAACACCAGTCCCAAATTAATCCTTAAGATAAAACCCTAGCTTCCTTTGCCCAAGAACTTTAGAGAGGATTAGAGAGTGTTTCCTAAGTGTTAATGAATAGAATAATAGGGCAAATAAACTCCCAAGTAAGTTAAAAGTCATGGGACCTTATTAGGTTAAGTGATAAAATGTACAGATTACCCTCACTTAAACTGTACCAAAATCCCGTCAGAGGGATACGACTATCCATACCATTTGTATCCTCCAATACGAGTGGTACCCACCACTCATACCCAAGGCTATATTCCTTGTACCCAATTCTATCAAGGGTACGAATCACCCTAAACTATATCATATCCATGTATACGAATAGTACCCATGATCCATACCCCTGGCAGAATAGAATCTAAAGAGGATTGCACAGTGCCCACCATATGAGTCCATGGTATGACTCGTACCCTAGCTTATAGCTCATGGTGAGCCACTTGTACTTAGATCCAACCTCCTCAAACTCGATGGCTTACAAAGGCAGGACATATGCCGATATCTCTTCTCTGACATAATGACTCATAGGCGACGGGGCCCCAGGGGATTCAAGAGTACCTATATATACCAACTTGGTCCCGATCTTAGATTTATAATATTTATCATCATCCTCGCTCTACTCCATCCAGTACCATATATATAAATACACACGCATACCCGAGCCATGGCTAAAAGAGTATGAGTTTTTAAATCCATTATCTGGGGTAAACTCCGAGATAAATCATCATAAAAGTGTAGAAAGGATCAAAATCTCTCTCGACCGAAGTAAATAGTAGTAGTAAAATCGTGAACCAAAATCTATCTTAATCAAAATATCTAAAACATCATTTTTTGTCTCAGAAACTCATAAATCATTCATTAAGGTGATGGGATTCCCATTATGAAAGAATCCATTTTAAAAGTGAAAAGTGGAAATAATCTCCTTTTAGGAATACAATAGTAAATATCATATTTTTAGTCACAAAAGTACCATTTAGTGTGCAAGAAAGTACCGAATTTATGCTATGACATCACCAATATCCAAACAATACAACTATAAATTCTAAATGTCAATAAACTAAACCACGTCCTTTACAAGGATAAATTACTCGCCCTGAATATAACTAATATCTTAATTATGGCCTTGAGCCGAATAATGTATAACTGGCATAACAATATTATCATCTGAGAAATCATCATAATCAACTATGTAAAGTAGTAAATCTTATACTAAAGGGTTATTAGCCTCAACTATTTCTAATTTGCTTGCAAGCTAGGGTAATAGGATCCTAGAGGCATAATAACTATTTCATCACCCTTATAACCCGTAAACTCATAAATTAGGCCAAGTTATGGTGTCTACCTAGTATCACATCCTAATATCCTGATCTAACCTACAACATATATAATACACTATCTCATAAAAAAGAGTAGACAGAAGCTTACCTCAATGAAAACTCAAATCCTTGAATCACTCACAAATTATCTGCTTTTGATCCATAATCATAAAATATTACCACACATAAAAATAGTAATTTACACGTTATTAGGAGTAAAATAAGATTCGTATTGCTGTATAAAGGATCAGGTCAAAATTTGGATCAAGAACATGACCGAGGGGCCTTCAAATGGAATAAAAAGTTGAATCCATTATGAGGTCCCTCAAAGGACAAGGAATGTGTGCTCAAAAGCTGATCATAAATAGAGAATAAATCGGGTCTCAAATAAACCCTTAAAGCTTAACAATTTTAAGACCTAAATCTAATAATTTACGGTGAATTAGGATGGAAATTAAAGGAAATATTAATGAGAAATAACCAACGAGTGTTAGGCTAGCTTACCTTTGCTTCAGTGAATGGTTTCCCACTTTTTCATCTTGTTGAGATCTTAATTTAGTATAGAAGAGATAGAAAATTAAGTCGAGAAAAGGGGATTAAAAGCTCCTAGGTGCTGCTAAAGCGGATATCTTGGAGCTAAAGGACCTGCCACTGAAGCGACACCATGACTGTTGAAATGGTCTGGCAGCTTGCGCAGGTATCGCTAAAGCGGCCCATATGGTGATAACGTGGTACCCTCTTTAGAGGTCATTGACGGATAAAGCGGACCCCAACCATTAGGCCAGGGTCACTAAAGTAGTTCATAGATGCTAATACAGCCCAATGAGTACTAAAACGGTCTTAGTAGGTACTAGGTACCGGATTTTTTTAAGTCCAAAAATGGTCTTTGATTAGGTGCTCGGGATTCTTTTTAAACCTCATGCGCATAAACAAACTATGTGAAACGCCCCGGGTTTTTGGTCCTTGGAAATTTTTTATTCTAAGCTTTATGCCCCAGCAACGACTCACCTAAAGAGTTGTAATGCGTCTTTACTTGTCATAGGACCCAATCGTAATGATCGTAGAAGGATTTCCCTAATACACTTCCTTGATAACGATTATTCTTAAAGAGACGTATAGACTCCTAAAGAGTCGTAAGGAGGGTGTTTCGTAAGTTGTCCAGTATAGTGCCTCTATTGAAATTGTTGAGACTACGACTTGACCCTACGATTCATAGTGTATCATTACAAGAAATAAAGTTCTAGTCATTGAGTTTATTGTGAAAATCCCAAGGGGGTTCTAGTTTTTCTATGATTAAATGGTCCAAGTCATAGGGTGACCCTACGAGTCATAAGGTCACTCGTAGCGCCTGGGCGATGTTTTTCAATTTTCTTACTAAGGGTATTTTGGACATTATCCTCTTGACTAATCATAACCCATGACCTATAAACCCTATTGAGACTTTATTTTCGTCCATAACTCATCAAATAAAACACTCTCCTATCTCAAAATCTCTATTGAGCAACAAGATTTAGGGTTTCCAAGAAGCGGATCAACAAGAGCTTCCAAGGGCAAATTCTCTCCATTGTCTTGGAAATTTCAAGCATGTTATTCTTTCCTCATTATTAATTTGTTAAAATAATATATTTTAATGTATTGTTCATGAGGTATTCAAGTTGGTTTTATAACAAGGTTTGAGGGTTTTGAATGCTTGTTGTTAAACAATGTTTTTCCATGGTTTACATATGATTTTTATGCTTTAATTATGGTTTTGAACTTGTAGGTGCATGGGTATGGTAAATGAACTAGGGACTTTTGATTTTCCCAAACTTTAGGCTTTTGAAGTGGTTATGACCCTAACCCCATATTGTGCAATTGATTTTCAGTTATAATGTGGGAATTTAACTATTGTATTGTGATGTTGAATTAAACCTCATGGATTTGTGTTCTCACAAGTTATTGCATAATTAAATCAAGAGGGTTGTGAGTTCCCCCATGTGATGTAATTGTTTAGGCATGTTATTGTTACCTTACGAGTGTAGTTGGTATGACGATACCAACAACGTATTCCATAATGTGTAATATAGTTCAATAAATAGGAATGTTTGATAATCATTTTAATTGGGATTTAAAAGAGCTTTGTATAGATGAGTCGTGAAATAGGAGGTCTGACTAGCCGACACTGGGAACCGTGCTAGCCGGTATGAGGGTTGTTATGGTTTGAGGGTTCGAGTCCCCTTACTTGTGACTGGGTGGTTCGAGTCCACCTTATTGTTATTATTGTAATTGGAGGGTTTGAGTCCCCCATATCACATTTCATGATCGGGTGCTTAAGTCACCTTGGTATATGATTGGAGGGTTCCAATCCCATGTGCATAAATATGATATTTCTCTAGTTCGTGCAGTTACACGCATTGGGGTCCAACCAAGGGGTGAGAGCTGGAGCCCATATAGCCCATGGGTACTATTATATGACGGTTAGCTACACAATCTAGGATAAAGTTTTAAAGTGCATGTTAAGCCTTGTTCCCTTTTCCCAACAATCGATATATATATACGTTTGATTATTTGCATTGGATTTTGAATGATTTTGAAATTGTTGATCATGGCATTATGTTATCCTTATCCCTGAGTTACATGCCAGCATTTACCTCGCTAATCGTCTTCAGATGCTGTATCCCAATGCGATGTAGGTTGTGGCCATACTTCTACTTCTCCTGCACAGTGATTCAAATTTGGGGTCAGTTCGTGAATTGACATTGAAGTGGTGAGCTTCCATACATCAGAAGTCTACATTTCATACTTTAGTCTCTTATGTCTTAGATTGTTTAGACATGTTTTGGCTATAGTTGGGGGCATATCCCGACACTTTATTGGTATTCAGTTTTGGTCCTTTGTTTAGAAGTCTTTGTTGGATTACTGTGGGCTTGGGTGTTGTTGGTAGGTTATTTGGACGATTTTTGATTGACGGATTATAGACATGGATTAAATATCCTTAAGCTTATCCTTGTGTTATCTTGTTATATGTTTGGAATTCATTCAACATTGGGGATGTTTTGTCAGTTGGTTAGGTGAAAAGAGGTGATCTCCGTTCCCCGACGGACTTGAGATACGCGTCATGGCTAGGCCTTGGTTCGGGTCATGACACTATGCTCCATACCAAATTCGACGTTGTGGATTCCATGGAACCGTTAAAACTTCCATCTGAGATCGTTTTGACTAAATGTAAGGCCCACAACTATAGTTCTATTTTTCGCATAATCCGCCGAATAGCTCAAAATGAGCCCAGAAGCCTCAGGACCTGAACCAAGGGTCCCCTAGCCTAAAATCAACGTTTCAAAGTTGATGGGAATATCAGTATTCTTATCTGAGGTCATCTACTTAGAGTTTTGGTCCAAGACCAAATCCTAAACTGTGAAAGCTCTAAAATAGGAAAATGAGACTATAACCTAAATGAAATTTTCAATAACAGAACTGATAGTTCCGTCAAGTCATAAATGACTTGTTGCCATTGTGGAAAGGCTTGAAACACCCAAAATGGATGAAAATCAAGGAAATAACCTGGAGGTTGATTACAATATCCACTCCTAAAAGGACTTTCATCAATCAAATTTAAAGGATAAGAAGATCATGAAAGCTCAAAGGGATGAGGTACGGAGCCCACATTCTCCGAGAAAGACTCCCCGGAAATATCCATGAAGAAATAATGCTTTCAAGAAATTTTACTATAGGTATCCCTTTTTCAACCAACTTTCTTCCTCCTCTACTCAAGCAACCAAAACTCAACTTAACCATCATCTGGCCTCCGTTGAACCAAGGAAGGACGATGCATGCAAATTCGAACCATAATAGATACTACCACAACCTAGTGTAAACTCATCCATGCCTAAGGTAAATCAAGGCATGAGTCATGCGACAAACTCCAATACCCAAATATAACTTTCTTTTGCCTTTCCAAACTTGTTATCCACTCCAAACCTAGAAGAAAGTTCTCTGTGTCTTGTCCATTCAATCCCATCACACTAACCTTGTAGAGCTAAATCCATATTGGCAAGCATGAGAATAGGCCCGTAAGGTGCTACCTGGGCACACAATTGGTGATAACCAAGGTCTGAAATCTACGCTAATGTTACAACTGGTTTGAATGACCCTCAAAACTGATCGCCAGGAGTTCGAAGCACACATACTCTCCACGGAATGATCCGCTCCAGGATGTCCTATCAACCGAGGATGAAGCCATGCTGAATCCAACTTGAGTATGCTACTCCCACCAAGTATATCACCTAAAATCTAACAAAGCTGAAAATTTAGGTCAAAAGCAGTAAATTATCACCAGGTGCCAATGGGCTACCATTTGAACACCTAACAACCATAATACATCTGAACTTGAGAAGACCAAATAAGTAGACAAGGATTAGGCTGAGTAAGTCTATAGATGAGATCGAAACTGAGACAAATCTGAAACCAAAGGCTATACCCAAGATCCACAACTCCAAGCTAAAATCTCAACAACAATGATAAACCGCTCGATTTCAACTTCAAAAAACTTCCCTGTTGATGGGTAAGCATCCACACTTCAAATCTATCATAACCCTAAAGTCATAATGCTAAGGTATCAGTTCTAAACTGAGCCCAAAAGTTTCAACTAAGCCCAAATGCCCAAATCAACCTTACTATCCAAATCAGACATATCCTTACTGGATCATGCTAGAGCCTAAACCAAAACATAGCTGAAGAGCAAAATCACAATGAAGAATAAATCATCGACTAGAAGCACAAGCAATCAACACCGTATATGCTAAAGGACATAAACCACCAAATCATACCTAAGAACTCACCAAGGCTGCAAATAATACTAGAGATATCTAAAACTCAAGCAGCTAGAAGAACTACAACCTTAGTCGGGAACTGGTCAATCTAATAATCCATCTAAGCAATGAATACCCACTTTACAAACTTAAGAAGCGATCATAAGAAAGATCACCTATCTCCAACTCTCTTAACTCTACTAGAACAAGAATCATATCCCAGCAAAAAGAACTGTCCAAATCTGCTCCAATACAAGGACCAAAGCTATCACCAGGAGACTAACCTAACACACCTGAAAAGTGAATCCAAGACTTCTCGACATCAACATTAAGGCCATTATAAGGTGATGAACTAGGCAATTTAGAAAAATTGGAACCCAAACTGGTCAACCTCAAAAATAGGTTATATATAAAGAGAGAAGGGAAACAGATAGTAAGATCTCAACAAACTGAAATGCAAGCCCTAGAATCTCAAACTCAAAAATGGGCAATGAAATTCAATTGCCAACACTAGAAATGTAGAAGACCACCTTAACTTTTCTTTCATATCCCACTAAACAATCGATCTACCCTTTCTAACAAAAGAGGACACGACCAACCTTGCCTCGCTATAAGAGAGAAATCATCCAACAAAGCTAGACCCCTAAGCCAACAAATAAGAACCGTTAGGAAAAAATTCTAATAAGATAATGCAAGTCTAGTTGGATCTCAAGAAAGGATCGATTAACATCAAACAACGACAATAATAATAACAACAATATACATATCAATACCATGAGTAAATGGTACAAAAATGAATATCAATAACAAGTACCACTATGGGCTATAAGAAGGCCAATATGCCAAGGTAAATAGGACCCAAACCCAAATACTATACCCCTAGGGAAAATATCAATAATGATCCACTCTATCATTACTAAAACAAATTATCTATGGGGCTAGTCATATAATCATGAACTCTATATCAAGGCACACAATAATCAATATAAACATAACACGACACATAATCATCTATGGGTATGAAAACCCCAATATATTTGAATGAAAAGGTAAAGTCAGGAAATAAAAAATGCATCTATTACGATAGAATCTGAAGTCACATGCCTGTCGTGCCCTAAAAAACAAATCTAAGCAAGTCTAAACTCAAACTAAGCTTCTAAATCACCATCTAAGGCACTAAGTTCACTGCCTTTAATTGAAAGCGTCAAATATCTATGAGACTAATATAAATGACTAATAATCCTACTCGAAAACACTCTCTAGACCAATGATCGATCTCTCTACAGCTGTAGCAAACCTCTGAAGCCCTAACCTGGTGAGAAACACGAGTTGACCCTAACTGGCTGACCAACTAATATCAAGGGCACTCCCTATTGAAATTACCATCCCCCTCTGCCCCGTAATCATAACATACCTCAGGAGCTCTAGGTTGGTGGTGACCACATGCTAACTCTGCCTGAGCAACCAACTCACATCTAGGACTCTCTTGAGCAATGACCATTCTCACCATAATAGCAACAAGCTCCCAAAATACACTAAGGCACTGCTCCAACTGATCCAAAATAGTCGCTACAACCTAAAGACCCATACTGAATACCCCACAAGGGCTAAGAAGAACTCTACCCGTTGTTATCATCAAAACTAATCTGAGATCCACCGATAGTCTTAAATGGTACTTGTGTAGAATAAATAGGCTACAAGTAAAACTGACCTTTGTTGGAAGGATCCTCACTCCCAAATGGAATATAAATAACACTGTACTGATGACATGACCTCCTACTGCCACCTCCATAAATCTTAATACATGCTCTCTTTGTGGCCTCGTGTGGTCAATTAACTACGAGATGGAAGACCCAACTCTTATCAAATGATCTGATGCCAAATAAAAGAGCAACACTAATCCTCTAATAAATCCACCCTCTATATCATACTGAAGAATATAGCATATGAATATGCTTGGCCTAAAAAAATCCAATCACATACTCTGAAACTGATAAAGAACCCTATTAAACACCAACAAACCTAATTTTGGCCTAAGAACTGCTCGAAGAATTAGATGTTATCCTTGGTTGTGAGTAATCCACAAAAGAAACTCAAGATTTCCAATGCTGAATATCAAAAGGATGAAGTGGTCACAAACTCTGATGGAGCTTGTGTTGGCCTCAAATCCTCTAATTGGCACGGAAGATCTTCAACATCCATCCCAGACTTCCTAGTTTGATGCTGTGCTAAAGCTTTAGAAATACATACCAAAGTTTAGTACGCATCTATTGACCACCTTGCATCATCCATATAGGAAACATAGAGTCAAAGAACGTACTTGAGGTTCATAGAAATACAGATATACTACAAGGAGTCAAGAATAAAATTTTCTAAGAATGCCCTATTGCCTCTCGAAGATAGGTTGCAGATGTCTCTACACCGATCTGTAGGACTTTACTAGACGTTAAGCACTTGTACCAACACACAGATAAACCCAGACTATGATATCAATTTGTCATGACCCAATTTTTTAGGTAATGATGGCACCTACTATAACCCACTAATAAGTAAGACAACCCATAGTCCGAAACTGCTATTAATAGACTGCCAAAAGAAATGAAGGGATAATATGGAAGAATTATGATAAAAGAGTAATATATATATATATATATAAGACAGTCCCCAAACCTGGTGAAATCAATGCAAGAGTTTCAAATGCAATAATAAGATTACAAAATAAAGAACTAAATGATATACATGTATTATCCATCTTTGAATACAACATAGAGACTAGTCTAGTACATAAGAAGAAGGATAGTAATACTCCAAATGCACGATACTCACAATAATGGTGAGAACCCGAACCATGATTGCAGGTTGCAGAAGTGTAATATATGTACCAACTGTAACGACTCAAAATCACCTCCCGGGATGTCACACGGTTCTTGACGCTACAAGTATCTCCAAGCTAACCCTTTGAGCCTGTTTCTACTAATAACACTCATTTCAAGATAAAATAATTCAAACACTAGCATAGTCATATCATATGAAAGGAAATACGGAGAAAATACTTGGTCCAAACGACCAAGCAACACCAGAAACATCAACACAACCACAATCTGATAACTAGTCTGACAAAGCCTCTACTAATCCATGAGCTAGAGAGCCATTAGGACATGTCCCTACTAACTCGAAATGAACTGAAAGTAAAAACATAGTCTCTCAAACGTAGAAATATCTGAAGATAGGTCCTTAAACCATAAGGACTCACCACTATAGGAATGTAGACAGAGGTACTCAAAAGTCACTGACGAGGCTGGGACTGAGCACCTGAACCTACATTATAAGACAATATAGCACATAGATATATATGTGGATCAGCACTTGGGAATGTACTGAGTATGTGGGGGTGCATACATTTATATAAAACAACATCAATACTCTTTAATAAAATCATGCATGTAATAAGTAATGACTCACACGGCTTGAATACATGGCTTGAATAAGTATAAAATGTGAAGCAGATGAATCTGTAAAATGGAACATGTAACACAATCTTGTGAGTCATTATACTTTCATCCTTGAAATTTGTACTCTTCTCTTATTATCATTACTCAAGGCTAAAGGAAACTTTAAGCAATTATTTCAACTCAAGCATATGTCTCATGAAGAGTAAAACTTCTTTAATGCTCAAGAACTCATAACTCTTTTGAACTCAAATACTTAGAATTTGAAATCATATAACTTTGGAACATACTTGAAGGCATTTTATTCACTTTAGGAAAATATCTCATTTCAAGCTTTAGGGAAAAATACTCATATCAAGGGAAAGTATTTTAGTTTTAAAGGAGAATATCTTAACTCAATGGAAAATACTTTAGTTTAGGGAGGTAACTGATCTCAAAGTTTAAATGTCAAGGGAGGTTCTCTTAACCGACATAAATCATGCGAGCTACATGGAGTCCAACATTTTGATCTCTTAAGGAAGAGACCTTACGTTGGGTGAGAGGCGTTATACTCTTCCCAGGGAGTATAGCCTTGGTCCAATAATCACTAAATAAACTCGTCCTCGGGCGCAATATCAACTTGGCCTCAGGCCTAACCTACGGTGGCACGTAGTTTTGGGGTAAGAAACCGTAGTAACTTACCCTCTAGGTGCTAAATACTAGTCCCTTTAGTTTATCTCGCTCATATCATGAAAATCCACTTCAGAATAATATCATGGTTCAATAAGAACCCAATAATTAAATTTGTAATCTCATGTAGTAGAGTGGATTTCAAAACTCAATGACCATTAGGTCAAAACAATTCTCAATAATCTCAGAATACTCAAATCGCAGGTGCTTATAGCACAATAGTTCATAAAATCTCAAGTCTCAAGTAGGGGTTAATAATCCATAGTTCATTCCCAAGTTAAAACTCATCAAAAGCATAATAGATAGCATATAGATTCATAACTCATGTAGAAATCTAAAAATTTCAGCAATTTATCTCAAAATCTCAACATACTCACATACTTTAATGTTTCAAACATTTCAACTATTAACTTCTCAAGGATTAAAATCATGGGGTATAGACCCAACTGCAATTTCTCAAGAAAACATGTAAAAATCATGCCATTAGACTCTTAATTTAAGGGAAATATCAAAAGCTTTCAACCAATAACAATGGGTGAAAACCCCCAAATCAATTTCATGTAAAATCTCATAAATTGTAGAGAATTGTTGTTTAAATAAGCTTTTGGGCACAAGGGTGAAAGGACTACCCTTGTTCAAAACCCCACATACCTTGAATTAGAAGTTTTGAATGAACTCTCACTTTTGGAACTCTATTCGTACTCTTGAATGAGGGTTCTTTAAGCCCTTGACTTGGAAACCTTGAATCTTGACTCAATTTAGAAAATCTATGGTGGATTCTTGAAAGACGTTTAGGATACTTAGGATTTTTGTTGAGAGAAAACTTGAGAAAAACCTTATAGAATGCTTGTAAATGACCTTGATTTGGTCTTTGAACGGTTTAAGAGGCTTGGAAAAAGTCCAAAATGCCCTTTTTAACTTCTGTATGAAGCTGGAAAAATTGAACTGGGAACCTGATTTCATAGGCCACTGCGACGCGCTACTATCGCAGTAGCTCACAGGAAATTGACAAATTGGAAAGTGGTAGTCACCGCGACACGGATCCATCGCGTTGTCCCACTAGTTGATACCTGGAACTTCAGCGCGATACATCACAATCGTGCCAGGCCACTGGAAATTGACTATTAGGAAATCGGGGTCCTCCACGACGCGCCACTATCGTGGAGTTCTACTGGATATTGACAATTGTCAAATAGACCCTCTCCGCGACACGCAAAGCACCAAAATGACGTTCTTTTATGACTAGGACTTAAATTAGCCATAACTTCTTACCTGTGTATCGAATTTGGGTGAATCTTATATCGACGAAAAGCATATTGAATTTCCCATGTGATAAAAGTCAAAATTGGGGAAATTCTATATGGTTAACACGATACTCACTTAGAAAGTCACTTCTCAATCTTTTAGGGATGGAATCACGCCTCGCTTGACACACCCCAAGGTTCATTGTATGAGAGAATTTTGCGAGGTCTTACAATATCTCCCCCTTGGAAATATTCATCCTCAAATGTCGTTGGTTAGACTAGGAACACAGGAAAAATAGAGTACACATAGATGAATCTCTCTAAACTCTTAAATACCTCAGAAATTGCAAGAACTCATGCAAGAATAGATACATAGCGACACTATAGATTCGAAGGGCTAAATTAAGAAAGAATAATACCTTTGGCTGGATATGAACTCGTGGAGAAGAGCTGCGGGTACTTGGATTGCATGTCTTCTTCTTCCTCCCAAGTAGCACCCTCAGCAGACTGGTTCTACCAGAAAACTTTAACCAAGGGAACTTCTTTGTTCCTTAGTATGCGGATCTGAAAATCTAGGATCTCAACAGAAATCTCATCGAAGGAAAGACTATTCTGAATATCCGTACTCTCTGAGGGATCCACTACAACGGAATCACTAATATGCTTCTTAAGCATGGAGACATTAAAAACAGGATTAACAGCTGACAACTCTGTGGGAAACTCAACCTCATAGGCCACCTTACCAACACGGCTTAAGACTTTATACGGGCCAACATAACGGGGACTAAGGTTTCCTTTTTTACCAAACCTCTTCACCCCTTTCATGGGTAAAATCCTTAAGTACACTAAATCACTCACCTCAAACTCAAGATCTCTTTTTCTTACATCGGCATATGACTTTTGGCGACTCTGAACGATCTTTAACCTTTCTCTAATCAACTTGACTTTCTCCATAGCTTTAAATACTACATCAGGCCTAGTTACGGCAACTCCACCCACTTCAAACCACCCTATGGGTGACTTATATCTCCAACCATATAAGGCCTCAAATGATGCCATCCCGATGCTAGCATGGTAACTATTGTAATAGGCAAACTCTATCAATGGCAAATGCTCATCCCAACTACCTTTGAAATCAAGAGCACATGCCCTCAACATATCTTCCAGGGTCTGAATTGTCTTCTCAACCTGACCATCTATCTGCGGATGAAAAACAGAACTCAAAAGAACATGGGTATCAAGCCCCTGCAGAAACGCCCTCCAAAACTGAGAAGTAAATTGAGTGCCCCTATCCAAAATAATGGACGAGGGAACTCTCTGCAGCCTGACAATCTTTCAGATATATAATTTAGAATAATCCTCACCTGGATAAGATGTGAGCACGACCAAGAAATGCGCGAAATTAGTCAGCATATCCACGACAACCCAAATAGAATCATGATGAAGACGCGAAAGAGGCAACCCAATCATGAAGTCTATATTTACCACTTCCCACTTCCAAGTGGGTATACCAAAATCTTGCATTACACCACCAGTTATTTGGTGCTCTACCTTAACCTATTAGCACGTTGCACATTTTGCTATGAACTCGGCTATATCCTTCTTCATACCTTTCCACCAACAGATTTCCTGCAAGTCGCGGTACATCTTGGCGGTTCCAAGAAGAATAGAATACCGTGTGCCATACACTTCAGCCATCATCCTCTGCCTCAAATCATCAACACACGGAACACACAATCTACCTTTCACTCTCAACATGCCATCTCCTTCTTGGGAGAAAACCTCTACCTTTTGGTCCTGAACTGACTCCTTAAAAACGACCAAACTAGGATCCTTGTCTTTCTTCTCCTTCACTTCCAAAACTAAAAAAGATTCAGAATTACTTTGCACCAATGTGCTCCCCCTAGCTGAATCAAGTAACCTTACACCCAATCTCGCCAGGCAATGTACATTGTGAGCTAACTCTTTCTTCCCTTCCTCTACAAGAGAAACACTACCCATAGATAATCTGCTAAGGGCATCTTCCACTACGTTGGCCTTGCCCGAGTAATACAACACACTCATATCATAGTCTTTTAACAACTCCATCCACCTTCTCTGCCTAAGATTCAACTCTCTCTGAGTAAATACATACTGCAGACTCTTATAATCAGTAAACACATCAACATCAACACTATAAAGATAGTGTCTCTAGATTTTCAAAGTGAACCACACCAACTAACTCAAGATCATGGGTTGGGTAATTCTTCTCATGCGGCTTCAGCTGCCTAGAGGCATAGGATATAACCTTACCTCTTTGTATTAACAAAAAACCCAAACCAATTCTAGAAGTATCACAATACCCCCATAAAACCATCTATACCATTAGGCAAAGTCAACACAGGGGATGAAGTAAGTTGAGTCTTCAACTCCTGAAAATTCTTCTCACAGAAATTTGACCATTGGAACTTAACTTTATTTTGGGTCAACTGGCTCTGGGAGACGCAATAGAAGAGAAACTTTAAAAAAATGGCAGTAGTAGCCCGCTAGACCCAAGAAACTTCTAATGTCAGACGGAGAGATAGGTCTAGGCCAATTTCTTACAGCTTCTGTCTTTTGGGGGTCAATTCTAATACCTTCGGCTAAAATAATATGACCCAGAAAGGCTACAAACCTTAGCCAAAATTCATACTTATTGAATTTGGAGAACAACTGGTGATTTCTAAGAGTTTGCAAGACAACTCTAAGGTGATTCGCATGGTCATTCTTATTACAGGAGTATACAAGGATGTTATCTATGAAGACAATGACAAACATATTAAGATATGGCTTGAACACTCGATTCATGAGGTCCATGAAGGTGGCTGGGGCATTAGTTAGCCTGAAGGACATAACTAGAAACTCAAAGTTACCATAGTGGGTTCGGAAGGCTATATTTGGAATATCATATTCCCTCACTTTAAGTTGATGATAGATGGATCTAAGGTTTATGTTGGAGAAATAACTTACTCCTTGCAACCGATCAAATAGGTCATCAATTATCAAAAGACGATACTTATTGTTGACTGTGACCTTGTTAAGATGACGAAAGTCAATTGACATACAAAAAGAACCGTCTTTCTTTTGCAAGAATAAGACAGGCGCACCCCAAGAAAAAATACTGGGCCTTATGAAACCTTTGTCTAAAAGATCTTTGAGTTGCTCTTTCAACTCCTTAAGCTCAGTAAGTGTCATACAGTATGGCGGAATAGAAATAGGCCAAGTATCGGGAAGAAGGTCAATCCCAAATTCTATCTCTCGATCGGGAGGTACCCCTGGGAGATCTTACGAAAAAACATCTGGAAACTCATTAACAATATTGATTGACTAAATAGTTGGAGCCTCAAACTTAGTGTCTTTGACTCTAACTAAGTGATAGATGTAACCTTTGGATATTACCTTTTTGGCTTTGAAATAGGAGATAAAATGACTCTTGGGGGATACCGAACTCCTGGACCACTCAAAAGCTGGTTCATCAGGAAACTGAAACTTGACCACACAGGTACGACAGTCTATAGATGCATAACAAGAATAAAGCCAATCCATACCCAGAATAAGGTCAAATCTACCATGTCTAACTCTATCAAATCAATAAGTATGACTCTATGAATAATAGTAACAGGACAATCTCTATACATTTATTTAGAAACAACTGACTCCTTGACGGGTGTAGAAACTAGGAAAGGCTCAGGAATCTTTTTGGGACTCATTTGAAATTCATAGCTACAAGTGGGGTAACATAAGAGAGACTTGACTTGGGGTCCAACAACACATAGACATCAAAGCAAAAGACACGGAGCATACTGGTAAAAACATTAAGAGAGTCCTCCTACTCCTAATGTGATGGTAAGGCATAGAATCTATTCTGGCGCTGACCGCCAGTAGTGCTAGATGAAGTGCCCTGAGCAGGGGCAGGATGGGGTACAGAAGCTGGTGCACTAGTAGCCTGTGCCTGAGGTCTGGCATCTCTTTTCCCCTGTCTAGCATGAGTACAATCTCTATATTTGTAGCCCTACTTGGCACAACCAAAACAACCCATCAAATCTACAAAACACTCCCCGAGATAACTCCTACCAAACTTAGCACAAGGAGGATAGTGTGTCCCGTTACCAAAACTATTCTGCAACCTAGACAAAAAAGATCTGCCCCTTGCTCCTACCTGCTTCCAGGCGTGGAAGCACTAGCTTATGAAAGCACTAGCATAGACGGACACCTCTGAAACTCAGGGAGGTTCCATCCATGGAACCTAGGCTAGCTAAACTCATGCTTCTCAGATCTAGGCCTCTTGTTACCCCTCACTCGATCTCTCTCCCTAATCTTCTCTGCCTCTATCTGCTAGGCATGCATCATCAACCTTGCCAAATCCATATCTCTATGCAGCATCACAGTCCTACACTCCTTTAGTACCAACCCAGAAACACCGGTCACGAACTTGCTCATACTAGCCTAGGTATCAGAAATCAAATCAGAAGCATACTTGGCCAAATAGTTGAACTTCAAGCAGTACTCCTTAATAGTCGTGGAGCCCTACCTCAAGTTTATAAAACCCTCAATATTTGCCTCCCTCATCTCAAGAAGAAAAAACTTGTCCAAGAATATATCTTGGAACACCTTCCAAGTCATAAGAGTAGCATCCTCACCTCTACCCTTCCCCCACGATAAAACCCAGTCATATGCTATGTTCTTCAACCTGTAAGATGCCAACTCAATATTTTCTTCCTCATAAACATGTATCACCTGTGTGATTTTTCTTACCTCCTCCAGGTACAACTGTGGGTCCTTACCTGCCTTGGACCCATACAATTCTAGAGGATTCATCCGCATGAAATCACGGATCCTAGCCGCGGCTACATCACCTCCCTACGGATTAGCAACTACGGCCTGGTTATTGGCCCAAGCATTAGCTGTGACTGCTTGGGCTAATGCCTAAAAGGCCACCCAAAACTCAACATGAGACACAGACTCATTCAAAGGATCAATAGGTGGGGGTTGCTCATCATCGTTCCTGCGGGCATTCACTCTTCGGAGAGGCATTTGCTGAAATAAAAGAGCACAAATGATTAGATGAGAGGCATTTACTAAAATAGAAGAGCACGAATGATTAAATGAGAGGCATTTACTAAAATAGAAGGCATTTACAGAAATAGGAGAGGCTACAAGACATTTTAGGAAATGCCTTTCCTATCTTAGAAATAACTTTTTCCTAAAATATCTTGTAGCCTCTTGCTTATAGATGTGGCGCGCTACATACTGGTGATCAAGAATCTACTCAACGCAGCTTGTTAGACTCCCTAGGACTCCTTTAAAACCTTAGGCTTTGATACCATATTTGTAACAACCCGAAATTACCTCCCGGGATGTCACACGGTGCTTGAGGCTACAAGTAGCCCCAAGCTAACCCTTTGAGCCTGTTTCTACTAATAACACTCATTTCAGGATGAAATAATTCATACAATAGCATAGTCATATCATATGAAAGAAAATACGAAGAAAATACTTGGTCCAAAAAATCTCGACACAACCACAATCTGATAACTAGTCTGACAAAGCCTCTACAAATCCATGAACTAGAGAGACATTGGGATAGGTCCCCAACTGACTCAAAATAAACTAAAAGTAAAAACATAGTCTCTCAAATAAAGAAATGTCTGAAGATAGGTCCTTGAACCATGAGGACTCACCACTGTAGGAATGTAGACAGAGGTACTCGAAAGTCACTAACGAGGCTGGGACTAATCACCTAAACCTACATTATAAGACAATGTATCACATAGACGTATATGTGGATCAGCACTTGGGAACGTACTGAGTATGTGGGGGTGCATGCATTTATATAAAACAACATCAATACTCTTCAATCAAATCATGCATGAAATAAGTAATGACTCACATGGTTTGAATAAGTATAAAATGAGAAGCTCATAAATCATGTAAAATAGAACATGTAACACAATCTTGTGAGTCATTATACTTTCAGCTTTGAAATTTTTACTTTTCTCTTATTCTCATTACTCAAGGCTAAAGGAAACTTTAAGCAATACTTTCAACTCAAGCATATGTCTCATGGAGAGTAAAACTTCTTTAATGCTCAAGAACTCATAACTCTTTTGAACTCAAATAATTGGAATTAGAAATCATATAACTTTGGAACATACTTGAAGGCATTTCATTCATGTTAGAAAAATATCTCATTTCACGATTTAGGGAAAAATACTCATATCAAGGGAAAGTATTTTAGTTTTAAAGGAAAATATCTTATCTCAATGGAAAATATTTTAGTTTAGGGAGGTAACTAGTCTCGAAGTTTAAATGTCAAGGGAGGTTCTCTTAACCGGCATAAACCATGAGAGCTACATGGAGTGCAATAGTTTGTCCATTTAAGGAAGAGACCTCACGTTGGGGAGAGGCGTCATACTCTTGCTAGGGAGTATAACCTAGGTCCAGTGATCACTAAAAAAACTCGGCCTCAGGCCCAATATCAACTTGGCGTTAGGCCAATAACAAACATAAACTCGGCCTCAGGACCAACCTACGCTGGCACATAGTTTTGGGGTAAGAAATCGTAGTAACTTACCTGCTCGGTGCTAAATACTACTCTCTTTATTTTATCTCGCTCATCTCATGAAAATCCACTTTAGAATAATCTCATGTTTCAATATGAACCCAATAATCAAATCTATAATCTCATGTAGTAGAGTTGATTTCAAAACTCAATGACCATTTGGTCAAAAAAATTCTCAATAATCTCACAATACTCAAATCATGGGTGCTTATAGAACAATAGTTCATAAAATTTCAAGTCTCAAGTAGGTCTTAGTAACCCATAGTTCAATCCCAAGTTAAAACTCATCAAAAGCATCATAGATAGCATATAGATTCATAACTCATGTAGAAATGTGGAAATTGCAGCAATTTATCTCAAAATCTTAACATACTCTCATACTTCAATGCTTCAAACATTTCAACTATTAACTTCTCAACGATTAAAATCATGGGGTATAGACCCAGTTGCAATTTCTCAAGAAAACATGTAAAGTTCATACCATTAGACTCTCAATTCAAGGAAAACATCAAAGGCTTGCAACCAATAACAATGGGTGAAAAACTCCAATTCAATTTCATGTAAAATATCATAAACTGCAGAGACTTGTAGTTTAAATAAGCTTTCGGGCACAAGGGTAAAGGATTACCCTTGTTCAAAATCCCACATACCTTGAATTAGAAGCTTTGGATGAACTCTTACTTTTTGAACTTTATTCGTACTCTTGAATGAGGGTTCTTGAAGCCGTTGACTTGGGAACCTTGAATCTTGACTCAATTTAGAAATTGTATGGTGGATTCTTGTGATTCTTGGAAGATGTTTTGGATACTTAGGGTTTTTATTGAGATAAAACTTGAGAGAGACTTTATCAAATGCTTGTAAATGACCTTGATTTGGTTTTTGCACGGTTTAAGAGGCTTGGAAAAAGTTCAAAATGCCCTTTTTAACTTTTGTATGAAGCTGGAAAAAGTAAACTGGGAACCCGATTTCATGGGCCACCGCGACGCGCCACTATCGCGGTGGCTTACAGGAAGTTAACAAATGGGAAAGTGGTAGTCACCCCGACGTGGAGCCATCTCATTGTCCCACTAGTTAAGACTTAGAACTTCAGCGCGACGCGTCACAATCACGCCAGGCCACTGGAAATTAACTATTGGGAAATTGGGGTTCTCCACGATGCGCCACTATTATGGAGTTCCACTAGAAATTGAAAGTTGTCAAATAGATCCTCTCCGCGACGCGCCAAGCACCAAAATGATGTTGTTTTATGACTAGGACTTAAGTTGGCCATAACTTCTTACCCGGGTATCAAATTTAGGCGAATCTTATATCGATGAAAAACTTATTGAATTTTCCATGTGATAAAAAGTTAAAATTGGGGAAATTCTATATGGTTATCATGGTACTCACTTAGAAAGTCACTTTTTAATCTTTTAGGGCCAAAATCATACCTCACTTGACACACCCTAAGGTTCATTCTATGAGAGAATTTCATGGGGTCTTACACCAACGTGTGGTACTCTATAGGCAAAAACTAACTGAGCTCCTAAGATAATGCAAATATGAATAACATGCAAGCAGAAATGTAAACTACACCCAAATATCTGAGAAACTAACCCAGTAAAGCTAAGGAGGCAAAAAGGTTAAACTATTGTATTTTAGCCATACTCAGAAGCCGAAGCACTATACCATATATCACTGGCTAATATATGAATAAAGAGAAGAATAAGGATATATAGTTGTATACAAGGTTAAGAAATAGATATACAACATGAATAAATGAAGGTTTAGAGATATACGATAATACCATAGCTATATATATGTATATATATATATGATGAGTGACAGATTTGTCACTCATTTGTATCTTGCACACTATGATGAATTAATTGAATATATGGGACTAATTTTGTATAGAATTTACTAATTCTAGTTTTGTAATCTTATAGGGAAATCTGATTAAAAAGGAGTGAAGGCAAAGATAAAATGGAAATAAAGTGATAAAAAATGGACAAAGGATGAAGACAGGCAATCAAATTAAAAAGGACTAAAGGCAAAGATAAAATGGAAGTAAAGTGATCAAAAATGGACAAAGGCTAAAGACAGGCCCCAAATATGACCCTCGGATACTGCGCTCGTATTCTGAGGGTCTTGATCGTGATTGAGTTAAGTAGGTAGAAGTACTGAGATTGCAAGTTGATGCACCAAGATCACAACCAGAGGGTGCGATCATGAGTATCAGGCAAACTTGAAGGATAACAATGGAATTTCACAATGCTCAATCCCAAGATAAAAGGCTAAACCCTCCACGTTTCCAACATTCTTTATTGAATTTTCAGATCAAAATACACTATTATTGAGTAAAAATTTTTAGGTGTATTTCCAAGAAAGATTTTGGCTTTTTGATTGAATTAAAAGCTTGGAAGTTATATTTATCTTGCTTCCATGGAGGATTTAAATGCTAATTTTGTTATATATCTTCTCTTTCTTTTCATGAGTAGCTAAATTTATCTCTTGGGGTTATGCTTGATTAGGTGGTGATTAATATGTGGAGTTGATTATTTGTCCAATTAATTAGTAATTGGTGATGGGTTTTGATTTTGTTCCATGCTTAATTGAGAATTAGGGTTTGCAAACCCCAATTACCCTTGAACCCATATCCTCCTTAAAAAAGGGGATATAGGTGAATAATAATTAATCTTATATCATCCTTAAAAGAGGGGATATGGGTGAGGAATAATTGTGAATAAGAACATGATTTAGCTCATTTAGTAGCATTATCTTAGAAATAAGGGTGTTAATGGAGGTAGTGGATTGATAAAGATGATAAACTTGTGAGGTGTTCAAAAGAACCTATTTATGAGATTTGGTGTTTTATTGAAAGATTAGCACCAATACCCCCAAAACTAGCCAACCCAAAACCCGCGACCAAACTTGGATTAATAAATGAAAACCCATGCATGACTCCCACTAAGGATTTCATAACCCCAAGGCTTCTCTCTATTTGGTAACACTTTTTGATCTTTTAAGTTAATAATAGTGTTCAATTATTGTTGTGTTTAACATCATTCAAATCAAACCCCCATTTAATTTTTACGTTGTTTAATTTTGCATTATGGGTTAATACTTAGTTAACTACCTAGACTTGTAAGTTTTGAACTCTTATCCTCACTCCTCGTGGACAACCCCAACTCTTAGTTGGGTAAATATATTGATATCGACTTCCTTAAACGTATTTGAGTGTTATCTAAAATGTCATAGTTGTAGGGAGCGAAGCATAGTTTTCACTATTTTGGTGTTGTTAGTGACCATGGGTTAGCCGTCGTATTTTTGCTTACATTATTTGTTATTTTTGTGTATTCTTAGGTGGCGATCATAGAATCCATGATACCATGAGCCAACACATTAGTAATGATGGCTCTTTTGATGGGCTTAAGAATATGGATCATCTCAAAGATAAGGGCCAAGCTAGTATTATTCATATTCCACCAGCAAAAGGCAATGGAGTATTTCACATTACTAGTATGATACTTTATTTTCTATAAATGAAAGGGTTATTTGAAAGCCAAGCATATGAGGATTTAAATCTACACTTGAAGAATTTTATTGATGTGTGCTCCCCATTTGACGTAGTCCATATTTCTCAAGAATCAATCTGCTTATGTCTTTTACCATTCTTTTTTACGGAGAGGCGGTCTTATGGTTGCGCTCTTTTCCCATGGGATCTATCACTTCATGGGTTGAGCTCATGGATAAATTCTTGGAAAGGTACTTTCCTCCTTCTTAGATGTTGCAACTAAGGGATGAAATCACCAACTTTAGCCAACTTAGTGGCAAACCACTGTATGAAGTACAACAATAATTTAATGATAAGTTAATGCAATGCCCAAATCATGAGGTTTTGAAGAAAAGGTTTCCTTACATTTTCTAAAGGGCATTGGATCAATTGAACAAAACGATTGTTGATAACACTTCCAAGGGTTTTATTATCTAGTTATCTTATAGTGTTGCAGTGAATTTATTAGAGAAAGTGAAAAAATAAAATAGAGGATGGCATATAAAGGACACCGAGGTAACCGCGGGGTCCATCGAGACATCTTTTGTAAGCAAAGAGCAAAAGAAGAAGTATGAGGAAAGCGAGGAGAATATGGCCAAGGTGATGACCTAACTTGACCTTCTTACCAAAAATGTAATGGGGGATCCTCCTAAGGCAATCAATGCTATCCATTTAAGAGTACTAGAGCTTACGATGATGAAGAAGTAGAGAATCTTGATAAGGAGATTCTATTCTTGTTGAAACATTTGGGGGTTACTGCCCTACCTATAAAAGGCAAGGTGGGGGTAAGCCAATAAAGGGGGAAGGTATAAAATTCTATAGTGACCTATCAAAAGAGCTAAACAAATAAGAGAAAACCATACTATTATGAGAAGGAAATCTTCACGCTTGGGTTATGCTCTCAGGGTATTAGTTTACCTTACTTTAAGAGGTCTCATAAATATCTTTCCATCGATCTTTCCTAGTCTATCGAATCCTTTACCAATAGATGGGCTCGATCAAATCGATTCACTCATTCCTATCTTTACTTTAAAAGAAAAGAGCCTTAAAGAAATATCGATCGTCCTTACCACTTCAGTCCCCACCCTTAAGTGAGAAGGATATTCTATTGCTATCGACTCTAGTAATATTATTCATTCGTATCCCTCAATCAAGCAAGCAAAGGGTGCTAGGTTTTAATATAAAATTGTAACCATTGATTCCCCCACAATTCCTTACCTTAATCAATAGGGTAAGGATCGATATCAAGTTAGATATTGAAGGGATAGAGATAATAATAGAGAATGGGAGAGAAGAGACAAAAAGAGAGACTATGATCAGTATATAACCCCTCATGAATGGACCAAAGAGAAGGACTTGAGCTCCATTTATTTGAAAAAATTCAAGAATGAAGATGTCTTAACTTGAATTCTAATGTGAGTAGAAGGGACCGATAAAATGGTAAGGGAGATCAAAAGTGAATTTTCTCAACTAAGACAAACTGTGAACTATCATTCAGCCTCCATCAAGAAATTAAAAAAACAAGTAGACCAAATCTCAACTTAACTTAATCCTAGGCCAAAAGGAGGTTTTCCTAGTGACACTGTGGTAAATCCTAAAAATGATGCTTATATTATGGGCATCATCACTAGAAGAGCCCAAAACCTTGGATAAGAAATGGTTGAGATAGATGAAAGTCCCAATGAAAAAACACATGATGAAAAAGCAAATAAAAAGAGAAAGCAACTACAAAATCAAAGTGATAATGCTCCAATGTTCAATGAAATGATTGTTGAGAAACCAACGGTAATTGAAGACAAAAGAGAAAATAAGGAAACCCCAAAAGTGATCAATGGTGATGCGCCAAAAGTGAATGAACCTCCAATGTCTCATTTTGAAAAACTAAGATTCCTCCATAGTTCCCACAAAGGATTAAGAAAAAAGAAGACAATACCAAGTTCAAGAAGTTTCTTGAGAAATTTAATATGTCGATAAACATCCCATTGTTAGAAACTCTTTAAGAGATACTGGGGTATGATAAATTTAGTACAAACTTGGTCTCAAAGAAGTGACTTGTGAATTTTGAATCTATCAAGGTAACTCATAGTTGTAGATCTATAATGTCAAACACAATGGCGGTAAAAAAAAGACCCGAGTGCATTCACCATTCCTTGGACTATCAGGGTATATAAATTTGGAAAGGTGTTGTGTGATCTTAGAGTAAGTATAACTTGATGCCATATTCCATGTTTTGGAATTTAGGCTTAGGTGATCCTACGCCCACCACCATGAGGCTTTTAATGGCCAACCGTTCAATCAAGAAGCCCGTAGGCGTGATATATGATGTGTTGGGAAAGGTTTACCAATTTATCCTTCCAGATGTATTTGCCATTCTTGATTATGAAATTGACCATGAGATACCAATAACTCTTGGTAGGCCATTCTTAGCCACCAGAAGATCCGTAGTTGATATCGAATATGAAGAGATAAAGTCCAGGTAAATAATAAGGAGGTCTCTTTCAGTGTGTGTAAGACTAAGAAGTAATTGATGGAGTTGCAAATGGTATTGATAATTTATGTGGTGGATGAGGAAGTGAACAATTCTATAGAAGTATATCTTGGTTCACTTCAAGTCAAAGATCCAAATTGATTCTTAGTGGATGTCATGCTGCGATGTTAAATCAAGTGCTAGATGGGAGGCAACCCATCATTGCCATAAATTTAGCTCATATACTTTGAATTTTGGTTGTAAGAATAGGTTAGAATTTTTTTTTGGTTAGCCCACAAAATCTTTGAACTTAAAAGGTGATTTGAACAGGTGAGTAGACAAAAGATGGAATCAAATAGAGTTTGGAGATGGCCTAGCTGAAAAGTAGGGAAATTAAACCTGGTTTTAGGTATTACAATCACAACACTTAAATAACGATCATGATCCAGAGGTTCAGGTCTGCACAACATAACCTCAAGTATTGCATTTTCGGTAAGGATGTCACGATCGTGATTAGGTCTATTATAAAAAGGGAACCATCTCCAAAATCATTACACCGCACACCTATCTTTAAATACTAAAAATCTATCAAATTTATCATTTCCAAATGGTTTTGAATGTGCTAATCACCCTCATTTGCATCCAAACATCAGGTATGTCTTTCAAACCTCCTATTTAATGCTTAAATTTTATCCTTAGAAGCATGTTTAGGGCGTAAACTTGGGTTGGTAGTTTCTTGGCTTAATCCGTGTTTAAATTGATGTTATCTCATGTGGTTGATGTTGTTATTGGTTTATTCATGTTTGGGGAAGTCTTGAGTACCCAAATTCATTCAAAATCATTGTGAAATTTAGGTGCACGCCAAGTGTTTGATAAAGTGTCCAAATAAGTTTGTTGATAGTTTTTCCATGATTTAGAGGGCATTATTGTGTGATTATAAAGTATGTTCCATATTTTTAGTTCTTTACATCTTTTATGAACACAAATTGGGGTAGCCCCAATTCCACATTTTCCAACTATTACAAATTGGGGTAGCCCCAATTCCTCATGGATTTAACCCCGACTCAAAGTTGGGTAATTATCTACACAATGATCTTCTTGCAGTTAATTTGATGTGTAAGTTTATCGTTATCAAAAATGACGTTATTGGCCAGGAACAATTTGGTGTATTGAGTTAGTTTTGCATTTTATCTTATTTTCTTGGATTCAAACTTGTGAATATTTGTTTGAGTTTTTATTTTGTTTCTCGTGTTAGGTAGATTTTTATTTTTGTTTACTTATCACTATGGCATCTTGGAATGAATTTGAGTTCAGTGGTTGTAAATCTTATATTTATGATCTATGTCCATATTATGATGGATCCTACTTTTGGCACAATTATAAACATACTCCCCAAAAAGAGGTGTTTGATCCTATTGGGAGTATGATTGTTCTTTATGGTGGTCGATATGGCATTGGAGTGATTGTCCAAATGCTCCCTCCCCTAGTTATGCTAACAAAAATACTAATTCTTATTATGAGTTTGATAGGTCTCATGATGTGAAAAAACAAGAACAACATGCTGGACACAATGGTGTTGAAGCAATTCTTCTAACTATCTTGGATTGGATGACT
The DNA here is from genome assembly GCA_030864225.1 of Capsicum baccatum var. pendulum. Classification (NCBI taxonomy): domain Eukaryota; kingdom Viridiplantae; phylum Streptophyta; class Magnoliopsida; order Solanales; family Solanaceae; genus Capsicum; species Capsicum baccatum. The sequence goes on along the minus strand of CM061551.1, from coordinate 26,324,268 downwards.
ATCTTAGGAGAAGATATGTATCTCTTGCATCAATCCATGGCGTCATTTGGAAAGAAAAGTAAAAGATAAGAAGTTGGTGAAGAAGCCGATCTTTCAAGTACCACAAATATGCCGAATATTCAAAATAAGTTTGATTAAGAAAAAGTATCAAGCCATGTGCTTGATGCTAAACTTAATGTTGAAGAATTCTTGCTGATTTTCCAACCAATCGAAATAAAAATAAGGAAAGATGTCAAAATTCAGTAAATGGTACTAGAGTTGAAAGAAAAATTCAAGCAAATCCTTTGTAAAGGATCTAGTTCATTTCGGGGTGAGAATTTCAAGAAGAATGCGACTCCAAAAATATGAAGACGGCCTCATTCCAACCATTTTTCGACATTATGCTTGGTGAATGTGATAAAAGTCTAATCACCTAAGCAAATGATGAAGTTTGGATATGAGGTACAAAATCCTTAGATTTTGGTGTTTTTCATTCCAAAAGGGCGAAATGACATCCCTTTCTTGAAGGCCAACAAGTTCAAAATTTGATGTTTAACTAGTGGTGAATTGATGTTCTCACCAATACCCAACAAGCCTATTTATAAGTTTGATGTGAAGTTGGGTAAAAGGTTCAAATCTTCAAAGTGGACAAATAAAATATGTATCATTGTTCCCTCACCTTTTGCCAAAGTACCTCAAAGATATATTGATCGAAAGTTGGGCCGACGAGTCAAATCCTCTATGTGGAGACATAAATGATTGTCAAAAGATGTCGTGCCATGATTTTAACTAAGGCACTTCTTGGGAGGCAACCCATTGAATTTTTCTTGATGTTTTCTAACATTTTTTATTCAATTTTCATCTTGTATTTGGGTGTTTGCATATGTTGGAAAGGGTAAAGTAAGGTTCCAGGGCTCAAAACTATGCCCCGAGCTAATGTGGAGCTGAAATTTTACACAGAAATGGATGGTACCAGCTTGGACTGTTTTGAGCCGATTTGCTGAAGGAATTTTGCTTATTTTCTCTAAAGTTCTTATCTAAAGAATGAAACTCGGGAAAAGTATACTGGACTTTATTTTTATCATTTTTGTCTCTTAAACAAGCTCATAAGGTAGGATCCTTAGTTAAATTTTCTTTAAAGGATGAATAGTGATCACATTCAATGGTTTCTTTTAGTTTAAACTTAATTCATTTGAGCTTAATTTGGTTGAATGTGGTTGTTGGGATGAAACTTTTTTAATGTGTGCCTTGTTTCAAATGCTCAATTGCAAAATTCTTGCTTCCATACTCTAACGCGCACTGTATGTTTGACGAACACCCACTTGTAGTTTGTTTACTTAATTGGGTGGTGGGCAATTTAATTGGGTTAGTATGATTATAACTGGTGTATTTGGTGATGAATTAGTGTATTGAGCTTGTTCACATGTGTTTTTATTCTATTTTTCAAGCTCTTACTTTTCATATGCATCACATGTTTGTTAAAACGTCGATAAGAAGAAATGCCTTATGTGCTTGTAAAGGTTAATGTGAACTTTCTTGGGGCATTATGTGATCATTTTTGGAGCATAGTTTTGAGTCCAATTGGACTTAAATGTTGGATAGCAGGTGGTTTTTGGTTAAAATTATTGATGAATGTTGTCTCCATGGTTTGATCAATAAATGTGCTTATCATAGCATCCCCGAGTGAAGTCTGAGTAACCCAAGAGACAAGAATGCTTACCTTGCCCTATGATAGAATGGGTGACGCCATTCTTAAGGGTATAGGGTCTTTTGTGTTTCTATTGGTGCCATGAGTGCTTTATGAGCTAAATGGGTGATATATGAAGTTGTGAGGAAAGAATCCCATGAAGTGTAATGATACTGTTGTCTTGCATTCACCTAAGTTTTTCTTTAATTGTCTTGGAAGAGGCAAAAGTTCAAAAATAATTTCAAAATGTTATTGGAAATAAATGAAATGATTTTGAGAAAAAAAACAAAAATATACTTTTCTTTTGAAAAATATCAAGGTTGTTTTTGAGATCTCTTTTGAGTGAGATTATTAAATTCAATTTTTGGCTCTATTTGCAAGATGTGTCCTTGACTCGGAGTAACTTATTAAGCTCAGATTGCTCAAATTGGTTGGGAGACTTACTCTTTGCTCTATAAGTATGATGTTATGTGTTGTGAGATTTTTGAAATAATTCTTATACATGTGTAATCTAGAACTTTACCCAAGTATTTTCAAAATGAAATCCTAGACAAGTTTGGTTTAGAGGATGACCCAAGGCTGTTTAAGACCCGTCACATAGCCAAATTTCCACCTTAACATTGTTCCCTAGTTAACCCTTCAGATCCTTTTGCCTATCCTTCTTTCTTATTATAATGATAACTATGCCAAAAAATCTAAACCGTTTTTAAAATCTCTCTTTAGAGACTTAACCTCCTTTGATGCATTGTATGATTCTAAATAATGAATTATAGGTCAAAGCCTAAGTTTAGGTGGTTGTGTATTTGAGAGAAAAATGTAAGGGTGGTTCAAGTTTATATTTGGGGGGATGAATGTGACATTCTAAGATGACCCAAGAAAGGTGTATGTAAGGTGATAAAATTATGTGCTTAAGAGATAAGAGACATACTTGATGGTATAGTTGTATAGCCTAGCCTATAGAATGTGAAGAGAAATAATACAGGGGGAAAGTTTAAGAAGAGCTTAAAGTTAGAAAGTCTCTTGAAAAACTCAATGAAATGAAGAAAGAAAATTGTGGCTTTGAACTATTTGGTAAATGCTAATAAAATGGTAGGGAAATATGGGAAATGATTTGAAGAAGAATAAGAAGGATCGTTTGAAAATTTTAGGGTAGAAGGGATTGAGAGATTGCATTAAAGGAGGTTTTTAGTCAGTTGATCCATATATATTCCTTCCCACACCTTAAACTCTCATCTATATCTGCAATACCTTGGTGATTCCAAACTAAGTAAGTCTACTTGTTGAAAAATTTTGGTTTACTTGTTTCCATGACATGTTTGGAAATTCTTCGGAGAGCTTTGTTAGCTTATTCTTTTATTATAGCTTTCTGTTGGGTGGGTTTGAGTTGAATACCTTATTTCATTAAATTATTTTTAGTTGCTTGAGGACAAGCAGTAGTTTAAGTTTGGGGGGTTTGCTATATCTTTTTTTGATGATGATTAGCTGACAACAAGGGACCAGGTCCTTGGGTCTTCATGAATTCAATACAACTGTCACATGTCTGCGTAGTTTTGTCTGTTAGTGAAACAAACTATGCAAGTGTGATATGTACCAATCTAGGTGTTCTTCATAAGTCCGAGGAAAGCAAAGTGGAAGCTATTATTGAGGCAAAAAACTTGAAGAATCTAACTATGGATGAACTTATTGGTAATATGAAGACTCATCAACTTAAGAAGTAGCAAGGTTAAGAGAAGAAGGAAGTAAAAAGTGAAAAATCTCCGACATTGAAAGCTTCAAAGTCTGACTCAAGTGAGAAAGACACTGGTGTTGCCTATTTGGCATAAAGGATTGTTAAAGAAATGAAGAAAAGTGGGCAGTTTCAAAGAAAAGGAAGTAGATACAAAAAGGGAGGTACCACAGAAGTATGTCACAAATATGGAAATCCTGAGCATTTTCTCAAGGATTTTCCAGTGCACAAAATAGACTATTAGGAATACCTAACTTCTGGAGATAACAAAGGAAAGAAGAAAGACTAGTTCCCTGAAAAGTCAAGAAGAAAGATTGCAGCTGATTATTTAGTGAAACAAGCTCTGACAGTCTGGGGAGATTCTTCCAGTGAATCTGATGAAGCTGAAAAGCCAGAAGATGTGTCTATGTTGGCAGTGGAGGAGTGTTAATTTACCTATTATTCCTTGTTTTCTCTTATGGTAAACACTTAAAATAAAGAAGAAAATGAGGTAACTCTTTTAAACATTAAGGAAAATTTAGATAACTACTCTACTAGAAAGATAAAGAAGCTTGCAAATGTGTTGACTGATTCTGTGTGTGAATTGACTACTGAGAAAAATGCTCTATAAGAGAAAGTACAAAATCAAGAGATTGAATTGATTTCCTTAACTCTTCAGATCTCTGAAATAGAAGAACTATTCAAAAAATTGAAATCTAAAAATCCGAGCTTAATAAGTTAACTGGAGAAAGTAAATAATTCTAATGATAAACGGAAGAAAGAAGCCTCAAGGTTTCAAGTTGACCTTGAATTAAAATTGAGGGATTGTCAAAAGCACCTCATGACTACACTCTACAAGAGTGAATAATTAGAATGGGACCTAGTCCTTATAAGAGAAGAACTTAATAGATCACTAAAATGGACCACATCATCACAAATCCTTTCTAATTTAATTGATCAGGGTGTCAATAATGGTAAAGGCCTTGGATATTAGTATAAAATCCAATCACTTGTGACAAGACTCGAAGAAGGGCCTTGTCATAATGGGCAATCCCAAGCACAATCAAAACTGGAAACCACCCCCGTTATCCAACTCGACCACCAAACACATACCTTGAGTTAGATAATGTACGAACATATAATAAGATAGCATATTCACCAATGTGGTGACTCTAGGATAAGTCTATATCCGATACCAACCCAACCAAGTCCAACCTCCCAATAACCAACCAAACTAATACGGAAAGCATAAACCAATACTATTATAATAAGCCAATGTATGCATGTACATATAACAAAACATTCCATACCATACCTAAGTCCACAGTTGTCCATACAAAACCTTTAGACCAACCAAAGAGTACCTAGTCGGGACATGCCACCGACCATAGCCAAAACCAAAGTCTATGAAAGACGAGAAATATGTAAAGTAAACCATGACATAAAATAGATGCCTTCCAAAATATGGAAGCTCACCACTTCAATCCAACATTGACTATTCCCAAATCCAATCACTAAGCAGGGGAAGTAGAATAGGTGGTCCCTGCATAGCGTGCGTATAGAACCTCTTGAAGACGGGTTAGTAGTGAACAAAAACATGTACTCAGGATAGGGATGAAATAATGCCATTTACAAAGCCAAGTAAAACCATCCATAATTCACACAACCATACATACATATATATATAAACATGTCGGGAAAGGGAACCAGCTTTAGAATGCCACTAAAATCTTTACCTGGGTTGTGTAGCTTTGCCGTCCTAATCTACCTATGTGATATATGGGTTCATCTCCCCTGTTGAAAGGCCCCCAATGTGTATAGCCACATGACCAGGGAAGAAAACCTGGGATGACCAGTACATCCCCCAAAATATAGTGTAAAATCATGCACACAATCACCAAGACCAACCTCACATCGGCAAATATGAGTTTACAGTTTTGGTCAACCAGGGACCTCCACCTTCTATAGCTTTGCTATATATCCCGTCATTATTTTCCAATTAAAACCACTACCAAACAACCAACCAATCTATTTACCATATATAAACCAAGGCAATTTAGTGGTGGTATTGTCATACCTACCATACTTGCAAGTACTATCCATAGCCAACCACATAGGTTTAAGGGGATTTCAAAGTGCCCTTCCATTTACCATATTAACCACTTGGTGGATTCGATGTACCCCAAAGCATAACCATTTATCCATTTTTCTTTCCAAGCCATTTAAACCATGCATAATTTCTTTACCAAGTTTTAAAATAAGCAAGAGTTCTATTAAAATACTCAATGCATTGAAAACGTTATTATAGGCATTTTGTCAAATATATTGGGGACACAATATAACCAAAAATAATTCCAATTACCATTAAACCATTCCCATGTAATCCAATTATCCAAAACCACCATTTATGCATAAGAAGTATAATTATAACCATGAAAAACCATAACCAACCATTTAATATCAAAACCCCCAATTCATATTTGAAAACTAAAATCACATAATCAATGAAGTCATGAAAACATTCATAAACACCATGATTTTAGATAGAATTAACAAGAGGGAAGAGAGCATGACTTATACATAAAGATTCACGAAAAAAATCTTGACCTTTGATCCCTTTGAAGAACACATACTCATCCTGGCTCTGCTGTCTACAACCACATGAGGGGCATATCTGGCGAATTGAGTAAACTTTAGAGAATACTCTTTCACCATCATATTGACCTACCTGAGGTTGATGAATTCTAGCACCTTAGCATCTCTAAGATCTTGGGGAAAGAATCTGTCTAAGAATACAGTGAGAAACTCCTCCCACTGTATAGGACCTGCATCATCTGACCTTTCTGATTTTCACTGTTTGAACTATGTATGAGCCATATCCTACAACTGTTATTCGGCTAACTCAGCACTCTAAACAGTAGTCATCCCCATAATGTCTGTCACCTTCTGCACCTGATCTAGGAATTCCTGAGGGTCTTCATCTACTTTAGACCCATGGAAGGATGGAGTATTCATTTGGGTGAAGTCTCAAATCCTAGCTGCAGTTGAGTTGGCCACTGGATTATCTAGAACGATAGCTGATTGCTCATTATAGGCAGCTACTGACTGAGCAAGAGTGGTAAATATAGTCTTGAACTCTGCATCAGAAACATGATCGCCCAAAGGTTCTTCGGGCGGAGTGGCTGACTAATTTCTTGTCTTAGGAGGCATATTCTGAAATAAAGAGAAGAAGCGGATTAGACTGAGAGATTGACTTGTGATTATGCTCACTGGCATGACATGAATACTGAAAGAAGGGAAACTATTCCTAAACATCTCATAGCCTCTTACACATAAATGTGGCGCATAACATACCTATGTACAAGACTCTACTAGATGCGGCTTTCAGACTTCCTAGGACTCTATTGAACCTTAGGCTCTGATACTAAGTTTGTAATGCCTGATTTGCTGAACCGAAATGCTACACGGTTCTCATTATCCCAAAGTACCACAAGCTAACCCATGACTAATATCTATATCTGTACACTAAATAAAATACTAAATAATGAAGAAATATGCACTGAAAGGCCATAAGGTTCTATACTAAACATAATATGGATGAGATAACATCTGTGGGGTAATACAATACCCAAAATAAAACTATAAACACTGCAGTCTAAAACATAATATTCTGCATCTAGTTTGAAAGCCTCTACTGTCTGAATAATCTGAATAAAGAGTTGATGGGACATGTCCCCAACTAACTCCAACTAATAACTAATCAATGAAATAGTGGAGAAATAATTATATCCTCAAAGGATGAGGACTCACTTCTATTCTAAATGCTGAGACTAGAATCTACTATTGATCTGGAACTCGTGTCTCTGAACCGATGGTGTAACATAAAAAGAAAGCATCATAGCACAAACGCATCAGTACAATGGAATGTACTGAGTATACATATGAGGTAGGCTAATGCAAAGGTTAACGTGCATGAATAGTGCTAGCTAACTATCAAAATAACTATGAGAATGCATATATAAATGCGCAACTATAAATGACACTGTGTTATCATGATTACTGAATATGAATGCTGATGACATGACATACTAAAAACTAATATATTTGATAGCATAAATAGTTGTATCTGAATGTAACTGATAACATAGGTGACTATATTTGATAGTCCTGAATCTGATGGAACTGTCTGAGTTCCTTATATTATCTGAGTCGACTATATCTGATAGTCTTGAATCTGAAAAACTATCTGAGTTCTTTTACTAAGACTGGTACTGAAATTATGGAAGGTAGTTTTAACTGACATTCCTCTGATACGCCATTATGGTTGAGTTGGGGTCCAATTTGTAACCCCAATTGGAAGGGTATCAATACCGCACCACTGGTAAGGACAAGCTATAGGCAACCCTTATTTGATAGTGTCCCAAACAAATGGTAGGGCCCTTATCTGGCAGTGCTTATCCACCCCATCAACCCTCATCGGACAGTGTTGATGTCTCAACCTATTCTGGCTACAAAGTTTTGGAATGCAAGGATGACTTCTAAGGATCACACCCTCATCTGATAGTGTGTGTCCCAATCCTTGGTTTTACTTAGTGCTAATTCCTACTCTAATCTGAATGGACACTGAACATGATTTACCAAACTAAATATGAGTCGAGTTACTAAGTTTCATTGACTGATGGAATACTGCTTATATCTGACAACTGAATGAGTCATAAGATCATGGAGACTTTTTTTGAGTCATAAGACTATCTAAAGTCTAAGGATTCATAGCTTGACTGAGTGTATCGTTAAAACATGACATGACTCTAGGTACAAAACTAATGTTTTGGGTAGAAGTATCCCCAGGACTTGATGGAAGGAAACTGACAAAGTATGACTTACTTGACTACATAATAATCATCATAATACATTTACCGAAGCATTTCATCAAACATGTGATAGCCATAAGCTTGTACGTACATGGGGATTTCATAATATCATGCTAATTAGACACTTTTCATTCATCTAGGCATTCAACCAAACACATAGTAGGCGTAGAATATGTAAACAACATCATACAACAATTAACTATTGTGATTCAATTCCAATTTAATTATTCAAGGGTTTAGTCCTAGGGTTTCATGAATCTATACTGATACAAATCAACCCATATGGAATTTAAACTCATTCATGGAATACAATTCAATTACTCATTATCAACATGAACAAAAATAGCCCAATCATAAACTTCATAAGAAAATCCATAACTTGGATTTAGAAAAGGGATTCTTGGGCTTCATGGATGAAAGGAGTCCATAAATGAACACTATACATACCTTAGTTTGTGTTTTCGTGAAGATTTATGGTGAAACCTTCTTGAAATTGTATCTTCTATGAAAACCCTAGCTTGTTCTTGAGAGAAACTTGAGATAAGAGAGTGTATTTTAGGTGAAAAATGGTTGAATCACGTGTTAAAGGACTTAAATAGGGGTGGAACATTTACCTTTTTAACCCTGGATGCATCTTGTAATTTCAGTAAAACTTTCCCGAATTGAATCCCTAGTGTGATGCAGCGCTATCGCGCCATGTCATGGAATAATTATCCTTCACTTTAGAAGATAATACTAGGCATTCTTGGGACAAAATTTTCTAGAAATCTTCAGGGTATTACACCCACCCTCATTTTCTCATTGTAAATGCAAAGTTTTCAAGGATAGAGAGAATAAACTCCTTGAAAAGATAGAGGCTACTGTTGAAGCTGTTGAGGAGTTGAAATCTAGGAGGGGTATCATACAATCCAACGAGGTGATGGATCCATGTGCTCATACAATGGAAGTTAGGAGGAAAAGAAGAAAAATTAGATAAATTCTCTCCGTTCTGAAATTAGAAAAAATATTAACTCCTCCCACTCTAAGAGTTGTTAAAGTTCAGGGGCTGCCGAAGAAGGTGGACATATTCGCGGTGCTTTACAAGGAGAAGAAGCGGGAACTAAAAGAATTCATGAAGACGAAGGTTCAAAAAGAATACACCATGCATTCATTTACCGCCAAAGTCTTCACGAATATGACAAATATGCGCGCATGGTACGAGGACAATGTAAGTTTACTTTTGCTAACCTAGCCTTCTAATCTACCCCATGAAGAAGAATCTATGCATCATATGTGTTATCTGTCGAAACATCTTGGTATTCTGTTGCAACATAATACACATTTGTTGCATAAGTTGTGTTGGTTGTGTAATCTGTGAACTGGTTCACAGAACCCTCTGCATCAGATTCTTTCCACTGTATTTTCATTCTTTACAATTACTAACCTTTTTAAAAATTTTCTTCTTATACGACAATATGTTGGTGAAATTCTCTGCCTCATAAGGGGCAAGAAATTAGCGTACCCGGATGCTTATGATGCTGCCAATAGGATAATGGACCTTAACTTCTACAATAATTTCAAGGATAGGTACGCTAATATCCGTGAGATAGCTGATTTTGGTGGCTCGAGATTTTATAAGTTAGTTTTTATGTTCCAATGGGATGAAGAAATGATTAAAAATATTAGAGGTAAGAGGCCATATCTATACGGCAAGATCTAGCCAAGGCAAAGAGAATCCTTGTAGTCATGAATGTGGATGTCACACATTTTCTCACTATTGAGATACTACTATATGAGGGAAAGATTAAGTTTTATGACTGCAACTTACCTGTATTCAGCGAGAAGATGTTTTTACCCCATGTGCAGTCACTCTTGAAGTTGTTGCCCAAATTGTTAACGTAGAGTAAGATGATGGATCATTTGCCAGTTGAAGTCTTGATTAAGGAATCATGGGATTTTGAAGGTCGAAATAAGAACATCCAACTCCCAAAAAATACAACTGGTGCAGCATGTGGGTCGTACTCGCTTGCATACATCAAGTTTTTGTTGATTGGCACACAAATGACCAGTGTATGCGACGCCATTTTAGGAAAGATGCAATGGGTTTGGGCATATGTGGTACTAACTAAATGGTTATAGCCTGTGTAATAGATATAGTACCTGTTGTGATAAATTGATTATCTGTTGGAATAGGTTGGTTATCTGTTGCATTATGCAGATGTTCCCAGTCTATCTGTCACAATAGATATACCATCTATTGCAATATATAATCTATCTATTGTAACTGATCAGTAATCTATTGAAGCAAATAAAAAAAGTAGGAAGACCTGTTATTTAATTTCCAACAGATGACCAAACTAAATGGTTGGAGCCCGAGTATAAAGAAGAATATGTACAAATATAGAGACGAATACTATAACAATTTTTCATTTCAAGCCAATTCACTTTAGATGTAGTGGCAATAACTTTTTTGTCTAGCCAAGTTGAACTTTTATAATACAACAGATTCTATATTTATCATAATAGATATAGTACCTATTGTGACAGATTGATTATCTATTAGAATAGGTTGGTCATCTATTGCATTATGTAGATGTTCCCAGTCTGTCTGTCACAACAGATATACGATCTATTGCAACATATAATTTATCTGTTGGAACTGATCGGTAATCTATTGGAGAAAATCAAAAAAGTAGGAAGACCTATTATATAATTTCCAGCAGATGACCTACATGTTGCATCTTATGTTGCAACATATGTCTAAATCTATTTGATAAGATATTTCGTCTGTTGCAGCAGATGTATTATCTGTTATGATATTTGAATCTAGTACTCTATTTCAATTAACATGTTTAAAACTAAGGATTAAATTATATTCATAGATAGAATAAAATAAATTGAATCCTTTGGAAATTACATGAAATAACTCAACAAATAAATAAAATGTAAAAAAATCATTACGGGTACAAACGATCTACTCTACAAATAAATCAACAAGTTAAACCAAGGAGGATACATTATTACATTGATGGACTCAAGCTATAAATATCTAATCAATATGAACAAGTTGTTCTTCATTCGGTGCTACGGAATTCGACTTTGGTCATCGTGGATCTTTAATGTCGCTTGCATATGGATTCTGAGCTTTTGCTTGTCCATATTTACATAAAAGAGCAACATATCTTTTGCAGAGTAATCCGGCATCAAGTCCATCATTTGGTACTTGTAATCCATCACTCAAATACTCGGCGTAGGTGGAAACAAAAGGACCGCAATCCTTACATTATAAAAAAATAGATAATCCATATCTTGCAGTTCATGAAAGCGTTGTGAAATTTGTGAAATGAAACTAAATCATGACACTTAAACTTATAGGCTACCAATGGTTTTTTGAGCAATTCCTTCAACATATTGTACATCAAATGGATTAGCCATTTTATTTCGGTATGCTTCAATCATCGACCAATTATTATGAACTTTTTGGTCCAAAAAGTCACTCATATCAAGGTAAGTAGGCAATATTTTGTCCAAATTCTGTATCTTAGATGATGGCCCAAAATGTCTTCTTCGCGATATCGAGTCATAAACTCGGATGCGCCTTTTTTTTAGAACGACGATAGCCAACACCTAATGGAATTCATCAGCATAATTGATTGGGATGTACACTTCATCCACCAAATGCCAAGGTAAGCCATATGAAATGCTAAAACCTTTGATGATGTTGATTAAGAATTCCTTATTTCAGAAAACTTTCAGTTGTTGTTGACAATACCTATCGTAGGCATTATTGGTGTAAACTTTGTACAAACAGTTGACTATCGTGTATCTGTATTGTTCTTGTGTTTGTAACTTGGTCTTCTTTCAGAGGTAGTAAAAAATGACATCGATGTGCTACACATATTATCAAATATTTCAGATTGTGTGACGAAAAAATTAATATGCAAATGCAATTAAATAAAGTATTAATTAATAGTAATATGTATGGCATTTAAATTTCATCATTCTAGAAAGTTTGGGGCAGTGACATCAAATAAAACCAATTCTTTATTTCGGGATTGCAGCAACAAAGTCAAACATATCAGAACCAAGACTCAGTTCATTCACTTTGTAGCATTCGTCATTTTATTTTCTACATAATGATTTATATGTGTTAATGTCACATTCTTAAAACAAGAATAATATAAACCAATATCTCTAAAAATTGATTTATATACCTACCGTCATGATGATTTAACATCCCATCGGCAATCCATTCTGAATAGTCGTTGATCAACTATGTTAGTTTTATTGGAGCCTCGTCCGAGATATTGAACCCTTCAAACGGGTAATTCTTCCATTCTCCCAAACTGACAAGCTCTACTTTTTCTTCTTCTTTGGAAGTAGTTGATGGATTATCAATTGTGATATTATGCTCTTCAGCAGTGGCTTCTACTGTGATATCTACCTGGAAAGCCATAATTGTTAATGCTAATTACATATAAATAATATATTGTCCATCTGTTGTAACAGATGAGCCTTATGTTGCAATAGATGGATCATCTGTTGGGACAAATTCGAATAGGTAAATTAGAGAAGTACGATTATTTTGAATACATAACCCATCTGTTGCAACATAAGACTTATATGTTGCAACAAATAATGAATCTGAACAACAGGTTAGACAATAGTTACAATAGATGTATATATCTATTTGATAATTTTCAACAGATGTATCATCTGTTGGAACAGGTGATGTACATTCACCTTTTTTGGCTCATGTTGCTCTCATATTGACCTTGCACACTGAACATCGACGTAAGACAAAGATAGAGGCGTTGTAATTTTTTCTTTTTTTGATGCTTGATGATGCCTTAGAAATATCTTTAATTCTCCTATTAGCCGCCTTGATCTCTAGTGAAGTGTATGGATATGAAATCCTCTTTGATGGAATGACACCCCTATTAGATGTCATTTCCTTTACAGAAGCAGTTAGTACATTAATAGCATTAATCACTCCACCGTGTTTTGCTTTGTAGTCTTGACATTTATATGCAAAACATTCGCTAGATGTGGCAAAATCTAGAGAAAAATCTGTACAGCCACTATGATCATAATCATAATGGCTCGTTGTTTCAAAAATGGTAAGAGAAGAATCATTAGCCCCAACAGCAGCACCACTACGACTATGACTACCATCGTCAACAACAACAAGCCCACCCTTCAAAATTATTTTTCTTGCGATGGTTGTTGCTCCAAACAATTCCATTTTTATTCTATCAATGATCTTAGGGTTCGGTAAATTTTGCACAAACCGTAAAGTAAGAAAAAATGACATCTTCAACGCTCGGTTGGTCTGAACAAGCCACAAATGGACAATCTAAAATAAATCGGTACATATATTAGAATGATGATGAAATCATTTAAAATAATCATTAATTAAAACAAAAACTTGATTAGAATTAAACTTACTGCTTTCTTGGGGGGTTGAAAAGATCAAGAAATTTTGTATTTCTATCGATTTTGGCCGACAACCATCTCAAGATTCTTGGACAGGAAACTTCTTCCTGGTAGTTAACTTGTTGTCTCAAATAAGAAATGGCTTCAAATGTCTAAGCCTATAACATAACTCCAATAAATCAAAAGCATTATTGAATAAAAATGATGAATCATATCATGATAAAAGAAATATTTACCATGAAGGCCCATGGAAAGCCATATAAGTTGACTCTCTTTTGCGTTAATGAAGTCAACAAATATTGGACAATCATTTTAAAGCTTTCATAACCCCAAGGATAGCTGTTAAATGCCTCAAGATCCTCGGAGAGCTTTATTAAACCAACGCTTATGTTGTTGTTAACGTCTCTTGCCTAAAAAAATTATGTACAAACCAAATCAAGTACAATAATTGTTTGTGCTTCTTTGAGAGTCCTTTACCTTTCAACGCTTCTATCAAATTTTTGTTTTTGAAGCTTGGACCAACAATCGACACCAAGTCATCACGATCACTCGACTTGACTTTGCCTTTTTTAGGTGTGCCGGGTGCTTTTTTTTAGGTCAAAGAACGTATAACTTGAGAAGGAGAAGGAGGAAACATTTTAGTCTGGTAACTATGGCAAACTCCTTCCAACCAAAAAAAAACAGGCATACCACAGTAATTTATCCATGCCTTATCCATCTTGTCTTTGTTTTCATACATAAACCTATGCTTGAGAAGATCTCATACCATTTTTATCTGAAAACGAGCATTGTTGTCCTCCGGCAAATCAAGATATTGCCCAAAGCAGATTTTCCTACAATAATTATCCAATTTTTGTTCTCAAAGTATTTTTCTGAAGGTGTCGAAAGATTTTCCCATGGTTGAATTACCACAAAATAACCCATTAAATCTGTGGCACCATCGCGCTGCATTCTCACAGGATAACGATCAATGCTGAAGGTTTTGACCAACTCTTCGGTGGAAGGGCTATTAGCATTTGGATCATCTTTTTTGAGATATTCCTCCCCCCGTGTTCATTATCTTCTGCTCTTGATTGAGATAATGCTTATAAAGCAAGCTTGTAGAGTGGTCGATGTATCTGGGCTGCTGTACTTGTTTCCTTACTTGGACTTGATTCGATTTCTTTTATTTTGGAAGCTATATTATCTTCAATTAAAAGGAACATAAAATAGATTATAATTGATTAATGTATCGTTAAAAAGGGATAATAGTAAATCTGATATACACAAGGGTAAAATAACAGTTTCAACAGACCACACATCTATTATACCAGGTATGTTATCTGTTGCAATATATAACCGACCTATTACAACGGATAAGTAAACCATTGAAAATAATAAAAATAGAACTCTAATCTGTTGTACCAGGTATGTTGTCTGTTGCAACATATAACTGACCTGTTGCAATGGATGAGTAAACCATTTGAAATAATAAAAACAGATCTCTAATCTGTTGCACCACGTAGTTTATCTGTTGCAACATATAACTAACCTGTTGAAATAGATGAGTAATCCATTGGAAATAGTAAAAACAGATCACATATCTATTGCACCAGGTATGTTATCTATTGCAACATATAACCGACCTGTTGCAACGAATGAGTAAACCATTGGAGATAATAAAATAGATCACTGAACTGTTGAAACATATCATTCATCTATTGTAATATTAGTATCTATTGGATCAATATTATTTATATTTCTTCCAAACAGAAGAGTCGTCTGTTGCAACAGATGAATGATCTATTAGATTGTTCATCTATTGCATCAGATTTTCATAGTTACATCAGATTTTAATCTGTTACATCAGATATTTTCTTCTGTTGCATCAGATGTCTTTATCTATTGCATTAGATGTCTTCATTTTTTGTATCATATGTTTCATCTATTGCAACACCATTTTTATCAATACTAACAACAAATCAACCTAGCAACACCAATACATCATATACACACAGAGTAAGAACATCTATTGTGAACAAAAATATAATACCCCAAAGATTTCATGCAAATTTCATCCCAAGAATGCCTAGTATTAGCTTCTAAAGTGAATGATAATTATTCCATGAGGAATTTTCAATATTTTTACTTTTTTTCATGTGGAAAATTCAATAAGCTTTCCAGCAATATATGATTCGCATAAATCCGATAATCGGGTAAGAAGTTATGACTATTTCAATTTCCCGTCATAAAATAGTACCGTATTAGTCAGTGGAACACCGCGCCACAAGAGGAAATAGCATTTGGAAATTTAAAATAGGTGTCCGCGATTATGGCGCATCGTGCCAGCACTCAAATTTAGAATTGTACTATTTTCAGTGTCTCAGTGTGATTTTCCCCCGCGTCACGCCAAAGTTCCAGGTCATGAAGGAAGGGGCAACGTGATGGCTCCGCATTGCTCCATACCTCAATTTCTCAATTTTCAATTTTCAGTGACATGGTACGATAACGCTGCGTCGCGCCAGGGGCCCAGTTCGAAAAAATGACGCATCCAGGGTTAAAAAAGTCAATTTCCTACCCCTATTTAAACCCAATAACGCGTGATTTAGCTATTATTTACCCAAAATATGCTATTTTCTCTCAAGTTTCTATCAAGAACAAGCTAGGGTTTCAATTGGGGATTCAAATTCAAGAATGTTTCACCATCAATCTTCACGAAATCACGAACTAAGGTATGCATAGTTGTAACAGCCCAGCCCACCGGCGCATGAGAAATTGTCCGCTTTGGAGCCTCGGCCCCTCACGGTTTTAAAACGCGTCACATACGTGGAAGGTATCCATGCACCTATAAGGCACACTTTGTTCCCCTTCACTACCGATGAGGGATTTGCCTAAGTGAATGCAAGAGTTACGTATCGCTGTCCCTACACTCACCCCCCATAGGGACTCAGCGTCCTCGCTGAGGTTTGCCCCACCACCGGCACCGGCACTGTCTCTGATACCAACTGTAACAGCCCAGCCCACCGGCGCATGCAAAATTATCCGCTTTGGAGCCTCGGCCCCTCACGGTTTTAAAACACGTCACATACGTGGATGGTATCCATGCACTTATAAGGCACACTTCGTTCCCCTTCACTACCGATGTGGGATTTGCCTAAGTGAATGCAGGCGTTACATATCGCCGTCCCTACACTAACACCCCATACTTAATTATGTGCATTAGCCATGGTTATATGTGTTGGAGTATATGTATTGATCCTAAGTTAGGTATATATGAGTTTAAGTATGAGTATTGATTAATTTGAGATGGTTTCAAGTGTACAGTTTGATTATATGTGTATGGGAATCGACCTTATTTATACCAGAATTTGCCCGTCGATGGTTCCATATGAAGTTTATTGAATAAGCTTTCCAACTATATAAAGATTTCCAAAAACGGATAAGTTTCGGATATAATCGAGCACGTTCGAAACTATAAAAAGGCGGCCGGGATAATTGTGAACAGTAAATGTGCAGGAAATTCAAACTACTGAGGCCTGCCAGTTTTTTGGGTCGACTTTGAACGATTATAAATCCCTCAATATAATGAACTCGGAGAGATACCACCTATCAAAAGAAAGATCTTTGAGTCTGCTTTCCAATTCAATTGGTTTCATCTAAATCCAACATTTGAGTAAGGAGTTATACTCGTTTTACTTCAGCCTCTCAAAACAGTTTTTTAGGGTCAACTTCAAATGATCATAACTCCTTGTACAGGACGAACTGGGTGGCATACTTTATATGAAATGAAATCCCTTTGAATTATATATCCAACGATACCAATTTCACCCAAATCCGATATCGGAGCAAAGAGTTATGGCTGATTTACTTTAGCCTGTCAAAATAGTCCACCATGGACAGATTCGGATTTACCTAAATTTTTAAGGGCAATATGGTCATTTTCCATCACCTCTTGGACGAAAATTGGTCATTATATAGATATAATTGGTCTTATATCCATCAATTATCATCATATTATTGGAAATAAGAAACCCTAGCCTAATTTCAACACCAATTATCTTGTGATTCAACCGTAGAAAATCCAAATTGATTCTGTAGTTGTGTTCACCGTCTCGAGGGCTTCGAGAAGCACCCCTTATTTATGCCAACAGCACTTCGAAATCAAAAGGGCCATTTTATGGTAAGGATGTAAATTATGTTGGTGTTATTTAAATGGATATGTATATATATATATATATATATGCATGTGAGCATAAGAAGTATGTTATTTGATTGTTGTTGAAAGATGATTGGAAATGATGTTGGATTATTCTTGTGCATGGTTGGATTATGTTGAATTGTGAAGGGATTTGGTGTGATGATGTGGTATTTAAATGATGATTATATATATATATACACATAAACCTATTGATCAAGTTGGTTTTTGGAATGTTTTACAAATATTGGTTGTATGGAATTATGGAAGAGAATTGTGGTGTTGGGTTGCTAATACTAGATGCCAAATATTTCCTTGTAGATAAGTGATTTGTAAAGGCGGGAAGTTGTGTTGAATTGGTGTCCGAATCTACAACGAGGTATGTAAAGCATACTCTAACGATATTCTTTGGCATGAAAACACCAATGTTCCATCAAGTAAGATTCCAAGGTTGTCCAAACACATGTATTGTTCTACATTACCAATGAAGTTGTTTCCATTCTATAAAGTGTCAAAATGTTTCATTGATATACCAAAAGGCTCCTATTTCATTGTTGTGATATTGATTATTCTGAAACACATTGTTGATGTACTAATGAGTCTTTATTACATCGTTATTGTATAGAAGGTCTATTACTTGATTCCTATTGATGTATCATTGTTCCAAAGGTACTATATTGGCATGAACACTAATGTAATAATCTCAAAAGCTTTTGAACTAAGTTATTGGAAAGATTTCTTATGTGTGTTACTTGATATACGTGTGGGTGGTATCCCAGGGGCATAAGCCTAGCATGGGTCGATCCCTATTTATGTGTTTATGGGTGGTATCCCAGGGGCATAAGCCTAGCCTGGGTCGATCCCAATTGATATGTACTGGAGGCAGCCTAATGGTCACAGTACGGTACAGTATTGATTATTGTTAGGTGGTTGGAGGTTCGGGAGGAGGAGGTAATGGCGAATGATAATTGTAAAGAATGAAATGAACGAATATATATCGTTCCACAAATGTGTTTGAATCCAAGAACCCAGTTCAAATTAATGATAATGTACATGATCCTAAAAGTGTTTATGAAGTGTGGTTCACTTCTATTATGATTTATTCACATGTGTATGATTTTCTTGATCCCCCATATCACATATGATTATTTACAGCTTTACATACTCAGTACATATTTCGTACTGACGTCCCTCACGGGGGACCTGCATTTCATGCTGCAGGCACAGGTACTTCAGCTCATTCACAGCATATATAGGAGCCGGGTCGTACAGCTATTGGTGGTGATCTCCAGTTTGCTTCGGAGCTTTCCGAGTCGGTTCCTTATGTTTTGTTATTGTACAGGAGTCATGTGTGGGCGGGGGTTTGTCCCGACCCTAGTTATGTCATGTATATATGACCTAGAGGCTTTGTAGACATAAGGAAGGGTCAAGTCATGGGAGTTTATATAGTGATGTTATATTTGTATATGTGGTGGTCCCGACGGCCAAGTATTATATATATACATATATATATATATATATTTGTGTGTGTTGTGCTGATACAGGGAATTAGACCCTTCTATATGTAACGAAGTGCTGCCCAAATTTTTGGTGAATGTAAGTGAAGATACAGGTATTTGAACGGGTTCTCCCGGGCCTTCTCGGCTTCAGGTGCCAGTCCGGCCCGATGGAATTTTGGAGCATGACAAAAGTGGTATCAGAGCGGTTCGTCCTAGTGAGTCTACAAAGCCGTGTCTACGTAGAGTCTTGTTTATCGGTGTGTTGTGCACCACATCTATAAAAAGGAGGCTATGGACATTTAGGAATTGTTTCTTTTCTTCATGTCTTAGGTCGTGCGATAGAGCTTATATTGTATATGAAGTCATAGTTGACCACTGAATCAGTTTGTTTCTCTTATTATAGTAATGATGTCGGTTACCAGAAGCAAGAATACCGGTAAGCAAGTAGATGTGGCTACCGGAGAGGAGACTAGTAAGTCACCCACTATACCAGCTAATCAAAGTGAGGCTCCAGCTGAGCATGCATCAGAAACTTCCCCCAGTCCGGAAGAAATAAGGGGGAGGAGAACTATATCCCCAGAGCCACCTATTAATGCTGTTGATCAAGATCTTAGAAATACAGTGCAACTTTTGACTCGTTTAGTTGCTGGGCAAGTCCAAGGGCAATCTATTCCTACCGCGGGTTCTAGCGGTCTGATAGGGCGGCTAGTCTTCGGACGCGAGATTTTCTTAAGATGGATCCGCCTACTTTTACCGGATCCAATCTTAATGAAGATCCGTAGGACTTTATTGATCAGATCCAAAGGGCCCTAGAGGTGATGCATGTATCGGGCAGAGAGACAGTGGAGTTAGCCGCGTATAGATTCAAAGGTGAGGCTATATATTGGTATGAAGACTGGAAATGGTCAAGGGGCATTGATGCACCCCCAGCTACTTGGAAAGAGTTCAAAGAGGCATTTATTGATCATTATCTTCCATATGAGACTCGTCAAGCCCGTGCGGATCAGTTCTTAAATCTTCGGCAGGGTAATACAAGTGTGAGGGAGTATAGTCTTCGATTTAATTCCTTGTCCAGATATGCTCCTAATATTATAGCTACTATGGATGACAGAGTTCATCGGTATGTGAATGGATTAGATCTGTATTTGGTTAGGGATTGAACTATTGTTGCACTGAATAAAGATATGGATATAGCTAGGATCCAAGCATTTGCACAGAAAATCGAAGATCAGAGGCAAAGAAGAAGAACACAGGAATTTGAAAGCGGATCTTCTAAGAGGGCCAGATCTACAGGGCAGTTTATGGCGCCACAGGGAGGTTTTAGACCTCAATTTTCTATTAGACCACCTAGGCCATTATTTTCTTATTCTGCAGCTAGTGCTCCACCACAGCATCTGGGGTTCAGAGGTAGTCAATTTGGGCAAGAAGTGAGGGTCATAGTTCGCGATCTATGAGTTATCATGGGCAAGGGAATATGAGCCAATCAAGACCTCCTCGAGAGCCATGCAATAAATGTGGAAGGCATCATATGGGCGTATGTCGAATGGGAACAAATATTTGTTATTGGTGCGGTATGATGAGGCATATGATGAGAGAATGCCCACGAAGGGGCGCAGGTGGCATAGCACGACCTTCGAGATCAGCTGTTGTATCATCGTCACCGGTATCTTATTCTGGTAGGGGTACACGACCTGCGGGTCACGCTAGCAATGAAAAAAGAGTCGCCAGTTCCAGCGGGACTCAGAATCGCACTTATGCTTTAGCGGATCGACAGAATCTAGAGGCTTCCCTAGATGTGGTTACGAGTACGTTGTCCATATTTTCATTTGATGTATATGATCTAATTGATCCCGGTTCTACATTATCATATGTTACTCCTTTGGTTGCTGGAAAGTTCAAAAAGACCCCCGAATTGCTAGATAAACCGTTGGAAGTGTCTACCCCGGTTGGGGAATCTATTATTGCTAGAAGAGTTTATAAAGATTGTGTAGTAACTGTGTGTGGTCGAGACACGATGGCCAATCTTGTGGAACTACAAATGGTAGATTTTGATGTTATAATGGGTATGGATTGGTTGGCGTCTTGTTATGCCAAAATTGACTGTTGTACGAAAAAAATGTATTTACATTTTCCTGATGAAGCAGTTATTGAATGGCAAGGTAAGATTGGCGCACCAAGAGGTAGATTTATTTCTTATTTCAAAGCGAGAAAAATGATTTCCAAGGGCTACATATGTCATTTAGTTAGAGTAAAGAATACGGAATCGAAATCACCAGATCTTCACATTGTACCAGTGGTAAATGAATTTCCTGATGTATTCCCTGAAGATCTTCCAGGTTTGCCTCCTGAACGAGAAGTAGAGTTTGGTATTGATGTAATACCAGGAACCCAACCAATCTCCATTCCTCCATATAGAATGGACCCAGCAGAATTGCGAGAATTGAAAGAGCAATTGAAAGATTTGCTAGAGAAGGGATTCATAAGGCCTAGTATGTCCCCCTGGGGAGCACCAGTGTTATTTGTGCGCAAAAAAGATGGCTCGCTGAGGATGTGTATTGATTATCGGCAATTGAATAAGGTGACTATTAAGAATAAATATCCACTCCCAAGAATTGATGATTTATTTGATTAGTTACAAGGCGCCAAGTGCTTTTCTAAGATTGATTTGAGGTCAGGTTACCACCAAGTGAGGGTCAAAGAAAAAGATATACCCAAAACAGCTTTTCGAACAAGGTATGGTCATTATGAGTTTCTAGTATGTCATTTGGGCTAACAAATGCACCTGCAGCTTTTATGGATTTGATGAATAGGGTGTTTAAGCCATTCCTGGATGTATTTGTGATAGTTTTTATAGATGATATTCTAGTTTATTCTAGATCAGAAGAGGACCATGCCAATCACTTACGACAAACATTGCAGACTCTTCGTGATTGTAAGCTTTATGCAAAGTTCTCTAAATGTGAGTTTTGGTTAAAGTCGGTGGCATTTTTGAGTCATATTGTATCTAGTGAAGGGATAAAGGTTGATGTTCAAAAGATAGAAGCTGTGAAGAACTGGCCAAGGCCCACAACGCCTACGGAGATTCATAGTTTTTGCGGGTTGGCCGGTTATTATAGAAGGTTTGTTAAAGACTTTTCTTCCATTTCAGCACCCTTAACCAAGCTAACGCATAAAGCATCCAAGTTCCAATGGAATGATTCGTGTGAGGAGAGTTTCCAAGAATTGAAGAACAAGTTGATTTCTACACCCGTGTTGGTACTTCCAGAAGGCACCGAAGGGTATACAGTGTATTGTGATGCTTCCAAAATTGGTTTAGGATGTGTATTGATGCAGCATGGTAAGGTAATAGCATATGCTTCTAGACAATTGCGGCCACATGAGAAAAATTATCCTACACACGATCTTGAGCTGGCAGCAGTTATTTTTGCTTTAAAGATATGGCGTCACTACTTATATGGGGTTCATGTTGATATATATACTGACCATAAGAGCTTGCAATATATTTTTAATTAGAAGGATCTAAATTTAAGGCAGCGGAGATGGCTTGAACTATTAAAGGACTACGATGTTGATATCTTGTACCATCCAGGGAAAGCAAATGTTGTAGCTGATGCGTTAAGTCGTAAGGCTATGTTGGCTCCCATAGAAAGGCAAGGGATAATTAAAGATCTTCACCAGTTAGCTAGTTTGGGAGTTCGCCTTCTTGAAACTCCGAACGAGGAGCTTATTGTGCATAATGTCGCGGAATCCTCATTAGTAGCTGAGGTGAAAGAGAAGCAAGATGCAGATCCTATTTTATTACAGCTTATGAAGAACGTTCAGAGTGGTGCGACCAAGGCATTTGAGCTTACGCGAGAAAGAGTACTTCAGTGCCAAAACCGATTGTGGGTGCCGGATGTAGACGGGCTAAGAAAGAAGATTATGACAGAGGCACATTTTTCAAGGTATTCCATTCATCCAGGATCAACCAAAATGTATCAAGATTGGAAAGATATGTATTGGTGGAATGACATGAAGAAGAGCATTGCAGAATTTGTAGTTGAATGTCCAAATTGTCAAAGAGTTAAAGTTGAGCACCAAAAACCCGGAGGCTATATGTAATGCATAGATCTTCCAATTTGGAAGTGGGACATGATCAACATGGATTTTGTTACAGGTTTGCCTCGTACAGCTCGGAAATTTGATTCTATATGGGTGATTGTGGATAGGCTTACTAAATCCGCACATTTCTTACCCGTTAAGACCACTTACACAGTTGAAGAATATTCGCAGCTGTATATTAAAGAAATAGTCCGATTGCATGGAGTGCCAACTTCTATTATATCGGATTGGGGAACTCAATTTACTGCAAACTTTTGAAAGTCTTTCCAACGGAGTTTGGGAACACAAGTGAATCTGAGTACAGCTTTTCACCCTCAGACGGATGTACAAGCAGAGCGCACCATTCAAACACTTGAATATATGCTACGAGCATGTGTTATAGATTTTAAAGGCAGTTGGGATGATCATTTACCTCTTATTGAGTTTGCCTACAATAATAGCTATCATTCAAGTATCAAAATGGCACCATATGAAGCTTTATATAGGAGGAAGTGTAGATCACCAATAGGATGGTTCGAAGCGGGTGAAACTCTTATGTTCGGATCGGATATTGTGTATCAATCCATAGAAAAAGTCAAGGTGATTCAACAATGGTTGAAAACAGCCCAAAGTCGACACAAGTCATATGCGGATAGTAGAAGAAGAGGGCTAGAGTTTTCGTTAGGCGATTGGGTATTTTTGAAGGTATCGCCAATGAAAGGGGTGATGAGATTTGGCAAGAAAGGAAAGTTGAGTCCATGATATATAGGCCCATATAAGATTATTCGAAGATGTGGGCAAGTTGCGTATGAATTAGAGCTACCCCAGGAACTCTCATCAGTGCATCCAGTATTTCATGTATCGATGCTTCGAAAGTGCATCGGAGATCCGTCCCTTATTACTTCTACTAAAGATGTGCAAGTAACAGAAGATCTTACCTATGAGGATATGCCTATTGCTATATTAGATCGTCAAGTTAAGAAGATGAGAAATAAAGAAGTTGCATCGGTGAAAGTACTTTGGAGAAATCAACAAAGGGAAGAGATTACATGGGAAGCGGAGAAAGCAATGAAATCAAAATACCTTTATTTGTTCAGAGGTAAAAAAGAAGTGCAAGGAGTGTAACTGGGACACTAACAAGTAAGTTTTTACATATGCATAATATCTATATGATGACGTGAATATCAATTATGAATTCAAACTTGTTTCGGCTAAATAACTACATTTACATTAGAGGACGAATGTCCTTAAGGGGGGAAGGATGTAACACCCCATACTTAATTATGTGCATTAGCCATGGTTATATGTGTTGGAGTATATGTATTGATCCTAAGTAAGGTATATATGATTTTAAGTATGAGTATTGATTATTTTGAGATGGTTTCAAGTGTACAGTTTGATTATATGTGTATGGGAATCAACTTTATTTACACCGGAATTTGCCCGTCGATGGTTCCATAAGAAGTTTATTGAATAATCTTTCCAACGATATAAAGATTTCCAAAAACGGATAAGTTTCGGATATAATCGAGCACGTTCAAAACTATAAAAAGGCGGCCAGGATAATTGTGAACAGTAAATGTGCAGGAAATTCAAACTACTGAGGCCTACCAGTTTTTTGGGTCGACTTTGAACGATCATAACTCCCTCAATATAATGAACTGGGAGAGATACCACCTATCAAAAGAAAGATCTTTGAGTCTTCTTTCCAATTCAATTGGTTTCATCCAAATCCAACATCTGAGTAAGGATTTATACTCGTTTTACTTCAGCCTCTCAAAACAGATTTTTAGGGTCAACTTCAAACGATCATAACTCCTTGTACAGGACGAACTGGGTGGCATACTTTATATGAAATGAAATTCCTTTGAATTATATATCCAACGATACCAATTTCACCCAAATCCGATATCGGAGCAAAGAGTTATGGCTGATTTACTTTAGCCTGTCAAAACAGTCCACCGTAGACAGATTCGGATTTACTTAAATTTTTAAGGGCAATATGATCATTTTCCATCACCTCTTGGACGAAAATTGGTCATTATATAGATATAATTGGTCTTATATCCATCAATTATCATCATATTATTGGAAATAAGAAACCCTAGCCTAATTTCAACACCAATTATCTTGTGATTCAACCGTAGAAAATCCAAATTGATTCCGTAGTTGTGTTCACCGTCTCGAGGGCTTCGAGAAGCACCCCTTATTTGTGCCAACAGGACTTCGAAATCAAAAGGGCCATTTTATGGTAAGGATGTAAATTATGTTGGTGTTATTTATATGGATATGTATATATATATATATATATGCATGTGAGCATAAGAAGTATGTTATTTGATTGTTGTTGAAAGATGATTGGAAATGATGTTGGATTATTCTTGTGCATGGTTGGATTATGTTGAATTGTGAAGGGATTTGGTGTGATGATGTGGTATTGAAATGATGATTATATATATATATACACATAAACCTATTGATCAAGTTGGTTTTTGGAATGTTTTACAAATATTGGTTGTATGGAATTATGGAAGAGAATTGTGGTGTTGGGTTGCTAATACTAGATGCCAAATATTTCCTTGTAGATAAGTGATTTGTAAAGGCGGGAAGTTGTGTCGAATTGGTGTCCGAATCTACAACGAGGTATGTAAAGCATACTCTAACGATATTCTTTGGCATGAAAACACCAATGTTCCATCAAGTAAGATTCCAAGGTTGTCCAAACACATGTATTGTTCTACATTACCAACGAAGTTTTTTCCATTCTATAAAGTGTTAAAATGTTTCATTGATATACCAAAAGGCTCCTATTTCATTGTTGTGATATTGATGATTCTGAAATACATTGTTGATGTACTAATGAGTCTTTATTACATCGTTATTGTATAGAAGGTCTATTACTTGATTCCTATTGATGTATCATTGTTCCAAAGGTACTATATTGGCATGAACACTAATGTAATAATCTCAAAAGCTTTTGAACTAAGTTATTGGAAAGATTTCTTATGTGTGTTACTTGATATACGTGTGGGTGGTATCCCAGGGGCATAAGCCTAGCATGGGTCGATCCCTATTTATGTGTTTATGGGTGGTATCCCAGGGGCATAAGCCTAGCATGGGTCGATCCCAATTGATATGTACTGGAGGCAGCCTAATGGTCACAGTACGGTACAGTATTGATTATTGTTAGGTGGTTGGAGGTTCGGGAGGAGGAGGTAATGGCGAATGATAATTGTAAAGAATGAAATGAACGAATATATACCATTCCACAAATGTGTTTGAATCCAAGAACCCAGTTCAAATTAATGATAATGTACATGATCCTAAAAGTGTTTATGAAGTGTGGTTCACTTCTATTATGATTTATTCACATGTGTATGATTTTCTTGATCCCCCATATCACATATGATTATTTACAGCTTTACATACTCAGTACATATTTCGTAGTGACGTCCCTCACGGGGGACCGGCATTTCATGCTGCAGGCACAGGTACTTCAGCTCATTCACAGCATAGATAGGAGCCGGGTCATACAGCTATTGTTGGTGATCTCCAGTTTGCTTCAGAGCTTTCCGAGTCGGTTCCTTATGTTTTGTTATTGTACAGGAGTCATGTGTAGGCGGGGGTTTGTCCCGACCCTAGTTATGTCATGTATATATGTCCTAGAGGCTTTGTAGACATAAGGAAGGGTCAAGTCATGGGAGTTTATATAGTGATGTTATATTTGTATATGTAGTGGCCCCGACGGCCAAGTATTATATATATATATATATATATATATATATATATATTTGTGCGTGTTGTGCTGATACAGGGAATTAGACCCTTCTATATGTAACGAAGTGCTGCCCAAATTTTTGGTGAATGTAAGTGAAGGTGCAGGTATTTGAATGGGTTCTCCCGGGCCTTCTCGGCTTCGGGTGCCAGTCCGGCCCGATGGGATTTTGGGGCGTGAGAATAGTGTTCATTCTTGGACTTCTTTCATCCATAAAGCCCAAAAATCCCTTTTTTAAATTCAAGTTATGGATTTTCTTATGAATTTCATGATTGGGCTATTTTTGTTCATGTTGATAATGAGTAATTGAATTGTATTCCATGAATGAGTGTTAAATTCCATATGGGTTGATTTATATCGGTATAGATATATGAAACCCTAGGACTAAACCCTTGAATGATTAAATTAGAATTGAATCATGACAGCTAATTATTGTATGATGTTGCTTACACATTCTATGTCTACTATGTGTTTGGTTGAATGCCTAGATGAATGGAAAGTTTCTAATTAGCATGATATCATGAAATCCCCATGTACGTACAAGCGTATGCCTATCATATGTTTGATGAAATGCTTAAGTAATGTATTACGATGATTATTATGTATTGAAGTAAGTTATGCTTTGTTAGTTTCCTTCCATCGAGTCCTGGGGGTACTTGTACCTGAAATATTAGTTGTGTACCTAGAGCCATGTCATGTTTTCACGATACTCTCAGTTAAGATATGAATCCTTAGACTTCAGATAGTCTTATGACTCAGAAAAAATATCCATGATCTCATGACTCAATCAGTTATCAGATATCAGTAGTATTCCATCAGTCAACAAAACTTAGTAACTCAGCTCATGTTCAGTTCAGTAAGTCATGTTCAGTGTCCATTCAGATAGGAGTAGGAATTAGCACTGACTGAATCGAAGGATCGGCACACACACTATCAGATGAGGGTGTAATCCTTAAAAGTCCTCCTTGCATTCCAGAACTATGTAGCCAGCATAGGTTGAGACATCAACACTATTCGATGAGGGTTGATAAGATGGATAAGCACTGTCAGATAAGGGCCCTACCATTCTCTTTTTGGGATACTATCAGATAAGGGTCACCCACAGCTTGTCTTTACCAGTGGCGCGGTATTGAAACCCTTCCAATTGGGGTTACAAATTAGATTCCAACTCAGCCATAATGGCGTATAAGGGGCATGTTGGTTAAATACTACCTCCCATAGTTTCAGTACCAATCTCAGTAAAAGAACTCAAATAGTTCTTCAGATTCAAGACTGTCAGATATAGTTGCCTCAGATACAGTAAGAAACTTAGATAATTCCATCAGATTCAGGACTCTCAGATGCAGTCACCCATGTTATCAATTATATACAGATATATCTATTTATGCTATCTATTATATCAGTTATAAGTATGTCATGTCATCAGTATTCAGATTCAGTAATCATGATATCACAGTGTTAGTTATAGTTACGTATTTATGTATGCATTCTCACATTCATGTTAGGCAGTCAGCTAGCATTATTCATGCATGTTAACCCCTGCATTAGCCTACCTCACATATACACTAAGTGCATTTCATTGTACAGACGCATTTGCGCTATGGTGATTTCTTTTTATGTTACACCATAGGTTCAGAGACACGAGTTTCAGATCAGCAGCACATTCCAGTCTCAGCAGTCTGAATAAAAATGAGTCCTCATCCTTTGATGACAGGATTATTTCTTCACTATTTCATTGATTATTTATTGGTTGAAGTTTGTTAGGGACATGTCCCATCAACTCTATATTCAGATTATTCAGATAGTAGAGGCTTTCAGACTAGATACAGACTATTATATTTCAGACTTCAGTGTTTATAGTTTTGTCGTAGGTATTATATTACCCCACAGATATTATCTTATTCATGTTATTTTCAATATTGAACCTTATGTCCTTTCAGTGCATGTTTCCGCATTATTCAGTATTTTATGCAGTATACAAGTATAGATATTAGTCATGGGTTAGCTTGTGGTCCTTCAGAGTCATAAGCACCATATAGCATTCTGGTTTAGCAAATTGGGGTGTTACAAACTTGGTATCAGAGCCTAAGGTTCAATAAAGTCGTAGGAAGTCTGAAAGCCATAGCTAGTAGAGTCTTGTACATGGGTGTGTTGCGCACCACATTTATGTGCAAGAGGCTATGAGATATTTAGGAATAATTTCCCTTCTTTCAGTATTCATGTCGTGCCAGTGAACATAGTCACAAGTCAATCTCTCAGTCTAATCCGCTTCTTCTCTTTATTTCAGAATATGTCTCCTAAGAGAAGAAATTAGTCAGCCCCTCAGCCCGAAGAACCTTTAGGCGATCACGTTTCTCATACGGAGTTCAGGACCACATTTACCACTCTTGCTCAGCTAGTAGCTGCCTATAATGAGTGATCCGCTGTCATTTTGACCAACCCAGTGGCCAACTCAGCTGCAGCTAGGATTCAGGAATTTACCCGAATGAATCCTCCATTCTTCTAAGGGTCTAAAGTAGATGAAGACCCTTAGTAATTCATTAATCAAATTTAGAAAGTGACAGACATCATAGGGGTGACTACTGTTGAAAGTGCTGAATTAACCATATACCAGTTGCAGGATGTGGCTCATACTTGGTTCAAACAGTGGAAGTTAGAAAGGTCAAATGATACAGGTCCTATAGAGTGGGAGGAGTTTGTCACTACATTCTTAGATAGATTCTTTCCCCAAGAGCATAGAGAGTCTAAGATGCTAGAATTCATCAACCTCAGGTAAGGCAATATGACCGTGAAAAAGTATTCTCTAAAGTTTACTTAATTAGCCAGATATGCCCCTTATGTGGTTACAGACAGTAGAGCTAAGATGAGTAAGTTCGCTTCAGGGGTAAATGATAGTGTGGTTAATGAATGCATATCCGCCATGCTAAATAGTGACATGACTTTAGGCAAACTTATGACCCATGCTCAATAGATATAAAAGCAGAAGATTAAGCAGAGGGAAAAGCAGAATAAGAAAGTTAGGATAGGTAGCTTCAATTTTAGTCATCCTAAATCAGAAAGAGGAAACCGTTCTCAATTTTATCTTAAGTCATCAGTTCCAGCTCCTTCTTCCACCAGTGCTCCAGCTCCTAAGTTTAGAGATAGAGTGCCAGGCTCTAATTCTTAGGGCAGTGTCAGGAATGCCCAAACTAATCCTCTTTGTCAGACTTATGGTAAGAACCACAAGGGTGCTTATAGTGCTGGCAGCGATGTCTATTTCAATTATGGCAAGCCAGGCCACAAAGTCAAAGACTTCCCTCAATCAGGTTATCATAGTCATCTCCGTTCTTCAGCTCAGTTCGATTGCCTAAATCAGCAGGGTGTCACCACCAGTGCTACTAGCGGGTAATGCCCAAATAGACTATATGCTCTTCAGACCTGATAAGATTAGGAAAATTCTCCTGATATAGTCACTAGTATGTTACAGATCATTCATGTGCATGTTTACGTTTTTCTATATCTAGGAGCTTCTTTGTCTTTTGTTACTTCCTATATAGCAATTGATTTTGGAACCAGTCCCAAAATTCTAGCAGAGCCCTTCTCAGTCTCTACCCTAGTGGGAAAAACCATCATAGTCCAACGGGTATACAAGAACTGCTCGATTATGATATTTCAAAAAGTCACTTCAACAGACTTAGTTAAATTAGAGATGACTGATTTTTATATCATTCTCAGCATGGATTGGCTTTATTCCTGCTGTGCCATAATCAACTACAGAAACAGAATAGTCCAGTTTTAGTTTCAAAATGAACCTGTCCTTGAGTGGAAGGGTAGTGTATCCTCTTTTAGGGGTCAGCTTGTTTCCTATCTTCGAGCAATGAAAATGATATCTAAAGGATGTGTCTATTATTTTGTTCGAGTTAAGGACACTAGTTACAAAACTCCCAGCCTTGAATTAGTCCTAGTAGTGAATGAATATTCAGATGCCTTTCTTGAAGATCTTTTAGGAATTCCTCCCAAAAGGGAAATAGACTTCAGCATTGATATTCTTCCAGATACTCATCGTATATCTATTCTGCCATACAGAATGGAACCAGCAGAACTCAGAGAAATGAAAGAAAAATTAAAGGATCTCTTAGATAAAGGATTCATTAGGCCTAGCGTTTCCCTGTGAGGCACTCCAGTATTATTCGTGTGCAAGAAAGACAGTTCTCTTAGGATGTGTGTAGACTATCGTCAACTCAATAGGGTCATGGTTAAGAACAAGTATCCTCTTCCTAGAATCGATGACTTGTTTGACCAACTTCAGGGTGCCAGCTATTTCTCTAAAATAGACCTCAGATCCGACTATCATCAGGTCAGAGTTAGAGAAAGTGACATTCCAAAAATAGTTTTTCGTACTCGGTATAGTCACTTTGAATTCTTATTCATGTCATTTGGTCTTACCAATGCCCCAGCAGCTTTCATGGACTTGATGAACTGTGTGTTCAAGCAGTACTTGGACATGTTCATCATAGTCTTCATAGATGATATTCTAGTCTATTCCCGCACTGAACACGGTCATGCAGACCATCTCAGAACAGTACTTCAAACTCTCAGAGATCATCAGCTATTCACCAAATTCAGTAAGTGCAAATTTTGGCTAAGGTCAGTAGAATTCCTTGGTCACATCGTTTCTGGTGATGTCATTAGAGTTGATCCTCAAAATACCGAAGTAGTAAGAAACTGGCTAAGACATGTCTATATCAGGAGTTTTTTGGGTTTGGCTGGCTATTACAGATGGTTTGTTGAAGGATTTTCATCTATTTCATCCTCTATGTCCAGATTAACTTAGAAGAAAGTCAAGTTTCAGTGGCCAGACCCTTGCGAGAAGAGTTTACAGGAGTTGAAGACTTGACTTACCTCAGCCCAAGTCTTAAATCTTCCAGATGGTTTAGATGGGTTTGTGGTGTATTGTGATGCATCCAGAGTAAGTTTGGGTTGTTTCCTCAAGCTGAATGGTAAGGTCATAGCCTAGCCTCCAGACAACTTAAACCCCATGAGAGAAATTATCCTAATCATGATCTTGAGTTAGAAGCCGTAGTCTTTGCCTTAAAGATTTGGAGGCATTATCTCTATGGAGTTCATGTATATGTCTTCACAGATCACAAGAGTCTTCAGTATGTTTTTTCTCAAAAAGATCTCAATCTTCATCAGAGAAGGTGGTTAAAGCTCTTGAAATACTATGACCTAAGTGTCTTCTATCATCCGGGCAAGGCCAACATAGTGCCCCACGCTCTCAGTAGGCTATCCGTGGGTAGTTTTTCTTATGTGGAGGATAGTAAGAAGAAGTTAGCTCAAGAAGTACATCAGCTTGCCAGACTAGGCGTTCGCTTAGTCGATTCTTCAGAAAGTGGTGTATATGTTTAGAGTAGTTTAGAATCATCTCTAGTTTCCGAGATGAAAAAAAAAACAAGATAGAAATCCCAACCTTTTCAAATTGAAAGAGTCAGTTCAGGATCAGAAAGTAGAGGTTTTCTCCCAAGGGGGAGATAGTGTTTTACATTGTCAGGGTTTTCTCTGTGTTCTAGATGTAGACGACTTAAGGCAGTGAATTCTTGCAGAAGCGCATGGTGCACGCTACTCTATTCATCCAGGGGCACAAATATGTACTGCGACTTGCGAGAAATCTATTGGTGGAGTGGGATGAAGAGAGACATTACAGAGTTTGTGGCTAAGTTCTCTACATATCAGCAAGTTAAGATAGAGCATCAGAAGCCTAGTAGGTCTATGCAAGAGTTCAGTATTCCTACTTGGAAGTTGGAAATTGTGAACATGGACTTCGTGATGGGTTTGCCTCGAACTCGTCATCAGGATAATTCAGTCTGGGTCACTGTAGATAGAATGACCAAATTAATTTATTACCTTCCATATCATACCTCTTATTCAGTCGAGGATTATGCCAAACTCTATATCAAGGAGTTGGTCAAATTGCACGGTATTTGTTGTCCATTATCTCAGATAGAGGTACCCAGTTCACCTCTCATTTCTGGAAAGCATTCCAAAAGGTTCTCGGTACTCTAGTTTATCTCAGTACAACCTTCCATCCTCAGATAGATGGTCAAGCAGAAAGGACTATTCAGACTTTAGAAAATATGCTAAGAGCATGTGCAATTAATTTCAAGGAAAGTTGGGATGACCACTTGCCTTTGATTGAGTTTGCATACAACAACAACTATCATTCCAGTATTCAGATGGCTCCATTCGTAGCTCTATATGGTAGGAGATGTAGATCTCTAATTGGTTGGTTTGAAGTTAGTGAGGCCTCAGTCATAGGTACTAAATTAGTATTCAATGCCTTAGAAAAGTTCAGTTAATCAGAGAAAGACTCTGGGCTGCTCAGAGCCGACAAAAGTCTTATGAAGATATTTGTAGAAAAGATCTCGAGTTTGAGGTTGGTGATTATGTCTATCTAAAGATCTCTCCCATGAAGGGAGTGAAGAGATTTGTCAAGAAGGGAAAGCTCAGTCCCTAATATGTCGGTCCCTTCAAGATTCTCAGTCGTTTCGGCAAGGCAGCTGATGAGCTCGAATTTCCTTCAGATCTAGCCTCAGTTCATCCAGTGTTCCATGTATCTTTGCTCAAGAAGTGTATAGGTGAACCACCAGTCGTAGTCCCTATTTAGAGCATTGATGTTCAAAACAGTCTCTCTTATGAAGAGATTCCAATCAAAATCTTAGACTATCAGACTTGTAGATTGAGGAACAAAGAAGTCCCTATAGTTAAAGTTTTTTGCAAAATCAGTCCGTCGAGGGAGCTACTTGGGAAGCAGAAGCAGACATTCTTACCAAGTATCCTCACCTCTTCTCCGCTAACTCAGATCAAGCTCAAGGTAACAGTTCCCCTTAACCTTACTCAGATTCATGATCAGTGTTCATCACGAACTTGGTATTCAGTTTCATGTTCATGTTCCCACTAAAAACTTGGTATCAAGTAACATTGCATATTCAGTCATGCATTCATGTGTCAACTCAGTTATATAATTATGCATCAGAAATGCATTTTCATTGTGAGAAACTTAGTTCCTCAGAACATTCAGTCATGCATTCATGAATCAGTTACACATGCATCAGATATGCATGTTCAGTATGTCATGTTCATCTTGTCAGTTATGAGATCATGTTCCAGTTATTCATGTTTAATTCATGTTCAACTTATTTTTTCCCCTCTCATTTAGTCCTATTCAAGGATGAATGTTCTCAAGGGGGAGATATTGTAATACCCCGAAGATTTCTAGCAAATTTCATCCCAAGAATGCCTAATATTAGCTTATAAATTGAATGATAGTTATTCCATAAGGAATTTAAAATATTTTTACTTTTTTTATGTGGAAAATTTAATAAGCTTTCCATTGATATATGATTCACTTAAATTCGATAACCGGGTAAGAAGTTATGACTATTTCAAGTTCCCGTCATAAAATAGCGCCATATTAGTCAGTGGCGTACCACGCCACAAGAGGAAATGGCATTTGGCAATTTCTAGTAGGTGTCCGTGATTATGGCGCATCGCGCCAGCACTCAAATTCAGAATTGTCCTTTTTCTAGTTTTTCAACTTGATTTCCTCCACGCCGCGCCAAAGTTTCAAGTCACGAAGGAATGCACAATATGATGGCTCCGCGTTTCGCCATCTCTCAATTTCCCAATTGTCAATTTCTAGTGACACGGTGCGATAATGCCGCGTCGCACCAGGGGCCCAGTTCGGGAAAATTTTACTGAAATTAAATGATATGTCCAGGGTTAAAAGTGTCAATTTCCTACCCTATTTAACTCAATAACGCGTGATTTAGCTATTCTTCACCCAAAATATACTATTTTCTCTCAAGTTCTGCTCAAGAACAAGCTAGGGTTTCAAGTGGGGATTCAATTCAATAAGGTTTCACCATCAATCTCCACGAAATCACAAACTATGGTATGTATAGTGTTCATTCATGGACTCCTTTCGTCCATGAAGCCTAAAAATCCCTTTTCTAAATTCAAGTTATGGATTTTCTAATGAATTTCATGATTGGGCTGCTTTTGTTCATGTTGATAATGAGTAATTGAATTGTATTCCATGAATGAGTGTTAAATTCCATATGGGTTGATTTAGATCGGTATAAATTCATAAAATCCTAGGACTAACCCCTTGAATGATTAAATTGGAATTGAATCACGACAGTTAATTGTTGTATAATGTTGTTTACATATTCTATGCCTACTATGTGTTTGGTTGAATGCCTATATGAAGGGAAAGTATCTAATTAGCATGATATCATGAATCCCTATGTACGTACAAGGTTATGCCTATCACAAGTTTGATGAAATGCTTCAGTAAATGTATTATGATGATTATTATTTATTCAAGTAAGTCATGTTTTGTCAGTTTCCTTCCATCGAGTCCTGGGGGTACTTGTACCTGAAATATTAGTTGTGTACCTAGATCCATGTCATGTTTTCACGATACTCTTAGTTAAGATATGAATCCTTAGACTTCAGATAGTCTTATGACTCAGGAAAAATCTCCATGATCTCATGACTCAGTCAGTTTTCAGATATCAATAGTATTCTGTCAATCAACGGAACTTAGTAACTCAGCTTATGTTCAGTTCAGTAAATCATGTTCAGTGTCCATTAAGATGGAAGTAGGAATTAGCACCGAGTGAACCCAAGGATGGGGACACACACTATCAGATGAGGGTGTGATCCTTAGAAGTCATCCTTACATTCCAGAACTATGTTGCCAGTATAGGTTAAGACATCAATACTGTCCGATGAGGGTTGATGAGGTGGATAAGAACTGTAAGATAAAGGCCCTAACGTTCTCTTTTGGAGACACTATCAGATAAGGGCTGCCCACAGCTTGTCCTTACTAGTGGTGCGGTATTGACACCCTTCCAATTGGGGTTACAGATTGGACCCCAACTCAGCCATAATGGCGTATCAAGGGCATGTCGGTTAAATACTACCTCTTACAGTTTCAGTACCAGTCTTAGTAAAAGAACTCAGATAGTTCTTCAAATTCAAGACTTTCAGTACAGTTGACTCAAATACAGTAAGGAACTCAGATAGTTCCATCAGATTCAGGACTGTTAAATACAGTCACCAATGTTATCAGTTATTTTCAGATACAGCTATGTATGCTATCAGTTATTAGTATGTCATGTCATCAGTATTCAGATTCAGTAATCACGATATCATAATGTCAGTTACAATTACGTATTTATGTATGCATTCCGGTATTCATGTTCGACAGTCAGCTAGCATTATTCATGCATGTTAACCCTTGCATTAGCCTACCTCACACATATACTCAGTACATTCTATTGTACTGATGCATTTGAGCTATGGTGCTTTCTTTTTATGTTACACCATGGTTCAGAGACACGAGTTCCAAATCAGCAGTAGATTCCAGTCTCAGTAGTCAGAATAGAAGTGAGTCCTCATCCTTCGAGGACATGATTATTTCTCCACTATTTTATTGATTATTTATTAGTTGGAGTTAGTTGGGGACATATCTCATCAACTCCTTATTCAGATTATTCAGACAGTAGAGGCTTTCAGACTAGATGCATACTATTATGTTTCAGACTTCAGTGTTTACAGTTTTGTTTTGGGTATTGTATTACAGATGTTATCTCATCCATGTTATGTTCAGTATTGAACCTTATGGCCTTTCAATGCATGTTTCCGTATTATTCAGTATTTTATGCAGTATATAGGTACAGATATTAGTCATGGGTTAGCTTATGATCTTTTGGGGTCTTGAGCACCGTATAGCATTCTGGTTAAGCAAATCAGGGTGTTACAAAAAATCACCAACAAATCTGAATCAACATTACGACAACAAAAAGAAGAAATGCCAGAAATTAGGATTATATTCTGTCCATATTTCAATACTAGAAGAGTAGTTGACTCAAGTTCCTCTATTTTTTCATAATTTTTTACCTATGAAAAAAGAAAAGGGACGACGAAGAACTCGAAGTTGTTGTCGCCGGAGAAGTCTTCACGTCGATTGACAGTTGAAAGTTGAAAGGGAACTCGACTGACTATTTTTCACCGAAGGTTAAAGTCACCGGGGATTGAAGGGAGAATTTTGCAAAATTTTTGGTTGGGAGAGAGTTGAGAGAAGCTGTCGAGAGAGAGGAGATAGACTAGTTGATTTGGATTGAAGAGGGGTGTGGGTTGATTTGTATTTCTGAAAATATTAATCAAGTCCAAAATTAACTTAATCAAGTCCACAATTAACTTAATCAAGTTTTCTAATGATATTTGACCCTTTAAGTTGGTCAATGTCACTAATCCTTTATTCAAGACTTAAAATACACCTTTCCTTCAATTTTCTCAAGTAACATATATTATTTGAAAATTACATTAAAATATTATAAATACAATAACTAACAATTTAAAATATTTAAAAACATATTAAGAATCTGATTGATTATCTAAATTATATTTGTGTCACATAAATTCGGGATAGTTTTGACATTTTATAATTTGCATGTTTTATTATTTTAATTTAGTAATTTGTTGATCCAAATTATGTTTTCGAATTTAACATGATTTGAAAATTTAGTACGTTGTTTATTTTAATTTATTTACTTTATTTTGGTAATATATATATATATATATATATATATATTTAAAAATTATGCAAAAAATAATTATAAGTCATAACTATTAACATCTTATAATATTTTAAAAACATATAGTAAAAAAATATGATTGACTTTTAAATTCTAATAGTGTCACATAATAATGAAAAAGGTAAAATAGACGTTTATGGCATATCTCTTTCAGTTGTTTCAACAGTAATTTTATTATATCACCTCTAATTAATTATTATAAGTCATTTAGGTATTAAAAAATTAATAATATTTGATAAAAAAATTAAAATTGACATAAAATGATAAATTAATTCTTGATTTCTTAAATTAACATGACATCTTATATGACTCATTTAATTTTTTTTTTGTATAGTAATTTTGTTATATCACTTCTAATTAGTTATTATGAGTCATTTAGGACATATCACTTCGCTGCTTCAATCATAAAATTTAACTGACTCTCAAAATTATTTCAGTGTCACTTAAATTGAAATAGAAGAAAAAGTATTATAAATTATAATAATTAAAAACTTAAATTATTTTAAGAATATAATTGACTATCAATGCCACAGAAATTTGAACAAGGAGAGTAACATATATTATTTGAAAATTAAATAAAAATATTATAAATTACAATAGCTAACAATGTAAAATATCTAAAAACATATTAAAATATGATTGATTATCTAAATTTTATTTGTGTCACATAAATCCAAGGGTAGTTTTGGCATTTTATAGTTTGCATGTTTTAGTGTTTTAATTTTGTAATTTGTTGATGCAAATGATGTTTTCGAATTTAACATGTTTTAAAAATTTAGTGTTTTATTTATTTTAATTTATTTATTTTATTTTGGTAAAATATTATATATTTAAAAATTATACAAAAAATAATAATTATAAGTTATACTATTAACATCTTATAATATTTTAAAAATATATAGTAAAAAATATGATTTACTTTTGAAATTCCAATAATGTCACTTAATTAAGTTGCGATAAAGCAACATAAATTATTTGAAATTACATTAAAAGATACTATAAATCACAACGATTAATAACTTAAAATATTTTTAAAAAATATATTAGTAAAAATTTGATTGACTCTCTAAATTCTAAAATTGGGACAAAGCGGATAACATAAATTGTTTGATAATTATGTAAAAGGTAGCATAAATCACAATGATTAACAACTTAAATTATTTAAAAATTTATATTAATAAAAATTCGATTGACACTTCAAATGTTATTTGTGCTACATAAATTGAGATAACACAAATAACGAATATTGGGTCGATGCTGACATGGGT
Organism: Capsicum baccatum var. pendulum; assembly: GCA_030864225.1. Taxonomy (NCBI): domain Eukaryota; kingdom Viridiplantae; phylum Streptophyta; class Magnoliopsida; order Solanales; family Solanaceae; genus Capsicum; species Capsicum baccatum. The sequence goes on along the minus strand of CM061551.1, from coordinate 26,285,172 downwards.
TAAAGTATTTGGTATATATATAATTGACTAACATGGCATATATATGAATAGACCGTATGAAATTAACATTGAATTACATCGAAATTAATATCAAATATACTACATGAAACGATAAACTGATACACGGAATCAAATTAATCTCTTGATTTTCACCTAAATTAATGTGATTCATTTACAAGAAATCTTATCATAAACTAATAAGGATTTTCCTTGGATTTTGGTTAGATCATTAGGTTTATAAAGTTGGCTTGATGAATTTGGATCAAGATTATCTTTTTTGTTTTTAATCTACGGTTAGCGGATTTTAACAATTAAATGGCTTCTGATATGACATCTGATTCGGTAATATTTCATCCTAAAAGGAAAGTTGATGAGAAAATATTAATCCTAATTTTAGAATGTTGAGAGGGGCCAAAGCCCCCAAGTTCACTATTGTATTGTAGATGGAAAAGAAAAGAACCCTTGTGTGTGGTGTGGAATTAGGGTTTTCTTGAAGTTCATTCAGAATGGAGCGTCGTGTGTGGCTAACAGATATCTAGTTAGCCGCAAAATTGGTAGAGGAGCGTTCCGCGAGATATATGTTGGTCAGTTTCTTTCTTTGTTTTTATTTTTAATCTCTCAATTTTTTAGTGTTACTCGTGAAAAGAAAGCCTCAATTTAACTGATAAAATTGCAACTATGTGATCAAGGATCACGAATTTAAACCGTGAAAATAGTTCTTGTTAAAATAAGGTGAGTTTGTGTATAATGAACCCTTCCCAACTACCTTTTATTAGTGTTCCTTGTTGTGTCTTTGAGGAGTTATGTTTTCTCGGTGGTGCAGGTGCTGATTTACTGACTAATAAGGAGGTCGCAATTAAACTGGTCAGTCTTCTGTGTGTGCGCACACGGCTATCATTAGTGTTCCTTGTCGTGTCTTTTAGGAGATGATGTTTTCTCGGTGGTGTAGGGACTGATTTTCTGACTAAAAAGGAGGTCGCAATTAAATTGGTCGGTCTTCTCTGTGTGTGCGCATGCGCCTAGCAGCGTTACTAATTTACTTCTATTTTTTTAAATATTACTCTTATTTCAGATTTTTTTTTTTTTTTTTTTTTTTTTATAATTGTGGTCACCAATACTGGCTTCAGAATGAAATAGAAGCTGTTTGCTTATGAGCTGTGGACATTAGAATAGTACTATGTATCCGTGCTATATATGTCCATGTAAAACAAATAAACAAATCAAAATCCATACCAACCACATTTAAAATTGGTCAAACCCATCGATAGATACTCAAACTTATTGCGAAAATTCATTTAGACCCCTAAACTAAGGCATATTCTTATCAGACCCTAAACCCCCGAATTTTATTTCAATTGGACCATTTTTTCCTATGTGGCACTGCGTGTGCAGTGCCATCGTGAGAGGCGCGTGAGGAGCATTTTTTTTTACTAATTTACGAATAAAAAGTTGTCAAGTGGCATTGATGGCCCCAAAATTTTTTTAATAAGAAATTTTCTTCTTTTTTAAATACTAAAGGCCCCAAAAAGAATTAGAGGGCCCCAATTTATTTATTATTTTAATAAAACTGCAATTAAAAAAAAAGCTGTTTTTTAATTTCATCTTTTAAAATTTTTTATAATTTATTTTTAATAATTATTTTTTTATTTTTATTTTTAAATAATTTTATAATTATTTTTTCATAATTTGGATCCTCAATGCCATTTTTTATTTTCATTTTTAAAAGTTTTATAATTTTTTTTAATAATAATTTTTTCATTTTTTAAATATTTTTTTAATAATTTATTTCATTTTTAAAAAAATTCATAATTTTTTTTAAATAATCAGCTTTTAATTTTTATTTTTAAAATAATTTTATAATTATTTTTTCATAATTTGGATCCTCAATGCCATTTTTTATTTTTATTTTTAAAAGTTTTAGCATTTTTTTTAATAATTAATTTTTTATTTTGTAAATAATTTTTTAATAATTTATTTTATTTTGAATTTTTTTTTAATTTTTAAATAATCAGTTTTTTATTTTTATTTTTTAAATAATTTTATAAAATTTTTTCATAATTTATATCCTCAATGCCATTTTTTATTTTCATTTTTTAAAAAAATTTATATTTCTTTTAATAATTAATTTAAAAAAATAATAATTTATTTCATTTTTAAATTTTTTTTAAAATAATCAGTTTTTTATTTTTATTTTTTAAATAATTTTAGAATTATTCTTTAATAATTTCCTCAATGCCATTTTTATATACTTTTTTTTAAAAAATTATAATTAATTTTTAATAATTATTGAACCTATAATGCCACGTGTCAGCTTCCAATTAGCTCGTTTTGCACGTCATCGCGTGTGTGCAACACACACTTTGACCTTTTTGTTAATATGGAAAAAATACCCAATTGGGACCAAATTGGGGAGTTTAGGGGTTTAATAGGTACAAGCTTTAGTTTAGGGGCCTAAGTGATTTTTTGGGACAAGTTTAAGATGCTATCGACGGGTTTGACCATTAAAATTATAACATTTCTCTTGATTTTTGAAGACGAATCTCCTATGCAGAGTATTCCTACATATAAGTATCTGAAAAATGTCCCCTAACCAAGGTGCTTTATTTGCTCATTCTATTAAATCTTGGTTGGAATTATAGACACATAAAATTTATTAGGTCTAAAATTACTTTGGGCTTACAAAAATAATAAATTAATTTTATTCCTCATCAAGGTCCATCTCGCCTTGAAGCCCAAACTCATGTCACATGTCAAATGACATGGCATCCTAGTCAAATCCAAGACCAACGAGATGACGCCACATGTACAAATGATGTGGAAATTTCATTTAAATTCAAGAACCAGTCAAAAGTCGCCAAGTGTCAAAGTGACATATTTCGGCCAATCACAAGCAACCAGACCTACTCCCTACAACTACAAATAGAGAGTAACATAACATTCTAAGAGATTCGTAAAAAGAGGACTTTGACAAGCATTGGCAACATCGGCATCGACATCAAGTTCTTGCAAAGAGCAATCAACGAAGTTCTTCCCAGATATTGTTCCAAAGTGACAAAAGATTTTTCGACATTTTCGGTGATTAAAATAAATCTGTAGGAGTCCAAACCATCCAATGATTCCAGGAACATGCTACTGAAGGCCCTCGAATCATTTATAAGTTTATGAGAGAAGAATCAAGAGATTTGCGGAATTGTACTCATAAGATTCATCAATAAAAATTACTATTATTTATCTTTGGTTGAAGTTAATTTTTTACGCTTTGAAAATTTATTGTGAACAAATTTTGGCACGCCTAATGGGACTATTTCTGTTTTTTATCTCTTCCTCCTACAAATTGAAAGTTACAAATTCAACCATCGTAATGAACTTCGAAAAAACAAACGATATTACATGCAAGGGCTCTACTACCGCAACTGCTGACCTCGGTCGTGTTGGATCAATTACTCACCAAAAGTTCAAGGCTATTGTCTTGGATGAATCTGAATACTTCATCTCTTTGGAGGTGGTGAAAAACAACAGGTCTCATATGGTTGCTGCTGGGGGTAATCTTGCATCCATGTTCTTTGGTGAACTTTCTCTAATCGGATCCAACTTTGGTGAACCCGAAGATTCAATGAATTCTCCAATTTCAACAAAGGTCAATGCCTTAGTGGCTGACTCAATTGAAATGCATGAGAATTTCACAATGATGGAGCAAAGCATTGAAGCCCTAAAGAAGTCGGTTGACAATAAGAATCTTCATATCACTCAAATCATGAACAAACTGAAGGCCTACAAACCAGGAGAGTTAAGTCACATCCCTACTTATCCACCGGTTTCACTCCATAAAACAAGAATGTTGAGGAATTACCTGCTAAGTTTAAATTTTAGGAGAAGAAATAATCTATTTCAGTTGCAGCTTTATCTGGCCAACAGTTGCAAGGCATGATAACAAACACCATCAGGGTATTACTCCAAGCCTTACACAAGATGAATTGATTGTCTACCCATGCCAACGAGCTATCAACCACCAAAGTGGCAGCAATTCGATGGCAAGAGAAACCCGACACAACACATTTCCCATTTTGTCAAAACATGTAGCAATACTGAAACACATGGCGAGCTCTTGGGAAAATAGTTTGTTCGTTCATTTAAGGAGAATGTATTTGAATGGTATATTGACCTGGAGCATGAGTCAATTGATAGTTGGGAGCAGCTTGAGAAGGAATTCTTAATTAATTTTACAACACTCGATGAACTGTGAGCATGATAGAATTGACTAGCACCAACAAAGAAAGGATGGGCCTTAACGGATTACATCAATTGATGGAGATCATTGAGTTTGGACTGCAAAGACCGTCTTTCTGAAATATCTGTCATAGAAATTTGCATTCTAGGAATGCATTGGGGACTTCTTTACATACTCCAAGGAATTAAGCCTCGAACTTTTGAAGAATTAGCTACGCGCGCTCATGACATGGAGCTAAGTATTGAAAGTTATAAAATAGCATTAATTATTTTTTATCCTAGGAAAGAAGTCACGAAATTCAAAGACATGTCAGAAGATCAAATTGGAGAATCTATGGAGACAACTGTGAGTTTTACGAAGACCTTCACAAGACAAAAGTTAAAAGAGGAAACTCCAAAGAAACAAATTCGAGAGGTGAAAAATCAACCAACCTTTAAGGAGTTATAAGCAAGGGTATATCCTTTTTCTGACTCTAATGTTCTTGGGATTCTTGAGGAGTTGCTAGCCAAAGAAGTCATTGAACTTTCTAGTTCATAACGACCTGAATAATAAAAAAAGTCGATGATCCTAAGTACTACAAATTTCACCGCATTCTTAGTCATCACATCACAAAATGCTTCATCCTAAAGGAAAAAATCATCATTGATAATGGAGATATAGTTGATGCAGATCATGTTAGTGCTGAACTAGACCATAAAAAAGGTTCAATTTCAAAAGTTCTACAACTCACGTGCTCTGTGGCATCATCAAAAGGTGAAGGAATCATCATGCTACAATTTGGGAGCTTTGACCCAATTGAGGTTTCCCCATTAAAGAAAACAATAAGCAAGTCCATGTCAAATGACTTCTCCAATAACAAGCAGGGTAACACTTGGACATTGATCGCTCGCAAAAGAAAAAATCTCAAAGGACTTCTAAAGTCCAACTTTCAAAAGTCGACGCAAGATTAGGTGCAAATATGTTTCTTCAACCAATAGGGGCAATAAATACCAAACTGAAGAGCAATAATACTTTATTACAAAGGGTTGGGAAGAAATTTGCATTACAAGAATTCTTCTCCAGAATACTCCTTAACCCACTAGCTTAAACTACAAGTCAAATCACTCTTGGCCCATATTAGTCTAAATTGTGAACGACTCTCTAAAAATAAAGAAAGAAATAAAAAAATAAGAAAAATAAATTTAAAAAAATAAATTAACTCATTATCCTGAACTATGTTATGACTTGATCCTTCCGAGGTACGTAGGCAGCTTAGAATATTTTTCAACTCTAAGTTCAGTCATATGAGTTAAAAAATAAAAAAAGAGGAAAACGTGTGTCATTATTTGAGCACGATAACAATACTTTGAATTGACATAGATATCACATGAGGATAGACATTCCTTCGCTAAGTTTACTGCGGACGTGCAAAGGTGAAGAGACCAACAAGGAAAAACGAATTTCAACAATGTATTTGTATAAATTCGTACAGGTGTTCACCATCATTGTTACATATGTTGTAGACCTTAAGACTTCTTTGAAACAAAAAAGACGGCTTATAGTTCAAAAGCTCCTACATCAGGTTATGAATTTTCTATCATAGCCGCTCAAAGTTGTAAAATAAGCCATCAAATTCTGAACTAAGATGACTTTTATGATGTATCTGTATAAATCCGTAAAGGCGTTAAGTGTGGTTTTATGTATGTTGTAGATCTATGAATCTAATTTCCAATAAAAAAGGCACCTTATTCCGATTCTCCTACGTCGAGATACGAAATTTATCGTGACGCCGCGCAAAGCTAATACAACTAGCAAACCAAGATTAGAAGATTGGTTTTGGGGAAATATCTAAGATAATTTGGGTGCAATCTGATTGTGATTCCCGAGTGATATGTAGCTCTACAAGTCTGGTTTTCAATGCAAGAAATGATGCCTGATTTTGATACTCCTACGTCAAGATATATAATTTATTATGATGCTGCGCAAGGTTCGTAAAACTAGTGAACCAAGATTAGATGATCTGTTTTAGGAAAATATTTGGGAAGATTTGGGTGCAATCTAATTGTGATTCATATGTGAGATGTAACTCTACAAGTCTAGTTTCCAATGAAAAAAACATCTTCTGATTCTACTGTTTCCAAGTCAAAAAAATATGAGAATTTTTGTGAGGCTGTACAAGACAAACAAAAAATGATGAAATAGAACTGATAGTCTGATTTTGGAAAGATACCTAGACAGATCTGGAGAGAATATGAGCATGGTTTTCACATAGAATGTATCCTCACGAGTCTATTTTCCAACACTGTAAGACTTTCGTGATTTAGAAACTCTCATAATGTGTTATGAATTTTCTCTCATAGACGCCCAAGCTGCTTGAAAACTCAATTGTGAAAGAGAGAAAAATTAAGGAGAAAAACGCAGGTTGTACTGAGGTTTAATTTGAAATACAATGACTTAATGAGGGCGATGATGTCCTTTTATAGATTCTGAAGGGCTCCAGTTTGATTTCGAAAAGAAATCTGCTGAACAAGTTGGCTTCCAGAAAAACTGAGACATCCAAGTGTCCAAAATAAGTCAAATTCCTAATCCTTTTTGAAGTGGGATAACATCATTATTCAATTCTATTCAAATTCGATTAATACTAATGCCCGGATCCCACGTAGTTTGGATATATTTAGTTTTAAATAGAATTTACACTCATAATGAAGGGATTCATGTTATTCTACCCAGATTATCATGACTTTGAGGAGTTTGATTCTGAAAAGATGCTCAAGTCTTGCCAAAAAAGGGGAGCCTTAAGTATGTATTAATTGATTGGCTTTAGCACATCAATAAAGAAATTGAGAAATAGTTGAAGAGTTCGGCTAAATTTTATTCTCGTCAAATTTGAATATTTTGCGAGGATTAAATTATGCGCGCACGCACACACACACAAAAAGCTCTATGAATACTTCAAATCTTGTCTCTAAAAGTTCTGACAATTCAAACACCTCGATGAGCCTTGAAGTAGGGGACATCTGTAGACACATAAAATTTACTGGTTCTAAAATTATTTTAGGCTTAAAAAAATATAAGACAATTTTATTCCTCATCAAGGTCCATCTCACCTTGAAGCCCAAACTTATGCCATGTGTCAAGTGACATGGCATCCTAGTCGAATCCAAGACCAAAGACACAACGCCACATGTACAAATGATGTGGAAATCTCATTTAAATTCAATAACCAATCAAAAGTCACTAAGTGTCAAAGTGACATATTTCGGCCAACCACAAGCAACCAGACCTACTCCCTATAACTATAAATAGGAGATAACATAACATTCTAAGAGAGATTCAGAAAAGAGGACGTTGACAAGAATCAATAACATCGACATAGACTATCAAGTTCTTATAAGAAGCAGTCAACGGAGTTCTTCCCGGAGATTATTCCAAAGCGACAAAATATTTTTCGATATTCCCAGCAATTGAAATACATATCTAGGAGTCCAAATCATCCAATGATTCGATAAATACACTAATAAAGGCCCTCGTATCACTTCTATATTCTGGAGAGAAGAATCAAGAGAGTTACAGAATTGTACTCACAAAATTCATCAATAAAAATGATTTCTTTTTTTATTCATCTTTGGTTGCAGTTAATTTCGACGCTACAAAAATTTATGCGAACAAATTTGGCACTTCCAGTGGGACCAAATATGCCCTTTATCTCTTTTCTCATAACTCAACTATGCAAATCTGTAGCAGCAGGATCGTAAAGATGGAAGGGGTACTTCAAAACTTGTCTTTGAGTTTCATCAAGTCTATATTCCGACAAGCCTTGAAAGTAGGGAGCATTTGTAGATATTTAAATTTTGTGGACTAGAGTTCAATTTTTGTTAGAGTTCTTGGAGGCTACTTTACCCTAAATCTAGCTTGGTGGCTACTCTACCTAAACCCTAAATTACGTCTATATAAAGGGGGAAAATATCACTTTAAAGAAGAAATCCCGAATATCCCACAAATTGATGGGATATTCATAAATCTTGAATATCTCTATAGAATTTCATAAACTCATGGAATATCACAAAGGGATCAAAACCCTCTCTTCTTGATAATTAAATAAATCAAGAAGATCTACAAACCCTCCTTTCATGGAGATCAAATCCAAATATTCCTACGTTTGAGAAATATGCCACTAACGGCCCTCAAATTTATGCAAAATCCATATCAAATTCCATTATGCCTTCGTTCGAGAAATACACTACTAACAACCCTCAAATTATGGAGAAAATTGAGAGAGAAGAATCAAGGGAGGAACAAATTTGTACCAACATCGTTTATCAATAAAATAAATCACATTTCTTCATATTTTTATTTGTGATTACAATTTAGATTTGTCACTATAAAAAATTGTTGGAAATAAACTGGCACACCCAGTGGGACCACAAATAGTTCAAATCTCATCTCTAAAAGTTCCGAAAAATCAAACACCTCAACGAGCCTTGAAGTAGGGGGAATTTGTAGACACGTATAATTTATTGGGTCTAAAATTATTTTGGGCTTAAAAAAATAATAAGCCCATTTTATTCCTCATCAAGGTCCATCTCACCTTGAATCCCAAACTCATGTCACATGTCAAGTGATGTGGCATTCCAGTTAAGTCCAAGACCAAAAAGATGACACCACATGTACAAATGATATGAAAATCTCATTCAAATTCAAAAACCAGTCAAAAGTAGCCAAGTGTCAAAGTGACATATTTAGGTCAATCAGAAGCAACCAAGCCTAGTCCCTACAACTATAAATAAGGGGTAACATAACATTCTAAGAGAGATTAAAAAAAAAAAAAGAGGACTTTGACAAGCATTGGCAAATTCGACATCTACTATCAAATTCTTGAAAGGAGCAATCAACGGAGTTCTTCCTAGAGATTATTCTAAGGTGAAAAAATATTTTTTGATATTTTCGGTGATTGAAATACATCTCTAGGAGTCCAAACCATCCAACTCTTCAAGAAACACACTACTGAAGGCCCTCAGATCATTTCTAAATTTATGAGAGAAGAATCAAGAGAGTTATAGAATTGTACTCGCAAAATTCGTCAATAAAAATTACTTTTTTTCTTTTATTTATCTTTGGTTGCAGTTAATTTTAATGCTTTAAAAATTTATTGCGAATAGGAATGTCTCATTTTTTTATGAAATTATAAATGGCAACTCCATATGTTTATTTTTGCAGGAATTTGTCAAGATAAAGCATTGTTAATTGTTATATGAGTCAAAGTTGTATGTTGTTCTTTAGGGAAGAAGTAATGGCTTATCCTGCTTCTATTCCTAGTCGTCATTCTTAGTTCTCTAGTTTCTTTTGGTGAGCATTATAATTGTAGTACTTCTCATATAGTTGGAATTCCAAATGCGAGGTGGTTTGGCGGTATGGGAGATTACAATGTTATGATCATGGATTTGCTTGCACCAAGTCTTGAAATTACATTTAATTTTTTTAGTAGGAAGTCTTTCTTGAAATGGTTAGTTTTAATTTAATGCTTCAAATTTATACCTTCTTAAAATGTGTTGGTTATATGGCTATTTTGGTATTTATTGCAGATAAATTGTGTTGAATTTGTTCATTCCAAATCATTTTTGCACCGAGATATCAAGCCAGAAAATTTTCTTATGGGCGTGGGAGGCCGTGCAAATTAGGTCCCATATTCTTATTATTGCATCTTTACTTTTGTTTTCATGATTTTGCAAGATTTATTGTTCCTTTAATATTTTGTTTTGGCTTAAAATGCAAGTCTACATTATTGACTTTGGTCTAGGCAACTGATATGGAGATACTTCAAGTCACCAACACACTCCTTTCAGTTAGTTGATTATGAGCTGCTCATTTGGTAGGATATGAATTGCCTTTTTTTCTTAAGGACAACTCGTTGCACTAAAAATCTCGTTATACGTAGGGTCCGGAAAAGGGCTTGACCATAAGAGTCTATTGCACGCAACCTTACCTTGCATTTCTGCTGACCGTCTACAAGGCTTGAACATTTTTTTCTTACTACTATAAAATCTTGAAAATGTTCCTCCGGAGGGATGATATGGTGAATTCTCACTTAACCCTTGTGTTTTTTCTGCTATTTTCAAAAGCTTTGAGTTGACTTTTAAGATTGGAAAAAACTAATGTTAAATTCCCTTTCAATAAGGACATCACAACACAATATTCTCATTCTAAAAATGATATCATTACCAAAAATAATGTATCTGAATTAATGAATCTTATTATGCCAGTTAGTTTACATGATATTTGGCCATGCAGAGAGAACAAAGGCTTTACAGGCTCTCCAAGATATGCTAACATAAACACTCATCATGGTATCGGTAAGTGTTCTTATTCTATAGACTTGGTTTTCACTCTTGTAATAGATGAACTGTCCTTAGACTTGCTGTACTATTTTGGTAATTATAGACAAAGCACTGTTATTTCGGGTAGTACAATAATCTATATGTTACTTTGTATAAACTTTAACTAAATTCAAGACCAAATTTGTCAAGAACAACTTAAAGTTTCAACACCTTCAACACAAGATAAAAAATGACCTATCAAAGATGATATGGTTATGGCTACCCCCACAGGTACACGGCCTTTCACACGAAGCCAAGCGCGGGAATTACAAACACTCCAAGCCTTGTTCATGCAAATGGCCGTGTGTGAGTTGTTGGCCGAACCAACCAAGGGTCTCAACGTCCTTATGTGTGAAGAGGGGCCTAAAGTGTAATAAATTAATTCTCCAAGGAGGCCACAACAAAGCAAGGGCGGATGGGTCTTTTTACTCATTTTGTTGTAGTATAAATAGAAGATGTTAGTGAGATAGCCACTAGTTTATTTTGAAATCTGAAAATTGTAACCCTAAAGATAACATTTCACTCTCTTCTTCTCCAAGAGGAGCCGTCCCTAGATCTCACAAGTAGAGGAATACTTGTGTTGTCTCTTTGGCTAGAAACAAGGGTTTTGAGGTTGTGAGTGCCTCTTGGTCCTTGTAAGAACTTGGTGTTTATATTCATTAGGCTTAGGGTCCTCTCTTGATGTTAGGGTTCTTAGTTTCTTGAATATTATATGTCAAGTTATCTATCTTTCATTATCTTGTTGTTGTTGTGTTGCTTTTGATTATCTTGAAAGTCTAGTGGAGCCGTGTGGGGCTTGTTTCGATTCACTAGCATTGTTGTGTTTCTTGTTGTTCTCGGATTGTGCCTTAAAACCGAAAACTATCTCTTGTGTTGTAATCTGAAAACCGAGACTTAAAACTTGTTATTCTTGTGTTGTTGGACTGAAATCCGAACTCTTGTGGTTGTTGGTTTGATCTTGTATCATTTGGTATCAAAGCAAGACCGGTTGTGTTCCAACACAACCCATCTTGGGCTAACTCACGGATTAAACAAACTACAAAAAAAAAAATCTGAAAATCTGTCCACTAAAGTTGAAAAACCGAGAATGATGTTGTATGCCTAGATCTAGGTGTTGTTTTGCTTGTTTAGTGAGTTTCTAGTGTTGGTTTCTTTCTCACCAACACTAAAGTGTCTAAATCCTAAAGTTGAGCTTGGAAAGTTGAAGATTGTGTAGTGACTTATAGTGGCCGAAAGTTGAATGTTGTTGATGACCAAAAGAAAAATCGGTGGATGTGTGATTATGTGCTAAGGAAGTGTTGAAGTTGTGAAGTGTTCATCTCTTGAACTTGTGCATATTGTTCCTCTTGTGGAGTGTTCATCTTGTTGTGTGATCAAGTGGTAAACTTATAAAGTTGATTGTGAAAGACTTACACCTATCACTTTGTGGCCTTGTCAATCACTTCCCCTAAATCAAGGAACCTTGTTTTGTGGAAATTGTCAACCTACCCACTTTCTTGATTTTAAAAAGGAGTTCAAGACTTCAAATTTTGGTTTTTCCCACCAAAACACTTTTCAATTTCTCACAAGTTGTGTGAATATTATTTCAAGACAAAAAAAAAATATATATATATATACATCTAAACCCGAAAAGAAAGAACGTGTGGGCCATTGCATGCTACCATGTCACTATAAGCTCAACTTAGGATATTCCTTGGTTGCTAATTGTTGATTCTTGGTTTCCCTTACTTGGTTTTAGAACTAATTAACAAACTAGTATCTTCCCACTAGGTTGTTAACTAGTTCCTTGAGCCGTTTGTTCGTGTCTACGGTTATTTGAGTGCCTTTTATTCGTTTGAATGAGTTGCTGATTTTGGTTCTAGTCCGGCAAGAATTCTTTGAGTCTTCAAACAAGAATCCATTCCGGCTAAGAGCTTACTCAAACCTTGTAAATCTCACGGTTACTAGCCAATTATACAACACTTGTGGGACACGAACTTGTGGAGACTAAGCGGCTAATACCTTGACGATGGAAGGAACAACATCTCATAATCCGGATACTAATGCACTTGATTCAATGAGGGCCACGCTTGAGGCCGTCACTCGGACACTTGAAAGGATGAATTCGGAGTTTGGAGCCGTGAGAGGGGACTTGGCAGCAATAAGGGGGGAAGTATCGACTATTAGTGGGAGGCTAGATCAAGTGGAGAGTCAAAGGAACTCTCGGCCATCGACTCCTCTACATGTCTCTACCAATGGTCATGATCGGACATCCTCCGCAACCATCACTCCCGAAATGGTCCACCAAATGTTAAATGCACCTCAAGCTCCACTAAATGCCGTCAACCAATCTACCAACTTCCCTCCAACCCGAGACTCCACTAGACCATTACATTTCCAAACTCCTCCAATTCCACAAGAGGGATTTGGGCGTCAAGCACCACCACTAAATCCGAACCCTCCCTTCCAAGCTCCACTAAACCAAAGACCACAAATTCCAATTCCTACGAACCAAAATGGCCAAGGCCGACCAGCCCACTTTGACGGATACGGTAGAGAGGAGTATGATGGAGAGGGGGCCTATGATGACGCTTATATGAGGGAGGAGGAGTTAAGAGGGGGTCGGGGAGAACCTAGGAGATACCGGGGGTATGGAGATAGAGGAAACCGACACCAAGAGAGAGACGTAAGCATCAACACCATCAAGTTGAGCCTACCTATCTTTAAGGGTGAAAGTGACCCCGAGGCTTACTTAACTTGGGAATCGGCTTGTGACAAAGTTTTCCAAGTTAATGACATCTCGGAAGAAAAGAAGAGTTGCTATGCTATAGCTCACCTCGAGGGCTATGCTAACACTTGGTGGGAGTATGTTAAACGATTTGGTAATGAATTGGTTGATGGACAGCCGCCACCTTGGTTTCGGTTAAGGTATTTGATGAGGCAACGATACCTTCCCGAGAGATACCGACATGAATTGCTTGCTAGATTATATGGCTTGCGGCAAGGAGGCAAGAGTGTGATGGCCTATTTTGACGAGTTCCAACAACTCATGTTGAAACTTGATCACCGTGGGGAACAAATCAGCCACGACATCATCCGGTTCAAGTGTGGATTGAACAAAGAGATTTCCACTCACTTGACCCTTCATCGGTTTGACACTATTGATGGTATATTCCAAGCGGCCCTAGAGATTGAGAGGGAACTTAAGGAGAGATCAACCTTCAAGGCAAGGGTCCAAACCCCCTCGGGTTGGACCAAAAACAAGGACCAACCCGGTTCTATGAAGCTTCCCGAATCCAAAACGATTCCTAAGTTTCCTCCGAAGCCGGAGGCTCACAAATACCCCAACCCAAAGGGGTTCCAATGTTTCAAGTGTCAAGGTTGGGGGCATAAGGCAAATGAATGTCCGAACCGACATAATGTGATCCTACGGGAAGGGAAAGTATACTACCTCGGTGAGGAGGTGGTGTCCGAAAAGGGGGAGGTTGAGGCCGAGCCTCAAGATGGAGAGGAAGCCGAGAATGAACCGAATGAGGAAGGAGTAGATGATGGTGAAGATGTCTATCCGCAAGAAGGGGAATGTGTGGTTCCAAACTTCGTGGTTAGACGCGTTATGATTAGTAAGGCGGTAGATGACCCGAGCCAAAGGGAAAATCTATTCCATACTAAGTGCCTAGTAAAGGGAAGTGTGTGCACCTTGGTAATTGATAGTGGTAGTTGTACCAATGTTGCAAGCCATGCTATGGTAAACTTCTTAAAGCTTCCGACTACACCACACCCTAGTCCTTACAAGCTACAATGGTTGAATGATTGTGGTGAATTGAGGGTCACACGACAATGTGTGATTCGGTTTAAGGTAGGCAACTACCACGATGAGGTACTATGTGACGTGATTCCAATGCAAGCATGTCACTTGTTGTTAGGTAGACCTTGGCAATATGATAGGTCTACCAAACACGATGGGAGGTCCAACCGGTACACGCTTGAGAAGGATGGCCGAAAGGTCACCCTTCACCCTCTTTCACCCTCCCAAGTAAATGAGTGGTATCAAAAAATGAGGGAGTTAAAAGGGAAGGGAAGGGAACCCGAGAGGGAAGAAAAGGGAAGGGAGGCCGTAGGAGAGGAGGTAGGGACATCCGAGGCTGTCCCAATGCCAAGGGGAAGGGAAAACATAGTGATGTTGGCTAGGAGGAAGGAACTTTTCGTGGACCACGATGAAAACAAGCCGATACTACTTTTGGCCCATTGCTTTAATACTAACCCCACTAATTCTTCCATTTCCCCTTTGATTTCTTGTGTGTTGCAGGAGTATGGAGATGTATTTCCACAAGAACTTCCGCAAGGATTGCCCCCGCTTAGGGGAATTGAGCACCAAATTGACTTGGTGCCGGGTTCACAGCTTCCAAACAAACCGGCCTATAGGAGCAATCCTATGGACACTAAGGAGCTTGAAAGACAAGTGGAGGAGCTACTCAACAAGGGATACATCAAGGAAAGTATGAGTCCATGTGCTGTTCCGGTACTTTTGGTACCAAAGAAGGACGGAACGTGGCGCATGTGTGTCGATTGCCGAGCCATCAACAAAATCACTATAAGGTATCGTCATCCAATCCCTAGGTTAGATGATATGTTAGATGAGCTCCACGGATCTTGTGTATTTTCTAAAGTGGATCTTAGGAGCGGCTATCACCAAATTCGCATGCAACCCGGTGATGAGTGGAAGACCGCATTCAAGACCAAATTCGGTCTATATGAGTGGCTGGTCATGCCATTCGGCCTTACTAATGCTCCTAGTACTTTTATGAGGCTAATGAATCATGTAATGAAGCCTTATATTGGAAAGTTTGTGGTAGTTTACTTTGATGATGTGTTGGTGTATAGTAAGTCTATTAATGAACATGTAATGCATTTGAAATGTGTGTTTGATGTGCTCCGAAAGGAGAAGCTGTATGCCAACATGGAGAAGTGTTCTTTTGGTGTTGATAAAGTCATATTCTTGGGTTTTGTAGTGAGCTCAAGGGGAGTGGAAGTGGACGATTCCAAGATAGACTCTATACGAAGTTGGCCGACCCCTAAAACTATTGGAGAAATCCGAAGTTTCCACGTGTTGGCAAGCTTTTATAGGAGGTTTGTCAAAGGGTTTAGTTCCATAGCAGCCCCCTTGACCGAGGTAATTAGAAAGGACGGACCCTTCAAATGGGGTGAAGAGCAAGCTAAGGCTTTTGAGGCCTTGAAAGCTACGCTCATCTCGGCGCCTTTATTGCAATTACCCGATTTTGATAAAATGTTTGAGGTAGAGTGTGATGCTAGTAAGGTCAGCATCGGGGCTATTTTGATGCAAGAAGGTAAGCCCGTTGCCTATTTCAGTGAAAAGCTCAAAGGGGCAACTCTTAATTACTCGACCTATGATTTGGAGTTGTACGCCCTTGTTAGAGCTTTGGGAAATTGGCAACACTATTTGTGGCCTAAGGAGTTTGTGATACGAACGGATCATGAGTCGTTGAAACACCTTAAGAGCCAAGACAAGCTGAATAGGCGTCATGCTAAGTGGATTGAGTTCATCGAAACCTTCCCTTATGTAATTCATTACAAAAGGGGAAAGGAAAATGTTGTTGCCGATGCCTTATCTCGGAAGCATGTGCTTGTTGCTACCTTGTCTTCGAAGTTAATGGGTTTTGAGAGCTTGCGGATGTTGTATCCCGAGGATCCAACCTTTGCTCCTATTTTTAGGGAATGCGAAGAGTGGGGAAGGGACCGTTGGCTTAAGAAAAATAACCATTCCTCCTACTCTCGGTTCGAGGGGTATTTGTTCAAAGGAAGGAGGTTATGTGTTCCTTCTAGTTCTTGGAGGGAAATACTTGTGAGGGAGGCCCATGACGGGGGCCTCATGGGTCACTTTGGGGTAGACAAGACCCTCGAAATCCTAGAGGAGAACTTCTATTGGCCCAAAATGCGCAAAGAGGTCACGAAAATTTGTAATCAATGTGCGGCCTGCCGGAGTGCTAAATCTCGCCTCCGACCTCAAGGATTATACACCCCGCTTCCTACTCCCCTTAGACCTTGGCTGGACATCTCGATGGATTTCGTCTTGGGGCTGCCAAGGACTAGAAAGGGTCGAGATAGTATTTTTGTGGTTGTTGATAGATTTTCAAAAATGGCTCACTTTATTCCATGTGCTAAAACCGAGGACGCTCCTAGTGTAGCCTCATTATTTGTTGAACATGTTGTAAAGCTTCACGGAGTACCAAGGACCATTGTGAGTGATAGGGACTCCAAGTTCCTAAGTTTCTTTTGGAAGTCCATGTGGGGTAGGCTTGGGACGAAGTTACTTTTCTCCACGTCTTGCCACCCGCAAACCGACGGCCAAACGGAGGTAGTAAATAGAACCTTAGGTTCTATGCTACGTTCTATGGTCAAAGGTAAACTGACTTCATGGGAAGAACACCTACCCTTGGTGGAATTCGCCTACAACCGGGTAA
Organism: Capsicum baccatum var. pendulum; assembly: GCA_030864225.1. Lineage (NCBI taxonomy): Eukaryota > Viridiplantae > Streptophyta > Magnoliopsida > Solanales > Solanaceae > Capsicum > Capsicum baccatum. The sequence continues at coordinate 26,268,133 of CM061551.1, read as the reverse complement.
TACATTCGAGTACGGGGATGACTCCCTTTGAATGTGTTTACGGCCTAAATCCCCTTACCCCTTTAGATCTCACTCCTTTGTCTAGTGATCTCATGACCAGCTTAGATGGAACTAAAAGGGCCGAGGCCATGAAGAAAATGCATGAGACGGTGCGGATCAATCTCGAAAAGAAGAATCAAGAGGTTGCAAAATGGGCAAACAAAGGGAGAAGGAAGCTAGTGCTTGAACCCGGAGATTGGGTGTGGGTGCATCTTCGAAAGGATCGGTTTCCAGCTCAAAGGAAGTCCAAGCTGCTGCCAAGAGGTGATGGTCCTTTCCAAGTACTTGAGAGGATCAATGACAACGCCTACAAGATTGACCTACCACCGGAATATCAAGTGCACAACACCTTCAACGTCGGAGATCTCTCCCTCGTAGATGCGGTTGAAGATGATCAAATGCCGAATTTGAGGTCAAATTCCTCTCAAGATGGAGAGGATGATATGGTTATGGCTACCCCCACAGGTACACGGCCTTTCACACGAAGCCAAGCGCGGGAATTACAAACACTCCAAGCCTTGTTCATGCAAATGGCCGTGTGTGAGTTGTTGGCCGAACCAACCAAGGGTCTCAACGTCCTTATGTGTGAAGAGGGGCCTAAAGTGTAATAAATTAATTCTCCAAGGAGGCCACAACAAAGCAAGGGCGGATGGGTCTTTTTACTCATTTTGTTGTAGTATAAATAGAAGATGTTAGTGAGATAGCCACTAGTTTATTTTGAAATCTGAAAATTGTAACCCTAAAGATAACATTTCACTCTCTTCTTCTCCAAGAGGAGCCGTCCCTAGATCTCACAAGTAGAGGAATACTTGTGTTGTCTCTTTGGCTAGAAACAAGGGTTTTGAGGTTGTGAGTGCCTCTTGGTCCTTGTAAGAACTTGGTGTTTATATTCATTAGGCTTAGGGTCCTCTCTTGATGTTAGGGTTCTTAGTTTCTTGAATATTATATGTCAAGTTATCTATCTTTCATTATCTTTTTGTTGTTGTGTTGCTTTTGATTATCTTGAAAGTCTAGTGGAGCCGTGTGGGGCTTGTTTCGATTCACTAGCATTGTTGTGTTTCTTGTTGTTCTCGGATTGTGCCTTAAAACCGAAAACTATCTCTTGTGTTGTAATCTGAAAACCGAGACTTAAAACTTGTTATTCTTGTGTTGTTGGACTGAAATCCGAACTCTTGTGGTTGTTGGTTTGATCTTGTATCAAAAGAAGTATGTTATAGTTAACAAATAAGATGAAATAGAAATTAAAGCTAGGTCCTCCGAATTCATGGAGTGTCCTTAAGAAAATAATTCCCCTCAGATACCCGATGTTGAAGAATTTTTCTTCCAGGATAAAATGGCTTTCAATCTGACAGTGGCGGTACCTCAAACTATCGGATTCCTCAAACTCACTCAATAGGAGATGATCACAATGAACTTCTAGAAGACAAGAAGTGTTTTTAGCTGTCAAAAATCATGATTTTACCTGAGGAATACGTCAGGTATTTATAATCATAAGGAGTCCCTTCGGAAAGAAAGCATTGGTTCTGAAAAAAGGCATCATTTCTGTACAGTCAAGATACCTGCACCCAGGCTGTACTGGAACTGCGCCTGACCTGCAGCTACAGGTGACATTGTGTAGATTCTAGTATCTTCTGCGCTACAGCTGTGCTGCACCTGCGTTTGTAGGTTGCTAGGTGCACGCGCAGATCACTTTTCTATGCAAAACAGTGTGGCTTTTACCTCGAGGGTTGCATCCCTTCAAGGTGCATTGTGCGTGTGTTTGCATGGCGTCCGAAATGCGCCTGTATATGGATAAAAACATTTTAATTGGATTCTTTGGATTAAATTCCACTTGTTTTTCAAGTCTCAAATAAAATTTGTCTAAAAAATTAATCTCATCGATTAATGCCGAAGCCAAAGCCGAGTGACGACAACGACGACACCGTGAGGCACCTCTTTGTTCTTGCCTCACTATCCAAGTGGAGATGTGTTTCTCAATATAAACGCATGAAACTTGCTTTCTCTCACCAATGTAGGAGAATTTAGTAGACTTTCCTCATTTTAAGCACACTTTCCTTTTTAGTGTGGACTCACTTTCCTCTACTATTTCCCTCCATTTTCCATTCACACATTCAACTTAAACCTAATAACCCTCCACTTGAATGGGAAATGACTATCTCATGAATTTATGAATAAGAATATGATCATCAAGCAAAGACTAATTGCATCTGGATAAGTGGATTTCCCTTTGAATTTTTCATAGTGAACATGCATCAGATGTACTCGATCAATCGGTAGATTTGACATCTTTGAACCGTCGAGCTTTAATGTACACCTAGATAACACATGTCACACAACCAACCTTTTACCATTTATGGTTCTCATATTTTGTTTGTTTTAGCCATGAACACATCTCGGTTTCATGAGAGCTTAGAGAATAGAACTTTACTAATATTCTCCTTGAAGCAGCGTTCACTTTGCCCTCACATAGGTGATTTCTAAATTTTCAATCCTATAGATTAAATTATTTGGTCAAATCTACCAAATTTAGATAATCATTAAAAGACTTCACACCATAAGTTTTATCCTTGTTTCTAAACATTGTCTATATCATGAGAATGGGTTGGGTATATTGACAATGTTGAACCTGTCAGACACAATTTTATTTGATCTCCTTTAACCTAGCTCTTGGGATCTCCAGTCTGCTAGGTAGAGTTACTGCCATGCTGACTTATCCTAGACCGTTAACCCATTCCCTTAGATATTCTCTCAACTCCCTCTCTGTATAGGACTTTTGTAAGTGGATCTGACATATTATCCTTTGACTTCACATAGTCAACAATGATAATTACACTAGAGAGAAGTTCTCTAACGGTATTATGTCTCCATCTTATGTGATGAGATTTACCATTGTACATCATGCTCCCTGCCCTATCTATCGCTGCTTGGATATCATAGTGTATACATACTGGTGCCACAGGTTTGGGCCATAAGGAATATCTTCCAAGAAATCCCGAAGCCATTATGCTTCTTCACTGGCTTTATCTAATGCGATAAATTCAGATTCCATAGTAGAGCGAGCAATACATGTCTGTTGGGATGATTTCCAAAAGACTGCTTCTCCACCTAAAGTAAATACATATCAACTCATGGATTTTACTTTATTCGATTCAATGATCCAATTTGTATCACTATATCCTTCAATTACCACTGGATATTTACTATATTGCAAAATATAGTCTTGAGTGTATTTAAAATACTCCAAAACTCTCTTTATTTCCAACCAATGAGTTTTACTGGGATTACTCGTGTAGCAACTTATCTTACTAATAGCATATGCTATATATGGTCGTGTACAATTCATGATATACATCAAACATCCCAACACTCTTGTGTAGTCCAACTGTGAGTCACTTTCACCTTCATTCTTTTGAAGTGCAAAGCTTATCTCCAATGGAGTCTTGACAATACCGAATTCCAAATGCTTGAACTTATCAAGTACCTTTTCAATGTAATGAGACTGTGACAATGCCAACCCTTGTTGAGTTCTATGAATTATTATTCCTAAGATCACATCCGCAACTCCAAGGTATTTCATATCAAACTTGCTCTCAAGAATTCGTTTCATAGCATTTATGTCAGAAATGTCTCTACTAATAATCAACCTATCATCCACATACAAAAAATCAATGACCTTGTGATTTGGAGTGTCTTTAATGTAAACACATTTATCACATTCGTTTATCTTAAACTCATTTGCCAACATGGTTTGGTCAAACTTCTCATGCCATTGTTTAGATGCTTTTTTTAGTCCATAAAGCGACTTAACAAGTTTACACACCTTCTTTTCTTTACCTGGAACCACAAAACCCTCAGGCTATTCCATGTAAATTTCTAATTCTCCATTTAGGAATGCTGTTTTCACACCCATTTGATGGATTTCAAGGCCATATATCGCCGCCAAGTCAATTAACATTCGAATTGATATTATCCTCATTACATGAGAGTATGTATTAAAGTAATCAAGTGTCACGCCCCGAAATTCCATCCGGCCGGACTGGCACCCAAAGCCGAGAAGGCCCGGGAGAACCCGTTTAAATACCTGTACTTTCACTTACATGTCACCAAAAATTTGGACAGCACTTTGTTGCATATAGAAGGGTCTAATTACCTGTATCAGCACAACACGCACAAATATATATATAATACTTGGCCGTCGGGGCCACCACATATACAAATATAACATCACTATATAAATTTCCATGACTTTACCCTTCCTTATGTCTACAAAGCCTCTAGGATATACATGACATAACTAGGGACGGGACAAACCCCCGCCCACACACGACTCCTGTACAATAACAAATCATAAGGAACCGACTCGGAAAGCTCCGAAGCAAACTGGAGCTCACCAACAATAGCTGTATGACCTGGCTCCTACTTGTGCGGTGTATGAGCTGAGGTACCTGTGCCTGCAGCATGAAATGCAGGTCCCCGTGGGGGACGTCAGTACGAAATATGTACTGAGTATGTAAAGCTGTAGATAATCACATATGATATAGGAGCTCAATAGAAATCAGAAACAAGTGAATAAATCGTAATAGGAGTGGACCACACTTACTAGTACTTGTGATAACCTGTACATTGCATTTATTCAATCACTTTACCTTCATTCTTATCATCTTTGTAATCATTACTATACTGTACTGTGACCATTAGGCTGCCTCCAGTACATATCAACTGGGATCGACCCATGCTAGGCTTATGCCCCTGGGATACCACCCATAAACACATAAATAGGGAACGACCCATGCTAGGCTTATGCCCCTGGGATACCACCCATAAACACATAAATAGGGATCGACCCATGCTAGGCTTATTCCCCTAGGATACCACCCGATAAGAGAGAACTTTCATCACTTAGTTCAATTAATCTTTGAGATTGTTATTTCGGTCGCCACCACATTTTTGATACTTTGAAACAATGATACATCAATAGGAACCAAGCAATAGACCTTCTATACAATAACGATGTAATAAAGACTCATTGGTACATCAACAATGTGTTTCAGAATCATCAATATCACAACAATGAAATAGGAGCCTTTTGGTATATCAATGAAACATTTTGACACTTTATAGAATGGAAACAACTTCGTTGGTAATGTAGAACAATACATGTTTTTGGACAACCTCAGAATCTTACTTGATGAAACATTGGTGTTTTCATGCCAAAGAACATCGTTAGAGTATGATTTACATACCTCGTTGTAGATTCAGATACCAATTCAACACAACTTTCCACCTTTACAAATCACTTATCTACAATAAAATGTTTGGCATTTAGTATTACCAACCCAACACCACAATTCTCTTCCATAATTCCATACAACCAATATTTGCAAAGCATTCCAAAAACCAACTTGAACAATAGGTTTATGTGTATATATATATATATATATATATATAATCATCATTTCAATACCATATCATCAAACCAAATCCCTTCACAATTCAACATAATCCAACCATGCACAAGAATAATCCAACATCATTTCCAATCATCTTTCAACAACAATCAAATAACATACTTCTTATGCTCACAAGCATATATATACATATCCATATAAATAACACCAACATAATTTACATCCTTACCATAAAATGACCCTTTTGATTTTGAAGTCCTGTTGGCACAAATAAGGGGTGCTTCTCGAAGCCCTTGAGACGGTGAACACAACTACGGAATCAATTTGGATTTTCTACGGTTGAATCACAAGATAATTGGAGTTGAAATTTGGCTAGGGTTTCTTATTCTTCAATAATGGATGATAAATGATGGATATGAGGCTAAGTATATGTATATAATGACCAATTTTCGTCCATGAGGTGATGGAAAATGACCATATTGCCCTTAAAAATTTAAGTAAATCCGAATCTGTCCATGGTGGACTGTTTTGATAGGGTAAAGTAAATCGACCATAACTCTTTGATCTGATATCGGATTTGGGTGAAATTTGTATCGTTGGAAAGATAATTCAAAGGTATTTCATTTCATATAAAGTAGTCCACCCAGTTCGTCCTGTACAAGGAGTTATGATCGTTTGAAGTTGACCCTAAAAATCTGTTTTGAGAGGCTGAAGTAAAACGAGTATAACTCCTTACTCAAATGTTGGATTTGGATGAAACCAATTGCATTAGAAAGAAGACTCTCGGGTATTCTCATTGATATATAGCATCTCACACAGTTTATTTTGTATAAGGAGTTATGATCGTTTAAAGGCGACCCAAAAAACTGGCAGGCCTCAGTAGTTTGTGTGCAGGAAATTTTCCTGCATATTTACTGTTCACAATATCCCGGCCACCGTTTTATAGTTTCGAACGTGCTCGATTATATCCGAAACTTATCCGTTTTTGGAAATCTTTATATCGTTGGAAAGCTTATTCAATAACCTTCGTATGGAACCATCGACGGGGCAAATTCCGGTATAAATAAAATAAAAAATTAATTCCATATAAATAAGACCAATACACGTACTTGAATATGCCAATACATGTACTTGAATACGGGGTGTTACATCAAGGCCATCATTTTATTTAAATCCTTTTACTACAAGTCTTGCCTTGTATTTTTCAATAGTGTCATCCGCTTTCATTTTCTTTTGAAGATCCATTTAAAACCTAAAGGTTTATTTCCTAGAGAAAGATCAACCAACTCCCACGTATGGTTTCTTAAGATTGAATCAAGTGAAAACCTCTTTCCAAAAGGATGATTCTGAAGATGTCATCACTTCTTTAAATGTTTGAGGCTCATTTTTTAAGAGAAATGTTACAAAATATGATCCAAATAAAGTTGATGTTATTTAACGTGTACTACATCTTGGATTCTCATCATTATGTACATCCTCACTTGATTCATCTCGAGGTTGTTTAGATCCTCCACTAGACTGTTTATGTTTAGTTTTATATGGATAAATGTGCTTAAATAATTCAGCATTATCTGATTCAATTACCATATATTTAGTGATATCCAGATGTTCGGATTTATGAACTAAAAAATCACATGATTTACTACTTTTAGCATATACTCTAAACATACAGTCCACTGTCTTAGGTCATATTTTACCCTTTTAGGCATAAGAACTTGGACTTTCGCTAGATACCCCTATACTTTGAAATATTTCAAGTTGAGTTTTCTTCCTTTCCATTTTTCATATGGAATTGATTGTGTCTTACTATGGGGCACTCTATTGACTATTCAGTTAGCTGTAAGGATAGCTTCCCCCCATAAGTTTTGTGGTAAACCTGAACTTATTAGTAAGACATTCATCATTTTCTTTAAGGTTCAATTTTTTCTTTCCGCAATTCCATTAGATTGAGGTAAATACGAGACGTAGTTTGATGGACAATTTCACTCTCTACACATATTTTTGCAAAGGGGGACTCATATTCTCCATCCCTATCACTTTTTATCATTTTGATCCTTTTCTCTAACGGATTTTCAACTTTTGTTTTATATTGCCTAAACGCACTATTGCTTCATCCTTACTATTTAATAAATAGACATAACAGTACCTAGTCCAATCTATAATAAAAGTTATAAAATACTTTTTCTCACCACGAGATGGTATTGACTTCATATCAAAAATGTCAGTGTGGATTAAATCTAAAGGATTGGAATTCCCTTCAAAGGACTTATATGGATGCTCAACATACTTTGATTCCACACACATTTGATATTTTGATTTATTGCACTCAAAGTTTGGCAAAACTTCTAAGTTAATCAATTTTCACAATATTTTATAATTGACATATCCTAATCATTCATGTCACAAATCATTAGACTAAAGAAAGTATGACGAAACAGAACTTTTATTGATTTCAACATTCATCATAAATAGGCCCTTAGTGAGGTAGCCTATTCCTACATACATTTCTCCTTTACTAAGTACAATTTTTTCAAAAATAAATACACATTTAAATCTATTTTAATCAAGAAGTGATACAAAAATTAAGTTCTTCCTTAACTTTAGTACATACAGGACATTGTTCAGAGTCAACACTTTGCCTGATGTCATTTTAAGCCAGACTTTTCCTGTTCCTTCAACTTTTGCAGTTACGGAGTTTGCCATATAGTCTTCTCTTCACCTTGATCCAGAGAAAATGCCGCAAACAACTCTTTATCTGCACAAATATGGCGGGTGGCACCAGAATCCATCCACCATTCTCAAGGATTTCCTACCAAGTTACTTTCAGACAACATGGCACACAGATCGTCCATTTCGTTCTTGGATTTAACTATATTTACTTGGTCCTTCTTTTTGCCTCTCTTTGGGGCACGCCAATCTGTTGACTTATGGCCAATCTTGCCACAATTAAAGTATTTTTCCTTGAATTTCTTCTTAGATTAATTGCTTTCTTGTCCATCTTTCTTCTAATTTTTTGAGTTGTTGAGGTCATCTTCTACAATGTTTGCTCCACTCATTGCAGAATTTCCTTTCGACCTTATTTCTGTGGCTTTGTTGTCTTCTTCAATGCACAACTTTACTATGAGATCTTCGATTGTCATATTCTTTCATGTATGTTACAAATAGTTCTTGAAGTCCTTCCACATAGGTGGCAACTTCTCTATTATTACAGTAACTTAAAATGTCTCGTTCATAACCAAACCTACAATAAAGTTCATGTGAACATTAAGAACATTTTAAAGATGTTCAACTAAGGTATTTACCAAACTCATACCTTCCGTAAAGATATCATGGATGATAACTTACAGTTCTTGTACTTGAGATACAACCGACTTGCTGTCAATCATTTATAATCAAGGAATCTTGCAATAAAAAACTTCTTGGTTCCAACATCCTCACTCTTGTATTTTCTTTCCAGCATACTCCAAAACTCTTTTGATGTCTTCATTCTACTATACACATGGTATAGGTCATCTTGGAGGCCACTTAGAATGTAATTCCTGCATAAGAAATTAGAATGTTTCCACGCTTCCATAACGACAAATTTCTCCTGGTTCAAAGTTCCTTTAGGAAGCTTTGGAGCTTCTTCAGATGTAAATCTTTGAAGACACAAGATTGTAAGGTAGAGAAACATCTTCTGTTGCCACCTTTTAAAATCAACACCTATGAATTTTTTGGGTTTCTCTACTGGTTCCATTACCTGCTGAGCACTCGTATGACTCGTTGTGGCAATGTTTGTTGGTGCCACACTCATCCCAATATCATTCACATGACTGTCAGTAGCCATTTTTCTATCATAAAAAGAAAGTCAACTTTAGTATATCGAAATACTACTTATAAAGTTGTAGCAACTTTAAACACCCCTTGTTTCTAGTTCAATGATGAAGTTTTATGAATTTCAATCATTAACTGAATAACCTTTAACTTGTGATGAAGTCTTTAATGTCTTCAAATCACTTGTTAGGATCAAACGGAGTAGAAAGCATAAAGCTTTAATCTCTAGAATCCAAACAATACAAATTATGATTATTTTCTAAAGATTGTTGTTTCGGGTAGTACAATAATTTGTATGTTACTTTGTATAAAATTCAAATAAGTTCAAGACCAAACTTGTCAAGAACAACTTGAAGTTTCAACACTTTCAACACAAGATCAAAAATGACCTACCAAAGAAGTGTGTTATAGTTAAGAAATAAGATAAAACAGAAATTAAAGCCAAGTCATCCGAATTTATGGAGTGTCCTTAAGAAATTAATTCCAATCAAGTACCTGAGGTTGTGGAATTTTCCTCCCAGGATAAAATGGCTAACAATCTGACAGTAGCGGTACCTCAAACTATCGAATTCCTCAAACTCACTCAACGGGAGATGATCACAATGAGTTTTTAGATGACAAGAAGTGTTTTTAGCTGTCAAAAAACATGTTTTAACCAGAGGAATACGTCAGGTATTTATAGCCATAAGGTGTCCCTTCAAAAAGAAAGCATTGGTTCTGTAAAAAGGCATAATTTTTGTACAGTCACGTCACCTGTGCACAGTCTGTGTTGGAACTACGCATGACCTGCGGCCACAGGTGACATTGTGCAGATTCTAATAGCTTCTGCACTACACCTGCACTGCACTTGTGTCCGCAGGTTGCCAGGTACGCATACAGGTCACTTTTTTGTGTGAAATAGTGTGCATTTTATCTCGAGAGTTGCATCCCTTCGAAGTGCATTGTGCATGCATTTTCATTGTGTCCGAAATACTCCTGCATATGGAGAAAAACATTCCTATTGGATTCTTTAGATTAAATTCCACTTGGTTTTCAAGTCTTAAATAAAATTTGTCTAAGAAATTAATCTCATGGATCGAAGCCAAAGCCGAGCAAGCGATGATGACGACGGCGCGAGGCATCTCTTTGTTCTTGCCTCACTATGTGGGAGAATTTAGTAGACTTTTCTCACTTTGACCACACTTTCCTTTTTAGTGTGGAATAACTTTCCCTCTACTATTTTCCTCCATTTTCCATTCGCATTTCAATCTGAACCCAACAAGCAGGAGGTTTGATTGGAATCTATTGGATATGTTCTTATGTATGTCCTCCGAGAAAGATGATTTTTCCAAATCCAAATCCAAAGCCGAGGCTGAAGTTGAGCGAGCAACGATGATGACGGCGTGAGGAACGTGTTTGTTCTTGCCTCACTATCCAAGTGGATATGTGTTTCTCAGTATAAACACATGAAAGTATCTTTCTCCCACCAATGTGGGAGAATTTTATAGACTTTCCTCATTTTGAGAACACTTTCCTCTTTAGTATGGACTCACTTTTCCTTCACTATTTCCCTCCATTTCCCATTCACACATTCAACTTAAACCCAACAAGCAGGAGGGATAATTTGAAATCTATTGGATATGTTCTTATGTATGTCCTCCAAGAAAGGTGATTTTTTTTGCAATCTGTCCTCATGTTTTTGCTTGTCTTTATGTTTTTTGATATCTATTGCCATCTTCCTTGGGAAGGGATCAGATAAAAACTAAGAAGCATCAGATTGAGAGAATTGGAGGAAAGAAATTTTCAACATCTATTGAGGTAATTTATTCGCAAATATGGTGATAAGACTCTTTTTTACTATGGAACCTAACTGTTGATTTGTGTTTCTGCAGAACTCGGGGTTATCCTACTGAATTTGCATCTTATTTCAATCATTGTCATTCTCTCTGGTTTATTGATGAACCAGATTATGCTTATCTGAAGGGAATATTTTGTGACCTCTTCATCCGTGAAGGTCTTAACATATACGTGTTTTTTCCCTTCCCTTTGCAGGCTATCAATTCGACTGTTTTTTATTGGACCCAAATTACACATACTCCTTCCCTACCTCTGGTAAGTGGAGTTACATCTCTATTTTTTCTTCTTATAAGCTTTACTCTTATATCTGGCAATGGTTGCTTTATTGAAGGCCTGATGCCTGATGCAGCTAATATTCTAAAAGCAGAAAGACTTTCAGGTTGTCTTTTGGTATACCTCTATGTGTGCTCGTGTTTCTAAACTTAAATACATTGACATTATTATCCTTTAATGATTTGATTTTTGGTGATTTTTGCAAAATATTCATTTCTTTTTTATTTGACCATATTATCTCTCTGTGTGGTTACTTTGTGGTATTTATAAGGTATGGGGATTATTGACATGATTCCCAATGTATTTCAGTGTGATTTGTGTGAGTTTGTGATTTTTGGTAACTTGAAAAGCCTTATATTAAATTCGGTCAACATTTATTAATCTGTGTGTCGGATGACAAATAGAATGCGCCAACATATCTGAATCGTTGATTTTAGGTTGGTAACATGGTTGGTTTGGTTTTACGGCTTTTGTATCTTATACGATCCTCAGTTCTAAAAGTTGTGAAATTGGGTCTCGAGGGTCAATTTTGTGAAAATGATATTTTTTTGAAAACCTGATATCGTCATTGAGTTCGAAAAGTTGAATTTGGATTAGTAGCGAGGTTGGTTCGATTTCATCGCCTTTAGATCCCATCCTAATCCTTGGTTTGAAGGGGTCAATTTTGTGATAATGGTCCATTTTCATAAATTTAATGATTACATTGGATCTGAAACATGTTTTACAATCAAATTTTATCATTGAATCATGTCCATAGGTTTCCAAATGAGTTTAGAGAAAAAACAAGTTTTGAAGACTACTAGCACTGGTATAGGAACTAAAGCGACTGGTTGACCACTTAGTGGCCATTGATCATTTGTCTAGGCTGCTTTAGCAGACAAAGTGCCGCGTTAGCGGCCATCGCTGATGGTTAAGACCAAAATCATCTCCATTTCATATTTTTGACATTTTTAGAGCTAGGAAGCTTCGATTTTAGCAATTTTCGATGTATTTTTCTCGTTTAATCATTGTCTATCAATTTATAACTCCATTTGGATGATTCAAAAGGATTTTTTGAGATTTCTTCCTTGGGTAAGTTTCTAATCTCATAATTATCATTTTTCTCTCAATTTCATCTACAAAACAACTTCAAATTCTTGATTTGAAAATAGATTTCGAGTTTTTTTTTACTGTAAATCTTAAAGATAATTTTTCTTTGATTTGAACCTCATTTTTAACTCTTTTTTGCATGGATTTTCATCTGTAGACTCGTATAAGTATGAGTAACATATTTTTAAAATAAAATTATGAGTTTATCCCTTTTTTGAAAATCTATTTTGGAAATTCGTTTTGAACCGATCTGAAAATGACAAATATAGGTATCGATGAATTTCTTTTGATGCAAAGATTCTATATTTTTATATTTTAGTTGATTTTGAGGTCGTTCTTGAGGGGAAGGCTTCGTAGTTGGAGCTTTTTGGATCAAAATTTCATCATTCGAGGTAAGTTATGACTTAACTTTCTTCAGATGGGGTTAGATAGTTAATGATAATGTAAAAGTATGATATGGATATGGGGTTGTATCATGAAAAATGTGTTTATGTGATTTATGTACCCATGTAGGGGCCTATGTGGATAATATTTGATGGTTTTGAGACGTTATTTGCTATGCGTGACAATGTGGTGTCTTATAAGATATTGTTGGCCCGGTATTAATATATGTATTTTTAGTTACACACTTTTTGGTGGAAAAAAGCCTATATTTTAGAAATTATATGATATCAATGACATTTTCTTGCATGTTTCACTTGATGATTTTTGGGTTATATGGATCATTGATGGTTGGTTGATTTGAGTGAATTTTTGACTCATATGGTTGATATATTGGTTGGATATTGGATATTCTCATTTTGGTTGGTTGTGAGCATTACATCCCCATATCATATAAATTCATGAAACATTGGTACCACCGTGGTAATATTGAAAATACTAGAAATACTGACTTTTTCTGACAGAAAATGAGATATCTTTGTCAGAAAATATGACATCTTTAAAAACCCTCCGTCGATGTATGTGTCGGAGAGGAGTTATCGATATTAGTATTAAATATTAGTTGTATATGGGTTGCGAACCCCCCATGAGTCCTACCTCGGGAGCACAACTCGGTAGGTGTATACAGAGGTTGTGCGACAACCTTGTGCATCACATCATCATCATCATCTTCCTTGCACTTTATATATATTGTGCTCATTCTGTGTTGTATTTCGTCTTTGATATTGATATCTACCTATGTGTGCTTCTTTTTTCATACTTGTGTATATCTTTCTACTTGTTCTTCTTTCTCGTATTTGTGTGTGGTATATGTGGATGTTGTAGAATTATTAGTGGAGACGTTATGGCCTATCATTTGAGATATTTTCTTATTACAGGTGACGTGTCCATAGTTTGTGCTTATATGCTTTATTTTCTACTTTACTCGGTTGATCTATAATACCTGTTGAGTACAAGTGGATCCTACTAACCCCTACTGCACCTTTTCGATGAAAATTCAGTTACGACTGACAGCTGATTCAGGCGGTATCTAGAGAATATTCAAGGTAGCGGTTGATCCAGGCTTCCAGAGTCGATCTACTACCTCTTCCTATATATTACATATCTTATTTTGTATCCAGAGATAGAATTTTGATCGTTTTTGGACTATTATTATATCTTTTGACATTCAAGATGTATTTAGTAGTTCTTACACTGTGACATCAGGTTTTGGAATATTGTATTGGTATCTTTGACTATGTATTTTCATTTTTACTATATATGTGTGGTTTGACTCCACTCTAAGAGTCTTGCCTTGGGTTTTGGTATTAATTCTTTTTTTCATATCAATTTGGATTATAGACTTGTCGAAACTTGCCACGATAAGTGCCATCAATGAACTAGATTTTGGGCCGTGACATATTCTTTGTGTTTTTGGCTGTTGTAACTACACTTATGTATTGATCAATTCTCCTCGTCTTTTTGTTAATGGAAATTCGTTTTCACCAGCTCTCAGTTTTGCGGGTGAATGAGGAAGACGAGTATAACAGTAGAACCTGATCCCTTCCATAATCAAGACTTGTGAAGTTTCTACAATTGACGCCTGTGTCTAAATCTATAAGTTCTGACCAAAACAATACATTATTTAAATCAATTATAAAAAATAATGCTCCCTCCATCTTATTTTATGTGTCGTAATTTGATCGAGTACGAAGTTTAAAAGATAAGTGATAACTTTGTATAGTTTACAAAATTGCTCCTCTTAAAGCTACTTTATTATTTACTTTTTGTTGTCTTTTCTTATTAAGTGACACCCAATAAGGATAAAATGAGAATAATGTCATTAAACAGTTATCAATTAAGGAAAAATAATATTCTTTTTGGTACAAACCAAAAAGAAAATGACGACATGTAAAATGTAACGCAGGGTGTACATTACTTCAAAAATTTTCAGAAATAGAATAGACATGTGTGAGTAACATTTTAGATAATATTTTATTAATATATTCAAACAGAAAACGTTAAGATGGACTGAGATAAAACGTAACTACGAGTAACTTTTTACATTTTACAAGTTATATGTTATTGAGAGTTACGACTCTCTTATTCAACTACAACTATTAATTTGTTCTATGAAAAAGTATACATAATTCCCTTGCTCATTTTTTAAAACAAAGAAAAGATTCATTACAAGAAAGATGTATATAGTATAGTTTTTCTACACAATTTTAAGGTTAAAATTAGACCAAAGGCTATTCAATTTAAATAAAATTACAAAATAATAAATTTTTTTAATTGTTGTGGAATTTGATTAAAGAAATTAAGTTGAGTTTTTTTTTATTATGACTTTGTATTCCAACCTTCCAAATAGTTGTTTTTGCTTTCGGGTAACTTTGCAAATTCTTTTACCCCTTTTTTTCTTTATTTTCTCATCTTTTTACCTAGTTGTGTTATTATAATATTTTAATGATGAAAGATTATATTCTACTATCTTATCTTCTATTTATTACTCCTATATTAGAAAGAGCTTATTTCAATATGTTTCTTTACCAGGTCATTATGCAAAACTAGTGGGTATTATTGTCTTTATCATACTTAGAAAACTTGACGTGTCATTTATTATTTGAGAAGGTTTTTACCTGTCATAGAAAAAGGACTCCGTTTGTTATCAGTTGACAGAAATAAGGTTTCTCCTTTAGCTCTTAATTCTAGACCCACACTTCGCCATGTTGTAACAGAAGACTACTGCTCTTTGGCTTTTGTTTTCTTCTCAAATGTAACCACAGGTATCCGCATCCTTTTCCTTTCTCTTTCTTCGTCCGTCATTTTCAGTACAAATTTCTTTTTCTTTTTTTATGTCTCTTTTTTTTTCGATCTTCTATGTATTTGTCAATTTCGACAATGAATATATAGTTGTTAGGGTGTTTTTGATGCTATAGAAGTAATTGGAATGAAATTTGATAATCTATGAGTAAGATACTCGAAGAAGATGAAACTGAATTCAGGGCAAGCCGAGGAAAACAGAGAACAGAGAATTTAGAGAGAAACTGAAGGAATTTGTATAGATTGAATGAATGTTTACAATGCTTTACATCATGTATTTATATAACAATTCAGCTAGGATCAACTTCACTCTTCTAAGTAACTGAATAACTGCCTGACAGCTAAGCTACAACTAAGTGCACAGTAGTAACTAACTTTAAGACTGTGAACAGTGCTAACTGATTTTCAAATGCTACTGTTGTGCCTTTAACTGCTTCTTATTACTC
Organism: Capsicum baccatum var. pendulum; assembly: GCA_030864225.1. Classification (NCBI taxonomy): domain Eukaryota; kingdom Viridiplantae; phylum Streptophyta; class Magnoliopsida; order Solanales; family Solanaceae; genus Capsicum; species Capsicum baccatum. The sequence goes on along the minus strand of CM061551.1, from coordinate 26,251,986 downwards.
GAATAAAAGGCTCATCTCATCATTATATCACCACCATCTTCTAAAGCAAATCCTTGACCTCAAGGATGAAATGTAGGAAACCTATGAAACAACTCTGATTCAAACTCTCAAGTAGCTTGAGAATCATCAAAGCTAGACCACTTCACCAGAACTTGACCAACAACTTTGTTACCTCTTTTCTCCAATCTTCTGTTGAGAATAGAGTCAGGTTGAGGAAAATAAGGACTGAAAAGCTGAATCACAGGTGGGTGGTTAATACTAGAAGAGACCTCAAGACATCTCTTTAGTTGAGAAACATGAAAGACTGGATGGATTACGACATCAGAAAGAAGTAATAGCCAATAAGCTACGGAACTCACCTTAGCATCCACCAGATAAGGTCCATAATATTTAGCAGCCAACTTTGGAAATATTCTCACTGTCATGCAGATTTGCCTATAGGGTTGAAGCTTTATATAAACCCAATCACCTACCTCAAAAGACCTCTCAGATCTATGTTGGTTAGCAGTGTCCCTCATTCTTTGCTGAGCTCTGAGAATATGGAACCTCAATAGTTCAATAATAGCCTCCCTAGCAACCAAGGATCTATCCACCACCTCGGTAAGAGCTTCACCAGTAAAGTAAGGAAGATGAATAAGAACTTTTTGTCCATATAAAGCTTCATAAGGGGTGCATCTGATAGAAGTGTGATAGGTGGTATTATACCACCATTCGGCTAAGGGTAAATAAGAACACCACTCTTTGGGATTATCAGATCAAAACATCTCAAATAAGTCTTCAATGTTCTATTCAATACCTCCATCTGGCCATCAGTTTGAGGGTAGTATATTGCTGATCTCTGTAGCTGGACCCCTTCTAGACTAAACAATTCTTCCCAGAAGTTGCTTAGGAAGACAGGATCTCTATACTAGTCAATGTATTAGGCATTCCATGCAATTTGAAGATGTTCTCAAGGAAACACCGAGCAATTGAATGAGCATTATAAGGATGTGCCAAAGCTAAGAAGTGGCCATACTTGCTCAATCTATCAACAACCACCAGAATGACCTCTTTTCCACTAGATTTAGGCAATCCTTCAATAAAATCCAATCATATATCTATCCACACACCATCAGACACAGGTAAAGTTTGCAATAGACCTGGACTTGCAGAAACATCATACTTGTGTCTTTGACATATATCACACTTATTAATGAAGTGTTTAGTGTCTTGCACTAAGTGTTTCCAGAAGAATAAGGACTACAACCTCTTAATAGTGGCATCCATTCCAGAGTGTCCACCTTGAGTAGAATCATTCCAGATGGATATGATATCCTTTCTAAGTTGAGCATCTTGACTAACCACTAGCCTACCTTTCCACCTCAATTGATTGTTAAGCTAAGTAAAGGAATTATAAGGAAAAAACTAAACCTTATTGATTATATCCTGCAAATACTGATCATTGGTCTAATAATTTTTAATCCTATCCAAGAGATCACCATGACAACCTAACACAAAGATAGCTAACAACTCAACATCAGGTTTTCTAGATAAAACATCAACAACCTTATTCTCCACCCCTTTCTTATACTCAATGCAAAAATCAAATGCCATTAATTTGGAAATGCACGCTACCTGAAAATCAGTATGAATAGACTAATTTAGCAGGTACTTAAGTGTCTTCTGATCAGTTTTGACAATGAATCTTCTACCCAACAAGTGATGAGACTATTTAGAAACAGCAAAGTGTAAAGCTAATAGTTCTATATCATAAACACTTCTAGCCTGGTGTTTAGGAGCCAATGATCTGCTAATGTAAGTAAGAGGATGGCCTACTTGCATTAATGCAGCTCTAATACCCTTACCACTAGCATCTATTTCTACTATAAAGGCTAGTACATAATTAGGAGTAGTTATTACCGGCGCAGAGATTAAACCAGCATTATGTGCCTTAAATTCTTTGGTAGTATCATTAGTCCATAAGAACACTTCCTTCTTGAGGGTATCATATAGAGGTCTACAAATTGTACCAAAACCTTTGATAAACCTCCTGTAATAACCCGCAAGACCTATAAAACCCCTCAACTGTGTATTGTTCACAGGAATAGGCCATTGCTTTATAGCTTGGATATTTGTAGGATCCGTTGCTACATCTTCTTTACTGATCACATGCCCTATATATTCAACTTTAGGAACCCTAAATGCACACCTAGAAATTTTAGCATATACCTGATGTTGAACAATAAGCTCAAACACTACCTTCATATTATTGATCTGAGAAACCATAGACTTACTGAAGATAAGAATATCATCAAAGAAAACCAATATAGATTTTATTAATAATGTCTTGAACACAACCTTCATCAAACTTTGGAAGGAATATGGGGCATTAGTTAACCCAAAAGGTATCACTAAGAACTCATAGTGACCTTCATGAATTTTAAAGCTATTTTGTGAGCATCACTATCAATCATCTTAAGTTGATGGTAACCAGCTCTAAGATGTATCTTAGAGAATACAGAAGATCCATATAATTCAGCCAATAAGTCCTCAATGATTGGAATAGGAAACTTGTACTTAATTGTCAATTGATTTAACTCCCTATAATCCACACATAACCTCTAAATTCCATCCTTTTTACCCAACAATACCACAGGAGAAGCATAAGGGCTAGTGCTATGCTGAATAACTCCTTGATCTAGCAACTCATGCACCAATTTCTCAATAATATCTTTCTTCAAACCAGAATATCTATATAGTATTTTATTGACAGGTATGACAGAGTCCATGAGAGGTATTTTATGGTCAAATGAACCCCAATGGGGTGGTAAATTAATAGGTTGCTCAAAAATAGAAGTAAACTATTAAAGTAATGTTGATAATTCAGGATGTACTTCAGTACCTTGTGAAGTATTCATACTTCAGTACCTTGTGAATCTTGAATACTATAACAATGAGTGCCAAAATTCGCAGCAGCGAAAACACCCATCATGTAGAACTAAGCATCATACCCCACACCATTAAGTAAGAAACTAGCCCTTGAATATTTTAGCTAGCCAGTTGCACCTCTTAACACATGTTTCTTCCCTTGATATTTGAATTCTATAGTTCCATTCTTAAAATCAAATAAAATTCTACCAATAGTATTCAACCACTGCACTCTCAATCCAATATCCATATTATGAAAAGGTAATACTAAGAGATCAGATGCAAATGTAGTGCCTTAAAGAATCTATTGCAAGTTCAGTTCTTGCATATAATAGCAGTCTGCACTTATCTACCATCTCCTACACTAACAGGTTATTCAGATATATCACAAGGTTTATGCCCTAACTTCTTAGCCATCTTTTTATCAATGAAGTTGTGGGTTATATAAGTATCAATTAAAACCTGTAAGGGTCTTTTCTCATGATAACAGTGATCCTAATGGTTTGATAACCATGTGCACTGGTGAAAGCTTGCAAGGAAATGGTCATGAGTTCATCAAGTTTCTGGACATTTTAGACATCTTCTCTAATCAGAATATCATCTACCCCATCACGTATTCCCCCTCATCTATCAATTCTACCATGAATATTTTTTTATTGGCTCTATAGTTATAACCAACAACATATTTATCATCACAGAAAAATACAGGCCTTTAGCCCCTTTTGCATCCATTTCTGCAGCAGTTAGCCTTCTGAATTTATTTGGTTTAGTAACAACAGGCTGAGAAGTGGTGTTTTTATGATAGATAAAGGTTCTTAAAGTAGTTGTAGTGGGCAAGATGACATTACCCCCTTTATGCAGTGATTTGAAACCCCATAAGCTAGCCTGTGCTTCAAATACTGATTTCTATATTCTAGAAATCTCGTAAACTGGGATAAGGTTTTGGGTGATTAGATCATAACTAATTTATTTAATTCAGGATTTAATCCTCCCAAATAATAACTTATAGCATTCTCATTTGAAAGATTAACTACAACTAATAATCTATCAAATTCAGCTTGGTAATCCTTAACACTACCAATTTGTTTAAGGTTCTACAAAGCTTCTATTGGATCCTCAAATCCATCCCCAAACCTCTTATTCATGGCTAAAATATACTCAGTCCATGATATATCAACTAAAGAATTGTGAGAATTCATATATGATCTATGCCATGCAATTGCTTCAACATCTAAATGAATGGAAGCAACCTTAACCCTTTGTTCAAAAGAAATTTCTTCCATAAAAAAACTTGATCAGCTTTGTATAACAAGGTACGTAAATCACAACCATAAAAATGAAGGAAATCCAATTTGGAAAATCGAGTAAAAAACTGTCCATTACCATAAATTCCAACTCCATGGAAATCCTTATTACGACCTTCATTCTGCATCCCAGATGGACAACTTCTGATGGTGGAAGATTCAGCTCTTCCATGCTCTTTTTCTTTCTCCTTGGACATCAACGATCCTAGGGTTTCCTTGATCCCAAAAAGTTCTTTATCAGTTTGAAAATTTCTTTCATAAATGCGCGACATACCCTTCATTAATTTTTATAGTTAATCTTGAATCTGAGAAAGCTTACCATCGACCTTCTCATTTGATTTGTCTGACATTTTATCACAAACTACCATGGCTAATTGAGTCGAGAAATGATTGGATTTGATACCAATTGATGCAATAGAAGTAATTGAAATGGAATTTGTTAATCTAGGAGTAAGATACTCGAAGAAGATGAAACTAAATTTAGGGTTTAAGTTGAGAAAACAGAAAACAAAGAATTTAGGGAGAAACTGAAGGAATTTGTATTGATTGAATGAATGTTTACAATGCTTTACATCTTGTATTTATACGACAATCCAACTAAGATCAACTTCACTCTTCTAAGTAACTGAATAACTTCCTGACAGCTAAGCTACAACTACGTGCACAGTAGTAACTAACTTTGTGACTGTGAACAGTGCTTGTTATTCTTCGACAATACGGGTACATAGAATCTGTATAATATAGAATAACTACTTCAACACTAGTTCAATTACAAAACAAGAACTCTAATGAAGTTGTGTAACACCCTCAACACAAGATCATAAAAGATCTTTCAAAGAAGTGTGTTTTTCAGAAAAAATAGATGAAAACAGAAATGTTGTTAAGACCAAGTCGTCCGAATTCACGGACTTTCCTTAAGGAAATAATTCCCCTCACTGTACCCGAGGTTGTGGAATTTTCCTCCCAGGATAAAATGGTCTTCAATCCGACTATAGCGGTACCTCAAATAGGCGGATTCTTCGAACACAGTCACGGTTTGAATGATCACACTTAAGAGTATTTTTAAGACAAGAAGAAGAAGTTTGTAGTCTGAAAATTTCAGTTTTCTATATCATAAACCTGTGGATGAAACCAGGTTTATATAGCCACTAGATGCCTTTTTGAAAAGGTGGCATTGGTTCATAATAGAGGTGTGTGACTCTTCCTGAACATGCATGTCTATTCAGTTAAAACAATGCAGTATTTTTCTGAAACAGTGTTGCAGTAGTTCGTGAAGAAGTGCACTGTTCACGCGAAACAATGTTACTGTTCACGTAACAGTGCTACTGTTCACGTAACAGTGCTACTGTTCACGCGAAACAGTCACTTTTCACACATCAGTTCGTGAAGCAGTGCACTGTTCACGCAAAACAGTGCAACTGTTCACGGGTTCCTGCATGTATTAACATTTCCATTCACACCCTTTCATTACTATGAACCCAACAATCCCCCACATGAATGGGAATGGCTATTTTTCGTAAAACGTTTACGGACAGTATGTGATCATCAAGCAAAGACTGATTGCATCTGGATAAGTGGGTTTCCCTTTGAACTTTCTGTAATGAACATGTATCAGATGCACTCGGTCAATCGGTAGATTTGATATCTTTGAACCTTCGAGCTTTAGTGTACACCTAGACAACACATGTCACACAACTAGCCTTTTACCGTTTATGGTTCTTACGGTTTTGTTCTTTTCAGCCATGAACACGTCCCGGTTTTCATGAGAGCTTAGAGAATAGGCCTTTACTAACATTCTCTTTGAAGCGGCTTCCACTTCGTCCTCACATAGGTGATTTCTAAATGTTTCAATCCTTTAGATTGAACTATTTGGTCAAATCTGCCAAATTTAGATAATCATTAAAAGACTTTTCACCTTGAGTCTTATCCTTGTTTACTATACATTGTCTACATCATGAGAATGGGTTGGGTAAATGACAATGTTGAACCTGTCAGACATAACTTTGTTTGATCTCCTTGAACCTAGCTCTTGGGATCTCCAGTTTTCTAGGTAGAGTTACCGCCATGCTAACTTGTCCTAGGCCTTAAACCCATTCCCTTGGATGTCCTTTCTACTCCTTCTCTAGATAGGCCTTTTGTAAGTGGATCCGACACATTATCCTTTGACTTTACATAGTCTATAGTGATAATTCTATTAGAGAGAAGTTCTCTAACGGTATTATATCTTCGACGTATGTGATGAGACTTACCGTTGTACATCATGCTCCCTGCCCTACCTATTGCCGCTTGGCTATCACAGTGTATACATACTGGTGCCACTGGCTTGGGCCAATAAGGAATATCTTCTAAGAAATTCCAGAGCCATTCTGCTTCTTCACCGACTTTATCTAAAGCGATAAATTCAGATTCCATTGTAGAGCGAGCGATACAAGTCTGTTTCGATGATTTCCAAGAAACTGCTCCCCCACCGATAGTAAATACATATCCACTTGTGGATTTTACTTCGTTCGATCCGGTGATCCAATTTGCATCACTATATCCTTCAAGTACCGCGGGATATTTATTATAATGCAAAGCATAGTCTTGAGTGTATTTAAGATAACCCAAAACTCTTTTCATTGCCATCCAGTGAGTTTTGTTGGGATTACTCGTGTACCGACTCAATTTACTGATAGTGCATGCTATGTCTGGTCGTGTACAGTTCATTATATACATTAAACATCCCAATACTCTTGCGTACTCGAATTGAGAATCACTTTCACCTTCATTTTTTCGAAGTGCAAAGTTCCCATCCAATGGAGTCTTGGCAATATCGAATTTCATATACTTGAACTTGTCAAGTACTTTTTCGATATAATAAGACTGTGACAGTGCTAACCCTTGTGGAGTTTGATGGATTCTTATACCTAAGATCACATCTGCAACTCCGAGGTCTTTCATATCAAACTTGCTCTCGAGCATTCGTTTGGTTGCATTTATGTCACAAATGTCTCTACTGATGATCAACATATCATCCACACATAAACATACAATGACTTGGTGATTTGGTGAGTCCTTAATATATACACATTTATCACATTCATTTATCTTGAATCCGTTTGCCAACATGGTTTGGTCAAACTTTGCATGCCATTGCTTAGGTGCTTGTTTTAGTCCATAAAGTGACTTAACAAGTTTACACACCTTATTTTCTTTTCCTGAAACCACAAAACCCTCAGGTTGTTCCATGTAGATTTCTTCCTCCAATACTCCGTTTAGGAATGCGGTTTTCACATCCATTTGATGGATTTGAAGATCATATACTGCCGCCAAGGCAATTAACACTCGAATTGAGGTTATCCTTGTCACTGGCAAGTATGTATCAAAGTAATCAAGACCTTCTTTTTGGTTAAAGCCTTTTACTACAAGTCTTTCCTTGTATTTGTCAATAGTACCATCCGTTTTTATTTTCCTTTTGAAGATCCATTTAGAACCTAAAGGTTTATTTCCTGGAGGAAGATCAACCAATTCCCACGTATGGTTACTTAAGATTGAATCAATCTCACTATTGACTGCTTCTTTCCAAAAGGATGAGTCTGATGATGACATCGTTTCTTTAAACGTTCGAGGCTCATTTTCTAAGAGAAATGTTACAAAATTCGATCCAAACGAAGTTGACGTTCTTTGATGTGTACTACGTCTTGGATTTTCTTCATTATGTACATTCTCACTTGGTTCATCTCGGGGTCGTTTAGATCCTCCACTAGACTGTTCATGTCTAGTTTTATAAGGATAAATGTTTTCAAAGAATTCAGCATTATCTGATTCAATTACCGTATTTTCATTTATATCCGAATGTTCGAATTTATGAACCAAAAATCAATATGCTTTACTGCTTTTAGCATATCCTATGAACATGCAGTCCACCGTTTTAGGTCCTATCTTAACCCTTTTAGGTATAGGAACTTGAACCTTCGCTAGACACCCCCACACTTTGAAATATTTCAAGTTGGGTTTCCTTCCTTTCCATTTTTCGTAAGGAATTGATTGTGTCTTACTATGGGGAACTCTATTGAGTATACGATTGGCCGTAAGGATAGCCTCCCCCCACAAGTTTTGCGGTAAACCAGAACTTATTAGTAAGGCATTCATCATTTCCTTCAAAGTTCGGTTTTTCCTTTCCGCAATTCCATTAGATTGAGGTGAATACGGGGTCGTAGTTTGATGGATTATTCCATTCTCTACACATATTTGCGCAAAGGGAGATTCATATTCTCCGCCCCTGTCACTTCTTATCATTTTGATTCTTTTGTCTAACTGATTTTCAACTTCAGTTTTATATTGCCTAAACGCATCTATTGCTTCATCCTTACTATTTAGCAAGTAGACATAACAATATCTAGTGCAATCGTCAATAAAAGTTATGAAATACTTTTTTCCACCACGTGATGGTGTTGACTTCATATCACAAATGTCAGTGTTTATTAAGTCTAAGGGATTGGAATTCCTTTCAACAGACTTATAAGGATGCTTAGCATACTTTGATTCTACGTTTGACACTTAGATTTATTGCACTCAAAATTTTGTAAAACTTCTAAGTTAATCAGTTTTCGTAACGTTTTGTAATTAACATGGCCTAAACGTTCATGCCATAAATTATAAGACTCAAGCAAGTAAGAAGAATTTGAATTTTTATTCATTTCAACATTCATTACATTCATCTTATAAAGGCCTTCCTCGAGATAGCCTTTTCCTACATACATTTCTCCTTTGCTAACTACTATTTTTCCAGAAACGGCTACACATTTGAAACCATTTTTATCTAGGAGTGAAACAGAAATTAAGTTCCTACGTAACTCCGGAACATATAACACATTATTCAGTGTCAAAACCTTTCCGGATGTCATCTTTAGGCAAACTTTTCCTATTCCCTCCACCTTAGCAGTCGCGGAGTTGGCCATGTAAATTGTTTCTTCCGCTTGAGCCGGAGCATATGTCGAGAACAACTCTTTGCTTGCGCAGACATGGCGTGTGACCCCTAAATCCATCCACCAAGCGCGTGGATTGCCGACCATGTTGCATTCCGTGAACATAGCACACAGGTCGTCATAATCCTTGTTGGACTCAATCAGATTTGATTGGTCCTTTTTCTTCCCTTTTTTCGGGGCTCGACAGTCTATTGATTTGTGGCCAACTTTACCACAGTTGAAGCACTTTCCCTTAAACTTTTTCTTGGGATGATTGCTTCCATGTTCAACATTCTTTCTTTTCTTCGAGTTGTTTTGGCCATCTTCTACAATATGTGCTCCATTCATTGTAGAGTTTCCCTTTGACCTTCTTTCGGAAGCTTTATTGTCTTCTTCAATATGAAGTCGGACAATAAGATCTTCAACGGTCATCTCCTTGCGCTTATGCTTTAAGTAGTTTTTGAAGTCTTTCCACAAAGGTGGTAGCTTCTCAACTATTGCTGCTACTTGGAAAGCATCATTCACAATTAAACCTACAAAACAGTTTATGTGAGTATTATAAACATTTTTAATTTGTTCAACTAAGGTATTTTTCAAAATTATACCTTCTGCTAGGAGATCATTTATGATGACTTGCAACTCCTGTACTTGAGAGACAACAGATTTGCTATCAATCATTTTGAAGTCCAGGAATCGTGCAACAAGGAATTTCTTAATTCCCGCATCTTCCGTTTTATATTTCCGTTCAAGTGCCTCCCACAGTTCTTTTGATGTCTTAGTTCCACTATAGACATTATAGAGGTCATCTTGGAGACCACTCAGAATATAGTTCCTGCAAAGGAAATCTAAATGTTTCCAAGATTCTACAATGACGAAGCGATCCTTGTCCGAGGTTCCCTCTGGTACCTCGGGAGCATCTTCGCTAGTGAACCTTTGTAGACATAACGTGGTGAGGTAAAAGAACATCTTTTGTTGCCACCGCTTGAAGTCGATGCCAGAAAATTTTCCGGGCTTCTCCGTCGGGGCCATCAATGGCGGAGCAGTTGTGCGACTAGATGTGGCAATATTAGTTGCCCCCATCGACGTTGCCGCACTCATAATTTGACTTTCAGTTGTCATTTTTCCTGTCACCACAAGACAGAAAAATTAGTATTTTTTCAGAATACTTTTTAATAAAGTTAAATAACTTTACAACTTTTTCTTCTTGTTTCTAATTAACGACGAAGTTTTTATAACTTCAAATCGTCAATCGAGTGAACTTCAACTTTTGATGAAGATTTTATGTCTTCTAATCACAAGTTAAATTCAAACGGAGTAGAAAGCATAAGCTTTAATCTCCAAAAACAAGTTATACAGATTCTGTAGTTTATTTTCTTAAGATTGTTATTCTCCGACAATACGGGTACATAGAATCTGTATAATATAGAATAACTACTTCAACACTAGTTCAAGTACAAAACAAGAACTCTAATGAAGTTGTGTAACACCCTCAACACAAGATCATAAAAGATCTTTCAAAGAAGTGTGTTTTTCAGAAAAAATAGATGAAAACAGAAATATTGTTAAGACCAAGTCGTCCGAATTCACGGACTTTCCTTAAGGAAATAATTCCCCTCACTGTACCCGAGGTTGCGGAATTTTCCTCCCAGGATAAAATGGCCTTCAATCCGACTATAGCGGTACCTCAAATAGGCGGATTCTTCGAACACAGTCACAGTTTGAATGATCACACTTAAGAGTATTTTTAAGACAAGAAGAAGAAGTTTGTAGTCTGAAAATTTCAGTTTTCTATATCATAAACCTGTGGATGAAACCAGGTTTATATAGCCACTAGATGCCTTTTTGAAAAGGTGGCATTGGTTCATAATAGAGGTGTGTGACTCTTCCTGAACATGCATGTCTATTCAGTTAAAACAATGCAGTATTTTTCTGAAACAGTGTTGCAGCAGTTCGTGAAGCAGTGCACTGTTCACGCGAAACAGTGCTACTGTTCACGTAACAGTGCTACTGTTCACGCGAAACAGTCACTGTTCACGCATCAGTTCGTGAAGCAGTGCACTGTTCACGCAAAACAGTGCAACTGTTCACGGGTTCCTGCATGTATTAACATTTCCATTCACACCCTTTCATTACTATGAACCCAACAGTGCTAACTAATTTTCAAATGCTACTGTTGTGCTTTTAACTACTTCTTGTGACTCGAATAGGCTCATCTCATCATTGTATCAGTTTTCTATTTAGTTGTATGTATCATCTCCCTCAAATCTTCTTATATTTTTTCTTGATCTTGTTCTTTTTGTTCTTTTTTGGGTAAAATTAGTTTTCGTGTTGATTCCAAAATACTTGCAAATTAACATTTAACAATTAATGTCTTTGGCACACAAAATCAATTTTGACCAACAATATTGGAATGTTGAATATAGTGATTCATATCAAGGCCTAAAATAAAATTAAAAAAAAAAAACTTTAAATCTAAGTTGATTACTATCTAACCAGTGATCAACTATAATTTAGATTTTTCATCATTAATTTTTTGCATTAAAGGAAAAGAAAATTTACATGGTGGAATTAAATTGGCAATATCAGTGAAGAGTATAGGAAAGTTCTTATGCAAAAGTTTCAGTTTATTTGGTCATTTAGTGGAATTAAATGATCTTAATTCTTTTTGTAAATGTAACAAACTAGGCTTTAGATTGATAGTAAAAGGAAGATACAAGTAATCAAATAGAAAAGAGAGATTCTAGATTGCTATTACACTTACCTTACAAAATAGCTGACAAAAGAAAATAACGTAACTTATAGCTTACCCTAATCACTAAGACTCCTACTATTTATAACCATCATATTTCTTTGGTCTAATATTTTAATAGCTTTACTCAACCTAAATCCCATAATATATGTTGTCTTTCCTCCTTTTAGCAACATGCACCAATACTTTAGCTTATAGCGTAATAGTATAATCAATGATGGACATATTCGTAATAGGTAAATGTAGTTTAATAAGCTTGGGTTCTGTATAGTCCTCGACTCCCCATCTGTTCGAAAATTATGATAGTATTTTCATTGAGATTCTTGCAAAGGAGATTATTGGAATGAAAAATATGTCTGGGACTAAGAGTTGTATCATCCCAGAATCTTATTAATTTAAAATGAGTTAAAGACATAATAATTATTGGGGAAGACAAGATATTAAATTGGATCTTGTCAAAAATATATGATTATGTGCTACTAATTTCTTGACGCTATTGTTTTTCATTGAAAGTTTTTGTATGAAGCTTTTCTGCTGCTACTTGTTTCTGTTAGGTTTTTAAGTTGTGTGAGTGAAAAATTAATAGATATTTTTTAAAAAAGACACCAAGAGAAATGATGCAATTTGAATAGGCATCTTTTCACTTTAGATAGTTATAACCTTTCTAATGGGTTGCAACTTTTTTGAAGAGTTGCACCTTTATGAGGAGGTGCACCTTTCTAAACCATTGCTTCTATTCATGATGAACCACCTTGATGGCGATAAATACTTGATTTTTTTCTCAGGTAAATACATGAAATTTTAAAGTAAAAACGCCCATTTGTTTTAAAAACTCTAGTGTGATTTGCTACCGTTGAGTACTTTCGTAGTTCGGTAGAGTTTAAGGTACTGAGAGGATATATTTCATAACCTCGGAAACTTGAGAGAAATAATTTTCTTAAAGACACACCATGAATTCAGTGAACTTGAATCTTTTAATCTTCATCTTTTTCTAAATGTTAGATTTTCTATTTTCAGAAAAATAGTTTGAACTTTGTTTTATTGATGTTCATAAGTTGGGTTGAAATTATTGTTGAAGTTCAAAGTTTTGAATACAGAGTTACAACTTCATTTGATTGTTCATATGTTAATTTGAACATGTTTCTGAAGATTTTGTTTTAAAATACTAATTTTACTAACCCCGAAATACAACAATCTTAAGGAAATTATAAGAATATTTATATTTTGTGCTTGTTTGGTGGAAAAAAAATTCACCATTTATTAATCAACTACGTGCGTAATCTTTATTGGGTCTAATTTGTGGAGACTAAAATATTTGGTTTGTATTTTTCCAGCTAGAAGAATATAAAAACTTCACCAAAAAATTAGATTGGAAATTTGATTTGAAGAATGTAAAAATTTCACTGATTCATTGAATTCTTTGTATTAATTTTCGAAGTATAAAACCTATGGATTTTCATTATGTTTGAACTTGATGGTTATTTGAAGATGTAAAAACATCATCACAAGTCAAAGTTCATTTGGTTGATGATTTGAAGACATAAAAACTTCATCATTGACTAGAAACAAGTATTTAAAGATTAAGTAATTTTTTGTTAGTATTCAAAAATACTAAATTGATTGTCAAAGTGTGACAGAAAAATGATGAATTAACCTGATCAACAAATTGATTCGATTGTAAATGTTGTTGTCACAACGACAACCAATGTTGCATTGTTAAGACTTTCAAATGTTTCTTTAGCAATGACATCAGTAGATAAATTAGAAACTTTTACAGTGTAAACTTCAAAGAATGTCAACAAATGACGTACTTTTGGCTGACCAAACTTGAAATGCAAACGTTCACAAGTAGAGATCTTCATGTTTCAAAAATTGAAATATTTGAAAACCAATAATCTGATTTGAAAGATTTTGTGATTCATCTCAAGATCGAAGAGGATAATGAATTGAATGATAAATCACCAATGATATTTGCAACTCAATTTAAAGATAATGCTACACATAACACGAAGAGGAAAAAGTTTTCTAGACAAAAGAAAGAGCAAAATAAGAAAAGGTTCAAAGACAAGTGCTGCAATTGTAATGAAGTTGTCCACAAAGCTTTAAATTATCAAGTTCTGAGCAGGAACAAAAAAAGAGATCATATAGACATATTTGAAACAACTGGAAAGATTGAAAATCTATTTTCTATGATCATTGAAAGCAATCTAGTTGAAAATTCAATTGAAAAACGGAATTTACCATTTATAAATCAAGCACTTGGTTAATCTGTATTGAGTCTGATTTGTGGGGACTAAAATTTTTTGATTTCTATTCCCTTGGTTAGAAGAATATAAAAACTTTGCCAACTTTTAGATTGGAAATTTGTTTGAAAAATATGAAAATTTTACCGATGTATTGAATCCTCTGTATTATTTTTGGAGTTTAAAATCTATTGATTTTGACTATATTTCAACTTGATAGCAATTTTAAAATATAAAAATATCATCACGAGTCAAAGTTCATTTCATTGTTGATTTGAAGACATAAAAACTTCATTGTTGACTAGAAACAAGTTGTTTAAAGAATAAAGCTTTATTGTTAGTATTCTAAAATACAAAATTGATTGTCAAACATAAAATGGCGAATGAAATTGAACATTAAATTAATTTAGTTATGAATAGTGCAGTCCCAACGACAACCAATGTTGCATCATTAAGCCGTTTAGATGTTGCTTCAGCAATGACATTGGTAGATAAACCAATTCTTTTTGATGTGAACTTTAAAGAATGACAAAAAATAATGTGCTTTTGGCTGACCAAACTTGAAATGCAAATTTTTACAAGTAGAGATCCTCATATTTCACAAAGCGGAATATTTTAAGACCAATTGTGTGGTTTGAAAGATCTCGTGATTCATCTCAAGATAGAAGAGGATAATGAGCTAAATAAAAAATCCTCAATGATGGCTGAATTTTTTTTAAAAATGAGGTGACACATAAGAAGAAGAGGAAGAAGTCTTCTGGACAAAATAAAGAGAAGAATAAGAAAAGGTTCAAGTAAGTGTTGCAATTGTAATGAAGTTGGCCACAAATCTCTAAATTGTCAAGTTCTGAATAAGAACAAGAAAAGAGATTAGATAGATATGTTGGAAACAAATGGAAAGATTGAAAATTTGTGTTCTATGATCACTGAAAGTAATCTGGTAGAAAATCCAAATGAATGGTGATTTGATCAGGAGCCACTATACGTATTTGTGTGCACAAAGAAGCTTTTGCTACTTATGATACTGTTGGTCCCAAAGAAGTGATCTTCATGGAAATAATGCAACATCTATGGTTGAATAAAGTGGGAAGATACTCCTAAAATTGACTTCCTATAAGGTGTTGACTCTCAACAATGTTCTCCATGTTCCTATTATCAGAAAAAACATAGTGTCGATAACACTTCTCATTAAAAATGGGTTTAAGTTTGTTTTTTTAGAGAAAGTTGTAATAAGTAAGAATAAAATATATTTAGGAAAGGACTACCTTGTTGAGAGCCTTTTCAAACTTGATATAGTTTCTGTTGAAATGAATAAAGTTGCGGTTTCTTCTTTCATGCTTGAGTTAAATAATTTATTCCATGAACATTTAGGACATGTTAATTGTAAAATCTTGCAAAACATAATTAGTTTGGAATTGTTGCCTAACTTTGAATGTAATAAATCTAGGTGTCAAACATGTGAAATTCAAGAGGGGAGAGGGGTAAACTGAAATCTTTTTGAATCAATTGATTATTCTAGTTAGTTGTCTACCTTACAAGTTAGTATAAGCAATAAACTTAAAATAAATATAAAGACAGGAGACAAAGTATAAAGGGAAACAGGGAGTTTTATACTAGTTTGGATCACCATTGTGGTGCCTATTCTAGTCCCCTTGGGTTGCATGGTCCTTTATTTTTTTGACTTAAAATTTGAGTTACAACATAAATTGACAAGTCCTAGATCTAAACTTTTCAATGTACAGTTCTTTTGAAAAAACCTCAACTAGTATAACTAAGGACTAACTCTATATTTTTCCTTTTATAACTATCGAAAACTAGGAGAATTACATAACTTTATGAAAGCTTAAAGATGAGATAGAATTGTAGTTCCAGTGAAGTTGCGTGGTGGTTCTTCTGTCTTTTATTCACTTATATAGCCTCGTGTCATGCTAAGTTTTTGCTCTAGAAGGAAAATCCAAGGGAGTTTATTTCAATTAAAGATTTGTATTGATTCCTTGATTGAGGATTGACATCATTAGCACGTCTATATCTGATATGCCCGTGTGTGAGATATACTCATCCTTTTCTAGATTGATGGTTTATACCAATACACTTCCATATAAAATTTGTCCATGTAGAGAATATGTTTTTCCTCCTTGCTTAGTCTTCATGATATCTTGCCTGGTGATGATTTTCTTCCTTTTGTAATTAATGCATAATCAATGCACTCAACATTGATTTGTTAGCTGCCAAAATCTTTGACTTCTCCTCTTGCAAGGATCTTCTGAATCTTTGATTGAGTTCCTTCCAAAATTTGCCTGAGATCTTTATTAACTGCTCCTATTTCAAGTATCTTTTGATTTCATAATTTGATTTCCTCCAAGGTTGGCCCTGCATGTTTATTTTATTAATTTGTCATTATTAAAATATATTAGTCAATTATAGGAGGCTAACAATCTCCCCCTTTTGGATAATGACAACTAATAAACGTTAGTGTAGTTGACTTTCCTATACTCATAGCTCCCTTTTTCTTATAGCTAACTCCCCCTTCTTGTATTTTCCCCTTGCTTTTATGCTTACTACTGTGTGATGTTTTTCTCCCCCTTTGGCATAATCAAAAAGTGAAAACAAGTAGATAGAAACAAAAGATATACAGACTACACATATAGGAACCACAACATACAGAGATATATGTACAAGTAAACTAAGTATTCAAGGAGAATGGAGTATCATGCAGTTAAGACAATAACAAAAGAGTTCCCTAAGTACTGTCCAAAAAGGGACTAGAGAGAGGACATGCCACCTTTGAATAAAGAGTAGTTTGAAAGGAGAGACAGAGTTTCTTAAGGAAGTAGGTAAGAGTGTTATGCATGTTATGGAAGAATCTTTCATAGGAGCGTTCCATATACTTAGAGAATTTGAAGTAGGAGGTATGGACCAATACAACAAGCTCATTATCGGAAGAGTTGGCTTCATACTTGATGGAGTGGACTCGCTTGAACAACCGTTGAAGATCTTGACTCTTTTCTATTTGATACCATCAATCGGTACATGCATTTTTAACATATTGGTACTTGTATCATTGCTCAACTGTAGTAGCTTGCTGGTTGACTCCTGAAGAACCAACATCCCTTCCTCTAGGGAGATCACTCTTTTCTTAAATTCTTCCACTTTTTTAGCACAACAAAATCAGGGCTAGCAGTAATTTTACTTACCTTGGGGCGGTCAGATTTTGATTTCACAGAGTCTTTCTTGCACTATTCATTACCAATAAGAACATATCCCGTGCTAGCAAAAGTTTTGGAGTGGTAGTTGGAAAAAAATCTCAACTGAATAAAAACTTAATAGATCAATAAAGTAGTGGAGCAAGATGTGAGTAATCAACAAACTATATAGTAGGCTAGATATAGCATGTTTGTCTGCTACACTCTCTATCATATACTCATGAAATCATGTAGCCTAGTTAATTTTGTATCACTTAATCATACAGTACATGACAAACAAATCTATTGAAGAGGCATTGCTGAGAGAGCCCCCTTTCTAGGAATCAAGGTAGTAGCGATGATATGGGCCAAAATATTGTGTTTGAAGTGCAAAGATAAAGGTCCAAAGTTGGACATGCTAGCCTCAGGTTTGGCAACAACTATTTTGGATTTCTCAAAAGTTACCTTAAAGTTTTCGGGACAAGTATATTAATAAATGGAACAACTCCAAAAAATTGTGTCGAACACCTTTTCAAACAAAAAATCATTTAAAATAATCCTTGTTCCTAGCACTAGGGTTTCTAATTCACCACTATCTTTAGAAGTACAAAGATTAACATAAAACATTCTGACTGGATCCTCAAAAACTTTTGATCTACTGAGATAAAGAACAAGAGATAAATATTGAGCTCTAAGTAGAGGACTTACATTGCAATGAGATTCGTTCAATTGCTATAGATTTACGATCCTTCCAGACACCACTAAGAAATTTTTGAACATCATAAACTTCTCTAATTAGGATACTATCTAGAACTTATGCATGTTTTCTGGATGAAGATATTCAAGAGGATTCGAGCAGAGTTTCTTACTGGTCACGTTCTAGCTAAAAGAGTGGCATTATTTTAGGGTTGAAAGTAGGCAGAGAGTGAAAAGAGACTTTCTCAGATAAACCTAGAATGATAAATGTTTCTTGATTATCAGAGAGATAGTTGACGAGAGTTTTCTCTAAGTTGGCCATAGATCTCACTTTGGTCATTTGGAAGAGAAAAAAAAAAGAAGCAAGAAAGAGGAAGATATATAAAGGGCTTGACAAGAAAGTTAAAACGTAGAAAGGTGAAAGGATGTGATGTAAAGGAAAGATGTAGTGCTTGGCAAGATAAAAAGGCAAGGAAACTTTAAAAGGTAGAAAGAATAGAGGCGAAAGAGAAGGTAATAAATGACAGAGGGTAATAATTAAGGGAAGACGTGTGACAGGAAGAAAATATATGCATGAAATTAAAATAGTTATTTTTTTGTTAAAACATAATTTTAAGACAAGTCAAACATCATTAACGCAAATAATACCGAGACTTTTTTTTAAGAAAACAAAATCTTTCCTGTAGCAAAGGTTTCGTAAAAATTGTCAGCAAGTTGATTTTGGAGTCAATAAATTTTAACAGAAAATCTCCATTTTCAATAGGATCATGAATAAATGATTCTTAATGTCTATATTCTTACCTCTAGAATGATGCACAATGTACTTAGATAGACTAATGAAACTGACATTCTCACACATAATTGGCACAGGTTTAAAAGTCAAATCAAAATCAAGCAATTGGTGCATTATCCATAATAGTTGAGTGTCGCAACTACAAATATCTAGGCATTCAACTTTGGTAGTTTATTGTCATGACCCAAAACTAAGGATCATGATGGCACTTGTCACGGCAAGCCTTGACAAGTAGGCCTATCACCTAAAATTATTTGAAACAAGAAATCAATACCAAAAACCCAAGGCAAAACTCCTACAAAAGATTCAAAGCACACATTCATAGTTAAAGAGGAAGTACATAGCCAAAGATACCGTACAATATGCCAAAACTTTGTGTCACAGTGTAGGAACCACTAAATACATCTCGAATGTAAAGATACATTGAAAGTCTAAAAAGGATAAAAATTTGTCACAAAATACAAAGTAAGACATGAAATAAATAGAAAGACGTAGTAGAACAACTCCGGAAGCATAAATCATTTGCTACCTCGAATACACTCCATATACTGCCCGAATCAGCTATCGTGCAACATATTCGTACATGGAGCTGCACCGAAAGGGTACAGTAGGGATGAGTATGGTCCACTTGTACTCAGTAGGTATTACATGCTGACTGAGCAAAGTAGAAAATAAGGCATATAAAATGTACACTTTGAGCACGTCACCTAAAATCAGAAAATGTCCAAACGGTAGCCCACACTGTTTCCACTAATAGTTCTACATTATACACATATACCATACATAAATGAGAAAGAAGCATAAATATATATGTCTAACAAATATGAGTATAAGAAATAAGTACAGATAGACAGATATAACATCAAAGACAATAATACAACACAAAATGAGCAAACTATATATATATATATATGAAATGCAATGAAGAAGAAGATGATGGTGATGATGATGATGTGATGCTCGAGGTTATTTCACAACCTTTGTATACACCTACTGAGTTGTGCTTCTAGGTGGGACTCATGGGGGTTCTCATACCATAAACAATCCAATAACCAATATCCATAACTCCTCTTTGGCATAACAATCAGTAGAGGGTTTGTTTAAAGATGTCACTTTTTTCTCTCAGAAAAAACCAGTATTGTCAATATTTCTGTGGTGGTACCAATGTTTCATGAATGTATATGATATGAGGATGTAATTCTCACAAACAACAAAAATGTGAATTCCCAAATCTAACCAACATACCAACCATGTGAGCCATAATCCATCCAATAATCCAAACATCCATGAATCTAATGTAATTCATATTCCAATAGACTAAAATACATGAATATATTGCATTGACACCACATAAACTCCAATTTAGTCCTTTTTGTCTGAAAAGATATAGTAAAATATACATACACCAAGCCAACAACATCATATAAGACCCCACACGGTCACACATAGAAACTAATATCTCAAAACCACCAATTCACAACAACATAGGTCCCCGCATGGTCATAATACAATAATATAATCATTTTATGATTGGTTCACACACCCTTAACATGATTTTATATCCATATTAACTACCTAGACTTTTTAAAAGAAAGTTAAGCGATAACCTACCTTGAATGTTGAAAACTGATCCAAAAAGCCTCTACCACGGAGCTTCCTTCTCATGAATGGACCCAAAATCAACTAAAATATATAAATATGGAATCTATGTGTTAAAAGAAAGCCTATGATACCCATATTGCCCATTTTTAGGTCAGGGTCCAAATGGGCCCCAAATATGAGTTTTTGAAAAAGATGGATAAAAATGTAATTTTACTTCAAAAATATATTCCTCAAGAATAAAGGAACTTATAAAAGAAAATCCAAGTGAAAAAGGGTTGACATCAGTGTTTAAATTGAGAAAATATAAATTTAAGCCTTCTGAGCCAAAATCCCAAAACTTTACTTGTAAACTCACATTTTAGAAGGATTAAAACCAAAGTAACTGAAATAGGACTTTGGAGCTTACCCATGCTTAGAAAGGGAATAAATCACCCCAAAACTCAAAACCCCAAGATCCAAGTCTAAAAAATGGTGAAAATTTTCAAAAATGGGGAATTTATATCACCCAGGCATCGCTTAAGCGATTACTGAGTAGTTTAAGCGGCTATCACTTAAGTAACCAGGTGTGACTTACGTGATAACAATTGGATGCACAATGTCGCGTAAGCAACCTGGTTGTCGCTTAAGGGACAATCACTTATGCAATGGTAAAGTTGCTAAACTGACACCCCAACTATCTGCCAGGTTGCTTAAGCAACCAAAATATTGATTAAGTTGTGCAACAATTGAGTGGTGCACCAGCTTGGTGGCTTGGAGAATTCCAAGTCTCTGCGAATCCCTCAGGGTTAACTCAGAATCTCAAGAATGTAAATGGACCAAGCTACCTTATTAAATTCGATGCTCCAGACTCAATAGCGGTATTAGATTTTTGAAAAAATGTCATTTTCATATAGTTTACCCCTAACCCAATTTCACAACTTTTAAAATCAACGGTTGAAATGAGATATAAAAGTTGTAAAACCACTCCAACCATGTTACCAATCTAAAATCGATGTTCCAGATCTACTGGCATAGTCTGTTGTTCCATCCGACACATACATCAATTAATGTTAACCAAAGTTAACTAATAAACCTTTTTAACCATAAAAAATCACAATCTTGCACTAATCACACCAAAATACATTAGAAACCATATCAATCATCCCCATACCCCAAAATTCCATAATATAATTACAAGGAGGGATAAAATGGTCAAATCACATAGAAATAAATAATTTAATAAATTACCAAAAATCCAGTCATTACATTATCCACCACTAAATATCTAGTTTGTCCTTGAACTAAAAGCAAGAGAAATACCCGAATCAAGAAAAAATTATGGATAACTACCACACCTATCAAACTCGACCTCCTAAGTAGACTCATTTATTGGTCAATGTCTTGACTGGACCTTAACTACTGGGTTATCTGTAGAATGTAACTGTTTAACATCCATAGCCAGAACGGAGATGGTCTCCTCAAGAAAAGACAAACTCTCATCTGGCTATGTTGAATCCCAATGACTAACATGAGACTCATCTAGAATGTAACACCAAAGCATTGATACATGAAAAGTGGATGAACAACTGATAAATCCACGGGCAATGTTAACTCATAAGCCACATCCCCGATAAAATAAAGAATCTCAAAAGGTCTAATACACATTGGGATAAGCTTACCTATCTTTCCAAATATCACACGCACTTTATGGGCGATACACAAAGAAAGACACGATCACTAATACTAAATCTTAAGACAGGAAGTGTACAATCCTTATAGCAATTCTACCTACTTTGAGCCACTCGAAGTTTATCTTGAATGACCTAAAATCTATCCAAAGAGTCACAAAGTAAGTTCGTACCTCAAGGTCTAATCTCAAAAGCCTCAAACTAACCAATTAGAGAGTGAAAACTCCTACCATACACATCTTTAAAATGAGACATCTCTATACTGGAATAGTGACTTTTATTATACACAAACTCTTTCAAGGTTAGATGTTGCTCCCACTGACCTTCAAAGTCCATCATACAAGAACGGAGAATATCCTCAAAATCCTAATAGTGCGATCTGACTGACTAACATTCTGGGGGTGAAATATTGTACTAAGATCAACCCAGGTAACCAACTCCTCCTGAAAAGTCTTCCAAAAGTGAGATGTGAACACTGAATCTTGATCTGAAATGACAGTTACTGGAAAACCATGATACAAGAATTATAAGGACAACACAAAACACACTTCAAAATTTGTCCACAAGATCAAAGATCTGAGGACCCTTTTGAAGACCACACTCGGATTCAACAAACAACAACAAGGACACAATGTATTGATGTGTTTATCACCTAAAAACAGCTAACAACAAACTATGTTAACAACAACAATGGAACAAGAACAATAAGTCACAAATTTGAATTACAAGAACACGAACAAATAATTACAACATAAATAAAATAGATAGATAGTTAGACCTTGGTTGGTATAATCTTAAGAATCCAAGAATATGATAATCTTGAACCCTTAACACTACACACAGTGATTAACCTAACTCCTACGTTGACAGAAGAGAAACTTTACCTCCGCTAAACATCAATGTCTTAAGCCAACATTGCAACACAAGTGATATCCACACTTGTTTCCTCATTTCGGTGTGGTGGCTATTCTAAGCCCTACAACTAAAGGTGTTTTATGTTTCAAGTCTTACATAAATGAACAACTAACGAGAAAAAGACCTAAAATATTCTATTTATATTCTATGACAATACAAGGCAAAATGACAACAATGCCCTTAAAAGGTGGGGTAGCCATAAAGTGTATTTGGACCCAATGAAGTGACCAAAATACGCTTAATGAAGATGACTAAATCATGACCCATTGATATAAGTCAAATTGCCACCTTAACTTTTGAAACAATGATTGGAGGTCATTATTTAAAGGCTCAAGACTTGCTCACCTCGAGGGCATAAAAATATGCAAGGAAGACCCATTTTGAGCATAAGCAAGGCCGTGTGTGGAAGATTTCTTAGAGCATCGAATACTTGAGTACTCACGTTTTTGGACAACACTTAATGAGTGATACAAGCATGATCACGAAGATGAACATTTTTTAGTATTTTGGATGTAACCTTGGAGGTGTACGAGTTGAAGTGTTAAAAAGGGCTCCAAACTGCCCCTAAAAATACTCCATGGGAGCCTATTTGCCTACTTGGTCATTAAAGGGACTTTTTGTCCTTTTATCTCTTTATTTTTAAGTACTATAAATAGAACAATATAGGGTTTTAGTTCATTAGTTTTTGTTGGATATTGTTGAAAGAACACATCTCTTGAGAGAGAGGGTCTCTAGGCCTAAACTAGGACATGAACAAGTGTGGATTCACTTGTGATTGTGTATTGCTTGGAAATATTGGTGCTTGATCGGTGGAATATCTCTTGTGTCACACAAGAGTGTGGTGTTTCTATTGTAAGTCTTAGAGGTCCTTAGATTTAATACATCTTTAGGTTCTTAACCTTGTAATAGTGTATGTCTCACTTCCTATCTTTACATATCATGTACTAGTTGTGTAATCGTTGTTCTTGTAATCTTGTAACCGTTGGATTATTTTTATTGTAGTGTTGTTCCTCTCGTTATTGTTGTTTATCTCTTGTTGTTGTTAGTGCTTTTGGTGTCATTTACACCTTATTTCTTGATGCTGTTGGAATCGAGATTTGGTATTTGTTGAGCTCTCGGGTTTCCCTTTGTTTGTGGACTATTTTTGGCTTATTTTTTATCGTACCAAATTTGTATCGTATCAATTGATATCAGAGCTTGTGGTTGATTTTGTTCCAACAAAATCAATCTTGGTCTTTCTAGAAAAATCAAAAAATAAAAAGAGAAAGAAGTGTTCTTGTTCTTGTTCTTATTTTTGTTGTTGTTCATGACCAAGAAACTTGTAGTGTTCTTGTTGTAGTCTTGGCCAAAATTTGCAAAGTCTAGGTCTAGGATTTCTTTGTTGTTATTGTTGATTCTTGATTCACTAACACTAAAGGTATCTAGATCTATATTTGAGCTTAAAAACTTGTTAAAGTTGTGTCATGAACAAAGACCTAGACTAAAATTTGTGGACTTGTTGTAGAGGTTGGAGTGGGCGTTAAAGGTGTTGTTATTGTTGTTCTTGAAAAGTTGTTGTGTTCTTGTTGTTCTTTATCACTTCTCTTATATTTACCAACTTAAATTAGTTAATAGATCTAGAAAAGGTGAAGACAAAGTTGGAAGACTTGTTGGTGAATGGACAAGCTCACATCACTCTTGACTTGACAACAACTTTTTCAACCACTTTCCTTGTTTCTAGGAGCCTTGTTTTATGGAAACTAGTACAAGTCTAATCTCACCTTTTTGAGTTGAATTTGAAAAGAGTTACAAGACTTGTGTTTTTCCCTCCTAATACTAATTGTCTTCCATTCCAAAAGTATAAGGACTAAAAATTCCAAGAATGGTGATTAAAACTTGTGTGGACCCATGATCAATTAGGGGGTGACACATCACCAATTACTGTCCACACGACAAATTTTAAGCTCAATTTTGATCTTCTAGTTTCATTTTGTTGTTTCTTTTGTTGATTCCAATACTAACTTACAAGCTAGTAACCACTTACTAGATTGTGAGTTGGTTTGAAACCGTTCTTTGTGTTTACGTCCTTGTGTATTTTTTTTTATTTTGGAGTCATTGTAAACATTGGAATTCACCTCTCAACACCTCACGGAGTACAAGCAACCATACAACACTTGTGAGATTAAGTGTGAGGAATCTGAGAACAAACAAATAAAGAGAGAATGTGAGGACCTTTCTTTTACAACTAACCCGTTTGTTGTTTTATAGTGAAACTTCTTGGCTAAACTTAATTGAGATGGATGAGATGGAAGGCAAATCTCAAGATGGAGAGGAATCCAAGGTGCAAAATGAAGACGTTGGTCGAAACTTAAAATTGTTGTGTTCTCGGTTTCTTCTTTTTTTGTGGACTATTTTGGAGCCATTTTCATTTGGCTAGTGCCATGAATTTGAGGTCAAATTCCTCTTAAGATGGAGAAGATGATACAAGCACAATCATGAAGATGAATATGTTTGAGTATTTTGGATGTAACCTCGGAGTTGTACGAGTTGAAGTGTTAAAAAGGGCTCCAAACCGCCCCTAAAACAACTTTGTGGGTGCCTATTTGCCTACTTGGTCATTAAAGGGACTTTTTGTCATTTTATATTTTTATTTGTAAAGTACTATAAATAGAACAATATTGGGTTTTAGTTCATTAGTTTTTGTTGGATATTGTTGAAAGAACACATCTCTTGAGAGAGAGGGTCTCTAGGCCTAAACTAGGACATGAACAAGTGGGGATTCACTTGTGATTGTGTATTGCTTGGAAATGTTGGTGCTTGAGCGGTGGAATCCCTCTTATGTCACGTAAGAGTATGTTGTTGCTATTCTACGTCTTAGGGGTCCTTATATTTAATACATCTTTGGGTTCTTAACCTTGTAATAGTATATGTCTCACTTCCTATCTTTACATATCATGTACTAGTTGTGTAGTATAGTGAACCGTTTGGTTCTTGTTGTTCTTGTAATATTGTAACCGTTAGCTTGTTGTTATTGTAGTGTTATTTCTCTCGTAATTGGTGTTTATCACTTGTTTTTGTTAGTGTTTTTGGTGTCATTTACACCTTGTTTCTTGATGTTGTTGGAACCGAGATTTGGTGTTTGTTGAGCTCTCAGGTTTCCCTTTGTTTGTGGACTATTTTTGGCTTATTTTTTATACGTACCAAATTTGTATCATATCAAACCATGAAGACAAACTATATCATAAATATAAATATGAGGCAACCACTCAAATTCAAAGAAACCTGAACTAGAATGAAATGAGCAGATTTAGTCAATCGATCCATGATGACCCAAACACTATGAGAACAAAAAAAAGTATGAGGCAATCCAGTAACAAAGTTCATAGCGATATGCTCCCACTTTTACTCGGTAATGGGTAACCTGTAAAGAAAACCACCAAGCCTCAGACGCTCAACCTTTACCTACTATCGATATAGGCAACGAACTACAAAATCCACCATATCTCCTCTTATTCCACCCTACCAATAATGTTATCTCAAATCAGAATACATATTAGTCACTCCTGGATGGATGGAATATATGAAATAGTGAGCCTTCTCTAAAATCAATCTAACCAAATCACCCAATTTCGGCACATAAAATTGGCAACCAATTTGCAAAATACTATCAAAATCAACTGAGGCTTCCTTAGTCTCACTGCTTAAAACCTTATCTCGAATCACTCTCAACCCAACATCATTAAACTAATAAGCCCGAATTTGCTCCATCAAGAAATTCCTATCCTTTACAAAGGGCAAAACACACCCATTTCATCTGGCTATCCAAAGACTAAGCATCTAAGGTCAAAGGTCTCTCCTAGGTCAAAATATGAGCCAAACTCCCATGCTAGTCGACTTTCAGCTCAAGGTAATTGCAACCACATTAGCCTTGCTTGGATGATAGAGAATAGTAATATTATAATCCTTAAGAAAATCATGCCAATGGAGCTGCCTCATATTAAGATCCAACTGGGTGAAAAAAATACTAAAGGCTACAATAGTCTGAGAAGATCTTACAACGAAATCCATATAAGTAATGCCTCCACAACTTCAAACCAAATACAACTGCACACATCTCCATATCATAGGTAGGGTAATTCCTCTTAGGGGTATTTAACTAATGATAAGAATAAACAATTACCTTAACCTTACACATTAGCATTGCACATAACCCAATACCAGAAGAATCATAAAAGACAATAAAACCCATGCCTTACTTGGGAAAAGTCAAGATAGGAGCTGAAGTTAACAAATCCTTGAGATTTTCAAAGCTCGCCTCACAGGAATCAGACCACTGAAAGGAAATCTTCTTTTGATTCAACTTAGTCAACTGAGTTGTAATAGATGAAAAACCCTCAACAATATACCGATAATATCTAGTCAAACCAACAAATATCTAAAAATTTTTAGGAGAAATAGGTCTAGCCCAATCACGAACTGCTGCAATCTTGGATGGATCAACCATAATACTATCCTTGGTCACCATATGACCTCAGAAAGAGACAAACTCCAACTAAAACTCACACTTAGAGAACTTGGCATACAACTTCTCATCTTTCAACCTGTGAAGCACAATCCACAAATGCTCTTCATGGTCAGCCTCGCTCATGTAATAAACCAAGATATTATCTATAAATACAATAAGAAATGAGTTGAGATACAATAAAATATAATAACCCACAATTTTGGGCTAAAACATAAACCGTTATTCCTATGCGTAAAGGTCCCAAAAGATAATGAATCCTCTGTAAATATAAGTATTATGATAAATTAGTTCGTGTGGGAATCTAGTTGAAAATGAATTGATATCATAGAGGTCCCTTAATTCAAAGATGAATTAAAAACATTTCTATCGATTAAGTTTTAGTAAATGTCTAATTTTAGGTCAAATTCCATCGACCATTTCTTCTATATAATGAGTTATAGGGCCTATATATCACATGAAAGGTCTTTGAGTTTTATTTCCAATGCCATTAGTTTTTCCTTAATCCAACATCAGGGTAAAATATTATGCCTATTTTCCAGGGAGGTGTCAGTCTGCCAAGGTGCGATGACTAGACTGACGGACCATCAAGTAAGTGACAGTCGGTCAAGATTTCCATCAAACCTCAGGTAGTGAGCTCATTCTCTGGCCGAGAACTAATGGTTGGAGTGATGTTCTATTAACCAAGCTATCAGGCGAGGCAGAGTTTCTCAGATGGGACATTTTTAAATAGGTATTTTGGTACTTTTCCTTCCCAAAAACCTCCCCCACAAATTAAATTATACTCTAAATTTTATTAATCATCTGTTATCAGTTTGAAAACATCTCAAAATCCTCTTTACTCTAAAGAACAAGAGAATTTAGGGTTTTCTTCAAGGCAAGAATTCAAGCCTTTCAATCCAAGATTTCCCAAGAAAAGTGTCAAGACTAGGGTTCCATTCTCTAAACTAAATAACTTAAGGTATGTGGGACTATCCTTAAACCCCATGGGCATGAGTTTTATTGCTTTTACTAGATTTAAATATATAAAATTGTGATTATGAAAGGGGTTCTTGATAACATTTGAATGATATGCATCATGGTTTTGTTTTGATAAAGTATACGTTGGTTTTAAACTCTTTTATATAGAATTATATCATGACTATATATACATGTGTTTCAAATGTATTTTGAAAGATTTGATTGAGAGCATGAACAACAACTTCCCTCTCTTGGTATGAAAATGTGGTCTAATTATATTGTGGATTATTTCAAAAGCATGAACTAGTGTTTTGAAACTAAGTTTCTTATTATTGTTGTAATTGATATGGTTTATGACATGGTGAGAGGGAATCTTCTTGCCAAAACTATATTCATTGAATTTAAATGAAGGATTGCCTATTTTGAATGAGGTGGGCTGTGAAATTGATATGATATGAACGACTTGCAAGTCAGGGTATGACGATACCTGATGATGATAGGCCCTTGATAGAATAAATGTTGAACAATTTGAAAGTATGAAGCAAGTTTTTTGAAGAACTAAAAAGTGGTCTTAAGAGAGCTTGTCTGTTACTTAAATAAGGCATTTAAGTGTAAGGGCTCATCGCTGGAAACCGTAGTTATCGATAAGGGTATTATCCTAAAAAGAAAATAATGTGGACATCATGTAAGGGTGATGCAACGGTATACTTGTAAGGGGGTGTACCAAACTATTAAGAACTCCAAATCCTTGTGGCATACTTAGATTAGAGGCTTTCTCGTTGAGTCAAGGGTTGATTCCATATAGCCTATGGAAGTATAGATTTGTAGGGTGAACCAATTATCTTAGAAGAGTAACAAAGTATTGAGTCATGATTGCAAGAAAGCCTTTGAAAATTCTAAATTATGCCCATGTGTTTACTTATCTTATATGTAATGTTTTACGAAATGCTCTCATCTATATTGTGTAATAAAATTGCTATTTTTTTGGGATTTGTTTCACATACTAGTACAATTGTATTGACCCCTTATATTTCAAGAGATGAGGCTCAGTCCCGGGGTCCCGCTAAGTAGTAGATTTGTGTGTCAGAAATTGCAGTTGGTGAGCTTCTCTTTTCTGAGAGGCCTGGTTATTAGACTATGCTATTTCATTATGGTTTATGGTTTGACTGGGGGCCTTATCCCAGCTTTGCTTTTTGACAATATATTGGTTTGATGTGTTAGAGATTTCACAAACTGAGGTTAGATGTTGTTTAGAGGTTATGAATTTCTTTTCAAACTATTCAGTTGAATTATAACGTTGACCATTATTCTGTAATGTTGCATATTTCTGCATTTTCCTTTATAGTATATGAATGTTGTATGTGATTTCCAGATATTGAAGGGCACTCGGGCCTTCATAGTTTGGGATGCTCATCATGGCCAGGGCCTCGCTCGGGTCATGACATCAAACTACCTAGTTCATCAACTCCATGAATGTGGCTGGGGCATTGGTCAACTCGAGGGACATGACCAAGAACTCCTAATAATCATACCGAGTTTGAAAAGCTATCTTTAGGATATCCAAGGCTCTAATCCTTAATTGGTGATACCCGAACCTCGAATCAATCTTCAAAAACACTAAAGCACCCTCAATCTGATATAACAAATCATCAATACAGGGTAGAGGATACTTATTTTTAACTGTTAACTTATTTAACTGTTGATAATTAATACACATACACATAGACCTATTCTTTTTCTTCACATACAAGACAGGTGCACCCCAAGGTGATGTACTAGGCCGGATAAATCCATTATCCAACAACTCGTGCAACTGATCCTTTAATTCCTTCAACTCTGTTAGGCTATCTTATAAGGATGAATAGAAATGGATTTGGTGCCCGACTCAACATCTATAGCAAAGTCAATATCATGATCCAGAGGTATACCAGGAAAATTCATAGGAAAAACATCTACAAACTCACATACAATACGAATAGAATCTAAAGAAGAACCTGAAACAGCACTAGTATCACAAATATGAGCCAAATAAGACAAATATCCTCTCTCAACCAAATAACGAGCCTAAAGAAAAGATATAACTCTCTTAGGACCCAAATAAAGCACATACTTCCAAGCTATCCTTGGTTCACCAACGAGACTAAGGTCATGTTCTTAGCATAAAAGCCTTGGACAACATGATAAAGAGCTAACCAATCTATACCCAAGAAAACATCAAAATCTACCAAATATAAGACAATCAGATCAACCTAAGTCTCACGCCTAACAAAGGTCATAACATAAGATCAGTGCACCGATCCACCACAAAAGAGTCTCTTACAGGAGCAGATAAATGGATAGGCATGACACGAGGCTCACTAGCAGAATCAAAACTCAAAGTAAAATATATAGACATATAGGAGAAGGTAGATCCTAGATCAAACAACACAGATATAAGATGATACCTATGATGACGATATCAAAAGTCTCTACCTCTGGTCTTGTGGGTGTAACAAGACATGTCTACGATCGCTACCTAATTGAGTAGCCCCACGACCACCATGGTCAACACTACCTCTGTCTTACACACCTCTAGTAGAACCTCTACCTCTTTCTACCTATATAGGAGTAGCCTTGAAAACTCGATGGGGATAGTCCTTGACCACATGGAAAACATCATTACACACAAAAAAACCTTTGTGGCCTAACTCAATAGGAGGAGGTACGATTGAGCTAGAACGACCACTCAAAGTTGATAGAATAGATGACCCACTATATAAACCCTGCAAAAAAGCCTTCACTTGTCTACCACGATACCTACGAAAGCCTATAGAATCTCTACCTCAAGGAGTATGACCTCTGAACTCACCCTGACGGTGAATCCTCTTGGCATTCTTCTTGAGATACTCAAATAATATACTCAGTTATCTTAGCATGATCCACTATACTCTAAAATGATGCCCCTAACATTACCATCAAGATAGTAGAAAGTTGAAGCAAAACATCAAACCCCTATGAAAACTTCTAAATCTTCTTAGGCTTGGTGGAAATACTGGTATAAGAATATCTAGACAAGGCATCAAAACATGCCTCATAATCGACAATAGTTATGGAGTCTTGATCTAGGTGATCAAACTAATCTTTTATCTGATCCTTAGACTATACGACATAAACCTTTCCATAAAGGCCTCAACAAATTGATCCCATGTCATCCCTGGTGAACTAAGATGTCTACAACTAATAAGTGACCTCCACCAATCCCTAGTTTCATCTCTTAACTGGTAAGTAGTATAAGCAACCATATCCGACGAGTGAACTAAGGTTATGTAACTTCTCATGAAAGTCAATAAAAAAACTCATAGGCATCTTCTCCACAACACCACTGAACCTAGGAGGACCAAAATGACTAAACCTATTAAACCTCTTTTGATCCACAAAAGACATAATCGTACTCATAACAATAGAATGCATAGTAAATCTAGATGGATGATATCCCACCCAAAAAGGTAACATAAAGAAGTATGAACTCATGGTCTCAAAATACTATACTCATATATAGAAACTGAAGGATGAATAATACTTAGAGTCTGTGGGTACCATATGAAGATGTCGACACTATTGGAGGATCCACTTTTTTTTATTCTTAGCTCATAGGCATATGCTTACAATTACCTTGGCTCAAGGTCATCTCTTTAAATCTTACCACCCCCAACTTAGGCATTTAGCCTAAATTTTCATTTTTAATGATGAAGGAGGGTAGGG
The DNA here is from genome assembly GCA_030864225.1 of Capsicum baccatum var. pendulum. NCBI lineage: Eukaryota > Viridiplantae > Streptophyta > Magnoliopsida > Solanales > Solanaceae > Capsicum > Capsicum baccatum. The sequence continues at coordinate 26,219,780 of CM061551.1, read as the reverse complement.
TTCAAGAGAGGTAGAAACATTGAACAGTTTGAGGCATATAACGTCGTTGCCAAATAAAGGTTTGAAGGATAGAATTGGGTGACTAGGGGTGTTATCTTAAACATGGGTAGGCTGTTTAGGCTAAATGGGCTTCTATGTTCACAAAGATGGCCTAAGATCATTTCACCAACCAAACATAATCAAAATTAGCCTTGAGAGAATAATGAGGCAAGTTCTCGATGGTAAAGTATGCACGAGATTTGGACAAATATACTCACCGCACATGGCATACAAAATCCTCAAAGGGTCTCAATTTCCCTTCCTACTAGAGACAAAATGGAGTATCTACCAATTTTTAAAAGCCAAAATTTTGGAGTCACAAAAAGAGGTAAAGTATCGTTACAAGGTTGCTCATGTCCGTGTCCTTATTTTTTAAAACTTTTTTGGGCAGTAGGGGGTGTTTGCTTTGCATTTGCATCACAAACAATTTGCTATTCATGGCATCAAATCAAGATGGCGTCTCATATTTTGTCTTTCATACAGGCAACCAATATGGCTACTCAGACTTCGCCATAAGTATAAGTATGATCCTAAATCCAAAATGCTATGGGTACTCAGACTTTCCATACATCCATGGCTCAAAACCCAATCGCGATGATTTTCCCTTAAGAATGTCGTCACTCAATCTGTCATAGGAAAAGGCTCATCCGATATCACCATAAGCAAAATAAAGATAAAGTAAAAATCTAGAAATAAAACAAAATAACTAATTCATGAAAAGATGGGCACCATGAGAAAATGGCATACCGGTGGTCTTTTTAAAAAAAATTAACTACAGTCGTAGTCAAGGGTCCGCGATCATGAACATACAGGTGACCGCAATCACAGAGGCACAACGTTTGCGATCGCGGTAACTGAGGAAATTTTTGTACCTCTATTTTACCATGTTTAACTTTTTACTTCGTTTTGACACACTTTCCCCTCAATTCAACATGTAAAAATTTCACACTTTTCCCATCTGAACTCACTCAAAAACACTCCAAAGTGCCACAAATGCATGGATTAATTAATGGCAAAATTAAAATCAATGCTACTAAATTAAAAAAAAGATATGAGCCACTTTCGTGGAATTTGTGGGTCGCCTCCCACATAGTGCCTTAGTTATCGTCGTGGCATGAAACCTCTGCAACTATCATTTATGTCTCCACTTAGAAGATTTGAATATTTTACCCAACTTTTGATCAACACATCTTCGAGGTACTTTGGGTAAAAGTAAGGGCACAATGATACATATTTTATCTCGCCTCTTTGAAAACCTTAACCTTTTACCCAACTTCATATTAAACTTCCGAGTAGGCTCATTGGGTATTGGCGAGAACATCAAAAAACCACTTGTCAGACATTGGATTTTGTACATATTTGCCTTTAAGTGAGGGATGTCATTTTTCCCTTTAGGAATGACAAACATCAAAATATAAGGATTTTGTACCTTATTTTCCACATTCATCATTTGCTCGGGTGGTTTGACATTCATTACATCCACCAACCATACTATCAAAAAATAGTTGGAATGAGGCCGTCTTCCCAATTCTGGAGCCACATTCTTCTTGAAATTCTCACTCAAAATTGAATTAGAGCCTTCATAAAGGATTTGCTTGGATTTTTCTTTTGACTCTAGTACCGTTTCCTTAATTATGGTATACGTCACTATTTTTTGTTCGATTGGTTGGCAAATCCCCAAGAATTCTTCGGCATCAAGCTCACCATCAATCACATGTCTTGATATCTTTACCTTATCAATTTTATTTTGAAGATTGGGCATGTTCATGGTACTTGAAAGATCGGACTCCTCACCCACTTCTTTTTTTTTCCACCCTTATTTCCAAATGCCACCATGGATTGATGCAAGCAATACACGTCGTTCTCCATTTTAGTCAACTGATCCAAGAGAGTTAGAAGCATAACTTCAACACTATTATATCTGGCACGTTGTTCTTCCTTTATCACATCATGAGACCTATCAAAGTCATAAGATGAACTAACATTTTTGTTAGCATAATTAGGGGAGGGGGCATTTGCACAATCACTCCAATGTCTATCTTAACCACTACATAAAGAACAATCATACTCCTAATAGGATCGAGATGGTGCACACATCTCCTTTAGGGGAGCATATTTATAATTTTGCCAAAAGTAGGGTCCACCACAATTTGGACATGGATTATCAAGATTAGATTTGCAACCACCAAACTCATATTCACTCCAAGATGCCAAAGTAACAAGCAAACAAAAAAAATCTACCTGACACAAGAAACAAAAGAAAATCACAAACAAATATTTACAAGTTTGAATCCAAGCAAGTAAGCTAAAATTTCAAACTAACTCAATACGCCAAATTTCTCCACGACAACGATGCTATTTTTTATAATGCTCAACTTACACGTCAAATTAATGTCAATATAATTACTCAACTTTGAGTTGGGATGGAATCCACGAGGAACAATATGAGTGGCGAATGAGTAAGTTCGAGATGAAAGTAACTTGCTAAATTCAAACCTAAGATACAAATGTTTGGGGGGTTTAGAACGTTTTCAAAAAGGTAATAAATTAGGGCTTCTAAGGGACTAACTCGAGGCTAAGATTAATTAAAGGTTAATTAATTAGGAACGGATCATGCGACTACGATTTACTAGAGGCAACTAATGTGTGGGTGCATGAAAATCAACTTCAAGTCTTAGTTAAAGCATGCATGGGTAGTCTTGGTTAGAGATTCCGATACTAGCCTTTCAATAAAGTATCAAACCATCACCCAGGATTCTTTCAAATACCTCGTAGGTGTGGTCAACTAATCATCACAAAGCCTCAATTGGGCATCCCTATTTATAGGATGATGCCCAAGATATAGCGATTCCACAATTTATCTTTATTTCTAAGACAATAAAAAGGAATAACTATATCTATCTTATTGTTCACAAATGCTTATGTCACCTGCTTCCCTTTTTTAAGGATCATTTAGGATCTAGATTATCCACATCCCTCCTACAAGGATGATGTGGGCTTTAGGGAAAGTGAGGATTTCACCAACAAATTCCATTTTATAATCAAACATTTGTGAAACGCAATAACATTAACTAAGAATTAAAGCTAACAATCACAACCACGCACACTTGCACCCTATTCAAACATAAACCTAAGGGAAAGAACTGCCAACTCATAAAGATAATAAGCAAAAATATACCAAAATCTCCATCAATTTGATTCATGAAAAATAAAGAGAATGCAAGCCACACTTTAAAATCCAATGAATCCTCAACAGGATTTGCTAATTCTTCACTTAGGAGTCACTTTAATGTCTTCTTATCTAAATATAAAGGTTGATAGATGATGATAATTCCAAAAATGCAAGGGTTTTGAGATTTTTAAGAATTTGGGGTCGGCTGTCAATTTACAAAATTACCCCTGAGCATAATCCCACATTGCCGCGATCGCAGCTGCTTGCCCTCTATCATAGTCTTTTACCTATCTTGACTGTCTGTGATCACGGTCTGAGGACCACGATCACGGTACCAGAGATCGTCTCCTTCTCCAGGTCTTCCAACTACACTTCTCATCTCTTTTGTTCCTTTTTAGCTCAGTTCCACATCTTTTCTTTCCATCATCTGTATTCCTACAAAATATGGAAATTAGTGCATTCAACTAACCTAGTTGTCTTATTCATAACTTCAAATCATAGTAGTGTTCATACTTTTAGATGTAAATGACTGGTAAATTCACCACTCATCAAAGATATCTCCGCATATCGAGCCTCGCAAGACCCAGTCCTCACCATCTGTGCAGAAAAGAGTGAAATTTGACTTAGAACATACGGTATGAAAGAATTGGCACGATAAGGAAAAAAATAAGGGAGCGTTATAAAAATATCTTATAGCCTCTTGAAAATAGATACCAATGTCTACGTGTCGATGCACGAGACTCTACTAGACACCCTATTCTTACACCCTACACACCCTATTCTTACACTAGGGGGTGAGTACGGTCCACTTATACTCAATAGGTATCATAGTTCGACTAAGAAAAGTATAAAATAATGCATGTAAAGTACATACTATGGGCACATCACCTACAATCAAAAAATATTTCAAATGGTATCCCACACCATCTCCATTAATAGTTCTACAATATAGGCATATACCATACACAAATAGGATAAATACGCATAAATATACATGTATTCTAAATACAAGTATATGAAAGAACTACAAATAGGCAGATATTACATCAAAGACAATAATACAACACAAAATGAGCACAATATATATATATATATATGAAATGCAATGAGGATAATGATGACGATGTGATGCTCGAGGTTGTTGCACAACTTTAGTATATACCTACAGAGTTATGCTTCCAGATTGGACCCATAGGGGGTTCAAAACCCATATACAATCCAATAACTAATATCCAACATCAATATCCATAACTCCCCTCCTGCACATCCATCGATAGAGGTTTTTCTTAAAGATGTCATAGTTATTGTGAGAAAAAACCAGTATTACCAATATTTCCATGGTGGTACAAATGTTTCATGAATGTATATGAGATAAGGATTTAATTCTCACAACAACCAAAATATGAATTCCTAAATCCAACCAATATACCAATATGTGAGCTTAGAATCTACATAATAATCCAACTATCCATGAATGTAATGTAATTCATATGACAATAAAGTAAAATACACAAATATATGCCATTGATACCACACAAACTCCGATTTAAGATTTTTTGTTAGAAAGACATAATTAAATATTCATATACCAGGCCAACAACATCATATTAGACCCACACGGTCACACATAGAAAATAATGTCTAAAAACGACTAAGTCATAATAATATAGGCCCAAATATGGGCATAATACAATAATATAACTATTTTCATGATTGGTTCCCAGACCCTTAACATGATTTTATATCTATATTAACTACCTCACATAGTCTGAAGAAAATTAAGCGATAACCTACCTTGAATGCCAAAAATCGATCCAAAAAGCCTTTACCACGGATCTTTCTCTATCGAATGAATTTGAAACCAACTAAAAACATACAAATAGAATCTACGCAATAAAAGAAAGCCAATGATACTCATATTTTCCATTTTTAGGTCAGGGTCAAAATGTCTCTTGAAACGGGTTCCTAAAAAAAGAGTAAAATTAGAATCTTAGTTCAAAACATATAGCTCATTATTAAATGAACTTATAGAAGAAAACCCCAGTGAAAATGGGTTGCAATCATGGACTAAATCTGGAAAATACCAATTTAGGCCTTTCGAGCCAAAATTCCCAGATTTCACTTTAAACTCACAGTTTAAAAGTATTAAAGTGACAAAAACTGAAGAAAAGTAATTAATAAAAGGAGTTTGGAGCTTACCCAAGCTTAGAAAGGGAAGAAATCGTCTAAAAACTCAAAACCCCAAGCTCCATGTGATGACCCAAACCAAGGCCTAGTCATGAAGGGTAACTCAAGCCCACCATGGATCGAAGACCACTCCCTTATCCTAACCTCAAGATCTCAATAATCATAAAAATACCGTGGAAGCCAATCAAACCAATGATAAGAGTAACAAATAAATGAACCAAATGACGGTTCAAAGAATTAAACTAACAATCCACTCACACTTGTCTATGAAAACCTCTAAAATTTGAATAACATCTAAGTGGGGACATGCCTCCAACTATGACCAAAAAGAATTCAAAAGTACTATGGCAATAAATAAAGATTAATAAAATGAAAAGGCCTTTCGAAAGATGGAGGCTCACCACTTCACAACAACTCAAGAAATGTGCTTAACCACCTAACGCTACTCAGGAGCAACAAAATCTTAGACCTTACATCATGAAATGATATAGCATCCAAGGACGATCAATGGTCTAAGCACTGACATATAACTCAGGGAAGAAGGATAAAATAATGCAATTACCAAAATCCAGTCATAAATCATATGCACCACATTCATATATATATATATATATATGTATATATGTATATATATATATATATGTATATATGTATATATATATATATATGTATATATATATGTATGTATGTATATATATATGTATATATATATATGTATATATGTATATATGTATATATATATATATACATACATATATATGTATATGTACATATATATATATATATATGTATATGTATATATATATATGTATATGTATATATATATATATATGTATGTATATATATATATATGTATGTATGTATATATATATATATATGTATGTATGTATATATATATATGTATGTATATATATATATAGGATGTCGGGATAGGGACAAGGGTCATGAACATTAGAGTTTAAAATTTGACCTGAACTATGTAGAATAATCCGTCTTAAAGGAACCCATGAGTAATATAGGTCCAGGTCCCCTGCTTTAGATAAAGTCATCTTTTAACTATTTTCCTAATATTTAAGAGTTGAAAATTAATAAAATATTTATAGTAAAACATTTGCTTATTAGGAGTTATCAAAATTAATAACAACTAATACATTTTTCATTAGTTTAAGGATTCTAAATCAATTATAAATGATTTTAGAAGATTTGAAAAATCTATAAATAGATACGAAAGTGTTAGAATAATAAAACTATAAAAAATACCAAATTGTTAAAAGTTTTAAGTAAGTAATCAAAGATATTCTAAAGATTTAATTTTAAAAACAAGAAAAGATTTTAAATATAATTTTTTATAAAAAAAATATTAAACTACAAATGTGGTTCAAATTGATTTGTCTCTCTTAGCCTCTAGCAGCGAGGAAAAGAGGTACTGCATGACATACGTAAAAGTAATGATACATTAACTATTTGAAACTTCTGTTGGTAAAATATATATGTGCTTACAATAAAATATATGTTATGTTTATATTATTATATTAAAGTGTGAAGGATTTTCGAGAAGTGATTTGAACATTTTGCACTTCATAAAAAATCTTCTCAATAGATAAAATCGTCTAATTTTAAATAATCAAAGATTACATGTGCGATGTACGTGCGGTTAAACTAGTATATATCAAGTGTGCACCATTAACATGATAATATAGACCCCCAACATAGGAAAAAGTTGTTTTCAATGTTCATCCCCTCGGGATTTACACCTTCACAGTTAGCTACGTAATTCTCTTTAAGCTTTAATCACAAAAATTTGCACACAAGCCAATCTATTAACTCAAGAGTCATTCATTAAGGCATTTACCACTTGGTATCATCATATCAATACGTTTGCAAGACAAATTAATTATGCCAAACCACATCCATATAACCAAATTCGACTCCCAAGTTCCATTTAAAATCCAAAACCAAGGCCACCAAGGCCATCCAAAACCATTTTCATTCATTTATCTATTAATGCAATGCATTGGTTGTAAAAAACAAGTTAAATCATGCAATTTTGTATATTCAAAATCAAGTTTACAATGTGGGTTGAGGTTAATGCAATTATCAAGAATAAATTCCACCAACTTAGTGAAACCCATGTCCCCCATTCCAACCATTTATACCATGCACCAATTCAGTCCCAAAAATATCAATTTAAAACATGAATAATCAATTTAGAACATGGGACAGGAAATTCAATCAGTAATAACTAAATCCCCTCAACCCAAATTCAAAACCCATAATTAAATCACATGAAGACCTATTAAATTAATGCCACAATGTAATGTTAAAGTTAGTGAAAGAGAAACATGCTTGAAATACACAAGGAATTGTAAGTAATTTGGAGTTCATAGCTTGAATAGTGAATGCCTTGTGAAACTATTGGAGTTTCTTAATTTAAGTGTTAAAGAAGAAGATAATGGTCTTTGATCATTAAAACTGATAGAAAATGGGTGTATTTTATATTTAAAGGTCGTACAAATGGTAAAAATACCAAAATCCCCTCACCCCAAGTGAAAAAAATAAAATTTGAATGAATTTAAAACAACGGCACGGCACACCAATATCGTGAAGGTTAGCCTTCGTGCCATGCTAATATTATGGAGATTAACCTCCGTGACACGGCCTTATCGTAGAGTCTCACTGCCTTGGGGTCTTAAAATGACCCCAAAACCCTTTCGAAAAATTCAAAACTTTATCAAAATAACTTTTTAACATCCCTAACATAATTCAAAGAAAAAATCGACTTTACGCACGTAAGAGGGTCAAAAATAAAATGATGAAAATTTTAAGGGGTTTTACATTATCGCCTCTTAGGATCATTCGTCCTTGAATGAAAGTTAGGACACTTTTAGCGCTAGGATACAAAGAATACATCAACATCAAATGACAAATTTGAATTGCGATAAGAGGGAAATGAAACCCATACCTTACACACTCTCATCCAACACGGGGAACAAGAACAGATATTTGGCCTTCATATCTTCCTCGGCTTCCTATGTAGGTTCTTCCACCTTTTGATTTCTCCAAAGGACTTTCACCGAAGCTACATCTTTTGACCTTAATTTAAGAACCTGCCCATCCAATATTTCAATCGGGACTTTTTCATAAGACAAGGAATCTGTAACACTAACATCCTCAATAGGAACTATCAAGGAAGGATCACCCACACACTTTTTCATCATGGACATATGAGAAACATGATAAATCGAAGCTAAACTAGATAGTAAATCTAACTCACAAGCGACATTCCCAACTTTCCTACAACTTGGTACGGACCAACATAATGAGGGTCGAGCTTGCATGTTTTACCAAACCACATGACTCCTTTCAAAGAAGACACCTTCAAGAATACCCAATCATTTTTCAAACTCCTAACCCTTCCGCATTACATCTACATAAGACTTTTGGCAACTCTGAGCAATATTAAGTCTTTCTCTAATCACTTTTACCCTTTCCATGACTTAGTGAACCAAGTCAGGACCCAACAACTTAGTCTCACCTACCTCAAACCATCCAATAGGAGAACTATACCTCCTACCATAAAGAGCCTCAAAAGGAGCCATTTGAATACTAAAATGGTAACTATTGTTTTAAGAGAACTCAATAAGAGGCAAATGATCAACCAAACTCCTTTTAAAATCAATCACATAAGCCCTTAGCATACCCTCCAAAATCTGAATAGTACACTCTACTTTTCTATCTATTTAAGGGTGGAAAGCGGTGCTAAGGTTCACCTGTATACCCAAACCTTTCTAAAACAAAAACCACAAGTAAGAGGAAAACTTCGTACCTCAATCTGAAATAATAGACATTGGTGCACCATGCAACTTCACAATTTTTTGAATGAACAACTTAGCATAATCCTCTCTTGAGTAGTTACTCCTTACAAGCAAGAAGTGAACCGACTTAGTCATCCTATCCACAATGACCCAAATAGAATCATACTGACTGAGAGACCATGAAAAAACCATAATGAAATACATATTAATCATCTCCCACTTCCATATAGGTAACTCCATCTCTTGAGATATGCCACCAGGCCTCAAATATTCTACCTTGACTTGCTCATAAACCATACACTTAGCCACAATGTTCGCCATATCTATATTCATATTATTCCACCAATAGATTTCTTTCAAGTTATAGTACATCTTAGTTGAACCTGAAAGAACTTTATACCTAGACTCATGAGCCTCAATCAAGATCCTTTCCTATATCCCATCAACACCAGGAACACATAACCTTCCTTGATACCTCAAGATGCCATCTCACCCAATCTCAATGGCCATAAACTTTTGTTGCCTACCACCATCCTTAATCTGCAAAGTTAAGGGATCCATAACCTACTTCTCCTTTACCTCTGCACTAAGAGATAATTTAACCACTTCTTGAATAATCAGTCCTCCATCCCCAGAGTCTAAAAGAAAAACTCCCAAATTAGCCAACGCATAAATATCTATCTCCAATAATTTTTTCTTCTCATCAACCTGAGATAAACTCTCCATAGAAAAACTTCTAAGAGCATCAACAACTATATTAGCTTTACCTGGATGGTAGTGTAAACTCATATTATAATCCTTAAGCAATTCAAGTCACCTTCTTTGCCTGAGATTCAATTTCTTCTGCGTAAACACATACTGCAAGCTCTTATGGTCTGAATAGATGACTACATGCACTCGGTACAAATAATGGCACTAGATTTTCAAATCATAATCCACAGCCACAAACTCTAGATCATGAGTCGAGTAATTTCTCTCATGAATCTTAAGCTGCCTAGAAGCATAGGCTACTATCTTACCATGCTACATCAATAAAACCATTAGTACCCTTGGGTAGGGTCAAAAATGGTGCCAAAGTCAACTTATCCTTCAAATTCTCACAACTACCTTCACAAGTATAAGACCATAAAAAATTAACCTTTTTCTGAGTTAACTTCATCAATGGAGCAATAATAGATGAGAAAATCTCCACAAGTCTCCTATAATACCCAGCCAAACCCAAGAAGCACCTAATGTCGGTTGGAGTCATGGGTCTAGGCTATTTCTTAACTTCCTCAACTTTTTGTGGATCCACCTTAATCCCCTCACTAGAAACAACATGCCCAAAGGTTACAATATTTAGCCAAAATTTACACTTATAAAATTTTGCATACAACTTCTGATCCTTAAGGGTCTGCAACATAATTCGGAGCTAATTAATATGATCCTCCTCACTCTTAGAGTACACCAAGATGCCATCAATAAAGACTATAACAAACAAATCTAGAAACGTCTTGAAAAACATATTCATATGATCCATGACTGCAGAAGGAACATTAGTCAACCCAAATGACATAACCAAAAACTCATAGTAACCATATCGGGTTCAAAAATTAGTCTGAGGAAAACCTCCCTAATTTTCAACTGATGATAGCCTGAATGGAGATCAATCTTAGAGAAATACCTAGCACCTTAAAGCTGATCAAAGAGATCATCAATCCTAGAAAGAGGGCACTTATTTTTCATGGTAATCTTACTTAAATAATGATAGTTTCTACACATCCGAAGGGACCCATCTTTCTTTTACATGAAAATCATAGGAGCACCTCTTGGCCAGACACTAGGACGAATGAACCCTTTATTAAGAAAATCTTTCGATTACACTTTTATCTTCTTTAATTCAACTAGAGCCATTATGTAAGGAGGAATAAAAATAGGATAAGTATCTGATAGAAGATCAATACCAAAAACTATTTACCTCTCAGGAGTAATTCCAGGAAGGTCATAAGAGAACACTTCAGGAAATTCATTAACCATAGAAAAAAAATTGCAAAGAAGGAATTTCAAAGTTAGAATTCTTACCTCAAACTAGATGATACAAACACCCTTTTGAAATCAATTTATGAGCTCTAAGATAGGAAATAAACCCCCCTTTGGACACTAAGGAACTACCCTCCCATTCTAATACTGGCTCATTAGGAAAGTGAAAACTGATCCTTTAGGTCCTACAATCTAGAAAAGCATAAAACGAGTAAAGCTAATGCATCTCTAAGATAACATCAAAATTCACCTTATCAAGCTCTATAAAATCAACCAATATCTCCCTATGAAAGATGGACACTACACAACCCCTATCAATTTTTCTAGAAACTCTAGAATCACCCACCAAAGTAGACATAAAAAAGAGGTCATAAATATTTTCAAGACCAAAACAAAATGCACAGCCACATAAGGGGTCACATAAGAAAGGGTAGAACTCGGATCAAGCAAATAATAAACATCAATGGAAAAATTTGTAACACATTAGTAAAAGCATCGGGGGATACCTCAAATTTCTAACGAGTAGCAAGTGCGTAGAGATAATTTTTGCCTGTGTCGATAATAGAAGTAGCGCCTTTAGGGGCAGGACCTGAAGAAGTGGCAACTGAAACTTTATTAGCCTTATTGGCAACCCTAGATAAAGGACAATCTCGCTATATATGAAAAATATAACCACAATTATAGCAAAAATTTCTCTGCTCCTCATAATATCCATATGAATCTTCCTACAAAAATGGCAAAGAGGGTAAGGTGGGGCTGACTAAGCTCTACTAGCTTGAGGCTGGATACCCTGTGCCTTAAGAATAGTGCTAGCTTGAAAATAATGATCACCTAAAGGATTAGAATGAGGAGCATTGGCAGCCAAGTACGAATTTCCTCAGTTTTTCTTCTTAGTCCATTGCCTACCATATCTCCTACTGTTCTATTAACTCGCACCCTACTCTGAATATCTAAATACCTTGCTCATCCTCTTTTCCATCTCTTCCTTCTTCTATTTCTTCTTCTAAACCTATTGTATATAAACCATCAGCCTGGAGATATCCATATCATTATTCAATATAGCAGTTTTATACTCCAGCACTAACTCATGGGATAAACCAGAAGCAATCTTTCTCATTTGGGACCTCATATTAGAGACCAGCTCCAGAGCATAATGAACCAATTGCTAAAACTTTAGAGCATACTCCTTGACACTCATCTTGTCCTACTTCAAATTAACAAACTCCTTAACCTTAGATTTTCTCAACCCCTGAGGAAAGAAGTGATCAAGAAAAGTATATAAGAAGTCATCCCATACTGTCTGTTCAGAATCATCACACTTCATCATTTTCTATTCCTCATACCACTAGTAAGCAATATCTTTCAACTGATAGTGAGCAAACTTCTCAACCTCCAAATCAGTAGCATGCATCACCCTAAAGATTTTCTCTATATCATTAATGAACCTCTATGAATCTTTCTCAACCTTAGATTTTGTAAAGGTTATGGGATTCAACCTCATAAACTGGCAAACCCGAGGGATCTCAGATGAATGAGCAATAGTACCAAATAATGTAAGATGATGAGACTGTGATGCCACCAACTAAGAAAATATATGAATAGACTGATGGAATATCGTATTAGAGATATCTTTCTGAGGCAACTGGGCATAAGTGTCACTAGCCTAGGAAGCTCGTAGAGGACTAGTAGAGACCTGTAGAACTCCATATGGAGTAGTACAATTGGGATCAGAGACCCTATATCATATCTGCACTCCATGAGTAGGATAAATTAGCTCCACGTTATCCTCAGGTGGGATAGAATTACTAGTAGAGTTTCTAGGATCATCAGATTTTTGGGGAGGCATGATATGAAATCCGAGCAAGCCAGGAGTTAGATAAGTTTCATGACAACTAGACTATATAGCCAAAAATAGAACACAATAAAGGAAAATATTCCTAAATACCTGGAAGCCCCCTTATAAGTATGGCGTGCTATAAACCCATAAAAGAACTCTACTAGGCACAACTTTGTGGACACCCAACAAACCTAAACTGTGCTTTGGTACCAAGATTGTCACGGCACAAACCAGGGCCTAGTCCTAATAGGTATTTTAAGCCCACCATACACACGAGACCACCTTCTTAACCTAACCTCAAGAGCACAATAATCATAAGAATAAAGTAGAATCCAATCAAACCAATAATAATAGTAATAAAAATAGATAAATCAAATAATGATTCAAAGAATTCAACTAATAATCCACCCACACTTTTCCTTTAAACCTTATAAAACTAAAATAATATCTAAGTTGGGACATGCTCCCAACTATGACAAAAAAGAATCCAAAAGTACTATGATAATAAAGAAAGAATAATAAAATGACAAGGACTTCCAAAGGATGGAGGCTCACCACTTCACAACAACTCAACAAATGTGCTCAACCACCTAACGCTGCACAGGAGCAACAGAAAATCCTTTGGACCCTACATCATGAAATGATGTCCAGGGATGGTAAGTGGGATAAGCACTGGTATGTAACTCGGGAAATAAGGATTAAATAATGCTATTACAAAAATCTATCCATAAACCATATAGATCACATTCATGTGCATATATATATGGGATACTGAGATAGGGACAAAGGTCATGAATATGAGAGTTTAAAGATTTAACCTAAACTGTGTAGATCGATCCATCCTAAAGGCGCCTATGGGCTATATGGGTCCAGCTTCCCTTGCTGGAAGGGCCCCAACGCGTGTTAGCCATATGAATCGAGGAAAAACTAAGGGAAAACTAAAGCCACCAAGGCAATAGCCATCCCAATATATATATATATATATATATATATATATATATATATATATATATATATATATATATATATATATATATATATGTATGTATATATATCAAGTGTGCACAAGCACACGGTTATATGGACCTCCAATAATGACAGATATAGATTCCAGTGTTCGTCCCCCAAGACTTACACCTTCACAATGATCTACACAATTCTCTTTAAGCCTAAACTAAAATAATTTGCACATAAGTCAATCCATTAACCCAGGAGTTATTCATTAAGGTATTTTTCAGTTGGTATAGTCATACCAATACACTTGCAAGCTAAAATATTATGCCAAACCAAATCCACATAACCAAATTGGACTCCTAATTTCCTTTTAAAATCCAAAACCAAGGCCATTCAAAACCATTTTCATTCATTTATCCTTTAATGCAATGCATTGGGTTTAAAAAATAAGTTAAACCATGCAATTTTCCATATTTAAAATCAACTTCACAAAGTGGATTGAGGTTAATGCATTTATCAAGCCAAAATTCCATCAACTTAGAGAAAACCATGTCGCCCATTCCAACTATTTACACCATGCACCAATTCACTCCTCAAAACATCAATTTAAAGTATGAATAATCAATTTAGACCATGGTACAGGTAATTCAATTAGTAACAACCAAAATACCTTAACCCAATATCAATACCCACTATTAAATCACATAAAAACCATTCAATTAATGCGACAATGTAAAATTAAAGTTAACGAAAGAGAAACATGCCTGAAATACACAAGGAATTGAAAATAATTTGGAGTTCAGATCTTAAATAGTAAATCCCTTGTGAAACCCTTAGAGATTGTTGCTTTTAGTGTTAAAGAGGAAGAGTGGTCTTTGATCCTTAAAACTGATAGAAAAGGGTGTATCTTATGTTTAAAGGTCGTACAAGGGGTAATAAGACATAAAGCCCCTCACCCCAAGTGAAAAAACAAAAACTAGATAAATTTAAAACAGCAGCGTGGCACACCAATATTACAGAGGTGTCGTGTCATGCCAATACCACAGAGGTTAACCTCCGTGACACGACCTTATCACGGAGGCTTACTGCCTCAGGGTCTCAAAATGACCCCAAACCCCTTCCAAAAAATTTAAAACTTTTCCAAAACACCCTTTTAACATCTATAAATATAACTCAAGTCAAAAATTGACATTACGTATGCGAGAGGTTCACAAATAAAATGATTGAAATTTCAAGGGGTCTTATACTTTAAGTCTAAAAAATGGTGCAAAATTACAAAAATCAAGAATTTATGTCACCCAGGCATCGCTTAAGCTGTCATCAGGTTACTTAAGCTATACGGTGTCACTTATGCAATACACACTGGTGGTATAGATATCGCATAAGCGACCCGACTATCGCTTAAGAGACAGTCACTTACGTGATGGAAAAATCTCTTAAGAAACACCCCCTTCTATCTGCTAGATTTATTAAGCAACCAAAATGTCATTTAAGAGGTGTACTAACTAAGTGATAAGCCAGCTGAAGACTTGAAGAATTTCAAGTCTCCGCGGACCCCTTGAGATTCATTTGGAATCTTGAGAATGCGAACAAACTATGCTACCCTATAAATTTCGTTGTTCTAGACTCAATTTTGGTATTAGATTTTCAAAAATATGTCATTTTTACAAAGTTGACCTTCAAAATCCAATTTCACAACTTTTCTAATTGAGGGTCGAAATGAAATATAGAAGTTGTAAAACAACATCAACTATGTTATCAATCTAAAATCAATATTTTAGATCTACTGACATAGATTGTTCAGCCAAACGATGCATATATCAATAAATGTTAACCAAAGTCAACTAGTAAGCCTTCTTAATCACCCAAAATTACAATCTCACACAAATCATATTGAAATACGTTGTAAACTATGCCAATCATCCCCAAACTCCAGAAATACCACAATCCAACCATGTAAATGGGTAAAATGGTCAAATCATATAGAAATAAATAATACATATACATCACCAAAAATTAGGTCATTATATTGAAAATGCAAATGGAGTTTGCTTCTTACTATTTCGTGAGATTAATGCATCCCTGAGAATTTGATAGGTGAAACTAGTGTGTTTTTTATCATTCTTATCACCTATAAAGTTAGCATCTTAATAGTCAGTTAAATAAAAGTTTAAGGAGTGGGGGTACCATAATCTAATTTTATGAGTGCCAATTAGATATCAAATAATTTGTTTGACTATAGTTAGATGTAATTCTTTAGGATCTGATAGAAATCTTACATATTTATAGACATTGAACATTATGTTTGGTCGACTTACTATCAAGTAGAGTAGAGAGTAAATCATTCCTTGATAAGTCTTCTCATTCACACTATTTCTTGATGTATCAGAGTTAATATTCTTTGAGGGACTCATAGGGGTTCCAAATGCCTTCTTTTTTTTCATACCAAACACTTTGATAAGTTCCTTTGTATATTTGCTTTGACAAACAAAGGTTTCCTTGGGGGTTTGCTTGATTTGAAGCCTTAAAAAGAAAGTGAGTTCTCCATGAGACACATTTCAAATTTTTCTTCATAAGATTTACAAAATTCTTACATAAGATAGTATTGGGACTTCCAAATATAATATCATCCACATAAGTTTGTACAATAAGAATGCTTAGATCTGATTTTCTAATGAAAAGAATAGTATCTATTTTTCCTCTTTGAAAATTATTATTTAAAATAAAGTACTTAATATCTCATACTAACCCTTTGGGGCTTATTTGAAACTGTAAAATACTTTTGATAATGTGAAAACATAATCGGGATAAAAAGGATTTTCAAAACCTGGAGGTTGTCTGACAAAGACTTCTTCATTAATAAAACCATTTAGAAAAGCACTCTTTACATGGATTTGGAATAACTTAAAACATTTAAATAAGTCAAAGTCTAAAAGAATTCAAATATATTCTAATCTTGCTACAGAATCGAAAGTTTCATCCTAATCAATACCTTTTTGGTGAGAGTAACCCTGAGATACTAACCTGACCTTGTTTCTGACAACTTTACCCTCTCTGTTCATTTTGTTTCCAATGACTGAGTAGTTTTTTTATTCTTAACTAGAGTATATACTTGATTTCATTTAAATTTATCGACCTCCTTTTTCATTTCTTTACCCATGTTTCGTCCTTGAGTGCTTCATTAATCCTTTTTGGTTTAATTTGTAATAGAAAGGCTATCGATGCTTCTTCAAGATGCTCTTGTTTACATTTGATCATTTTAATTTTATATGATTGAATCATTTGGAAAGCTTATGTTACATCTCCACTCTCTAAGAATCTTTATTTGAGAGGGTTTAGTGAAGGTAACTGACTTTAGCAGTACCTTAGTTGATTCAAGATAACTTTGTTTTGAGAAACATTCACCTATTCCTTATCAAGCATTAAAATCACAGAAATGGGATTATAATCATAAAAAACTATATGTATAGATTATTCAACATATGAAGTTTATTTGTTAAAAGTTTTATATGCAAAACTAGTAGGAGAGTAACTGAGAAAAATACCTCCATTGCTTCATAGAATAAACTTTCTTAGATTATTCTTACTATTATTATGCATGAAGTATTTGCATCCAAATGGATGGAACTAATGAATTTTGGGCTTCTTTTATATCCAAAATTCATACTAAGTCTTCTTTAGTATGGCCAGATAAAGCATCTATTAAGAATACGACATGCAATGCATACCGTTTCTGCCCAGAAGTGATCAGGCAAATTTTTCCTCAAAACATAGTTTTGGTAGTCTCTTGAAGAGATCTATTCTTCTGTGTAACAACACCATTCTGTTGAGGAGGTCGTGGTGATGAAAAATTTTAAGTGTAACCATTTTATACACAGTAGCCTTCAAAAGATTTATTTTCAAATTCTCCTTCATGATAACCATGGCAAAAGTTATAAAGCACCATGCTTCTCTTTGGAATTTTATAGAAAAAAACTCAAAGTTAGTGAAGGATTAAGTATTATGAGAAAGAAACGCTACCCATGTGAATCTAGAAAAATCATCAACAATAACAAATACATATCTCGTTCAACCAATGCTGGCTCTTTTGCTGGGACCAAATAGATCCATGTGGATTGTTTGAAGAGGATTGGTGGTTCTAACAATGTCTTTAACTTTAAAGTATGTTTGAGTCTATTTATTTAGTTGACAAGCATCACAAATGTGATCCTTTTCAAACTTCAGTTTTGTCAGGCCGTTCACCAGTTCATGTCTAGAAACTTTTTCAATGGCATGCATGCTTGCATGTCCAAACTTTCTATTCCATAACTAGGCTTCATTAGTTTGAGTAGTAAGGCATGTTAGGATAGAAAAATTAGTATTATTAAAGACATAAATATTATCAACACGATCACCAATAAGAGTGATTTTTCTTTTTGCATGTTTAATAGAGCATTTATCGTCATTGAATGATACATCAAATTCGGCATCAAAATGTTGACTGATGCTCAATAAGTTGTTTTTGAGTCCATCCACCAAGTTTACTTCAATAGTTCACAACTTCTTCTTTGGCATTATCTCGAATGTATAAATCCACCATCGATTTTCTTTATAGTGCTAAGATTTTTCTTTTTCCCAGTCATATGTTTTAACATACGTTGTTATTACCCATATTCCCTTTCTATTATTTTTTAAGGCATGTTCCTTCAAAATAAGAAAATCAATTTCATTTAGGTACCAAAGTGTTCTTGGGTCATTGAGGGTTAGATGTATTTCCTTTTGTCTCCAAATCTTTTTTCCGCTAGATTGTTATCTCTATGTGTGATTTGTGGCATTTTTCCACAGATGTAGCAGGTCGATTTATAATGCAAGAAGGATGTTTTTACAAATATGAAAGAGTTAGAGGAAGACGTAGATTTATATTTCAAAATATTGGATCTAACTAAGTTATGACTTGGTGATTTTCTGATGTTGTTTAACTGCATCTTAAGGACAACAAGTTCTTCTTGAAGAAAGTCAATTTCTATTTGGATGGCTTTATGTTGAATCTTCTAGCTCCTTTTTTTTCCTTTAATTTTTCTTTTTGAAAGCATTTGCCAATTTTTCTTTTCTTGAAAAATTTTGTTGTATTCATCAATGATTTTATGAAGTTTGCCAATTATTATATTAAGATTTGATTGTACTATACTGCAGTTTTGACAATTAAAGGGCCTTACCTAATTGAATTCACCTATGGCCATGAAGTATATGTTGTAGTTTCGGCATCATCTTTAGTTTCATCTTTCTCACTCCATGCATCTTATCTTTTATTTTTCTTGGATGACCTTCTTCTTAGTTTTGAACAATTTTGTTTGATGTGGCCAGCTTTTCCGTAATGATAACAACGCTCATCATTTCTTGAGAAGTCACCTCTGTTGTCTTTGTCGTCGAACGTGTCTAACCCTACGATTTATGACAGAAACCCCTTTATTCTTGTCTTTATCTATGTTTTCGTCTTCTCCGGGCTTACCACACTGAAGGATATAGGTTTTATTTTCTCTTTCTTCTGTACCTATTGATGAGTAAATTACCTCACAACTCATCATATGTCATGCTATAGAGATCCTTGTCCTCTAGAATGGCTACCTTAGTCTACCACATTTTAGGAAGGCTCCTCACCAATTTCTTGACTTGAAGACTGTTTGAGTAGATCATACCTAGGGATTTATGTTCACATATGATTTTGATGAAGCAAGAAAATATTTAATCCACTCCTTTATTGTCCTCCATTTTGAGAAGTTCATATTCTTTATTTAGTGAACTGACTTTGGTTTCCTGCACTTTGGTGGTACCTTCATAAGTTACTTTAATCTTGTCCAACATCTCTTTGGTAGTTTTGCAGGTTGATATCTTATTATATTCTGATCCATTACCTATACAGTAAAATAACATGTACCCACGCCTGAAAATGGTGAGGGGACCGAGAAAATAGATATTGGGGAACAAAGGAGGAAACGCTAACAAAGGAAATATAGCTATACAACAAAAATCCAATGGAAAAGGAATGGATATAGAGGAAAGCTCTATAGAACAACGTCAATCGGAGGTAAGTACCAAAACCCCAAATCTCAAGACAACACCAAGGCAAAAATTGGCAATTGCGACTGAAATTGTGAGAAACAAGAATGGGGAAGATAGTGCAAGGCAAGAAAATGCGAATACCGTCCCTATCAAGGAAAAAGTACAAACCTCGGTGTATTAACTAAGGATAAGAAGATAAAGTCCAGCGAGGTAGAGGAGCCAAAATGGGTGAATCTATTCAAAGGAAATTGGCTCGCTGCATAAGGAATGATACTCCAATATGTGTCACCAATTGTAAAGGATGGAGAAACAATAGTAGAACTATGCAAAATAGAGGTAGAAAAGGAGAAAACATTCTTTAATTCTATATGTGGTAGGAGGTGACCCAACTATTGCAGCAGTGGAGAGATATATTACAGCTACTTGGAATTACATTGCGAAGCCAAAGGTCTACTATCACAATGATGGGTACTTCCTTATTAAGTTCACTTATATTGAGGTTCATGATGAGGTGATGTACTTGGGACCACATATGATGAATAATAAACTAGCCATCGTTAAAACGTTGGCAGCTGATTTTGATTTTAATAAAGAAGTTTTGCAGACAATCCCACTATGGGTTAAATTCCCAAACTTACCTCTGAACTGCTAGGGAGCGCAATCACTAAGTAGAATTGCGAGCAGAATTGGGGTACCTATATATGCTGATGAATGTACTACTCAGGTGGATAGAATATCATATGATCAAGTTCTAATATAGATGGATATAACAAAGACCCTACTAAAAGAAGTGAAGGTTGAAGACCCTAATGGAAAGCAATTCCTGCAGGCTATAACGTATGAATGGAATCTAGTGTACTGTCTAACGTGCCTAACCATTGGCCATAAATGTAAAGCAAAGAAAGATCCAGGGGTGAAACCTAGACCCAGGTGGGGAAGCAGAAAATAGAATGTAAACACAAGGACAAAGAAGCAGAGGAGATCCCCAAAAAGGAAAAGAAGGATACAGATATGCCATGCACTAGTATAGGTGTACAGGGTAAGGATAATAGTGTGGAGAAAATTGAACAGACTAATGCAACAAAACCAGTGAGTCCCTGGAAAGAAGTTCGAGGAAAAGATGCAGCAAAAGGGGTGGTGACCCAAGGTACTAACGAGCAGCTCAATATTACAAATGAATTTGGAGTCCTTCATGAACATGATACTCGCTTTATGGCTGGTGGAAGAAAAGGGGGTGGTGGACAGAGTAGGCTAGAGGGAAGAGGTATTATTATACTTTCCTAATAAATGAAGCTAATTACATGGAATGTTCGAGGGATAAATAAAGTCCATAGACAAAAGGAAGTAAGGTTGTTTATTAGGCAAAATAATGTTAATATTGTAGCTCTTATAGAGCATAAAATAAAACATCAATATGCTACTGAAATCCTTAGAGTAATTACACCAGGATGGAAGATGTTAGATAACTATGCTTGTAGCAACAGAGGGAGGATCTGGATTATTTGGGATCCTCAAGTTATAGAATATGAAGGGCTGGAGATGGATGCACAATATATATATATATTCCAAGATAAGGCTCAGCACTTTAAACTGCAGTTTCTCTTTTACAGCCGTTTATGGCCTGTACACAGTTGATAGCAGGAAACTACTATAGGGCAAGTTAAAATAGATTGTATTAAGCCAACAGGGGCCTTGTCTAGCTATGGGAGACTATAATGCCATTCACAAGGTTGAACATAGATTGATTGGGTCTAATGTGCAAGAAGCTGAGCTTAAAGATTTTGAATCTTTCTTGATTGAAAATAACATGTCAGTATTACGCACCACGGGTAGAGAATTATCTTGGACCAATGGGCACACTTATACAATGATTGACTGGGCATTGGTGAATGTCAGTTGGATGTTTGATATGCCTACTAGTGAGGTAATACTATTAGACCCAGGGTACTCGGACCATTCTCCTTTGAGCCTAAGTTTTGCAAAAGAAGATACAATTAAGGCTAAACCATTCAAGTTCATAAACCACTTGGCTCAGCATGAAAATTTCCAGGAGATAGTAATGAGAGCTTGGAATCGAAGACATAGAGCTGGGAGAATGTATGATGTATGGCAAAATCTTAAGAATGTGAAAGTAGCTATGAAAGCACTAAATATCTCTTCATATCAAGGGGTGGATCTGAAGATAAGAATGTATAGACAACAACTAAGAGACATATAGAGCCACATGAGGCAACCTGGTCAACCTCAAGATGTAATTGATCTAGAGAAGGAGGTTAAGAAAAACCTTGAAAAATGGTTGAATGTTGAGGAGAGTATAGTGAGACAGAAGTCCAGGTTGCAATGGCTGCAGCTCAGAGATGGTAACACAGCATATTTTCATGCAAGCCTAAGAATTAGAGTTACACAAAATAAGATCACTAGACTTACTACTACTAATAGAAGGGTTATTACTAGCAACCCAGATGTTGAGACAGAAATCCTAAGTTTCTATAAACAGCTCCTAGGATCGTGTGTTTCACAATTACCTGCAATTAATCCAAGAGTGATGCAAAATGGAACAGTGTTGAATAGATACCATCAGCTCAAAATTATGGAACCAGTCACCAGAGAAGAGGTGTTCATGGCTTTACAAGGTATCAATGATCAGAAGGCACCAGGATGTGATGGGTTTACTGCAGTATTCTTAAAAAAAGCTTGGCCAAGTATAGAAGAGGATGCCACTGAAGTTGTATTGAACTTTTTTGCCATAAGTATGATGTGTAAAGCTATCAACTGCATAACTGTAACTCTGATCCCTAAAATATCCCACCCTACTAAAGTTATAGATTGTAGGCCTATATCGTGTTTTACCATACTCTACAAAATTATTGCTAAGGTGTTAACAAGTAGAATGCAGTGGGTGATGGATGAACTAATAGATAAAAATCAGTCTGCCTTTGTACCAGGTAGGGTGATTAATGATAACATAATACTAAGAAATGAACTAGTAAAAGGGTATGGAAGGAAGGGAGTCTCCCCAAGATGTATGCTCAAAGTAGACATGAGAAAGGCTTATGATTCTGTAGAGTGGGGATATTTAAGACAGGTCATGGTATGCTTGCAATTCCCTGGGAAATTTATTGACTGGATTTATCAATGCATAGGTACAGTCTCTTACTCAATACTTATAAATGGGCATCCTAGTATCCCATTTCAGGCAAAGAAAGGACTGAGGCAGGGGGATCCTTTATCACCCTATCTTTTTATGATCTCAATGGAATACTTGACAAGATTGCTGAAACAGCTAAGGCATCAACCTAACTTTAACTTCCATCCCAAATGTGAAAGAATGCAAATAATCCAATTGAGTTTTGCTAATGACCTCTTACTATTCAGTAGAGGAGATACTGGTTCAGTCAAAATATTGTATGATGTGTTTCAGGAGTTTTCAGGAGAGCCTGGGTTGGTTGCTAATAATGAAAAGAGCTCTATATACTTTGGAGGAGTATCACCTGGGAGTTCCACTCTATACCAAAAGGGTAGCTATGATACAATATCAACCACTAATTGAGAAGATAATGTCAAGAGTTCATAGCTGGACTATCAGATTTTTATCATATGCAGGAAGGATGCAACTAATCAAGAGTGTGTAGTTCTCTATACAAGTATTCTGGTCTCAGGTGTTCATCATTCCAAAGAAGTTCACGAAGTGCATTGAGAAACTATGTAGGACATTCTTATGGACTGGTGGAGCAGATACTTCCAAGAAAGCACTAATTGCTTGGGAGCATCTATGCAAGCCAAGAACTGCAAGAGGTTTAAACCTACTAGATGTGCAGACATGGAACAAGGCTACAATAAGTAAGCTGTTATGGAGTCTGAGCACCAAGAAAGATAGATTATGGGTGAGATGGGTGCATATATACTATGGGAAACAAGAGACAGTATGGGGTGTGGATGCACCTCAAGCATCATGGATGGTAAAGAAGATCCTGCAAATGTATAAAGTGTATGAACAAATAGGCTGGACTGAAGAAGATGTGAAACAAATGGATAAATTTTCTATTAAAATATTATACCAAGCTCTTAGAAGGGACTATCAGAAAATGGAATGGAGAAGACTGATTTGCAACAATGTAGCATGTTCAAAATGGATATTTATCCTGTACTTAGCCCTATAAAATAGACTGCTTAGTAAGGATAGAATGGCTGAGTGGGGAGGTGTAGAGAACAAGCAATGTGTGTTATGTTGTGCTGAAGAAGAAAACCATAACCATTTGTTCTTTTGCTGTGAGTACTCAGTACAAATGTGGCAAGAAGTGCTACAATGGCAAAGAATACAGCGACAAGCACAAAGCTAGAATGAAGAGGTGATCTGGGCAAATACATACTATAAAGGTAAAAATCCAAGAGCTAAGGTATATAGGATGGTGATGGCTGCAACTGTCTATATTATATGGCAAGAAAGGAACTAAAGGATTTTCCAAAAGGTCTGCAGAACTCCAGAAATGTTAGCAAAGCAAGTTATGCAAGATGTGCATATGAGAGGAAGATCAAGGCCAAGACTATACAATCTGCTACGGGCTCTAAACTTCTACCCAGTGTAATGTAATTTAGAGACTGGTGTAGGTAATTGATAGAAGTTGTTAGAATAGGAGGGTAAGTAGGATGCAAATATAAACTGGGCATGTCCAGTTTACTATACTTTGATTTGTAACTGTTACTTGGTAATAAAATCACTTTATTTACCAAAAAAAATAAGTTAATAGCTTTATGACAACACCCAAACCAGGGCCTGGTCATGTCGGGTATCTCAAGTCCAACCAGGATCAGAGACTACCCCCAATACCCAATCCAACCAACCTACATACAATTCGTGTCGAATGAATTACGAATACAAAACAAGGTAGAGTATTAAAATTTCAATGACTTTGGGATAAGTCTAAAACCAAAACCAACCTAACCAAGTCACACTATCCAAACCAATCTAAACAACCATAACACACCTAAGTCCATAGTTGTCCCTATAAAGCCTCTATACAATGACCAAGAGTATCTAGTCGGGACATGCCCGTGACCATAGACAAGAAAAAATATCAAGAGAATGGTAAAAGCATAAGGTAAACCATAACATAAAATGGGCTATCCGAAGAATGGAAGCTCACCAACTCAGTCTGACTCAAAGTTATCCCCGAATCTAAGTCACTGAGCAGGAGAAATGGTAGTATGGCCGGTTTCTGCATTACGTGGGGATTCAGCGCCCAAAGACAGTTAACGTGAAAAACTCTAGCATGTAACTCAGGAATAAGGATAAAATAATTCCATTATTAAAGACCAAAGTAAGTAACCATATGCAATCACATATATGTATACATATATACCATACCGGGAAAGGGAACCAGCTTTAGCATGCATTTAAAACCTTAACCTGGGTTGTGTAGCTTTACCGTCATAATCCACCACGGGCTATATGGGTTACTGTTACTCCCTTAATGGTCCCCAAGGTGTGTAGTCGTACAATTTGGAGATTTCATAGGTGGCCAGGAATTCCCTTGTACCCTTCGCCCTTTATGATAAATATGTACGTGTATATACTTTAGAGGATTTCCTTGTACCCCACAAGTAAATGGTCATCAAGACCAATCCTTATGTTGGCAAACATGAGTTTCTAGTGTCAACCTTTCGGACTCACACCTTCATGGCTAGCTATCACAACCCGCCATTATCTCCCAATTTAAACCTTTAGCACATAACCAAAACTACCAATTTCGGAGTTTAATTACCAAGGCAATATGAAGTGGTATAGTCATACCGACTATAGCTTGCAAACAATGTCATTAGCCAACACGTAGGGGATTTTCAGGTCCCAAAAACTCCATTATTAAAATTATTTGGGAGATTCCCGTGTACCCTACAAGGTTTTCAAAACCAAAGCTATGACCAGCAAGGCCTTTCCAATCAATTTAAAACCAACCAAACCAATTTATGTTTCATTACCATATTACGCAATGCAAAGTTTTCAATAATAGTCAATTATGTGAAAAGATTATTCTCATAGGCATTTTAACAAACATGTTAAGGGCATATCGTTTCCAAAACCCAAACCAAGTACCCATTGACTATTCCCATGAAACCACATGTTCAACCAGAATAATAACATAAAAAACCATAATAAAAACACGGGAAATCATTATCCAACCATTAATGATCAAAACCCGTAACATTTATTTCAAAACCAACATAAACCCACAATAATACCACGAATATCAAACACTAAAACACACACTCTTTGTAAAATAACAATGAGGGAGGAGTAACATGCCTTATTTACAAATATTGACGAAGAGATTTCGATCTTTAAGCCTCTAGATGAACACCATGAAGAAACCCTAGACCAATCTTCTTAAGACCCTTTAGAGAGAGTTTTGAGAGTGGTTTTTTGATCTTCTGGAGTGTGTAATGAGAGGACAAAAGGTGTTATAAGATGTGGGGTCTTAAGGGATTGGGGTGGAAAATGTCTAAAATACCCTCAGCTTAAAAGTTGTAAACTGAACACAGGTGGGTATGGTCTGGACCCCTCAATTGTACTTATATCATATGAGTAATACCCCAACTTATACCCTAGGAAGAAAGTTGGACTACAATTCTATACAACATACGACTTCATGGAATAATTTGTATCAATATCATATAATTAGTAGACTATAATCGTACCCTAGGTAATACATGATTAAGAATGCATATTGTTTAATATATGACTGAGGCCCCTAAATTGTACCCATATAACACGACAAGTAACTCAAGTTGTATGATGGCTAGAGAGTTCAAAACTCAGGAAACTTTTAAGGGTTAAAACTCAAGGTATTTAAATTCTCCCCCATTTGGATCATTCGTCCTCGAATGATGGAACATGGCACTAACAACCACGAATAAACCCCTTAACATCCCTACTCCGACCTTTAACTAAGTTAGGAAACAAAGATGCGACAAAGAACAAATACATACTTTAAGCACAATTATCCAGAATAGAGAGCAAAAATGGGTAGTCGGACTCCATGTCTCCTCCATCTTCCTACAGAGCTCCTTCCTCCATAACCAATGCATCTAATAACCCTTAAATACATCCACATTATCCACTAAACTTTTAACTCTAAAGAGGACACTCCTTCATCGAAACCTCTTAACTCCCTCCCATGAACTCATAACTATGAAGGCCTGAGTATAGCTGCATATTTATCCTATGATAAAAACTAACTTGGAGTTAAAGGTACTAGTGAAAGCCATGGGACCCTATACTTTACATCGCCCTAGCAATAATAACCCATCTATCACTATAATAAAAAAGCCTCAGGTCTTAATCAAGGATCTATAGCCGCTTAACATAATGGTTAGGTATTTATTAATCACCACTCTCCAGCCTATCTTTACTACACCCACAGTATGGATTTCCTCACCAAAACTAAGACACTTAATCACTATCACAAAGGTTTTCACCATGCCTCCCCCTGCAACTATTCATATGACAATATTTATCTCATTCTTCCATCTACACTCATAACCTTAGCTCAAGTAGTCACCTAAGAATTTCACAACATAGGACATTTACTCTCTCGTCCAACACATCACTACACTCCTAAGGTTATACCTTCTTAACATAAGAAGGGTCACTAAGGATCTAGAGTACAAGCATCAAGAATGGGGTAGTTCCCAATTGCAACTCCTATTTATCGTACTACTCAAGGTGAAACTTGTGAAATAAGACAAGGTACATGTCACGACCCAAGTTGGGGACCTAGCCGCGACAGGCATCCCAAACCATCAAGTCCTGAGAGACCCATCTAACTCCCCAACCCACAAGTGATATTGTCTGCTTTGGGCCCAGGCCCGTACGACTTTAAAATACGTCACTGGGGAGTTATTCTTTCTTACTTATATACCCGATATCCCTCCTATGTTTTGCTGATGTAGGACTCCTTCCTAAGTTGGGGTGTTATATACACCCCCCTTATGGACTCAGCATCCTTGCTAAGGTCTGCCTTACTGGATGGGATTTTCCTAGACTCAGGACTGAGGTTTGCCCCGTCTTATCGGGATTTTTCTACACTCAGTTTAAACTCTGGCCCATATCGATAGGGCTGACACAGGAGTGGCTTTGATACCATTCTGTCATGACCCAAGTCGGGGACCTAGTTGCGACGGGCATCCTGAACCATCAAGGCTTGAGAGACCCTTGTAACATCCCAACCTACTAGTGATATTGTCCTCTCTGGGCCTAGGCTTGCACGGCTTTAAAATGCATCACTAGGGAGTAAAGCTTTCTTACTTTTATGCCTAGCAGCCCTCCTATATTTTACCAGTGTGGGACTCCTTTATAAGTTAGGGTGTCACAGTACAATAGGCATGAGGTACTAAATAGAAACCACCTAGGTTATAAATGAAGGATCATTCCAAAATAAACACACCATAGTATGAGTCCTTAGGACTGAGCACCGAAAGAAACATGACTGCATACATCATAGGTGGTATGACATAAAGCTGAGATTTATATTCACAGAATAAAGCCAGGATTGTTGCTTGAAACTACAATTTCTTAGAACCAGGCATAATGTAACACATGAATATATGAATCATGAGTATCATAGCATAGAGCTTGAACACTTGGTAGCTCAAATTTCTGCTAACCATCATTGTCTTTGATTCAGGGGCAGGAGTATGGACATACGCAACACATAGAATGCAAAACTTAGACATAAGCAATAACAGAATGTGTTCAACACTAGTAGAGTGCCATCTTAATCAAAATAGGGAGGAATCACTAGAATAAGGGTATATTCACCTCGACTTTCCATTGAAGTTCACTACTAGAAGAAAATTTAAGATTAGCTCTTCGATCTCTATCTTACTACACCTACAAGAACAACACTTTGCTTTAAGGGGGTATCACCACTAATATGTACTAGGGACACTTGGATCTTTTATTCTTAAAACCTCATCTATTCATATTCTACCAAGGGTCCAGCAAAGCCTCACAAACCCCATGCCCTAAACCATTCAATGACTTAGCCCTAATTTATCAGTTCAACCTGGACCTCCAACCTTCATATCACAACCTTTCACACCCCCTGTATTCCCTAAGTCATCAACCTCATTCCTTCCACACACCTTACAAAGTCTACCAATCGACCTCCATAAATCTCGCATTGCTATCCTTGAGCTAATATACTCCCTTTACCAAAATCAACATCTAAGGTTCAAACTTAGTGTCTATCAACCATCATGTACTACCAACTGAGTACCTCACACTAAATATATATAAATAGTCCACCCTATGAAAAGTTCACATAAATTCCTTATCCACCCACCAATAACCTATACATACCTAGAGAAAACCATCTCCTTAAGTATAAAAGAATGAAAGCACCCAACAGGGACATCCTAGAATGGATGAAACCCTTTTCTAAAATATCCTTCAGCTAATCTTTAAGATCCTTCGACTTAGCTGGAGCAATCATATATGGGGAAACAAAAATAGGATGAGTGGTTGGAAAAAGATTAATCTCAATCTCAATATCCTTATCGGAAGGGATACTAGGAAGGTCATGAGGAAAGACCTCAGAAAATTCATTCACCACTGGGACGGAATGTAAAGGACCCTCCAAGTTAGAATCTTTAACCCAGACCAAATAATAGTGATACCCCTTGGAAATTAATCTGTGAGCTCTAAGATATGATATAAGCCTCCCCTCAGGAACTAGGGAATCACCCTCCAACTCAATAACAACTCATTAGGGAATTTAAAAACGATCTTATGAGTTCGACAGTCTAGAAACACATAGCACGAGTGCAACTAATCCATCTCTAATATGATATCAAAATCAACCATGTCTAATTCAAACAAATCCACCATAGTCTCTCGACCACCCACAGATACCACACAACCCATGTAGACTCTTCTAGCCACCACAGAGTGACCCATACAGGTAGAAATAAAAAAGGGTCCAAAATAAACTCAGGACAAAAACCAAAATGCACAGCCATAAATGGGGTCACATAAAAGAGAGTGGACCCTGGATCAAGTAAATAGTACAAATCATAGGGAAAGGGTTTCAACATACCAGTAGCGGTATCAAGCGATGCCTTAAACTCTTGTCGGGTAGTGAGATCATAAAGATGGTCCCAGCCAGTGCCTAAGCTAAAAGTAGCACCCCTTGAAGTATGATCTAGGTAAGTGGCAACCGAGATTTTATTTGCCCAGTGGCAATCCTTACGGGATACTCCCGTTGTATGTGATCCAACTGACCATAACTAAAACACCAATTCTTCCTTTTATAGCAATAACCACAGTGTAACAGACCATAAAACTGATAGAAAAGATAGGGTGGGGCTGACCGAGCTCTACCAGCCCAAAGATAATATTCACCAAAAGTCTGAGGATAAGGGACACTAACAACCACATGGGAACTCCCTGTATTCCCTAGCTCAGACCATTCTCCCCCACCTTTACAACTATTTTTCTAACCCTTCTCTTAGTCTAAACATTGGGACTTCTTGCTCTACCTATTTCTTAACCTTTTCTTATTCTTGCTCATACTAGTAAAACTGGATTATTGTGATAGAGATGCTACTATCTAGGTTAACATTTGAATAGAACAACAAAACTCAACATTGGTAACATCTCCTTGAGGTTACTGAGCATAAGTGTCATCTTTCTGGGTAAGGTCAGTGGAGACTGGTGGAACTCTATGGGGGAAATTAGAAGCAGTGACCACTGATTGGATGTGTACCCCATGAGTTGGATGAGAACTATCCATGTCAGCCTTGGGTAGGGCAGATATATTTTCATGAGCTTTAGATCATCAAGATGGCATAATCTGAAAGGCAAACAAAAGAAGATTTAGAGAAGATTTTAAGACCCTTGACTCTATAGCTCAAAAATAAAACAACAAAAAGGGAAACATTCCTATATATCTTAAAGTCTCTCCCTTATAAGTGTGGTACACTATACACCCATAAAAGATACTCTACTCTACATGGATTTGTGGATATACCATGACACGAAAACCTAGGCTCTGATACCAATTTGACATGACCTAAACAATGGCCTAGTCGTGTCGGGTATCTAAAGTCTAACCAGGACCAGAGACCACCCTCAATACCTAATCCAACCAACTAATATACAATCTATGTCAGATGAATTTTGAACATATAATAAGTTAGAGTATTGAAATTTAATGACTTTGGGATAAGTATAAAACCAATACCAACCGAATCAATTCACACACCAATCCAAACAACCATAATACTCCCAAGTCCATAATTGTCCATACAAAGTCTTTAAACAATGACCAAGAGTATCTAGTCAAGACGTGCCCCCTATCATAGCTAAAGACAAAGGTCAAGAGAATGCTAAAAGCACAAGGTAAAACATAACATGAAATGTCCCTTCTAAAGAATGAAAGCTCACCACCTTAGTCTAACTCAAAGCAATCCCCAAATCTAATTCAGTGAGTAGGAGGAATGGTAGTATGTCCGGTTCTTGCATCGCGTGGGGATACAGTGCCCAAAGAAGGTTAGAGTGATGAATGTAGCATGTACCTCGGGAATAAGTATAAAATAATTCCATTATTCAAGACCAAAGTAAGTAACCATATGAAATCATATACATGTAGACATACATATCATTCTAAGAAAGGGAATTGGGTTTAGCATACATTTAAAATCTTAACCTAGGTTGTGTATCTTTACCTTCATAATTCACCCACATGCTATATGAGTCCAGTGTTACCCCCTGAATGGACCCAGTACATGTAGCTACATGAACTAGAGATACCATAGGTGGCCAAGGATTTCCTTGTACCCTTCGCCCTCTATGATACATATATTGGTGTATATATTTAGGGAATTCTCTTGTACCTCACAAGTACGTGGTCATCAAGACCAATCCTCATGTCAGCAAACATGAGTTTCCAGTGTCAACCTTTTGGACTCACACCTTCACACCTAGCTATCACAACACGCTATTATCACCTAATTAAAACCTTTTACACATAACCAGAAACATCAATTTTAGAGGTTAATTTCCAAGGCATTATGGAGTGGTATCTTCATGCCTGCTATAACTTGCAAGTAATGTCATTATCCAACACTTAGGGTATTCTCAGGTACCCAAAACTTCATTATTAAAATTATTTGGGGGATTATCGTGTACAAGGTTTTCAAAACCAAATCCATGACCATCAAGGCCTTTCCAATTCATTTAAAACCAAACAAACCAATTTAAGTTCCATTATCATATTATGTAATGCAAAGTTTTCAATAATAGTCAAATTATGTGAAAAGATCATTCTAATAGGCAATTTAACAGACATGTTGAGGGCATATCATTTCCTAAACCAAAATCAAGTATCCATTGACCATTCCCATGAAACCACATGTTCAACCAGAATAATAACATGAAAAACCATAATAAAAACATGGAAAATCATTATCCAACCATTAATGATCAAAACTCCTAACATCTATTTCAAAACCAACACAAATCCACAATAATATCACAAAGATAAAACTTTAAATCATATGCTCTTTGTTAAATAACAAAGAGGGAGGAGTAACATGCCTTGGATTTAAAGTTTTGACCCTTAGAAATTTTTTGAGTTTTGAATTCTCTAGCCATCATAAGACATGTTACTCCTCCCCATTTTTAGTTTAACTAAATTCATATTTTAATGAATGGTTTTTATGATTCAATTGTGGGTATTATTTGATTTTGAACTATATGTTAGGAGTTTTGGTTGTTGATGGATGAATATTGTTTTTCTATGTTTTATTTATGGTTTTTCATGTTATAATGGCGGTTCAAACTTGTGGTTTTATGGGAATGGTCAATTGGTACTTGGTTTTGATTTTGAAAACTGTATGCCCTCAACATGTTTGATAAAATTCCAATAAGAATGGTTTTGTTACATAGTTTGACTTTCATTGAAAACTTTGCATTGCATAATATGCTAATAAAACTTAAAGTTGGTTTTGATGGTTTAAATGGTTAAGTGGTAAAGCTTTGGTGACCATGGATCTGGTTTAAATGAAAAAAACCTTGTGGGGGTACAAGGGAATCCCCCAATAATGGAAACTATGGGGGACATGGGAATCCCTAAGAATTGGCTAATGATATGGCTTGCAAGCTATAGTTGGTATGACGATACCACTTCATAATGCCTTGGTAATAAACTCTAGAATTGGTAGTTTGGTTGTGTGCTAAATCTTTTAATTGGGCAATAATAGCGGATTGTGATAGCTAACGGTGAAAGTGTGAGTCCAATGGACAGACATTGGAAACTCATATTTGCCGACACGAGGGTTGGTCATGGTGACCATGCACTTGTGGGGTACATGTGAATCCCCTAAGTTTTACTTGTATATATGTATCATGGTGAGTGAAGGGTAGATGGGAATCTCCAACCCCTATGATATCTTCAGTTCGTGCGGCTACACGCACTAGGGCCCATCCAGGGGGTAACACTGGACCCATATAGCCCTGGGTGGTTTTAGGACAGTCAAACTACACAACCCAGGTTAAAGATTTAAATGCATGCTAAATCTAGTTCCCTTTCCTGGCATGGATTATATCTATAATATATTAAAAGTGTGAAGACCCTTAGAAAAGTGATTTAAACTTCTTACCCTTCACTAAAACACTCTTCTTTAGACAAAATCATCTTTTTACTAGTTTTTTTAATTATAACTATGCATAAATACTAATAATATGTATTTTTGGAAAAATAAAAAAATCATTATTAGTAAAACAGTCCTAATTATAGTAAACTATACAACTTATTTGAAATAAAATTCAACATATACATTTATATTATTTTTGGACAGTTGCATTATTTTTGGGGTAAAAATTTAGAATATACTTATTTTATGGTGAAATTTGAATTCCAACTCTTAATTAGAATTGCAATGCCATTTAATTTTCATGAACTTTCCATATAATACACACAGAGTCCCTTAATTTTTGAAACTCAATCCAGTTTCAAATTGGACTTTAACGCAATAAACTTATCCAATTTTAATTTGGATTCAAGTTCTTATAAATAATTTACCTATATATAATAATAATTAAATAAAAATAATTTGAGAAAAATAGTGAAAAGACAATTTTATCTATTGTAATAACTTTTAATGAAGGGCAAACAATACAAACTTGAATTCAACGTGTATGTATGTATATATATATATATATACCTTTTTCTACTTCTACAATATTTTCTTTTTTTATATTTTCAGTGGATACTGGAGTTTTACAATCATTATCATATTGTTTTATTGTAGTTTACAAATCGTAGATGAATGTCAGTTGGCTTTGAGGAATTTTTTATGTAAAGGTTAGTTTTAATTGCATTGTTTTGATATCTTTATTATTGTATTTTTTTATTTTAATTTACAGTACTCGATGAATGTCAGTAGGCTTTGAAGAATTTTTTAGGTAAAGGTTAGGTTTAATTGTATTGTTTTAATGTTTCTATTAGTGTATTGTTTTGTGGTAGTTTACAGGTCGTAGATGGTGGTTTAGAGGTCGTAGATGAATGTTGATCAGCTTTGAGAATTTTTTGTGTGTAAAGATTAGGTTTAATTGTATTGTTTTGATATCTCCTTTATCATATTATTTTGTAGTTTACAGGTGGTAGATGAATGCCCGTCAGCTTTGAGGAAACTTTTGTGTAAAGGTTAGATTTAATTATATTTTTTTCATATCTCTATCATTATATTATTTTGTTATAGTTTACGGGTTTTAGATGAATGTCAATCGGCTTTGAAATTTTTTTTGGTAAAATTTAGATTTAATTAAATAAATTCTCCATTTTTACATTAACATTTGAATTCATTAAAGTGAGATACACACGCGAAGCATGTACACCTAAACTAGTGTATGTATATGTATGGATGTGATTGCATATGGTTGTTTACTTGATTTTAAATGTTGGCATTATTTTATCCTTACTCCTGAGTACATGCTAGAGTTCACCCGCTAACCCGTCTTCGGGCGTTGTATTCCCACGCGATGTAGGAACCGACCATACTAATCCTCCTGCTCAGTAATTGGATTTGGGGACATCTTGGTGTTGGATTGAGGTGGTGAGTTTCCATACTCTGAAAGGCTCTATTTCATGTTATGGTATTCTCTACATACTTTTGTTATTTCTTAGACTTTGATTTTTGGCTATGGCCGAGGGCATGTCCCGATCGAATGTTGTTTTAATTTTGGTTAGAGGCTTTGTGAGACTACTTTAGGTTGGTATGGGCGATATCGGTATTGCTGTCAGCCTTGGAATTGGTATTGGTATTGGAGCTGACACTGTTTGACTGTATTTGATTTATGATTGTTCCATTTTATTATGTTATATAAAATCAAAATTTATTCAACATATGGTGTAGGGTGGTTATGGTTGGGTATTGGGGGTGGTCTCCTGTCCCGGGTGGGGCTTGAGGTACCAAACATGGTTAGGCCCTGGTTTGGGTTATGTTAGAGGATCTTCTGAATCTTTGATTGAGTCATTTCCAAAATTAGCCCAATATCTTTATTGATTTCTCCTTTTATGAGTATCTTCTAATTCCTTAATTTGAGCTCCTATAAGGTTGGTCCTATATGTTTATTTTTTTAGTGTGTCATTATTAAAATATATTAGTCAATTATTGAAGGCTAAAACCATGCATTGAATTGAAGCATGTTAAGCATCCATATAAGTCTATTGAAAAGAATTTCAATCCTTTAGACTTAATTCCCAAAAATATTTGTGATATGAAGTCAACACAATATCATGGTGGAAAAAAGACTTGCATAACTTTTATTGACTTTCACTAGATACTATTATGTTTATTTACTGAATAGTAAGGATGAAACAATAGAAGCAGTTAGGCAATATAAAACTGAAGTTGAAATCAGTTGGATAAAAAGATTAAATTGATAAGTGATAGTGGTGGAGAGTATGAATCTTCTTTTGCAGAGATATGTTTGAAAAATGGAATTTTCCATCAAACTATTGCCATGTATTCACCTCAATTGAATGAAATTGTGGAATGAAAAAAACAAAAGTTGAAGGAAATATAAATGTCTTGCTTATAAGTTTAGGTTTACTGCAAAACTTGCGAGAGAGCTATCCTTATAGATAATCGAATACCCAATTGAATGTCCCATAGTAAGACACAATCTATTCCATATGAGAAATAGAAAGGAATGAAACTTAACTTGAAATATTTTCAAAGTGAGTGAGTATCTAGCCAAAGTCCAAGTTCCTATATCCAAAAGGGTAAAAATAGGACTAAAGATTATGGACTGTGAATTCATCAGATATACTAAAAATAGTAATGCAAGTTGATTTTTTATTCATAAATATGAACATCCGAATATCTATGATAATAAGGTAATCGAATCAGATAATATTGAGTTCTTTGAACATATTTATCCATATAACATTAGACATGACATATTGTAACGCCCCGAAAAATGGGTCCCAGAGCGTCACACGGTGCTTGAGGCTACGAGTAGCCCCAAGCTAACCCTTTGAGCCATTTTCATTCAGTTCAACACAAATCAATGGGGTTTCCATAAATAACCCTCAAATATCAACGGAGAAATCATCATCTAAGAATAAAAGAATTTCAGAAAGATAACAAAATACGACTTATTAGTCAACTCCCAACATCTATACTAGTCTGACAAGCCTCTAAGAAAATCAATAAAACTAGTGAGTCATTGAGACATGCCCCAACTGACTCATACTCAGTTATCAAATGTAAACAATTTCATGAAACCAACATCAGACATCACGTCCTCAGAACATGAGGACTCACCACAACAGAGGATATAGAACAGCATGCCCGAAGAATCACTGTCGAACCTGGAACTGAGCACCTGAACCTACATTCCGAGAAAATACAACCCACATCCGAAGATGTGGGTCAATACCATGGAAAGGAACCGAGTATATGGGGGTGTATGCAGTTGTATAAACATCATCATCATAAATATTTATAAAAAATATGCAGGATGTATGAAAGACTCACATAGCCCGAAGAAAATCATCAAAATCATGAGAGGATGAAATAAGTACAATAACACATGTGAGTCATCATATAATTTGTCAATCACTTTCAGTTCATCAAGAATATCAATTCTCATAATGTAAATATCATTTAAATCTTTCGAAAGAATAACTTTTACAATTTCACTTTCAAATCACTTCACCATTCACCATAGACACAAGGAAACATACACACACTGGGAGATCCTATAACCGACATAAACCATGTGAGCTACATGGAGTCCAACGTACAACCCTCGTTGGGGAGAGTCGTCCTATCCTTGCCATCGAAGTAGGACAATCGATATCAAATCCACACAAACTAGTGATCACTATATAAATCAGCCTTAGGCTCACTCCTACAAGGGCACATAGTTCTAGGGAAGTAAGGTCTCTTTATACCTCCCACTCGGTGCTAAAGATTTCTCCCGAACTTAGCTCAGATCATTTCAAAGACAATCCACAACAAAACAATTTCAGTAATATATAAATATACATTGGGAGCCATCATGCTTCCCATCTATCAAAATCAACCACGTTGTGTATTTCTTTCACACTCGAGTTCAAAACAACTCCATTAAGACCAAAAGGTCAAATCATTCAAAATATCTCCAATATTTAACATCAACGTGCTTATAACACACACTTTCTTAAAAAAATACAATTTCCAATGGGGATTCACGACCCAAATATCAGAATCATAATAAATATCATTTAAGATTCATGCTTTATATCT
Organism: Capsicum baccatum var. pendulum; assembly: GCA_030864225.1. Lineage (NCBI taxonomy): Eukaryota > Viridiplantae > Streptophyta > Magnoliopsida > Solanales > Solanaceae > Capsicum > Capsicum baccatum. Next base: position 26,181,922 of record CM061551.1, on the reverse strand, counting down.
CCACACATGTAAATTCATCTTTCAAAATCATAAACATCAAGATTTCATAATAATCATCATAAGATATAGGTTCATGCTTCAAATTCATAAAAATCAAATAAAACTCATGCCTTTGTAAAGAAAATTACTTTTGGGAACAAGAACGAAAAAGAGTTCTTGTTGAAAAATCCCACATACCTTGAATGATGAACTTTAGATCGATACTCATTTTTGAGATGTTAATCGTGCCTTTGAATGATGGTTCTTGGAGTTCTTGAACTAGGAACTTGGAATCTTGAATAAATTTGTAGAATTAATGGTGAATTTTGGAGGTTCTTGAAGTTCTTGAACTAGGAACTTGGAATCTTGAATAACTTTGTAGAATTAATACTGAACTTTGGAGGTTCTTGAAGTTGGATGTAGGAGCTTAGGGTTTTACTTTTGAGGGAATTTGATGAAATATAACACATAATGCTTCTAATAGGCTTTAATATAGGGTTTGGATGGATTTTGGGTGAGGAGAAATGACCAAAACGCCCCTAAAAATCAAATAATTCTAGAATCTGTCCTTTGGTGGACTGTTTTGATAGTCTAAAGTAGATAAACCATTACGTTTTACTTCGATATCCAAATTGGATGAAAACAATTTTATTAGAAAGAAGACTCTCATATGTTTCCATTGATATATATTATATCACCTAGATTATTGTGTACGAGGAGTTATGATCATTTGAAGTTGACCCAAATATTCACTTTTGATAGGCTGAAGTAGATTGGCCATAACTTTTTTCTCTGATAGACAAATTGGATGAAACCAATTTCATTGGAAAGGACTCACAGATCTTTCTGTTGATATATAGTAGATCACCCAGATCATTATGTACAAGGATTTATGATCATTTAAAGTTGGAGCAAAAATACGTCAGGCCTCAGTACTTTTTCTTGCACGTTTTACTGTTCACTACTATTCACGGTTCGATCGAAATGTTCATAACTCATCACTCGGGTGTCCGTTTTGGATGATCCACATATCGTTAGAAATATTATTTGATACTCTACGTAATGGTGAGTCATAATCTAAGACATTTCGTATGAAAATTTTATAATTCATTCTAGAAGATAGAACCCAACACGTTAACGCACAAAATTTCAACGAAAAATTTTCAGGGGTATTACACATGTCTAGTGAATGGTCTAAAGACCTAGGGATGAACCAAATGAAAATGTATTTAATGAATAGAATCCAACGCACATTTCAACTTCCTTCAAATAAAATTTTATAACATGTCTTCTGGAAAATAAGTCTCAAACATTTAAAGAAAAGATGCCATCTACGGACTCATCCTTTTGGAAAGAGGCAGTCAATAGTAAGATTTATTCAATCATAAGTAACCATACTTGTGAGTTGGTTGATCTTCTTCCAGAAAATAAACCTTAAGGTTCTAAATAGATCTTCAGAAGGAACATTAAAGCTGATAGTACTATTCACAAATAAAAGGCAAGACTTTTTGTGAAAGTCTTTTCATAAAAAAAGGCCTTGATTATTTGGACCCATACTCGTTAGTAAAAAGAATAATGTCTATTCGGATGTTGCTTGCATTAGAAGTGGTATATGGTCTTGAAATCCATCAAATAAATATGAAAACAACTTTTTTGAATGAAGAATTGGAGAAAGAAATTTATATGGAACAAGCTGAGGATTTTTGTGGTTTTTGGTAAATAAAAAAAGTGTGTGAACTTATTAAGTCACTTTATGGACTAAAACAAGAACCCAAACAATGACATGCAAAATTTGACCAAACCATATTGGCAAACAGATTCAAGATAAATGAATGTGATAAGTGTGTTTATATTAAAGATATTCCAAATCACAATGTCATTATTTATTTGTATATGGATGATATGTTTATCATTAGTAGAGACATTTCTGACATAAATGCTATGAGACGAATGCTTCAGAGCAAGTTTGGTGTGAAATACCTTGGAGTTGCTGATGTAATCTTAGGGATAAGAATTCATAAAACTCTACAAGGGTTGGTATTATCACATCTCATTACATTGAAAAGGTACTTGACAAGTTCAAGTATTTGGATTGTGCAATATTGTCAAGACTCCATTAGATGTGAGGTTTTTAATTTGAAAGAATGAAGGTGAACGTGACTCACTTGGGCTATGCAAGAGTGTTGGAAAATGTGATGTATATCATAAATTGTACGCTAACAGACATAGCATGTTTTATTAGTAAACTGAGTCTGTACACGACTAATCCCAATCAAATTCAATAAAAGGCAATGAAAAGGATTTTGGGGTATTTAAAATATACTCAAGACTATGCTTCGTATAATAATAAATATCCAACAGTAATTGAAAGATATACCAATGCAGATTGGACCAATGAATTAAATGAATTAAAATCCACGATTGGACATGTATTTATTTTAGGTGGAGGACAAGCAACTTGTAAATCATCCAAAAAAACATGTATTGCCCGTTTTACAATTAAATCTGAGTTTATCGCGTTAGAAAAAATAGGTGAAGAAGTTGAATGGCTTCATAATTTCTTAGAAGATATTCCTTATTAGCCTAAACCTTTGTCACTAGTATGTATACACTATGATAGCTAAGCTACAATAGGTAGGGCAAAGAGCATGATATATAATGGTAAATCTTGTGATATAAAACAGAGACATAATACCATTAGAGTACTACTCTCGAGTAGAATTATCATAGTTAACTATGTAAGGTTAAAAGATAATGTGTTAGATCCATTTATAAAAGTCCTAACTATAGAGGGAGGAGAGATCACCAAAGAAAATGGGCTTATAGCCTAGGCCAAGTCATCACGGTGGTAAATCTACCTAGTAGACTAGAGATCTCAAGAGCTAGGTTCAAGTAGATCAAACAAAGTTATGGTTGATGGTTCGATATTGTCAATTAACTCAACCAATTCTAATGATGAAGACAATATTCAGGAACAAGGATAAGGCTTAAATTCAAATTAAATTCAAAATAGTTAACCAAGAAAGTAACTAGAAGTAAAGTAAGAACACAAATATTTATCCTGGTTCGGCACACCTATGTAGTGCTTACATCCAGTCCCCTTCGATTTTTAAGTTTTCTTAGATCGTTCAAAGTTTGGCTTAAGTTTAATGATAAGAAACAAGTTATGAAGACTTATTTTGCTCTTCAAATCTTGTAACACAGCTTCAGTTGATGTTACAAAGTTGACTCGATTGTACTCATTATATAACAATTGTAAACTAAAGCTACAGAGCTTTGTAAGACTAAGAATGAGATACTTTAAATTTTCTCCTTGAAGTTACATCAAAAATGTCTGTTTTGATCTTCATGTTTTATTGACTTCGACTGCTACTCTTCACAAGAAAACCCAAGAGATTTCTTCTCAATCAAGGATTTAAATTGATTCCATAATTGAGGAATATAGCCGTATGATATGTCCAAATCAGATATGTCCATATGTGACTTTATATCATGTTCATATTAGATATGTCCATAATCTATTTTCTTTTTGGTTTTGTAGAGATTGTTTTTTTCCAAATCGGCTTATGATCATTTCTTCCTGAGTGATATGGTCTGCCTTGATTTTGGGATTGTGATCCTTCTTCTATTTCCATGATATTTTATTAATCTTCTTGCCATACTCTTGAATTGTTTTTTGGTTCCATTTTCCATGCCATGATCTTCTATATTTTCCAATATTTTGATGATTTGGAGTGGAGATTCTCCTTCTATTCGTTCTTGTTATGATTGATTTTCCTTAGGTACATAGATGTCCTTCCATTCTTGATGTCCTTCTATTTCTGGGGATGACTTCCATTATTTTTCCGTATTAGCAGCTGCACATATATACTTGTTAGTTTGTCTATATTAAAATATAAACTTAGGAGACTAACATTCTCCCCCTTTTTGATAATGACAACAAGAGTAAATATAAGTTAGAGTAAACATTAGTTAACTTCTCTGTTTGTTAGCTTGCTCCCCTTGACTTATGTAAGTATTAGCTGACTTGTAAATTTGTTCTACCCCCCTGACTGGTAGGTTACCAGGCTACTCTGATGTTCCTACCTTTCTCCCCCTTTGACATAATAAAAAGGAAACAATACGCAGTCAATGTACAGATAGAGAAATGCATAAAAAATAAAGCAGTTTTTTTAAATATCATGAATGCTAAGAATATCAAGTCTTTTACATAGAGAGCAAAATCTTTCTTATAGCAGAAGTTTTTTTACAGATATTTGCTAGTTGATTTTTGGAGTCAACAAATTTTAGGCAAAAGTCATCATTTATGACATGGTCTCAAATGAAATGATGTTTGATAGCAATATGTTTAGACCTAGAGTAATGCAAAGTATAGGCTGATGGCACTTGTGTTATCAAATATAATAGGAACAGATTTAAAAGATAAATCAAGTCAAGAAGATAATTCAAATCCATAGGATTTGAGTTCCAAAGCTTTCGACAGCTATGTATTCAACATCTGTGGTCGAGAGAGCAACAGAGTTTATTTCTTGCTATGCCATGAAGTAAGAGCATCACCAAGAATTTGACATATTCCGTTAGTGCTATCCTTTCACGTTTGTTTATTGTAAAATCAGTATTTGAATATCTAAATAAATCAAAGTGTGAGGAGCAGGAATACCGTAGACCAAGATCTTGAGTTTATATTAGATATCAGATGACTCATTTGATCATAGTGAGATAAGAATCCTTAGGATCCGACTGGAATCTGCACATTTACACACACTGAAAATGATATTTGGCCGACTTGTAGTTAAGAAGAGTAGAGATCCAATCATTCCCTAGTACAACTTTTCATCAACATATTTTCCAGCCAGGTCTGAATCAATGCTTGTGGATAGGCTCATGGGTGTTCCATAGGCCTTTCCCTTTTCCATTCTAAATTTTTTAATGAGTTTTTTCATGTATTTGGCTTTACTGATGAAGGTGACCCTGGGAGTTTGTTTGATTTATAGTCCCAGAAAGAATATGAGCTCACCCATAAGACTCATTTAGAATTCTCCTGTCATCAAATTAGCTAAATTCTTGCACATGGAGATGTCAGAACTACCAAAGATGATATCATTAACATAAATTTGCACAATGAGAAAATTTGAATCAATCTTTTGAATGAACAGATTTGTGTCAATTTTACCCCATTGAAAATTATTTTTTAGTAGAAAAGTACTCAGTCTCTCATACAAAGCTTTTGGAGCTTATTTGAGGTCGTAGAGTGCTTTTGATAACTTGAAAACATGATTTGGAAATGAAGGCTTTTCAAATCCAGGGGTTGTTTTACAAAAACTTCCTCATGAATAAACCCATTTAAGAAAGCACTTTTTATGTCTATTTGATATAACTTAAGATATTTGAACATGAAGAAAGCTAATAAGATTCGTATTGACTCTCACCTTACCACAGGGGAAAAGGTATCATCATAATCAATACCTTTTTGCTGAGAGTATTCTTGAACTACGAGCCTAGCTTTATTTCTGATAACTTTACCTTCTTCATTTACTTTATTCTTGTAGACCCATATGGTTCCAATTACTAAGCATTTTCTTGGTGTTTCAACTAAAGTCCAAACTTGATTTCATTCAAATTATTCCTATTCTTCCTTCATATATTCAACCCATGATTCATTGTTGAGAGTTTCATAAGTTTTATTCAGCTTGATTCGAGACACAAGGGCAATGGGTTCTTGTCTTCTTAATGACGTTGTGGTTTGCACTCTATCTTCTGGATTTCTGATAAATAGCTTATTTGGATGGCTGGCATCATTCTTTCTTTCTTTTGGAATATTTGGCTTCACTATTTCTTTTGTGGGAGTTGACTTTGTTGAGGGTGTAGTTGACTTATCTTAGGAGGGCTCTGGAGTTGTGTTGTGATTTTCTCCAGTCTGTATAGTACTCACCTGTTCTTCATCAACACTTATAATCGTAGGAAGGTTGTTAGATTTATCAAAAACGATTTGCATAGATTCCTCAACACACAGAGTTCTTTTATTAAAAGCCTTGTAAGCACGACTAGTGGGAGAGAACACAAGAAGAATAACTTCATCACTTTGTGGATCGAATTTCCCCAAGGTATTCTTACCATTATTGTGAATAAAGTATTTTCAATCGAAGGGATCAAAGTATCAGATGTTGGGCTTCTTTTCTCTCCAGAGTTCATAGGGTGTTTTCTTTAAAATAGGCCTAATCAGACACCTGTTGATGTTATAATATGCTGTACTAATTGCTTCTGCCCAAAAATAATCTGGGAGATTATGTTCTAACAACATTATCCTAGGAGTTTCCTGAGGGACCAGTTCTTTCATTCCATTACGTAATTTTATTGAGGAGATCGTGGTGAATATAAGCTCTAAGAGTGTCCATTCTAAGCACAATACTCTTTAAATGCCTTATTTTCAAATTCTCCTCCATGATCACTGTAAATGTAAGTGATAATATGCCCAGCTTCTCTATGTATTATTCAATAAAAAATCTCAAAGTTTATGAAAGCTTTGTATTTATGTACAAGAAATATAACCCAAGTAAATTGTGATTAATCATCAACTATGACAAAAATGTATCTTTTTCCACCAATGCTTGCGGTCTTAGTGGGACCAAACAGATCCATGTGGATTATTTGGAGAGGCCTGGTAGTAAAGACAATAACCTCTGCTTTGAAAGATGTTCTAGTCTGTTTACCCAGTTAGCAGGCATCACAGATGTGATCCTTTTCAAACGTGAGTTTTGGAAGACTTTTCACCAAATCAAGCCTAGACAATTTCTCAATAATGTGCATGCTAGCATCCCCGAGCTTCCTATGCCACAACTAAGTATCATTGGCTTTCACAGTGAGGCAGGTTAATGTGGAAAAATTAGGACTATTTAAAACATAAATATTATCAATGCATTCACCGATAAGGGAGATATTTCTTTTATCATGTTTAATAGAGCAACTTTCATCTTCAAAGAGGACTCCAAATCCAACATCACATAGTTGGTTGATGCTAAGCAGGTTGTGTTTGAGCCCTTCTACTAGGTATACTTTGGTGAATTTACATGAGGATCTGAGTCTCACTTAACCGACTCTAATGACATTGCCTCTGGCACTGTCACCAAATTTGACTAACTCCTATCTACTTTTTTTAGGGAGAAAAGTTATCCTTCTTTCTGGTCATATGTCTAAAACATCTTTTGTCGATAAACCACATTTCTTTTATATAGCTCTTGTGGACCTGTTCCTCACTCGGTTCTCCTGTCACCATAAAGCAGCTATTGACAAGCTCTATTTCTTCTTTAGTTTCATCTTCATCGCTTCAGGCTCCAAAAATTTTATTTTTTTTTACGATCGTCATCTCAATTTTGGACAGTTTTATTTTAAGTGTCCAGGCCTTCTATAGTAGTAATAGAGATGTAATAACCTACATTTCGTGCTATAATGTAAACCATCATTCCTATGCATAATAGTTCCAAAAGCCAATAAATCATATGCAAATTTAGTGTGATAATTTATTATGCAGTGTGGGAATCTAGTTGAGCATGGATTAATATCATAGAGGTCCCTTAACTCAAAGACGAGTTGAAAGTTTTCCTATCGATTGAGTGTTAGTGAGCGTCTAAACTTGGGTCAACTTCCATTGATCATAACTTTTTGTATATAACGATTTAGGGGTCCTACTATATATCAAATGAAAGGTCTTTAAGTCCTCTTTCCAACTCCACCAGTTTTGCCTTAATCCAATATTAGGATAAAAAGATATGTCTATTTTACTGAAAGATGTCTGACTATCGAGGTGCAACGGCCATACTGACGGACCATCAAGCCAGTGACGGACCATCAATCCTTAAGTATTAAGCTTATTTTATGGCCAAGAACTGACGGTTGGAGTAACCGTCCATCACCAGACTGACGATCCGTCAACCAAGCCGTCAGTTGAGGCCAAATTGCGCAAAAAGTGCATTTTTAACGTGGTATTTTGGTACTTTTCCTCCCAAAAAACTTCTCACATGAATTAAATTATATTCTAAACATTATTCATCAATCTTTATCAGTTTTACAATACATCAAATCCTCTTCACTCTTAAGAACAAGATCAAACTAGGGTTTCATTTAAAGCCAAGATTCCACAAAAAGAGTCAAGACTAGAGCTCCATTCTTCAAACTAAATAACTTAAGGTATGTGGGAGTATCCTTAAACCCCATGGTCATGAGTTTTAACATTTTTACTAAATTTAAAGATTAAAATCATGATTTTGAGAGGGGTTCTTGATAACGCTTGAATAATATGCATTATGGTTTCGTTTTGATAAAAGTATATGTTAGATTTGAACTCTTTTATATAGAATTAAATTACAACTATGAATATATATATATTTTTAATGTATTTTGAAAGATTTGATTGAGAGCATGAACAACAACTTCCCTTTCTTGGTATGACAATATGGTCTGATTGTATTATGGATTATTTCAAATGCATGAACTAGTGTTTTAAAAGTAAATTTCTTATTGTTGTTGTAATTGACATGGTTTATGACATGATGAGAGGGAGTCTTTTTTCCACAACTTTACTCATTGAATTTAAGTGAAGGAATGCATGTTTTGAATGAGGTGGGCTGTGAAATTGATATGATATGAACGACTTGAAAGTCAGGGTATCACACTACCAGATAATGATAGGCCTCTGATAGATTAAATTTTGAATGATTTGAAAGTATGAAGCATGTTTTTTGTTGAACTAAAAAGTGGGATTAAGAGAGCTAGTCGATTACTTGAAGAAGGCGTTTGAGTGTAAGGGCTCATCGTTAGAAATTGTAGATGTCGATAAGGGTATTATCCTAAAAATGAAATAATGTGGACGTTATGTAAGGGTGATTCCATGGTATACTTGTAAGGGGGTGTACCAAAATATTAAGAACTCTAATCCCTACGGCATACTTGGATTGGAGGCTTGGTCGCCGAATCATGAGTGGATTCCATATAGCCCATGGAAGTACAGATTTGTAGGGTGTACCGATTAGCTTAGAAGAGTAACAAAGTGTTGAGTCATGTTTGCAAGAAGGACTTTGAAAATTCTAAATTATGCCCATTTGTTTACTTATCTTATATGTAGTGTTTTACTAAATGCTCCCGCCTATAGTGTGTATTGAAGATGCTATTTTTTGGGATTTGCTTCACATACTAATACATGTGTATTGACCCCCTATTTCAGGATCTGAGGCACAGTCCCGGGGTCCTGTTCTGTAGTAGACTTATGTGTGTTAAAGTTGCAGTTGGTGAGCCTTCTCTATTCCGAAAAGCCTAGTCTCTATACTTTGTTATCTCATTTTGTGTTTATGGTCTGACTGAGGGCCTTGGCCCAGTTCTAGAAAAGATGTTGGTTTTGATGTATTAGAGATTTTGTAGACTGATGTTAGATGGTATTAGAGATTTATGGATTTTATTTCAGATTGTTCGTTTGAATTATAATAATAACCATGATTTCATATTGATATGTATTTCCACATTGACCTTTATAGTATATGAATATGTATATGATTTGAAGGTCGCTCGGACCTTCATGGTTCGGGATGCCCGTCACGGCCAGGGTCTCAACTCGGGTCATGACAAGAGATCATTATTTCTGGTAGAGTAATTATTTTACCTCTATGGGATCTTTGTTGTCTCTGTCTCATGATCTGTCTTACCCCATGGTTGATAAGGGTTATTGCTTCACTGTTGGCATCTTCTAGAATGTCCTCTTCTCCGATTGGAGCAACATTGAAGGCTAATGGTTTCTTCTTCTCATCCTTGCGAAACCTGTTGATATAATTTTTCTCATATGTAATAAGATTACCTCATAGTTCATCGTATGTCATGTTGTGAAGATCTCCATCTTCCAGAATGGCAGCCTTGGTTTCCTAACTTTTTGGAAAACTTCAGACTAGCTTTTGGACTTACAAGCTGTGAGGATAAATCATCCCCAGTGATTTTAGTTCGCATACAATTTTACTGAATCTGACAAACATTGTTTCAATGTCCTCATTTTCCTCCATTTTGAATAACTCGTATTCATTGACAAGAGCATCAATTTTTGACTTCTTGACTTTAGTGGTTCTTTCATAGGTTACCTTCATTTTGTCCCACATTTCTTTTGTTGTTTCAGATATTGAAATCTTGTCGTATTCGTCTCCGTTAATACACACAAAAGCAAACTTATAGCACAAGCGTTAGTTTAGATTAAGTCTTGTTGTTCTTTGGTGACCTAAAAGTTTTTAAGGTCCTTTATGTCAGAACTGCTAGGTTTTTAAGGTCCTTTATGTTAGAACTGCTAGGTTCTTTATCATTTTTCTTTGACTTCTTCTTGAGTCCTAGAATTGGCTTTAGACGTTTCTTGATGACAACCCAGGCTTGAAAGTCGTTTGATTGGACAAAGATCTTGAACCTATTCTTCTAGTAAGAGTAATGTTTTCAATTCGAGTAGGGTGGTCTTGTGGAATAGTGACCATCCTAAAGGAGAGCACCAGGAATCTGATAACTAGCCATTTGATCTTTACTCACGCGGTTAACCAATGATATATGTGAGACCTACTCTGATACTAATAGAAATTTAAGAAGGGGGTGAATTGAAAATTTTCTTCTGTGAGTCGACTACTGACCCTTCAAAGTCGACTCACCTAAATATCAGAACACTTCACTAACAGATTAAATTCTAAATAGTTAAGCAAGAAAGTAACAAGAAGTAAAGTAACAACATAAGGATTTATCTTGGTTCGCCACACCAATGTAGTTCCTACGTCCAGTCCCCTTGGGTTTCAAAGTTTCCTTAGATCATTGAAAGTTTGGTTCGAGTACAATGATAGGAAACAAGTCCTGAAGACTTATTTTGCTCTTCAAATCTTGTGACACAATTGCAGTTGATATTACAGAGTTGACTTGATCCTACTCTTTATATAATAATTGTAAGGTAAAGTTACAGAACTTTGTACGAGTAAGAATAAGACACTTTGAATTTTCTCCTTAAAATTGCGTCAGAAATATCTTTCTTCGATCTTTATCTTTTATAGTCTTCGGCTGCTACTCTTCACAAGAAAACCCAAGATATTTCTTCTCAATAAAGGATTTAAATTGATTCCTTGATTTAGGAATATATCCGTATGATATGTCCCCATCAGATATATCCATATGTGACCCGGCCCGGCCCGGCCCGAACCGGCCCGACAAGCTAAACCGGCCCGGTTTGACCCGGCCCGGTAAGCCCTAGGGCTTTAGGGTTCCGGGTCCCGGGCCGGTTTATTTTTTAAAATGGGCCCGGTTAACCCGGTCCGGACCAACCCGGTCCAGGCCCGCCGGTTAACCGGCCCGGCCCGGCCCAGCAAACAAAGTGTATACTTAATGTATACATGTGTATATATCTTCTGCAGAAGTGTATATTTAATGTATACACGTGTATATATCTTCTACAGAAGTGTATATTTAATGTATACATGTGTATATGTTTTATAAATTAGTATATAAGTATATCTATACATATTGTAATGTATATATAATGTAGTATATTTTATAAGTAGTAGTGTATATACATTGAATGGTGCATATACACGTGTATATATCTTCTATAGAAGTGTATATTTAACGTATACATGTGTATATATTTTATAAATTAGTATATATGTATATCTATACATATTGTAATGTATATATAATGTAGTATATTTAATAAGTAGTAGTGTATATACATTGAATGGTGCATATACACGTGTATATATCTTCTATAGAAGTATATATTTAACGTATACATGTGTATATGTTTTATAAATTAGTATATAAGTATATCTATACATATTGTAATGTATATATAATGTAGTATATTTTATAAGTAGTAGTATATATACATTGAATGGTGTGTATACATGTGTATATATCTTCTATAGAAGTGTATATTTAACGTATACATGTGTATATATTTTATAAATTAGTATATAAGTATATCTATACATATTTTAATGTATATATAATGTAGTATATTGCATAAGTAGTAGTATATATACATTGAATGGTGCATATACACGTGTATATATCTTCTATAGAAGTGTATATTTAACGTATACATGTGTATATGTTTTGTAAATTAGTATATAAGTATATCTATACATATTGTAATGTATATATAATGTAGTATATTTTATAAGTAGTAGTATATATACATTGAATGGTGTATACACGTGTATATATCTTCTATAGAAGTATATATTTAACGTATACATGTGTATATGTTTTATAAATTAGTATATAAGTATATCTATACATATTGTAATGTATATATAATGTAGTATATTTTATAAGTAGTAGTATATATACATTGAATGGTGCGTATACATGTGTATATATCTTCTATAGAAGTGTATATTTAAAGTATACATGTGTATATGTTTTATAAATTAGTATATAAGTATATCTATACATATTGTAATGTATATATAATGTAGTATATATTATAAGTAGTAGTATATATACATTGAATGGTGCGTATACATGTGTATATATCTTCTATAGAAGTGTTTATTTAACGTATACATGTGTATATATTTTATAAATTAGTATATAAGTATATCTATACATATTGTAATGTATATATAATGTAGTATATTGCATAATTAGTAGTATATATACATTGAATGGTGCATATACACGTGTATATATCTTCTATAGAAGTGTATATTTAATATATACATGTGTATATGTTTTGTAAATTAGTATATAAGTATATCTATACATATTGTAATGTATATATAATGTAGTATATTTTATAAGTAGTAGTATATAGACATTGAATGGTGCGTATACATGTGTATATATCTTCTATAGAAGTGTATATTTAACGTATACATGTTTATATGTTTTATAAATTAGTATATAAGTATATCTATACATATTGTAATGTATATATAATGTAGTATATTTTATAAGTAGTAGTGTATATATATTGAATGGTGCATATACACGTGTATATATCTTCTATAGAAGTGTATATTTAACGTATACATGTGTATATATTTTATAAATTAGTATATATGTATATCGATACATATTGTAATGTATATATAATGTAGTATATTTAATAAGTAGTAGTGTATATACATTGAATGGTGCATATACACGTGTATATATCTTCTATAGAAGTATATATTTAACGTATACATGTGTATATGTTTTATAAATTAGTATATAAGTATATCTATACATATTGTAATGTATATATAATGTAGTATATTTTATAAGTAGTAGTATATATACATTGAATGGTGTGTATACATGTGTATATATCTTCTATAGAAGTGTATATTTAACGTATACATGTGTATATATTTTATAAATTAGTATATAAGTATATCTATACATATTGTAATGTATATATAATGTAGTATATTGCATAAGTAGTAGTATATATACATTGAATGGTGCATATACAAATGTATATATCTTCTATAGAAGTGTATATTTAATATATACATGTGTATATGTTTTGTAAATTAGTATATAAGTATATCTATACATATTGTAATGTATATATAATGTAGTATATTTTATAAGTAGTAGTATATATACATTGAATGGTGTATACACGTGTATATATCTTCTATAGAAGTATATATTTAACGTATACATGTGTATATATTTTATAAATTAGTATATAAGTATATCTATACATATTGTAATGTATATATAATGTAGTATATTTTATAAGTAGTAGTATATATACATTGAATGGTGCGTATACATGTGTATATATCTTCTATAGAAGTGTATATTTAACGTATACATGTGTATATATTTTATAAATTAGTATATAAGTATATCTATACATATTTTAATGTATATATAATGTAGTATATTTTATAAGTAGTAGTATATATACATTGAATGGTGCGTATACATGTGTATATATCTTCTATAGAAGTATATATTTAACATATACATGTGTATATATTTTATAAATTAGTATATAAGTATATCTATACATATTGTAATGTATATATAATGTAGTATATTGCATAATTAGTAGTATACATACATTGAATGGTGCATATTCACGTGTATATATCTTCTATAGAAGTGTATATTTAATATATACATGTGTATATGTTTTGTAAATTAGTATATAAGTATATCTATACATATTGTAATGTATATATAATGTAGTATATTTTATAAGTAGTAGTATATAGACATTGAATGGTGCATATACATGTGTATATATCTTCTATAGAAGTGTATATTTAACGTATACATGTGTATATGTTTTATAAATTAGTATATAAGTATATCTATACATATTGTAATGTATATATAATGTAGTATATTGCATAAGTAGTAGTATATATACATTGAATGGTGCGTATACACGTGTATATATCTTCTATAGAAGTGTATATTTAATGTATACATTGTATATATCTTCTATAGAAGTGTATATTTAATGTATAGATTGTGTATATAGCGTATATATAGTGTATATTTGACCGGTTTCTATCCGGGTTTGACCGGGTTTGACCGGGTTTGACCGGGTTTTAGCGGGTTTGACCGGATTGGGTTAAGTGGGCCGGTTTCGGGTGGGTTTTATTTTTTTTACTGTGCGGCCCGGCCCGGCCCGGATCGGTTAAAGGCCAAAACCGGACCGTAACCGGCCCGGAACCCGGTAAAAGAGAGGGGGCCGGTTCCGGGTTGACCCGTCTCGGCCCGTTAGACAGCCATAGATCACGTCCATATTAGATATGTCCATGATCTATTTTCTTTTGGTTTTGTAGAGATTGATTTCTATCGAAATATGTTTGTGATCTTTTCTTCTTGATTGATGTGGCCTACCTTGATTTTGGGATTGTGATCCTTTTTCTATTTCCATGATATTTTATTGATATGCTTGTTATATTCTTGAATTATTTTTTAGTTCCATTTTCCATGCCATGATTTTCCATATCTTCCAATATTTTGAGATGATTTAGAGTTGATCTCCTTTTATTTGTTCTTGTTGTGATTGATTTTCCTTTGGTACGTGGATGTCCTTCCATTCTTGATGTCCTTCTATTTCTGGGGCTGACTTCCATTATCTTTCCATATTAGCAGCTGCACAGATACACTTGTTAGTTTGTCATTATTAAAATATAAACTTAGGAGACTAACATGCATCTTTTTAATGGTTTCTAAATTTTGCAAGTTTGATCAAATAGTTTGATCTATAAGATTAAATGTTTAAAAATCACCTACGTGAGGGAAAAGTGCCAGTCACTTCAAGGATAATGATAGTAAAGGCCTATTCTCTAAGCTCTCATGAAATAAGAAATGTTCATGGATGGAACAAACAAAACCGTGAGAATCATAGACGGTAAAAGGCTGGTTGTGTGACTCGTATCATCTAGGTGTACATCAAATTTTTATTATTCAAAGATATTGCATCTACTAATTGACTGAGCACATCTGATGTAAGTTCGCTTCGAAAAGTTAAAAGAGAAACCTACTTATCCAGTTGCAATTAGTCTTTACTTGTAGATCGCACACTTGTCCATTTATTTTTTTATGAAATAGTCATTCTCCATTTATTTGGGGAATTGTTCGGTTTGTAAGAGGTGTGAATGAAAATTATAGGTATTTTTTTCGAAACAACACCAAGAGGAAGGATGCAATTTGAATAGACATCTTCTTACTTTGGATGGTTATGACCTTTCTAATAGGCTATGACTTTTTTGAAGATTTGCACCTTTCTAGAAGAGTTGCACCTTTCTAAACCATTGCTTCTCTTTATGAAGTAACACCTTGATGACAATAAATACTTGGTTTTTTTCTTAGGTCCATACATGAAATTTTGAAGTAAAAATACTCTTTTTTCTTAAAAAAGTATAATGTGATCTGCTACTATTGAGGTGTTTGTAGTTCGACAGAGTTTGAAGTACTGCCATTTTGTCGAAGTGATTTATTTTATCCTAAGAGGATCTATTCCATAACCTTGGGTACTTGATGGAAAAAATTTCCTTAATGACAAATCGTGAATTTGGTAAACTTGAATCTTCTAATCTTCATCTTTTTTTAAATGTTTGGTTTTGCTATTTTTTAGAAAATAATTTGAACTTTATTTTATTGATATTCATAAGTTGGATTGAACTTATTGTTGAAGTTTAAAGTTGTGAATACGGAGTTTCAACTTCATTTGATTATTCATATATTAGTTTGAACATGTGTTTAGAATTCTTGTTGTAAATTATAGATTTTACTAAACTCCGAATACAACAGTTTCTATGCTCTTATTGAAATTATCTAATCCAAAAATCATATGTTGGATAGTAATCTAAGGTAAGGGTGTTAAGTGGGCCGGACCAGGTCAACCCGGAAATCGGCCCGTTAAAATTAACCGATTTGTGGGCCGGGACGGGCCAGGTCAGGACGGGTTGGGGTTAAGTGGGCCGGGCCGGTCCCAGGTTAAACAGTAAAATTTTCAAAAACAACCCTGACCTGGCCCACTTAACCCAACCCACCTAAACCCAGCCAAATCCGGTCAAAAGAAGTTTCAATATACACTATATATACCCATCTATATACATTTTAAATACGTTAAACAATATATATACACTATATATATAGTATATACTACATTAGAATTTAAAAAATATATACACATACACAATTACACATATATACGTAACATTCAATATATACGACTATATGTACTACTTAAAATACAACATATATTACAACATATATATACTACAATATATATATAAGTATATAGAGAGAGAGTTATATACTAATTTATAAAACATATACAAATGTATATGTTAAATATATACGCATATAGAAGATATATACACACATGTATGCATCATTCAATATATATGTACTACTTTAAATAAAACATATACTACAATAGATATATCGTACAATATATATATAGTTATATACAAATTTATAAAACATATACACATATATACATTAAATATACACGTCTATAGAAGATATATACACAAATATACGCACCATTCAATATATATGTACTACTTTAAATAAAATATATACTACAATATATATATATATATATAGTTATATACAAATTTATATAACATATACACTTATATACATTAAATATATACGTCTATAGAAGATATATACACATATATACTACAATATATATAGTTATATACTAATTTATAAAACATATACACATATATACATTAAATATACACGTCTACAGAAGATATATACACAAATATACACACCATTCAATATATATGTACTATTTTAAGTAAAACATACACTACAATATATATATATATATAGTTATATACTAATTTACAAAACATATACACATGTATATGTTAAATATACACGTCTATAGATGATATATACACAAATATACGCACCATTCAATATATATGTACTACTTTAAATAAAATATACTACAATATATGTATATACTACAATATATATATAGTTATGTACTAATTTATTAAACATATACACATGTATAAATTAAATATACACGTCTATAGAAGATATATACACAAATATATGCACCATTGAATGTATATGTACAACTTTAAATAAAATATACCTCAATATATATACATTACAATATATACATATATAATGTTATAAACTAATTTATAAAACATATACACATGTATATGTTAAATATACACGTCTATAGAAGATATATACACACATATACGCACCATTCAATATATATGTACTACTTTAAATAAAATATATTACAATATATATATATATATATAGTTATATAGTTATATAGTTATATACTAATTTATAAAATATATACACATGTATACGTTAAATATACACATCTAAAGAAGATATATACACATATATATACTTCATTCAATGTATATGTACTACTTTACATAAAATATACTACAATATATAACATTACAATATATATATATATATATATATATATATATATAGTTATATAGTTATATACTAATTAATAAAACATATACATATGTATACGTTAAATATACACGTCTATAGAAGATATATACACACATATATGCATCATTCAATATATATGTACTACTTTAAATAAAATATACTACAATATATATATATATATATATATATATATATATATAGTTATAGTTATAGTTATAGTTATAGTTATAGTTATATACTAATTTATAAAATATATACACATGTATACGTTAAATATACACATCTATAGAGATATATACACATATATACGCTTCATTCAATGTATATGTACTACTTTAAATAAAATATACTACAATATATATACATTACAATATATATATATATATATATATATATATATATAATAAAATATATACACATGTATACGTTAAATATACACGTCTATAGAAGATATATACACACATATACGCACCATTCAATATATATGTTCTACTTTAAATAAAATATACTACAATATATATACACATTACAATATATATATATATATATATATATATATATATATATATATATATATATATATAATTATATATAGTTATATACTAATTTATAAAACATATACACATGTATACGTTAAATATACACGTCTATAGAAGATATATACACATATCTACGCTCCATTTAATATATATGTACTATTTTAAATAAAATATACTGCAATATATATACATTACAATATATATATATATATATATATATATATATATATATAGTTATATGCTAATTTATAAAACGTATATACATGTATACGTTAAGTATACATGTCCATAGAAGATATATACATACATATACGCACCATTCAATATATACGTATTACTTTAAATAAAACATATACTACAATATATATATATATATATATATATATACACACACTACAATATATATACAATTTATAAAACATATACACATGTATACATTAAATATACATATCTATAGAAGATATATACAGAAATATACAAAGCATATGCTACTTAATATAATAAATTAATAATACTTGGTAGTAAATTAATAATATGTTAGAAGTAAGGCTTTAATTGAAAGTAGAAATTCAATTTAAATCATTAAATGGAAAAAATTACAAAGTAAGGACTAAGGAGTGAATGAATGTTGAATTTTATTGATTGTGAAATGATCCAAAATTTATAATTTACTTGAATGAAAAATCTACAAATTATGCATCATTTTTTCCAACTCATTCATGTTAATATTAATGGGAACTTGCATAGGATAGTCAAAGTTAATGGGGGCATAACCCTGTATTGGACTTGATTCTGCTGAGTTCTCCCGTGAAGACATAATTTCTTCAAGTTTCAGCTCGTCGTTCAGCTCCTGTTCCATTCCTTGATTTCTTCTTTTCACTCTAATCCAATCTCTGAGGCAAACTAGAACATTCATTGCATTGCTTCCCAATGAGTGTCGGTTGTCTCCAAGCTGTTGTTGTCCCTGACTAAAGGCACTCTCTAATGCAACGGTTGACATTGGAACATTCAAGATATCTTTTGCTAATCTTGAAAGCATAGGATATTGTTTTTCATTACTCCTCCACCAATTCAACATGTTGATCCGTCGTCTGCGATCCTCTGGCGGCGACCAAAGATAATATTTCAGCTCTTCTCGATCAGTTGATGTGTAAGCTCTGTCATCAACACTGTTCCAACAAGGTAAATCATAAAAGGAATCAGGAAAACCACTGTGCCGGCCTTTTAGAAGATGATAGCTCCTCGGGAAGATGAGGAGCGACAGTTGGAGTGATATTTGTAGGTACGGCTAAATTAAATAAATCAGCATAGTGATTATATAATTTTTCTATGTATTCATTCGCATCACCCATAACCGTCCACAAATCAGGTTGTACTTGTTCAGAATCATTGTTAGTATTTATTTCTAAGTTAGCATAAATAATAGTACTAAAGTGGCACATAGTATTATATTTCATACATAGATTTAGCATAGCACCAACCAAGTAAATAGGGGAAATCGAGAAAAAATATTTTTTAAATTTAGTAAACATGGCACCAATAGCTTCTTTATAACCTTCTTTATTTTTATATTCTTTGAGCAAACCAGAAATATTGGTTATATATGTCAAAATGTTACAAACAGTAGAATAATAAGCACTGGAAAATTCAACTGTAGCTACATAAAATTTTTCTAAAAACTTAACAAGATCATTAATTACAACCCAATCAGAATCATGTAGCATGCAATCACCACAATCAGAAAATGAACCGCAATGTTGGTTAAAAGCTAGTGTAATAGGAACTCTATATTTATAACAAATTTTTAAAACATCATACGTAGAATTCCATCTAATATTAATTTCCTCAGGCATCAATATCGGTGCAAGTCCATTTTCTTTACATTTAACTTTAAATTCTCTAATTTTTTTTTCTTTGATTATTTCCTTGAATAAAACCAACAGAAAGACGGATTTTTTCAATATAAAGGTCAAAAAACTCAAGACCATCTTTTACAATTAAATTATATATATGACATGCACACTAAATATGAAAAATTTCAGGCAACGGTGGAGATAGCTTAGATTTTAATATTTTTATAGAAGTCTTGTTATTAGAAGAATTATCAAAAGCAATACATAAGATTTTATTTTCTATACCATAAAATCCGACAACTTTAACAATAGAATCAGTAATAAAATCTCCAGTATGTTTACGATCTTCATCATATAAAAAAGCAAGAATACATTTTTGCATCACAAAATTACTATCCATCCAGTGACAAGTAATGGTTAAATAATCATTTTTATTTACAGCATGACCAAGATCAGAAGTTTGGGACAATCTACCTTGAATATTTTTTAACAATGTTGATAAATAAAAATAATATTGTGAATGAAGTCTAAAAATATCAGATCAACAAGTACTTCTAGGAACACCATTAAACATAGGATTATAAATTACTTGAATATAATGAATAAAGGCATCAAAAGAAGAAAAACTAAAAGGAAAACAACCCGCAGCTACCATTTTAGCTATTTCTTCCCGGTCCCTCAATTTATTATACTTCTTCGTTACCTGAGCGGTTGCTGGGTCCATTCTAGTTTGCGTTGGCCCACCAACATCCCCACCACCTCGTGTAATATTTAACTCTCTTTCGTGAGCATCACTTATATGTTTCATTAATGTACTCGTACCTCCTTGCTTGCCTCCGCTTTTATGCTTATGTATTTGTTGACAAATATTGCATTGCACCTCAGTATCTGGTACACATTAAAAAAATTGCCATACAATACTAGTTGTTTTACGAGCTCTTGGGGCACGGGGAGGACGGAAAGGGAGATTAACCAATTCAGATCTAACGTTAGTATTTCCTACTGTGAGTGTTTCACCAATATTTTCATCATCTTTGTTAGGAATAGGGGTGTACAGACCAAACCGTCAAGTCAAATCAAACCAACAAACCAAACCAAACTGAGAAAAAAAATCGACTTATCGTTTGGTTTGGCATTAGAAAAAAAAAACGACCATTCTTGGTTTGGTTTGGTGTTAACAAAAAAAAGTCAAACCGAACCCAAATCAAATCGACATATTATATATATATATATATATATATATATATATATATATATATATATATATAATATTCAAACTTTTTTATACATAAAATATTAATTATAATCTACTTTTTCAACTAGTTTTAGTAATTTTCAATAATTTGAAAGTAGATGTAGATATATATTTAGATTTAGGCCTTTAAATTGTAATATTTGTCCATTAATTGTTAATTAAATGATCGAAAACCCAATATAAACTTAAAACCTAAACTTTTCACTCTTCATCTCACTTTTTAGTTTCAAGAGAGTTTTCCGCTCCTCATTTTTTTCATAATTATGTTTTTTTACATTAGCACATAAGTGAAAACATATTTGATCTAATCTTCAGTCATAATATAATTGTAAAAACTGAAGATTATAAAAAAAAAAACCTGACTAAAATCTAAATCGAAAAAAATAATTTTATGTTTGTTTGATTTGGTTTATAGTTTTAATAAACCAACATAATTGGTTCATTTTTTCTTTTAATAAAAATCGAACCAACCCGACCTATGTACACCTCTAATCTTCGTTTAAATTAACTGCATCTACTTTATTTTCTTCTTTTATACCGTAATTTTTCTGAGCTTCTACATAATTCATATCGTGAGTACCTACACCTAAAGGTACACCTACTTCTTCCTCAAAAGGTTGACTAAGCGGTGTCGGAGGCACACGGATATGTCTACTACTTGAACTACCTCTACTGCTAGTAATTCACTTTTTACTACCACTACCGCTTCCAGGACAAAAAATTTTAACACCTTTAGTAGCGAGGTTTCTTAATTTATCTATAATATAAATTAAACAAAAAAAAATAAAATACACAAATATAATAAAATTAAATATTCAATAATTAATACAGTAAATAAAAATTAAACATAAAGGATGGAACGACAATACCAAATTTTGAAAGTATCCGAAGGTTGCGACTTTAGAAACTTCCATTTGTACTTTGTAATCACAAACTTAAAAAATTAAAGCGATCACTTTAGGAAATTAAATTTATAGAATATTTGAGAATTGAGAATTGAGATTTGAGAGAGAATGAGATTTGAGAGAATTAAAAATTGTGTGAAAAATGATTTGAAGGTGTAGGGTATTTATAGAAAAACTTTTGGGATTAAAAAATAATTTTAAAATTAATTATTTTTTTAATTAATGGGCCCAAACTAGCCGTTTGGACCCAAAAATGGCTATATAGACGTTGGGCCAACGGCTAGTTTGGCCCAAAATCTAAAAATTAAAAAAAAAAAAATTAAAACCAGGCCGGTGAACTGGCGGGCCCCAATCGGGTTGGGTTCGGGCCGAGTTAAATGGGCCAAAAACAAAAAAAAATGTCCCGGGACCAAATATCCTAAAGCCATTGGGCTTACCAGGCTGGGTCAAATCGGGCCCATTAAATTATAATATTTGTCCATTAATTGTTAATTAAATGATCGAAAACCCAATATAAACTTAAAACCTAAACTTTTCACTCTTCATCTCACTTTTTAGTTTCAAGAGAGTTTTCCGCTCCTCATTTTTTTCATAATTATGTTTTTTTACATTAGCACATAAGTGAAAACATATTTGATCTAATCTTCAGTCATAATATAATTGTAAAAACTAAAGATTATAAAAAAAAAAAAACCTGACTAAAATCTAAATCGAAAAAAATAATTTTATGTTTGTTTGATTTGGTTTATAGTTTTAATAAACCGACATAATTGGTTCATTTTTTCTTTTAATAAAAACCGAACCAACCCGACCTATGTACACCTCTAATCTTCGTCTAAATTAACTGCATCTACTTTATTTTCTTCTTTTATACCGTAATTTTTCTGAGTTTCTACATAATCCATAGCGTGAGCACCTACACCTAAAGGTACACCTACTTCTTCCTCAAAAGGTTGACTAAGCGGTGTCGGAGGCACACATATATGTCTACTACTTGAACTACCTCTACTGCTAGTAATTCACTTTTTACTACCACTACCGCTTCCAGGACAAAAAATTTTAACACCTTTAGTAGCTAGGTTTCTTAATTTATCTATAATATAAATTAAACAAAAAAATTCAAAATACACAAATATAATAAAATTAAATATTCAATAATTAATACGGTAAATAAAAATTAAACATAAGAGATGGAACGATAATACCAAATTTTGAAAGTATCCGAAGGTTGCGACTTTAGAAACTTCCACTTGTACTTTGTAATCACAAACTTAAAAAATTAAAGCGATCACTTTAGGAAATTAAATTTATAGAATATTTGAGAATTGAGAATTGAGATTTGAGAGAGAATGAGATTTGAGAGAATTAAAAATTGTGTGAAAAATGATTTGAAGGTGTAGGATATTTATAGAAAAACTTTTGGGATTAAAAAATAATTTTAAAAGTAAAATTTTTTTTTTAATTAATGGGCCCAAACTAGCCGTTTGGACTAAAAAGCGGCTAGTTTGGTCCAAAATCTAAAAATTAAAAAAAAAAAAAATTAAAACCAGGCCGGTGAACTAGCGGGCCCCAATCGGGTTGGGTTCGGGCGGGGTTAAATAGGCCAAAAACAAAAAAAATGGCCCGGGACCAAATATCCTAAAGCCATTGGGCTTACCAGGCTGGGTCAAATCGGGCCCATTAAATGGGCCGAGTCAACCGTCCCGTTTGACAGGCTTAATCTAAGGTGCAAAGGATAGATACTTTTGAGTTTTTCATTTGATCCAAGATGCTTAAATAATTTTTCACTTATGTCAATGGCAACTGGCAAAGTTAGGAGACAGATGCTGCTTCTATCTTTGTATGCTTATGTTTGAAGTCTTAGAGGAGACTTTTTCCATGTGTTTCTAATCATCGTACTTTTTTGTTTGATTTTTAAAAAACTTCATTACTCCCTTTTCTACTAAATTACCGTGTTTACTTTTGTTCTACCATACCTAGCTATTGCGAAGAAAATATCTGCTAGTTAAGAAGACTCCCAAAACGTTTAACATATTGCTACTGGGGCGTTCCCAAAAAGGATGGTATATGGATATCATTTATTGATATAGTCGATCATGCTTACACTATGGAGGAAATGCATGACAAGGCTCATGGGGGAAGCAATATTATTTAAACTTATTATTTTCTGTAAGCAGGTACCATTTGAAAACTTATTATCCAGACTACTGAAGTTGGTGGTAAAACATTGAACATATTATTATAAGGAATTTCCCAAAGAGGATTTGCTGAACCAATATTTTCTATAAGCTGGTACACTCTCAAAACTTATTACTTAGCCGTCTCAAGCTGGTCATAAAACTATTTGGATATGCTACTTCTCTTTTATACTTTCCATAAAATATTACTTGGTTGTTCTGACTGAATAAGAGATATCAAGTTTGATCTTACCATTTCAATGAGCAAGACATAAACAAAACCTTTTATAATGAGCGACTGTTGCTTGAATTGTGTTTTTTGTTGCTTATCAGCTTTTTGTGAAAAGATGCATCGCTTAAAATTCATTTGTATCTTTTGAGCTTGAAGATGATAAGAACCACAGCTCACAAGTTAATGGAAAGGAAGAAGTCGATGAAGTTAGTTCGTATACGTATTATTGATCTCAGTGCCGATAACTTTAATAGATCTATTGTAATAAATCTATTTTTATTTGTACGTGGATATTTTTTAACTTCTCTAAATATTTTTATTTTTAGTTTATTGTTCATATCTTGAGGGTGATTAACTGGTATTTGATTAAATGTTTTACTGTAGTATTCTTTAGTTTTTTCTTTTAGTGTTTGTAATTCTTCTATATTATTTTTAAGGTATTCTAAATATTCTATATCTTTTTGTTCTAAAATATTAATTAAATTCTCTTTGATAAGCATTTCTTCTAATCTTATTTCTTCCATATCTTGTCTCTAATATTTTAAATACTCATAGTTTAGCATTTTATTCTAAAGTAGTTGCTTGTTTACTAATTTCCGTATAATATTCTATTCTAGTTATACTATAATTTATATCTGAATTAAGGTTATTAATGTTATTAATTATCTCTCTTTCTTCTTCTATTAATGAGTTTTTTATGTTATATAAACTATTATATGTACTTTTTTCTAAATTTTCTAAGGTTTATTTTATCCATATTAATTTTTCTTTTATATTTTCCCTTATTTCTTTGAGTCGGTTTCTATAATTAATTTCTTCATATAGGTCATTGTAGGGGGTGTGGATAACTTTAATAGATCTATTATAATGGATCTATTTTTATTTATGCGTAGATATTTCTTAACTTCTCTAAATATTTTTATTTTTAGTTTATTGTTCATATCTTGGGGGGTGATTAACTGGTATTTGATTAAATATTTTACTATTGTATTCTTTAGTTTTTTCTCTTAGTCTTTGTAATTCTTCTATACTATTTTTAAGGTATTCTAAATATTCTATATCTTTTTGTTCTAAAATATTCGATTAAATTCTCTTTCACAAGCATTTCTTGTAATCTTATTTCTTTCATATCTTATCTCCAATATTTTAAATACTCATAGTTTAGCATTTTATTCTAAAGTAGTTGTTTGTTTACTAATTTTCGTGTAATATTCTATTCTAATTGTATTATAATTTATATCTGAATTAAGGTTATTAATACTATTAATTATCTCTCTTTCTTCTTCTCTTAATGATTTTTTAATATTATATAAACTTTTATCTGTACTTTTTTCTAAACTTTCTAGGTTTCTTTTATCCATATTAATTTTTCTTTTAGATTTTTCATTATTTCTTCGAGTCGGTTTCTATAATTAATTTCTTCATATAGGTCACTTTGGTTTTCTCTAATTTTTCTAATATATTCTAACATTTTAGTCTGAAGAATATCCATCTGGGTAATTATCTAGGTATAGTTGTTCTATCCAATTTATAATTTCAATTCCATAGTCTAATATTTTTTTCTAATATTATTCTCTTAATATCTATAATTTCTATATTTCTAAGTATATATAAGATTAATATTTTAAAATTATCTGTCATTTAAAATTGGTTAAATACTTTATTATAATATCTTTTAGTTTTTTGTTTTAATCTCATTAATTCTTCTATATTTTCACTGAGAAATTGTATATATTTTATATCTTTAGTCTTCATATATTCATCTAAATTTATTTTCATTTGTTTTTCTATTGATTGTATATTTTTTATATTCATTTTTCAAAATTCTAAATATATATAATTTATAATGGTTGATATGTAGGTTTAGTATATAAGCATTTGTAAGAGTAGTTAGGTAAGTGTGGTATATATTTTACTCTAGTCATAAAATATTTATCAAATATTTTTTCTTCGATGGTTGATAAGAGAGAGTTTTTGTTTCAACGCATGAAGGCTTACTTCCTTCTGCCTTCGATGCTTTTCATTTATAATGAGAATACTTTACACTGTTATTTATACACGTATCCTAACTTTTTCTTTACAAAGTCTTTATTGTCCTAACTCTACTTTACAAAAAGTCTTCTTCTTTAAAAAAAGAGAAAGACTTAAAAATGTAATTAAGGACAAAAACTATTAATACCTAGACTAACAATAATAAAAAAACCTATACAATATATTAATAATTTACGTAAAGAAAGAAAAAAATCTATTTTATTTTGTTACATGTCTCTTTCATAATTAATATCTCTGTCTTTTATCTCCATTATTGATCCGTTGCTATCTTCTTTTCTCTACTTTCTTTTTATCGTATGTGCTGCTTTTTTATCTTCTTTCTAGTGTAGCATCATATCTGAAATAAAGTTGGGTCTGCCACTACATGTGCTACATATGTGATCATTGTATTTTTGACCAACGTTTTCACAAAATTATTCCATAGCTTCTTCTGAAATAATTCATTTTTTGATAGATCTCGTTAGTGGTTATTCTTTTTATTTGAGGAGTGTTAATCTCCATTTCCTAAGTTCTTCCATGTCTTGGTCTATAACTTCTTTACAAGTTGAATAAACCAATGTTTGATTCCTCGAGCTATATATCCAAATGGGTTTCTGATTTGAATAATTCTTAAGTACTTCTGATAATATATTACTAAGTCCAATAACTCTTTTGTTGCGGTAAAATCCTGGTATCTTTGTCTTTGGTATCTCTTCTTGTTCACATATTTCTTCTGGAATAATACAATCTCTGGTTATAACTATCTTGATTACTATAATAGTCTGTTTAACTTCATCAAACAATATTTCGGCTGGGGCGAAATAAAATCGAACATAAAATAATTGTCCGTTAGTAATTCTCTTGTAGATCATAAATTCATTGTGAATATCTGGAATTCCTTCTAACTCCTCTCCAGTAGTTGTGTAAACTGCAGATAATAATCCATAATAGTAACATGATTTGATTAAATTCGAACTTGTACCTGGAAAAGCAATAAGTTTATTCTAATTCTGGCATTTCTGGGTAATATATCTTTTTTGTTGTGCGGCTAGTTCTTCACTTTGAATAGGTTTGGTATTTAACATGGCCTGTAAGGTGTATATATTTTCAATGTATTTTCGGGAAACATAGTTGTATGTCTATTTTTCTTGGTTTAGTGATTTAGAATATGTATGTATTTGGGGAGGTGCAAATGATTCTGATCTTTGTATATTTGGTGTATATGGTTTTGAAAATATCTGATTGAGGTTGTAATTCTTTTTCTTTGGTATTTCAGGTTTATTTTGAGTGACTATATTTTTCCCTTTAGATTTATCTCCTGCGCCTGTAGCTATAACTATAATTTCATTTGTAATTTGAGTTTTTAGGTGTTTCTCATCATCACCTTCTAGGTCTAGTTTTTTAATGTGCTCTTCCTGCACAGTATCTTGTTTTTTATAGTGCCCAACTTGCACTTTTACGTTTGTAAATTCAGTAGTTAGTGTAATAACTCTTTCTTGTAATAACTTCATTTGTTCAAACATTTGAAGTAATAAATCAATTTGGGTATCTTTGGCATCAACCTCTTTCATTGATAAATCAGTTTGAGAAGCTTTGTCTTGATAAGTAATCTGCAATGACATTTTTGTTAGTATTGATCACTTCAATGGTAATGTAAAATTCAGTATATTTAATACTAGTCTCCGAATTTTCTTCATCGTAACTGAGTTCTATATTTTTCTCGTTAGCTGCCATCGTACCTGTGTGTTATCTGTTCTTACAATAAATTTGTTATATACAATATATGGTTCAAATGCTAATAGACATTTATATAATGAACATAATTCTTTTCTATTTATTTTTCATTTTATTTTCGTCTCATTAAATGTTCCTGAATAATATCTACAATGATGTTCTATTTTTTCATTTTCGTATTTGTATTTAAGTACTCCTCCATAACTATATTCACTTGCATCTGCTTCTACTATATATGTAATTTTTTTATTTCGTCTGGGAATTGTAATTTTGGTAACTCTTTACAAAGTATTTTTATTTTCTGGACTTGTTTTTTATCTTCATCGTTGTAATTATATTCGATATCTTTTGTTACTTTTTTCTGTAATGGTTTTAGATTTATGCTAATTTTGGTATATATTCTCTTACTTGATTTACTAATCCTACGAACGATTGTAATTTCTTTTTTGTATATAATTCTTATTTTAAATTTATTATTTTTTGTACTATATGTTGTTGCATTTTTACTCCACTTTTATCTATTTGTATTCCTAAAAATTTTGTGTGATTTTTCAGAATTTCGGCTTTCTTTTCACTTAAACTTATTCCTGATTTTTCTATTATATCTGTAAATTGTTCTAATAATTTTAAATGTTCATCTTTGATTTTTGTATATAATAATATATCATGTATGTATACTATACAATTAGGTAATTGTTTAAAATAATTATCCATAAAGTGTTGATATCTACCTGGTGCATTTTTATATCCAAATGGTAATACGTTCCATTCATAAAATCCTTGTGGTACTAATTCTTCTTCTAACTTTAAGTGGTAAAATCCTAATTTACAGTCAAATTTACTAAAATATTTATATCCTTGTATTTGTCTTATTTTTAATATCTTATTTGGTATTGGATAATTATATGTCATAGTTTTTGCATTTAAATTTCTATAATCAATAATCATTCTACTTTTACCTATTTTTTATTCACTATGTTTATTTACTATAAATGCTGGACTATTATGTTTACTATTACTTTTTCGCATATATTGTTTTTCTAATAATTCATCTATATGCATTTTAAATTCTTTTAAATCGTCAAAATTATATGTTAATGGTTTTTGAGTTATTATGCTATTTTTATCTATTAATTCAATTTTTATTGCAGTTTTATGTTTTTTCCATTCTTTTAATGGATCTTCACTATATAATCTTTCTAATTTATTCTTAATTATTTCTATCGAAAATACGACTAGTTCTATTGTGTCTTCAGTATTTTTTATATTTTCTAACTTTTGTATAATTTTTTCACTTCCTTCTATCCAATCAGTTTTCTTTTTTATTTTATTAATAACTCTTTTTGCTCTTACTTTTTGTTTACATGGTGTTGTAAACCACCAATCTGATTTAGTTATTATATGTGGGTATATTTTATCTACGAATGACATTCCTAAAAGCATATCTTTTGATGTTAGTTCATAATTATAGATTTTTTCTATTGTTATTATTTTATCTCATATCTGTATTTTTACAATTTTAGCTTTATATGTAATTAAACTTCCTTCATTATTAAATCTTTTTACTACTATTGGTGTTTTTAATTTATCCCATTTACTTTCTGGTAAACAGTTGTATCTACATAAGTTTGTTTCTGTTATTGTATCTATCATAGATGTATAATACCTATTATAATATCCTTCTACTATTATTTTTACAAGTACATATATTTTCATATCATGTTAAAGTACTTTTTATGAATAATCTTTCCTTATTATATGTTATAGACAATTGTGTATGTTCTATATTGTATGGTTTTACTTATTCTAACCATTTTATTCCTAATATTATGTCTGCTTTTTGCATTTCTTCCTTTATTTTAAATTCTATTTTTATTTTTCTAACTCCTATTATTTTTTTTTCTGTCGTATCTTTAATGTTTATTAGACTCCTTGGTAGATCTGGGCATATATCACTATTAGATTTTATTTCTTCACTTTTTACTAGATATTTTGCTATATAATTTTCTTGTTGTCTTGTGTTTAAGAGTATTAAATATTCTTTTTCATTTATTGTTGTTGTTATATATTATTGATTTAAGTTAACTGTTGAAGTTGTTTCATAACTTGTTCTTTTTGATGAAATTGATGATTCTGATTTTTTGTGAGCTATTCTTTTTGATGTACTTATCCTATCATTTATTATTTGTAAATCTTCTTCTATATCTATATTTTTGTAACTATAGTCATTATTATCAATTGTTTTTACAAATTGTTCAAAAGGACTTTCTATTTGTATTTTATTAATTTTATTTGTTCCTGTTATTTTATATTTTGTTGTTAATAATATAGATTTTTACATCTTGCTGTAAATATTTTACTTCCTAGGATTAGTTCTATTCCTGATATTTTCCAATATAATACTAATGATTTATCTATATTGTTATCTGTTATTGCTATTGAATAATTCGCACTTATTATTAATTAAAATTTTTGGTATATTAAATTTCCTTTTATATCGGTTATTATTCTTTTTCTATAGGCTTTATAATTCTATCATCTGCTAAATATAATTCTATTGGTATATCTATTTCTTCTTTGAAACATGCTTTTATTAATATCTCTGTTCCTCTAAGATGTACATATTTTATTGGGTCTTTACTTTTTATATCTTTTATTTCTTTATTAATTATTCTTTTTGTTACTAGTGGTATGCTAGCTCTTCCTTATGCATATCTACAATCTATTACATGTTCCTTTTGACTTACTACGTAGTATTCTTCCTTTTTACTACTATATATATTTTTTTATTATTGGTATTTTAAATATTTTTTCTACACTTAAGTCTAACTCTTTTCCTTTTATTTGATCAAATATATTACTATCAAGTATTATTTTTTTATTTGTTCCTTCTTCATTTAAATATTCTTCCTTTGCTATTATTTTTATATCTTCTTCAGTTATTTGGTTTATTTTTATATCTTCTTCAGTCATTTGATTCATCTAATTCACTATCTATTTCATTATCTGTTTCATCCTCCGAAATTTCATATATACTATCTCCACTTTCTAATTCATAATCTATTTAATCTATCTGCATATATTCTGTATTTTCTATTTTTATTTCTGATATTTGTTTATTTTTTGGATGTTTTGGTAATTTACAATCTCTAGCTAAATGTCCTAGTTTTCCACAATTATAACAAGTACATTATTTTATAGATTTATTTTTTCTATATGGTCGTTTATGTTTATAATTTTTTACATAATATCTTTTTCTTGGTTTCTTATATTTATATTTTGATTTTTTGTATTTCTTATATTTCTTATGTCTTTTTCTTTTCTTATAATATCTTTCTTTACATTCAAATTGAGGTGCTATTTTATCTTACAACATGCTAAATTTCTTATTAATGTTTTTTCCATTTTTATTTCTTCTCTATATTTTTCACATAGATTTCTATACCATTATTGTAAAAATTTTATTCTTGCTCCTAGGGTATCTACTATTTTTTACTTCATCCCAATTCTTTATTATTTTTTAACTAAATGGTTCAAGTAATTTACTAAAATATAATTTTCTTATTTCTTTACTTTCTTCTATATTATATGTTCCTTTATAATAATATTCTTTAAATGTGCATGTATATTCATCTATGTAGCACATATTATATATTGCTAATTTTAACATTAAATTTCTATTCATATCTTTTTCTTTATTTTGTTCTGCTTCTTCTATTGTCATACTGCTAAATTCATCACTTATAGCTATTTCATAGTTTTTCAATATTTCTATTGGTAATATTTTTGTAGGTGTTGATGTTCCTTTTGTTTTTGTACCAGATCTTAATGCTTTTTTACTTGCTTCGGCTAAGTTCAAAAACCATAATTTTACTGTTCCTATTAATATCTTTTTTATATATTCTGGTGTATTTGTTGTATCTATTTTATTATCTAATAATTGTTTTGACATGTATCCTACCAATAGTTGTATTATTTTATTTATGTCTATTACACAGTCTAAATCTAAAAAGTTATAATTAGTTATTTGTCTTGGTGTCCATTTATTATATTTATCCTTTGGATTGTATCTTTTAAACTTACTTTTGTAATTATAGGTTGGTTTTCTTATATCTGATGTACTAGGTATTATAACTTTATCTAGAGTATTTACTTCTGTATTTATTAGTTCTAGATCTTCTTTATTGATTACTTCTTGTTTTTCATTAATTTCTAGTTTTCCTATGTTTTCTAGAATTTCTGTATATGTTTCACTATCTTTCGAATCATAATTATCTGTTTTTTCAGCATCTATTGTATTTATTTCTAATTCACTGGTTTTTGATTCTTCATGTTTTATTTCTAATTTTTCTTTAAATTGATTTATCTTAATTAATAATTTTTGTTCTTTATCTTTTTCATTCTATCTCTTTTCATATAAATCTTTTAGCATTTGTAGTTCTTTTTCTAATTCAGCAATTCTACTATTTTTAGTTTCTTCTATTTTTCGTATTTCTTCTGTAGTTTGTTGTTTTATTTGATCTATTTCCTTTTTTCTATCTATCTCTTCGTTTTCTCTTTCTATTCTTACCATGGTTGTCAACTTATCTTCTAATTTTGATTCTTCTTTTTCTAACATTAAATATAAATGTTTACCTATTTTCTTATATCTTCTTCCTAGAATAGAAAATACTATTTTTATTTTTAATCCTTCATGGTTTTCATATATTTTTCCATCTATTATAAATTCTTTTTTATTCATTTTTTTATAATGTATATAAGTTATGTTGATATATATATATTCTAGACTATCTATTGTTGGTTCTAGATTTGATATTTCTTTTTTTTGTGCATTATCCATCTAAACAAATAAAATATTGTTTTGGTAAATATCTAAATTTAATTGTTTCATAATCAAATAAATTAATCAAATAAATCCAAATATATACTACTTCTATAACTTTAAATAGCATAGACTCTGATACCAATTGTAGGGGGTGTGGATAACTTTAATAGATCTATTGTAATGGATCTATTTTTATTTGTGCGTGTATATTTTTTAACTTCTCTAAATATTTTTATTTTTAGTTTATTGTTCATATCTTGGGGGTTGATTAACTGGTATTTGATTAAATGCTTTACTATAGTATTTAGAATACCTTAAAAATAATATAGAAGAATTACAAAGATTAAGAGAAAAAAACTAAAGAATACTACAGTAAAGCATTTAATCAAGTACCAGTTAACCACCCCCCAAGATATGAACAATAAACTAAAAATAAAAATATTTAGAGAAGTTAAGAAATATACACGCACAAATAAAAATAGATCCATTACAATAGATCTATTAAAGTTATCTGCACCCTTACAATTAGTATCAGAGCCTATGCTGTTTAAAATTACGGAAGTAGTATATATTTGGATTTATTTGATTAATTTATTTGATTATAAAACAACTAAATTTAGAAATTTATCAAAATAATATTTTATTTGTTTAGATGGATAATGCACAAAAAGAAAAAATATCAAATTTAGAACCAACAATAGATAGTCTAGAATATATATATCAGCATAACTTATATACATTTAAATAAAATAAACAAAGAAGAATTTATAATAGATGAAAAAATATATGAAAACAATGAAGGATTAAAAATAAAAATAGTATTTTCTAATCTAGGAAGAAGGTATAAGAAAATAGGTGAACACCTATATTTAATGTTAGGAAAAGAAGAATTAAAATTAGAAGATAATTTGACAGCCATGGTAAGAATAGAAAGAGAAAATGAAGAGATAGATAGAAAAAAGAAAATAGATAAAATAAAACAACAAACTACAGAAAAATACAAAAAGTAGAAGAAACTAAAAATAGTAGAATTGTTGAATTAGAAAAAGAACTACAAATGCTAAAAGATTTATATGAAAAGAGACAGAAAAAAAAAGATAAAAACAAAAATTATTAATTGAGATAAATCAATTTAAAGAAAAATTAGAAATAAAATATAAAAACCAAAAACCAGTGAATTAGAAATAAATACAATAGATGCTGAAGAAACAGATAATTATGATTCGGAAGATAGTGAAACATATACAGAAATTCTAGAAAACATAGGAAAATTAGAAATTAATTAAAAACAAGAAGTAATTAATAAAGAAGATCTAGAACTAATAAATACAGAAGTAAATACTCTAGATAAAAATATAATACATAGTACATCAGATATAAGAAAGCCAACCTATAATTACAAAAGTAAGTTTAAAAGGTATAATCCAAAGGATAAATATAATAAATGGACACCAAGACAAATAACTAATTATAAGTTTTTAGATTTAGACTATCTAATAGACACAAATAAAATAATACAACTATAAGTAGGATACATGTCAAAACAATTATTAGATAATAAAATAGATGCAACAAATACACCAGAATATATAGAAAAGACATTATTAAGAACAGTAAAATTATAATTTTTAAACCTAGCCGAAGCAAGTAAAAATGTATTAAGATCTGATACAAAAACAGAAGGAATATCAACACCTACAAAAATATTACCAACAAAAATATTGAAAAAAATATGAAATAACTATAAGTGATGAATTTAGCAGTATGACAACAGAAGAAGCAGAACAAAATAAAGAAAAAGATACGAGTAGGAATTTAATGTTAAAAATTAGCAATATGTAATATGTGTTATATAGATGAATATACGTGCACATTTAAAGAATATTATTATAAAGGAACATATAATATAGAAAAAAGTAAAGAAATAAGAAAATTATATTTTAGTAAATTACTTGAACCATTTAGTTAAAAAATAATAAAGAATTGGGATGAAGAGAAAATAGTAGATACTTTAGGAGCAAGAATAAAATTTTTACAACAATGGTATAGAAATGTATGTGAAAAATATAGAGAAGAAATAAAAATAGAAAAAACATTAATTAGAAATTTAGTATGTTGTAAAGATAAAACACCACCTCAATTTGGATGTAAAGAAAGATATTATAAGAAAAGAAAAAGACATAAGAAATATAAGAAATAAAAAAAATTAAAATATAAATATAAGAAACCGAGAAAAAGATATTATGTAAAAAATTATAAACATAAAAGACCATATAGAAAAAAGAAATCTATAAAATAATGTACCTGTTATAATTGTGGAAAACTAGAACATTTAGCTAGAGATTGTAAATTATTAAAAAACCCAAAAAATAAATAAATATTAGAAATAAAAGTAGAAAATACAGAATATATGCAGATAGATTATATAGATTATGAATTAGAAAGTGGAGATAGTATATATGAAATTTCGGAGGATGAAACAGATAATGAAATAGATAGTGAATTAGATGAATCAAATGACTGAAGAAGATAAAAAAATGAACCAAATAACTGAAGAAGATATAAAAATAATAACAAAGGAAGAATAATTAAATGAAGAAGGAACAAATCAAAAAATAATAATTGATAGTAATGTATTTGATCAAATAAAAGGAAAAGAGTTAGACTTAAGTGTAGAAAAAATATTTAAAATACCAACAATAAAAAATATATTTAGTAGAAAAAAGGAAGAATACTACGTAGTAAGTCAAAAGGAACATGTAACAGATTGTGGATATACAAAAGAAAGAGCTAGCATACCACTAGTATCAAAAAGAATAATTAATAAAGAAATAAACAATATAAAAACTAAAGACCCAATAAAATATGTACACCTTAGAGGAATAGAGATATTAATAAAAACATGTTTCAAAGAAGGAATAGATATACCAATAGAATTATATTTAGCAGATGATAGAATTATAAAACCTATAGAAAAAAGTATAATAACCGCTATAAAAGGAAATTTAATACACCAAAAATTTAAATTTATAATAAGTATGAATTATTCAGTAGCAATAACAGATAAAAATATGGATAAATCATTAGTATTATATTGAAAAATATTAGGAAAAGAACTAACCCAAAGAAGTAAAATATTTACAGCAAGATATAAAAATCTATATTACTAACAACAAAACATAAAATAACAGGAACAAATAAAATTAATAAAATACAAATAGAAAGCCCTTTTGAACAATTCGTAAAAACAATTGATAATAATGACTATAGTTACAAAAATATAGATATAGAAGAAGATTTACAAATAATAAATGATAGGATAAGTACATAAAAAAGAATAGCTCACGAAAAACCAGAATCAAGTTCATCAAAAAGAACAAGTTATGAAACAACTTCAACAGTTAATTTAAATCAATATTATATAATAGGAACAATAAATGAAAAAGAATATTTAATACTCTTAAACACAGGATAAGAAGAAAATTATAAATCTAGTAAAAAGTGAAGAAATAAAATTTAAAAGTGATATATGCCCAGATCTACCAAGGAGTCTAACAAACATTAAAGATACGACAGAAAAAGAAATAATAATAGGAGTTAGAAAATAAAAATAGAATTTAAAATAAAGGAAGAAATGCAAAAAGCAGACATAATATTAGGAATAAAATGGTTAGAACAAGTAAAATTATACAATATAGAACATACACAATTGTCTATAACATATAATAAAGAAAGATTATTCATAAAAAGAACTTTAACATGATATGAAAATATATGTACTTATAAAAATAATAATAAAAGGATATTATAATAGGTATTATACACCTATGATAGATACGGGAGCAGAAACAAACTTATGTAGATACAACTGTTTACAGAAAGTAAATGGGACAAATTAAAAACAACAATAGTAGTCAAAGGATTTAATAATGAAGGAAACTTAATTACATATAAAGCTAAAAATGTAAAAATACAGTTATGAGATAAAATAATAACAATAGAAGATATCTATAATTATGAACTAACATCAAAAGATATGCTTTTAGGAATGCCATTCTTAGATAAATTATACCCACATATAATAACTAAAACAGATTGGTGGTTTATAACACCATGTAAACAAAAACTAAGAGCAAAAAAAGTTATTAATAAAATAAGAAAGAAAACTGATTGTATAGAAGGAAGTGAAAAAATTACACAAAAGTTAAAAAATATAAAAAATACTGAAGACACAATAGAACTAGTCGTATTTTAGATAAATAAAAAGGAAATCACTATATTTTCAGTTAATAAGATGGAAATAATTAAGAACAAATTAGAAAGATTATATAGTGAAGATCTATTAAAAGGATGGGAAAAACATAAAACTACAATAAAAATTGAATTAATAGATAAAAATAGCATAATAACTCAAAAACCATTAACATATAATTTTGACGATTTAAACGAATTTAAAATGCATATAGATGAATTATTAGAGAAACAATATATACAAAAATATAACAGTAAACATAATAGTCTAGCATTTCTAGTAAATAAACATAGTGAACAAAAAAGAGGTAAAAGTAGAATGGTTATTTATTATAGAAATTTAAATGCAAACACTATGATATATAATTATCCAATACCAAATAAGAAATTAAAAATAAGACAAATACAAGGATATAACTATTTTAGTAAATTTGACTATATATCAAGATTTTACCACTTAAATTTAGAAGAAGAATCTAAGGCATTAACTGCATTTACAGTACGAAAAGAATTTTATGAATAAAACGTATTACTATTTGGATATAAAAATGCACCAAGTAGATATCAATACTTTATTTTTATTTTAAACAATTACCTAATTGTATAGTATACAGAGATGATATATTATTATATACAAAAACCAAAGATGAACATTTAAAATTATTAGAACAATTTACAGATATAATAGAAAAATCAGGAATAAGTTTAAGTGAAAAGAAAGTCGAAATTATGAAAAATCAGATAGAATTTTTAGTAATACAAATAGATTAATGTGGAGTAAAAATGCAACAACATATAGTACAAAAAATAATAAATTTAAAAGAAGAATTAGATACAAAAATGAAATTACAATCGTTCTTAGGATTAGTAAATCAAATAAGAAAATATATACCAAAATTAGCAGAAAATCTAAAACCATTAAAGAAAAAATTTAAAAAAAGATATCGAATATAATTACAACTACGAAGATAAAAAAACAAGTCCAAAAAATAAAAAACTTTGTAAAGAGTTTTCAAAATTACAATACCCAGACGAAAATAAAAAATTAACATATATAGTAGAAGCAAATGCAAGTGAATATAGTTATGAAGGAGTACTTAAATACAAATACGAAAATGAAAAATAGAACATCATTGTAGATATTATTCAGGAACTTTTAATGAAATGAAAATAAAATGGGAAATAAATAGAAAAGAATTATGTTCATTATATATATGCCTGTTAGAATTTGAACCATATATTGTATATAACAAATTTATTGTAAGAACAGATGACACACAGGTACGATGATGGCTAACGAGAAAAATACAGAACTCAGTTACGACAAAGGAAATTCGGAGACTAGTATTAAATATACTGAATTTTACATTTACGATTGAAGTGATCAATACTAGCAAAAATGTCATTGCATATTACTTATCAAGACAAAGCTTCTCAAACTGATTTATCAATGGAAGAGGCCGATGCCAAAGATACCCAGACCGATTTATTACTTCAAATGTTTGAACAAATGAAGTTATTACAAGAAAGAGTTATTACACTAACTACTAAAGTTACAAACATAAAAGTGCAGGTTGGGCACTATAAAAAATAAGATACTGTGCAGGAAGAGCACATTAAAAAACTAGACCTAGAAAGTGACGATGAGAAACACCTAAAAACTCAAATTACTAATGAAATTACAGTTACAGCTGCATGCGCAGGAGATATATCTAAAGAAAAAAATATAGTCACTCAAATTAAACCTGAAATACCAAAGAAAAAGAATTACAACCTCAACCAGATATTTTCAAAACCATATAAACCAAATATACAAAGATCAGAATCATTTGCACCTCCCCAAATACATACATATTCTGAATCACTTAACCAAGAAAAACAGATATACAACTATGTTGTCCGAAAATACATTGAAAATATATACACCTTATAAACCATGTTAAATACCAAACCTATTCAAAGTGAAAAAATAGCCGCACAACAAAAAGGATATATTACCCAAAAATGCCAGAATTACAATAAACTTATTGCTTTTCCAGGTATAAGTTTGAATTTAATCAAATCATGTTACTATTATGGATTATTATCTACAGTTTACACAACTACTGGAGAAGATTTAGATGGAATTCCAGATATTCACAATGGATTTATGATCTACAAGAGAATTACTAATGGACAATTATTTTATGTTCGATTTTATTTCGCCCCAGCCGAAATATTGTTTGATGAAGTTAAATAGACTATTACAGTAATCAAAATAGGTATGACCAGAGATTGTATTATTCCAGAAGAAATATGTGAACAAGACGAGATACTAAAGACACAGATACCAGGATTTTACAACAACAAAAGAGTTATTGTACTTAGTAATATATTATCAGAATTACTTAACGATTATTCAAATCAGAAACCCATTTGGATATATAGCTCGAGGAATCAAACATTGGTTTATTCAACTTGTAAAGAAGTTAGAGACCAAGTCATGGAAGAACTTAGGAAATGGGTATTAACACTCCTTAGACCAGAGAACAATCATTAACGAGATCTATCAAAAAAGGAATTATTTCAGAAGAAGTTATGAAACAATTTTGTGAAAAAGTTGGCCAAAAATACAATGATCACATATGTAGCAGATGTAGTGGTAGACACAACTTTATTTCAGATGTGATGCTACACTAGAAAGAAAAAAAAATAGAAGATATGACAAAAAGAAGATAGAGAAAAGAAGATAGCAACGGATCAATAATGGAGATAAAAGACAACAACAACAACAACAACAACAAACCCAGTGTATTCCCACCTAGTGGGGTCTGGGGGGGGGGTAAGATGTACGCAGTCCATACCACTACCTCTGAAGAAGTAGAAAGGATGTTTCCGATAGACCCCCGGCTCAAGACACGAGACACCACACAAATATAAAGTAACGCACAGAACAGGATTTCATAACGTAAATACGGCACCCATAAGTAGTAGGAAACATCGGAAAGCACCCAGATTCGTAATAAAACATGGAACACCGACAGCATAACAAGAAGAAGAATAGAAAATAGGAATATAAATAAGAATAGGAAGAATAACAGGAATAAAACCCCCACCAAATACTTCCCTACCCTAACGCCCCAAACTGACCCTAGTTTTCTGCCCTAATTCGCGCCC
Organism: Capsicum baccatum var. pendulum; assembly: GCA_030864225.1. Lineage (NCBI taxonomy): Eukaryota > Viridiplantae > Streptophyta > Magnoliopsida > Solanales > Solanaceae > Capsicum > Capsicum baccatum. The sequence continues at coordinate 26,141,063 of CM061551.1, read as the reverse complement.
TCCAGATCTTCCTATCTAGGGTCATGTCCTCGGTGAGTTGTAGCTGCTCCATATCCCGCCTAATCACCTCACCCCAGTACTTCTTCGGCCTCCCCCTACCCCGCCTAAAACCATCCAACGCTAGCCTCTCACACCTACGAACCGGGGCATCCGTGTCCCTCCTCTTCACGTGACCAAACCAACTCAATCGCACTTCCCGCATCTTGCACTCCACTGGAGCCACACCAACCTTCTCCCTGATAGTCTCATTCCTAACTCTATCCCCTCGAGTCATCCCACACATCCAGCGCAACATCCGCATTTCCGCCACCTTCATTTTTTGGATGTGGGAGTTCTTAACTGGACAACACTCCGCTCCATACAACATGGCCGGGCGGACTACCATCCTGTAGAATTTGCCTTTAAGCTTGGGCGGCACCTTCTTATCACACAACACCCCCGACGCGAGCTTCCACTTCAACCATCCCGCCCCGATACGGTGCGAGACATCCTCATCAATCTCACCGTTACCCTGTATCACGGACCCGAGATACTTGAAACTATCCCTCTTACATACCTCCTGCGATTCCAGCTTCACGACCACCTCGTCCTCCAACCTCACGTCATTAAACTTGCATTCCAAATACTCTGTCTTGCTTCTGCTCAACCTGAACCCTTTAGACTCAAGAGTCTGTCTCCACACCTCTAATTTGTCATTCACTCAAGAGTCTTTCTTTACGTAAATTATTAATCTATTGTATATGTTTTTTTACTATTGTTAGTCTAGGTATTAATAGCTTTTGTCCTTATTTGCATTTTTAAGTCATTCTCTTCTTTTAAAGAAGAAGACTTTTTGTAAAGTAGAGTTAGGACAATAAAGTCTTTGTAAAGAAAAAGTTAGGATACGTGTAAAAATAACAGTGTAAAGTATCCTCATTATAAATGAAAGGAATTGAAGGCAGAAGGAAGTAAGCCTTCATGCGTTGAAGCAAAAAATCTCTCTTGTCCACTACAAATATTTTGATTATTTATTAAAAAATAGGTATATTTCAATGGAAAAATCTATGGAGGAACAAAGCTTAGAATTATCATACCTACCAGAATAGGTATATTCATTTACTATTATGAATAACTAAATTCATAAATTCCTAACAATCATGATATGATAAAATAAGTTTATGTTAGTTGCTTTATAGTAGAATTATTCAAAAAATAGCATGTTAAGAAGTTTATTAGCAAAGTGGAAAAGGAGAAAAATCCCTAAGAACTATGCCATCGTAAAGGTAAAACCGGTGAGGCAAGAAAGCCGTGATAGGGGAGTAGCCAGAGTAGAGGCGCTATTTAAGGGAAAAGTATTCAGATTACCATGCTAATAGTGACCAAAGAATATGTTATTTAAGAATAATCTAGTACATAGTAATCTAAGGTGATCATATTTTGTTGTGTGTATGATTGAAGAAAATATTTTGAAAAAGCACCATATGAAAAATGGATATTTATTTATCCGACGAAATGGTAGATAAATTTTAAATACATGTTTTATATGTACTTAAGGATATAAAAATTATAGATATAAGAAAAATCATATTAGAAAAAATATTTGATAAATATTTTATGACTAGAGTAAATTATATACCACACTTACCTAACTACTCTTACAAATGCTTATATATCAAACCTACATATCAACGATGATAAATTATCTATATTTAGAATTTTGAAAAATGAATATAAAAAATATACAATCAATAGAAAAACAAATGAAAATAAATTTAAATGAATATATGAAGACTAAAGATATAAAATATATACAATTTCTCAGTTAAAATATAGAAGAATTATGAGATTAAAACAAAAAACTAAAAAGTAATATAATAAAGTATTTAACCAATTTTAAATGACAGATAATCTTAAAATATTAATCTTATAAATACTTAGAAATATAGAAATTATAGATATTAAGAGAATAATATTAGAAAAAATATTAGACTATGAAATTGAAATTATAAATTGGATAGAACAACTATACCTAAATAATTACCCAGACGAGTATTATTCAGACTAAAATGTTAGAATATATTAGAAAAATTAGAGAAAACCAAAGTGACCCATATGAAGGAATTAATTATAGAAACCAACTCAAAGAAATAATGGAAAATCTAAAAGAAAAATTAATATGGATAAAAGAAACCTTATAAAATTTAGAAAAAAGTACAGATAATAGTTTATATAACATAAAAAACTCATTAAGAGAAGAAGAAAGAGAGATAATTAATAGCATTAATAACCTTAATTCAGATATAAATTATAGTACAATTAGAATAGAGTATTACACGAAAATTAGTAAACAAACAATTACTTTAGAATAAAATGATAAACTATGAGTATTTAAAATATTGGAGACAAGATATAGAAGAAATAAGATTACAAGAAATGCTTGTGAAAGAGAATTTAATCGAATATTTTAGAACAAAAGAAATAGAATATTTAGAATACCTTAAAAATAATATAGAAGAATTACAAAGACTAAGAGAAAAAATTAAAGAATACTACAATAAAGCATTTAATCAAATACCAGTTAATCACCCCCAAGATATGAACAATAAACTAAAAATAAAAATATTTAGAGAAGTTAAGAAATATCTACGCACAAATAAAAATAGATCCATTACAATAGATCTATTAAAGTTATCCATACCCCTTACTATTGGTATCAGTGCCTATGCTGTTTAAAGTTACGGAAGAAGTATATATTTGAATTTATTTGATTATGAAATAATTAAATTTAGATATTTATCAAAACAATATTTTATTTATTTAGATGGATAACGTACAAAAACCACAACAATATAAAAAATTAAAACAAATAATATCTGAAAAACATAAAGAATTAAAAGTAAGGATAGAAAGACTACAGTATAACATAATTGTTGGAGTTAGTAAAAACTCAATAAATGCACAAAAAAGAGAAATATCAAATTTAGAACCAACAATAGATAGTCTAGAATATATATATATATATATATATATATATATATATATATATATATATATGTGTGTGTGTGTGTGTGTGTGTGTATATATATATATATATATCAACATAACTTATATACATTTAAATAAAATGAACAAAGAAGAATTTATAATTGATGAAAAAACATATGAAAATCATGAAGGATTAAAAATAAAAATAGTATTTTCTAATCTAGGAAGAAGGTATAAGAAAATAGGTGAACATTTATATTTAATGTTAGAAAAAGAAAAATTAAAATTAGAAGATAAGTTGGCAGCCATGGTAAGAATAAAAAGAGAAAATGAAGAGATAGATAGAAAAAAAGAAATAGATAAAATAAAACAACAAACTACAGAAGAAATACGAAAAATAGAAGAAACTAAAAATAGTAGGATTGCTGAATTAGAAAAAGAACTACAAATGCTAAAACATTTATATGAAAAGAGACAGAAAGAAAAAGAAGAAAAAAATAAAGAACAAAAATTATTAATTGAGATAAATCAATTTAAAGAAAAATTAGAAAAAAAAAATAAAGAACCAGAAACCAGTGAATTAGAAATAAATACACTGAAGAAACTGATAATTATGATTCGGAAGATAGTGAAACATATACAGAAATTCTAGAAAACATAGGAAAACTAGAAATTAATGAAAAACAAGAAGTAATTAATAAAGAAGATCTAGAACTAATAAATATAGAAGTAAATACTATATATAAAAATATAATACCTAGTACATCAAATATAAGAAAATCAACCTATAATTACAAAAGTAAGTTTAAAAGGTATAATCCAATAAATATAATAAATGGACACCAAGACAAATAACTAATTATAACTTTTTAGATTTTGACTGTGTAGTAGACAAATAAAATAATACAACAATAGGTAGGATACATGTCAAAACAATTATTAGATAATAAAATAGATACAACAAATACACCAGAATATATAGAAAAGACATTAATAGGAACAGTAAAATTATGGTTTTTAAACCTAGCCGAAGCAAGTAAAAAAGTATTAAGATCTAATATAAAAACAGAAGGAACATCAACACCTACAAAAATATTACGAACAGAAATATTGAAAAAATATGAAATAGCTATAAGTGATGAATTTAACAGTATGACAACAGAAGAAGCAGAACAAAATAAAGAAAAAAGATACGAGTAGGAATTTAATGTTAAAAATTAGCAATATGTAATATGTGCTATATAGATGAATATACGTGCACATTTAAAGAATATTATTATAAAGGAACATATAATATAGAAGAAAGTAAAGAAATAAGAAAATTATATTTAGTAAATTATCTGAACCATTTAGTTCAAAAATAATAAAGAATTGGGATGAAGCAAAAATAGTAGATACTTTAGGAGCAAGAATAAAATTTTTACAACAATGGTATAGAAATGTATGTGCAAAATATAGAGAAGAAATAAAAATGAAAAAAAAACATTAATAAGAAATTTAGCATGTTGTAAAGATAAAATAACACCTCAATTTGGATGTAAAGAAAGATATTATAAGAAAAGAAAAAGACATAAGAAATATAAGAAATACAAAAAATTAAAATATAAATATAAGAAACCAAGAAAAAGATATTATGTAAAAAATTATAAACATAAAAGACCATATAGGAAAAAGAAATCTATAAAAGAATGTACTGATTATATTTGTGAAAAACTAGAATATTTAGCTAGAGATTGTAAATTACCAAAAAACCTAAAAAATAAACAAATATCAGAAATAAAAATAGAAAATACAGAATATATGCAGATAGATTATATAGACTATGAAATTGAAATTATAAATTGGATAGAACAACTATACCTAGATAATTATCCAGATGGATATTATTCAGACTAAAATGTTAGAATATATTAGAAAAATTAGAGAAAATCAAAGTGACTTATATGAAGAAATTAATTATAGAAACCGACTCAAAGAATTTATGAAAAATCTAAAAGAAAAATTAATATGGATAAAAGAAACCTTAGAAAAAAAGTACAAATAATAGTTTATATAACATAAAAAACTCATTAAGAGAAGAAGAAAGAGAGATAATTAATAACATTAATAACCTTAATTCAGATATAAATTATAGTACAATTAAAATAGAATATTACATAGAAATTAGTAAACAAGTAACTACTTTAGAATAAAATGTTAAACTATGAGTATTTAAAATATTGGAGACAAGATATGGAAGAAATAAGATTAGAAGAAATGCTTATGAAAGAGACTTTAATCGAATATTTTAGAACAAAAGATATAGAATATTTAGAATAGCTTAAAAATAATATAGAAGAATTACAAAGACTAAGAGAAAAAACTAAAGAATACTACAGTAAAACATTTAATCAAATACCAGTTAATCAACCCCCAAATATGAACAATAAACTAAAAATAAAAATACTTAGAGAAATTAAGAAATATCTACGCACAAATAAAAATAGATCCATTATAATAGATCTATTAAAGTTATCCGCACCCCCTACAATTGTATTACAATGCACATACTCTTCTCCAATTTCATCATGCTATATGCTCTTTCCTTTTAGCATCTCCATAGGAGATCTTTCATTTGTATATTTGAAACTTCTAAAATGTTGAAGTTCTTATTATACCCTTAATGACATGCTCTTACAATTTTATAGAAATGTAGTGAAATATTTAAGATGACAAATTCTGCCACATACGAAGGTTTTTTATGGGTGCATTATCCTTAACTGGTCGCAATTAAAAAACTATTGATTTCACTGGGTAGGCAAATTCTGCCACATACGAAGGTTTTTCGTGCATCATGCACTTACACGACTTTAGGCATACTTTTATATGTGCCTAAAATCGTATTTATTTTTAACACGTTCTCCAGTTTACTATCACATTTAGAATAAAACAAGGGGCGGAAATTTAATATCACTGCTAATGTGAAACATGTTATGGTGCAGAACATGCCTAAGCTCTGCTATAATTCTGTTTAACATAAGAGAAAGAAGAGAAGTAGTCAAAGATAAGACGGGTAATAAAACTTTAATAGGAGGACTTAGACAACCTCATTTCTCATATGAAAGTAGTGATATTTTCTTGCTCACACATATATCAAAAGTATTATCTGCAGAAGCATTGTAGGCGCTATGGGAGTTTGAGCCTATGGAGGGATGAACAATTTATGTAGTAGTATTACATTGCCAGAATCTGCCATCACAATCTTTGTAATGTAAATAATTTGTTCATGTATTCGATGACGTGTATATTGAGCTATCCCTTTTAGTCTTCTAAATGGTAACAGTTGGTCTATCCTTTTATTTTACTGTAAATGATACGATCATTTGCACGAATATGTTTGAAAAGGTATGTCATTTATAAATTATAGAATCTGCAACAGTTTAATACACACCCATTTTAAGTTTGCAGATTGTCCAAATTTCTATCTTATCATGAATCTAACAAAAATTATAATTACTGGTATATGTTTGCTCTTAGTCTATTTGAGAAGTGTGCACCAACATTTGTTTACTGCTTTATAATTTCGCGGGTACTTTTGATCAGAGATTGCGATGGGCACTGGTCTGTTCAAGAAAAATGCAGGGCATTTGATGTCAATATATAAATAATTAGTATACATGTAAATAGTACTCGCCGTGTATGTAAAGAAAGCCACACATTGTAGCATGTGCGGCGCTCTCATGGATGTAAAATGTATGTCATTTGCAATCATATATTAGACTTTTTGCGTCTAAATGTACACAAGTACTCTCCAATAACTGATATTCCATGTTGTTTGTCACACATCTAATTTGATAGTCGCATAGATGCATTAATTTCTTTTCTCAATAATTCTAGGTCAAAACAAAGTTGAATAGAACATTTTTCGACTTTCACAATATTAGGCCTTGCTAGCACGGGTCATCACTATCTAGTAATAAATTTAAAAATTTGCTATATAAAAGTCTACTCTAAACTCCTAGTCATATGTTATTTAAAAAGGTTTAAGTCACCCAGAAGTCCTTAAATTTATTTGGATAATTTACTTGGACACCTCAACTCATCCTTGTGCCTATTGAATACCTCTACCACTTCAAATCAATAATTATATCACACTTTCTTGACAATCACCCGAATGTATACAGTGTGTGTTGCACATCCACGATAACATGACACAATAACGAATAAAATGATGACATGTGTCATTATGGTACAAAAATTTATTAAAAAAATATATTAAAATATAAGTGAAAGAAATTTTTTTTTATTTTAAAGTAAAAAAGAGAATGGGAAAAAATGGGTAATCCTGCACACCCCACCTGCTCACCCAAACCCTTCCTGCTACTCCATCGGAACTGTGCGCCCACCACCTCTTTTTTTTTTTAAACCACAAATCAACAAAATTGCAGATTTGATTCAAAAATAGAAATAAAAATGTTAATTTGATAAACCGACATGCTATTATATCTTTCCTCAACCCATTTTTCAATTACCTTCTCCATTTTATTGGTCAATTATAGAGAATGAAGAATGACGTTTCGCTAGAAAAACTAATAAATTCCTATTAATATTTTGGAGAAAATGGAGTTATGCCGTAGTTTTTTTGGAGTCATATATTTGATTTTTTTCGGTTTAAAATTAGTTTTTTCTTAAAAGATTGGTTTTAGCTAATTAATTTATATCGGATTATATTGCTATAAGTATATGTTGGGATTGAACCTGTCAGAAAATGAAAATTCATCGGAAAATATTAGAATATCAAACCTGACTTTTCTTTTACTTGGAGAGACAATAAGGAAATTATGCTGAATTTAAAAGTATAATTAGCGTGTTCTTGCGGTTTTTATAGTTGTGGCAGCGATGAAAGTCAAGTTTATGTCATTGGTGGTGTGGCGGCAAAACTGGTAGAAAGACTGAAGGATGGCCAAGAGTTTTTTAAAAAACAAATTGAATGCCCTCACACGCTCATAGCGTGAATCACAATCAATATGCTACATCAACAAAAAAACATTTAAGTGGTTCAAATTTAAAGTGGTTGAGGTATTCAATAGGTATAAGGTTGAGTTAAGATGCCCAAATCAATATGCCACGCATGCAAAAAGTATTTAAGTGCTTCAAATTTAAAGTGGTTGAGGTGTTCAACAAGTATAAGATTGAGTTAAGGTATCTAAGTAAATTATCTGAATAAGTTTAAGGGTCTCTTGATGACTTAAGTCTATTTAAAAAAGAAATTAATTTCATTTATGATAAAATATACATGGTTAAGAAGTTAATAATATGCAGGCTGCAATTAGTTACTTGATTGTTCCATTTATAGTTTTACTGTTCCATTGAATTGGTTATTGAGAGTTGTTAGTATTACACTAAGGTTAGTCACAGTAAGCTGAGTTGGCTAGTATGTTAGGAAGATTAGAAGCTTCTAGAATAAGTTGTAACCATCTATAAATACTCAACTAAGACACATTGTAGGATGATGAACATTATTCAATACAACTAACCCATTAATGTTTCAATTCTCTTCTCATCATAGACAGTTTCTTATAGGATCACAGATGATCACGGGTGATTTTATCATGGTATTAGGTCCTAAGCTTGATCATGAAGTTTGAGAAGAAATGTATGGATTTTAGATCTCCATTGTGGTAGAGTTTTTGATTTCTGTTCTTAGTTCATTCTTCGATTTCTGATTCTAGCTCATTTTTTTGAATTGAAGTTCCTATTTGAACTTTTATTGTTGGAGTGATTTCTGGTTTCTAGCTGCATTTGTGCGATAACTGTAAGGAAGTGAGATAGTGGATAGTGAATTTTTATTTCTATATCTGATTACTTGAGTGCTGAAGTTTGAAAATGGCACCTAAGATAGATCCCAGTGATCCCTTGTTCATAGGAGCATCAAATGTGTCTGGTGTAACCTTGATACCAATAAAACTTTTAGGATCTGAAAACTATGAAGTATTGAGCAGATCGATTATAATTGCATTTTTAGGGAAAAGAAATATGAATTTGTAACTGGAACATGTAGCATAGATACATATAGAGAGGAGTTGCATGACCAATGGGAAACCTGCAATGCTATAATGTTATAATGGATAATGAGTTCTGTGAGTGCAGAGTTACTCAATGGGATCAGATATGCAACAAATGCATTTGAAGTGTGGAAAAATCTAAAAGAAAGGTTTGATAAGGTGAATCGTATGAGGTTTTATCAACTTCATAGAGAGATCAACACTTTTACATAAGGTACAAATTCATTAGCAGCTTATTTCACAAAGTTGAAGAGTTTGCGGAGTGAATATAATGCAATAGTTCCTGCACCATCATGTGTTTGTCCAAAATCCAAAGACTATGTAGATCACTTATTTGAGTTAAGACTAATACACTTCTTGATTGGGCTAAATGACTCATTTGATCAGGCAAGAAGACAAATTTTGTTTAAATAAGTCACACCAACACTCAATCAAGCTTATGCAATGATAATAGAAGATGAGATTCAGTAACTGGCTTGTGCAAATTTTACTAGTGAAAAGACTAATCCAGTTACAATGCAAGTAAGTAAAAATTCAGTGAGCAATTATGGATCACAAAACAACAGAAGATACAGATATGATTACTATTATTTAGTAGTCATACTAGAGAAAATTGCTATAAGTCAATAGACAACCCAAATGAATGAAAGTAGAAAAGAAGAGGAAATTATCATAGTGGACCAAAAGAAGCACATCAAGGTTTTAACCTTGTAGGAGGAAATAATCCATCCTATAGAAAGGCTAGTGGATATGGTAATCATGGACATTAGTATGGAGGATAGATGAATGGTCAATATTCCACTAACACATAGTTGGTGATCAGGACATGCTACTTTAATTAGTCAGGTAGACAACAAGGAGATTCATAGTGCCATTATACCCAAGGGGAAAACATTTACTGATGGAGAGTACACAAATCATGGATATGTTGAACAAAGATACACCTGATGGCTGTTATAGTAACATTATATGTAAAGTTTTTTGTTTATTATTTCATCAGATGTCATAAGAATGGATAGTGGATTGTGGTGTAACATATCATGTTGTAGCAAGTAAGGGTGTTCTATCAAAATGTTACAAAGTAGGTGGTTCAGAAAAGGATAAGGTACATCCTCTTATTTGGGCTAAGGTGAATATATCTCACACTAGAGAAATACATATGTTTAGAGATGGAATTGTGAGAGATGTGCTATTTGTGCCTGATTTTAAACCTAACCTGTTATTAGTGTCCAAAATGACTAGACAACTTTCATGTTTTGTCTCTTTTTACCTTGACTTCTGTATATTTCAGGACCTTCACAGTGGCAAGGTGAAGGGTATTAATAAGGAAAATAGTGGATTCTATGTTCTCAATGGAAAGTGTGAAGAGCACAATGCATCCCAGGCTCAAGTTTACAAAAGTGTAACAGAAATAGCTGTGTAGGATTGTAGTCTCTAGCACAAAAGACTTAGTCGTCCATCAGCTTAAGAGTTGAAGTTACTGAATTTCTTAAAGCATGATAAGGATATAGAAGGTTTGAATAATTGTCATATATATCCCTTATTAAAGTAAACTAGGCTAACTTTTCCTAGAAGTAAGACTAGTACTGCTTAGTGTTTTGATGTTGTACATATGGATCTTTGGGGTCCCTATAAAATACCTATATATTACAAGTAATATTATTTCTTAACAATTGTGGATGATCACAGTATATATACTTGGATTCAGTTGTTGTAGTTAAAGTCTGAAACAAATGTGGCTCTCAAGACTTTTGTATACATGGCACAGTTTGGTGTACATTTTAAAAATGTAAGGCTGATAATGGAAAAGGTTTTTTAACTCACAATATAGTGGCTTATTGAGGTCACTAGGTATCATACATCAGAGTAGCTGTCCCTATACACCTTAACAAATAGTTGAGAGAAAACACAGACAAATTCTAAATGTAGATAGAGCCATCAAGTTTCTATCATAAGTGCCTACTAGATTCTGGAGTCTGAATGTTAAGGATGCAGTCTACATAATCAATAGATTACCCTCTTCTACTATAGAAGGTAGAAGTCCTTATGAGATGTTATTTTCTAAGCTTCCATCCTTGACATATTTAAAGGTTATTGGTTGTCTATGTTTTTGCATCTATGTTTCCAAGGGGTTATAAGTTCTCATAAAGAGCCAAACCCACAGTCTTGATGTCTATTCCCCTAATTAAAGAGACTATTTTCTTATAGATTTGTCAACTAACAAGCTATTTGTCACTAATGATGTTGTATTCTAGGAGAATGTGTTCCCTTTTGCAACTGGAAACACAATTGAATCCATGACAGATTTCCCACAAGAACAATCAGGTGTTGTTGATCATATAAATGCAGGATCTTATGTGGAAGACCCTAACTCACAATCTGATATACCAGGTGTAGTTCTTGATACTGATCCTAATATCTTACCAACAAATGTATTTCCTTTAGACTCTGTAAGTGGTGCATCACCTGAGATGATGCTTGATCCATCTACTGTTAATATTATGCCACCTATGTGTGCTACGCAAAGAAGAACAAATAGGTTGATCAAAAAACCTATTTGTATGAATGATTATGCAATACCAGGGAAGGGAAAAGCTCAAGGATAAATGAAGTCAAAGAGATCTTACACCAACAGTTCAAGCTCAAGGATTTAGGAAAACTTAAATACTTTTTACGCAATAAAGTACTAAGGTATGCAAAAGGGGTTATACTGAATCAGAGGAAGTACATTTTGGAGCTTATATCAGAGCAGGACTTTCTGGTGCAAATTCTATTGTTACACCATTAGAATCAAAAGTAAAGCAAACCTCAGTAGAGTTTTATAGAACTACTGGTGCAACTGGAGATATCATACTAAGGGAAGCTGCATCCAATCAATGATTGGTTGGCAAGCTCATGTATGCAACTATCACTAGTACAGATATCATCTATGCTATGTAGATGTTATGCCCAAGCGCACACACAAGTGTACGTGGTCTCACCAAGTAATACAGTAGCCATAAATAAAGCTGAATATAGATCCTTCAGAAACTTGTTTTGACAACTATTTAATTCAAGTTTAACTGTCGAGATTAAATTAGTGAAATCATAACCAAAAGGGTTTTGAAAGTGTATAAACTAAAAGTAAGCTAAAATAATGCGTAAAAGTAAAGACTTTAGACAATAAATGTATGAAAGCAGGTTTAAATCACTGCGAACGATTATACTATGATATTGAGCTTCATTCATTGGATTGCCTATCTTGGTTGTTGATTCACGGGGTTGATATAATGATCATGGTCTTTGGAGCCTCTAATCACCTATCTAACTTAGACCCACAACTACATCATTGAGCGGGGATGTGAGAACTAAGATAAACACATTTATATTTCTTACCGTAGTAAACCAAGTAAGGCTTCTAGGTATCTCTATCCTAGTCACTAATTTAAATTCCTTATTTTATTAAAGAATGAGTACCTTACTCTATCTATCCCCACTTCTATCTTCTAATTCCCCCTCTCGAAATCACAAAGTCAACAATTGATATATTCTAAGGGCCGGAAATCCTTAAAATAGTGATAACAAGGATAAATAAACAATTAAATATGATAAGAAATCCAAAAAACTCCAATTCAAAGCTAAAGTAAACATGTTCTTGGCCTTAACCCCAAAAAGGGGGCGTTTAACCACTAATAGTCATAATTGTAATCAAAATAATTCAATACATGCTATAATCCATTAAAAAGATAAAGTAAAGAGAAATAAACCCTAAAAAAAGTGTTGAGAAGACCTTCTCAAAGTCCAAAGACGTTTCAAAAGTGATTTACTAAGTGTTAACGTGTTGTATTTATAGTTGGCAAAGTTTGGCCGGTGAGGGAATAAGTGGTGCGCCGCGTTGGGCTCTACCTTGAAGCAAGCCACATGATGACTTGATATCTCCACTAGACTAAGGGGCATGGGGAATTTCTGATTTAATGGGAGAAATGTCTGCGTTGCCCCCATATTGTGTGGCTTCATTGGAATTGCATCTTTGATGCTTAACTTTGCTTTGTGCAATTTTTCTCCATCCCAAGCCTTTTGGTGTTGTCCTGAATTGATTTCCAGCTTTTTCAACTTCTATTTATTATCATAATCAACTCACAAGAATCCTACTTTATCATACACCACGGTTTAGAGCTCAAACCAACACATAATCCATCATGATGAACTAGAAACTCGAGCTAAGACTAGGCTTGCCCTTTAAATCTTTAACTTATTGTTTTGACTCTTGGCTTATTTAAATTACACTTTAAACACTATAAAAAAGTTGTTACACACGTAAATACACAATCAAGCCATTAGGAACTCATTCAACACATTAGAATCCATCGCGATATACTAGACAAACACCTAGCTCGAGCTAGTAACACTAGTTTTCTTAGTTGAACTCTAAGTGATCAATTTGAATCCAAACTTGTTTGAAAACACCTTTAAAAATTGTAAGAACATAATTAAACAATTAGATGATTATTTATATCATTAATTACTCATTAACCATACAATTTACTCTTAAAACAAGGCTGAATAAGGTAGGATAACAACACTAAAGTGTATAAATACACCTCAGATCACCAACCCACACTTAAAGCCTTCTTCTTCCTCGAACAACTCTTTAGTCTAAGTATAATATGATGAGGCGAATCAACACTAATAACACATGAAAGACACTCAAGATAGTACTAAAATGATAACATAGAATGCAAATTTCTACACTAAGCATGTTACATACACAATTGACAGTTCAAGAATACTACTTCAAAATATCCTAGCTTCAAGAATTGTCTCACCTAGTTGGCAAACTCATGCACATTGTTCAATCAAAGACATTATATAATTCACCCTACTATCATAAAATATGTGCTCTCACAAGAAGAGAGTTACCATAATCACTCATAATCATGCAATCCATAACAGAATGGATACAAAAATCAAATTGCGCTCACTCTCACAAAGAATTCACAAATTACAAATGATGAACCATAGGCTTTCCCTTAGTGTAGTACTCAACTAATACCAGAATGTTAAGCTTAGGATCAAATAGGTCTTTAATGATTGTAATATAGGCTAAAGGATGGGTAGGAACTATTCTATCCAGTAATAGTGACTATCTTCCCTAAGCGCTCTAATACATCACATTTTACAATTAAGACCAATCTCTACCAACCACTTTGCACCACTTTCTCTCTACCCACATCTTTTATTTTGCCCCATCTTATTAAGATCATTCACATACACTGTGGTGAGAGTATTCTCCATTAACTACTAATTCAATTAGAATAAATTTTTATTCTTTTCATTACTCAACTCCCAACCAAAACACATAACAATTGTACACACCAATAACTATTACTTTGGGGCTTCAATTTCACCTTTCTCCTACTTGAATTTCACAATCCTTAATTAATTTTACACTAAAACACTTAGGAGATTTTGGATCAAATTAAGGTCAATCAAAGGAGGGGATTAGGCTACATATAAGTCTGCCAAAGAATAAGCTAAAGGCTTAATAGGGTTAACTAGGATAATACACAAGGGTAGGTAAAAAGAAGGTATAAAACATGGATATTAAAGAAATGCCTATATCATCTCTTAAACCCATACTCTTAATTTCATATTTCACATACACCAGGAAAGTGCTAGCATTAAATACAACCAGGAATATTCGAACACCTTACACATAGATGGCACATTCTTGACTCAAGTAGGATCATCATAGACTCTTAACCAAACAATAACATGAATTCAACATTAAGCCAACAAATACAAGAGTCATAATCATGAGCCTAAGAGTTTAAAAAGTAGTAATTCACACAATAAACATGATTTTACAACCAAAATACTTACACCATGAAATTAAATATAGCACTAAAAAGAACACCCCACTTATTCCTAACACAAAAAAATTAAAATTACCCTAAAAATAGGATTTTCCCATCCTACACTTAAAAATCTACTTTGTCTCTAAAGTATACTTTAAAGATAGAGATAAAAATATTTCCTGAGGCCTCTAGGCATAGCCGTATCATCTTTACACATCAAGAGGGTTCTGGGAACCCCACACTCAGTCTTTGCCATGCTCCTTAGCTCAGGTTTTTCGGTACTCAGACTTTTCATTGACCTGTAACTCAACAAAAATAAAATCTAGTGAAGTAAAAACTAAAATACTATAAATAAAATATATCTTAACTTGGGTTGCCTCCCAAGAAGCACCTGATTTAATGTCGTGGCACAACTCAATTTATGACTCATTTATTTTCCTTTATCCTCTTCCTCACACTCAGATGCCATCTTCTTATTTATTTAGTATATCTTGAGCTTGAACTCTCAAGGTTAACATCTTTCTCAATAATAGATTTTTCAGGCTCATCAATATAAATTATGTCAGGCTGGGGTATTTGTGGCTTGGGCTGCTCAATGAGAAAGTTTGAAGAGGTCTTTTATGGAATAGACTCTACCACCCCACACTTATCCCCTTCAATCACAGTAAACATGTACAAATTTTTGTAATGGGATAGTTTGTTGAGCAGTTTGTATACTTTTAAAATCACCTCTTCATCATCTAGCCTCATTGTGAGCGTGCCCTCTCTCACATCTATCAGCGCTCCTCCCGTTGCCAAAAATAGACATCCTAAGATGACTAATACTATTTCATTTGCCTTAAAATCCAGAATAATTAAGTCATTAGTAGTAATAAACTTACCAACCATAATAAGAACATACTCCATATTTTCTTTGGGAGGGGCTAGTATCTAGTTTACTAATTGCAGTATCACAATGCTTAGTCTTGTCTTTCCCAGTACAAACTTGTTAAAATAAGATGGGGTATCAAGTTAATACTCGCCCCTAAATCATTCAGTGCATGGACTACCTCACTATTGCCAATTTGAATAGGAAGGGTGAATCTCCCTGGATCTTTGAGCTTTTGAGGAATCTTCTACATCACCATAGAGTTTCACTCTTCAGCGAGTGCTACTATCTCGACATCCTGCAGCTTAAATTTGTTAGTGACCACATCTTTCAGGTACTTAGCTTAACTTGGGCATTCCTTACAATATATCAAAAAGAGGTAAGTTAATGTGTAGCTCTTTGAACATGTCAAAGAACTTCTTGAAGCATACATCCTCCTTTACTTTTCTAAGCCTTTTTGGGAATAGTGGTGGTAGTCTCTGCATTACCTGTTCACCAACTTTGGTTTTCGAGTACTCAGACTTTTTCAAATTTTTAGCAGCTTGGTCATTACTTGTTTAAGAACCAAATCAACATCTACCTCCTTAGTTTTCTTTGGAGATTTTTTATTAAGCTCTTTACCACTCCTCAAAGTGATTTCCATTACTTGTTTAGGATTTTCAGTATAACTTGGCAAACCACCTTGAGGCTTGGTATTCTATGCTACTGCTATCTTACCTATATGCAACTCCAAGCTCCTTTTAGCTGCTTGCTAGATCTTTATATCTGCAGCCAACTATGCCTGAGCAGCCATAATTTGCTTTGGTATATCTTCAACATTGCTTCTTTGGGTTGCGACCTAATTTCCATGAACCTACTACTGCTGAAACTACTATTATTAGGCATTCCATTATTGATTTAATGGCTATGTCTGCCACTTTAGATTGTAGGCATTCCTATAATTTGGCCTTTGAACATTGCCCACAAACATCACTGACTTAGGATTGGCAGCACACATATCTATAGAATGATCACTATTGCCATAAACCATACACCAAGTACTTGTTTGATGAATTGCATTAACTGTTGCTGCAGGTTGTGTAACCCCTAAATTCATATTACTGAATTGATTTGTTAACTGATTCTATAATATAGCAATCTAAGCGGATATAGCAGTAAACTGGTCCATCGCTAACACACCTACAACTTTTTTTGTAGCACTTCTTGAGTCCGAATGCCATTCAGGATTTCCTTATGAAATCTGGTTCAATGAGGTATAAAGCTTATCGTATGTTAATTCCAAAGCTTGACCACCTGCAGTCGAATTTAGAATTTTTTTTGTGTTGTGATCAAGTACCTCAATAAAAGTGTGAGCCAATACCTCATTATCCGGCTGATGATATGGACAATCCCAAAGAAGAGCTTTAAACCTCTCCCATATATGATATAAAATTCTCATCAGTCTTTTATTTAAAGCACACAATCTTACTGTACAGTCTTGCTAGTTGGAAAAAATTGGATGAGGAATTTCTGGGTTAAGTTATCCTATGTTGTGATTGAACTTGCCAACTCAGCGTTCAACCACTTTTTCACTTCCCCAATAGTAAAAAGGGAAATAGTGTCAGCCTAACATAATCAGTTGACATACCCATAGGGATGAATTTATCACTGATCTCCAGAAAGTTTTGCATATGTACTTGTGGATCTTCATATGAAATCCCCATAAACTATCCACTGCTGATCAAAAATTGTACAATGTTTTGTTTTAGCTTAATGTTACCTCCAATAGCCAATTTCTGAAAGTGGGAGGTCAAATCTGTCGGAAGTGGGATTGCCACTTCGCGAACTATCCTGCGAGCTGGTTGATCTTCAGACATAAAAGTAGGATTATCTTGTTCCTCTTGAAATTGAGCTGGTTTATCTTCAACCACAAGAGTAGAATTGTCTTCTTCCTCTTAAAATTGCGAGATACGAGGGAGAAGGATTACTTCTCTCATTCGTTTATAAAAGCATTGCTCTGGTACGGGGCTTGGTTCAACCAACTCCCTATCTTTTGCCAGCTTATTAGCCTGTAAACTCATTTGTTGCAAATTTAATACCAAGACCAAGTGTAAAGACCCAAAGAAGTCTAAAAAGTAAAACTAAAAATAAAATGATTGCCAATTTATAAGTCCTCAGCAATGACATCAAAAACTTATTTGCCCAAGCGCACATGCAAGTGTATGTGGTCTTACTAAGTAATACAGTGGCCTAAAATAAAGTCGAATATCGATCCCTTAGAGACTTGTTTTAAGAACTATTCAATTCAAGTTTAACTTTCGAGATTAAATTAGTGCAATCGTACCCAAAAGAGTTTTGAAAGTGTATAAGAAAAAAGTAAAATAAAATAATGCGTAAAAGTAAATACTTTGGACAATCAATTTATGAAATCTCAGGGTTAAAGCACTATGAACAATCATACTACACTATTGATCTTTTTTCATTGGATTTCTTATCTTGGTTGTTGATTCACTGGGTTGATATTATTATCATGGTCTCTCTAGCCTATAATTACTTATCTAACTTAGACCCACAACTACATCGTTGAGCGAGAATGTGAGAAATAAGCTCAACACATTTATATTTCATCCCTTAGTGAACCAAGTAAGGCTTCTAGGTATATCTCTATCCTAGTCGCTAATTCAAATTCCTCATTTTATAAAAGAACGAGAATCTTACTCTATCATCCCCACATTCTATCTTTTAATTCCCTCTCTCGAGATCATAAAGTCAACAATTGATATATTCTAAGGGCCACGAATCCTTAAAATAGTTATAAAAATGATAAATATACAACCAAACATGATAATTAATACAAAAAATCTCAATTCAAAGCTAAATAAAACATGTTCTTGGTCTTAACCCTAAAAAGGAGGAGTGTAGCCACTAATAGTCATAATCGTAATCCAAATAATTCAATCCACGCTATAATCCATTAAAAACATAAGGTAAAGAGAAATAAACCCTAAAAGAAGTGTTGAACAATCCCTCTCCAAGTCCAAAGACGTTCCAAAAGTTATTTACTAAGTGTTACGTGTTGTATTTATAGTTGGCAAAGTTTGGCCAGTGAGGGAATAAGTGGTCCGCCGCGTTGGTCTCTCCCTTGAAGAAAGATACACAACACCTTTCTATCTCCTATGTACTAAGGGGCGCGTGGAATTTCTTATTTTATGGGAGAAAGGTCCGCATCTCCCCTATATCACGTGGCTTCACTTGAATTGCATCTTTGACGCTTAACTTTGCCTTGTGTAATATTTCTTTATCTCAAGCCTTTTTATGTTGTCTTGACTTGATTTATAGCTTGTTCAACATCCATACATCATACCAATCAACTCACCAAGACTCCTACATCATCATACACCACGGATTAGAGCTCAAAATAACACAAAATCCATAATGATGAATAAGAAACTCGAGCTAAGACTGGGGTTGCCCTTTAAATCATTAACTTATTGTTTTGACTCTTGGCTTGTGTCAATTATACTTTAAAAATATAAATAAGTTTTTCACACGTAAGAAAATAATAAAATTATTAGGAACTCATTCAACACATTAGAATCCATTGTGATAGATTAGACAAACACCTAGCTCAAGCTAGTAACACTAGTTTTCTCGGTTGAACACTAAGTGATCAATTTGAATTCAAACTTGTTTGAAAACACCTTTAAACATTGTAATCACTTACTTAAACACTTAGATGCTTATTTATATCATTATTTACTCATTAATCACACAAGTTTCCGTCAAAATAATGCTAAATACGACAGGATAACAACACTAAAGTACATAAATACACCTCAAATCAGCAGATCTTGAGTCAATTAACGCAACAACCAAAGAAGCCTCATATAAAAGCTTCTAACAGAGTAGTCAGATATCTAAAGGGTACTATAGGCCGGGTATATGGATAAAAACTCAAGACTATTGTCGATTAAACCTGTTTGTGTGACTCAAACTGGGTTGTATGCGCTAACACAAGGAGATCAGTCACTGGATATGTCATTCATTTTTGAGAATCCTTGGTGTCCTTGAAATATAAGAAGACGCATATTGTGTCAAGAAGTTTAGTTGAAGTAGAGTATAAGAGCATGGATTCAACATTGGTAGAGGTTACATGGCTGGAAGGATTGTTTGCTGAATTAAATGTTCTTGTTATCAAACCTATTAACATTCTGAGTAATAGAAAGTCTGCTATTTAACTAGCAGCTAATCGTATCTTTCATAAAAGAACAAAACATATATAGATTAATTGCCATTTCATCAGTGACAAAATTAAAATGGGATTGGAGAAAATAGTGTATATTCCTACTCAACATCGCCTGATATTCTTGAAAAGGGTCTTAGTCAAGATCAACATCATCATTTGTTAAGAAATCTTGGTGTGCTTAACATCTTGCACCCTTCAACTTGAGGTGGAGTGATAAAACGTACATGGTTAAGAAGCTAGTAATACGTAAGCTGTAGTTAGTTGCTTCACTATTCCATTAGTAGTTTTACTATTCCATTGAGTTGGTTACTAAGAGTTGTTATTGTAGCATTGAGGCTAGTCACAATAAGATGAGTTGGCTAGTATCTTAGGAGGCTCAGAAGCTTGTAGAACAAGTTGTAACTGTCTATAAATACTCAGCTAAGAAACATTGTAAAATGATGAATATTATTCAATACTCAGCTGATCTCGAGTGATTTTGTCAATATATATCCAAAGATTGGTAAAAAAGAAAAAAATCAAATTCGTAACTTTTTGTTAATTAATTTGGTTATAATATTATTTATCTGGAGGTTACAATTCTTTATATGATATTTAATTAGAAGGTTATAGTAATTATTTAATATATTTTTTTAAACAAACATATATTAAAATACCGGTTAGTAAGTAATGTATTTAGGTTACTTAATATAAATATATTTGGCACATGATATTAATGTTTATTGATTTGTTTAACTAAAGAAATAATAATTTTTGAAATTTGTCTTGTAATTGATATTCGCTTAGGAACAAGACAAATTAGAATTCACATTGAAAGATTATATTTTGAAGATAAAATGCTTTTTAGCAAATTTTATTTTCCAGACTTAAACTCGATACATGTAATTATTAACTTTAACTTTGTAGGCAAATTTATATCACACTAATATTTGTTTAGGTTTTGTTAATAATATTTATTTTGATATTTGAAATATCTATTCTATATATAAACAACATCATCTTATTTTTAATGTTTCAAATTTTCTGGGTTTGAAGCTGGAGGTTAGGACAAGGGCAAATGAGTGAGGACCTTTTGTGTTCTATGTTAGGAAGATATACAAGAGAGAGAAACAAGAAGAAAAAGTAAGAAAAGAAGTACAGAAAAATAGTGTTCATGAACTGTACTTTCCTGAGCAAAATTAATACTTGTACTTGAATTAGAGAGTTGTAACTTTCAATACGGATTACTTGTAAAATGTTTCTCACACTTACAGTTTATCTCCATCTCTTTTAACAGTTATCGTTAGAATATTTTTAGTAAAATATTATCTAAAATGTCAATCACACATGTATTTATTCTATTTCTAAAAAAAACTAATGTAACGTATTATTTTTCATTGCTTCAAGTAATGTCTTATTTTGGTAAAAAATTTCCAAGACTTCAAATACTACAAATAATTTTTGTTATATTTGCTTCATCAATTTTCTTTGTTATATTTGACTTGTGTCTAGAATTTAGATATGAAGGGGTTTTTCTTTTTTTGATCTAGCTAAATATAATCAACATTAATCATTTTCAAGGTCTTAATTTTTTCCTGTAATTAAATTTATAAATCTCTATCATATACAATTACAAATGATACATTTGGGTCAATGTAAATATTTTCCAGTTCAGTTTCTTGATTTTTATGCATTTCGGGTATTTTGAGCCTTCTTACAGCGACTGCAGGTCATTTATGACTTGTCAGAACTGTCGGTTTGGTTATCAGACAGTTCGTTTGGGTTTTAGGCTGACTTCCCTGTTTTAGAGCTTTAATTTTTAAAGAAAAGGTCTCGGACCAAAAAACATAGTGGACCGCTTTGGATGAGAATTTCGTTAGCTCCATTAGCTCTAAAATGCCGATTTTAGGCTAGGGAGACCCTTTGTTCGGATCTCAAGGTTTTCAAACTCATTTTGGGCTAATGAGTAGAAATTGATGTAAATAGAACTAGGTGTAAGACCCACTTTTAATTGAAACGATCTCGGATAAAGATTTTGATGGTTCTGTTGAGTCCAAAATGTTGAATTTAGTGTGGTACCATAGTTCATTTGCACCCAGGAGTTTCGAACGAATCTCAAGCACACGATCGAAGTCCGTGTGACTTAAGTTTCTATTAGTTTACCGCTTCTGGTGCAGGGCTCATTTGAGTCAGTGAAGGGTAGTCCATGTTTGCGAAGGTTCAAGACATCGGTCATTGCATTCGCGAGCCATCTCATTTGCATTCGACGATGTGGGTCAGCCCCAATCTAGTCCAATTCCTTCTTCACAATCGCTACTTGTTGCTCGCATTCACGGTGGTCTACTTCCCCTGCTTTAACATTTATGACCACATTTCACGACTCGAACCAGGGCCTGACCGTGATGGATATATCAAGTCCATTGAGAATCGGAGACCATCCCCTTGACTAGCCAAACAGAACATAACACTCCTGACAACGGCTAAGTTTTGAACATATACAAAGATAGGAAGTAATAAGTTCGAAGACATCTAAAAGTGTCAACATCAATACCCAGTCCACAGTAATATCCACAAAGCCTCTATACCAAAAAATAACCTACGTCGGGACATGCCCCTGACCCTGACAATGACAATGACAATGACAATGTAAATGTGAAGTCTTCAATTCTAATTTATGGAAGGAAAAATCGATGGAATGATTAGGTCTTCCGGATAATGGAAGCTCACCATGTCACCGCAAATGATAGACTCTAAGATCACCTATCATTATGTAGGAGAAGTAGAAGTTCCATCGGACCTTGCATCGTGTGGGGATACAACATCTAGATATGGTTAGTGGGGTGATCACTAGCATGTAACTAAGGATAAGGATAAAATAATACCAGTCAAAAGTTCAATTTCAAACTCACTGTACATGTTCACAAACATACATACACATATATAATAGATGTTGGGGTAGGAAACAAGGTTTAGCACTCAATCATCATAAACAGGCACTAACGGGCTATATGGGATCATTACCCCCTATTGAAAGTGCCTCAATGCGTGTTATCTACATGAACTGGAGATATCAAGGAAAACTAGGGAATGCCCCGACCCCACGTCAATTGTAGATACAAATACATTAATAGTGTGAACTATGCACGTAGTCATCAAGACCAACCCGCATGTCGGCAAACATGAGTTCCCAATATAAATCATTCGAGATCCACACCATCACGGCTTAGCTACATAACCCTCCTTAAGCCCAATTAAAATAAGTTTCATATAACCCATTCATTAACCATGGAATCATGCATTAAGGAACACCACGGTATTGTCATACCATTTAGCTTGCAAGCTCATAATCATGCCATTACAATTCCATTAACTTGAGGGAATGCCTCGATCCCCTTTTGTTCATTAAATCAAATTGGAGAAATGCCTCAACCTTCTTTAATTTATCAAATAAAATTGGGGGAATGCCTCAACCGCCTTTGTTCATTAGATCAAAACATAGCCAACAAGACCTTTAAAATCTATGTTCATTGTTTAACCATTTATGCAATACAATAATATAGGTGAGTAAATCAAACCAAGTGACAATTCCACAATTCAACGCCATTTACTCAAGTGGGTTGAGGGAATATAATTGTTCAAAATCAATTTCCAAGTTCAAAATGCTAATTTAGGGGATTACATCGCCCCCCATTCCAATTCCCACACCCATGCACCCCATTAGTTCAAGAACATTTAGTTCAAAGCATGAACAACTCATGAAAACCATGGGAAAACAATTCAAAGGTCCACTATCCTAAAACTCTCAACCCATGTCAAAACCCACATTAAAATCCATACAATTAAACCATTGAAAAAACATGTTTTTTCACAAAATAAGATTTAGAAAAGAGTAACATACCTGAAAGTATCACAACTATGGAGAGAAATCACCCTTGAGAGCCCTAATTGACCACCTTCTTGGAAACCCCAAGTGTTCTTGACCTTGCGGATTTAAGAGAGGTTGAAAAGTTATTTTGATTTGTTTTGGAGTGATAATGATAACCTAAAGGGGTTTTAAGTCATGGGTCACAATTAGGGACAAGGAGAAATCTCCAAAGTGCCCTTAATGAAATACTAAAAAATTGTCGCCAGTCGTTACAAACGACCTTATGACTCGTAGGGTCTCCTTATGACTTGTGACCTCCAGTCGTAGTTTGGACAATGTCCATAGGCACCCACACTTGTCTGACTATGATTTGTATCATACGACTTGTACTTAGATAATACAACTAGTTTTTTTTTTCAATTGTAGTCAAGGTAGAATCAATTAGGCACTACATAGATTAGGCTACGGATGGGACTCTATAACTTATATAGAGTCTTTACAACTTATTTGGATCTAATAATAATCATAATAGAAACTTGGCTAAACAATCTGTTAAGGCTACGATTATGGTCTTATGACCCTTAATGACACCCTACGACTCGTAGGGAGAGTTAAAATTTGGGTAGTAAGCCCATAGGTTAAGAAATTTTCAAGGTCCATAAATACAGAGTGTTTCATTCTCCACCCCCTTAGGATCATTCATCCTCGAATGATGAGTCAAGGCGTTCATTAGTATTATTTGACACAAAGTAAAACCTCACTTACCTTAAATAAAGATGTTAGGGAATACACATACCTTAAGCACAATTATCCAAAGAGGAAAATAAGAATGGATATTTGGACTTCATGTCCTCTTCAGATTTCCAAGTAGCTTCTTCGACCTTGTGGTTCCTCTATAGAACTTTCACTGAAGCCACATCCTTAGTCCTCAAACGATGAACTTGTCTATCCAAAATTTCCACCGAGACTTTCTCATAGAAAAAGAAATCCAAATCACCAACAATCTCCAAAGGAACGATCAAGGAGGGATCACCGACACACTTTGTCAACATCGAAACATGGAAGACTAGATGAATAGAACCCAACCTAGATGACAACTCTAATTCATAAGCCACATGTCCCACTCTCATCAAAACATGAGAGGGACCAACAAACCAGGGTCTAAGGTTCTCCTTCTTTCTAAACTGCATCACTCCTTTCATGGGAGATACCTTTAAGAACAACATATCATCCATATTAAACTCCAATTCCCTACACCTCATATCCACATAGGATTTTTGGCAACTTTGGGCGGTCTTAAGTCTGTACCGAATTACCTTTACCTGTTTCATGGCTTGGTAAACCAAGTCGGGACCGAATAACCTATTCTTGCTAACCTCAAACCACCCAATAGGAGACCTACACCTCCTACCATAAAGTGCCTTGAAAGGAGCCATCCCAATACTAGAGCTAAAACTATTATTAAACGCAAAATCTATGAGAGGCAAACTTTCAACCCGGCTACCACCAAAATCAAGCACACAAGACCTTAACATATCTTTCAAAGTTTGAATCGTCCTCTTTACTTAACCATCTATTTGAGGATGAAAAATGGGGCTAAGGTTCACCTTAGTCCCCAAACCTCTTTGAAAAGAACGCCAAAAATTAGATGAGAACTGAGTGCCTCAATCATATATAATAGAGATAGCCACACTATTCAACTTGACAATCTCCCAAAGGAGGAGCTTTGCATAATCCTCTGTAGAATAAGTAGTCTTCACTGGCAAAAAGTAAGCGGACTTAGTTATCCTATCGATGATGACCCAAATCAAATTAAACTGATTTTGAGCTCATAGAAAACCCATGAAAAAATCCATATTGATCACTTCCCACTTCCACACAGGCAACTCAATCTCCCAAGATAAATTCCAGGCCTCAAGTGCTCCACCTTTACTTGCTGACACACTATACACTTGGCCACAAAATTTTCTACATCCTACTTTATGTTAATCCACTAATAGATCTCTTTCAAATCGTGGTACATTTTTTTCAAACTAGGATAACTTTGTACCTTGACTTATGAGCCTCAGCCAAGATCCTCTCTCATAGACCATCAACATCGGGAATACACAATCTACTTTGGTACCTCAAGATACTGTCACCATTAATCTCAAAAGCTAGCACCTTCTGGTGACCCACATTATCCTTGATTCCCATTAAAATAGGATCCGAAACCAATTTATCCTTAACCTCGGCACCCAGAGAGCACTTCACCAGCTCTTAAATAATAACTTCACCATCTTCTGAGTCCAAAAGATAAACTCCAAGATTAGCCAAATAGTAAGTATCCTTTACCAACCCCCGGTTTTCCTTATCAACATGAGACAAACTCCCCATACATAACCCGCTAAGATCATCAACAACCACTTTAGCTTTACCTGGATAATAATAAAGACTCATATCATAGTCCTTAGGCAACTCAAGCCACCTCCTTTGCCTGAGATTCAACTTCTTCTAGGTGAACACATACTGCAAGATCTTATAGTTCGAGAATATATCAACATGAACCCCATACAGGTAACGACGTCAAATCTTTAAAGAAAATACTACCGCTAAAAACTCCAAATCATTAGTTGGATAGTTCTTCTTATGCACCTTAAGTTGCCTAGAAACATATGGCCCAACCTTAACCTACTGAATTAAAACACAACCCAACCCCATACGAGATGTATCAAAATATGCAATGAAACCATTAGTACCTTCGGGCAGGGTCTAAACATAACAGAAGTCAACTTATCCCTCAACTTCTCAAAACTACCCTCACAAGCACCGGACCATAAAAACTTCACCTTTTTATGAGTCAATATAGTTAACAGGGAAACAATAGAAGAAAAGCTCTCCATAAACCTCCTATAATGTATGTCCAAACTTAAGAAGCTCTAAATATTGGTTGGAGTTGTGGGTCTAGGCCACGTCTTAACCATCGTAACTTTTTGTGGATCCCCATGATCCTTTCACTTGAAATAACATGACCTAAAAAAGTAACAACATTCTACCAGAACTCACACTTTGAAAACATAGCATACAAAGACTGAATCTTAAGGGTCAGAAACATTATATAGAGGGGATCGACATGATCCTCCTCACTTTTAAAATAAACTAAAATGTCATCAATAAACACAATGATGAATAAGTCCAGAAACTAATAGAAAACCTGGTTCATAAAATCTATGAATACCGCCAATGCATTAGTCAAACCCAAGGACATCACCAAAAACTCAAAATAACCATACCGGGTTCGAAAAAAAGTCTTAGGGATATCCACTCCATAATGTTCAATTGATGATAACTTGAACAAAGGTCAATCATAGAAAAGTACTTTGCACCCAACAGTTGGTCAAATAGGTCATCAATCCTAGGAAGAGAATACTTATTCTTCACTATAACCTTATTCAAATATTGATAATCTATACATATCTAAATAGACCCATTTTTCTTATGCACGAAAAGCACGGGAGCACCCTCATAGAGACATACTAGGACAAATGAAGCCCTTATTAAGGAGATCCTTTAACTGCTCTTTTAGCTCTTTTAATTTAGCCAGAGCCACTCTATAATGAAGAATAGAGATGGGATAGATATTAGGTAGAATATAAATCCTAATGTTTATTTCCCTATCAGGAGGGACACCAAAAAGATCATCAGCAAAATCTTTAGGAAAATCACAAATCACAGGGACAAATGGCAAGGAGGAACCCTCAGAATTAGAATCTTTAATCCAAACCAAGTGACATAGAAACCCTTTGGAAATTAATTTCTGAGACCTTAGATAAGAGATGAACCTTTCCTTAGGCACTAGAGAACTCCCTTTATACTTAATCATCAATTCATCCAGGAATTGGAAATTGACACTTTGATCTTATAATCAAGAGATGCATAGCACGAATAGAGAATTTAACCCAAAGATAACATTAAAATCTAATATTTCCAACTTTATCAAATCTATGAACATCTCTCTATCACAGATAGCTACCATACAACCCTTATAGACTCTTCTAACCATAATAGAGTCAATCATCGGGGTAGACACAGAAAATCAGGAATACACTTAGCACCAAAACCAAAATGAATAGCCATATGAAGGGTCATATAAGAAAGGGTAGATCTGGGATCTAGCAGACAAGACACATCATGAGTGAATAGTTTTAGCATACCAGTAACAACATCAGGTGATGACTACGAGTCTTGTTGGGTGGCAAGAGCATAAAGATAGTTCCAACCATTGCCAGAGCCAGAAGTAGCACCCTTTGGTGCAGGAGCCGAAGAAGCAGGAATCAGGACCTTATTATCCCTAGTAGCAATATCGCCAGAGGGATAATTTCTCTAAATATGGACAAGCTAGTTGTATCCAAAACACTTATTTTTCTCCTCATCATAGAAACCATGGTACTACAGACCACAAAATCTATAAGAAGGATATGACGGAGCTGACTGGGACCTACTAGCCTGAGATTAGACACCTTATTCCTTAAAACCACTGTTGTTATGGAAACGGTGATCACCAAATAACTTAGGTTATAGGTAATGTGCCATAGAAATATAGCACTTTCGATGCTTAAAACGAGAAAAATATACAAGTTTGTGAGGGCTTTTTGTTAGATTTAATTTGTTTTGGGTATGTTTTGCAGGAAATCATGTTTTGAATGAGAAGTTCATAAAAAAGGTTTAAAAAGTTACTTTTGGTTACTTTTGGAGAGATTATAGATGATTGGAATGTTTTCTAGCTTAATCATGATTAATGCACGTTCAAGAGTTGAAGAAAAGCTGAAAAACTTACTCTCAGCACCTACCAAGTCAAAATGTGGCTGCAAGAACGACCCGCAGACTCCATGTACACAAATCAGGTGCTAGAAAGTCAAAATCCTAAGAGCTGAGCATTGCAGGATTTTTGCTGTTGTTTCTTGCGTCCACTACCTGCGCCCTGCCAGACCTTAAGTGCAGGGAGTAGGTGGCCACCGGCCTAGTTTTCTCCTATTTCATCCAGGCTTAGTTTTTAAGGTTATCTCTTGTACTATAAATACCTTTTATGTACTTTTTAGTCAGAGACATATAAGTTTGACACTTTTAACACTTAAAAAACATATTTTGATTTTAAGATCCATCTTTGATCTTGGGATTCTTTTGTATTGACTTTGATTGATTATTCAATTTATGATTGTGGGTTCTCTTTCATCTTATCATTATGATTTCAGCTTTGATTTCCAACACGATTAACATTGATTTCTTCACAATCATTAGTAGCTAAAACCCATAGATAGGGTTGTGGAAACCTTGGCAAATTGACAAAGTAAGGAAGTGCGATTGTTGACAAAAAATAATACCTATGACATACATTGCCTTATCTTTGATATGATTGATTTCTTAATGGGTGCACACATTCAGATCACGCCTAGATATTGCTACTTGCTCTAACAAAGGGGTAGTAACTAGGAAAAAATAAAGATAATAGTAATTTTGGGAGTTAATAGCCGATTTATTACAGTACAATGGTATATGTGAATGACTGTTAGCCTTCATCTAATAACTTAAGACTTTAAAGGTGATTGTTAATTAAGACAAGGGTAAGGTTTAGTAACGCGGCACCTTGAGATTCAATAGGTAAAACATGAAATCCTTCTGCTCGTCAAAAAACTATGAGAGGTACATAACTTATCAATTCTGTATGCAAGGTATTGAGCGGGTTTAGCAATGCACATAAACATACAGAGTTGAGATACCACGGGGAATGCAATCCTAGTGTTCACTCAATATTGGTTTTAAACAAAGTTAACATTGTTTTCTTTTTGAGACTACTACACACAAATCCCCCTATTTACTTTCCTATTTTGTCCATAGCTTACAACTACTGAGATATAGAAAATCACATGTTCCCTTGGGATTTGACTCTAACGTTAGTTGGGTTACTATATTTTGACATCGAACGTATCATCATCTAAAAGGAGGTATTGTCTAGAAATCATCAAAATTTTGATGTCGTTGTCGGGGAACACAGTGTTAATTTATGGATTGAGGTTGTTACAGTTCTTGGGTTTTTAATCTTTCTTTTTGTTTTAATTTTGGCATATGCCTGTGTATGACTAGTAAATGGAGTATGATATATTACTCCTAATGAATCTGAATCCATAAAGGACCCTACAAATACCTGGTAGAATATTTGTGCCGAAGAGAGGTGATAATCCTAAAGGGGTTCGTGATATTGTACCCCCTATCTAGGGAGTACAAAATATTATTAATTGACATACTGATGAGCTATTAGCTCAAACTGAAGACAAAAGGAGAACAACAGAAGAAGCTTAGAGGATAGTTAGGGATGCGGATCTAGTTGAACAGAGATAAGTGGCAGATACCGAGCAGCACTTGATGGGAATCAAGATAGAGCTAGAGGTGCTCATGTTCAAGTTATCCCTTCTTATCAGTAGACACAAACATATATAGTTGATAAGAAAGATATGGGATATGTTGAGACAATAGAGAATGGAGCCATCGTACCTCCTATTTTTCTCCCAGGCATCAAATTTGATATCACGAGTGTCATCATCCAATTTATAAATCTCAAGGGTGTTTTGGTAGGATTTCTTAATGATGATGCAAATCTGCACCTTGCAAATTTCCTTAGGATAAATAACTCGTATACTAATATTTGGGTAAATTAGGAGGTACTTAGATTGAGGCTTTTCCCATTCTTACTTACAGGAGAAGGATCTTTATGGTTAGGGGAATTGCCAAAAGACTCTATCACGACTTGGAACGAGTTTCACATGCAATTCTTAAATAGGTTATTTCCTTCATAAAAGATGTTGCAACTTAAGGATAAGATCTATAATTTTAGGAAACTACAGTCAGAGTCCATGTACAACGTTTGGTTCTGGTTTAAGAAAAAACTAAACTTGGTACCCAATTATTAGTATTTATAGAAAAACTTATGAAAGATATTCTATAGAGCCTTGCTAGATACCATCTCTAGAGAAGCTTTTATGAGACTACATTGGGAGTACGCTTTAGAGATGTTAGATCAGATCTCACCACTAACCAAGTGTGGCAAACTCAAAAGGCTAAGAGGAGATCTAAAACTTATGCTGGAGGTGCTTCATGCAACCAAAGAGCAGTGGATGATACAGTAACACGAGAAATTATGTTGATAAAAACTAATTTATGGGTGCTAGTACAAGCAGTCTACAATAACAAATTCTGAGAGTAAATATAGTAGCAGCATAGGGGTCAGCTTCCAAAGCATACAAGTCTAAATTAGAAAAGGAAGCTAATTATTTGCATCGTTAGATTGTAGGTTTCTAAGCCCAAGGGCAAGAAAACCAAGGTCGTAACTATTATGATAGGGACAGAGACCATAGCAGAGAGTGAGATGGTGACTGGAGGAAGAAGGATGACTACAAAGAGATGGGAGATAGATATATTCCACTCGTTAGATGCGATACAACATCTAGGATAGAGGAGATACTGGCTAAATTGGTGAAGTGTCAGGAAAATCAAGAGACCAATCTTAAGAAAACTAAGCATGATATTTCAGGATTGATCCAAAAGGTCAAGTCTCATGTAACTGTGATCAAGCTGTTGGAGAACCAGTTTGGGCAGACATTAGCAACTCTAAAACAAAGGCAGCAGACACCCTTCTGAGCAACACTATACAAAATCTAAAAAACAATGGTCACATACTTTCTATTACCACGAGGAGTGGTATCACTGCTATAGATCACCTACTACCTGCTACAGAAGTTATTGATGATGAAACACATGCTACCAAGTCTGAAAAGGTGACTATAAATAGAGATGTAATTGCTAATGACAAAGATTAGGGTTCGGTCGTGGAGCCAGCTTAATGACAAATTTTGTGACCACCTCCACCACTTCTTAGCGACTGATGTAGGAGAAAGAGAAAGGTAAGTTCAAGTAATTTATTGAGATTCTAAAATAGTTGAGCCTGAACATACCTTTTCTTGAGGTATTAGAATAGATGCCTGGATACGCTAGGTTTTTGAAATAGTTAGTCACAAGGAATAAAGGAGCAACTCTTAAGGATGTTGAGGGAATGTACCATTGTAGTTCAGTCACGACTAGGTCCTTGGCATAGAAAAAGGTTATACCCGAGGCGTTCACTATACTATGAACTATTGGTTCATCCATATTCTCCTGAGCCTTGTGTGATTTAGGGGCCAGTATTAATGATGCCACTAGTTGTCTTTAAGCAACTAGGCTAGAAACCTTTGGAACCAAGTTCAATACAGCTATTGATAGCTGACCGCACAGTGCAGAAGCCTGTGGGAATCTTATATGATATGATCGTTAGGGTGGACAAATTCATTTTACCAGTTAACCTTATTATCTTAGACTATGAGGTTGACACTGAGATGCCCATTATTTTGGAAAGACCATTCATGTCCACAACAAGAGATATAGTTGACATAAAAAAGGGTGAGCTAAAATTTTGAGTCAACATTGAGGAGACGACATTCAACATCTAAAAGTTTATGAAGCAGCCAACCGATATGAAGGTAGTGTCGGTGATTGATTGTATTGATAACCCTGGAGGATATTCCTATGGGTATCTTGATGAATTCTGAGTAGTCAAAATACCTGCGTTGTGCTATAATGTTAAATCAAGCGCTGCATGGGAGGCAACCCATGGGATTGTTGGTGAAGTCTGAGTAACCAATATAGCTATGTCGCACTGCAAAGTGAAATCAAGGACTCAGTGGGAGGCAACCCACTATATTTTAGTGTTTACATTTTTTGTTGTATTTGTTTTGTAGGCAAACATTGCTATATTTATTGATTTTCAGGTAAGGGGACTGTGTGATCAACCCATCATGGTCACAAGTTCCATACGGTAAATTGAGTAAAAAAAATTAAAAATTTGAAATTTTGAGGATGAAAAATGGTAAGTTATGGACTTTGACACTTAATTTTACTTTTGGGACCTAAACCTTAGGTTGCGGACCATAAGTAGCTAGAAAAAGGTCAATACGCCAAGTTTGGGTTGCAAAAGAGCGGGCCAAATATTTTATCCCGGCACCTGCGCCCAAGACATGACCACAGGTATAGGGCGCATGTAGGTGCCGCAGCAAGGTAAAATACGAGCCTATTTTTAATTAAAATTTTAGGCCCACTAATATTTAATTATAACCTATTATGGCCCCCTACTTATATAAAAACATTCTAACCCTCATTCTAATCCTTAAAACTTCAATTTTTTTTTTGAATTCAAACTTTCTACATTAAACATAAACCAACCCCACAATTAAGAAAAAGGGAAATTGACACTTGTTTGAGATACCAACTTGTCCACACACGCCATAAACAAGTTTTAATCCTTGTTTTTCTTGAGTTCTTTATTATTCTCTTTCGAATTTTCATATTAACTTTCTTGGCTCATAATGGTGATTTAATGTTTTATTTATTGTTGAAACAAGTTGATATGTTACTGCATTGCTAAATATATTGCAACTAACATGCTTGTATGAGGTAGACTTGAAATAATCTAAAATCATAATGTAGGGCCTTGATTCGAGTTAAAATTCTAAGTTTAGGCCCTAACCTGAAGTTGAACTTGAATGAACACATGTATTACCATGAGTTGATCTTATTTATTTTCTTTGAAAGTTATGATTTTTTGTTAGTCTGTGTACATTGGACTTGTTAGGGTTTCAAATAGGTTATAGGGGTGTGAAAAGTGAGGATAAATTCAAACTTTTCAAATTTTAAGTTTTTCTTCAACTTTCACTTTCCCTTACTTTTGTTGGAAACTAATATTTGGTTTTCAGGTATAAATGACACCTAAAACAGTGAAAAATAAGGTAGCTGGTACTTTAAGGAGACAAGCAGATTCTCCTAAGCTTAGTGGTTCGATGAAGGAGTATCTAGGATATGTCATGTTGATGCTGCAGTTGTAGTGACATACAGAGTCACATAAGGATAGACTCGCTAGGATGCTCTGTCTCACTTCTTACCAGTCAGGATAAATTTATCTTCAGAGGATTACGCGAAGTTGTTCATTGAGGAGATAGTGAATTTGAAGGGTACTCTAATTTTTATTTTATCTTATTGGGGTACCCAGTTCTTGTATAACTTTCAGAGGTTGGTCCAGTGAGGTTAGGGACCAAGGTAACCCTTAGTACTACTTTCCACCAGCAAACGGATGGTCAAGTAGAAAGGACAATTTAGGGAAAAAATGCTTTAGGATTGTGTATGTGATTTTGGTAGAAGTTGGGTTGACCACATACCTCTCATAGAGTTTGCCTATAACAACAATTATCACTCTTGAATTGGTATGGCACCGTTTGAGGCCTTATATGGTAGGAGGTGTAGCTCACCTATTAGGAGGTTTGGGGTTAGTCAAAATAAGTTATTTGGCCCTGATTTAGTTCAACATTCCATAGAGAAGGTGAATGTGATTTGAGATAGACTTAAGGCCATTCAAAGTTGCCAAAAGTCCTATGTGGATATGAGGTGAAGGGAGTTAGAGTTTACTATTGGTGATTGGGTATTCATGAAGGTGTCTTTCATGAAATGAGTGATGCGGTTTGGTAAGAAGGAAAAATTTAATCCCCGTTATGTTGGTTAGTTCTTGGTATTGTAGAGGGTTGATAATGTTGCATATGTGTTGGAGTTACCTTCTAGCTTGAGCTTCATTCATCCGGTGTTTCCTATTTTGATGTTGCGGAAGTGCGTGGGTGACCCTTCGACTGTTGTTTATTTGTAGGAGGTAGGTGTTTTTGATTCCTTTTTCTATGAGGAAGCCTCAGTTGAGATTTTAGATTGGCAGGTTCATCAGTTATGGACTAAGGATTTGGCTTTGGTAAAGTTTCCTTGGAGGAACCAAAAGATTTAAGAAGCTACTTGGGAAGCCAAGGAGGATATGAATTCCATGTATTCATTCTTGTTTCCCCTTCTGGAAAATCGTGCTTGAGGTATGTCTATTCCTTAGCATCTTAGTTGTCTTTTTTTGTTAAAGGTAAGTGTGGTTGTGTTTGTAATCAAGTTGTGTGAATAAGTGCCTTATCCTGTTATTCGATGATGAATGTTCCCAAGGGAAGAGTATGTAACGCCCCAGGTTTTTTGTTCTTAAAAATTTAAGAAATTTTGTCCTTACTATCTTGACTATGATTCCCCTGATGAGTCTTGATAAGTTTTTGGACTTGAATCATAACCATATCAGTAAATATGTGAATAAGTTCTGCCTAGAGTACGAGTGGCTCACTAAGAGCTGTTAGGACTCGTTACGATTCATTGGGTGCAAATCATAAGGTGTCAAATGTATACCCCAAATGGATCTTAGGTTGATTATGACTGGACCCAATGAGTCATAGGGTTTATTACGAGTCATATTAGATGAATCTTAGGGAAAACATATTGTGATTTCCTTAGAGACTGTCTTGACGATGACACATGGTGAGGATTCATAATGAGTCTATACGGTTGTATAGTGACACATAATCAACAATGACTAAATTTCAAATTTTATTTGACGATTCTTTGGTCAATTTCCTCCTTACCTAATTAAGACCCCACATTCATAAAGCACTTAAGGGAGGGGGGTTATTTTTCATTGATAACATACTCAAACACTTCCAAAGCTCTCTCAAATTCTCCTAAGCAACCATACTTAGGGTTTCCAAGAAGTAGGTCATCCAAGGGCTCAGGGGGTAAATTATTTTTGTGAAACTTTGTATTTCAGGAATGTCACTATTCCCTAATTATTAATTTGATAAAAACATAAGTTTTAACGTGTTATTCCTACGGTATTGAGGTCATTTTTGAAAACAATGGGTTGGGTGTGCCATGTTTGTCCCTGCATGGGTTATATTTATATGGTGGTTTTAAAATTAATTTGGTGCATGGGAATGGAGAATGAACTATGGATTGTGATTTCCCAAACTTTTTACTTTTTAAATGGTTATGACCCCAAACCCATAGTGTGGAATTGGTTTAGAATATGAAAAATATGCATATTGAACTACTCTTGAACTATTGCATAATGTAAAAGCTTAATGAAGCATAATAATTTTGCATTGAATCTTATGGGGTTGTCTAATTCCCTAAGCTAATGTATAATTGAACTAAAATGGGTTGTGAATTCCCCCAAGTGATGGAAATTGGTTCGACAGGTTAATGTTACTTTGCAAGTGGAGTTGGTCTGACGAAACCAAAAATGTATGTCTAAATATATATCATGGTTCAATAAATGATAACGTATGTACTAATTATTATAATTTGGTTTTTATGAGGGTTGTGTAGCTGAGTTGTGAAAGCAGAGGTCCCAAAGGACCAATACAGAAAACTGTGGTTGCCGACACGGGGGTCTACATGACTGGGTGTTTTGAGTTTCCCTTATTAATATCATTTGATTGGGTGGTTCGAGTCCATCACATATTATTATGTGATTTGGTGCTTGTGTGACACAACCCAAACTAGGGCCTAGTCGTGTCGGATGCCTCAAGCCCAACCGGGACCGAAGACCACCATAAATACCCAACCATAACCACCTTGCACCCTATGTCTGATGAAATATGAACATATAACAAGATAAACAATAATAAGTCAAAGTCTATAAAAAATTCAAACAACCTCAATCAAAATTCCTACCGGTGGCAACCCTAATGGCAATGCCAATACCAAGACTGGGACCTATATCGACACTACCCATGCCCATAGTAGTCACACAAAGTCTTTAAATGAAAAAAGGAACATCTGATCGGGACATGCCCCTGACCATAGAAAAAACAAAAGTCTAAGAAACAAAAGCAATGTAAAGAAGTCCATAGCATGAAAGGGAGTCTTTCGGAGTATGGAAGATCACCACTTCAATCTGACTTGGAGATGTCCTCAAATCCAAGTCATTGAGCAAGAGGAGTAGTATGGCCAATTTCTACGTCGTGTTGGGATACTGCGCCTGAAGATGGTTAGCATGATGAACGCTAGCATGTACTCAGGACTAAGGATAAAATAATGCCATTATTCGAAACCAAAGTAAATAGCTATATGCAATCACATACATATCTACATATACCATGCCGGAAAAGGGAACCAGATTTAGCATGAACTTTAAAACATTTAATCTGGATTGTGAAGAGTTGCCATCATAAATCCACCTACGAGCTTATATGGGTCCAGTGTTACCCACAGAATGGACCCTAGTGCATGTAGCCGCACAAACCAAAGATATAACAAGGGCCGGAGATTCACATGTACCCTTCTCCCTTCATGATGCATATATACAAGTATAAACTTAGGGGATTCCTGTGTACCCCACAAGTATATGGTCACCATGACCAACCCTCATGTCGGTAAACATAAGTTTCTAGTGTCCGTCCATCGGACTCACACCTTCACGGTTAGCTATCACAACCCGCCATTATTGTCCAATTAAAACCTTTAGCACATCACCAGACCACCAATTCTTGAAGTTATTTATCAAGGCATTATGAAGTGGTATTGTCATACCAACTATAGCTTGCAAGCAATGTTATTAGCCAACACTTAGGGGATTCCTATGTACCCCACAAGATTTCCAATTAAAAAAAAATAATGGCCACCAAGGCCCTTCCAAACCATTTAAAATCAACCAAACCAATTTAAGTTCAATTACCATATTATGCAATGCAAGGATTTCAATAAAAGTCAAACTATGTGACAACACCATTCTCATTGGCATTTTAATAATCATGTTGAAGGCATATAGTTTCCAAAACCACAACCAAGTAGTAATTGACCATTCCCATGGAACCACTGGTTCAAACCAAAATTATAGCATGAAAACCATAAGAAAAATATCTAAAAATATTATCAAACCATGAACAACAAAAAGCCCAACATATATTTCAAAACCAAAGCAATACCATAATTATACCATGAAAAACCATTCATTAAAACATGATTTTAGTTGAACTTAGAATGAGGGAGGAGTAACATTCCTTATACACCAAGGAAGACAGAGAGTAACCACCCCTGAAAGACCTTAATTAAGCACCTTGAAGAAACCCTATCCTTTTCTTAAATCAAGAGATTGAGAGAGATTTAAGAGTGGTCTGAGAGTGTTTGATTGAGAAAAAAAGGTTAGTAAAGCCCCCAAAGGTGTTTCATGTCGTGTGGTCAAAAGGGTTAAGAGGGGAAATATCCAGAATACCCCCAACTTAAACTATAAAAATTCTCGTAGGTGGGTACAGTTGGACCTCTCAACTCGCATCACATTATACGAGTGGTACCCTCAACTCGTAACTTGATTAGAAAGTTAGACACCACATTCTGTCCAACATACAACTTCTTAGCCTAACTTGTACCATCATCATATGAGTAGTACCCTTCTAGTCATACCCTATGCAGAACATCAAAGGATAGACATTGGACAACATACGATTTGGCACTATATCTCTCGTATCATGAACATACGACTAGTATAAAGTGTTCTTACACCTTCTATAGAACTTGGCCAATATCACATTGGCCAACATACAACTACGGTCCTAAAATTATACCCATACCATACAAGTTGTATGGTGTGTGTTGTATGATGACCAAAAGGTTTAAGACTCAAGAAATTTTCAAGGGCCAAAGTTTGAGGTGTTTCATTGTGTCACCCTGATATGTCGGGAGGTTCGAGTCCCCCATAGTGCATATATATACCCTCTGGTTCATTTGTCTACACACACTGGGCCTTACTAACCGGGGAAGAGCTGGGCCTATATAGCCTGTGGGTGCTTTCTTATGTTATGATAGTTGAGATACATAATGCAGGCTAATGTTTTAAAATGGATGCTAGGCCTTGTTTCCCTATTCCAACATGTGTTATATATATATATATATATATATATATATATATATATATATATATGAATTTGATTATATGCATTGGTATTGAATGATTTTAAATTATAGATCACGATATTATGTTATCCTTATGCTTGAGTTACATGCTAGTTTTCACCCTACTAACTATCTTCGGATATTGTATCCCCACGCTCTGCAGGTACCGAAGATACCTCTATTTTTCTTATGCAGAGTTAAGTGGATTGATGTGCTATGAAAATATAGAACTTTCAATGCTTAAAATGTGGAAAATATGCAAGTTTCTGAGGTCTTTTTGTTAGATATAATCAGTTTTTGGTTTATTTTGTAGGAAACCATGATTTGATTGAAAAGTTCATGAAAATGGTGAAAAAAGGTATTTTTGGCCACTTTGGAGAGATTATGGATGATTGGGATATTTTTCGGCATGATCGTGATCAATGCATGTTTGAGATTCAATCTAGAGCTGAAAAATGGACTCCCAGCACCTACCAAGTCAACTTGAGTCCTACATAATGACCTATAGACTGCACGTAGATAAAACGGATTCCAGAAAGTCCAAAATCCCAAGAGTCAACTTGTAGGAAATTCCCATCTGATACCTATAGTTGGTACCTGCACCTAGGGTAGATCGTAGGTACAACCCGTGATCAAGACCAAACCACAGGTGTAGGGAGCGGGTGGACACTGACCATGATTTCTTCTACTTTATTCGAGCATAGTTTTTATGGTTTTGTTCTGTACTATAAATGTCCTTTATGTATATTTTAGTAGAGGAGACCCACTTTTAACACTTAGAAACATATTTTTATTTCAAGATCCGTCTTTGATCTTGGAATTTCATTATATTGACTTTTCTTAATTATTCAGTTCATAGTTATGGGTTTCTTTCATCTTTTAATTATGAATTCATGTTTGCTTTCAATAAATTTTACTGATCTCTTCACAATTATGAGCGGCAAAAACCCATAGATAGGGTTGTCGTAAACTTGGCAGATTAATAAAGTAGACTGAGTGCGATTGTTGATGGGAAACCAATACCTATGGAATGCATTTCTTTATCTTCGATATGATTGATTTCTTAATGGGTTTACAAATTAGGATCCCGCCTAGATATTACTACTTTCTCGAACAAAGGGGTAGTAACCAGGAAAAGA
Organism: Capsicum baccatum var. pendulum; assembly: GCA_030864225.1. Taxonomy (NCBI): domain Eukaryota; kingdom Viridiplantae; phylum Streptophyta; class Magnoliopsida; order Solanales; family Solanaceae; genus Capsicum; species Capsicum baccatum. The sequence continues at coordinate 26,101,289 of CM061551.1, read as the reverse complement.
TAGAGACAATAGTAATTTGGGGAGTTAATAGCCAATTCATTGCAACACAATGGTATATCAAAAAACTATTGCCTTCATCTAATAACTTAAGACCCAAAATGTGATAGTTAGCTGGGACCAGAGTAAGGGTTAGTAATGTGACAATTTGATATTTAGTAGGTAAGGGGTGAAATCCTTCTGCTCACCCAAAAGACTATTTGAGGCACATAAATTATCAGTTCTGTATTTAGGATATTGAGTTGTTTCAACAATGCACATAAACCCACGGAGTTGAGATGCTAGGGGAACACACAATCATAGCGTTTACTTAGAACTAATTTTCAACCAAGTCAATATTGTTCTACATTTGAGACTACTACAAACAAATACCCCCATTTACTTTCCTATTTTCCCATAGACTATAACTATTGAGATCTGTCAAACCACGTGTTCCTTTGGGATTCGACCCTAACCTTACTTGGGTTAATATATCTTAACAAAAACCTTATCATTATCTAAAAGAAGGTGTTTCTTGGACGTCATCATTGATAGACTCAGTTCATCAATTCGTGTGGTAAGTAGTGATCTTCCATTCTTTTGAAGACTTAGACATTTCATCAGTTATTATCATAGATTAGAATTGATAGTTTTCATGATCATTAACATTATCATTATCATTGTTATCTGTTAGAGTTGGGGACATATCCTGACCAAGACTAGTTTTTGGATCTTTTGTTAAAAGACTTTGTTGGATTACTATGGACTTGAAAAATATTGGTTATCTGTTTTTACCGATCGCTGGTTATTGGTTATAGTACCCTTCATTATTTAAATTTTATATTGAGTTATCTTCTTATATGTTTGAAATTCATCCGACAATGGGGATATTCTACTTTTTGGTTAAGTGCACAAGGGCGGTCTTTGGTCCTCGGTGGGCTTGAGATACCCGTCTTGGCCAGCCCTTTGTTTGGGTCATGAAAGATGACCACCTAAAGCTGCAGATCCAAAAGACTCAGCACATGAACTCTACAAGGCTACTTGCACTGGTCTACCATGAAACTCATGGAAGCCTCTAGAATATCTACCTCGAGAAATGTGACCTCTGAACTCACCCAAATAGCAAATTTCTTAGTGCCTCCCTAAGATGCTCTAAGAATAGACTCAGTCATCTTAGCATGATCCACAATAATCTAAAATGATGCTCTATACACTACCATATGAGTAATAGCAAGCTGAAGAGAGATATCAAACCCCTTTACAAACTTCTGAATCTTCTCAAACTCGATAGCAATAATGGTATAAAAATATCTAGACATGGTATGGAATAGTTCCTCATACTCCACAACAGTCATGGAGCCCTGTTCCAAATGATTAAGCTTATATCTCATCTAATATGTCAAACTAAGAGGCAGAAATATATTAAAAAGGCAATTGTAAGCTGAGCTAAAGTCATCTCTTGCAAACCAAGGGGTCGACAACCAATAAGTGACCTCTACTAATCTTTGGTTGCTTCTCTCAACTGGTATGTAGTATAAGCAAACCCATGCGACTCAAAAAAACCAAGGTTATGCAACTTCTCACAATAATTCATTAAGAAATCATAGGCATCTTAGCCTACAATACCACTAAACCTAGGAGGACCTAAATGAGTGAATCTCTTAAAATTCTTCTGATCTTCAGAAGACATAGCTACACTTGCAATAATAGGAGGTATAGTAAATCTGACTGGCTGAGAACCCATATGAGGAGGCATCAGAGAGGAAGGTTGAACTTAAAAACTCAAAACACCATACTTAGATACAGGCATTGAAGGGGGAATTACTCTCAGAGTCTATGGAGTACCATAAGCAGATGTCGATACAATAGGAGGATCCACACTCAGAACTGGAGGAATGCCATAAGTAGAAAAATGTACAATGCTCAAAGCTGGAGGAATACTAGTTGCACTCACAGGAGAACCCTACAAATGGTTCAGTAACCGAACAAACAACCCCTTCAAGACCGGGGTAGAAGATCTTTGTGGGACTAGAGTAGGATCCATATCTCCAACATTCTAATCTCAAGGCTTGGGGGAGATTCCCTTAGTGTCATCTCTGGATGGGGCAGATCCTTGTTCCCATTCTTTACATCTAGACTGACCACAACTTATAACTTACCTTTTTAGATTGGGGTCTCTTCATACAATGGATCCAAATCTCTAGCCTTATAGGATCTAGTCCTCACTATCTATGTAGAAAGAGTGAAATATAATTTCGAAAATAAGGTAAGAAAGATCCATAGGATATGGAATGAAATAAGAAAAGTTTCCTAAAGATATCTTATAGCCTCTCAAAGATAGATACAAATATTTACGTACTGACCTGTGGACTCTACTAGACATTATATTCTTATATTGTTAAGAACAATGAGAATCTGGCTGCTCGGACACGAATATGTCATGACCCAAAAACCAAAGGTCATGATGGCTCTTGTCGCAGCAAGGCTTGGAAAGTAAGCCTATCACCTAAATTAGTATAAAATGAGATATCAATACCTAAATTAAGATAAGACCCCTAAAATAGAGTCAAACCACATACATATAGTGAAAGAAGAAATACAATCAAAGATACCAACCCAATCCCAAAACCTGGTGTCACAGTGTAAGAACCAACTAATACAACTCAAAGTCAAATATACATACGGTAACCCGAAAGAAATAACTCTATCTCAAAATACAAATAAGAAATAGTCAAAATAAAAAAGGAAGTAGTCAAATCCAAATACATAGGTCAACTGCTGCCTCGAAGACTCTAAATGCTGCTTGAATCAGCTATCTGTGCGGTGCACTCGTACCTTGATTTATACTAAAAAGGCACAATAGAGATGAGTACGGTCCACTTGTATTCAATATGTATCATAGGACAATTGAGTAAAGTATAAAATAAAGCATATAAACATAAACTATGGTAACACCACTTGCAATGAAAAAATGTCCCAAATGTTAGCCCACCATATCTACACTAACAGTTCTACTATATACACATTTAACAAATACAAATAAGGGAAAAAAGAACAAATATACACATACATCAAATAAAAGTATAGGAATATAGAAAAATAGACATATATCAAGTCAAAGATAGAAATACAAATACAACATAAGCACAATACATAAAGTGCAATGAAGATGATGATGATGATGATAATGATGATAATGATGTGATGCACAAGGTTGTCAAAAAACCTCCATATATACCTACCAATATAAAGCTTTCTGATTTAGGGCCCATGGGGTGTTTGTCAACCCATATCAACTAGTATCCTATACTAATATCCATATCACCTCTTCGACACAAACATCGGTAGAGGGTTTTTAAAGATGTCACATTTCTGTTAGAAAAAGCTAGTTTTTCCAGTGTTTCCAGTATTTTTATAGAGGTACCAATGTTTTATGAATGAGTATGATATGAGGATGTAATGCTCACAGTCAACCAAAATGAGAATATCCAAAATCTAACCAATATACCAACCACGTGATCCAAAATCTACTCAAATCAACCAACCATCCATGATCCAATATAATCAAGAAATCATCAAGTGAAACATGCAAGAAAATGTCCTTGATACCACATATGTCCCAAAATCTAGGTTTTTTCAACCAAAAAGAGATCAATACCATGCCAATAACACCATACAATACCCCATATGGTCATACATAGAAAATAATATCTCAAAACTACCAAATATTATCCACATAGGTGCCCAAACGGGCATATAAATTGCCTAAAAACATATTTCAATGTACAACTTTGTACCCAAAGCATGCTTTTATATTATTATTAACAATCAAACAAGTCTAAAGAATGTTAATCCATAACCTATCTCGAATGACAAAACCAGAATGATTAAGCCTTTATTATCGAGATTCACCCCACTCACGGACCCAAAATTAGCTAAAACATAAGAAAATATAATCTATGCATCAAAGAAAGCCAATGATATCCATATTATCTATTTTTAAATCTGGGTCAAAGCGGACCCCTAAAATTAGTTTTCAAAAAAGAGGGTTAAAGTCATAATTTTAGTCAAAAAATATGTTTCCAAAGATCAAAAGGAACTCATAGGATAAATACCAAGTGAAAATACGTTGAAATTGGGGTTAAAATTGAAGAAATACTAGTTTTACGCCTTCCTAGCCAAAATCCCCAAATTTCACCTTTGAATCAAAGTTTAAACAAAATTTAAATGATAAAAATTGAAAGAAAATAATAGTAATAGGGATTTGGAATGTACCCAAGCTTAAAAATGAAAGAAAATTCTCAAAAATGCAAACCCCAAACTCCAAGTCATAAAAATGGTGAAAGAATCTCAAAAAAGGGAATAAATCCTACTTTGGCATCGCCTAAGCGACTATCGAGTCCCTTAGGAGATATTGCTTAAGAGACTGTGCGTCTCTTAAGCGAAGCGCGCCTCATCATGAAAAGGACATGGCTAGTGCTTAAGCGATCGACGTTTGACTTGCCAATGTTGTTTAAGAAAACAGGCCTTCACTTAAGCGGCCATCTCTTAAGTGGGCCTGATTTCGCTTAGGCGACATTTTTACTAGTAGGCCAAGTCGCGTATGTGGCCAATTCATTGCTTAAGCGAGTGCACTAACTGAGGACTTGTAGAATTCTATGTCTCCACGGACGCCTTGGGATTCATTCAAAATTCCGATTATGCAAATGAGCTATGCTACCCCACTAAATTTGATGCTCTAGACTCAATGATGATATTAAATTTTCAAAAAATGGTGTTTTCTTAGAGTTGATCGTTGAGACCTATTTTTATAATTTTTAATAAAGGGTCAAAATGAGATAAAAAATTTATAAAACTACACCAAGTATGTTACCAACCTAATATATTATTTTGGAGATTTATAATTCTTCCATTTTATTGGATGGAATTTCAATGAATTAGAATCAACGTTCTGAATCTACTGGCTTAATCGATTTTACCATCAAATGCATAGATCAAAAGATGTTTACTAAAGTCAACTAGTAAACCTTTAAGACCTCCAAAAATCACAGTCTCTCATAAATCACACCGAAATACATTGAGATCCATGAAAAACATCCCCACTCCCTAGAAATATCATATTGTAACCATAAGGAGGGGTAAAATACTCAAATCACACAGAATCACATAATTCACACAAATCACCAAAAATCAGGTCATTAAAATCCTTTTGTAGCAAACCTGGTTAGAGAAGCCTAGTCTGATGAGGCTTCTACTAAAATAGTACGACCACCCATTGACATGGACCCAAGCTTCTAGTGTGCGACATGGAGGCTTTACCTTCCTCTACTCTCTTTTGATTTTTTCATTGGGGAAAATAAAATAATATTTAGTGGGGTTGGGGCATAGTAGGACATTTTTACTATTCATTGGACAGTCTATACCTATTTTTTTTCATTTGATGGCATTGGTTTAATTTATTGTATAGACATAATCATACTCTATTTTTAAATTTATCATTTTTATATTTATTTTCATTTTATATTTGTGTTGTTTATTTACTTTAGATCTTGTTGGTCTTGCACTTTGATTTTTAGTTACTTTAGCCCTAGTGGGGCTTGTTCCTTATTACATACATGGATTTGGATTGGCCCTTATTGGGTATATTGATGATAATGTTGGATGGTGCCCTTTGTAAGCTTGTGTAACACAGTATTAATGTGATACTCAATTTATTGCTCATTTTTCTTGTTGCCTTTGTTATATATGTTTCCAATAAAATCCAAGGGTATTCTTTGAAACTCAATTCTTTCCTAAGGAGAAAATTTTAGTTTTCTCTTTCTGTTTATCTTTTGTCTTTATTTTAGTTAGTTTCTTTGTCGAACTTACTGACAGTTCACCCACGATGGATGATAAGGCGACATCCTGAGGTGATGTATCCAGTCTTCTGAATTGATTTGAAATAGGGAAAAGTTCACTGGAAATGAATGAAATGATTTTGAGAAAAAACAAAAATATAATTCTCTTTTTGAAAAGAACAAGGATATTTTTGAGCTTTCACTAGAGTAAGTCCACTAATTTCAATTTCTTGGATCTCTCTTTACAAGGATGAGTCTTTGACTCGGAGTAACTGATTAAGCTCAAATTTGTTCGGAGACTAACTTTTTTCTCTATGAGTACGATTCCATGTGTGGTGAGATTTTCGAATAATTCTTGTACATATGTGTAGTATAGAACTCACACTGAGTGAATTAAAAGTTAAATCCTAGGCAAGCTTGATTTAGAGGATGACCTGAGGCTATTTTTGACCCATCACATAGCCAAAGTCCCACCTTAACATTGTTCCCTAGTTAACCCCTTTGATCCTTTTGTCCATTTTTATTTCTTCTTGTAATCATAACCATTCTAAAATACCTAAACCCTTTTACATCTTTCTTTTGGACCCTAACCTCCATTGATGTATCATATGATTCTAAATAATAAAATATAGGTGAAAGCATATATTTGGGGGGTTGTGTATTTGGGAGAATATTGTATGGGTGGTTCAAAGTCCCTGTTTGGGGGAATAATGTGATATGCTTAGATAAGACAGTAAACATTTATGTAAGGTTATCAAATCATGTGCTTAAGAGACAAGAGATATGCTTGATGATAAAGTTGAATAGCCTATCCCATAAAACTTGAAGAGAAATTAGATAAATAAAGGGATGAGAAGAGCTTAGAGTTAGAAAATCTTTTGATAAAATCAAGGAAATGAAGAAAGAAAATGATGGGTTGTTTTTTTGTTGGTAAATACTAAGCTATCAGATTTGTTTGGTAAATGCTAATCGATGTGTTAAGGGAAGCAAAGAAAGTTATTTAAAGGTGAATAAGGTGGAGAATTTATGAAATTTAGGGTATAAAGGGATGAGTGATTGAATTGAAGGAGGTATTTTAGTTACTTGATCCATATTTTGCTTTCTACACCTTAAGTCTTCAGTTAGACCTGCAAGACCTTAGTGATTCCAAACTATGTAAGTCTACATTAGTGGTGAAAAATACAAAGGGTAAGCCTATGGTTCTAGTCATTGTACTTGAATTTACTTGTAAGAGTGAGTGTTAATTCCTCCATTATTTGATATACTTTAAGGATTGAAATATTTTGTGTGTGAGTGGAGATAACTCTTGCATATGAGCGGCATCAATACTTTGGGGTAGAGGGTGAAGTCTTACTCCCAGTTTGAGTGAATAGGAGAGGTAAGTTGCATTATGAAGATTGAGATAATATTTGAATATTTGTGTTGGATCTTGAGATGCTTTGTTTATTTGAAAGGTTTATTTGATACAAACTTGCATCCTTACTTCATAGATACGTGCCTATTGAAAAAATTTCGTTTACTTGTAGACAAGACATGTTTGAGAAGTCTTTGTAGAGGTTTGTTAACCTATATATTTAGTATAACTTTATTTTATGATGTTTTGAGTTGTAGATACCATATCTTATTGGATTATTGTTGGGTGCTTAAGGACAACCAATAATTCAATTTTAGGGGGAGGGTTGATAAGTCATTAATTTGATGACTTGCTTGCAACTTTTAAGCTTAAATTATCATGATTTTAAATTGATTTAGTGTTAATTTGACGTATAATGCTCCCTGGTGAAGGTATAGGTTGAAAATAAAGACAAGAAAGACAATCAAGTCAATGGAAGGTCAAATATAAAAGAAAATGAGCCTTAAAGATAACATGAAAGTGTCAAGAGGCCACCCGCACTACATGGTGGCAAAATTGGCCAAAACAGCTCCATCTGTGTCCAATCTACTATGAATCTGCTCTGAGTCTACTCTAGATCTGCTCTAGATTTTCTCAAGCAGATCAAGAGTGCAGTTGTATTTTTGTAATATTTGGAAAATGTGAAATTAGGGTTGGGGGGGGGGGTCAACTCATTTCCACTATCATTGAGCATTATTATACTATACTTGAGCTAAGAACACATTAGAGTAACTCTCAAATCAAGAATTAGTGATTTATATTAACGATTTGTTGAAATTAATGCTTGGCTTTTTCATTATCTATATTTTTTATGGATTAATTTGCTGAAAATTTGGTGTATCTCTACTTTCTCCCTATGAGTAGCTAGTTCTTCTTCTTGGTGTTATGCTTGAATAGGTTGTGATTAGTGCATGGGTTTTATTTATTTGACTTCATAATTAGCTACTTGATATGGGTTTTGCATTCATTCCATGTTTTAACTAAGAATTAGGGGTTGCAAACCCCATTTACCTTAAAACCCATATCATCCTTGTCATAGGTGATATGAGTGAGGAATGAGTGTGAACAATAACTTGAATTTGTTTATTTAATAGTATCTCTTAGACATAAAGATGATAATTAAGGCCATATATTGGTAAAATTATTACACATATGAGGTGTTTGAATTCGTGATATTTGGTGTTTAATTGACAAACTTACAGCAAAACTTCTAGATCTAGCCTACCCTTGACTTCTAGCTATAAATGGACAAGTAATCACATACTCATGCATGAACCCACACCTTGGAAGGCTAACTCCAAGTCCCATCAAAACTTTATTAATTTCTAATTGTTTGTAGCTTCGAAATAGTACTCTCAAAGCAACGAAATTGTTAAATTCAAAATCATTCAACCAAAACCTCCATTCTTACTTTCATGCTTGTCTACCATGCATGACGAGTCAAGTCTTAGTTAACTTCTAACACTCTCAAGCATTGCAACACTTGTCTTCACTACCTATGGATTCGACCCCAACCTTAGTTGGGTTACTACATTGATGATGATTTCTTACACTTCAATGGTTTAGTTTGAGCATCATCACTAACTCTAAAATATGCTTTCGGATATGGAAGTTATGATTGTTTAATGCTGATCATTTCTTTAGGAATCAACTAGTAAGGGAGGTTTTGTCTTGGTTAAGGGATAAGAGGTTCTTGTGTCCTTGGTACATGGCCAAATTCCTTCTTATACTGTTAAAACTTAATGTTTAATCATACATGCACTTGAAGCATGGTTCTAGACTTGGCTTAATTTTTTGGGGCTGTTACAATATCTCCCCCTTGGGGGTCATTCGTCCCCGAGTGGAAACTGATTGAGAGGGATGATTAGGGAAAAAGAGCTATAATTCCCAGAATTTCTTCACCACTTCTTATGATATTATTGGAACCCTGTAACACTATCTGTACATGAGATTCTTAAACTAACTTTCTAAGAGTTGAACACTAACATGGTACTGAATCAGTAACAAAAACGTGGACTAAATTGAACTCATAGAGGCATGCTGTGACATAAGAATAACTGGGTAACATAAAATAGAAAGATTTTATTAATTAAGGGAAACTATTACCTCATCTAGGGACTGAGTTCAAAGGAAGAGGTCGGGGTACTTGGTTATCATATCTACCTACACTTTTCAAGTAGCTCCGTCAACCAACTGATTTTTCCAAAGAACCTTTACCACACAACCTATTTATTCCTCAACCTATGAACCTGACGGTCAAGGATTTTAATAGGAACCTCTTTATAAGAGAGACTATCTTTCACACCCTCACTGTTTAAGTGTACAATCGGTGCGGGGTCACTAACATACTTCCTTAGCAAGGAAACACAGAAGACTGGATGCACTGCTTCTAAGTCTACTGACAAATCTAACTCATAAACTACTTTGTCAAAATTACCAACAAGCTCAGAAGGACTAATAATACGGGGACTAAACTTTTCTTTCTTCCCAAATCTCTTTACCCCCTTCATAGATAAAACTTTTAGGTAGACAAAATCACAAGCAACAAACTCAACTTCCATTCTTATCACATATGTATAGGTATTATAACGGCTCTGATCCATTCTTAACCTTTCTTTAATAAGTTAAAATTTCTCCATATCCTTATAGACTATGTTTGGCCTTATCAATGTATCTTCATCGATTTCAGACCAACCAATAGGAGATCTATACCTCCCACCATAAATTGCCTTAAACAGGGCTATCTAAATACTAGGGTTATAACTGTTATTATAAACAAACTTAATAAAAGATAAATGATCATCCCAACTACCCTTAAAATTTATCATAAATGCTCTCAATATGTCCTCAAAGGTATGAGTAGTTCTTACTTCCTGACCATTTACTTGTGGGTGAAAAGCTTTACTAAGAGGAACTTGGGTACCAAGATATTTTTGAAATTCCTTCCAAAATTATGAATTAAACAAACTACATCTATCAGAAATAATAGTGAAAAGACTCTATGCAATTTAACTAACTCCTTAAGGTAGAGTTTAGCATAGTCCTCGACTCAATTTAAGGTGTTAACTAGCATAAAATAGGCTGACTTAGTCATTCAAACCACGATAACCCATAAGGAATCATGTTATCAATGAATTAGAGGAAACCCTGTAATGAAGTCTATGTTTACTACCTCCAACTTCCAAGTAAGAATACTGACATCCTGAAGCATGCCACTAGGTCTCTGGTGCTCAACCTTAACTTGCTGAGAATTTGGACACTTAGCCACAAATTCTGCGATATCTTTCTTTATCCCATTCCATCAATAGACTTCTAGTAAATCATGATAAATCATAGTTAATCCTAGGTGAATAAAATATTGATAACCATGAGCCTTCTATAGTATCTACTATCTTAGGTCATCTACCATTGGAACATATAGTCTACCTTGATAGCGAAGAACACCATCTCTCCCTTGGGAGAAAACCTCAACCTTCTAAATTTGGATAACTACTTTAAATCTAAGAAAAATAGGATCATTATCTTGCTTTTTTATAACCCCAAATACCAAAGAGGATTCTCAAAAATTTTGGAAAAGACTACTACCTTTAATTGAATCTACCAACCAAACTCTCAATCTAACCAATCTATGAACCTCACGACTAGTTCTTTCATCTCATACACTATATGAGAAACACTTTTGATAGGTAATCTACTAAGATCATCGTCTACCACATTAGCTTTACCCAGATGGTACAAAACACTCATATCATAATCCTTTAACAAATTTACCATTTTCTTTGACGAAGATTTAGATCTTTCTGACGGAAAACATACTGAAGACTTTTCTAAACAGTGAAGACATCAACATAAACCCTATATAGGTAATACCTCTATAGCTATAGGGTAAAAACAACCACTGCTAACTCAAGATCATAAATCAGGTAGTTCTTCTCATGGGACATGATCTTTCTGGAGGCATATGTTATTACTTTTCCTCGCTGCATCAACACACAACAAGTCCAACCATCAAAGTGTCACAGTAGACCACAAAACCATTTGAGCCATCGAGAAAATAAAAAATAGTAATGCTAATAAGTTGAGTCTTCAACTCCTGAAAACTATTCTAACAAGAATTGGACAACTGAAATTTGACTTTCTATTGGGTCAACCAGTACATGGGATATGCAATGGAGGAAAATACCTCAATAAACCATTTGTAGCAATCAATTAATCCCAAGAAACTCATCATATCTGCTAGAGAGATAGGTCTAGGCTAGTTTCTCACTACTTTAATTTCTAAGGATCAATCCGAATACCTTTGCTGAAAATAATATGGCCAAGGAATGATACTGCTTTCAACCACAACTCACACTTGCTAAATTTGGTAGATATCTAGTGATCTTTAAGAGTCGACGATACTAAGATAATATGTATGCTCATTCTCTCTTTAAAAATAAATGAGGATGTCATCTCTAAGGACAATGTGAATATGTTGAAGTACTACTTGAACACCATACTCATTAGGTCCATACAACATGCAGGAGCATTCATTAGTCCAAAATACATAACAACAAATTCAAAGTGATCGTACCTAGTTTTGAAGGTTTTCTATAGAATGTCATATTCTCTGAATCATAGTTGATGATAGCTTGATCTGAGGTCTATCTTAGAAAACTAATTTATACCCTAAAGTTGGTGGAATAGGTCATTAATCCTGGGAATGGGATACTTATTTTTTGCTGTGACCTTATTCAACTATCGATAGTCAATACACATTCTGAGAGAACAATCTTTCTTGTGCATAAAATCACTCTATGGAGAGATATTGGGCGTAATAATATGCTTGTTAGGAGGTCATTCAATTGTTTATTCAACTCTTTAATCTCAAATGGAGCCATTATGTAGGATGGAACTTAAATAGGTTGGATATATGGTAAGAGATCTTTTCTCAAGTTAATTTTCCATTTGAGGAAAAATAGGTAGATAGTCGAGAAGTTTTTTTACCATTGGAACTGACACAAATATTAGGGCTTTGGATTTTGAATCCTTAACCCATACAAGATGATAGATATATCATTTGGAGATAAACTTTCTATCCTTAAGGTTAAGACAAACTGACTAGTAAGCACTGAGGTACGCCTCTTTCGCAATAGTATATGTTTATTTGGGAATTGGAATTGCACTACTCTTTTCCTATAATTAATAGAGGGATATCAAGAGTTTAGCAAATCCATATTATGAATGATACTAAAATTTCTCATGTCTAACTTTACGAGTCAACTAAGGTGACTTTCTGGGAAACTATAATTGGAAAAATTCTATAGACTCTCTATCAATGACTGAGTCACCAACTTGAGTAGAGACTGTGAAAGTTTTGAAAGAATTTTAGGACTAAAACCAAAGTCTTGATATACAAGAAGTTACAAAAGAAAGTGTGGCTCTAGGATCTAATAATTCATAGACATAAATATGGAAGACCTGTAACATACCTATGACTGCGTCAAAAGAACCCTTCTAGTCTTATTGATTCTAAAGGGAATAGAACCTATTATAACAATGTCCACTAGCTACATTGGATAATGAACCCTACTTTGTTGCGCGACCTGTGAAAGATATTGAATATTTGGACTGACTTTGCTAACGGGTATCTCTACCTCTTTGAGAGGACACCAGCATCCCAAAGTCTGTGGCCTATGTTGACACACCCAAAGCCACCAACGCTACTAACCATACACTTACCATTATAGTTCCTAAAATATTATTTGCATAATTGGTTGGTTCAAACACTAGTTACATTACCATAGGACTTTAAGACTGGTACCATATCTTAATTATCTTTCCTGAACTTTGGAATTGGGTCACTAGAAGAAGACATGGCTGGAGCTGAATATTTTTGGTAGAATTGAAAAATATTTCCACCATCTGACCTCTACTAAAAGAAATTGAAGCTAGTTATTCTGGCCCTCTTATTCTCCCTTGCATTTTTCTTAAATTTCTCTTCATCTATTTGTTGAACATGCACCATCAGCCTGGAGATGTCCATATCCTTCACTAATATAGTTGTCATACACTTTTTGAACCCATCCTTAGAAACACTAGACACAAACTTTCTTTTGGGAGCTCAAAAATTAGCAACCATAGTAAGATCATACCTTTCCAACTTAGTAAATTTAAGGGAATACTCCATCACACTCATTCTACTCTACTTCAAATTTATGAATTCCTCCACCTTGGTCTCCTTAGCTCAAGCGAGAAGATTCTATCCATAAATGCAACAAAAACTCATCCTATTCTATCGATTCTATATCTGCACCCCTATCCTTCTTCCATTACTTAAAACATGTGTGAGTTACTCCTTGCAGCTAATAGGAGACTATGTCCGCACTTTTAGGGTGACACCCATGATCTCTATAACTTTTTAAATATTATCCACAAGCTCCCGTGGATCCTTCTCAGACTTAGACCCGAAGAATATTGTAGGAAGGAAAGTCTTAGACTCTGGTTGTTTTCACATTCATTATTAGGTTGGATGGTGCCATAGACAACTAATTATTTGGGTGTTCATGGATTGGGCTAAGTATATAAAAGTAACCCTATATTTGGCATGGGAGAATTATTTATTTTGGGTTTTTATGGTGCTGGTGATGGTTCTTGCTGAAGTTCAACCCCGCTATTATTTCTATTCCTCATTTTGTTAGTTCTCTTTAGAGGAATGTTCTGTAAATGTCTAAAGAATGAGCTAGTATAAGGTTTTAGTAGAGTCTCACACTCTATCACACGATATGGACATTAAAAAAATTAAAATTCTCCTAAATTATCTCTATCCTCTTGCCCATAAATGTGCCGCATTCCAAACCCATGAATAAAAATCTATTTTATATGGCTCTCAAATAACCTAAGGCACTTTATAGCTATCATTCTAATACAAAGTTTGTTACTATAACACCCCAAATTTTTTCCTCTAAAAAATTCTTGACTTTTGTGCTCACTACCCAAGTAGACTTGCCTTACTAGTCGAAAAAACACATTATGAGTTGTAGGACCCAAATTGTAGCTTTAATAGTGTAAGTGCATAAATTAGTATTCTAATTACGACATCTATATTATGAGTCATAAGGTGAGCTCACAATTTGTATGGAAAGACTCGTGATCAAACTAGTGGATTGGTCAATGTTTTTGTCTTGAGGATGACTCAGAGCCTACGAGTCGTAATGTCACATTATGAGTTATATGGTATGATTTTTAGGGTCAACAGTATGAATTATATGAGTCAATACCCAGACTACAAGTCCAGGAAATGAATCATACCCAGATGTCATGAGTCGTGATGTAACCTGTAGCGACTAGGGATAATTTTTCCTACATGTTCTCATTAAGGGAAAATCGATCATTTCTCTCATCCAACTTCTATACCACAACTTAAAATAAACTTATAGCCCTATTATCATCTAATTATCATAATATATCCGCTATTCTTCTCTCTCAAATCCCCATGGCAAGAACAACTAGGATTTCTAAGGATTTGGCTTCTAAATCTCTAATTGTTGATTTACCTCCATAATTCTCAATACTTTCAGGCATATATCTCTTCCCTACAAACTTGTGTTTTATTAATGGCATGCAATATATATATATGCATGTGGTTTTAAATGTTGATTTTAGAACTTGGGTTGAGGATTTTTGATGATTATTGCTTGAATAGTGTTCCATGATTTTATATAAATTGTTTATGCTTTACTAATTATTTTTGAACTGATTGGGTGCATAGACATGGTAATATGGCATTGGGATAGTGCTATTCCCCTAAATTAATGATTTTTGATATTGGTATTGGTTTTGAAATTGTGTAACCTCAACCCACTTGCATGATTGATTTTGAAACATGGTTAATCACATGGGTTGTCTTACTATCCTAAACTATTTCATTGCATAAAAGGTTAAATGGAATACAAATGATTTTTTAAAGAGATTCATGGCCATGGTTGGACTTAATTATAAACTATTATGGTCAAGGCATTACCCCAATTTGATTTTTACTAACTACGGGGGTCGAGGTATTCCCTCAAAATTTGACTTAATAAATCATGGAGGTCATCGTAATACCCCAAAGTGATCAATAATTGGAATGGCATGATGATATTAGCTTGCAAGTATAATTGGTATGACGATACCAAAGGTATATGCCGTAATGTATGATTCTTGGTTAATAAATGAGAATTTGTAAACTACTTTAATTAGGATTAATGGGGGGTTGTGTATCTTACCATGAAGGTGTAAGTCCCATAAAGGACAGATACTGGAAACCACATTTATTGGTATGGGGGTCTCAACGACCGTATGCATAATTCATACATATATATATATATTCATGTACACTGGAATAATGTGGGGTTGGGGTATTCCCTGGTTATCCTTGGATATCTTTGGTTTGTGTGACTAATGCATACTCGGGCCTTTCAATAGGGGGGGCTGAACCCAAATAGCCCATTGGTGCCTAGATGATGGGATAACTAAATAGTCCAGGTTAATATTTTAAATCTAATGCTAAACCTTGTTCCTTATCAAGACATGTTATATATATGTATATGATTGTGTGCATATGATTTTGAATGATTTTAGACTGACTTTGTCATGGCATTGTTTTTTGTGAATATGGTTTTAAAGGATTTTGGCTTACTTGGTCATGGCATTATTTTTCCCTTTCCTGAGTTACTTATAAGTGCTCATTCTGTGAATCATCCTTAAATACTATATCCCCACATGATGTAGCATTCAAAGACACTTCTACTTTTTTCCATAGTGATAGGTGATTTTTGGATTGTCTGAGACTCAACTTTCAAGTGGTGAGCTTCCATCCACCATAAGGTCCTCATTTTATGGACTTGTCTTTATTTATGTCTTATACTATTTTAGAGGGTATTTGGCTATGGTCGAGGGCATATCTTGACTTCAGTTAATGTTTTATTTCTTAGAGGTTTTTGTGGACAAAGTGTGGGAAGATTGTGTTGTGGATTCTTAGATCCCTCTTGATATATATTTCTCTATCTTGTTATATATTTGGAACTCAGCTCTATCTTGTTATATATTTGAAACCCAACTCTATATTGTTATTTGTTCGAAATTTATCTACAGCTAGTTATTGTGTTTTGGTTGGCTAGAAAAATAGGGGTGGGCTCTTGTCCTTGGTAGAGTTGAGATACCCATCCCAACTAGGCCCTGGTTGGGTCATGAAAATCTTGGTATTAGAGCCTAGGTTCAGGATCATTAAGTGTCCTCAAAGTTTTGTCAAGTAGAGTCTCTTTTATTAGTGTGTATAGCGCCACACTTATAAGGGAGAGGCTACAAGGCATTTAGGAATTTTCCCCTTTCTTATGTTCTATTTTTGGCCTATAGAGTCCATGGCATTGAAATATCCTCTAATTTTGTTTGTTTTCATTTCATATCATGCCTCCCCAAAGATTTGGTGCTCTTAGAAACTCCTCTGTCCCACTTGAGGACAATGTGGATGGAGTTATTTTACTTATAGAGTAAAGACCCGATCTAGGGTCACTGCTTCTGAATGCCTACGTGGAGTTCCACCAGTCCCTACTAGTCTTTCTCAGGCTGATGATGTTTGTGCCTCATTGCCCTATCTTCTGACTCAGTTTGTGACTTCTTAGTATCGTCAGCCTGACTATGTTTTTCTTTATTTCTCCATCTTTTGAAGTCACTAGAGTTGGTCAGTTTATGAGTTTAAATCCTCCGAACTTTACTGGATCTAAGCTTTAGGAGGATTCTTAAGGGTTCATCGATGGAATAGAGAAGATATTAAAGGTGATGCATTCTACTAATGTGGAGGGTATTAATTTTCCCATATATCAGTTCAAGGATATGGCGTATTAGTGGTATGAGGAGTGGGAGTAGTCGAGGGGTGATAATGTTTTGCAGGCTATGTGATAGAAGTTCTTTGGTGCTTTCCTTTATCATTTCTTTCCACGGGAATTGAGAGAGGCTAAGGCTAAAGAGTTTGTCAACTTGAAGCAGGAAAGGATGACCTTAAAAGAGTATAATTCAAAATTCCACTAGTTGTCTCATTATGCCCTATAGATTGTGTCTAGTATGAGGGTGAGAATAAGGAAGTTTGCATCGACTTTATCTCGAGACTTGGTACTAGAGTGTAAGGTTGCAATATTGAATTATGACATGGATATGTCTAGGCTTGTGGTGTATATTCAGTAGGTTGAAGATGAGAAGAAGAAACTCAAAAAAATAGTAGAGAGGTAGACTAAGAATTTTAGATATCAAGAGTAGAGTGAAGGCCAATCGAATAATGGTAGAGATGGTAGGCAATGGGGTAAGAATAAGACTTAGGGAAACTCAAGTTCATATTCTATGGCTAGTGCTCCATATTTTATACCATCTGGTGATCATCACTTTTAGACTAATAGTGAGTTTAAAGAACAAGGTGCCCAGGCTTATGCTAGTGGAGCTCAGTCAACACCATCTTATCCTTTTTGTAGATTCTACGGACATTTTCACTGTGGCTATTATGATGCAGGGAGGAATCTATGTTTCAAATATTTCCAGCCTAATCATATTCAAAGGAATTGTCCATTAGCAAATATTGTTACTAGAGCTAATAAGGTTATGGTTGCTACTTCTTTTGCTTCTATGACAAAAGATGCTACTTTTGAGACTGGTACTGGCTGAAATCGTCTTTATGCCCTTGCCACCTATCAGGAATCTAATGCATCTCCTACTGGTACATTATAAATTTTCAGTCGTGATGTATAATGTCTGCTTAATTCGGGGTCTACCCTTTCTTATGTGACCCCTTATGTGTCTGTTCATTTTAGTTTTGATCCTAAGTGTATTTTCGATCACTTCTCTATGTCTACCTCGATTGGTGATTCTATTGTGGCTAGAATGGTCTATAAGGATTGTGTGGTGTTTATCTATGGTAGGGAGACCTGAGGGGATCTAATAGAGTTGAATATGGTAGACATAGATATGATCTTTGTGGGGATTGTCTTCACTCATGCTATGCATCTCTTGATTGTAGGACCCGAAAGGTCAGTTTCCAATTCCTTAATGAAATGGTAATAGAGTGGAGAGAAGTTTCTAGTTCTGAAGGGAATATTTATTTCCTATCTTAGAGCCCGAAAGCTAATTTCCAAAGGGTGTCTTTATTATCTGGTTTGGGTTAAAGATTCTAGTTCTGAGGTTCCCTCTTTACAATCTATCCCTATTTTTATTGAGTTTCCAGAGGTGTTTCCCAATGATCTTCTTGGTATTCCTCCTAATAGGGAAATAGATTTTGGGATTGATCTTCTAATGGATACCCATCTAATCTCTATGTCCCCATATTGAATGGCTTTAGCTAAGTTGAAAAAACTTAAAGAGTAGTTAAAGTATTTGCTTGGTAAGGTTTTTATCCATCCAAGTGTGTCCCCATGGGGTACTCCCATGATTTTCGTGCGTTGGAAGGATAGTTCCCTTTTAATTTGTGTAGATTATCGATAGCTAAATAAGGTGGCAATGAAGAATAAATATCCTATTCCTAGGATAGATGATCTCTTTGACCAGATTTAGGGTGATAGTTGCTTTAATAAGATTAATCCTTAGTTGGGTGATTGTTAGTTGAAGATTATGGAGGTGGATATTCCTAAGACTTTCTTTCAAACCCGATATAGTCATTATGAGTTTCTGGTGATGTCATTTAGGTTGACTAATACTTTAGTTGCATTTATAGATCTTATGAACTAGGTAATCAGGAAGTTTTTTGATGTGTTTATCATTGTCTTTATTTATGATATCTTCATATATTCCAAGAGTGAGAAGGATCATATCAATCACCTCCGAGTAGTAATGCAGACTCTTAAGGATTAGCGATTGTATTCTAAGTTTTTAAGGTGTGAGTTTTGGTTGAATATTGTGACCTTTCTAGGTTATGTTGTTTCCAGTGAAGGGATCATTGTAGATTAACAAAAAGTTGAGGTGGTTAAGAAGTGGCCTAAACCCACGACTCCAACTAACATATAGAGTTTTTTGGGTTTAGCCGGGTATTACAGGAAGTTTGTAGAAAGTTTTTCTTCTATTGTTGCTTTATTGACTAAGTTGACTTAGAAAAAGGTAAAGTTTCTGTGGTACGATGCTTTTGAGGGTAGTTTTGAGAATCTGAAGGATAAGTTTAACTTGTGCTCCAATTTTGATTCTCTCTGAGGGTACTGATGGTATTATTGCATATTGTGATACATCCCATGTGGGATTAGGTTATGTGTTGATGCAACATGGTAAGGTTGTGGCTTATGCTTCTAGACAGCTGAAGGTTCATGAAAGGAATTATCCGACTCATGATCTAGAGTTAGCAGCCGTGGTATTTGCGTTGAAGATTTTGCACCATTATTTGTATGGTGTTTAGGTTGATATTTATTCAGATCATAAAATCCTACAGTATGTGTTTACCCAAAAGGAGGAGAATCCCAGACAAAGGATATGGCTTGAGTTTCTCAACGACTATGACATAAGTCTCACTGCAATCCAAGTAAGGCTAATGTGTTTTTTAATGCTCTTAGAAGGTCACCATGGATAGATTGTCTTATTTAAATAAGGAGAAATAGGGATTAGTGAATGATATTCATTGATTAACTAATCTTGAAGTGCATCTTTTAGATTTTGAGGATGGAGGCTTGATTGTACAGGAGGTGGTGAAGTCATCTCTTAGTGTAGAGGTGAAGGAGAATCGAGTTTTGGACCCTATCTTGATGCAGATTAATGATCATGTAGGTTAGCATAAGGTCATGGTATTTGAGATTGATGGAGATGGTATCCTGAGGTATCAAGGTAGGTTGTGTGTTCTGGTTATTGATGGAATACGAGAAAGTATTTTGGCCGAGGCTCATGAGTTGAGGTATACAATTTATCCTAGTTTGATGAAGATGTATCATGACTTGAAAGAGATCTATTGGTGGAATAATTTAAAGAAGGATGTGAGTAACTTAGTTGCTAAGTGTATGGTGTGTCGGCAAGTGAAGGTTGAGTACTTGAGGCTTGGCGACATGTCTTTAGAGATTGAGTTTCCTATGTGGAAGTAGGAAATGATCAACATGGATTTTATTACTGGTCTTTCACGGACTCAGAATCA
Organism: Capsicum baccatum var. pendulum; assembly: GCA_030864225.1. Taxonomy (NCBI): domain Eukaryota; kingdom Viridiplantae; phylum Streptophyta; class Magnoliopsida; order Solanales; family Solanaceae; genus Capsicum; species Capsicum baccatum. The sequence goes on along the minus strand of CM061551.1, from coordinate 26,080,978 downwards.
ACATAATTTGATTTGGGTAATAGTGGATAGGAAGACTAAGTCTACGCATTTTTTTCTGGTGAGGACTACTTACTCTGGAGAGGATTATGCTAAGTTGTTTATTCAGGAGATCAAAAAATTGCATGGTGCCCCAATTTTCATTATTTTCAATTTATGTACGCAATTCTCTTCTCACTTTTGGCATTTGTTTCATCATGGCTTGGGAAAACAAGTAAACCTTAGCACCGCATTCCATTCTCAAATAGATGTACAAGCAGAGATGACCATTCAAACTTTAAAAGATATGCCAAGGGCCTGTGTGATTGATTTTAGATGTAGTTAGGAGGATCCTTTGCCTCTCATTGAGTTTGCTTACAATAATAGTTATCACTCTAGTATTGGGATAACTCCATTTGAGGCTCTTTATGGTATGAGGTATAGATCTCCTATTGGGTGATTTGAGGTTGGTGAGACTAGATTGTTCGGTCAAAACATGGTTCACCAAGCCATGGAGAAGGTGAAGGTAATTCAGGATAGACTTAAGACTGCTCAGACTTGACCAATGTCCTATATGGATGTAAGTTTAAGAGAGTTGGAGTTTGAGGTTGGTGATTGGGTGTTCTTGATGATATCTCCTATGAAGAGAGTGATGAGATTTAGGAAGAAGGGGAAGTTCAGTCCCCGTTATGTTGGCCTGTACTTCATTTTAAGGTAAGTGGGCAATGTTGTGTATGAATTGGATTTGCCTTCAATTTTTGGTTCTATTCGTCAGGTTTTTCATGTAACAATGTTGAAAAATTGTGTGGATGATCCTTTTTTGGTAGTGCATATTGAGAGTGTGGTATTTCTGATTCCTTGTCTCATAAGAAATTCCTAGTTGTGATTTTTGATAGGCTAGTCTGTCGTTTAAGAAATAAGGATGTGGCTTCACTGAAAGTCCTTCGGAGGAACCATAAGGTGGAAGGAGCTACTTCGGAGGCTAAAGAGGACACGAAGTCCAGATATCTATTCTTGTTCCTTGGGTTGGATAATCATGCATAAGGTATGAGTTTTTCTACTCTTTTTGTTTTTTGACTTTGTTAAAGGTTTTGTGATAGAATTATTGTCTTACAATCATGATAATGGATGCCTTGACTCCTCATTCATTGATGAATGATCCGGGGGGGAAGGGGTAATATAACAACCCAGATTATTGCCTCTAAGAATTTCTTTACTTTTGTGCTCACTACCCAGGTAATGAATTGCTTAATGAGTCGTAAAGTCTCATTATGAGTTGTAGGCCCCTAATTATAGCCTTACTAGTGTAGGTGCCCAAGTTATTGTTCTGATTATGACCCTTACCTTACGATTCGTAAGGTAAGGTCACGAGTCTTATGGAGAACTCCTGACCAAACTAGTGGATTGGATAATATTTCTGTCCTGAGTATGGCTAGGACCCTATGAGTCGTAATGTCACATTACAAGTCGTATGGTATGACTCATAGGGTCAACAATAAGGTGCCCTGAGTCACTGTCTAGACTACGAGTCCAGACAATGACTCATACCCAGATGTCACGAGTCGTGACATGACCTATAGCAATTGGTATTCTTTTGATATCTATGGTTCATGCAGCTAACACGCACTAGGTCCCTTTCAGTAGGGGGAACTGAACCCGTATATCCCGTTGTTGACTAGATGATGGGATAGCTACATAGTCTAGGTTAATGTTTTAAATCTCATGCTAAACCTTGTTCTCTATCATTGCATGTCTTATATATATGATTATGTGCGTATGATTTTGAATGACTTTGGATTGACTTGATCATGACATTATCTTGTCCCTTCTCTGAGTTACATGCTAGCACTCACCCCATTAATCTTTCTCAGTCACTGTATCCCCATGCGATGTAGAGTTCTGAAACACTTTTGCTTTTTCTGCATAATGATAGGTTATTTATAGATTGTTCAAGAGTCATCTTTGAAGTGGTGAGAAGTCCCTTATTATATGGTTTATTCTTTATATATGTGTAAGACTATTTCGATCAATATTTGGCTATGGTTGGGGGCATGTCCTAACTTTGGTTGATATTTGGTTTCTTAGAGGCTTTTGTGGACAAAGTGTGGGTGAATTCTATTGTGGATTTTTATTTCCCTCTAGATATAGATTTCTCTATCTTGTTATATGTTGGAAACTCAACTCTATCTATTTATATGTTTTGAACTTAGCTCTATCTTGTTATTTGTTTGGAATTCATCTGCTACTAGTTATTGTGTTCTGGTTGGCTAGGCTAATGGGGGTGGTCTTCGATCCTTAGTGGACTTGAGGTACCTTTCATGACTAGGCCCTGGTTTGGGTCGTGATAGTTATGACCCGACACTACCCCTAGAAGTAACTTGATGGTTAGAGTTATAAGAGACCCCAAGCTAACCTATGGCCTGGAATGACTCTAAGAGTATAAAAAATAACTAATAAAAACACTTATGTAGAAGCTAAACTAAATAGTGAAACGAATAGTTAAAAGAAAGCCAATCAATAATAATAGAATCTGAGATCATAATCTGAACATCTAACTACAACTCTAAAAGCCTCTATTAACATGTGTTGCTGGAATAGGCCCCTAGTTAACTCTAGCTGTCTTAAAATAGGAAACGACAAAGACAAAATGAAATGCTGACACTTGCCCTTGCATAATGAGGACTCACCAAAATATTGTTGTTGGTATGGTAAGAGATCGTACTAGGTAGAATTTGGATACTGAGCATCTGTACCTATATTATGACATAAAATAGTGCAATAGAAATATGCCATCTATGTAATGAATGTACTGATTATGTGAGATAGAAAATAATCTATATAAGCTGAACATGGTACACATAACATGATAGCTAATGCAAGACTAAGTAATGGACATGTGTATGAACTAAATAACTAAATACATGTCCTTATAAGAATCTGGATTTGAAGGGTAAAATATGGACTAGACTGTGGGAGCTACTTATAACCATTATACCCTAATCTGAGATAACCGAGGTCCAACCTGATACCCCTGTTGGGAGATATTTAGTACCTTACCAAGGGTATGAACACTGACTAATGTATATCAACTAAACTTATGTGCAAAAGGACTAAGGTGTGCATCTTGGTCTGATGGGTTACTCTTTCCAACCTATACCAGCATCCCAGTTCTAGGACTGAGGGACTACTACTAGAGGTCTAATCCTAACTAGCGGATGAGCCTTCATCTAAGTATCCGCTAGGTGATAAGTATTTATTCCCAATTGAATGACACTGATAACTACAATACTCAATGCTAATAATTATCTGAAGACTGAAAATAAAAACATTATCAAGCATTCAGAGCATGTAAACTAGGGACATAGTACCCAAAAATGTATGCATGAAATCCTACATCATTGGGTGTTCATAACCCACCATATCTAAAAAATGCAATTATTATGCCAATTCCATAAACTGAATGGATTTAAAATTCAATGAATTAAGTCCAACAATCATAGATTTCACAATATATCTAGGGTTTATGATCATGGTCACCTAATAATACTAAAAGTTATAATAAAATGGGGATTATAACTCAATGATACCAAGGTGCTAGATATTAATAAATTTGCCAATGTACATAAACCCTAAACTGTGAAAAAGGATCTGAACTAGGTAATTGGGTTAATTTTTGGACTCAATGGGTGAGAGGGGACCCATTGATAAAATCCCACAAACCTGGAGATGGAAAAATTGAAGAATTCTTCGGAATTGGTAACCTGAAGAAGATGAACCCTAGCTCTGCTTTAGGGAAAGAAATCATATCTTTTCTCTATTAAAAACTATGTTTTGGATATTGTTCTAAGTAATTAGGGCTTAGGGTAATGTTAAACCCAATAAATATCCTTGAAATACCCAAAATAATATGGTTTTGATGTTAAAAGAATGGTAAAAGATTGATATGCCCCTTTAAAATTTGTAATTGGAAACTACTGCAAGGGACATATGGGACCTTCCCATGTTTGTGGGACTAGCCAAGGATCATGGCTTGCACTTATGGTTGGCAGCTGGATGAGATCTCTATAAACATGATCTGATGAGCCCTCTTACGATTGTGGGATCTACCTACGGTCGTACCCTAGTTCGTAGGTTTGAAGGTTAAATCACGAGAATTTATGGGACTCACAATTGCTCCTAGGATCATGGTTCAAAGCACGATCGTGGTTTCCTCTTGTAGTAGTAAGGTACAGTTATCAACTTTCAAATGTTGGAGTTCTCTCAATCAGATGAGACTATTGTACGATCATATTGTGTAACCGTTGTTGTAGTTTGGCTCATGATATCTCACTATAGAGGAATGTTTCAGTAAAAAGGAAATAAATTTTCACCCTAATGTGGGATTGGGGAAAAACTCAATGCATTGGAAAGATAAATTCAAATATCTATTATTTGGTCGGTTGGATGCTCAGATATGCTTCAGAATCTAGAAGTTATGCTTACTTGAAGCAGATTATTTCTTGAGGAATCAATTGGTAACATAGGTTTTGGCTTGGTTAAGGGCTAGGAAGTTCTTGTGGCCTTGGTACATAGCCAAATTCGTTCTCATATTCTTAAAACTTAATGTTTAATCCTTAATTTACTTGAAGCATCGTTCTAGCCTTGGCTTGGATTTTTTGAGATGTTACAAAAATATTCTTGATAACTATTCAATAAGCGACATGTTAGTTCTTTAAATATGACACCACTTTTAGTGTTCTTAGTCAAACACTTTAAAGTATAGTATGAAGAAATTGTGAGAATATTGGTGACCCCTAAGTCTGTTAGTAGATGCTGTTAAATTTGATTGAAGAACTCAAATATCTAGTTTCCACAAAATAATCTCCTAAACATTGTAGTAAAATAAGAAAGACATTACACACCTAAATTTAGCCACCTGAAATTGTAACAACTCTGATGGTGATTTTTAACTCTTTTTGTATTTTAACCATTTTTCTACTTTCCCTAGTTACTTAATAAGTTTGTGAATAATTTATGTGAATTAGAGGTTTTGAGTACCCTTTAAAGTGATATAATTGACTTTATCCAATATTTTATGATTTGTGAATAATATGGGGATTCTATTAATTCTATTTTCTTTGAAATGTCGATTTTAGGTTAGTAGCATGATTGGTTAGAGTTTTAAGACAATATTGTAAGTTTTGAGCATTTATATGTTAAATTAGTTTATTTGGGATAAAAAGGTTCTTGGTATATAACTTGTCAATAATAACCTCTCTTGATAAATTTAGCGGATCTATTGAGTTCAAAATATTAAAATCAGCCTAGTAATGTTATTGAATTATTTTTGTAGGGTTCCAAATGAATCTCAAGGGTTCAATCATGATAATTTCTTGTCTAAGATCACTAATGGTGCAGTTTTCTACTACAACATATAGTCCATTATTGTTGTTGTGTGGCCTCATGTTGTGGTGTCAATGATTGACCGGATGACTCATCACAATCTCAATATGGTATAAAGAAATCACGAAGAGTTAGTTATGGCCTCGGCCGAGCTATTCATCATGGTCAAGAGGCACACTCCATGCCACCCATGCCTCCCAAGCGGCTTAAGACTCCCAAGAAACCTATGTTACCTAAGGCTCCCAAGTGGTATATGCTTTTCTTGCTTCCAAAGTGACCTAAGTTTTCCAAGTAACCCATGCTGTCCGTTGTACCCGTGATTACTATGAACAAATTTATTATGATCAATGTTGACCCCCAAAATCATGTCACAGGCGACGCGATTGCTATGGCTAAATTTGTTATGATCAAAGTTGACCCTCGCAATCGTGTGATGGGTTCTACAATTGTTAGGAATTATTCATAGAATAGTATAAATACCCCTAATTTTTGTGATTCCAACTACATTTTTGAGCTTTGGAACCTCAAAATAAGCAATTTCACAGTGTTTTCTTCAAAAATGTTTGGGTAAGTCCTGAAACCTAATTTTTATGTTTACCTATTGATTATCTTGCAAAAATATCTTTAATGCTTGGATTTTAAACTTGCAATTTTGGGTTTTACCCGGTAATGTGAGAAATTATTTTTTCAATAATTTCAAGATTGATTTTAACTTGTTTTTTTTTATGGTTTCCATATTTAGAGCTACTAAAGTATGGGTAACTTGATTCTTTATTAAAATTCCATTTTACCCTTCTATTTTTGGGATCAATTTTTGAAGAGATTTTGGACCCGACACTAAAGTGTTCCAATTTGGGTACCAATAGACTTCTAATCTCATACAAAATCCATTTTTATAGATCGAGAGTGCTCATAAGCCATTCAAACAGTGAAGGATTTTTGTTAAGGGGTATGGGCTCATCGTTAGAGGTAGATTATGGCTTAACTTTCTTCAGATCGAGATGAGTAGTTAATCATTCATGTAAAGTATGCTATAGGTTGGGGATTTTATTGTTGTATCCATTTTTTGAGATCATTATTTATTATGTTACCCGTGTGGGAGATTATATGAACCTTAGTATTTGATTTGGGAGATTATTATCATTGATATTTCTATGTAGGGATTTTATTAGTCCTGTTTGAGCATTATTTGTTCTTTGTTATTATTGTGATACCTGTATAGGGGTTTGGATTAATATTATTGATGTTCACATGATTCTTTGCTATTGGGTTACCATGAGAGGACTTGTGTCATGATCTATTGAGATTTGAGGTGACTTAAGATCATTTATATCATTGTTGAGTAAATTTATTACATGTTGTTAAGATGGTTATGAGAAATCATATTAATTCGTTCATCTATATTAATTGAACTGATATATCAGAAAAAACTATTTTTGTAAAATAAAAATAAGACACATCATGAAATGGCTTAACTGAGGGATGTGCAAATAAGGTTTTGATGAGATTATGATAGTATATGGGTTGCAAACCCCTCATGGGTCCTCTACTAGAAGATTATGCTCAGATGGTGTAGACAAGGTGAACATACAAAACATTTCATACATATCAATTCATTGGATTAAATCACTAGCATCTATCTTATATGATAGATGTTTTGAAGTTTAATCTAGCTGATATCTATATATGTAGTGTTGGTGCTTCTTATCCTATTAATGTAATTATACTTAAATTGTTAGGAGTTGTACAACTTTAGCCATCATTAGAAACTTTTCGGTATACAGGTGAAGCATTTCTCATAGTTTTCTTTATATGTTTAGTTTAGTTTTATTGGTCATCCTATAATGCCATTTGAGTAAAAGTGGATTCTACTCACTACTTATTTTTTGTACCCATTAGGCACATATCCTATTCCAGTGCAACCCATGGACCGTGATTTTTCCTATAACTTGGAGTCTTTTGAAGTTAGGGTGAGCTCAATAATACCCCTCAAGGTCATTTCCTTAATTTTAGTGCATTTCCAGCATTTTGAGCCTCCTTACAGTGGCTATAGGTCATTTATGACTTACCAAAATTGTCGGTTTAGTTATCGAATAGTTTGTTTGGGTTTTAGTCTCATTTTATTGCTTCAGAGCTTTCGCAATTTAGAATTTGGTCTCAGACAAAAATTCCTAGTAGATGACCTCGAATGAGAATTCAAACAGTGCCATCAACTCTGTAATTTAATTTTAGGCTAAAGGGAGCCTTGGTTCAAGTACCAAGGCTTCCAAACTTATTTTGGAATATTGGGTAGATTATATGAAAAATAAAACTCTAGGTGTGGGCTCCGCACTTAGTCAAAATAATCTGGAATGAATGTTTTGATAGTTGCACTAGTTTGATATGTTGAACTTTGTATGGTAGAATAGTTCATTTGCACACATGGGGTTCAAAATGAATCTTGAGTACCCGATCGAAGTCCATTTTTGGTTTAGCAAAATTTGGTATCTGCTAGCTGATATGACCACTCTAGCTCTCTTGGAGAGGCTTTAGAGACCATGAGCCACTTAAAAAGACTTGGCTATTTGACTAAGTCCCGCTTTACCAGCAGGGGGGTCGTATAAGAGGACAACACTTTAGCATATGGGTCACTTTAGCAATACTCGTGCATAGCTACCAGACTGCTTTAGCGGTCGAGATACCGCTTTAGCAGCACCTGTGGGTTCTTAAATCCCCATGATTTCCTTCACTATTTTTACACCAATTTGAGAGCTAAAAGAGAGGGGAAAGTGGGGAATTATCCATTGAAGCTAAGGTAAGCTACACTAACACTTCTAAGTCATTTCCTATTAATTTTCCCATCCTATTTTATGATAAATTCTTAGAATTAGGTATTTAAATCTGACACAATCCGACTGGGGTCGTTGTCGTAATGGGCATCCCAAGTCCAACGAGGACCAGGGACCATACCTAATACCCAACCCAACAGTCCAGTGCATACCTTGAGTCGGATGAATTTCGAACATATACTGTAGACTCTTATGATCAAAAAAATGTCCACGTGCACTCCATACAAATAATGCCGCCAGATTTTCAAAGAAAAAACCGCAGCTAAAAGCTCCAAATCATGAGTAGGATAGTTCCTCTCATGCACTTTCAACTTTCTGGAAGCATAGGCAATCACCTTCCCATGCTGCTTCAAAACCCAACCAAGTCCTACCCGGGATGCATCACAATAAACCACAAACCCCTTATTACCTTCAAGCAATGTCAAAACCAGAGCCGAAGTTAGCTTATCCTTAAGCTTCTCAAAACTCCCTTCACATGCTTCTAACATAGAAAATTTTGCCTTCTTCTGAGTCAACTTAGTCAATGGGGGCAGCTATAGAAGAAAACCCCTCAGCAAACCTCCTATAATACCCAGCCAAACTCAAGAAGCTTCGAATATCGGTTAGAGTAGTGGGTATAGGCCACTTTTTAACCATAACCACCTTTTTTGGATCCACCATGATCCCCTCACTAGAAATAATATGACCAAGAAAAGTTACAACATTCAACCAAAACTAACACTTGGAGAACTTGGCACATAACTACTATTTTTTCAAGGCCCGTAACACCACGTTGAGGTGATTATCATGATCCATCTCACTCTTAGAATACACTAGGATGTCTTCAATGAACACAATAATAAAAAGATCCAGAAACTGCCTGAAAACCCTGTTCATCAAATCAATAAATATTGTTGGGGCATTATTCAACCCAAAACACATCACTAAGAACTCAAAGTGCCCTTACCGAGTTTGAAAAGCCATCTTAGGGATATCCTCCTCCTAAATCTTAAGCTGATGATACCACACCAAATATATATATTAGAAAAGAATTTGGCACCTTGTAATTGATCAAACAAGTCATCTATCCTTGAAAGAGGATACTGGTTCTTGACTGATACCTTATTTAGCTATCGATAATCAATGCACATCCAAAGGGAACCATTCTTCTTGAACATGGACAACATCGGTGCACCCCACGGGGATATACTAGGAAGAATAAACCCCTTATCCAAAAAATCCTTAAGTTTCTCCTTGAGTTCCCTCAACTCAACTGGAGCCATTCTATAAGGAGGAATAAATATTGGACAAGTATCAGGAACCAAATCAATACCAAACTTAATCTCCCTAGGAGCTAGGGAACCACCCTCCCACTCAATAATCGGTTCACAGGGAACCTATAGATAACCTTACAGATTAAATAATCTAAGGATGTATAACAAGAATATAGCCAATCCATCCCTACAATAACATAAAAATCCACCACATCCAGGTCAAACAAATCAACCAAAGTCTGCCTACTACAAATAAATACCACACACCTCCTATAGACTTTTTTGGCAATAACAAAGTCACCTACTAGGGTAGAAATAGAGAAAGGATCCAAAATAACCTTAGGATAAAAATAAAACATACAACCATATATTAGGTCATATAAGAGAGTGTGAACCCAGATCAAGTGAGCAATACACATCACAAGAAAAGAGTTGTAACATAACAGTCACGACATCGGGAGATGCCTCAGACTCATGTCAATAAGCAAGAACATATAACGTATTCCGACCAGCACCAACACCAAAAGTAGGATCAGACGCCGAAGAAGCACCACTAGGTACAGGATCAAAACATAAAGAAACCATAGCTTTGACCGCTACTGAAGCACCCTTACCAACTGCATAGTTTATGAGTATATGGACTAGATGACCTTATTTAAAACACTTATCCCTCCCTTAATCACAAACTCCCCGATAAAGATGACTATAGAACCAACAAAGACGGCATAAAAAAGCCAACTATGCCCTTATCGCTAGAGATTGGGAACCCTGTGCCTAAAAATTAGCACCACTCTGCTAAAGCCTATCACCCGAAGGCTTTGGCTAAGGGGCACTAGCCTATCACCTAAAATCTTTGGGTAAGGGGTATCAGCAGAAGACAAAGAACTATAGCTCCGTTACTTCTTCCTTAGCCGATTACCTCCATCCTAACTACCTTGATGTTGCCCACCAACTTATTTAGATGACCTAAACTTCTTACCCTGCCTTTTCCTAAACTTTACCTGTTTTCTCTTTTCTTCCTCTACCTGTTGTATATGAACCACCAACCTAGATATATCTATATCCTTGATCAGTAACTTAGTCTTGCTTTCAAGGATCAATTCTTGAGACAGTCCAGAAGCAAACTTTCTCATCCTTGCCCTCATATCAGATACCAATTCTGGAGCATACCTAGACAATTGATGAAATTTTAAGGCATATTCCTTGACTTACATTTTTCTTTGTCCTAGATTGACAAATTACTCTTCTTTTGTTTCCTTTATCTCTTGAGGAAAGAAGCGATCTAGGAAAGTATTTGAGAAAGTACCCTATAAGGAAAACTCCTCAATATCACCTCTATCCCTATCTCACTCCTCATACCACTGGTATGCAATATCCTTAAGCTATTAAGTTGCAAAATTCAACCCTTCCATATTTGTGGCCTACATCACCCTAAATATCTTCTCTATTTCATCCAAAAAACCATGTGTATTCTCCTTCACCTTCACACCAGTAAAAGTAGGAGGATTTATCTTCATAAATTGGACAACCCTTGCAGCCTCAACAGATTAAACAATAGATGTATCCTACTCAGCCTAAGAAGCAACCAATTAAGCAATAGTATGAATCAATATTTGAAATTCCCAATTTGTTACCTCACCTTGAAGAGGACTAGCAGCAACCAGTAGAACTGCATAAATATTATGGATTGTACCCCCAGACCGAGTATGGATCCCCAGTGTCCCTTCTACGTTATTCTTAGATGGTACAAAAGATTTTTCTTGTGTTCTAAATCGTGAATGCATGATCTGAAAAGTGAACAAATTAGGAATAGAAAGAAACTCAGATCTTGTATCATAAAATAGAATACCAAGAAAGTAAAGCATTCCTAAATACCTTGTAGCCTCTCCTTTATGAGTGTGGCATGCTACACAGCCCTAAAAGAGACTCTACTCGACATGGCTTTGTGGACTCCCAATTGACCATCAACCTAAAGCTCTGATACCAACTTGATACGACTGGACTAGGGGCCTGATAATGCTCAATCTACAACTCTCGTAGGAGTGTAAAACGGTTGTTAGCAAATATAGAACCCAACCTGGGTTGGGTGTCGATCCCAAAGGGAATAGCTTGGCCAACAAGTCAGCAATTATTACTAGACTTTTAGTGCAAGTCTCGTAATAAGGGGGGATTGTAATGTGTAACCGAATTATGAAAGCAAAAACTAAAAGTAGCAAAGTAAAAAGAAAGAATGTTACGTAAGTTGTAAACAATGAGAATTGAGGAGTTGGGGTTATGTCCACCTTCTGAGTTATACTTCTCTATTGGCTATGAGTGTGTAGAATTCAGACATGCATGTGCTTATAGAGAATTGTATTTGATGGTAAATCCAGGCGTCTTTTGACCTATTCGAGGATTATTTCACTTTAACTCTTTCGATCTTAAAGCATGTCTAACGGTATGAATTCTCTAAGAGGTTAATCCAGTTACAGCACTAACTGTTTAATAGGGGATGGGACCCTACTACCTTGACATTATCTCTTTTCCAGACAGATAACCTTTCTTTCGAACAAGTTAAATGTTATACTTACGTATTCTTGTGTTTGCAACCACAAAGAATTTAGGTTAAGACGAAGAGAATAATGATATAAGCAGCATACGTGTCACGAACTCACAAACTCATAGTAATAGATAGTATCTCATTCAGCTTCCATAACCCCAACCGAGAAGTTTAGTTACCCATGAGTGCGAAGGAAATCACGATTGACATTGTTCTTATACCACAATAAAGATTTCTTGTAATAATGGTGTGGTAGGCGTTAGGCGTGAACTTTCCCTAGCAAGTAACTTTTCTCTTGTTGTGGAAAAATAGATGAATAGAAGAAAAATAAAAAGTAGAATTAATGGAAGAATTAGAAGTAGTAGTGAATGTATATTAGAAAGATGGAAAGATGATTATGAAGGTATGATGATATAAAATCTCTAGCAAAATAGGGTATTTATAGTACCCATATCCTATTCCTACTAAGCTAATGAAATACTTAACCAAATCCTACTAAGCTAATGAAATACTTAACCAAATCCTAATAAGCTAATGAAATACTTAACCCAATTGTACTAGGTAAATGTATCATTATCCTAATCATAATAAATTACTGCTAGTCCCTAAAGTCTTCAGAATTTCTGTTTTAGCCCGGGACAGGTTTCCATGCGTCACTTTTGGTCCTTAGGCGTCCAAGCTTCCCTTTTCTCCTTTCGTGAAGCTTTCTTTGGCGTCAAGTTATCCATAAAATGCTGAATTCTGCATCATTTATACCTGAAACTTTGCTAATCATGTTCGTTAGCTCACTTACAGGAAAAAGGACTAAAAGTGCATGAAATATATAATTTGTTCTCAAAACTAGGCTAAAATATGGGTAAAATATAGCACTATAGGCGTGTAAATTCGCCTATCATCAACACCCCACACTTAAAGCTTTGTTCGTCCTCGAACAAACTATCATGTCCATCTAAACATTAACTTAAAATTTCACAGCAACAACACAAAATATTGATCAAGACAAGCACAATAATTACCAACAAAGAGTAGTTTTCCAATCATTAGTAGAAACAATTTAACCTCTAGCATAGACTCGTGATGGTGGTTAACTCATATTCAAAAGTTAAGGTACAAAGAATCATACACAACTATCCAAAACTCATCAACCATGTGTGTCTCACTATATATTACCCATAATCACTCACAAGTATAGCATCTTTTTCAAACATGGGTATAAAAATATCCTTGCTCTCGCTCTCACAAAGAATTCATATGCAGCAACTGATGACCATAGGCTTGCCCTTAGTGTAATGCTCCACTAAATGTCAGAATACCAAGCTTAGGATCAAATAGGTCTTTTGATGGTTGCAATGTAGGCTAAGGGACGGGTAGGACTATTTTGGCCAGAAATAGTGACTATGTTCCTAAGCGCTTTAATACATCACATTGTATCATTAACACTTTTCTTTCAAACAACCTTTCTACTTTATTTTATTCTACCACCCTTTTTCTCCTCTTTTGTTTTTCAGTTTTAAGCAACTTTTCAGCTTTTCTTTCCTTTTTCTTTTCATAACATACCTCTTATGATTGCACATTCTTTTTCATAACACATTCAAGCACCAATACATTCTTAAAGCATCATACTCACCCAATTTTCTCTTATTTTGTCGCATGACTTTATACTTTAAAGCACTTAGGAATTTAGATCAAATTATGGTCTTGAAAAAATGGATTAGGCTTACATATGAGGTTATCAAAGAAAATAGGCTAAAGGCTCAAAAGGGTTAACTAGGATAATGTCCATGGGTAGGTAAAAAGAAGGTAAATAAGTATAGGTTGCCAAAGAAATGATAAATCATCTCCTAGACTTATACTCTTTATTTTCGCTTTACATACATACCAGGCAAGTTCTAGCATCAGCCACAAACATAGAATATACAATATCCTTACACACACAAGGCACATGGTCGACTTTATTGGGAGTAGCATAGACTCTTGACCCAACAACTGAAGGAATTATACCACATGATATCACGTAGTGAGTCACAATTAGAGCCTAAACATCTCAATAGTCATGAAGTTAGCACAAACTCTTGTTATAATCTCATGCTGCCTATTAGAATGATTTTATGTGAAGCTAAAATAAAAAAACGAAAAACTTCTGAAAAAACGAAAAAAAACTAAGCAAACAAACATAGATAAATGCAAATGCGGATAGAGAAGTAAAGCATGCAAAATACCACCACCCCACACTTAAACAGGACACTGCCCTCAGTGGAAAATAAATACGAAGAACCTGGTCAGTCGGACTCCTCCTCTATGTCGGGGGTCATACCCCCTTCGTCGAAATCATCATAGGAGTCGTCGTCATCAGAATTCTTCTCCACGTCGGAGTCTGGCATGCGTCGATCATCATCGGTTGGCACATCATCATCAAAAGGTTCCTCAAAGTATGTACCTACTCCACACATCTCCCTCGCATTCATACTTATTGGATAGTCATGGTCCAGCTGTTGGAGCTCTACAGCAGTTGGAACATGACATCCGCTCATCTTGGTGAACCGTGTCATGCCATAAAGGTGACGAAAGAAACTCTTATCTCGAGCATGTCTCTCCACAGTAGTAAGGTTAACGCCATGTGTTGTTTCAGCATCTTTGACCTTTGTGAGGTCAACCTTCTTCGGGTTATGTGGAAGTTTGTGGTCAGCTGGTTCCTTTTTGATGTCTTCCTTCCGCAAGATTGCTGTCAATAGGTTGCCAAAGGTGAAGTGGGACCGCTTGTGTAGTCTGGCCTTCCGCATTGTAGAATGAATGATTGCCCCAATGTTGATAGGGACATTCGTCATCAAAGTGTAGACCAAGCACACTCTATCTCTTGTTATTTTGGTGTACTGGGTCCCAGGAATAAGACAAGAGTTGACAATACGCAGCCATATCCTTGCTTCCCTATTCAAAGGAGCATAGGGGAAGGTGTTATGTCGTCCGGTGTCTTTTTGTCTGCTCCACCTTGCCATGGATCTACTTCCACAAAGTATGTGTCGAATTGCTCTATAAGGAGGTCTGCTGTACAGCTCTTTGAATGGTGTTGGATCGACTGAAGGTAAGCCAAGAAAGGAGTTGATCAAATCCGCATTGAGTTGTAGAACTTGGCCCCGAATCTTGACTTCGCTGCCTGTGATTTTCGGCGACCAGTTGGCATAAAATTCTTGTGTCAAATCAAGATTGCATTCTCCCATGACGCGGAAGATAAAATCCAGATTTAGTGCCATGATTTTTGCCAACATGCGCGGCTCCTTATTCGCTAGGATGTCCTTATTGATCAAGTCCACATCAACATATTTTTTTTCCTTTTTGTTCCTATACCATTCCTTCGCTTCCTCCTGAAGAACCCATTTTATTCCAAACATGCGGCGTGGTAGTTGCATTGAGGATGATTCTCCTTGGTCTTTGCAACCTTTTTTCTTACCCTTTTGGGAGGTGGTAGCCTTATCTTGTCTTGCTTTGGGTGCCATTGTACCTGAGATTTAAACAATGTTCCTATTAGCATCAACTCGATATATACAATCTATACACAAGCAGTAGGGGTACCACCCCACACTTAGGTTGTTGATACAAATTAGTGAAGTGAAAGTAGTCGATTACTTAGACTTCATCGACATGCATTTTAGGCGCTATATTCCAACAAGAAAATCAGAGATGTATCACTTCTTGCAATCTTATCAAAACTTTCATGTTAGGTATAACAAGACTACTACATAGGGATTACATCCTGGCATAGTTTCTATCAATAATCACAACCTCCTATGTCGGTAGGCAACTATAAGTCTTATCCCGATGAACGGGATCTTCTAACATGTAGGTATTCAAGTGACAAGGTTATGCAATGTTCATGACTATAGCGATTCCGCAATTAGTATGACAATGCACCAAAATCAAATTCAAGTCGGAAATAAGTTAAGATCATCCTAACGTATATGTTCACTCACATGATTTTGTATCAACAATTCAAACACATTAACATCACCAATATTTCTTCAAGATGTAGCAATTTATAATAGACATAGCAACGTAGTACTTACGAGAAATAGATGAAGAACAAGAGAGTACTTACGTGATTGAAGCCTTTGGAGATGTTCTTGTGAAGTGGGAGAGAAAAAATAAAACTTTTGGGAGGATTTGGATGCTATGTGCGGCGCCTAAGTCAAGATTTCAATGTGTTTATGTTTCAAGACTAAGTCCCCTTTATATAGGAAAAGAATGGGTCGGGTTTTGACCCATTTAAAATCGGTTTTGGAGACAAAAAACGACCATAGGCGGCGCCTTTAGCTTTGCCTATGCATGGTATAGGCGGCGCCTAATGCAAAGCATTTGCTAGCATAGGCGGCGCCTAGTGCAATGCCCAAAGTGACCATAGGCGGCGCCTTTAGCATGGCATATGAGATTCCGAGACTTTAGGCTATAGTATAGGCGTTGCCTTGTTCGTGGCCTAGTTTTACCTAGGCCTAGCCTTGCTCGATGCCTATTTTGTCATGAGCAATGCTCAATCCATAGCCTTGTTCATCTTAATTCCAAACTTACCACCGTTACCGTACACTACGTCCAAATCGTCATTTGAAACCAATCTCCTCGTTGAATACCTCTTGCACCTACATTTACTCAAAAACCAATGAAAACGATTAGTACGATGGGTTGCCTCCCATCTAGCGCCTTAGTTTTGGTCGTGGCACGACTCTTATTTTTGGATTTTTATTAATCAAAAGCAAAACACATACTAAAAAAAATGAAAGACGATAAACGATAAACGATAAACGATAAACGATAAATGATAAACGATGGGTTGCCTCCCATCTAGCGCCTTATTTATTGTCGTGGCTCGACATAGTTACCTCGAGTACTTAGACTTCGTCGAGATAAGTGATGGCCATATAATTCATTGAGTCAAGAGGACCGATATAAGGTTTAACACGTTGACCATTCACCTTGAAGACAACACCATTGGTGTCTTCCAACTCAACTACTCCAGACGAGTAGACTTGGATAACTTTGTATGGACCAGATCACTTAGACTTTAACTTACCTGGCAACAGCTTCAATCTAGAGTTGACTAGAAGCACCATATCATCCTTGTGAAAGTTTCGTGGAATAATCCGCTGATCATGATACTTCTTCATCCGCTCCTTGTATAGGTCTGACCTTTCATATGCATGTAGACGAAACTCATCTAATTCGTTCAGCTACTCCAACCTCAGATTCATTGCATCATCCTAATTCAAATTCAATTGCTTCAGCGCCCACAATGCCTTATGTTCGAGCTCAATGGGTAAATGACAAGCCTTCCCATAAACTAGTTGATAAGGGGACATGCCGATGGGTGTTTTGAATGCAGTCCTATACGCCCACAGTGCATCATCTAGCTTCTGAGACCAATCCTTCCTATTAGCATTTACCGTCTTTGCAAGGATTTGCTTAATCTCCTGATTGGAAACCTCTACTTGTCCACTCGTTTGTGGGTGATAAGGCATGGCTACCTTATGTTGCTTGACACCATACTTGGCCAACACGGATTTGAATAGCTTGTTGCAAAAGTGAGATCCTCCATCGCTTATGATAGTACGTGGTACTCCAAAGCGAGAGAAGATATTCTTCTTCAAAAATTCTACAACACGCTTTCCCTTGTTGTCGGCCAACGCTACAGCTTCAACCCATTTCGAGACATAATCAACAGCAACTAAGATATACTTCATTCCAAACGAATTCACTAATGGACCCATGAAATCAATGCCCCACACATCAAAAAGTTCTACCTCAAGAATTTTAGACATGGGTATCTCATGATGTTTCGAAATAGCACCTTGTCTTTGGCATTGGTCACATCTTCTAACAAAGTCATAGGCATCTCTAAATATCGAAGGCCAATAATATCCACTTTGGAATACTTTCCTTGCTGTCAGATTACCTACGTGATGTCCACCAACTTGTGAAGTGTGGCATGCTTCCAATATATTAGGCACCTCTACATGGGATATACATCGTCGAATAATACCATCCGCACATCGTCGAAACAAATATGGCTCATCCCAATAGTAGTGTTGTACGTCATGCATAAACTCTTCTTTTGATGGTATGATAAATTGGCAGGTATTACATTACTCACCATAAAATTTGCAAAGTCGGCATACCATGGTAACTTTTTTGTTATCGTCGCTAGGATCTCCTCGTTAGGGAATGCATCATCAATCTCGATTTCAGGCTGCGCCACATGCTCGTTCTCGAGTCTAGATAGATGATCAGCCACTTGGTTCTCACAACCTCTTCTATCTTTAACTTCGAAATCAAACTCTTGCAGCAGCAATACCCATCGAATTAGTCTTGGTTTTGCATCCTTTTTTGTCATTAGATACCTAAGAGCTGCATGGTCTGTATGAACGATCACCTTAGTACCCAATAGATAGGCACAAAACTTCTCAAATGCATACACAACCGCTAGGAGCTCTTGTTCTGTCATAGTGTAGTTCCTTTGGGCTTCATTGAGGACCTTACTCGCGTAGTAGATAGGATGAAATAATTTCTCCTTTCTCTGACCAAGCACAGCTCCAACGGCTACACCACTAGCATCACACATGACTTCGAACGGGAGAGACCAATCTGGTGCTACCATGATAGGGGCTTCAATGAGTTTTCCTTTGAGGCATTCGAATGCCTTTAAGAAATCTTCATTGAAGTCAAACTTCGCATCTTTCTCCAAGAATTTGCACAATGGACTAGCAATTTTGGAGAAGTCTTTGATGAACCGACGATAGAAACCTGCATGGCCGAGAAAACTACGAACTCCCTTCACCGAAATTGGAGGTGGTAGCTTCTCAATAACTTCAATTTTTGCTCGATCAACCTCAATCCCTCTTTCAGAGATTTTGTGCCCAAGAACGATTCCTTCTTTTACCATGAAGTGGCACTTCTCCCAATTCAGCACTAGGTTGAATTCTACACATCTTTGCAATGCCATGCTTAGGTTTGCCAAGCATGCTTCAAAAGACTCACCAACAACTGAAAATTCGTCCATAAATACCTCCAAAGTGTCTTCAACCATATCAGAAAAAATTGACATCATACAACGTTGAAAGGTGGCTGGTGCGTTACATAGCCCGAATGGCATACGTTTGAAAGCAAACGTACCATATGGGCATGTAAACGTCGTCTTCTATTGGTCTTCGGGGGCAATGCAAATTTGATTATAGCCTGAATAACCGTCTAAGAAGCAAAACCATCCTTTCCCTGCTAATCGATCTAGCATTTGGTCCATAAATGGCATTGGAAAGTGATCTTTGAGTGTCCAAGAATTCAACTTTCGGTAGTCCATGCATACTCTCCATCCAGTGACGGGTCTGAGTGGAATAAGCTCATTCTTCGCATTCGCGACCACCGTCATGCCTCCTTTCTTGGGAACACATTGTACCGGGCTTACCCATATACTATCAGAGATTGGATACACAACCCCCGCGTCTAACCACTTGATAATTTCTTTCTTCACTACTTCTTGCATAGGTGGGTTTAGGCGTCTTTGATGCTCAATGGTGGGTGTGCAATTCTCTTCAAGCTGAATTTTATGTGTACAAATCCCGGGTGGAATACCAATAATATCCGCAATGGTACATCCAATGGCTCTAATATACTTCCGTAGAATAGCAATGAGATCTGCAACTTGTTGCTCACCCAAATCTGCTGCAACAATGACTGGAAGTGTGTTTCCGCTTCCTAGGAATGCATACTTTAAATGTCTTGGCAGCTCCTTCAATTCTAACGTGGGTGGCTTTTTAATAGAGGGCTTAGCTGGTGGTGTGGGTCGATTTTTAAGATCAAAGTCCAGCTTCTTGGGAGTATGGCGATATGTCCCTAATCCTGATAGAGCACAAATAGCTTTTGCAGAATTTTTAGCATCCTTATTCTCTCTATTCATGAGCACAACCGCCAAAGGGTCATCAATAAGTTGCTCTTCTTCACGTAATTCTTTCTCATCATCAAAGAAAACATCATCCACCAAAAATACACTCAGATCTTTGGGTTGTTTAATTGATTTGCAAACATCAAAGCGAACTACCTCGTCATTTATTCAGAATGAAAGCTCATTAGCTCTTAAATCAATAAGCACGCTTCCCGTAGCAAGGAAAGGACACCCCAAGATTATGGGAACTTCTGAGTCTGCCTCACAATCCAAAATAACGAAGTCTGCCGGAAAGATAAATGAAGAAACCTTTACCAGGACATCACATAGAATACCAAAAGGTCGTTTTACCGACCTATCCGCCATTACGAGCCTCATATTGGTTGGAGTAGGATCACCCAACCCCAACTTCTTATAGATAGATAATGGCATCAAATTAATGCTGGCTCCTAAATAGCATAATGCTTTGGCAAAATTCAAAGATCCAACGGTGCAAGGAATAGTGAAAGCGCAGGGGTCAGCCTTCTTCTGAACTATTGATCTGGTAGCGATTGCGCTGCAGTGATGAACATCATCTTTCAACTCATAACTTGCTGCCCACTTCTTTGTCAAAAGATCCTTCATAAATTTTGCATATCCAGGCATTTGTTCAAGAGCCTCCACCAATGGAACATTAATGGTCAGCTACTTCAACATAGTCATGAATTTGCTGAACTTTGTATCATCCGCCACCTTCTTCATTCTTTGAGGGAAAGGTGGTGGTGGGTATGGAATTATTCTCTCCACGACTTTCTTCTCCTCTTGCTTCCGTTTTTCAGATTTTTTAGGTTGCACTTCAGTGGGATTGACGTCATGGATGTTGTGCCCTTTTTCTGCGGATTCTTCTCCTTTCACTTTATCATTAATGTTCACTACTTCGTTATCCACTTGCTTGCTTTTTGCTGAAGTTTCCAGCACCTTACCACTCCGGGTAGTAATGACCATGCATGACCCATCATTCCTTGGGTTTTGCACAGTGTCGCTAGGTAAAGTGCCAGCCTTTCTTTGATTAAGTGCTGCTGAAAGTTGGCTTAATTGCTGCTCTATTTGCTTGATTGAAGTGGAATGAGAATCAACTATTTGTTTCATAGAGGACAAATCATTTACTACCTCCGTTACCGTAGCGCTTGTTGTTTCCACTCCTTTCAATATTTTAGCCAGCATGTCTTCCATACTTCTAGAACTAGATGTGGTGGCGTCACGTCTTCCAGGGGGAACATATAAACCGCTCTTTTCATTCTTGTTCTTCCAACTACCTTGGTCTTTGTTTCCGTATTTATCATAGTAGTTCCGACCTTGGTTTCCTTGGGTATTCCCTCGGAAACCCCCCTGATTGTTCAAGTAGTTGGCCTCTTCTTCCGAATCAGATTCGTCTCTTCCTTTTGACGCAATAGCTTTCACTTTTTCGGTCTTCCCTGATAATAAATGCTTTGTAAGAAGATCTACTTGTGTTTTCATATGCGCCATATCTTGATCACGTTCTTCTTCTCTTCTTCTTAGGTCTATAGTCATGCCAATAGATAAAGTGGGGCTTGCTACCTCAGAATCCCTGGTATGCCAAGCTCGACTTTGCTTCGTCATATGATCTAGCATATTGCTTGCTTGACCAAAGGTGAGGTCCATAAAAGATCCTCCAGATACATTATCCACCACTGGTTTAGTTATTGAATTCAAGGCTCTGTATAATATCTCCATTAGGTGAACATTAGTCATGTGATGGTTTGGGCATCTCGCTAGCTTTGTCTTGAACCTCTCCCATGTTTCATGAAGTGCTTCAGTGGGAAGCTGACGGAAGTTGCTGATTTCATCTCTCAATTATGCTCTTTTGGATGTCGGAAAGAATCTTTCTAGAAAAGCGTCTCTCAATTGCCTCCAATTTGTAATAGAATCAGGAGTCAGCCCATTCAACCATAGAGTTGCCTCCCCAGACAGAGACAATGGAAATAGACATAATCAAATTGCATTCTGTCCAACACTAGGGTTGTCAAATGACTTGCATGTAGAAATAAAGTTGATGAGATACATATTCGGATCATCGCCTGCTAATCCCCCAAATAATCCCTTGAGTTGCAATAACTGAATCATGGTGCTTGTGATGTTGAACTTGGCTCCGGGCGCTAATGGTGGAGGAATTATAGCTCCAGTGGCTCTGGCTCCATCAAGATCATCATCATCGTCGTCAAAAGCTGGTTGCATGGGTTGGCGATCATACCTAAACCGAGCTTGAAGACCTCTTCTGTTGGCAGGTGTTGCGATTTCAGCATCATGCCTTGGGTTTAGTAACTCGTCATCACCTAAATCCTAATCGTCAGGATGTGTTGCTCGCCCAGGGTTATCAATGTTTTGTTGGTGTACTTGGGCGGCGGCAAGAGCAGCTAATCTCGCCTGCTCCTATTGAGCAGCCATTCTTTCGATTTCCGTTTGTGCCTTCATTCTGCCAATACGTTGTGGTTCGGGATTGATAGGTAATAACGGTTGACCAGAACTTCGAGTATGGGGCATGCACTAAATAAAAACCTGCAGTACACAAAAACAAAAACTAAAAGTAAAAGTACGAGAATCTTTGACCAAAGGGTCTAGTAATTATCACAAACTTAATTGACACTCGTATTCCCCGGCAACGACGCCAATTTTTGATAACGCTCAATCTACAGCTCTCGTAGGAGTGTAAAGCGGTCGTTAGCAAATATAGAACCCAACCTGGGTTGGGTGTCGATCCCACAGGGAATAGCTTGGACAACAAGTAAGCAATGATTACTAGACTCTTAGTGCAAGTCTCGTAATAAGGGGGGATTGTAATGTGTAACCGAATTCTGAAAGCAAAAACTAAAAGTAGCAAAGTAAAAAGAAAGAATGTTACGTAAGTTGTAAACAATGAGAATTGAGGAGTTGGGGTTATGTCCACCTTCTGAGTTATACGTCTCTATTGGCTATGAGTGTGTAGAATTCAGACATGCATGTGCTTATAGAGAATTGTATTCGATGGTAAATCCAGGCGTCTTTCGACCTATTCGAGGATTATTTCACTTTAACTCTTTCGAGCTTAAAGCGTGTCTAACGGTACGAATTCTCCAAGAGGTTAATCCAGTTACGGCACTAACTGTTTAATAGGGGATGGGACCCTACTACCTTGACATTATCTCTTTTCCAGACAGATAACCTTTCTTTCGAACAAGTTAAATGTTATACTGGCGTATTCTTGTGTTTTCAACCACAAAGAATTTAGGTTAAGACGAAGAGAATAATGATATAAGCAGCATACGTGTCACGAACTCACAAACTCATAGTAATAGATAGTATCTCATTCGGCTTCCATAACCCCAACAGAGAAGTTTAGTTACCCATGAGTGCGAAGGAAATCACGATTGACATTGTTCTTATACCACAATAAAGATTTCTTGTAATAATGGTGTGGTAGGCGTTAGGCGTGAACTTTCCCTAGCAAGTAACGTTTCTCTTGTTGTGGAAAAATAGATGAATAGAAGAAAAATAAAAAGTAGAATTAATGGAAGAATTAGAAGTAGTAGTGAATGTATATTAGAAAGATGGAAAGATGATTATGAAGGTATGATGATATAAAATCTCTAGCAAAATAGGGTATTTATAATACCCATATCCTATTCCTACTAAGCTAATGAAATACTTAACCAAATCCTAATAAGCTAATGAAATACTTAACCCAATTGTACTAGGTAAATGTATCATTATCCTAATCATAATAAATTACTGCTAGTCCCCAAAGTCTTCAGAATTGCTTTTTTAGCCCGGGACAGGTTTCCATGCGTCACTTTTGGTCCTTAGGCATCCAAGCTTCCCTTTTCTCCTTTCGTGAAGCTTTCTTTGGCGTCAAGTTATCCATAAAATGCTGAATTCTGCATCATTTATACCTGAAACTTTGCTAATCATGTTCGTTAGCTCACTTACAAGAAAAAGGACTAAAAGTGCATGAAATATATAATTTGTTCTCAAAACTAGGTTAAAATATGGGTAAAATATAGCACTATAGGCGTGTAAATTCGCCTATCATCAGGGCCTTATCTTAATGTCCATCTCAAGTCCAACCAGGATTAGGGACCACCCCTAATACCCAACTAAATTATCCAGCGCATACCCTAAGTCGGATGAATTCTGAACATATAACAAGATAGCGTATAACTATTGAAATACAGACTCTTGGATCGGTCTATAATAGTGACCAACCCTAATAGTCCAACTGTCCCCAAACCAACCGATAGCTATAACCAAATCATAAACCAAAATAATAACCAAACCAAGTTCCATGCATAACATAAAAGAATGGAATAGTAAGAAATTTTATCCAATGGTATCAACCCCAATACCAATGCCAATACTAAGGCTGACACCAATACTGATCCCACACAGGCCAACCCATAGTAGTTCCAAAAAAGCCTCTAACCAAAAGAAAACCAACATCTTGTTGGGATATGCAACCAACCATATCCAAAACCAATATCAATAAATTAACAAAAATATGTTAAAAAATCAATAAATATGAAATAGAGTTTTCTGGAAAAATAGAAACTCACTATGCATGAGGAGTAGAATGGTCGGTTCCAGCATCACATAGGGATACAGCAGCCCAAAGATGGGTTAGCGAGTAAATGATAACATAACCTCAAGATAAGGATAAAATAATGCCAACCAGTAAATCCAAGTAAACCAACCATATGCATACAAACCATACATGTATATATTACCATGTCAGGAAAGGAAACTAGGTTTATCATGCGTTAAGAATAATTAACCTGGGTATGTGTAGCTTAACTGTATAAAATCACCCACGAGCTATATATGTATAGTGTAACCCTCTTAACGGGCCTGGATGCATTTAGACAAATGAACTGGAGACACAATAAGAGTAGAGGATTCCTAAGTACCCTTACCCTCTATGATACATATGTACAATGTACTTAGAAGATTCCCGTGTACCTCATAGTGTTATATATGGTCACCATCGCCAATCCCTCATGTTAGTAAACATGAGTTTCAAGTGTTCATTCATTAAACTACTACCATCACGGTTAGCTGTCACACCCCACCATTATTACCAAACTAAAACCATTTTCAACTAACCAATCCATTATTCCATTTATTATTAACCAAGGCTATTAATTGTGGTATACTCATACGGATTATAACTTGTAAGTATTGTCCTTAGAAAAACCTTAAGAGGTGAAGGGATTCCCGTGTACCCATTTATAAAGTTAACTTGGGGGAGTCCCATGTACCTCATAAGTGTTCCATTATTCCATTTGGTTGAGGGAGTACTATGTACCCCACAAGTTGTTCATTAAAATGTTTACTTGGGGGATTCCATTGTACCCCACAAGGATATTCAATTAATCGTAACCAAGAACACCAAACCATTGCATTTAACTATTCCATACCATTTAAATTATTTAGGGTTCCATTACCAAGATCAAACCATGCAAAAGTTCTATTAAAAATCCAATAATATAGTAAAAGCATTATCATAGACATTTTATCAAACATGTTGGGGGCATAGTATTTCAAAAACCAAAACCAATTACCATGTGACCATTCCCATGCAACCAGTTATCCAAAACCACCATTAAACATGTAAAAACATAATTAAAATATGGGAAAACCATAACTAAGATTTTATAACCAAAACCCCAACACATATTTGAAAACCCCAAAACCATACAACAAATCATGCCATGAAAACATTGTATAAAACCTTGCCTTTAGTTGGAACTAATAATGAGGGAAGAGTACATGCCTTGAATGAGTAGATGATAGAGAGTAATCACCACCACAAGCCCCAAATTAATCCTTAAGATGAACTCCTAGCTTCCTTTGCCCAAGAACTTTGGAGACGATTAGAGAGTGTTTTCTAAGTGTTAAAGAATAGAATAATAGGGCAAGTAACCTCCAAGTGTATTAAAATTCATGGGTCTATATTAGGTTAAGTGAGGAAATATCCAGATTGCCCTAGCCTAGACTGCATAACATTCCCATCAAGGGGGTGCGACTAACCATACCAGTCGTACCCTCCAATATGAGTGGTACCCAGCACTCGTACCCTAGGTCTCTTCCTTGGATCCAACACTGTCCAAGGTATAAATTATCTAAACCAAGTCATACCCAATGCATACGACCCGTACTCCCAGCAGAATAGAAACACAAGAGGTTTGAACTCTGTCCACCATACGAATCCATAGTATGACTTTTACCCTAGCTTACAGCTCATGGTGAGCCACTCGTACTCAGATCCAAGTTAGCCTACCAAGTCTAAGATTAAGTGAAGGAAATACCAAAACCAAATAACCCGTATCCATCCATACGACTCATACCGACCCAAATCATACCCATTCCAGAAACCAATCAAACCTACCAACTAACACTGGTCATCCTACAAAAAATTCATACTACTTGTACCTTATTATACGACTGTTACACACCGGTCATATGTTGTCTAGAACCCAAAAATTCTAAAACTTTTCTAAGGGTCCTAAACCCAAGGTGTTTCAAAATCCCTAAACTTTAGGGGATGATTTGGGCCCCGATTCATGAACTATTTGTGCTAAACTTTTGAGCATATTCCTTGTTCTTTGAGGTACCTCATAGAGGATTCAATTTTGGATTCCGTTTGGGGGGCCCTATGTGCCCGTTCATGACTCAAATTTTAACCTTGCTCGTAGTATAGAAATATGGGTATTACTTTACTCCTTATAATGTGTATATTACTATTTTGATAGTACATAAGTATTTTGGGACCGTGAAGGAAAGGTAGATGATTTGTAAACAATTTAAGGATTTGCGATTTGGCATAGAGGTTGGGTTCTGTTACTCTTCTTCATGAGATACTACATTATATATGTTGCATGTTTGATTGGGATGTGAGGATGAGATTAAGGGTAGAATACCATGTCTTATCCTAAACTATGATATTGGGACTAGAAGGGTTAATTGACCCTTAAGATGAAATGCTTATCATGCTTCTCGAATCCTATTCCCTAGGTTATTAGCATGTTGGACATCATTGAGACTAATAAACCTTTAGTATAAGGCTTACTACTTGAATCAATGGATTATGATGGTTTCCAAAATTATAATTCGTTTAGGTCGTTTATATATTATAGGATCCAAGGTTGTGATTATGGTATTGGTTGGATTATGGGAGAGTGATTTATCAATGTAAAGGACGTGATTTAATCTATTTACATTTAGACCCTTGTTGTTATGTTGTTTAGATATTGATTATGGTCTTGCATATATTCAGAACATTCATGGTCACTAAATGGTATGATTCTAACTAAAAAATATGGTTTTACTATTGTTTTTCTAAATATTGATTTATTCCCACTTTTCACTTTTAAAAGGGATTCTTTCATAATGAGAATCATACCACCTTAATGAATGATTCATGAGCTTTTGAGTTTAAGAATGATGTTTTAGAAATTTGTTCAAGACAAATTTTGGTCCACAATTTTACTAGTACTATTTACTTTGGTCTAGAGAGATTTCGACCCGTTCAACACTATTATGATGATTTAGTCCTGGAGTTAACACCGGGAAGCAGATTTATAGTCTTACACTCTTTTAGCTATGGTTCGAGTTTGTGTGTTTATTATATATATACATTTCTCTAGAGCTGGACAGAGTAGATTGATGATGATGATGATTGGAAATCTTGGATTGGGACTAGGTTAGTGTATATGAATACTTCCAAATCCAATAGGATCCCCTTCACCCATGAGACATTGTGCCAAATAAGAAATATCATTGTAGGCCCTGTCACTGGGTTATTTGATGGCACTTGGATCGGTTATGGTATTATGGATTTGAATTGGATTTATTCATGCATGCACATTGCCTATCACCAATATGTTGTTTGATTTCTATATCTATCAGCATTAAGTGGAATTGCATAAATATAGGTTATGACACGACCCGAACCAAGGCCTATTCATGTTGGGTATCTTAAGTCCGACCAGCACTGAAGATTACCCCCAATGCCAAACCGTAATTTCCTTACTCCCTTTGTCAGAAGAATTCCAAGCATATAACATGATAAAATAATAATAAACTAAAACCAATAAAATAAGCTTAAAACCAAAGTCAAAAACCACAACCAATCCACCATTTATTTTCAATCACAATGCCCAAAGCAATACCAAGGCTAACACAAATACTAACACTGCCCATGCCCATAGTAGTCCGACAAACCCTCTAACCATAATTAAAGAACATCCAGTTGGGACATTTCCCTGACCATAGCCAAAACTAAAACCAAATAAATAACAATAATGAAAATAAGTCCATAGCATGAAATGGAGCCTTCCGGAGTTTGGAAGCTCACCACTTTAATCTAACTCAAAGCTGTCCCTGAATCCAAATTACAAAGCAAGAGGAATGGTAGTATGGTCGGTTCCTACATCACGTGGGATACAACACACGATGACTATTTGTGGGGTAAACGCTAGTATGTAACTCAAGGATAAATTTAAAATAATGTCATCATTCAAAACCAAATCAAACAACTATAAGCAACAATATATATAGATATATATCATGTCAGGATAGGGAACAAGGTTTAGCATGCACTTAAATCATTAACATAGGTTGTGTATCTCGGCCATCCTAAAACCACCCATAGGCTATATGGGTTCATCCCCCCTGCTGAAAGGGCCCCAATGTCAATTAGCCGCACGACTAGAGAAAAAAACCTAAGATGACAAGTACATTTCCCAAAATATAAAGTGTAACATCATGTACACGGTCACCAATACTACCTTCACATCGGCAAACATGAGTTTCCCTACCTTCTATGGCTTTGCTTCTCAACCTCCTTTAAGCCCATATTAAATAATTTACCCATTCCCAACCATTTACTAAAAAGTCCTTTAATTAGGTATTAACCATTGGTATCATCATACCAAAATTAGAGCTTGCAAGTCGATTATCGTATGTCATATAATCCATTAAACAAAATTAAAATCCATCATTTCTAATTAGCCAAAACAAATTATAATCAAACCATGCATACCAAGGCCTTTAAAAATAATATGAAACCAACCAAAACCAATTTATATTTGTTTAAGCATTTATGAAATACAAATTTTCCAAAGATAACCAAACTATGTGACAAAAATCATTCTCATTGGCAATTTCACAAATAGGTTGAGGGCATGCCATTATCAAAGACAAAATCATCATATTTAGGGCTAAAAAATGATCCCTCAATTAAATCACCATTCCATGCACCCACATGTGCCAAACTATAGTTAAAAACATGCATAATTATAATTTAACCATAGGAAACAATATTCTGTGATATGGATTCAAACCCCTCAACCTTTGTTTTAAAACTACCATTAATGATTCATGAACAATGCCTTAAACATGAGGTTTTAGTAAACTAACAATGAAGGAAGAGTCACATGCTTGAATTACAAACATTCACGGATAGAAATTGATCCTTAAGCCCTTCGATGACCACTTTGGAGAAACTCTAGCCAATTTTGCTTGAGAGGATTTTGAGAGAGTAAAGAGGATGTTTAATCTTGTAAAGTGTGGAATGAATGACCAAAAATTGTTATAGGGATGTGGGGTCTTAAGGTTTTTATGTGAGAAATGTCCAAAGTGCCCCCAACTTAAAATTACAAAAAGACAGCATACGATTATGAGTTGACCCCTTGACTCATGACCACAACATACAACTCGTACCATTGAGTCATCACCAAGACAATGAGTTAGACACCCACACACTGCCCACTATACAACTTTATAACTCCACTCGTGAGCTGACCATACGACTTGTATCATTTTGTCATTTCCAAGATAGAACCCAAGGGATTAGACAGTGGAAAACATACGAATCAACATTACCACTCATAACCTATCCTCATGGATCTTAGTGAGAAACTGTACTAAGATCCAATTCAATTCACTAAGTTTCTGATGAGCACGATAATGAAGAAATCTAGAAACTGATGAAAGACTTTGTTCATCAAGTCTATGAATGCTATCAGGGCATTGGTCAATCCAAAAGACATATCCAAAAATCAACATGCCTATAATGGATATGGAAGACAGTCTTACGAATATTCACCTCCATAATCTTTAGTTGATGGTACCCAGACAAGAGATCAATCTTGGAGAAAAACATAGCACCCTGAAGATGATTAAAAAAGTCATATATCCTTAGAAGAAGGTAATTATTATTTATCATCACTTTATTTAGTTTTCTGTAATCAATACATATTTGAAAGGAACCATCTTTCTTACGTACGAATAACACCGGTGCACCCCACAGAGCCACACTAGGATGGATGAAACCTATATTTAAAAGATCCTTTAGTTGATCCTTAATCTATTTTAACTCAGCTAGAGCCATTCTATATGGGGGAATAGAAATAGGACGAGTGTCTGGAATAAGATCTATCCTAAAATCAATCTCCCTATCGAGAAAAACAATAGAAAGGTCATCAGGGAAGACATCAGGAAATTCATTTACCACCGAGACAGAATGTAATGAAGGACCCTCTAGGGTAGAATCTTTAAACCATACTAAATAATAGAGACGCCCCATCGAGATTAATCTCTAAGCTCTAAGATATAACATGAACCTCTTCTTAGGAGCTAAGGAGCCACCCTTCCACTCAATAATGGGCTCATTTAGGAATTTAAAGATGACCTTACAGGTTTGATAGTGTAGACAAGTATAGCATACATGCAACCAATCTATCCCTAGTATGACATAAAAATCAACCATGTCTAATTCAAATAGACCGACCAAATTTTTCTGACTAACCACAGATACCACACAACCTTTATAGAATCTCCTAGAAACCACAGAGTTACCCATCAAGGTAGAAATAAGAAAAGGGTCCAAAACACAGTTAGGACAGAAACCAAAATACACAGCTACAAAGGGGTCACATAAGAAAGAGTGGACCCAGATCAAGTAAAAATACACATCATAGGAAAAAAATTCCAATATACCAATAACGACATTAGGTGATACCTCAGACTCCTAACAGGTAGTGAGAGCATAGAGTCAGTTTTGACTAGTGTGAACTAAATGGTGCACCCTTTGGTACCAGAGCTGATGAAGAGACAACCAAAACTTTGTTTGCCCTAGAAGCAACCTTACTAATAAGATAATTTCTAATCATATGCCCTGGATGACCAAAGTTGAAGCTTTTGTCCTTTCCTTCATCACAGTAACCTCAATGCAATCAACCATAAAATCAACAGGGAGGAAGGATGAAGCTGATTAGGCCCTACTGGCTTGGTATTGGGAACCCTATGCCATATAATTGTTGCTATTATAAAAATATGTGTCACTAGACGGCTTTGGGTAGGGATAACTTGTCGTTGCGTAAGACCCAAAATTCCCCACTTCTTCTTGGTCCACTTTTCACCATCCCTTCCACTTTATTATTAGCCATAACCTTGCTTAAAAAATCTAAACTTCTTGCTCTGCCTTTTCCCTATCTTATCCTGCTTTTTCTTCTCTTCCTCAACATACTTCATGTACACCACCAACCTAGAGATGTCCATGTATTTGCTCAACAAGGCAACCTTACTTACCAAAATCAAGTCTCGGGATCACTCAAAAGAAAACTTTCTCATTCTAGCCTTCATGCTTTAAACTAACTCCAGAGCATACCAAGACAACTGGTGAAACTTCAAGGAATACTCCTTGACTAAAATTTTTCCTTGCTTTAGGTTAACAAACTCTTCTGACTTTTCCTTTCTCAACTCTTGAGGAAAGAAGCGGTCTATAAAATAATTAAGAAAATTATCTCACAGGGCTAACTTGGCATTGCCACCCCTAGACTGTTCCCATTTCTCTTACCATTGGTATGCTACATCTTTTAGTTGGTAGGTATCAAATTCCATACCCTACAAGTTAGTGTCAGGCATAATGCAGAATATCTTCTCCATCTCAACAATAAAACCTTAAGGATCCTCCTCAACCTCAATGCTAGTAAAGTTTGAAGAATTGAGCCTCATAAATAGACTAACATATGAATAGATTGGCATTAAGGTTGAGGAGGATCCTCAAGGTATTATTTTTAAGATGGAGTAGATCTTCCACGTTATGCAACCTTGAGGAGATCAAGAAGAACTGTAGGGGACCAGTGGAACTCTAGGAGAAAAATCAGGAACTGGATCCCTCAACTGAGTCTGGACCCCACAAGTAGGATAGGTACCATAAACATTGTCCTTAAGTGGGACAAAATAGTTTTTGTGAACTTCAAATTGTCGAGGAGGCATGATATAATATACAAAAAAATAGGCCTTAGAGAAGATTTTAGGACCTTAGACTCTACAACTTGGAAACATAATATAAAAAGAGAAACATTCCTAAATGCCTTATAGCCTCTCCCATATGAGTGTTGCACACTACACACCATTAAAAGAGACTCTACTCTACATGGCTTTGTGGACTTCATATTGAACATGAACCTAAGGCTGTAATACCAAAATGACATGACTCAAACTAGGGCCTAGTCATATTAGGTATCTCAAGTTCAACCAAGACTAAAGATCACCCCCAATGACCAATTGTAATCACCCTACGCCCTCTGTATACAGAATTCTAAGTATATAACAAGATAGAACAATAATAACCTAAAGATAATTAAGTAAGATTAAAACCAAAGTCCAAAACCAAAACCAATTAAATATCCATTTCCAATCCAAATTCCAATACCAATACCAAGGTTAACATAAATACCAGCACCACCCATGCCCATATCAGTCCGACAAAGCCTCTAACTAGAATCAAAGAACATCCAATCGGTACATTTCCCCAACCATAGCCAAAACCAAAACCAATGAAATAGTAATAATAACAAGAAGTCCATAGCATGAAATAGAGCCTTCCAGAGTATGGAATATCACCACTTAAATCTGACTCAAAAATGTCCCCGAATCTAAGTCACTGGGCAAGAGAAATAGTAGTTTGGCCGATTCCTGCATCGCGTTGGATACAATGCCCGAAGATGGTTAGTAAAGTGAACGCTACCATGTAACTCAGGGATAAAAGTAAAATAATGTCATCATTCAAAACAAAATCAAATAACCATATGAAATCACATATATACATTATATCATGCCGGGATAGGGAACAAAGTTTAGCATGCATTTAAATCCTTAACCTGAGTTATGTAGCTTGGCCATCCTAAAACTATCTATGGGTTATATTGGTAAAGATCCCCTTATTGAAAGGGTGCCAGTGCGTATTAGCTACAAGATCAGAGAAAATAATATAATATGAATAGTACATCTCCCTAAATATAAAGTGTGACATCATGCACAATGTCACCAAGACCACTCTCATATTATCAAATATGAGTTTCCAATGTCAGCCCCCCCCACGATGCCCACCATACACGGCTTGTATACTCAACCCCTTTTAAGGCCATATTAAATTATTTACATATTTCCAACCATTTACAAAAAATTCTATTAATTAGTCATTAACTATTGGTATCGTCATACAAAAATTAGAGCATGCAAGTTTATTACCTTATGCCATATAATCCATGAAACCAAATTAGACTCCATCATTTATAATTAACCAAAACCATTTATAATCAAACCATAGCCACCAAGTCCTTTCCAAAACCATAAGAAACCACCCAAAACCAATTTATATTCATTTAGAAATTTATGCAATGCTAAAATTCCAAGGATAATAAAACTATGTGATAAAAATTATTCTCATTGACAATTTCACAAATAGGTTGAGGGAATGCCATTATCCAAGACAAAATCATAAAATTTAGGTCTCAACAGTGACCCCTCAATTAAATCACCATTCCCATGTACCCA
Organism: Capsicum baccatum var. pendulum; assembly: GCA_030864225.1. NCBI lineage: Eukaryota > Viridiplantae > Streptophyta > Magnoliopsida > Solanales > Solanaceae > Capsicum > Capsicum baccatum. The sequence goes on along the minus strand of CM061551.1, from coordinate 26,047,207 downwards.
CATGTACCAAACCATAATTAAAAACATGTATAATCACAATTTAAACCATAGGAAATTATATTCAATGATATACATTCAAACCCTTAACCTTGGTTTCAAAACCACCATTAATAATTCATGAAAAATGATATAAACACTTGATTTTAGTACACTCATAATGAGAGAAGAGACACTTGAATAAATTATAAAGATTCATAGAGAGAAGTTGATCTGTAAGCCCATAGATGACCACTTTTGAGAAACCCTAGCAAATTTTACTTGAGAGGATTTTTAGAGAGTAAAGAGGATGTTTCATCTTGTAAAGTATAGAATGAATGAGAAAAAAATTATTATAGGGACATGGGGTCTTAAAGGTTTTATGTGAGAAATATCTAAAGTGCCCCCAACTTAAAACTATTTAAAGACGACAAGTAGTTATGAATTGACTCATTGAATCGTGAACACAACATATGACTCATACTATTGAGTCATCATCAAGACAGTGAGATGTACACCCATACACTTCCCACCATATGACTGCATAACCACACTCATGACCTGACCATATGACTTATATGGTCTAGTCATATCTAAGATAGAATCCAAGGGATTAAACATAGAATAGCATATGACTCAACCTTACCACTAGTAACGTATCCTTATGACTCTTTGTGAGATACTCTTATTCAGATCCAAGTCAAGTCACTATGTTTCTAGTTTGTTGAGAGATCGACCAAATAATCTGTTACTATCCCTAATGACCTATACCACTAAGTCATTACAAAGACAGAAAACCTAACAAGCATTCATTGGAAACCCAATGACTAGGGTATTATGAACCGTACCAATACCATATGACTCATGTGATTATTCATTACTAAGATAGTGAGCTCAAAGCCAAGAAATTTCCAAGGGCTAAAACCTAGGGTGTTTCAGGTTGTGAATGTTCTTTGTTATGTGTTGTATGCTGATTGAGCATTTCGAGTTATGGGGCCTAGTTTAAGTATTTTGTTTCCTAACTAGATAACTACTTTATTATTATTATCATTATGGTTAGTATGTGACAAGTTAATTATAAACTGATACTGAGATTTGAGGTATGATTTTGATTTATTTCTCTTTTGATTAGTTTAATATGGATAATTGTCTCCTGATTAGATAATTGGATTGTGCCTTGATTATGATAGAACTAGTTCCCACTATGATTAGGAGTCCTTAATATAGTAATAAGTCTACCCAAGGTTGTACCTTGGAGTTAGTCCTATATAGAAATACACACACACACATATAACTATATCATTATTGTATATCCCTCTCCTCCTTTATTTATTCATGTTTTATATTTGCTCTTTGTCTCTTTATACTACTGTCTTTCTTCTACCCTCTTTTTGTATTTTGTCCAGCAATGTACAGTATAGTGCTTAGGTTTTTCAGTACAAATAGAATAGGATAGTTTATCCTTAGTCTTATTATGTTTGTTTCCTTGGTATTTGGTTATATATTACATTTCTGCTTGCATATTATTATATTTTCATATCTTGGGGGCTCAGTTGGAAGTTGCCTACTGAGTATCATGTGCTAGTACTCATACTACACTTCTGCAACCTATAGATTATTGTACAGGTTGTCACTATTATTTCATGTATCATGTGGAGTATCTATGGATTGAAGACATAGGGTGAGCTCCTGCAGTTTGGAGTATTACTATTCCCCCTCTCATGGACTAGACTAATCTCTATGTTGTATTTAGAGATGGGTTGTATTAGTATATTTATTTATTGTTTCACTTTATATTCTTGTTATATTAGAAGTTTTTGTACTGATTCCACAAGTTTTAGGACTATTTTACATATGTATTCATCTTTTGTTTTAATCATTCAGCTATTTTTATCTATTTCTCTTAGTAGTACATTACAAGTTGTTTCATACTATGGGTTGGATTAGCTACTGGTGGGTTATAGAAGGTTCTATCATGACCTAAGAAATTAGGTCATGACAAATTGGTATCATAGCCTAGATTTACTGATTTATTGGTACAAGATTTAAGTGTTAAATAGTGTCATATGGATTGGTGGAGAGATATTCATAACCGATTTTTGGAAAGCTATAAGGAATTCTTAGAAAATTTTATTCTTGACTCCTTGTTGTGTTTCCATATTTTTATGAACCTCTAGTATATTTTTTGACTCTATTCTACCCGAAATGTATGATACAAGGTTATTGATAAATGCAGATGGGACTTTGACATGCATTTTTAAAGTTTCAGAATAACACTAGATTAGGGAGTCAGGGATTGACATTGAAGATCTTTAGCATAAACCAAAGGATTTAGAGCCAACCTAGGATCTAGTAGATCTTGTGACTGCTTTAGCCTTTCAAGATTATGAATTAGGTATCTTGAGTTTTTTTATGAATACCTCAAACCCAGAGATGACATCTTGTTCATTAAGCAATTCTTAGGTTAGAATGGTTTGTTGGTATTTATCAGGGTTATCTATCAATTTTAGTGTATGATATTGAATTTCTTGAGTGGGCCAGGCATATTCCTAGGGTATATTATTTAAAGCATGAGATGGAGCATAGTTTTATTAGAGGACAAGCCTTGCCACTTAATTTGGCATGAAAGCATTTGATAGTTGTTGGGCATTCTTTCTCTTAGGTTGTTGACCATGTGAGTTCCACAGAGAGAGAATGTATTGAGACTTATAAAGGTAGTGGTAAAATTCTATGCAGTTAGTATAGTGCTATAGGCATTCCATTGAAAAGTAAGGATCCTCTCGATGGAGGTTAGCTTTGCTTACAACCTTTTAGTTTCACACTGATAGCATTTTAGATTATAGGTGGCTCTCAGACCAGTCATTGTGGTCATGACAGGTAGTGTTTTTATAGGGCCTCATGCAGTATTTTGCATTAATCAGTAGGTAGTGCTAGCTGTTATAAATTAGTGGGTGCATTACCTCAAAGTATTTTAGGAACTTGTCGTGGTTGTGGTGAGATTAGTCATTAGCCTAAAGAGATCCCCAGACATGATTGGTTGTTTAGGTAGAGTTGGCATGCATTCCTTGCCATCCTAAAGCTCTTGAGGTATGTTATGGTTATGGAGAAAATGGTCAATTTAGTAGGGAGTGCCTCCAATATATGTTGGTTAGACAATTAAGGTCAGCCCATATTTCTCTCAATGTAATAACTTCAAGAATTTTCTACAACAATAGAAAGATCAGTCGTTGGTCAAGAGAGTGTCCTCAATGTGGTATTTTTAGTCATTCATCTCATCCAGATCAATCTGATAGTGTTGTGGCACATTTAGTTAGTGGTAGTTTACTTAGCCCCTCAGTTGGTGATTCAGACACTCAGTTTGAGAATGGACCCACTCTAATTCATTCTCCCACTGGTACATCAGGCATGTGACATCAGATCTCACCATGATAGGTGCGGCTTTTTTCCTGCATTACCTTTTTATTTAAATATATTTGGGTTTTTGGTACCCATCGAAGGTTATGTGCCTTGGTAGATTTATATTGATTATTATGTGCCTTGGTGTAGATTTTATGGATAAATGGCTACCCTCTTAGATGAATTTTTTAGCAGTAGATAGAGTAGGTCTGTGTGATATTTTCTTTGAGGTATGCTATTTGGGTTTGAGTCCCATTTACCTTGATATATTGGCCTTCTTATGGTCCTTGAGTGGTACTTGTTATTAATGTTCTCTTTAGTACCACCTACTCTTTATACTAATGTTTATATTATTGGGTTATTATTGTCATTGTTTACTATTTATTGATTCTTGCTTGATAGATAACTATATTAGCATAATCCAGTATGAATTCCCTTTCTCACAATTTTTCCTCATTGGCCTAAGTGGCTAGCTTAGTTGGATGGGTTTTCTCTTACATATAGTGAGGTAAGGTTGGTCATTCTCCTCTTTTGTTAGTGAGGATAAACTAGTTATTGAGTGGGATATGGTTGTGACAGTAAGTTAGTCTTCTGGGTTTTTGTTATAGTTCTAGAGTTGGCTATTTGGTTAGGTAGCCCATTTTTTAGATTGACAAATTTGGGATGCATTCTTGTAATTTGGCTAGTTCATCTCTCGATAGTAGTCTGGATGCTGATGTTGAGATGTCTTAGAATTCCCTTTCAGGCTTTTGGGTTCATCTCTTGGTGATAGTTAATCTTGGTATTGGATAGAGTTGAGTACTTTATTATTACCAAGATATGGTTCTTGTTCTAGTTAGTTAAGCAAGCTGATGATAGGTGATATTTCTTGTGACCACTTTTAAAGTTTGTAAATTAGGTATTTATTGCTAAGATAGAGTATTGAATTGACTAGTGTCTGGGAAGGGTTGCATTTCTTTGAGTTGCTAGAGTTTTGGATATTACTAGTATGGGTTGCATCCATATGAGTTCTTAGGAATTATTTGGTGGTTCATGCCCTCCAACAGATATGGAGTTTATTGCTTGTGCTTTCATCTGCTGATTTATCCTCCATTGTGATTTATGGTTCAACTATATTTCAATTTTGTCTCTGACATGATCCATTTAGGATATGTTTGATTTTGACGTTAAGGTCTATGTGGGTATTTGGCGTTAGTTTAAACTTGTTGGCTCAGTTTCAAATTTGATGCCTTAGAATTGCAACTTGGAGGTTATAATAGATTTGGAGTGTAGATGCTTGCCTATCTGCAGGGTAGATTTGGATAATTGAGATTGGGTGTTTTAGCCTTGGTGTTTAGATTTGGCTAGGTAGTGTAACTTGTATATATGCATGGTTGCTTGTTGCTAATGTAATGCCATATCTTGATTCCTATGTGTCACATTGTTGTAATTCATATATACATACAAATGGTTTTAATGTATTTAACTTGGAGAGGGTAATGTCTTTTGAGCTAAATTACATGATTACTGCCATAGGTATCTTAGGTTTCTCTTGGTTATGAATCGTCTTATATTTTGTTGTATCTTTTTTGCCTGAGGACATGCAACATTCTAAGTTGAGTGTCTTGACGTACTATGGATTCATAGCACTTACGATGCTTAAACTTTGATAATATGAATGTACTTAAGGCTATATTATTGGATTTGATGTTCTTTTTGAGTGATTTTGTAGGAAACTACATTTTGGATGCCAAACGAAAGAAAAACATGAAAAGTTCAAGTTTAGGGATACTTACTGAAGAACATACTGGGGGTAAGTGCCACTTACTAAAGTAGGTGCCTAAGTAGGTATCAAAACTTCAAGTACAAAGGATCAGGAGTGGAAAAATGAAGACCCTAACACTTACTAAGGGCACCTACGGCCTGTTGGTGCAACCTACGGTCCATAGGTGTCAGAGTAGGTTGTAGAACCATGAAGTCCAGAGAGTTTTCAGAACTTTTGGAGGTCAAGACACTTAACAAGGACCACCTACGGTCCGTAGGTTACCTTAGTAAGTGGTCGATGACAATACCTAAGTACACACGTAAGTGTACGTGGTCTACCAAATAATAGAGTGGCCTTTAAGAAAGCCGAATATCGAGCCCATGGGGACTTGTTCTAATGACTATTCAATTCTAGTTCACATTTTAGATTAATTGATGAAAGTGTAACCAAGAAAGTTTTTAATATTTGTAAACTAAGGTAAAGTAAAAAATGCGTAAAATAAAGGTCTTGAGACAATCAATAGGAGAAATCCCAGGGTTAAAAGCACTTCAAACAATCATACTACGTTATTGAACTTCATTCGTTAAATCGCTTATCTTGGTTGATGATTATTAGGTTTAATCGCAGGATCATGATCTCCCGACCTCTGATTGTCTACATAACTTGGTCAATATAACTACATCATTGAGCGGGGATGTAATAATCCAATTAAGTTCTTAACGTTATCATCCTACATGTGAATCAAGTAAGGCTTCTAGGTACATCCCTGTCCTAGGCGCTAATTCAGATTCCTTATTTCATAAAATAATAAGAACCCTACTTTGTTCATCCCCATGTTCTATCTTCCTATTCCCCCTCCCGATATCACAAGGTCAACAAATGATATATTATAAGGGTGCATAATCCTTAAAATAATTAAAAAGGGATGAAAAAACAACCAAATATGATAAGAAAATTGAAAGAAATCAATTTAAAACGATAATAGTCATGTTCTTGGCATTAACCCCAGAAAAAGAGTTTTGAGCAACTAATAGTCATAATCATGATCCAACGGGTTAAATACATGAAATAATCTAATATTAAGCTAAATTAAGAATAACAAAACCTAAAAGATGAAGTGCAACAACCTCCCAATTTGTCCAATGCGTTAAAAGATGTTACCAAGATATCCTCCAATGTGTTTAACGTTTTATATTTGTAAGTGACCAAGCCTTAACTGTGTGGGAAATAAGCCATGCATCGCGGGCCTTGTAGCACTGCTATACAGAAGGTTTAGTGGGACTTTTAGCACCGCTATAGAGCATGTTGCACAGGCTCCATAGAACCGGTGTAGAGAAGGCTGCATGGGCATATCTCCTGGTGCTGCTGGAATTTGCTTCCAAATTTTTCGCGAAGTGTTCCAACGTCCCACCTTTTTATCCAAGCCTTGTGACGTTATTTTACTTTGAATTAAATCTTTTTCCAAATCAATTTATCATCAAATTTAATTTCTAAAGAATCCTACAACATCACGCAAAAATCATTAGAGCTCAAAACAACAAAACATTCACAACGATAAGAAAAAAATACGAGGTAAGACTATACTTGCTCGCTTAATCTTTAACATTTTGCTTTGGATATTGACTTGACTCGATTACTCTTTGAACATTACAATCAAGTTTTTCCACACATAATTAAATAATAAAACCAATAGAAACTCATTTGACACACTAGAATCCAACACGAGAGACTAGAACAACACCTAGCTCAAGCTAATAAAACTAGTTTTCTCGCCTAAACTCTAATTGAACGATTTAAACGCAAAATTGTTTGGAAACACTTCTAAACACTATAATTACATACTTGAACACTTAAATTCTTATTTATATAATATTAAACACATAAAGTACACGAATCACTCTCAGAACAAGGCTAAATAGGCAAGAATAACAACACTAGAGTGCATAAATACACCCCACACTTAAAGCCTTGTTCGTCATCGAACAACACTTAACTCTAAGCATCATAAGATAAGGAAACACCACAATTTTACTACTTGAAAGACACTCAATCTACCACTACAATGACTACACAGAATGCAAGTTTCTATACTAAGCATGTTATATACACAATTGACAGTTCAAGAACCTTGTTCAAAACATCCTAGCCTCAAGAATTGACTCACCAATTTGGCAAACTCATGCATATTGCTCCATCAAACACATTATACAAATCACCCAAATTCATCAAGAATGTGCCCTCACAACAAAAGAGTTACTCATAATTACTCATATAAATACAATTTATAATATCAGACTATTAAGGCTTTAGATCAAATAGGTCTTCAAGGGTTGTAATATAGGCTAAGGGATGGGTAGAAACTATTTTGGCTTAGTAGTGACTATCTTCCCTAAGTGCTTTAATACATCACTTTATACATTCAATTCAAATATAACAATCAAATCACATGATTTTTGTCTACCCCTTTCTTTTGTTTTCACCCCATATTATTAAGCTCATTTACATATACTATGGTGGGAGGATTCTATGCATAACTCATTCAATAAGAAAAAACTTTTATTCCTTTCACTACTCAATTACCAACCACCACACATATCAACTTTTTGAACACCATTAGCTATTACTTAGGGTCTTCAATTTCACCTTTTCCTTCTCTTATTTATCAAACTCCTCAACTCAATTAATTTTTTACTAAGTGCTTAGGAGCTTTTGGATCAAATTCTGGTCGATCAAAGAAAGGATTTAGGCTACATATAAGGCTGCAAAAGATAAAGTTAAAGGCTCTATGGGGGTCAACTAGGGATTATGCATAAGGGTAGGTCAAAAAGAAGGTATAAAACAAGGTTGTCAAAAAAAATGCCTATATCATCTCTTAAACCAAACAATTTATTTTTCTTTGCACACACACTGGGTAAGTTCTAGACATCACATGCAACAAGGAATATACAAGTAACTCACATGCATATGGCATATACTCAATTCAAGTAGGATCATCATACACACTCAACCAAAGAATAACATAAATTCAACATTAATCTAGCAAGTACAAGAGTCACAAACATGAGCCTAGGACTCTCAAAAGTAGCAATTCACACAATCAACATGCTCTTTTCATACAAACCCACTTGCATCATACAGTCAAATATATCACCAATAAGAATTTCTCACTTATTTACCCTAAAAATGGTAATTTCCCACCCTATACTTAAAAATATACTTTTCCCCAAAGTATACTTTAAATATAGAGATAGAAATACTCCCTGAGACCTCTAGGCCTAGCTAGTAGCATCTATACAAATCAAGGGGGTCTGCGGACCCTACACTCAGTCTTTGCCATGCTTCTTAGCTCAGATTTTTCGGTACTCAGACTTCCCATCAACCTGTGACTCAACAAAAACAAAAAATAGTGAAGTAAAAACTAAAACACTAAAAATAAAACATACCTACTTAATTTGAGTTTCCTCCCAAGCAATTCCTGATTTAGTATCGTGGCACGACCTAACTACGACTTAACAAAATTTTGTCATCCTTTTCCTCACACTTGGAGGCCATTTTCTTATATGTTTTAGACCTATTGAGTGTGCACTCTTAAGGTCAATAACTTTTTCAACTTTAACCTTCTCAGGCTCATCAATTTGCATCATGTTAGGCTTAGGCGTTGAAGGCTTGGGCTGCTCAATGAGGGTGTCCAAAGAGGTTTTTGATGGACTCATCACCCCACACTTATCCCCTTTAATCACAATAATTATGCACATTCTTTATAGCAGGATAGTGTGTTGAGCAGTTTGTAAACTTTGAAAACTACTTATTCATCCTCCAACCTCATTGTTAGCATGGCCTTTCTCACATCTATCAAAGCTCCTCCAGTCACTAAAAATGGACTCCCCAAGATGTTTTGTGCCTATTCATCTACTTCAAAATATAGAACAGTAAAGTCAGTAAGAATAATAAATTTACCAACCTTTATGAGCACATCTTCTAAAACACTTTTAGGACAGGCTATGGTCATGTTTTCCAATTGAAGCAGCACAAAGCTTGATATCAGCTTTCTCAAACCCAATGTATTGAATAAAGATAGGGGCATCAATTTTATGCTTTTCCCTAAAACACTAAGTGCATGGACCACCTCACTATTACTAATATGAATATAGGGAGAGTGACCTTCCCAGGGCCTTTGAGCTTTTTAGGCATCTTTTTAGTCACTATAAAGCTACACTTATTAGTGAGTGCTACCGCCTCAACATCTTGCAATTTAATTTTATTAGAGACCACATCTTCATTTACTTGGCATACTTGGGCATTCTCTATAAAAAATCTAAAAGAGGTAAATTCATGTGAAGATCTTTGAACGTGTCAAAGAACTTCTTGAAACATGCATCTTCTTTGACTTTATATGCTTCTATGGGAAATTTAGTGATGGGATCTTCTTCACTTCTTCAACAACTTTTTCTTTTGAGTATTCAGACTTTCTCGAATTTTCAGCAACTTGGTCATTTACCTGTTTTGGACTCGCTTCAGTATCTACCTCCTTAGTTTTCATTGGAGGTTCTAAATGAAGATCTTTACCACTACTCAAAGTGATTTTTGTAACTTGTTTAGGTTTTTCAGTATCACTTGGCCAACCACATTGAGGTTTGTTATCCTGTGATGCTGCTATCTGAACTACCTACAACTCCAAGCTCTTTGTAGTTGCTTGTTGGATATTTATCTCTACTTCCAACTTCTCTTGACCAATTATAAGTTATTTTATATCATCTACATTGCTATTCTAAGGTGTTCCCTAATTATTCTAAGCCTGTGGCTGCTGAGTCTATTTTTGATTGTTCTAGTAATTCATTAGATATAGAGTCTGCCACCTGTAATTTTTTATGTTTCCATAATTCTTCTTTTGCATATTGCCCATAAAAATCACTAACTTTGGGTTGGTAGAATATGATGTTGGGTGTATTTATGAATTTTAGCATCACTATTCTAGAATTTTTTTCTTTGTTATGAGGATGATACATGTGCTATATGGGTTGATAATGAAATAGTGTGTATCAAAGTGTTAAATCATGTGTTTATGATGTTCAGTGAGTTTCAAATAAGTTTGTACCTAAAAGATTCATTTAGAGTTCAACCCAAAAAATTAATGTTACTATCTTGAGCTAGGTGCTTGTCTAGTTGATTCTGTTGGATTCTATTGTGTTTAAGGTGTTCCAAATGATTTTTATCTGTAATTATATATAAAACAAATTGTTTATATTGCTCAAGGGTTCAAGCCAAGGGTCAAAACAGTGAGTTAAAGATCAAAGTGAAATTAACCTATGCTTAGCTTGTGTTTCTTGTTTGTTGTGTTGGATATTGTGTTGTTTTGAGCTTTAAATTGTTGTTTTTAATTATATAGGATGCTTTTAAAATGGATTATGATTATATATAAAGGATATACAAGCTTTAAATCAAGTGGGAACAACTCAAAAAGTCTTAGAATGGCTCAACGAAGGCACAATACACAGATTGACGCACATTTGGACACCTGGAATGTCTTGGGCGCGTGTGGTTTGTAAGAGTTGTCAATGGATGTGTACAAAATACCAGTGGATTTAGAAGAGGCCCAAAATAGTAACCTTATGGTGCGTTGTATACCCAAAGGTGAGTAGCCCGCGACCTGGGCTCATTTCATTGCTCCCTTACATTAGAAAAATTCTGAACAACAAATTCCAGAGGCTTAGGGTTATTTGGAGGCGATGCCTCACCTGGAGCGGGGCTCAACCCAGGGCGACGCCTCACCTAGTCCCAGGCTCAATAACTAAAGGTTTTCTTGTACAATATGGAAAGGGCTTGCTCCTATACTATAAATACATGTTGTATCACGTTTTTACACATCTTTTAGCATATTTTAGAGAGCAAAGGGATCCTACAACTTATTCATTTAGTTTTAATTATTTTTATTTACTTCAGTCATGTTTTTAGTCGTTAAATACTATTTTGTGATTTTGATTATGACTATGGGTGGCTAAACTCTCTTTCCAGGGTTGAAACTAAGAACATGATTATTATTTCTATGAATTAATTTTGTTTGATTTACTTATCAATATTGGTTGTTTATTTATTCTTATTATAACTATTTTAAGGATTTGCGATCCTTAGAATACATCCATTGTCAATCTTGTGAACTCAGGAGTGGGAATAGGGAGATAGAACATGGGAATAAGAAAAGTATAGTTCTTGGTTCTTTATAATATAAGAAACATGAATTACTATCTAGAACAGGGATGCACTAAGATATCTTACTAGATTCATATGTAGGATTATATTTGTTAAGAACTTAAGTGAATTATTACATCCCCGCTCAACGATGTAGGTTTAATGTTCAACTTAGGTACAAGATTAGAGGTTGGGAAACCATAATCGAGCAATTAACCCTATGAATCAGCAACCTAGATAAGAAAGTTAACAAATAAAATCCAATAGCATAATATAATTGTTCAGATTGCTTCAAACCTGGGTTTTATACTATTGATTGTCTCAAGACCTTTACTTTTCACATTATTTAGTTTTAATATAAAATTTCCAAACTCTTTATTTAGTTACTCTCATATTAATTAAATCTAAAGTGTGAACTGAAATCAAATTATTGCGAAATCTAGTCTCTGTGGGATCGATAACTCAGCTTTCTTAAAGGCCACTCGATTACTTGGTAGACTACATACACTTGCATGTGCGCTGTTAAGTTTTTGGCGCTGTTACTGGGGACTTGAATTTTCACCATTGTTTATTTTAGTTTTACTTTTAGATTTATTTGGTGTTTCTAGGCTTGGTCTTGTTTTTGTTTTTGTAGGAAACAAGTTCGTAAGTTTATAAGTTGGCAAGGCATTGGGAATTGGTAGAACGAAGCCTAGAACCTGAGCAACTTTACAATTAACACAAAAGAGAAGCAATCTTTCTCCCCAGAATTCCTCAAATCTAGGAAGACTAAGAGACTACTGCTCTAATGGCAAACAAACAAGCAGCCCAAAGGACAGTTAGGGAAGTGGCAGTCCCACTTCCAATGAACTTGACTTCCCCAATTCTAAGACCGGCAGCTAGGGGGAATTTCAAGTTAAAACATAATATGGTGCAACTTTTTATTAGCAGTGGACAATTTGTAGAGATTTCACATGGGGATCCACAAGTCCAATTGTAGACTTTCATTGAGCTTACAAATGTATTCACTCTGACTGGGGTGACTCCAGACTATGTGAGGCTGTCAAAATTTCCCCTATTCACTTTTGGGGGAAGCTAAAAGGTTGTTGAATGTGGAGCCAACCAATTTAATTACTTCACGGGATGACTTAGCTAGAAAGATCCTCATCAGATTCTTTCCATTAGGCAAGACTGTGTGACTTTGCAGTGAGATAGTGAGCTTCAAACTAAAGGCTGATGAAAACATCTATCATGCTTAGAAATGCTTCAAGGCTCTTCATCGGGAGTTTCCACACCACCATGAGTCTAATGAGGTACTTGCTGATACGTTTGTAGAAGCTCTTGATCACAATACAAAGATTTTGCTAGATTGAGCAGCAGGTGGTCAAGCGCTTGAATTGACTTATGATGAGCTGTACACATTACTGAACTGCATAGCACAAGAAAATCCAGAGTGGCATTCAAATTCTAGAAGTTCCACGAAAAGAGTTACGGGCGTAGTAGGGGTGAACCATTTCATAGCCTTATCAGCACAGGTTTTTGCCTTACAAAATTTGATCAACATACAGTTTAGTGGCATGAAATTGGGTGCAACACAACCTACAGCCATTTTCAATTCCATTCAACAAGTTATAGGTTGGTTTGAGGTATGCAAAAATAGTGGTCATGCAGCTGCCTTGTGTGCTTCAAATATAGAATCTATGATATATATAGGTAATGCTTAAAGGCTAAATTACGGTAATTCCTACAACATAAAGTGGTAAACTCAGCCACCAAATTAGCCATGTAATGCTCCACAGCCACAGAACCAATCAAATCAGCCAACGAGCAATGTGGAAGAGATTTTAACACTACTCTTAGCTGGTAAAGCACAATTCTTCGCAAATATAAAAAGTCAAAAGGTAGATTTACAGAATTAGCAAGCAGCCACAAAAGGTTTAGAGTTGCAAATGGGCCAATTATCCCAGGTACTGAATATAAGACCACAAGGTGGGTTGCCAGCTAATAAAGCAACTCTAAAATAGGTTATAAAAATCACCTTGAGAAGCGATAAGAAGATACAAAGAAGACCTCCAAAGATAACAAAGGAGGTAGATGCTGAGGTTGTGACCAAATAGGTTCCCAAAGAAGTTGCTGAAAATTCAAGAAAGTCTGAATACTTGAGACCAAAACTTGCTGAACCAGAAGTGAAGAAGACACGGCTATTTCTCTTTCCTCAAAGGCTCATAAAATCGATGGAGGATGCCTTGTTCAAAAAGTTCATTAATACATTCAAAGAGCTTCATATTAACTTACCTTTTCTAGATATTTGCAGAGTATGCCTAAGTATGCAAATTACTTGAGGGATGTGGTAGCGAAGAAGGTGAAATTTCAAGATATAGGAGCAATAACACTTACTGAAGAGTGTAGTGCTGTAATGACACAGAAAATCCCTACGAAATTGAAATATTAGGGGAAGTTTGCTATCCCAATTCAAATTAAAAATAAAGAGGTCCATGTACTGAGTGATTTATGGGAAGACATAACTTAATTCCCCTATCATTATTTAAAACAATGGGCTTGGGGTAGCCTAAATCAACACCCGTGGTTATGCAACTCGCAGACGGATCCATTATATATTCAGAAGGTGTAATAGAGGAAGTCCTCATAAAGGTTGGTAAATTCATTATACCTACTAATTTTTTTGTTCTTGATTTGAGGTAGATGAGTAGGTACCAATCATCTCAGGCATTGATTCATAGAAATCGGAGGGTCCTTAATTAATGTTAGAGAAGGAACATTCAAGATAAGGTAGATGATGAAGAGGTGGTATTTGATGTTTACAAATCTCCCAATGTGACATCCCAAGTTAAATATTTATGTATGATTAATGCTATTGAAAGGGACAAGTGTGGGGTGGTTAATTCAACAAAGACCTCTTTAGATTACCTGAATGAGTGACATAAGATGAAGCTACAATTTTCAAACATGATAAATATTGATGTGAAGAGAGATAGTGACCTTGAGATTGCAAAATTAAGAGGTCAAAAACAAATGAAAAATGGCTCCCAAAAGGGAGTAAAAGGGTGAAGGAATATGGTTGAGTTAAGTTGGATCGTGCCGAGACACTAAATCAAGCGCTGCTTGGGAGGCAGCCCAAGTTAACTAGGTATATTTTCTTTTTTTTTTTTTTAGTTTTTTTTAGTTTAATTTCATGTAGTTTTTGTTTTTGTTTGAGTCACATGTTAATGGGAAGTCTGAGTACCATAAAATTGAGCTTGAAGCATGGCCAAAACTGAGTGTGGGGTCCCATGTATCTCATTTATGTGTAAAGATGCTACTAGCTAGGCCTAGAGGCCTCAGGGAGTATTTTTGTCTCTTACTTTTAAGTTCACTTTGGGTACAAAGTAGATTTTTTAGTATAGGGTGGGAAAATTCCCAAATTTTGGCTCCATTTAAAAATTTATGTGTAAGATATTCTTGTTGGTGCTATTTTTGATTACATGATGCAAGTGAGTTTGTTGATAAAAGTATGTTGATTGAGTGAATGGCTATTTTTTTAAGACACTTAGGCTCATGTTTATGACTCTTGTACTTGTTGGCATAAATTTGAATTCATGCTATTATTTGGTTGGGAGTCTATGATGATCCCATATGAGTTAAGCATGTGCCATGTGAGTGTAAGGTTCTTGTATATTCCTTGTTGCATGAGATGTCTAAAACTTACCTAGTGTGTGTGTAAAGAAAAATAAAGAGTGTGAATTTAAGAGATGATTTAGGCATTTCTTTAATTGTCTTGTTTTATATTTTCTATTTGTCCTACCCTTTATGAATTATCCTTATTAACCCCCATTGATTCTTTAGCCTTTTATTTGGTAGTTGCATAAGTAGCCTAACCCTTCTTTGATAGACCATATTTAGATCCAAAAAGATCCTAAGTGCTTTAATAGAAAAATAATGATTGGGAAAGGAGTTGAGAAATTGAACAAGAAAAAGGAGAAATTGATGCCCCAAGGTAAGAGTTATTGGTGTTTATAATTGATGTGTGATGGTTGGGAGTGATATAAATAGTGTTATAAATATTCCCATGATTGTAGAGACTGAGAAATATTGAATATTGAAGGAATAGACAATACACCTACCATGTGTTTGTAAAAATGCTTAAAAGAAACAGGGCAAAATAAAAGAATAGGATAGACAAAAAATGGTGCAAATTGGTTGTTGGAGATTTTTTCTAATGTATAATGCAGTGAATTAAAGTGCTTTGAGAGGTTAGTCACTATTCCCAAATAGTTCTTACCCATCTCTTAGCCTACATTACAACCCAGAAAAGTCTCAATTGATCTTAAGTTTTACATTTAACTATTAGTGGAGAATTACACTAAGGGAAAGCCTACAGTTTATTGTGTGTAACTTGTGAATTCTTTGTGAGAGTGAGCTTAATTTCATTCTTGTACCTATCATGTTCTAAATTTATTAATTGTGAGTGATTATAGGTAACCCTCTTGTTGTGATGGCACATGTTTGAAGAATATGGGTGATTTGTACAATGTATTTTATTGAATTATGTGCATGCTTTTTCTAACTTAGTGAGTCAATTTTTGAGGCTAGAATGTTTCGGAGTAGTGTTCATAAGTTTTCAATTGTGTTTGTAACATGTTTAGTATAGAAACTTGTATTCCGTGTAGTCATTGTAGTACTAGCTTGAGTGTCTTTCATGGAGTAGAAGTTTAGAGTGTTCAGCTTATGATGTTTATAGTTAAGAGTTGTTCGATGATGAACAAGGCTTTAAGTGTGGGGTGGTGATGTTGAGTGTATTTATGCATTCTAGCATCACTATTCTAGCCTTTTTAACCTTGTTTTGAGGATGATTCATGTTATATATGTATTGATAATGATATAAATGTGTATAAAAGTGTTAAATCATGTTTCTATGATGTTCAAAGAGAGTTTCAAACAAGTTTGTACCTAAAAGATTTATTTAGAGTTCTACCTGGACAACTAGTGTTACTAGTTTGAGCTAGGTGATTGTCTAGTCGATTCCATTGGATTCTATTATGTTTAAAGTGTTACAAATTGTTTTTATATGTTATTATATGTGAAACAATTTTTTTATAATGCTCAAGGGTCAATTGGATCAAGCCAAGGGTCAAAACAATGAGTTAAAGATCAAAGTGAAAATAGCCTATGCTTAGCTCGTGTTTCCAGTTCGCCGTGTTGGATGTTTTGCTGTTTTGTTCATTAAATTGTATTATTTAATACTATATGATTCTTGGTGAATGGATTATAATAATATATGAAGAATATATAAGCTTCAAATCAAGTGTAAACAACTCAAAAGGGCTCGAAATGGCTCAACGAAGGAACAATACACAGATTGACGCACTTTTAGACCCCTGGAATGTCTTGGGCGCATGTGGATTGTAGGATTTGAAAATTTACGCTTGAAAAATACCAATGGATTCATAAAAGGCACAAAATAGTAACCATTTCATGTGTGGTGGTCTTAAAGGAGGTTTGCCTGTGACGCAGTCTCATTTCGGTGCTCCCTTGCCTTAGAAAAATTTTGAACAACAAATTCCAGAGGCTTAGGCAAATTTGGAGGCGATGTCCTACCTGGGGCGGGGCTCAATCCAGGGCCATGCCCCACCTAGTCCCGGGCTCAATAACTGATGGTTTTCTTGTCTAACATGGAAAGGGCTTGCCCTTGTACTATAATTACATATTGTATCACTTTTTTACACATCTTGTAGCACATTTTGTGGAGCAAAGATCTGCTACAACTTCTTCATTAGGTTTTTATTATTTCTATTTAGTTTATTCATGTTTTTATTTGTTAATTACTATTTTGTGATTACAATTATGACTATGCATGGCTAAACGCTCTTTCTGGAGTTGAAGCCAAGAACCTGATTATTATTTCTATGGATTAAGTTTGTTTGCATTGATTATCAATATTTGTTGTTTGTTTATTCTTATTATAACTATTTTAAGGATTTATGACCCTTAGAATACATCCATTGTCAACCTTGTGTACTCGGGAGAGGGAATAAGGAGATAGAACATGGAAAAAAGCAGAGTATAGTTCTTGATTCTTTATAAAATAAGAAACTTGAATTAGTATCTAGGAAAGAGATGTACTTAGATACCTTACTTAATTCATATGTTGAATGATATTTATTAACAACTTAAGTGAATTATTACATCTCCGCTCAATGATGTATGTGTAAAGGTTCAACTTAGGTAAAATATTAGAGGTTGGGAAACCATAATCGAGAAACTAAACTTATGAATCAACAACCTAGATAAGAAAATTAACGAATGAAATACAATAGCATAATATGATTGTTCAGAGTGCTTCAACCCTGGGTTTTCTCCTATTTATTGGCTCAAGACCTTTACTTTTTTCATTATTTAGTTTTAATTTAAAATTTCCTAACTCTTTATTTCGTTACTCTCGCATCAATTGAATCTAATGTGTGAATTGAAATCAAATCATTCCCAAATCTAGTATTTGTGAGATCGATAACTCGGCTTTCTTAAGGGCCACTATATTACTTGGTAGACCACGTACATTTGCGTGTACGCTTTCATATTTTTAACACCAATGGTAGCGACTTGAATTTTGGCTATTGTTTATTTTAGTTTTACTTTTAGATTAATTTGGTATTTTTATGCTTGGTCTTGTTTTTGGTTTTGCAGGAAACAGGTTCGTAAGCTTACAAGCTGGCAAGGGATCAGGAGTTGGTACAACCAAGCCTAAAACCCGAGCAACTTTACCATCAACGCAGGATAGAATCAATTCTTCTCCCAAGAATTCCTTAAATCCAAGAAGAAGAAGAGACTACTGCTCCAATGGTTGAGGAACAAGTAGCCCGTCGGACAGTTAGGGAAGTGGCAGTCCCACTTCCAATGAACTTGACTTCCCCAATTCAAAGACCGGCAGCTGGGGGGAATTTTGAGTTTAATCATAATATTTTGCATCTTCTTATTAGCAGTGGACAATTTGCAGGGCTTCCATACGAGGATCCACAAGTCAACTTGCCGACTTTCATTGAGCTTATAGATACATTCACCCTGACTGGGTTGACACCAAACTATGTGAGGCTGACACTATTTCCCCATTCACTTTTGGGGGAAGCTAAATGGTTGTTGAATACAGAGCCGACCAATTTAATTACTTCATGGGATGACTTAGCCAGAAATTCCTTATCAGATTTTTTTCCATCAGGCAAGATTGTGAGACTTCACAGTGAGATAGGGATCTTAAAATAGAAGCCTGATGAAAACCTCTATCATTCTTGGGAATGCTTTAAGGCTATTCTTAGGAAGTGTCCACACCACCAAGAGTCCAAAGAGGTGTTTGCTCATACGTTTGCTAGATTCAGTCGCAGGTGTTCAAGTGCTGGATTTAACTTATGATGAGCTACACATAATATTGAACTGTATAGCACATAGAAATATAAAGTAGCATATTGATTCTAGAAGTTCCACGAAAAGAATTACGGGAGTACTGGAGGTGGACCATTTCACAGCCTTATCAGCACAGGTTTTTGCCTTACAAAATTTGATCAACTCGTAGTTTAGCAGTATGAATTTAGGAGCAGCATAACCGGCAGCCACAGTCAATGCCATTCAACAAGATGCAGGTTGGTGTGAGGTATGTGGAAATAGTGGTCATGCAGCGGACATATGTGCTTCAAATCTGAAATCTATAATTTATGTAGGTAATTCTCAAAGGCCAAACGACGGTAAAACCTACAACATGAAGTGGAAAACTCAGTCACCAAATCAACCATGGAATGCCCCACAGCTGAAGAACCAATCAAATCAGTCAACGAACAATATAGAATAGATGTTGAAATAACTCTTAGCTAGTCAACAACAATTATTTGCAAATATGAAAAGTCAAATGGCAGATTTACAAAACCAGCAAGTAGCCCCAATAAGTTTAGAGTTGCAAGTGGGAAAATTATCACAAATACTAAATACAAGACCACAAGTTGGGTTGCTAGCTTACACGAAAACTCCGGAACAGGTTATGACAATCACTTTGAGGAGTGGTAAGGAGCTTTAAAAAGGACCTACAAAGGATTTAAAGGAGGTATATGGTAATGTTCCTCAATAAGTTGCTAAAAATTCAAGGAAGTCTGAGTACTTGATACCAAAATTTCCTGAACCAGAAGTGAAGAAGACATTGCTATTGCCCTTTCCTCAAAGGCTCATAAAAGCGAAGGAGGATGCCTTGTTCAAAAAGTTCATTGATACATTAAAAGAGATTCATATTAACTTACCTTTGCTAGATATTTTGTAGAGTATGCCTAAGTATACAAAGAACTTGAGGGATGTGGTAGAGAAGAAGGTAAAATTGCAAGATATGGGAGCAATAATACTTACTGAAGAATGTAGTGCAGTAATGACACAGAAAATCCCCAAGAAATTGAAAGATTGGGGAAGTTTGCTATCCCTATTCAAATTGGGAATAAAGAGGTCCATGCACTGAGTAACTTCGGGGAAATCATAAATTTGATGCCCCTATCATTATTTAAAACATTGGTCTTGGGGGATCCTAAATCGACAACCGTGGTTATACAGCTCGCAGATGGATCCATTACATATTCGAAAGGTGTAATAGAGGATGTCCTCATAAAGTTTGGTAAATTTACTATACCTGCTGATTTTTTGATCTTGATTTTAAGGTAGATGAGCGGGTACCAATCATCTTGGGGCGTCCATTCTTAACAATCAGAGGGACCTTGTTTCATGTTACAAAAGTCACGCTTAAGATGAGGGTAGATGATGAAAAGGTGGTATTTTATGATTACAAAGGACCTAATGTGACTTCCATAGTTAAAGATTTATGTATTATTAATGCTATTGAAGTGGACAAGTGTGCGGTGGTTAATTTACCAAAGACCTCTTCAGATTACCTAATTGAGTAGCCTAAAATGAAGCCACCATTTCCCAAAATGATGAATGTTGATGTGAATAGAGATGGTGACCTTGAGAGTGAAAACTAAGAGGTCAAAAATGAATAAAAAAATAGCTCCCAAAAGGGAGTAAAAGGGTGAAGGAATATTGTTGAGTTGAGTTGGGTCGTGCCCCGACACTAAATTAGGTGTTGTTTGAGAGGCAACCCAAGTTAATTAGGTACGTTTTATTTTTAGATTTTTTTTATTCACATAGTTTTTATTTTTGGTTGAGTCATAGGTTAATGGGAAGTCTGAGTACCATAAGTTTGAGCTTGAAGCATGGAAAAGACTGAGTATGGGGTTCCATGGATCTCATTTATGTGTAAAGATGCTACTAGCTATGCCTAAAGGCCTCAGTGAGTATTTATTTTACTTAATTTTAAGTTTAATTTTGGGACAAAGTAGATTTTTAAGTGTGGGATAGGGAAATTCCTGAATTTTTGCTCTATTTAAAAATTTGTGTAAGATATTCTTGTTGGTGCTATTTTTTATTATATGATGCAAGTTAGTTTGTTGATAAAAACATGTTGATTGAGTGAATGGATATTTTTTAAAGACACTTAGGCTTAGTTTTATGACTCTTGTACTTTTTGGCTTAAATCTGAATTCATGCTATTATTCGGTTGGGAGTCTATGATGATCCCATATGAGTTGAGCATGTTCCACATGACTGTAAGGTTTTAGTATATTCCATGTTGCATGAGATGTTTAGAACTTGCTTGGTGTGTGTGTAAACAGAAATAAAGAGTGTGAGTTTAGGAGATGATTTAGGCATTTCTTTGATTGCGTTGTTTTATACCTTCATTTGTCCTAACCTTTGTGCACTATCCTTGTTAATCCCTATTGATACTTTAGAATTTCATTTGGATGTCACATAAGTAACTTATTACCTTCTTTGATAGACCATATTTAGATCCAAAAAGCTTCTAAGCACTTTAATAGAAAAAAATGAATGAGGAAGAAGTTGAGAAATTAAAAAAGAAAAAGATGAAATAGATGCCCCAAGGTAAGAGTTATTGGTGTTTATAATTGATGTGTGATGGTTGGGAGTGATATAAATAGCGTTATAAATATTCCCATGATTATAGAGAATGAGAAAAATTAAAACTTGAAGGGATAGACAATACGTCCGCCATGTATTTGAAAAAATATATCAAGAGATAGGGCAAAATAAAAGATTGGGGTAGACAAAAAATAGTGCAAATTGGTTACTGGAGATTGGTTATAATGTATAATGTAGCGTATTAAAGCAATCAGAGAGGTTAGTCACTATTCAAAAATAGTTCCTACCCATCCCTTAGCCTACATTACAACCCAAAAAAGTCCTAATTGATCTTAAGCTTTACATTCGACTATTAGTGGAGCATTACACAAAGGGGAAGCCTATGGTTCATTGTGTGTAACATGTGAATTCTTTGTGAGAGTGGGCATAATTTGATTCTTGTACCCATCATGTTCTAAATTTCTTAATTGTGAGTGATTATAGGTAATTCTCTTGTTGTGAGGGAACATGTTTGATGAATATGGGTGATTTTTATAATTTCTTTGATTGATTGATGTGCATGATTTTTCCAACTTGGTGAGTCAATTCTTGAGGATAGAATGTTTTGGAGTAGCGTTCATATGTTTTCAATTGTGTTTGTAACAGGCTTAGTATAAAAACTTTCATTCCATGTAGTCATTGTAGTACTAGCTTGATTGTCTTGCATGTTTTAGAAGTGTAGAGTTTTAAGATTATGATGTTTATAGTGAAGGGTTGTTCGAGGACGAACAAGTCTTTAAGTGTGTGGTGGTGATGTTGGGTGTATTTATGCATTTTAGCGTCACTATTCTAGCCTTTTTAGCCTTGTTTTGAGGATGATTCATGTTCTATATGGGTTGATAATGATATAAATGTGTATCAAAGTGTTAAATCATGTGTTTATGATGTTCAAAGTGAGTTTAAAACAAGTTTGTATCTAAAAGATTCATTTAGAGTTCAACCCAGAAAACTAGTGTTACTAGCTTGAACTAGGTGCTTTTCTAGTTGATTCCATGGATTCTATTATGTTTAAAGTGTTCCAAATGGTTTTTATGTGTAATTATATGTTAAAGAAGTTGTTTATAATTCTCAAGGGTCAATTGGATCAAGCCAAGGGTCAAAATAATGAGTTAAAGATCAAAGTGAAATTAGCCTATGTTTAGCTCGTGTTTCTAGTTCATCATGTTGGATGTTGTGTTGTTTTGAGATTTTAATAGTTGTGTTTAATTATATAAGATTCTTGGTGAATGGATTATAATAATATATGAAGGATATACAAGCTTCAAATCAAGTAGGAACAACTCAAAAGGCTCAAAATGGCTCAACAAAGGCACAATACACGGATTGACGTACTTTTGGACCCCTGGATTGTCTTGGACGCATGTGGATTGTATGAATGGACAATTGACATGTGGAAAAAACCATTCATAAGAGGCCCAAAATAGTAACCATCTGGTGCGTGGCATCCTAAAGGCGATTAGCCCGCGACGCGGGCTCATATCGGTGCTCCCTTGACTTATAAAAATTCTGAACAACAAATCCCAGAGGCTTAGGGAGATTTGGAGGCGATGCCTCACCTGGGGCGAGGATCAACCCAGGATGACACCCCACCTAGTCTCGGTCTCAATAACTGAAGGCTTTCTTGTCCAACAGGGAAAACGTTTGCTCCTATACTATAAATACATGTTGTATCATGTTTTTACACATCTTTTAGCATATTTTGGAGAGGAAAGGGCTGCTACAACTTCTTCATTATGTTTTTATTATTTTTATTTAGTTCATTCATGCTTTTAGTCATTAATTACTATTACGATTATGACTATGCGTGGCTAAATGCTCATTCCGGGGTTGAAGCCAAGAACATGATTATTATTTGTATGGATTAAGTTAGTTTGCTTTGGTTATCAATATTGGTTGTTTTTTTTATTCTTGTTATAACTATTTTAAGGATTCGCGACTTTTATAGCATATCTATTGTCAACCTTGTGCACTCGGAAGAGGGAATAGGGCGATAGGACATTGGAATAAGTAGAGTATGGTTCTTAATTCTTTATAAAATAAGAAACTTGAATTAGTATCTAGGATAGGGATGTACTTAGATACCTTAGTTGATTCATATGTAGGATGATATTTGTTAAGAACTTAAGTGAATTATTACATCTCTGCTCAATGATATAGGTGTAAGGTTCAACTTAGATAAAATATAAGAGGTTGGGAAACCATAATCGATCAATTAACCCTACGAATAAACAACCTAGATAATCAAGTTAACGAATGAAATCCAATAGCATAATATGATTGTTCAGAGTGCTTCAACCCTTGGTTTTCTCTTTTTTATTATCTCAAGACCTTTACTTTTTGCATTATTTAGTTTTAATTTAAAATTTTTAATTTCTTTATTTGGTTACTCTCTCATCAATTAAATCTAAAGTGTGAACTAAAATAGAATCGTTACCAAATCTAGTGTCTGTGGGATCGATAAATCGACTTTCTTGTAGGCCACTATATTACTTGGTAAACCACGTACACTTGCATGTGTACTTGGGCGCTTTCAGCGCAAATAGCCGCAGAATGACCACAGTTTCCACAAACCTCACACCAACAACTGGTCTGCTGAACTGTATTAACTGATGTTGCAAGCTGTGTAATTTTAGGCTACTGAACTGATTGTTTATCAAATTTTCCAATGCCGTAACCTGAGCTGATAAAGTGGTGTATTAGTCCACCTCCAATACACCTGTAACTTTCTTTGTGGCACTCCTAGAATTACCTTTCCACTCTCAATTTCCCTGTATGATGTAGTTCAATTAAGCATGCAGCTCATCATACGTCAACTCTAATGCTTGACCACCTACCTGAATCTAGAAAATTTTTTATGTTATGTTCAAGTTCTTCTACAAAAGTATGAGAAATCACCTCATTGAACTATTGATGATATGGACAGTCCTGAAGAGGAGCTTAAACCGCTCCCAAGCATGATAGAGGTTCTCTTTTTGGCCTCTATTTGAATCTCACAATCTCACTACGAAGTTTTGCAGCCTTGACAGGCGGAAAGAATCTTATGAGGAACTTTCAAGCTAAGAAATCCCATGATTTGATTAAATTTTCTGAGTTGGAGTGCAACCACCTTTTCGTTTTCCCAATAAGAAAATAGGAGAAGAGTGTCAGCCTCACATATTCAGCATTCATATCTGTCGGAATGTATGTGTCAGTGAGCTCAATGAAATTCTCAAAGTGGACCTGTGGATCTTCATGTGCAAGCCCTGTAAACTACCAATTACTAATCAACAGTTGCAGCACATTGTTTTTTAGCTCGAACCTCCCTCCAACAGCTAGTTTCTGAAAAGGGGAGGTCAGATTGGTTGAAAGTGGGATTTCCACTTCAGGCACTGTCCTGTGGGCTGCTTGTTCTTCAGCAGTAGGAGCAGGATTTTCTAGATCTTCTTCTATTTGTGAAATATGCAGTAGACGGATTGCTTCTGTCACGCCCTAAATCCTATTAAGGCAGACTGGCACCCGTTGCCGGTAAGGCTCGGGAGAACCAACCTGTAGCAATACATTACCTATGAACATTATAAGTTACTTTTATACTAAACATGCCCTCAAAAGATAAATGGGACTAGCAAGCCAAAAGATGTTGTATGACTAGGCCGTTGGAGCCACAATGTCTACGATACGATACATGACCATACTATACTTTACATAGTCTACAAAGCCTCTAGACAAGAAACATTATCTTATAAGGGTCGGGACAGGCCCCGCCTCATGATAAGATACTATACAATGCAAAACGATATGATAAGACTCAAAGCCCCGAAGCAACCTGGAGCTCAGTGACTGCAGTTGATATCCTGTACTCTTACTAGGGAGGTTTATTAGCTTCTGCACCTGCAGCATGGAATGCAGGTCCCCCAACAGGGACGTCAGTACGAAATAATGTACTGAATATGTAAGGCAACATGTACTATATATGAGATAAAAGGTCAAATGAAACCATACACTGCTGTAGGGTAAAAGACCACCTTTATGAATATTGTGGAGTCATGCATCTTATAACAATTATGTTACTTTACTCTTATCACTTGTATAATCTGTGCACATCATGTAATACAAATGACCAGCTGATCAGTGGTAAATCTATATTAGGATCGACCCATGCTAGGCTTTCCTTTCACCCCTGGGATACCCCCTGTAATACTGGGATTGACCCATGCTAGGTGATTCTTTCACCCCTGGGATACCACCCAACAGAAGCAACTGTATACATATATCTTCTTATTACTTTTGAGATGAATCTTTGGTGATCGTAACATTTGAGCTATAAGACTATAAGCATGACAAATGACAAGTATGTGACCATGTAACATCATATCCCAATGAAAAGAGTGGGTTATACAATTAGTGAAACATGTAGGATATAAACAACATATGAAGGTTATTTAGCTAAAAAGAAGGCTCATATGTCATGATATCTAATGTATGTATGCAGCAGTGACAATGCTCGAATATGGACACACAAATACATGTTAAAGAGTGGAGTGGTTATATCGAAGTTTGTAAAGATCTCTATGTGCCAATGAAGACTTTGGATTCCATGCCAAATAATAAGAGATCGAATAGCCTTACATACCTCGACATATCAACTTGTTTTTACCTCGAAATGACTTCTTTTCTTCCAACTATTTATCTACAATATCATGTTTTAAAGCTAGTATTAGCAGCTAATCAATGCATCTGGACAGCCCAATCACACAAAACACAACACTTTGGCAACAACGTATAACCATCGACTCAATGGTGTTATTCCGACTTTCTCAATTCTAACTGTCTTCAACCAGTACACATTATCATATACATGATGTACACAGACTATATCAGCTCTATAACATGCTGGCAACAGTCCATAACTACAACACAGAACCATTTTACAAAACGCTCAACTAAGAAGCACAACATCTCGTCGTCTCCCTACATTTCGTCGTTAACAATTCATACTTGTCCCAACTTTGAACCAGATGTTCCCAACATATATATACATCAAATAAACCTTAAAATAGTCACAAAATAGCTCAAAACACAGGGGGGAAACGTGAAACATCAGCCCCCTCATCAAAACAGTCCAATACCATTTTGGAAGCACATAAGATCATATAAGGGTACTTGTTTCCAAAGAACTAGCAAAACAGTCCAGCAACTTTGGCAACCATATACACACTATAACATATTAATAACCTCAACTTTATATCATATCAAAGTCAAAAATCAGGGTAAGAATCGTTCCAAAGCCAAGAAAATCAAACAACAACTTTCAGGACACAAGCTGTCCAGAAATTCCTGCACAGTACACCAGCCAACTTATCTTGTTTTCCATGGAAAATTCATATCAAGTATATGGTTATTTTTACATACCTTAACTCCCAAGGTGTAGGTATAATTCAAGAACTCAAAAAGTAGCCTTTGGTTGCCTTCCAAGGTGAAGAAATGCCAAGAGAAACTTAGAGAGAAAAGCTGAAATTTTTTGGTCTTCTACTAGTTAACCTAAGGAGCTCGGTTTTGGTCCCTTTTTAAGGAGGCCTTAGACCGACTTTCTCCTGATATTTGCAACGGATTAACTCAAGTTGGTCAATGACTAATTTTCCCCTTTCACTTGGGCCTTTTGGATCTCTAAATCAATGGGCTTTAGTGGCCCATTTTCCTTAATCTTTCTTGCACTTTGTTTGGGCCCAATTTTGTTAGTAGTGAATGAATGTAGTTGGGCATATTATATAAAAATCTTGGGCTGAACATCTTGGCCCAATATAATGCTAAACCATTGGCTTTAATAGCCTCCCTAACTTGGGCTTCATTTGTCACAAGACTTGGAAAGTTTCGGCGTTAAGCCTTGTCTTGGTTCCCCTTTCTTTTTACTAACGTCTAGACTTCAAGTGAGTTCACTTATGAATGAATTATTCTCCCTCATGTATATATATATATTTTTTTAAGCCAACCACACAGGTGACTCACCTGCTAGCTTCCTAAGTTCCATAAGCACGTCAATGATTTTCTCCGTTTAAGGCCACAGTCTCTAAATAGGCTTCCATATAGTGCCCCAATCTAACACTTGAACACTTGAAAAAAAGTTTTGATAGTAATTAAATCAAGTCGTATGTCATTTTATGTGAACATTACTAGTACCTGTAAAATGTGGGGTGTTACATCCTCCCCCCTTAGGAACATTCGTCCAGAATGTTAACATAACTGTATAGTCTAGGCAGGTTTGAATTTCTGGTCACACAACTGTTAATAACATAACTAGTATTCAAAAACATACCTATTAATGTTCCTCCTCTGTATCTTTTGGTCCCTCCTTGTCTTCAAATAGATGAGGGTATTTGTATGTCATTACTTCCTCCGGTTCCCACGTTATTTCTTCTACTTGGTTGTTTCTCCAGAGTACCTTTACTGATGCCATTTCTTTGTTCCTTAACTTTTTAATTTGGCGATCTAGAAAAGCAACCGGTACCTCTTCATAAGTAAGATCCTCTGTGACCTGTACATCTTCTATAGGAGTGATACGAGAGGGGTCACCTATGCATTTTCGAAGCATTGACACATGAAACACTGGATGAACCATTGAAAGTTCCTGGGGTAGCTCTAATTCATATGCAACTTGTCCGACCCTCTTAGTAATCTTATATGGCCCTATGTAACGTGGGCTTAGTTTCCCTTTCTTACCAAATCTCATAACCCCTTTCATCGGTGATACCTTTAAAAATACCCAATCTCCAATAGAGAATTCCAGCCCTCTTCTCCGCATATCTGCATATGATTTATGACGACTTTGGGCTGTTTTTAGCCATTGTTGTATCACCTTAACTTTTTCTATGGCTTGTTGGACTAAATCTGGCCCGAGCAAGGTGGTTTCACCCACTTCGAACCAACCAATTGGTGACCTACATTTCCTCCCATACAAAGCTTCGTAAGGCGCCATCTTGATGCTCGAATGGTAGCTATTATTATAGGCAAATTCAATAAGGGGCAAGTGTTCTACCCAGCTACCTTTAAAATCTAATGCACAGGTTCGCAACATATTCTCAAGTGTTTGAATAGTACACTCTGCTTGGCCGTCTATTTGGGGATGGAAGGCTGTACTCAAATTCACTTGCGTCCCTAAACTCCTTTGAAAGGACTTCCAAAATTTTGCCGTGAATTGAGCTCCTCGATCAGATATAATAGAGAGTGGGACCCCATGTAGCCTAACTATCTCTTTGAGGTATAATTTGGCATATTCTTCAGCTGTATAATCACTTCTAACAGGCAGAAAGTGCGCTGACTTCGTGAGTCTATCAACTATCACCCATATGGAGTCAAACTTATTAACTGAACGAGGCAAACCAGTTACAAAATCCATATTAGTCATATCCCACTTCCAAGTTGGAATCTCTATACATTGCATGTAACCACCTGGCTTTTGGTGCTCTACTTTGACTTGTTGACAAGTAGGACATTGAGCCACAAACTCTGCACGGTCCTTTTTCATGCCTCCCCACCAAAACACTCCCTTTAGGTCATGATACATCTTA
This sequence comes from Capsicum baccatum var. pendulum, assembly GCA_030864225.1. Lineage (NCBI taxonomy): Eukaryota > Viridiplantae > Streptophyta > Magnoliopsida > Solanales > Solanaceae > Capsicum > Capsicum baccatum. The sequence goes on along the minus strand of CM061551.1, from coordinate 26,018,392 downwards.
GTAGATCCTGGGTGGATGGAATATCTTGAATGATGGGCTTCTTCCATTATTCTCCTTCTGAGTCTGTTAACATCAGGAACACACAATCTATTTTGGCAATAAAGTACTCCATCTTGTGTAAGCCTAAACTCCTTCATTATACCTTGACTTACTTTCTCCTTAAGGCATTGTAGAATAGGATCATAATACTGTTTTTCTTTCACTTCCCTTATCAATGAAGGATCGGTAGCATTATGTACAATAATGTCCTTTCTTGGAGTTTTGAGTAGACGAACACCCAGATTGGCTAGTTGACGCAGATCCTTAGCTATGCCTTGCTTTACCCCTTTCTGATCACTGGTACCCATGAGTGTCTTACGACTTAGAGCATCAGCCACCACATTTGCTTTCCCTGGATGGTATAATATATCAATATCATAATCCTTTATTAACTCTAGCCACCTCCGCTGCCTCAAATTTAGATCTTTCTGCTTGAAAATATACTGTAAACTCTTATGATCTGTATATATGTCCACGTGCACCCCATACAAATAGTGGCGCCATATCTTTAAAGCAAATACAACTGCTGCTAGCTCAAGATCATGTATTGGGTAGTTTTTCTTGTGTGGTCTCAATTGTCTCGAGGCATAAGCAATCACCTTACCATGTTGTGTTAGTACACACCCCAAACCAACTCCGGAAGTATCACAATACACTGCATATCCCTCTGAGCCTTCTGGAAGCACTAGCACAGGTGCTGAGGTTAGCCTGCTTTTCAACTCTTGAAAGCTCCTTTCACATGCATCATTCCATTGGAATTTGGTTTCCTTGTGAGTTAGTTTAGTAAGAGGTGCAGACATAGAAGAAAAACATTCAACAAACCTTCTGTAATAACCTGCCAATCCAAGGAAGCTTCGAACTTCTGTAGGTGTCGTTGGCCTTGGCCAATCTTTCACAGCCTCTATCTTTTGTGAATCCACCCTTATTCCTTCATCCGATACAATATGGCCCAAAAATGCCATTGATTTTAACCAAAATTCACATTTGGAAAACTTAGCATACAATCGGCGATCACGGAGAACTTGTAGTACTAGTCGTAAATGATTTGCATGGTCCTTTTCTGACCTTGAATACACCAGAATATCATCTATAAATACTATCATGAACACATCCAGGAAAGGCTTGAATACCCTATTCATCAAATCCATAAAAACTGCTGGTGCATTCGTTAGCCCAAACGACATAACAAGAAATTCAAAGTGACCATATCTGGTTCGGAAAGCTGTCTTAGGTATATCTTTTTCCTGCACTCTCACCTGATGATAACCTGATCTCAAATCGATCTTTGAAAAGTATTTGGCACCCTGTAACTGATCAAATAAGTCATTAATTCTGGGGAGGGGATATTTATTCTTAATTGTCACCCTATTCAGTTGTCGGTATTCAATACACATCCTCAATGTGCCATTCTTTTTACGCACAAATAAAACTGGTGCACCCCAAGGGGACACACTAGGTCTTATAAAACCCTTTTCTAACAAGTCTTTCAGTTGCTCCTTTAATTCACGTAATTCTGCCGGGGCCATTCTATATGGAGGAATAGAGATAGGCTCGGTGCCTGGTAATAAGTCAATGCCAAAATCTATTTCTCGTTCTGGAGGCAAACCAGGGAGTTCCTCAGGAAAGACATCAATAAATTCATTCACTATTGGAACAGACTGGATAGTTGGTGATTCTGCCTCCATGTCTCTCACTCTAACGAGATGACATATATATCCCTTTGATATCATTTTTCTGGCTTTAAAATAAGAGATAAACCTCCCTTTTGGTGCCCCAATATTGCCTTCCCATTCAAGGACTGCTTCATTTGGAAAGTGAAAGTACACCCTCTTGGTTCGGCAGTCAACGGTGGCATAGCAAGAAGCCAACCAATCCATACCCATTATAACATCAAATTCTACCATTTCTAACTCAATAAGATCAGCTAATGTATCTCGGTCGCAGACAGTCACTATGCAGTCACAGTAGACTCTTCTAACTATAATTGACTCCCCAGTTGGTGTAGATACCGCAAGTGGTTTATTCAATAATTTAGGTGTTCTACAAAGCTTCCCAGCAACTAATGGAGTAATATATGACAATGTAGAACCAGGGTCAATTAATGCATACACTTTATGTGAGAAGATGGACAATGTACCTATAACCACATCGGGTGAAGCTTCCAGGTTCTGTCGAGTCCCTAGAGCATATGTGCGATTTTGGGCCACGCTGGAACTAGCTGACCCTCTAATACCTCTGCCGCGACCTATGGGAAATTGCTCACCTCTACCTGATGGAGGCACTGATGATGATGATACAACAACTGATCCAGTAGGTTGTGCCATATCACCCCTGCGTCTTCTTGGGCAATCTTTTATTACATGCCCTGGCATACCACACCAATAACAAACATCCGTTCCCCTACAACACGCACCTATATGATATCTCCCACATTGTCTGCAAGGCTGCCTAGGAGGCATTTGCTGGCTTCCCGAATATCCTGTTGTCCATGTACCTTGGCCCTCACTTCTCTGCCCAAATTGATCATTTCTAGACCCTTGAAGTGGTGGTGGAGCACTAGCTGTAGAGTAAGAGGATGATGGCCTGGGTGGCCTATTAGAAAATCGTGGCCTAAACTCACCCTGGGGTGGTGTAAACTGTCCTGTAGATCTGGCCCTCTTGAATTGCCCCCTTTCTATTTCTTGTGCCCTCCTTCTTTGTCTCTGATCCTCCAGTTTCTGTGCAAAAGCTTGCATCCTCGCTATATCCATGTCTTTATTCAAAGAAGCAATGGTACAATCTCTAACCAAATATGAATCCAACCTATCCACCTACCGATGGACTCTATCTGCCATAGTAACAACAACATTAGGAGCGTACCTGGCCAGAGAATTAAATTTAAGACTATATTACCTCACGCTCATATTCCCCTGATGGAGGTTCAGGAACTGATCTGCACGGGCCTCTCGGATCTCTAATGGCAAGTAATGATCAACAAAGGCCATTTTGAACTCCTCCCAAGTAGTTGGAGGTGTATCTATGCCTTTGGAATGCTTCCAGGCTTCGTACCACAGTATAGCCACACCCTTCAATCTATATATTGCCAACTCAGCAGCTTCCGAACCACTTACATGCATAACATCTAAGGTGCGTTGGATCTGATCAATAAAATCCTGTGGATCTTCATTTGGATCTGACCCAGTGAATGATGGAGGGTCTAAGTTGAGGAAATCATGTATTCTCGTACTGGCTGCCCTACCTGCACCAACTGCACCTGCAACTGGGCCTTCTTGTCTTTGACCTTGGCCAGCAACTATACAAGTCAACAGTTGAACTGCATTTCTCAAATCCTGCACAGAAGCATCAACAGGTGGTTCTCGGGGATTTTCACTACTTCCTGGTACATCAACAGATGGAGGGGTTGGAGATGTCTGTGATAGAGACTCATCTAGAGCCTCACTCTGTCGTCTCGCTCGATTGGGTATACCAACTACCACTTCTACTTCCTTTCCTTTACCTTTACTCTTCCTTGTCTCAGGCATACTTACTGTACAAAATAATTCAGGGATTAGACATGGTACACTTATAATATTTGGCTCTATGGCACGATCTAAAGAATGAAAACAAGTGATAAATCCTAAATGCCACGTAGCCTCTTGTTTATAAATGTGGTGCACAACACATCGATAAACATGATTCTACATAGACACGGCTTTGTAGACTCCCTAGGACAACCCGCTCTGATACCACTTCTGTCACGCCCCAAATCCTATTAAGGCGGACTGGCACCAGTTGCCGGTAAGGCTCGGGAGAACCAACCTGTAGCAATGCATTACCTATGAACATTATAAGTTACTTTTATACTAAACATGCCCTCAAAAGATAAATGGGACTAGCAAGCCAAAAGATGTTGTATGACTAGGCCGTTGGAGTCACAATGTCTACGATACGATACATGACCATACTATACTTTACATAGTCTACAAAGCCTCTAGACAAGAAACATTATCTTATAAGGGTCGGGACAGGCCCCGCCTCATGATAAGATACTATACAATGCAAAAAGATATGATAAGACTCAAAGCCCCAAAGCAACCTGGAGCTCAGTGACTGCAGTTGATATCCTGTACTCTTACTAGGGAGGTTTATTAGCTTCTGCACCTGCAGCATGGAATGCAGGTCCCCCAACAGGGACGTCAGTACGAAATAATGTACTGAATATGTAAGGCAACATGTACTATATATGAGATAAAAGGTCAAATGAAACCATACACTGCTGTAGGGTAAAAGACCACCTTTATGAATATTGTGGAGTCATGCATCTTATAACAATTATGTTACTTTACTCTTATCACTTGTATAATCTGTGCACATCATGTAATACAAATGACCAGCTGATCAGTGGTAAATCTATATCAGGATCGACCCATGCTAGGCTTTCCTTTCACCCCTGGGATACCCCCTGTAATACTGGGATTGACCCATGCTAGGTGATTCTTTCACCCCTGGGATACCACCCAACAGAAGCAACTGTATACATATATCTTCTTATTACTTTTGAGATGAATCTTTGGTGATTGTAACATTTGAGCTATAAGACTATAAGCATGACAAATGACAAGTATGTGACCATGTAACATCATATCCCAATGAAAAGAGTGGGTTATACAATTAGTGAAACATGTAGGATATAAACAACATATGAAGGTTATTTAGCTAAAAAGAAGGCTCATATGTCATGATATCTAATGTATGTATGCAGCAGTGACAATGCTCGAATCTGGACACACAAATACATGTTAAAGAGTGGAGTGGTTATATCGAAGTTTGTAAAGATCTCTATGTGCCAATGAAGACTTTGGATTCCATGCCAAATAATAAGAGATCGAATAGCCTTACATACCTCGACATATCAACTTGTTTTTACCTCGAAATGACTTCTTTTCTTCCAACTATTTATCTACCATATCATGTTTTAAAGCTAGTATTAGCAGCTAATCAATGCATCTGGACAGCCCAATCTCACAAAACACAACACTTTGGCAACAACGTATAACCATCGACTCAATGGTGTTATTCCGACTTTCTCAATTCTAACTGTCTTCAACCAGTACACATTATCATATACATGATGTACACAGCCTATATCAGCTCTATAACATGCTGGCAACAGTCCATAACTACAACACAGAACCATTTTACAAAACGCTCAACTAAGAAGCACAACATCTCGTCGTCTCCCTACATTTCGTCGTTAACAATTCATACTTGTCCCAACTTTGAACCAGATGTTCCCAACATATACATACATCAAATAAACCTTAACATAGTCACAAAATAGCTCAAAACACAGGGGGGAAACGTGAAACATCAGCCCCCTCATCAAAACAGTCCAATACCATTTTGGAAGCACATAAGATCATATAAGGGTACTTGTTTCCAAAGAACTAGCAAAACAGTCCAGCAACCTTGGCAACCATATACACACTATAACATATTAATAACCTCAACTTTATATCATATCAAAGTCAAAAATCAGGGTAAGAATCGTTCCAAAGCCAAGAAAATCAAACAACAACTTTTAGGACACAAGCTGTCCAGAAATTCCTGCACAGTACACCAGCCAACTTATCTTGTTTTCCATGGAAAATTCATATCAAGTATATGGTTATTTTTACATACCTTAACTCCCAAGGTGTAGGTATAATTCAAGAACTCAAAAAGTAGCCTTTGGTTGCCTTCCAAGGTGAAGAAATGCCAAGAGAAACTTAGAGAGAAAAGCTGAAATTTTTTGGTCTTCTACTAGTTAACCTAAGGAGCTCGGTTTTGGTCCCTTTTTAAGGAGGCCTTAGACCGACTTTCTCCTGATATTTGCAACTGATCAACTCAAGTTGGTCAATGACTAATTTTCCCCTTTCACTTGGGCCTTTTGGATCTCTAAATCAATGGGCTTTAGTGGCCCATTTTCCTTAATCTTTCTTGCACTTTGTTTGGGCCCAATTTTGTTAGTAGTGAATGAATGTAGTTGGGCATATTATATAAAAATCTTGGGCTGAACATCTTGGACCAATATAATGCTAAACCATTGGATTTAATAGCCTCCCTAACTTGGGCTTCGTTTGTCACAAGACTTGGAAAGTTTCGGCGTTAAGCCTTGTCTTCGTTCCCCTTTCTTTTTACTAACGTCTAGACTTCAAGTGAGTTCACTTATGAATGAATTATTCTCCCTCATGTATATATACATTTTTTTTAAGCCAACCACACAGGTGACTCACCTTCTAGCTTCCTAAGTTCCATAAGCACGTCAATGATTTTCTCCGTTTAAGGCCACAGTCTCTAAATAGGCTTCCATATAGTGCCCCAATCTAACACTTGAACACTTGAAAAAAAGTTTTGATAGTAATTAAATCAAGTCGTATGTCATTTTATGTGAACATTACTAGTACATGTAAAATGTGGGGTGTTACAGCCTCTCTCCTGTGTTAATTGAAGTGTTACTCGGGTTCGGGGATTTGTTCAACTAATTATCTATCCCTTGTCAGCTTACTAACTTGTAAACATGTTTTCTGCCAATGCAAAAATAAGACCAAGCGTAAAACACCAAAGAAATCTAAGAAGTAAAACTAAAATTAATATATTTGCCAAATTACATGTCCCTATCAACTGTTCCAAAAATTTGACAGTGCCCAGTAACACACGCAAGTGTACGTTGTCTACCAAGTAATATAGTGGCCTTTAAGAAAGCCGAATATTAATCCCACAGGGTCTTGTTCTATTAACTATTTAATTTTAGTTCACAATTTAGATTATTTGATGCAAGCCTAACCAAAAGAAAATTTTTAATATTTGTAAACTAAGGTAAAGTAAATAATATGTAAAATAAAGGTCTTGAGAAAATCAATAGGAGAAAACCCAGGGTTAAAGCACTTCAAACAATCATACTACATTATTGAACTTCATTCGTAAATATCTTGGTTGTTCATTCGTTGGGTTAATTGCATGATCATGGTCTCCCATCCTCTAATCATCTACCTAACTTGGACATTACAAATACATCATTGAGTTGGGATGTAATAATCTAATTAAGTGCTTAATGCTATCATCCTACATGTAAATCAAGTAAGGCTTCTAGGTATATCCCTATCTTAGACACTATTTCAAATTCCTTATTTCACAAAAGAATAAGAACCTTACTTTGTTCATCCCTATGTTCTATCTTCCTATTCCCCCTCCCGAGATCATAAGGTCGACAATTGATATATTCTAAGGGTGCGCAATCCGTACAATAATTAAAAAACGGATGAAAAAATAACCAAATATGATAAGGAAATTAAACGAAATCAATGCAAAACGATAATTATCATGTTCTTTGCTTTAACCCCGGAAAGGGAATTTTTAGCCACTAATAGTCATAATCATGGTCCAACAGGTTGAATACATGATATAATATAATAGAAAGATAAATTAAGATTAATAAAATCTATAAGATGAAGTGAAACAACCTCCCAATTTGTCCAAGATGCTATAAGATGTTACCAAGATATCCTCCAATGTGTTTAACATGTTCTATTTAGAAATAACAAAGGCTAAATCATGTGGGAAATAAGACATGCATCACATACCTTGAAGCACCACTATAGATCATGTTGTTTGGGATCCATAGCACCGGTGTAGAGTAGATTGTGCGGGCATACGTCTTGGTGCTACTAGAATTCACTTCCATGTTTTTGGCTAACTGTTCCAACGTCCCTTCTTTTTATCCAAGCCTTGTGACGTTCTTTTGCTTTGAATTCCATATTTTTACACATTAATTTATCATCAAATTTAATTCCTCAAGAATCCTACAACATCACCCAACAAGCATTAGAGCTCAAAACAACTTAACATTCACAACAACAAGAAAAAAATAGGAGCTAAGACTAGGCTTGCTCACCTAATCTTTAACATGTTGATTTGGCTCTTTACTTGACTCCATTACACTTTGCACATTACAAACAATTTTTTACACACATAATTACATAATAAACCAATAGGAACTGATTTGACACTGTAGAATTCAACACGAGAGACTAGAACAACACATAGCTCAAGCTAGTAAAACTAGTTTTCTCGCCTAAACTGTAATTAAACGATTTAAACCCAAACTTATTTGTAAACATTTCTAAACACTATAATTACATACGTTAACACTTAAATTCTTAGTTATATCATATTAAACACCTAAATAACATGAATCTTCCTCAAAACAAGGCTAAATAGGCTAGAATAACAACACTAGAGTGCATAAATACACCCCACATCAGTCACCAACTTTATGTTTCATCGATAGTTTTGAAATTATTTCCTTGGGTTTCCATGCAACCTACATACACTCCTCTGATGTTTTTATTCCTTATTATGTGCGTTTAGTCAAGTTTTCATATTTATTTATTATTTGGTTTCTAGGGTTTCTTGTAATGTATAAATACCCTTTAGACTTTGTTTAGTAGATATATGCTAGAGAGCTGAGAGAGGCCCTTTAGGGCTAATTTTACATCATTCAAAACATATATTGATTTGAGGATTGTCTTGTAATTTTGAGATCTTATTGTTCTAGGTTTGTTATTCAATTTAAGACTTTGGGATTTTTTCTTTCATTATTTTGAGATTGATTTTGTAATTTTATTTGTGAATTCCATGATTAATATCATAATTGTGAGCGGTTAATTTTCTTAGCTAGGGTTATGGTAACCATGGCAAATTAATGAAATAGAGGAATTTCTAAGTCATTCTAAATAAAGATTATTGCATGTATTATGTTTTCTTCGTTATTATTCATTTCTTAGTGGTGGACGATGTTAAGATCCTATCTTTATTCACTACTTTCTTCACAAGAGAGGTAGAGAGTAGGAAAAGAAGATCTCAACAATAACTTAGAGATTAACTATTGATCTAGGCTAATCAGCATCATTTATGTAAGATGATTATCTTTTATCTAATAACTTAAGACTCAAAACATGATAGTTAAATAGGATCTTGGATAAAGGTTAGTAAAGTGACCCCCTAAGACTTAAAAGGTAAAGGGTGAAATTCATTAATGAGTCCACAAGACAGATGATGGTACATAACTTATCAGATTTTGTGTTCATGGTATTAGAATAGTTCGACAGTACACAATAAATATTCGAAGTTAGAAGCCAAGGAAAACTCAAGCCTAGTGTTCATTTTAGATTTTTGACAACCAAAAGCATCCAACGTTGTGTTTTTTTGTGATGTTTTGTGTTTAATTAATAGAAAAATAAGTATCTAGGGAATTTGACATGTTTTTGTTGATTTTTAAGAAAAATAATATCCTTTAAAAAAAGTTGTTTTTAAAAATTTGTGAGATGTATATATGTGTGACTATTGGGGATTTTGTTATGGCATTAGAATTTGGGACATGATAGTCATAGCTAACTTGTGAATGAACCAGATAGGTAGTAGATTGTGATACAACCCTATGTCATGTACGTGTGAGATACTACTTTATCCCCCTTGTGTGTTTAATCTAGAATGGCCCGGTTAGTCTTGCCTAGATTGTAGTATAGTCGGTTAAGAAAGGATCACATACCATTTTTTATATTAGCGTACTTTTAGCCTAAATGACGTTCAAAATCTTAAATAGTATCCTTGATCCTAATTTTGAGATTGTATATCCTATTTCCTTATTTTCACCTCTTACAGTCAAATTACCTAAGTTGAGGGTGGTCCTCCTTGGACATTATGCATCTCGACTCAGTTAAATCGCCTAAGTTGAGGGTGGCTATGATAGGAGTGCTAAATTTAAAGTGGGTATGAACAAGAAAGACACAAAATAAAAATAAAGTAAGGTTAGGTATGGTAAAAAAGAATGAGAAATAATAAAAAAATCACACCCAATCTAAATATGAAATAATAGAATAAAAAGGGAGAAATAAGGGTGGAAAAAATATTGGTTAATGAGTGTACCCCAAGGTAATTGTATCCAAGGAGGTGTAGTCACTCTAAATATCCCTATATGTAACATATTAGCCCCAAGCCTATATTACAAGTCGAGGAAAGTCCGATAGTGATCCTAACCAGACTATCTGAAAGCTAAGGTAGAGAAAATAAAGGCAAGACGATGGTGTTTGATGCACATTAATTGGAACTTCTTGTTTAGTGTGAGTAACTCTCAATCATTTATACCTTAACAAGGATGATTTAATTTGATTTATTGAGACTTCTTTTATTTGAGGTCACATAGGTTGTATTACTAGTTGCTAACTTATTTGGGCGGTGTAACTTGTATATATGAATAGTTGTTTGTTGCTAATATAATGTTATATCTTGATTCCCATATGTCACATTATTGTTCTTCATGTATATAGAGTTGGCCTTAATGTATTAAACTTGGAGAGGGTAATTACATAATTGACTACCAAAGTTATCTTAGGTTTCTCTTTGTTAAGCATCACCATATCTTTTGTTGTATTTTTGTTTCCTGAAGACATGCAATGTTCTAAGCTGAGGGTCTTGATATACTATGGATTCATAGCACTTACGATGCTTAAACTTTGAGAATATGAGTGTATTTAAGGTTATTTTGTTGGATTTGATGTGTTTTTGAGCGACTTTGCAGGAAACAAGGTTTTTGTTGCTAGACAAAATAAAAAAATGAAAAGCTGTAGCTTAGGGATACTTACCGAAAAACTTACTGGGAGTATGTTCTACTTACTTAAGTAGGTGTAATACCCCAGACATTTTTTTGTTGAAATTTTGTGCGTAAACGTGTTGGGTTCTATCTTCTAGAATGAATTATAAATTTTCCATGTGGAATGCCTTAGATTATGACCCACCATTATGTAGAGTATCAAATAAGCTTTCCAATGATATGTAGATCATCCAAAACGGACACCCGAGCGACGAGTTATGAACATTCCGATCGAACCATGAATAGTAGAGAATAGTAAAATGTGCAGGAAAAAGTACTGAGGCCTCGCGTATTTTTTATCCAACTTTAAATGATCATAACTCCTTGTACATAATAATATGGGTGATCTACTATATATCAACGGAAAGCTCTGCGAGTCCTCTTTCCAATGAAATTGGTTTCATCCAATTTCTCTATCGGAGAAAAAAGTTATGGTCAATCTACTTCAGCCTATCAAAAGTGAATTTTTGGGTCAACTTCAAACGATCATAAATCCTCGTACGCAATGATTTGGGTGAGATACTATATATCAACGGAAAGATATGAGAGTCTTATTTCTAATGAAATTGGTTTCATCCAATTTAGATATCGGAGTAAAACATTATGGTTGATCTACTTCACACTATCAAAATAGTCCACCAAAGGACATATTCGAGAATTATTTAATTTTTAGGGGCGTTTTGGTCATTCTCCCTCACCCAAAATCCGTCCAAACCATATATTAAATCCTGTTAGAGGCATTATATGATATATTTCATCAAATTCCCTCAAAAAGAAAACCCTAAGGTCTTACATCCAACTTCAAGAACCTCCAAAGTTCACCATTAATTCTGCAAATTTATTCAAGATTCCAAGTTCCTAGTTCAAGAACTTCAAGAACCTCCAAAGTTTACCATTAATTCTACAAATTTATTCCAGATTCCAAGTTCCTAGTTCAAGAACTCCAAGAACCATTATTCTAAGGCACGATTAATATCTCAAAAATGAGTATCGATCTAAAGTTCATTATTCAAGGTATGTGGGGTTTTTCAACAAGAACTCTCTTTCGTTCTTGTGCTAAAAAGTAATTTTCTTTACAAAGGCATGATTTTTATTTGATTTTTACGAATTTGAAGCATGAACCCATGTCTTATGATGATTATTATGAAATCTGGATATTTATGATATTAAAATATGAATTTACATGTGTGGGGATATAAAGCATGAATCTTGAACGATATTTATCATGATTTTGATATTTGGGTCGTGAATCCCCATTGGAAATTGTATTTTTTTTGAGAAAGTGTGTGTTATAAGCACATTGATATTGAATATTTGAGATATTTTTAATGATTTGACCTTTTGGTCTTAATGGAGTTGTTTTGAACTCGAGTGTGAAAGAAATCCATAACGTGATTGATTTTGATAGATGGGAAGCATGATGGCTCCCGATGTATATTTATATATTACTGATATTGTTTTGTTGTGGATTGTCTTTGAAATGATCTGAGCTAAGTCACGGAGAAATCTTTAGCACCGAGTGGGAGGTATAAAGAGACCTTACTTCCCTAGAACTACGTGCCCCTATAGGAGTGAGCTTGAGGCTGATTTATATAGTGATCACTAGTTTGTGAGGATTTGATATCGATAGTCCTACTCCGATGGCAAGGATAGGACGGCTCTCCCCAATGTGGGTTGTACATTGGACTCGATGTAGCTCACATGGTTTATGTCGGTTATAGGATCTCCCAGCGTGTGTGTGTTTCCTTGTGTCTATGGTGAATGGTGAAGTGATTTGAAAGTGGAATTGTGAAATTTATTCTTTCTAACAATTTTAATGATATTTACATTATGAGAATTGATATTCTTGATGAACTGAAAGTAATTGACAAATTATATGATGACTCACATGTGTTATTGTACTTATTTCATCCTCTCATGATTATGATGATTTTCTTCGGGCTATGTGAGTCTTTCATACATCCTGCATATTTCTTATAACTATTTATGATGATGATGTTTATACAACTGCATACACCCCCATATACTTGGTTTTCTTCCATGGTACTGACCTACATCTTCGGATGTGGGCTGCATTTTCTCAGAATGTAGGTTCAGGTGCTCAGTTCCAGGTTTGATAGTGATTCTTTGGGCACGCTGTTCTACATCCTCTGTTGTGGTGAGTCCTCATGTTCCGAGGACGTGATGTCTGATGTTGGTTTCACAGAATTGTTTACATTTGATAACTGAGTATGAGTTAGTTGGGGCATTTCTCAGGCTCGCTGGTTTTATTGATTTTCTTAGAGGCTGGTCAGACTAGTATAGATGTTGGGAGTTGACTAATAAGTCGTATTTTGTTATCTATTTGAAATTCTTTTATTCTTGGATGATGATTACTCTGCTGATATTTGAGGGTTATTTATGGAAACCCCATTGATTTATGTTGAACTGAATGAAAATGGCTCAAAGGGTTACCTTGGGTCTACTCGTAGCCTCAAGCACCGTGTGATGCTCCGAGATCTGTTTTTCAAGGCGTTACAGTAGGTGCCTAAGTAGGTGTCAGAACTTCAAGTCTAGAAGCTCAAGAGCAGGAAAAAGAAGACCCCGACACTTGCTAAGGCCACCTACGACCTGTAGGTTCAACCTACGGTCCATAGATGTTAGAGTAGGTTGCAGAACCATGAATTCCAGAGAGTTTTCATAAATTTTAGAGGTCAGGAATCTTAACAAGGACAACCTACGGTCTGTTGGTGAACATAGTAAGTGGTCAGCGACTTCAATTTTCCTGTATAGTTTCAAAATCATTTCCTAGGGTTTCTATGTAACCTAAATACACTCTTATGATATTTTTAGTCCTTATTATGTATGTTTAGTCAAGTTTTCCAATTTAATTTAGGATTTTAGTTCTAGGGTTTCTTGTAATGTATAAATACCCTTTAGACTTTGTTTTGTAGATATATGCTAGAGAGCCGAGAGGGGCCCTGCGGGGCTAAGTTTACATTATTCAAAACATCTTTTGATTTGTGGATCATCTTGTAATTTTGAGATCTTATTGTTCTTGGTTTTATTATTCAATATAATACTTTGGGATTTTTCTTTTATTATTGTGAGATTGATTTTGTAATTTTGTTTGTGAATTCTATAATTGATCTCATAACTGCGAGTGGCTAATTTTCTTAGCTAGGGTTTTGTGAACCCCAGAAAATTAATGAAGTAGGAGAGTTGCCAACTCATTCTAGATAAAGATTCTTGTATGTATTAGGTTTTCTTCGTTATTATTCATTTCTTAGCGGTGGCCAATGTTAAGATCCCGTCTTTATTCACCACTTTCTTTACAAGAATGGTGGAGAGTAGGAAAAAAAGCTCTCAACAATAACTTGGAGATTAATTATCGATCTAGGCTAATCAACATCATCTACATAAGAAGATTATCTTTCATCTAATAACTTGAAACTCAAAACATGATAGTTAACAGGGATCTAGGATAAGTGTTAGCAAAGAGACACCCTAAGACTCAAAAGGTAAAGGATGAAATCCGTCAATGAGTCCACAAGATAGATGATGGTACATAACTTATCAGATTTTGCATGCAAGGTATTGGAATAATTCAACAGTGTATGATAAATCTATGGATTTAGAATCCAAGGGGAATGAATACCTAGTGTTCATATTAGATTGTTTTCAAACAAAAGCATCCAATTCTTGTTACTTCTTTCTAGTTTATTCAAATCCCCCTACTTACTTTCCTGCACTACCTGGTGATTTCAATATGTTCGAGAAGGATTAATGATGTATTCCCTATGGGATCGAGCCCAATATAGTTTGGGTTATTATATTTTGATATTAACCACTTTATCCTTTAATTAGTGGTGTAGTTTGAGCGACATCACAAAAGTCAACTATAAGGGTCTCAAAGACACCAAAGACTACAATATCACATGCATGGCACCAAAATGCACCAAAGCCATGCCAATCATCCCCACACCCCTAAAACACTATAATTCAACTATGGTGAGGGGTAAAATGGTCAAATCAAACCGAACTACACATTTTGCATATTTCATCAAAAATTAGGTCGTTATTGTCTTATACTGATTTATCAGATTATGAAGGGTGTTCTAATTTTTTCTCCCTTACATCCTGATTCCTCTAGTAGGGATGTTTTGATTATGATGAATTTGGTTACTTAGAAAGGGATCATCCTTTGTGTACGATGGGTTCTCCTAACAAGATTCTCAACTTTAGATTTATCTGATACAAATGTCAGCCATCGGGGGGGACACACATGGCAGTAAAGATAGATCTATCAGTACCAGAGGTGGAGCTCAGGTAGCTTGTAATAGAGGAAAAAGTATTGTTTACTTTGGTAGGATATGCAGGCAATGCTATGCTTTTTTTGGGAGATCTAAGGCAGGGGCATCCAATTTTGTGATTAGAGGTATCATCCTAGTTTTCCATCATCCTGCTTCAGTTTTATTTGACCCTAGTCAATATTTTGTTATGTATATATATATATTTGCTTATGGTATTGATTCTATATGTGATTCCCCTATCATACCCATTCATGTATCTACCCTTATAGAAGAATCTCTTATTAGGGATCGGGTGTACCAATCATGTATAGTGAATCATATAGGGCGTGAGACTTTGGTAGATTTGATCATTCTTGGTATGGTTGACTTTTACTTTATATTGGGTATAGATTTGTTGTCTTCTTATCATATGGTGTTACATTGTTATACCAAGAACTTGACCTTATCTATTTTTGGAGTGATGAAGTTAGAGTGGAAGGGTGATCCTAGTTTATGCATGAAAAGGGGTATATATTTTCTTTGTGCTCATCACTTTAAAAGGAGTGTCTTTCTTATTTGGCCTATGTGTACGATTCCAGTGTTTATTTATCACCTTCTTTGCATTTTGTGAGAGTTATTGGAGAGTTCATATATATGCTTCTATGGACTCGTTTGGCATTCCAACAAATAGGAATCTTGATTCTTCTAGTAGGAACCAAGTCCACTTTGGTTCCTCCTTATAGTATAGCTCCATCTAATTTTAATGAATTGGAGGATCAATTGTAGGATTGTTTAAGTATAGGGTTTATTAGATCAAGTGTTTCTCCTTAGGACTCTTTTGTATTATTTGTGAAGAAGAAAGATTAGACCATGTGTATCTGTATGTGTATGGATTATAGGCAATTTAGCAAAGTGACTATTAAGAACAAGTATCTTATACTGCGTATCAATGATTTATTTGATCAACTTCTGGGTGCTTCAGTGTTTTCTAAGATCAATATGCGGTCTGGTTACCATTAGTTAAAGTTATTGCTTCAGATATTACAAAGACTAATTTAAGAATTCAGTATGGCCATTATGATTTCTTGATTACATCTGTTGGGTTGATTAACTACCCGATGACATTTATGGACTTAGTGAAAAGAGTATTTCAACCATAAATTGATTTTTAGTGATTGCGTTCATTAATGATATCTTGGTTTATTTCAAGAATGAGGTTGGTCATGTGAGGCATTTAATGGTCATACTTTAGAAATTTAGAGATAAGTAGTTATATTACAATTTCTCAATATATGAGTTTTAGTTGGATTCTATTTCTTTCTTGGGTTACATGGTGACCAAGAAGGGTATTATGGTCGATTTGGTGCATTATTGGGATAAGCCCACTTCTCTTGTAATACCCCCCCATATTTCTAAGCTAAGAAGTGAATAAGTATTCCTAAAGTATGATTATAAAGTATGATTTTTACATTGTTGGGCGTTGATGATCATGTTGTTGATATTGGGTGATTCCCAAGATGGAATCTTTATATGTTTTTTTGAATTTCATGATATCATATGAGTTGGAAACATGTAAATTTGGTTGTTCATGATTTATAATTTGACGATTTCACCTATTCTTACGATGTGCATGTAAGGTGTTTGATAAAATGCCTAAGAAACTAGAAATCATGCAATATAGCTAAATTGTGACTAAGTGAAGGATTCATGATATGCCCTTACGTTCCAATGACTTCTATGTTGATAATGTGCCTTGTAGATGTTGTTGGAAAACTCATGAACTATTCTTATGAGATTATGCTATGTTTACTTGCAAATCCTACTTATGAACAAGATGTATGATAACCATGCAATCCATATGAACTTCCATGCTATTGGTATGTGCTTCCAATGTGATTATGCAATGAACATGATATGAAGATTGTGCAAGTGCTTCCATGTGATATAAAATCCTTTCCATGCAATACATTGTTGATAACCATGCTTATTATGAGATCCCGACTTATGATTTTATAATTTATAGACTCTACTCTTATGATCAAGTCAGTCATGTGTGTCAGTTTCCTTTCATCGAGTTCTGGGGGTACTTGTACCTGAAAACTATAACTGTGTGCCTAGAGCCATGTCATGTTTCATGATATCCAAACTCAAGCTATGATTCCATAGACTTCAGTCAGTCATGTGACTCAGGAAAACCTCATGATTTTAGTCAGTTTTCAGATATCAGTAACATTCCGCCAATCAACTGAATTCAATAAGATTAAGTCATGCACAGTCAGTTATTCATGTCCAGTCCCTCCAGATAGGAGTAGAGGTTAGCACCGAGTGAACCCAAGGATAGGAGCTCACCCGCCAGTTCAGGGTGTGATTCTTAGTAGTCATCCTTGTGTTGCATAACTACGTACCCAGTGCTGGTTGAGACATCTTAACCCGTTAGATTAGGGTTGATGAAGTGGCTTAACCCGTCAGTTTAGGGTTCCCGCCATTCTCATTGAGTACCCGCCAAATGAGGTCACTCACATACTGTCCTTACCCGTGGCACGGTATTGATACCCCTCCAGTCGGGGAAGAGATTGGACCCCAGCTTAGCCATAATGGCATACATGGGGCATATCGGTTAAACACTACTTCCGACAGTTTCATTATCAGTCTCAGTAAAAGAACTCAGGGCATTCTTCAGATTTCAGTATATACAGGAATGTCAAATACAGTCGTCCATGTTATCAGTTTCAGTAGCAGTCATGACAGTTATCAGTAAATCATGTATTAGCTTACAGGTCATGCTATCACGTATTCACGGTCCTAGTTTCTATATATTTGTGTTTGCACTCCCACGTTCATATTGGTCAGTCAGTGTTGTTCATGTATGAAATCCTTTATGTTTAGCCTACCTTACTCGTATACTCAGTACTCCAGTTGTACTGACGTATTTGCGCTATGGTGCTTTCTTTTCATGTTACACCATAGGTTCCGAGACACGAGCTCCAGCCCAGCAGTAGCGGTAGCATTCCAGTCGCAGAGACACAGTGAGTCCTCGTTGATTTGAGGATAATATGATTTGATTCATTTATTTATTTCTTCAGTTTAATTTTACGGGGTTAGTTGGAGACATGTTCCTTCAACTCTTTATTCAGATAGTTTAGAGGCTTT
The DNA here is from genome assembly GCA_030864225.1 of Capsicum baccatum var. pendulum. Lineage (NCBI taxonomy): Eukaryota > Viridiplantae > Streptophyta > Magnoliopsida > Solanales > Solanaceae > Capsicum > Capsicum baccatum. The sequence continues at coordinate 26,000,263 of CM061551.1, read as the reverse complement.
CAGATTTATGTTTAAATTTACATTCAGATTGAGTTGTTTTGGGTATTTCCACCTACATGATTGTATTCAGTTGAACCTTATGGCCTTACAGTTCTATGTATTCCATATTATTATATCATGATTTGCAGTATACAGGTATAGATATCAGTCATGGGTTAGCTTGCGGTCCCTCGGGGTCATGAGCACTTTGTAGCATTTTGGTTTAGCAAATCGGGGTGTTTCAAACTTGGTATCAGAGCCTAAGGTTCAATAGAGTCCTAGGAAGTCTGAAAGCCACATCTAGTAGAGTCTTGTACATGGGTGTGTTGCGTGCCACATTTATGTGTGGGAGGCTATAAGATGTTTTAGGAATAGTCCCCTTTCTTCATTATTCATGTCATGCTAGTGAGCATAATCACAAGTTAAACTCTTAGTCTAATCCATTCTTCTCTTATTCTAGACCATGGCCCCAAAGAGAAGAAACCAGCCAGCTCCTCATCCCAAAATCCTTTGGGCAAACATGTTTCCCATACGGAGTTTAGAGTCGTATTTACCACACTTGCTCAGTCCATGGCTATAAAGACTAAACGACCATCAGTCATTCCGGCCAATCCATTGGCCAATCCCAAAGTAGATAGGGTTCAGGACTTCACCCTTATGAACCCTTCATCTTTCGATGGGTCTAAGTCTGATGAGGACCCTCAGGAGTTCATTGACCAAGTCCAGAATGTTATTGACATCATGGGTGTTACTTCTATTGAGAGTGCTGAGTTAGCCACCTACCAATTACAGGATGTTTCTCATGATTGGTACAAACAGTGGAAGTCTGAGAGGTCAGATGATACAAGCCCTATCGAGTGGGAGGAATTTGTCACAGCCTTCTTAGATAGATTCTTTCCCCAAGAGCTAAGGGAAGCCAAAGTTCTTGAGTTCATCAACCTCAGTCAGGGGAATATGATGGTTAGGGAGTATTCTCTCACATTTACTCAGCTAGCCAGGTATGATCCTCATGTGGTTACAGACAATAAAGGTAAGATGAGCAAGTTCGTGTTAGGGGTCAATGATAGCGTGGTAAATGAGTGTAGGTTTGCGATGCTGATCAGTGATAAGACCTTATCTAGACTCATGACCCATGCCCATCAAGTAGAAGAGCATAAGTTTAAGACTAGGGAGAGGTAGAACAAGAGAGCAACGTCAGGTAATTTCAACTTTGATCACCCCAAGTCAGATGGAGGAAACCATTCATAGTTTTGCTCCAAATTAGCTGTTCCAGCTCCTTTCTCTGCCAGCGCTTTAGTGCCAAAGTTCAAAGATGGCAATAGAGACAAACCGCCAGGCTCTAAATCTCAGGGCGGTGTTAGCAGTGCCCGAACGAATCCCCTTTGTCAGACTTGTGGTAAGAACCACAAGGGCATTTGCAGAGCCGGTAGTGATGTCTATTTTGGCTGTGGCAAGCCAGGACATAGGATTAGGGAGTGTCTGCAGTCAAGTCTTCAGGGTCAGCAAAATCATTCTATAGCTCAGTCCAGTCGCCCAAACCAGCAGGGTGCCATTTCCAGTACTACTAGTGGGCAAATCCTAAACAGACTCTATACTCTTTAGTCCCGGTAGGATCAGGAAAGTTCTCCTAATGTCGTTACTGGTACGTTACAGATTTTCCATATTCATGTTTATGCTTTGCTAGAACCAGGTTCATCTTTGCCTTTTGTTACTCCATATATAGCAGGCAATTTCGAAATCAGTCTCGAAGTCCCAGCAGAGCCGTTCTTAGTCTCTACCCTAGTGGGTAAAACCATTATAGCCCAGCGGGTATACAGGAACTGCCCGATTATGATATCTCAGAAATCCACGTCAGCAGATTTAATGGAGTTAGAGATGACTAATTTTGATGTCATTTTCAGCATGGATTGGATTCATTCCTGCTATGCCACAATCGACTGTAGAAATAGGATAGTTCAGTTTTAGTTCTCGAATGAGCCCGTCCTAGAGTGGAAGGGTAGCATTTCAACGTTCAGGGGTCAACTTGTTTCCTACCTTTGGGCAAGGAAAATGATTTCTAAGGGGTGTGTGTATTATCTTGTGCAAGTTAAAGATTCTATTTCTGAATATCCCAGCCTCGAAATAGTCCCTGTTGTTAATGAATACTCAGATGTCTTTCCCGAAGATATTCCAGGCATTCCTCCCAAAAGGGAAATAGACTTCGGCATAGACCTTCTTCCAGATACTCAACCTATCTCTATTCCGCCATACAGAATGGCACCAGCAGAACTTATGGAACTGAAAGATAATTTGAAGGATCTCTTAGATAAGGGATTCATCAGACCCAGCATTTCCCCAAGATGTGTATTGATTACCGTCAACTCAACAAGGTCATGGTCAAGAACAAATATCCTCTTCCCAGGATTGATGATCTATTCAACCAACTTCAGGGTGCCAGTTACTTCTCCAAGATAGACCTTAGATCAGGCTATCATCAGCTTAGAGTTAGAGAATGTGACATTTTGAAGACAGCTTTTCGTACTCGGTATGGTCACTTCAAATTTTTAGTCATGTCATTTGGTCTTACCAATGCCCCTGCAGCTTTTATGGATTTGATGAACCGTGTGTTCAAGCAGTACTTGGACATATTTGTCATAGTCTTCATAGATGATATTTTGGTCTATTCTCGCACAGATCGTGATCATGCAGACCAGCTCAAGATTGTTCTTCAGACTCTCAGGGATCACCAATTATTCGCTAATTTCAGCAAGTGCAAATTTTGGCTAAGATCGGTAGCATTCCTTGGCCATATTATTTCCGGTAATGGAATTAGAGTAGATCCTCAGAAAACTGAGGCAGTAAGAAACTAGACCAGACCCATATCTCCTTCAGATATTAGGAGTTTCTTGGGTTTGGCTGGCTATTACAGATGGTTTGTCGAGGTATTTTCTTCTATTGCATCTCCCATGTACAGATTGACTTAGAAAAAGATTAAGTTTCAATGGTCAGATTAATGCGAGAAGAGCTTTTAAGAGTTGAAGACTCGACTCACCTCCGCTCTAGTTCTAGCTATTTCAGATGGTTCAAACGGTTTTGTAGTCTATTGTGATGCATCTAGAGTGAGTTTAGGTTGTGTCCTCATAAAGCATGGTAAGGTCATAGCCTACGCCTCCAAACAGTTAAAGCCACATGACAAAAATTGTCCTACTCTTAATCTTGAGTTAGCAGCGGTAGTTTTTGCCTTGAAGATTTGGAGGCATTATCTCTATGGAGTTCATGTAGATGTCTTCATAGACCATAAAATCCTCCAGTATGTCTTTTCCTAGAAAGATCTCAATCTTTGCTAGAGAAGGTGGTTAGAGCTCTTGAAGGATTATGACATGAGTATTCTTTATCATCCGGGCAAGGCCAATATTGTGGCCGACGCTCTCAGTCGACTCTCTATGGGTAGTATTTCTCACATTGAGGATAGTAAGAAAAAGATGGCTCAAGAGATCCATCAACTTACCAGACTAGGCATTCACTTAGTCAATTCTTCAGAGGGTGGTGTATGTATTCACAGTTGTTCAGAGTCATCTCTAGTTTTCGAGGTGAAAGAGAAACAAGACAGGGATCCTAGCCTTGTCAAGCTTAAAGAGTCAGTTCAGAATCAGAAAATCGAGGTTTTCTCCCAAGGGGGAGATGGTGTTCTTCGTTGTCAGAGTCGTCTATGTGTTCCAGGTGTAGATGAATTGAGGCAGCGAATACTGGTAGAAGAGCATGGTGCGCGATACTCTATTCATCCAGGGGCTACTAAGATGTACCGCGACATGCGGGAGATATATTGGTGGAGTGGGATGAAGAGAGATGTTGAAGAGTTGTGGCTAAGTGCTCTACGTATCAGCAGGTTAAGATAGAGCATCAGAAACCTAGTGGTTCCATGCAAGAGTTCACCATTCCTACTTGGAAGTGGGAAGAAGTTAACATGTACTTCGTGACGGGTTTGCCTAGAACTCGTCATCAACATGATTCAGTCTGGGTCATTATAGATAGAATGACCAAGTCAGCTCATTTCCTTCCTGTTCATACTTCTTATTCCATCGAGGATTATGCCAAACTCTATATCAGGGAGTTAGTCAGGTTACACGGTGTTCCACTATCTATCATCTCATATAGAGGTACCCAGTTCACTTCTCACTTTTGGAAAGCATTCCAAAAGGGTCTCGGTACCCAAGTCCATCTCAGCATAGCATTTTATCCTCAGATAGATGGTCAAGTAGAGAGGACCATTCAGACTCGTAAAGATATGCTAAGGGCGTGTCCAATTGACTTCAAGGGAAGCTGGGACGACCACTTGACTTTGATTGAGTTTGCATACAACAATAGCTATCATTCAAGTATTCAGATGGCTCTATTCAAAGCTCTCTATGGTAGGAGATGCAGATCTCTGATTGGTTGGTTCGAAGTTAGTGGGGTCTCAATCAAAGGTCCTGACTTAGTATTCGACGCCTTAGAGAAAGTTCAGTTTATCAGAGAGAGACTCCCGGCTACTCAAAGCCGACAGAAGTCCTATGCAGATGTTCATAGAAAGGATCTTGATTTCAAGGTCAATGACTATGTCTATCTTAATATCTCTCCCATGAAGGGAGTAAAAAGGTTTGGCAAGAAAGGGAAACTTGTCCCCGGTATGTCGGTCCCTTCAGAATTCTTTGACGCTTCGGCAAGGTAGCTTATGATCTTGAGTTGCCTTCAAATCTAGCCTCAGTCCATCCAGTCTTCCATATCTCTTTGCTAAAGAAGTGCATAGGTAACCCAGTAGTTGTTGTCCCTATTCAAAGCATCGACATTTAGAACAACCTCTCCTATAAAGAGATTCCAGTCAAAATCTTAGATTATCAGACTCGTAGATTGAGGAACAAAGAAGTCCCTCTAGTCAAGGTTCTTTGGTAAAATCAGTCTCATGAGGGAGCTACTTGGGAAGCAGAAGCAGATATGCGTAACAAGTATCCTCAAATCTTCCCCACCAATTCAGATCAAGATCAAGGTAACAGTTCTCCTTAATCTTATTCAGTTTCACGTTCATGTTTCCAGTGAAAACTTGGTACCTATTAACAATTTCATACTCAGTCATGCCTTCATGTGTCAGTTGTCCATGCATCAGATATGCACGAGTTCAGTATGTTTAGCATGTCAGTCATGAGATCAAGTTTCAGTTATTCATGTTCAGTTGAGATTCTATTATCTTATATCCCTTCTTAGTAAATTCTCATTCGAGGACGAATGTTCCCAAGGGGGAGATATTGTAAGGTAGTGAATAAGTATTCCTACGTATGAAATCTCCTATCCTATGATTCATACTTGATAACATGACTTACAATAAATATCCTAGTGATAGGATAGCTTATGATGCATTAAGCATGTTCATGTGAGTCACTTAAGGTAATACAAGCTAAGAGTTTTTGAATACATCAAGTTTTAATGTTTGATTTTGCAAGGGTCATCTTTGAATGCCTATAACTCGATGTTAATATGGTATTTTGGATAATTTAGACCCACCAAATTGTAGAGAATCGAATTAGCTTTCCAACGATACCAATTTTGCCTTAATCCAATACCTGAGCAAAAAGTTATGCCTATTTTCGTGAGAGACAGTAAGGATAGGCGATTGGTTAGGCGCCGCCCAACCTAGCTTAGGCAATCACTTGGGCACTACCTAGGTCAGTTCCAGGTGCCTAAAACACTCCGTTTTGAGTTATTTTAAGGGTATTAAGACTTTTAACACTACTTACACGTCCCTAAACTTAACCCTATGAAATATATAGCTTCTAAACATATTACAACCCTAGTATCATATCAAAGCTCATCATCCAAGAGCACTAAAAGAGAAAAATAACTAGGGTTGCGTAACTAAGCTTGAAGATTCAATTTTAAGGAAATTCCTCCGTCAATCATCAAGAATCTTCCTTCTAAGGTATGCGCGAGTTGATTTATGGATTCCTTTCTTCCATAAATCTCAAAAACCCTCTTTTTCATTATAAAGTATGATTTTTACATTGTTGGGCGTTGATGATCATGTTGTTGATATTGGGTGATTCCCAAGATGGAATCTTTATATGTTTTTTTTGAATTTCATGATATCATATGAGTTGGAAACATGTAAATTTAGTTGTTCATGATGTATAATTTGATGATTTCACCTATGCTTAAGATGTGCATGTAAGGTGTTTGATAAAATGCCTAAGAAACTAGAAATCATGCAATATAGCTAAATTGTGACTAATTGAAGGATTCATATATGCCCTGACGTTCCAATGACTTCTACGTTGATAATGTGCCTTGTAAATATTGTTGGAACACTCATGAACTATTTTTATGAGATTATGCTATGTTTACTTGCAAATTCTACTTATGAACAAAATGTATGATAACTATGTAATCCATATAAACTTCCACGCTATTGGTATGTGTTGCCAATATGATTATGCAATGAACATGATATTAAGATTGTGCATGTACTTCCATGTGATATGAAATCCTTTCCATGCAATACATTGTTGATAACCATGCTTAGTATGAGATCCCTACTTATGATATTATAAATTATGGACTCTACTCTTATGATCAAGTCAGTCATGTGTGTCAGTTTTCTTTCATCGACTCCTGGGGGTACTTGAACCCAAAAACTATAGCTGTGTGCCTAGAGCCATGTCATGTTTCATGATATCCAAATTCAAGCTATGATTCTATAGACTTCAGTCAGTCATGTGACTCAGGAAAACCTCATGATCTTAGTCAGTTGTCAGATATCAGTAACATTCTGCCAATCAACCGAATTCAGTAAGATTAAGTCATGCACATTCAGTTATTCATGTCCAGTCCCTCTAGATGGGAGTAGAGGTTAGCATCGAGTGAACCCAAGGATGGGAACTCACCCGCCAGTTCAGGATGTGATTCTTAATAGTCATCCTTATGTTCCAGAACTACGTACCCAGCGTAGGTTGAGACATCTTAACCCATCATATTAGGGTTGATGAGGTGGATTAACCCATCAGTTTAGGGTTCCCACGTTCTCATTGAGTACCTGCCAGATAAGAGTCACTCATAGGCTGCCCTTACCAGTGGCACGGTATTGACACCCCTCCAGTCGGGGCAGAGATTGGACCCCAGCTTAGCCAAAATGGCATACATGCGGCATGTTGGTTAAACACTACTTCCCACAGTTTTAGTATTAGACTCAATAAAAAACTCAGGGCGTTCTTTAGATTTTAGTATATACAGGACTGTCAGATACAGTCGTCCATGTTATCAGTTTCAGTATCAGTCATGACAGTTATTAGTAAACCATGTATTAGCTTACAGGTCATGCTATCATGTATTTACGGTCCTAGTTTCTATATATGTGTGTTTACACTCCCACATTCATATTGGTCAGTCAGTGTTGTTCATGCATGAAACCCTTTATGTTCAGCCTACCTTCCTCGTATACTCAGTACTCTAGTTGTACTGATGCATTTGTGCTATGGTTCTTTCTTTTTATGTTACACCATCAGTTTCGAGACACGAGCTCCATCCCAGCAGTAGTGGTAGCATTCCAGTCGTAGAGACATAGTGAGTCCTCATTGATTCGAGGAAAATATGATTTGATTTATTTATTTATTTCTTCAGTTCAATTTTACAAAGTTAGTTGGAGACATGTTCCTTCAACTCCTTATTCAGATAGTTTAGAGGCTTTTAGATTTATGTTCAAATTTACGTTTAGATTGAGTTGTTTTGGGTATTTCCACCCACATGATTGTATTTAGTTGAACTTTATGGCCTTAGAGTTCTACGTATTCCGCATTATTATATCATGATTTGTAGTATACAGGAACAGATATCAATCATGGGTTAGCTTGTGGTCCCTCGAGGTCATGAGCATCATGTAGCATTCTGGTTCAGCGAATAGGGGTGTTACATCTCCTATCGAGCTTTAGAGTACTATTGAGTTAATAAGATATTATCGATAATTTGTGTAGTATTTCTCTTCCATTATTGCACCTTTGCCTAAGATGGCTCAAAAAAAAGTTGTTTTTCGATAGTCGGACAATTGTGAGAGGAGCTTTCAGAAGCTCAAGAAGATGTTGACTTTGGCTAATATATTAACTTTGCTGGAGAAGGGCATGGTTTCACCATGTTTTGTGATGCTTCTAGAGTTGGATTTTTTGGTGTTTTCATGCAAAAAGGTAAGGTGATAGATTATTCCTTTCGATAGTTAAAGGTCCAGGAGAAGAATTACCCTACGCATAATTTGGAGTTAGTCATGGTTTTGTTTGTGTTAAAGTTATGGCATCACTATTTGTATGTGGTTTATTGTGATATTTTCTCCAATCATCATAACCTTCAATACTTTTTCAGTCATCGATATCTTATTATGATAAAGCGTAGGTGGTTGGAGTTTCTTAAGGATTATGATCTCACTGTTCTTTATTATCTGGGAAAGGCTAATGTGGTAACAGATACCTTGAGTTAGAAATTGGTGAGTATGGAGAGTTTAGCTTCTTTTTTTTTGTGAAGGAGTGACCTTTAGCCTTACATACTCATTTTTTGCTAAGAACTTAATTCGACTTAATGTTTCATCACTAGGAAGTGTTTTGGTGGATGTTGAAGTTAGATTTTCATTGATAGAACATATTTGAGCTCATCAGTTTAAGGATAAAATATTGAGAGAAATTCGTGATAAAGTCTTGAGTGGTGAGAAAAAAGAGACATCTCTTGATCTCAAGGGTGTTTTAATGATTACTGGTTGTGTTTGTGTGAGAGTTGGTGTTGGATTATACTGATCTTGGAGGAGGCTCATTGTTTGAGGTATTGTATTTATCTAAGAATAGATAAAATGTACCATGACTTGAAGCACTACTATTGATTTTGTGCAGTGAAGAAAGACATTGTAAAAATTGTGGTCAAGTGCTTGAATTATTAAAAAATGAAGTACGAGATCAATGACCAGGTGGTACAATTCAACGAATGTCTGTCCCAGAGTAAAAATGGTAGTGGAAACTATGGGCATTATGGTTGGCCAACCGTCGACTTTGGGGAAGTTTGATTCCGTTTAGGTGATTGTGGATAGGCTGACATCAACATACTTTGTACCTATAAAGGTAAACTATAATGCAGAGAGGTTTTCCAAGATCTAGATTCGAGATTTTGTTATATTTTGTGGTGTACCTATCTCTATCATTTCTAAATAAGGTACTTAGTTTACCTTAAATTTTTGAAGTTCTGTGCAGAGTGAATTTTCTACTCAACTTGAGATGAGCATAATATTTCATCCTTTGGTAGATGGCGAATTAGAGAGACCATTTAAGCATTAGAGAAGATGCTTCAAGCATGTGTTATTGATATATGTAGTTATGATGATGAGCATCTAACTGCAAGTGACCAGGTCCCTTAATGTTCATGGTACAGTACAGTTGGCACACGTGATTGGACAATTTGGTTCTTGTGTGTAACAAACTTGCAGGTGCTGCTTGTATTTATTAGGACAGCTGGTCCAATGATATTTTAGCCCTAATAATCACTCATCTATAAAAGTAAAAATATGCTCCTTCATCAAATATTTTTTGCACAATTTAAAAGAGCAAAAAGAGGCAGCAAAAGCTCCACTTCAAGATTGCTCAAGCATTGTTCATGTTCCTATCTTTGTAGTATGCTTAAAGAGTGAGTGAGTGTTCTTGAGTGCTTATTTGTAATTGAAATAATCATTCTATAAGAGTAGTGTTGTATTTTGATCATGCTTGAGAGTTCTTAGGTAGAGTTTCCTAAGCTTGTTACTGAGGGTTCTTGGCAGAGTTGCCAAGATGGGTTGTAGTAGAGTTATCACAAGTAAAAGGAGCCTAGAGATAGGCCAAAATCGAGTCTGTAATCAAGAGGTTTATTATATTGTATTTCTTTGAGGTGTTTGTGAGGGCAAGCCGTGTTTTTCCTTTCCTTGAGGAAGGGGTTTCCACATTAAAATCTTGTGTTTTTACTCTTCCTGCACTGTCTTTTGGTTTCTGGTTACTTTACTGTATTTTGCCTATGATTGACTTTAAGGGACCTTCTCCCTCAATGTGTGGTGAAACCACCAAAGGCTCTACAATTATGAATTTTAGTAGTCACTAGCACCAGTTATTTCCCTTAACATAGTTTAGCTACGATAATAATTACCTTTCCAATATTCAGATAACGCCTTTTGAGGCTTTTCATGGGAGGAGGTATAGAATACCTATTGAATGGTTTGATTCTTTTGAGGTTAAGACTTAGGGATCTTTAATTATTGAGTGACTCAATATAATGAGTGAGAGTGATTCAGAACAGTCTCGAAGATTCCTAGAGTAGGCAAAAGAGCTACTCGATCAATGGGCTCATGATGTGGCGTTCATGTTTTGTGAGTTGGTTTTGTTGAAAGTATAACCCATGAAGGATGCGATGATATTTGAAAAGGGAGGGAATCTTAGTCCAAGGTTTATTATACCTTTTGAGATTTTTATATTCCATGTTTTGATGTTGAAGAGACACCATCTCGATGATTCTCATCTAATCCAGTGCTATTCAGTTGATTTAGAACATGAGTTTTCCTTTAAAAAATGCGCCTATTGCTATTTTGGATAGGTAGACAAGAAAGTTGAGATCCAAGAATATTGGTTCAGTGAAATTTTAGCGAAGCCATTGCCCGATTAAAAGGCTATGTGGGAGGTTGATTATGATATGTCGAGTAGATACCCCTAGCTTTTTAATGATTCAGGTACTTCCTTTGATTTTTCTTCCAAGGACAAACACGTGTTTTAAAGGTGGATATTGTAACAACTCTCATGTGATTTTAGCTTTGTCTATGTTTTTATAGTTTCTCCCTTCCACATAGTTGTATCATATCATTTATGAGTTGTAGGGATAGTTGGCACAATCCCTAAAGTATTTGGGAATTGTTTATCTGAGCTTGAGGTTTGAGTAGCCTTTAAAGTGATATATTGGACTTCATTAAACATTTTGTGATCAGAGTATTAGATGGTGATTATACTAGCATTATTAGATCTGGAATATCGATTTTGGCTTAGTAGCATGGTTGGATTTGGTTTCAAGACTATATTTTGAGTTTTAAGTGTTCAAAAGAGAAACTAGTTTATTTGACTTAAAGGAATTCCCATAGTGTAACTTATTTATAGTGGTCTCTTTTAATAAATATGATGATTCCATTGATTCTGGATTGTTGAAATAGCCTAGTAACATTATTGAATTAGTTTTATGAGGTCTTGAATGAATCCCAAAAATTCAACAAGGATGATTTCTTGTCCAAGATCACTGTTGGTGTAGTTTTCTTATGTAACATCTAGTCCTCCATCACGGTCTCGTCACCTCATGTCGCGATTGTGAGGAGTGACTATAATACTCATTGCGGTCATGAGGAAGGGTAACACAATCGCAAAGAGTCACTTGTGGTTTGGGTTGGATTATTCATTACAGTTGCAAGGCCTATTTTGTCCCGACCTGAACCAGGGCCTAGCTGTGATGGATATCTCAAGTCCCACGTGGACCGGACATCACCCCCTACACCTAACCAAACCAAACACATATGCCCCAAGGTCAGATAAATTCCAAACATATAACAAGAAAGCATGCAACAACTTAAGGAAATTCAAAACTTTTCTATAACCGATGACTGATGACCGGCCAAACAACTGACCAACACCACCCAATATCCACAATCATCTAAACAGAGCCTTCTGAACAAAGAATCAAAACTAAATATCAACGAAGTGACGGGACATACCCCCAACTTTAGCTAAAAAAATAGTCTATACCGTCGAATAAATAAGAGACCAAAAATGAAATGTTGCCTTTCAATATATGGAAGCTCAACACTTCGATGTCAACTCACGAGCTGATCAGGAATCCTAAACAATGAGAAGGAGGAGTAGAAGTATCACCAATCCTGCATTGCATAGGGATACAATGTCCGAAGAAGGTTAGCAGTTGGAGCACTAGCATGAAACTCAGGATAAGGTTAATGTAATGACATGGTCAACAATTCAAAATCATTCAAAACCAATGGACATAATCAAATGCATATACATACATACATACTTACATATATACACACACACACACAGATATATATATATTACATGTTGAGATAGGGAACAAGGCCTAACATGCGTTTTAAAACTTTAGCATGGATTGTGTGGCTCAACCATCATAACATGTACACACGGTTTATATAGGCCCTAACTCTTAACCCCTGGTCGGACCCCAGTGCGTGTGGCCGCACGAACTAGAGAATAATCTCATATATAAGCATGGGGGACTCAAACCTCCCAATCATATACGAAGGTGACAAGCACCCGATCATGTGATGATTTATAGGGGACTCGAACCTCCTTAATCATGAAATAATAATGAGGGTGACTCAAACCTCACTGGTTACTTAGACCCCGCGTCGACATACGCGGTTTCCAGTACGGTCACTCAGGTCTCCACTTTCACGGCTTAGCTACACAACCTCCATTAAATCCCAATTAAAACATTTATCGCACAATCTCATTCATTGCACCATAATACATATTTAGAAATACATTGTTGGTATTGTCATGCCAATTACACTTGCAAAGTAACAACAATATGCCAAAAAAATTACATCATTTGGGGAAATTCACAATCCCCTTGGTTCAATTTTACAAATTCCCACATTACTCATAATTAAAAACCAATTTCACATTATGGGGTTGGTTCATAACCACTTCAAAAGTCACAATTTTGGGAAAATCACAATTTCCTTATCATTCACCATACCCATGCACCCATAAGTTCAAAACCATAATTAAAGTATGAAAAATCATATGTAAATCATGGGAAACATTGTTCAACAACAAGCATTTAAAACCCTCAACCCTTGTTATATAACCAACATGAATATCTCGTGAACAAAATTTGAAAACATATTCTTTTAAAAATTAACAATAAGGAAAGAGTAACATGCCTTAAATACCAAGAAATTTGGAGAGAGATCGCCCCTTGATCCCTTAGTGGACCAATTTGATGAAACCCTAGCTTGACTTGCTTGAGGGAATTTAGAAACACTTTTTGAGTGTTTGAGAAGTTACTTAGATTTGCTTCTGAGTGCTAATGGCACCCAAAAGGAGTTATAAGACGTGGGTTTCAATTTTTGTAAGTGGGGAAATGACCATAATGCCCTATACATAAAAGAAAAAAATTGTTTCCATTGACTATAAGTCAGCCGATGTCTCGTAGCCACTTACGACTCGTCATCATAAGTCATAACAAAGATAAACTTTAGGACCCTCACACACTATTGACCCTCTGACTCAACTGGTACCACTCGTAATGAGAACCTATGACTTGTAAGGTAAGGTCATAGTCAACATAGAACCCAATTGGGTAAATACATGACATCCTACTATTGTCACCTAACGACTCATAACAAGCTTGTACAGCTCATAGTGAGCCACTCGTACTCAGAGAAGAACATAGCAACTTAATTTCTGATTTGGTTATGATTGGGTCCATAGGAACCATCAAGACTCCCCACGACTCGTACCCCCAAGTCATACTCCTAACAGTAATGCAAGTACCATTCACTGGAAACCTTATAACTAGGGTCACCTGATCCATAAAGACATATTACGACTTATCAAGTGAGTCGTTACTAGAGGATCATTCATCCTATAATGATAGGACAAGATGTTTATTAGCACAATTTGACATCCACATGCCACTACTCTTACCTTTTACAAAGACAGGAAACAAAGATGCCAAGGAAATTACCATTTCCTATAAAAAGGTTAGAAAACCAAGATTTTAAGGTATACACATAGCTTAAGCACGATTATATAGAATGGGAAACAAGAAAGGATGTTTGGACTTTATGTCCTCTTTGGCTTGCCAAGTAGCTTCCTTACCCTTTTGGTTCTTACAAAGAACCTTTACCGAAGCCACGTTCTTTATCCATAACTGATGGACTTGCCGATCAAAAATCTCAATTGGGACCTCCTTGTAGGACAAGGAATCTGAGATATCCACCTCTTCCAAAGGAACAACCATAAAAGGATCACCCACACACTTTATTAACATCAAAGCATGAAACACCGAATGAATAGAGCTCAAAATAAAAGGCAACTCCAATTCACATGTAATATTACAACCTTCTTCAACACCAAGTATGAACCGACATAACGGGGACTGAGGTTCCCCTTCTTACAAAACTGGATCACTCCCTTCATAAAAGATACCTTTAAGAACACCCAATCACCAACACTAAACTCCAACTTCCTTCACCTAAAATCTGCAGTAGACTTTTGCAGACTTTAGGCAGCCTTAAGTCTATCATTAATCACCTTCACATTCTCCATATCTTGGAGAACCAAATCAAGGACAAACTTATTTTCACCAACATCAAACCACCCAATATAAGACTTATACCTCCTACCATATAAGGCCTCAAACGGAGCCATACCAATGCTATAGTGATAACTATTATTGTAGGCAAATTCTATGAGAGGCAAGTGGAAAACCCAACAACCACTAAAATCAAATACACATGTCTGAAACATGTCTTCTATGACCTGAATTGTCATTTCTGCTTGCCCATCCATCTGCAGGTGGAAAGCGGTTCTAAAGGATACCTTAGTACCCAAACCTCTCTACAAAGACCTCTAAAAGTGATATGATAATTGAGTACCTTGATCAGACATATTGGAAACTTGTGTACTATGAAACTTTAAAATCTCCTCAATGAGTAACTTGGCATAATCCTCAGAAGAGAAATTGGTCCTCAGTTGCAAGAAGTGAGCAAGATGTCATTCTATCCATGATGACCCAAATCAAATTATATTATTGGAGAGATAGTAGAAGACCGGTAACAAAATCCTTATTAATTATCTCTCATTTACACACTGGCAGTTCAATTTTTTAAGTCAACCCACTGAGCCTCAAGTGCTCTACCTTTACTTGTTGACACATCATGCACTTAGCCACAAAATTGGCCATATCCCGCTTCATATTATTCTACCAAAAACTGTCCTTGAGATCATGATACATTTTCATCGAACCAAGATGAATAGTATAATGCGACTCATGAGCTTTGACCAAAGTTCTTCCTCGCAACCTATAAACATCGAGAATACAAAGTCTGCCTTGGTATCTCAAGATACCATCACCACCAATATCATAAACAATCACTTTCTGCCTACATATACCATTCTTGATTTGAATCATAATAGGATCCAATACTTGCTGCTCCTTTACTTCAGCACCAAGAGGGGACCTCGGCACCTCTTGAACAATCACACCACCATCCTCAAAATCTAAGAGTTGGACTCCTAAATTAGCCAAATGGTGAATATCCTTCTCCAAATCTAGCTTCTCCTCATCGATATGACATAACTTTCCCATGGACAACCTGCTATGAGCATCATCAACAACGACGTTAGCTTTACCTAGATGATAGTGAAGACTTTTATCATAGTCCTTTAGAAACTCAAGCTACCTTCTCTACATGATATTCCGTTCTTTCTAGGTTAAAAGGTATTGCAGGCTCTTATAATTAGAATAAATATCAATATGTACCCCCTAATAATAATGCCACCAGATCTTTAATGCAAATACCACAGCTAATAATTCCCAATCGTGGGTTGGATAATTCTTCTCATGAACTTTCAACTATCTAGAAGCATTTGTAACCACCTTACCATGCTGCATTAACATACAAACCTGTTCTACCCAGGATACATTACAATAGACAACAAAACCATCAATGCCCTCAAGTAGAGTAAAGACCGAAGTCGAAGTCTACTTATCCTTCAGCTTCTCAAAACTACCCTCATAAGTATCAACCATAAGAATTTTACCATCTTTTGAGTCAACTTAGTTAATAGGGCAGCATAGACAGAAACTCTTTACAATTCTTCTATAGTAGCCGGCTAAACATAATAAGCACTGAATATCGGATGGAGTCATGGGTCTAGGTCACTTCTTAACCACCGCAACCTTATATGGATACACCATGATCCCTTCACTAGAAACAATATAATGCAAATATGTCTCAACATTCAATAAAAACTCACAATTCTAAAACTTTTCGTATAAATGCTAGTCCTTTAGGTTCTACAACACAAGGTGGAGGTGATCGGCATGATCTGCCTCACTTTTAGAATACACAAAAATATCATCAATAAATACAATGACAATCAAATCCAAGAACTGATAAAAAATGATTTATAAGATCCATAAACGCGGTCGGGGCATTGGTCAAACTAAAGGACTCCACCAACAACTCAAAATGATCGTACTAACTTTGGAAAATAGTCTTAGGGATATCCACCTCCTAATATTTAACAAATGGTACCAAGATTGAAGATAAATATTTGAAAAGAACATAACATCCTGAAGCTGATGAAAGAGATCATCAATCCTCTGAAGTAGATGCTTATTCTTCATAATTATTTTATTCAATTAGCGGTAATTAATACACATGGAAAGGGAACCATCCTTCTTATGCAAGAAGAGCACAGGAGCACCCTACGAAGACACATTAGGGCGGATAAAACTCTTGTCAAGAAGATCTTTCAACTGCTCCTTGAGTTTCTTAAACTTAGTCGAAGCTATCCTATAAGGAGGGATAGAAATAGGATGTGTGTTCTGAAGAAGATCAATCCCAAAATCAATTTCCCTATCGAGAGATACCCCAGGAAGATCATTAGGGAATACCTCAAAAAATTCATAGATCATAGGGACAGTCTGCAAAGAAGGACCTCCAGATCTAGAATCCTTAACATACACTAAGAAATAGAGTCACCCTTTGGAAACCAATTTCCAAGCACTAAGATACGAAATGAGCCTTCCCTTAGGCACTAGGGAACTACCTTCTAATTCGATTACCAGCTCATTTGGGAAATAAAAACTGACCCTTTGGGTCCTACAATCAAGAGATGCATAGCAGAAATACAAACAATCCATCCATAAACTCACATCGAAGTCAAATATGTCCAACTCAATTAGATTCACCATGGTTTCCCTATCATGAACCAACATCATCAAACCCCAACAGACTTTTTTAGACAGAATGGAGTTACCCATTGGGGTGGACACTGAAAAATGGTCTGAATACACTCAGGATCAAAACCATAATAGATTGAACCATAAAGGGTCACAAAAGAGAGAGTAGACCGGAGATCAAATAGATAATATGCATCACAAGAAAAGAGTTTAAGCATATCAGTAACAACATCGGGGGATACCTTAAAATCCTGGTGAGTGGAAAGAGCATACAAATGATTCTGACCAATGTAGGAGGCTGAAGCAAAAGTAGCACCCTTTAGTTTAGGAGCAGATAAAGTGGTAACAGGAATCTTATTTACCCTGGAAGTAACCTTATATGGAAAATCCCTCTACAGATGACCAGTCTAACCACATCTAAGGAACTTAATCCTCCATTCCTTGCAAAAATCATGATGTACCTAATAACAAAATATACAAGGAGGACATGACGGAGCTGATGGAGGCTCTAAGGAACTTAATCCTCTATTCCTCCTGGTGTTCTAAACCCACTATCATACTGAGAAGGATGGCTACCCGATTACTTCAAATAAGGAGAACTATTCGTAGAGTAGGAACTAGAATTGCCCTACTTCTTCTTAGACTAATTTCCACTATCTCTACCACTCTGTTCCTGACCTTCACCATGATCTAAATAGACAAACTTCTTACTCTACCTTTTACTTATCTTCGATTGCTTCTTCTTTTCTTCCTCCACTTGTTGCATATACACCACAGTAGAGTTGTCCATATCCTTGTTTAACTAGAAAGCCTTGCTCTCTAAGATCAACTCATGAGACAACCCCAAGGCAAACTTTCTCATTCTATCCCTCATGCTAGAAAAAAATTAAGAAGCATAATGGAACAACTGATCAACCTTCAAGGCATACTCCTTTAATAATATCCTACCTTCCTTCAAATTCAAATATTCCTTGGCCTTTGCCTCCCTTAATTCCTGAGGAAAGAAGAGGCCAAAGAAAGTACTAAAAAAATCATCCCACAAAGTAGACTTAGAATCATCACACCTAGAATGGTCTCACTCCACATACCATTGTTATGTTATATCCTTCAATTGATAAGCAGTGACCTCTACACCCTTCACATTAGTAGCATGCATTACATAAAAGATATTTTCCATCTCATCAATAAAGTCTTGAGGATCTTCCTTAATTTTAGAACCAGTGAAAATAAAAGGACTCAGCCTCATAAATTGACCTACCCTAGTGTCCTTAAATGATAGAGTAATAAAAGCAATACACTCAGTTTGGAAGGCTACAAACTGGGTAAGAAAATGCATCAACTAGAGAAACTCTACATTAGATACATCAGCTTGAGGTGCTTGATGAGGGATAAGGGGAACTGATGGAGCTCCCTCAGATTAATCAAAAGCATCGACTCTCTACTGGGTCTGAACTTCTAGAGTTGGATGAGCTATATGCATATTATCCTCAGACAGGACAAAATAGTTTCTACGAGCATTAGATCTTTTGGGAGATATGATATTAAAAGTGAACACATGGGAATTAGAGAAGTTTCAAAACCTTAGACTCTATATCTTAAAATATAATAACAAGAAAGGAAAATATTTCTAAATGCCTTATAGCCTCTCCCATATATGTCTGGAATGCTATACACCCATAAATGAGACTCTACTTGACACTTCTTTATTAGATACCTAATGACACAAACCTGGGCTCTGATACCATCCTTGTCATAACCCAAACCAAGGTCTGTCTATGACGGGTAACTCAAGTCCCAGGTAGATCAGAGATCACCCCCTATACCTAACCAAACCAAACACATCATCCCTTAAGGTCAGATTAATTCTAAATATATAACAAGATAGCATGAAACAACTTAAGAAAATATAAAAATTATGTATAACCGACAACTAGTGACCGTCCAAACAACTAACCAATACCACCTAATATCAATAATAATCCAATGAAAGCCTTCTAAACAAAGAACTAAAATTGAATATCAATGAAGTGCAGGGACAAGCCCCCAACTATAGGCATAAACAAGTCTAAATCGTTTGACACATAAGAGACCAAAACATAAAATATAGTCTTTTGATGTGTGGAAGAGCACCACTTTAATGTCAACTCATGAGCTAATCATGAATCCTAATCATTGAGAAGGGGGATTAGAAGTATAACCAATTTCTACATCATATAGGAATACAACATCCAAAGACGGTTAGCGGTTGGAGCACTAGCATGAAACTCTGGGATAAGTTTAACATAATGACATGGTCAATAGTTCAAAATCATTACAAACTAATGCATATAATCAAATGCATATGCACATATATATATTACATGTCGGTATAGAGATAAGGCTTAACATGTGCTTTAAAACTTTAGCCTAGATTATGTAGCTCAACCTTCATAACATATACTCACGGGCTATATGAACCCCAAATCTCACCCTTGGTTGGGCTGTAGTCTATGTAGCCACACAAATTAGAGAATAATCTAATATATATGCATGGGGGACTCAAACCTCTCAATCATATACTAAGGTGAATTATGCACCCGATTATGGTGATGATTTAAGGGGGAATCAAACCTCCCAATTCATGAAATAATGATAAGGGAGACTCAAACCTCCCTGGTCAATTTGACCTCTACGTCGACAAATGCAGTTTCTAGTATAGGTCATATGAACCTCTAAATTCTTTTGTTAGCTACACAATTCCCATTAAAGCCCAATTAAAATATTTATCACATAATCTCATTCATTAAATCACAATACACATTTAAGCATACATTGTAGGTCCCATCATACCAACTACACTTGAAAGATATCAACAACATACATAACTAATACATCACTTAGGGATATTCACAACCCCTTTTGTTAAATTTTATAAATTCCCACATTACTCAGAATTAAAAACCAATTCCACATTATTTGGTTGGGGTCATAACCACTTCAAATGACACAAATTTGTGAAAATGACAATTCCCTAGTTTTTTCACCATACCCATGCATCCACAACTTCAAAACCATAATTAAAGCATGAAAAATCATATGTAAACTATGGAAAAACCTTGTTCAACAATAAGAATTCAAAACCCTCAAACCTTCATATAAAACCAACATTAATATCTCATGAACAATACTTTAATATATGTGCTTTTACCAAATTAACAATGAGGATAGAGTAACATGCTTTAAATACTAAAAAATTTAGAGAGAAATTGGCCCTTGAGCCCTAAGATGACCAACTTGATGAAAACCTTGCTTGACTAGCTTGAGGGAATTTAGAGAGATTTTTGGAGTATTTGAGAAGTTACTTAGATTCTTTTGAGTGATAATGACATCCTAAAGTCTTTTAAGATGTGATTTTCAATTTGGGTAAGAGGGAAAATATCCATAATGCCCTTAACTTAAAAGCTGAAAGTGCAACAATTAACTACGGGTGAGCCATTGACTTGTAGCCACTCCATACGACTCAAACTACTATTCATAACCAAGTCTCTAGTACCCCTAAAATCTATTGACCCTATGACTCAACTGGTACCACTCATAATGAGACCCTACGAGTCGTAGTCAACACAGAACACAATTGGGTATATAGTGGACATCCTATTATTTGGATCCAATGACCCAAAACAAGTCCTTATAGCTTATAGTAAGCCACTAATACTTAGAGTACAACTTATCTACTTAATTTCTGATTTGGCTACGAGTCCATAGGACCTGCCAAGACTCCTTATGACTTATACCCTTAAGTCTTACTAAGGACAATAATACAAGCACCATTCACTAGACACCTTACGACCAGAGTCACCTGGCCCATCAAGACATATTACAACTCTTCATATGAGTCATTATTGGGGCGGAAAGATCAAAACTCAAGAAAAAAATTAAGATCAATACTCGGGGCATTACAAATTCCCACAACCACAATGACAAAATTTAATATGGTCAACATTAAGCCTCTTGATTGTATGGTGAGTTCCACGATCATAAGTAAATATTTATAGAACTATATAAATACTCCATTTTTTAATTTCAACTTTATTTTCACTATTTTTTAGATTTGGGGCCTCATATTAGTGATTTTAAAGAGTGGTTTTCTTCTAAACTTTTTGGATAAGCTTCTGAACCTAAGTTCTATTCTTACCTATTGATTATCTTGCTAAAATATCTTCAAAATTTGGATTTTAAAATTGGAATTTTAGTTTTACCCGATAAAGTGAGATATTGGTTTGCAATAATTTCAAGCTCAATTTTAACTTTATTTTTTATGGGTTTTTATATATAGAAGTCCTAAAGTATGGGTAACTTGATTCATTATTAAAAAAATAATTTTATCCTTTTATTTTTAAGGTTGGTTGAAGTAATTTTGGATTCAAAACCAAAGTACGCCAATTAAGTATGGATAGACTCCTAATCTAGAATAAAATCCATTTTTGATAGAATATGAGTGTTATAAAGAAGTTTGGAAGGCTAAGGCTTCTTGTTGTAGGGTACATGCTCATTCTTTTAACTTTCAAGGTAGGTTATGACTTAAATTTCTTCAGACCAGTCTAGGTAGTTAAGAATTCACATAGAGTATGCAATGTGTTATGAATTTTACCATGGTATCCATCTTTTAAGATTATTATTTTATCATGTTGCTTGTGTGGGGGATAGTGTGAACCTTAGTATTTGATTTGACATATCATTATCATTGATATGTCTATATGGGGTCTAGTCTTGGTCTTTTTTGAGAATTATGGTTCTTTATTATTATTGTGATGCCCATGTAGTAGCTTGGATTGATATTATTGATATTATTGATGTTTCACATGATTACTTACTACTATATATCCATGACATGACTTTTATCATGATATATTGTATTTGAGATTACTTGAGCTCATTTATTCCATTGTTGTGTGGATTTATTTCATGTTCTTGAGATGGCTATGAGCATGCATACTCAGTCATTCATCCATATTCATGGAACTGCTAACACTAAGAAATACTATTTTTTGGGGAAAAAATAAGAAACTATATGAAACTTCTTAATCAAAGGCTATGCTAATAATCTTTTGATGAGATTATGATAGTATATTGGTTGCTAATCTCCAATGGTTCCTCTCTTGGAAGCTTATGCTCAGAAGGTGTATACGAGTTGAACATATGAAACATTTTTGCATACATATTAGTTCACTGTATTTTATCACTTGCATCTCTCTTATATGATTGATATTATATATTTTAGTCTTTCTTATATGTATATTTGTAGTGTTAGTACTTCTTACTCTATTATTGCAATTTTATTACTTACACTTTTAGAGTTTGTACTGATTGAGCCGTCATTGGGAAAGTATCTATGTTAAGGTGGAAGCATTGCTCATATTTTCCTTTATATGTTTAGTTATCTAATTTTCTTGATCGACCTATGTGCCAACTAAATAAAAGTGGATTGTACTCACTTTTACTTTTCTTCACCCTTTAGGGGTATATCCCACCTCGAGTACAAGCGATTGATTATGATTGTTCATAAAGCTTGGAGTCTTTTAATGTCAGCGTGAGCTCCTTATTTTGGTGTCTATTCCTATCTTCATCATATTTTTATGCCCTTATTTTATATTCAGATATAGATGACTATGTATTCATATTCTATATCAGATTTAGAGTGATCTTTACTTATGACACTAGATCTTTTGTATTAGAGTTGTATTTATTTCAAATATTGAGATGTTTTATCATATTATCCTGACTTTATCCTGATGTCTTGCATTTGATTATTATTTATCATCTTCAATCTCTTATTTCTCCTATGGAGTTAGCTTACCTACCAAGGTTGGATCGTGGTAGGTGGCATCATGACCTTAGATTTTTTATCGTGATAGAAATATAGTTGTTGGGTCCTTATTATCATCTTAGTTTCCAATAGATGTGAGTGTTTTTGAAAGATCCTTTTGAAACTTTTTGAGTGATTGCTTTGTATAAATCTCAGTAGCTTGCTTCTCTTTGGGTGATGGGGTCTTCAGTATAGGGCAAGAAGCATGGTCCTATAATCTACTTTTACTTCTTTCTTGACACAACTCTCAATAGCTTTTCATACAACTCAATGATTTATGGAAGAGTGGTTAATGCATTCACATTCACATCATAATATGAACTTATTTAGTCACTTCTCTATTTTTTAAACATTTTGCTAAAGATGTATCTCTTAAATAGATATGAACCCATTTCTTGTGATTTTAAATAGATTGAAGGCACTCATTTTTCCTAAGATCATATATATCAATTAGTGTAAACCAACAATCATCAAACTCTTCAATGAAATCCATCACCTTAAATAGTTATGAAATTCTAGTTCAAAATTAATATGCCTACAGAAAATAGGGGAAACCTTCTCTTGACATTCTTTCAAAATATGTCATTTCAAAACCTATGACTTACTTTGGGAAAACCCTGACTAAGATCTAATTGAATCATTCAATCATGATAAATTATGATTGAAACTAGTGGCTTCCCACACATTATCGTCAACCAAGTTCTAAATAACCAACTAAAATATTCCTAGATTCATCTATTAAAATAGCACAACCAAATACACAGATTGTCCATGATGATATATCCCTATTAACATGGGAAATGGTAACACATACCTATTTAATGTATATGGTGTCAAAAAATTGATTTTATTATCAAATAAGCAAAATTACTCTTAAGTTTTAGAGTCAACCCAAAATATACAACTCAAAGAATGATCCTCATCTCCTTCCACAACATAGTAAAATGATGGATTTTCCAAATGCTTTTATTTTAAATAATCAAGGAGAGTCTGTGGATCACCCCCAAGAGTTCTTTATTACTAAAACTAATTTAATTCTTACAATCATCATAGGTAAATTTAGCATTTCCAATTCCACCATAGAGCTTGATCACAACAAATATTATCCCACCCGGACCAATTCTGGCTTTTTATAACGTAACACTTAGTGACTTATCTAGTCCATATACATATCGGTGTGAATACATATAATGCACCTTATTAGGTGAAAATGATTATGTTTTTTATTACAAATTTTGATATAACGTATCATCCTGAATCTAGAATCTTAACCACTAAAACTAAGTTACATCCAACCCTAGTCTCAACTTGGGATCTCTTAATCCTAGAAACACCTTCATAATGCCTAGGCTTCCCTTATCAACATGAAACCTTTAGTTTTAGGAACAACTGACATTTAAATAATATCCACATCATGTCTAAATCTACTAAACACATTAACATGTGCACTAAACCTGACCCTACATTTATATAAATTAAAGAAGACTTTTATAGTTTCGTTTGACTTAAACTTCATTTGTTCATAAGGTTCAATATTCACATCCCTATCCGGTACTTAAACTTTACTAAAAATTCTACCATTAACAAACCCATCAAAAGGGTCCAATATTTATTTATCTTCTCCTTCTTCAATCGAATGTTTAATGTCAATAATGTCCTCTCCTACTTCTAAGCAAAAAATATCAAATTCAATCACATATTTTTGTAGTGGATTTGGTATTGTGAAATTTGTAGATGATTCAAGAGAATGTGTTATGAGTTAACCTAGTTTTGGATTTGATTTTCTAGAAATTTAATTATTAGGTGATAATGAAAATAGGTAAATATCAGATAAATAAAGAAAGTGAGCAAAGCAAAAAAAATTAAGAAAGACAAAGGTGTGTATGAGTGTAATTAAGAGTGATTTCAGATGTCCACAAGGTAAAAAGAAACTTGATAACCAAACAACGAAGAAAACAAAAGAAAAGATTGGAGACCAAGAAGGAACTATTGTATTAAAAAGAGGATGAGGGAATAGCTGCCTTTACAAGTGAGTAAGGATGATTATTTATAATTTACAACTTTTGGATTTAGCCAATCATATTCGACAATAATGCTCTAAAGTACTATTGCCCATGAAAGTATGTCATGTGTTTGGTTAGTTAGAAAGACAACTAATATTCTTCTTATGCTCAGCTCCAAACAAGCTCATTCGTGCTCCTGGATAGTCTGACACTTTTGTCTCATTTTTCTCCCTTGCAGTATGTCACTAAGGGTTATGATAAGATAGTTTTTCATCTTTTATGAGAGACTGCCTTTGTTCTCGTTAACTCGAGATGGCTTCTCAAGGACTCTGTGTTTGTTTTCATGATGAATTCTTGAACAATTTTTTGTTAAATGTACCACATTTATTTAAGTGGATTTTCCCCATATAGATAGTCCCTCATCTTTTGGGTTGCTACGCCCAATAGCTAAAACGAAACAAAATACAACATAAGATTATCATTTGGTACACCCCTAATTGATTAACTGCTTTTATTCATGAATCAAGAACTATCTTTATTTTTGAATCTCTCTTTCGACATACCAAGAGGTTGTAAATAAACAAAATAGAAAGATTGATCGATATTTAAAATAGGTCCTCTCATGGAGAAGGGTGACCTATCCTATGCCCAAAGAGACTCTGGCTGGTCTATCAAAGGATTTTGTATTAATGTTCCCATCCATCTAAAAATATTACTCTATCTCAAATTTACTGTTTTTTTTATCTACACCTACCAATTTAGTATTGGTTATAGAAATCATATGGATGAAGCAATTACTTTATTATGTATCACGACCCAAACTAGGGTCTAGTCAAGATGGGTATCTCAAGCCCACCGTGGGCCAAAGACCACCCCCTTATCATGACCTCTAAAGTACAATAAAATTAAACAACAAAAAATAACTAAAATATATATTAAAGAGATATAATTCTAATAAATTTCTAAGAGTCAAACACAATGACCAAAACATCCCAACACTTTCCACTAAAGCCTCTAAACCAAAAATACCAAACTAGCTTAGGACATGTCCCTGACAATGACAAAAGAGAATCCATAATTCCTTAATATAAAAAGATACCTAATGAAATGGAAGAGCTTTCCAAAAGATAGAGGATCACCACTTCAAAATAACTTAACCAATGTACCATACTACCTAACTATCTACATGAATAACGAAAAATCCCTCGAACCCTATATCATGAAAGATGCAGCACCTAGAGAAGGTTAGTAGGGCGAGCACTGGCATGCAACAAGGGATACAATAATGCCACTGTCGAAAACTAGTCAAAACTACATGTACAATATTTATATATATATATATAGAATATCGGTATAGGGACAAGAAAAAACAACCCAGATTTTGGACCTTGAAAATTTCTTAAGATTTGGGATCACTACCTTAGTTACTTCTGGACCCCTAGAGTTATAGGGTGTCTTGTCGATTCATTGGGATAAGTTGTACCCAAAATAGTAAGTTTGAGGCTTGATTCTGCTTTGAGTACGATTGAGATATTACAAGTCATTAGGTGTAATCATAGGGTGTCTAGTATATGTCCTAATTTATATTCTGTGTTGACTATGATTGGACCCTAGGATTCATAGGGTACTATTACAATTGGTGCCATTGAATAGTAAGGATAACAATGTAGGGTGCCTTGGTGGTACTTCAGAGGTTACGAGTGAAGGGGTTGACTCATAATAAAAGGCGGCACTTTTTCATCTTTTAATTTGTGGGCACTCTGGACATTTCCCACTTTAACTCCATTGGACCCATGACTTAAAGCTATCCCTGGGACTTTATTATAACATTATTCTCAATAAAAGACTCCCAAGTTCTCTCTCAAACTCTCTATTCAGGTTAAGGCTAGGGTTCAAGTAGTTGACCAATTAGGTCTCTCAAGGGTGGTTTCTCTTTGTACGTCTTACTATTTCAAGCATATTACTCTTCTCCCATTGTTAATTTTTCAAAAGCATGTGATTTAAAGCATTGTTCATAAGATTATTATTTTGGTTTTAAAAAAAAGGTTGGGGTTTTGAATGTTATGAATTGAATAATATTTCTCATGGTTTATATATATAATTTTCATGTTTTGAATATGGTTTTGAACCTGTGGGTGCATGGGTATGGCAAATAAAATAGGGAATTGTGATTTTCTAAAACTTGTGAGTTTGAAGTGGTTATGAGCCTAACCCCATAATGTGAAATTGGTTTTAGTTATAAGAACTATGGGAATTTATAAGAATTTAACTAGTCTTAAAATATAGCATGATATAAAGAAGTATTTAAAATACAATGGTATTAGTTAATGAACAAAGAGAGTCAGTGTTCCTTAATGTGTATTAACGAACAAAGGGAGTTGTCCTCCTCAAGTTAATGGAAATTATTTTGGCATGATGTGTTACCTTGCAAGTGTAGTTGGTATGACGATACCAACAATGTATGCCTAAAAGTGTATTGTAGTTCACTAAATGGGAATGTGTGACAATTTTTGTAATGGGGCTCTAATAAGGGTTTTGTAGCTGAGTCGTGAAAGTAGAGGTTCGAGTGACCAATACTGGAAACTGCATTTGCCGATGCAGGGTTCAAAGTAATCCAGGAGGTTTGAGTCACCCTTATTATTATTATTATTATTATTTCATGATTAGGGAGGTTTGAGTCCCCTATAAATCATTATATAATTGGGTGCTTAAGTCACCCTAGTATATGTTGGAGGGTTCGAATCCCACATGTGCATATATATAAATTATAATCTAATTCATGCAACTACTGGCACTGGGACCAACAGAGGGTGAGCGCTAAGGCCCATATAGCCTGTGGGTACTATTATATGACATAATCTAGGCTAAAATTTTAAAAAGAATGTTAATCCTTATTCCCTGTCCTGATATGTGATATATGTATATATATATATATATATATGTATATGCATTTGATTATGTGCATTGGATTTTAAATGATTTTAAATTGTTGATCATATCATTATGTTATCCTAATCCCTGAGTTACATATTAGCATTTACTTTGCTATCTATCTTTGGATGTTGTATCCCTACCCAATGCAGGATTTGGTCATACTTCCATATCCCCTACTAACTGACTAGGTGATTTAGGGATAGCCATTGAGTCATACTAAAGTAGTGAGCTTCATACTTTAAAGGACTCTATTTCATACTATGGATTTCTTTATGACTTTACTATTTCTTTAGTCTTGGTTTTTGCTATAGTCGGGGGTATTCCTGACTGGATATTCTTTAGTTTCAATTAGAGACTTTATTAGACTACAATAGGCATGAGCGGTGTCAATATTAATATTGGTATTGGTATTGGCATTGATATTGGTATCAGTTGGTTTTGGTTATAGACTTAATTTAGTGTCTTTAAATTGATATTCTCTTATCTTATTATGTAGTTAAAATTTAGTCAACCTTGAGGTGTGGTGTGTTTGGTTTGGTTAGGTGCAGGGGGTAATTTTTGATCCATATGGTACTTGAGATACCCGTCATGGCCAGGCCCTGGTTTGGGTCATAACAAAAGTGGTATCAAAGCCTGGGTTTTGTGTCATTAGGTGTCCAATAAAGTTGTGTCAATTGAAGCGTCTTTGATAGGTGTGTATCACGCCACACTTATAAGGGAGTGGCTATGAGATATTTAGGAATGTTTCCCTTTTTTGGTTTTCTATTTCAAGAGATAGAGCCTAATATCTAGAGTCTCTCTAATTCCTATTTGTTCACTTTTTAGATCATGTCTCCCAGACAATCTAAAGCTCATGGAAACTCCTTTGTCCCACTTGAGGAAAATACTGATAGGACATGCCCGCTATAGGGTATAAACCTGATCTAGGGGTACAATTCCTAATTCTCCTCCTAGAGTTCCACCGGTCCCCTCTAGTCCTCCTTGAGCTCCTCAGGATTATGTGTTGAATAAGGAATTTTGTCAGTCTATTTATATGTTGGCTCGGTTGGTAGCTTCTTATTCTGAGCAAGTAGCTTCTATTACTCTATCTTTTAAGGCCACAAGAGTTGGCAAATTTATATGGTTGAGCCCTTCTATGTTCTAGTGTTAGGTTGATGAGGATCTTCAAGGTTTCATTAATGAGATAGAGAAGATTTGCATTATTCATGCTACTAATGTGGAGGGTGCAGAATTTGCTGCCTATTAACTGAAGGATGTAGCATACTAATGGTATGAGGAATAAGAACAGTCTTGGGTGAGATAATGTCAAATGTGCACTGTGAAATAATTTCTCTAGTGCTTTTTGGACCATTACTTTCCTTAGGATTTAAGGGAGGCAAAAGAGGAAGAGTTTATTAATTTGAAGCAAGGAAGGATAATGGTCAAGGAGTATGCCTTATAATTCCATTATTTTTCCTGCTATGCTACTGAGTTAGTGTCTAGCATGAGGGATAGAATGAGAAAATTTTCTTCCAGATTGTCCCATAATTTGATTTTAGAAAGTAAGGATGCCTTTGAACAAGGATATAGACATCTCCATATTGGTTTTATATATGCATCAAGTGAAGAAAGAGAAAAAGAAGTAGGCTGAAATTAGGGAGAGGCAGAATAAAAAGTTTAGATTTTTTTATTAGGGTAGAGGCCAGTAACATAGTGGTAGAGATAGAGTAAAGTGGTTTAAGAATAAGTGGGGAAGTTTTGGTTCTTACTAGATGGCTATTGCTCCTCATCTGAAGTCATCAGGTAATCGTTGTTCTTAATATGATAGTGGATTTAGGGTATAGGGTGCCTAATCACAAGTTGGTGGGGCTTAGTCCGCCCTATCATATCCTTTTTGTAGATTCTAAGGGTAGGTGCATCATGGGTTTCATGAAAAGAAGTGTAACAAGGGTTTTAAATATGGTCAGATTGGTCATTTACAGAGGGATTATTCTTCTAAGGTTGCTTCGTGGGAAAATAAGATTCTTGTTTCCACTTCATCAGCTTCTACACCAAAGGGTGCTGCTTCTGCTTCTATTATCAGCACTAGATGAAATTGCTTGTATGTTTTTGCTACTCGCCAGGACTCTGAGGCATTCCCTCAATATTTTCTCTGGTACCTTATGACTCTTTTCTCATGAGATATATTGCTTACTTGATGTAGGCTCTACTCTTTCTTATGTGACCCTATTTGTGGATGTGCATTTTGGTTTTGGTCCCGAGTGTATCCCTGATCCTTTTTCTATTTCTACTCCCATGGGCGACTGTGGTTGCTAGAAAATTCTATTGGGGTTTTATGGTATTTGTTGGTGGTAGAGAAACTCTGGTAGATCTAATAGAGTTAGACATGGTTGATTTTTATGTCATATTAAGGATGGATTAGTTGCAGTCATGCTATGCCTCCTTAGATTGTCGATACGTTAAGGTCATGTTTAAATTCTCTAACGAGTTGGTCATTGAGTGGAAAGGGGGCTCTCTAGTGCCTAAGAAAAGGTTCTTATCATATCTTAGAGCCCAAAATTTGATTTTCAAGATATTTTTTTATCATTTGGTCTAGGCTTAATTTTCAAACTCGGAAAGTACTTTATTGACATTCGTTCCCGTGGTTAATGAATTTCTTAAGGTTTTTCCTGATGATCTTCCTTGTATCCCTCCCTACAGGGAGATTGATTTTGGGATTGACCTTGTTTTAGAGACTCATCCAATCCGATCCTCCTTATAAAATGGCTTTGGTTTAGTTTAAGAAGCTTATGGAGCAGTTTAAAGATCTCTATGACAAGGTTTTTCTATGTCCTGGTATGTCTCCATGGGGTGCCCCTAGTTTGTTTGTGCATAAGAAGGATTGTTTCCTTTAAATATGCATTGATTACCATCAATTGAATAAGGTTACAATGAATAATAAGTATCCTCTTTCTTAGATTGATGATTTGTTTGACAAACTTTAGGGTGCTAGATGTTTCTCTAAGATTGATCTCAGGTCGGGTTATCATCAGCTAATGATTTAGGAAGTGGATATCCCTAAGACTGCCTTCTAAACACTACATGGTCATTATGAATTCTTAGTCATGTCTTTTAGTTTGACTAATGCCTTGATGACATTCAAGGACTTGATTAATAGGGTCTTCCATCAGGTTTTGGATTTGTTCATTATAATATTTATAGATAATATTTTATTGTATTTTAAGAGTGAGGCAGATCATGCTAATTATCTCTGAATTATGTTGCACACCTTGAAAGATCAGCATTTGTATGCTAAGTTTTCAAAGTGCAAATTTTGGTTGAAGGTTGTTATTTTTTTGGGTCATGTCATCTCTAATAAAGAAATCATAGTGGATACATAGAAAGTTGCAGTGGTTAAAAAATGGTCTAGGCCCACGACTCCAATCAATTTTCGGATCGTCTTGGGTTTAGCCAGTTACTATAGGAGATTTGTGGAGATTTTTTGACTATAGCTGCCCCGTTGACTAAGTTAAACAAGAAAAAGGTAAAGTTCTTGTGGTTTGATGTTTGCGAGGGTAGATTTTAGAATCTAAATGATAAGTTGACTTTAGCTTTGATTTTGACTCTGCCCAAGGGTACTGATAATTTTGTTGTCTATTATGATGCGCCCTTTATGGAACTTGGTTGTGTGTTGATGCATCATGGTAGGGTGATGGCCTATGCTTCCAGGCAGTTGAAAGTTTATGAGAAGAATTACCCAACTCAAGACATGGAGTTATTAATTGTGGTCGCATAGAAGATCTGGCATCGCTATTTGTATGACATCCAAGTAGATATCTTTTCTAATCATAAGAGTCGGGAATATGTATTCACCCAGAAGGAGTTAAATCTCAGGTAGAATAGGTGGCTTGAGTTGCTAAAAGACTACGACATGAGTCTCTATTATCATGAAGGTAAAGCTAGTGTGGTTGTTGATGTTCTTAGTAGGTTATCCATGAGGATGTAGCTCATGAGGATGAATATAAGGAGGAGTTGGAAAAAAATATTCACCATTTGTCTAACCTTGGAGTTTGTCCCTTGGACTCTGAGGATAGTGGTGTATTTGTACAAGAAGTGGTGAAGTCATCCCTTGTTATTGAGATAAGGGAGAAGAAAGTGTTGGATCCTATCATAATGAAGACTAAGAAGGGTGTGTGTTAGTAAAATATTTTAGCTTTTGAGATCGATGATGATGGTATCTTAAGGTACCAAGGCATATTATGTGTTCCCGATGTATATGGGTTGAGAGAGAGGCTCCTGGCTGAGGGTCATGAGTCGCATTACGTCATTTATCCCAGTTTGATGAAGATGTCTCATGATCTGAAGGAGATTTATTGGTGGAATAATATAAAGCAAGATGTTGCCAGTTTTGTAGCTAAATGCATGATGTGTCAACAAGTAAAGGTTGAGCACTTGAGGCGGATGGGTTGACTCAAGAGATTGAGCTGTCGGTGTGGAATAGAGATAATTGATATAGATTTTGTTATTAGTCTTCCTCGGTCTCGAAATTAGTTTCATTTAATTTGGGTCATCATGGATAGGATGACTAAGTCTTCTCACTTCTTACTTGTAAGGACTAATTATTCGACAAAGGATTATGCAAAGTTGTTCCTCGAAAAGATTGTGAAGTTGCATGGGGCACCTATTTCTATCATGTCAGATCACGATACTCAGTTCTCATTATATTTTTTGGCATTCATTTTAGAGAGATTTAGAAACTAAGGTTAGCCTTAGTACTGCTTTACACCTGCAATTGGATGGGCAAGCAGAAAGGACTATTCAGACATTAGAAGAAATTCTTTAGGCTTGCATGATAGACTTTGGAGGTAGTTGGATTGATCAGTTTCCTCTTCTAGAGTTAGCATTTAATAATATCTACCACTTTATTATTATGATGGCTTCATTTGAGGTGTTGTAAAGTGGGAGGTGTAGGTCTCCTATTGGGTGGTTTGAGGTTTGTGAGGCGGAGATGTTTAGCCCAAATTTGGTTTACCGGGTGATGGAGAAGGTGAAGGTTATTCAGGATAGACTTAAAGTTGCCCAAAGTCAGCAAAAGTCTTATGCACATGTGAGACGTAGGTAGTTAGAGTTTGAGGTTGATGATTGGGTGTTCCTGAAGGTGTCTCCCATGGAGAGAGTAATGTGTTTTGGGAAAAAAGGGATGCTCAATCCCCAGTATGTTAGCCCGTACTTGGTCTTGAAGAGGGCTGGTAATGTTGCGTACTAGTTAGAGTTTCCTCCTAGTTTGAGCTTCATTCATCCATTGTTTCATGTTTTTATGTTGAGAAAGTCTGTGGGTGATCCTTCGATGGTTAGTCCTTTGGAGGAGGTAGGTATTTTGGATTTCTTATCATATGAGGAAGTCTCGATTGAAATTTTGGATTGACAAGTTCATTGATTGCGGACGAAGGATGTAGCTTCGGTAAAGGTTCTATAGAGGAACCACAAGGTTGAAGAGGCTACTTGGGAAGCTGAAGAGGGCATGAAATCAAAGTATCCATTCTTGTTTTTCTCTTTGGATAATTATGCGTAAGGTATGTGTTATTCCTAACACCTTTGTTTTCGTACTTTGTTAAAGGATAGATGTTTCCTTGGCATCTTTATTTTTTGTGTTTGTTAAAGGTAAAAGTACGGGAATATAGAGTCAAATCAAACTAGTAATTGCCTTGTCCTATCATTCGAGGACAAATGATCCAATTAGGGGAGAATTGAAACACCCCAAATTTTGGCCCTTAAAAATTTATTGAGCTTTAGGCTCACTGTCTTGGTTACGCCTAGACTCCTAGAGTCGTACTATGTCCTGACGACTCGTTGGGCTGACTTGTACCCAAGTCAGTAAGTTTGAGGCTTGATTATGCTCTGAGTATGAGTAGCTCACTAAGAGCCGTAATGAGATGTTATGAGTCTTTAGGTTTAATCATAGGTTGTCCAGTGTATATCCCAATTTATGTTCTGTGTTGACTACAACTGGAACCTATAAGTCATAGGGTCACATAGCGATTGGTGCCATTGAGTCATAACTATAACTGTGTAAGGTACCTTGGTGTTACTTCCTTTGTTACAACTCGTGGTGACAAGTCATAAGTTGAGGTTACGAGTCAAGAGGCTGACTAGTAATCAAAGGCGACGCTTTTTCAGATTTCAAGTTGAAGGCAGCTTGGAAATTTCCCAAATTAATCCCTTGGACCCCATGACTTAAAGCCTTCCTTGGGACTTCATTATCACATCATTCCCAATAAAACACTCCTAAATTCTCTCTCAAACTCTTTATTCTCGTTAAGGCTAGGGTTTTAAGAGATTGACTAATTAGGGATATCAAGGGTGGTCTCTCTCTATACATCTTACTATTTTAGGCATGCTATTCTTTCCTCATTGTTAATTTTGCAAAAGCATGTGATTTAAAGTATTATTCATAAGATTATTCTTTTTGATTTGAAAACAAAGGTTGGGGGTTCTGAATGTTATAAATTGAACAATGTTTCCCATGGTTTATATTTATGATTTGCCTATTTTAAATATGGTTTTGAACTTCTGCATGCATGGATATGGTGAATGAACTAGGGAATTATGATTAAACCTAACTTTTGACTTTTGAAGTGGTTATGACCCCAACCCCATAACGTGAAATTTGTTTTAGTTATGAGAACTATGGGAATTCTTAAAAATTGAACTAGTCTTGAATTATTGCATGATATAAAGAAGTTTTTGAAATAACATGGTATGATTTAATGAACAAAGGGATTTGGTGTCCCCCAATGTGTATTAATGATCAAAGGGAGTTATTCTCCCCAAGTTAATGGAATTTGTTTTGGCATGATGTGTTACCTTGCAAGTGTAGTTGGTATGATGATACCAACAATGTTTTCCTAAAACTGTATTGTGATTCATTGAATGGGAATGTGCGATAATTTTTTTAGTGGGGCTCTAATAAGGGTTGTATAGCTGATTCATGAAAATGGAGGTCAGAGTGACTGATACTGAAAACCACGTTTGCTGGTGTAGGGGTCAAAGTGACCAGGGAGGTTCGAGTTCCCCTTATTATTATTATTTCATGATTAGGGAGGTATGAGTCCCTCATAAATCATTATATGATCAGATGCTGAAGTCACCTTTGCATATATTAGAGGGTTTGAGTCCCTCTTGTGCATATATATGAGATTATTCTCCGGTTTGTGCGGCTACACATACTGGGGTCCGACTAGAGGGTGAGAGTTGGGGCCCTTATAGCTTGTTGGTACTATTATATGATGGTTGAGCTACACAATCCTGGATATAATTTTGAAAATCTTGTTGAGCCTTATTCCTTATCTCTATATGTGATATGTATATTTATATATACACATTTGATTATGTGCATTGGCTTTTGAATAATTTTAAATTTTTTATCACATCATTATGTTATCCTTATCCCCAAGTTACATGCTAGCATTCACCCCACTAGCTGTCTTCGGATGTGTATCCCCACCCAATGCAGGATTTGGACATACTTTCACATCTCCTACTCAGTGACTAGGTGATTCGGGGATAGCCATTGAGTCAGACCAAAGTGGTGAGCTTCCATACTTTGGAGGACTCTATGTCATGCTATGGATTTTTTTATGGCTTTACGATTCCTTTTGTCTTGGTTTTGGCTATCGTTGAGGGCATGTACTCACTGGATATTCTTTTATTCTAATTAGAGGTTTAGTCAGACTACTATGGGTATGGGTGGTGTCGGTATTGGTATCGGTATTTGTATTGGTATTGGAATTGATACTCATATAGGTAATTTTTGGGTATAGACTTATTTTAATGTCTTTAAATTGATATTATTTATCTTTTTATATGCTCGAATTCAGCTGAACTTGGGGTGTGGAATGTTTGGCTTGGTTAGGTGTAGGGGGTGATCTCCAGTCCATATGGTACTTGAGATACCCGTTGCTGCCAGGCCCTGGTTTGGGTTGTGACAAAAGGTCATGAATATGCAGGTTTAAAATATTAACCGAAACTGTGTAGCTCACTCCGTCCTAAAAAAACCCATGTTCTATATGGGTCCGACTGCCCCTGCTAGAAGGACCCCAGAGCATTAAGCTACACATACCAAGGAAATTGAGGAAAGCTAAAGACACCAAGGAGATAGCCATCAAAAATATAAAGTGTGCACCAAGCACATAGTCACATAGACCCTCATGTCGGAAAACATGATTTCTAGTGTTGGTCCACCCAGAATTACACCTTTATGGTGAGCTACACAATTTTCTTTAAGCCCAAATTAAAATAGTTTACACATAAACTAAATCATTTATCAAGGAGTCTTTATCAAGGTATTTTCCAACATGGTATCGTCATACCAATATGCTTGCAAGCTAATTCATTTATGTATAACCAAACCATATAACCATTTGACTCCCAACTTCCATTTAAAATACAAACCATTACCACCAAGGACATTCCAAAACCATTTTCACTGTCCATTTATCCCTTAATAAAATACAATGTTTCAACAGTGCATTAAACTATGTGAATAGTCATATTTAAACAAAGTTTACAAGTGGGTTGAGGTTAATGCCAATCCCAAGACAAAAATACATCAATTTGGGGAACCCATGTTCCCCATTCGGATCCTCATACAATGAACCCATACAGTCACAAAATCACTAATTAAAGCATGATCAACACATTTAAATCATTAGAAAAATAATCTAAGCAATAACCATCAAAATCCCTCAACCTAATTTCAAACCCATCATTTAAAATCACATAAATAATGATTAAATAAATACCATAATGTAAAAATACAATTTAGGAATGAGCAATATGCCTGAAATATAGAGGAAATTGAAGAGGACTCAAAGTTTGGAGACTAATTGTTGAATCCCTTGTAAGACCCTAGTATCTCTTGCCTTGGGAGTTAAGGAGGAAAAAAGTAAATTTAATCTTGATAACTAAAGCCAAAGAGGCCATTTTAGTGTTTTTAGGCTATGGCAAAGAGTGTGAAGGGAGGAAAAGGACAAAAAGGCCATAATTAAAACGTGCAGGAAAAATCAAGAACAACCGTCATATCTTGCGTACTGACTCGAGAGGTCTGACCAATAGTCTTTAACTTAGGATCAAAAATCTAGTTTGTCACATTTATGATAATGAGTCTCTTATAAAGACTCATTGCCTGTCATCCTGAGTTGTTTATAAAGAGTCGTGGTTAGGGTTTGAACTCCTTGGTATCCTTTTCTTGTGATAATGAGTCCCTCCTAATGACTCGTTATGACTAATAATGAGTCGTACCCTAGAATCATTGTTAAGGGACCAAAACCTGGGCTTCCTTACTGTCGTGGTAACAAGTCCTCCTAACGACTCGTGATATGACATAATGAGTCGCGGCCAGGGCCGTTATCACTAGTAGTTTTGACATCACTGCAGCAACTTGGCTAATTCAGTTAATCATCTCATGGAGGATCTAGAGTCAAAAAACTTAGGGTATTAAATTATGCAGCACTTTCCATGCATGTCTTGGTTAGCTTATCTCAGGTCTATAGAGAATATTGCTTTCCTATGCATGCAAGTAACCACTATTGGTGAGGAATTTTCCCTAACTTATTTTATCCACTTTTATTCACCTTGAGTGGTTTGAGGAGTGATAGTCCAATTGTCTGACCATGGTAGGAAGTCTCTCCTAGGCAATTTGGATGCTCTCAAGGGGCGAAGTTCGGCTAATTGCATCATTGATAGGGCGACAAGGATCCTTCTGAAATATTCATATGTTCATAAACTTTATATAATTTTT
Organism: Capsicum baccatum var. pendulum; assembly: GCA_030864225.1. Lineage (NCBI taxonomy): Eukaryota > Viridiplantae > Streptophyta > Magnoliopsida > Solanales > Solanaceae > Capsicum > Capsicum baccatum. The sequence goes on along the minus strand of CM061551.1, from coordinate 25,962,762 downwards.
TTGTAGAATCCTTCCTCAGGAATTCCTTTCTTTCATTTGGTTAAAATAATTTCTCATGGGTTTAAAAGATTTTAAGTGTATTTATAATCATCACTCACTATTGGGAACTATTATTTGATCATTTTTGCTTGAAAGCCAAGAAATATGAGAATTTTAGTATTTTATGTTTGCATTTATCTTTCATATGCACTTGTCTTTATAATCTTTTCTTTATAGGTCTAACTTATGGTCTGGTGGTTCAGTCATCCTGGACTATAACTCTCAACCTTATGGTTTTGAGAACCTTGCGATTCACTTTATTCCTTTATTAATGCTGTAATAAATTATTCTTTCAAGGTTGTGCCTCACCTCTCTATAAAGAAGAGAAGAAAAAAATCAAGACCATTTGATATGGGGCTTGATCTGGAGGAACTTTCTTTATATGAAGGCTTTGAAGAGTCTGGTAGTGCATCACATGCCTAGGTATTGGATGCCCCAATTGAGACCTGTCCCTCACTCATTTATTTTAGGAGCTGGAAAATGATAAGAGGGAAGAGTGTGAAACTCGATCCATGCGATGCTCACTGTGGTATTTCCTTGATTGGAAAGAAGAATATTGTCTCTTCTTAATCCTCCTTAAAGGTACCATTTAAAGGTTGAATTCTAAAATAGGCTAGTTTAATGCCTATAAGGGTTTATTTGGCACTAATTTCTATATGTCCTAGCCTCATCCTTGACCTTTTTCTTTATTTTTATGGGGTCTCTCGTAATGCCAGTTAGTAGTATTACAAATCTCTAATAAAGTCATCCTTACATTATGGTTGGTAGGGGTAATGATCTATCTGAATATTGTGGCCTCTACCAAAAAATAGATGGAAAATAGATATGGCATCAACAAAGTACACAATCAATGACCATATTTATATTACTTCTAGAGTGAGTATTTCACATGCCCTAGGCCTCTTATTTTCCTTATACCTTTTACCTTTAGATGAAAAAATTATGTTACTCTGTGTAGGATAGTATTCTTGAAGTGGATAGCCTTCCAGGGATCTTAAAATCAAGGGGAAATCTACTTTAAAAATAAGCCCATCTTGAAATGACCCTAGTTATTGTGAAAAACTAGTTTGTCCCAGTTCAGGACCTCAATCAACGGGATTCCAAGATATAAACATTGAGAAATAAATGGGACGTGGTTCTAGATGAGTAAGAAGGATACTATTGGGACACTCTTTCATGCTTTACAAAGATAGAAAACTTAGTCTGAGAATGCAATGCAAGTTCATGTGAATGAGAAGCTTATGAAGAACTAATTTTGAGGAGGACATGTGTTTTAGTGGATGGGATATCACACTTATGGAATGATTCTTCCTCTTATAGGGATTTGTACTTAGCTAAGATCTAATATTTCATAAAGAAAATTATTACTTTGACAGAGACAAACAAGTGTAGAAAAAAATATCTTAATGTGAACCAATCTTAACGCACTTAGGTCACCCAACTTGGGATCCTTAAGAAAACTGTGTGGAAGGTTTGATCTCAACAAAGAGATTGTCAAGTCCTAATCGATGGTTTATATTACTAATGAACCAATTAGCCTCAGATAGAGAGAGGGTGTATAGCCTTTTTCTGAGGTTAAGGTTTTGGCAGGTGAAATGTCTGAGGATATCTTTGCCAAAGATCTTAAGGATTAGAGCATAGTAGGATATCTAGGGTTATCTTCTCTTGTATAACTTATATTTTTGTTAGTACTCCTTGGGTTTCAAGCTCATGACCTTGAGGGTAGAACTTAATACTTCGAATTAACTTTTAAAATAAGAAATTTTGACTACTTTTTTCCATATGTTTATTTTTGGATAAGAAAGGAAAGTTGAAAAGACTTTTTGGTACATGAATTATCAAGCCTATGAAAGAATATAAGCCGAGATAGGAACCTTATTTCTAATGAACTATCATTTTATGATCTGATCACATTACTCAATATTGTCCACATGGTGATTATATGTGACCTTTGGTCATCCATACTTTGAATGAGTTTTGTACTATAAGAACCAGTCTTTCTGGACTAGTCTCACTACTCTACTCAAAACATTTATTCCTCAACACTAAGAGAGAAATTTCTTTTTCTTTTGGCATTTCTTATCTTCTTCTTCTAACATTTAAATTTTATGTTTTTTCTTTCCTATATTTTTTGCCTTATTTTTGTTTGATCCCAGGGTAGTGTTGGGTTTGGTATTATTGAGATTGTCAACAATAGTAAGGTAAAACCTGTAGGGGAGGTCGAGGGTAGAGTGGGGAGAGATAATACTCCCATTCTTAATATTCTAAGAAATTAGGCTTTCTCAATATCATTTGACTTGTGATTGCATCTAAGTTCTCTAGAAATCTATATAAAGCACCCATTAGTCGGGGGTATCCTTGGACTGCACTTGATAAGGCTATCAAACGTAGGATAAGTCTTTGACAAGGTGTACACTTCTAGAATCTTTCATTAAATAGGGGTCTTGCTTGTTGACTTCTTCTCATGCAAGTTCCCATTTTTTTAATTATTTTCTCTACCTTGGAATCTCTATTTCAGCCTTCCACCGAAACACCTTTACTCTTGACCCTTAGAAAATTCCTCGAAGTTGGAATTACTAGACAATATATGATTCTACGGTGTTAGTTATATGCTAGGATACAGTTTAGGTTCCCCTTCTCATATGTTACTCAGTGAGTTTGGATTTGTTTCTATCCATGATACGAGTAGGCATCTTACTAAAAGTATGTAGGGGTACGAGTCGTATGTGACTAGGTCGTATGATCCTCTATATTGGTCTAGTGAATTTTGCTTGGGGTACGAGTTATAGTATACCACTCGTATGTTATGATATGAGTTGTTCATATGGGGGTCATATATTGACCTGTGTGGGGATCCAATGAGAGGTCTAGGGTACCATTTGTACCTTAGGGTATGGCTTGGGTAGGATGGGCCGTACTCTCCTGCGAGTAAGTTTTTGGCTTTTATACTGGGGGTATTCCAGGCATTTCCCACCCCAAAACCCTTAAGACCCCACGTCATATATCATATTATTTCCTCACTTAACACTTATTGGAAGACAACACATAAAAAACATTCTTTAATTCACTCTTGAATATTTAAAGGTAGGGTTTCTACAAGTGTTCATCTAGAGGCTAAAAGGGTCAAGTTCTTTCCGTGAATCATCTTTTAAAAGGCATGTGACTTTTCTGTCATTGTTAGTTCATAAATTTCATATGTTTTAAATCTTGTTTATGATTCATAAATGGTGGTTTCAAAACCAATATTGAGTGTTTTTTTGCAAAATGATGAGTATTGTTTACTCTTGGTTTAACTTGTTCTTATACATGTTTCTTTATGATGGTTTGCAGATGAGGGTGCTTGGTGATTATGGTTTAACAATTGGTTCATGGGTTACCCTAACTTGAATAGTTTTAACTTGATTTTTTGTCTTGATATTAATATGCCCTCAAAGTGTTTGTGAAAATGCCAAAGAGAATGAAATAGTCACATGACAATGGGGTTTTGAATAAGGCTTGGACTAATGAATATGAAGGGTTGGTAAATGGTTTGAAAGGCCTTGTTGTCCATGTAAAGAACTAAATAGTAACCTTGGTGATTAATTTGCTAAACAAGTTTGAGTCCCTAAATATTTATTTGGTTTATGCCTTTTCTAGACAATGGGTTTGAGTCACTACACTTTGATTTGAACAAGTATCTTGTTCGATGATGAGTTTGAGTCCCAACGTCAAATGAATGAATGGTTGATTGATAATAGTAATGGCATGTGGTATACTTTCAATAGTATTCGTATGACGATACCATCATAATGCCTTCGGTAAATAATTGACTTATTGGTTAAGTATATGGAATGATAGTTTTAAATTAGGCTTAATAGCAGGATGTGTAGCCGGACCGTAAAAGTGGAGTCTGAAGGACTAACATTGGAAACTACGCTAGCCAGTATGTGTGCCTTATGATCAGGTGGTTTGATTCCCCCAAATGAATATATGAATGGGAGGTTCTAATTCCCCCTTACTATATATATTGGTACCTATGTCACCTTGATTATGTTCGGGGGTTTGAGTCCCCTAGAAAGGCATTACGATTATGTATATTCTCTGGTTCATGTAGCTACACGTATTGGGCCCTTCCAGCTAGGGGAGAGTTGGACCCATATATCATGTGGGTGCCTTGTTCTAGGACGATCATACTATACAACCTAGGTTAATGGTTTTCAAAGTTCATGTTAATGGGAAGGGAGATTGTTATCTTTTAGAGGTAAGGAAATTCTTATTAAAAGTGTTCTCTAAAGTATCCCTCTTTTTATTCTTTTAGTAGTCCCCCCCCCCCTAAACATTTTCTTAAAGAGTTGGAAACAATATGTGCAAAGTTCTTTTGGTAGAATAAAGAGTCAGGAAGAAATAAACATTGGAACAAATGGAATAAACTGGCCCCACTCAAAAAGGAAGGAGGGATTGGTTTTTGGACTTTAACAGAGATGGCTCAAGCTATGCATGCTAAATTCTGGTGGAGGTTCAAAACTCAGAATAATTTGTGGACTAATTTTATGTGGAATAAATATTATGAGAAACAGGTTCCTACTGTGGTAGAAAGGAGGGGGATCTCAAGTATAGAAGGAAATGCTAGAAAATAGAGACAAAATTGAAAAATACATATAATGGGAGCCAAGAGGTAGAACATCTACTGTGTAGTTTGATAACTAGACTAATACTGGTCATTTATTTAAACAATAGTCTCAGGTTCAAACTTGTCATCCATTGTTGGATATTTCTAATTTTCAAAATGAATAAGGGTGAAACTATAATGCTATGAAAGATAAAGTTCCGAGAAATGTAGTGGAGCATGTAAGACAGTGCATAGAATTTGTATGTTATGAAGAGAAGATGGATAAACCTTAGTGGATAATGAATAGCAATGATAGGTTCTCTACAAAAAGTGCTTGGGACTTACTAGGACAGAGAGAAGAAGAGGATGAAGATATCAAAGCAATTTGGGCTAAAGGGTTACCTTTTAAATTCTGTTTCTTAGCATGGAGAATTTGCAAAGGTATGCTTCCAGTAGCTGCTTTAATGCATAGCTGGAATTCTGAAGTTTTTGAAAACTATGTTTGCTGTTTTAGACCCATAAGAGAAATAATTTCACACCTTTTCCTTACTGGGGAAATTGCTGTAAAGGTATGGCATTATGATTATGATGAATCGGAGATTAATCTTGAAACAATATGTTAGAATGTGGAGAAATCAGGGTGGAAATTACATGGAAACAATTGTGTATCATATTGTGCCATCTATTTTTTATGGTTTTTGTGGAAAAGAAGAAATACAATTAGACATGGTGGATCTTATCAGGAAAGAATGTTATTTTGGGAGATTAATGAAATTATTGTGAGACTTATAAATCTTATATTCCATGTTGATGTTGTAGGAAAAGAGTGGATCAGGATTATAGATGAACTGCATGGAGTCAGGATTTTTAATTCTTTTAAGTTGATTTCATGGTCTCTTCTTGATAGTGGTTGGTTAAAAGGGAACACAGATGGAGCATCAAAAGAAAATCCTGGTCCTAGCTCTATTGCCTTTTGTATAAGGGACAAGCATGGAAATCTAGTGGTAGCTCAAGGAATCAGAATAAAAAGTACCACAAGTTTGGATGTTGAGGCACTGGCTATCAGGAAGTGTTTGAACTATTGCAGCAGTAACTCTTTAAAGCAGATTAATCTGGAAAGTGAATCTTGGATCATAGTGCAGATTCTGAACTCACATTGGGAGGTCCCATGGAGGGTGGCAACGGTGGATAAATCCATCAAGGATTTGATAAAAATTATATTAGTTAGAGTGGTGCATTCCATTAGGGAGGGTAACACTCTAGCTGACTTTTTGGCTAATTTTATGTTTACTTGTGCATGTAATTTTAATGCAATAATGAGGAGTAATTACAGGACAAGGTAGATCTATTTTTGCACTAGACAAAGTTGGTATTCCTAATATCAGAAGAATGTTACAAGAGGATACAACTCACTAAAATGATCAACAATTTGTAATCCTTGTTCATAATAAGTAGATTGAAAGTACAAAGGCAGAAACATGGTTTAAAAAAGAGACAACATATAAATAATTTTTCAGGCAAGGATTAAAGGGAGAAAGAACCTAATAGCAACGGCTAAAGAACCTGATAGTAGAGTATGACATACTTCAGCTGGGATAATACAGTGGAAAAAATAGATGCTACCTAGAATCAAATCAAACTGCGGTGTAAATAGATTATGAAATATATAAATCAGGATTGACAATGGAAAAGATTAAATCTACTTATGGAAATGAGTTCCTTTGAATGTGACACCTGCATCAAGTGAGATTTTAGGATGTAGAAGGTCAATGCATCCAAACAATAGGTAAATCGAATCTAAACATGCAATCCCTTGATATATATAAAAAATAATCTATAACACTAAACAAAATAATACTCTTATTTTCCCTTGAATCTAATCGCTAGTAAGATGGTGGTATAATATACTTTGAAGATCAATCCGTTAACTAAAGATTAAATAAGAGATAAAATAAGAACCTAGCTTTAACAGGAAAAAAGAAGATGATGAAGCCATGGTAAAAAGTATGGGAGTTGTCGTTTCTTGAAAATCGATGATGATGCTCCGATGAAGGCGACAGCTAGTTTCCTAAATTGACCTTTTTTTTCCTTTTTTCTGATGTTGATTTTTGTTTAGTTAGTTTATGGACCCGAGTCAGCTCAAATAGGTTGATCATGTATTACAATTGATTTTCATTTATAAAATGGGCTATGGCCCGAATATAAATATATATATATATATATATATAAATATATATATATATATAAATATATATATGTGTGTGTGTGTGTGTGTGTGCGTGCATGTATGTCTGTATGTATTTATTTGAACATACAAAAAGACTAAATTAAAACAAGTTAGTAACAAAGCAACTATTCAATTATATAAATAGAGATAGATAAGTCTCATCATACTTCTAATCTATACAAATTAGTACAAAACTAAGAAATCAAGCTTCGATGCTCCAGTAATTAAACTCTTATTAATCCCCATGATTGCATAAAGAGACCTCACAATTTTCACCACAAATAGTGACATTATTTCACCAATTTTTAGAGCTTTTACATACAAGAAATATAACAGTAGCATAGAAAAATCTTTCTCTGGAGGTTTTAATTTATAGGCAAGAGAATTATGATATGAAAAGTCACACAGAAGTTTGAAAAATCAAGTACTATTAAAACACTAAAACAAACATAAAAAAAGATAAATTATGAACATAATAATTTGTCACGATCCAAAACAGAGTAAGTGATGACTCCTGTCACACCCTCTGGTACAAGTAAGCTGATCTTAACTCAAATTCAATACTCAAAGTAAATTTGAAGAAAAAGAAGAAGAGTAAAATAATTTCAAAATAAGTAAAGATGAAACAACAATTTAAGATACATCCCAGGTTAGGTTATCACTAGTAGAAGCTTCTAATATATTTTAATACCGATTATTCTAAAATATGTGAATAAGGCACAAGATAAAAGATAAGAGATTCAGGTAATCTTGGTGGTCCCTCAGCCACTACCTCGATCTCCGCAGTATAAAGACCAAAGGAACACAATCTATGATCTACTACCCAAACCAATACCTACAAAAATGCAAGGAAAAAAAGAAAAATAAAAGGTGAGTACAAAATAGGTGTACTCAGCAAGCATTGTCGATAATCGATCTTAATCCAAAGTGATGGAACAAACCACCAACCCTAACTACCCAAGTCATACAAACAATCTACAAGTAGCAGATACACCACTTCATCCTAATAGGGTAATCGAACACAACAGTCATAAGAATGTTAATATACAGAGTAAATAAATTAATTCACGTGAGCCAATACTTGTCATTTTTATGATCAATAAGTAAAATATAAGTTATTTATAAGGAATACTTACTAAGGTAGTATATCGGGCTCAATTATTATGCTCAACCAATGAGGTGATAAGATATGAAAATATATATGTGTGTGTGTGTGTGTTAATATCATGTTACCAATAGGTGTGACACAATAGTCTCCCTGACTAAGATATAGCAATACCCAATGTCACATAATATCTCAATCTCTTAACTAACCAAGAGATGATATAATATAATAGAATATAGTGAAATCAATGCAAAAAATATATCAAAAATAAGATTCAATCGACTTAATACAATATAAAAGTAAATAAACAAATGCAATATCAAATCATACCAAGGAATGCAATGCAATGCAATATAGTGCAATGTAATGATGGTGGGATGGTGATAATACAAACCATCACATGGCTCTCGTATATGCATTTCGAGCCTTGTTGCTTCTAGGATAGGACCATATAATTTCATTATCTCAATCTCATGTATGCCTTTTGAGACACACCTAAAGGATAAGATTATATACTTTCACAATCTAAATCTCATGTCTTAATCAAACTTGTCCGCACATTCCTCAATCAAGATGTTTTATAAGGTATTTTATTTTCTTTTAAGAATCATTGTTTCTCAGTCATACCAATCTCATAAATAGTATGAATGACATGAGGATGTAAGGATAATAACCAATCAATACGAATATAATAATCAATTCAGTACATGTATAAATGAGCTCAATATCAACTCAATATGGCAATGATTCATAATACAAGCCATAGCACGACACCACCTGTAGAAATAGTTATGTAAGATATCAAAAATATCATTTCAAATGCCTCTCTCAAGCATAACTATAATGATAGAGGAAAATAATGCTCAAATAAAGCCTATAATATCAAGTTAATCCCTCTACATGAGACACAATAATAATGGAAAATAATGTACAAGTAAGGTCTATATTATCATGTCAAGCCCCCATACGCAATAATAATATAATATCTTAAGTCAATAATAATTTACATATAAGACATCACACGGGTAACTCAGTAATAATAATAATGATAATACTAATAATAGCAAACGAAGCCAAATAACACAAGTAAAACAAATTTATCAAAAACCCTAGTGTGTTCCATATAATAAGTTCCACCTTTCCTAAAGATGACATCATTAGACTAAGTAACTAAAAAAAGAGTTACGATAGTTAACAATATACTCCAAGATTTATCTTCATTCACTTACTCATATCTAAGTCCATATTCCTATATTAAAGTGCTTATGTATATTACCATCAATCATATCCTAATAAATACTAAATTATTTAATTATATTAATTATTCACTAACCACAATTTAAGCTCTTAAATAGGTATCCTCTATAAATTTATTAAAGATCAACAAGTCATCATCTGTCTAATCTGCTCTAACCGTATTCACAAGTAACAAGACTAAATAAGAAAAACTACTAATATGACTAAAACTCATCAATAAACTCTGGTACCCACGGAGATACTTGTTGTTTCATCTAAGAAACACCCTTAATTTCTAAGTGCTTCACAAAATACAAAAAAATAAACATACAACAATAAATTACTTAGAAAAGTGTCAAGACACATCTCAACTTTATTTTAAGGAAGATTCGTATTTCAAAACATGATCTGAAACATCAATTGAAAGCTATACTCCCTCAAATCACCATTAAACATATCTAATCTAATCAAAATATGACATCTATAAGTCTAGAGGAGTCCATAGATACCCATATTGATATATTTTTGTTTTGAATTTAAAATTACTTTAAAAATAAAAGGGTAAATTCAGAATTTTATTTAAATCATATTTTTCATACTTCAAGCATTCTAACTCTAAAAACCCATTGAAATTTAAGTAGAAATCAGACATGAATCAAATAAATGATGATTTTATCTTGCTATATGTAGTTTTCATGATGAGAAGCTAACTGCGAAGGATCAAGTCCCTGGATGTTCAAGATATAGTGTAGCTGGCATACGTAGTCTATAGGTTTTGTCATCTTGTGTAACAAAACTTATAGGTGCTATTTTGTACTGATTAGGACAGTTGGTCCAATAATCTTTCAACCCTAATCATCCTCATCTATAAAAGAAAAGAGATGCTTCTTCATCAAGAAGATTTTTCAAAAATCAAAAGAGTGAAGTGACACAGAAAAAACTCTATTCAAGGATTTCAGATGCATTACTCATGATCTTATCTTTGTAATATGCTTAAAGAGTGAGTGACTGTTTCTTGAGTGTTGATTTGTAACTAACTACTCATGCTATAAAAGTAGTGTTTTTCTCTTTGAGTAAAGAGCACTTAGGTAGAGTTACCTAAGTATGAGGCTAATTAGAGTTAATCAACGTAGAGAGTCCTTAGTAGTGTTACCAAGATGAGCTTATAGTAGATCTTGTATAGGCGAATGAATCCTAGAGGTAGACTAAAATATAGACTGTAATTAGGAGGTTGATTATAGTGTATTTATTTAGTTCTTGTGAGATCAAGTCATGGTTTTTCCATTCCTAGTTTCCACGTAAAAATCTATGTATTTTTACTCTTCCTGCACTATCTTTTGTTTTCCTGCGCGATTAGTGTTTGTTTGCCTCTGATTGACTTTGAGGCACCTGGTCCCTCACTGTATGGTGCAACCCCCAAGGGTTCCAAAAATTAGTATCCGAGAAAGGTTCACTATAAAAGTTTCACCCTAGAGTGTCTTGGCTAGCATGGTTTCTCCACCTAATCTAGAAAAAATGCAATCTACCACTAGACCACCAATATTCAATGGGTATTACTATGAGTAGTGGAAAATAAGGATGTTCAACTTTATTATGTATGAGGATAGTAAACTAATGTATATAATTCTTGATGGTCCTCATGTGCCTGTTAAAGAAGTTAAAGAAACAGAGGTTACAAAAATGGTAGTTAAAAGTAGGAGAGAGTACAATGATGAAGATAGGAAAATGATTGAAAAGAATTACAAGGCCAAGAAACTGTTAGTATGTGGCATAGGTACTGATGAATACAATAAGATATTGTGAAAATACTAAAGAGATTTGGGATTGCGTGAAGACAGCTCATGAAAAAACACTGATGTGAAGGATTCCAAAGATGACATGCTTACTAACCAGTATGAAACCTTTACCATGAAATAAGGAGAGACAATACTGGAAATGCATACAAGATTCACTTCCATTACAAATGTACACTATCTAGGAGAAGTGATTCCACTGTATAAGCAAATGAGGAAGATTCTTAACGTTCTACCAAAATTCTAGGAAAGCAAAGTAGATGTTATAACTAAAGCCAGAAACTTGAAGACCCTCACCATGGATGGAATAATTGGAAATCTAAAAACCCATGATCTTAAGAAGTAGTAAGGGATGGATAAGAGTGATACAAAAAAGGAAAAATCCATAGGATTAAAAGCTTCCAAACTTGATCCAGCTAAGGAGGTCACTGATGTTTCCTATTGGGAAAAAAGAATAGTTATAGTTATGAGACAAAGTGGCCATTTTCAAAGAAGTGGAAGTAGCAGCAAAAAGGGAGGTACTGTGGAGGTTTTTCACAAATGTAGAAGTCCTGAGCACTTTATTAAGAATTATCCAATGCATAAATTGGACTATCAGGAATATCTCAAGACAGATAAGGGAAAGAACAGGGACCATGTTTAAGCAAAAAGGTTACAACTGATTATGCAGTAGGTTAGGCTCTAGCAATGTGGGAAGATTTCTCTAGTGAATATAGGAAGATGGGAAGAAAAAAGATATTTCTATGTTGTAAGTGGAGGATGAAAAAAATGAACCTTTGATTCCTTATTTGTTTTTATGGCAAATACTAAAGATAAAGAATAAAATGTGGTAACACTTTCTAACATTAATAAAAATTTAGAGAATTACTCTGCTAGAAAAAATATAAAAGCTTACTAATGTGTTGATTGACTCCATGTGTGAAATGACTAATTAAAAAATTCTATGGAAGAATAGGTAGAAAGTCAAGAGCTTGAGTTGATAGATTTAACCCTCTAGGTATCTAAAACTAAGGAATTGGTTGCACAGTTGAAATCTAAAATTTTAAGATTTGTTAATCAACTGGAGAAAGCTAATAGTGCATGTGATAAAGAAAAAAATAATGCTCTAGAGAGAAAGATAGAAGATTAAGAGCTAGAATTGATAGCCTTCACTCTTGAGATATCTAAAACTGAGCAATAAATTGCTATGCTCAACTTTGAAAATATGAGTTTGATAAGTCAACTAAAGAAGGTAGATGCCTATGAGAATAAAGAAAAGAAAGAAGCATCAAAGTTTTAGGTTGAGCTTGAAGCAAAACTAAAGGATTCCTAAAAGCAACTTATGTCTGCACTACAGAAGAATGAAGTGTTGGAGGAGGACCTAGTCCGTCTGAGGGAAGAACTTAAAAAATCCCTACAATGGATTACATCCTCTTAGATCCTTCATAACTTAACTAGTCAAGGTGCTAATAATGGGAAGGGTCTTGGTTACCAAAAAGGAACTTTACCTCGCGGGTCTCAAGGCAAGGTTACTCATGGTGCTAAGAACAAGGTCCATAAACCTCTATATTCATTATGGAAGAGAGGGCACACAAAAGAAAATTGTCAAAGCTGGATTAGAGCTAGAATGAATGGTGCCAGATACATTCAGCAAGGGAATGCTTCAAGCCTCAGAAAATTATGAAAAAGAACTCTCTACCTATATGGACTAAGAAGGATGTGATTGCTCCATTGTCCTACTTCTGGGAACTCAGACTCAAGTGGATTCCCAAATTTGACAAGTGATCGTAGTCTCAGGTATAAGAAAGAGAAATACAGTCAAGAATGATCATTAAAAATGAGTAATCAAAAATCTCAATGTTGAAAGGTCTGACTATATTCTATCTCTCAATACACTTCAAGATGAAGTATATCATGTGAAATATTTGATTTCAAAAGACCTGGACCTTGGAAAATTAAAGCTGAACTTCTCAAGGTTAGAAGTGCATGGAGGTCCTCATCAGTCAGAAAAGTTGTTGATCCCTATTGGCAGTAAAATCTCAAAAGTTGAAGAATTTATTCATGATGATAATGGTGAAAGGATGAAAGGTGAAGATGATAATGAAGTTAATTCGGAATGATAGTCACTGATCACAGCTCAAGTAATGGACCAACAAAACTGGTCATGAGAGAATTCTAAGGGACCTTGTCCCAAAGAAATTCATCACAAAAGAAAATGCTTGAAGCAGTGTGAATGAAGCAAAGACTTGCACCTAGTACTCAGAAATAATGGTTGATCTCTTAATAATTCCAAAAATGGGTTTGTTGAGGATAAAAAGTTGAAACAAGTAGTGATTTGAATTGACCTAACCTAATATGTGATTCAGTATCTTTTCACAAAATTGTCTATGTTCAGGAGGCAGGTATCCTTAGTAAATTAGGTACATGTTGGTATAACTCAGCACCATACCTTTGTAGGTATACACACATGTAAACTACTTTGAAAGTGGACAAATTTTACTTGCAAAAATTTAAAGATTCACTAAAAGAGGAGAGGGACTTGGTCTCATCTCTCAAGTTAGTATCACTATAGTATGCTACAATAATCATAAAATATTATCTAACAAGCCATGTGTTTTTCTAAAACACCCTAGATTTTGGCCTTTGGAAAATTCTTGAGCTTTAAGCTCACTACCTTAGTAACGACTCATCAAACGAGTCTTATAGTGTGCGTATAGGTCAGGTAACCCTAGTTGTTGGGTGACCATTAGATGGTGATTGGGTTCTCAATCTTGGAAATCACTTGGTGGTATGATTAGTTAGGGGTGGTGACAGGTTGTTTAATTCAATCCTTAATCAGATTAGAAACTTTGTGACTTGACTTGGATTTGAGTATGAGTGTCTCACTAGGGGCCATGAGGATAGGTTACGAGTGGTAGGGTTGAATCGTATGTTGTCAATGTCTAATCCCTTGGGTTCTGTCTTGGATATGACTAGACCATACGACTCGTATAGTCAGGTCACAAGTGGGATCATGGATTCGTATAATAGATAGTGTATGGGTGTTAAACTCACTATCTTGGTGATGAATCAAGGCTGCAAGTCATATAATGTGGTGACGAGTCAATGGGTCAATTCGTAACCAAGATCAGTTTTTTAACAGCTTTAAACTAGGGGCATTTGAAATATTACCCACTCAAAACACTTAAGACCTTATGTCTCTATAACACTTTTTGGTCATTAATTTCACACTTTACAAGATTAAACATCCTCTTTACTCTCTCAAAATTCTCTCAAGAAAAATTGGGTAGGGTTTCTCCAAAGTGGTTATCTAAGGTCTTAAGGATAAATTTCTCTCTATGAATCTATGTAATTAAGGCATGTGACTGTTCCTTCATTGTTATTTTACTAAAGGCATATGCTTTAATGTGTGATTTTCATGGTATTGTTATGGTTTTAAAATAAAGGTTGGGTTTTTTTGATGTTCATGGTTGATCAATGTTCCTCATGACTTAATTATAGTTTTTCATGTTTTAATTATGGTTTTCCACATGTGGGTGCATGGTAATGGTGATTTAATTAAGGGGTCATAGTTGATCCCTAATTTGATAATTTTGTCTTTAATAATGGCATGCCCTCAGTCTGTCTGTGAAATTGTCAATGAGAATGATATTTTTGCATAGTTTCACTATGCTTAGAAATCATTGCATTTCATAAGTGGCTAAAGAAACATGAATTTATTTTTGTTGGTTTCATATGGTTTAGGAAAGGCCTTGGAAGCCATAGTTTGATTATCAATGGTTTTGGTTAATTGGAAACGATGGATTCTAATTTGGTTTAATGGTTTATATGGCATGAGGTAATGGATTTGAAAGATCAAATATTGGTATGACGATACCAGTGGTAAATGCCTAACTAAAAGAGTTACTATAACATTTTAGTCCTATTGCCACCCTTGTAAAGTTTGAACTAAAGTAGCAGAAAGTGTGGGCTGTGATCCAAGGCTACGCTTTCGGACTTTAAGAAACACTTTTTAGGGGGTGGCCTAAAAAGGCATAACCTTTGACTTTAGGCCACGCTTTTCAAGTGTTGCCATATGAGATACATTTAAAAAGCATGGCCATTAATGTATAAAGTCCATACTTTACAACTTCTCATTGGCAATACTTTTATCTGATAAAGCTACACTTTCAAGTGTGGCCTTTGTTTTGGGAACGCTTCACTAGCATAGCCTTGCATAACACATCTATAACAACACTTAAAGAACATGTGTTTGTCTTTATTATTGGCCACACATCAAAATTGTAGCCTTTTCTACATCCTCTATAACAACATTTGTAAAGTGTAAGCATGTTTTAGGTACACGCCACAATTTAATTAAAAAGTCACACTTTTGGAGTGTAGCAATATTGTCTAAAATTTTATAGTTCAGGCCACATTTTACAAAAATGGCATTAGGCACAAAATGTCAAGACGTAATTTCTAATTGAAAAATAATTATGTTGGTTGAAATGTATACACCACTAATAACATTACATATACATAAATATATATAATATCACGCACCAATTAGCTAATAAATAATTCAAATGCATAGATTTGAATTATTTCCACTTCTTCCCTACGCAGTTTCACCTCCTACCTTCCTGACTTCTTCAACTTTTAGCTTCCCATCTACCATCTCAGCAACTTTAGTGGAAGGATTTATCACTTTTTGCTCCGCATAAGAGAATGGATAAGAATTTTACATATAGTACCATATGGAAATTTAAAAAGAATACTATATAAACCCCAAGATAGTTGGAGGAGAATTCTCATTAACTTTTCTAAACATCAACAAGCCAGTATCTAGACAACATAAACATATTGACACTCTATTAAATACAAATAGTGTAAACTGAAGTATGTAAATACTTCCTTAAGGAAGTATCCCGATTAGCATATATTTCAAATTTATTCGCTACCATCAACTTTGGAAAAAAGACAACACTGAGAGTCAAACTTTATCCTGAAATACACCAAAAAAGAAATTTATTGTTATCTACTTCTCAAGTTCTAGAACCTTTTTAGTTTTTGATTTCTCATCATAAATGTCTTTGAAAGGTCCTCAGATTAAAAATTTAACAACAGGTTAAGTACCTTAATATTATCAACTAAAACAATACAACTATTACTCTTTTTATACTACTTAGGAGTCATTTGGTATAAGGGATAAGGTATAACTAATCCTGAGATTAATTTTAAGATGAACTTATCCAATGTTTGGTTGGGATAACTCAACTCGGGATTACTTATTATTGCGACTCAGATGCACAGGAAAGTGCACGTGATCGTACAAGTAATATAGTGATTTAGACAATTAGATATCATTTCCAAGAGGACTAAGAAACTATCAATTTAACCAACTTTTAGTTTTAGACAATGAGTATTAAGTGTTTTAAAGTATCAAGATGATTTTTAAATTGAGAATAAAAATATAAATTGGTAAATAAGAAACAAGAGTTGATGACTAGAGCAAAGCAAGCAATGATTGTAAGCAATAATGATAAGAATTCCAAGGTTAAGGCTTTTCTAAGAATCATGCAATTCTCTATTCTTATAGTAGTCTAATTGTTTATCGGGTTATTGGTTCACAAGGTTTAGGCTACGATTTTGGTCTCCCAACCTCAAATCTTCTTTCTATTAAATATTGTAGCTACAACTCCCGCAGAGATACAACAATTCTTCTAGATTCATAAAGTAATCCTCTTGCAAGTGAACCAAACAAGGCTTCTAGGTATATCCCTATACTAGATACTAATTCACACCCCTTATTTTATAAAAGGGTAAGAACCTTGCTCCTTAATTTCTTCGTTCTACCCCACAATTCTCCTCCCATATGCACATAGAAATATAGATTTATTGTAATGGTAGACACTCATTAAAATAGTAAGCTCCCAGAACAAGGGTGTTTATCCACTTATGTTTGAATTAAACTTCAAAAACAAGTAATTAATCATACCCAAAATAAATCTTGAAGTAATAAAGTTCAAAAGAAATAATAATAACCCTAAAAGAAAGAATTTTATGCTTTTCCTCCATTGCTATGCTTGCCAAATTTTTTTTGGAATTGTGCACACGTGATCCTTTAATACTTGCAAAAATTTCACCAGATCTGAAGCCTTAACGTGATGCGTAGCTAATCGCATCAATCCAACCAGCGTATCACATCAACATCGCGTTGATGCACATGAATTTCTCTTTAAAAGTCTGGCTAAGTCCTTTTTCTTGAACACACGACGCAACGCGCCGACATCGCATCGTGTCACTAGAATTGTCTCCTCAAAATTTGACCATGTCTCAAATCTTTACACATTGATGTGACGCGTTGTTGCACTGGAAGTTACTCATAAAATTTTGATTAAGGCACAAAACTTACATATCGACGCGTTGCATTGACTTCGCGTCGATGCACTGGAATTTGCTCTTGGAATTTTGGATAAGCCACAACTTTTGCTAGTCGATGCAACGCATCAAGTTAGCGTTACGTCACTAGAATTTTTCTCCATTTCTTCTCTTAATTCTCGTACTTCCTCAGCTCCTTTCTTTTATCCTGCTCTCGTGCATCTCATTTGAACTTGATCAACATGGTCTTTCACATCTTCATGATATATATTCAATTTTAGTTCGAATCCATGGGAAATCTACCCTCTCTATCTAATCACATCGGTTAGCCACGAAACACAATTTGGCTCACAATTCAATATAATTAATACAAATTTTATTCTCAAAACAAGTCCAAATATGGGTGAATGGCGGTATTTGGACATATAAATACTCTCAAGATAACCACCCCACACTTAAAACCTTGTTCGTCGTCGAATAACTTCAAGCAACACAATCACCAAGCCTTCTAATCACAACCTAAGAGTCATGCTAACGTTGGGCACATGAACACTTTATTTCATTCTTTATTATCCCAACAATGACATTTAATTCAACGAAAAACTTAATAAAAGATCTTAATCAAGCAAAACAATAAATAATACAGACTTTTATCCGCATGCACCCTCACAACAAGAAAGCTTTCCCCATATCACTCACAATTTTTCAATCTTAATCAAGAGGGGAATATCAAAATTCAATCACTTACTCTCAACAAAGAATTCATACATAATAGGTGATGAACCAAAGGCTTTCCCTTAGTGTAATACCCATTAATACTCGGATGTTGATATGTAAGATCAATTAGGTCTTTCATTGTTGTAATGCAGGCTAAGGTACGGGTAGGAACTATTTGGGAAATAGTGACTAATCTCCCTAGGAAGTCTAATACATAACCATCTTCAATCACAATCAAATTTTATCAACTCAATTATTATTTCATTATTTTTACACATCCATTGTTTCACCACCAATCTTTTTAGCTCATTAACAACACCACGGTAGGAGTATTTTTTTTACGTTATAATTCAATTCTCAGCTTCTCTCCACACCCCAATTATTGTTATGCACCCCTATAGTAGTCACCCTCACCTTAAGCGATTTGCCTTGGTTAAGGTACACATTGTCCTAAATGGACCAGGGCCAAACTAGGTTCATTGTAACAAAAATCAGGCAACAATAACTAAAACTTTCATAACACATTTTTTTCTTTCTAACTCCTAACCGTTACAATTAAACGCACAATGAACACTTCTCTAGAGTTTCACTTTCACCTTTTTCCTTCATAATATTTCACATTCCCTCTTATTCCATTATCTGCATTAAAGCGCTTAGGAATTATGGATCGAATTAAGGTCTATCAAAGAAAGGATTCGGCTATGGATGAGGCTACCAAAGAAATCAGGCTATAGGCTCAACGAGGCTAACAAAGGTCATGCATAAGGGTAGGTGGATAAAGTCTTTACAATTCGGTTAACAAAGAAATGCCAAAATCACTTCCAACACCCAACACCCTTTTTTTATTTGTAAACACACTGGGCAAGTTCTAGTCATTCCTTTACATGTAGAATATAAATAAATACTCACCCACTCAGTGCATGCTAAGAATCAAGTCGGATCTTTACGATTTTTGGTATTGCTCTTTATTAAATTCAACATTAAAACACTCAAATCAAACTTCGCTTGTTGAGATTTAATATCTAAAATATCTCATTCTTTTGTTTCAACACAATTGCATTTATAGTCATAAAATATAACATCTTTTCTCAACACATAGCATTTTTCAAAGGTCACAATCAGGGTCCTATCATTTTCTCAGCTTCTAAAGATGCAATCCCCTTAAGAAGGTCGTCGGGATGAGAATTGCCAAAAAGGGCACACATAATTACTGTAATCTTAAAATTACCATGAAGAGTGAAAATAAAACAAATACTTTAAACTACATTTGCCAAAGAGGGCAATATTGTCAGCATACAAATCCAACAAAACATAAAAACAAAAACAAAAAATAGAAATTGTTCAATCCAAAAACTAACATAGTTTAGAAATTTAAGATGAAGGAGATAAAGATGAAGATCAAAGACCAACCACCCCACACTTAAATGTAGCACTGTCCCAGTGCTAGCAATAAGCATAAGGCAGGGTGGCGTCGTACTCCCTGCTCAATTAAATGTCACTAAGGCCATCACATATTCATCAACACCATCATCGCCGCCAAAGTCATCGCCTGAATCACCATCATATGACTGCTCCTCAACCTCAGAATCATCATCAAAATAACCCATGCACCTCTCCTCATCCGTGGGGACATCATTATCCACTAGCTCATCAAAATTTAGCCAAATGCATAGTATAGTTCTAGCATGAGGTCCTAATGGGTAGTCCAACTCGATAAGACGAATGTCTTGTTGGGTGGATGAATGACCATAGTCTTCAACTGCAACATAGTTAGCCCATACATATGGGCTGTGATCTCATTATTCCAAGCTTGATGCTCAGGCATAGTCAAATTTACACCATGAGGAGCCGGTCCCTTGGTGCGAGAAATATCCAATAGCCTGTCACCAACAGGTGGCATATAATCCACCTCCTCCTTGGGACCTTTTTGATGCCTAAAAAATCTAGCCAGTAGCCCACCGAACCCATATCTACGACCCCCCAAGAATCGAGCCTTCATTATAGCATAAAAAATAATAGCACCCACATTCGCATCTATATCTTCAAGTATCAAAGCATAGATAATACATACCTTATCATGAGTTACCTCCATCAAATGCGTACCATGAACAAGATAGGCATAAATGATTCTGGCCCATAAATGAGCCTCTCTGTTCAAATAAGAAAATGGGAGTGACACATGAGTACCACCCTCTTTGTGGCGAATCCACCTTGCCGTCGAATGAGTGCTGCAAAGGATATAACAGATGTGCTGATATGGTGGCTTAATAATCATTCACTTTAATGGCTTCGAATCCACGAAGGGTGTACCTAGCAGCTCATTAATAGTATTAGTAGAAAAAGTGATCACATGACCACATACCTCAACCTCAGAATCTTTTGGGTTACAATTCACATAAAATTCCCTCACTAGGCTTAAGTTACATTCACACAGCTGCTCAAAAAGAAAATTCATATGTTGTGGCTCTATACTTCGTACCATAGATGTATATTCTTTTATCAAGCTTGCCCTATTAATGAATTAATCAGCTGAATATTTTGACTCTTTGTGCTGAGAATACAACTTTCATCCTCCTTCAACCACAACTTTAGTTCCGAACCTCCTTTGACCCCTAGGAACATGTGGGGCTAAGGGCACACGATCAGCTTGGTGGCTTCTCTTGTGCCTTGGCTCAGAAGTACCTATTGTACTCTTCCCCTTGCTTTGTTTTTGATGGCTACTTAACATTACACCTATCAATCATAACAGCCCACACACACATAAAACAAGAACCTTTGGAACTAGCAACCACTAAGTGTGAATTTCACCCCACACTTAGTTTCTAGCCTAGGTTCACAAAAAAGGACTCAAGATAGTCAAACTTTACTTGTTCAACACAATTACCATGATCAATTTTCCATCATCAAGCAACAATTTCATCTCAAGAATATGGCAATTTAAACAAATCTCATCATACTCACCTAGTGGCTACTAACTTTTATATAGCAAATAGGTATTTATTAACTTAGTACCTTTCTTCAATACTTACACCTATTTTCATTCACATGTTAAACTTGTTCTCATATCAATCGCACCCAATTAAAAAATTAATAGCTATCACTAAGGTAGTGTAAGATTCAAGATCCACCCTACACTTAGTTGCTATTATGTGGTGAATCCAGCACATCCTAAATCATTGAAATTCAACACATAATACAGCAAAACACTCAATTATCCATCAATTTAGATCTCATACCCTTAGTGTAACCGAATCAATTAAATCAAGAATCCCATTTCATAGTACATTAGCTTCCTACATGAGAAAAAGAAAACCACCAACAACATCATGTCACCATCACCCCTAATATTCTCCAACAAGATTACAAATTAACATTAAAGAAAAGTTCAATTAATTTAAACATAACACCTTGGAGATTTTACTTTAAATCAATCTACTTTTCAGATCACAAAACTTATAACATATGTAACATCAACTTACCTGATCTTAGTTGGAAAGAGTGACGATGAGGTTGAAGGTTGTTGTTATTGCCAAAAATTAATAAAACTCTTAAGGGAGAAAATTTAGGTCTTTGGAAAAGATGGGGCGACATGACTAGGGTTAGGTAAAGAGGAGGGAAATGAGTAAGGTATGGTATTTATAGAGGGGTAAATTAGGGTTATCATTTTTACCGATGGGTGCAAGCGACGCATCAGGAATCACGTTGAAGAATCAACGTGATACGTCAAGTTCGCATCGCTTCTTTGGAAGTTGTATCAAATAATTAGTCTAAGTGTTACCTGCATGCCAACCAACGCGATGCGATGGTTAAAGTATTGACCGGAACGACGCGATGCATGAGGATCGCATCAGTTCACTGAAAATAGCTTTAGAAAATTTTTCAAAGTGTGGGTGTGATGCACATCAATGGGACGCATCAAGATAACGTTGATCCATTGGAAATTGCATCCAAAAAATTTTCCAAGGCTAAATTTCCCAAATTTTAATACATCTTTTCTTACCCCTTACCTTTTATCACCATGTATCACCTATTCACTTACTGAAAGGTCAATGTTCACCTTCTTCTCATCCTCTCTAACTCCACCAAGTTTTTCATTTATGTACATCAACCAAAAACAACAAAATCATATAAGAAAAAGTGGGTTACCTCCCACCAAGTGCCTTATTTTTGGTCGTGGCATGACTAATCTTTTAATATTTTTTTCCTTAACAACTAAAAATTAAACTAACTATTACATTGAATTTGTGGGTTGCCTCCCACACAGCGCCTTATTTTATATCGTGGAACAACTTAGCTCAGTCTCACTCCTCAGTAAAAGTGATGGAAATGTTGTTCTTGTCCCTACGATCAGCCCAGTAATAGTTCACACGTTGTCCATTCAGTAGAAACTTCTTAGTCTTCTATTTGTTCTACAATTCAACCGCTCCATAAGGTGTCATTTGTACTACTTTGAATGGTTCAGACGACTTAGACCGTAATTTGCCCAGAAACAACTTTAATCTCGAATTCAATAGCAAAATAAGTTGTCTAGATTCAAACACTCTATCTTTATTCTATCTATCATGCCATCTCTTGGGTTTCTCCTTATAAGGCTTTGCATTATCATAAGCATTGAGGCAAAATTTATCTAATTAGTTAAGTTGAAACAATATTTTCTCTCCCGCGACTTTCATCTCAAGATTTAACTTTTTAACAACCCAATAATCTTGATGCTCAAGCTCAACAAGTAAATGACATGCTTTCCCTTAGATCAAATGATATGGGAAAGTACAGTATTTGCTTAATCTCCCAGTTGGAGACCTCAACTTGTCCACTCATTTGTGGATGATACGCAGTGGCCACCTTATGCCTAACACCATATTTAGCTAAAAGATTCTTGAACCAAGTGTTAATAAAGTCCATACCTCTATCACTGATTATAGCTCTTGGTGTGCCAAATATGGAAAATATTTGCTTCTTCACGAACTTCACCAATTCTCTTACATTATTAATAGGACAAGCTACGGCTTCCACCCATTTGCTGACATAATCAACTGCCATAAGGATGTATAAATTGCCATTTAAAGGTGGGAATGGTCCCATCAAATAAACCCCCCAAACATCAAATACTTTGACTTCTAGAATATTTTTGAGGGGTATCTCATGATGTCTCAATATGGTACCCAACCTTTGACATTAATCGTAATTCTTAACAAAAGCTACTGCATCTCAAAACAATGTTGGCCAAAAGAAGCTAGATTGCAACATCTTTCTTAAGGTTTTTTCACCTCCATGATGGCCACCATAAGGGGATGAATGACACTTTTGTAGTACTAGTGCAAATTCAGCATTCAGAACACATCTTCATATAATACCATTCGGACCTTGCTTGAAAATATAAAGTTCGTCCTAATTAAAAGAATGAGAATCATGAAGCAATTTCTTCCTCTGTTGAATTGTACTTTCAGGAGGATAAAAGCTACTTGTCAAAAAATTTACAATGTCCGCATACCAATGAACTTCACACTCCTTTATAGACAATAATTTTTCATCTGAAAACTCTTATCGAATGCAGAGAGAGTCATCAACAACATGATAATGAGTTTCTAACCTTGACAATTGGTCTAATACTTGATTTTCTGCTTCTTTACGATCACAAACCTCTAAGTCAAACTCTTGCAATAGCAAAATCCACCGGATCAATCTACGCTTTGCATCATTTTTATTGAAGAGATATTTCATGGCCGCATGGTTAGTGCGAACAATAACCTTTGTGCCCACTAAATACGCTCTGAATTTATCAAATGCGTACACCACCGCTAACATATCCTTTTCAGTGACTGTATCATTAATTTGGGCATCGTTCAAGACTTTACTGGCATAGTAAATAGAGCGAAATACCTTATATTTTTGTTGCCCCAAAACAACTCCTACATCCACGTCACTAGCATCGTATATAAATTCAAACGGCAACTCCCAATCTTGAGAGATAAGAATAGGAGCTTCAATCAGCTTCTTTTTCTGCTTCTTAAATGCTTCTTTACAATCTGCCCTGAAATTGAACTTGGACTCTTTTTCTAAAAGTTTACATATTGGACTTGTAATCTTCGAGAAATCTTGAATAAAACACTTGTAAAAACCTTTAATTTTCAGCTTTTCTCCACACCCCAATTATTGTTTCGCACCCCTATAGTAGCCACCCTCAACCTAAGCGATTTGCCTTGGTTAAGGTGCACATTGTCCTAAATGGACCAGGGCCAAAAAGGTTTATTGTAACAAAAATGGGGCAACAATAACTAAAACTTTCATTAAATATTTTTTTAATTCTAACTCCTAACCGTCACAATTAAACGCACAATGAACACTTCTCTAGATTTTCACTTTCACCTTTTCCTTTATAATATTTCACATTCCCTCTTATTCCATTATCTGTATTAAAGCGCTTAGGAACTATAGATTGAATTAAGGTCTATCAAAGAAAGGATTCGGCTATAGATGAGGCTACTAAAGAAATTAGGCTATAGGCTCAACGGGGCTAACTAAGGTTATGCATAAGGATAGGTGGAT
The DNA here is from genome assembly GCA_030864225.1 of Capsicum baccatum var. pendulum. NCBI lineage: Eukaryota > Viridiplantae > Streptophyta > Magnoliopsida > Solanales > Solanaceae > Capsicum > Capsicum baccatum. Next base: position 25,938,169 of record CM061551.1, on the reverse strand, counting down.
AAAGTCTTTACAATTCGGTTAACAAAGAAATGCCGAAATAACTTGTTACACCCAACACCCTTTATTTTGCTTTGTAAACACACCGGGTAAGTTCTAGTCATTCCTGTACATGTAGAATATAAATAAATACTCACTCACTCAGTGCATGCTAAGAATCAAGTTGCATCCTTACGGTTTCCGATATTGTTCTTTATCAAATTCAACATTAAGCCACTCAAGTCAAACTTAACCTGTTGAGATTTAACATCTAAAATATCTCATTCTTTTGTTTCAACACAATTGCATTTGTAGTCACAAAATAAAACATCTTTACCCAACACATAGCATTTTTCAAAGGTAGCAATCAGGGCCCTATCATTTTCTCAACATCTAAAGATACACTCCCCTTAAGATGGTCGTCATCCATCTATCATAGGGGACAAGAATTACCAAAAAGGTCACACATAATTACTGTAATTTGATAATTACCATGAAGGGTGAAAATAAAACAAATACTTTAAACTACATTTGCCAAAGAGGGCAATATTGTTAACTTACAAACCCAACTAAACATAAAAACAGAAACAAAAAATAAAAATTGTTCAATCCAAAAACCAACATAGTTCAGAAATTTAAGATGAAGGAGATAAAGATGAAGATCAAAGAGCAACCACCCCACACTTAAATGTAGCACTGTCCCAATGCTAGCAATAAGCATAAGGCAAGGTGGCGTCGTACTCCCTACTTAATCAAATATCAGTAAGGCCATCACATCTTCATCAACACCATCATTACCGCCAAAGTCATCACCTGATCACCATAATATGACTTCTCCTCATCCTCAGACTCATTTTCATAATAACCTATGTGCCTTTCCTCGTCTGTGAGGACACATCATCTACTAGCTCATCAAAATTCGAGCTAATGTGCAACATAGTTCTAGCATGAGGTCCTAATGGGTATTCCAACTCGACAACACGAATGTCCTATTGGGTGGCTGAACGCCCCCAATCTTCAACTACAACATAGTTAGCCCATCCATACGGGATGCGATCTCATCATTTTGAGTTTGACGCTCGGGCATAATCAAATTTACACCATGAGGAGCTGGTCCCTTAGTGCGAGAAATATCCAATATCCTGTCACCAATAGGTGGTATATAATCCACCTCCTCTTCAGGCATTTCTTGTTGCCTAAAAACTCTAGTCAACAGCCCACCAAACCCATATCTATGATCCCCCAAGAATCGGGCCTTCCTCATAGCAAAAAAAATAATAACAACCATATTCATATCTATATCTTAATGCATCAAAGCATAGATAATACACACCCTATCATGAGTCACCTCCATCAAATGCTTACCATGAACAAGATAGGCATAGATGATTCTGGCCCATAAACGAGCCTCCCTATTCAAATGAGCTAATGGGAGTGACACATAAGTACCACCCTCTTTATAGCGAATCCACCTAGCCGTCGAATGAGTGCCACAAAGGAGATAATAGTTATGTTGATATGGTGGATCAATAATCATTCTCTTTAATAGTTTTGGATCCACAAAGGGTGTACCTAGCAGCTCATTAAAAGTATTAGCAATAAAAGTGATCACATGACCACATACCTCAACCTCAGAATATTTTGAGTTCTAATTCATGTAAAATACCCTCACTAAGCTTAAGTTACATTTACCCGATTGCTCAAAGAGAAAATTCATATGTTGCGCCTCTATCCTTCGCATCATAGATGGATATTCTTTCATCAAGCTTGCCCTATTAATGAATTGATCAGCTGAATATTTTGACTCTTTGTGCTGAGTATACCACTTTCATCCTGCTTCAACCATAACCTTAGTTCAGAACCTCCTTTGACCCCTAGTAACATGTGGGGCTAAGGGCACACGATCAGCTTGGTGGCTCCTCTTATGCCTTGGGTCAGAAGTACCTATTGTACTCTTCCCCTTGCTTTGTTTTTGATGGCTACTAGATATTGTACCTATCAATCATAACACTCCACACACATATAAAGCAAGCCCCTTTGGAACTAGCAACCACTAAGTGTGAATTTTACCTCACACATAGGTTCTAGCCTAGGTTCACAAAAAGGGACTTAAGGTACACAAACTTCCCTTGTTCAACACAATTACCATCATCAATTTTCCATAATTAAATAATAATTTCATCTGAAGAATATGAAAATTTAAACAAATCTCATCAAGAATATGGCAATTTAAACAAATCTCATCATACTCACCTAGTGGTTGCTAACTTGTATAGAGAAAATAGGCATTTATTAACATAGTACCTTTCTTCAACACTTACACCTATGATCATTCTCATGTTAAACTTGTTCTCACATCAATAGCATCCAATTAAGAAATTAATAGCTATCACTAAGGTAGTGTAAGATTTGAGATCCACCCCATACTTAGTTGCTATTATGTGGTGAATCAAGAACATTCTAAATCATTGAAATTTAACACATGATACAGCAAAACACTCAATTATCCATCAATTTAGATCTCAGACCCTTAGTGTAACCACATCAATTAAATCAAGAATTCTATTTTATAGTACATTAGCTTCTCACGCGAGAAAAAGCAAACCAATAACAACAACATGTCACCATCACCCCTAATATTCTCCAATAAGAATACAAATTAACATTAAAGGAAAGTTCAATTAATTTAAACACAACACCTTAGATATTTTACTTTAATTCAATCTAATTTTTAGATCACAAAACTTATAACATATGTAGCATCAAATTCCTGGTCTTAGTTTAAAAGAGAAATTATGAGGTTGAGGGTTGTTGTTATTGCTAAAAATTGACAAAACTCTAAAGGGAGCAAATTTAGGGCTTTGGAAAAGATGGGGCGGCGTGGCTAGGGTTAGGTGAAAAGGAGGGAAATGAGTAAGGTATGGTATTTATAGAGGGGTAAATTAGGTTTAACATTTTTACTAATGGGTGCAAGCGGTACATCAGGAATCGCGTTGAAGAATTGATGCGATGCATCAAGTTCACGTTGCTTCTCTGGAAGTTGTATCAAATAATTAGTCTAACTGCTACCTGCATGCCAACTGGCATGACACGATGGTTAAAGCATTGACCAAACTAACGTGACACGTCAGGATCGCGTCAGTTCACTAGAAATAGACTTAGAAAAATTTTCTAAGTGTGGGCATAATGCACATTGATGTGACACGTCAAGTTAGCCTCGATCCACTACAAATTGCATCTAAAAAATTTTCTAAGGCTAAATTTCCCAAATTTTAATGCATCTTTTCTTACCCCTTACCTTTTACTCACCATGTATCACCTATTCACTTACTGAAAGGTCAATGTTCACCCTCTTCTCATCTTCTCTGTCTCCACCAAGTTTTTTATTTTTGTACATTAACCAAAAACAACAAAATCATGTAAGAAAAAGTGGGTTGCCTCCCACCAAGTGCCTTATTTTTTATCGTGTCATGACTCATCTTTTAGTATTTTTTTCCTTAACAACTAAAAATTAAACTAATTATTACATTACATTTGTGGGTTACCTCCCACACAATTCTTTATTTTTCTTTGTGGCATGACTTAGCTAACTCTCACTCCTCAACAAAAGTGATGTGAACCTTGTGCTTGTCCCTATGATCAGCCTAGTAATGCTTCACACGTTGTCCATTCAGTTGAAACTTCTCAATCTTCTCTTTAATCCATAATTCAACCACTCCATGAGGTGTCATTTGTACTACTTCGAACGATCTAGACCACTTAGACCGTAATTTGCCCGGAAAAAACTTTAATATTGAATTAAACAACAAAAGAAGTGTAACGCCCCTAGTCTTGTACTCTAAATGCCACATGGTGATCCTGAATCCGAAGGACCATAAGCTAACCCATGACTGATATCTATACCTATAAACTGTATAATATACTGTATAAATGCAGAAATAAAGGTTGAAAGGAGATACGGTTCAAAGATCTAATAAAACATAACATCTAAAGATATGGTATATCAATACCAAAACAACTGAAATAGTTGTCTGAACATGCTAGTCTAAAAGCCTTTAAACTTTCTGAGTAAGGAGTTGATGGGATATGTCCCCAACTAACTCCAACTACTAAAATAAATTAATTAAAGAGTTAATAAAGTGATAGTCATATCCTCGAAGGATGAGGACTCACTGCCAACTCTGACTGCTGAGACTGGAATGCTACTGATGCTCTGGAGCTCATGCTTCTGAACTTATGGTATAAATCACCATTGCATAAATGCGTCAGTACGTTTGAATATATTTGTATGCAGGTGAGATAGGATGAATGTAAAGAGTTCACATGCATGAGCTATACTAACTGACGGGATAGCATGACCGTGAGAATGTATGCTGAATACATAATAACTATAACTGTTTTCATGATAACATGATTACTGAGCTTGAGTACTGATAACATAAGATACTACTAACTGTATAACTAAAATAACTAATATCTAATGTCTATATATGATAGTATAGGTTCTAATGGAACTAGTTGAGTTCTGTGTTGTTCTGAGTTAACTATATTCGACAGTCCTAAATTCTGTAGAACTATCTGAGTTTTGTTACTGAGATTGAATGACTGTATCTGAATGTCTTGATTCTATAATTGAAACTATGGAAAGTAGTCATCTAACCGACAGGCTCGAAATAACCCAATATAGCTGGGTTGGGGTCCAATCTGTAACCTCAATTGGAAGGGTGTCAATACCGCGCCACTGGTAAGGACAATCTGTGAGTAACCCTCATATAACAGGTAACTTTAGTGAGAATAGTGGGAACCATCATATAAAAATTCAAGCCACCTCATCTACCCTCATATAACAGGCTATGATATCTCAACCTATACTGGCAACGTAGTTTCGGAATGCAAAGATTGCTTCTAATAATCACACCCTCATATAACAGGTAGGTTCCCATCCTTGGGTTCACTCGGTGCTAATTTTCTACTCCCATCTGAGTAGACACTGAACATGATTAACTAAAGTAAACTGGACTGAGTTAACTAAGTTTCATTGACTAATAGAATACTACTGAGATTATTGAGTTTTGAGTCATGTGACTGACTGAATTCTATGGATCATGGCTTGACTGAGAGTATCTTGAAAACACGACACTGATACTAGGCACACAATTAAATTTTTGGGTACAAGTACCCCCAGGACTCGATAGAAGAAAACTGAAAAAGTATGACTATCTTAAATACACGACCAATATCACAATCCTTATTACAATAAGTTGGAGATTTCATGAAGTACAAGTTCTAAAGCAACACAATGGCTACACATATATCCATAATTCATTGACTAAGATAGTTCATCATACACTGGACATGCATAAACTTGTACATAAACGGGGATTTCATATTATCATACTAGTATGACACTTTTCCTTCACATAGGCATTTAATCAAACACATGGGGAGCATGATTTGGTTATACAATCATCAACACATCTAATAATCTTAGATACATCAATCAACATGTAAATTTAAGGGTTTATCATGATTATTATCAAATCACGACATCCTGGGGTCAATCATTGGAATAGGTAATTTAAAACACGAATCATAACCCCATAACATCATGAACATGAATTTCAATTTAATTTAAATCATGAACATTCATAAATACACAAATCTTGGATTTTGAAAAGAGATTCTTGAGCTTCATGTGTGAAAGGGACCCATGAATCAACACATGACATACCTGGGTTGTGAGTTTCTTGAAGTTCTTGGACTTAAAGAACTTGAAATCTCTTAGTTTCTTGAAGAATGATCTGGATCTTGTTCTTGGGGATTATCTTTAAGAGAAAACCCTAGTTTGATGTTGTAGATAGATAATGAACTTATGAGCCTTGGTCTTAAATAATTAAGGGTTAAAACGGATGGAAAAGACCCAAAAAGCCCCTTTTAAAAATAATTTAAAATAACTGAACAAAATATATGACAGTGGGTGCGATGATCCGTCGCTGGGTCAACGGCCCATCGATCCTGACCGTCGGTCCTGGGCAGAATAGGGGTTTACTTTCTCTCCTATGATGGCTTGGGCGATAGTCTGTTGCTAGCTCGATGGTCCATCGGACTGATCCATCATCTTTAGGAAGAATGTGGTCTCACTTCCTCCACTGTGATGTCTTAGGTGATGGTCCGTCGCTAGCTCGACGGTCCGTCGACTCTCACTATCGCACCTGGGCAGTTTTGACTACTTCCTGTATTTCGTCCATAACTTTCTCTTCCGATGTCGGATTTTGATGGAATAGGTATCGATGGAAAGCTTATTTATTTTTTCACTCAACAAAAAGTGAAAATCTTAAAATTATCACATATATAAAAGTGGATTCATCTTTCAAAGTAAGTTTCTAGCATTCTTGAGATGAGTTTAGGCTAAATAGAAGTATGGTGTACAATATCTCCCCCTTGAGAACATTTATCCTTGAATGAGACTGAGTGAGAGGGGAGAAGATAAACTAACATACATACTAAACATGAACAACTGGAACATGATATCATGACTAACATGATTGATAAATGAATATATCATACCAAACATGTATATCTAATGCATGTGTAACTGATTCATGAATGCATGACTGAGTGTTCTGAGGAACTATGTTTCTCACAATGAGAATGCATATCTGATGCATGATTATGTGACTGAATTGGTGTGTGAATGCATGACTAAATATGCAATGGTATTTAATATCAATTTTATAATGGAATTTTGAACATGGAATGGATACCAAGCTTGTAACTAAAATCTGAACATGACACTTAAAAGCTTAAGGAGAACTGTTACCTTGAGATAGACATGAGTTGGAGGAGAAGAGGTGGGGATACTTGGTTCGCATATCTACTTCTGATTCCCAAGTAGCTCCCTCATTGGACTGATTTCTCTAAAGAACTTTGACTAGTGGGACTTCTTTGTTCCTCGGTCTACGAGTGTGATAGTCTAGGATTTCTATTAGAATCTCTACATAAGATAGGCTATTCTGAACATCTATGCTCTGAATAGGGACTACGACTGTAGGGTCACCTATGCACTTCCTGAAAAAAGAGACATGGAAGACTGGATGAACTGAGGCTAGATCTGTAGGCAATTTGAGCTTATAGGCTACCTTGCCAAAATGACTGAGAATTTTAAAAGGATCAATATATCGGGGACTGAGCTTTCCCTTCTAGGAAAATATCATTACTCCCTTCATGGGAAAGATCTTTAGATAGACATAATTACCAATCTCAAACTCAAGATCCTTTCTGCATACATCTGCATAAGACTTCTGTCGGCTCTGAGCATCCTAGAGTCTTTCTCTGATCAACTGGACTTTTTCTAAGGCATCAAATACTAAGTGAAGCCCTATAACTAAGTCCTAACTAACTTTGAACCAACTAACTGGATATCTGCATATCCTACCATACAGAGCTTCGAATGGAGCCATCTTAATACTGGAATGATAGTTGTTGTTGTATGCAAACTCAGTCGAAGGCAAGTGGTAATCCCAACTACCTTTGAAATCAATTGCTCACGCTCGCAACATATCTTCTAAAGTCTAAATAGTACTTTCTTCTTGACCATCTATCTGAGGATAAAAGGCGGTACTGAGATGAACTTGAGTACCAAGATTTTTTTGGAATGCCTTCTAAAAATGAGAGGTAAATTGGGTACCTCTGTCTGAGATAATAGATAATGGAACACCGTGAAATCTAACCAACTCTCTGATGTAGAGTTTCACATAATCCTCAGCTGAATAAGAGATATAGACTGGAAGGAAATGAGCTGATTTGGTTATTCTATCTATAATGACCCAAATTGAATTATGTTGGCAATGAGTACGAGGTAAACCTATCACAAAGCCCATGTTCACTTCTTCCCACTTTCAAGTAGGAATACTGAACTCCTGTATGAACCTACTAGGCTTCTAATGCTCTATCTTAGCCTACAACATGTAAAGTATTTAGCCATGAACTCTACAATATCTCTCTTTACCCCATTCCACTAATAGATTTCTCGCAAGTCATGGTACATCTTAGTGGCCCTTGGATTTATAGAGTAGCGCACACCATGTGCTTCTACAAGAATTTGCTGCCTCAAGTGAGCTACACTCAAAACACACAAACGACCCTGACAACGCAGAACACCATCTCCCCCTTGGGAGAAAATCTCTAATTTCTGATCCTTGACTGACTCTTTCAACTTGACTAAACTTGGATCTCTATCTTTTTTTATTTCACCTCATAAACTAGAGATAATTTTGAACTACTCTGGACCCATTTGTCACGCTTCTCTGAATTGACTAAGAAAATACCTAGTCTGGCAAACTGATGGACTTCCTGAGCAAGATTTTTCTTACTGTCCTCAATATGAGAAACACTACCAATAGACAGTCTATTAAGCGCATTGGACATAACGTTGGCCTTGCCCAAATGATAAATAACACTCATGTCATACTTTTTCAAGAGCTGTAACCACTTTCTCTGATGAAGATTGAGATATTTCTAAAAAAACACATACTAAAGGCTCTTATGATCTGTGAACACATCTACATGAACTCCGTAGAGATAATGCCTCCAAATCTTCAAGGTAAAAACTATGGCTACTAACTCAAGATCATGAGTAGGATAATTCTTCTCATGGGGTTTAAGTTGTCTGGAGGCGTAGGCTATGAACTTACCATGTTGCATTAGGACACAACCCAAACCTACTCTGGATGCATAACAATACACTACGAACCCATTGGAACCATCTGGAAGATCTAATACTGGAGCTGAGGTGGGTCAAGTCTTTAACTCTTGAAAACTCTTCTCACAAGGATCTGACCACTGAAACTTGACTTTCTTCAGAGTTAATCTAGACATAGAGGATTCCATAGAATAAAATCCCTCAACAAACCATCTATAATAGCGAGCCAAACCCAAGAAACTACTGATATCTAATGGAGAGACAGGTCTAGGCCAGTTTCTTATTGCTTCGGTCTTTTGAGGATCAACCCTAATGCCATCACCAGAAACTATATGACCAAGAAATGCTACTGACCTCAGCCAAAACTCGCACTTACTAAATTTGGCAAATATCTGATGATCTTTGAGAGTCTGAAGTACAATTATGAGATGGTTTGTATGATCACACTTACTACGGGAATAAACCAGAATGTCATCTATGAAGACAATAATGAATATGTCTAAATACTACTTGAACACCTGATTCATCAAGTCAATGAAAGTTGTTGGGGCATTGGTAAGACCAAAGGACATAACTAGGAATTTGAAGTAACCATACCGAGTATGGAAAGCTATTTTTAGAATGTTATATTCTCTGACTCTGAGCTGATGGTAGCCTGATCTGAGGTCTCTCTTAGAGAAATAACTGGCACCCTAAAGTTGATTAAACAAGTCATCGATTCAAGGAAGATAATACTTGTTCTTGATCGTTACTTTATTGAGCTGATGGTAGTCTATACACATTAAGAGAGAACTATCTTTCTTGTGCATGAATAAGACTGGTGCACCCCACGAGGACACACTGAGTCTGATGAATCCCTTATCTAAGAGATCCTTCAACTGTTCTTTTAGTTCTGTTAGTTCCATTCTGTATGGCAAAATAGATATAGGTTGAGTATCTGGAAGAAAATTAATGTCGAAGTCTATTTCCCTTTCGGGAGGGATTGCTGGAAGATTTTTGGGAAAGATAACTGGATATTCATCCATGACTGGTACTGAATCAAGACTGGGATTTTTAGAACTAGTGTCCTTAACTTGAATAAGATGATAGACATATTCTTTATATATCATTTTCTATGCCCGAAGGTAGGAAACAAGCTAACCTCTGAAAGCTGAAGTACTACCCCTCCACTCTAGGACAGGTTCATTTGAAAATTGGAACTGAACTCTTCTATTTTTCCAGTCGACTGTGGCATAGTAAGAATAAAGCCAATCCATGCTGAGAATGACATCAAAATCAGTTATCTGTAATTCGACTAAGTCTATTGAAGTGATTTTCTAAAATATATGATTGGGCAGTTCCTGTATACCCACCAAGCTATGATGGTTTTACCCACAGGGGTAGAGACTAAAAAGGGCTCTTCTAGAATTTCAGGACTGGTTTTGAAATTGCCTTCTATATAGGGAGTAACAAAAGACAAAGAAGATCCTAGATCTAGCAAAGCATAAACATGCATATGGAAGATCTGTAATGTACTTGTAACTATATCAGGAGAATTTTCCTGATCTTGCCAGGACTGGAGAGCATAAAGTATATTTGTGTGTTGCCCACTAGTAGCGCTGGAGGTGGCACTTGCTGGTTTGGGCAACCAAACTGAGCTGAGGAATGGTTCTAGGGACTCTGAGGACTTGGCCTAGGATAGTCTATGACTTTGTGGCCTGTTTTGCCACATCCAAAATAAATACCACTACCATCTCTGCAAATACCGTGATGGTTCTTACCATAAGTCTAGAAAAGAGGATAGGTGTGGGCACTACTAACACTTCCCTGAGACTTAGAGCTTGGCACCCTATCTCTATTACCTCTCTGAATCTAGGAGCTAGAGCACTAACTGAAGAAGGAGCTAGAACTGATAACTTAGGAAGAAACTGAGAACGGTTTCCTCCTTCTAATTTGGGCTGAGCAAAGTTGAAACTACCTGTCCCTGCTTTCTTATTCTGCTTCTCTCTCATCTTAATCTTTTGTTCTTTTATCTGCTGAGCATGGGTCATAAGCTTGGCTATGTTCATGTCACTATTCAACATCACGGACCTGCACTCATTGACTATACTATCATTCACTCCAAAAACAAACTTACTCATCTTGGCCCTGCTATCTACAACCACATGAAGAGCATATCTGGCTAGTTGAGTAAACTTAAGAGAATAATCTTTCACCGTCATGTTGCCCTGCTTGAGTTTGATAAATTCTAACTCTTTAGCTTCTCTTAGCTCTAGGAGAAAAAATCTATCAAAGAATGCAGTAGCAAACTCTTCCCACTCAATAGGCCCTATATCTACAGCCCTCTCTGACTTCCATTGTTTATACAAAGTGTCAGCAACATCCTATAACTGATATGCAACTAGCTTTGTACTCTTACTAGAATTAACCTCCATAATGTACGTACTCTTATTAGAAGTAACCTCTATGATGTACGTAACTTTTTGACCCTGTTCGATGAATTCCTGAGGTTCCTCATCTAACTTAGACCAGAGAAAAGATAGAGGATTCATTCAGGTGAAGTCCTAAATCCTGGTTGTAGCTAAATTGTCCACTGGGTTAGCTGGAACGACAGATAGTCATTCATTCTGAGCAGCGACTGACTGCGTGATAACACTCAAACTACAGCTCTCGTAAGAGTGTAAGCGGTCGTCATCAAATATAAAACCCAACTAGGTTGGGTGTCGAATCCCACAGAAAATACTTGGTCACTAAGTAAGCAACGATTATTAGCCTTTTGATGAAAGTTTTATGAATAAAGGGGGGATTTTGGGCGTGCAAATGATGTAGACAAAATAATAGAGTAAAAACGGAAAATAGAAGAGTAAAACGGTGTACTTGGTAGATTTTAATCAATGAGAATTGAGAGTTAGGGTTATGTCCACTTTATGAGTTATATGTATCTATTGACTATGAGTTATGCAGAATTCAGACATGCATACGCTTATAGAGAATCGTATTCTATGGTAAATCCAGGCGTCTTTCGACCATCAAGGACTATTTCACTTTAACTCTTTCGAGCTTAAAGCATATCTAATGGTACAAATTCTCCAAGAGGTTAATCCAGTTATGGCACTAACTTTTAAACAGGGGTTGGTGCCCTATTTACTTGACATTCCCTCTTTTCCAGACATGTAACTTTTCTTTCGAACAAGTTAATGCTATACTGGCGTATTCTATATGTTTGCAACCATAAGAATTTATATTAAGATGAAGAGAAAAATGATATAAGCAGCACACGTGTCAAGAATTCACAAACTCATAGCAATAGATAGTATCTCATAAGGCTTCCATAACCCTAACAGAGAGGTTTAGCTACTCATGAGTGCAACGGAAATCACAATAGACATCATCATCATACCAAGATAACAACAATCTCAGAAGAAGTATGTAAATGGCGTCACTTGTGGCGTGAAATCCTTGCTAGTAGCATTTCTCTTGTCGTGAAAATTAATAGTTGAATAGATAAAGAATAATGTCAACAATGAATTAATGAATAAGGGAAAGAATAGAAAGGGGGATAAGAAGAGAATGCTGAAAAGTTTCAGCAAAATAGGGTTTATATAACATCCATATCCTAGTCCTATTGAAATAGGGTTTTTATCCTTGTCCTAGTCCTACTGGGTTACTGCATACTTGTCCTAATCCGACTAAGTTACTGCTGATCCCCCAAGTCTTTAGAAATGCTTTTTTTGCCCGGGACAAGTTCTCCATGCATCACTTTTAGTCCACAAGCTTCCAGAAGCTGCCTTCCTTCTTACGTGAAGTTTCCTTTGGCGTCCAATTTCCGTAAAATGCTGAAATCTTCATCATTTATACCTGAAAACTTGCTAATCACGTTGGTTAGCTCACTTACAGGAAAAAGGACTAAAAGTGCAGGAATTATATATTTTGTCCTCAAAACTTAGCTAAAATATGGGTAAATTAAGGTACTTTAGGCATGTAAATACGCCTAACATCAACACCCCACACTTAAAGCTTTGTTCGTCCTCGAACAAAATATCATGTCCATATAAACATCTACTTTAGGATTTCACAGTAACAGCACAAAATATACATCAAGATAGGCACAACAATTATTAACCAAGAGTAGTTTTCTGATCACTCCTAGAAACAATTCAACCTCCAACCTAGACTCGTGATGATGGTTAATTCATATCCAAAAGTTAAGGCACAAAGAATCATACACAACTACCCAAAACTCATCAACCATGTGTGTCTCACAATATATCACCCATAATCACTCACAAGTATTTCATTTTTCGAAACATGGGTATAAGATTTTCTTTGCTCTCACTCTCACAAAGAATTCATATGTTGCAACTAATAACCATAGGCTTGCCCTTAGTGTAATGCTCCACTAATATCAGAATGCTAAGCTTAGGATCAAATAGGTCTTTTACAGGTTGTAATGTAGGCTAAGGGACGGGTAGGACTATTTTGGCCAGAAATAGTGACTATGTTCCTAAGCGCTTTAATACATCACATTATGCCATTAACACTTTCTTTTAATCAACCCTGCTACCTTTCTTTCATCTATCACCCCATTTCACCTATTTTGCCATTCAAACAAAACTATTTTTTCTATTTTTTTTTCTTTTCTTCTCTTTTTTTTTATAACACACCTCTATGATAGCCACTCTTTTTTCATAACAAATTCAAGTACCAATACCTTCTAAGGCATCACTCTCACCCAATTTCCTCTTATTTTGTCATATGAATTTACAATTTAAAGCACTTAGGAATTTGGATCAAATTATGGTATTGAAAAAAATAGATTAGGCTACATATGAGTCTATCAAAGAAAATGGCTAAAGGCTCAAAAGGGTTGACTAGGATAATGTCCATGGGTAGGTAAAACGAAGGTAAACAATCACAGGTTGCCAAAGAAATGCCTAAATCATCTCCTAAACTTACACTCTTTATTTCGCTTTACATACACACCAAGCAAGTTCTAGCATCAGCCACAAACACAGAGTATACTATAATCTCACATACACAAGGCACATGGTCAACTTTATTGGGAGCAGTATAGACTCTTGACCCACCAGCTGAAGGAATTAAACCACACACTTATCACAAAGCGAGTCACATTTAGAGCCTAAGTGTCTCAATAGTAATGATTTTAGCACAACTCTTGTCATAATACCATGTTGCCTATTAGAACAATTTCATGTACTTCATTTAAAATCTAAAAAAAAAACTTAAGGAAAGGAAAAAAAAATTGAAAATTTAACTACTACTAAAAACCAAACAAATGAACATAAATAAATGTAGGTAGGCAAAGAAATACAGCATACAAATACCATCACCCCACACTTAGACGAGACACACTGTCCTCAGTGGAAAATAAATAAGAAGAACCTGGTTAGTCGGACTCCTCCTCTATGTCTAGGGTCATACCCCCTGCATCGGAATCATCATCGGAGTTGTCAACCTCAGAAGTTCCTCAATATGTACCCCACTTGATTCAAAGAGTGCGTTGAGGTATTTGCTGCACGGAGGATTCAGCTTGCTCTTTTCTTCCTCTTTTCTTACCTTGCTGTGAGGTGGGCGCTTTTTCTTTTCCTTGTCGTTCTTTTGGTGCCATTCTACCTGAGATTCATGTTAGCTCATCTCGGATGATATAATCGACAAACAAACTATAGTGGCACTACCCCACACTTAATTTGTTTGTACAAACTAATTAAGTGAGCGATGTCGATTACTCAGACTTCATCGACATACATATAGGCGATATGTTCCAACTATATGTTCAGCACAGTCATACTTTCATGTCATCTTAACTATCCTATGCAACTCTATTTTATGTAATCTTGATTATACTTTCATGTTTGAATTAATGCATCTTTTTGAACAAGACTACTACATAGAGATTGTATCAAGTTATGGCATAGAAATAATCACAACATCTTATATTTGTAGTTAACCATGATTTTTCATCTCAATGAACAAGTCATTCGAACATGAAAGCTTTCAAGTTACAAGATTATGCAATTTTCTTGACCATGTCAATTCCGCAAAAGTGTAATAGTGTATCAAAATCAAATACAAGTTGGAAATAAGTCAAGAGCATCCTTATGTATTCTCTCACTCACTTAGTTGTATCACAACAAATCAACCATATTCAAATCACCAACACTAATTCAAGATTTAACAATATATTATAGGCGTAGTAGTGTAGTACTTACGGAATATAAAAGAAGAACTTACTTGGTGTTGAACTCAAAAGATGATCTTGCAAGGTTAGATGAGCAAAAATAAAAGTTTTGAGAGATTTGGGAGGCAAAGGCGGTGCCTAATTCTTTGCCTAGTTGAGCATAGGCGGCGCCTATGCTATGGCATTGTAGATTCAGAGACCAAAGGCATTGGCATAGGCGGCGCCTATGCTATGACATTGTTGGACCAAAGGCTTTGGCATAGGCGGCGCCTATGCTATGGCATTGTTGGACCAAAGGCTTTGGCATAGGCGGCGCCTATGCTATGGCATTGTTGGACCAAAGGCTTTGGCATAGGTGGCGCCTATGCTATGGCATTCTAGATTCAGAGACCAAAGGCCATAGCATAGGCCTTGCCTTGTCCATTGCCTAGATTTACATAGGCCTTGCCTTGTCTATTGCCTAGATTTGTATAGGCAATGCCTGACCAATAGCCTTTGCTTCTTCATTCCTAACTTACCACCTTCAATATGAACCACTTCCAAATTAAAATTTGAGACCAATCTCCTCCTTTATACGTCTTGCACCTACACTTACTCAAAAACAAGAAAAACGATTAGAACGATGGGTTGCCTCCCATCAAGCGCCTTAGTTTTGATCGTGGCTCGACTACAAAAACAAACACCTAGTAAAACAAAACAAGTAAAGATGATGGGTTTCCGCCCATCTAGCGCTTGATTTATTGTCGCGGCACGACATAGTTACCTCGATTACTTAGACTTCATCTAGATAGGTGGTGCATCGTTTTCTGAATGGATTCAGACGACGCTGATGCTTACTTGTGGGCATGCAATCTTCTTCGAGATGACTCTTGTGCATATATATCCCAGGTGGGATACCAATTATATCATCAATAGACCAACCAATGGCTCTCTTGTACCTCTTTAGAGCAGAGATAAGATCCTCTACGTGTTGTTTACCTAAATCAGCCGCAATACTCACCGGAAGTGTATTTCCACTTCCCAAGAACGCATACCTTAGGTGACTGGGGAGCTCTTCCGATTCTAGCACTAGTGGCTCTTCAATGGAAATCTTCACTGTTGGTGAAGGTCGATTCTTAAGATCAAGGTCCAGATTCTTAGATGCATGAGAATAGGACCCTATTCCTGTTAGAGCACAAATAGTTTCTTCATGATCCTCAACATCTTCACTCTCGAAACTCAAAAGCACAACAGATAATGGCTCATCAGTAAGCTGCCTCTCTACAGATAATTCTTTTTCATCCTCATAATAAGCATCATCTACAGAGAACACATTCATATCGTTGGGCTGCTTCATTGCTTTGCATACATCAAAACGGACCACTTTATCATTCATCCGAAATAAGAGCTCATTAGCTCCCAAGTCAATAAGCACACTTCCAGTTACGAGGAAAGGACGACCTAAGATTATGGGAGCTTCAGAATCCACCTCGCAATCCAAAATAACAAAGTCTGCAGGAAAGATGAAGGTAGAAACCTTTACCAACACATCAGTCAAGATACCCACAGGTCGTTTTACCGACCTATCTGTCATCACGAGCCGCATATTGGTTGGTGTAGGATCACCCAACCCCAACTTCCTGTAGACGGCTAGTGGCATCAAATTGATGCTAGCTCCCAAATCGCACAATGCCTTAGCAAAATCCAATGATCCAATCGTGCAAGGAATAGTGAAAGCACCAGGATCTGCCTTTTTCTGAACTAACGATCTTGAAGCGATTGCACTGCAATGGTGAACATTATCCGCTGGCTCATAGCTTGCTGCCCGCTTCTTTGTCAAAAGGTCTGTCATGAATTTTGCGTACCCAGGCATATGTTCTAGGGCCTCCACCAAAGGAACATTAATAGTCAGTTGCTTCAACATAGTCATAAACTTACTGAACCTGGTGTCATCGGCTTTCTTCTTCAGTCTCTACAGAAAAGGTGGTGGTTAAAGGGGAATTGTTTTCTCCACCACTTCCTTTTTATCTAGCTTCCGATTATCAACCTTTTCAGGAGTGTCGTCAGCCTTCTTCTTCAGTCTCTGAGGAAAAGGTGGTGGTGGAAGAGGAATAGTTTTCTCTACCACTTTTTTTTTATCTTGCTTCCAACTATCAATCGTTTCAGGCTGCAGACGTCTAGGGGTGACGTCATGAACACCCTCTTCAGCTTCTTCGGCCTCTTCACATTCTGCATCAATAACATTATCCGCTATATCATCAACTACCTGCTCTCCTTTAGACGGATTTTCCAATACTTTACCACTCCGGGTAGTAATAGCCATACATGATCCGTCATTCCGTGGGTTTTGCACAGTGTCGCTAGGTAGCGTGCCAGCCCTCCTTTGGTTAAATGCCGCTGAAAGTTGACTCAATTGCTGCTCTAGTTGTTTTATTGTAGTAGAATACGAGTCAACCAATTGCTTCATTGAGGACAAATCATTTATTACCTCAGTTACTCCCGTGTTGGTTGCCTCCACTCCTTTCAACATCTTAGCCATCATATCTTCCATGGACATATTTCCAGAACCAGATGCAGCGGCGTCACATCTTCCAAGAGGAACATACAAACCACTCCTATCAGTCTTGTTCTTCAAACTACCTTGATCACGGTCCTTGTTTCCCGATTTATCATAATAGTTCCGACCTTGGTTTCCTTAGGCATTGCCTCGGAAACCCCCCTGATTATTCAAGTAGTTAGCTTCTTCTTCAGAATCAGATTCACCTCTTGCCTGTGACACAATAGCTTTGACTTTTTTGGTCTTCCCTGATAATAAGTGCTTGGTAAGAAGATCCATCTATGTTTTTATGTGCACCATATCTTGATCGCGTTCCTCCTCTCTTTGCCTTTGTTCTGCAGTCATGCCAATAGATGTGGTAGAGTTTGCTACCTCTGAATCCCTGGTATGCCAAGCTCTACTTTGCTTTGTTATTCGGTCTAACATATCGCTTGCCTGAATAAAAGTGAGGTCCAGAAATAATCCTCCAGCCGCATTATCCACCACTGTTTTAGTTACTGAATTCAAGGATCTGTATAGTATCTCCGTCAAGTGGATATTGGTCATGTGATGGTTTGGGCACCTCATAAGATTCTTCTTGAATCTCTCCAATGTTTCGTGGAGGGCTTCAGGTGGAAGCTGATGAAAGTTGCTAATTTCATCTCTCAATTGTGCTCTTTTGGATGGCAAAAAGAATCTTTCTAGGAAAGTGTCTTTCAATTGCCTCCAATTTGTAATAGAATTAGGAGTCAGCCCGTTCAACCATAGAGTTGCCTCTCTAGATAGAGAAAATGGAAATAAGCGCAGCTGAATTGCATTCTGTCCAACGCCTAGATTGTCGAATGACTTGCATATAGAGATAAAGTTGACCAGATGCATATTCGGATCATCACCTGCAAGTCCACCAAATAGTCCCTTGAGCTGCAATAACTGAATCATGGTGCTTATGATGTTGAACTTGGCTCCAGGTTCCAAGGGCGGAGGAATAATAGCTCCTGTGGCACCAGCTCCGTCCAGGTCGTCATCATAATCTTCGAAAGGCATCTGCATAGCGCGGCATTCAGGCCTAAATCTGGCTTGACGATCTCTTCTGTTTGCAGGTGTTGCCACGTCAGCATCACGCCTAGGGTTTAGTAGCTCGTCATCACCTAGGTCCTCATCGTCAGGAGTTATTGCCCGTCCAGGGTTATCAATATTCTGTTGATGTACTTGGGCAGCGGCCAACGCAGCTAGTCTAGCCTGCTCCTGTTGAGCAGCCCTTCTCTCAATGTCATGTTGTGCATCCATCCTTCCAATAAGTTGTGGTTCAGGGTTTATGGGTAATAATGGTTGTCCCAAACTTTGAGTATTTGGCATGCACTGAACAAAAACCTGCAGAAAACAAAAACAACAACTAAAAGTAAAGTACGAGAATCTTTGACCAAAGGGTCTAGTAATTATCACAAACTTAGTTGACAACTGTATTCCCCGGCAACGGCACCAAAATTTGATAACGCTCAAACTACAGCTCTCGTAAGAGTGTAAGCGGTCGTCGTCAAATATAGAACCCAACTGGGTTGGGTGTTGAATCCCACAGGGAATACTTGGTCACTAAGTAAGCAACGATTATTAGCCTTTTGATGAAAGTTCTGCGAATAAAGGGGGATTTTGTACGTGCAAATGATGTAGACAAAATAGTAGAGTAAAAACGGAAAATAGAAGAGTAAAACAGAGTACTTTGTAGGTTTTAATCAATGAGAATTGAGAGTTAGGGTTATGTCCACCTTATGAGTTATATGTATCTATTGACTATGAGTTATGCAGAATTCAGACATGCATACGCTTATAGAGAATCGTATTCTATGGTAAATTCAGGCGTCTTTCGACCATCAAGGACTATTTCACTTTAACTCTTTCGAGCTTAAAGCGTATCTAATGGTCTAAATTCTCCAAGAGGTTAATCCAGTTGTGGCACTAACTTTTAAACAGGGGTTGGTGCCCTATTTCCTTGACATTCCCTCTTTTCCAGACATGTAACTTTTCTTTCGAACAAGTTAATGCTATACTGGCGTATTCTATATATTTGCAACCATAACAATTTATATTAAGATGAAGAGAAGAATGATATAAGCAGCACACGTGTCAAGAATTCACAAACTCATAGCAATAGATAGTATCTCATAAGACTTCCATAACCCTAACAGAGAGGTTTAGCTACTCATGAGTGCAACGAAAATCACAATAGACATCATCATCATACCAAGATAACAACAATCTCAGAAGAAGTATGTAAATGGAGTCACTTGTGGCGTGAAATCCTTGCTAGTAGCGTTTCTCTTGTCGTGAAAATTAATAGTTGAATAGATGAAGAATAATGTCAACAACGAATTAATGAAGAAGGGAAAGAATAGAAAGGGGGATAAGAAGAGAATGCTGAAAAGTTTCAGCAAAATAGGGTTTATATAACATCCATATCCTAGTCCTATTGAAATAGGGTTTTTATCCTTGTCCTAGTCCTACTGGGTTACTGCATACTTGTCCTAATCCTACTAAGTTACTGCTGATCCCCCAAGTCTTTAGAAATGTTGTTTTTGCCCGGGACAAGTTCTCCATGCATCACTTATAGTCCACAAGCTTCCAGAAGCTGCCTTCCTTCTTACGTGAAGTTTCCTTTGGCGTCCAATTTCTGTAAAATGCTGAAATCTTCATCATTTATACCTGAAAACTTGCTAATCACGTTGGTTACCTCACTTACAGGAAAAAGGACTAAAAGTGCAGGAATTATATATTTTTTCCTCAAAACTTAGCTAAAATATGGGTAAATTAATGTACTTTAGGCGTGTAAATACGCCTAACATCACTGTGCAAGAGTAGTGAATGCAGCTCTGAACTCTGCAAGAGATATATGTTCTCCTAAAGGATCTTTGGGCTGAGGGGCTGGTTTATTCTCGTTTCTTCTTTTAGGTGGCATATTCTATAGAAAAAAGGGAGAAATAGATCAGACTGAGAGATTGACTTGAGATTATGCTCACTGGCACGGCATGAATACTGAAAGAATGGAAACTGTTCCTAAAATATCTCATAGCCTCCTGCACATAAATGTGGTGCACAATACACCCATGTACAAGACTCTACTAGATGCGGCTTTCAGACTTTCAAGGACTCTATTGATCCTTAGGCTCTGATTCCAAGTTTTTAACGCCCCGAGTCTGGTACCCAAAATGCCACACGGTTCTCATAAACCCGAAGGACCATAAGCTAACCCATGATTGATATTTGTATCTGTACACTACATAATATGTTGTATAAATGTGGAAATAAGGGATGAAAGGAGATAAGGTTCAAAGATCTGATAAAACATAACATCTGAAGATATGGTATATCAATACCAAAACAACTGAAATAGTTGTCTAAATATGATAGTCCGAAAGCCTCTAAACTGTCTGAGTAAGGAATTGATGGGACATGTCCCCAACTAACTTTAACTACTGAAATAAATTAATTAATGAGATAATAAAGTAATTGTAATGTCCTCGAAGGATGAGGACTCACTGCTAACTCTGACTGCTGAGACTGAAAATCTACTGATTCTTTGGAGCTTATACTTTTAAACCTATGGTATAAAACACCATAGCACAAATGCGCTAGTACATTTGAATGTGCTGGTATTCAAGTGACGTAGGCTAAATGCAAAGGGTTCACATGTATGAACTATACTAACTGACTAGACATTTGAATGTGAGAATGCATGTATGAATACATAATAATTGTAACTGAGTTAATGATAACATGTTTACTGATCCTGAGTACTGATAACATAAAATAATGATAACTGTATAAATGAAATAACTAATATGGATCAACAGTATCTGGCAGTCTAGGTTCTGATGGAACTAGCTGAGTTCCATGCTGTTCTGAGTTGACTGTATCTAACAGTCCTAAATTCTGTAGAACTATCTAAGTTCTATTAATGAGACTGAATGACTATATCTGACAGTCCTAATTTTGTAACTGAAACTGAGGAAAGCCATCTAACCAACATGCCCCAAATAATACAATATAGCTGGGTTAGGGTCCAATCTGTAACCCCAATTGGAAGGGTGTCAATACTATGCCACTGGTAAGGACAATCTGTAAGTAACTCTCACATAACAGTTAACTCTAGTGAGAATGGTGTTAACCCTCATATAACAGGTTTAGCCACCTCATCTACTCTCATATAAAAGGCTATGATATCTTAACCTACGCTGGCTACGTAATTTTGGAATACAAAGATTGCTTCTAAGAATCACACCCTCATATAATAGGTGGGTCCCATCCTTGGGTTCAATCGGTGATAATTTTCTACTCCCATTTGAATAGACAATAAACATGATTAGCTGAACTAAACTGGACTGAGTTAACTGAGTTTCGTTAACTGATGGAATACTACTGAGATTACTGAGTTTTTCTTAGTCATCAGACTGACTGAATTCTATGGATCATGGCTTGACTGAGAGTATCTTGAAAACATGACTAATTCTAGGCACACATCTAAATTTTTGGGTACAAGTACCCCCAGGACTTGATAGAAGAAAACTGACAAAGCATGACTTTCTTGAATGCACAACCAACATCACAATCCATAATACAATAAGTTGGAGATTTCATGAAGTACAAATTCTAAAGTACCACAATGGTTACACATATATCCATAATTCATTGACTAAGACAGTTCATCAAACACTGGCATGCATAAACTTGTACATAAATGGGGATTTCATATTATCATACTAGTATGACACTTTTCCTTCACATAGGCATTTAATCGAACACATGGGGTGCATGCTTTGGTCATACAATCATCAACACATCTAATAATCATGGATACATCAATCAACGTGTAAATTTAAGAGTTTATCATGATTATTATGAAAATCATAACATCCTAGGGTCAATCATTGGAATAGGTAATTTAAAACATGAGTCAAAACCCCACAACATCATGAACATGAATTTCAATTTAATTTAAATCATGAACATTCATAAATACACAAATCTTGAATTTTGAAAAGAGATTCTTGAGCTTCATGGATGAAAGGTACCCGTGAATCAACACATGACATACCTGGGTTGTGAGTTTCTTGAAGTTCTTGGACTTGAAGAACTTGGAATCTCATAGTTTCTTGAAGAATGATTTGGATCTTGTTCTTGGAGATTATCTTTGAGAGAAAACCCTAATTTGATTTTGTAGATGGATAATGAAATTATGAGCCTTGGTCTGATATAATTAGGGGTTAAAATGGGTGGAAGACCGAAAAAGCCCCTTATAAAAATGACTTAAAATAACTGAACAAAATATGTGATGGTGGGTGCGATGGTCCATCTCTGGGTCGATGGCCCATCGATCCTGACCGTCGCACCTGGGCAGAATAAGGTTCACTGCCATCTCATACGATGGCTTTTGGCAATAGTTTGTTGCTAGCTCGACGATCCATCAGACTAAGCCATCTCCTTTATGCAGAATATGGTATTACTACCTCTGCTGTGACAGTTTAGGCAACGGTCCATCGCTAGCTCGATGGTCCATCGACTCTCACCGTCACTAGCTCGATGGTCCATCGGACTGAGCCACCATCTTTAGGCAGAATGTGGTCTCACTTCCACCACTGTGATTGCTTGGGTGATGGTACGTCGCTAGCTCGACGGTCCATCGACTCTCACCATCGCACCAGGGCAGTTTTGACTGCTTCCTATATTTCGGCCATAACTTTCTCTTCCAATGTTAGATTTTGACGTAATGAGTATCGATGGAAAGATTATTCATTTTTCTACTAAAAAATAAAGTGAAAATCCTTAAAATATCACATGTATAAAAGTGGATTCATCTTTCAAAGTAAGTTTATAACATTCTTGAATCGATTTAAAGCTAAGTAGAAGTAAGGGGTAAAATTCTATCTTGAATTTGTCTATCATGCCATCTCTTGGTTTTCTCCTTATAAAGCTTTGCATTCTTATAATCATTGAGGCAAAATTCATCTAATTTGTTAAGCTGCAACAATCTCTTTTCTCCCGCAACTTTTGTCTCAAGATTTAACTTTTTAACAGCTCAATAATCTTGATGCTCAATCTTAACAAGTAAATAGAATTCTTTCCCTTAGATCAAACGATATGGGGAAGTACCAATATGTGTTTTATACGTTGTACGGTATGCCCATAATGCATCATCTAACTTCTCGGCCCAATTCTTTCGTTGCCCATTAACCATTTTCTGTAGTATTTGTTTAATCTCTTGGTAGGAGACCACAACTTGTCCACTCATTTGTGGATGATACGCAACTTAGCTAAAATATTCTTGAAATAAGTGTTAAAAAAGTGTGTACCTCTCTCACTGATTAAAGCTCTTGGAGTGACAAATCTGGAAAATATTTGCTTCTTCATGAACTTCAACACTACTCTTATATCATTAGTAGGACAAGATATGGCTTCCACCTATTTGCTGACGTAATCAACTGCCACAAAGATGTATAAATTGCCATTTAAAGATAGGAATATTCCCATGATATCAATCCCCCAAACATTAAATACTTCGACTTCTAGAATATTGTTGAGGGGCATCTCATGACGTCTCGATATGGTACCCAACATTTGGCATTGATCATAATTCTTAATAAAAGATACTGAATCTCAAAACAATGTTGGCCAAAAGAAGCTGGATTGTAACACCTTTATTACAGTTCTTTCACCTCCATGATGGACACCATAAGGGGATGAATGACACTTTTATAGTGCTTGTGCAAATTCAGCTTCCAGAACACATCTTCATATAATACCATCTGGACCTTGCTTGAAAAGATAAGGTTTGTCCCAAATAAAACCATGAGAATCATGAAGTAATTTTTTCCTCTGTTGAATTGTACTTTCAAGAGGACAGAAGCTACTTGCCAATAAATTTACAATGTCCACGTACCAAGGAACTTCACACTCCTTTATAGATAATAATTTTTCATCTAGAAACTCTTCCTGAATTTAGAGAGAGTCATTAACAACATGATCATGAGTTTCTAACCTTGACAAATGGTCCGCTCTTGATTTTCTGCTACTTTACGATCACGAACCTATAAGTCAAACTCTTGCAATAACAAAATCCACCGGATCAATATAGGCTTTGCATTCTTTTTTATTGAAGAGATATTTGATGGCCGCATGGTTAGTGTGAACAATAACCTTTGTGCCCACCAAATATGCTCTAAATTTATCAAATGCATACACCACCACTAACATATCCTTTTCTGTAACTGTATAATTAATTTGGTCATCGTTCAAGACTTTACTGTCCTAGTAAATAGAGCGAAATACCTTATATTTTCTTTGCCCCAAAACAGATCCTATATCCACGTCACTAGTATCGTACATCAATTCAAACGACAACTCCCAATCTGGAGAGATCAGAATAGGAGCTTCAATCAGCTTCTCAAATGCTTATTTACAATTCACCCTGAAATTAAACTTGTCCTCTTTTTCTAAAAGTTTTCACATTGGGCTTGCAATCTGTAAGAAATCCTAAAAAAACACCCGTAAAAAACTGTATGCCCCAAGAAGATTCGCACTTCTTTCACTATGACTGGATTTGGCAATTTTTCAATCACTTCAATTGTTGCACGATCTACCTCAAGTCCTCTGCATCATACTTTATGGCGAAGGATAATTTCTCCCTTTGCCAAAAAGTGGCACTTCTCCCAGCTTAGTACCAAATTTGTCTCTTTACATTGAGCCAGGACTTAATCTAAATTTTGCAAGCATTTATCAAAAGAATCACCATAATAGGAATCATCAATGAATACCTCTATAAATTCTTCCACCATGTAATAGAAGATTGCCATCATTTATCTCTAAAATGTCGTAGGGGCATTGTAGAGGTTGAAGGGCAAACATTTGAAGGTATAGGTACCATATGGACATGTAAAAGTCATCTTCTCTTGATCCTCGGGAGCAATGGTGATTTGATTTTAGCATGAGTAACCATCAAGAAAAAAGTAATACTCTTACCTTGCCAACTTATCCAACATCTGATCAATGAAAGAAAAGGATGGTGATACTTCCTTGTAGCTTCATTTAATATCTGATAGTCTATACAAATTCTCTATCCAGTCACCATACGAGTGGGGATTAGCTTATTTACTTCATTAGTAACCACGGTCATCCCACCTTTATTTGGGACACAATGTATTGGGCTCACCCACTTACTATTTGAAATTAGATAAACAATCCCATTATCGATCCACTTAATAACCTATTTCCACACCACGTCTTTTATCACTATATTTAACCTGTATTGTTGCTACACTCTTGGCTTGAAACCTTCCTTCATATGTATTTTGTGCATGCAAAAAGCTAGATTTATTCCTGTAATGTCAGATATTTGCCACTGTCATTGCTTTCTGTACCTACATATCAGATAAACTTGCAAACAAAATAACATGCAAGATATCATTATCACCATGGTAAACATATTTTAAGTGAGGAGGAAGAACCTTAAGCTCTAATTTTGGAGCTTCATCAATTGAAGATTTGGGGGATAGACCAATTATTTTAGTCAATGGCTTAAAAGGCAATTTTCTTATTTCAATAAGCGTCGAATTCATGACTTGGACTAACACCAATGCTTCCACATCTCCATAAAGATCACAACCTACCAAATCTCTCTCTAAAGGATCAGCTGACAATAACAGCCTCTGATCAGACTCGAGATTAATAATAAATATAACCGACAACTCCTCATATATTGCTGGCAATTTTAGCACTCTATACACATCAAAAGCCTCCACTTTATCATGAGCTCTCATTATCATTTTTCTTGCCACTACATTAATTAATGATAATCCTGTTGCTAAAAAGGTCATCCCAAAATAAATGGAACAACATGATCAACTTCAAAGTTAAGAATTACAAAATCCACCAAAAAGATTAAGGATCCCACTTGCACCAAGATATCTTTGATAATACCATCAAGCCTAGCAAGGGACCTATCTGCCAATTACAAAACAATTGTGGTGGGTTTGGGACTCCTAAAACCTATCTTCCGATACCACGATGTGGGAATAAGATTGATGCTATCCCCCATATCACATAATCTACGCACTAATCTTCTATTCAATGGTAATCTGCAAAGTGAAACTACCTAGATCCTTTAGCTTAATGGTTAATTTATTTTGAATCTTGGATGTGCACTCCTTATTAAGTGCAACTGTAGCATATTCGGTCAACTAACTTTTATTTGCAATTATATCCTTTAAATATTTTGCATATTTTGTCACACTCTGCAGAATGTCAACAATAGGCAGATTTACATGAACTTGCTTTAGAAGATCTAAGAACTTCTTGTAACTAGACTCATCTTGATGCTTTCTTACCCTTTGAGGAAAGGGCAAGGGGAGATTCTTTTTCTCCACATGAATTTCATCACTTGCCATTTTGTCCTTAACTTCTTTTTCTGCATTGTCTTTAGAACCGTCATCAGTGACTGTGGGGCACACCTGCTCCTAAACTGTCTCCTTAGTTTATAGCCCACTTCTTGTTGTAACTGCATTCACATGCTTAGGATTTATCTCTGTATCACTAGGTAATGCTCCTTGAGGTCTTGTATTATGTGCTACTACAATTTGACCCAATTTTAACTCTAGATTTCTAGTAAGAAATTATTGACTCTTTAACTCCGCTTCAAATTATGCCTGTTGAGTCTTTGTTTCTGCTACAAACTGTTCTTACTGAGCCATAAACTGCTTCATTAACTACTCCATATTACTAGCTTGAGTAGTTCCCTTATTATTCTGAGCCGGTTGTTGATTTGGTTGCACTGGTCCCTTGAACTAGTTTGTATTTTATGCCTGATTTCCACCCTATGAGAAATTGAGATGGTTTCTCCTATTGGGATTATACGTGTTACCGAAATTCTACTATCCTTGACAATTTGCATTTCCCACGTAGTTGACAGAATCCGAATTAGCCGAACAAGCATCTGCTAGATGCTCACCACTTCCACAAACCGCACACCAAGAATTCATCGTTTGGAATGCATTAGCTGTGGTTGCATTTTGTATAACTCCCAAATTTATGTTATTAAGCTGAGTAATTATATGATTTTGCATGGTTGCAATCTGTGCTTCTAATGCAGTGAACTGGTCTAACCCCAATTCCCCTGCAACCTTCCTAGGAGTACTCCTTGAATCAGCATGCCAGTTAGGATTCCCTTGTGAAATCCGATTCAGCAGTATGTACAATCTTCATACGTCATCTCAAGAACCTGTCCACCTGCTGCTAAATCCAAGAGAATTTTCGTGTGTGGATCCTATCCCTCAATGAAAGTATAATCAATAACATCATTGGATTGATGATGGTGAAGGCAATTTTTGAGTATACCATTAAATCTCTCCCAAGATTGGTAGAGATTCTCTCCTTCTTTTTGTCTGAAACTCAAGAATAAGGAACTTCCAAGCTAGATTTTTCTATGAAGTGATGAAGAGTGGTGGTTCAGTAGATAACCACCTTTTTTCTTCCCCCATTAGAGAGATAGGAAAAAGTGTCAATCTGACATAATCAGAACTCACCCCTTAGGAATGTAAGTATCACTTATTTCCAAGAAGGTCTGTATGTGCTATTGTGGATCTTTGTGTGAAAGGACATGGAATTTCCCCGCTGAATTCAGTAATTGCACCATATTCTATTCAATTCAAATCAACCACCTGGTTTGGGCTTACGAGTACTGTTCGTCACATAGTTCATGAGTGGGATTGCCTCTTTAAGAACACTTCTAGCAGCTGGTTCTGTAGGAACAACCAGAATAATCGGAGGTGGGACATTTCTGACATTTGGATCTACTGGTTCATTTCTTTGTTCAGCCATTCTTCTCCTCTGTTGAAAGATTTGTTCTGGTTCTGCAAAAGGTTCTACCAATTCTTTATCTCTCGCCAGTCATTTATTTAGCTAAACCTGCAAAAATTCATCCTCTAAGATCAAGTTGTTAAAACTTAAACTTAATATCAAAAACCAAAAAATTAGCAATTTACTAATTATATTAGTCACCAGTAATGGTGCCAAAAACTTGTTGCGACTCAGATGCACACGCAAGTGCACATGATCATACAAGTAATATAGTGATTTAGACAATCAGATTCGTTCCCACGAAAACTAAGCAACAAAAAATTTAACCAACTTTTAGTTTTAGACAATGAGTATTAAGTCTTGTAAAGTATTAAGATGATTTTGAAATTGAGAATAAAAATATAAATTGGTAAATAAGAAATAAAAGTTGATGACTATAGCAAAGCAAGCAACGATAGTAAAAAAAATAATGATAAGAATTCTAGGGTTAAGGCTTTTCGAACAATCATACAATTCTCTATTCTTATAGTAGTCTAATTGGTAATCGGGTTGTTGGTTCACAAGGTTTAGGCTACGATTTTGGTCTCCCAACCTCAAATCTTCTATCTATTGAACATTGTAGATACAACTCCCGAAAAGATAAAATAACTATTCTAGATTCATAAAGTAATCTTCTTAAAAGTGAACCAAAAAAGGTTTCTAGGTATATCTCTATCCAAGATGCTAATTCACACCCCTTATTTTATAAAAGGTTAAGAACCTTGCTCTTTAATTTATTTGTTCTACCACAGGATTCTCCTCTCGGATGCACATAGAAATATAGATTTATTCTAATGGTGGCCACTCATTAAAATAGTTAGCTCAAGAAATTAAGAATAACCCAGATGATAATCCAAAAAGAAACTACTATAAAGAATATCAAAAAGTAATCATGTTCTTGGCCTCAACCCATAACAAGAGTGTTTAGCTACTCATGTTTGAGTTAAACATCAAAAACAAGTAATTAATCATACCCAAAATAAATCTTTAAGTAAATAAGTTCAAAAGAAATAATAAGAACCCTAAAAGAAAGAATTCTATGCTTTTTCGCCGTTGCTATGCTTGCCAAAATATTTTTGGAATTGTGCTCACATGTTCCTTTTATACTTGAAAAAACTTCACCAGATCTGAAGCCTTAACACGATGCATAGCTAATCACGTCAATCCAGCCAACGAATCGTGTCAACATCGCGTTGATGCACTAGAATTTATCTTTGAAAATCTGGCCAAGTCCTATTTCTTCAACATACAACGCGACACGTCGACATCGCGTAGTGTCACTGGAATTGTCTCCTCAAAATATGACTAAGTATCAAAACTTTATACATCGACGCGATGCGTTGACATCACGTTGATGCACTAGAAGTTACTCATAAAATTTTTCTTAAGGGACAAAACTTACGCATCGACACATCATGTTGAATTCGCGTCGATGCACTAGAAGTTTTTCTTGGAATTTTAGCTGAGGCACAACTTTTTCCAGTCAACGCGATGCATTGAGTTAGTGTCGCATCACTGGAATTTTTCTTTATTTCTTCTCTTAATTCTCGTACTTCCTCAACTACTTTCTTTTATCCTTGCTCTTGTGTATCTCATTTGTACTTGATAAACATGGTCTTTCATATCTTCATGATATATATCCAATTTTGTTCAAATCCATGGGAAATCCACCCTGTATTTCTAATCACATTGGTTAGCTACAAAACATAATTTGTCTCATAATTTAATTTAATTAACACAATTTCTATTCTCAAAATAATTCCAAATGTGGGTGAATAGCGGTGTTCGGACATATAAATATATCAAAGATCTGTTATCCTATGACTGTAGTGTTATTTTAATCCCTTCTTGAGTTTTGAATAACTAATTCAAAAATAGCTAATCTCGAGATAACTTGTTTCCCAACTAAATGACCCCTTAATGTGATAGCTTTCTTGAGTTAATAGTCTACCTAAAACAATGTTTGTGGCTTCACAAGGTCTAAGGATGTGTACACACTACCCCCTTCCTAGGTCCCTCTTGTTGAATTACACTAGGTATGTTATTGTCGTTTCTAATGTGACAGTTCAAGTGAATATGGTTGATATAAAAAGGTTGTTGATGGTCATTATAGATTATTTCAAAAGAAAGTTAACGAGTTAAAACTTATATTTCCTTTTACATCGAAGAATCTCATTTATGACAAATACCTTATTCCATAAGATCTCCTTAAAGTTCTACTCTTTTCGGTCACCCTATCAAGTCATATAATTGCTCTATGTCTACTATAAAAACTTTTCCCCAGTCACCCCCCAGCCGGTCAATAGGGGATAATTGAGGATAGTTAAATATATGTCAATCTATTAGTTGATCTGGCAATAATAATATTACTTATTACCATACTTGGAGGTCTGATATTGTCGAATAGAACTTCAGAGGTATGAATTGAGCATACCCAAGTGCAACAAGGATTTAGCTAAGTTCTACTATTTCAATCGTTTCAACTTGAAGAATCACATATGATACAAGGCATGAATTTATATCAGAAAAAAACATAAAATCCTCAACTATTTAT
The DNA here is from genome assembly GCA_030864225.1 of Capsicum baccatum var. pendulum. NCBI lineage: Eukaryota > Viridiplantae > Streptophyta > Magnoliopsida > Solanales > Solanaceae > Capsicum > Capsicum baccatum. Next base: position 25,907,367 of record CM061551.1, on the reverse strand, counting down.
AAAATTTAATATTTATTTTCTTTAAAAGCAACATGCTAGAATAGGCTTGCTATTGAGTTCTATCCCTTTATTTTGGAGGAGAGAAATAAGCAAATAGAATTTTTCTATGCATAAGGAAGGAGAAAGAAGGGACAAAAGTAGTAATACTATTTAACCACAGACTCCATGAGGATACAAAAACAACAATATATCAACTAACTAGAATCAACAATCGATACATGTTTCAATGTTTTCAAATTACCTTCATCGTCGCTATTATCAAGGTCATCCCTCAATCACCTCTAGTCCCACCAATCATGCCACCCATCATTCCAGCCCTATCACCTTCCATTCCACCAATCATTTTACCCATATCATCAAATTTCTACAAATTACACCAATAAGGAAAAATATCAAAAGATATTCCAAATTAAATATGCAACAAACAAATTGAGTAATACTATAAGATCTTATTGAGAAATTTATTAAATTCAGGTCCATATCTCCGGGACCATAAAAAGGCGAGAAGCAATAACAAAGTCACTTTCTACAAGTGTTATAACAACTATGGTAAAAGATTTGATAGAAGATAATAGAGATAATACCAGCATCAGGTTCGTCGTCTTCATGCATCCACTTGTCCCAGTCTACTTTCACATAGTGTAGTGTTTTCTCGTTTACCCATAATAATTTAGTCCACCATTTTAACTCAACTTTTTACAAAACACAGACTATACTTCTAACACCAATACTACTTTTGTTCTCCTTCAAAACAAAATTGCAAAATTACAATGCAATTCTAGATAACTGGGATGGAGAAGTTTAGTGATTAAGACACCCAAAGGATAATAATTTACTACTCTAACTAGATAGTAAGAAAAGGAGAATTAATAATGAAAACTATGTCATGGGTTATCCTAGGAAGCATGTATATAAATTGCTCATGAGTCCTGACTAATCCTTGAAATTATACAACTACAAGAAATCATAAACATATGTGGTGCAACTACTTTCCCCTGAGAACAAATAATTTACTTAAATTAATCCTAAATCAAAAGGATATGCTATTATTACAGATACCACTACCATTTTTCTTCTATCTTTTTCATTCTGGGAAACAAGTAATGAGAGGGTTAGCTTCTATTTGGCAAAACACATAAACATACACTCAAACTTGATCTTAGCCAATAAGTAAGAACTCAAACTTTGATGTATGCACGCCTAGGCACCTTAAATTGTCTATATTGTAAATCGAGCACTCCCAACTTGAAAAATAATCATCTAGACACCTTCAAAAGTTATGATCACATCAACATATACGAGTCACTAAAGATATATTTTCTATTAAAATATGTCACCTCAAATATATGTGGCATATTTTAATAGGTACTATCTAGGTGTTACACGTGATACAAAGTCCCTCAAATCAATTAATTATGTACTCAATGGATTAATACTTCTTCATTTCCTTGATTCTGCAGACTGTGGAGTAGAACTATCAAGTCTCATAGTCACCAGGTATATATATTATTGAATAATTATTGTTTTAAATCACATATTCCTAATACTAAATACTAATCAACCTTCTAGGTTGTTATGAGAATTAGCCATACATATTATTGAATTCCCAGTATTAATAAATTAGCTATATACTTCCTCTTGTTTTTTAATCAAGTCAGCCAAGTTTATTGCCTATGAAAACAGTATTATTGCTGGACTAGTAACTCTGGAAAATAGATAAATAATCTCTATTAGACATTTGAATTTTAGCAACCAAGCAAAGGTAAAAGTGATAATTTCATTCCCAGCAACTCAACCAAAGTAGAAATAACATAGTCCATAAAATACTTAACATACTTCTCCTTTTCTTAAGTGACCACAAGTAGGTGAAGAATCTAATTATGATTCACAAGAAAATATCGATCCATCAGTGTTAGACCCATCCATATGCTTTTGTTATAGACTTGAAAGAACAAATAAAGAATTTCTAAAACAATATCTCATTCATGTATTTAAGTAACAATATCTGATAATATCTAGTTACAAGATTTTAAAAGGCTTTATTCAAGTCAAATAGGCTAATAGGGTGGTTGTACCAGAACACAGATAAAATTAGTAAGTTGTACATGTGCTTACAAGTTTAACTGGGATAGCCTTAAATGCTAAAGAGTTATAATAAATAATTATTTTCTCCAATAATCAATTACACCACACAATAGTGTATGTACTATTATAAGCAAAGAAGCTCCATTATTAAGATTATTTTGAGTCTATGGCCCTCAATAAAATCTTAATCCTTTAAGGACACTTCAGATATGTTGACATAACGAGCGCCCTTGTTAACCTGCCACTCAAACATAAAAGGTCTAGCGTCAAGATAAAGTAATTTAAACAGAAAGAAGACAACACAATGAAATTTGTACAAATGAATCCCTTTGATGGGTTCAAACACTCTTTCCTCCATAATTTTTCTATAATAAATGAAGTGCACAACTTCATTCTATAACTTAGTGCACAACTTTATTCTATAACTAAGTGCTACAACTTCATATGTTTAGGTGTCAATCAAATAATACATGATGAATTGAAATTTTTTTTACCATGATAAGAAGAAATGAAAATGGTAGATTACGCTTTATTGCAACATCATTTTTGGAATCACAGGCCTTGTATAGAACAACAATTGTAAGCTTTGTCCAATCATAAAAGAATTTAATATCAAAAACTTGAAGATCCTCAAGCCTAAAAAACAAATTAATGAACTATCGGTCAAAGAAGATGTTGAATGAAAGAAAAATCTGATGAATGCTCTCTCAAGCATATGTCTACATGGAAAAAAATAACAAATAGTAGGATCACTAAAATTAAAAAATATGATGACTGTAATTACATTGAATAAAATAAAAATCCTAATGAATATTCTCAGGTTGAATACCCAGATCATCTTCTAATTCATCAGACTTCGATCAATCCATACCCACCATTAGCATCAAGGCGCCTTCATAGAAAATCCAATTTCGTAGAATCAAAACCTAATTTTGAAATTTTTATTCATGAATGCATAATTTATCACTAAAAAAACTAATGTTTTTAATTGGAGCTTAACTTAGGACTCAACTAGAAAAATCAAATTTCGCTGAATCAAATGCCAATTTTGCAGATATACAGAAAAAAACCCTAATCTAATTCATCGATCATTGAAAATGAATAGGAAATCATAGGGAATTCTTGGATTATTTCTTCAATGCTTCAACTAAATATGAATAGAGAATAACAGCAATCAAAGATGAATATGCGACCTAAAACATTCTCACTTTGAATTGGGCATTCTGAATCTTTTCAAAGAGGTGATTAATCGATACTCTGATGTTCAATACCTAATTCTCAAATGACCAATCTCTTCAAATTGTGATAGTGAGTACCAGCCTAAAACCCTAGATAAAGTTGCTCAAAAATCTATTTTATTGTGACAGTGTGTGTTTATGTCTTTTTTTAGAAACTTTTAATATTTCTAGCATAAAACATTACCAATCCACCGGCAGAGTAGCAAGTTGAAAATACCATTATACAAAGAACAAATAACAAACCAAAAATTATTGAAATAATTACTCAGGAGATTTAGCATCGAATTTTGAAGCTCCAATAAAAGTAGGTTGACCCAATTCTAATTCATCCGTAGGAAATGACCATTCTGGTGGCAAAGTGGGAAGGGAAGGATACACTGTGGGTCCACATTATATATCCCAAGGTGGAGTCTTCTTATGGTGAGTTGTAGCCTTCTTTTCTGGCTTTGATGAACACTTAATTCCCATCGGCATTGTCGGTAACTTGGTGGGGCTCCACCGGAGAATGTGGTGGTGGAAATAGGTGAAGAATGTGGTAATACTGGTATTTTTAACTCGAATATGGTTGAGGCTGATATTTATTTTTTTGGTTCTGTAATTTGTGTGTGTGTAATTTTTGGGTAAATGTTTTTCAGAGTTGAGAGTTATTTTAAGATGAGAGAATTATTTTTTTAGTTTTAAGGTAAAATTTATGTTTTATGATTTCCTTTTTTTGTTTATTAAAATTGGAGGGAATATAACATTTTAGTGTTAAAATATTAAAAGGGAATATCTTATTTGGTGTAAATTTTTGATAAATTATAAGGCAACACTTATAAATTATTGTTATAAAATAATAGAAATAGCATATGCTAAAAGTATAACCATATTTGTAAAAGGTGTTGCCAATTATATATGATATGGAAACACTTATAAAATGTATCATATAGAATTAAAAAGCACACTTTACAAGCATTGTCAAAATTTCGTGGGTTAAAGTTAAAAATTAAGGATATATTTTAAAAGTGTGCCCAAAAATATTTTAGGCAACACTTTACAAGTGTTTTCCAGATTGAGTGTTTCCTTAGACCAAAAATGTTGTAGTGACTCCTTGGTAAATGGTTGGGAATGTGTAAATAATTTAATATAGGCTTAAGGGGGTTGAGTAGCAAAGTCATGGAAGGTGGGGGTCCCGAGGATACCGACTCTGGAAACTCACATTTGCAGATGTGAGAGTGGTCTTGGTGACCATGTCCATGATGTCACACTTTATATTTTAGGATCTAATAGTCATCTCAAGTTCTTTCCTCCGATCGTGTAGCTAACTCATACAGGTTCCTTTCAGTAAGGGGAGCTGAACCCATATATACCCTGGATGGTTTTATGATGGCCAAGCTACTCAACCCAGGTTAAGGATTTAAATTTATGCTAAACCTTGTTCCCTATCTCAACATGATATATATATATACACACATGTGATTGCATATGATTAATTTATTTGGTTTTGTATGATGGAATTATTTTACCTCTATCCCTGATTTATATGCTAGCGTTCACTCTTCTAACCGTCTTCAGGCAATATATCACCAAGAGATGCAAGAATTGTCGATACTACAATTCCTCCTACTCAGTGACTTATATTCAGGATAGCTTTGAGTCAAATTAAAATGGTGAGCTTTCATACTCTGGAAGACTCCATTTCATGCTATGGACTTCTTTTTATTATTTTTATTATTTCCTTGGTTTTGGTTTTAGTTATGATCGGAGATATATCCCGACCAGATGTTCTTTGATTCTAGTTAGAGGCTTTATTGGACTACTATAGGCATGGGTAGTGTCGGTATTATTGTTAGCCTTGGTATTGGAATTAGGATTGGTATTAGTTGGATACTTGGTTGTGATGGTTTGGTCATGGTTATAGACTTCATCCTATGTATTTAAATTATTATTGTTCTATCTTTTTATATGATCGAAATTCTTTCAACATAGGGAGTAGGGTGGTTACAATTGGGTATTGGGGGTTATCTTTGGACCTAGTTGGACTTGAGATACCCCGCACGACTAGGCCCTAGTTTGGGTCATGTTAGATTAGTATTAGAGCCCTAGGTTCTTAGTCAATTAGGAGTCCACAAAGCCATCTCGAGTAGAGTATTTTTTAAGGGTGTGTAGCACGCCACACTCATAAGGGAGAAGCTACGAGGTATTTAGGAATGTTTCTTTTTCTACGGGCCATTTAGGAATGTTTCTCTTTCTTGTATTCTGTTTTCGAGCTATAAAGTCTAAGGTCCTAAAATCTTCTCAAATACCCATTTGTTCACTTTTCAGATCATGCTTCCCCAATGATCTGAAGCTCATGAAAACTCCTCTGTCCTACTAGAGGACAAACTTGATGGAACTTATCCTACTTATGGGGTCCAATTCCTGATTATCCTCCTGGATTTCTACTAATCCTCTCCAGTATTTCTCTAGATCCTTAGGCTAATATGATGAATATTGAGTTTCATTAGTCTATTCATATGTTAGCACGGTTGACAGCTTCTCAAGTCGAGCATGGTTCCCCTGTTACTTTATCTTCTGAGGACACAAGGGTTGACCAGTTTATGAGGTTGAATCCTCCTGTGTTTACTTGTGTTCAGGTTGAGGAAAATCCTTAAGGTTTTATTTATGATATAGAAACAATCTTCCACATTCTGCATGCTATAACATGGAGGGTGTGGAATTTTTTGCCTACCAACTGAAAGATATAGCCTACCAATAGTATGAGAAATGGAAATAGTGTAGGGGTGACGATGCTGAGTCAGCCTTGTAGGATGATTTCTCTAGCAACTTTCTGGATCTCTTTTTTCCTCAGAAGTAGAGGGAGGCGAAGGTGGAAGAGTTTGTTAACCTAGATCAAGGAAAGATGTTAGTGAATGAGTATGCCTTAATGTTCCACCAGTTTTCTTGGTATGCTCTAGAGTTGGTTTCTAGTATAAGGGCTAGAATGAGGAAGTTCACATTCGGGTTATCCCGAGACTTAATTTTTGAGAGTAAGACTTCTTGTTGAACAAGGACATGGACATATCTAGGTTGGTGGTGTACATGTAACAGGTTGAGAAAGAGAAGAAAAAGCAGGCTAAAATAGGAGAAAGGTAGAGAAAAAAGTTTATATTTTCTGAGAAGGGTAGTGGCCAATAGCAGAGTGACAGGGATGGTGGAAAGTAGTCCAAAAAGAAGTGGGGAAATTTTGGGTCTTACTCGATGGATGTTTCTCCCTACCCAAAATTATTTAGTGACAGGAGTTTTCATGGTTTCAAAAATTATAGGGAAATCTCATGCTAGTGGGGCCTAATCAACTCTATCATATCCTTTTTGCAGATTTTATGGTCGATTAATTCGGGGTTATTGGTATGAATAAAAGGACAAGTTCTTCAACTATGGTCAACTAGGGTACATGATTAGAAATTTTCCAGTTGTTAAGGTTACATATGGGGCAAACAATGTTGTCGTTGCCTCTTCTTCAGCTCCGACACCAAAAGGTGCACTATCTGGCTCCGACACTTGTTAGAATTGCCTCTACACTCCCATTACCCGCAAGATCTTGAGGCACTGCCTGATGTTGTTACTGATATGTTGAAACTCTTTTCCTATTATGTGTACTATTTACTTGATCTGGTGTCCACTCTTTCTTATATGACCCCATTTGTGGCTGTGTATTTTGATTTTGGTCCCGAGTGTATTTCAGACCCTTTTACTATTTCTACCTCTATGGGTGACTCTATGGTTTTCAGAAAAGTCTATAAGGGTTGTGTGGTATTTTTAGGTGGTCAGGAGACTTTGGTGGACCTATTTGAATTAGACATGGTTGATTTTGATGTCATATTGGAGATGGATTGGTTGTACTCATGCTATGCTTCTCTGGATTGTCGGACCTGTAAGGTCATCTTTAAATTCCCAAACGAGCTAGCTATTAAGTGGGAGGTTTGTTCCCTAGCTCCTAAGGGGAGGCTTATATCATGTCTTAGAGCTCAGAGATTAATCTCCAAGGGGTGTCTCTATCATCTGGTCTGGGTTTAAGATTCTAACTCAGAGGGTACTTTTTTACATTTTATCCCGGTGGTGAATGAATTTCCTGAGGTCTTTCTTGATGACCTTCCTAGTGTTACTCCTGATAGGGAGATTTATTTTGGTATATATCTTGTTCCGGACACTCGTCCTATTTCTATTCCCCCGTATAAAATAGCTCTGGCTTAGTTGAAAGTGTTAGCCTCCTTATACAAAGTTTTAATAATGACAAACTAATGATTGAATCTTTTACAGGATAAAGGATGTAAGATACTGGAAGATTTCTAATAGTAAAAGAATCAAGGATCTATCAAAGATCTCTCTAAGAAAGAAAGGATATCCAATCATAAGAATATCACGACACTCTCTAAGAAAGGAAGGACCAGTAATCTCAAGAAGATCACGACACTTACATGGCAACCCTGGAAATGAAAATCACATTTCTAGATTCATGAAAGATTGGATCAATACAAACAACAATCAAGATCTAAACAAAATAAAGAAGGAAACAACTGTCACATAGACATCAAAGACTAAATGGAAGGAAAGATAACAAATATATTGATATGGATGCGATCCAAAGCCGTATATAGACATATCTAACATGGACATATCAAACGTCTACATTCCTTAATCAAGGAATCAATTCAAATCCCTAATTGAGAAGAAATCTTTTGAGTTTTCTTATAAAGGGTAACAGCCGAAGACTATAAAAGGAGAAGATCAAAGATATAAATTCTTTACGCAAATTCAAGGAGAAAATTCAAAGTGTCTCATTCTTAGTCTTACAAATCTCTGTAACGTTAGTTTACAATTGTTATATAAAGAGTAGGATTGAGTTATCTTTGTAACATCAACTGAAGCTGTGTCACAAGATCTGAAGAGCAAAATAAGTCTTTGGAACTTATTTCCTATCATTGTACTTGAACCAAACCTTCAATGATCTAAAGGAAACTTAAAACCAAGGGGACTCGTAGGCAATGGATCGTTGTACCGAACCAGGATAAATCTTTGTGTTTTTTACTTTATTCTTTATTATTTACATGCTTAAATATTTAAGTTTAATTTATTGGTGAAGTGTGTTGATCTACAGGCGAGTTGACTGTGAGAAGTCAGTAGTCGACTCATAGAAGAAAATTTCAATTCACCCTTCCCCCTTCTTAAATTTCAATTGGTATCAGAGCAAGGTCTCACAGATAGTATTGCGTAACAGCAAGCGAGCAAAGATCAAATAACCAATTATCAAATTCCCAGTGCTCTTCTTCAAGATGGTCACTCCTCCATAAGACCAGCATACTTCAATGGACAACACTAATACTGGAAAAACAGATTCACCATCTTTGTCAAATCAAATGAATACCAGGCCTGGGTTGTTATGAAAAAGGGTCCTAAGCCAATTCCATGGATCAAGGAAAAACAAAAGGACAAGGATAAAGAATCCAATAGTGCTGAAATGGAAGATCTTGAAATTTTGATATTACTAAAGAACAACATGAGGCAATCCAAACTAATGAACGTGCTATAATTTAACTTTTGTGTGCAGTTAGTGGAGAAGAATACAACAAGATCTCAACGTATGAGACAATAAAAAAAATATGGGACAAATTGGAGGTAACCTATGAAAGAACCACCAAAGTCAAGAAGTCAAAAATTACTGCTCTTGTGAATGAATATGAGTTATTCAAAATGGAGGAAAATGAGGATATTGAAATAATGTTCACCAGATTCAGCAAAATTATGTGCGAACTGAAGTCACTGGGGATGATCTATCTTCACATCCTGTAAGTCCAGAAGCTAGTTTAAAGTCTTTGAAAGACTTGGGAAACCATGGCTGAACATTCTAGAACATGGAGATCTTCACAATATGATATATGACAAACTACGAGGTAACCTTATAATATACGAGAAAAGTTATATCAACAAGTTTCACAAAGATGAAAAGAGGAAACCAGTAGTGTTCAATGTTGTTCCAACCAAAAAGAAGGATATTTTGGGAGATGGTAATGGTGAAGGAATGTCTCTCATCAATCATAGAGTAAGGCAGATCATCAGGTAGAGACAACAAATATCCCAAGGAGGTAAAACTAATAACTCTGCCAGAAACGATGATCTTTGTTACTACTGTGGAAAACCTGGACACTTCAAACAAACCTATCCAGAATTAAGACGACGATCGTCTTTGAAGACTCAAAATTTTAGAGCCTGGAGTGATAAAGATTAAATCAAAGAAGAGGTAGAAGTCACAGATATGTGCTTCATGACAATAGGATAATCTAGAGAGGTAAGAGCACACAATTGCTATAATTGTAATACTCTTGAATCTAACCTGGATATGACTAATGACGAACTTTAAAAAGTTATAGATGAGCATAACAAACTCGCCCAAGAGAAGAAAATTTGTGAAACTAAATTTAGATGAAAACTCGATGAGGAACAACAAAATTGGTAAATAGAAATTAAAGCATGTCAAATTAAAATTGACCTACTTCATGAAGAGCTTGATGCTACAAAAATAAAATTAAACAATTTTAAGGCATCCCCACACCATAGTTTCATTAGATAAAACTCGTTTAAAGATTACTCGAGTTCCTCATCAAGGTCATTTAAATCAGCTAAGAACTATTTCTCCTATCGAGTGCCTGTTTGTTTCATCTGTGGACAAAGAGGGAACAAATCCTATAGTTGCAGGCATAAGCCAAAAAAATGTATGGGTTTGGAAGCCTAAAAAGAGTACATCTAACCCGAAAGGACCCAAAACTGCTTAAGTACCTAAGCAGAATTAATATCCTTGTTTTGCAAGAACATGTCCGCAAGATCCATATCAAGAAGGAATTAATGGCGGATTTTCCAGAAATATAGATGGAGATAAAAAGTTTTCACCAAAAAATATGTCAGATTTAGTGACAGCTGTAGAGGAGATATCATCAAAGTCGACTACACCCCCTTCAGAGTCGACTCTTACAGGTGAACGATAAAATAAATAAAGATGTTTATCCTCCTAGATAATTCTTCCTTAAATCTTTTTTATCATAAGGTCAAAATCCAATACAAATTGTCCTTGACTTTTTTTGTCATTTCTTACAAAAATGTTATTTTTATTATATACTTTTCTGTAAATTCTAACATCTTTCTTAAAAATTTATGGCCACTCTGATGAAGGCCTCATCTCATGAGTATGACCCAACAAGGAACTAACTTTAGTTGACTCACCAGCAACCCGAGCAGTACTCACAACTCTTGCAAATTGTTCTCTGAATCCTACAACAAGTACTTGGTTTTAATTTATCTATTAAAATTGTGCCCAAAATATGTGAAAATTTTATGCTTATCATCTGTTTAAATTGTTTTGAGTAAGTATGTTAGAGTCATGTATTTTTTGTCCATGATATTTTTGTTGAGTTCTCAACATCTTCTGACCCCTCCATTCTTTCCTTTCAAATCTCTCCTCTCTCACGCGGCCTCTCTTTTCCTTCCTCATTACCTGAATGCCTCTATTCCCAACACTCCTCTACCCCTTTATATTCAACCCTAACCCTTTGGTTTTTCTCTTTAATCTGTCTCTTCCCTTCCTCTTTCCTTTTTTTAAGAACTCATGCATCCTCTTCCTCTCAACTATGACTAAAACCCGATTAATGGATAATTTTACAATAACTTCCAATAATTAAAAGCCCTCTAATATTGTCATTGTTCTTCTCTCAAAGTCCTCTAAAGAGGCGTCCTCTCACTCCATCAAGTCAACTATGTCCAAGAAATATACCATCTCTAGTATCTTGTCATCTTCTAATAAAAGTAGATCCTCTTCTCTGGAGTCTCTTCCTATGGGGAAGATGTATAAATTTGGTCTCTTACCCACAAAAAGAAGTTTCTCAACTTCAATAATCAATCCATCGTTTCTATATGAATTGACAACTTCTCCTTCTTAAAGAAGTCTCATTGTAATATTGATCACTTTATCAAAGATCAAGACCTTTTGATGATGCTTTGCCTATATGGGCTGGAGGTGTTTGAAAATCCAATTCGTATGTTTTTTGCCAATGTCTTCCTTTACCCTAACAGTGGGGAACTAGAAACTCTGGTTCTTGGTACACGTATTGTTCTGAATTACTTCTTATTTGAGAAAGTATTTGACACAAAATTCTCTGGTGTTGTCCTCTTTATGAACGAAAGCTGGCCTGAGAATTTTGAAGTGAGTTTTGATGAAGTGAAGAAGGCTATCTCAAACCCTAATACAAATAGCTCTACTTTTGATCCTCTATCCCTCAGTTTCTTTAATAGGATTTTGGTGCATATAATTGCAAAAAATTGATTCCCCGAAAAGGGTCCCTCAGCAATGTGACCAGTAGAGATATATTTGTCATCTACTACATGATCAAAAAGTACAAGAGTAACTGAAGTATTTGGATTTGTCAGCACATGGTGGAAAGTGTAGCTGACTCTTATGCCTCAACAATCCTACCCTATGGTTTGCTTATCACTCAAATTCTCATCTACTATGGAATTGACCTTTTAGCTTATCTAGTGGTAGTAGTCTCTACCACCTATGATTTGAAAACCCTCATAAGCATATGTTATGTCCTGATTGAGAAAGAATGGTGTCAAACAAGTCTATCAAGAACCGATCAGAGATATTTGGGGTAAGTAAAATAGTGCCTAAATCCATGTTTTATGCAGATAAGAAGATCAGAGAAATAAAGAATAGGCTCACTACCATTGAAGAAGGAATTGCTAGTATCAAAGAGTCAACTGTAAAGTTGCTACTGCGGTGCAAAGAAACAAGTACTAACATAGGTAAAGTGTGACTCTCTCTTGACGGCTTCAAAATGAAAGGAGTATGATTATTTAATCTGGTATTTTCCCAAGTTGAGTCCACCAACGCAGAATCCTTTTCCTCCTCAAATGAGCTTGCCGTCTCAGTTCAAAATTTTTACTCAAATTTCACAAAGAGTGTCAAAAAATCTTATGTATTGTTTTGTGGCTGGGTATATTCTTTTTGTTATTTTTGATTTGTCTTCTTTTTGGTTATGCCAAAAAGGGGAGAAAATATGCATCGATTAAATAGACAGGTAACAAAGGAAGAGCAATCTATCATCATATCAAAGCTAACTATAGTTATCAATACAGGGGGAAATAAATGAGTTAAAACACCATCACTAAGGCAGAAAGACGTGGGGAGGTAAAACAACAATCCTAATAGGGAAGTAAACTAATATTTAAGTTAGCCAATATCAAAAAGAGGGAGATTGTTAGCCTCTTCAAATAACATTTTAATAATGAAAAACTAATAAATGAATCTTTTATAGGATAAAGGATACAAGATATTGGGAGGTTGCTGATGGTAAGAGAATCAAGGATCTATCAAAGATCTCTCTAAGAAAAAAAAAGACATCCAATAATAAAAAGATCACGACACTCTCTAAGAAAAGAAGAAACAGTAATCTCAAGAAGATCACGATACTTACATAGAAATCCAGAAATGAAAATCACATTCTTAGATTTATTGAAGAAAGGATCAATTCAAAAATCAATCAGGATCTAAATAAAAGAAAGGACACAACTGTCACATAGATATCAAAGACTAAAAGAAAGTAAAGATCACGGACATATCTAATATGGACATGATTCAAAGCCATATATGGACATATCAAACTGCTACATTCCTCAACTAAGTAATCAATTCAAATCCTTGATTAAGAAGAAATCTCATGGATTTCCTTATTAAGGGTAGCAGCCGAAGACTATAAAAGGAGAGGATCGAAGGTAGGCACTCTTTACACAAATTCAAGGAAAAAATTCAAAGTGTCTTATTATTAGTCTTACAAAGCTCTATAATGTTAGTTTACAATTGTTAGATAAAGAGTAGGATCGAGTCATCTTTGTAACATCAACTGAAGTTGTGTCACAAGATATAAAAAGAAAAATAATTCTTCATAACTTGTTTCCTATAATTTTACTCTAACCAAACCTTTAACGATCTAAGGGAAACTTAAAACTTAAGGGAACTAGACGTAGGCACAGGATTGGTGTGTCGAACCAAGATAAATCTTTGTGTTGTTTACTTTATGCTTTATTATTTATATGCTTAAATATTTAAGTTTAATTTGTTTTTAATGTGTGTTGATCTACAGGAGAGTCGACTATGAGGAGTCAGTAGTCGACACACAGAAGAAAATTCAATTCACTCTCCCCTTTTTTAAATTTTAGAAAGAGCTTAAAGAGAAACTAAAGTATCTTTTAGACAAGGGTTTCATCCATCCTAGTGTGTATCCGTGGGGTGCACCAGTGTTGTTTGTGCATAATAAATATGGTACCCTTCTGATGTGTGTCGAGTACCGGTGATTGAATAAGGAAATGGTAAAGAATAAATACCCTTTTCTGAGGATAGATGATTTGTTTGATCAGCTTCAGGGTGCTAAGTTTTTCTCCCAGATTAATCTTTGGTCTGGGTATCACCAATTAAATATTAAGGAGGTAGATATTTGTAAGACTTCCTTCTGTACCTGGTATGGGCATTTTGAGTTCCTAGTTAAGTCTTTTGGGTTAACGAACGCCTTGACGACATTCATAGATTTAATAAATAGAGTCTTTAATCAATTTTTGGATTTGTCTATCATTTTATTCAGAGATGATATTCTTGTGTACTCTAAGAGTGAGGTTGATCATGTTGATCATCTCTGTATAGTATTTCCAACCCTGAAAGAGTAGCAGTTGTATGCCAAATTATCAAAATGTGAATTCTGGTTGAATGTTATCACTATTCTAGGTCAGTTCATTTCTAGTGAAGGGATCATGGTAGATTCGCAAAAATTTGTTGTGTTTAAGAAGTGGATAGAACAATGACTCCAACTAATATTTGTAGCTTTTTGGGTTTAGCGGGTTACTACAGGAGATTTGTGGAAAGTTTTTTTACTATTGCTACTCCATTGACTAGGTTAGCTCAGAAAAAGATAAATTTCTTATAGCCGGATGCTTGTGAGGGTAGCTTTGAGAAGCTAAAGATAAGATCACTTTGGCATAGGTCTTAACCTTGCTCGAAGGCATGGATGGTTTTGTGGTTTATTGTGATGCATCCGGTATGGAGCTTGGTTGCGTCTTGATGTAGCATGGCAAAGTGATAGCTTATGTGTCTAGACAATTAAAGGTAGATAAGAAGAATTATTTGACTTATGAATTAGAATTATTGTCTATGGTATTCGCATTAAAAATATGGCATCACTATCTGTATGGAGTGTAGTGGATATCTTTTTTGATCTTAAGAGCCTATAATATATGTTCACCTAGAAAGAGCTTAACCTCACGCAAATGATATAGCTTAAGATGCTCAAGGATTTGGACATGAGTCTTCACTACCATCAAGGTAAAGCTAACATGGTTACTAATGCCCATAGTAGGTTATCCATGGGGAGTCTAGCTCATATGGGTGAGAGAAAGTGGGAATTAGTGAAATATGTTCATCGTTTGCTAACCTTTGAGTTCTCCTCTTGGACTTTGAAGATGGTGTTGTATTTGTTCAGGAGGTGGTAAAGTTGTCCCTAGGTGTTGAGGTAAAAGAGAAACAAATGTTAGATCCTATCTTGATGAGGATCAAGGGTGAAGTAGGTAAAAAATAATGGATTTTGATGTTAGTAGTGATGGTACCTTACAACTCCGATTGAGATTATACGTTCCAGATGTGGATAAATTATGAGAGAGGATCTTGGTTGAGGTACATGAGTCGCGCAATGCTATTCATCCTGGCTCGATGAAAATTTCTCATGACCTTAAGGAAATGTATTGGTAGAACAATATGAACCAAGATGTGGCTAGTTTTGTGGCTAAATTCATAGTGTGCCAGCAAGTGAAAGTGGAGCACATGAGGCTTGGAGGGTTGTACCAAGAAATTGAGTTAACTGTGTTAGTGTAAAGTGATCAACATAGATTTTACTACCGATCTTCCTCGATCTTAAAATCAGTTCAATTCGATTTGGGTCATCGTGGATAGGATGATAAAATCTACTTACTTTTTGCCAGTGAGGACAAATTTTTTAGAAGAGGATTATGCGTGGTTATACCTCTATACGATTGTGAAGTTGCATAGGGTTCCCATTTCTATCATCTTAGATTGTGATGCGTAGTTTTTATCTCATTTTTGGCGTTCATTTCTGAAAGGTTTGGGGACCAAGGTAAGTCTTTGTATTTTTTTTTACATACGTAGTCGGATGGTCAAGCGGAAAGAACTATTCAGACATTGGAATATACGCTTTGTCCTTGCGTGATTGACTATGGTGGTAGTTGGGTTGAGTATTTGTCTCTTATAGAGTTTGCGTATAATAATAGATACCACTAAAGCATTGGGATGGCTTTGTTTGAGGCCTTTTATGGTAGGAGGTGTAGGTATCCTATTGGGTGGTTCGAGGTTGGTGAAGTGGAGATGTTTGGTTCGGATTTGCTTGACCAAGCCATGGAGAAGGTAAAGGTGATTTGGGATAGGCTTAAAGTTGCCTAAAGTCGCTATAAGTCCTATACAGATGTGAAGCATATGAAATTAAAGTTTGAGGTTAGGGATATGGAGTTCTTGAAGATTCTCCCATGAAGGGAGTGATACAGTTTGGGAAAAGGAGAAGTTTAGTCCCCGATACATTAGTTCATACTTGGTTTTGAGAAGAGTTGGCAATGTAGCATATGAGTTGGAGTTCCCTCCTAGTTTTAGCTCTATTAACTGGGTGTTCCATGTTTCTATGTTGAGGAAGTGTATGGGTAATCCATCTCAGATTGTTCCTATCAAGGATATTGGTATTTTGGATTCCCTATCTTATGAGCAGGTCCCCGCTGAAATTTTTGATCAACGGGTTCATCGATTGTAGACCAAGTACGTATCTTCGGTAAAGATTCTATGGAGGAACCATAAGGTGAAAGAGTCTACATTGGAAGCTGAAGAGGACATGAAGTCCAAGTATCCATTACTATTTCTCTTTCTGAAAATCGTGCTTGAGGTATCTGTTACTCTGAACATATTTGCTTTCTATCCTTGTTAAAAGTAAATTGTGAATTCATTAGTAATCTGTTTTTGTCTTAAAGGTAAGAGTAGAGGTGTTTGGGGGTTTAATCATGATAGCCACTGCCTTATCCCATTATTCAAGAATGAATGATCCAAGTTGAGGAGAATTGAAACACCCTAGGTTTTGGCCCTTGGAAAATTCTTGACCTTTAAGCTCACTCTCCTAGTAACGCCTAATCAGATGAGTTATTTTGTATAGGTACAGGTCAAGTGACCCTAGTCGTTGGGTGACCAATGGATGGTGGTTGGGTTATCGGTATTGGTAATGATTAGTGGTACGAGTTGTTAGGTATGCTGATGGGTCATTTGGTCGATCCTTAATCAAATTATAAACTTAGTGACTTGAGTTGGACCTGAGTATGAATGACCCACTAAGAACCATGAGGATAGGTTATAAGTTGTAGGGTTGAGTCGTATGTTTTCCAGTGTCCAATCCCTTGGGTTCTGTTTTGGATACAACTAGACCATATGAGTCATATAGTCACTTCATGAGTGGGGTCATGGAGTCGTATGGTGGACGGTGTGTGGGTGTACAACTTACTATCTTGGTGAAGACTAAAATATGTGAGTCGTATGATATGGTGATGATTTAATCAGTCGACTCGTAACCAAGGATGGTTTTTCTTACAACTTTAAGATAGGGGCACCTTAGACATTTTTCACTCAAAACCCTTAAGACCCCACGTCCTTATAATGCTTTTTTGCTCATTCATTCCACACTTTACAAAATTAAACATCCTATTTACTCTCTCAAAATCGTCTAAAGCAAAATTGGCTAGGGTTTTACCAAAGTGGTTATCTAAAGTCTTAAGGATCAATTTCTTTGCATAAATCTTTGTAATTCAGGCATGTGACTCTTACCTCATTGTTATTTTACTAAGGGAATTGTTTTAATGTATGGTTTTCATGGTATTGTTATGGTTTTTAAATAAACGTTGGAGGTTTTGGATGTTCATGGTTGATTAATGTTCCTCATGACTTAATTATGGTTTTTATGTTTTAATTATGGTTTTCCACATGTGGATGTATGTGAATGGTGATTTAATTGGGGGGTCATGGTTGAGCCCCAAATTTGATGATTTTGGCTTTGACAATTGCATGCCCTCAACCTGTCTGTGAAATTATCAATGAGAATGATTTTGTTACATAGATTTACTATTTTTGGAAATCTTTGCTTTGTATAAATGGTTAAAGAAACCTGAATTTGTTTTGGTTAGTCTCATATGGCTTTGGAAAGGCCTTGGTGGCCATAGTTTGATTATAAATGGTTTTGGTTAATTGGAAATGATGGATTCTAATTTGATTTAATGGTTTATATGGTATAAGGTAATGCACATGCAAGCTCTAATTTTGGTATAATGATACCAATTGTTAATGCATAATTAAAAGACACCTAGGTAAATGGTTAGGAATGTGTAATTGATTTAATATGGTCTTAAAGGGGGTTGAGTAGCAAAGTCGTAGAAGGTGGGGGTCCCAAGGGTACCAACACAGGAAACTCATATTTGTCGATGTGAGGCTGGTCTTGGTGACTGTTTTCATGATGTCACGCTTTATATTTTGGGATGTACTAGTCACTCAGGTTCTTTTCTCTGATTGTATGGCTAGGACGTACTGGGGCCCTTTTAGAAGGGGGAGATGAACCCATATAGCTCACCAGTGGTTTTAGAATGGCCAAGCTACACAACCCAGGTTAAGAATTTAAATGCATGCTAAACCTTGTTCCCTATCCCGGCACGATATATATATTTATATACATGTGTGATTGCATATGGTCAATTGATTTGGTTTTGAATGATGTCATTATTCTACCTTTATCCATGAGTTACATGCTAGCTTCACTCCTCTAATCTTCTTCGGGCATTGTATCCCCACACGATGTAGGAACTGTCCATACTACCATTCCTCCTGCTCAGTGACTTGGATTCGGTGACAACTTTGAGTCAGATCGAAGTGGTGAGCTTCCATACTCTGAAATACTCCATTTTGTGCTATAGAATTCTTTTTATTTTTGTTATTTCTTTGGTTTTGGTTTTGGCTATGGTCGGGGGATGTCCTAACCGGATGTTCTTTGATTCTGGTTGGAGGCTTTGTCGGACTACTATAGGCATGAGCAGTGTCGGTATTAGTGTTAGCCTTGGTATTGGCATTGGGATTGGTATTGGTCGGATACTTGGTTATGACTATTTGGTCATGGTTATAGACTTCATCTTATTACTTTAAATTATTATTTTTTTATCTTGTTATATACTCAGAATTCTTTCTATAGAGGGAGTAGGGCATTTACGGTTGGATATTAAGGGTAGTTTCTGTCCTTGTTGGACTTGCGATACCCGGCACGACTAGGCCCTGGTTTGAGTTGTGTCATTTTCCTTCTCTAAACAAAAGTTTTTAACTCCTTTGCAAAATGAAGAGTTGCTCTTATTAGGATCAGATAAGTCATTTCAAAAGGAACATCCTTTCAAATTGCTAAATTAGGAAATTTTTTATTCTTAGTCTCAACTCATCACTCTTTGCCTCCTCTAAACCAAACTGGTCCTTCCCACTCTCTTTTACTCACAAAATCAAATGACTGCCATTACTACTTCCTTAAACGCAGCTAAGAACCCTAAAGTAGATAAAACTGCAGAAAATTATTTTTAATATGACCTCATCGAATATCTTGATCCTTCAGAAACCAAAGCTATAGAAAACTTCACCTTAGATCTTCTAAGTCAAAGTCTGATAACCTTGCTGAAGTAAGGCAGAAACTTATATCTATAAAAAAATAGGGGGGAAACTCTAAGGAACCTATTCCCAAGAAGATAAAAATTTCAATTAAAAGGGAAGAAGTAAGTAATGAGACCAAAGGAAGAGATAATGGATGTGGCTTATTAAAGAAGGAAAAAATAGTTGATAACTCAGAGGATTCTATTTGAAAAAACTTTTGATCCCTAGATATATGAAAAGCCTGGAATGATGGAAGTTGGTAAAGTATGTCAGGCACCAAGGATGGCTACATCTATTGGAGGAAACAACACCAATGGTTTTTGAAAATAAGGTCCAAGGGAAGCTTATCATTCTGGATAAAGAATCATGAGGCAAGATCTTGGATGTACCTATAATAAGTGTAAGGAAAGTTATGACGCAGCAGCTCTCATCAGAGTTCATAATCAATGCATTAAAGATAGGAGGAACATCAACAGCTGCAGTAAAAAGAAAGTTCTTAAAAATAAGAGTCAGTCAATTTTACCAAGAATGGAGATATTGAAAATGCAAGAATGGACCTTACCAAATAGTTGTTGGATGTTCACATTGCTGAAAATGTAAGAATGGAGATACTGCTTAAGACTTTTTCCCAATCTTTCCGATATCTGAACCCTGTTATCCTCATTCCCTCATCAAACCTTGTGTCAGTATCATATCCTGGATCTCACAATCGATTTTATAGACAATTATTTTTATGGTAATTATTTTAGCTTACTGCACTGGTACTGACTCTTATGAATTAGTGAATCTTGTTTTGTGTACCTCATTTGTCTCTTTTGTTTTAAAGTTGTTCTACATGCCAGTGTTTCCCCAGTGGCCATGAGTTAACTAATCTTTGCTTATGTTATTCTTGGTTAATTTTTCTTACTTTTCAATAATTCCCAGAGGGGGAATACAACTCAGTTCATGTAGTAGGGACAAACAAATTTGAGTTGCAGATTTGAATGACATACTGATATGTGGAAATAAGTGATGTGATGAATAGATGAATAGATGAATGAAAGGTGTCATGTCAATAGGGGGAATTGTGCATTTTGATTACCTCCTAAAGATGAGTGTTCCCCTATCATGATATTATCTTTGTAATATGCTTAAAGAATGAGTGAGTGTTTTTTGATTGTTGATTTGTAACTGAAGTACTCATGCTATAAGAATAGTGCATTCTGTTTTAGTAAAGAGTGCTTAGGCAGAGTTCTCTAAGTGTGAGGCTGATTATAGTTAATCAACATAGAGAGTCCTTGGTAGAGTTACCAAGATGAGCTTATAGTAGAGCTGCTATAAGTGAAAGGAGCCTAGAGGTAGGATGAAATCTAGACTGTAATCGAGAGGTTGATTACGCTGAATTTCCTTAGTGCTTGTGAGGGAAAGCCATGATTTTCTTAGTTCTTGTGAGGGAAAGCCATGGTTTTTTCCCTAATTGGGTTTCCATATAAAAATTTGTATGTTTTTACTCTTCCTGTACTGTCTTTTGTTTTCCTGCGCGATTAGTGTTTGTTTATCTTTGATTGACTTGGAGAGACTTGGTCCCTCAATGTATGGTGCAACCCCCAAGGGTTCTAACATCTCTTTACTTGGTAAAGCCCCAAATCTCCATTATCAAACATGGTTTAAATGAGAAATTTTAGAAAACTTTTGTTAAAATCATTTTACCCATCATACAAGGACCTTAAATTCCAAAAATTTATGAAAATTCATTCCAAATCAATCTTCAAATTAAGAACTTTTAATTTCATAAATTTGAGTTTTAAATATCAGTATCTTGAATTAAAATCACAAAAAATGAGATGGATAACCTTGAAAAATGAATATAATGAAGGCAGAATCAAATATTAAATGATTAGACGAGAAAAACGCATTGAGAATCGCCTCAAATGGAGTTTTTTAGCTCCCAAAAGTCAATTTTTAGAGAAAGGGTGAAGTCTAAAATTTATAATATGCCACACTGTAATTTTCATTGTTAAAGCCCATGTTTCATTGCTAAAAATATATTTTTCTGTTGCTATATGTTTACGCAAGTAACTTTGTTTTCACTAAAAAGGCCATAAATTCTTCATATGATAGCAAAATGCACCAACTTTTTTGTATAATTTATAACTAATGATACGAATCTAATGTTCAGTTGGAACTCAATTTCTTGAATGTTTGTATAGTTAGTATTTTTGCTCGTTAATTCACAACCCGAATCAGGGTCTGGCCGTGACAGGCATCTCAAGTCCCACATGGACCGAAGACTACCCCTTTTTGCACCTAACCAAAACACACGACACACCTGATATCAAATGAATTCCAAATATATAACAAGATAAATTCAAGGAATGAAAGATACTTCTATGATCAATAACCAACAACCGGCCAAAACAATCGACCAACACTACCCAAGTCCATGGTAATCCAATAAAGCCTTTTAAACAAAGAACCAAAATCAGTTATGTTCGGGACATGTCCTCGACTTTGATAGAGGATAATGATAATGTTGATGATAATTAAAAATACCAACTCATATATAAAAATGGAAAGAGATGAAATAACTATGCCTTTCAGAGATTGGAAACTTACCACATTACCACAATGAACCGAAGAACAAAGTCGATCCACTTAACTCTACACAAATAAAGTAGAAAACTTCCTGGTGCCTACTTCGTATAGGGATACAACATTCGGAGATGGTTAGTGGGGGTAAACACTAGCATAAAAATCAGGGGTAATAATAACATAATGTCATATTCAACAGTTCAAATCATATGAATCCAATGCACATCATTAAATGCATATACATATATATGTCACATGCCAGGGTAAGGAACAAGGATTAACATTTTTTTAAAAACTTAGTCTAGATTTTATAGCTCAACCGTCATAACATACAAAGGCACCTATGGGCTATATGGGCCCAGCTCTCTGTAGGGCCTCAGTGCATGTGGCCACATAAACCAGAGGGTATACATATGCACCATGGGGGACTCAAATCAACTGGCATATAAAGATGACTCAAGCACCAAATCATGTAATATAATATGGGGGACTCAAACCTCCCAATCATATGATAATAATAATAAGAGGGACTCAAACCTCCCAGGCATATAGACATCCGCATCGACAACCGCAGTTTTTAGTGTTGGTCCCTTAGGACCCCCAATTTCACAACTTAGCTACACAACCCTCATTAAAGTCCAATTAATATAATTATCACACATTCAAATTCATTGAACTATATTTCACATTAAGTCAAATATTGTTGTTATCGTCAACCAACTACACTTGAAAGGTAACAACAACATGCCGAAAAAATTACATCACTTGGGGGAATTCACAACCCCTTTAGTTCAATTATAAATTAGTTTATGAAATCACAAATCTCACAAGATTCAATTCAAAACCATTATGCCTCATTAGATTTTTTAGCATGAAATAATTCAATAGTTGCATAATGTGCATACTTTTCATATTCAGAACCAATTTCAAAATATAGGGTTAAAGTAATAACCACTTCAAAGTCACAAGTTTGGGAAAAATCATAATTCCTTATTTCATTAACTATACCCATGCACCCATAAGTTCAAAATCATAATTAAATCCTGAATAATTATATGTAAACCATGGGAAACATTATTCAATCAATAAGCATTCAAAACCCTAAACCCTTATTTCATAAACCAACATTAATATCTTATGAACAGTACTTTAAATCATATGCTTTTACAAAATTAGTAATTAGATAAGAGTAACATGCTTGAAATACCAAGTTTCACAGGAAGAATTCAACCCTTGAGCCCTTGGATGACCTACTTCTTGGAAATCCTAAGTATGGTTGCTTGAGAGAATTTGAGATAGCTTTTTAGAAGTGCTTGAGTATGTTAAAGATAAAATATAACCCTTTTAAGTGCTTTATGAACGTGGGATTTTAATTAGGTAAGGAGTTAATACTTTAAAGTAGCCTTAAGTTAAAATCTAAAATTTAGTTGCCAATGATTACAGGTCACTATACCACTTGTATAGACTCATTATGACTCTTCACCATGAGTCACAGCCTAGACAGTTTCCAAGGCACTCAAATATATTTACCTTAAGACTCAACTAACATGAGTCATAATGGGACCCTACATGTAACACCCTGGGTTTTTAGTCCTTGGAAATTTTCTGAGATCTGAGCTTTTTTCCCTGGTAACGACTCACCGAACAAGTCGTAATGTGCCTTTACGGGTCATATGACGGAATCATAATGAACCTAGAAGGATTTCCCTATGTCACTGCTTTGATAACTACTAGAATTAATGATTTGTATAGACTCCTAATGAGTTATAAGGAGGGTATTCATAAATTATCCAGTGTAGTGCCTCCATTAAAACTGTAGAGACTACGACTTGACCTAACAAATCATAGTGTCTCATTATGAGATGTAGGGTGCCAATAGTAGGGTTTATAGTTAAGATCCCAAGGGGTTTATGGTTTGTCTGCGATTAGATGGTCCAGGTCATAGGGTGACCCTATGAGTCATAAGATCACTCGTAGCGACAAGGCAGTGTTTTTTAGTTTTTTTTACTAAGGGTATTTTAGCTATTTCACTCTTGCCTTAAACATAACCCAAGACCTATAAACCTTATTAAGACATTATTTTCATCCATAACTAATCAAAGTAAATACTCTCCTATCTAAAAAAAACTCTCTCAAGCAACAATACTTAGGGTTTCTAAGAAACGGGTCAACTAGAGCTTCCAAGGAAAAATTCTCTCCATAATCTTCGGTGTTTCAGGCATGTTCTCTTCCCCTTATTGTTTATTTGTAAAATTATGTTATTTAAAGTGGCGTTCATGAGATATTGATCTTGGTTTTGTAACAAAGGTTGAGGGTCTTGAATGTTTATTGTTGAACAATATTTTCCCATGGTTTGTTATTGAGTATTCATGGTTTAATAATGATTTTCAACTTGTGGGTGCATGGGTATGGTAAATAATCTAGGAAATTATGATTTTTCCCTAAACATGTGACTTTTGAAGTGGTTATGATCTCAACCCCATATTGTGAAATTGGTTTTTAGTTATGAAAAATGTGGGAATTGAATAATTTTTGAACTATTTCATTGTGATGTTTAAATGAACCTTATGGATCATGTTTTCACAAATTATTGAATAATCGAACCAAAGGGGTTGTGAATTCCCCCAAGTAATGTAATTGTTTGGCCATGTTGTTGTTACCTTGCCAGTGTAGTTGGTATGAAAATACCAACAATATATGCCTTAATGTGTGATTTGGTTCAATGAATGGGAATGTAACACCCCGAATCTGATACCCAAAATGCTACACGGTGCTCATGACTCCGAAGGACCACAAGCTAATCCATGACTGATATTTGTACCTGTATATTGTATAATATACTGTATAATGTAGAAACATGAACTGAAAGGACATAAGGTTCAAAACTGTAACATAGGATCTAATAAATCATAACATATGGATGGGGTATGAAATACCCAAAACAACTTAAATAACTAACTGAACATGATAGTACGGAAAGCCTCTAACTGACTGGACAGTCGGAATAAGGAGTTAATGGGACATGTCCCCAACTAACTCCAACTAATAAATAAATAAATAAATGAGATAATAAAGTAATGATCATGTTCTCGAAAGATGAGGGCTCACTTCTAGCTCTGACTGTTGAGACTGGAATCTACTAATGCTCTAGAGCTCGCGTCTTTGAACATATGGTATAAGACACCATAGCGCAAATGCTTTATTACTTTGAATGTACTGGTATGAACGTGATGTAGGCTGAATGCATGGGGTTCATATGCATGAACAATACTGGCTAACTGACTAATATAAACGTGAGAATACATACATGTATACATAGTAACTATATCTAAAATTGTTATAACATGAGTTTGCTGATAACTAACATGACTAATGACTGAGTTTTGAAAACATGAGTGACTGTATCTGATAGTCCTAAATCTGATGGAACTAGCAGAGTTCTGTACTGTATCTGAGTTGACTATATTTGACAGTCCTGAATTTTGTAGAACTATCTGAGTTCTATTACTGAGACTCATTGACTGTATCTGATAGTCCAGATTCTGTAATGTGAAACTATGGGAAGTAGTCATCTAACTGACATGCCCCAATGATGCATTATAGCTGAATTGGGGTCCAATCTATGCCCTGATTGGAAGGGTGTCAATACTGCACCACTGGTAAGGACATGTGAGTGACCCTCGACTAGTAGGTTACTCTAATGAGAATGGTGGAAACCCTCAACTAGCAGGTTAAGCCACCTCATCTACCCTTAACTAAAAGGTATGATGTCTCGATCTAAGCTGGCTACATAGTTCTCGAATGCAAGGATTACTTCTAAGAATCGCACCCTCTACTGGCAGGTGAGTTCCCATCCTTGGGTTCACTCGGTGCTAATTTCTACTCCCATCTGAATAGACACTGAATATGATTAACTAATTTGAGCATGGACTGAGTTTACTAAATTTCATTAACTGATGGAATACTACTGATATCTGACAACTGACTGAGTTTGTGAGATTACTGAGGTTACTGAATTACTAAGCTTTCCCGAGTCACATGACTGGTTGAGTTGAGGATATCATGAAAACATGACACTGGCTCTAGGTATACAGCTAAATTGTTGTGTACAAGTATCCCCAGGACTCAATGGAAAGAAACTAACAAAGCATGACTTTCTTGAATACATGACCAACATCGCAATCCATAATTTATTTATTGGGGCAATTCATCAAACATATGATATGCATAAGCTTGCACATAAATGGGGATTTCATAAGATCATACTAGTTGGGCATTTTTTTTCTTCACATAGGCATTTAATCAAACACATGGTAGGAATAGTATATGCAAACAACATTATATAACAAATAAACATCATGATTCAACTCTAATTTCATTATCCAATGGCTTAATCATAGATCCACATGAATCTACCTTTATACTAATCAATTCCACATAAAATTTATCACCCAACATGAATTAGAATTCAATTGGCCATTATCAACATGAAAAAAAGCAACCCAACACAAAATTCATAAAGAAATCCATACAATTGAACTTTGAAAAGATATTCTTGAGTTTCATAGATGAAAGGAGTCCATGAATGAACACTATGCATACCTGGGTTAAGTTTCTTGAAGTTCTTGAACTTGAAGAATTTGAATCTCTTAGTTCTTAAAGAAGATTTGGATTTTGTTCTTGAGGTTTAATCTTAGAGAGAAAACCCTAATTTTATTGTTGTAGATGGATAATGAATTTCTGATCTTTGATCAGATATAATTAGGTATATAAACGGGTGGTAAAAGACCAAAAAGCTCCTTTAAAATGGCTTTAAAATAACTGAATAGAATATGCGATGGTGGGTGCGATGGTCCAGCGCTGGGTCGACGGTCCATCGGACTGATCGTCGCACTGGGACCAGAACTGGAACTTACTGCCTTGGTGCGATAGTGGGGTGAGATGGTCCGTCGCTAGTTCAACGGTCCGTCAGTCCTGATAGTTGCTTCTATTCAGAATAGGGCCTCACTGTTTCCCTTGCGATGGCCTGAGTGACGGTCCGTCGCTAGTCCAATGGTCTGTCAGCCTGGGACGTTGATCCAGGGCATAAGATAGTCACACTACCTCACTGCGACATTTATGGGTGATGGTCCATCTCTATTTCGATGGTTCGTCGGCCTCACCGTTGTAACTGGGCAGTTTTACTGCCTTTTGTATTTCGGCGATAACTTTCTCTTCCGATGATAGATTTTGATGAAATTGGTATCGACGGAAAGCTTATTCAATTTCCCATGTGACAAAATATGAAAATATTAAAAATAACACATGTACAAAACTGGATTTATCTTTCAAATAAAGCTTCTAATATTTTGGGACAATTTCAAGCTAGGAAAAAGTATGGGGTATTACAATATCTCCCCGGTGAGAACTTTCATCCTCGAATGAGACTGAGTGAGGGGAAAGAATTTAAAATGACGTACATACTAAACATTACTAGCTGGAACATGATTTCATGACTGACATAACTGATAACTGAATATATCATACTGAACATGCATATCGGATGCATGTGTAACTGATTCATAAATGCATGACTGGGTGTTTTGATGAACTAAGTTTCTCACAATGAGAATGCATGTCTGATGCATAATTATATAACTGAGTTGATACATGAATGCATAACTGAATATGTAATGGTACTTGGTACCAAGTTTGTTATAAACACTGAACATAAAACTGAATAAGCTTAAGGAGAACTGTTACTTTGAGCTTGATCAGAGGTTGCGGAGAAGAGGTGATGATACTTGGTACGCATGTATGCTTCTGCTTCCCAAGTAGCTCTCTTGATGAACTAATTTCTCCAAAGAACCTTAACTAGAGGGACTTCTTTGTTTCTCAATTTACGAGTCTGATAGTCTGGGATTTCGATCGGAATCTCTTCATAATAAAGGTTGTTCTGAACATCTATGCTCTGAATAGGGACTACAACTGCTAGTTCACCTATGCATTTCTTGAGCAAGGATACATGGAAGAATGGATGAACTGAATCTAGATCTGAAGGCAATTCGAACTTATAGGCTACCTTGCCAAAGCGACTGAGGATCTTGAAGGGACCGACATATCGGGGACTGAGCTTTTCCTTCTTGCCGAACCTCTTCACTCCATTCATATGAGAGATCTTTAGATAGACATTATCACTAATCTCAAACTGAAAATCCTTTCTACGAACATCTGCATAAGACTTCTATTGGCTCTAAGTAGCCCGGAGTCTTTCTGTGATCAACTGGACTTTCTCTAAGGTGTCGAATACCAAGTCAGGCCCTTTAACTGAGGCCTCACTAACTTTAAATCAACCAATTAGAGATCTACATCTCCTACCATACAGAGCTTTGAATGGAGCCATATGAATACTGGAATGATAGTTGTTGTTGTATGCAAATTCAATCAAAGGCAAGTGGTCATCCCAAGTTTCCTTGACATCAATTGTACACGCACGCAGCATATCTTCTAAAGTCTGAATGGTCCTTTCTACTTGACCATCTGTCTAAGGATGAAAGGTTGTACTGAGATAAACTTGGGTACCAAGAACTTCTTGGAATGCTTTCCAGAAATAAAAGGTGAACTGGGTACCTCTATCTGAGATAATAGATAATGGAACATAGTGCAATCTAACCAACTCTCTGATGTAGAGTTTGGTGTAATTCTCGACTGAATAAGAGGTATGAACTGGAAGGAAATGATCTTATTTGGTTGTTCTATCTACAATAAACCAAACCAAATTATGTTAATGATGAGTTCGAGGAAAACCCATCACGAAGTCCATGTTCACTTCTTCCCACTTCTATGTAGGAATACAGAACTCCTGTATGGACCCACTAGCCTTCTGATGTTCTATCTTAACCTACTGACATGTAGAGTACTTAGCCATAAAATCTGCAACATCTCTCTTCATCCCACTCCACTAATAGATTTCCCGCAAATTGCGGTACATATTTGTGTCACCTGGATAAATAGAGTAGCGACCACCATGCGCTTCTACAAGAATTTGCTGCCTTAAGTCATCTACAGATAGAACACACAGACGACCCTGACAACACATAACACTATCTCCCCCTTGGGAGAAAAACTCTACTTTCAAATCCTTGACTGAATCTTTTAACTTGAAAAGGCTAGGATCCCTATCTTGCTTTTCTTTAACCTCAGAAACTAGAGATAATTCTAAACTACTCCGAACACATATATCACCCTTCCCTGTATCGACTAAACGAACGCCTAGTCTGGCAAGCTGATATACTTCCTAGGATAACTTCTTCTTACTGTCTTTGACATGAGCAACACTACCCATAGACATTCTACTGAGAGCGTCGGCCACTATATTGGCCTTGTCCGGATGATAAAAGACACTCATGTCATAATATTTAAGGAGCTCTAACCACCTTCTCTCACAAATATTGAGATCTTTCTAAAAAAAGACATACTGAAAGATTTTATGATCTGTGAACATATCTACATAAACACCGTATAGATAATGCCTTTAAATCTTCAAGGAAAATACTACGGCAGCTAACTCAAGATCATGAGTAGGATAATTCTTCTCGTGGGGTTTAAGCTGTCTGGAGGTGTAGGATATAAACTTACCATGCTGTATTAGGACACAACCCAAACCTACTCTAGATGTATCACAATACACTACTAATCCATCTGATCCATCTGGAAGATCTAGAACTGGAGCTAAGATGAGTCAAGTCATCAACTCCTGAAACCTCTTCTCGCAAGGATCTGACCACAGAAACTTCACTTTCGTCTGAGTCAATCTGGACATAGGGGATGCAATAGAATAAAATCCCTTAACAAACCATCTATAATAGCTAGCCAAACCCAAGAAACTCCTGATATTTGATGGAGAGACAGGGCGAGGCCAGTTTCTTACTGTGGTCTTTTGAGGAACTAATCTAATGTCATCACCGAAAATGATATAGCCAAGGAATGCTACTGACCTTAGCCAAAATTTGGACTAACTAAATTTTTCAAATAGCTAATGATCTCTGAGAGTCTGAAGTACTATTCTGAGATGGTCTGCATGATCTCGCTTACTGCAGGAATGGACCAGAATATCATCTATGAATACTATGATGAACATGTCCAAGTACTGCTTGAACACACAGTTCATCAAGTCCATAAAAACAACTTGGGCACTGGTGAGACCAAAGGACATGACTAGAAATTCGAAGTAACCATACCGAGTATGAAAAGCTATTTTTGGAATGTCACATTCTCTGACTCTGAGTTGATAATAACCGTATCTGAGGTCTATCTTAGAGAAATAGCTAGCACCCTAAATTGGTCAAACAAGTCATCAATTCTGGGAAGAGGATACTTGTTCTTAATCATGACCTTATTAAGTTGACGGTAGTCTATACACATTCTGAAAGAACCATCTTTTTTGCACACAAATAATATTGGAGCACCCCATGGGGATACACTGGGTTTGATGAATCCCTTATCTAAGAGATTATTCAACTTCTCTTTTAATTCTCTAAGTTCTGTTGGTGCTGATTCAAGACTGG
Source organism: Capsicum baccatum var. pendulum (assembly GCA_030864225.1). Classification (NCBI taxonomy): domain Eukaryota; kingdom Viridiplantae; phylum Streptophyta; class Magnoliopsida; order Solanales; family Solanaceae; genus Capsicum; species Capsicum baccatum. The sequence goes on along the minus strand of CM061551.1, from coordinate 25,877,161 downwards.
GAGTTTTGAAACTAGTGTGCTTAACACAAATAAAATGATAGACATATTCTTTAGATATTATTTTCTATGACCGAAGGTAGGAAACAAGCTGGCCCCTGAAATTGGATACACTACCCTTCCACTTTAGGAAAGGTTCATTTAGAAATTGGAACTGCACTATTTTGTAATTGACTGTGGCATAGCAGGAATGAAGCTAATCCATACTGAGAATGATATCAAAATTAGTCATCTTTAATTTGACTAAATCTGCTGAAGTAATTTTTTGAGATATCAAAACTAGGCAGTTCCTGTATACCCACCGAGCTATGATGGTTTTATCCACTGGGGTAGAAATTAAAAAGGGCTCTGTTAGAATTTTGAGACTGACTCTGAAATTAACTACTATATAGGGACTAACAAAAGATAAAGAAGCACCTGGATCAAGAAAAGCGTAAACATGCATATGAAAGATCTATACCATACCAATAACCACATTAGGAGAATTTTCTTGATCTTTCCGAGATTGGAGAGCATAGAGTCTATTTGGGCGTTGCCCACTAGTAGTACTAGAGGTGGCACCCTACTGATTCGGTTGATCAAACTGAGCTGAGGAACGGTTCTATTAACCCTGTGGACCTAACTGTGGACAATCTCTAACTCTGTGGCCTAGTTTGCCACACCCAAAATAGGTATCACTTCTAGCTCTACAAGTACCCTAATAGTTCTTGCCATAAGTCTGACAAACAGGATAGGTGCGGGCACTGCTAATACTTAGAGCCTGACACTCTATCTCTGAACTTAGGCATATAAGCACTAGTTGAAGAAGGAGCTGGAACTGAGGACTTAAGACAAAATAGAGAACGGTTTCCTTCTTTTTATTTAGGCTGAGCAAAGTTAAAACCACCTGTCCTTGCTTTCTTATTCTGCTTCTCCCTCATTTTAATATTCTGCTCCTCTATCTGCTGAGTATGAGTCATAAGCCTGGCTAAAGTCATGTTACTATTTAGCATGGCGGATCTGTATTCATTAACCATACTATTATTTAACCCTAAAATGAACTTACTGATCTTGGCCCTGTTATCTACAACCACATGAGGGGCATATCTGGCTAATTGAGTAAACTTAAGAGAATACTCTTTCACTGTCATATTGCCCTGCCTGAGGTTGATGAATTCTAACACCTTAGATTCTCTAAGCTCTAGGGGGAGAATCTATTACGGAAAGAAGAAGCAAACTTCTCCCACTCAACTGACCCTGCATCAACTGCCCTCTCTGACTTCCACTGCTTGAACTAAGTATGAGCAATATCCTACTATTGATATGCAGCTAGCTCAACACTCTCATTGGAAGTAACCCCATGATGTCTGCAACCTTATGTACTTGATTTAGGAATTCCTAAGGGTCTTCTTCTGCCTTAGACTTGAGAAAGGATAGAGGATTCATTCGGGTGAAGTCCTGAATCCTAGCTACAACTAAATTGGCCAATGGATTGTCTAGAACGATAGCTGTTCATTCATTCTGAGTAGCAACTGACTGAGCAAGAGTAGTGAATGCAGCTTTGAACTCTGTATGAGAAACATGTTCTTCCAAGGGATCTTCTTGGACAGGCTGAGTTCTTTTCTTGGGAGGCATATTCTGAAATAATAACAAGAAATGAATTAGACTGAGAGATTGACTTGAGATTATGCTCACTGGCACAACATGAATATTGAAAGAAGGGAAACTGTTTCTAAAACACCTTATAGTCTCCTGCACATAAATATGGCGCGCAATACACCCATGCACAAACCTATACTAGATGCATCTTTAAGACTTCCTAGGACTCTATTAAGACTTAGGATCTGATATAAAGTTTGTAATGCCCCAAATCTGGTACCCAAAATGCTAAACGGTGCTCAAGACCCCAAAGGACCAAAAGCTAACCCATGACTGATATTTATACCTGTATACTGCATAATATACTGTATAATGTGGAAACATGAACTGAAAGGCCATAGAGTTCAAAACTGTAACATAGGATCTAATAAATCATAACATATGGATGGAGTATGAAATACCCAAAACAACTTAAATAACTAACAGAACATGATAGTACGGAAAGCCTCTAACTGATTGAACGGTATGAATAAGTAGTTGATGGGACATATACCTAAATAACTCTAACTAATAAATAAATTAATGAGATAATAAAGTAATGATCATGTCCTCAAAAGATGAGTACTCAATTCTAGCTCTGACTGCTGAGACCGAAATCTATTGATGCTATGGAGTCTGTGTCTCTGAACCTATGGTATAAGACACCATAGTGTAAATACGTCAGTACTTTGAATGTACTGGTATGCATGTGTGGTAGGCTGAATGAATGGGGTTCATATGCATGAACAATACTGGCTAACTGAATAATATGAACGTAAGAATACATGCATGCATACATAGTAACTATATTTGAAATTGTGATAACATGAGTTTACTAATAACAAACATGACTAATGACTGAGTTCTGATAACTGATAATTTGAGTGACTGTATTTGACAGTCCTGAATCTAATAGAACTAGTTAAGTTCTGTACTGTATCTGAGTTGACTGTATCTGACAGTCCAAATTCTGTAGAACTATCTGAGTTCTATTACTGAGACTGATTGATTATATCTGACAATCTAGAGTCTATAATGTCAAACTATGGGAAGTATTAATCTAATTAACATGCCCCAAATAAAGCATTATAGCTGAATTTGGGTCCAATCTTTTCTCTGATTAGAAGGGTGCCAATACTGTGCCACTAGTAAGGACAACATGTGAGTGACCCTCAACTAGCAGGTTACTCTAATGAGAATGGTGGGAACCCTCAAATATCAGTTTAAGCTACCTTATCTACCCTCAACTAGAAGGTATGATGTCTTGATCTACACTAGCTACGTAGTTTCGAAATGCAAGGATTGCTTCTAAGAATCACACCCTCTACTGGAAGAAGAGTTCCCATTCTTGGGTTCACTCGGTGCTAATTCTACTCCCATCTAAATAGATACTGAACATGATTAATTTATCTAAACATGGACTGAGTTTACTAAATTTTGTTAACTAACAGAATACTACTGATATCTAACAACTGACTGAGTTCATGAGATTACTGAGGTTACTAAATTATTGAGCTTTCCTGAGTCACATGACTGACTGAAGATATCGTGAAAACATGATACTGGCTCTAGGCATACAACTAAATTGTCGGGTACAAGTACCCCCAAGACTCAATGGAAAGAAATTGATAAAGTATGACTATCTTGAATATATGACCAATATCGCAATCCATAATTCATTTATTGAGGCAATTCATGAAACATGTGATATGCATAAGCTTGTACATAAACGGGGATTTCATAAGATCATACTAGTTGGGCATTTATTTTCTTCATATAGGCATTTAATCAAACACATGGTAGGCATAGTATATGTAGACAACATTATATAACAAATAAACATCATGATTCAACTCTTATTTCATCATCCAAGGGTTTAATCATAGGTCCACATGAATCTTCCTTTATACTAATCAATTCCACATAACATTTATCACCCAACATGAAATTCATAAAGAAATCCATACAATTGAACTTTGAAAAGAGATTCTTGGGCTTCATGGTAAAAACGAGTCCATGAATGCACACTATGCATACCTGGGTTGAGTTTCTTAAAGTTCTTAAACTTGAAGAATTTAAATTTCTTAGTTCTTGAAGAAGATTTGGACTTTGTTCTTGGGGATTAATCTTAGAGAGAAAACCCTAATTTTGTTGTTGTAGATGGATAATGAATTTCTGAGCTTTGGTCAGATATAACTAGGTATATAAATGGGTGGTAAAATACCAAAAAGACCCTTTAAAAGTGGCTTTAAAATAACTGAATGGAACATCCGATGGAGGGTACGATGGTCCATCGCTGGGTCGACGGTCTTTCGGACTGACCGTTGCACTGGGACCAAAATTGAAACTTACTACCTTGGTGTGATGGTGGAGTGCGATGGTCCATCACTGGGTGAACGGTTCGTCGGTCCTGACCATCGCTTATAGGAAGAATAGGGCCTCACTATTTCCCTTGTGATGGCTTGAGCGATGGTCCGTCGGCCTGGGCCATCGATCCAGGGTAGAAGGTAGTCCCACTTTCTTGCTGCAATGTTCATGGGTGACGATCCATCGCTAGTCCAACGGTCCGTCGGCCTCACCGTCGCACCTGGGCAGTTTTTAATGTCTTCTGTATTTCAGCCATAACTTTCTCTTCTGATGTCATATTTTGATGAAATTGGTATTGATGGAAATCTTATTCAATTTCCCATGTGACAAAAAGTGAAAATATTAAAAATACCACATGTACAAAAGTGGATTCATCTTTCAAAGAAAGCTTCTAAAATTCTTAGGATAATTTCTATATAGGAAAAGGTATGGGGTATTATAGGGAATATATGATAAGTACGGGTTCCACATGGAATTTTTATGTAATTTTGGATCTGAATCACAATAGTGAAATATGGGTATCATTGTTCCCATTTTGAGGAATAAATTATGAGTTTGATAGCGTGGTACCTGCGGAAGCTTCTCAAAAATAAAAAATAGTGATTTAGCGGATTCTTCGGGCTTTCTTCGGCGCCCAGGTAGGCTAAGATTACTTACCTCATAGATTGAGTTATCTCGCAGTATAATTATGATATTATTATAGATATGAGGTTGAATTTAGGTGTTGGAAGTGTGAATGAGGATATTTGGGTTAATTGGACCCTTAGGCTACCTAAAAAACTTAGACACGGAGTAGTTAGTGTAGTTGGTCATGGATTAGGTGAATTAGGCTACATGGTATATAATTAGAATGGAAATTCCTTAATTACTTAAGATAGGTAAAATTGCCTAGTTACTCATGTTAGGGTAAAATTGTTCTTAATTGCTTAAGTTAAGGGTATTGTCCTAGTTGCTATTGTTCTATGTAGAATTGTCTTAGTTAATCATCTTTTGGGGAGAACTTATACTCTAGGGATAACCATGGCTTACTAGACATCTAGGAATGAACTTAGATACCTTAGCCTAGCTCAGGTTAGAAATTGCCTAAGAGAATCTTCGAATATTAGAAGTGGGCCTCTCCGGCCAACCTTAGGGCAAGACTTGTGATAATCTTGTAGACTCATTTATGCATGATGTACTCTTATTAATAGTGGGATGACACTTGAGGAGGTTGAATATAATTATCGTGTGTGTTAGTTAGTTATTAGGGGATTGATGCTAATTTTGGGTAATGCTATTAATATTGTCAATATGTATGATTAATGGTATAATTTATGAGCTTGATTTATGACTTATGCATATTTACGGTTATTAATATGAATTTTATATATGATAAGTAATATTGCTTCTGAATATTAGTATGGATACGGTCTCCGAATATGACTTAAATACATGATGATGGATGAGACCTGCAAATATGATTCCTTGTACGGCCTATGATTATGAGAAAAGGGATGGTCCACGACTATGTTTTATTGATATAATCTATTGAGTTTAGCTTATTGAAATGGTTCACTAATATGGTTCATTGATACGGTTTGTAATTATGAGTTTTAGTTAAAGTCCGGCAATTACCGATGATATTAATGTTATTGAGTACCGATTCAAGTCCAGTAAAATTGATGATTATAATGAAAATGCTATTGAGTTTCGATTGAAATTTGGTATTGGGAAATTTTTCATGATATAATACGGGAAAAATGGATTTTTAGTTATGGGATGACAGTTGGTAAACTTGGGTTACTTGAAAGTTAGTTTCCTTGATTGTATCCTTCAGTCTTATTGGGGCCTGCATTGGATTATTTACTTTCCCGCACTTATTAGCTTCTGGGGGTCAATATTGTAGTTATGATGGAATGATCCTTGTGTTGTTATCTCGTATGCATTGGCTTGTTAATGTACGATTGTTAGGTTATCATTCTGGTTTCATTTACTTCTGTATGTATAGTGGTGTTGGAGATTTTTTCTAGGTTTTCCCTTTTATCTCTACTTAGCTTATGTTATCTTGTATCCTATCATATTTATATCATGATTTATCTCAGTCGGCTGATGATGCCTACTGAGTACCCATGGTTTTGGTACTCATACTACACTTTTGTACCTTTTTTAGTGCAGATTAGAGTACTAGTTACCACTGTTGATTCGCTGATTGTGCAGAGTTGATTTTGGAGATTGGGTGAACTCTTGAAATCAGATTTGCCCCTTTTTCCTTCTGTTTATCTATGTCTAGTCTTTTGTTTCGAGACAGATTGTATTAACTATTTTAGGACTTATAATGTATTATACTAGGTCTTGTACTGACTCTACCAGGTCGTGGGATAGTTTTCTATGTTATGATTACATCTTACACTATTTGCATTATCCTACTTATTTATGAGTTGCATTGTCTATCTCACTTTTTAGGGTGATTTCCCACCAAGTTAGACCATTACAAAAAGCTTTGGGCTACGGTTCAGCTTACCTACAGGAGGGACAGAGTAAGTGCCATTATGACTTATAAATTGGGTCGTGACAATGAGCCCTTGCTTGGGCATCATATCTAGAATAAAGGCATTTGGATTCTCAAATAAGGCCAATAATGTCAAATAAATCCCCCACATAGGCAACAAACAATATCAGATATCACAAACCAACCACAATAGAATATAAGACCCCACATGGGCACACAACAACAAAAATAATCTCCAAATATAAACTTCATAGTCATTTTTCCCTGCCCATAGCATGTTTTACATATTCATTAACTACCCAACTCAATCTGAAAGAAGTTAAGCCATAACCTACCTTGAAATGACTAAATCTAAGCCCTTAGTTATTTCAACATAGAGCCTTCCCTTTACGAATAGCCTTAGAATCAACTACAATATTCAAATATTGCATCTATGCATTAATAAAAGTCAATGATACCCATATTTTCCATTTTCAAGTCGAGTCCGAAATGGACTTGAAAAATGAATTTAAAACTGATTGGGGTAGAATCAAAAAGTTGTTTCAAAAACACATTCCCAAGGTTATAGGATCCTACATGTGAAAACTCATGCGAATATAGGTTTAAAACAAAGTTCAAATCGAAGAAAACTCCTTTTAAAACTCAAGTCGAAGCCCTAGACATGTGAGCACCCCAAGACAATGAAGACCCGAAGGGACGCCTTAGCATAACATCATGAGCAAAGTCATAATAAAGTGCGGAAATAGACCCATGAAGTATGAAGTTCAACTGAAATAAAAACTCAAAACCCAAGTCTCAAAATGTAACGTAAAAACATTTATCTAACCTAGTCTATAAAGAATCTAATATTATGAATGTAAACTCTTAAGCCGGAACTTGGCTCCGGCTATACCATAAAATAAGAGGAGAATAAAAATATGACTGAAATGACCAAATGTCTTTCGAAGGATGGAGGGCTTACCACTTCCTACCAGATGTTTTGAAAGGGGGGGAGAGTCTTACTACTGTACGAAACTACGAAAAAATGCCTTTGAACCTACATTATAAAATTATATAGCGTCCAAGGACGGTCAGTACAATGAGTACTGGCATGCAACCTAGGAGAAGGGACAAAGCATTTTTATATAGCAAGTCATAAAACTCATTTCATCATTCATAATATAAAAGTATGGAGAAAGGAATACAAAACTTAAAGGCATAACCATTAAAAAAGTTAGTTCTGAAAAATGTAGTATTCCACGAACATTACGTAAGTCATGAGCTATATGAGTTCGGTCCTACCCAATCAGTGGGGCCTTAATCCATGTTTTCCACAAGAACTGAGTTTAGGCTAAAGTTATCAATAGTCTAAATCCACCATTTTATTCTCATATTAAGAAAAGCATTTGTCTTCCAATTAAGGAACAAGAATCCCAATATCGGTAAAACATAGGTTTCAAAGGTTTCAGGCATAAGTCACGAGGATGTATGTCTTCTCGGTGAACTACATATTTCTCTTTTAGACCAATTAAAACATTAATCATAACATTCATTCATATAGGCATTTACACTTTGTATCGTCAAACCAAGACTTTCAAGTCATTCATATCATGACAAAATCATTATCAGACTCTTAACCCCATGATTCAAAATCATAAACATACTCTTTATTAAATTTCCATAAATATCGTAAAACATGTCATAAGTTCAATACATTTATCAGTTCACAGAACGGGGTGACATACTCATACATCATTGTAATTCAAAGCATTTTTTAAAGGCTTGAGGACTATAATTTCATCATTTAACCTTTTGAATTCACATATCAAAGCACACCATTTTCAAATAGCCACTTATGTAACAAAACCCTCTACCAACGATTAGAAAATAATTTATGCACAAGGGCTATCAATATTAAGTTTTTTGTAAATGTAATCCTCAATCCTAGTTTCAAACCGTCAATATAATATTCACAAATACTTACTAAATCATCAATTTGTAGTAGTAGATAAAGTAGGGAGTATTCAACATGTCTTTTGACAAAAATCTTAGAAGAGGAACCTTGAAATTTGACCTTAGGATCACCTTATAAAATCTTGATTTTTTTTTTGCACTTAGAGAGGATAAGAAAGGAGGTTTTAATCGATTTAGAGCTAATATAAATGTAGAGAAATGTTTTAGAATGAGAGAGAACGATTTTGGATAAGGAAAAGAACAAAAGGCCCTTAAATATTCGTAAGAGAATAGAGAAATCATTGTTGGAAAACTACCTCTATGGCATGGATTTAAAATCAGAAAAAATAGCTCTATGGCACAGAGGAAAATCAGAAAAAATAACTTCGTGGCATGGAGGCAAAATCAGAAACTAAGCTTCGTGACAAGGGGTTATCGCGGAGGGGTATTATTTGTGCAAAAATTTTATTTTTCCTATCCCCTTGCTCTATGGCACGGGGATAACGCGAAGGCAAACTGTTTTGAGCTATGAAATATATTTGTCTCACGTTTTTTACCTCCTAAAATCCTCTGGTTCAAACCAACAACATTCCCAAAGGTTCTACACTCCCATTGTGTTTGGTATAAAGGAAAATATTTTTCTGAAAAATATTTTTCAATTTTCTCATGTTTGGTTGGCTTAAATGTTTTGAAAAATGTTTTTCAAATCAACTTATATTCCTCAAATTTAAGAAAAATGACTTTCCTTAAAAAAAATAAGGAAAACATTTTCCAAAACTCTATTTCAACCTCAATCTCAAAGAAAACATCACTCACTCCTATCCCGACCCCCCATTCCCCTACCATCCCCACCCCCTACCACACTCATCCAAAAAAATATTTAATTTTAAAAAAAATATTTTATTTTTTCTTACCTTATTTCCTACCCCACCCCCACCCCCTACCATCCCCATTCTAAAAAAATCAAACTTTTTCTTGCCCTATACGCACCCCTAAAAAAAATAATTTGTTTTTTTAAAAAAAATAATTTTTTATTCTTACCCAACTCTCACTCCCGGACCTTCACCCCTTACTAGCCGCCCCTACCCCCAACCTGCCAAAAAATAATCTTTTAAATTTATTTTAAAATCAAATTCAAAACTTTTTTCTTAACCCATCCTTACCATCTACTCTGACCGCCCCTAATATGAATCGACCCCCGAGAACTCGAATCTAAGACGCAGAAAATAAAGATAGAAGGATAGAATAACCAAGATAGGAAGCTAGACATGAAATTTGATACGAGAATGACAACGGAAGGCACAAAACAAACACGAAATCACTCCACTAGTTTGAAGAACTCGTGGACTTATTTGGTGACCACTCTCAGATTCACTACAATAATAAGAAGAACGAAATATAAGGGTGTCCTTCAACCCCAAAACAGCCACCGAACTAGATTTAACAACACAAGATGACAACAACAATGAGGTAATAATAACAACACCTCACGCGAATAACAATTACAACAAAACAAAGGATAGATAGTTAGACAAAAATGAAGGTGTAATCTTAAAAACCTAAGAGTCTATTCCACTCTTGGACCTTTAACACCACACACAACAAATATCTAACTCTTACGTTGATATAAGAGTGACCTCCATCTCCCAAGCATCCAACATTTTCAAGCTTTAAATCCAACATGAGTGATTCCACACTCAAGTTAATTTCCCTAGTTAAAATTTCGGCCAAGGAGGGCCATTCTCACAAGAGAGATGTTTCTAAATGTTACACTTCCATATTCAACAAAAACTAAAACTAAAAACCCTAAGAGGTTCTATATATAGTGTATTACAAAATAAAATACAAAATGACCACAATACCCCTCAAGGGTGAGGTGCCCATCAAGTGTAACTTAGTGGCTGTTTTTAGTGCATTTAGGCCCTCTTTTACACTTCACTTGTGCACTTCCATGGACAGATTCAATATACACTCGTTCTCGTCCATCCTCATGGTCGTACTCGTATTATCCTCCCCTTCTTGATAAGGATTTGACCTCGAATCTGTACCTTGTAAATCAAGAGAAGACAAACAAGTACATATCCTCATGACATGAGGGGTTAGGGTTAGCAAAAATAACACATCAACATGACATGCTGAGATGGGAAAAATTTGAAGTATAGCCACAAGTCCTATGTTTTTAATCATGAAAATATTAGTACAATTGCTACAAAGAAAGTGGCTCGGAAAAGCATCAAGACAAAAGGAAAATAGGCCAAGAGTCTTCTTTTCCCACCCTAAGATGGTACCGGGATCAAATGGAAAAATTAGCCAAGGGCCTAAGCCGAGGCTATCCCTTTCTTCCCCTAGAATGTCACTCCCACATTCACACACAACAACATTTTCATACACATGATCTCTATGAACAAAACTAATTGGAATTTTTTTTTACCACAGAAGATGTTCAAAGAGCCATGCACATTATCAAGATCAATTCTATAGACACCATCACTAACTTGAGAATTTTTAAGCACTCCATTTACACGCTCAAGTAGTGAACTACATTTAACAGTAAATTGATCATCATGCACACCAAGAGTACTACCAAGAGTACTCATTTCCAAGACTACACATTCCTTGCCCATAAGAGTATTCTCATCTTTCAAGAAGAGATTTTCATCTTTAAGAGGAATGTTGTCACACCATAGTGGGTTAGCATATCGGCTATAGCCTTCAAGGCAAGATATACCATCATTTTCACCACTAGGTTCATTGAGTATTTATATCATCTTCAAATAAAACATAAAACCTAAAGAGAGCATGATCTATCTCACAGACAGATTTGGAACTAGCAAGTGCTTCGCTCTCTATAAGTTCACTATCATGTACCAAAGATGTTTCAATCTCCTGTTTACCTTGGTGTGGGTCGGGGTAGCCCACATCTTCCTTTGGGAAGCTCTCGTCACAAGGTTTTTGAAGAAGAGAAGTTGGATTTTATGGGATAAGTTTAGGTAACAATTGGTGTAGCCTTTCCACGTGCCATTTCATTTCTTCAATATTGTCGGTGATGTGGTTAAATGAGGTATCGAGATTGGTGGTAGCCATGGTACCTAAAAGAAAAGACAACAACGAACAACAAAACAAACAAACTTGTTAGCTAAAAAATGCCTCACCACACTCTCAATCTCGATTTTTACCTCACACTTGGTTTCACAAGTGTTGAAATCCGGCTTGTACTTCGTGAGTTATTGAGGGTCGAGTCTACTCTTGTCCGGAATGGATTTTCATTTGAGTTGACTCAAAGAAAATTTGTTTACGGACTTGAACCAACAAGGTACAATGAATTCACAAAAGAGAAAAGCACACAACAAACGTTTAACACAAATGAACGAACACAAAGACTAACTAACAATCTAGTAGATGAGTACTAGTTTGTCAATTAGTATTGAAACCAACAAAATTGAAACTAAGGAACAACAAATGAAAACTACGAAATCTGAAATTTGAGCCAAAATTTGATGCATGAACAATAACTTGATGACGTGGCAGCCACGTATTAATTGCGGTTTCTACAATTTTTATTCTCCAAAGTCCAAGTCTTGACCAATTTTAATTTGGATTGGTGGAATTTGTTTTAAGGAGGGAAGAATAAGTCTTGGAGCCTTTTTTCAAGTTTCAACTTTCAAGACTTGACTTTTGTAGTACTTTTCCTTAAAACATGGACCCTTGTTTCATGGGAAAGTGGTTGAGAAGTGATGTAAAGTCTTTTGGTGGTTGGGGGTCTTTCAAGACTAACAATTAGTTACACCTCTTTCCTTCACTTTTTAGGATCTACCATTTACTTTATGTTAACAAGGTTATGAATATGGTGAAGACTTCAAGAACACAACAACCACAACAAAAACAACCAACAACATTCTCCCAAGAACAACAACAAGTTCTAACGCCCAATTCCACAATAACAAGACCAACAATAAAACCACCAAGAAACGGCAAAGTTTTTTGGTGTTGTATTTTTGGTTTTAACACTAGATGAAGGTTGTGATGAACAACAAGAACACAACAAAAACCACCAAGATAAAAAAAAACACTAACCAACGCCCAACAACAAGGTCACCACACGACCAAGCTAGAACAACAACTTCAACTCACGGCCACTTCTTGTTAACAACAATAACATCAATTTTTAAAGCTCAAATCTAGATATAGACTTAATGTGTTAGAAAGGAACAAAACTAACACTTAGAGACAACAAAGACAAGTAAAAACCTGGGCCAACACACAACAAAAACACAATTTTTGGCCAAGAACACAAAATGGACAGATTGTTCTTTTTCTGGAGTTTTTAGATTTAAAAAATTTTTTCTTTTTTTTTATTTTTCAATTTTTGTCCAAGAGAGCCCAAGATTGATAATGTAGGAACACAACCAGCCTTGCTTTGATACCAAATGATACGAGAATGACAACGGAAGGCAAAAAACAAACACTAAATCAGTCCACTAGTTTGAAGAACCCGTGGACTTATTTGGTGACTACTCTTAGATTCACTACAACAACAAGAAGAACGAAATATAAGGGTGTGTTTCAACCCCAAAACAGCCACCAATCTAGATTTAACAACACAAGATGACAACAACAATGAGGTAACAATAACAATACCTCACGGGTTACATTAACAAGAAAAGGAAATAACGATTACAACAAAACAAAGGACAGATAGTTAGACAAAAATGAAGGTGTAATCTTAAAAACCTAAGAGCCTATTCCACTCTTGGACCTTTAATACCACACACAACAAATATCTAAATATTTTGTTGGTACAAAAGTGACCTCGATCTCCTTAGCATCCAACGTTTCCAAGCTTTAAATCCAACACAAGTGATTCCACACTCAAGTTGATTTCCCTAGTTACAATTTCGGCTAAGGAGGGCCATTCTCACAAGAGAGATGTTTCTAAGTGTTACACTTCCATATTCAACAAAAACTAAAACTAAAAACTCTAAGAGGTTCTATATATAGTGTATTACAAAATAGAATACAAATGACCACAATACCCCTCAAGGGTGAGGTGCACATCAAGTGTAACTTAGTGGCTGTTTTTAGTGTATTTAGGCCCTCTTTTACACTTCACTTGTGCACTTCCTTGGACAAATTCAATATGCGCTCGTTCTCGTACATCCTCGTGGTCGTACTCGTATCAAAATTGGTACCGAAAGGCCAATCGAAGGATGTATCAAATCGTAAAATCTTCCTTAATGACTTTCAATGGGCACCTAACTATTACAGTAATCGCAGAGGGGATTAGATTGCCCTTAAAACCAATGCTTCTAAACAAGGTTCAACAAATGCTTTTCCAAGCACTCAAACACTCCCATGGAGTCTCATAAATACATTATGTAAAATTTATCATAAAAAAACTAAGGAAATAAACCTAGCTACCAAGCATTTATAGTTTGGCTAAATATTACATAATTAGGGCCCAAAAGTGACCCAAATGTAAGAAAAGACCCACTAGGGGCTGTTTTGACCCGCTTTTGAAATGCTAGAGCAGATCAAAAGCGGATCCAAATCGCTTTGGGCGCATGACCCTTCCAAGGGGCTTTCGAGCCCCGTTTTGCACTCCTTCGACCTCGTCAAGTCCTTTGACCCTCATGAATGGTAATCCTCCTCTATGTGGCAGCTTTTAAAAGCACTAAGGAGTCATCAAGCACCTCAAAAATCATACGTATCTCATCCGAAGGTCCGGAGGAAATTTGGCCTGTATCATTCTCCTCTTCTTGAAAAGGATACGACCTCGAATCCAAACCTTGCAAACCAAAGAAAGTACAAATAAATACAATATCATCATGACATGAGGGTTAGGGTTAGCACAAATAATCATAGCATCATGCCAAGGTTGCACATACTCAACATATAACCAAGGATCCCTTGTTTTGAACATTAGAAATCTATCAAAGAATGCACGAAGGGGTTGGCTATGGGTTTCATCAAGAGATAAGGAAATCGCAAAGGTCATAATGTCATCAAATAGTTCAAAAGGTAAAACTACCTTCACCTTAGGAGCCATAAGACACTGTTTTATTTCAGATTTTATTTTGGCGAGAAAATGGTTTTGATCTTAAAACTATTTCAAGAAAAGTTGAGAATGAAATAATTGTAAGAAATTCAAAGTCGCCACTTGATTTTTATAGAAAAAATCAAGAAAAAACTTGAAAGAGTTTCAAAGGTTGCAAAATAAAAATAAACCTTTAAAACTAGATATTCTAGGTAAGGGTTCGATTAACGCTCTAAGAAGATTTTTAAGGCACTTAGGAGCGTCCGTTTAAAACGGTTTGCCAAAAGAGCTAACTTAACTAACTAAAAGTGGCTAATTTTTACGAAGACTTGATTTTATGAAAAATATTACCTTTAATTATTTATTTATTTTAGACTTAAAAATTTGTCAACCAGACGAAAATTGATCTTGTTTAACTTGAGAAAAAAAACTTCTTGTAAGGAAAGGTTGAATTAAACCCGTTTTTTTAATAAATTATTCTTTCAAACAAAAAAGGGAAAGGAAAAAAAAGTTTTTTTGAATATCATTTTTGATAAAGAAAAAATCTATCTTCACAAAAAATATCGATTTAAATAAATTATGAATTTTGACTAATTAGTGAAGATATTTTTATATTTTACAAAGGAAATTGATTTTACCTTATCATATTGAGAAAATAGAAAGCCATTTTGATTTTTTAAAAGTTCATTCTAAGGAAAAAACATAAAGAAATATATTTTTTACTATCCTCGAATATCACGCTATAAAATAAAATGTGCAAAGAGACAAAATAAAAGTAACGATTCAAAGGGGATTTTTAAGGCTAACCAAATTAATAATTTCATACAAACACATAATCAAATAGGAATTATAAGGAAATGAATAAGAATTAAAATTTGGGCCCTTTCCAAATCTAGCCAACTTTGGGCCCATTCTTTATGGACTTTGGTCCATTTTTCTGCAGTGTATACCATATGTATACCAGCTGTATTCCTCTGCGTTTTTCTTGTATATACCTGCATATATAGTGTATATCAGTGTCGAAAACTTGCTTATTTTCCTTCCACCTTTCATCATAAATCGCGTAATGATGCAGTTTTACAGTGTATATCTAATGTATACCAGTCCCCAGGCAGATTTTTTACTCGAATAAGGATGGTTTTGATCCCGAGGAATGGGACTTCATCCCGTAGATGCAAAGGAGAGTCCAGTGGACTCACAAGAGGTGGGGTTTCATGCAAAAAAAAAGAAAAAGGATTAATAAAGCGGGACAACAAAGAAATCACAAAAATAAATGACTTGTATAAGGGCATTCAATTGGACAATCCAAATCTTTTAAGAGAGTAAAACACATGAGTAGGTCAATAACATTATACAACTAAGATTGATTCACATATAAACTCGTAAAACAAAGCAAAAGGACCCGACATTATGTACTGGACAAATTCTATCTAACTAGAGCTTTAAATGAAGGGGGGCTTTGAACATAATGTTGAGCTTTTCCTAGTTGCTTACATTAGCAAAATAGCAGCTAGCTTATACTAATGCAAGAGATCGTGTTCTCCTAATCAAAACAAGACAAATCATTATAAAATCCTTAACATGACCTAATGCAAAATTCATGGTCTAGCAGGAGATACTGCCGGATTATACTAATGCATAAAGCCATTAACAAACAAAACTAATAATCACCGAGATAAAGAAATTTGGGTGCAACAAGAAAATCTTATGCATCTGGTCAAACCAACAATCTAAACAAGGCTTGTGACTTGCTATTTTCAACTTGAACAGGTACTAAGTGAGCTTTAAATTCATGAAATTCCCAGACACGCAGTAGGATAATGGCACATATTCACAAAGGAAAACCTCCATTTTTCCAATAAATTAAAACACTCCAGAATATCTCAAAGTTATATTCAAGCCACAAACCGGATCAGGAAACCAGCATATACTATTTCAAGATAAAATTTCAGTTACTGTTAAACCAACCAACTATAAAACAAGCACAATATATCAATGGAAATAGATCAACTACTCTCTATGGTCGAAATCAAACGATTATTCTCGAAACAAAACCCCATTTTTTAATAACCTTTTATAAATATGAAAGCAGTAACACAAAACTTGTAAGATATTTTAAAATATTTAAATTAATTGCTTTGCAATTTCAAGTGAAAAATGAATATATTAAAGGTTCTTTTTTTTTTAGAGAAAAATAATTTTGACCATATGACAAATTAATGGTCAATTATTTTACTTGGAGATTAATTAACATGTGTATTTTACTTGGAGATTAATTAACATGTGTACTTGGGAACACATAAAGTATTTTCTTGTTTCCAAAGTAAAAAAATAAATTTATTAATTAATTTCTTATTCTTTTTCACCTATTAAAATTGGCTATAAATAGCCAACACTTTCAAGAAAGAAAATCACAACTTAACATAGATATTCTCCTTCTCTTCTCTGCTAACTTTCTCATCTTATTTCACTTTGT
This sequence comes from Capsicum baccatum var. pendulum, assembly GCA_030864225.1. Classification (NCBI taxonomy): domain Eukaryota; kingdom Viridiplantae; phylum Streptophyta; class Magnoliopsida; order Solanales; family Solanaceae; genus Capsicum; species Capsicum baccatum. The sequence continues at coordinate 25,860,250 of CM061551.1, read as the reverse complement.
CTTTGGTTTTATAATAATCTTATTATTTACTTTTTAAGTTAAAACTTGTTGGTTTATAATTAATTTTGTTGATTCCTGTATCCTCTAATTAATTAGGGAAGACTTGCTTAATTTCAGATATCCTCTAATTAATCAGGAAAGTGCTTGTTTAATTCTGGGAAAACATTTCACTTTGCGGAAATAGTTTCTTAGGACAGTACCTAGCACGACTTAAGCGATTTATATGTTACTTAAAATATTATAATAGTGATTTTTTATTATTATTGTTGTTATTGTAACTTATTGATACTACTATATAAGAAATATAATATTATTATTGCAGTTTACTTATTTTCATAATTGATAATAAATATTATTATTGTTTCCCAACAATCTAAGAAACTATGGCATATAATATTGGTCCTAAGACCGTTGATAATACTGATGCTGCTATGGTTGCTTCCATTCTAGTCAGTTTGTCAAAAGATTATGATACTGCAGAATTCAGGTATGAAAATAAACTTGGTTACATGCCTAATAATAGTAATAAAATCTTTATAAATGATGCATCTCAATGCAAGAGAATATGTGAAAGAAATGACAATCACGCTAAGTCAAAAATAAATTTGACTGAAACAGATGATATAGTTATTGCGGTCATTTCGGAAATGAATATTGAAACCAACGTGAGAAATTGGGTGGTAGACTCTGGTGCTACTAGGCACATTTGTATAAATAAAAATGATTTTGTATCATACACCCAAGTTGAGAAAGAAGAAGAAATTGTTTATCTTGGGACCTCGAGAACTATTCAAGTTCTTGGAAAAGGCAAAGTTCTTCTCAACTCACATCTGGTAAAACTTTGGCATTGAGTAATGTGTTGCATGTTCCTAATATCACGATTAATTTAATTTCTGTAGCATTATTAGAAAAGGTTGGAATAAAGGTTGTGTTTGGAAACAATGAGGTCATATTAACTAAAAATAATATTCTTATTGGAAATGGACGTTGTAACCATGAATTATATATGCTTAATACTCATAATGATATTTCTAAAAATGTATCTATTTCTGCGTATTTGACTGAGTGTTTCTTTATGGCATACTAGATTAGGACATGTTAATTTCTCTTACATAAAGAAGAGTAAATACATAATTATCCCACTGATGTTAGTCGAGATTTGCAAAAAGACACCTAAACTTTGAATTCGACCTATTACTCTACGATTCTTACTTAATCCATTGCAAATACACCATTTTTTGCTGAATCTCAGTCACAAGAAAGAGAGTGGATGCATGCGCTAATTAGATGCTGCCACGTGTTAAATAATTTAATTTCATATTTAATTTATATTTTTTTAATAAAGTTTTTCCTTTTAATTTATTTATCACCCCACCCCACCCCCTCTCCCCCACCCCCACCCCCACCCCGTCCAACATCTCCCTCCCCCATTCCCCCCGTCCAGCAGGTTCCCCCCACCCCCATCAATTTCCATATATTCTTCTTTCTCTTTGGATTTCAATGTTAGTTTTTGTGGTTTCCAATTTCATGTTTATTTTAATTTTGTATTGCTTCCTAATTTTGTACCATCAAAACTCCATTAAAATGGAGCTTTATAGTTCTTCTTAGGATTTATATTGGGTTTTATAAAATTGTTCAAAATGTAAAAAAAAACTGAAATAAGAAGTTAAAAATTGAAGAAAGTAAACATGGAGATGGTAAAAAGTGAGTAGAATTATGGTGATGCTTGAGAGGATTGAAGAGAAAGAGAGTTATGGTGATGATGATGTTGTTGTTGCTCTAATTGATATTGTTATTGTTGTAATTGATGTTGTTGTTGATGTAATTGATGTTTTTGTTAAGCTATGGTGATGAAGAAGAAGACAATGGGGGAAGAAGACAATGGGGAAGAAGACAATGGTGGGTAGGGGATTGCGGGGTAGGGGTGGGGTGGGGGTGATGTATGAAATAAATTTAAAAAATAAATAAATATTGATTAAAAAAAAGATAAATTATATATCAAATATTTTTTACACGTGGCAGCTTTTTATTGGTCAAAAAAGTCAAATTTGAGCCCTTTCACGCGCCTGTGGCGCGTGTATACATGCAGAGGTCCAAAATGGTGTATTTGTAACGGAATAAAAAAGAATCGTGGGGTAATAGGTCTAATTCAAAGTTTAGATATTTTTTTTAAAATCTCGGCCAACATCAGGGGGTAATTATGTATTTACTCTATAAAGAATATGCAATCACTTGGTTTGATATCTGGTTTAAACTCAAATAAGTATGATAAATGTAAAATATATGTTGAAGCTAAAATTACGAAAAAGTCATGTTTTTTAGTTAATAGAGAAATTGAATTATTATCTTTGATTCACACTGATTTGGGTGATTTAAAACAAACTATGACTAGAGGTGGAAAAAGATATTATGTGACTTTTATTGGTGATTTTTCTAGATTTACCAAGTTGTATTTTCTTAGAAATAAAGATGATGTATTTGATGCTTTTATGTCTTATAAATATGAAGTTGAAAATCAGTTTAGTAGAAAAATTAAGAGAATTAGATCCAATAGAGGTGGAGAATATGTATATTTAAATTTTTTTTGTGAAAAAGAAGGAATTATTCATGAAGTAACTCCGCCATATTTACCTGAGTCTAATGATGTAGCTGAAAGAAAAAATAGGACATTGAAAGAAATGATGAACTCTTTGCTAATTAGCTCTTGTGCACCTAATAATTTGTGGGGTGAAGCTATTTTATCTGCATATCACTTGCAAAATAGAATTCCTCATAAACGAACTGGTAAAACCTCTTATGAATTGTGGAAAGGTTATAAACCTAACTTGAAATATTTAAAAGTATGGGAGTGCCTTGCTAAAGTTCTTTTGCCTGAACCTAAAAGGAGAAAAATAGGTTCTAAAACTGCTGACTGCATGCTTATCGGATATGCTGGACATAGTGCCACATATATAGATTTCTTGTTTTGAAGAGTGATGTGCTTGATAGTAATACTATTATCGAGACAAAGAATGTTGAATTCTTTGAACATATTTTTCCACTATATGATAAAATCTCTCATGAACCTATTGAAAGAGAAATTGAATCTACCTCTAATATTGTGGAACTGAGAAGGAGTAGAAGGCCCAGAAAAGAATATTTTTCTTATGGAAATGATTTTCAAACTTTTCTCATTGATAATGAACCATCAAATTATTTTGAAGCTGTATCTTCTTCTGATACTAAATTTTGAAAAGAGACAATAAAAATTGAACTTGATTCTATCATGAAAAATAATACATGGGTTTTAACTGATTTACCTCCAGGTGCAAAACCTATTGGCTATAAATGAATTTTCAAAAAGAAATTTAATCCTGATAGATCTATAGATAAATATAAAGCTCGTTTAGTAGCTAAAGGATTTGCTCAAAAACAAACTATTGATTATTTTGATATATTTGCACCAGTGACAAGAATTTTTTCTATTCGAATATTAATTGCTTTGGCATCGATTCATAAACTTTTTATCCATCAAATGGATGGAAAAACAACTTTCTTAACTGGTGATTTAGAAGAAGAAATTTATATGGTTCAACCTGAAGGCTGAGTAGTTTCTGAACGAGAAAATAAATTTTGTAAATTAATTAAATCTCTTTATGGCCTTAAACAAGCTCCTAAACAGTGGCATGAGAAATTTGATCAAGTCTTAATAAAAGATGACTTTTCTTCTATTGAAGTGGATTAATGTGTTTATACTAAAGTGGTAGACAATGATTATGTGATAATTTGTTTATATGTTGATGATATGTTTATTTTTGGTACATCTTTAAATATTGTAGAACGTACCAAATTATTTTAGTCTACTAACTTTGATATGAAAGATCTGTGTGAAGTAAATATGATTTTGCGAGTTAAAGTTATAAAGAGTAACGATGGAATAATGTTAACACAAGAACATTATGTTGAAAGGATTCTTAAGAAGTTTGAATGTTGGGAGGTAACTACCGTAGCTACTCCTTATGATGCTAACTCTAAATTGAAAAAGAATTATAGTGACCCAGTTGCCCAGTCTAAATATGCACAGATTATTGGGAGTCTCATGCATCTGATGAATTTTACTTGACCTAATATAACGTATGCTATGTGTAGACTAAGTAGATATACTCACAACCCCAATAAAGAGAATTAGTCTACATTAATAAGATTAATGGAATATTTAAAAGGAACCATGAATTATTGTATTCTATATAGTGGATTTCCTTCTACTTTAGAAGGATATCGTGATGCAAATTGGATCTCTGATTCAGATGAGACGAAATCCATTAGTGGTTATGTTTTCAGTTTAGGTGGTGGTGCAGTATCGTGGAGATAAGCTAAACAGATGATTATCGCTAGATCAACTATGGAATCAGAGTTTGTAGCTTTGGAGTTAGCTGGTACGGAGGCTGAATGGCTAAGAAATTTCTTAGAGAATATTCCTTTTAAAAAGGATGATCTGTTGCCTCATAGCTCTTCTAAGAAGGATGATATGTCACCTAAGATCCCTTTTAAAAAGGATGATTTGTTGTCTAATATCCCTTTTAATAAGGATGATCTGGTGTCTCCCATATATATACACTGTGATTGTCAAGACGCAATTGCTATTACGAAGAATAAATCTAATAGTTGTAAGAGTAGACATATGAAATTGAGGCATAATGTTGTTAAGCAGCTGCTGAGAGATGGAATAATTTTCATTGATTATGTGAAGTCAGAATTAAATTCGGTCGATTCACTGACTAAACCCGTGGGAAGAAAATTAATTCTTCAAACCTCAAAAGAGATGGGATTAAGGCCAATATGATTGTCAATAGAGATGGTAACCCAACCTATGTGATTGGAGATCCCATGAAGTAGGTTCATATGGGTAATAACAAGTTGATATTGACACTGCACACTTATTGATAGTGCTTGAACTGCTACTAAAATTGAGGGATGAGTTATTAACTCTTAATGAATTCATAGCCCTTACGAGTGGTGTATTTAAAGTTGTGGACACTTGATGAATTCACCTATATGAGAAGTGAAATGAGGTCGTTCCTATGAGACTTTGGCCTAGTCTGTAGAGCTCTCATGAATACCAGGCACGCGTATGGCCTATTGGCGCAAAACCTCATTGAACGACAAAATTATGGTCAAAATGTGATTAATAAAGTCTCTGTCTTATAACAAGAATTATTTGGTTCATAGAAATATTATATTTCACCAATAATTCTGTAAGTTAAATTTTATCAATCTAAGTTTGGTTCATAGTCCAAAAGACACCAAACCTATTGCATTTTGTCCATATAAATCCAACAAGTTTTAACCTTTTTATTTTAAAATATATGAGGGATTGTAAGATATTTTAAAATATTTAAATTAATTATTTTGCAATTTCAAATGAAAAATGAATATATTAAAGTTTTTTTTTTTAGAGAAAAATATTCTTAACCATATGACAGATTAATGGCCAATTATTTTACTTGGAGATTAATTAGCATGTGTATTTTACTTGGAGATTAATTAACATGTGTACTTGGGAAACACATAAAGTATTTTCTTGTTCCCAAAGTAAAAAAATAAATTTATTAATTAATTTCTTATTCTTTTTCACCTATTAAAATTGGCTATAAATAGCCAACACTTTCAAGAAAGAAAATTACAACTTAACATAGATACTCTCTTCTCTTCTCTACTAACTTTCTCATCTTATTTCACTTTGTCTTTGGTTTTATAATAATCTTATAATTTATTTTCTAAGTTAAAACTTGTTGGTTTATAATTAATTTTGTTGATTCCAGTATCTTCTGATTAATTAGGAAAGACTTATTTAATTTCGGATATCCTCTAATTAATCAGGAAGGTGCTTATTTAATCCTGGGAAAACATTTCACTTTGCGAAAATAATTTCTTCGAACAGTGCCTAGCACGACTGTTGCTGTTGCTGTTGCTACTATAGAAGAAATAATATTGTTATTGCAGTTTACTTATTTTCACAATTGATAATAAATATTATTATTGTTTCCCAACAAAACTCAACCAACATAGCACTAACCCGTTAAAAGCATCAAGCTTACCAACACATACAAAAAATCAATTATACCTTCAATCTCAAAAAAATGCCAAACACGCATATTCTAATGCAAATTGTACGTTGTTGGATCTGGTCTTGTTGTTGGGTTATTGTCGATGTTGTGGTGTACTGGTTTTGTCGTGGTTTATACTAAGTTGTTGACGTCATTGTTTTGTTACAGCGTTGTACGCTGTTATGTTGTTGAAAACAACAGTTGTTGTCGGTTATTGTTGAATTATTATTGGAGTGGGTTACTGAAGGTTAAGGGGAAGGGATTTGGAGCTGGACCGATTCTCTTTTTTGGGCTTGGGGCGGCTGGTATTATTGAAGTTGCGGGCCTGGGTAGGCAGATTTAAAGGGGTGTTTGGGCTGGTTTTTAGTTGAAAAAATTACTGAAAGTAGCATATTTAAGACTATAATTACAATAAATAGCAATACTTTTGTAAAATTACAATTTATAGCAAGAGAAACATTATTTTACTCATTAACTAGCCAAGTGCATGTTTTACTCTCACTACTTTACATTTTCCTATTTTCACTCCACTATTTCACCTCCCCCAAATATAGCCATATCTTTTACCCTCTTTTTTTTCATCTTATTTTCTTTATCATTTTATATTTTTATTTTATTTTTATTTTTTTTATTTTCACTTTATTTTCTCTCTTATATTTCTCTTCTTTTTTTCCTTTTTCCTTTTTTTTAATTTTTTGTTTTCTTTTTTTTCCTTTTTCATATTTGAAGATAATTATCTTCATAATCTTCAAGATTTTAAAATAAAACATCATTACTGTCTTTCACTATCTTATGCCTCTATCTTTTTTTTTTGTTAGTTTTTTTTCATCTTATTTTTTTATCATTTTATTTATTTATTTTGATTTTTTTCATTTCCACTTTATTTTCTCTCTTCTATTTTTTTTTCTTTCCTTTTTCGTTGTCTTTTTTTTTCCTTACTCATGTCTTTGTTTTATTTTTCTATTTTTGTTTTCTTCTCCTTCTTCTTCTTCTTCTTTATTTTCTTTTTTTCTTTTATTTTTACACTTCTATTTCTCTTTCTTCCTTTTTTTTCATTTCTCTTGTTTTCATTTTTATATTTTTGTTTTTTTTTCTTTTTTTACTCTTCTATCTCTAAATTTTATTTTGAAAAGACAAATATGTATATCACATACACATATTCAAAAAAATTCATACAGATCTGGATATATATTTACCGTACAAAACATACATATGTATTTACGATATACATATCATATTCATATTAAACAGTAACAAACATAACTATACTATATATCTTCATATGTATTTGCGAAATACAAAAGTGACTCATATAAAATAAGAATATACATATGGATCAGGTATGTATTCTGTAAATATATATGTAGAGCTATATGTATTTTATACGGTGTTGAATTTGTCTTTGAACTATACATACTATGTCATTTTAGAGGGTAATATATGTACTTATTTATTTTCTTTTACTGTTTAAGATATCTATCATCTATTTTTTTATTACCTTTATGTATATGTATATAATTGTCATTTTATTATAGAGATTTTGTGTCATATATATTTATATATACATGTGAGTCAGATATGTATTTCTGTAAATATATATGCAGATATATATATATATATATAAATATATATATATATATATATATATATATATGTGCATGTTTTATTATCGTAAATACATATGCAGATCTGTATGTCTATTTATTTTGTATATTTTTTGAATATGTATATATCATATAGATATTTGTCTTTTAAAAATAAAATATAAATATAAAAGAGTAAAAAAAAAATAACAAAAAAAAATCAAAAAAAAAAGAAGTGAAAAAGGAAAAAAAAAAGAAGAGAAATAGAAACTAAAAATAGAAGTGTAAAAATAAAAGCGAAAAAAATTTAAAAAAAAAGGAAGAAGAAGAACATGAAAAAAAATATGAGAAAAGGAAAAAAAAAAGAAAACAAAAAAATAAAAAGGGAAAAAGAAAAAAAAAAAGAGGAGAAGTAGAAGAGAGAAAATAAAGTGAAAAAAAAAAAGAAAAAAAAAAGAAATTAAAATTTTTAAAAAAAAAAAGATAAAACAAATGAAAAAACTAAAAAAAAAAAATAGTTAGAGATATAAGAGAATGGTATTTTGAACTTTTGAACATCATGGAAATAATAATCTTCATATTTGATTTTGATTTGGAAAAGGAATCTACTAATACAAATAAGAGTAATTTATGGGAATTTAACTAAATGGATAATTATTCCTTATTTAACTCAACTAATTTGAGTAAAACAAGGGCAGTAAATCTTGTTATATATGTATTTGTATAGCAACAGTTTACTTAAATACAAATACAATTTGCTATTTTTCGTAATTATGAAACTGTTGCTGTAAAAAATTCAATTAAGACTCTATAATTGCTATTTCTGAAATTTTTCCTTTTTAGTTTTAGGCTATTTAATAAATAGCCTGATGGTAGGGTTTTAGTCAATTGAATTTAAATACTAACCTACTGAAAATTAATTGGCCAATTGCATTGCAATTGTAGTCAAGTTGATTTCAATTAAGGTTAGATTTAATAAATTGACTAAATTTAATCAAAATTCGAAACAAATTATCAACTATTTTAATTTCGAGTTTCTTGATCTAATAAAATCAATCAAATAAATTATTTTTGAGAACAAATTATACTTACATTAAGATTTTATCTATTTTGATAAACTTTCAACATAACTTTTGATTAAAATTTAATTTTTAATAAAATAATTATTTAAGTAAGAGAATTATATAATTTCGTATATATGAAAATATATAATTGTTATTCAAAATGATAAAATTATGTAAATAAATATTTTAATTTAGATAAAATAAATATTGTAATTTTATCTAAAATCAAAAAAACTCGTAATTAAACTTAGTTGGGGGGGGGGGGGGGGGGGGGGATTCGGTGTCAACAGACACAATTGTTTCTTTACCTCTTCAAGAGATCACATCAAGAGTGGTGTCTCAATTGGTTTTAAAGTCCACAAGACCCATATAGCATTGTCATTCAAACAAGTGGACCAATAAGTTTCCTACCTTTACATAGAACAAATCCTAGAATAACAAGGATATCATTATAAGCAAAGAGGTAGTATAGGTAGGAATCAATTGTAAAAGCATCATCCAAGGTGCTATTATCTATATGAAGGTCATTTGGCTCAAAATACATAGCACATAATGCACAAAAGGATGGAATCAAAGCATTTAAGCACATATGACTCTTTCCTTTCAAAGAACTTTCCAAAGAAAAGAAATTCATTAATGAGGTCATGCCCTTAATAGTTTGTTTATCTCTATTAACAAAGGTAAGCATGTTCCTAAAAGGCCCAAAACATACTTCAAATTGTCCAACCCTATGAAGGTGACAAGAAGTCCTTAGCATCCATGGGATCTTCAACAAACAAATAATCAACTTGGCATCCACAAGTTGGAATTCACACAATTTAAGCACAAGTTTGTCAAGCAAGGATGCAAGTTTATAAGCAACACCCAAAGGAGACAATGACACATTTTCCCTCGGGTTCTCAAGAATGATACCACCCTGGAGAAGGAGGTCATCAATTCCACTCAAGTATTGAAGAAGGGTATCACATAAATGAAATTCATCCAAAGTAGTTTCAAGAGAAGACTCTCTTCTTGACCTATAAGTAGTGAAACTTTGGTCAAGAGTGGAAACACACAATGGATAACTCTCTTGGAGTATTTCATTACTCCTCTTCTTCAAAGATCTCTCATCTTTGTTGGAGATCTTTCCCTTACACAATATTTGTCTCTCAAGTGGATTATGAATTCTCGAGAAAGACTTTCCATCATAGGGAAGGATACCAACATTCTCAATCAAACATTGTTTGTCATGTATACCAAGCAACAAGTTGGGTTTACCAAGATCACCATTTGACACTAGGGTCAAATGGAAAGAGTGGCCATAGACACGGGTCTAGACAACACTCTTTTTCCTCATAGGTTTCACCCAAATAGAAAAACATGCTCTTTATAATAGCATAAGCTTCATCAAAAGTAAGTAGAGAGTAGAGAAAGGTATTACTCAAGTCTACTTTAACAAAGGTGTCACCATATAGATACTCACTATTAGATCCAAGATAATCACCATGAGTATTATCAACAATAGGGTCACAAAAAGTAGAAGAGGAAGCTATGTCCAAATAGTGCATACTTTCTCTTTCAATAGAAGAATTCTCAAGTAGGCACATACCACCACCAACATTAAAGGGATTATTACTTAAGCCTTCACAAGAATCAAGTAATTCATCCCCATAGGTATCAAACAAGGGTAGGGTATCATACAAAGGATTGCAACTACAATTTTTTTCAAAGGAACAATCACTTATTGGGTTTCTTAAACATTCAAGCAAATCAAAGTTATCATCACCTAATTGATTATTCCTTTCCAAGACCTCATATTTCTTTCCCTTAAGAGTACTCTCATCTTCCAAGAAGAGATTTCTATCTTTAGGAGAAATGTTGTCACACCATAGTGGGTTAGCATATAGGTTATAGCTTTCAAGACAAGCTATACCTTCAATATCATTCTTACCACTAGGTTCATTAGGAGTGAGCTCATCATCTTCAAACAAGATATTGTCCTTAAAGAGAGAAGGATCTATCCATTAAGAGGATATAGAACATGTAAATCCATTCTCTAAAAGCCATTATCAAGTATCAAAGATGTTTCAAGCACATGATTATCCCTATGAGCCAAGTAAGTATTAGAATGTTCACTAAAGATCAAGCTGAAAGGGTCACTCCCTTTTTCTTGATCAATATTCTCAATTACATCACTCACATGAGGTTCTTTAATCACGCTATATATTTTCTCAAGTGGTGGACTAGTTTTGCACACAAGTTGATCAACACAATTTCCACAAGACGATGTACTATCACTCAACATAATGACTTCAACACTAGGTAGACACAAATTGATCTTACAAGAAGAGTCAATTCGGTCATCAATAGGATCAACTAGTGTATCCACACTCACAACATGTACATTATCATCAAGAGGCAAAGAAGCAATAGAATCACATGTAGGTAAGCTACTACTCACACTCAATGGGCTACTAGCCACACAATTATCAATCATATGCACAAAAGTGTAAAAGTTAGCTATGTTACCTTGTATTTCTTGAGTACATTATTTTTTACCTTGGTGTGAAGGTTCTTCATAAGCTTTGGAATCATCTAAGATTACCCTTGTCAAATCTTCAAAGGAAAGTTTCTCTTTTAGCACTTGTTCTTCCCCGCTTGCCATATTGGTACCTACACAAATGTCCTTAGAAATAGAAGGACAAACAATGTTAGCTCGGTCCGGTGGCAACCCCCTCACTTTGCTTCTCTCAACCTCTCCTTTTTCCTCTCTCGCATTACCACCTTACACTCTCTTACTCATCTCAATCTTTTGTCTCTCAATTTCATAAGGCTTGGAGTAAATGGTCACCTTTACTTGAGTTTTGGGAAGGGTGGGTGGGAAGAGATGATTTTCCCATTGGTCCTTTGCAAACTTAGGCTAATTTTGCACGTTTGGAATCTTATGTTGTGCAAACCAATCAGCACCCAAGTGTAAGTATCCATACTCTAATGGGAATATGTTACACTGCACCTCCTCATAGTATCCATCTTGGGTAATGGAAACCTTTACGCTCTCAGAGACTCTATAGCCTTCCAAGAAGTATGGGAAACACTAGGACACTCGAGGTATCCCTAGATAATCAACCAAAAAAGGATTTATGTAGTTTGTATGAACCCAATCATCAAGGATAAGAACACATCTCGGAACCCCACAAATTTTTACCCATCTTGAACATGGTTGTCTTCTTGGAAATCTATTATAAAGCTTTGTATAACCCTTCGGCACATAGATTGGCCTCAAGAACTCTTTCAAGGCACCCCAAGTTTGGGTAGGAGTACTTGAAAGTTTACAGCATGCTAAGGTCGAACCTTGAATGTACTTAAGGGCATATATAGCTTGTTCGGCTTCACTCATAGCATAATCCTTGAAGACTCTTTCACATTGCCTTTCCCAATCAAGGTAAACTTCAAGATCCCATTCTCCTTTGAAGATAGATATAGTAGGAAGACATTGACTACTACTATACCCTCTATTCATAACTTGGTTTCTGCTTCCACACATTTGATCATGGCTATATTCGTAGCCCCCATAATCTCTATTTTTTCATAGCCATAATATTCTTCACCACAATCATAGTCTCTTATATCGTAGTCATAATTATTCGAGGCTATCAAAGACATGTTTCCCTTATATCACCTTGTACCTACAAAATGAACAAACAATATTAGTAGTAAAATCTCTTCACTAACACTCGTATCAAACTCACTTTTGTGATCCTCACAATTGGAGCGGCAAACGTTGAAAGTTGTTTATACTCTGGTAGTCAATAAGGTTTTAATCACTACTTTACGGTCGGAATGTATTCTTGTTTGATAGAATCAAGACACAAAATAAAAGCTAACTACGAACTAGAATCAAAGAAGTTATGATGAATTAAAATGAGAAAAGCACACAAAGAAAAGATTTGCAAAAGAAAACAAACTCAAAACTAATCAATCAACTTAGTAGATGAGTTACTAGTTGATGAGTAGTTTAAGAATCAATGAAAAGATTCAAGAATCATGAAATTGAAACTAAGAATCAAACCTTGAGCAATGAAGTTTTTAAAGTGTTGAGATGAGTTTCGAGGCTTGAATTTGTGCTGCAAAAGTGTTGATATTCATTTGGTAACTGGAATTTGGTGTTGGGAAAGTGTTGATATTCATTTGGGAACTTGAATTTGGTGTTGGAAAAGGGTTGATATTCATATGGGAACTTGAATTGGTGTTGTTGGATTTGATCTATGTCATAAAAGGAGTGATCTGCGTTGGGGCAGCCTGCTCCAGCAGATGGAACGCAGGTGCAAGTCACCTTGGACGCATGTGGAAGGCAGGCTGGACGCAGGAGGCCTTTTGCTCACTGTCTTAACCTGCGTTGGTTCTGTGGCAGCAAACTGGATGCACCTCAAGGGCAGGTTGGATGCAAGTGAAGGATTTCCCACTTGTTTGGCCTGTGGCTGACTTGCTGGAGTAGTTCAAACGCACATCAGACGCACCTCACCCGTCCAAGGTAGCCTCCAAGGGTACTTTGTACCTTCGAGTGGTCCTCTTTGTCCTCTCTTTTGGAATATTCCCTTGAATCTTCAAAAATGTGCTTGTACAAACACTTTTGTACGCTTTTTTCTTCACTTTTGATAATCAAACAACCAATGTTAGCTGAAAATTCTTCTTGAAGATAATAATTTCTTCAAGAACACGAACTTTTTCAACTTTTTCTCCTTAGCTCGGAATGAGTTGAAATTTCAAACCTAAGCACTTTTTAACATTCAAAACTCATTCCAAACATTATTTTTCTCAAATTCTTCGCCCAACACTTCAAATCTAGCAACACACCTTAAAAATCTTACAACACACCTTTAACTTCTTCTTTTCAAATCCAAGCTTCCAACGATTGTATAAAGCTAAATTTCACTTCGATTTGGCTTGAATTTGATATATGGACTCTAATAGTGTTAGGGAATGAAAATCAAACACACAAAACACAAAAAAAAACACAAAATCTAAGACTCAAATTCTGACCTAAGACCAAAATCGTGAATAGTGACTTCTTTTTTGGGATTTTCAATTTTTGACATTTCTTTTTTGTTGATTTTCAAGATAACAAACCCAAGACTAGAATCGTGGGAACGATCCTAAGCTCCACTTTGATACCAAATGATATGAATCGACCCCTGAGGACTCGAATCTAAGATGTGGAAAAAAAAGATAGAAGCATAGAATAACCAAGATAGGAAGATAGACACGAAATTGATACCGAAAGGGAAATCGAAGGATGTATCAAATCCTAAAACCTCTCTTAATGACTATCAATAGGCACCTAACTCTTATGGTGACCGCAAAGGAGATTAGGTCGCCCTTACAACCAACATTTCTAAACAAGGTTCAATAAATGCTTTTCCAAGCACTCAAACACTTCCATGGAGTCTCATGAATACATCATGTAAAATTCATCATAAAAAAACTAAGGAAATAAGTCTAGCTACCAAGCATTTATAGTTTGGCTAAATATTACATAATTAGGGCCTAAAAGTGACCCAAATGTAAGAAAAGACCTACTAGGGGTTGTTTTGACCCGCTTTTGAAATGCTAGAGCGGATCAAAAGTGTCTTGGGCGCATGACCCTTCCAAGGGGCTTTCGAGCCCCGTTTTGCACTCCTTCGACCTCGCCAAAGTCCTTTGACCCTCCTTAATGGTAATCTTCCTCCATGTGGTATCTTTTAAAAACACTAAGGATTCATCAAGCACCTCGAGCATCATATGTATCTCATCCAAAGGTTCAGAGGCAATTTGGCTTGTATTAGCCCTCCCTCCCCCTCCCCCCTTTAAAAAAATTAATTTTTTTTTTAATTTATTTTTTAAAGAAAGTTTCAAAACGTTTACCTTACCCTACCCTTCTTATCCTATTCGTTATCATTATTTTTTATTAAATATATAAATACTTTAAGAAAATATTTTTCTACTTGCGTAACGAACACGAGAATATAAGTAAGGAATAACTTATTTTTCTAGAAAATATTATTCTCCTCCTAACCGAACACACCCTACAAAAAGTATTTTCCTCCTTCAAAACCTTTTCTTACCCCCACCCTACTTATCCTATTCGTTCTCATTGTTTTTTGTTAAATATATACAAATACTTTTAGAATAATTTTTCCACTTGCATAATGAAGATAAGAATATAAGTAAGAAACAACTTATTTTCCTACTCTATACCGAACACACTATAAAAAAAAAGTATTTTTTGGGTCAAAAATTATTTTTCTAAAATGTATTTTCTACTCTTTAACTAAACACTAAAAATGTATTTTCTGAAAAATATTATTTCATTCACCAACTAAATACTAGAAAATATTTTTCATTCACGAACCAAATATAAGAAAATAAGTAAGAAAACAACTTATTTTTCATGAAAATATTTTCATTGGAAAACATTTTTCATCATACCAAACACACCCTCCAAGTAACTCATTTTTCTTAGCTCGAAATGCACAAAAAAGAACATTGGAATTATAGGGTATTACTTCCTAAATCTGGTTGCTTAAGCGATGGGCAACCACTAAAGCGGTCTAGCCCATGTGGCTAAGCCGCTAAAGTCATCAAGGGCCCACTTTAGCGGTAGACGACAAGTCCAATTCATAAGCGGTGCTTTGTTGCTTAAGCGGTCACCGCTGAAGTGGTACTTGGGTTGCTAAAGCGACTGCACCAACAACTTGCTAAGTTGCAAAGTTGTCAGACGATCCCTCAAGATTCATTTGAAATCTCATGAACATAAATAAATAATGCTACTAGGCTAATTTCGACGTTCCATACTGAATAACGACGTTGAATTTTTAAAAAAGTATTGTTTTCACTGAATTGACCCTTGGACCCATTTTTATTATTTTTCAAATAATGGATCGAAATGAGATATAAAAGCCTCAGACCCGAACCAACCACATTACCAACCCAAAATTCAACATTCCAAATCTGCTAGCGCAGATCATTTTGTCATTCGATACTCAGAATAATAAATATTGATTGAAGCTAATTATAAGGCTTTCCAAGCCTCTAAAAACCACAAACTCGCATAAATCATTCTTGATCTCATTTGGAACCGTGCCAACCATCCCCAAATTCCAAAAATAATATGTCGGGGAAAGATAAAATAATCAAAGTATAAAAAAGTAGAAATTCACAATTTCAAGTCATTACAAAATTCATATTCTTAAAATTCAGCTACTATTTTTATGAAAAATGACAAATCACAATCCACATATCCACAATTTAATCACATTCAGGAAAGAATAAATAAGAAATCACTTAAAACCACTTATTACTAATGACTTTGAACCTCGATCTTGAATTCTCGTAACAATAAAATCAAACAAGATCAGTCCCAGAAAGGGAGAATCAGAACTACACCATGAATTTTATTACGACTAAAGTGAAATATAAAGACAAGGCATGCACCTATTTCGGAGCAATGATACCGAAGCTATGAGTTTTATCTGAATCCTACTGCCACTGTCGAAAAATCCACTTATTTCTTAGCCGAAATTCAATGCTCAACGGAGTCTTACAAGGAATCTAGCCTAGAAAATTTTGAACTGAGCAAAGAAAATCTTTTTTCGATTTGGAAAGTTTACTTTTTGCTTGAATATTTTTTTAACATTTGAAGACTTGCCTCAACTCGATGAAATTGTGAGGTATTTATAGGGAACTTTGGATGGAATTTTGAGGAAACCGTCAATGTGGGACTGAAGGATTTGGAGGGCTTTATGGGGATTTCATTGATGGATTTTTGAGTTGCTTAGAGGATAAGCTTTGTTAGATGTAACCATATACTCTTATACAAATTGTCAAATTCAAATTTTAAAATTTATTTGAGAAAATCCAGACGGGTATATTTTGAGAGAAATCACATGCGTGGCACTAGCAAAAATACGAAATGGAGGGGGAGGGGGGGGGGTCTTAATCGTTTTGGGTTCAAAGGGTTGTCATTTTGGTTGAGGTTGTTGTTGTTGTTGTTGATAGTGTTGTTGGTTCGTTGTTGTTGTTGATATGAAGAGGAAGAGAAGTGAAGTATGTGGGTCGGGATGATTTTTTGTTGTTAGGCTTGGGTCACGTGTGTTGATGATGGAATGGATTGGCTGAAATACAAAACAATTAACAGTAGAGATTAGGCTATTTTTTAAATAATCAATTTGTCAAGACCTTATCCAATTTTATTTAAATTTTTGTAATTTAAAATCACCTAGCCAATTTCATTGCGAATGTGCCCAAGTTGATTTCAAGTATGGCCAAATTTAATAAATAGATTAAATTGAATTGTAATTTGATACTAATTATCAACCTATTTAATCTTGGGTTTCTTGGCTTAATAAAGTCAAGTAAATATTTTTCAAATAATTTATTTTTTAGAACAAAACACATTTAAATCAACATTTACTTATTCGAACTAATTTTCAAGACAGCTCTCTAAAAATTGATTTTGGATAAAATTATTATTTAGGTAACAAGTTTATACGATCTCATTTATATGAATACGGAAAGGTATAAACGTCACTTAAATGATAAAATTAATTCAAATAATTTTTTTAAAAAAATTATCCTAATAAAATAAATATTTCAACTTTATTTAAAATTAAAGAAACTCTAAATTAATCCTAATAGTGGACGGCAAAAATTAGTTGTCAACACTTCTTTAAATTTTTTTTGTGCAAGCCATTCTATATTTGTTAAAAGTTGAATATTTTTTCATGTAAATAACAACAATAATATATTCAGCATAATCTCACAAGTGGATTTAAGAAAAATGGAGTTTATGCAAATCTTATCTCTACATTATGAAGGAAGAAAGATGATTTGTCAATTATGATACAAGAGAGACATTAATGAGTAATTTCTAAGAGTTCAAGAACAAATCTAAATTCTTTCCCGTTCTTCACGTGTTATATTTCTGTGAAAATTTGAAATCGTCAACACTGATAAAATATGCTAGTTGGTACTCTCTTAAAAATAAAGATCATATATGATGATATTTTTGTTAACGATGAGGCCATTTTTGAATTAAACTTTTAGCAGACGATATAAGTAACTAATTTTGGAAATTTAAGAGATAAATACAGACCTTTTCTGATAACAAATTAAATAGTAAAATTAGGGTGAAGGCCATTTTCAGGTCTTCTATTTAAAGCCGAATCAAATGTTGTCTTGTGAGGTATTTAAAATAGCCACTTCTTGATTTGACCGAAATATATGGTCACTTCTCTCCACACTTGTTGATTCTTGATTTAGGGAAGAAGACAATAAGAAGAAAAACCCTTAATGATTTGTGATATATGTGTTAAAAAAAAAAAGAAAAAAAAAACTTTTGAGCAGTAGCTAATTGTTCAACAAACGTCAAGATATCTTGGGTCAAGAACATACTTAAAGTATTCAGATTTTCGACTTTTATATTTGAACTAATCAGATGAATAAGTTTTCTATGTGAACTATCAATAGCTATTTTCAAAGCATATCTCAACTATCAATTATTCACTTTTTCTACTTGAAAATCACTATTGTTTAGGTAGGAAAAGTGAATAAATTAATATTTGAGGTGTGTTTTGATAAATAGTGATGGTGATAGTTCAAGTAGAAATTTTCACACCTAATAATTCAAATATATTTAGATGTTTTTTAACTTTTAACTCTATAAAAGTTTTCATCATACATCAAAGTTTGTGTTAAGGATTATATATGTTGATAAAGTATGTGAAAAGCTTAATTTATTAGAAGGAATTTAACATATTAGAACTAAGTGTGTTTCACTCACTTGGTCTTATGTATACAATTCTTCAAAGACATATTTCGATCAAGTTCAAGTGCCTATTTGATCGTTAATTAAGTTTGAGTGTCTGTCTAATAAAACGAATTAAGTTTAAGAGATTATTTAGGTGTCGAAATTATATGAAATTGTACAAATATACTCTTTGTTACAAGTACCCATGAATAATACTCAATCAAATTCGATTTCTAATATTTTAAAAACATATTTAGACCTTTTCCATTTGAAAAAAGAGGAGGTACAATTCTTTCATTTGGGAAAGAGAGACTGAGTTGATTCGATTTTCGAGCTGCTAGATTGGATATGCATGTATATTAATAGGCCAAAACTTATTGGGCTGAGGAATTAATCCTAGACCTCTTAAGGGTGTGGACCACTCTTTCCCTTTAGGGAAAAGAACAAAAATAACATTTAAAATTAAAGTAGTTTCACAAAACTAACACCTAAATTTAAAAACTCGATAAATAGTCTCTCGGTAGAAAGTAATTCCAACCGAATGGCCAAGAAATAGATACCCCAGTTTCTAGCCTTCTTTTGGTGAATTTTTTTTTAAAGATTCTAACTCTTTTTTATTCTTTTTAAACAATCGAGTAATTATTTTTTTTTTCCAGATTATTTTGCATTCACCAACATTATTAAAATAACATACTATTTGTTTTGTTTAGCTTTACTTATTTACACAATAAAATACAATACCATATACTTTTAATATAATACAATTGTTAAAGATATATATTTATATACAATAATGATACAGTTTTTATATATATATACATATTCTATATAATAATTATAGCATTTTTATACACATTCTATATAATTTTTAACTATAATTATTAGTTAGATACATATTTTATACGACTCGATATAGTTTCTACATGCATTCTGAAAATATATCAATCTAGTATAAGAGAGTATCAATTGAGTATATGGACACTGCAAGTGTATCAATGTAGTATAAAAGTGTATTAATGTGGTATAAAAGAGTATCAATTGGGCATAGGAACTGCATGTGCTTGCATAGACTTTTCGTTCTTTTTTTTTACAAGTGTATTAATATAGTATAAAAGTGTATCAATGTGGTATAAAAGTGTATCAATTGAATATAGAGACTGCATTGGAATTAAATTGGGCAGATTGGCAACAATTTTCTATATTTTTAAATTGTGGGCAATTTTTTTTTAAAAGGTCAGCCCATGTCCTTTCCCTTTCCCTTTATTTGGGCCGGCTTATTCATGAGCTAATTTTAGAAAAAAAAAGGGACAAAATTCAGAAATAACATACTTATCCCCTTAATTATGAGTTTCATAGCAACAGTTTCATAATTACATAATATAGCAAGTTGTATTTTGTATTTTTACAAACTGTTGTTACAAAAATACAAATATATATAATTTTTACTACCCTTATGATCGATTTCCAAAAAATAACACAATGCATCAACTAATACATATAATTGGCAAACATTAGCCAAATGTTAAAAAATTGGCATGAAATAGCCATTCCGTCAAATAATTCGTACTACACACCTATAAATCATTTTTCTCAAAAATACTAGTATTTCTTTCTCTCTCTTCTAATCCCAACTAAAATTTCTACTTAAAATTAGTAAACTGTTTAAAAATTGAATGAGAATTTATTGATTTTTTACGGTAATTTTTAGCTTCTCCCTGTTCATTTTTTCTTCTTTCAAATTTTAGGATTTCTATCTTTTTTCCTAAAATATCTTCATTAGAAATCAATTACGATAGATCTTCACAACACGCAATTCAACTCATACCAACTCTTTTTTCTAATATTGTCTGCAATTTTTAAAATTTTATTTAAATATTCACATTATGTAGCTGCGACTATCGTTGTTATTGTAGAATACTATAATATCATATTTATCAACTAAAATCTACATGTCAATTTTTATGGATAAAATTTTATTTGTATATTTACATATATATTGAAATATTCAATATTAAAAAATAATATTGATGTTTGCAATAAATATATGTATACGTCCAGATTAATGCCAACGAAGTTTGTTAATCCAATATAAAGTATATTTGTTATATATTCGATTCAGGTGTAAATTTTTATTGAATTTGATATCAAACAAACAAAATATGTTGTAAATATTTGATTCATGTATACATTGATAAATTGATATATTAATTTTCACATTAGATTCATATCAAAGAAGAGTGAGGGAGTATATTTAGAAATAAAAATTATTCATCCTTCAAAAGAGGGAGTAGAGAGAGAAGAAAAAGATAAAGAGAGAACAGGATTTATTACTTAAATTTAATATTTATTCCTTTAAAAAGGGGTAACCCTTTGTTAGTTGGCTATTTAATGCAAATTAATTAAGGCCTTTTTTGCTAATTTTTTTGGCTATTAATTTACCAATAATTTAAGAGAGTTGTATTTATATGTCAATTCCTCTAATTTTAGACGGTAAACACTTAAAACGAAATTTTGACAAAACGCAGTAGATTGATGTGGAATTACATAACTTTGCGACATAATTACGAATATGTCCAAGTTTAAAGCGAGATTTAATGCACCCGACAACCATTGAAGACATATCTGAGATACAACCTTGTTTAAAACTGCCTCTCTTACTCGCCTCTGTCATCCCTCTTTTTCTTCCTCTTCCTTTTTTTCTTCATCTTCGAGAAGGATGAGGAGGTGGTGGAGACATTAACTTATGCCTCTCATAACAAATAATGTTTTGGTGGTGTAAAAGTATAAATTTCTTTTTTGTATCTAATTCTTCTTTTGAATTTATTATTTTTGTACTATATGTTGTTGCATTGTTACTTCACTTTTATCTATTTGTATTCCTAAAAATTCTATCTGATTTTTCATAATTTCAGCTTTCTTTTCACTTAAACTTATTCTCGATTTTTCTATTATATCCGTAAATTGTTCTAATAATTTTAAATGTTCTTCTTTGGTCTTTGTATATAATAGTATATCATCTATATATACTATACAATTAGGCAATTGTTTAAAGTAACTATCCATAAAATGTTGTTATCTACCTGGTGCATTTTAATATCCAAATGGTAGTACATTCCATTCATAAAATCCTTGTGGTACCGTAAATGCGGTTAATTCGTTAGATTCTTTTTCTAACTTTAAATGATAAAATCTTGATTTACAATCAAATTTACTAAAGTAATTATATCCTTGTAGTTGTCTTATTTTTAATATCTTATTTGGCATTGGGTAATTATATGTCATAGTTTTTGCATTTAAATTTCTATAATCAATAACCATTCTACTTTTTCCTCTTCTTTGTTCACTATGTTTATTTACTATAAATGCTGGGCTATTATGTTTACTATTACTTTTTTGTATGTATTGTTTTTCTAATAATTCTTCTATGTGCATTTTAAATTCTTTTAAATCGTCAAAATTATATGTTAATGGTTTTTGAGTTATTATGCTATTTTTATCTATTAATTCAATTTTTATAGTGGTTATATGTTTTTTCCCATCCTTTTAGTGGGTCTTCACTATACAATTGTTCTAATTTTTTCTTAATTATTTCTATCTTACTTATTGAAAGTATAGTTATTTCCTTTTTATTTATTGAAAATACGACCAATTCTATTGAATCTTCAGTATTTTTTATATTTTCTAATTTTTGTGTAATTTTTTCACTTTCTTCTATCCAATCAGTTTTCTTTCTTATTTTATTAGTAACTCTTTTTGCTCTTACTTTCTGTTTACATGGTGTTGTAAACCACCAATCCGTTCTAGTTATTATATGTGGGTATAATTTGTCTAAAAACGACATTCCTAAAAGTATATCTTTTGAAGTTAGCGCATAATTATATATTTCTTCTATTGTTAATATTTTATCCCATACTTGTGTTTTTACATTCTTAGCTTTATAGGTAATTAAGCTTCCTTCGTTATTATATCCTTTAACTATTATTGGTGTCTTTAATTTATCTCTTTTTACTTTTTGGTAAACAATTATATCTACATAAATTAGTTTTTGCTCCTGTATCTATCATAGGCGTATAATATCTACTGTAATACCCTTCTACTACTATCTTCATTAATACATATATTTTCATATCACGTTAAAGCTCTTCTTAAGAACAATTTCTCTCTATTATATGTTATAGTTAATTGTGTATGCTCTACATTATATGGTTTTACTTGTTCTAGCCATTCTATTCCTAATATTATGTCTGCTTTTTGCATTTCTTCATTTATTTCAAATTCTATTTTTATTTTTCTAACTCCTATTGTTATTTTTTTTCTACTATATTTTTAGTGTTTATTAAGCTTCTTGGTAGATCTGGGCATATATTATTGTCAGATTTTATTTCCTCATTTTTTATTAGATATCTTGCTATATAATTTTCTTCTTGTCCTGTATTTAAGAGTATTAAATATTCTTTTTCATTTATTGTTCCTGTTATGTAATATTGGTTTAAATTAGTTGTTGAACTTGTTTCATAACTTGTTCTTTTTGATGAACTTGATGATTCTGGTTTTTCATAAGCTATTCTTTTTGTTGTGCTTATTCTATCATTTATTATTTCTAAATTTTCTTCTATATCTATGTCTCTATAACTATAATCATTATTATCAATTGTTTTTACAAATTGTTCGAAAGGACTTTCTATTTGTATTTTGTTAATTTTAATTTTTCCTGTTATTTTATGTTTTGTTGTTAATACATATAGATTTTTACATCTTGCTGTAAATATTTTACTTCCTGGGGTTAGTTCTATTTTTGATATTTTCCAATATAATACTAATAATTTATCTATATTTTTATCTATTATTGCTACTGAATAATTTGCACTTATTATAAATTAAAATTTTTGGTATATTAAATTTCCTTTTATGGCAGTTATTATATTTTTTTCTATAGGTTTTATAATTCTATCATCTGCTAGGTATAATTCTATTGGTGTATCTATTTCTTCTCTGAAACATGATTTTATTAGTATCTCTATACCTCCTAGGTGTACGTATTTTATTGGGTCTCTAATTTTTATATCGTTTATTTCTTTATTAATTATTCTTTTTGTTACTAGTGGTATACTAGCTTTACCTTTTGCATATCTATAGTCTATTACATGTTCTTTCTATATATTCTGGTGGATCTGCTATGTTTATATTATTATCTAATAATTGTTTTGTCATATATCCTATCCATAATTGTATTATTTTTTCTGTATCTATTACACAATCTAAGTCTAAACAGTTATAATTTTTATTAACTATTTTTTTTTGTGTCCATTTGTCATATTCATCTTTTAGATTATATCTTTTAAATTTATTCTTATAATATGTAGGTTTTCTTATTTCTGATGTTCGAGGTATTATATTTTTATCTTCTTTTTTTTATCAAGAGTATTTATTTTCTAAATTTTCTTCATTAATTACTTCTTGTTTTTCATTGATTTCTAAATTTTTTTTATTTGTTAAAATTTCTGTATATGTTTCACTATCTTCTGAATCATAATTATCTGTTTCTTCAATATCTATTGTATTTATTTCTAATTCCCTGATTTCTATTTCTTTATTGCTTATTTCTAATTTTTCTTTAAATTGATTTATCTCATTTAATAATTTTTATTCTTTATCTTTTTCTTCTTTTTCTTTCTGTCTTTTTTCATACAAATCTTTTAAAATTTGTAGTTCTCTTTCTAATTCAGCAATCCTACTATTTTTAGTTTCTTCTATTTTTCGTATTTCTTCTGTAGTTTGTTGTTTTATTTTTTCTATTTCCTTTTTTCTTTCGATTTCTTTATTTTCTTTTTCTATTCTTACCATAGCTGTCAATTTATCTTCTAATTTTAATTCTTCTTTTTCTAACATTAAATATAAATGTTCACCTATTTTCTTATACCTTCTTCCTAGATTAGAAAATACTATTTTTATTTTTAAGCCTTCATGGTTTTCATATATTTTTTCATCTATTATAAATTCTTCTTTGTTCATTTTTTATTTAATTGTTAATAGATCATGTTGGTATGTATATTCTAGACTATCTATTGTCGATTCTAAATTTGATATTTCTTCTTTTTGTGCATTTATTGAGTTATTACTAACTCCGACAATTATGTTATATTGTAGTCTTTCTATCCTTATTTTTAATTCTTTATGTTTTTTAGATATTATTTGCTTTAATTCTTTATATTTTGGTATTTTTTGTACTTTATTCATCTAAATAATATTTTGGAGAATATCTAAATTTAGTTTTATCAAATAAGTCAGTCATAACTAATAAATTAATCAAATAAATCCAAATATATACTACTTCCGTAACTTTAAACAGCATAGGCTCTGATACCATTTGTAGAGGGGTGCTGATTAGGCGCGGTAAGTTTACTAGATAATAAATACAGATCTACTTCTTTATTGAATTTTCAATTTCATGGATACACAAATGGGCTCAGGGATTGGGATTCACGGGAGAACAAATCCCTTGTTTATACAGGTTATTTTATAATAATTTTTGGGATAAGTTGCTGCGAAAATATCCTAAAATAAAAATTTTACATGGACAAAAACTCCTAGACTCTATCGAAAGTAAAGTTCAGGAATATTCAGCAGCTCCTTGATTAGATGTTATTGAGGACAGTACAATTAAGCACATTGCTAGAAGAATTTTCATACAAGACGGAGATAAAAATAAAATGATTGAAAAATACGTAGAAGAAGTAAAAAGAAATTTACTTCAATCTGTTATTCAATATGATAAATCAGACACTTCAATGAAGAGTGTAACCAGTGATGATATAACTGAAGAAGATTTTCAAGACTCTCAGCTCATACCCTCAGATAAGATACTATCTAAAGATGCCATTAAACGAACTGAGGAATTCATTAAGAAATTAAAAGGGAAAAATAAAATATAAACAGAAGATACTGTATACACACAGTAAATACACTATGCACGGGACCCGAATGGGAAATCTATTTTACTGTGCATAAATTCCTATACAGTAGATACAATGTGCATGAGACCCGAATGTAGGACCTATCTTACTGTGCATAGATTTTTTGTCTCTTTAAATATAGGCCTTCATTTGTTAGGGAAGGCCAAAGATTTTGTACATCTCTTAAAATTGCTATCTTGTATACTTTCTCTATTGTAAAAATACTCTCTAAGTTGTGAATAAAGCTTTCGATGTTCAATATTATTCCGGCCTTGCTTCTGGCCATATAAGGTATTTATTTTTCTCTTACTTTGAGTTCTTTTAAGTCTCTCCCCCTCTCCGATCGTGACTATGTCTGGCTAATCAGTTTCATTTCTATGTTGAAGATCTAACTTCTTTTGTATAATAACCATAAAAGATTTAGTCTCTATGAAAATATAAAGAAATTTTTATGTAGTTTCTTGACATTGTTTCGAGATGGTAGTACAATCAAAGTTGGTACTGCTTTTGTTGGTTTTGCCTTAGTGGCTCCGTCTAGCAATCTCTGACTCTTAAGCCCATTAAAAGTTGTTGAAAAAGGGCGTCTCCTTTCACGGTTAGAACCGCTAGACACATGGGCTCAACATAAGTATGTATTAAATTTTGACAGGCCCCTTGCTTGGGTAAAAGATTTATTCTTTCATACAGTCAATAAGCTATTTTGAAATTCTTGTATATTTCAATTTTACTCGTATTAGGTCTGGATGGTCGCGTGGATTACCGCTAACCTCCGATCCTGCAATCTAGTATCAGAGCCTAGGAACTTTCATGGTAATTATGCAATAGATCTAAACTATTCAACATAGATATGAACTCTCTACTAATGGAAATGGGAGGAGTGAGTACTAAGAGTACTCGACTTGAAGAGCTAGATATACCTCATAATCTTTATTTTTTAAATAACTGGACAATTCCTAAAGTTGATATAAAAACCATTTATGATTATGGATGGTTTGATAAAGTGTTTTTATAAAAAATAATAAAAACAGATGAAGAGTCCTTACCGTTAAATTTCTTAGAACAGACGATTCGTTTATTAAATAAATGTGATATTGATTTACATAAAAATTATTATAATTTTTTGCATATAGGAATAGTTCAAATTGCTTTAAAACCATTGATTCTTAAAGGGTTACCAGAGATATTTTTGGCAGCTCTTAGAGATGGTAGAAATCTAAGTTTTAGACAATCTCTGATGTGTTCGATTGGATCCACTGTGGCCTATGGTCCAGTTTATTTCAACACTTAGCCAAATTAGCAATAATTTTTATTAACTGATATGAATATACTTGATGCTTTTACATTAAATGTGAAAATGCATGGTTATAATTATGCCTTTTTTTTAAATTGGGGGTAGGGGAAGGGGAATGAGGGAGGAGATTACAATGTGGGGAATCGAACCCTCACCAACAAGGTGGAAATTCAGGTAACTAACAAACTAAGCTACTAAGATTCCCCCATGGTTATAATTATGCGCCTAGATCTAAACTTATATGTTTGTCATATAGAATTTATTATAGATTTTTGTCTACATTAAATCTTATATGTAAGTTATGCGATACATCTGATCAAACTATATTAGTCGAAACTAATTTTGCAAGGTCTAAGGTCATCACTAGGAGACTTATCAAATGGGATGAAATTGCTTTTCCACTACTTAGACCTTAAATACGGTTATATCTTTGAGTCAAGTTGCTAATAACTTGACAAATAACGACCTTTCGCATGTTATCTAGAATCCGGATGGGCGAATTTGTATTCAATTTGATGATAACTCTACTGTTTATAACAGACATTCATCATCTATGCCTAAATTAGTGCATGCAATGCATCGTATTTCTCCCGTAGAACCATCATATAGTTCAACTAGAAGTTGTGCTACTTCTTTGCATACGATTGATTCTGCCCCTACAAGATTTGTAGAAAAGGTTAAGATCAATCCCCGAACAAATGTTGTTCCAGATAATGATAATATTTCTGATAGATATATCCCCACTGCTTCTGAAATCAAATTTGATCCAAATAATATTTGATGATTCCATACCAAATTAATTTTAGTCCTAGATCTCAGGCAAGAGGTTATATTAAAATAAATTTTTTAATAAAAAAATAAAACCAGTTTAGAACTTATTTTTTTGAGACTTATAGTCCCGATGAATTGAACATTATCTATCAAGAATTCTATGAAGTATATGCCTTGCATAATCAAATTATTCATTTTGTTCCTTGGTTTATAACCACATATTTTTCGTTATACAAAAAGGCTTTAAAAAGATCTTAAAAAGATGGTAGTGGTAACATTGTTAATTTTGTTTACCATCCTCAAGCACCTTTCATGTTACCTAATAATATAGATATTACTTTTTTTGTCTTCCAGAAATTCATTGATAATGAAGTTACGGCAGTGAGCATCACCGAAATTAGTACTCTAATTTCTCAAAATAATTATTTGAGTTTATATGTTAAAGTTTTAGGTGAACATATCAATTCTCTTGATAAAAAACTTGATGAATTAACTAAATTAGTTAAAAATCTGAGTACTAGTTCAAAATCTTTTGTCTCCTCTCCTGAAAGTAAGTTAGAAGACTTAACGACTAATAATAATATTCAAAGACCCCCCGATATTCAAGGATTTCAAATTAGTTTTCCTTTAAAAAAATTTGGAAGAGCTTCTTGATAAAAAGCTTTTCGAATTAAGTGTTAACCTATCGATTTATCAAATGATTTTGCTGATCAAATAGAATCTACTCCTGATTTGAAAGTTCAAACTAAATAAGAGCTTAATAAGCTCAGAGAAATGATTAAAAACAACTGCGTAAAAATCACAAGTATGCTAATTTACCCCATATGGAAACA
Source organism: Capsicum baccatum var. pendulum (assembly GCA_030864225.1). Taxonomy (NCBI): domain Eukaryota; kingdom Viridiplantae; phylum Streptophyta; class Magnoliopsida; order Solanales; family Solanaceae; genus Capsicum; species Capsicum baccatum. The sequence goes on along the minus strand of CM061551.1, from coordinate 25,831,906 downwards.
CATTACTATCCAAGACCTACTCCTCAAGATGTTTTGATAGAGGAAAAAGACCGAAATCAGACTAATACGTCTTATAGTAGTTCCCATATATATGAATGAAATCTAGATGGCCTAATTGATAGGCAATTAACTATACTTGTACCATGCATGATGATGTATGCAACCGTCTGCAGAGCGACTAGTGATAAGAACACATATAGAATTATCTGTAGAATGATAATTGCTGGTTTTACTGGCCAACTTCGTGTCTGGTGGGACAATTTTATAGTTCCTAACCAGAAAGCTGCTATTTTCAATGCTATTGCTACTGAACCAGGGATTGATAACCTAGGAAGAGCTCTAGTTGAAAATATAGAAAATGTTGTTTATACTCTTGTTCTTACTATCTTAGAACATTTTAATGGTATATTCATCAACCAGTATGATCTGTCATAACTCTCTTAAACAGCTTAGATGTTGATCATCCCAGTGCTTTTTGGAATCGCAAAAGGCATATTGTTACTCCTTCATATGAAGAAAATTTCTGGTGGAGATCAGCACAAATATCAATAGTTATTTGGTCAAAAATTAATTTAATTTTTTCTTGTACCTTAGCAGATTTTACTGTATCACAAATATTCATGCTAACTAATTCAAACTGTAAGAAAATAACATGCTTTTTCTTCATATCAATTAAAGCATTAATATCTCTAGTTACGGGATTTGTAACAAAAGAATAAGATATTTCTTTATTCTTGTAAGTAGAAGTAAATACTTTTGCATCAAGATGTGTATAAGGATAAATGACATTAATAAATGGAGTTTCAAATATAATTGAAGGGTATAACTGATTTTTTACCGAATAGAAGAAATGCGGAATGCAGATTTTATTCGGGCAAATATGAGTATTTGGTAATTTATACTCTATATCAAGAGAATGACCAGATGCATATTTAACTACATGAGTTGTTTTTTTAAAAATATTTTGTGGGAATTAACCCTTCTTGAATGTAGCTAACATCCGTTTCACTATCAATCATAGCAACATCAGTTATAGGAAAATGATTATCAATCAAAATAGTACATTTATTATACCATTTATGAGCAGTGATAATTTGCATCATTCCTAAGAAATAATCATTTTTTGAATCAAGGGATATCTGAATAATGTCATCTATATCATCATCATCTTCAGAAATTTTAACTTTCCCTTTGGAAATAATATCAGAAGAATTATTTTTCTCTATTTGCGTAATACTGTGATCACAAATAATTTGATTTTGTGTAAGATATTTAATCTTTTTTTTAAGTTTTCTACTTTAATTTTTAAATCATCAAAAGAGGTATCTCTACCAGGGGCAAAAATCATAGTAAAACACTTATTAACTTCCGATAAGGAATAAGGCGTAAAATAATCAGGACCTTTTCTTGGTTCAAAAAAATTATTATCAGCAGTTTTAGACATACTAGATTTTGAACAAGTAGATAAATTAATAATCTTTCACGTAGTTTCTCATCCGAAACTTCTTTTAAGAATTCTAATACATTATCATAAATGATGGTCCTTATTTTTAAATCTTTAAATTGGGACTGCAATTTATAAAATGCTTCTTCATAAGTGCAAGTGTCACCTTTGCAATCAGAACACGTAGTATCAATATTTTTTATCACTATCAGATAAATCAAGTAGATCAACTTCATTTTCTGACTTTGATTTAGAACTATAATCAGATTATGATCTTGAGGTGTATAACAATCCACTTGATCACGCAAATCATCAGTAAGTCCTAAAGATTTAAGTTTTTGAAGCTTACAATTCGGAGCAATATGTCCGAAATTACCATATTTGAAGCACTTAATCTTGGCAATATCTCCCTTCGACCTATTTTTTGCAAATTTGGTAGACTTAGGACTAGCTTTTATAATTTCACGTTCTTCTTTAGATCTATATCTAGATCTCCTTTTACTATAAGGTTTTTCATCCTTAGAATATCTATGACTCTTTTTCTTAGAAGAAAAAGCTGGATCGGGTACCCCAAATTAAGTACAAAAATCTCCTAATTGAGATCTTTCCCTAAGCCTATCAATCTTAAGTTGTCTAGATAACTTTAACTCATTACACAAGTTTAATCCTTCTTGTGTACATACTCCTATCAATTTGCCATAGGGGTAATTTTCCCATGGAACTTTACTATAAGGACCTCTAAGAGCCTTTCTTACACTTTCAACAAATAAAGGAGAAAGCCCATCTATAAACTTAGTCTTCCAATGAGTAAGCCTATTCTCGGTAATTCCATAACCTGACTTATAAAGGTGTCTTATACCTCCTAAATTCTCCTAGAGTCTTACATCTAAGACCGTTTAAGAGAGTTTGGACAGTTTTATACTAGTTGGTGAAAATACCATTAAAATGTTCTAAGATAGAAAAAATGAGAGTATAAACAACATCTTCTATATTTTTAACTAGAGATCTTCCTAGGTTATCAATCCTTGATTCTGTAGCTATAACATTGGCAATAGCACCTTTCTGGTCAGGAACTAGAAAATTATCCCACTAGACATGAAGTTGGCCAATAAAACCAGCAATTATTATTCTACAAATAATTCTATATATGTTCTTATCACTAGTCGCTCTGCAGACAGTTACATACATCATCATGCAGGGTACAAGGATAGTTAATTTCCTATCAGTTAAGCCATCTAGATTTCATTCATATATATCAAAACCACTATAAGACGTATTAGTTTGATTTCAGTCACTTTTGTCTATCAGAACATCTTGAGGAATAGGTCTTGGATAGTAATATGTTTTCGTATGGGGTAAATCAGCATACTTGTGATTTTTACCCAGTTATTTTTAATCAAATATCTTAAGGAGTAGGTCTTGGATAGTGATTGTTACTCTTCCATACGAAGAAAATTTCTAGTGGTGATCAGCATAAATATCAATAGTCATTTGTTCAAAAATTAATTTAATTTTTTCTTATACCTTAGCAGATTTTATTGTATCACAAATATTCATGCTAAGTAATTCAAGTTGTAAGAAATCAGCATGCTTTTGGATAGTACATCATCATGCAGGGTACAAGGATAGTTAATTGCCTATCAGTTAGGCCATCTAGATTTCATTCATTTCTATCGAAATCACTATAAGATGTATTAGTCTTATTTCAGTCCCTTTCCTCTGCCAGAACATCTTGAGGAGTAGGTCTTGGATAGTAATATGTTTCCATATGGGGTAAATCAGCATACTTGTGATTTTTACTTGGTTGTTTTTAATCAAACATCTTGAGGAGTAGGTCTTGGATAGTGATTGCTACTCTTCCATATGAAGAAAATTTCTAGTGGTGATCAACACAAATATCAATAGTCATTTGTTCAAAAATTAGTTTAGTTTTTTATTGTACATTAATAGATTTTATTGTATCATAAATATTCATGCTTAGTAATTCAAGCTGTAAGAAATCAACATGCTTTTTGATAGTACATCATTATGCAGGGTTTAAGGATAGTTAATTGCCTATTAGTTAGGCCATCTAGATTTCATTCATATATATCGGAACCACTATAAGATGTATTAGTTTGATTTCAGTCCCTTTCCTCAATCAGAACATCTTAAGGAGTAGGTCTTGGATAGTAATATGTTTCTATATGGGGTAAATTAGAATACTTGTGATTTTTATCCGATTGTTTTTAATCAAATATCTTGAGGAGTAGGTCTTGGATAGTGATTGTTACTCTTCCATATGAAGAAAATTTCTAGTGGTGATCAGCACAAATATCAATAGTCATTTGTTCAAAAGATGGTTTAATTTTTTCTTATACCTTAGACGATTTTATTGTATCACAAATATTCATGCTAACTAATTCAAGCTGTAAGAAATCAACATACTTTTGCTTCATATCAATTAAAGCATTAATATCTCTAGTTATGGGATCTGTAACAAAATAATAAGATATCTCTTTATTCTTGTAAGTAGCAGTAAATCCTTTTGCATCAAGATGTGTATAAGGATAAATGACATTAATAAATGGAGTTTCAAATATAATTAGAGGGTATAACTAATTTTTTTACCAAATAGAAGAAATGCGAAATGCAGATTTATTCTAGCAAATATGAGTATTTAGTAATTTATACTCTATATCAAGAGCATGACCAGATGCATATTTAACGACATGAGTTGTTTTTTTTAAAATATTTTGTGGAAATTAACCCTTCTTGAATGCAGCTAACATCCGATCCACTATCAATCATAGCAACATTAGTTATAGGAAAATGATTATCAATCAAAATAGTACATTTAATATACCATTTATGAGCAATGATAGTTTGCATCATTCCTAAGAAATAATCATTTTTTGAATCAAGGGATCTTTGAATAATGTCATCTATATCCCCATCTTCTTCAGAAATCTTACCTTTCCCTTTGGAAATAATAACAGGAGAATTATTTTTCTCTATTTGCGTAATACTGTGATCACAAATAATTTGATTTTATTTAAGATATTTAATCTTTTTTTTTTAGGTTTTCTACTTTGATTTTTAAATCATCAAAAGAGGTATCTCTACCAGGGGCAAAACTCATAGTAAAACACTTATTAACCTCTGATAAGAAATAAGGTGTAAAATAATCAGGACCTTTTCTTGGTTAAAAAAATTATTATCAGCAGTTTTAGACATACTAGGTTTTGAACTAGTAGATAAATTAATAATTTTTTCACGTATTTTTTCATCCGAAACTTCTTTTAAGAGTTCTAATACATTATCATAAGTGATGGTCCTTATTTTTAAATCTTTAAATTGGGAATGCAATTTATAAGATGCTGCATCATAAGTGCAAGTATCACCTTTGCAATTAGAACATGTAGTATCAACATTTTTATCACTATCAGATAAATCAAGTAGACCAACTTCATTTTTTGACTCTGATTCAGAACTATAATCATATTCTGATCCTGAGGTGTATAACAAACCATAAACTTGATCATGCAAATCATCAATAATTCATAAAGATTTAAGTTTTTGAAGCTCACAATTCAGAGCAATATGTCCAAAATTACCATATTTGTAGCACTTAATCTTGGCAATATCTCGCTTAGACCTATTTTTTGCAAATTTGGTAGACTTATGATGAGATTTTCTAATTTCACGTTCTTCTTTGGATCTATATATAGATCTCCTTTTTCTATAAGTTTTGTCATCCTTAGAATATCTATGACTCTTTTTCTTAGAAGAAAAAGCTGGTTCGGGTACCCCAAATTTAGTACAAAATTCTCCTAATTGAGATCTTTCCCTAAGCTTATCAATCTTATGTTTTCTAGATAACTTTAAATCATTACACAATGCTTAATCCTTCTTGTGTACATACTCTTATCAATTTGCCATAGGCGTAATTTTCCCATGGAACGTTACTATTAGTACCTCTAAGAGCCTTTCTTACCCTTTCAGCAAATAAAGGAGAAATTCCATCTCTAAGCTTAGTCTTCCAATGAGCAAGCCTATTCTCGGGTAATTCCATAACCTGACTTATAAAGATGTCTTTATACCACCTAAATTCTCCTAGAGTCTTATATCTAAGACCATTTAAGAGAGTTCAAACAGTTTCATACTGGTTGGTGAATATACCATTAAAATGTTCTAAGATAGTAAGAACGAGAGTATAAACAACATTTTCTATATTTTCAACTAGAGCTCTTCCTAGGTCATCAATCCTTGCTTCAATAGCTATAGCATTGACAATAGCTGCTTTCTGGTCAAGAACTAGAAAATTGTCCCTCCAGAAATGAAATTAGCCAGTAAAACCAACAATTATCATTCTACAGATAATTCTATCTGTGTTCTTATCACTAGTCGCTCTGCAGACGATTGCATACATCATCATGCAGGGTACAAGGATAGTTAATTGCCTATCCATTAGGCCATCTAGATTTAATTCATATATATCGGAACCACTATAAGACGTATTAGTCTGATTTCAGTCCCTTTCCTCTATCAGAACATCTTGAGGAGTAGGTCTTGGATAGTAATATGTTTTCATATGGGGTAAATCAGCATACTTGTGATTTTTACCTGGTTGTTTGAAGCTTACAATTCAGAGAAATATGTCCAAAATTACCATATTAATAGCACTTAATCTTGGCAATATCTCGCTTAGACCTATTTCTCGGCAAATTTGGTAGACTTACGATGAGCTTTTCTAATTGCACGTTCTTTCTTGGATCTATATCTAGATCTCTTATTTCTATAAGGTTTTCATCTTTAGAATATCTATGACTCTTTTTATTAGAAGAAAAAGCTGGTCCAGGTACCCCAAATTGAGTATAAAAATTCCTAATTGAGATCTTTCCCTAAGCTTATCAATCTTAAGTTGTCTAGATTACTTTAACTCATTACACAAGTTTAATCGTTCTTGTGTACATACTCCTATAAATTTCCCATAGGTATAATTTTCCCATGGAACTTCACCATAAGGACCTTAAGGAGCCTTTATTACCCTTTCAGCAAATAAAGGAGGAAGACCATCTATAAACTTAGTCTTCTAATGAGCCAGCCTATTCTTGGGTAATTCCATAACCCGACTCATAAAGTTGTCTTTATACCACCTAAATTCTCCTAGAGTCTTACATTTAAGACCGTTTAAGAGAGTTCGAACAGTTTCATACTGGTTGGTGAATCTTCCATTAAAGTGTGAATCTACCATTAATTTGAAATCCTTGAATATCAGGAGGTCTTTGAATACAAGTATTAGTCGTTAAATCTTCTAACTTACTTCCTGAAGAGGAGGTAGAATATTTTGAACTAGTACTCAGATTTTTAACTAATTCAGTTAATTTATCAATTTTTTTATTAAGAGAATTGATATATTCCCCTAAGACTTTAACATATAAACTCAAATAATTATTTTGAGAAATCAAATTATTAATTTTATGATGCTCACTGCCGCAACTCATTATCAATAAATTTCTGGAAGGCAGAAAAAGTAATACCTACATTATTAGGTATTATGAAAGGTGCTTGAGGAGGGTAAACAACTTTAATATTGTTACCACTACCGTCTTATCAAGACTTATTCATATATTATTTTTTGCAACGACCAAAAATGGGGTCACGATGACACTTAGCACGGCTCAGCCTGTATAAGTAAACAATCACCCAAACTATTAAATAAAACATGAAATTGGCAATAACATACTCCAGTGCAAGAATTCTAGAACAAAGTCAAGCCAAACACGAAATGTAATTAAAATGGAGATCTAAAAGAGATCTCATAAGTCTCTAAAATCTGGTGTCATAGAATCAACACATCTAATACAATATCCAGAAAAACAAAAATAATCAAAATACACATTTGTCTTTGATAACCAAAACAAAGACAAATAAGGATAGATGAGGTCTGAATCAACCTTAAACTCTGGAGAAAATCAGTACCTCAAAATATAAAATCTCCAAACAAAATCAACCACTTCAGGAGATGCTTATACTAAGGTCTGCACCAAAAGGACACAGTGGGGGTGAGTACGGTCCACTTGTACTCAGCAGGTATTATAGGCCAACTGAGAAAAATAGATAATAAGATAAGTAAAATATAATATAAGCATGTCACCTACATGTAGAAAAGTCTCAAATGGTAGCTCACACTGTCTCCACTTAAGTTCTAATATGTGTGTATATATATATATATATACAAAATATGAATACAACACAAATATACACAAAGAATAAATTGAATTTAAACACAGGCCAAGAAACTAAGAAAATCATAAAATATGTGTATGCGATGTAATGTGGATGGGGTGAATGGTGAAAGTCATTGCATGACTTTTCGTATACACCCACCGAGCTCGTAGCTCCCAAGTAGGACCCAAAATATGCATATGTGATGCAATGTGGATGGGATGAATGGTGAAAGTCACTGTATGGCTTTCTGTATACACCCACTGAGCTTGCAGCTCCTAAGTAAGACCCATGGGAGGTTCAAAACCCTTATACTATATCTCATATGTCAATCTCAACTCAACTCTCCTCTTTAATTTGTGTTCACAGAGAGGATTTTTATAAAAGTAACTCATTTTCTTTCAAAAATGGTGTTTCTCAATGGTAGAGTGTCTCATGAATATATATGTATGGAATGAGGATGTAATACTCATAATCAACTCAATATAATGATATCCAATCTATCCAACACGTATAAACACACATACACACATATATATAGGCACACACATATATATACATACATATATGAATCCACAATTCATGATCATCAACTCCAATCAGGCACCACCAGAATAATATGCATGTAAGATATCATTGATATCATATAAATCCCTAGCTCGGGTATTTCTATTATGATAAAGGAAACCAATGTTCAAATAAGTCCTATATTAGGAAAACAAGCCCCCGCACTGACATTATATCTAGAATGACAATATTTAAATACACAGACAAGGCCAAATGATGTCAAATAAAGTCCCCACATGGGCAATACACTGTATCATATATCACAGATCAATAATAACATAATATAAGCCCCCATACGGGCAATACACTATATCATATATCACAAATCAATGATAACATAATATATGCCCCCCACATGCACACTATAGTAAAATAATCTCAAAATACAATCTCAAAGTTATCCTCCTCAACCCATAGCATTTTTTCCTATTTATTAACTACTCAGCTTAATCTAAAAAATGTTAAGACATAACCTACCTCAAAATGATTAAATTTTAATCTAAAGTGCTTCAATATGGAGCTTTCTCCTTTTACACGGCCTCAAAATCAACTACAACATTCAAATAAAGCATCTATGCATTAAAAGAAAATTTAAGATATCCATATTGTCCAATTTGGATCGGATCCAAAATGAATTTGAAAATCGAGTTTGAAAATGTAAAGGGCAAAATTGAAATTTTATTTTGGAATACATTCCCCAAGGATATATGTATCAACTCAAAAATGTGTCATGATGGCACTTATCGTGGCTGATCCTTGATAAGTAAGTCAATCATCCAAACTGATAATGAAAAATCAAAACAACAACATTATAACCCAAGGCAAGACTTCTAGAACAAAGTCAAGCCAATACAAGAATAATTAATATGTAAATTGAAAGAAAATTCATTAGTCCAAAAAATCTGGTGTCAATGTAAAGGAGCATCTCATACAATCTCTAGAAACTAAAAATACACAATCTGTATTTAAAAATCTAAATAGAGACAAATAGGAATAGAAGAGGTCTGAATTAGCCCCCAACACTAAAGTGAATTAGTACGTCGAGATTAGATATCTCTACACAGAGTCATCTGTCTTATAAAGTTCTTGTATTTGTATCTGGACTGAAAGGGCACAACATGAGTGAATATGGTCCACTTGTACTTAGTGAGATCATAGAACGACTGAGCAAAGTAGAAAATTAGATAAGTAAAACCAACACTTTGAGCACATCAACTGCAAGCAAAACTGTCCCAAATGGTAGCTCACACCACCTCCTCTTATTGTTCTAATATATATATATATATATATATATATATATATATATACAAAAAAAGATACAAATAGATATATGAAAGTGCACAGAAACTAAGCACAAGTCAAGTAAAGTAGAGAAAATCAAGTAAGATGTGTATGCAATGTATACATTACAATATGGATGGGATGAATGATGAAAGTCATCCCATGACTATCTGTATACACCTACCAAGCTTGCAAATACTAGGTAGGACCCATGGGGGTGGTAACCCATATAAATCATATCTCAACTCACCTTTTCAACTCATGTTCACGGAGAGGGTTTTCATAAAAGTGTCTCATTTTCTTTCAAAATAGTGTTTCTCAATAGTACCAATATATCATTAATGGATATGTATAGAATGTGGATCTAATGCTCACAATCAGTCCAAAGTAAGGATATCAAATCCAACCAACACGTAAGTATATATAAGTAAGCCTAGAAATCAACTCTATATGTCCATAACTCAATATTATCAACTTAATGTTTGGCATCATCAGAATAAATATGCATGTAAGACATCATTTATAACATATCAACCCCAAACTCGAGTATAACTATTTTGATAAAGGCAACCAATTCTACAATTGGGCCTATATTATTTAATTAAGTTCTCGCATAGGTATTATATGTAGAACGAAGGCATATAGATGCACAATTAAAGGCCAGTGATGTATGTGAGAACATATTATTGAATTGTGTACTAAATTATTACATTGAGATTCTATTTATAGATACTACATTACTATCCTTTTCCAAGTAGGATTTCGTATATTATTTCTATTCCTACTCATATTCTAACTCTCCCCCTCAACCTAGTGCATACAAGTCATATGTACCTAGCTTATTACAAATGTAATCAATGTGAGGAATAGTCACCGACTTGGTGAAAATATCTACCAATTGATCAATTAACTTAGCAAATTTTGTAACAATATCTCCGGAGAGTATCTTTTCTCTGACAAAGTGACAATCGATCTCTATGTGCTTAGTTCTCTCATGAAACACTAGATTAGATGCAATATGAAGGGCTTCTTGATTATCATATACAATTTCCATCTTACCAATTTCTCCCAATTTTAGTTCTCTTAGCAACTTTTTGATCCAAACTGGTTCATAAGTTGCTGCAACTATTGCTCGATATTCTGCTTCCGCACTGGATTGAGCAACTACACTCTGCTTCTTACTCTTCCAGGACACCAAATTACCTTCTACTAAATACAATATCCATATGTGGAATGTCTATCAAAGGGTGATCCTGCCTAATCAACATCTGTATATCCAATAATATGCTTATGACCTCGATCTTTGAAGAGTAGTCCTTTGCCTGAAGACAACTTTATATATCACAAAATACGAATAACTGTGTCCCAATGACTATCACATAGGAAGGTCATAAATTGAGTTACAACGCTCATAGGAAAAGAGATGTCAGTTCTAGTTACTCTAAGATAATTCAACTTGCCAACCAACCATCTATACCTTCCAGGATCAGTGAGTGTCTCCCTCTGTCATGGTAGAAGTTTAGTATTTGGATCCATAGGAGTGTCAATGGGTCTATATCCCATAATTCATATCTCCTCAAGAATGTTAAAGGCATACTTACATTGAGAAATAACAATGCCTAATCTAGACTGAGCAATCTTAATACCTAAGAAGTATTTTAGTCTACCGAGGTCTTTGGTTGGGAAATGCTAAAAGTGATGTTGTTTAAAATTAGTGATACCATGTTGATCATTGCTAGTGATATCCATATCGTCAACATAAACAACTAAATAAATACATAAATTTTATTCAGAATAGCGATAAAAGACTGAATGACCAGCTTTACTACGAATCATGCCAAACTCCTAAATTACTATGCTAAACTTCCCGAAACAAGCATGAGGGGAATGTTTCAAACTGTAACACCCCGAGTCTGCACTCCAGATGCTACACACTGCTTACGACCTCAAAGGACCACAAGCTAACCCATGACTGATATCTTCTGTGAGCACTGAAGTATGATACTGTAATAAATACAAAAAAATAGGCTGAAATTCCATAAGGTTTAAAATCTGTACATACTGATAAAGTATATCAACTGAAATAACAATCTGTAAAACTGAACATTGTTTGGAAACTAGTCTGAAAAGCCTCTAATCTAAACTGTCTGAATGTGAATTTGATGGGATAATTCCCCAACTAACTCCATCTACTAAAATACTGAGTCTACTATAGTAATGAAATGAAAGAATATCCTCGAATGATTAGAACTCACTGCTAAATCTACTTCTGGCTAAATCTTGATCTATCTATGTGCGGTCAGAAACCTGAGCGTATGAACCTATGATATAAGACATCATAGCACAAAGAAGGATATACGTCAGTACGTGGAATGTACTGGTATACTAGATGGGGTAAGGCTGAATGTAAGGGTTCAGATGCTGACGGCATGATATAGAGTGACTGAACATGAGAGTATATGGACAACTGATACTACTATAATTACTGAGTATGCACTACTGTACATATAAATAAATACTGTGACTAAGCTTATCCGAAGGTACGTCTTGAGTTCTGATACTGAGTAACTAATATCTGAAGTTACTAATACTAGTTGACTATATTTGACAGTCCTAATTCTATAAAACTGAATTGAGTTTTATTCTAAAGACTAAACCTGTGTCTGTGGGAGGAAATCATCTAACCGACATGCCCTAAATAAGATAACTGAGTTGGGGACCAACCTGTGACCCCAGTTGGAAGGGTGTCAGTACCGTGCCACGGGTAAAGGCACTGAAGAGTTACCCTAATCTGGCCAGTACTCTAATAAAAACGGTGGAACCCTCAACTGGCATGTTAAAACACCTCATCAACCCTCAACTGGTAGCTTTGATTCTTCAACCTACACTGGCTACGTAGTTCTGGAATGCAAGGATTGCTTCTAAGGATTACACCCTCTCCAGGCAGGTGAGCCCCCATTCTTGGGTTCACTTAGTGATGAATCCTATTCCCAACTAAAAGACACTGAATGGAGTCTACTGAACTGGAATGAACTGATACTGATTTTACTAAATTTTTTTGAGTTCTATAACCGACTGAGTTCTACTGAGTTCTGTAACTGACTAAGAGTACTACTAATTATGACATGACTGAGATTCTATAACTCACACTGGCTCTAGGCATACAACTAAATTATCGGATATTAAAAACCTCTAGGACTCGATAACATAAAACATAAAGCATAGCATAATCTTGAGATACACAACAATGTACACTTGTCCATAATTTATTCATAAAGGCATTTCATCGAACACTTGTAAGGCATAAGCTTGTACACGATTGGGGAATACATGCTATCATGTTATAATGGCACTATTTCATTTACATAGGCATTTTATCAAACACATGGGGAGCATGCTTAGGTTATACAATAATCAAAACATATAGTTATCATAGCTACATCAATCAACTTGTAAATGGAAGGGTTTATCATGAAGATCATGTAATTCAACATATACAACAATTAATTTCATAAAGGATGTAATTTAATCATGGACTAAAATCCAACAATAACATGAACATGAATTCAATTCAATTCAAGCATGGAAGTTTATAATTCAACAATCTTGTATTTTGAAAATGGATTTGTGGAGTTTATGGGTGAAAGAAACACATAGATGAACATCTAACATACCTTAGGTTAATAGTTCTTAAAGGTGCTTGAAGAAATTCTTGAGTTTTGACGTTGATTCTTGAAGCTAGGGTTTATTTCCTTGAGAGAGAATGTTTGGATTTGGGGAAAAAATTAAGTGAATAATGACTTTAAAATATTTTTAGGGATTAAATCCCATACCTGGACGTATTAAACTGATGGGAAAAGACCAATTTAACCCTGGATGACACTTTTAATTTTTTTCAAAATTTTTCGAAATAGGCACCTGGCGCGATGTGGCACTTTTGCGTCATGTCTTTGGAAATTGCCAACTGAGAAAATACATGGCGGCGCGATGCGGTGGAATCACGTTGGTACACTGAAAATGGACAATTATGAAAATAAGTTGTGGTGTGATGCGCCGGTATCGCGGTACCTCTTTGGAAATTGAAAATTACCAAATTGACATACTCCATGACGCGCTACTGGCCTGAATGACGATGTTTAACAACTAAAGCTTAAAATAGCCATAACTTCTTACCCGATTATCGAATTTAGGCAAATTTTATATTGCTGGAAATCTAATTCAATTTCATACACAATGGTAGGCTGTAAACTTAAAAATACTGAGCATTTAAAACTTTTTATATTGGATAATTCATGAACTGAGAGTTAAGTTAAACTTGAGAAATATGGGGTATTACAATATCTCTCCTTTGGGAACATTCATCCTCGAATGAGACTGATTAAGCCGAGACACTGATAGACTGAGTTTACACATTGAACATGCATATCTGATGCATGACTACATGGCTGAACTTCTGACAAACTGAGCTTTTACACTGAACATGCATATCTAATGCATGGAATACATGACTGAAGCTACTGATAAGCTGAATTTCATACTGGACATGCACATCTGATGCATGAGTACATGACTGAATATACAATGGTAATGGATACCAAGTTATAGTTGTAGCTGAACATAAAACTGAGTAAAGCTAAGAAAGACTGTTACCTTAATCTGGATCTGAGGTTACGGTGAAGAGGTGAGGATACTTGGTCCGTATATATGCTTCTGCTTACCAAGTAGCTTTCTCAATGGACTAATTTTGCTAACAAACTTTGACTAAGGGGACATCTTTGTTCCTCAGTCTACAAATTTGATGATCAAGAATCTAGACTGGAACCTCCTTAAAAGAGAGATCATTATAAATATACATCCTCTAATGGAACTATGACTATTGGGTCACCAATACATTTCTTTAGCATAGTGACGTGGAATACTGGGCGCACTGAAGCTAGTTCTGAAGGCTTCTCAAGCTCATAAGCTACCTTTCCAAAATGATTGAGAATTCTGTAAGAGCCGACATATCAAGGACTGAACTTTCCCTTCTTGCTAAACATCTTTACCCCTTTTATGGGAGAGATTTTCAAGAACACAAAATCATAGATCTCAAACTCGAGATCCTTTCTCTGCACATCTACGTATGATTTCTGTCGGCTCTGGGTAGCCCCAAGTCTTTCTCTGATTAACTGAACCTTCTCTAAGGTATCGAATACTAGGTCAGGCCCTACTACTGTGGCCTCACCTACCTCGAACCAACCAATTAGAGATCTACATCTCCTACCATAGAGAGCCTCAAACTGATCCATCTGAATACTAGAATGATAGCTATTATTGTATACGAATTCGATCAAAGGCAAGTGGTCATCCCAAGTACCCTTAAAATTGACAACGCATGCTCTTAGCATATCTTCTAGAGTATGAATGGTACTTTCTACTTGACCATCTATTTGAGTGTGGAAAGCTGTGCTGGGGTGAACTTGGGTACCAAGACCCTTTTGGAATGCTTTCCAGAAATGAGAGGTAAACTGGGTACCTCTATCTGAGATAATGGATACTGGTACTCTGTGTAACCTGACCAACTCTCTGATATAGAGTTAGGTATAGTCTATGGATGAATAGAAAGTATGAACTAGCAAAAAATAAGCTGATTTGGTCATCCTGTCTACGATAACCCAAATAGAATCATGATGATGACGAGTACAAGACAAACCCATCACAAAGTCCATGTTCACTTCTTCCCATTTCCATTTGGGAATACTGAACTGTTGCATAGACCCACAAGGATTCTGGTACTCAATCTTAACTTGCTGACATGTAAAGAATTTAGTTACAAATTCTGCAATACCCCTCTTCATCCCACTTCACCAATAGATCTCTCACAAATTATGGTACATCTTAGTGGCTCCTAGATGAATAGAGTAACGTGCACCATGAGCTTATACAAGAATTCATAGCCTCAAGTCATCTACACTTGGCATACATAGCCGACCCTAGCAATGCAATACACCATCTTCCCCTTGGGAGAAAACCTCTATTTTCTAATCTCTGACTGACTCTTTCAACTTAACTAGATGGAATCTCTATCCTGCTTTTCCTTCACCTCAGAAACTAGAGAGGATTTAGAACTATTTTGAACCCACACACTACCTTCTGCTGAATCGACTAAGTGGACACCTAGCTGGGAAAGCTGATGAACTTCCTGAGCCATGAGCAGCACTACCCATAGATAGTCTACCGAGAGCATCAACCACTACATTGGCTTTGCCCGGATGATAAAGAACACTTATGTCATAATCTTTCAATAATTCTAACCACCTTGTCTGACATAAATTTAAATCTTTCTGAGAAAAGACATACAACAAGCTCTTATGATCTATGAACACATCTACATGCACCCCATATAAATAGTACCTCCAAATCTTTAAGGAAAATACTATAGCGGCTAACTCAAGATCATGAGTCGGATAATTCTTCTCATGGGGCTTAAGCTGTCTAGAGGTGTAGGTTATGACCTTACCTTTATGCATGAGGATACAAACCAAACCTACTTTGGATGTGTCATAGTACACAATAAACCCATCTGAACCATCTGGTAGAGCCAAAACTGGGGCTGAGGTGAGTCGAGTTTTCAACTCCTGAAAACTCTTCTCACAGGAATCTAACCACTGAAACTAGACTTTTTTTTGAGTCAATATGGACATGGAGGATGTAATAGACGATAAACCTTCAATAAAGCAACGGTAATAGCCAGCTAAACCTAAGAAACTCCTAATATCTAATTGAGAGATGAGTCTAGGCCAGTTTCTCATCGCTTCAGTCTTTTGAGGATCAACTCTAATGTCATCACCGAAAATTATATGATCAAGGAACGCTACTGACCTTAGCCAAAATTTGCACTTACTGAATTTGGCGAACAACTAATGAGTTCTGAGGGTCTGAAGTATGATTCTGAGGTAATCTACGTGATCATTCTTGCTACAGGAATAGACAAAAATGTCATCGATAAAGACTATAATAAACCTATCTAAGTACTGTTAGAACACGTAATTCATTAAGTCCATGAAAGTTGCTGGGGCATTAGTAAGACCAAAGGACATGACTAGAAAATTGAAGTGACCATACTGAGTTCTTAAAACTATTTTTGGAATGTTACATTCTCTGACACTGAGATGATGATAGCTTGATCTGAGGTCTATCTTAGAAAAGTAACTGGCGCCCTGAAGTTGGTCAAACAAGTCATTGATTCTAGGAAGTGGGTACTTATTCTTGACTGTGACTTTGTTTAATTGATGGTTGTCTATACACATTCTGAGAGAACCATTTTTCTTATGCATGAATAAGAATGGTGCGCCCCATCGGGAAACACTGGGTCTAATGAATCCCTTATCTAGGAGATCCTTCAATTGCTCTTTTAACTCTTTGATTTCTGCTGGTGCCATTCTGTATGGCAGACTAGATATGGGCTGAGTATCTGGAAGAAGGTCTATTTTGAAGTATATTTCCCTAATAGGAGAAACTCCAGGAAGATCTTCGAGAAACACATCTGAGAATTCATTTACTACTGGAACTGACTCAAGAGTTAAAGTTTCTAATTTAGAGTCTTTGACTGGCATAAGATGGTAGATACATCCCTTGGATATCATATTTCTCGCTCTAAGGTATGAAATCAACTGACCTTTAAGCGTTGTGGTACTACCCCTCCATTCAAGGAATGGTTCATTTGGAAACTGAAAATAAACTATTTTGTTTCTACAATCAACTGAGGCATAACATGAATGGATCCAATCTATGCGAAGAATGACATCAAAATCTGCCATCTCTAGATCTGCTAAGCCTGCTGAAGTAACTTTCGGAGATATCATAACCAGACAGTTCCTGTATACCCGTCGGGCTATGATAGATATACCTACTAGGGTAGAAACTGAGAAAGGCTCTGCTAGGATTTATAGATTGACTCCAAAGTTAACGACTATATACGGAGTTACGAAAGATAAAGAAGCTCCTAGATATAGCAAGGCAAAAATATGTAAATGGAAGATCTATAATATACCAGTGACCACATTAGGAGAATTTTCATGATCTTTTTTAGACTGAAGTATATAAAGCCTATTTGGGCATTGCCCACTGGTGGCACTGGAAGCGGCACCCTATTTATTCGAGCGATAGGACTGAGATGGCGAACGATTATGCTGACCTTTAGAACCTGAATGAGGACAATCTCGGACTTTGTGTCCTGGATTGCCATACCCAAAACAAATATCACTACTAGCTCTGCAAATACCCTAATGGTTCCTGCTATATTTCTGATAAAGAGAAATTTTTCGAGTATTGATGACACTACCCTGAGACTTAGAGCCTAGCGCTCTATCTTTGTTACTATTTTCAAACTTAGGAACTGGAGCACTAGCTGAGGATGAAGATGGAACTGAAGACTTTGGGTGAAACTGGGAACGGTTATCGCTCTCTGACTTAGGCTGATTAAAATTAAAGCTACCTATTCTAGCTCACTTGTTTTGCCTCTCTCTCTCTAATCTTAGCCTCTTTTATCTGCTGAGCATGGACCATGATCCTGGATATGTCTATCTCCTTAATCAACATTGAATTTCTGCACTCCTTAACAACACTATCAGACACCCCAGACACGAACCTGCTCATTCTGAACTTACTATCGGCTACTACATAGGGATCATACCTGGTTAACTGAGTAAAATTAAGGGAATACTCTTTCATACTCATACTGCCCTGCCTTAGATTCATAAACTCTAACACCTTGGCTTCTTTTAACTCTAAGGGAAAGAATCTATCTAGAAAAGTAGTAGAAAACTCTTCCCACTCTACGGGCTCTGCATCTGTGCCCCTGTCTACCTTTCACTACTTAAAACATGTATGATCTACATATTGTAGCTGATAGGCAGCTAACTCAGCACTCTCACTGGAAGTCACTCCCATAGTAGCTGTGACTTTCTGAACCTGATCAAGGAACTCCTGTGGGTTCTCTTTTGACTTAGATCCTGAGAATAAGGGAGGATTCATTTGGGTGAAGTCTCAAATCCTGGCTGCAATAGTATTGGCAATTGGGTTGGCCTGAACAACAGCTGGTAGTTCATACTGAGTTGCTACTGAATTGACTAGAATAGTGAATACAGCTCTGAACTCTGCATGGGAGACATTCTCATCTAGGGGATATACCTGAATGGGCTAAGGTGCTATCTAATTTCCGGTTCATCTTTCTTTAGTCCTTTTTGAAGGTATGTTCTGTAAATGAAAGGAATAAATGGATTAGACTGAGAGTTCAACTTGAGATCATGCTCACTCGCATGACACAAATACTGAAAGAAGGGAAACTTTTCCTAAAACATCTCATAGGCTCCTGTCCATAAGTGTGGTGTGCTACACACCCATGTACAAGACTCTACTAGATGTGACTTTTAGACTTTCTAGGATTCTGTTGAACCTTAGGCTCTAATACCAAGTTTGTAACACCCCGAGTTTGTACCCCAGACACTACACGGTGCTTACAACCCCAAAGGACCACAAGCTAACACATGACTTATATCTACTGTGAGCACTGAAATATGATTCTGTAATAAATGCATAAAAATTAGTTGAAATGCCATAAGGTTCAAAATCTGTAAATACTGATAACGTATATCAACTAAAATAACAATCTGTAAAACTGAACACTGTCTGAAAACTAGTCTAAAAAGCCTCTAATCTAAACTGTCTAAATGTGGAGTTGATGGGACAATCCCCCAACTAACGCCATCTACTGAAATACTGAGTCTACTGCAGTAATGAAATGAAAGAATATCCTCGAATGATGAGGACTCATTGCTAAATCTACTACTGGATGAATCAGGATTTATTTATGTGTGGTCAGGAACCTGGACGTCCAAACATATGATATAGGATATCATAGCACAAAGAAAGAGTATGCGTCAGTACGTGGAATGTACTGGTATGATAGATGGGGTAAGGCTGAATGTAAGGGTTCATATGTATGAACAATAAATGACTACATGATATAGAGAAACTGAACATGAGGGTACATGGATAACTTATACTACTGTTAATACTGAGTATGCGCTACTGTGCATATAAATAAATACTACGACTAAGATTATCTGAAGCTAAGTCCTAAGTTTTGATACTGAGTAACTGATATCTAAAGTTACTAATACTGGTTGACTGTATCTGACAGTCCTGATTCGGGTATTAAATAATCCAAAACTCGATAGCATGAAACATAAAGCATAGCATGATCTTGAGATACACAACAATGTACACTTGTCCATAATTTATTCATAAAGGCATTTCATCAAACATTTGTAAGGCATAAGCTTGTACATGATTGTATAATACACGCTATCATGTTATAATGGTACTATTTCATTTATGTAGGCATTTTATCAAACACATGGGGAGCATGCTTAGGTTATACAATAATCAGAACATATAGTTATCATAGCTATATCAATCAACTTCCAAATTGAAGGGATTATTATGAAGATTATGTAATTCAACACATACAACGATAAAATTTATAAAAGCATGCAATTTAATCATGGACTGAAACCCAACAATAACATGAACATGCAA
This sequence comes from Capsicum baccatum var. pendulum, assembly GCA_030864225.1. Taxonomy (NCBI): domain Eukaryota; kingdom Viridiplantae; phylum Streptophyta; class Magnoliopsida; order Solanales; family Solanaceae; genus Capsicum; species Capsicum baccatum. Next base: position 25,811,823 of record CM061551.1, on the reverse strand, counting down.
TCAATTCAATTCAATTCAAGCATAAAAGTTTATAATTCAACAATCTTGTATTTTGAAAACGGATTCAGGGACTCTATGGGTGAAAGGAACCCATTGATGAACATCTAACATGCCTTGGGTTATTAGTTCTTAAAGGTGCTTGAAGAAATTCTTGAGTTTTGACCTTGATTCTTGAAGCTAGGGTTTGTTTCCTTGAGAGAGAATGCTTGGATTTGGGGAAAAGATTAAGTGAATAATGACTTTAAAATATTTTTAGTGATTAAATCCCATACCTGGACGTATTGAACTCATGGGAAAAGACCAATTTAACCCTGAATGACACTTTTAATTTTCGTTAAAATTTTTCAAAATAGTTGCCTGGCGCGACGCACCGCTATCGCGCCATGTCTCTGGAAATTGACAACTGGAAAAATGCATGGTGGCGCAACACGGCGGAATCGTGTTGGTACATTGAAAATGGACAACTGTGAAAATAAGCTATGGCGCGACACGCTGGTATCGCGGTACCTCACTGGAAACTGACAATTGTAATTTTGACATACTCCGCGACGCGCTACTGGTCTGAATGATGGTGTTTAATGGCTGAAACTTAAAATAGTCATAACTTCTTACCCGGTTATTGGATTTAGGCAAATTTTATATCATTGAAAAGGTAATTCAATTTCCTACATAATGGAAGGCTTTAAACTAAAAAAATACTGAGCATTTTAAAATTTTTGTATTGGATAAATCATGAACTGAGAGTTAAGTTAAGCTTGAGAAATATGAGGTATTACACAAACCATAGAGTGACCTGCACAATCGACATACAAGGCTACTAGAATCTCCCTAAGCAACAAAATCAGGTGGTTTCTACATATATACTTCCTTCTCAAGATCACCATGCGGAAAGCATTCCCTGGAGCTAAGTTATGAACAAAACACGTGCTCCCAAAAACACGAGAGGGGATAGAGTAGAGATATGACTGACAAAATAGTATGGAATGGAGAACCTAATTCTGAATCAAAGATGATGGTATTCTATTAATGAGATAGCAAGATGCGAGGACTGTATCGCCCCAAAAGCACAGCGGAACATGGGATTCAATGAGAAGAGTGGGACCAGTCTCAATGAGATGCCTATTTTTCCTTTATGCTATACCGTTCTGCTGAAGGGTGTATGGAAATGATATCTGGTGAATAATTCCTTGGTGAGTCATAAACTCCTGAAACTAGGAGGATATGTATTCTAAGCCATTATCACTACGAAAAGTACGAATAGAGACACCAAATTGATTTTGTATTTCAGCACAAAACTTTTGAATATAGAAAATAACTCAAAATGATCTTTCATTAGGAAAACCCAAGTGCATCATTAGAAATCATCAATGAAACTAACAAAGTAACGAAATCCTAAGGGTGAACTGACTCTACTAGGACCCCAAATATCAGAATGAACTAATGAGAAAATAGACTCTAAATGACTCTAAATACTACATGAAAATCAAGCATAGGTGTGTTTACTAAGTTGACACGACTCACAATCTAATGTGGATAAACTAGACAAACTAGGCACCATCTTTTGTAGTTTAGAGAGACTCGGATGTCCTAAATATTTGTGAATAAGGTCTGGAGGGTCTATAACGGAGCATGATGTGAAGGAATTTGAAGAGCTAAGATGGTAAAGGCCTTGTGATTCATGTCCTGTGCCAATCGTTTGTCCCATATTACGGTCCTTCATTAGAAAAGAATCATCAAAAAAAGTTATACTACAATTAAGGGCACGTGTCAAATGACTAACAAATTCAAGATTAAAAGGAAAACTAGAGACATAACAAACAGAGTCTAGAGTGACAGAAGATAGGGGTTTGGCTTGTCCAATTCTTTTGGTTTTGTTCGGATCCCATTGGCTAAAGTAATAGCTGGAAGGGACTATGAATAAATAATATCAGTCAGAAGTAATTTATTGCTAGGAGTATGATTAGAAGCATCTAATTCCATAACCCATGATCCAAAGGTAGGAGATTGTGCAGTTGAGACTATTGATAGAGATGTATGCTTACTTTCTTGATATTAAAGATACTCATGATATTCCTTGTCAGATAAATACACCTATTGATCACATGCGGTGTTAGACTGAGCAACATGAATATTTTTAGGTGGTAGACCATGCAAAGAATAGCATATTCCATGAGTATTTTCAAGCTTATTACAATAACTATACTTAGGTCGAGAATAGAACACATCACGAGTATGCGCAAGTCTTTTACAATAACTACTCCTAGGTTGAGATCTTCCAAATCGACCTCCCCTTCGTCGAATCTTCATGGACTGTCATGTTTGATTTTCTGATCTCCTCATTAAGGGTTCAGATTTAATCATAGGATTAAATTGACAAAGTCAATCACAAAAAAAATTGGTTAGTCACCGAAAAAAAATGAATTTGATTGTTGGAATTAAGAAATAGCTATCGGTACAACCTTCGAATGAAGGGGCGACCTGACTGAAAAATAAATCTGCCCAGAATAATTGCATGCGTCGGCACATGCAGCTTGTGAGGCGCAGATCTAAAAATTTCGGCGGCGAGTGGATTTCTAAAGATAAGATTTGAGCACTGGGGTTTGCTCTCCTGGGTGTTTATCACCTCATGATGGCGTTGGATTATGCACACAACACTTATAAAATAGATGAGGGCTCAAATTGGAATTGACAATCGTAGAAAATTGAAGTACCGGGCTGTCTTATTGAGTTTTCTTCCCAGTAATTTTCTCACCAAACCTACTGTGATACCATGTGAGAAAATATTAGAGAAATTATTTTGAATTGTGTACTAAATTATTACATTGAGATCCTATTTATAGATACTACATTACTCTCCTTTTCCAAGTATGATTTTGTATATTATCCCTAATCCTACTCATATTCTAACAATGTAAAATAAAGCCCGCCACAAGGGAAACACCTAATATCAAATACCACAATTCAACAACAATCAGATATAAGCCCACACATGAGCACATAAGAGTAAAATAATCTCAAAATATAAACCCCATAGTTATTTTCCCCAACCCATAGCATGTTGTACTTAAATATTAACTGCCCAACTCAATCTGAAAGAAATTGAGCTATAACCTACCTAGAAATGATTAAAACATAGTCCAAAGTGCTTTAACATAGAGCCTTTCCCTTATGACCAGCCTCAAAATCAACTACAATATTTAAATATACCATCTACGTATTAAAAAAAGTCAATGGTACCCATATTGTCCATATTCAGATCGGGTCCAAAACAAACTTGAAAAATGAGTTTGAAAACAAAAAGGGTATAACCATAATTTTGTTTTAAAAAAATATTCCCCAAGGCTATCAGATTCTACAGGAGATAACCCACGCAAAATTGGGTTAAATAAGAGGTCTAAATCAAAGAAAAGTCCTTTTTAAGCTTTATCAGTAAAAACTCCAAGTTTTCTTTTTTTGAAATCATGATGTAAAGGTATTTTTGATGATATAATCAAAGGAAAATAGGGGGTTATGAGTTTAGAAGTTACCCACACAAAATTAAACATTGAAACCCTAAAAATTGTTTTTTTTTAAAACCTGGAGGTACAAAATGGAGTAAAAATACAAGAATGGATTTATATATTCAGTGAACAGTGTCTCATGAATGTGATCAGCCTTTTTGCATCTGTAAGGGTCAACTTTTTCTAGACCATTAAATTGGCCTTCACATTCATAGTCAAGGTTTCGCATTCGCGAAGGCTAATGAATCAGGGCTTAGTGTTTACAACAACCTCGCTGCATTCGCGAAGAAGAACCCTATTGCCCTTTGCAATAACAGCCACCACTTCGCAATCGCAATAAAGTATTATGTCCTTCTCCTTGTTCGTGGCCAAGGGACCACATTCACAAAGAAGGATCCATGCACCAGATATCAGTTATGCGCTTTCTGATTTGCATGGTTTCAAATCCTTTGAACGGACCTTCGAGATCTGTTCGGGACCCGGCAGAAATAATCCATATATACTACTAAGCTAATTTCAGCATTTTAAACTTAATGGCGATATTGGATTTTTGTGAAAAACTCTTTTCAATAATTTGACTCCTGAGACTACCTTTTCACTATTTTTCAAATGATGGATCAACATGAGATATATAAAAGTCCTGGACCTGAACCAACCACGCTATTAACCCAAATCTGACATTTCGGATATGCTATTGTTGTTAATTTTGTCATCTGACACTCAAAACAACTAATGTTGACCAAAGTCAACCATGAGTCTTCTTAAGCCTTTAAAAAAACAAACTCACATAAGTCATTTCCGATCACATTGATAACCATGCCAACCATCCCAAACACCAAAATCAACATATAGCAACTATGGAGAAGGGTCAAGTGGTCAAAACATATAGAAATGGAAATTTACAAATTCAGGTCATTGCAATATCCACCATTAAAACTCTTGTTCATCCTCAAACTACAAGGTAAAGAAATACCTGAATCGGTTAAAAACTGAGGGTAACTAATACGTATATTAGAATCAACTTCCCAAGTTGCCTCGTCAATAAGACGGTATCTCCATTGAACCTTAAATATAAGAATATCTCTAAAATGAAACTGTCTTACATCCATGGATAAAATGGATACTATCTCCTCAATAAATTTCAATCTCTCATCCAATTGAACCAAATCCCAATGATGTACATGAGACTCATCTAGAATATAGCATCAAAGAACAGAAACCTGGATGAACAACTAAAAAGTCTGGGGGTAAGACCAACTCATAAGAATCCCTTCCCCCTAGTTATATGAAGAATTTCAAAATACCTAATATACCTGGGGATAAGCTTTCCCCTCTTCCTAATCCTCATCATGACCTTCATGCACGATACATAAAGGAAGACTCGATCACCAATCCTAAACTTCAAGGAATGAAGCCTACGGTCCGCATAAGTCTTTTGCTTACTCTGGGCTACCAAAAACCTATCCTAAATTAACCAAACCCTATTTAAAGTCTCTGAAAGTAAGTCGATACCATAGGGACTAACCTCTAAAATCTCAAGCCAACCAGTAGAAAATTGACAATGATAACTATACAATACCTTAACCGGTTCCATGTTAATACTTAAATGGTAGCTATTATTATAAGTAAACTCTACCAAATACAATTGTTGCTCCCACTGACCCTCATTATCCATAAAATATGTGTGGAGCATATCCCCCAAAACCTGAATAGTTCGCTTTGACTGATCGTCGGTCTGGAGGTGGAAGGATGTCTAAGATCAACATGAGTAACCAATTCCTCCTAAAAAGTCTGCCAGAAGATAGAAGTGAAATTGAGCGTCTGTTTGAAATAATAGACATGGGTACTAAATGAAAATGAATAATTACACAAACATAGATACGGGTCAATCTCTCAGCACTAAAGAAACTCTATATAGGTAGGAAATAGGTTTATTTGGTCAATCAATCAATGGTGACCCAAATACTATCAGAACCACGAGATGTATCGGTAAATCCACCCCGAAGTCTATCGTGATCCGCTCCCACTTCCACTCAAGAATAGGTAATCTCTAAATTAAGCCACTTGGTCATTGATGCTTATCCACACCTACTAACAACACAAAAAACAAGCTACTAAATCTACCACATCCTTCTTCATATCACTCTACCACTAAAGTTGCCTCAAATACATCTTAGTCACACGTGGATAAATAGAATATTGCAAAAAATGTGCCATCTCTAAAATCAACCTCACCGATCCACCAACTCTCGATATAAAAACTCAGACCCCAAACCTTAAAACTCTATCAAAATCAAGGGATTTTCCCTAGACTCGACACTCAAAACCTTATCTCGAATCACCCTCAAGCTATAATTATCAAACTACGGAGTTCAAATCTACTACATCAAAAAAGATCTAGCATAAAAAAGGCTAAAACACGTTCGGATGTGGAAATTTCAAACCTAAATATCTTAGCTAAAATCTGAATCTCCAAGTCTAAAGGCCACTCCTAGGTCAAAAGATGATCCAAACTCCCCAAACTAGACGACTTTTTGCTTAAGGCATCCGCAGTGTTGCCATATCATATTAAGATTTTACTAATTGAAGAAGTACTAAAGGATACGATGGTCCACTCATAAGGAATTCTATATAATTAATGACACTATAATTTCAACACAAACACTATGGTTGCCAACTTCAAATCATGGGTAGGGTTATTTTTCTTATGAAGTCTTAACTAACGAGGGGCATAAGCAATCACCTTACCCTTATGCATCAATGTCGTACCAAAACCAACATTAAAAGCATCATAAAACATGGTTAAGCATACACCTTTCTTGGGCAAAGTCAGAATAGGAGCCAAACTCAACAACTCTTTGAGCTTTTGAAAGCTATTCTCACATCAATTTGACAACTGAAAGATTATATATTTGTGAGTCAAATTGATCAAAGAAACCGCAATAGATAAGAAACCATCCACAAAATATCGATAATAACCCACCAAACCAAAAACACGCTAAATCTCAATAAGAAAAATATGTCTAGCCCAATTAAGAATTGCAACAATCTTGGTCGGATCAACCATAATACCACCCTTAGTCATTGTATGACCTAAGAAAGAGATAAAATCCAACCAAAACACACACTAGAAAAACTAAGCATACATTTTCTTATCACGCAATCTCTGAAGTACAATCCTCAGATTCTCCACATGGTGAGCCTCATTCTTGGAATAAACCAAGATGGCATCTATAAATATAATCATAAATGAGTCAAGATGTGGTCAAAATACCCGATTCATTACCTCCATGAATGTTGCAGGTGCATTGGTCAATCTAAAAGACATGACCAGGAACTCATAATGACTGTATTGAGTCCAAAAAATTATCTTTAAAACATCCAAAGCTCTCATCTTCAACTGGTGATACTTGATTCTCATAATAATTATGGAGAACACTGAAGCACCCTGAGAAAGATGACACTTATTCTTAATCAATTGAAGCATCCTCATAATCAATGTGAGGAAGAGGATACTTGTTCTTAACGGTTACCTTGTTCAACTAGCTATAATCAATATATGTAGGCATAGATTCATCCTTCTTCTTCAAAAATAAGACTGGCGCACCCCAAGAAGATACACTAGTTCTAATAAACCCCTTACTCAAAAAATCTTACAACTTCTCTTTCAACTCTTTCAACTCAGTTAGAGCCATCCTCTAGGGAGGGGTAGAAATAGGCTTAGTGGTCGGCTCCATGTCAATTTCAAAATTGATAGCAGGATCCAGAGGCATACCAGTCAATCTGTAAGATACACATCCATTATAAGGATGATAAGGTGTTAACCAATCCATACCAACTGAATAAACCTTGTAAATTTGTTTTGATCATGAAAAGATATAATTGTGCCCAAAAAAACTAGAGAAACAGTAAGTCTGACAGGCAATAAATCTATACCTAGGGGTACCACAGATGATGGTTGTACCCCAAAAGTAGGAATACCATAGGTAGACGCTGGAACAAAAGTTGTTACATTACTCAAAGTCTGAGGAATACCAAGAACACTTAATGAAACACCCTTTAAATGACTCAAGAGATGAACTAAGAGACTCTAAAACACTAGGGCATCAACTGAACTAGGCAAGACCTGAGAAGGACCTGCACCCCTATATGATAACCATCCCTAACATACTCAACCTCAGTTTTAAGAGAGGTCTCTCTAGCATGTTCTCTCATTGGGGCTCTTCGTGCCCAACCTCTACCTATAGGCCGTCTATGACCCCTCCCTCTCCCTCTTGTCTAAGTTCCATCCTCGGGTGTTGGCTTAGCATTCCTAACCCCTCAAGATCTAGTCCTCACTATCTACACAAAAAAAAGTAAAACACAACTTAAAATATTGGGTATGAACAACCCACACGATTAGGAATCAAGATAGAGAAGCTTTTCCTAAAGAAATCTAATAGCCTTTCAAAGATAGATACAAACATCTATGTACAAATCCACGAGACTCTACCACACATCCTGCTCATAACTTATGAGACCAGTGAACTTGGCAGCTCTAATAACAATTTATCATAATCAAAAAATGAATCATGATGGATCTTATTACAATTGAGCCTTGATAAGTAATCCAATCACCCACAATGATAAATAAAAATCAAAACAACAATGTTATAACCCAAGGCAGAAGTTCAAGAATAAAGTCAAGACAACAAGCATAATTAATATGAAAATTGAAAAAAACTCATAAGTCCCCAAAATCTAATGTTAAAATACAAGAGCATCTAATATAATATCCAAAAATTAAATATAAATAATCTATCTCTAACAATCTAAATAGAGACAAAAAAGGATCGGAGAGGTCTGAATTAGCCTCAAACACTGGAGAGAATTAGTACCTTAAGATCTAGAATCTTCATATAAAATCAGCTCCCTCATGAAATGCTCATACTAGGATTTGAATGGAAGGGCACAGTAGGGGTGAGTACGATCCATTTGTACTTAATAGGTATCACAGGTCGACTGAACAAAATAGAAAATATGATAAGTAAAACCAATACTATGATCGCATCACCTACAAGCATAAAAGTCCTGAACTGTAACATCTATATATATACACCAAAAAAAATAGAGAAATAAAAATAATACAGATAGATATATGAAAGTGTATAGAAACTAACCACAAGTCAAGTAAACTAGATAAAATCAAGCAAGATGCGTATGCAATGTAAGGCAATGCAATATGGATGAAATAAATGACGAAAGTCATAGCATGACTTTTTGTATGCACCCACCGAGCTTGCAGCTGCCAGTTAAGAACCATGGGGGTTCACAAACCATATACTGTATCTCATATCTCAATCTCAATCTCAACTCATTTCTTCGACCTATGTTCACGAAGAGAGTTTTCATAAAAGTTTCTCATTTTCTTTCAAAAATAGTGTTTCTCAATGACACTGATATTTCATGAATGTCTAGTAAATTAGACTTCACAATTTAGATCAAGGTTTCACATTCACAAAGACTGGTGAATAAAGTTTTCATGTTCTTGACAGTCTCATCGTGTTCATGAAGTAGAACCTCATTTCCCTTCACTATGCAACCACCACCTCGCAATCACAATTAAGGGTGATTTCTTTATTACATTAGTGGCCAGGGCCCTCATTTACGAAGAATAATCCATGCACCAGACATCAATTGTGAACCTACTAGTTTGGATAGTTTCAAATCCCGCAAATGGACATCGGGATCCGTTCGACACAAAATAGAAATAAACTATATATGCTACTAGACTAATTTCAACATTTCAGACCCAATGGCAACGTTGGATTTTTGAAAAAAAAATTATTGTCAATAAATTGACCTCGAGACCCTCTTTCCACTATTTTCCAAATAATGGGTCAACATAAGATATAAAGGTCCTGGACCCGAACCAACCATACTATTAACCCAAATCGACATTCAAAATGTACTGGCATAATTTTTTTTATCATTCGATAATCAGAATAACAAATGTTGACCAAAGTCAACTATGAGGCTTCTCAGTCCTCTAAGAACCATAAACTCACATAAATCATTCTAAATCACATAGTGAACCATGAGAACCACCCCCAACCTCTAAAATCAACATGTAGCAACTTCAGAGAAGGTCAAGTGTTCAAAACACATAAAAATAGAAATTTACAAATTTAGGTAATTATATTATAGGAGTCAATGGGTGAAAACCCATGCAAAAATGTGTTAAAAATAAGGTCCAAACCAAAGAAAACCCCCTTTTTAAACTTTACCAATAAAAATCCCTAATTTTGATTTAAAGGATTTTTTATGATAATTTGATGAAAATCATGGAATAACGTTTTGGATCTCATCCAAGCTTAAATGGTGAAGCGATCTTAAAAAAAACCCCAAATCCACAGCTCAAAGGTCCAAAAATAGAGGAAAAATGTGAAAATGGGGTTTAAATATTGTCACCGAAGAGTACCTTACGAACACGGTCAACCTTTCACATTTGCGAGGCTAAAAATTGATCAGCCTATTAAATTAACCTTCGTATAAGTGGTCAAGGCCTCACATTTACAAATTTCTATGACTCAAACCCTCGTATTTGCGACAACCATATCACGTACGTGAAGAAGGGATTTTGAGTCGACCTAACCCTATCGCCCTTTGTGATCAGCGAACACCTCACGATTGCGATAAAGGGAATTTTCCTTCTTTGTGTTCATGGATAGGGGGCCCCATCTGTGAAGAAAGTGACTTCATGCACCATATATCAGAAACAAGCTAATTAGTATGGTTCTTAAAACCTCCAAATAAAACTTCAAAATTCATTTAGGACCCAACAAATGTAAACCATATATGTTACTAGGATAATTTCAATGTTCTAGAATCAATGACGACGTTGTATTTTTAAAAAAAGATTATTTTTACTGAATTAACCCCCGAGAACCTTTTTCACTATTTTCCAAATAATAGGACACAATAAGGTATAAAGGTCCCTAAACCAAACCAACCTTGCTATAATACAAATTCAACATTCTGGATTTGCTACTGAAGTCCTAATTGTCATCCAATGCTAAGAACAACAAATGCCGGCAAAGGTTAACTATATGGCTTCTCAAAACTCTATAAAAACCATAAACTCGCAAGAATCATTCTTGACCACATTAGGAACCATGCCAACCATTATCAAACCCAAAAATAACCATGTAGAAGCTATAGTCAAGGGAAGAATGGTCAAAGCACATAAAATAGAAATTCACAAATTTAGGTTATTAAAACATCCACCGCTAAAACTTTAGTTTGTCCTCGAACAAAAAGCAAGGGAGTACCTGAATTCATGAAAATTTAAAGTTAAATATTGTGCATATTAGACTCAACCTCATAAGTAGCCTCCTCACCAGGACAATGTCTCCACTGAACTTTAACCATACAAATATCTCTATAATGCTACTACCTAACATCCCTAGCTAAAATAGATACTAGCTCCTCTACAAATGTCAACCTCTCATCCAACTAAATTGAATCCCAATGAAGCACATAACAATAATTTAGAATATAGCATCAAAATATAGATACATGAAGGATTGGGTTAATGACTAAAAAGTTTGGAAGTAAGGCCAACTTATAAGAAACCTCTAAGAAATCAGAAGAAATACTTTTCATGGTGACACACGAAGGAAGACTTGATAATCAATCCCAAATTTTAATGCACAAAGCCTATGATTGATAAATCGCCAATTTGTTAGCCTTTTTAAGCATAAATTATAATGTTCTTCCATTGATTCAAGGTTATTATCATTTTATAGTTCTTATTTCTGTAGGTAAAGGTTAAAAATAAAGTTGAGCAAGTCATACGAGATAATTAGAGGTCAATAATGGAAGAGAAGGAGGTTAAAAGTTTACTTAGGCTTGTCGGGAGCCACCGCATATGCACATGAGGGACTTTTTCATGCAGGTAGATTATATGAGATCCCATTGTGACCTACGTGTATGACACACACATGCAGTTTAGCCACATACGCTGGCGACTGAGCCAGTAAGTCACCAGTATGGTGGTATTTTTGTAATTTCTCTGCAATATGAATTTTGGATCTAATTATGGTTTTTTAGATCAAAGCCACCATTATTGTACCTTTTTAAGATTAAAAACATTAGAGTGATATTTAAACTAAGAAATTAGTGGTTTTAACTCAAGTTTCACTGAATCTAGATCTTAATTATTGTATTGACTTGTGATTTAATGGATCAATTTGAGAAGAACTTGGGTATATCTCTTGTTTCTCGTTCTATGAGTAGCTAATTTCTTATCTTGGGGTTATTGTTGAATAGGTTGTGATCATTATATGGATATTGTTTATTTGTCTTTCTAATTATCTAATTGTTATGGGTTTTGCATATATTCCATGTTTTAATTGAGAATTAGAGGTTGTGAAGTCTAATTACCCTAGAATCCTTATCATCCTTAATAAAAGGGATGAAGGTGAGGATTGGGTGTGAATAATAACTTTAATTAATTCATTTAATAGTATCTCTTAGACATAAGGATACTAATTGAGGCCATAGATTGTTCAAATAGCCACACTTATGAGGTGTTTGAAAGAACTCATTTGTGATATTTTGGTGTTTGATTGACAAATTGATACTAAAGACCCGTAATATAGCCTACCCATGAGTTTTAGATAAATTTTAAAAAATATCCTATTAACCATGCATGAACCCACACCTAGTAAAGCATAACTCAAAGTCATATTCACATTTGGTTAAACTCTAATTATTACTAGCTCTGAAATTTTATTCTCACTATGATAAAATTATTAGCTCTTAAAATGATCAAAAAAACCCGTAATTTTAATTTCCTGTTTGTTTTACACTGCATTACGGGCCAACTTATAGTTGACTTCTAATCCTCAAGCTTGAAATTTTATCTTTATTCCATGAGGATTCGACCCCAACTCTAGTTGGGTTACAATTTTGATGACGATCACTTACGCATAGGGCTATAATTTGAGCATCATCAAATTTTGGCGTCGTTGCCAGAGAACAATTTGACGCATTGAGTTTGTTTGAAATTTTAGCTTACTTGTTTTGATTAAAACTTGTGAATATGTGTTTTTGATTTTCTCTAATTTTTTGTATTAGGTGTATTTTTTTTGTTATACTTCTCATTATGGCATCATGGATTGAAAATGAGTTTGGTGCTTGCTAATATTATCTTGATGGTCCATTTCCTTATTATGGTGGACCCTGATGTGTCATGGTTAGATGGCACTTTTGATGCTTAAAACAAGGAAATTATACAAGTACTAAGATATTATTGTTATATGTGATGTGCTTTTATGCTTATTTTGCAGGAAAATAGAGTTTGAGGCCAAGAATAAGCAAAAAGGATAAAAAAGAGATAAGAAGGATACCTATGAGCCCTACCTACGGGTCATAGGTAGTACCTACGTTCTCGTAGGTAGGCCATGTAGGTTGATGAGTCAAAGTTCTATAAGTTGATGATGTCCTTAATTCTGATGCCCCCTACCTACTAAGAGTAGGTACTACCTACGAACCATAGGTAGCCCTCATAGGTAGGTGATCTGCATCTTGAAGATTCCTCTGATTACCACGAGCCTACTTACACCCCATAGGGACAACCTACGACCCATAAGTGGGGTCGTAGGTTAGTGCGGTCTCAAGTTTCCTACTTTATTTAGGATAGATTTTTTGATGTATCTATAAATACCCATTGGATGTTTTATTATCAGTTTATGTACTTTATACACTTTTTACATTATTTTGAGTTCTACGAAACATTATTGATATTGGAATTTTGTTCTTGATTTTTAGGCTTTGATATTAATCTGAGATTTTGGGTTTTCATTATTATTCTTCGTAAGTTCATTTCCATTCTTTCATCCATGGAATCGACATGTGTTCTTGCAATCATGAGCAGCTAAACCCAATAACTAGGGTTGTGGGAACCTTGATGGATTAACAGAGTAGAAAAAGTGCAAAGTCTTTCTAAATTGGTGTTTTTGCATGTATTGGGATTTCTTTCATTTTGACAGCTTTATTGACGATTGCAAATGTTAGGAACTCGCCTGCATTTGATACTTTCTCGAGAGAGACATACATATTAGGAAAAATAAATATCAATAGTAATTTGAAGCTACCAAACTTGATTAAATCTACTTAAGATCGAGAAGAGATAGTTAAACTAAGATCCAGGACAAGGGTTGGTAATGCAACACTCTGAGACCGAAAGGAGATGAGTAAAATTCATCCAAACCAAGGTCGAGAGATGGTTAGGTGATAAATAACTTGTTAGATTTCTCATGCAAGACACTGAGATAGTCTGTGAGCAAGATAAGTCTGCAGAGTTATAAAATCAGAGGGTACATAATCCTAGTGTCTTTCTCATATTTATAACAACTCTTATTACCCAACATTATTACTTTACTCTTACTACTACAAACCCCATTTACTTTATGTAATTCCCAATTACATCAGTAAGCTTGTGACAGATTTTCAACGTATTCCTCGTGAGATCGACCCTAACCTTGTTAGGTTTTATATTTGACAAGCTGCCGCCTTATACTTTCTTAGAGGTGAAATTTAGGAGACACTATACCCCTCTTTTAGAAAGATTTTAAATATGCTCTCAGGAGAGAGGTGTATGCACCATCTCAATCCTATAGGCGGTATGATTATTCTTAATGTGGTGGTCGAGATAGACATTAGAACAATTGTCTTAATTTGAATGCCTTTCCCCTAATTATGCATCATAATATCCAAAATTGGGTGACTAAAATGGGTGAGAATTAGGAATGGCAATGAGGTAGAGCGGTGTGGGTATTTTCATAACCGACGAATCTGATAACCGCACTGCACTGCATGTCTTTTAATCCCACATAAACCTGCCCCGTACAATACCCGCGCAAACCTACACTGCACTGCATCACATTTTTTTAAAATTGTGACAGGGGGAATAGGCTGACTTTTTGCATTTGTGCAGTTATTCAAGATTTATGATATTTAGTCGTTTCATTCAAGCTAATATCACACCAGTTTAATAATTACATAGGTGAAATTATTCATTATTAGGCATTAATATTTATTTGCTAGCAGTGTGTAAACATTATCAACTTATTCAATATATACACATAAGCAGAGGCCATATGGTTTTCCATTCCTTACCCAAATTGTATGTTTTCATATTGCTAAAAGGTAACAGATTATTAAGCTCCACAATCATTTTCCATTTACTTGCTAATAGAATGGAATAACAGTGTCTTATGTTGTGCTTCTCATAGCATATCTTTCACAGTTTTCAAGCTTCCAATCTTTAAGAACAATTTTCAAGCTCACAATTTCCATTTAGTGGACTACAAAAAGTTTATAACCGTTTGACCAATTAGCTAGACTATATGACAAAAGACAATATCGATGAACTTCAGCAGAGAAGATTGTCAACCAAATAGCACAATGAGGAACTTGTATAAATAATTCAGTGGATTCTAAGAAGTCTAGAGCTTTTCTAGTTAGCCAGACTACATGACTAAAAAGACGATATCAATGGAACTTCAGCAGAGAAGATTGTCAACCAAATAGCACGACAAGGAGCTTTGTGAAATTGTTCACCAGTGGAATGTCATCACTCTTACTAACAACAATTAGTTTTATGTTAATCTCCTATATCCACCATCCTATCCAACTTCCTCTTGAATTCTAGGTTCTCGGTGTCACGGACAACAGGGAAAATCCTTGCAATTGTGCGGTTTATCTGCAAGAGATAAGATTTTTAGAAAGGTTAGTGAATATGATAAAGCAAATAGATGTATGTCAGGAACAAATAGTTTAACAATTTATTTGCATATAATAATTTACAAGGTAAACTGAGGTACCAATAGCAGGTAAACATGGACTAGGTACATTTACAAATGGGCAAAATTAAATAATGTGCAGATAAATCGAGTTAGTAACAACCAAAAATTATCTCTCTTCCCTGAGGTAAAAGAGGTTCCGAAAATAATATCACACACATAGAAACACCTTTGATGGATCACACTGAAATTAAAGTAACATAATCTGGACTATCAACCAAGGGGATTCAAACTTTTGGAGGGATAATTGGAAAGGGAAAGGTGCAATTGCCAAGAATTATCCTTATCCAAATAAATCTTACAAACAAAATATGGGTGACATCAGGGAACTAAGAACATTGATAAGCTGTATGTATTATAACACTACGTTCTCTCAAAACAATTTTTAAAATTGGCATTTCAACCTGTAAATGGGATCTGCCTTAGTAAGATGGTAAGTAACTTATCGTAAGTTCACCGGAATCTGGCTAATGGGAGCTGGCCAGTGGCTATAGCCCTGTCATCCCAGTAAGTCCACTGGAATCTAGCTCTTCCTCTTCGTCAAGTAATGTTGGACATGAGACTTAATCGACCGTTGAAGTTGAACCTGAAAAAAAATTATATCAAAAATTAAAAACTATTATTTATTAACATAAAAAGTTATTAATAGAATCACTTACCATTTAGTTCATTCCATAACCAAGTGCGAGAACATATTAAAGCCTCCAAAGTAGTTGGATGAAGTCTACTATGATGCGGACTAATCAACCTCCAACTAGTGCTAAATGCTAATTCTGAAGCAACAGTGGAGAGGGGAATGGCTAAAAGATCACGAACCATCTTCTGCAAAGTAGGAAATTTTAATCCATTTATTTTCCACCAACTTAAATTATCAAATGATGGAGTTCGTGGTAACACACTTTGTCTAGGTATAAATCCAACTCAGATCTTGTGTCCACATTAGTCCTACTAGAAGCAACAAACCTATCAAAGCTAGACAGTTGATTTCCCTCAACAACACAAGAAACTTCATTAGAACTAGATGCATCATGTGAATCACGTACTCTACTTTTATATTCTTGAAAGAGATCAAAACATTAGATTCAAACTTCTAGAATCTTACTTACAACGACTATTTCTTCATATATTTGGGAAAAATAGAACTCCACCAACTTCATTTTGCACCTTGGATCAAAGATAGCAGCCACACCCATCAAAATATGCATCTTATTCCAATATTTCTTAAATTTTAACAAAGGATCAAGAATCTTAGCCCAATTTTCCCATTCTATCTTAATTTCACATACTTTTGAAAAGTACTGACTTGAATTTGGATATAGACTTTCGGAGAATTGTTCAGTGATATGATAAAATAGCTTCAACTTAGCACAAACTTGTTCTGTTGCACTCCATTGTTCTTTAGTAGGAAAACAATGATAATCGGTGTCAGTTAGACTCAACTTCATAAACACATATTTATAGTGTAGCGCTACTTGCAACATTAAATATGTTGAGTTCCAACGTGTGGGACAATCATACACCAACTTTTTGCTATAGGAAATATGTAGCAATCGTGCAACTTCTTCAAATGTTTTAGTTCTGCCTAGTGTCCTTATCCAATATAAGACACTATCACGCACATTACTAATACCATCACCTATTAACTTCAATTCTTCTTGTACAATCAAATTCAAGGTGTGAATGACACAACGCACATGAAGCACTCTACCCATCAATAATAAATCCCCTTTATAAAGTTTCTCATTCAATAGGACCTTCATCATAGCATTGTTTATGCTATAATTATTAACTGTAATTGTTCATATTCTTTTTTCAAGATTCCACTCTAACAAATAACTAAGCAACACGCCACACAAGGTATCCTTATCATGTGGAACAGGAACATAAATAAATCTCAAAATATGACTTTGAAGCTTCCACGAATCATCAATAAAATGTTCTGTAATAGCCATGAATCCTTTTATTATTGTCATAAGTCCACATATCAGTGGTTATGGCAATTATACATGCAAGTTTTTCTAATAAAGTAGAAGTTTTTGATTTCAAATTGTCAAAAATCTTTAAAATGACATTCTTAATTGTGTTCGTGGACACCATTTTGAACAATCGCTGAAGACTTGCAATGAACTTTCTAAATCCTATATCATCAATAATAGACAAAGGATACTCATACAAAATAATGGCATGAGCAAGTTCTCTACGTGACACATCTTGATCGAAATAATGATGTTGGCTAGTTTTATCACCCCCTGAACCACTCTCATTTTCTACATTACTTGGCTAATTAGGACATCTACGAGTATGTTCTCTCATAGCTAATGTACCATAAGCTCTACTTTGTTTGATATGGGCATTGCAATAATTACAAATACCATACAGAAAACCATTGAACATCACCGCTTTGAAATAACTCCACGCTTTAGACTTTAATTTTCTTTTTTCAGATTCAAAAATTTCATTCATTTGTGTAGGCCTTTGGATCTATCCCTCAGCTGGTTCAGTTGGTAGAGGGAGAGAACTTGAAGATAAATCAATTGTATTTTCTTCAACTTGAGATTCCATACTTATCTATCTATAAACACACAAAATAAGCAAAGAGGTCAGCATAAATTCACTCAAGAAAGAAATAAATCTTGATTTTTGAAGCAAATAACAAAAAATCAACATAGGGGTCAGCATAAATCTCCTCAACAATGAAGAAATCTTGAATCTTTTACAGTAAAATCAACTCAAATTCACTCAAAACGGCAAGATAATCTTGATTTTTACAGCAAATGAGATAAAATAAGCAAAAAGTTCTCACTGTGAGAGTGAGAGTTTATTGAACAGTAACTCGTTATAACATGAAAACAAAAAGAAAAAGTAGAAAAAAAAATTAAACAAAAAAAAACAAAAGAAACCGTTGAGCGTTAATTCCGTCTTTGAAACTATAGTCTGTAGATAGTGAGAATAAGAGGATGCACTAAATCCTAATTTTAGAGATGAGAGGAAAGAGTCGAATTTACTATCCAGTGTCCTAATTTTTTAATTTTTAATACCCTAATCCGACCTAACCCGCACCGCTCCATAATTTTTTTATTTTTAAAAGTTTGACCCTCATCGCAACCGCGTTTATTATAACCCACCCCGACCCACACACACTTAAACATGCACCACACCCACACTGCTTTATTTCTATTCCTAGTGAGAATGTATATCTCTTGAACCAATTCATGGTGAAATTTAGAAAGAAATGTGAAAAAGAAAATTAAATTTATGATGATGCTAACCTTTCAAGTGCCATGGAAGTGCCTAATCCTTGAAATGAATTTCAAGACATATGGTTGAGCCAAAAATGTGTAATGACTCAAATAAAAGTTGTCAAAGTGAACAAGTGGATTAACTAGAAGAAGAAGAAAAAGAAGAAGAAATCTTAGACTCTCCAAGAAAGCAAATAGAGGAGATGTTGAAAGGCATAATGGAGAAGAATGAAAACTATGAGAAAGTCTTGGCTAAATGGTGGGACTTTGTCCAACATAGTGATGATGAATTTTTTTAAAACATTGATTTTTCCATAAAGGGATTCTTGCAAGAGACAATTGAGCCTCACAATAAAGAAAAACTTGACAAGAAAGAAATTGTGAGTCAAAAGTGACCAATAAAGAAAACTCAACAACTTGAAGTTCATGAGGATTAACTTGACAGTATGTTAGTAATGGGGGATGAATCCTTCAAAATATATATTGAGCGATGTCAATTATGGGTTCAATTAGAAATGGCTACCCAAAAATTGAAAATCCAATTGAATGCAAGAATTGAGGCATGTAGTGTTCAAAGTCAAATATTTGTGCCTAATTATGTTAAGATAATTTCTAACGAAGATGAGGGTGAGCTTGATTTTAAAGAATTCATGGTGATTTTCCAACCTACCAAATCAAAGATAATAAAGGATACCAAAATTAAAGAAGTGATACTAGAGTTGCAAGAAAAATCCAAGAAAATTCTTTGTAAAGACTCTAGTACATTTTGGGGTGAGACTGTCAAGAATAAAGCAAATCCAAAAATGGAAAGGCGATCTTATTCCAATCACTGTTAAATATTATACTTAGTGGATGTGGTGAAAGTTGAACAATCTGGGTCAATAAAGAATTTTGGATATGAGGGACAAATCTCTATATTTTGGAGTTTGTCATTCCAAGAGGGTGAAATGATGTCACTCACTTGGAGTCTAGGAAATACCAAATTGGGAGTCTAACTAGTTGTCTATTGATGTTCTCACCAATGCCCAATTAGCATATACGTAAGTTTGATATGAAGTTGGTGAAAGTTTCAACTCTTTAAAGTGGTGAGATAGAGTTCATTTCGTCACTTCCTTTCCTTTGATCAAAGTGTCTCAAAGAGATTTTGACCTAAAGTTGGTTCAAAGATTAAAATCCACTAATTGGAGACCTAAATAATGAGGTTGCTTATGTCAACAATTGATTAAGGTTCTTGGTTTTTCGTTTTCCACTAATTTTTAGGGTATACATCGATGTATGACCAACACTAAGAGTCTAAGACAATCTCCTAATTTTTTTTATCCTGATCTTGAATGGACCTTATGACAAAATCATAAGATAGAAGAGTATAAGAATGGGTCCAGACACAAAGGGAATTAGGATGATCCAAAGCAAAATGAGCACTTCTGACTTGTGTTCATGAAACAGTAGAGAAAACCACTAATTAGATATTAGCAGAAGAGAATATGGGGTTAGTATTAGCCCGATGTGCTGAGGAAAGGGATAAACATAAGGAAGTAGATCGTCAAGCAACACTAGACAGGGATAGACTTAGAAGAGATAGAGTTCGACCATCCACTTACCAGTATATGCTAGTGTATGGTGATCTTTAAGAAGATTTAGGGTATGTTGAATCGATTGAGACAGGAACTATCGTTCTTACAGTGTCACCCCAAGTAAAAAAATTTGACATTACAAGTGCAATGATTTAGTTTCTTAATCTGAAGGGTGTGTTTGATGGTTAGCTGACTGATGATGCAAACGTGCACATTATGAACTTTGTTTAGATTTGTACTTTGTATAATCTTCCAGGGGTGAGTCAGGAAGCTTTGAGACTTAGTTGTTCCCATTCTCTCTTACAAGTGAAACGACTTTATATTTATGGGAACTACCTCATGGGTCCATTAAAACTTAGAATGAGTAGTGAACACTATTATTGGACATATCCTTCTCGTCTTCTAGAATATTTCAGTTGAAGGATGAGATTTTTAATTATCGACAATTGCATTCTAAGGTACTGTACGAGACTTGGTTGAGGTTCAAGAAAAAACTGATGAATGTTCCTAATAACAAAATTTTTGGGAGGAATTATGTTGAGATATTTAATAGAGACCTTAATTCAAACACCAAAGTTGTTGTTGTTAGTATAAATAGCGGGACTTTTATGAGTCTTTGTTGGGAGCATGATGCAGAAATCTTGGACCGAATCACTAAAATCAATTGATGATGGCATACTCTGGAGGCAGATAGGGGAGCAAATACTTATCATATTGGTGCTTTTAGTGAGCAGAGATCCCTAGATGAGACATTAGCTCAAGAGGTAGCACAACTGAGGACAAAGATAGGGTTACTTACAAAGTAGTGTACAACTATGGGAGCATAAAAGGTAAATATAGTAGGTGCACGATGTAAATCTATCAGACATAATAAGTCTGACTTTTAGAAGGAAACAAAGTACTTAAATAGAGAGATGGAATATTTTCAAGCTAAGGGCCAAGGCTACACTCAGGATACTTGGAACTCCAGGAAAGAGAATCAAGGTCAAAACTATTATAGAGGTGGGTATAGGTACAAGAGCTGAGATAGATGGTGACTAAAGGATAAAGGATAATTATCATAAGAAGAGTGGTCTGTATATTCAACTGGGGAATCGCTGACTTGAGGATAGAAGTATTGGTTGCCAAGTTGGTTAATGGTCAAGAGAGCCAAGAGAGTTGCCTTAAGGAGATTAAGGCAAATATATCAGGGCTGATATAGAGAGAAGAATCTTATTCCACTATTATTAAGTAACTTGAACAGTAGTTTGGTCAGATATCAGCTACATTAAATAAATGTTAACTGAGCATACTTTTGAGCAATACCATTTAGAATCCCAAAAATGATAATCACTGCCTAGATATTACTACTTGGAGTGGTAAAGCACTACTGATCCCTATATTTCTGTCATTGATGAGGTAAGGAATGATATCATGCATGTTGAGAATGCACCCAAAGCTGAAATGGATAAGATGGTGACTAATGATGAGATGTTGCAAAAATCAAAGGGTGTTGAGAAATGACCTAAATAATAAAGGGAAGGGTAAGGAGTTAGACCATCCTTGAACACTATTTCATAACCTCTCCCATATTTCCCCAAATATTGAAGCAGAAAGACAAAGAAGGAAAGCATAAGAAGTTTATTGCTATGTTGAAGGAGTTGAGTATGCACATCCTTCTTCTTAAAGCTCTTGAGAAAATGCCTGGATATGCAAAATTTTTAAAGAATTTGGTGTCAAAGAAAAGAACTATCAATCATAAGGATGCAGGTTGTGTGCACCATTATAGGGTGATTATATCTTGATCTCTTGTGCAAAAGAAAGGTAACCCGATGCCTTCCTAATTCCTTATACGATGTATCATCTATATTTTCTAGGGCTTTGTGTGATAGGGTTCAGGAATTAATTTTATTTCACTGGTAGTTTTCAATCAATTGGGTTTAAGGCCCCCTGAACCCATGATGATGTGATTATTGATAACAGATCGCACAGTTAAGAAACTCGTGGGCATATTCTTTGATGTGTTGGTAAAAGTAAACAACTACATATTTCTGTCCGACTTTGTTATCTTGATTGTGTGGTTGATTTTTAGATGGCCATAATTTTATGGATACCACTTTTAGTCACTGGTAGAGTATTGGTGGATGGAAAGTGATGAGCTTAAGTTTAGGTTGAATAATAAGGAAGACATGTTCAATGTGCGCAGAACAATGAAGAAACCAACTGAAATGAGGGTGGTTTTAGTAATAAAAAATGTTAATAACCCTAGAGAACAACCTTATGTCTATATTAATGAGTTTTGAGTAATCAATGTCCCTACGTCATGCTGTGAAAATAAATCAGGCGCTGCTTGGGAGGCAACCCAAGGTGTCTTGTTATTTTTACAATAGTGACAATTTATGTTATTTGAGATTGACATCAGATCTATGCACTAAAGGTGCCACGGGTATGTTCCTAACTCTCTTGCTTTGCGGTGGCCTAATACATTGGGGACAATGCATGCTTATTTGATGAGGGTAGGTTTACTTATGGATCTAGATGTCCTCTTGGGATTTTTCTTGATATGCCTTTTTTCCCTGGGGTGTGTTATCGTAGTTGAGTCAGCATGTTTAGGTTTCATTTTGTGACATATTATGCGTTATGTTTTGTTTATATTTAATTCGAAGGAACAGAAGAAACCTAAGTGCAGTTGACATATATTTTTTTGTGTTTCTAAGAATTTAAAACAATAATACCTTTCCAAAAAATTTTACGAACTGTGATGTAAATATATGTGTGACCATTGTTCGAATCTTGTTATGGCATATTAGGGATAAAATATTCAAAGAATAGCTTTTCATGAACTAAATAGGTAGTACTTGATAATATAAACCTGTACCATAAGTGTGTAAGGCATTTATTGATTTCATTTTATGCATTTAATTCAAAACTTGACCAATTGGTCTTGCCAAGGTCGTAGGATAGTTGGTTAAAACTTGATCATAAGCCATTTTTGAATTTGTACTCTTTTAGCCTAAAAGACTATCAAAATAAGAATAAGTATCCCTTAATCCCTTATTTGAGCCTAAGTTGACCTATTTTCTTGTTTCACCTTTTCACCTTCCCATTTAATTACAATGAACCTATTTTGGCCTTGGTCCCTCCTTGGATACTGTCACCTTAACTTAGGCAAATTGCCCAAGTTGAGGGTGGCTATTGTAGGAATGCATGGTTAAAATTAGGTATGCAAATGGGTGTTGAAAAAAAAGCAAGTATAGTTTGGTGTGGTGAATAAATTTGAAAAAAGAAAAGAAAAAGAGAAGTGAATAAATAAGAAGCAAGAAGAAAACCACACCTAATATGAATCAGTAATAAAGGAGAAATAAAAGAAGTATGTTGAGAAGTGGATCCAACAATGTAAGTGAAATATCAAGGAAGGCGAGTCACTATATCCCATATGTACCATACCTACCACAAATCCCACATTACAAGCCCATAAAATCCCTATAGTGATCCTAGTCCAACGGTTTGAAAAACTAAGGTACAAAAAATAAGGGCAACCCTATGGTATTTTATGCACAATGTTGGAGCTTTCTAAGAGTGTGAGTGTCTTAATACAATACCTTGAATTGACATACATGATAATACTGTAAGAGTTGGGAATTCTCTGTTGTGAGGGTACATGATTTTATTGTTAACATTTTATCTATACGAGTTTTGTAAATTACATATACGCTTGTTTTTTTTGTTGCTACTGTAATGCCATTACTTGATCCCCTTGTGTCATAATGTTATGCTACACTAGTCCACATAGTGGTTTAAAGTTGCAAATAGGAACGGTAAGAGTTTTGAGCTAAACTTCCTTTTCTCATAGAGAAGAAAGGAAGGCTCGTTGATGCCTTAGGTTTCTTTTAGTTAAGCATCGTGTTTCTTTGTTATGTGTTAGTTTCCAGAGGAAATACAAATATTCAAAGATAAGGGTGATGATGCACCATGGTTTCATGCCACTTTTGATGCTTAAAATTAGGAAATATGCAAGTACTTAGACCTATTTGTCATATGTAATAAGTTTTATGTTAGTTTTGCAGGAAAATAGGATTCAAAGTTGAGAAGAAGCAAAAAGTGATGAAGTGAAGCAGAAAAGCAACCTAGAGGACCGTAGGTAGCCCATGTATGTAGCAGAGTTCAAGTTATGAGAGCTGAATCCTGAGTCTGACTCCTATAGGCCCTACCTATGAGGCTTAGGTACTACCTATAGCCCTGTAGTTACCTATCATAGTTAGGGGTTCTAAATGATAAAGATCCCTCTAATTCCTACAAACCCACCTATGGACTGTAGGTACTACCTACGGCCCGTAAGTGGAGTTGTAGGTAGGTGCTAACCCTATTTTCCTACTTTTTGTGAATAGATTTTCTGATGTAATTATAAACATCACTTAGATGTTTTATTATCAGGTTACATACTTTACATACTTATTACATTATTTTGAGTTCTAAGATACACTTTTGATCTTGGAATTCCTGTTCTTTGTGTTTAAAATTTGATATAAAGTTGAGATATTGGTTTTCATTCTTAATTATTTGTTAGATCATTCATATACTTTCAATTATGAATTATATGTTTGTTCTTACTTTCATGAGCAGCTAAAACCCATAACTACGGTTGTGTGAACCTTGATGAATAATAAAGTATAGGAAGTGCAAAGTCATTCTTAATTGGTGTTCTTGCATGTATTGTGGTTTTCTTTGCATTGATTGCTTTCTTAGTGGTTGCAAATGTTATAAGCTTACATGTATTCGATACTAACTAAAGAGAGAGATTGAGATTATGAAAAAAAGATCACAATAGCAATTTGAAGCTATCAACCTTTAACTAATTAACTTGAGACCCAAACGAGATAGTTAATCTGGGATCCAATATAAGGGTTAGTAATTTAAAACTCTGAGACTAAGATGAAACGAGTGAAATTCACCCAAGCTAAGGTCAAAATATGGCTATCTGATAGAAACATAACTTTTTAGATTCTACATGCATGACATTAAGATAGTTTGATGAGCACGATAAGTCTATAGAGTTATGAAGTTAGGGGAACACAATCCTAGTGATCATCTCCAACTAATAACAACTATATTTGCCAGCATTGTTACTATTACTACCGTTCTTACAAAACCCCCATTTACTTTTTGTAGTTTCTAGCTACATTAATGATCTTTTGATTGATTTTTGTCCTATTCCCTATGGGTTTTACCACAACCTTGTTGGGTTATATATTTGATAATCAACCATGTTGTACTTTTTAGTAGGTAAAATTTGGAATACATCATACTACCTTAAATATTGGACTTGAATAGGTTTTTGTCAGTGCTGAAGGATCTCGGGTAGAGCAAAAGCGAACAAATGTATGGTTAAGCAAACAGTCAACAAAAAGGCCAATGTCACTTATGAGACCACCCTATTACTTAAGAAAATGGTCAATCTCGTTCATGATCACTTTAGAAATCAAAATCACGCTTAAATGGCTCCCAACGGTCAAAATCATGATCACTTAAGCGATCAATAGACCGCTTACGTGGTACCCGACATTCAAAATACCCCCAGGTTCAGAGACCCAAATTTCAAAGGTTCATTCACATTTTTTCTTATTTGATCTTAAACACTTTCTCACCTTCAGTGCCTTCTGCACGAGCCAGGTATGTTTCATGTACCCTTTTACTATTGAGTTTGTAATCTATATTAATCTCATCTTTCTTTTTATTCCCACTGATCAGATTAGAAAATTTGGTGCTATTTTCTAATGTAAATTGATAAATCCATGTAGGTTATGTGAAAAAAATGGGTTTAGAATGTACATCTTAGTGTAAACCATGAGAAATTCTTGAGTACTCGTGTATTGTTTTAATAGTTGAAAAAGTTTATACATACAAGTTTCTAATTTTTAGTCTGTGAGAGTTCTGTGTTTTGATTTGTGGAAAATTCATGATTGATGCTTGAATTGAATAATAACCATGTCTTTATGAGCAATAAATCGTGTTGGTTCAAAATGGTCAAAAAATTTGTGTTGTTGTTGGGGACAAAGGGTCCACTTAAGTGGCCCTTCCTTTGCTTAAGCTAGTGTCACAAAAGTGACCTCTGAGCGCTTATGTGAAAACCAGGAAAACGGCCCCTATTGTGAAATCGATGTTTGAAAAAGCAACCTAAGACCTCGTATGTGGTACCTCATTTCAATTCTTCACTAATCTGCAAAAAATAAAACTTGATGTTTAAGTCCCAAATCGGCTATTTCTCATTTCTTTGTGTTCTATTACTCACATTGCAATGTTTTACATTTTAATCTTGTGCATTCATGCTTGTGTAATGTTTTCAAATTTCCTGAAGGGTTTGGGTGAGTTGCTCCTTAGGTCAGGGAACTGTTCCTAAATTTAGACACACAACAAGAACTAAGATATAAATAAAGTAGAAGACCAGGAATACAGTAAAATAAGAGACTCAAGATTTTTTACGTGGAAACTCCTTGCTCAAGGGAGAAAAACCACGACCTGCCTCCAGGATTTCTAAGCTCCATAATATTCAAGCAACTTCTTGAATAGACTCCAAGGATTAACCTCCTAATCCTTTGTTTCCTAGTAAATTACAAGGAAACCAAGTAGTAACTCTACTCTTCCACCGCCATCTAACTCTAACTGGTCTCCTCAAGCCAACTCTAGCTTGGAAAATCACCTAACTCTAGATGATTACAAGGAGAAGGTTTTCACCTCAACACCTAATTCAATCACAAGCAAGCGTATGGAAGTGTTTAAGCACAAAATAGAAAAAACAAAGAAATAAAGATACAACTTGATAGGCAACAGGTTCCCTATTAAAGTTCCAGCCTTTGATGCAGCACTGCATCACTTTGGAAAGATATATAATTGTGAGTATATGGAAGTGTTGGTTTTCTTATAGAGGAAGATGAGCAATATATATTATGACACAAGAAAACCTAGGAGAGTGACACAACCCAAACCAGGGCCTAGTCATGTTGGCTACCTTGAGCCCTGCCTGGAACCGAAGACCACCCCCAACCCCTAACCATTACTGCCCTACACCATAAGTCGGATGAATTCTGAATATATATATATACACACACATATAACATAATAAGATAGAACAATCACAAATAAAATACAGTCAAATGGTGTCATCCCCAATACCAATACCAATACCAAGCCCAACACCACTACCGACACCGCCTATGCTAACCCAAAGTAGTCTCACAAAGCCTCTAACCAAAATCAAAATAACATTCGATCGGGACATGCCCCTAACCATAGACAAAAACGAAAGTCTAAGAAATAATTAAAGTGTGTGGAGAATACCATAACATGAAATGGAGATTTCAGTGTATAGAAGCTCACCCCTTCAATCCAAAACAAAGCTTCCCCCAAATCCAAGTCACTGAACAACCGGAGTAGTATGGTCGGTTCCTGTATCGCGTGGGGATACAATGCCGGAAGACGGGTTAGTGGGTGAACGCTAGCATGTATTCAGGAGTAAGGATAAAATAATGTCAATATTTAAAACCAACTAAATAACCATATGCAATCACATCCATCCATACATACATACATATATATATATATATATATATATATATAATCTGTGATGGGAAAGGAAATTGGGTTTAGCATGTATTTAAATATTTAACTTGGGATGTGTTGCTTGACCATCCTAAAACCACCCACAGTCTATATGGGTCTAGTGTTAACCCCTGAACAGGCCCTAGTACGTGACGCCACACAAACCGCAGATATCACAGGGGTCGGGGATTCCAGTGTAACCTTCACCCACTATGATACATATATACAATCATAACTTAGGGGATTTCCATGTACCCCACAAGTATACGATCACCATGACCAACCCTCATGTTGGCAAACATAAGTTTCCAATGTCCATTCATTGGACTTACACCTTCATGGTTAGCTATGCCCAAATAAAGCCTTTAGCACATAACCAGACCACCAAATCCATGTATTTAACCAAGGCATTATGAAGTGGTATCATCATACTAGCTATAGCTTGCAAGTAATGTAATTAGCCAACACTTTGGGGATTCTCATGTACCAAAAAAGTATTCCAATTAAACCAAGCCACGACCACCAAGGCCTTCCTAATCTATTTAAAACCATTTAAACCAATTTAGCTTCCATTACCATATTATGTAATGCAAGGCTTTCAATAAAAGTCAAACTATGTGACAAAAAAATTCTCATTGGCATTTTAACAAACATGTTGAGGGAATATGGTTTCCAAAACCAAACCAAGTACTAATTGACCATTGCCATGCAACCATATGTTCAAAACCATAAATATATCATAAAAACCATAATTAAAACCTGGAAAAATATTATCCAACCAAGAATAACAAAAACCCCAGAACTATACTTTAAAACCAAAGAATATAAAAAATTTAATCATGAAGACCATACATTAAAACATGAATTTAGTTGAAATAACAATGAGGGAGGAGTAACATGCCATAGTTACGAAGAAAGATGGAGAGATTTGCTCTTAAAAGCACCTAATTGATCACATTGAAGAAACCCTAGCCCTTTCTTGAATCGAAAGATTGAGAGAGATTCGACAGTGTTTGAAAGGCTATTTGATGTGTTTTTGATAGCTATGATTCCCTTAGAAAGTTATAAGATGTGGGTTTTATGTTGGGAAAGAGGGGAAATGTCCAGAATACCCTCAACTTAAAAGCAGAAAATTATGCGTAGGAGGGTACGGTCCCCCCAAAACCTTACCCATAATTTACGAGTGGTACCCATCACTCGTACCCTAGATAAAATTTTGGGCATCACACACTGCCCACTATATGACTCCTCTAGCCTAAGTCGTACCCATATCATACGACTAGTACCCTCAAATCGTATCCAGGACAGAATCCAAGAGGGTTGACACTAGGCAACGAGGAATTGCACTATACCACTCGTACTATCTCAATACGATCCTTATGATGTCCACTATTACCTTGGACAGAAACCAACCAAAACCACACTGAGTAACATACGACCAAGACCACTCTAAACCTTACCCATATCATACGATAAGTGCCCACAAGTTGTATGATGTCCAGAAGCTCAAACTCAAGAAATTTCTAAGGAACAAAACCCAGGGTGTTTTAATTCTCCCTCACTTGGATCATTTATCCTCGAATGATGGAACAAGGAAGTACTAGCACAATCTAAACCCCTAAACATCTCTACCCTTACCTATAAGATAGTAAACCGAGATACCAAGGAATCAATATTTTGTTTAACAAATTTTGAAAACAAAGATATTATAAAGAACACATACCTTCATCATGAATTTCTGGAGAAGAAAACAGAAAAGGATACTTGGACTTCATGTCCTCTTCTGCTTCCCAAGTAACCTCTTCAACCTTGTGATTCCTCTATAAAACCTTAACCGAAGCTACATCCTTGGTCCACCACCGACAAACCAGCTAATCCAAGATCTCAATCGAGACCTCTTAATAAGATAAGAAATTCAAAATACCAATATCCTTGATAGGCACAATCTGCGCTGGATCACCAATACATTTTCTCAACATAGACACATGGAATACCGGGTGAATAAGGATCAAACTAGAAGGCAACTCCAGCTTATACGCAACCTTACCAACCTTCTCACAACCAAGTAAGGACCCATATATCGGGGACTGAGCTTCCCCTTCTTACCAAACTGCATCACTCCCTTTACCTTTAGGAACACCTTATCCCTAACCCAGAACTCTAACTCTCATTGTCTCATATCTACATAGGACTTTTGGTGACTTTGGGAAGCCTTAAGCCTATACCGAATCACCTTCACCTTTTCCATGGCTTGGTGGACCAAATCCGCGCCAAACATTTCTGCCTCACCAACCTCAAACCATCCAATAGGAGGTCTACACCTCTTACCATACAAGGCCTCAAACGGAGCCATCCCAATACCACTGTGGTAGATATTATTATAGGCAAACTCTACAAGAGGAAAATTCTCAACCCAACTACCACTGTAGTCAATCACACAAGCACGAAGCATGTCCTCCAATGTCTGAATAGTCCTTTCTACTTGCCCATCTGACTATAGGTGAAAAGCAGTACTAAAAATCACCTTGGTCCCCAAACCTTTCTGAAATGACCGCTACAAGTGAGATGTAAACTTTATAACACAATTTG
Organism: Capsicum baccatum var. pendulum; assembly: GCA_030864225.1. Lineage (NCBI taxonomy): Eukaryota > Viridiplantae > Streptophyta > Magnoliopsida > Solanales > Solanaceae > Capsicum > Capsicum baccatum. The sequence goes on along the minus strand of CM061551.1, from coordinate 25,781,497 downwards.
AGATGATAGAAATTGGCACCCCATACAGCTTCACAATCTTATAAAGATACAACCTCGCATAATCCTCAGCCAAAAAGTTAGTCCTTACTAGCAAGAAGGGAGCAAACTTTGTCATCCTATCCAAAATGACCCAAATCAAATCAAATTGGTTCTAAGACCGAGGAACATTGGTAATGAAATCCATATTGATTACTTCCCATTTTCGTCTGGCAACTCAATTTCTTAATATAGTCCTCCGGGCCTCATGTGCTCAACTTTCACTTGTTAACACATCATACACTTGGCCATGAAATTAGCCACGTCCCTCTTCATATTGTTCCACCAATACCTCTTCTTAAGGTCATGATACATTGTCATTGAACCAGGATGAACCACATAGCAGGACTCACATGCCTTAGCCAAGATTCTCTCACGCAATCCATCAACATCGAGAATACATAACCTCCCTTGGTACTGCGAAGTACCATCACCACTAATCTCAAAGGCCATTACCTTCTGACCACCAATATCATATTTGATCCTCATTAACACAGGATTTAACACTTGTTTTTTCTTGATTTCGGTACTAGGATATGACTGCACTACTTCTTGAATGAATACAATACCATCCTCAGAGTCCAAGAGGTAAACTCTAAGGTTAGCCAAATGGTGAATGTCCTTCACTATCTCCTATTTCTCATTATCCACATGAGCTAGACTTCCCTTGGATAGCCTGCTAAGAGCATCAATAACTACATTATCTTTAACTGGATGGTAGTGAAGACTCATATCATAATCCATGAACATCTCAATCTACCTCATTTGCCTGAGGTTAAGCTTTTTCTAAGTAAACACATATTGAAGGCTTTTAAGATCAGAAAAGATATCCACATGCACTCTATACAAATAGTGATGCCATATTTTCAGTGTAAAAACTACAACTAATAATTCTAAGTCATGTGTAAGATAATTTCTCTCATAAACCTTTAACTACCTCGAGGCATAAGCTATCACCTTAGCATGCTGCATCAGAACACACCCAAGCCCCACACGAGATACATTATAGTAGACTACAAACCCATCAGTGCCTTCAAGCAAAGTCAAAACTGGAACCAAAGTTAGCTTATCCATCAACTTCTTGAAACTCTCCTCACAAGCATTCAACCATAAAAAATGTACCTTTTTCTGAGTTAATTTAGTCAATGGGGCATCTATAGTCGAAAAACTTTCCATAAACCTCCTGTAATAACCAGCTAAACCCAAGAAGCTCTGAATATCAATTGGAGTCATAGGTTTAGGCCACTTATTAACCACTATAACTTTCTGCAGATCCATCATAATCCCTTTACTAGAAATAATATAACCCATAAAGGTGACAACGTTCAACTAGAATTCACATGTCGAAAACTTGGCATACAACTGCTACTCCTTCAAGGTCTGCAATACAATGCGGAGGTGATTCACATGATCCACATCACTCTTAGAATTTACAAGAATATTTTCTATGAAAATAACGACGAACAAGCCCAGAAACTGATGGGACATTATTTATCAAATCCATGAATGTTGTTGGGGCATTGGTCAAACCAAAAGACAATCAAAAACTCAAAGTGCCCATACAGGGTATGAAAAGCAGTCTTAGAGATATCCTTCTCCCTAATATTTAACATACGATACATGGATCGAAGGTCAATTTTAGAGAAAAACTTAGCACCCTACAACCGATCAAAAAAGTCATCTATCCTTCGAAGAGGATACTTATTCTTTACAGTTACCTTATTCAATTGTTGATAATCAATAAACACCCAAAGGAACCATCTTTCTTATGTACGAATAACACCGGTGCACCCTATGGGGACACACTAGGATGGATGAAACCCGTATTCAAAAGATCCTTGAGTTAATCCTCAAGCTCCTTCAACTCAATCAGAGCTATTTTATATAAAGGAATAAAAACTGGACAAGTGTCCAAAATACGAGCAATCCCAAAATCAATCTCCATATTAGGAGAAATACCAGGAAGGTCATCAGGATAAACCTCAAGAAATTCACTCGCCACCAGAGAAGAATGCAAAGAAGGACCATCCGAGTTAGAACTCTTAACCCGAACTAGATGATAGTGACACCCCTTGAAGATTATTCTCTTAGATCTAAGATAATATATGAAATTCCACTTAGGAGCTAGGGAACCACCCTCCCACTCAAAAACCAGTTAATTAGGGAATTTAAAGACAACCTTATGGGTCCTATACTCTGGAGAAGAATTACAAGAGTGCAACGAATCCATCCCTAATATGACATCAAAATGCACCATATCTAATTCAAACAGATCCACCAGATTTTATTTAAACCAATAGATACCACACACCCTCTATAGAATCTTTTACCAATCACAGAGTCACTATTGAGGTAGATACATAAAAAGGATCGAAAACACACTCTAGACTAAAACCAAAATGCACAGCCAAAAATAGGGTAACATAAGAGAGAGTCGACCCTGGATAAAGTAAACAATATGCATTAGGAGAAAAGATTTTCAATGTACTATTCATGACATCAGATGATGCCTCAGACAACTATAAAGTAGTAAGAGCATAAAGTCAGTTTCGACCAGTGCCGAAGCTAGATGGTGCACCCTTTGGTGCTGGAGCTGATGATGAAGCAACTGGAACCTTGTTCTCTCCTAAAGCAACCTTACCAATAGGAAATATTCTAAGCATATGCCTTAGATGACCACAATTAAAGCACTTGTCCCTTCTCTCATCACAGAAACCCCAATGTAATCTATCATAAAACTTGCAGAGAGGATATGATAGAGCTGACTAGGCCCAACTATCCTAAGATTAGGCACCCTGTGCCCTGAAGTTATCGCCACCATGGAAATACCTATCACCCGACGGCTTTGGTTAGAGAGTGTTTGCCATTGAGTAAGATCCAAAATTGCCCCACTTCTTCTTGAGCTATTTACCACCATCTTTTTCACTCTGCGACTAGCCACCATCCTACTCAAAAAAACTAAACTTCTTGCCCTTCCTAACCCCTATTTCAGCTTGCTTCTTCTTCTCTTCTTCTACTTGTTGTATGTACACAACCAGCCTGACGATATCTATATCTTTGGTCAAAAAGCTAGCTTTACTCTCTAATATTAACTTTCTAAAAAACTCAAAAGCAAACTTTCTCATCCTACCTTACATGCTAGAAACCATCTCTAGAACATACCGAGACAACTGGTGAAACTTCAAGGCATACTCTTTGACTGACATCTTACCTTGCCTCAAATTAAAAAACTCTTCCGTACTTGCTTCCCTTAACTCATGAGAAAAGAAGTGGTATAGAAAAGCATTAGGAAAATCTTTCCATAGAGATGACTCATCAGTGCTACCCCTTTCATGATCCCATTCCTTGTACCATTGGTATGCCACATCCTTCAGCTGGTAGGCAGCAAACTTCACGCCTTCCATATTTATATCATGTATATATATGGAAGATCTTTTCCATATCATACATAAAACCTTGAAGATCCTTCTAAACCTTAACACCAGTAAAGGTAGAAGAGTTCAGCCTTATGTGCTGGCTAACCCTTGTTCAGAAGATGGAGTAAAAGGAATACCACGATCAGGCTGAGTAGCTACCAATTGAGCCAATATATGAATAGATTGACAAAACTCAGTATTCATCACTTCAGACTGTAGAGTCTAAGATGGACTAGAAGGAACTGGAAGAACTCCAACATAGTCTAGAACTGAACCCCTAGACCAACTATGGATCCCATGAGTAGAGCGTGTCCTATTAATATTTTCCTCAGTTGAGACAAGGGAGTTTCCGTGAGCTCAGAAGCTAGAACTCAGGAAATTTTTAAGGGCCAGAACCCAGGATGTTTCAAACAGATTTCATTGGTTGATGCAAAAAGGTGGAAGCAACTTTTCTTAAACTTTTGTACTTTATGTTAGCTGGACTGTTGACTGTGATAGCAACAGGTGAGCCCAACCTATTTCCTAATGTGTAGATATTTTTGTCCAAATAAATACCTAAGGAACAGTTCCCAAACACTATGAATTTGTCAATAATAAAAACTAAAGACTTAATAATTTTCTTCTTTTCGATGATGACAAACCCATACAAATAATTCAGCATACTCAGCTTCTTCATCAACTTCTACACAGATCAATCTACACCTCAACAACATATATAAGCTATACACCCAAACCAGACTAGTTTACCCAACCAACTCCCTTTATCGCTGATGCCTATAAAAATATAAGTATGTTTCACTTTATCCCCTCTATTAGCAAGCAATTAAGTTCCCTCCTGAATGAGAGAACCCTTACATCATCAACATAACCCCATAAACCACACATCCATAACTATACCCAACCCTACAACTAGTCAAATATATTTCCCCCTGTTGGAATCATTAAAGAGGTAGAGCAGGAAACTAAAGGCAGATATAGTGTCTAACCTAAATATCTAACTACTAAATTAAATCTAAAATAAGAGAAAGAAGAAGAGTAGCATTCAACTAGGTCTCATCAATCCTAGCCTGGACTTATTTCTTTCAAAAGGTTCCCTACCAAGAGCTTTTGTAAAGATAACTGCAATCTGATTATCAGTGCTATAGAAAATGATCTTGATCAATCCCTTTTTCCATATTATCCTTTAATAAGTGTTGTCTAACACTAATATATTTTATTCTTGTGTGCTGTAATAAATTCTTTGCCATATAGACTGCACTAGTGTTGTTGTCACAATATAAAGAAACACAATCTGAGAGGACTCTAAAACCCTTAAGCTATTGATTAATACGCAGAAGTTGTGCACAACATAATGCAACAATAACATATTCAACTTCAGTTGTGGAGAGAGCCACTAAATTTTGTTTCTTGGTACCCCATGAAATCAGGGATGACCCTAAGAAGTGAGCCATTCCTAAAGTTCTTTTTCTATCCAAAAATAACCTATAATCAGCATCAATATATTCGATTAAGTTAAAACAGTCACCAGTAAAATAAAATAGAACCAAATTAGGATTTCCCTTGAGATATCTCCGTATCCTCTTGGCAGCCTTTAAGTAAGATTCATTTGGAATAGCCTGGAACCTAGAACACATTCCAATACTGAATATAATATTAGGTCTTCTAGTAGTTAAGTAGAGAAGAGAACCAATGATCCTTCTATACATAGTGTTATTTATAGAAGAAACAGGTGCCTATAGGAGTATCAATAGGCTTTGCATCCTCTATATGAAACCTTTTAAGTAGTTATTGAATATACGTCTATTCGTATATAATAGTTACAGATGCACCCTACTTAATCTACAAACCAAGAAAGAAGTATAGTTCTCCCATCATGTTTATTTCAAATTCACAGCTCATTAATCTGGTAAACTCATAACAAAGAGAACTAGTGGTGGCTCTAAATATACTATCATCCATAGACTTGAACAATGAGAATATTTCTTCCTCTTCCCTTTAGGAATAATGATTGTCAATTTTTCCTTTTTTGACCCCATTGTGAAGTAGGAACTTGGACAATCTCTCATACCAATCCTGAGGAGCTTATTTCAATCCATAGAGTGCTTTGTCTAACTTAAACACATGATTAGATAGACTAACATTCTCAAACCCTGGACGTTACATAAAAAAATAATTATTCCTTGAGAAGACCATTCAAAAAGAAGCTCTTCATATTTATCTGGAATAGCTTGAATTCCATGTCAGAAGCAAAGGCAATGAGAATTTGAATTGCCTCTATTTTTGCCACAAGAGCAAATATTTCATAATAATTTATGCCCTCTTCTTGGTTATAAACTTGCACAACCAAACTAGACTTATTCCTGATAGTATTCCCATGTTCAACTGTGTTGTTCCTGTATACCCACCTGGTCCCAATGATAGTTCTATATGAAGGACTTGGAACTAGATTCCAGACCTTGCATCTTTTGTGGAGTTCTTCTTGCATGGAATTGATCCAATCTGCATCCTTTAGTGTTTTCATTACATTCTTGGGTTCAATTTGTGACAAGAATGTAAAGAAGGAACAAAAAATCTTGGTTGTGTTTCTTATTTGCACTCCAAAGTTTAGAAGAGACATAAGGTTGTCAAGAGGATGGAAGGATTGATGTTTCCATCTAGATCTGAGAGGAGTGAGTTGACTAGAGTTGGAACCAGTTCCCATTGGAATATCTCCTTCAACAATCTTCTTATTCTTTTTATTAGAAGGAGGATCAAAATCTAAAGCAATGGCTTCATTATATAGATCTCCTATATTTTTATCTTTTGCTCCTAATTCTGGATCCTACGATATAGCATCACCATTTCCCTTATGAGATTTTCCTAGAATAATCAAGGTATTTCCTAAATCATCATCATCATTATTTGTTAAGTTGCCCTTGATAACATTTTCAGCTTCATTAAATATGACAGGAACACTCTCTTCCACATATTGTGTTCTATTATTATAGATCCTGTAAGATTTGTTGGTAGATGAGTAACCAAAAAATATTCCCTCACCACTTCTTGGATCAAATTTAAGATCCTCCTTACCATTATTCAGGATAAAACACTTACAACTAAAAGGTTTGAAATAACTTATCTTGGGCTTTCTTTTGGTTAGAAGTTCATAAGGAGTTTTGTGTAAAATAGAACTCACAAGACACCTATTAGTTACATAACATGTTGTGTTAATGGCTTCTACCCAGAATTTGTGAGCAAGTCAAAAATCTATTAGCATGGTTCTTCCAATATCCACAAGAGTTTTATTTTTCCTCTCCACAACACCATTTTGCCGATGTGTTCTGGGGGCTAAAAAAATTATGACTGATTTCCATCTCACTGCAGAACTGATTAAACTTGGAATTCTGAAACTCTATACCATGATATAAACTAATTGTTCCAATCTTCTCATCAAACTTTGCTTACACTTGCATTGAAAAGGCCTCAAACACATAAAAGGTTTCATCCTTTAACTTTTGAAAAAAATTCCAGGTGAATCTCGAGTATACATCAACAATGACTAAGATATACTTCTTTCCTCCTCTACTGGCAATCTTTACGGGTCCACACAAATCCATAAGGAGAAATTATAGGGGCCTGGAGGTGCTGACTTCCCTTTTGGGCTTAAAGGAGGACCTTTTTTTGTTTTCCTTTGACATGTGCATCACACATCTTAGAAATAACAAACTTTACATTTGACAAACCTCGAACTAGATCCTTCTTGACTAGTTTGTTCAACAATTTAAAACTAACTTGACCAAGTCTCTAATGCCATTAATCAGCAGCATCTTCCTGCACTTTGAGAAATGTGATATCTTTGGATGCACAGGAGCTTAGATCAGCAAAATACATATTCTTGTTTCTCCAAGTTGGTGACACTTCTTTGTAATCAATGATCCTAATGACTGGGCATTTATCTAACCTAAATCTGACTTTATTCAAACTGTTCCTAATTTTCCCAATGCCGATAATGTAACCTTTATTACCATCACCAAAGAAAACACTACCTCCTTTATGGGCTTTAAGAGAGAACAATTTTTCAATTCCCCCTGTCATATGCCTCGAACAACTATTATTCATGATCCAGTGGTGACTGCTTCCTCTAGCTTTGCCTTGCAATGATAATTAGCGATTAGTTTTGGGAACCCATTTTAGCTTAAGTCCCCAGTGGGGAGTTAGAGAAAATATCAAGTTCTTTCATGTCTAGAAGGTAGATTTTCACTTCTTCCTCATTTTCAGGAAGATTATTTCAGTCCCTTAAGGGTAGCAGCCCCATTGTGTATCCATTTTCCCATAGTGAAAGCACAACAAATTGTCCCTCATAGAGACATACGTGCTGAAAGGATTATAGGTAGGGTACACACTATGAAAACAAATCCCCCTTTTTCTATTTAATCCTTGACAGACAAGGCTGGACAAGGTTTCAGACAAAGTGGTTCATTTTATATCCTTATCAAGCTTAGCCTTTACTCCAGTCAGCTCTTTTTCCAGTTCACTACACCTTTTTAGTGATTCAACCATTCTATAATTAGCCTTACTTAATTTCATTTCTAGAACAAGTTGAGTTTGAGACTTTTCATTTTTCTCTATTGACTAGACTCTAAAGACTTCATTCAATGTTTCATTAAGGAACTTATATACAACAAATAGTTAATGACTCATAGCTTGAAGTTCAGAAACTAGCACATTTAACTTAGCCACCTTTGCTTCATAATAAACCCCTTATCTTTTGTAAAATCATTTCAAGTGTTAATTAATTCAGAAGAAATAGACTTTAGCCCAATAAGAGTATAATTTTTGAAACTTTTCTTGATGTCCAAGTGTTTTACCAGATCATTTTCATCTTCATCAGATTTTTCCATCAAGGAAAAAAAAGAGTCATACACTTTAACATCATCCTATATCACCATCATTGAGATATTTTCATGCTGGTCAGAGTCATCAAAATTTAGCTGAAGGTCACCCAGGGAAGCTATGACTTGCATATCCACTCTATTAGCTTCAGCTTTTCTATCATACCTTTCTTGAGCTTGTTTCCTGCCTCATTTCTTTTAACTGTTCTGCTTGACGTATTCTTTGTATTCCATCATATTCATAGGATAGTCCCTCATCTAGTGTCTAGGATTTCCCTACTTATGACATGTATCATTTTTCTTCTCATTTGTGGTGTATCTATTTTTAACACCCCGTATTCAAGTACGTGTATTGGTGTATTCAAGTACGTGTATTGGTCCTATTTATATGGAATTAATTTTTTTATTTTATTTATACCAAAATTTTCCCGTCGATGGTTCCATGCGAAGGTTATTGAAAAAGCTTTCCAACGATATAAATATTTCTAAAAATAGATATTTTTCAGATATAATCGAGCACGTTCGAAAATATAAAACGATGGCCGGGATATTTGGGAATAGTAAATGTGCAGGAAAATTTCCTGCACACAAACTACTGAGGCCAGCCAAATTTTTGGGTCAACTTTGAACGATCATAAATTCCTTAATATAATGAACTAGGAGAGATGCGACCTATGAAAAGAAAGTTCTCTGAGTCTTCTTTCCAATGCAATTGGTTTCATCTAAATCCAACATCTGAGTAAGGAGTTATACTCGTTTTACTTTAGCCTATCAAAATAAATTCTTAGGGTTAACTTCAAATGACCATAACTCCTTGTACAGGAGAACTAGGTGGCCTACTTTAAATGTGAGGGGTATTGATACTTTGGAGTGGATGTTGATGTCTTACTCCCTATTTGGGTAAATGAGTGAGGTAAGTTGCATCGTGAAAATTGATACAATCTTGGAAGATTTTGTGTCACCTCCTAAGAATTATTTTTGGTTTGAAAGTTCCATTAGATACTATCTTGCATCCTTGCTTCATAAAAAATGTGCTTATCGAAAAATTTTGGTTTATTTATTGCCAAGACATTTTTGAGGGATCTTTTTAAGATTTGTTAGCCTAGATATCTAGTATATATTTCTTTTGGATAGTTTTGTAGTCATGAGTGCCCTATATCCTAGTGATTATTCCTAATTGCATGAGTACAAGCAATAGTTTTAGTTTGAGAGGTTGATAAGTTGCAAAATTGACAACTTGTTAGCATACTTTAGGCTTAAATTAACATATTCTTCCATTGATTTGAGGTTATTCTTATGTTATAATGCTCATTTGTGTAGGTAAAGGTTGAAAATAAAGTTTATCAAGTCATACAAGTCAATTGGATGTCTAAATCAAAAAAAAGAGCTTAAAAGTTCACTTGGGTTTGTCGGGAGCCACCTGCGCATGCACATGAGAGACCTTCGCACACTGGTGGATTATTTGAGATTCCAAGGTAACCAGTATGAGTGACCTGCATCCGGAAGTTAGCAATATGGTGGCATTTTTTTGATCTCTTTGCAACTTGAATTTGGGTCTAATATGGGTTTTTCAACTCAAACCACCATTTATCGTACTTTCTTAATCTTAGAAACATAGACTGATATTTCAAGTGAAAAACTAGTTATTTTAACTCAAGTTTTATGGCATCTGGAGCTTGATTATTTTTTTAATTTCTATTCAATGGATCAATTTGAGGGGAATTTGGGTATATCTCATATATATATCTCTATGAGTAGTTAAATTCTTATCTTAAGGTTATGCTTGAGTTGGTTGTGATTATTGTATTGGTGTTGTTTATTTGTATTCCTAATTAGCTAATTGTTATGGGTTTTGCATCTATTCCATGTTTTAATTGAGAATTAGAGGTTGCAAACTCTAATTACCCTTAAACCCTTATCATCTTTGACAAAAAGGAAAAGGGTGAGAAATGAGTAAGAACAATAACTTTAATTAATTTATTTAATAGTATCTCTCGGACGTAAGGATGCTAATTAAGGCCATAGATTGTTCAAATATCCACAGTTGTGAGGTGTTCAAATGATATCATTTTTGATATTTTGGTGTTTGATATACAAATTGACACTAAAGACCTATAATCTAGTCTCTCATGAATTTTGGCAAAATTTAGACAAATATCCAATTACCCATGCATGAACCCATACATAGTAAAGCATAACCCCAAGTCGCATTCCCATTTGGTTAAACTCTAATCATTTCTATCTTTGAAATTGCATTTTCAAAACGATAAAATTGTTAACTCTGAAAATGTTCCAACAAACCCCCCAATTTTAATTTTATGTTTATTTTACACCATATTACGGGCTAACTTCTAGTTGACTTTAAACACTCAAGATTTAAATTTGTATCTTCATTCCCTAAGGATTCAATCCCAACTCTAGTTGGGTTACTACATTGATCATGATCGCTTACAACTTAGGGTGTAATTTGATCATCACAAATAGTCTGGATAACTCTTTTGCCTACTCTTTCCTGCCGAAGCCTATCTTGAATCACCTGAACCTTGTCCAAAGACTTATAAAGAACATTGGTACCATGGGGTTTAACCTCTAAAGTCTCAAACTAACTAATAGGAAATAGATAATATCTACCTTAAAATACCTCAAAAGGGTCATATCAGTGCTCGAATGGTATCTATTATTATAAGTGAACTCCAACAAATCCAATTGTTGGTCTCACTGACCCTCAAAGTCCATAACACATATGTGGAGCATATCTTTCAAAACTTGGATAGATTTCTCCAACTAACCATTGATTTGTGGGTGAAAAGCTATGATAAGAAAAACCTGAGTACCCAACTCCCCATGAAAAGTTCACTAGAAGCTAGAAGTGAACACTTAGCCTTTATTTGAAATAATAGATATGGGTACCATATGTAGATGAAATATCTCATGCACATTGATACGGGATAATTTCTCCACATTAAATGGAATCTAAATAGGGATGAATGTAATGCCCTGAGTTTTTGGACCTCAAAAACTTTCTAAATTTTGAACTTTCAGCCCTGCTTACGACTCAGCCTATGACTTATAATATATCTTGATGGGTGAGGTGACCCTATTCGTAAGGTGTCCAGTGAATGGTGATTGAGTTTCTGTCCTGAGTATAACTAGGAGTAGAAGTCGTTGGGAGTCTTGAAGGGTCCTATGGACCCAATCACAACTAACTCAAAAATTAAGTGGCTAAATTTTGATCTGAGTATGAATGGCTCACTATGATCCTTAAGAACTTGTTATGAGTCATTGCGTGCATATCATAGGATGTCCAGTGTTTACCCAATTAGGTTTTGGGTTGACTATGACTTAACCCTATGAGTTGTAAGGTCTCAATATGAGTGGTACTAGTTGATTCATAGGATCAAAAGTGTGTGTGGTTCCTAGAGAGTGTCTTGGTTACAAATTAGAGTGATGAGTCATAAGGCGTGGATATGAGTCAATGGTTGACCCATAGCCAATAACAGCAGTTTTTCAGCTTATATGTTAAGGGCATTTTGGATATTTCCCCTTTTACCCAAATTGAAACCCACATCTTATAACCCATTTAGGGTGTTATTAGCACTCAAAATAAAATCTAAGTAAATTCTCAAACACTTCAAAGGACTCTCTAAATTCCCTCAAGTAAGTTATGGTAGGGTTTTATCAAGTTGGTCATATAAGGGCTCAAGGGTCAATTCCTCTCCAAATTTCTTGGTGTTTAAGGCATGTTAATCTTTTCTCATTGTTAATTTTTTAAAATCATGTATTTTAAAGTATTATTCATGAGATGTTTATGTTGGTTTTGAAACAAAGATTGAGGGTTTTAAATGTTTATGAATTAAACAGTGTTTCTCATGGTTTGTATATGATTATCCATGCTTAAATTATGGTTTTGAACTTATGGGTGCAGGGGTATGGTGAATGAACTAGGGAATTGTTATCTTCCCAAACTTATGACTTTTGAAGTGGTTATGACCCCAACCCCATATTGTGAAACTAGTTTTAATTATAAGAAACGTGGGAATTTGTAAAATTAAACCAAGCGGATTATGAATTCCCCCAAGTGATGTAATTATTTGTACATGTTGATTTTTAACTTTCAAGTGTAGTTTGTAGGACAGTACCAATAATATATGCCTTAATGTGAAATATGGATCAATGAATAGGATTGTATGATAAATGTTTTAATTTTGCTTTAATAAGGGTTGTGTGGCTGAGTCGTGAAAGTGGAGGTTTGAGTGACCAATATTAGAAACAACATTTGTTGACGCAGGGTCAAAGTGACCAGAGAGGTTCTAGTCCCCCTCATTATATTTCATGATTAAGGAGGTTCGAGTCCACCTTAAATCATGACACAATTGGGTGCTTAAGTCACCTTAGTATATGATTGGGAGGTTTGCGTCCCCCTTAAATTATGAGACAATCGGGTGCTTAAGTCACCTTAGAATATGATTGGGAGGTTCGAGTCCCCTGTACATATATATAAGATTATTCTCTAATTCGTGTAGCTACAGGCATTGGGGCCCAACCAGGGGGTGAGATATGTGGTCCATATAGCCCATGGATACATGTTATGATGGTTGAACTACACAATCCAGGCTAACATATATGTGTATATGTATATATATGCATTTGATTATGTCCATTGGTTTTGAATTAGTTTGAATTGTTGACAATCTCATTATGTTAATGTTTACCTGAGTTTCATGCTAGTTCTCTAATTGCTAATAATTTTTAGATGTTGTATCCCTGTGTGATGTAGGAATTGGTCATACGTCTACTCCTCCTTCTCAGTGATTAGAATTCGGGATCATCTCGTTAGTTGACATTGAAGTGGTGAGCCTTCATACATCAAAAGTCTACATTTTACGTTTGGGTCTCTTCTGATTTAGACTGTTTAGACTTAATTTTTGTTGCATTTGGGGGCATGTCCGAACACTTCATTGATATTATGTTTTGGTTCTTTTCTTAGAAGGATTTATTTGAAATACTATAGTTATTGGGAGATGTCGTTCGGTTGTTTGGTCGATCGTCAGTCATTGGTTATGGACTTGTTTTTAAATTTCCTTAAGCTTGTTGCCTGCTATATTGTTAAATATTTGTAATTCATCCAATGTTGGGGTGTGTTGTGTTTGGTTTAATTAGGGATAGAGGGTCGTCTCCGGTCCACGTGGGACTTGAGATATCTGTCATAGCTTGACCCTGGTTTAAGTTGAGACAAAGATGGTATTAGAGCCGAGGTTTGGTGTCATTGGGTATCCAACAAAGACGTATCGAGAATATTCTCATTTATAGATGTGTGGAACGCCACACTTATAATGGAGAGTCTATGAGGCATTTAGGAATCTTTCCCTTTCCTGTTGTTCTATTTCAAGCTATAGAGTATAAGAACTTGAATCTCTCTAATTCCTATTTATTCACCTATTAGATCATACCTCCAAGAGGATCTGATATTCATAGGAACTCTTCTAGCCCATCTCAAGAAAATGTGGATAGAGATCATCCTACTCTAGGAGTTCAGACCTGGTCTAGGGTCACTGATTTTGATTGCCCAGATAGAACTCCAACGATTCCCCCTATCCCTTCTATGGCATCTCAAGATAATGTATCCAATGCTAAGTTTTACCAATCTATTCATTTACTTACCCAGTTGGTGGCCACCCAGACTAAGCGTTTTGCTTCTATTGCTCTATCATCTCAGCCCACTAAGGTTGGCTAATTTATGAGGTTGAGTCCTCCTACTTTTACTGGTTTTAACGTTGAAAAAGATCCTCAAAACTGTAATGATGAGATGGAAAAGATCTTCTGTGTGATGCATGCTACAGATGTGGAGGGTATAGAGTTTGTTACTTATTAGTTGAAGGATGTAGCATACCAATGGTATGAAGAGTGGGACCATTATAGAGGTGATGATTCTAAATCCTCTTTATGGGATGATTTTCTAGTTCTTTCCTTGATTGCTTCTTTTATCAAGAGTTAAGGGAGGCGAAGGCTGAGGAATTTGTGAATTTAAAGCAAGACAAGATGTCAGTAAAGGAGTATGCCTTGAAGTTCCATTAGTTGTAGCGTTATGCTCCTGAATTAGTGTTTAGCATAAGGGCTAGAACAAGGTAGTTCTCTTTGCAGATGTCCCATGTGTTGATTTTAGAGAGCAAGGCTTCCTTGTTGAACAAGGATATAGACATCTCTAAACTTATGGTGTATATACAACAAGTGGTTGAAGAAAAAAAGAAATAAGTAGAGGTAAGTTAAAGGATCATGGTAGATCCATAGAAAGTTACAGTGGTTAAGAAGATACGCTGGCCTATGAATCCATTTGATATTCAAAGCTTCATGGGTTTAGCCAGTTACTATAGGAGATTTGTAGAGTGTTTCTCAACTATAGTTGCCCCACTGACTAAGTTGACGGAGAAAAAAGTAAAGTTCTTGTGGTCTGATGCTTGGAGGGTAGTTTTGAAAAGCTGAAAGATAAGTTAACTTCAGCTCTATTTTTGACCTATCTGAGGTAATGATGAATTCGTGGTTTATTATGATGCATCCTATATGGGACTTGGTTGTGCAATGAGAAAGCATGGTAGGGTGGTGGCCTATGCTTCTAGGCAGCTAAAAATTCATGAGAGGAATTATTCAACTCATGACTTGGAGTTGTTGGTTGTGGTATTCACATTGAAAATTTGGCGTCACTATTTGTATGGAGTCCATGTTGATATATTTTCTATCATAAGAGCCTGCAAAATTTGATCACCCAGAAGGAGCTGAATATCAAGCAAAGAAGATGGCTTGAGTTGCTGAAAGACTATGACATGAGTCTCCACTCCCACCTAGGTAAAGATAATATGGTTGCTCATGCTCTTAGCAGGTTATCAATGGGAAGTCTAGCTCATGTTGACTAGGATAACCGGGAATTGGTGAAAGATATTCACCATTTGGCTAATTTTGTAGCTCGTTTATTAGACTCTAAGAACGGGGATTGTGTTTGTTCAAAAGGTGGCATAGTTTTCTCTTGGTATAGAAATAGAGGAGAAGCAGGTATTGGATCCTATCTTAATAAAGATTAAGGTAAATATGGGATAACAAAAGGTTGTAGCTTTTGAGTTTGGTGACGATGGTATCTTGAAGTACTAAGACAGATTATGTGTTCCCGAGGGAGATGGGTTGCAAGAGAGGATCTTGGCTGAGACTAATGAGTCACAGTATAAAGTTTATCTTGGTTCGACAAAGATATATCATAATCTTAAGAAGATTTATTGGTGGAACAATATGAAGCGATATATGGCCAGTTTTATGGATAAATGCATGGTGTGTCAACAAGTAAAGGTTGAGTACTTGCGTCCCGAAGGGTTGTATTAAGAAATTGAGTTGCTTGTGTGTAAGTGGGAAGTGATTAACATCGATTTCATTACTGGTCTTCCTTGGACTCAAAATTAGTTTGATTTGATTTGAGTCATCATGGATAGGATCACTAGATCTGCTCAATTCTTGCCAGTGGGGTCTAATTTTTTAGCAGAAGACTATGCGAAGTTGTTCCTACAAGAGATTATGAAGTTTCATGGGGTGCCGATTTCTATCATGTCAGATCTGGGTACTCAGTTCTCATCGCAGTTTTGGTGTTCGTTTCATAGAGGTTTGGGAACTAAGTAAGACTTAATACTGCTTTCCACCCACAGTCATATGGGTAAGTGGAAAGGACTATTCAGACACTGGAAAACATGCTTAAGCTTGTATAATTGAATATGGTGGTAGTTGGGTTGATAAGTTTCCTCTTATAGATTTTGGGTCTAATAAGAGCTACCACTCTAGTATTGGTATGGCTCCTTTCGAGGCCATGTATAGAAGGAGGTGTAGGTCTCACATTGGGTGGTATGAAGTTGGTGAGCCTGATATGTTTGGCCCAAATTTAGTTCACCGAGAGATGGAGAAGGTGAAGATGATTCGAGATAGGCTTAAAGTAGCCCAAAGTCACCAAAAGTCCTACACAGATATGAAGCAAAAAGAGTTAGATTTTAGTATTGGTGATTGGGTGTTCTTAAAGGTATCCCCCATGAAGTGAGTGATACAATTTGGTAAGAAGAGGAAGTTCAGTCCTCGATATGTTGTTCTGTACTTTGTGTTGAAGGGTTGGTAATATTGCGTATGAATTAGAGTTGCCCTCAAGTTTGAGCTCCATTCATTTGGTGTTTTACGTTTTGAAGTTGAGAAAATCCATGGGTGATCCTTTGATGGTTATTCTTTTGGAAGGAGTGGGTATTTTGGATTCTTTATCTTATGAGGAAGTCACAGTTGAAATTTAGAATCGGCAAGTTCGTTGGTTGCAGATGAAAAATATAGCTTCGGTAAAGGTTATATGGAGCAACCACAAGGTTGAAGAGGATACTTGGGATGCCGAAGAGGAAATGAAGTCCAAGTATCCATTCTTGTTTTCCGCTTCAAATAATCATACTTAAGGTATGTGTATTTGTTGACATCTTTGTTTTCTAACTTTGTTAAAAAAAAATAAGTGATTTCCTTATCATCTTTGTTTTCTGTCATTGTTAAAGGTAAGAGTAGAGGTATGTGGAGTCAATTCGTCATAATAAATGCCTTGTACCATCATTTGAGGATTAAAGATCCAAGTGGGGATGAATTAAAACACCCCAGATTTTTGGCCCTTAAAAATTCCTTGAGCTTTGAGCTCACTGCCTTGGTTACGACACACCCTATGATTCATAGTATGAATGTTTTTAGTGCCTTAGCCCTGTGCTTTCCTCTATTGATTGTCTCAAGTCTTTACGTTACACACTTTTTTACTTTACTTTTAGTTTACGAATTTTAAAACTCTTTTGGTTACGTTTGCACTAATTTAATCTTAATAGTTAAACTGAAATTTGATAGTTACTTAACACTAGTCCCTGTGGTATCGATACTTGGCTTCTAAAGGTCCACTTTATTACTTGGTGATACCACGTACACTTGTGTGTGTGCAAAAAAATTTTGGTGTCATTGACGGGGACTTGTAAATTATCAACCATATTTTTCGTTTTGGTTTTACTTTTTAGATTTCTTTGGTTCTTTACTCTTGATTTTGAAGGAAACAGGTTTACAGAGTAGTAAGCTGGCAAGGGATAGGGAGTTGGTTGAACCAAACCCCTAACCCGAGCAATGCTTCCATCAATGGAGGAGAGAAGCAATCCTTATCCCCCGTATCCCGCAATTTCAAGAGGAACAAGATAACCCCGCTCTTATGGATGAAGAACAACTAGCCTGCAGGAAAAGTCACGAAGTAAAAATCCCACTTTCGACAAATTTGACCTCGCCTTTTCAGAAATTGGATGTTGGAGGTAATTTTGAGCTGAAACGGAACATGGTGCAACTTTTGATCAGTAGTGGATAGTTTATGGGTCTTTCACATGAAGATCCATAAGTCCATCTAGGAAACTTTCTAGAGATCTATGACATATTCATCCCGATGGGCGTGTCAACTAATTATGTAACACTTACACTATTCCCCTTTTTTCTATTAGGGAAGCAAAAAAATGGTAGAACGCTGAGCTGGAAAAATAACTTAGCCCAAAAATTCCTCATCTCATTCTTTCTATTGGGAAAGACTGCGAGACTGCGTAGTGAGATTGTGTGCTTTAAACGGAAGCCAGATGAGAATTTATATCATACTTGGGAGTGGTTCAAAGCACTTCTTCGAGATTATTCGCATCATCAGCAGTCCAATGAGGTATTAGCTCACACTTTAGTTTATGCACTTGACCATAACACAAGAATTTTGCTAGATTCAATTGTAAGTGGTAAAGCTTTGGAGTTGACATATGATGAGTTTTACACCTTGTTGAACCAGATTGCATAAGTGAATCTCGAGTGCCATTCAGACTCAAGAAATGCCATAAAGAAGGTTGCAGTGTAATACAGGTGGACCAATTTACTGATATATCTACCCAAACTTTTGCACTGTAAAATTAGAAAAGCAATATGAAGTTGGGGGTTACATAGCCTGCATCCACAGTTAATGTAATTCAATAGACTGTAGTTTGGTGTTAGGTTTGTGGTAACAATGGGTATTCAACAGCTATGTGTGTGGCAAATCCTGAGTCTATTATATTCATGGATAATGTTCAAAGTCCAAATAATAGGAACGCCTACATTCTAAAGAGGCAGACTCAGTCACCAAATCCAGCATGGAGTAATTAACAACAACAGTTTCAGTTGCAGCAAGTTAAGAATAATCAGGCCATAACTCAGACTAGCAATATGGAAGAGATGTTGAAGCAAATCATGGCTACTCAAGCATAATTGGCAGCAGATATACAGAGCCAGCAAGCAACTACAAGGAGCTTGGAGTTACAAAATGGTCAGTTTGCGAAGGTTCAAAATACCAACACTCAAGGTGGTTTTCCAAGTGATACTGAAAATCCTAAATAAGTAATGCCAGTCACTTTGAGGAGTCGTAAAGAGCTTAATGAAGGACCTCCAAAGAAAACCAAGGAAGTAAATATAAAAGAGATTCCCCCACTGATATCTGACCAAGTTGCTAAAAATTTGAGGAAGTTTGAGTAATCAAAAGCAAAAATTATTGACGAGGTTAAGAAGATCCCACCACTACCTTTCCCACAAAATCATATAAAGGAAAAGGAAGATGCATACTTCAAGAAGTTATTTGACATGTTCAGAAAATTGTAAATTAACTTACCTCTATTAGAAGTTTTGTAGGGAATGCCCAAGTATGCTAAGTACTTGAAGGAAGTGGTCACTAACAAAGTAGAGCTACAAGATGATGTAATAATAGCACTCTCTGAGGAGTGTAATTCAGTAGTGATGCAAAAGATGCCATAAAAACTCAAAGATCATGGGAGTTTCTCTCTCCCTATTTAAATTTGCAGCAGTGAGGTGATCCATGCACTAATTTATTTAGGGGAAAGTGTAAATTTGATCCCTTATCCTTGTTCAACACCTTAAGTTTGGGGATGCCAAGACCAAGCTCCATAATACTCTAGTTAGCAGACCGGACCCTAGCCCATCTGAAGCAATCATAGAGGATGTTCTTATCAAAGTTGGTAAGTTTATTATTCTTGCTGACTTTATTGTAATATATTTTCAGGCAGACGAAAGAGTACCAGTCATCTTAGGATATCTATTTTAAGCGACGAAAGAAACGTTGATTGATGTAAGAGAGGGCAAGCTCACAATGAGGTTGGGTGATAAAGAGGCAGTTTTTAAAGTGTACAAACTACTCAATACCCTTTCTCACTACAAAGATTTATGCATGATTATAGTGATTGAAGGGGATTATGTGCGGGGTGATGGAGTCTATTCCACAAAAGACCTCTTCAGACTTTCTCATTGATCATCCAAGACCACTAATACCTCAGCCCAACATGATGCAAATTGATGAGACTGAGAAGGAGATTGTTGAGAAAGTTATTAACCAGGAGAGTTCACACTCAAGAGGATAGAAATGAATAAGAAGATGGTGTTTGAGTATGACAAAAAGGATGAAGGAATATGGTTGAGTCAGAGATTGGGTCGCGTCGCGATACTAAATTAGGCGTTTCTTGGGAGGCAACCCAAGTTAAGATAGATTTTATTTTTAATATTTTAGTTTTTACTTTACTAGTTTTTGTTTTTCTTGAATCATAGGAAGATGAAGTCTGAGTACCAAAAAACCTGAGCAAAGGAGCATGGTGAAGACTGTGGGGTCTCCGGACCCTCTTGATTTATAAAGATGCTACTAGCTAGGCTTAAAGGCCTTAGGGAGTATTTGTATTTCTACTTTTAAGTATACTTTAGGGACAAAGTAATTTTTAAGTGTGGGATTGGGAAATTCCTACTTTTAGGGGTAATTTTAAAAGTTTTAGGTTTGGAATAAGTGTGAGATATTCTTATCGGTGCTATATTTGACTGCATTATGCAAGTGTTTTAGATGTAAAAGCATGTTGATTGTGTGAATTATTGCTTTTGAGACTCCTAGGCTCGTGATTATGACTCTTGTATTTGTTGGCTTAATGTTGAATTCATACTATTATTTGATTGAGAGTCTATAAGGATCCCACTTGAGTTGGGCATATGCCATGTACGTGTGAGGTGTTGTGTATTTGTTATTGTATGTGATGTCTAGAACTTTTCTTGTGTGTGTGCAGAACAAAATAAAGAGTGTGGGTTTAATAGATGATATAGGCATTTCTTTGACAGCTAAGTTTTATACCCTCCTATTACCAACCCTTGTGCATAATCTTAGTTAAACCTGGTTGAGCCTTTAGATTTTTCTTTGGCAGTCGTATATGTAGCTTAATCCCTTCTTTAATTAACCTTAATTTGATCCAAAATCTCCTAAGAACTTTAGTGAAAAATTAATTAAGGAGTTGGAAAGTCAAGTAGGAGAAAGGTGAAATTGAAGCCCAAAAGTGACAGTTATTGGTGTGTACAATTGTTATAAGTTATCACTGGCAGTTAAGTAATGACAAGAATAAAAATTTATTCAAATTAAATAAGTTATGTACATAGAAAACCCCCACCATAGTGTAAGTAAGTGAGCTTAATGAGATGGGGCAAAACAAAAGAATGGGGTAGACAAAAGGGGAATAAAGTGGTTATTAAAGGTGAGTTGAATGACATGTGTGATGTATTAAAGAGCTTAGGGAAGATAGTTATTATTCTTGGACAAAATAGTTCCTACCCATCCCTTAGCCTACATTACAACCATTAAAGACCAATTTGATCTTCAGCTTCAATAATTTGATATTAGTTGAGTACTACACTAAGTGCAAGCTTATGGTTCATTATGTGAACTTGTGAATTCTTTGTGAGAGTGAGCAAATTTTTATTTTTTCACCCATTCTATTATGAAATGTTTTATTGTGAGTGATTATGGGTAACTCTACTATTGTGAGAGCTGTTTGATGATTGTTGGGGGACTTAAATGATGTATTTGATTGAATAATGTGCATGAGTGTGCTAAGTAGGTGAGTCAATGCTTGAGGCTAGGATGTTTTGAAAGTAGTGTTTTTGAACTTTCAAGTGTGTACTTAGCATACTTAGTGTAGAAACTTGCATTTTGTGTAGCCATTATAATACTAGCTTGAGGGTCTTGCTTGTAGCAGAAGTTTTGAGTTTCCTCAGCTTATAATGCTTATATTAAAGAGTTTTTCATGTACGAACAAGGATTTAAGTGTGGGGTGGTGATGTTGGTGTATTTATGCACTTTAGTGTTGCTATCCTAGCTCATGTAGCCTTGTTTTGAGGACAATTTATGTGCTTTATGTGTTAGTGATTATATAAATATGCATCTAACTGTCCAAGTATGTGATTACAATGTTTAAAGTTGTTTTTAAACAAGTTTGGGTTCAAATGGATCATTTAGAGTTTAAATGAGAAAACTAGTTTTACTAGCTTAAGCTAGGTGTTATTCTAGACTATCAAGATGAATTCTAATGTGTTAAATGAGTTAATAATGGTTTTGTTTTGTAATTGTATGTGGAAAAACTTGTCTACAATGTTCAAAGTTCACTTGAATCAAGTCAAGAGCCAAAACACAAAGTAAAGATTAACATGGGCAAGCCTAGTCTTAGCTCGTGTTTCTAGTTCACCATTCTTGATATTGTGTTGTTTTGAGATCTAATATTTGGTGTTTTATCATGTAGAATTCTTGGTGAGTTGATTGTGATGATATTTTGATGCTATAAAAGCTGTAAATTGAGTGGGAAAACACCACAAGGCAAGGTATGGAAGGATAAACACTTAGAAGAATATAGGCGTCATGAGGCAAATTCCAGTGAGCCAACGCAAAATAGGTGTGACGCACCCCTCCCTCAACGTGCTAAACAATGTTGCATATTTCTATATTTACTTGACTAACCAATGTGGTGTGTTTCTCTGTCAAGTTGACCAAGCAACGCGGCGCATCACTTTTCCCACAAACGGCTAAAGTACACCAATATAAATAGGACTTTTTGTACACTTTGGTTTGACCTTGGAAAATGTGGAGCATTAAGGAGGGGCTGATATACACTTAAAATAGTTTTTTTTATCTCTTTTATTTATTTAATTCGTATATTTAATCATGTATTCAATTAATTGGATTACGGTTATGTCTATTAGTGGCTAAACGCCCCCTTTTCGGGGTTAAGGCCAAGAACATGTTTGCTATCTTTATGAATTTAATTTTTTTGGATTGATTATAATATTTGGTGGTTTTTTCATCCTTATTTTAAATATTTTAAGGAGTAGCTAACCTTAGAATACATATATTGTCGACCTTGTGATCTCAGGAGGGGGAATAGAAAGATAGAAGATGGGGATGAACAGAGTAAGGTTCTTATTATTTTATGAAATAAGGAATTTGAATTAGCATCTAGAATAGGGATATACCTGGAAGTATTGCTTGATTGACGTTTATGATTATATATTTAAGCACTTAATTGGATTATTAAATCCCCACTCAATGATGTAGTTGGAATGTCCAAGTTAGGTAGACGATTAGAGGTTGGGAGACCATGATCATGCGATAAACCCTACGAATCAATAACCAGGATAAGAAATCTAGCGAATGAATTTCAATAGCATAGTATGACTATTCGTAGTGCCTTAACCCTAGGCTTTACTCCATTGATTGTTTTAAGTGTTTACGTTACAAACTTTTTTACTTTCCTTTTAATTTACGAATTTCAAAACTCTTTTGGTTACTTTGCACTAATTTAATCTTAATAGTTAAACTGAAATTTGATAGTTGCTTAACATTAGTCCTTGTGGGATCAATACTTGGCTTCTAAATGGAAACTTTACTACTTGGTGAGACCATGTACTCTTGCGTGTGCACTTGGGCGCAACAGCCATAATGATATATTACGAGTTGTTAGGGGTAAATCATAGGTTGTGTAATGTATACCCCAAATGGATTCTGTGTTTATTACGACTGGGACCTACAAGTCATAGGGTCCAATTACTAGTGGTGTCAATGAGTTTTAAGGATATTAGTGTAGGGTTCCTTAATGGTACTACCTTGGTTACAACTCATGGTAATGAGTCGTAAGAAGTGGATACGAATTAAGGTGTTGACCCGTAGTCAAAGGCAGCACTTTTTCAGTTGTTAAGTTGAGGAAATTCTAGATATTTCCCCTCTTACCCAACTCTAAACCCCTGTCTTACATCCTCGTTTGGGTTTCATTAGCACTTAGAAACATATCAAAGTAAATTCTCAAATACTCCCAAATCCTCAAGGTTAAGAACACTTAGGGTTTTTAAGAGGTTGATCAATTAGGGATTTCAAGGGTGATTTCTCTCCGTACGTCTTACTATTTAGGCAAGTGACTAATCCCTCATTTTTTAATTTTGTAAATAATATGTATTAAAGTGTTATTCACATATAATTATTTTGATTTTGAAAACAAGGGTTGTGGATTTGAATGCTTATTATTAAACAATGTTTTCCCATGATTTAATTATGATTACTCATGTTTTAAATATGGTTTTGAACTTATGGGTTCATGGGTATGGTGAATGGATTAGGGAATTGTGATTTTCCCAAACTTGTGACATTTGAAGTTATTATGACCCCAACCCATAGTGTAAAATTAGTTTTGAGTTATGTGAAAGTGGAAATTTGTAAATTGAACTAGTCTTAAACTATTACCTGATATAAATACATATTTGAAACACAATGATATGATTTAATGAACAATAGGAGTCGGTTTTCCTCCACCCTATATTAATGATCAAAGGGAGTTGTTCTCCCCAAGTTAATGGAAATTATTTTTGCATGATGTCACCTTGCAAGTGTAGTTGGTATGTCGATACTGACAATATATTCCTTAATGCAAATTATGGTTCATCATTGGGATTGTGTGCTAAATTCCTTAATTGGGCTTAAATAAGGGTTGTATACCTGATTCGTGAAAGTGGAGGTCTGGATGACCGACACTGGAAATCACATTTACCAATGTAAAGGTTAGGGTGACAGGAAGGTTTGACTCCCTATTATTATTATTTAATGATTAGGGGGATTTGAGTCCCCCATAAATCATTATCTAATCGGGTGCTTAAGTTATCTCGGTACATGTTGGGAGGCTTGAGAGCCCCGTGTGTATATATATGAGATTATTCTCCTGTTTATGCGGCTACATGCATTGGATCCCGATCGACAAGTGAGATCTGAGGCCCATATAGCCCGTGGGTACTATTATATGACGATTGAGCAACAGAATTAAGGTTAAAGTTTGAAAATATATGTTAAGCCTTGTTCCCTATCCCGGCATTTGATATATCTATGTGTATATTCATTTGATTGAGTGCATTGATTTTGGAATGATTTTTGAACTATGGATCATGTTATTATCATCCTTATCCTTGAGTTACATGCTAGCGCTCTAACTACTAACTGTCTACATATATTGTATCCTTATGTGATACAGGATTTGGCCATACTTCTATCTTTTCTACTCAATCATTGTGGATTGATCTAGAGTCGACTTGAAGTAGTGAGCTTCCATGCTTTGAAAGGCCCCATTTTGGGATTATTTTTCTCTTTTGAGTATTAGATTATTGCTTACTGTTTTGGCTATATTGAGGGCATGTCCCAAAACTTTATTGATATTTAATTTTGGTTCGTTGTTTAGAAGGCTTTGTTTGGACTATTAGGGTTATTGGGTGGTGTCGGTCGATCACTTGGCTGGTCATCGATGGTTGGTAATGGACATGCATTTAAAACGTTCTTAAGCTGTTGTATACTATCTTATTATATGTTTGAAATTCATCCTACTTTGGTGTGTGTTGTTTTTGGGTCGGTTAGATGCAAGGGTGATCTTTGGTCCACGTGGGACTTGAGGTTCTCAACACGGCCAGGCCCTAGTTTAGATCGTGTCAAGTTGTATGTAAATTTTTCTAAGTGTGAGTTCTTGCTGAATGATGTAACTTACTTGGGTTATGTTGTTTTTAGTAAAAGAATCATGGTGGATCCACAAAAGGTTGTGATGGTTAAGAAGTGGCCTAAACCCACGAATCAATTTGATATTCAAAGATTCTTGGGTTTAGCCGATTAATGTAGAAGGTCTGTGGAGAGTTTTTGTGCTATTGCAACCCCAATAACAAAGTTGACTCAGAAGAAGGTGAATTTCTTATGGTCTAATTCTTGTGAGGGTAGTTTTTAGAAGCTAAAGGATAAGTTGACTTCGGTGCTGATCTTGACTCTACCTGAGAGAACTGATGGTTTTGTTGTCTATTAGGATGTATCCTGGGTAGGGCTGGGTTGTGTGTTGATGTAGCATGGCAAAGTGGTTGCTTATGCTTCTAGGAAGTTGAAAGTTCATGAGAAAAATTATCCTACCTATGACTTGGAATTGTTAGCCGTGGTGTTTGCATTGAAGATCTGGCGACACTATTTCTATGGAATCCGTGTTGATATTTATTTCAGTAATAAGATCCTGTAATATGTGTTCACTCAGAAAGAGTTAAATCTCAAGCAAAGGAGATGGCTTGAGTTGCTGATGCATTATGACATGAGTCTCCACTATCATTCAGGTAAAGCAGACGTGGTTGTTAATGCTCTTATAAGGTTGTCCATGGGAAGTTTGTCTCATGTGGATGAGGAGATGTGAGATTTGGTGAAGGATATTCACTATTTGCCTAATCTAAAAATCCATCTCTTGGATTCTGAGGATGGTGGTGTGATTGTTCAAGAGGTAGTGAGGTCATCTCTTGGTGTGGAAATAAAGGGAAAGAAAGTGTTGGATCATATTCTAATTCAAATCAAGGCAAATTATGTGTTCCCAGTGTTGACGGGTTACGAGGAAGAATTTTGGCCGAAACTCGTGAGTTATGTTATACTATTCATCATTGTTTGATGAAAATGTATCATGATCTTAAAGGGATTTATTGGTGGAATAATATGAACCAGAATGTGGCCAATTTTGTGTCTAAGTGCATGGTGTGTCAACAAGTAAACATAGAGCACTGGAGGCCCGGTGGGTTGACTTAAGAGATTAAGCTATTGAGCTACCGATATAGAAATGGGAGATAATTTATAGAGAATTTGTCACCGGTCTTCTGCGGTCTCACCAATAATTTGATTCGATTTGGGTCATTATGGATAGGATGACTAAGTCTACTCACTTTTTACTAGTAAGGACAAATTTTTCTATCAAGGATTATGCAAAGTTATTCATTGGGGAGATCATGAAGTTTCATGGTACTCCATTTTCCATCATACCTGATCGGGGTACTCAGTTGTCATCTCCCTTTTAAAGGTCGTTCCAGCAAGGATTGGGGACTAAGGTGACCCTTAGTATTATTTTTCTCCCACAGACGGATGGGCAAGCGGAAAGGACAATTTAGGTCATGGAAGATATGCTTTGAGCTTGTGTTTTTTATTTTGTGGGTGGTTGTTTTGGCCACCTGTATCTCATAGAAGGTGTAGGTATCCAATTAGGTCGTTTGAGGCTGGAGAAACTAAGTTTTTGGTCCTGATTTATTTCACCAAGCTATGGAGAAGGTGAAGGTGATTCGGGATAGACTTAAGGTCACTAGAAGTCGCCAGAAGTCCTAAAAAGATGGGATGCGAAGGGAGTTGGAGTTTAGTTTGGGTGATTGGGTATTTTTGAAGGTGTCCCCTATGAAAGGAGTGATGTAATTTAGTAAGAAGGGAAAGCTCAGTCCCAACTATATTGGTATGTATGTGGTTTTGAAGAGGCTTTGTAATGTCGCATATGAATTGGGGTTGCCCTGTAGTTTGAACTTTATTCATACAGTGTTTCACATTTTGATATTGAGAATATGTGTGAGTGATCCTTCAACGATTGTTCCTTTGAAGGAGGAGGGTATCTCAAATTTTTTGTCTAATACGGACGTCCCATTTAAGATTTTGGATCGGCAATTTTATCGGTTGTGGACAAAGGATGTGGCATCGATAAGGGTTATACGGAGGAACCAAAAGGTTGAGGAAGCTATGTGGGAAGCCGAGGTGGACATAAAGTCCAAGTAGCCGTTCTTGTTTCCTATTTTGGATAATCGTGCTTGGGGTATGAGTATTCCGTAGCATCTTTGTTTTCTAACTTTGTATCAAGAAATTGTCATTTCCTTGGCATCTTTATTTTTTGTCTCAGCTAAAGGTTAGAGTAGTGGTACGTGGAGTCAAATCGTGCAAATAAATGTCGTATCCTATTATTTGAGGACGAGTGATCCTAAGTTGGGGAGAATGCAATGCCCCAAGATTTTAGACCTCAAAAACTTTCTGAGTTCTGAGCTTTTTGACTTAATTATGACTCACCCTACGATTTTTAATGTGTCTTGACAGGTAAGGTGACCATAGTCGTAAGGTGTCCAATGAATGGTTCTTGAGTTTCTGTCCTGAGTACGAGTTGGGGGTACGAGTCATTGGAAGTCTTGACAGGTTCTATGGACCCTATCGTACCAAAATAAAAAATTAAGTGGTTGAGTTCTGCTCTGAGTATGAGTAGCTCACTATAAGCCGCACGGACTTGTTATGAGTCGGTGGGTACAAATCATGGGATGTCCAGTCTTTACCTAATTGGGTTCTGTGTTGACTACGACTGGACCCTACAAGTCGTAGGGTCTCATTACGAGTAGTACCAGTTGAGTCATATATTCAATAATTTGTGGGGGTCCTATAGTTGGATATTAATTATGGTGACGAGTCGTAAGGAGTGGCCACGATTCAATGATTGACCCATAGTCAATGGCGGCATTTTTTCATCTTTTAAGTTAAGGGCATTCTGGACATTTCTCCTTTTACCCAAATTGAAACCCATGTCTTATAACCCCTTTAAGGTGTCAATAGTACTCAGAAACAAATCTATATATCTTCTCAAACACTCCAAAGGGCTCTCTAAATTCCCTCATGCAAGTCAAGATAGGGTTTCATCAAGTTGGTCATCTAAGGGCTCAAGGGTCGATTCCTCTCTAAATTTCTTGCTATTTAAGTCATGTTACAATTCCCTCATTGCTAATTTGTTAAAAGCATGTGTTTTGAAGTATTTTTCAAGAGATGCTTATGTTGGTTTTGTAACAAGGGTTGAGGGTTTCGAATGTTTATGAATTAACAGTGTTTCTCATGGTTTCCATTTGATTATTCATGCTTAAATTATGGTTTTTAACTTATAGATGCATAGGTATGGTGAATGAACTAGGGAATTGTGATTTTACCAGATTTATGACCTTTGAAGTGGTTATGGCCCCAACCCCATATTGTGAAACTGGTTTAAATTATGAGAAATATGAGAATCTGTAAAATTGAACCAAGGGGATTGTGAATTCCCACAAGTGATGTAATTGTTTTGGCAAGTTAATTTTAACCCTTGCAAGTGTAGTTGGTATGACGATACCAAAAATGTATGCCTTAATGTGAAATATGGTCCAATAAATGGGATTGTGTGATAGATATTTTAATTGGGCTTTAATAAGGGTTGTGTGGCTGAGTCGTGAAAACGGAGGTCCAAGTGACTGATACTGCAAACTGCATTTGCCGATGTAGGGGTTAAAGTGACTGGGAGGTTCAATTCCTCCTTATTGTTATTTCATGATTAGTGAGGTTCGAGTCTCCCGTAAATCATCACATGATCTGGTGCATAAGTCACTTGAGTAAATGATTCAGAGGTTCAAGTCCGTCGTGCATAAATATAAGATTATTCCCTAGTTCACACAGCTACACGCGCTGGGGCCTGACTAGGGAGTAAGTGATGGAGCCCATATAGCTCGTGGAAATATGTTATGATGGTTGAGATACACAATCCAGGCTAAAGTTTTAAAATGCATGTTAAGCCTTGTTCCTTATCCTGGAATATAATATATATATATATATATGTGTGTGTGTGTGTGTATGTGTGTGTGTGTTTGATTATGTTCGTTGGTTTTGAATAATTTTGAACTGCTAACCATGTTATTATGTTAACCTTATCCCTGAGTTTCATGTTAGTGCTCCAACCTCTAACTATTTTCAGACGTTATTTCCCTATACGATGCAAGAATTAGTCATACGTCTACTCCTCCTGCTCACTGATTAGGATTCGGGATTAGCTTATGAGTTGAGATCAAAGTGGTAAGATTCCAAACATTGGAAGTCTATATTTCATATTTTGGTCTCTTATATCTCATACTATTTAGACTTGTTTTTGGCTATAGTCAAGGACATGTCCTGACACTTCATTGATTTCAGTTCTGGTTCTTTGTTTAGAAGGCTTTGCTTAGATTATTGTTGTTATTGGGCGGTGTCGGTCAATTGTTTGGCCGGTCGTCGATTGTTGGTTATGGACTTGTTTTTGAATTTCCTTAAGCTTGATGCATGCTATCTTGTTATATGTTTGGCATTCATCTGACATTAGGGTGTTTTGTGTTTGGTTTGGTTAAGTGTAGGGGGTGGTCTCCACTCAACGTGGGACTTGAGATACCCGTCACGACCAGGCCATGGTTTGGGTCGTGACAATGAAATAGGAAGATTTGGTCAAATAATCCACAATGATCCAAATACTGTTAGAACTACAAAAAATATTAGACATACCACTCATAAAGTCCATAGTGTTCCGTTCCCACTTCCACTGACGAATGCGTAATCTTTGAATCAAACCACTCGTTCTCTGATGCGCAGCCTTCACCTACTGATAACACAAGCAACAAACTACAAAATCTACCACATCATTCTTCTTACAAGCCCACTCGTAAAGTTTCTTCAAATCACGATATATATTAATCACACCTGGATGGATAGAATATTTGGAACAGTGTGCCTCCTCACCCGTTCACCAACTTTTAACACACAAACTCGACCTCCAATCCATAAAACTCTATCAAAATTAAAACAAAATGCTTCCGTAGTCTCACCACTCAACACCAAACCCCAAACTTTTATCATCAAACTGATGAGCTAGAATTGAATCCATCAAGGAAAATCTAACATTAAAAAGGGCTTAAATATGCATGGATGTTGAAATATCAAGCCTAACTATCTAACAAGCTAAGAACTAACCTATAAGGTTAAATGCCACACCTAGGTCAACAGATGGACGAAACTCCTGATACTAGTCGACTTGCAACTCAAGGTATCCACAACAATATTATCCTTTTCTAAAAGATACAAAATAGTGAGACCATAATCCTTTAGCAACTCAATACAATGTTGTTGCCTTATATTAATATCTCTTTAATTGAAGTAGTACTAAAGGCTAGGATGGCCTGAGAAAATCTCAAAATGAACTTTATACAAGTAATGACGCCACAACTTTAATACAAACACCACGACTGCTAACTTCAAATCATGAGTAGGGTAATTTCTCTCAAGAGAATTTAACTGACGATAGGAATAACCAACCACCTTGCTGAAATGCCCTGGGTTTCGGCCCTTGGAAAATTCATGAGCTTTGAGATCATTGTCCTTGTAACAACTCACCATAAGAGTCGTATAGCATGGGTACAAGTCTAGGGACCCAAGTTATATGTTGGTCAGTGTGTTGTTGTCCAAGTTCAGTCCTAGTTACTAGGGACACCATATGATTCGTATGGTCTTGTGACCAGAGGTTTAGGGTCCAATCGTATGTTTTCTAGTGTCCAGACCTTTATTTTCTACCTTGGATATGACTTCATGGTACTAGTCATATGGTATAGTAATGAGTGAGGTAAGGGAGTCGTATGTTGGACAGAATATGATGTATAACTTTCTATCCTAATGACGAATTGATAATACCAATCGTATGATGTGGTGATGAGTTGGAGGGTCAACTCATACCCATCTACGAGTTTTCCACGGTTTTAAGTTGGGGGCATTATGGACATTTTACTTTGTAACTCCCTTTGATACCACAACATAAAATACCATTTTGGTCTTCATTAACCTATTATTCCCGATTAAAAATTCTTAAAATCTCTCTCAAACTCTCTTTCAAGCAAAAAGGTAGTGCTTTATTAAGATATTCAATTAAGACGTTCAAGGGCAGTTTCTCTCCATATTTCTTGATGTCTAAGGCATATTACTCCTACCTCATTGTTATTTTACAAAGAGCAAGTGTTTCAATCCATGAATTTCATGATATTGTTGTTGTTTGAAATAATGGTTGGGGTTTTGGATGTTTATGGTTGAATAATGTTTATCATGGTTTAGTGATGTTTCTCTTATGCTTTTAATATTATTTTAACATTGTGGGATGCATGGTTATGGTAAATAGATTTGGGGGTACATTGGATTCCCCCAAATTACTTGGTTATGATTTTTAAACATATGTGCCCTCAACCTATTTGTTAAAATGTAAATGAGAATGATTTTGCCACATAGTTTGACTATTATGAAAATCTTTGCATTGCTTAAGAGCTAATAGAACTTAAATTGGTTTGGTTGGTTTTAAATGGTTTAGAAAGGCCTTGATGGCCATGGTTTTTGTTTCATTGGAAATTTAGGAGTCACCTTGATTTAATGGTTTTGGTATGACATAAAAGGATTGACTTGCTAGCTCTAATTTAGCTATGACGATAACAACGGTTAATTCCTAAACTAAAGACTCATTGGTAAATGGTTGGAATGTGTAAATGGTTTTAATATGGGCTTAAAGAGGGTCGTGTAACAAAGTTGTAAAAGGTGAGGGTCTCGACGGGACCGACACTAACTCATGTTTGCCGATGTAAGGGTGGTCTTGGTGACTCAGTGCATAATGTCACACTTTATATTTTAGAAGATGTACTAGTCATCTTAGGATTTTTTTCTCCAGTCGAGCGACTAACACACACAAGGGCCCTTTCATCAGGGGGAGCTGAACCCATATAGCCCGTGGGTAGTTTTAGAATGGTTAAGATACTCAACCTAGGTTAAGGTTTTACATACATACTAATTAGACTGCAATAAGAATTGAGATTTGTATGATTGCTCGAAATCCCTCAACCCTGAACTATTAATCATTATTATTTACAACCATTGCTTGCTTTGCGATTGTCAAAAAAATATATTTCTTATTTATTAATTTATATTTTTATTCTTAAATTCACAATCATCTTGATATTTTCCAACACTTAATACCTCATTGTCTAAAACTAAAAGTTGGGTGAATTTCTAGTTGCTTAGTCCTTGTGGGAATGATATCTAACTGTACAAGTCACTATATTACTTGTACAATCACGTACACTTGTGTGTGTGCTTGAGCCACAACAGTGACGTGGAGATATTTGGCCCAGATTTAGTTTACCAAGCTATGGAGAAGGTGAAGGTGATTCAAGATAATTATAAAGCCATCTAAAGTCGCCATAAGTCCTATGAGGATGTGAGGCATAGGAAGTTAGAGTTTGAGGTTGGGGATAGGGTGTTATTGAAGGTGTCTCCCATGAAGGAAGTGATGGAGTTTGGGAAGAAGGGGAAGCTTAGTTCCTGATATGTTGGTCCATACTTTATCTTGAAAAGAGTCAATAATGTTGCATGTGAGTTGGAGTTTCCTTCTAGTTTGATCTTCATTCTCCCGGTATTCCATATTTCCATGTTGAGAAAGTGTATGGATGATCCATCATAGATTGTGCCTATTAAGGATATTGGTATTTTAGATTCCCTATCTTATGAAGAGGTCCCTAAGGAGATTTTGGATCGACAGGTTTGTCGGTTGAAGACCAAGGATGTAGCTTCAGTAAAGGTTCTATGCGGGAACCACAAGGTGGAAAAGGCTACATGAGGAGCTGAAAAGGACATAAAGTCCAAGTATCCATTCCAATTTTTTTCTTTGAAACTTTATGCGAAAGGTATGTGTCGGTCATCCCATCTTTGTTTTCTGACTTTGTTAAAGGAAAGATTTATTTCCTTGGTAACTTTGTTTTCTCACTTAAGGTAAAAGTGTATCGTGAGTTCCTTGGAAATACATTGCGTGTCTTCAAAAAGAATATAGGGGTGTTTGGGGGTTTAATCATGCTAGTCATTGTCTTGACCTATCATTCAAGGATGACTGATCCAAGCGGGGGAGAATTGAAACACCCTGGGTTTTGTCCCTTGGAAAGTTCTTAAGTTTTGAGCTCACTATCCTTGTAACGGCTTACCATACGAGTCGTATGGTGTGGGTACGGGTCTAGGGACCCTAGTTGTATGTTGGTAAGTGTATTGTTGGCCAAGTTGTGCCCTAGCTATTAAGGATACCATACGAGTCATATGGTCTTGTAACGAAAGGTTTAGGGTTCAATCGTATGTTGTCCAGTGTCCAGCCCTTAATGTTCTGCCTTGGATATGACTTCATGGTACTAGTCATAAGGTCTAGTGACGAGTGAGGCAACGGAGTCGTATGTTGGATAGAATGTGGTTTCCAACTTTATGTCCTAGTGACACTTGATGATATCAAACATATGATGTGGTGATGAGTTGGAGGGTCAACTCGTACTCACCTGTGAGTTTTCCACAGTTTTAAGTTGGGGGCATTCTAAACATTTTCCCTTTTAACTCTCTTTGATACCATGACCTAAAACACCTTTTGGGGATTTATTAACCTATTATTCCCAATCAAACAGTCTTAACATATCTCTCAAACTCTCTTTCAAGCAAAAGGCTAGAGTTTTATCAAGATAATCAATTAAGGCTATCAAGGGTGGTTTCTCTTCGTCTTCCTTTGTTTCTAAGGCATGTTAATCTTTCCTCATTGTTATTTTTAAAAGATAATGTGTTTTAATGTATGAATTTAATGATATTGTTATGGTTTGAAATAATGATTAGGGGTTTTGGATATTTATGGTTGAATAATACTTCGCATGGTTTAATGATGTTTCTTTCATGCTTTTAATATAATTTTAACATTATGGAATTCATGGTTATGGTAAATGGATTTAGGGGTACTTTGGATTCCCCCAAATTACTTGGTTATGATTTTGAAACATATGTGCCCTCAACCTATTTGTTAAAATGCCAATGAAAATAGTTTTGCCACATAGTTTGACTATTATTGAAATCTTTGGGTTAAAGGTAGTGGAACTTAAATTGGTTTGGTTGGTTTGAAATAGTTTGTAAAAGCCTTGATGGCCATGGTTTTGGTTTAATTGAAAACTTGGGAGTAAACTTTCTTTAATGGTTTTGGTATGGCATAAAAGGATAGACTTGAAAGCTCTAATTTTGGAATGACGATACCAACGGTTAATTCCTAAACAAAAGACCCCTTGATAAATGATTGGAATATGTAAATGGTTTTAGTATGGGCTTAAATATAGTCGAGTAGCAAAGCTGTGGAAGGTGTGGGACCTAGGGGGACTAACACTAGAAACTCATGTTTGCCAATGTGAGGGTGGTCTTGGTGACCGCATGCATGATGATACACTTTATATTTTGGGAGATGTACTAGTCAGCTCAGGTTCATTTCTTCGGTCGTGCGACTAACATACACTGGGGCCTTTTCAGTAAGGGGAGATAAACCCATATAGCCTATGGGTGGTCTTAAGATAGTTAAGCTACTCATCCCAGGTTAAGGTTTAAAATGCATGCTAAACCCGATTTCCTATCCCAGTGAAACACCCTGAAATAGGACCCTTGAAAATTTTTCTTTAGTTTTGGACTCACTAGGTTTGGTAGGACTCAAGGGTATGATTAGTACCCATAGATATGTGTCATAGGGTGCCTTGAGGGTGAATTTGTACCTTAGGCAGTGTGTTTGGCTTGGTTATTGCCCAAGGTATGATTCATCAAGGTACGAGTCATATCCAAAGACACGAGTGGTGAAAAGTAAGTTGTATGATGCTTGATTGACTTGTCTTGTGAAGATTCTCTGAGGTAGAAGATCTTGATACAATTTGGAATACCACTCGTACCCTTAAGTACGAGTAGGAAGGTGTGAGTTGTATAGAACCCAGAGTAGTTAGGTTCTTGGGTACAAGTTGAGGTACCACTCATACCCTAGTATATGGATGTATAAAGAGTCGTACCATTGGATGTGGTTTGTTTTTAATTTTAAGTCAAGGGTAGTTTTGACATTTCCTACTTCTAAACCCTTAGGTCCTCACGTTATATAACCCTTGGTGGCCTTCCATAACACTTGTTAAAATATCAAAACACTCCAAATACTCTCTCAAACTTACAATTGAAGATTGGAGGCTAGGGTTTCTTCATGTATTCTTCAAAGAGCTCAAGAGTCATGTTTGTCTTTGGAATCTTCTTGCATAAGCCATGTACTTCTTCCTTCATTGTTAATTTCAACTAAAGGCATATGTATTGTGTTCTAAACATTGACTATGGATCATGAATGGTGGTTTTTGAAATATATGTTGAGGGTCTTGATGCATATGGTTTGTTATTGGTTTAAACTATGTTCTTACATATTTTTGGTAATGGTTTGCATATATGGTTATTGGTTGGTTATGGTTTAATAAATGGGTCTTGAGAAACCCTCATCAGGGTGGCTTATGCATTCATTTTGGTCTTGGTAAAGGTATGCCATCAACATGTTTGATAAAATGCTTAAAAGAATATTTTCACTCTATTGTTGAACTTTCATGGGAACTCTTGCATGGTTTGGTTTGGTAATGGAACCTTAAATAGATTTGGATGGTTTTACATGATTTAAATGGTTTAAATGATATAAATTCTTTAAATGTTTGGCATGGTCTAAAATGGTTTGAATGGTATAAAGGTTGGACATGGTTTACAAAGATTAAATGGTAAAGTCTTGGTGTCTATGAAAGTGGTTATGCTTGTGGGGTACATGCAATCCCCCAAGTGATTTAATATGATAAATGGAAGGGCACTTACAAGTCCCCTTAAACCTATATATGGTTGGCTATGGATAGTACTTGTAAGTATGATCGGTATGACGATACCACCACTAAATGGCCTTAGTTAATAAATGGAAAATAGATTGGTTAGTTGCTTTTTAATGGTTTTAATTGGGAAATAGTGGCGGTATATGTAGAAAAGTCGTGAATGGTGAAGGTCCCGGGGAGAGAAAAACTGGAAACTCATGTTTGCCGATGTTAGGTTGGTCTTGGTGACCATGTGCATGATGTCATACTATATTTTAGGAGATGTACTAGTCATTCCAGGTTTAATTCCCTGGTCATACGGCTATACACACTGGTCCCTTTCATCATGGAGAGCTGAACCCATATAGCCTGTGGGTGGTTTAGGACGGCAAAGCTACACAGCCCAGGCAAAGGTTTTAAAGGCATGCTAAACTTGATTCCCTTTCCCATCATGGTTATATATATATGTATGGTTGTATGCATTATGGATGGTTTCACTTGGCTTTGTAAATGGTTTCACTAACCCATCTTCGGGCGGCTGTATACCCACGCTATGCGAGAACCAATTATTCTACTTCTCCTGCTTAGTGATCGAATTCAGGGACAGTCGATGTTCGATTGAAGTGGAGAGCTTGCACATTTCGGAAGGTATTTCATGTCATTGTCTACTTTACTTATTTCTCATCTTTCATAGACTTTGGTTTTGGCTATGGTCAAGGGCATATCACGACTACGTACTCTTTGGTTGGTTTAGAGGCTTTGTATGGACAACTATGGATTTGGGTATGGTATGGATGGTTTATGTTATACATATACATACGTTGGATTATAATAATTTGTTTTGGTTATTGGTTTCCGCATTAGTTTGATTGGTTATTGGGTAGTTGGACGTGATTGGCTTGGTCTCATTTATAGATTTGTCCAAGAGTCACCACCTAGTTGGATATGCTATCTTGTTATATGTTCGGACTTTATCCGACTAAAGGTATGTATTTAGTGGTTGGGTTAGGTAACGGGGGTTGATCCCTGTCCTGGTTGGACTTGGGATTGCCCATTACAAAAAGGCACTAGTTCAGGTCGTGTCAAGTTGGTATCAGAGCTTTAGGTTTCGGTGTCATAGGGTGTCT
Organism: Capsicum baccatum var. pendulum; assembly: GCA_030864225.1. Taxonomy (NCBI): domain Eukaryota; kingdom Viridiplantae; phylum Streptophyta; class Magnoliopsida; order Solanales; family Solanaceae; genus Capsicum; species Capsicum baccatum. Next base: position 25,744,378 of record CM061551.1, on the reverse strand, counting down.
ACAAAGTCGTGTCGAGTAGAGTCTTGCTTATGGGTGTGTCATGCACCACACTTATAATTAGGAAGCTATGTGGAATTTAGAAATGTTTCACTATCTTGGTTATTCTACTTACGGGCAATGGAGTCTAAGGTCTTGAACTATTCACTGAATCTTCCTTGGTTCACTCTTTGGATCGTGTCTTCTAAAAAATCTAAGGTTGTGGAAACTTACCATTTCTACTCAAAAACAATATGGATGGATTTAGTCTAACTCATAGGGAACAGACCCGGTCAGGGGTCACAGTATTTTGTTTACCCGATGGAGCCCAATCCTCATCATCCATTTTCTTAATAGATTTTGTGGTCGATCACACCGTGGTTATTGCGAGGAATGGAGGAATTGGTGTTTTGGATGTAGTCAATTAGGTCTCATATGACGGGAATGTCCCATAAGGGTTGGCGCTTGGGAAAATAGAGTATTGGCTACTACATCTGGATCTGGAAGTGGTCGGGATTATATCAACGTTCTTACTATTCCTCGGGAATCCGAGGCACCTTTTCATACCGATGTTGGTGTGTGGACATTGTAGTGATGGTGAGTCTTTATCTAATGAGGTCATGGTAGCTTAATTCAGTTTACTTCAGTATTTTAGTACTTTCTTTCAGTTTGTTAGTTGGAGTTAGTTGGGGCCTTTCCCATCAGCTCTTTTCAACCAGTGTTAGAGGCTTTCAGATATTTCAGACAGTCAGTTGATTCATTAATCTTTTCAGTCAAATTTTTAATATGTTCCTTTATATTTTAGACTTGACAATTTTGTTATATTAATTGTAGTACTTAAAACCTTTGGCATTATTTAGTTATTTATGGATATGTGTATTTTATTATTCAGTGCTCATAGCAGGTACCGGTTTATGGGTTAGCTTGTGATCATCCGGGATCGTAAGCACTTTGTGGCATCCAGGGTATACTCCCGGGAAATTACAAACTTGGTATCAGAGCCTAATGTATTAATGTGTCCTAAGGAGTCTGAAAGCCAGGTTAGGCAGAGTCTTGTACATGGGTGTGAAGTGCGCCACACTTATGTACAAGAGGCTATAAGATGTTTTAGGAAGAGTTTCCCTTCTTTCAGTATTCATGTTGTGCGAATGAGCATGAGCTCAATTAAAACTCTCTTTCTAATCCATCCTTTATTTTGTTACAAAACACACCTCCCAAAAAGAATAACAGAAGAAAAAACAGGAATCAAACCTATAACACCTCGAAAAAGGGTCTGAGATGTCACACGGTGCTCAAGACTATGAGTAGCCTTAAGCTAACCCTGTCGGCCTTCTACTAAGTCAGAAGCTCGAAATAGATGAAATAAGGATATATAATCAAAGCTAAGATGCGGAATTTTGTCTGAGGTAACTGAAATTATCTGAATATAATATCTGAAAATACTAGACTCAAGAGTCTGATCAATCGATGCTGAAAATTTTAATCATAACTCGCAGTCTGACAAGCCTCTACTACTAATAACTAGAGTCACTGGGAAAAAACCCCAGCTAACTCAAACTGTCTAAAAATGTTGAATCGTCTGTGTTAATAAGCTAAAAAATTGAATAACGAATTCCATGAACTCCAAGGACTCACCAACTATCGGGATGTAGATGGGGATGCTCTAAATCACTCACACTGGTGAAACTGAGCACCTGAACCTACATTATGAGACAATGTAGCACATAAACGTATATGTGGGTCAGCACTTGTGGATTGTACTGAGTATATTGGGGTAAATACATAAGTAAATCAATAGCTCAATATTATTGTAAATGTGTAAAAGAATGCATGCTAAATGTAGATGAATCTCATAAGCTGGAATATTTGAAAACTGAAAATCATAATCACGAATAGTGAAACATGCTGCATAAATTTAGAGAGTCATAACATTTTGTTTCTAAAAGCTGTACTGGTATTCTATCTTTAAATCAGGTTGTCTAAGTGTAAAAGGACTCACTTCTTATCTGTAAATCTGAAATCTCATAACGAATTTCTTATGTAAAACAATATCTGAATAAAGTTGTGAGCCTTTACACTTAGTTTCAAAAAGCTTTTCTGTTAGAATTATTCTATTCTGAAATATGTAGTCTATAGGGAGGTCCTTCTAACCGACATACACTATTGAGCTATCATAGTGTCCAACGTCTAGTTCCCTTATAGGAAAACCTCACGTTGGGAAGAGGTGTCATACTCTAGACGAGGAGTATAACCTAATCTAAGTGATCACATTTGTATCTTTCATACATATAGAAATGGAATAATCTGATAATCTAAACTTACATTGGCTCGTAGTTTTGGGGCATGTAAACATACCCAATTCGGTGCTAAATACTACTCACTTTAATTATATTCTCATTCTGTAGGAAATCCATATTTAAAAACTAGTATAATGGTTTATAATGAAATCATCAAGTTCATGTCAAATCATCATAAGGTTCATGCTTGATAATGAAAATATTGATAATTCAATTCTAAAGCTGGAAATTATTGCAATACGCATGAAAATACGAAAATAGACATGTAATTCAACATCTAAATCTCTCAAAATCTCATAATCTTCAAATAGTAATAAGTGGGTATAAACCCTAAACTGAAATTCATATAATTTCATATAAAATTCAACATTAAAACTAATTTTGGGCACAAGGATGAAAGAATTATCCTTGTTCATAACCCCACATAGCTTTATTAATGAATGATTGAAGAAGCTTGAACTTTGAGTTCCTATTTCTAGGGTATCTTTGAGAGGAAGTTGATGAAAAGCATTCATAATATGCCTAGAATAGGCTAGATTCTGTGTTTTACACGATTTAGGGCTTAGGGAAAGACTAGATTGCCCTTTAAAATTTAACTCGAAACTAGAAAATCCCGATTTGGCACACCACCGTGATACACCGCTATTGAGGTGGCTTACTGGAAAATGGATGACTATCATTTTGGCCTTTGGCGTAACATAGTGAAATCGCATTGTGTCACTGGAAAAGGACAAATGCAATTTTTCACTCCACGGAGTTTGTCCAATTGGGATTTCTAGCATGATACAGGCTAATCGTGGTAAGCTACTAGAATGGGACAAACGAGAACTGGAGCTTCACTGCAACATGGACTAATCGTGGTGCTCCACTGGAAATCAAACAATTGCAATTCTGCACCTCACCGCGATGCGCTACTGCTTTTACTAAAATCGCCATAACTTCTTAACCGAGTATCGAATTGAGGCAAAATTGGTATCGTTTTAAAGCTAATTTAATTATCTACATATTGGTGTATCTAGAGTTGGAAAATTTCACGCGTATCAAGAGTTATTCATCTTGAAGTTGGCCCTTGACATTGTAGGAGCTAAACTGAGCTAGGAAAGGTACGGGGTATTATAAGCCCGCACCTCCGCCTATTACGGAAGATCCCCTGATTAAGCATGCCTCTCATGTAGAATTTAGAGCTACTTTCACTACCTTATCTCATCTGATAGATGTTCAGAATGATCATCAGGTTTTTGTCCTATCTACTCTTATGGTTCATGCTTAGCGGAATGGGGGGAGAGGCATAAGAAAAAAACGAGAAAGAATAAGAGGGCCAGAACAAGTAGTTTTAAGCTAAGGTCTGAGAGTGGTAGCCATTCTAAGTACCATTAGAAATTATCATCTCCAGCTCCTTCTTCAGCTAGTGCGCCAATAACAAAGTTCAGGAATGACAATTAGGATAGAACGCTAGGCTTTAGGCCCCATGGTAGCATGAACATTGGTCGTACTAATCCTCTTTACCCAAAATATAGTAGGAGTCATCAAGGTGTGTGTAGGGCTGGTAGTGGTTTTTGTTTTATATGTGGAAAGCCAGGCTACAAAGATAGGAAATGCCCGCAGGTGGGTCAGCATAGTCAGCACAATCATTCCTAAGTTCCAGCCAGTCGCCCAACTCAGTAGGGCGTCACTCCCAGTGCCCTCAGTGGTCAATTCCAAAGCAAATTGTGTGCACTCCAATCCTAACCTGATCAAGAAAGTTCTCCTAATGTAGTTACGGGTATGTTATACGTCTTTTATCTTTATGTATATGTTTTATTAGATCCCAGAGCTTTACTTTCTTTTTTAAACCCCCTATATAGCTGTCAATTTTGATGTCAGTCTAAAAATATTAGAAGAGCCTTTTCTCAGTGCCTACCCCAGTGGGTAAGTCTATCATAGTCAGACGGCTATACATAAATTGCTTAGTTACAGTATCCCAGAAAATCAGATAGCAGAAATAGAGTCATTCAATTTTAATTTTCTAATGAACCAGTCATCGAATGGAGGGGTAGTACCTCAGTTCTTAGGGGTCAGATTTGCTTTTAGATCTTATCCTAGAATCCTATGACACCATAAAGTTTTACAGTAGTAAAGTGGGGATAGTGTTATCTAAATTGAGCAGATTATGTATCCATGAGGCTAGTTGTATGAAGATGAATCAGTAGGCTTAAAATGGTGCATATAAGAATTTAAGTTGTTGATTCAAAATTAAGTATGATTATGTATGTATGGTCTAGAGGTGTACCCAAGGTGATATGGGATTGTATTATTTCTAAGTTTTAACAGTAGGTGTGCTTATATAGTACCCCTAAGTTCTAAGTTTGAATGGGGATAGTAATGCAGTAATTGACACTTTTACCAGCTAAGTTATGGGCTACGGGATATTGATGTTGGATGTCTAGGTGTAATGGTAATTCTTATGGTTTAGGGAAAAGGATAAGTTTAGAGATGTGATATTAGTAAGCTATGATAGAGGTTAGTATGATTCATTAAGGATTGGAGATATCCATGCTAAGTGTTAGAATCTAAGTTTGGATCTTTGAAGATTGAGATAATAGAAAGGAGAGTTGAAGAACTAGATGGTGTGAACTTATGGTATGGTGATACTCCTAAAAATTCTAAGTTATTCAATTCTTAAGTTATTGTATGATGATTGTTGGGGCTATAGAAAGCTAAAAATTTGTGTATCAGAATGAAGTACCAAAAGTGGGTCTTACATTATCAAGCATAGTATTTCGGGGTGAGCTTATCCTTATATGTATTATTATACCACTGACTTAGGAGGATAAAATAAAGCTAAAAGGGAGATGAAAGGACTAGCAACTAAGTCAGGCTCTTAGATTCTAGTTGTGATTCCAGTGTATTGAAGAACAACACTAGGAAGGATGATGCCCAACCCATTCTTATCATAGTGCAGAGTTTTTCAATCATCACAATATATACTCATGCCTTACATTTCATCTCCATGATAATAGTTCATGTTCATACCTATAATAGAGAATCGTGTACTCTCATAGTTTCTAGTATGAGGAGATCCAATTCACTCAGCAGTATGAATCATATTTCACAAAATTTATGAACTCCAAACTCAAGTCATGCAGCTCATGACTCATGTACTCATACTTTATATCATTTTCGGTTCCAGTACTTATGTTACACTCTCAATGGTCAGTGAAATTCTGAGCATGTCATGTATATCTTCAGTTTAGTTCTCCTCGATGAATTCATGATGTCGATACGCTATTCCTAAGGTCTTAGTTATGTGTCAAATTTATTCTTTAATGCTTCAGATCCTCATGTTCTAACCTTTCAGTGACCTCTCCTTATGTTAAGATAGTGATGATGAACAATTGTTTAGATGGGAGAGAGTAAATATTTCGTTCAAGGAGAAATTGTTGCATGCTTATTTTAGCTAAGCTGTAAGTGTAAAGTAAGATTGAGGCTGCGTTTTTTATATATGTCATGGTTAGTTGAAATTTTGTATGTATTTGTTTGGGTTAATGCATGGAAGTGTTGATGATAGAGGTTTGGAGGATATGAGAAAGATGCTTTTATGGATACTTGTTTAGAAGTGCATATGTGGTTATGATGATAGGCTAGAATGTCAAGTTTATACATATATATATGTGTGTATAAATGCACTACGCGTCAGTGAATGGCCAGTAAGAGGTCGAATATAGTTGTTGAAGAGGTAATAAGAGTTATTAATGAGCTGAGAAGTTTGAGAATGTAGTATGTATTAAATTGATGATTTAGACTAGTATTGTAGTGTTATGTGTGTACTTATTAGAATCGAGTAGGCTTGAACATAGTGGGAGAATTTAGTTCAGCTCAGACTTCAGTAGGTAGAGTTATCAGTGCCCAAGTAAATATTTTAAGTAGCCTCAAGTTTTGCAGTTTTGAAGTGGAATGTATATTTTAGTATAAGCTTTCAGTATAATTCAGTCCAAATAGCCAGCAATTCAGTCCAATAAGCTTTCATAAAAATGGTCATTCCATAAGGTAAACTATTCGCATCCATGTAAATTACGAATTCAGCTTTGTTCAATCATTGTGCACCATGATTCAAATTCAGTTATTTAGTCATGATTCAGTTCATAAGTGCCTCGTGCATTATCTCAATCTTTCCTTAGAATTTTAGCCGAGTCAGTTCACTCGGGGGATGAATAATCCCAAGGGGGAGATGTTGTAATACCCAAAGTTTTTCATGTCTTAAACATCTCAACTTTTCTTCATGAAACTAAATCCAGTTGGAGGCAAAGGTTATTCATAAGATAACTCTCTCGTTTCTATCTTAGCCTTATAACCATTCTCATATTAATGTATGTATCAAGAAATCAGTTCAGTTCATGATATTCAGTTCATGTATTATGTTTCAAACTCAAACATGTAATCATTCTTTTAGTTATGCATGTTTAATGTGTGATTTAAGTTTCCTCAGTATTCTCAGCTTATAACCACTTTCGAGGATGAATGTTCCCAAGGGGGATATATTGTAATATCCGATGTTAGCCTTTTCTCAGTTCATCCCATAGTGCATGCATAAGAGGCTTAGAACCTGAAAATTTAGCTAAGTGTTAGGGACTTAGTTTTATTATGGTTTCTTAACTTCGATGATTCTTAAAGTGACCTTCCCAACCCCGAGATTTAAGGTTTTGAGTTAATTCATGTTCAAATGTGTAAGAAGCATATCTCGGGCAAGTTTTGGATTTTTTGATCGAGAATTGGGTCGTGTTAGGATTTCGATTCCTGCATCTCATTGCGATTGTATCTTGTCATTCCACTTATAGCAATGGGGTGCTTGCCACATCGCGGTATGCTGTTAAACGATGTCCCAGTTATGAATTTAATTCCAAAGAGGCAGTCTTGTCTTTTCCCACCACGCTAATTTGAGAAAACACAAGATTAAGTCATTATTTGGGGAATTATATGCCTAATTTCCTATATCCCTCTCTAAAATAAACCCTAACCATCACCCAAATTCATCAAGTTCAATCATTATCCCTTAAAGAAAACTCAAGAAAACTCAAGAATTCAAGCTTCACCACCTAAGAACTTTCAAGAAAGTTAATTCTCTTTCAAGATTAAAGTTTTAAGGTATGTTTGATGCTCATCCATGGGCCTTTTTCACCCATGGAGTCCAAGAACCTATTATTATGTTTTAATTCATGAATTTACATATTTACAATGAGTTATCTTTATGAAGCTTTTATAAATTTCGATTATACTCGATGTTTACAAGTGTTTTTCGCTGGAAGTAGCCCTTACACATTTGAATGAATAAATTTCCATGTTAGATCCCCAATTTATGGTTTTACTGTTATAATTATGTTATTCTCACATGTTTCAATCATTCCCATGCATAAGTTCATGAATTTCAAGTGTTTGATGAAATGCCTAAGTGATGAGTTTTGAACTATGATCCCCTATTATGTTCTTCAAAGCTTTCATGTGTCCATATTGTTAATTCCATTCAGTGTTGGGGGTTATGAATACCTAAAACTTAGGTGTTTACATAGTTTACAGTATTTTCAGAATGGTTTCAGATATGTATGAGCATTATCCAATCAGTCAGTTATCATAATCAGTTAAACTTAAATCAGTTCAGTAATCCAAGTCAGTTTAGCTGGGAGAAGGATTTAGCACCGAGAGAACCCAGGGATGGGGGCTTACCTGCCAGTAGAGGGTGTGACCTTTAGTGGAAGACCCTTGGTTCTAGAACTACGTAGCCAGCATAGGTTAGAGATATTAAACTGCCAATTAAGGGTTAATAAAGTGTTTACCTGCCAGTTGAGGGTAACATATTTCTCATTAGAGCACCTTCCAGTTGTAGGTGACTCTTTAGTGGATCCACATAGCCATTGTTAGTACCCGTGGCACGGTACTAACACCCTTCCCAACTAGGGTCACAGGTTGGACCCCAATTAGCTTATATTGGGGTATGTCAGTTAGATAATACCTCCCACAGTCTTAGATCAGTATTTAGTATAGAATTTAGTTTCAGGTTTGTTTGACCATAGTATTCAGTTATCAGTATTTTACTACTTCGATTTACCGACTACTTCAGAATATATTTTTTGCTTGGTCATGCATTCTCAGATTTTATAGTTTTCATGTATTTATATTAAGTCATTCCATGCTACTCATTCAGTCAGTTATTAATTCATGCACATGACCCATACATATCATCCTAACCTTATCTCTTATACCAGTACATTTAAAGAAATAATTACATACTCTTTTCTTGTGTTATGATGTTTAATATCATAGGTTCAGAAACTTAGGTTCCTAATCCCGCGTAGACAGTACAGCAGTAGTAGTAGTGAGTCCTCATCTATCAAGGACATGGTAGCATAATTTAGTTTACTTTAGTATTTTAGTACTTTCTTTCAGTTTGTCAGTTGAAGTTAGTTGGGGCCTATCCCATCAGCTCTTTTCAGCCAGTGTTAAAGGCTTTCAGACAGTCAGTTGATTCATTAATCTTTTTAGTCAGATTTTTAGTATGTTCATTTATATTTCGGACTTGAGAATATTTTTATATTAAATGCAGTACTTAAAACCTTTGGCATTATTTAGTTATTTTTGCACATGTATATTTTATTATTCAGTGCTCACAATAAGTACTAGTTTATGGGTTAGCTTTTGGTCTTTTGAGACCGTCAACATCGTGTGGCATCCAGGGTGTACTCCCGAGGCATTACAATTTTAATGTCATTTAGGGAAATAGATTGGTTGCACTCGTGCTATATGTCATTAGACTGACGGATCTACAGAGGTTGTCTTTTGGCTCCCTGGTAATTCGGTTATAGAATAGAGGAATGGTTTAATTCAGGTCCCTGGTTTGTAAGTGAAAGGTTATATCTTGGAACTTGGAAATTGGTCTCCAAAGGGATGGACTTATCAGTCGGTCCGGCATAAAGATCCCAACTCAGAAGGCCCTTCTTTGGTTCAATTTTGGTAGTGAATAAATTTTATGAGGTTTTCATGATGACCCTCGTCATGTCTTTTTAGAAGGAAGGATGGTTTAGGATTAGTCTTGTTTTGGACACTTGTCTAATTTATATTCTTTTTTTATAAAATGGTTTCGGTTGGGTTAAAAGAGATTAAGGAGAAATTTAGGGATCTCTTTGATAAAGGTTCTATATGTCTTAGTATTTCTCTACGGGGTGTTTTGCTCTTGCATGGGTGAGGGGAATGATTTCCCTGAAATTGGATAGTTTGTCGGTGGGTGACTAAGGAATTAAAAGCGTCTTCTTTGTGAGGATGACTTTATATATATATTCCATTATATATGGGGTATTTTAATTGTATTGAATGGTGGTAGATCCTAGGCTTGAACCTAGATGCGTGATTTTGATAAAAGAGAGTGTGATAAGTTCTAAAATAGCAATGCGGGTGTTATGGAGGTAAACTGATAGATTGGATGAGGTTGATGATTTGGGAAATACAATAGTGGAAGAGTTGTACGATATAGGTCAGGAGTTCAAGTTGAATGGAGGGACTAGGGATCTAGTCATTCGATAGGTTAGATCATGGAGCTTGCATGTATCCTTGACCCTATACTTGTTCTTTATTATTGGCATGAAATTGATTATTAAATTCATGGTTTTGAAAATAGTTTTGGCACAATTGATATCTTTGACATATTTACTCATTTAAATGATTTTTCATGGATTATGATGCATTATTCGTGCTTTATTTATGTTAACGGACATTAGGAGATGCATGGGAATGTTAAATAGATTTTGGGGTACTATAGGTTCCCCAATTACATGGTTTTGGTCTTGAAAATTATATATCCTCAAACTATTTGTGAAATTTCTATTGAATATAATTTTGTCATATGGTTTGACTATTCATAGACCTTTGCATTGCCTAAATGATTAAAGGAACATAAATTGGTTTTGGTTGGATTCAAAGGATTTTGAAAAGTCCTTGGTTTCCATGTTTTGATTTTGAATGGTTTTGGTTTAACTGGAAACTTCAAGTCAATTTGGTCTAATAGTTTTTGCATGTCTATGCTGGGCTCTAGGTAGCATTTGGCTGAATTAGGTTTTGGGCATAGGAGAACCAAGCATCCTAGGTGTACATCCTTAGTGATACCTTTTAGAGTAGAGTATTGTGCTTGTAGGAGTAATAGGGTAAAGGTTGGTGGTTAATCAAAAATTCCCTTCTAGCAGTGGACTTCAAAGAAAGTTCGGGATTGCATATTCTGATTACACTCTTCTCTCTCGGTTAAGAGAGTACTCTACTAGTGTTGCATGTATTTATTTAGTGCTAATGACTAAGGTTCGCATTCTTTATTCGCCTTGTTCCCTGGATATAAGCCTTGACCTTGTGTTAAGTTACTCATGGTATGGTTGGTTGTGTTTATTTCGGTGTCAAGTCTTAAGGACTCCTTTCATGGTATATTTTGGTCAGGATGATTCTCCATTATGGTCTAGGTGGTTGTTATGACATACTTTATGTCTATAATGTCGTGTCTTGTCTCTGGGATCTTGCTTTAAGAGGCATGGTTAACTCTTGTAATCTGGTATTCTATATGTTAGTAAGGTAGGGATAGATCTTTGTTAGTTGGTTCCTTTGGGTGGTATTGATATCTTTGATCCTTTGTTCCTTGTTCTTTAAGGAGGTCCCATTGAGGATCTTTGATAGGTAAGTTCGTCGGTTACGAATAAAAGGTGTGTCTTCGGTAAAGGTTCCATGGTGAAACCAAAAGTCCGAGAAAGCAATTTGGGATGTGGAAAAGGACATGGGAGTCCAAGTTACTGCATTGGTTCTTAGTTTTGAAAATTCTTGCATAAGGTGAGTGTTCTTCAAACATATTTTTGTTTTCAAACTTGGTTAAAAGTGAGGAATGGTTTAGCTTATATCTTTATTTTTTAGCCTAGTTAGAGATTGGGATGGCGGTGTTGGTGAATAAAAAATATTTGGGTTAGGTGATGATCTTCTCATCTTGGCTTATGTCCTTGTCTTCTATTTTGGTTGAGGGGAAGTTTAATGGGTTATCTCGTGCTTATTCCTACCCTTACCTGTCTTTCAGGGACGAATGTTCCTAGTGGGGGAAACTGAATCACTTTAGAATAGGACCCTTGCAAAATTTTCTTTGGTTTTGGAATCACTAGGTTTGCTACGACTCAAGAGAATGATTCGTACGCTTGGATACAGGTCATAGGGTGTCTTGAGGGTGAATTCATACCCTAGGCAGTGTGTTTGGCTTGGTTACTTCCCAAGGTACAAATCATCTACGTACGAGTCGTATCTAAAAACACGAGTGGTGCAAGGCAAATCGTATGGTACTTGATTGATTTGTCTTGTGAAGTCTACCAAAGGTTCGAGATATGGATACGGTTTGGTATACCACTCATACCATTAGTTACGAGTAGAAAGGTGTGAGTCGTATAGAAACCAGTAGGTAGGTTCTTGGCATAGTCTTGGGTACGAGTTAGGGTACAACTCGTACACTAGGATAGGGATGGTATAAGGAGTCGTACCCCTGGACGTGGCTTATTTTAAATTTTAAGTCAAGGGTAGTCCAGAAATTTCCTACTTCAAAACCATTATGTCCTTACATTATATAAACCTTTGTGGCCATCCATAACACTTGTTAAAGGGTTAAGACACTCCAAATATTCTCATAAACTTACTCTTGGAGATTGGGGGCTAGGGTTTCTTCATGTTTTCTTCAAAAAGCTCAAGAGTCATGTTTCTCTTTGGAATCTTCTTGTATAAGGCATGTACTCCTTCAATCATTGTTAATTTCAACTAAAGGAATATGTATTGTGTTTTAAAGATTGATTTATGGATCATGAATGGTGGTTTTCTAAATATATGTTGAGGGTCTTGATGCATATGATTTGGTATTGGTTTAAACTATATTTTTACATGTTTTTGGTAATGGTTTGTATATGTGGTTATTAGTTGGTTATGGTTTAACAAATGGGCCTTGAACCCTAGCTATGGTGGTTTATTTCTCTGGTTTTGCGGCTACACGTACTAGGTCCCTTTAATCAAGGGGAGCTGAACCCAATATCCCGTGGATGGTTTAGGACGGCAAAGCTACACCGCCCAAGGCAAAGGTTTTAAAGGCATACTAAATTCGGTTCCCTTTTTCAGCATGGTTATATATATATATATAGGTATGATTGTATGCATTATGGATGGTTTTATTTGGCTTTATAAATGGCATTATTTTATCCTTATCCTAACTACATACTAGCGTTCACCCACTAAGTCATCTTTGAGTTGCTGTATACTCACGCTATGCAGGAATCGGCCATTTTACTTCTCCTGTTTAGTGATCGGATTCGGGGATAGTCCATGTTGGATTGAAATGGTGAGCTTCCATATTTCCAAAGGCAGCTATTTCATGTCATGGTCTACTTTACATATTTCTAATCTTTCATAGACTTTGGTTTTGGCTATGGTCAGGGGCATGTCCCGACTAGGTACTTTTTAGTTGGTCTAGAGGCTTTGTACCAAAAACTATGGATTTGTGTATGGTATGGATGGTTTATGTTATATATATACACATACATTGGATTATTACAATTTGTTTTGGATATTGGTTTCCGCATTGGTTTGGTTGGTTATTAGGTGGTTGGACTCTATTGTGTTGGTCTCAGTTATACACTTGTCCCAGAGTCACCACCTGGTTGTATACTCTATCTTATTATATGTTCGGAATTCATCCGACTCAAGGTATGCATTTGGTAGTTGGGTTGGGTAACGGGGGCGATTCCCAATCCTAGTTGGACTTGGGATTGCCCACTACGACAAGGCCCTGGTTTGGGTTGTGTCACCCGGCATGATATATATATGTGTGTGTGTGTGTATCTATGTGATTGCATGTGGTTATTTACTTTGGTGTTGAATTACTGGCATTATTTTATCTTATCCCTGAGTACATGCTAATGTCCACTCCGCTACCGTCTTTGGGCGTTGTATCCCCACGCGATGCATGAGTCGGCTATACTACCATTCCTCCTACTCAGTGACTTGGATTTGGGGATAGCTTTGAGTCAGACTAAAGTGGTAAACTTCCATACTCCAGAAGGCTCTATTTCATGCTATGGACTTCTTTTGTTTTTGTTATTAATTTGGTTTGGTTTTGGCTATGGTCGGGGACATGTACCGACCTGATGTATTGAGTCTGGATAGAGGCTTTGTCAAAAACCTATGGGCATGGGCAGTGTCGGTATTGGTGCCAGACTTGGTATTGGTATTGGCATTGGGGTTGACACCGGTTGGATATTTTACTGAGGTTATTGGATTATGATTATAGACTTTACTTAATGTCTTTAAATTATTCTTGTTTTATCTTGTTATATGCTCGGAATTCATCCAACATAGGGTACAGGGGGATTATGGTTGGGTATTGGGGTGGTCTCTGGTCCTGGTTGGACTTGAGATGCCCGACACGACTAGGCCCTGGTTTGAGTCGTGTCATTTACCCTCCTCATCAACACCGCACCCAAAACAACACCATAAGTATTACAAAATACGGTAGACCCATGCCCTCCTTGTGCAAAGTAAAGATAGTAACCGAAGTCAGTAACTCCTTGAGTTTTTGGAAGCTTTTCTCACGCACATCCAACCATTAAAATATAATATTTTTTGAGTCAACATGGTCAAAGGTGTCACAATACATGAGAAGCCATGTTCAAAGCACCGATAATAACCCGCCAAACCAACAAAATTTCAAATCTCCATAGGAAAAGTAGGCTAGCCCAATCATAAATTGCTACTATCTTTTCCGGATTAACCATAATACCATTATTGGTCACCACATGACCTACGAAGGAGATAAATCAAACAAAAACTCAAACTTGGAAAACTTAGCCGAAAACTTCTCATCACGCAACCTCTGAAGTATAATCTTCAAATACTTAACATGGTTAGCCTCATTCTTGGAATAAACCAAGATGTCGTCTATAAATACAATCACAAAGAAGTTGAGATACGATTGAAAGACCCGATTCATCAACACCATGAACATCGTTAAGGCATTCGTCAATCCAAAAGACATGACAAAGAATTCATCATGATTGTATCGAATCTAACAAGTCGTCTTTGGTATATCCAAAGCACAAATCTTCAACTGGCCATACCCAAATCTCAAATAAATCTTAGAAAACACTGAAGCACCTTGAAGATGGTCAAATAGACCATCAATGCAAGGAACAGGATACTTGTTCTTAATTTTTACCCCGTTCAACTGCCTATAGTCAATTCACATATGAATATAAACATTCTTCTTCTTCTAGAATAGGTGGGAGCACCCCAAAGAGACACACAAAGTCTGATAAATCCCTTGCTTAACAAAGCTTGCAACTAATCCTTCAATTACTTCAACTCATCCGGACCATCCTATAGGGAGAAATAGAAATACGCTTGATGCACGGCTCCACATCAGTAGCAAAATTAATATCACGATCCGAAGGCATACTAAGCAAATTCGTAGCAAACACATTAATGAGCTCGTGAACAACCCCAATAGAATCCACAAGAGATGGTGAGGCAATACTAGTATCACATATAAGAGCCAAATCAGATAGACACAGAGAACAAAGAAAATATATAACACCCTTTGGACCCGAATTAAACGTACCCTTCCAAGCTAACTTCAACAAACCTAGCATAGGTAAGGTCACAGGCTTGGAGAAACATTCCAAAATATTATGGTACGGATCAAACCAATTCATAACCATGATAATATCAAAATCAATCATATTTAAGATAATCAAGTCTGGACAAAACTCATGACCCACAAAAGTAACCACACAAGATCGGTACACGCGAATTTTTTATGGGGATAGAAATATGAAAAAGCACAGCTAGGGGTTTCATATGCAAATCAAAACCATAAGCAAACACATAGGGGAATGTAAATCCAAGGTCAAATAACACGAAAGTAGATATGTAGAAAATCATGATGATACCTGTAATAACTGTATTAAAGGACACTTCCTCGAGTTTCAAAGTCTAGAGAAAATCAATACCTAAAAATCTAGAATCTTCACATGAAATAAACTTCCAGGGGAGGTGCTCATACTAGGATCTGCACTGAAAGCCCACAGTAGGGGTGAGTACGATCCATTTGTATGTAGTAGGTATCATAGACCGATTTTGATATTTCAAACTAAATGCAAACGTTAGATTTCCAAAAAACATCATTTTCAACAAATTAACTCTGGGAATCCCTCTAAGGTAAATTTTACTAGTTTTTCAAAGGAGGATCAAAAAGCAAACTAAAGTCTCAAAATCTGAACCAACCCCACTACTAACCCAAATACGATATTTTGGTTCTAATGAAACTATTCAAATCACCATTTGACACTTACAATATTAAATATTAACGATGTCAATTATGAAATTTTAAACCCCTAAACACCTCAAACTCTTCCGAAATTCTCCCGAAGACATTGAAAATCGTGTCAACTTTTTTTACACCTCAAAACCAACACGTAGCAACTACAAAAAAGAAAAAATGGTCAAATCAAATCTAAAGGAAAAATTTATAAATCAGACTGCTACATTTATATAATAATTCATAAATAATTAAACTCTTTCTAATTTTGCAAGAACGGAGACACAAAAGAATATTGTTTTCTAATATAAGATAAACCCAATTAGTATTCTATTCCTTTCAAAAACTTAGAATGCCCATTCACTATTTCACATTTTTTTAAATATATTCGGATTATAAGCTCACTTTCCATTTTTTTCTAGAAATAACCTTAAAACACATCTTTTATAACTATTGAAAATTCTACTTCACGTTTAAAATCATCTTTATCATAAATAATAAGTGTCTCTTAATAATCTGTCCAATCAGGTATGTGTGGAATTCTATTTTATGATAAGTTGATCAATTAATAACTCGACTGAAATCAATTATAATAATATAGTAGAGCAAAATGAATTTGATCATCCAAATGAAAAAAGGGTAAGGTCTAACCCTTAATGTGGCATGCATATGTAAATTAGCATTAATCGGAAGAGGATATTCCTATAACTCAGATAGAACTTACCAGCTGAATACTATATATCTGAATCAAAAAAAAATACTCAATTCTTTTTGGCAACAAACAAATCTGATTGAAGGTAGATAATCTCAGGTATGGCTATCGAAATCATGAGCATCAGCATGTAGGTTCCAGATCCAAGTGGTAGTATCAGGCCCTTTAGCTATTGTTCTTGAGAAATGACGGTTGGAGACTCGTGCTGATAACGTATTTTTAAATGAACCTAAAAGTGACAATTTAAAATATGAAAGTATACAAGACACTAGAGAGACAAGAGAAGATAGTTTTCTTATTCTTCCAAATATCAAGTATTTCTCATGTCTTTTAAGTATTATTCAACTGTGTCTTCCGCATAGTATACGTGTATTATACTATTACAAGAGAGTAGTTGTAAGGTTATCTTAAACATAGCATTAACTCTTAAGAATGTGAGAAGATCATGGGAGTTTGGAGAGGTAATGAAGATGTGAATATTTACCAAACATAAAGGTGGAATTACACCTTAGAATCAGTGGCTATCCGCATATAAAGATTTTATGTACAACAATTTAATTTTTTTATAAATGAACATTTTAAATTATATTTCCATAAAAGCATTTAATAGGTAGAACAGGTCCCTTTTGGTTCACAGTTATGTGTATCATATATAAAACAAATAACAGAAATAATAGCAATAGTTTCATAGAGACAAATGTTAAATAATAAAGAGATGCATGTGTAAACAATAAACCTTTGAGTCGAGAAAAAAAATAATCAAGACAGAAAAAATTGAGTAACAAAATATAATATTTTATTTCAAATTTAGTGAGTGTTAAAATCTCCATGATAATCCTTTGTTTGTTCAAAATCATATGAAATATATTGTATTTGGACTTGATTTGGATTCAAAGACTTGAATAACTTGATTTTGAGTCTTCGCCTTCAAACTTGAATTTGGATATGAATTTGTCATAAATACTTGGATGATTTTAATGAATGATGAATAAGAATAAGTAAATCGATATTTTCTTCTTTATTGATCTAAGACTTGATATCGATCTTGATTGCTTGAACTTTGATATGAGATCTACTGATACAATCTGGATTGGCTCCAAGCCATTCACTAGAAGTCAAGCCCAGAAGCTTCAAAGGATTCAAGAATTGTTCATGAAGCATAAGGTATTTGAAGAAGCCTCCTTACCATCATGAGGGTATTATTTGTTGTTGATCACACTCACATTGGTCCAAGGATCGTTGGAGTAGGCAAGCGAAGGAAAAATAAGGCTAGAAACCCCTTGGA
The DNA here is from genome assembly GCA_030864225.1 of Capsicum baccatum var. pendulum. Lineage (NCBI taxonomy): Eukaryota > Viridiplantae > Streptophyta > Magnoliopsida > Solanales > Solanaceae > Capsicum > Capsicum baccatum. The sequence goes on along the minus strand of CM061551.1, from coordinate 25,726,775 downwards.
AAGGACTTGCGCCCAATGCGCTTTGGATCCGCTTTTGATCTCCTCTAGAATTTCAAGAGCAGATCAAAAAAGCACCTAGTGGGACTTAACTTGAAATTGGATAACTTTTGGGCCCTAAAATTATAATAATTAGCCTAAACTATAAATACTTTAGAGGTTAGTTCATTCTCTTAGTTTTTCTTGATTATTGATGAATTGATGAATCCTTCTCCATTGAATGAGAGTATTGGACATTTTTTGTTGAAATTTGATTTATAAACATTGGTTTAGAGGTCGTTCATCTCCCACTTAGCCACCGTAGGAATTAGGTGTTCTATTAGATTGTAATTGAGGGTATTAGAGCTTGACATACTCTATTGTTCTTGGTTACTTCTTTTCTTGTGTCTAATTGTCTATCTTATTGATTATCTTAAATTTTTCATGTCTTCTTTAGCTTTTGTAGTTCAATTCTATACATTTGGTATCAAATCCAAGTTTGATTTCATTCCTACAAAGTCAATCTTCGGTCTAATCATCTCAAAAATTTGAAAATCACAAAAACAACGTTACTATTCATATTTTAGGTCTTAGGCCACATTTTGAGTTTTTGAGTTTTATTTTTTCTCGTGTTTCTAGTATTATATTTTCATTCCCTAACACTATACGAGTCTATAAATCAAATTTGAATCAAAGCGGGGCTTATTTGAGAGTTTTATCCTTATTGGAAGCTTGGATTGAAGACATTTGAAGTGAATTGAAAATCTGAAGACTTTGGTAAATAATTTGGAGAAATTAATGTTTTTAATTATTTTAAAAGGATAAAAAGTACCTACTTTCAAAAGTTCAACTCATTCCAAGCTTCGAAGAAAAAGTTAGAAAGATTGATGTTCTTAGTGTTCTAGGTGTGTTCTTGAGCAGATTGTTATATTCATATTGAAATTCATCCAAAATAAGGTGTTTGATCCAAAAAGTAGGAAGAAAAAGATTTAAATGGTGTTTGTGTTTGAGAATCTAAAAATATTTCAAGAAAAATCCAAGAGAAAATTAAACAAAGGGCATCAAGAAGGACATTTTTGGCTTTGGAACAAGCAAGGGACGGTCAACTTGCCCTTGACCTGCGCCCAAGGTCTGTTGTAGATGCTCCCATCCTGTTGTCGCACCTCAAGGTAGTGTATAGGGCTCTACTGTATCCAACCTTCACTATAGGTGTGTTGGAACTACTGCCACAGCTAAAAACAGTGAGCAGCCTTCCCCACCTGCGCTGGAGGTGCTCTAGAGGTGCGCCCAAGGTGATTGACACCTCCCAAACTTATGTCAAGACTTCCCAATGTCCAATTCAAGATTCAAATGCATTCTAACATTTCTAAACTCCAATTTAATCAAGTTTTATTCCTTAGTTTCATTCCTTGATTCATAAATTCAACTATTTATTCTTAAAACTATCAATAACTAGTAATCCACCTACTAAGTTGGATGATTAGTTCTTGAGTCCCATTTCATTCATCGTCCCATTTTTTTAAAGCTTTTCTCTTTTTAATATCATTGATAATTCTTGATCCAAGTGTTTACATCTTTATTTGAGTCCATCAAACAAGAATCTAATCTGATCAAGAGTAGAACTTGACACCTAGATTACCACACGAAGTATAAACCATCTTTCAACATTTGTGATCCAAGTGTGAGGTAAACAAAGGTGTCAAGAGTTTATGAGGTTAATTTCTCTAACTCTAACTTTTTTGTTGTTTGTGAGTGTCTTTATTCATAGGTACAATGGCTCAAGAAGGTGAAACTCTGCAAACAATGGATAATCACTCAAAAAATGTTATCTTAATGGCCATTGAAACTCTCAATCATAAAATTAATTCTATGGGTGCTAAGATAAACTCACTTGATCTTAAGGTGAATTATCTTGAAAGGAGTGTATCCCTCATTAGTGGAAGGGTGGATATCATGAAAGGTAGACAAAACACATCCCTATCCATACCTCAATACTTCCATGCTTCAACTAGTGGGCATGCTCTAAATCTTTCGATTCATATATCCTCAAAAAACCGCCACCAAATGATCAATCCACCAATACAAGCACATGATTCCATTCCTCAAGCCACAACATATCCACAAAACCGAAATCTCGTTAGACTACTCCAACATCAATTCAACCAAATACAATATGATGAATCTTGAACCCGAATACCCCAACCTCCACTTAACCAAACTCCCCCATTCCAAGCACCTCTTAACCAAAACCAACCCATCCAAATAGACGAGTAAGAAAGGGAAGATCAATAAGTAGAGTTCAGAGCATTCGATAAAGTTGAAATATTGGTAGAGGAAATGAGAGGTAGACTAATGGATCAATGAGGTTATCGAGGTCGAGAAGAAAGATTTAGTCCAGTGCCTAATGGTAGAGGAAACTTGGAAAACCGACCTCAAACTTATGATCAATGGAACTAACAAGGTAATAGGGACCGAGATATGGGTATCAATTCAATCAAGGCTAGTCTTCCAACTTTAAAGCTGAAAATGAACTCGAAGATTATCTCTCATAGGAGTCCTCTTGTGAAAAGATCTTCCAAGTTAATGATATCACCGAAGAGAAGAAGAGTTGCTATACCATAGCCTATTTTGAAGGGTATGCCAATACATGGTGGGATTATGTTCAAAGATTTGGAAATGTATTTAATAAAGGACAACCCCCACCATAGGATGCCTTGAAGGTATTCATGAGACAAAGGTATGTTCTGGAGAGGTATAGACATGAGCTACTGGCCAAGTTATACAACTTGAGGCAAGGTAGCAAGAGTGTTATGTCCCATTATGATGAATTTCAGCAATTGGTCTTGAAGCTCGACCATCGAGAGAATGTGAACCATGACATCATACGCTTCACGGTTGGATTGAACAAAGATATCTCCTCATGCATGACTATCCACAATCTTTATACCATAGAAGAAATCTTCCAAGCAGACTTGGAAATTGATAGGGATATCAAAGAAAGGGCAACCTACAAACCAAAAGGTTACTCATCTAACAACACTTGGATTAATAGTAAATAGGTAGAGAAATCATCATCGGGGTGGAACAAGAACAACGACTATAAGTCTAATGACAAGAAGCCCATAGAGAAGACCAATCCAAAGTACCCTCCAAGGAATGAAGGTAACAAATATCCTACTATCAATCCTAAAGGTTTTCAATGTTTTAAATGTCAAGGGTGGAAACATAAGGAAAATGAATGTTCCAACTGGAAAAATATGATCCTTAAGGAAGGACAATTATATTATCTTGGAGAAAAGGTGGGATTGGAAGACGAAAATGATGAAAAATCCCAAGATGGAGAGGGATCCCAAGAAGATGAACAAGTAGAGGAGGATAATGAAGATGCTTGGCCTCAATATGGAGAGTATGAGGTTCCAAATTTTATTGTGAGGTGTGCAATGATTAGTAAGGCGATAGATGACCCTATTAAAAGAGAGAATCTATTCCATACTAAATGTCTTATAAAGGAAAATGTATGCTCTTTTGATCATTGATAGAGGAAGTTGTGCTAATGTGGCTAGTGCAACTTTGGTTGATTTCTTGAAGTTTCCCACAACCAAACATGCCACACCATACAAGCTTTAATGGTTAAATAATTATGGTGATTTGAAGGTGACTAGGCAAGTGGTAATTCAGTTCAAAGTTGGGAATTATCATGATGAGGCAAATTATGATGTGATACCTATGCAACCTTATCATCTCTTTCTTGGGAGACCATGGCAATATGATTGTTCAAGAAATCATGATGGGAGGATTAATAGTTACTCTTTTGATTTTAATGGTCGGAAATTCACTCTCCATCCTCTTTCGCCACCTTAAGTGAACGAGGTTTACCAAAAATTGAGAGAATTAAAAGAGAAGGGTAAGAAACAAGGTGAGAAAGAGGACTAAATTAAGGAGCGAGATAAAGAAGAGGAGGTTAAAAGGAGAGAGTCCCTTGGTAATGTTTTCTAGAAACAAAGATCTTTTTAAAGAGCATGATAACAAGACACCCATGCTTCTCCTAGCCCATGATTTTCATGCTAACCACTCTACTTCTCCTATCCCCTATTCTATTTTCCTTGTTTTGCAGGACTATGGAGATGTGTTCCCAAAAGAGCTTTCCCTAGGATTCCCCTACTTTGGGGAATTGAGCATCAAATTAATTTTATGTTAGGTTCTTAATTACCCAATAAACCAGCCTACCGAAGTAATACAACGGACACAAAAGAGCTCCAAAGGCAAGTTGAGGAACTTCTCAAAAAGGGATGCATCAAAGAAAGCATGATTCTATGTGTGGTTCTAGTGTTTCTAGTACCAAAGAAAGATGAAACATAATGCATATGCATTGATTGTCGAGCCATCAATAAAATAACGGTAAAGTATCTCCACCCAATTCCCCATTTAGATGATATGCTTGATGAGTTGAATGGTTCTTGTGTATTTTCTAAGATAGATCTCAAGAGTGGGTACCACCAAATATTGATACAACTAGGTGATGAGTGGAAGACCGCATTCAATACCAAGTTTGGTCTATATGAATGGTTGGTCATGCCTTTTGGCCTCACAAATGCTCCTAGTACCTTTATGCAGTTGATGAACCATGTGAGGAAACCATTCATAGGAAAGTTTGTTGTCGTATACTTTGATGATGTTCTAGTTTACAGAAAATCTCTTGAAGAATATGTCTTACATTTTCATGATGTGTTTGAAGTTCTTAGAAAAGAAAAGTTGTATACTAATCTTGAAAAATGTTCTTTTGGTGTGAATGAAGTTGGGATTTGTTGTGAGCTCAAGAGGAGTCGAGGTGGATGAATCTAAGAAAGACTCTATCAAGAATTGGCCAACTCTAAAATCCATTGGTAAAGTAAGAAGCTTTCATAGATTGGCTAGTTTTTATAGGCAATTTTTCAAAGGATTTAGAACCATGGTCGCTCCCTTGACTGAGGTGATCTGTAAGCACAAAACCTTTTAAATGGGGTGATAAGCAAGCCAATGCATTTGAACCTTTGAAGGTTATGCTAAGCTCCTCCCCCTTATTGCAATTACCCAATTTTGATAAGATGTTTGAGATTGAATGTGATGCAATAAAGGTAGGAATAGGTGGCATCTTAATGCGAGATCATAAACCTATTACCTATTTTAGTGAAAATCTCAAGGGCGCAACTCTAAATTATTCCACCTATGATCTAGAGTTATACGTCTTGATTAGAGCCTTGGGTAATTGGAAACATTATTTATCGCCCAAGGAGTTTATGATTCGAACCGATCATGAATCCTTGAAACATCTTCGGGCCCAAGATAAACTCAATAAAAGACATGCCAAGTGGATTTCCTTACTAGAGACTTTTCCTTATTTAATTCATTACAAAAAAAGAAAAGAAAAGTATGGTAGTCGATGCATTATCTAGAAAGCATGTACTTATCTCTACATTGTCTTTTAAATTGATGGGATTTGAGATTCTAAAGACAATGTACCCCGAAGACCCCAAATTTGCTCAAATCTATTAAGATTGTAAGATATGGGGTAGGGAAAGGTGGGAGAGGGATAGTGCTTCTATGCCCTACTCTAAGTTTGATGGTTTCTTGTTAAAAGGAAGAAGGTTGTATGTATACTCTAGCTCATAGAAAGAATTTTTTGTAAGAGAGGCACACGATGGGGGTATGATCACTTTGGAATTGATAAGACCCTTGGAATCCTAGAGGAACAATTCTATTGGCCCAAGATGCGTCAAGATGTTGCTAAAATTTGTGGCCAATGCATGGATTGTAGAAGTGAAAAATCCCACCTTCTCCCTCAAGAATTTTATACCCCACTACCCACTCCTCAACTCCCATGGCTTGAAATCTATATGGGTTTTGTTTTGGGATTGCCTAGGACAAGGAGGGGTAGAGATTGCTCTTTTGTTATGGTTGATAGGTTCTCAAAAATGGATCATTTCATTCCATGTCATAAAATTTATAATGCTTCTAATGCGGCTTCTTTGTTTATTAAGCATGTTGTCAAAACACAAGGAATTCCTCGGACCATTGTTAGTGATGGGTACTCTAAGTTCCTTAGTCACTTTTGGAGGACGTTGTAGGGTAGTCAAATTTGCTTATAATCATGATATCCATTTGGCTATTGGTATGACTCCCTTTGAATATGTTTATGGTTTTAACCCTCTTACCTCTTTAGATCTCACTCCTTTGCCTACTGATGTTGTGATAAGCTTAGATGGAGATAATAGGGTGGAAACCATGAAGAAGTTGCATGAGAAGGTGAGAATTCTCCTTAAGAAGAAGAATCAAGAGGTAGACAAAAAAGTAAACAAGGGAAGGAAGCGGCTTGTGCTTGAACCGAGTGATTAGGTGTGGGTGCACCTTCGGAAGGATAGCTTTCCAACCCAAAGAAAATCCAAATTAATGCCTCAAAGTGATGGTCCATTTCAAGTGCTTGAAAGGATAAAGGACAATGCCTATAAGATTGACCTTCCTTCGGAATATCAAGTACACAATACCTTTAATGTGTGCAAACTTTCACTCTTTAACATAATAGAAGATAATTAACCTTTGAATTTGAGGTTAAATTCTTCTCAAGATGGAGAGGATGATACAATCCAGATTGGCTCCAAGCCATTCACTAGAAGTCAAGCCCGGGAGCTTCAAAGGATTTAAGGATTATTCATGAAGCGGAGGTACTTGAAGAAGCCTCCTTACCATCAAGAGGGTGTTATTTGTTAATGATCGCACACACATTGGTCCAAGGATCATTGGAGGAGGCAAGCGAAGGCAAAACAGGGCTAGAAAACCCCTTGGAAAGGACTTGCGCCCAATACAGTTTGGATCCACTTTTGATCCACTCTAGTATTTCAAGAGCAGATCAAAACAACCCCTAGTGGGTCTTATCTTGCTATTGGGTAACTTTTGGGCCCTAAAATTGTAATAATTAACCTAAATATAAATACATTTGAGGCTAGCTCATTCTCTTAGTTTTTGCTTGATTATTGATGAATTGATGAAAGCTTATCCATTGAGTAAGAGTATTGAACAAATTTGGATGAAGTTTGGTTTATAAAGTTGGTTTAGAGAGTGTTTATCTCCCTCTTGGTCACCGTAGGAATTAGGTGTTCGATTAGATTGTAATTGACGGTATTAGAGTTTGACATACTCTTTTGTTCTTGGTTACTTCTTTTCTTGTGTCTAATTGTTTATCTTATCGATTATCTTTGCTTTTTCGTGTCGTCTTTAGTTTTCGTAGTTCGATTCCATATCATATACTACTAAAACAAGAGAATAAGATGAAATCTAAACTAAGGAAACGAAAACACAAACAATACAAGAAAGTAAGATAGACAAGTAGACATAAGAGATTACAAGAAGTAAGAACCTAAGAGTGTATCAAACTCAAAGACCCCTAAGACATGTAATAACAAACACCAATTTCTTAAGTGAACCCAAGAGGGAAATCAATTCACGTCATGAACCCTATTTCTAAGCCAAGATTCAATACAAGTGATTCCACACTTACCCTAGTTACACTCACACTCTTCAAGAGTAAGAGAAATGGTCTTTCAATGTTCTTTCAATATCAATAATCAACTAAGAAAGGAAATAAACCTAATAAGTGTCAATTTATAGTCTATTACATAATGAAATGACTAAAACGCCCTTAATGAACTCAACACTCCATAGGCACCTCTTCAATGCCCCAAAGAAATGACTAAAACGCCCTTAATGAGTATTTACACTCCAAGGTCGCCTCTTCTTCATACTTCAAAAGTGAATCCCAAGCAATCTTCCAAACGTGGAATTGTTTTATTGTATGCTCAAAACAAGTCCTCCATACATGTCCTTGTACCATCAATGTGACCAAAGCTTGAGTTTTCATGTATTGGCCTCAAATGATGTTATTAAAAACTATGAGGGCCATTTGGCTCATATCATCCTCTCCTTCTTGAAAAGGATTCGACCTCGAATCCACACCTTGCAAAGTCAAAGAAAGGAAAAAAAAGCACAACATCCTCATGGCATGAGGGTTAGAATTAGTACAACAAATAATACAACAAATAACATCATCATACCAAGGTGGTACACTTGAAATATAACCACAAATCCTTTGTTTTAGTTATGAAAAGCTTAGTAACAATGTCACAAAGGAAGTGGCTAAGAGAGTCACCAAGAGACAATGAAACTACAAAGGTCATAATGGCATCAACAATCTTTAAATGTAAGAACACCTTCCTCTTAGGAGCTATAAGACACAATTATTTCATCATCTCTTTGGTAGACCACACCAAGAATAGTGGCACCAAGCCACCAATGGTTGACACATCCACAATGGTTTTATGGTGTCAAGGACATAAGTGATCTTTGTAGCATGATTACTCAACCAAGTGGAACATCCAATAAACTTTATTCCTCCAAATAAGGTAAATCTAAAACTAGCATGAACATCCTAATAAGCAAAGAGATAGTATAGAAAGAAATTGAACATAGAAGTCTCCACCAAGGTGCTATTATCTTAAAGGATGCCTTTGGCCTCAAGAGTTTTAACACACAAACCACCCAAGGATGGAGTCAAATCATTTGGGCACACCATGAATTTCTTTTCTAAGTAATTCATGACAATATAAGATGTTGATTCAACATGATTATGAACAATATTATATGCATAAAGGTAATGAAGAAAGATACTAAGGACACTATTCTCATCAAAGATGTATTCACAAATAGGAACATACAAAGAGAGAAAGAGACATTGGAAGCACATAGGACCTATCCTCTTCAAATAATCTCTCGAGGGAAAGAGTTTCATCAATGGAGCCATGCAATTAGGGAAAATAGAGAACATACTATGCAACAAACCATTCCAAGACAAGTATTTCTCCCAAGAAGTCTGTCTCCCTCTATTAATTATGTTAAGCATTCTCCCAAGAGTCCCACAAGATACTTCAAGTTGTCTAACCCTATGAAGGTGACAAGAAGTCTTTAACATCCTTGGACTCTTCCACAGACAAGAATTCAACTTGGTATCTACAAGTTGTGGTCCACATAACTTAAGCTCAAGTGTGTCAAATATGGATCCCAAGTACATAACAAATACCCCAAAGAGGTAATGACATAATTTCCCTAAGGTCCTCAATCATGAAGCCGCCTTTGAGAAGGGGCCTCCCATCACAACAAAGTCACAAAGAAAGGTATCATATGAATGGAATTCATCTAAAGTGTTTTCAAGAGGTAAATATCTCCTTGACCTACAAGTAGTGATACCTTGGTTAAGAATGGAAACACTCAAGGGTGAACTCTCTTGGTTCCTTTTATTACTCTTCTTCTTCAGTGAACACTAAACATTGTTGGAAATTACCCTATGCATAACTTGGGTCTATCAAGTGGGTTGTAAATCCACAAGAAAGACTTTCCATCATAGGGAAGGATACCAACATTCACAATCAAACTTTGCTTGTCATTTTGACCAAGCATAAAGTTGGAAGTGAAGAAATTTCCACACCCCAATAGGGCACTGGGGTAAAATGGGAGAAGTAGCCAAGGACGTGGGTCACAGCTATCCTTTCTTTCCCCTATGTTGCCATCCCCAAAATTAGGTATACCCTTTATACTACCATCATCAAATTTATGAGCAAAAAGAGGATAGAGAAAGGTGTCACACAATTCAACTTCAACATGGTGTCCTCATGCATATACTCACTAATAGTTTCAAAATCATTTACATGAGTATGTTCAACGTAGAAAACACACAAGGAAGAAGTAGATGGAATTTCTAAAGAAACACCACCTTTTCTATCAAAGGATCATTCCTCAGGTAGACACAAACGACCATTAACATCAAAGTAATCACAACTCAAGTTATCATATGGGTCAAGCAATTCATCCCCAAATTTATCAAGCAAGGCTGGGGTGTCATACAAAAGATCACAATCAAAATCATTTTCAAAAAAACAATCACTAATTGGGTTTCTTAAATATTCAAACAAATCAAAGCCATTATAACCCAATTGATTATTCTTTTCCAAAAGTAAGAGATCACTATCAAGAATGGGATGGTTAGAATAACCTTCACTTAATCCTATATTCTTAATGGATTTCAAGGAATAGGATAACTTTTGAATCTTAGGCATACCACCCTTCCTTTTAAAAACATCATCTTGCACTTCACTAGATGCCAAGCAAGGAGTGATCTCACTATTTTTACACAAGACATCTTTCTTTGACAAAGGTTCACTATTCTAAGGTAAGGAGTTTAAGTATACAAGCTTACTCTCATAAAGACATATGACATACTTCACAATATTTTCATCCATATGATATCTTTGAGCAAAATTATCATTAAGGCATTCATCACACAATATACTTAAAGAAACATCTTCATTCTCATGATTAACTCTATCAACGTCATCACTAGCTTGAGACTCATTAAGCACACCATACACATGCTCAAGTAGTGTACTACACTCATGAGTAAGTTGATCATCATTCACACATTCACTAGTTATCGGCAACTCACATGCCAACTTAGACTCGCCTTGGTTTTCACAAGGGTCCACTAGTGTGTGACTACTCTCATTACTTGGAAATGGAACCTCATTCATGTTACAATTGCTAGCACTAGGTGGAAATAAATTGATCTCATGAGAAGAATCAATTCGGTCATCTATAGGATCAGCTAGTGTTTGTGCATTTACAACAAGAATTTGATCGCCATGAAACCTAGCAATACCAAGAGTATCACAAAGGGAAGACTCGTGTACTTATTCACTAAGCAAACCAGCAACTAAACCCACTTGTCTAATACTAGCCACATCACAACATTCTAAGTTTACAGGAGTGTAGGAGATAGCATTGCTACCTTATGGCTCACATGAGGTATTGCCTTCACCTTGGTGTGTATCATGGAAGCTCACTTGCTCCTTTGGGAAGCACTCGTCACAAGGAGTTTGTCAAGACTTCTTCCTTAAACAATCTCTTTATCACTTGAGGAATCATGGTAGTTTTGAGGAGTGGAGTTATTGGAGTTTCTTTGACCTTCTTTGTGATCCAACCTTCCACTCATAGTAGATGTAATACCTTTGAGTGACTTCACCTCAATTTTTAGTCTACCAAAGCTCGTTTGTAGTCTATCAAAGCTACGGGTGAGAGTTTTAAGAGAGGCTAAGATAGCATTTTCATCCATGGTACCTAAGAAACACACTTATCAAAAACGATAAATTAGTTAGTGTTAAAGAAAGAACCTCACACTTTCGTCTCCTTTGGATACCTCACACTTGGCTTTACAAGTGTCGAAAGTTGGCTTATAATCCGTGAAAACTTGATAGATGAGTTCTACTCTTGTCCGTATTTTGTTTGAAAGACTCAAAGAAATCATGTTCGAACTTAAGCAAAGAAACTACAATGAATCAAAAATGAAAAAAAGAACACAAAGAACGAAGAAATGAAAAAAGATTAATTCTAAACTAGTTCACAACCTAGTAGGTGATTACTAGTTGCTATTAGTACTAAAATCAAGAAATGAAACCAAAGAATCAAAGAAAAGAAACTTCGAAAGGGTTGATGATGTGGCATCCTTGGATTGGATGTTGAAGGTTATTAAAATTTTGAAAAAAATTCTTGCATCCAACTTGTATCCAATCAATCTTCAACTAGAAAGGTATAGAATCGTTTTTTGGTTGAAGAAAATACAAGAATTGAACCCTTTCCAAGCTCAAAAGAGTTTGAATTTGTTGTGGTCCCCTCCCTTGTACTTTTTCTTATCCTCTTCTTTGAGAATATTCCTTTTTTAATGCTTTTGGACTTTTCTTCCTTTGGAAGACTTGAAATATGCTTGGAATATTCTTTGAAAAAACAAGTACTACACACTCTCTCTTCTCCTTTTTGGATCAAACAACCACTTTTTTAAGAACACCAAGATAATTCAAAAATGGAACCTAACCCAAATGAACTCTTATTTTGATGATTTTTGTTTCTTTTTTCACACGTAGAACTCCCAAACACCAATACCATGATTTCAAGTCCAAATCTTCAACCAAACCTTTCTAATTTTGAGATCCACCTTTCAAGTTTCTTCAACTTCAAGCTCAACAATGATGGATAGCTCAAAACAACCCAGATTAAGCTCAAATTTTAGATCTAGACCCTATAAGTGTTAGGAAACAAGGATCTAACACTAGAAACAAATAAAACACACAAAAATCTCCTAGATCTAAGTTTTAGATAAAGGGTAAAATTGGAATAACCTCTTTTTTTTTGCATTTTTAAGATTTGACACAACTTTTTTTATTTTCTAGATAACAATCCCAAGATTGATTTCATCAAAACAAAATCAAACCTTGCTCTTGATACCAAATAATATGAGATATACTACTAAAACAAGAGAATAAGATTAAATCTAAACTAAGGAAATAAAAACACAAACAATACAAGAAAGAAAAATAGATAAGTTGACATAAGAGATTACAAGAAGTAAGAACCTAAGAGTGTATCAAACTCAAAAACCCCTAAGACCCATAATAACAAACACCAACCTCTTATGTGAACCCAAGAGGGAAATCAATTCACCTTAAGAACACTCATTTCTAAGTCAAGATTCAATACAAGTGATTCAACACTTGCCCTAGTTACACTCACACTCTTCAAGAGTAAGAGAAATGGTTTTTCAATGTTATTCCAAAATCAATAATCAACTAAGAAAGTAAATAAACATAACAAGAGTCTATTTATAGTGTATTACATAATGAAATAACTAAAACGCCCTTAATGAACTCAACACTCCATAAGCTCCTCTTAAATGCTCCAAAGCAATGATTAAAATGCCCTTAATGAGTATTTACACTCCAAGACCGCCTCTTATTCACACTTCAAAAGTGGAATTCCAAGCAATCTTCCAAACGTGGAATTACTTTATTGTATGCTCAAAATGAGTCCTCCATGCATGTCTGTGTACCCTTAATATGACCAAAGCTTGAGTCTTCATGTATTGGCCTCGAATGATGTCATCAAAATCTATGAGGGTCATTTGGCTTGTATCAAACTTATAACTCACATGGAATTTATGAATTTTGATCCACGAGATCTCCTCTTGCTTCTTGTTTTTCAAAAAATCCTCCTTTATGAATTATAAGGACCCCTACTTATAGTTTAAGGGGTAATGCAATTTATGATTTGATTTGTCGGTTTCAACTGATCAATCACATTCATTTGGTGAAAAACTCTAATTTGATTGGTTAGAACATGTCATTTGCACACATGGAATGATTTTAGTCGCTCATTTTATTTAACTTTCATTGCCACATAATATCGACACATGACACGCTTTTAGTGGCTTATTTCAGTTAATTTGAATTGTGACATAATGTTGACACATGGTACACTTTTAGTGGCTCATCTTCTTTATCTTGAATTGTCATCTCACATAACACATGGTATGAGCTTGGACTTTAAGATGGGCTAGCAGTTATTTGGGCCTTGAAAATTACACTAACCTCGAAACATGAAGGTCAATAATAAATAAAATCTCATACATTTTCAAAAATTACATAAAAATCTCAAATCTCAAAAATTACACTTGATACATATCATCCCTACCCACAAACCGCTCCATCATTCTCTGCCCAAATTGCGCAACCCGATCTTTCAAAATTTTCCACTCCATAATTATTAGCAACCTTTCTCCACAACTGTGTTTCCATCAATTTTTTCAACCTTCAATAACTACTCATGTCTAACAAGTTGATATCAAATCAATGTTAATTTTTTCTAGTTTTTTAGGTTAGATGATGCTTGAACTATATTTTGAGGTTAGTTCTTATCTTGTTACTTTCTTTTGATCCTTTAATGTCTTCACCACCTTCATTTAATTTGGACATTACCCAATTAGAAAAGAACAATGTTGGTTTTTCAATGGATGAAATAGTGGGTGTTGTTTCGAATATTTTTTATCACACTTCTGATGGTTTTCATGAAAATAGATTCAAACACCGCAATGACCTTGTAACAATGATGAAGATTCGAGAAGAAGGTGTTTCAAGAAGAATCCAGACATGCAAAAGATTGAATAGAAGGAAGAAGGGCAGTTACATAATGACCCTCAAAATCATGTAACAAAATCATGGATATTTTCATTTGATACATTAAGAATTTAATTTAATTTCATGATACATTTGTATGTTTGCCACAGATTCATTATTTTGATACATTTTAACTTTGTGGGATTTCGTATGTGTACCACGTTTTTACTATTTTGAATAATTTTGTATCTATATGAATAATTATTTCTTTTCACTACCCATGATACATTGACTTCATATAATGAAAATATGTCTCAAAAACTATAAATTATGTATGATACATTTCTGATTCACTTTTTATGTGTTGTGTAAAAGCTTACTTATTTACTTTGTGACATATGTATCTCAATTGATACATATGTTTTAAAATTTTACAGGGCATTAAGTGGGTGGTCAAAGAAATGGTCTTTCCATAATTTAAGATTTAGTAGCTCACGTAATCTTTAAATTGTTTCAAAACTAAATGAAATACAAAAGAAAGGCGAATTGGTTGCTTGCTTTGCGGAAAAAAATAGGGGGAGGATCTTGAAGATGCAGTCAAAATGGGATGTTATACTACTTTCGCACCTTCATCTTATTATTTCTGTCATATTATATGCATGTATTAGTCATATGTTGTTTAAATTTACTTGATACATTTAATATATATATATCAGTCATGGGAAAAGTCATGGTTTCCACCTTAAACTATACACAAAAAGTTTAGGTCACACCCAAACTATCATAGTGAACTATTACACACATATACTATGTAAAAGTAAAACTATTACCTCTCCGTAACACCCATGCCCAAGTTTAATGAGTAGAGTGTACTCCACTCGCCCTGTAGTGATGCCACGTGTTTAATTTAATTTTTCTATTTAATTAATGGACCCTTAAATAAGCCTAACCTGACTCAACTAATTTAACCCAATTCTAATCCGACCCAATCCAAATATTTTACCCTACCCGATTCATTCGTGGATTGGGTAGAATATGAATGGCCAAAAAAAAAAACAAATTTTAAGAGCATCAATACGAACCAAAATTGAAACTTTATCTCTCATTTCTTTTGGGCTCTTCCTCTTTTAAATATCTTCTTCTTCCTTTTTCATCATTGATAAATTGAAGGAAAAAGTGAAATTCAAAGAGAGAAACAAACAATGGTAAAACATATGTTGAGTTTAGAAGTTGTAGTGAAATTTCGATATGCGGTGATAACACCATTTTTGTCGGTGAAGCAAATGGGTCAAATGCTAAAATTCTTCAAAAATCTTGATAACACAAGATTAAAATCAAACATTTTATTAGTATTCTTTGTGTATGAAAATAATTACATATATTGTTGATTATTTGGGACTGAAATGACATTGTGGTAGTCGTGGTGATGCTCCGGCGAGAATGGAGAAGGCGAAGAAAAAGTAATCCTCTTCTTCGATGAATTTTTGATAAATTTTATACATAGATATCACGAGATTTTCTGTCAGAGTCCTTTATCTTCCTCAGTAATTTTTTTCGTTGGTCTTCTCCGACTGAATTTTTCGTTGAGTTTGAACCAAACAATTATGGATTTTATCAAAAAGAATAATGAACTTTCCAATGGAAGCTTCACTATTTTTAATTTCTTCCTTAAAGCTCCTCTTTAAAAGCTTTAAGGGGAAATGTTAAAGATGCTTCCTTGGAGATTTTTGGAGAAGATTACTTCATTGAAGAAGAACCCAACAAAGAAAGAGCAAAAATTTTGAAGAAGGCGGGACCCACATATAAAATGAATAAATAAGAAAATTTAATTTTATTAACATTTTTTCAATTGAAAAAATAATTAATATAATTGTATATATTAAGAAGAATATTAGGAGTACTTAATAATATAATGACAAATGAAATAGTAATATGTGTGCAATTATCATTTTAAGATTTTTTTTCCTTCCTCTCACACACCTTAGGAAGGTGAATAAACCTTCTCTGCCACATCACCTTCTAAGGTAGAAATAATTTCACTTTAAACAAGATTAGGGGTGTAATAGGTCACCATATTAGTTTGAGCGTGAAAGTGACTTTTCGTGTATGATTCGGAATGATTTTGATGATTTTTCCCAAAAAGAAAAATATATATATATGTATCAGAACGTATATTAATACATGATACTATCAAAATTATTCATTATGCCTATGTATGTCTATGTATAAGAATTTTGTTTACTCATGATTTATATTAATGTATCATGCGTTGAGTCTTATGTATTATGTATAAAGTAAATTATTTTTCTTGAGACATGTAAATGGTATTGACTCATTGAACGATATGCAGCACTTTATATCTTTTATTGCATTTGCAAAAGCTTGAGTATACTCAACAATTGCACATTATAATCTAGTATATTGTACATCATATAGTATGTATCAAAATTGAGTTTATCGGTAATAGATTAATATATCAATCACAAGTACCATATATACATGTATCAAAAATATGTATTTGATGCATTCTTTTATCAAAAATCTTTTCAATATATGATGAAAGAGATAAATATATTAGATAAATTTACGATGAAATAGACATGTATATCATATAAATATCTTCACTTTCTAAAATTATCAAAAAAATTATACATTCTATTACTTACACTTTTGATACATTTTTTTACGTCTGGACATCTTCAATCACGAGGGAGGGAATGAACAATAGCCGCTATAACTCCTCCACTTCACCCCTCAAACACCAATCCTCAAGTAACATCCAACTACAACCTCTACAACTCTCTAACAACCACTATGTTGATTAATTTCAAATCGTCAAACAAATCACAAGAAAAGCCGACCTCTCCACGTGAGACCACCCAAAAAACATCAAATTCGCCATCCAACATTCTATTAACATCCAACTATAGCTACCACAACTCCAACAATCACCGTTCTAGAGAAATCTAAATCAACGAGCAATCACTGTTCCGATAAAATTCAAATCATCGACATTGTTGTTCTTTTAGATTCAAAGATCTGAAAATCAAAATTTTAAGAGAAAAACGATTAATAGAAATGAAAGAAATTGCACAATTTATAACTTGCAAACGAAATGATTTGAGGAAAAAATTTTGCAGATATTCTCTATATCTTTCCTACCACCATTGGTACTCTGTTTTAGAGATTTCAGATATTCTCTATATCCGTCCTACCATTTTTACTTGATTTACTCCCCAAATAAATGTAATTTTCTTATTTTTCTTTTTAAAGTTACTGATTAATTGACAATGTATGAAAAAAAATTATGTATCAAAGCTATTACAATGTATTAAAAAATGTCTTTCATAGGATTATATACAATATGAAAAAGTTGTGATAAAAGATATTGTCTATCCAACAATACTTGTCCATTATATTAAAAATAGATGTCTAATAATATTTATTTAATTTAAAAAATCAATAAATAATTTATCTTTTCTTACCCATTTTATCCTTACTATTAAACATTATTAATGACTTAATGTGTTTCCCAAGGCACTAAATTTATTATATTTAAAGGGTGATATAATAATGTTATCTTAATTATTTGTTATTTTTTAATATGCATATTAAGTCAATAACAAATAAGTATACCATTTAATGGAGAGAACAAATCTTAATTAAAGTATCTAAATAAAACTTCGTGACAACCACTAGAGTTGGCATGGTGGTTCAGCGCCATGTCCCTTAAGCAAGAGGTCGGGGGTTCATCCAGGCCTCTGGCGAATGGAGCAAATTCTGTGGCGAGTTTTCTATTACGCTGACAAAGAAACGGAGGATTAGTCTCATGGTTGTCGGCTATGGGGATACCTTGAAAAACAAGAAAAAAAAAACTTCGTGACAATTTTAATCTTCTGTGTGACTCATCCTGTTTTTTTTGTAAAAGAAGGGACAGAGGAAACTGTAGAAGCAAAAGTCTTCTCTCTATTTTCCTTTCTGGTTGGGCCGTAAAACTTGAAAGGTATTTGAGCAGTTTTGCTGAGGTGGTTTAAAAATTCGACACCTCTGCTTTCATGGAATCAAAATCATCATTCATATTTTCATACCAGACGGAATACATATACAGACCTCTGAACTATTTCACTTTTCCCGTATAGACACCTCAATTAAGCCAGGTACCTATTGAACCCTTTATTCCTTCACAAATAGTTTCAATTGAGCGCAATTTGCTGACATGGCAAAAAATATAAAAAGTGTGTAATACACACGCTGATAATATGACAAAGTGACGAATTAAATAACGACACATGACATTTTAACTTCAAATAATTATAAAAATAAATTTCTAATTTAATTAAATCTAAATTTTTTTAAAATAAAAATCATCAACCCCCACCCTACCCCACTGCTCCAGTACCCGATCCTCCTCCAACCCCTCCCCCTTCCCTTCCAAGTGCCCTCCCTTTCTCCAGCACACACAAGTTAAAAAAGAAAAAAGTTTTTTTTTCCTCATCAACGTCGCCCCCCCACCCCCACAGCAGCCGCTACCCGATCCCCCCGGCTCTTCCCTTCCAAACACCCCTTTCTCCATGAATTGAATTTTTACACTGAACTAAAAGGTGATTTTTTTTATCGATTCTTGACAGTAAACAACATGACAAGGTTGATAAAGAAACGGTTGAAGTGGAAGAAGAAGAAGAACAGCAACAGGCCAAAAAAATTTTGCACTACTGTTATGCCAACGTACCATTACTATACTAGGTGGAATTTTCTCAAATTTTTACAATTATTTTGTCAAAAATTCAATTCCAAAGATATTTTTTTCATATGTTTTCTAACTTTTCACACCCATTTCATCATTAATTTAATATCTAGAATATAAATTTGTAATTTCTAATAGAGAGAAAGATGACAAAGAAGAGAAAGATGAAAAAAAAATGAAGAAGAAGAACAATAACACTTCTTAAGAAAAGGGGAGAGATTAATTTTTATAAATAAAAAATACGAGAAAGGAGATAATTAAGAAAAATAAAATAGATAAAGAGACTTAAACAAAAAAAAAAGCTAAAATATAATGTTTTCACGCTCCTAAATTGAGTGCATTGCATGCACTATGCCACATCAGCGCCACGTCAACAATTGTGCTTAATTAAAATGTTTTGTGAAGGAGTAGAGGATTCAATAGGTACCTGATTTGATTGAGGTGCCTATACGAAAAAAGTCGAATAGTTGAGTGGCCTGTATATGTATTCGGCCTTTCATACCATGTCCAAATTAAACCTTAACCTAACCAAACATCAAAATCATGCCAGTCACAAGCATATCTTTTTGTTTTGGAGACATTATCAATTACAACTACTGTTTCATGTCATTTCTAGATAATTATGATGTTTATAAATAAGGCAATAGTATTCCACTATATCCTACAGTAATACTATCAAAGACTATTAAATATTGACACCTTTTTCTTTCCTTTAATTATGTAAATAGATTCTCAGGGAGTATCAAATAAAATATTTATCACTTCACACTTACAAAATACACTGTATCAACATATGTTGAATGATTGCAAATTTCTATTTGATGAGGAGATCAACTGATAACAAGTGCGCCACATATATCTATCTATCAGGAGGCTAATATGATGGCCAACAATCTAGCATGTTATTGGATGATCTGGGATTCACCAACATCAGTTCCCTTATGTACAACTCTTTGAAAATCTCTTTAATGTAACCATTTTCATCTAGCTAATCATCCTAATTAGGAAAAAACATAGAGTTTAATGTAACCATTTTCACAATTTGTTTTGGAAGGAGTTTGTGGGACCCATGAAGCCACCTCACATAAATAATGTTTGTTATTCCGTCTATCCTTACTTGTCCATTTTTCTATTTTGTGATGTCCAATAATACTTGTCTAGTTTATAAATGAATAATTTACTTATTTTTACTTATTTTATACTTAGCATTAAATACAATTCATTATCTAATACATTACCCTAAATATTAAATTTATTATATTCAAAAAGTAATATGATAAAATTATTTTTATCATTTATTGTTTTTTAATCGTTGTGCCAATAAAAAGGTGAAGAGATAAAGATGAACAGAGGGAGTATGTAACACACAAAATAAAATGCTAGTACGGACCCAATATATGTTATTTTTTATCTCAATTTATGTGACGCAAATAGAATTTAAATAATCAATCATTAAAATAATTTAAGTTTTTAATTATTGTGATTTATAATATTTTTTCTTCTATTTCAATTTAAGTGAATGATAGAATTTCGATTCAACAAAATATTTTATATCTTTTAAATTTTTTAAAGTTGTTAATTATGTGATTTCTAATATTTTTTTATAAAAATTTTCAATAAGATATGAATACTCTCTCTGTCCCAGTTTATGTGGCACAAATAAAATTTTGACAGCAAATTAGTTTTTCATATTTTATTAAGTTCTTAATTATTGTGATTTACAATACATTTTATCTCATTTTCAAATAATATATGTGACTTTATGTCTTCCTCTGTCTCATCCCAATTTATGTGACACTAATTTCGATAGTCAACCAAATTTTTTATGTTGACATATCATTTTGTGTCCATTTTACTTTATTTGGTGAAACATTATTAATTTTGTAATTTTTAGATGACCATAATATAATTTATTAGGAGTGATATAGTAAAATCACAATTGAAGCAACAAAGCAGATATGCCTTTATGACTTATTATAACTAATTAAAAGTGATATAGCAAAATTACTATAAAAATACTTGTGGAAAAAAATTTAAGTGGTCTCATATAAGATGTCAAGTTAATTTAAAACACTAAAAGTTAATTTATCATTTTATGTCTAATTTATCCTTTTTTAATTAAATATTAATAATTTTTTAATAATTAAATGACTTATAATAATTAATTAGAGATGATATGATAAAATTACGATTGAAGCAGCTGAAGCAGACATGTCAAAAATGTCTATTTTACTTGTTTTTATTGAATATTACTAATTTTCTGAGATTCACAATACTTTTTATCTCATTTCAAATAATATATGTTACTTCATGTCTTCCTCTATCTCATCCCAATTTATGTGTCACTAATATAATTTTGATGATCAATTACATTTTTTATATTGACATATCATTTTATGTCTATTTTATCCTTTTTATTAAATATTATTAATTTTTTAATGCTTAACGACCATAATAATTAATTAATAGTGATATAGTAAAATCACAATTGAAGCAGCGAAGCAGACATGTGTTAAATGACATCTAATAACTAATTAAAAGTAATATAGCAAAATTATCATAAAATATACTTGTGAAAAAAATTTAAGTGGGTCTCATATAAGACGTTAAGTTAATTTATAACATCAATGGTTAATTTTTTATTTTATGTCCATTTTACTTTTTTAATCAAAATATTACTAATTTTTTAATTCTTTGATGATGTATAATAATTAATTAGGGGTGATACAGTAAAATTACAGTTGAAACAGTCGAAGTAGACATGTCAGAAATGTCTATTTTACTTTTTATATTGAATATGATTAATTTTTTAATACATAAATGACTTATAATAATTAATCAGGGGTGATATTATAAAATCACGATTGAAGTAGCTGAAGCAGCCAACACAAGCAGGTTGTGTCTGCTTGAGCAACTTAACTCCCTATTATTATACTAGATATGGAGGGACCCGAGCTACATATTATTTTTTTATTTCAATTTATGTGACAAAAATAGAATTTAGATAATCAATCATATTTTTAATTTGTTTTTAAACATTTTAAGTTGTTAACTATTGTAATTTATAATACATTTATGTAATTTTCAAATAATAAATGTTACTCTCCTTATCCAAACTTTTGTGGCATTGATAGTCAATTATATTTCGAAAATAATTTAATTTCTTAATTACTGTGATTTATAATACTTTTTATTCTATTCCAATTTAAGTGACACTGATATAATTTCAAGAGTCAATTAAATATTTTATATCCTTTAAATCTTTAAGTTGTTAATTGTTGTGATTTATAATATCTTTTACGTATTTTTTAAAAATATAGAATAAATTAATTTAATTTTTTAGATTTTAAGTTGTTAATTATTGTAATTTAGAATATTTTTTATTTAATTTTCAGATAATATATGTTACTCTCCTTGTCTAAACTTTTGTGACATTGAAAGTCAGTCATATTTTTCAAATAATTTTAAGTTTTTAATTATTGTAATTTATAATACTTTTTCTTCTATTTCAATTTAAGTGGCACAATGCTTAGATAGTCATAATAATTAATTAGCAGTGATATAGTAAAATCGCGATTGAAGCAATGAAGCAGACATATTTTAAATGACTTATAATAACTAATTAGAAGTGATATAACAAATTTACTATAAAAAAAATACTTGTGAAAAAAATTTAACTGCACCCCATATAAGACGTCAAGTTAATTTTAAACATCAAGATTTATCATTTTGTGTCTATTTTACTCTTTTTTAAATATTATTAATTTTTTAAGTCTTTTAAGTCTTGAATGAAGGAATAGTGACATTGACCACCTTAAAGAGTCAAACATAATTAGGAAACTTGATTAAGTTAATTGTGGACTTGATTAATATTTTACAAACTTTCTAATTTTTTTAAAAATACAAATCAAGTCACACCCCTCTCCTCTCCAAATCATCAACCATCTCTCTCCTCTCTCTTGAAAGCTTCTCTCAACTCTCTCCCAACCAACAGTTATACAAAATTTCTCCCTTCAATCCCCGGCGACTTCAAACTCCGGTGACAAATATTCACGCAAGTTCCTTTTTGACTTTCAACCGTCAATCGACGTGACGACTTCTCCGGCGACAACAACTTTTAGTTCTTCGTCATCCCATTTCTTCTTTTACAGGTAAAAAATTACGTCTTTTTAGTTATGAAAAAATAGAGGAACTTGAGTCAACTTCTCTTCTAGTAATAGTTAACAATTTCAATATTTCTTGCTTAAATTTGAAATGTGAACTGAATAAAACCCTAATTTCTGGCATTTCTTCTCTACTCTTTCCCGTGTGAAATATAACTTTTTATTGTTATTATAGTTCTTATTGTCGAACTGTTGATTCTATTTGTTGGTGATTTTTTATCACCGTTGATGTTCTTAGTGTGTGTGTGTTGCTGGTTTGATTTGTTATTTTTCATGGTAAAAATGGTGTTGCAACAGATTAACCGCCTGATGCAACAGATTAACCATCTAATGCAATAGATTAACCATCTGATGCAACAGATTACCCATCTTTTGCAACAGATTAACCATATGTTGCAATAGATTAACCATTTGATGTAACAGATGAAACATCTGATGCAACAAATTAAACATCTAAAGCAAAAGATGAACAGACCAGATCATTCATCTGTTGCGACAGACGACTCTTCTGTTTGGAAGAAATCTAAATAAAATTGATCCAATAGATAACTCATTTGGCAACAGACGAGTGATCTGTTTCAATATATGTATGGCCTATTTTTATTGTTTCCAACGGATTACTCATCCGCTGCAACAGGTTGCTTATAGGTAGCAACAGATAACCTACCTAGTGCAACAAATGAGAGATTTGTTTTTATTATTTCCAACAAATTACTCACCCGCTGCAACAAGTTTTGTTATATGTTGCAACAAATATCCTACCTAATACAACAGATGAGTGATTTATTTTTATTATTTCCAATAGATTACTCATTCGCTGCAACAGATATCCTACCTGGTGCAACAGATGAGTGATCTGTTATAATTATTTCCAACGGATTACTCATCCGCTGCAACAGGTTGGTTATATATTGCAACAGATGAGTGATCTATTTTTATTATTTCCAATAGATTACTCATCCGTTGCACCAGGTTGGTTATATGTTACAACAGATAACCTTCCTGGTGCAATAGATAAGTGATATATTTTTATTATTTTCAATGATTTACTCATCCGTTGCAACAGGTTGAATATATATTGTAACAAATAACATACCTGGTGCAATAGATGTGTGGTCTGTTGGAACTTTTATTTTACTATTGTGCATGTTAGATTTACTATTATCTTTTTTTAACGATGCATTAATATATTATAATCTATTTTATGTTCCTGTTAATTTAAGATAATATGGCTCCCAAAAGAAAAGAAACTGAATCAAGTCCAAGTAAAGGAATAAGTGAAGCAGCTGGGATACATCCACCACTCTATGAGCTTGTTTTAGAAGTGTTATCTCAATTAGGAGCAGGAGATAATGAACATGGAGAGGAGGAATGTTTTAAAGAAGATGATCCAAATGCTAATAGCCCTTCCACCGAAGAGTTGGTCAAAACCTGCAGCATTGATCGTTATCCTGTGAGAATGTAGTGCGATGGTGCCACAGATTTAACGGGTGATTTCGTGGTTAAGTCTTCCATGATAAAATCTTTAAACGCCTTAAGAAAAATATTTTGAGAATAAAAATTGGATTGTTATTTCAGGGAAAGCAACTTTGGGCAATATCTTGATTTGTCGGAGGACAACAATGCTCGTTTTCAAATAAAAATGGTATATGATCTTCTCAAACAAACGTTTCTATATAAAAACAAAGATAAGATGGATGAGGTGTGGATAAATTAATGTGTCGTGCCTGTTTGTTTTGGTTGGAAGGAGTTTGCCATAGTTACTGGACTAAAATATTATCCTCCTCCTCCTTCTTAAGTAATACCTACTCTAACCTAAAAAAAAGCACCCCTTACACCCAAAAAAAGGCAAAGACAAGTCGAGTGATTGTGATGATCTGGTGTCCATTGTTGGTTCAAGCTTCAAAATTAAAAATTTGATAAAAGCGTTGAAAGGTAAAACACTTTCAAAGAAGCACAAGTAATCATTGTTCTTGGTTTGGTTTGTACATAATATTCTTTGGGTGAGAGACGTTAACAATAACATAAGCCTCAATTTAATAAATCTCTTCGAGGATCTTGACGCATTTAACAACTATCCTTAGGGTTACAAAAGCTTCAAAATGACTGTCAAATATTTGTTGACTCCGTTAACGCCAAAGACAGTCAACTTATATGGCTTTTCATGGGCTTTTATGGTAATATTTCTTTTATTATGATATGATTTTTTTTTATTCAATGTTGCTTTTGGTTTATTGTTGTTATGTTATAGGCTTCGGCATTTGAAGCCATTCATTATTTGAGACAACAAGTGAACTACCAGGAAGAAGTTTCATGTCCAAGAATTGTGAGATGGTTGTCGGCCAAAACTGATAAAAATACAAAAAAAATTATCTTTTCAATCCACCAAAGGAAGCAGTAAGTCTGATTCTAATCAAGTCTTTGTTTTAATTAATGATTATTTTAAATAATTTCTTCATCATTCTAATATATATACTGATTTATTTTAAATTGTCATCCGTGGCTTGTTCCAACCAAACGAGAGTTGAAAATGTTATTTTTCCTTACTTTACGGTTTGTGCAAACTTTATGAACCCTAAGGTCGTTGATAGATTAAAAATGGAATTGTTTGGAGCAACATTCATCACAAGAAAAATAACTTTGGAGGGTGGGTTTGTTGTTATTGATGATGGTAGTGGTAGTGGTAGTGGTTCTGCTGTTGAGGCTAATGATGCTCCTCTTACAGTTTTTAAAACAACAAATCATTATGATTATGATCATACTGGTTATACAGATTTTTCCACTTCTAGAAAACGTTCTGCATGCAAATTTCAAGAATGCAAGGCAAAACATGATGGAGTAACTAATGTTATTAATGCACTAACTGCTTCAATAAAGGAAATGACATCTAAGAGGGGTGTCATTCCATCAAAGAGGATTTCATATCCATACACTCCACTAGAGATCAAGGTGGCTAAGAAGAGAAGGAAAGATATTTTCAGGGCATCATTAAGCATCAAAACAAGTAAAATTACAACTCCTCTATCTTTGTCTTGCACTGATGTACAATGTACAAGGGCCACAGGAGAGAAGCATGAGCTAAAAAAGGTAAAAATATATCATCTGTTCCAACAAACAAACAGACACATATCTGTTTCAACAGATGATATATCTGCTAAAAATTATCAAACAGATTATACATCTGTTGCAACTGTTATCTAACCTGTTGCATCGGATACATTATCTGTTGCAACATATGTCTATTTATTTCAGAAAATCAAATAGGTTTTCATATCGTTTTAGTTTATACCAACAGATGAGTCTTATGTTGCAACAGATGGGTCATCTGTTCACAATTATCGTACCGCTCTATTTTACCTGTTTGAATTTATCCCAACAGATAATTCATCCGTTGCAATATAAGACTCATCTATTGCAATAAATAGACATTCTGTTGTATATCTGTAATTAGCATTGATAATTCTGGCTTTCCAGGATGATATCACAGTAGAAGCTACTGCTGAAGAGCATAATATCACAGTTGATAATCCACCAACTATTTCCAAAGAAGAAGAAAAAGTGGAGTTTGTCAGTTTAGGAGAACGGAAGAATTACCCATTTGAAGGGTTTAACATCTCGGACGAGGCTCGAAAAAAACTAATAAAGTTAATCAACGACTATTCAGAATAGATTGTTGATGGACTGTTAAAGCACCATGCCGGTAGGTACATAATTCAATTTTAAAGATATAGATTTATACAATTCTTGTTGTAAAAATATGACATTAACACAGAGAAATAATCATGTAGGAAACAAAATGACAAACATTACAAAGTGAATGAATCGAGTCTTGATTTTAATATATTCGACTTTGTTGTTACACATTCCAAAATAAAGAATTAGTTCTATTTTATTTCACAGCCCCAAATTTGCTGGAATGATAAGGTTTAAATGCCATACATATTACTATTAATTAATACTTTATTTAATTGCATCTATGTATGAATTTTCTTATCACGTAATTTGAAATGTTTGATAATATGTGTAGCACATCGATGTCATTTTTTACTACCTTCGAAAGAAGGCTAAGTTGCAAACACAAGAAAAATATAGATATACAACAGGCAATTATTTGTTCAAAGTTTACATCAATAATGCCTATGATAGGTATTGTCAACAACAGTCGGAAGTTTCCCAAAATGAGGAAGGCTTAATCAACATCATCAAAGGTTTTAGCATTCCAGCTATGGTAATGAATTATGGTGATGAATTTGATTGGGTGTTAGCTGTCGTCGTTCAAAAAGAGAAGTGCATCCGAGTCACGATGTCGTGAAGGAGACATTCTGAACCGTAGTTTGAGATATAAAAGTTGGCTAAAATATTGCCTACTTACCTTGATTTGAGTGGCTTTTTGTACCAAAAAGTTCGTACTGATTGGTCGACGATTGAAGTATACTAGGATAAAATGAATAATCCATTTGATGTATAATATGTTGAAGGAAGTGCTCAACAAACTATTAGTAGCCTGTAAGTATAAGTATCATGATGTAGTTTCATTTCATAAATTTTACAACGCTTACATGAACTACAAGATATGGATTATCTATTTTTTTAAAATACAGGGATTGCGGTCTATTTGTTGTCGCTTACGCCGAGTATTTGAGTGATGGATTACAAGTACCAAATGATGGACTTGATGTCGGATTACTCCTCAAAATATATGCTACTCTTTTATTGAAATACGGAGAAGTGAAATCTCAGAAACCGTACGTAGGCGACATTAAAGATCCACGACGACCAAAGTTGAATTCTGTAGCACCGGATGAAGAACAACTTGTCCATATTGAGTATATCTGTATAGCTTGAGTCTGTCAATGTAATGACCTATCCTCCTTGGTTAACTTGTTGATTTATTTGTAGAGTAGATCATTTGTACCCATAATAATTTTTTTACATTTCACTTATTTGTTGAGTTATTTCATTTAATTTTCAAAGACTTCGATTTATTTTATGTTGTGTATGAATATAATTTCATACTTAGTTTTGAACTTGTTAATTGAAATGGAATACGAGATTCAAATATTATAACAGATAATACATCTGCTGCAACAGACGACATATCTTATCAAACAGATTTAGACATATGTTGAAACATATAGGTCATCTACTGGAAATTATATAAAAAGTCTTTCTACTTTTTTTATTTATTCCAATAGATTACCTATCAGTTGCAACAGATAGATTATATGTTGCAACAGATTGTATATCTGTTGCAACAGACAGACTAAGAAACATCTACATAATGCAATAGATGACCAACCTATTGCAATAGATAATCAATCTGTCATAACAGGTATGATGTTTGTTACAACAGATAGATAATCTGTTGTATTATAAAAATTCAACTTTCGTCAGACATAAAAAATTGTCACTACAATGTAAAGTGAAAAAAGTGGCTTGAAATAAAAAAAATTGTTATCGTGTTTGTCTCTGTCTTTGTATATATTCTTCTTTATACATGGGCTTTAACCATTTAGTTAGTACCCCCATAATCCCAGACTCTAGCATCTGTTCCACAACGACGTCGCACATACCAACCATTTCTGTGCTGGTCAGCAAACACTCGATGTATGCAAGTGAGTATGGCCCGCACGCGGCATTGATTTTTTTTTTAAGGTGGATGTTCTTATTTTAATCTTAAAAATCTCATGATTCCTTCTTCAAGACTTCCGCCGGCAAATAATCCAACAGTTTAGTCTGTGTCAACAACTTAGTGAACAACTTTATGAGTGGCTGCATGTAGGTCAAAAGACAGGTAAGTTACAGTCATAAACCTTAATCTTTCCCTCGTCGAGTAGTATCTCAAAAGCAAGAAAATGTTTGACTTCCACGTTCATGACTACAAGGATTCTTTTTGCCTTGGTCCAGCTCTTGCCGTATGGATATGGCCTCTTTCCTCTAACATAGTTAATCATGTCTTCATCCCATTAGAGCACAGAAACTAACTGATCAATTCCCCGGCCACCGAGACCAAATTTCATAATAGATTATCATACCTACTCTTAAAATTATTGTAGAAGTTGAGGTCCATTATCCTATCAGCAGCATCATAAGCATCCGGGTAAGTTAATTGCCTGCCCCTCATGAGGCAGAGAATTTCATCAACATACTATGGTATAAAAAGATAATTTTTAAATAGGTTAGTAATTGTAAAGAAGAAAAACGCAGAGAAAATATTCTGTTGCATAGGGTTCTCTAAATCAATTCACAGATTACCCACTTAACACAACTTATGCAACAGATGTGTATTATGTTGCAACAGAATACCCAACTGTTGCAATGGATTATACATCTGTTGCGTAGCTTCTTCTTCATGGAGTAGATAGGAAGGCTAGGTTAGCAAAAGTAAACTTACATTATCCACGTACCACTCACGCATATTTATCATACTCGTGAAGTCTTAGACGGCAAATAAATACATGGTGTATTCTTGTGGAACCTTCGTCTTGTCAGTCAAGATTTTTTGCAGTTCCTTGTTCTCTTCATCGCTAAGTACCACATATATGTCCTCCTTCTTCAGCGGCCCCTGAACTTTAACAACTCTTGAAGTGGGAGGAGTTGAAGTTTTTTCTATTTTCAGAATGAAAAGTACTTGTCTAATGTTTCTTCTCTTCCTCCTAACCACCATTGTAGGAGTATATGGCTCTCTCACCTTTTTGGATGGTATGACACCCCTCTTGGATTTCAAATCCTTGGCAGCTTCAGCAATAGCCTCTAGTTTTTCAAGGTCTTTATCCTCTCTATCCTTGCACACTTTGCATTTGTAATGAGAATATAAGGGTGGAGAGGGGTGAGAGGGACCACTATAAAGGTGGAAGGGATCGGTGTAAGGGTGAGAGAGACCTGTGCAAGGGGTGCTTCCAAATGTATTTATTTTTTCCTGAGCACCAACATGCTCATAATCACAACTGGCAGCAGTATCAGCATCAGGATGGCTACCACCATCATCAACAACTCCACCAGTAAAACCCTCAGAAGAAGCTAGTGGATCTGTTGTAATAGGTTGGTCATGAAGAGCTTCAACATTAGGCTGACCTTGCCTAACTGCTCTTATTATGCATGTTGCTCCACCCAATTTCTATTTTATTAACTCCACTATTGGGTCTGTTGTTGTAATAACAATACCTAGAGTAATAAAAGAAGTCATCCCCAACTCCTGCATAGTAGGCACGATCCAAGGATGTACAATCTATAAAAAAAGAAGGCATTTAAATTATATCATATAATAATAATTTGCAATCAGTTGGGTTACATGTTAACACAACAAACTTATGCAACAGATGATCTATCTGTCACAACAGTTAATCTGTAAGTCGTAACAGAATGACAATATATTGCATCAGATTACCCATCTGTTGTATAATTTGCAGTAGATGGGTAGTCTATTGAGTCAGATTCAGGGAACCAGAGCAACAGATGGTTAATTTGTTGCAAAATATAGATTATTTATCGTAATATATTACCCATTTATTGCACCAGTTGTAGTTTACGGGTAATTTGTTACAACAGACAACCCATCTGTCGTAATAGATGGCACATCTGTTTCAATATCTTTCTTTGATGCAAATTATTTTATTTGAAAGAAGACGTGTTGCATCATCCGGAGGGCTAAAGAGATCAGCCTCCTTAATTTTTTTGCTACCCTTTGCAGCGAACCACCTAAGGATCCTCTTATGAGAAACCATATCCGGGTAATCTTGAACTGGTTTCGAAGGGGAGGAATAGCTTCAAATGCCCAAGCCTAAAAAATGTAAATAGAAAGCAAGAAAAAAAAAGTCATAATAAGTATATTCAATATAAATTAATGGATGAGTAAAAATAGTGATTAATTTTACCATGAAAGCCCAAGGAAAGCCGTATAATGTGATCGTTCCTGTGGATAACTTTGTCCGTAAATATTGGACAGTCAAGTAGTAGCTGTCATATCCCCAGGATAGTCATTGAATTTCTCAAAATCATCATCAAGCGCCAACAAATCATCTTCTATGAATTTCCTGACGTATTTTTCCAATATAATGGAATGGATAAACCAAACTAAACATAATTTCTCCCTGTACTGCTTTGGTATGGTTTTATCCTCAGGATTGTCTATCAAATCACCCACTTTGTAACTGATGATAGGCGAATTTACACGCCTATAGTGCTATATTTTACCCATATTTTAGCAATGTTTTGAGAACAAATTATATATTTCATGCACTTTTAGTCCTTTTTCCTGTAAGTGAGCTAACGAACATGATTAGCAAAGTTTCAGGTATAAATGATGCAGAATTCAGCATTTTATGGATAATTTGACGCCAAATAAAGCTTCACGAAAGGAGAAAAGGGAGTCTTGGACGCCAAGGACCAAAAGTGGCGCATGGAAAATCTGTCCCCGGCTAAAACAACAATTCTGAAGACTTTGGGGACTAGCAGTAATTTATTAGGATTAGGATAATGATACATTAACCTAGTACAATTGGGTTAAGTATTTCATTAGCTTAGTAGTATTTGGTTAAGTATTTCATTAGCTTAGTAGGAATAGGATATGGGTATTATAAATAACCTATTTTGCTGGAGATTTTTATTGATTCTACTGAACAACAACTCTCATCTTACCTTACAATTCATTCACTACTACTTTTAATTCTACTTTTTATTCTTCTTCTATTCATCTATTCAATTCTTAATTTCCGCAACAAGAGAAACGTTACTTTGCTAGGAATTCACGCCTAACGCCTACCACACTACTACAACACGAAATCTTTATTGTGGTATAATAACAATGTCTATTGTGATTTCCTTCGCACTCATGGGTAACTAAACCTCTCTGTTGGGGTTATGGAAGTCGTATGAGATACTATTTATTGCTATGAGTTTGTGAGTTTGTGACACGTATGATGCTTATATCATTATTCTCTTCATCTTAATCTAAATTCTTTGTGGTTGCAAACGCAAAAATACGCCAGTATAGCATTAACTTGTTCGAAAGAAAAGTTATATGTCTGGAAAAGAGATAATGTCAAGGTAGTAGGGTCCCATCCCCTATTAAAAAGTTAGTGTCGTAACTGGATTAACCTCTTGGAGAATTTGTACCGTTAGATACGCTTTAAGCTCGAAAGAGTTAAAGTGAAATAATCCTCGAATAGGTCGAAAGACGCCTAGATTTACCATCGAATACAATTCTCTATAAGCACATGCATGTCTGAATTCCGCATAACTCATAGCTAATAGAGACGTAAACTCAGAAGGTGGACATAATCCCAACCTTTCAATTCTCATTGTTTTACAACCTACTAAACATTCTTTCTTGTTACTTTGCTATTTTCAGTTTTTACTTTAATATTTTGGTTACACATTACAATCCCCCCTTTTTTACGAGACTTGCACTAAAAGTCTAGTAATCATTGCTTACTTGTTGACCAAGCTATTTCCTGAGGGATCGATACCCAACCCAGTTGGGTTCTATATTTGACTACGACCGCTTTACACTCCTACGAGAGCTGTAGATTGAGCGTTATCAAAAATTGGCGCCGTTGTCGGGGAATACGAGTGTCAATTAAGTTTGTGATAATTACTAGACCCTTTGGTCAAAGATTCTTGTACTTTTACTTTTAGTTTTTGTTTTTGTTTACTGCAGGTTTTTATTCAGTGCATGCCCCATACTCGAAGTTCTGGTCAACCATTATTACCTATCAATCCTGAACCACAACGAATTGGCAGAATGGAGGCACAAACAGAAATTGAAAGAATGGTTGCTCAACAGGAGCAGGCGAGATTAGCTGCTTTTGCCGCCACCCAAGTACACCAACAAAACATTGATAACCCTGGGCGAGCAACAAATCCTGACGATGAGGATTTAGGTGATGACGAGTTACTAAACCCAAGGCATGATGCTGAAATCACAACACCTGCCAACAGAAGAGGTCATCAAGCTCGGTTTAGGTATGATCGGCAACCCATGCAACCAGCTTTTGACGACGATGATGATGATCTTGATGGAGCCGGAGCCACAGGATCCATTATTCCTCCACCATTAGCACCCACAGCCAAGTTCAACATCACAAGCACCATGATTCAGTTATTGCAACTCAAGGGATTATTTGGTGGACTAGCAGGCGATGATCCGAATATGCATCTCATCAACTTTATTTCTACATGCAAGTCGTTTGACAATCCTGGTGTTGGTCAGAATGCAATTCGATTACGTCTATTTCCATTGTCTCTATCTGGGGAGGCAACTCTATGGTTGAATGGGCTGAATCCTGATTCTATTACAAATTGGAGGCAATTAAGAGACGTTTTCCTAGAAAGATTCTTTCCGCAATCCAAAAGAGCACAATTGAGAGATGAAATCAGCAACTTCCGTCAGCTTCCAACTGAAGCCCTTCATGAAACATGGGAGAGGTTCAAGACAAAGCTAGCGAGATGCCCAAACCATCACATGACTAATGTTCATCTAATGGAGATATTATACAGAGCCTTGAATTCAATAACTAAACCAGTGGTGGATAATGCGGCTGGTGGATCTTTTATGGACCTCACCTTTGGTCAAGCAAGCAATATGCTAGATCGTATGACGAAGCAAAGTAGAGCTTGGCATACCAGGGATTCTGAGGTAGCAAGCCCCACTTTATCTATTGGCATGACTGCAGACCAAAGAAGAAGAGAAGAAGAACGTGATCAAGATATGGCACACATGAAAACACAAATGGATCTTCTTACAAAGCATTTATTATCAGGTTCGACCGAAAAAGTCAAAGCTATTGCATCAAAAGGAAGAGACGAATCTGATTCGAAAGAAGAGGCCAACTACTTGAACAATCAGGGGGGTTTCCGAGGGAATACCCAAGGAAACCAAGGTCGGAACTACTATGATAAATCTGGAAACAAGGACCAAGGAAGTTGGAAGAACAAGAATGAAAATAGTGGTTTGTACGTTCCCCCTGGAAGACGTGACGCCACCACATCTAATTCTGGAAGTATGGAAGACATGCTGGCTAAAATATTGAAAGGAGTGGAAGCAACAAGCGCGGGAGTAACGGAGGTAGTTAATGATTTTTCCTCTATAAAACAAATAGTTGATTCTCATTCCACTTCAATCAAGCAAATAGAGTAGCAATTGAGCCAACTTTCAGCAGCACTCAATCAAAGAAAGGTTGGCACTTTACCTAGCGATACTGTGCAAAACCCAAGGAATGATGGGTCATGCATGGACATTACTACCCGAAGTGGTAAGGTGCTGGAAACTTCAGCAAAAATTAAGTAAGTGGTTGACGAAGCAGCGGATATTGATGATAAAGCAAAAGGAGAAGCATCCGCAGAACAAGGCCACGACGTCCATGACGTCAACCCCAATGATTTGCAACCTGAAAAAGCTGAAAAACGGAAGCAAGAGGAGAAGAAAGCCGTGGAGAGAACAATTCCATACCCACCACCACCTTTCCCTCAAAGATTGAAGAAGGTGGCGGATGACACGAAGTTCAGCAAATTCATGACTATGTTAAAGAAGCTGACCATTAATGTTCCATTGGTAGAGGCACTTGAACAAATGCCTGGGTATGCGAAATTTATGAAGGATCTTTTGACAAATAAGCGGGCAGCAAGTTATGAGTTGAAAGATGATGTTCATCACTGCAGCGCAATCGCGACCCGATCAATAGTTCAGAAGAAGGCTGACCCCGGTGCTTTCACTATTCCTTGCACCGTTGGATCTTTAAATTTTGCCAAGGCATTATGTGATTTAGGAGCCAGCATCAATTTGATGCCACTATCTATCTATAAAAAGTTGGGGTTGGGTGATCCTACTCTAACCAATATGAGGCTCGTAATGGCGGATAGGTCGGTAAAACGACCTGTTGGTATTCTATGTGATGTACTGGTAAAGGTTTCTTCATTCATTTTTCCGGCAGACTTTGTTATTTTGGATTGTGAGGCAGATTCAGAAGTTCCCATAATCTTGGGGCGCCCTTTCCTTGCTACGGGAAGTGTGCTTATTGATTTGAGAGCTAATGAGCTTTCATTCCGAATAAATGACAAAGTAGTTCGCTTTGATGTTTGCAAATCAATGAAGCAACCCAAAGAGCTGAATGTATTCTCGGTGGTTGATGTTTACTTTGATGATGAGAAAGAATTACTTGAAGAGGAGCAGCTGATTGATGTCCCATTGGCGACTTTGCTTATAAATGGTGAGAGTAAGGATGCTGAAAATTGTGAAGAAGCTATTTGTGCTCTATCAGGATTAGGGACATATCGCCATGCTCCCAAGAAGCTGGACCTTGATCTCAAAAATTGACCCACACCACCGGCTAAGCCATCTATTGAAGAGCCACCCACGTTAGAATTGAAAGAGCTGCCAAGTCATTTAAAGTACGCATTCTTAGGAAGCGAAAATACACTTCCAGTCATTGTGGCGGCAGATTTGGATGAGCAACAAGTTGCAGCTCTCATTGCTATTCTACGGAAGTATATAAGAGCCATTGGATGGACCATTGCGGATATTATTGGTATTCCACCTGGGATTTGTACACACAAGATTCAGCTTGAAGAGAATTGCACACCCACCATTGAGCATTAAAGGCGTCTAAACCCACCTATGCAAGAAGTGGTGAAGAAAGAAATAATTAAGTGGTTAGATGCTGGAGTTGTGTATCCAATCTCTGATAGTACATGGGTAAGCCCGGTACAATATGTTCCCAAGAAAGGAGGCATGACGGTGGTCGCGAATGAAAAGAATGAGCTTATTCCACTTAGAACCGTCACCGGATGGAGGGTATGCATGGACTACCGAAAGCTAAATTCATGGACACTCAAAGATCACTTTCCAATGCCATTTATGGACCAAATGCTAGATCGATTAGCGGGGAAAGGATGGTTTTGTTTCTTAGATGGTTATTTCGGCTATAATCAGATTTGTATTGCTCCCGAAGACCAAGAGAAGACAACCTTCACATGCCCATATGGTACGTTTGCCTTCAAACGTATGCCATTCGGGCTATGTAACGCACCAGCCACCTTTCAGCGATGTATGATGTCCATTTTTTTTTATATGGTTGAAAATACTTTGGAGGTATTTATGGACGATTTTTTCAGTTGTTGGTGAGTCTTTTGAAGCGTGCTTGGCAAACCTAAGCATGGCATTGGAAAGATGTGTAGAATTCAACCTAGTGCTGAATTGGGAGAAGTGTCACTTTATGGTAAAAGAAGGTATCGTTCTTGGGCATAAAATCTTTGAAAGAGGAATTGAGGTGGATCAAGCGAAAATTGAAGTTATTGAGAAGCTGCCACCCCCAATCTCTGTGAAAGGTGTTCGTAGTTTCCTCGGTCACGCAGGTTTCTATCGACGGTTTATTAAAGACTTCTCCAAAATTGCTAGTCCATTGTGCAAACTCTTGGAGAAAGATGCAAAGATTGACTTCAATGAAGATTGTGTGAAGGCATTCGAATGCCTCAAACAAAAACTAATTGAAGCCCCTATCATGGTAGCACCAGATTGGTCTCTCCCGTTCGAAGTCATGTGTGATGCTAGTGGGGTAGCCGTTGGTGCGGTACTTGGACAAAGAAAGGAGAAGCTATTTCATCCTATCTACTATGCGAGTAAGGTCCTGAACGAAGCCCAAAAGAACTACATTATCACAAAACAAGAGCTCCTAGCGGTCGTGTATGCGTTTGAGAAGTTCCGAGCTTATTTGTTGGGTACCAAAGTGATAGTTCATATAGACCATGCAGCTCTAAGGTATCTAATGACAAAGAAGGATGCAAAACCAAGACTAATTCGATGGGTTTTGCGGCTGCAAGAATTTGATTTCGAGGTTAAAGATAGAAGAGGTTGTGAGAACCAAGTGGCTGACCATCTGTCTAGACTCGAGAACGAGCATGTGGTGCAGCCTGAAATCGAGATTGATGATGCATTCCCTGATGAGGAGATCTTAGCAGCAACAATGGAAGGATTACCATGGTATGCCGACTTTGCAAATTTTGTGGTGAGTAATGTGATACCTGCAAACTTATCTTACCATCAAAAGAGGAAGTTTATGCATGATGTACAACACTACTTTTGGGATAAGCCATATTTGTTTCGACGATGTGCGGATGGTGTTATTCGACGATGTATATCCCATGTAGAGGTGCCTAATATATTGGAAGCATGCCACACTTCCCAAGTTTGTGGACATCACGCAGGTAATCGGACAGCAAGAAAGGTATTGCAAAGTGGATATTATTGGCCTTCGATATTCAGAGATGCCTACGACTTTGTTAGAACATGCGACCAATGCCAAAGACAAGGTGCTATTTCGAAACACAATGAGATGCCCATGTCAAAAATCCTTGAAGTAGAGCTCTTTAACGTATGGGGTATTGATTTCATGGGTCCATTCGTAAATTTGTTTGGAATGATGTGCATCCTAGTTGCTGTAGATTATGTCTCAAAATGGGTTGAAGCTGTAGCGTTGGCCGACAATGAGGAAAAGCGTGTTGTAGCATTCTTAAAGAGAAATATCTTCTCTCGCTTTGGAGTACCACGTACTATTATAAGCGATGGAGGATCTC
Source organism: Capsicum baccatum var. pendulum (assembly GCA_030864225.1). Classification (NCBI taxonomy): domain Eukaryota; kingdom Viridiplantae; phylum Streptophyta; class Magnoliopsida; order Solanales; family Solanaceae; genus Capsicum; species Capsicum baccatum. Next base: position 25,689,303 of record CM061551.1, on the reverse strand, counting down.
ACTTTTGCAACAAGCTATTCAAATCCGTGTTGGCAAAATATGGTGTCAAGCAACATAAGGTAGCCACGCCTTATCACCCATAAACTAGCGGCCAGGTAGAGGTTTCCAACCGAGAGATCAAGCAAATCCTTGCTAAAACGGTAAATGCTAATAGGACAGATTGGTCTCGAAAGCTGGACGATGCACTATTGGCCTATAGGATTGCATTCAAAAAACTAATTGGCATGTCCCCTTATCAACTAGTTTATGGGAAGGCTTGTCACTTACCCATTGAGCTTGAGCATAAGGCATTGTGGGCATTAAAGCGATTGAATCTGAATTAGGATGATGTAATGAATCTGAGATTAGAGCAACTGAACGAGATGGATGAATTCCATCTACATGCTTATGAGAGATCGGACCTATACAAGGAGCGGATGAAGAAGTATCATGATCAGCAGATTGTTCGACGAAACTTTCAAAAGGATGATATGGTGCTTCTCTTCAACTCCAGATTGAAGATATTCCCAGGTAAGTTAAAGTCCAAGTGGTCTGGTCCATACAAAGTTATACAAGTCTACTCGTCTGGAGTAGTTGAGTTGGAAGACACCAATGGTGTTATCTTCAAAGTGAATGTCCAACGAGTTAAACCCTATATCGGTCCTCTTGATTCGATAAATTATATGGCCATCACTTATCTCGACGAAGTCTAAGTACTCGAGGTAACTATGTCGTGCCGCGACAATAAATAAGGCGCTAGATGGGAGGCAACCCATCGTTTATCGTTTTTCATTTTTTTCGTTCTAGTATGTGTTTTGCTTTTGATTGATAAAAATCCAAAAAGAAGAGTCGTGCAACGACCAAAACTAAGGCGCCTGGTGGGAGGCAACCCATCGTACTAATCACTTTCATTGGTTTTGAGCAAATGTAAGTGCAAGAGGTATACAATGAGGAGATCGGTTTCAAATTTTGATTTGGACGGATTGCATGGTAAAGGTGGTAAGTTAGGAATGAAGATGCAAAAGGCTATGGATTGAGCATTGCTCATGAAAATATAGGCATCGAACAAGGCTAGGCCTAGGTAAAACTAGGCCACGAACAAGGCAAGGCCTATACTATGGCCTAAGGTCTCGGAATCTAGTGTTCCATAGCATAGGCGCCGCCCATGCTCAAGTATGCCATAGCATAGGCGCCGCCTATGCTAAAGCCTTTTGTCTCTGAATCTCAAATGCAAAGTGAAAGGCGCCGCCTATGGTCACTAAAGGCTTTGTACTAGGCACCGCCTATGCTCACCAAAGGCAAAGCAAAAGGCGCCGCCTATGCCAAGCATAGGCAAAGCTAAAGGTGCCGCCTATGGTCACTTTTTGTCTCCAAAACCAATTTTAAATGGGTCAAAACCCGACCCAACCTTTTTCAATAAATAGGAGACTTAGTCTTGAAACACAAACACATTGAAAAACCTAACTAGGCGCCGCACATACTCTCCAAATCATCTCAAAAATTTTCCTTTTGCTCTAATTCTTCACAAGAACATCAACCAAAGGCATTAATCAAGTAAGTACTTCTTTGTTCTTCATTTATTTTTCGTAAGTACTACATTATCATGCCTATTATGAATTGCTAAATCTTGAAGAAATATTGGTGATAAGAATGTGTTTGAATTGTTGATACACAACCAAGTGAGTGAACATATACGTTGGGATAATCTTAACTTGTTTCCAACTTGAATTTGATTTTGATGCATTGTTATACTACTTACGGAATTGCCATAGTCATTAACATTGCATAATCTTGTCACTTGAATAATTACATGTTGGAATGACTTGTTCATCGGAATGAGACTTATAGTGGCCTGCCAACATAGGAGGTTGTGATTATTGTTAGATGCTATACCTTCATGTAATCCCTATGTAGTAGTCTTGCTATATCCATCATGAAAGTATTGCAAAGATTACAAGAACAGTGACATCTCTGATTTGATCGTTGGAATATAGCACCTAAAACGTATGTCGATGAGGTCTAAGTAATCGACCACTTTTACTTCACTAATTTGTATCAACAATCTAAGTGTGGGGTGGTACCCCTATTGCTTGTGTATAGATTGTATCCATTGAGATGATGCTAACATGAACATTGTTCTAAGTCTCAGGTACAATGGCACCCAAAGCAAGACAAGGCAAAGATAAGGCTACCACTTCCCAAAAAGGCAAGAAAAGAGGTCGCAAAGAGCAAGGAGAATCATCCTCAATGCAATTACCACGCCGCATGTTTAGAATAAAATGGGTTCTTGAGGAGGAAGCGAAGAAATGGTATAGGAACAACAAGGAAAGAAAATATGTTCATGTGGACTTGATAAACAAGGAAAGCCTAGCGAAGAAGGAGCCGCGCATGTTGGCCAAGATCATGGCATTACATCTTGATTTCATCTTCCGAGACATGGGAGAATGTAATCTTGATTTGACAAGAGAATTTTATGTCAACTGGTCGCCGAAAACCACAGGCAGTGAGGTTAAGATTCGGGGCCAAGTTTTACAACTCAATGCGGATTTCTTCAACTCCTTTCTTGGCTTGCCTTCAGTAGATCCATCACCATTCAAAGAGTTATACAGTAGACCTCCATATAGAGCAATTCGACACACACTTTGTGGAAGTAGATCCATGGCAAGGTGGAGCAGACAAAAAGACACCGGACGACACAACACCTTCCCATATGCTCCTTTGAATAGGGAAGCAAGGATATGGTTGCGTATTGTCAACTCTTGACTCATACCAGGGACCCAGTACACCAAGATAACAAGAGATAGAGTGTGTTTGGTATACATGCTGATGACGAATGTCCCTATCAACTTTGGGGCAATTATTCGATCCACCATGCGAAAAGCCAGGCTACACAAGCGGTCCCATTTAAGTTTCGGCAACTTATTGACTGCAATCTTTAGGAAGGAAGACATCGAAGAGAAACCGGTTGATCATAGACTCCCACACAATCCAAAGAAGGTTGACCTCACAAAGGTCAAAGATGCTGAAACCACACATGGCGTCAACCTTACTACGGCAGAGAGACAAGCTCGGGATGAGAGTTTCTTTCGCCATCTTTATGGCATGACTCAGTTTACAATGATGAGTGGTGGACGTGTTCCAACTGCTGCAGAGCTCCAACAGCTGGATCATGACTATCTAATAAATTTGCATGCAAAGGAGATGTGTGGAGTAGGTACATACTTTGAGGAACCTCTTGATGACGATGTGCCGACCGATGATGAGCGACGAATGCCAGACTCCGACGTGGAGGAGAATTCTGATGACGACGACTCCTATGATGATTCCGACGAAGGGGGTATGACCCCCGACATAAAGGAGGAGTCCGACTGACCAGGTTCTTCTTATTTATTTTCCACTGAGGGCAGTGTCCCGTCTAAGTGTGGGGGTATTTGCATGCTATACTCCTTTATCCGCATTTGCATTTATTTATGTTTGTTTGTTTGAGTTTTTTTTCGTTTTTTATTTTTTTTGTAGTTAAATTTTTTTACTTAGCTTCGCATGAAATTATTCTAATAGGCAGCATGAGATTATAACAAGAGTTTGTGCTAAAATCATGACTATTGAGACGTTTAGGATCTAATTGTGACTCACTACATAATATTGTGTGGTATAATTCCTTCAGTTGTTGGGTCAAGAGTCTATACTACTCCCAATAAAGTCGACCATGTGCCTTGTGTGTCTGAGGATATTGTATATTCTATGTTTGTGGCTGATGTTAGAACTTGCCTGGTATGTATGTAAAGCGAAAATAAAGAGTGCAAGTTTAGGAAATGATTTAGGCATTTCTTTGGCAACCTGTAATTGTTTACCCTCATTCTAACCTACCCATGGACATCATCCTAGTTAAACCCTTTTGAGCCTTTAGCCTATGTTCTTTGACAGCCTCATATGTAAGCCTAATCCATTTTTTTCAAGACCATAATTTGATCCAAATTCCTAAATGCTTTAAAGTGTAAAGTCATGTGACAAAATAAGAGGAAGTTGGGTAAGTATGATGCTTTAGAATGTAATGGTGCTTGAATTTGTTATGAAAAAAAATTGCTATCATAAGAGGTATGTTATGAAAAGAAAAAAGGAAAGGAAAGCTGAAAAGTTGCTTAAAATTGAAAAACAAAAGAGGAGAAAAAGGGTGGTAGAATGAAAGAAGGTAGAAAGGTTGTTTGAAAGAAAAGTGTTAATGATACAATGTGATGTATTAAAGCGCTTAGGAACATAGTCACTATTTCTGGCCAAAATAGTCCTACCTGTCCCTTGGCCTACATTACAACCCGTAAAAGACCTAGTTGATCCTAAGCTTAGCATTCTGACATTTAGTGGAGCATTACACTAAGGGCAAGCCTATGGCCATCAGTTGCTGCATATGAATTCTTTGTGAAAGCGAGAGTAAGGATATTTCTATACCCATGTTTGAAAAATATGCTATACTTGTGAGTGATTATGGGTAATATATTGCGAGACACACATGGTTGATGAGTTTTGGGTAGTTGTGTATAACTCTTTGTACCTTAACTTTTGGATATGAATTAACTACCATCACGAGTCTATGTTGAAGGTTGAATTGTTTCTACTAATGATCAGAAAACTACTCTTTGTTGATAATTGTTGTGCTTGTCTTGATGAATATTTTGTGTTGATACTGTGAAACCCTAAGTTGATGTTTAGATGGACATGATAGTTTGTTCGAGGATGAACAAAGCTTCAAGTGTGGGGAGTTGATGATAGGCAAATTTACACGCCTATAGTGCTATATTTTACCCATATTTTAGCAATGTTTTGAGAACAAATTATATATTTCATGCACTTTTAGTCCTTTTTCCTGTAAGTGAGCTAACGAACATGATTAGCAAAGTTTCAGGTATAAATGATGCAGAATTCAGCATTTTATGGATAATTTGACGCCAAAGAAAGCTTCACGAAAGGAGAAAAGGGAGTCTTGGACGCCAAGGACCAAAAGTGGCGCATGGAAAATTTGTCCCCGGCTAAAACAGCAATTCTGAAGACTTTGGGGACTAGCAGTAATTTATTAGGATTAGGATAATGCTACATTAACCTAGTACAATTAGGTTAAGTATTTCATTAGCTTAGTAGTATTTGGTTAAGTATTTCATTAGCTTAGTAGGAATAGGATATGGGTATTATAAATACCCTATTTTGCTGGAGATTTTTATTGATTCTACTGAACAACAACTCTCATCTTACCTTACAATTCATTCACTACTACTTTTAATTCTACTTTTTATTCTTCTTCTATTCATCTATTCAATTCTTAATTTCCGCAACAAGAGAAACGTTACTTTGCTAGGAATTCACGCCTAACGCCTACCACACTACTACTAAACGAAATCTTTATTGTGGTATAATAACAATGTCTATTGTGATTTCCTTCGCACTCATGGGTAACTAAACCTCTCTGTTGGGGTTATGGAAGCCGTATGAGATACTATCTATTGCTATGAGTTTGTGAGTTTGTGACACGTATGATGCTTATATCATTATTCTCTTCATCTTAATCTAAATTCTTTGTGGTTGCAAACGCAAAAATACGCCAGTATAGCATTAACTTGTTCGAAAGAAAAGTTATATGTCTGGAAAAGAGATAATGTCAAGGTAGTAGGGTCCCATCCCCTATTAAAAAGTTAGTGCCGTAACTGGATTAACCTCTTGGAGAATTTGTACCGTTAGATACGCTTTAAGCTCGAAAGAGTTAAAGTGAAATAATCCTCGAATAGGTCGAAAGACGCCTGGATTTACCATCTAATACAATTCTCTATAAGCACATGCATGTCTGAATTCCGCATAACTCATAGCTAATAGAGACGTAAACTCAGAAGGTGGACATAACCCCAACTTTTCAATTCTCATTGTTTTACAACCTACTAAACATTCTTTCTTTTTACTTAGCTATTTTCAGTTTTTACTTTAATATTTTGGTTACACATTACAATCCCCCCTTTTTTACGAGACTTGCACTAAAAGTCTAGTAATCGTTGCTTACTTGTTGACCAAGCTATTCCCTGAGGGATCGATACCCAACTCAGTTGGGTTCTATATTTGACTACGACCGCTTTACACTCCTACGAGAGTTGTAGATTGAGCGTTATCAGTAACTACATCCAACAATGCCCAATAACCATTTTTTTCCTTGCGTTTATTAGACCTTTTGTAGGATGTTTCCTTGATGAGAGGTTTTTCTGGATGATCGCTTCTCAAGCCCGTCACTATGGGAAACTCTTTGAATCCAAAACAAACCAGTATGCCAAAGTAGTTGATCCAGATTCCATCCATCTTTTTTTCTTCTCCTTCGAATATTTATCTTCCCCCGCGTACTTGATCCTACGCTTAAGAAAATCATATAACATGCTCATTTGAAAACGGAGAGTGTGATCCTCAGGCAGCTTAAGAAAGTATGCAAAGCAGCTCCCCTTAAAAAGCCTGTTTTTATTCTTCATAATACTCCTAAATTCATCAAAACCTTTCCCCAACTAACATTTAAGTATAAGATCAACAATTACTTCTTTAGGGTAATCTATCGGCATCGCAACTCAAAACAAGTCGATACTAATGATTTTGACAGGATCATGCTGGGATTTTGATATTACTTCAAGCCCTATTGGTGAGAAGGAGTTCTCACTTTCCTCAGCTTTATTTTTCCCTGACTGAGATTGTTCAGGAAGTTTCTTCGAATCTATTTGTACTCTAGTCTTTATTGTTGGGTGGTCAAAACTTGATCCACTTTTAGTTTCAGTTTCTTTTCTTTTGGGAGACATCTTTTAACTACAAATAATAGAAAAATAAAAAATACAAAATATTTTATGTCATCATAATTTTTTTTAAAAAGGTAAGACAAATTTCAATAAATTAATATACACCACATTACAAAAAAATACTCTAACGGATAACCCATTAGTTGGAACAGGTGGGAAATCTATTTGAAGACCTATTTAATTTCTCCCAACAGATCTTCCACCTGTAGCAATAGATAGACCACCAAGACCACCGCCAACGTCACAACCAATGCCACCAAGACCAGCACCTATTCAACCAAGACGACCACTAATGTCACCAATACTAACAACAATACCAAGACCGCTAACACTATCACCAATCCGACTAATACCACCACCAAAACCACTGACACCACCACCAAAATTATAAATACCGACACCACTAACAACAGCCACCACCAACACCACAAATACCATCCAACAATACCACGACAGTCAATAAAATACTGCGATAAAAACTAGGGTTTTATCGGGTGCTTTCAACATTTTTAGCATCAAAACTCAAAATTGTTAACCCATTCTCGAAGATAATACAACTAAAAGTCTTCTTTTTTATCATTAAATAAAAAGCCCTAATTTTTAGAATAAAGAATAAATATAGAACTCTTCTTGAACTCTGTTCCTGCGAAGACAGAGAAAACAACGGATACAAGCGAGAATAAAGTCAAAAATAACAACTATGTGGTCGGAAATGGGAAGAAAATTGATCTGTTTTGAAGGGTTGAGCAATATGTTGAGTAGTTGTTGTCTGTACTATTGAGAGAGAGAGAGAGAAGCAAGAACTTGAGATTTAAAATGAGGAAAAGTTTTTCACGCAAATGGATTATTTGTATGGGTTGATTTGTAATTTTGGAAAAGAATGACAAATTTTGAAATTGTTAATTTGTAATGAGAATCTTTTCAACGCAGAGTGATCAATCGATGACTCGGGCCGGGATGAACGCAATACCAACACCATGCAATTACAAAGACTCAATTAAAGTTGTACTTGACCCTATGAACTCATTCATACCTAGTTCTACCTAAATCAATTTAGGTACTAGCTTAACATTAAGCTGATGAGAATCTTTTTAACTCAGAGTGATCGATCGACGACTCGGGTCGGGATGAACGCAATACCAATACCATGCAATTGTAAAGACTCAATTGAAGTTGTATTTGACCTTATGAACTCATTCATACCTAGTTCTACAAAAACCAATTTAGGTAATAGCTTAACATTAAGTTAATGAGAATCTTTTTAACTCAGAGTGATCGATCGACGACTCGGGTTGGGATGAATGCAATACCAATACCATGCAATTACAAAGACTCAATTGAAGTCGTAGTTGGCCCTATGAACTCATCCCTAGTTCTACCTAAATAAATTTAGGTGATAGCTTAACATTAAGCTAATGAGAATCTTTTCAACTCAGAATGATCGATCAACGACTCGGGTCGGGTGAACGCAATACCAACACTATATAATTCTAAAGACTCAATTGGAGTTATAGTTGACCCTATGCACTCATCCCCAGTTCTACCTAAATCAATTTAGGTGCTAGCTTAACATTAAGATAACAAGAATTTTTTAACTCAGAGTGATCGATCGATGATAAAGGGTCGGGATGAATGCAAAACGAACACCATGCAATTGCAAAGACCCAATTAGAGTTATAGTTGAACCTATGAACTCATCCCTAGTTATACTTAAATTAATTGCAATGAAATATGTTGCAAAAAATAATTGAGTTATTGGAAATTTTCAAACAAATATTCATATCTGTTACAACAGATGACATATCTTATTTAATTATCAAATAGACATTTGTATCTGTTGAGATAGATGACTAAGATGTTGGAAATTTTTAACTAAATATTAATATTTGTTACAACAGATGACATATCTAATTTATATCAAATGGACATTTGCATCTGTTGTTACAGATGACTGAACTGTTGGAAATTTTCAAACAGATAATAATATCTGTTGTAACAGATGACATATCTGATTTACTTATCAAATGGACATTTGCATCTGTTGTTACAGATGACTGAGTGTTGGAATTTTTCAAACAGATATTTATATCTATTGTAACAGATGAAATATCTATTTGAAATTCTTTTTTTTCTTCTAATTTTAAAGCAAACTTCTATCCGAAAAAAAAAGATAGATAAAATAGTACTACTAAAGGCGGTAAAAAATATTTCTTGGATAACTCAAAAATCTCATTAACTAGTCTTGTCTTGTCTTTTCAATGTCACCCGTCTTCCTCGTGTCCCTCGAGTTATTAATAAATATTAATTAATGAATATTTAAACCCATGTCTATATCTAAAATTATCTCATCTCTCCTTCAGCCCTAAATTTATTTTATTCATCTCTCATTTTTTTTCTCTCCTCTTTAGGGTTATCACAGCCTTTTTCCTTTTTTTTCTCTCCTCATCTAAATCGATCCATATCTTTCCTCGACTGAAATTATTATTTTGATCCCCTTTTGATATTGCAGGTAAGGTATAGTTCACTATTGCTCTTTCATTCCCGTCTTCTTCTTTGCAAGTTATTTATATCTCTTTTTAATTTAATTACATTTACCCATATCATATTTATTTAAAGAATTTAAAGGAACTTTTAAGTGTTGAATAAACGAATCAAGAATTTTTATAACAATACGTAAAAAAAGTCATCTGTTGGAAGAAGTTAAAAAGCCTTGTTGGCAATTCATTTTTTTGTATGTATTTTATTTGCTTCTTTGTTGTTGACGTTGTTACTGATGTTATTGGTGGGGTTGGTGTTGTTAAAACTTGTTGTGTGTTGTTGTTGATGGTGTTAGAATAAAGGATGTTGCTTTTTTATTGTTGTTGATGGTGTTGGAACAAGTGATGTTGTTTCTTTGTTGTTGATATTTTTTATTTATTGTTTCTTTATAGTTTATGTTGTTGTTGATGTCGCAACAGATGGAGCAACTGTTAGAACAAATCAAACCACTAGCAGACTAGTTTGATGCATTCCAACAGACTCCACATCTGTTGTAATAGACTCCATATTTGTTGCAACAGACTCCATATTTGTTGCGATAGACTCCATATCTGTTGTGATAGACTACACATCTGTTTCAATAGATGGATAATGTTCTTTCTATTCTTCTCTTGTTTGACATTAATTTTTCCTCTTCTTTGTAGCTATAAGGAACTGAAAGTTGATTAACTTTTGCCGGCCGACACAAGAGACTACAGTAAATATGGGTTCGGAGGAATAAGTTGCTTGCAGATGGAACCACTTCATATGTGGGATGTATGTATTACTGATAATATTATCGTGAAAACACACATAGAGTATACTAATTTTGTGAATGTTGTTTTTACCATTTAGTCATTGATCATTCAAACAAGATATCTGCAATTTTACAGTTAAGTTTGATAGGTCCGAACTGATAGGCTGAGGGACCATTAATATGGTTCTGATACCCAGTTAAGATTTAATGTCGGTTATTGCTCGTGTTTATGTGTCAAGCATTATGAAGGGATATAGTTTTGGTGTCATTGTAAAGAGATTTAATAGCGATTGAACTAACTTATAGGGTGCATTGGACTCTGAGAGAGCCTTCGAAGCCTCTCACTGCTTCAACTAAGAACGAAAATCAATATAGTTATTGCCCTAGCCCAAATTTATATAGTTGGGTTGCTCGGGGTGATGATTATACGCCAGAGGTGTGGTAGGAGAATGCCCGCGAGTGCAAATGGGGGGTTGATGAAAGATTATATCAACTGAGATCTAATTGAAGAGAAAACATGGGGTAGAAAGGAACTTCTAGCGAATTTGGCCGATAAAACTGACTTAAAACTTGAGAAATCTGAATTAAGTGCAACTATGAAAGTGTATCCAGTAATAAAAAATTCATCTATTATTTCTCTGGAAAAAAATAATGCAGATGGTCTCTTTTCTAGGGAGTTGCATCAAGGTAGCGTGGTCGGGATTATCACCTAGATAGAAAACAACCTTACAGACATCGAGTGAAATAATGTACAGTAAGTCTAGAAAACGTGCGCCAATAACAACTGCAGTTAAAATAAGAAATCTAAGAGAAGGCTGTAATTTTTGAATTTTAAATTGCATCTCATGCCTTCTTGTTTGTGGTTCCGATGAGGTCCACCGTTGACCTGATCAGAACCACAAACAAGATTGAAAGGCAGATTGAGTATCATTACTTCCTTAGCAATATGGATATAATTGATTATTTTTTCTAGCCTTATCATGCTTTCAACATATCTTAGAAAAGATTAGAGACTTGTTGTAGTATATGAATCCCGATAATTTTCAGGCTTGCCTCCAACTTGCTGATTTGGTCTTCAAGTATGTCTTTACCATCTTTGAAGTTGGTATAGAGTTCCTGGTCTTTTGTGAGCTTGATCAGGAATATTTTTTTGAAGTTCTGGCATTGTAGAAGGCCTTCAGAACACTTTATTCAGAAGCCTTGAATGATACATGGAGGGTCACTATGTTTGCTTTAGGTTAAAATGTGTTGATACACAGTCAAGCAATGGTCCCAACAGTTGAATAGCTCACTTTTATCGAGCATTGCTCAATGCAACTTGCTCAAACAACCTTCAAGGGATTTGATAAATTAATTAGCAAGGAGTTATAGAATGTTTGATCTAAACTGACTCTACGAAGCCTATCAAACGTTACGTAACTCCAGACTTATTAACCTATCAAAAACCTTTGCCCGAGTTAGTGCACAAATCAAACGAGTTCAATCTCTCAGCCTTTCTTCTTATCTCTCTTCTTCCATATAGAGGACAATATATTTGTCATGCAAAAATCGACACCATCAGCAAAAATTCTTGTCACAACAAAAGTCGTTAGAAGGCATGACTAGTAATCTCTCAATATCACTTTTATGACTTTCTTGACTTCTCTTGCCAATATATTAGAATGGACAAACCAAACTAGGCACAATTGCTTGCGATGTCCATTCCAATATATTGGCAAGAGACGTCAAGAAAGTCATAAAAGTGATATTGAAAGATTACTAGTCATGCCTTCTAAAGACTTTTGTTGTGGCAAGAATTTCTGCCAATGGTGTAGACTTTTGCATGGCGGATATCTTGCCCTCTATATTGGAGAAGAGCGATCAGCAGAAAGGATGAGAGATCAAGCTTATTTGATTTGTGCACTAACTAGGGTGTTTGATAGGGTTATTAGCCTGGAGTTACGTAACGGTTGATAGGTTTGGTAGAGTCAGTTCAGATTAAACGTTACGTAACTCCTTGCTAATTAATTTATCAAATTTCTTGAAGGTTGGTTGAGCAACCTACATTGAGCAACGCTTGATAAAAGTGAGCTATTTAACTGTTGGGACCACTGCTTGAGTGTGCATCAACAGATTTTGACCTAAAAACAAACATAGCGACCCTCCATGTATCATTTAAGACTTCTGAACAAAGCGTTCTAAAGGCCTTCTAAAGTGCTAGAACTTCGACGAAAGTGTTCCTGATCGAGCTCACAAAAGACCAGAAACTCTATACCAACTTCAAAGATGACAACGACAAACTTGAAGACCAAGTCGGCAAGTTAGAGGCAAGCTTGAAAATTATCGGGATTCACATACTACAGCAAGCCTCTAATCTTCTCCATGATATGTTGAAAGCATACTAAGGCAAGAAAACACAATCAATTAATCCATATTGCTAAGGAAGTAATGATACTCAATCTATCTTTTAATCTTTTTATGGTTCTGATCAGGTCAATAGCAGTGGACCTAATCGAAACCACAAACAAGAAGGCATGAGATGCAATTTAAAATTCAAAAAATACAGTCGTCTCTTAGATTTCTTATTTTAACTGCAGTTGTTATTGACACAAGTTTTCTAGACTTATTGTACATCATTTCAACCTTCGATGCCCGTAAGGCAGCTTTCTTGGTCTTCTGCTATTTTTTATCTAGGTGATAATCCCGACCACACTACCTAGTCGCAGTTCCCTAGCAAAGTGTCCATCTGCACTATTTTTTTTTAGAGAAATAATAGAAAAATTTACATTACCGAATACACTTTCATATTTGCACTTGATTCAGATTTCTTATATTTGAAGTCAATTTCATCGGCCAGATTCGCTGGAAGTTCCTTGTTACCCTATGTCTCCTCTTCAATTAGCCCTCAGATGATATTGTCTTTCATCAACTCCCATTTTCCTCGCAGGCATTTTTCTTTGGCTCCTTCTGGCGTATAATCATCTTTTTGAACAACCCTTTCATATAAATTTAGGCCAGAGAAATTTCTATTGGTGCTCCGTTCTTATTTGATGCAGTGCGAGGCTTTGAAGGCCTTCTCAGAGTCTAATGCACACTTAAATTTAAGTCCAATCTCTATTTAATCTATCCAATGACACCAAATATTGATCCCTTCTCAAAACTTGACATGCATAAATATGAGCAAAAACCATCAGTAATTCGTAACAGAGTATCTGAACCTTGTTCATGGGGCCCTCTACCTTATCAATTCGAACCTATCAAACTTAACTGTACAATGCAGGATCTTGTTTGAATGATCAGTGCCTAATCGGTTAAAAACTGCATTCAGAAAAATATTGTACTTTGTATGTGTTGTCCTGATGACCTTATCAGTAATACTTAACTTCAACACATAATAGTGGATCCATCCATCTGCACGCACCTTATTCTTCCTAGCCCATCTATGACTTAAATTGAATAAATAGATGACTAACAAGTTGCAACAGATGCCACATCTGTTTAAATTATCAAACAATTACAGACATCTATTACGACAGATGATCAATCTGATGCAATATATGACATATCTGTTGGAAAAATCAAACAGATATATCCATTTATTGCAACAGATTGTCAGTATATTATAAGTTATCTAATAAATGAAATATATTTTGTAACAGATTACCCATCTATTAGATTTATTTTAAGCAATTTTCTTTTCTTTTTGAAATATAAATAAAAGATAAAATATTGTATTTAGATCCATTTTTTTAATTTAAATATTCGAAAAGTCACCAGTTTTATTTAATTAAGAGATGAACAGTCGTGACTTTTTTACTAACCCCTTCGAATTTAATCATTTATAAATAGGTCTTTCCTTACTCATTCATTCTACTACACTTACAAATATGGTTGATCTAAATTCGTACAAGAAGATTCATATCGAGTCTTTGCAGGAACTTCAAAGGCAATTTGATAAACTCTAGAGAGATTGACCAACTTCAGAGCAAGGCTGGGGAGGGCCCTGCTGTTGCCGAATGAAAATTGTCCGATTGACAATAATAGTAATACTAATTAATAATAGTAATGATAATAATAATAGTAGAAATAATAATTAGGTTATGTTTTTTCTTTTAGTGTATTTCTTTTCCTTTTGTATATCAGATCTACCAAAGGGATTCAAAAATCTATGTTTGGTGGTCGACTTTGAATTTTTAATTCTTATTATATATTTAATTATCATTCTGTTTATTCCTTATTCTCAACATGTCGACGGTTGGTGGTAGGGATTTAGCATTTGTGGCAACAGAGATTAATCTAATGCGACAGATGGATCATATGTTGCTACAGGCGGTTATTAATAAAATGGGTTTATTGTTGTTATTGAGAGGGTGAGAAGACATGACTTTTTGATTATTTAATATGAAAAATAATTCGTAAATAAATAATAAGAAAATAAATGATAAACACAATTTATAACCGTAAAAGAACGGTTATTTAATTTTAATAACTGATCGTGACTTTTCACCATTTTTGCTTTTAAATTTATTTTTTAAAATTATTTATTTATTATATAATAAAAAAAGTCACAATATTGAATTAATTAACTTATATGATGATTGTTAAGAAAAAGGTGAACAATCTTGACTTTTTATCTAAAACACATTCAACAATGTTGTTGAAGCATCAAATTCCCCATCTGTTGCAACTAATGTATCAACTGTTGGAAGAAATCAAAAACGTTATTAAAACAGATGGTCGATTTGTTGCAACAGATGGTATATTTGTTACAACAGATGGTTTATCTGATGCAACAGATATACAATCTGTTGCCAGAACTCAACAAAAATGGTTATTATTTTATTAAAGAAATGGTTATTGAAAAGGTGTCTTCGATTTTTAAATTGAGAAAAAGGTTATTTAATAATAATAAGTTGAAAAGTCATGACTTGTCACAATAATAAAAAACTCACCAGCTTGATTTAATAAGTCATTTCTTTTCACATAAAATAATAAGAAAATAAATGATAAACACAATTTATAACCGTAAAACAATGATTATTTAATTTGAATAATTGACGTTAATATTAAATAAGCGTCATTTCTTTTCACAGAAAATGTTTTTGTTTTTAAATCTGTTTTAAATTTATCTAATGAAAAGGTCAGCAAATTTGAATTAATGATATGATGATAATTTTTTAAAAAAAAAGATAGATTATATGTTGCAACAGATAGATTATCTGATGTAACAGATTTTCTATTTGTTGCAACAGATGATATGTCTATTATCACAGATGAGTTATCTGATGCAAAAAATATAAAATCTGTTGTCACAACTCAATAAAGCTGATTCTTGACAAGAACTAATTAATAATAATAATCTGAAAAGTCATGACTTATCACAATATTTCTTAATTTAATAAGTCATAACTTTTTACAGTAATAAAAAATGTAATTAATAAATGGAGGTGAACAGTCGCACATTTTTGCCTAACTCATTCAAATTCAATCCTCTATAATTAGGTCCCTCCTTACTCAATCGTTCATTCAACTACACTCTATTAATTTATTGCATCTTGTCTTTCATATTACACCTTCCACCACTTTCTCTTTCCTGACTCAAGTAAGTATTTTTCTTGCCAATTTGTTTATATTACATTCGGATATTCTTTTATTTTCTTTTTTTTTTTACGTTTTTTATTAATTCATATGTGTTCTAGATATGGTTGATCCAGTGTGGGACGTTGCTTTTCTACAAGACCCCGTGAATGAACTTCGGATGCAAGTTCGTGACCTGCAATGAGAATTGGGAGCAATTAAAGCAAGAATGCTCCATGAGATCCGCAGGCTGAGGAGGGTCTTGCTGCTACCAGTTGAAGATTGGCCGGCTGACAATAATAATAATATTAAAAATAATTATTATTATTATTATTAAATTATTTTTTCTTTTAGTCTATGTGATTTTTTTTGTTTAATAAAAAAATTATGTTTGATCGACTATGACGTTTTAGTTCATATTTAATTTTTATTCTGTCTATTATCTTCTCAACAAACATATCGACGATTGGACGTAAGGAATAATTTTGAATCCAGTAGCAATAGCAAAAGTTGAAACATATTGGTTATTTATTGAGTTTATGGCAGGGGTGATTTGTGTTGTTCCAAATAGATTACTCATTTGTTGCAATAGATTACTCATATATTGCAATTGATAAATAGCTTGATACAACAGATAATCAGTCTGTTGTAACAGATAACTAATTTGTTGCACGTCTTTGATGTTTTAATTCATACTCCCTCCGTCTCAAATTACCCGTCCCAAATTGAGATGGCATATTGATTAAGAAAAATTATTAATAACATGCCTAGTTTACTATAATACCCCTGTTAAATAATGTTTATATTTTAATTTGAAAAAGTAATTAATCCAAAAGGTAAAACATGGATTTTTTTGTCTCTTCTTGATTGATGAAAAAAGACAAGTAAAATGAGAAATCAAATTAGGATATTTGGGACGGGTAATTTGAGACGGAGGGAGTATTTAATTTTCACTCTTTCTATTATCTTCTCAACAAACATGTCAATGATTGGACGTAAGAAATAATTTTAAATCCAGTAGCAATAGCAAGAGTTGAAACATATTGGTTATCTGTTAGGTTTGTGGCAGGGGTTAATTTGTGTTGTTCCAAACAGATTACTCATCTGTTGCAACAGATAAGCAGTTTGATGCAACCGATACTAAGTCTGTTGCAACAATAACTAGTCTGTTACAACAGATTACTCATCTGTTTGATTCATGTTACGGGCACTATAGAAGCATAAACATGAATCTAACATATGAGTCTTTCATTGCAACAGATTACTCATCTGATGCACCAGATGAATGATCTGTTTAAATTGTGGGCACTTATGTTGGATTCATGATCGGGTTCTATCCATTGTTGAAAAAAACAACAGTAACTGTGTACCCAAATAACAAATTCGAATAAAAATTATAATTTTATTTACCAAAGTCACCTATGAAGTAATGCCAAAGTGAAAAGTAATGTAGGAAACAAAATTTGACCTAAGAAATTGGTCAGATAGCAGCAGTAGCGGTAACAACAACAACAACAATGGTCGACAAGAAGAAGATGAAGATAATAATGAAGTAGAAGATGGTGAATAAAGCAGCAGCAACAATGAACAACAATAATCGTAAAGAGAGAGAAAACAACAATGGATAAGAAGAGAGAGAAACACGTTTTTTTGTCCTCTATTTCATGTTATATTAATTAACATTTGGATCAAGGTATAAATTTAAAAACTTGTGGGTTATTTTCAAACTTTTCCAACTTTCTTAATCCATAACAAAGTAATTGTCACCTCCACTCAATTATTAAGACTTGTGTCACCTGCACCTCATTTTAAAACTCTTTTATCACCTACAGCTCAAAGCCCCTAGATAGTTTATAATAAGTAATTAAGGGTGATATAGTAAAATCACGGCTGAAGCAACTGAAACAGAGATGTCAGAAATATCTATTTTATTTTTTTATTAAATATTTTTTTAATACGTAAATGACTTATAATAATTAATTAGGGATAATATAGTAAAATCACGATTGAAGCAGCTGAAGCAGACAACACAAGCAGGCATGTCGACCTGTTGTGTGCTTATTGACACCTATTATTAAGTAGAAATAATAATTAATTAAGAGTGATATAGTAAAATTACGGTTGAAGCAGCTGAAGCAGACATGTCAGAAATATCTATTTTATTTTTTATTAAATATTATTATTTTCTAATATGTAAATGACTTATAATAATTAATTAGAGATAATATAGTAAAATAACAATCAAAGCAGTTGAAGCAGACAGCACAAGCAGACATGTCGACCTACTATGTGCTATTTGACACTTATTATTAAGTAGAATATAATAATACTTAGATGACTTATAATAATTAATTAGAGATAATATAATAAAATTATAGTTGAAACAAACATGTCAAGAATGTCTATTTTACTTGTTTATATTAAAAATTATTATTTTTAATACGTAAATGACTTATAATAATTAATTAGGGGTGATACAGTAAAATCGTGACTGAAACAGGTGACGCAGTCAACACAAGCAGACATGCCGACCTTCTACCAACTTCAGCAATGAAACTTACTTTATGTCTTCTTCTGTCTTATCCCAATTTATGTGTCACTAACATAATTTTGATAGACAATCAAATTTTTTATGTTGACATATCATTTTGTGTCCACTTTACTTTTTTTTCTATGAAATATTATTAATTTTTTAATACTTAGATGATCATAATAATTATTTAAGGGTGATATAGTAAAATCATGAATGAAGCATCAAAGCAAACATATCTTAAATAACTTATACTAATAACTAATTAGAAGTAATTTATCAAAATTACTATAAAAAAATACTTGCAAAAAAAAATTAAGTGGGCTTCATATGAGACATCAAATTAATTTAAAACATCAAAAGTTAATTTATCATTTTATATCTATTTTATCTTTTTTCAAATAAAATATTATTAATTTTTTAATAGTTGTATGACTTATAATAATTAATTACAGATGATATAGTAAAATTACAATTGAAACAGCTTAAACTGACATGTCATAAATGTCTATATTACTTGTTTTATTAAACATTATTAATTTTATAATACGTAAATAACTTATAATAATTAATTAGCGGCAATACAGTAAAATTACGGTTGAAACAACTGAAGCAGACAGCACAAGCAGGCATGTCGACCTCGAGCCTGCTTGAGCTGCTTAACTTTCATCCTGATTTTCGGCACTAATATAATTTCGATAGACAACTAAATTTTTTATGTTGATATATCTTTTTGCGTCCATTTTTTTTTTTATGAAATATTATTAATTTTTTAATGCTTAGATGATCATAAGAATTATTTAAGGGTGATATAGTAAAATCACGATTGAAGCAGCAAAGCAGACATGTCTTAAATAACTTATAATAACTAACTAGAAGTGATATATCAAAATTACTATAAAAAATACTTGCGAAAAAAATTTAAATAAACCTCATATAAGACATCAAGTTAATTTAAAACATGAAATGTTAGTTTATCATTTTATATCTATTTTATCTTTTTTATTAAATATCATTAATTTTCTTAATACTTATATGACTTATAATAACTAATTAAGATTGATATAGTAAAATTACGATTGAACCAGCTGAAGCAGATATGTCATAAATATCTATTTTATTTATTTTTATTAAATATTATTAATTTTTTAATACGTAAATAACTTATAAAAATTAATTAAGAATAATACAATAAAATTATTGTTGAAGTAGCTGAAGCAAACAAAAAAAATAGATATGTCGACCTTATGCCTGTTTAAGCGGCTTAACTCCCTCTTATGATATGAGAGAATTAGAGATATTTTTACCCGTCTTCATTTTTTATTTAGACACATTTCAACTGAAACTAATTCCAATATATCGACCGCTAAAACTTCATTCTAGGTAAAATCTGAGTGATTAATAGAAACAAATCCTAATTGAGATGTTTTAACATTTTATTGTGTGGAGTTTGAATGGTGAATAGAAAAAAGTCTCAATTGAGGGACATAAATAAAAAAATTGTGCCAATTACGCATATATTTAGCAATTCCTTTCCGCAGCATCATCGAGGTAATTTGATACTTACAATTTCATTCACACACATCAAGAGTGCACGTGTACCTTGAATGCTAGACTTGGGTTTTACTTCAAATGATCATGTGAAAAAAACAAAAGGACAAATGATTTTACTGCAGCATAAAATGAATGGCATTTATCTCAAGACTCTGTCCTTTGTACCAATATTACATCCTGCAACAACACAATCTTGTCGACTTAGTGTCGTTTGGCAGAGCGTATAAGATAATATTGAATAAATTGTATTAGTAATATTGGGATTAGTAGTGCAGGGATTAGTAATACTGGGAATAGTAATATTAGAATTATTTTTTATGCAGTGTTTGGTTTGATGTATTGAAAATAATATGTATTGTTATATTTTAAAAAGAATATTTGTTTGTTTACAAAAATACCCTCAACATATTATAACTTTGTGTATTTTCTTTACAAAACTTTATTATTCTTTTTTTTAAATAAAAAAAATGAATAATATAACTAATTATTTAGTTTGAAATAATTTTAAGATTTAATCATTCACTTGCAATTTTTTGGGGGGGTTATCTTTTCTTTATTTGTTTATCATTTGCTTGTTGTTCCCATTTTGTGGTGTTTTTAAGTTGGAGGGGATACGTGTAACTTTTGAATAAGACAATAGATAATTCTACCAAACATAGTATTAAGTAATACCACACTTAATACATAGACTATTTTTTTTAATTCGTCCTACCAAACGACCCCTTAATAAATTGAAACCTATGTATGTGTACATTCTTCGTCTCAAAATAAGTATTTTTAGCTTATTTTATATTTAAAAAGAAAAATAAAAAATATAAAGGGGTAGCTTATTAAAGTATTCTTATTTGTTAAATATAACTTGAAAATTAAGCTCTATTAAAAAGTTGTGGTTTTTAAAGATAAGAATATAGTTAAAAATAATTATTATATTTGTCTTGAATTTTTGAAATAACACTTATTTTCCAATAATTTATTTTTACTAAAACAATACCTATTTTAAGAAAGGTTTGCATTATTGGGAGGAATTTCACTTTCTCCACATCTCTGGTCACCTACCTCATAAGTCATACCACACTCATTAATGCTGCATGCAGAATAAAAAGTTTCAAAGAGAAATGAACTATTTTGACTTGTCATAAAATTTAATAAAGTAAAAATAATTTTTAAATTATGTGGTCTTAAATTAAAATAGTGTTAAATATACTAAAATATTTTTTAATCTTGTAGTTATAAACATGTCATGTGAAAAATTAAAATTAAAGTATTACCAAAAAAAAAAAGAGTCATTCTTTTTTTTAAATGGATTGAATAAAAAAGTAAGTCATTCTTTTTAAAATGAAGGGAGTAATTACTACGAGAGAAACATTGATATGTGAAGGAATATTCATGACTAATATTATAGCAGGGTTCATCACAGAGCTATGATGATTTGTCATATATATATATATTTATTTATGATGAAATTCACAATATGAACAGAATTTATATAGGAATTAATTAGGGGGTAGCTAGATCCTTTAATTTTTTCATCCAAAAGTAGTGTAAGAGATCTCACATGCAATCTATTACTTGCTTGCTTAACATAAAAAATCAAGGAGAAAACTAAATTCTTGAGAATGCCCCCATTTACTTGGCTCAAACTAAAAATAAAATTTATATAGTCATTGTCACAAAGGAATGGTGGTTGTTACTCTACGCGGCACCATTATTGACTTCTAAAATTTTATATATCCACGTCTATATTTTCTTCTATAAAGTATATTTTCATTCGTAAAAAAAAGAACATAATCTCGAGCTGCAGATTTGATTGAGTACTTATAGACTACATGATCCCATAATTCAATTTTTTTTTAGTTTGGCTTGATACAAAATTTAATAAAATAAATATTAAAATTTTTAAATTTTGTTATTTCAAATTAAAATGTATGAAATGTTTAAAATAATTTTTAAATTTTGTGATTTTAAATATGTTAATATGAGATATTGAATGTAAAGAGTTATTTTTTTCGTTTCAATTTTGTTTGACCTACTTTTTTAAGTCTGTTTTGAAAGAATGACCTTTTCTTTTTTTAGCAACTTTTAATTTTAATTTTTCAAATGACATGTTTAAGATCATAAATTTAAAAGACATTTAGGTATATTTAACATATCTTTAACTTAGATCATAAAATTTAAAAGTATTTTTTATTTTATAAATTCCTTGTTAAGTTAAAATGGATCAATTAATTTGAAACGAAGAAAATATTAAATATAAAAAATGATATTTTCTTAAAACTAAAGTAAAAATAACAAGGGGAATCTTAGTAGTTTAGTTGCTTATTACCGGAACTTCCACCTTATTGGTGAAGGTTCGATTCCCACATTGTAATCCTCTCCCCCATTCCCCTTTCCCTACCCCAATTTTTTTTAAAAAAAGTAAAAATAACAAGAAAATTAATTAAAATGAATGGAGTAATGCAATTCCCAGTCAACAAAGCATGGTACACCATACCTTAAAAGAACTCTAATCAACAACCTTCTATAAAATTGGTTCGAATGTTCTGGACTAATTTTCAGGAAACTCGTATTCCCTTCGTGCCTGAAATGCATAAAAATACTTCGATTATTAAATAGTACTATAATCAACTTTAAATTAATTATTAACCTAAAATGATTTGTTTTAGTTAAAAAGAGGTTAGGCTTGTTAGGCTCCTAGTATAAGATCCCAGCTCAGTGTTACTGTTTCAGGTTTGCCTACTTAAATCTAGTACTAGCAAAAGTGCAACTGGGAATTTTTCTTTTTTACTTTAGTGACGTTTAATTCTGTAGTTTTTTTAGGTAAAAAAAGAACCAAAAAAAAAAAGTAAAAGCATGAAATTAATATATATATATATTCCTAAATTCTTATTTTTCTTGAAGTTTGTCCAACAAAAGTGCTGTTACTGGAAAATACTACCGACAAAAAGAGCACTCTTTTATACATGTTGATTCCTAAGACGAGTAGTAGTTCTTTTTATCTTTGATATTTTTTTAGGAGTTTTTAGCAATTTTTATGGGCGTAAACTTGTTCATGCTGTCAATTTTAGGCTTAAAAATACCCTTGAACTATTCGAAATAACTCAAAAATGTCTTTCGTTAGATTTTTGGCTCAAAAATACCGCCGTTAAATATTTGGCTCAAAAATACTCCTTCCTCTAACGAAATTCGGAAAAGGATCAAAAATATCCCTGAACTATTTGAAATGGGTCAAAAATACCTCTCTGTTAGATATTTGGCTAAAAAATATCCCTCCCTTAACGAAATTAAATTATTTCGTTAATTTATATAAAGTTGATCATTTAATCTATATTTTGTTAATTTCTTTAAGTGAAAAATTATATTTCGTTAATTTCTTTGAAGATTAAAAAGATGTAAAGTGAAAATACCTTTTTAGAATAAATGTATGTTTATTTTCCAAATCAAATTCAACCAATTTATATTATAATTCAAATACATTTTTGCATTATCTTGTTTTTAAAATTAAAAAAATACTTTTATGTAAAAAGAAATTAAAGTATTAGGGTTAAAAAGTTAAAGTTAGGGTTTAATTCAATCGAAATAATTTAATTTCATTAAGGAAAGGGGTATTTTTGAGCCAAATATTTAACAGAGGGGTATTTTTGACTCATTTCAGATACTTCAGGGGTATGTTTGATCCTTTTCCGAATTCCGTTAGAGGGAGGAAAATTTTTTATCCAAATATTTAACGGAGGGGTATTTTTGAGCCAAAAATCTAACGAGGGACATTTTTGAGCTATTTCAGATAGTTTAGGGGTATTTTTGAGCCTTTTTCGTTTTATCTTTGATATTTTTGGAGGAGTTTTTATAGCCTTGAATATGCTGAAAAAAAATGGCTGAATTTTTTTTTTTAAAAAAAGTATTTTTGAAAGTGCTGAACTTATTTCAAAAATAAGCAGTTAAGTGTTTGGATAAAAGTGCTGAAACTGAAAAAAATTATTGATTTGTTTAAATAATATTTTTAAGCACTTTTTTTAGTCAAAATGACTGAAATACCCTTATAGTTGTTAATAATATATAGAGTTGATTATTATTAATTTTCATTGCTCAAATGATTCAAATTAAAATTAATATATATTTTAATATATATATATTTAAAAAATTATTTTTATAAATGACTATAAATTTGTGCGCTTAAAAAATTTAAGTGATGAATGTTTGTATTTGAAAAAGATAGTTATAGATTAAAAGATTATTTATTTTTTCATGATTACGCTAAGATTTCATATCATTAAGGTACAATTTGTGACGACACTTCCATTTTCTTATTAAACTGGACTTGTTGCTCTTAACCTTCGAGGATAATATTAATATATATGTCGAGCTTATCATTAAGCAAAATATATATATTACTAATCATTATAATTACATTAATAGATAAATAGTGTCATGCAAAAGAGATACTAATGTGGCTAAAGTTTAAATTATACACGCCCAAATGAGATAGGATACACAATTTTATCAACATCACGATGCTTAATTGAAAAAACTATTTTTTTTTTTATCAAGTTATAGATCACAATAAATAAAAATTTACGACAACTAATATACGTAAAGATAACTAGTTCTACTAAATAAATAAATGAAACTAAAAAGTAAATCAACATAATAAGAAGAGGGAGGAAGGGGGGGGGGGGTATTTCAACCTGAAAACATTAACTATATATTAAAATTTTATGAGTTGAATAATATAACAAATTAAAGATGATTCATGTTCATTTTTATTGAATTTAATTCTTTTCATATCAATTATTGCGCCCTAGAATGGATCCTCTCCAATTTTAAAATGATCAAATTGGGTGTATTTAGATTTGTTTTCTAAATTATTGTATTATAGTTTTATGTCTATTCGAAACATGACAGATAATTTAATCATTAACCAGTATTTTAGACCATATTATCAAAAATAAAATAAAAAACATTACATAAACACGAGTCCATTTGAAAGATTTGCAAATGTCACTCATCAATATTGTTTTTATTAAACATAAATAAATATGGTCATATAATTTTATCATTGGTTTACAGCGGCGTGGGTTTTCTCAGAGAAATGAAAGTGTTTGTGTGAAGTGTGGTTGTAGTAGTGAAGGAGAATTAGGG
Source organism: Capsicum baccatum var. pendulum (assembly GCA_030864225.1). Lineage (NCBI taxonomy): Eukaryota > Viridiplantae > Streptophyta > Magnoliopsida > Solanales > Solanaceae > Capsicum > Capsicum baccatum. The sequence continues at coordinate 25,664,468 of CM061551.1, read as the reverse complement.
CTAAAGGGTAAAATTGGAATAAGTAATAATTATAAGGGATACAAAGGTAATTTACTTGGTAAACTTAAATAGATTATAAGTTCCAAAAAAAAACTAGGATTTGGTGCTTATTGTTTTTGACTTAAAAAAAATTAAAAAAAAACTTTTTTTAAGCACTTTCAAAAATTATCAAACACATTTTTAAGCAAAAAACAACTTATAATCTATTTTGATTAGATTATAATTTCTTCCAAATACCCACTTATTAATTTTTATGGGCGTAAACTTGTCCATGTTGTTGATTTCAAATCTTCAATACAAAGCAGAAATGTTGAGGTAGATTGATAATTAATATAAATTTAATCAATTTAAGATGAATCTTTATAATATAATTATCATAAAATAATTTTATATAATTAATTTTAATTATCTTAGATTTAAAATGCAGTCATTATGTTATTGTATAAATGAAAAAGGGTTTAACATACCATTCAACTATTGAAAATAGTACACAAATACCCTTCTCCCACCTTTAGGCTCAAAGATACCCTTTCATCCATCTATTTGACTCAAAAATACTCTTAATGTATTAGAAATGATTCAAAAATGCCCTTCTTCTATCTATTGGTTCAAAAATGTCCCTCCATTCACCTATTTGAATAAAAAATACCCTTAACATTAAATTTAAGTCCAAAAATGCCTCCTCCTTTTAACAAATTCTGATGTGGAATATAATTTCATTTAAATTAAATACATGACATTATTTTTATTGGTTCACGTGTAATTAGAATCAAATTCATTCACAATTTAATTGTCCTCTTTTCACTATTTTTTTTAGTTATATACAAAATTTTAAAAAGAATTAGTTAATGTTTAAGTGCAAAATTAGAAAAGAATTCCTTAAATAGGATAATTAGCAAAGGGCAAATACTCTCATAATTAATGATTATCTACGTGTGCTCAAATATTAGAAAACATATTTTAGGTAAAATTTTGAAGACTTTTAGTTCTTTTTAGGTTTTGAATTTTTTTATATAAAAAAAACTTGAAAGTAATTTAAGTCTTTATTTAATTTAGGTAAGAATACATAATATTTTACACTTCTATCCTTCTCCAACATGAAACCATAAAAATAGTAATAATAAAAAGAAAAATAATATATATATATATATATATATATATTAAAAATGTAATTAAAAAAAATACCCCTACGTGAAATCAAAAAAAAAAAAAAACATTCTCCCTTAGAAAACTTTACAATAGATAAGTTCATTTAATTTTTTTTCCTCTAAATTTTATTTTATTAAATAAATAAATAGAATGAAATTAAGAGTCCTAAAATATATAAATAAACATATAGGAAAATTAAGAGTCCTAAAATATATAGAAGGAAATTAAGAGTCCTAAAATAGAAAAAATATATTTATTGAAAAAAAAAATTATCATAAATATAGCTATTATGATATACTGTAAATTACCTGATAACTTGGTACCAACCTAAAACTAAAAAATAATAATTAAAAAAAAAACCACCCCTGACGTGAAACCCACAAAAATTATATAATAATAAAAAATTATAATTAATAAAATCCAAAAATAATATAATACTAAAAAATTGTAATTGAAAAAACCCCAAAATAATATAATAATAAAATAAATTGTAACTAAAAAAAGTCCACCACTACGTGAAACCAAAAAATAATATACTAATTAATGTATATCTATTCCACCAAAAAAATATATAATATCATAATTAAAATATTGTAATTATAAAAAAACTCACCCCTACGTGAAACCCCAAAAAAAAATAAAAAAATAAATAAAAAAAAAATAAAATATATATATATATATATATATATATATATATATATATATATATATATATATATATATATATATATATATATATATATAAAGGAGGAGATATTTTTGGACTTAAATTTAATGTTAAGCGTATTTTTTATCCATATAGATGAATGGAGGGATATTTTTGAACCAATAGATAAAAAAGGGCATTTTTGAGTCATTTCTAATACATTAAGGGTATTTTTTAATCAAATAGATGGATGAAAGAGTATTTTTGATTCTAAAGATAGAAGGAAGATATTTATATACCATTTTCAATAGTTGAAGGGTATATTAGACCCTTTTTCGTTGTATAAATAATTTTAGCCTTTGTTTCCCTTCAATGGAATCTATGTACTTGATGATTGATGAAACACAAAAATCGAATGATCAATTATATGAATGTTTGAGGACATCTAAAAAAATCTTAGCGGTGCATATGAAAAAGTGTCAAACTCCCCTTTTTGGGTCATAGGTTGGTCCAATAAATAGAGATAATTTTCTTGAAGTTTCTTCTTTATAGGTAACTGTGTCGAAATTGGACTTGTATATTTTTTTTTCTTTAATCATAATCCTTTTTCATCGCCCCCTTTCAAAAGCATGTAGGGGAAAAAATAGTAGCTACAAAATTAGTCCTTATTTACGTACAGATCGTATATGTTCAGCAGACCAACTACATCATCAGTGACCTTATCCCCCAAAAATAATTAAAAATACATGTCAGGGTTGGGGCTGTCCCAGTAAATTAACCACATTCTAAAGACCATAACTATTTTTTTTTTTCTTCATATTACGGGGTTTTAAAACTTTGCTGAAGGTTAAGTTCACTAAACATGTCTATGAGAAGGTTAAGGGCTACAAGAAAAAAAACTTTAGGTTCCACTACTAACTCAAATTCGATATTTTAAATTGAGGAGTTATCTGTTTTGTCATCCGATCTTTGAATTTCGATACGTTGATTAAAGTCAACTATTAGCTGTTAAAGTCTCATAATGACATTAAACTCACCCAAAACCTTCTTGAAGACCTTGAGAACCGTGACAACCATTCTCGCAACTCATAAATCAGATAGCACACCCACAGAGAGGGATAAAATGGTCAAAATACATAAAAAAAAAAAATCAACAAAATTCAGGTCATTACAATATCCACCACTAAAATTCACGTTCGTCCTCAAACGTACAAGCAAGAAGGCAAAAAACAAATAAAGGATGGAAAAATACTCTCGAAAAATATCAAACAAGCACTTTAATGCGGAGTCACACCCATAGAACTACAAGTCACACCATGAAATAAAAAATATATCATGTAAGGACTCACCAGATTATAACACAAGCATCAACAAAGTCGAATTTCTAATTTCTGAACTTCTTCTATATCAATAACTGAGTCCAACAGAAAAGATATTGCAAGTGCATCAACTTATTTGGAAGAAAACACCTCGACTCTTATGGTATTCATGGGTCGTGGGATACGATAGAAAATGCTTCTATAGAAATGTCTTTTCAATGTTTGAGTAACTTAGGTACTTGAAATGTAGGAAAATGTTTATGTTGGATTTTTTTATTTAAATTAAATACATAAGAATTAAATCGTATATGAAGAGGTATCTTTTAGTGAAAGGTTGTATCCTTTCATTCTTTGGATATCACCAATGTTATTTAAATCGTTCCAGATTTTTATTATATCTTTTACAAAAACTTTTACTGAAAAACGTCTTTATAATATTTCTCAAAGAGATTTTCTTTAAAAGATAAAGTTTTTGACTTGTTGCTTTCCAGAAGAATTACATTTGCTTAGTGCAAAATTCAATAAGCTTGTCATATCTGTTAAAACTATTTGCATATAATTTCATAACAATTCGCAGAAGAGGGAGCAAATATCATTTTTAGAAAAACGTTTCGCGCGTGTTACAAGCCTCAAATTTTGTATTCATTATTCAAATTTATCGTCTTTCTATTTTTCTTTGTATATTTGTTATATGGATTCAAGAAATATATTTTTCAACAATCTAAAAACGATATTATCGAAGATATTGCAGGCCACTTCAGTTTTCACCAACCACTAATAAATTGTGGACAAAATTATTATGTATATGTTAATGAGATGGAGAACAGAGGAGGTCCATTAGAATGGCGGAGCAATAGCCGATGGCTGCAATGATGTATTTCACAACCCAAAAACGAGGGTCATGATGGCCTTGTCACGGCGTACCTTGACAAGTAAGCCTATCACCCAAATTGATACAAAAAAAGAAAAAGACAGAAATATCCCTAGGTAAGGCTTCTAGAACGAAGCCGAACCATACAAGTAATTATAACAACACGAAAAAAACTTATCCAAAATACCAATCATGCCCAAAACCAAGTGTCAATAGTGTAAGAACTACTAATACAATCCAGGAGTCAAATACATCAGAAAAAAATAACCACAAAGGAAGAATATCTGTCTCCGAATACTAATAAAGACATAACTATTATAGAAAGATAGAGGTGAACTCCGAACGCATGAATATCCAACCTCTACCTTGGAAACTCCAATAATCGCCCGAGTTAAGCAAGCTGAGGCGCACTCGAGTTAGGACCTGCACCGAAAGGGTGCAATAGGCATGAGTACAGTCCACTTGTACTCAATAGGTATCATGGGCCAACCAAGCAAAGTAGTACATAAAGCATACAAAATATATAGAAAGGGCACATCACCCGCAATCAGAAAATGTCCCACAACGGTAGCCCACATCACTTGCACTAACATTTCTAATATATCACATATATTGCAACATCATACCAAGATAGAACACAAATATGCATTATATCATATATAAGTAGATTAAGGGGGAACATGCATATACAAGATCATCAAATACAAGTAAAAGAAGATAAAATAATTTTATAGATGGCAAGTCAATATGACGATACAACACAATATAAACATAATAATGTAAGTGCAATGTCTATGATGATGCACGAGGTCGTCGCACAACCTCTGAGATCATCGCACAATCCCCGTATATGCCTACGGAGGCAAGCTTTTCAATGCAGGATCCATGGGGGATTCGTCAACCTGTATACAATCCACATATCTCATATCTCCTTCCCGTCACATCCATCATGGAGGATTTTATAAGGTGTTACAATATCTCCTTCCCGGAACTTTTCTAGGAGGGGCTTTATAAAAAGTATTGTCAGTATTTCTCAGATATTACCACGGTAGTACCAATGTTTCATGAATGAGTATGATGTAAGGATGTAATGCTCACAACCAATCACAATGAGTATTTCCACAACCAATCATAATGATATATTTCCACAACCAACCACAATTATACATTTCCTCAACCACGTGAGTCAATATTCACTCATTATTTTTGTTTCATTCATGAATTTTCACATGTCTCATATAACAAGTATGAATATATCACAATACACTAATGATACCATATTAGGCATTTCAACAATACAATACAATTATTCACATATATTCAAGGCTATCAACATCACATAGGACACCACACGTCACACATATCACATGATATCTCATTTTCAATAATTTTATTACATATAGGCTCACACATGGACACACCACATAGATAGCCATTTTTCATGATTAGTTCCCACCCTTAACATGCATTTTGTATTATTATTTACTATTCATCACAGTCTAAAATAGTTAAGCCATAACATACCTCGAATGTCGAAATCAGACCATCACACTTTGAATCCGTGACCTTACTTTTCACGAATAATCCCAAACTTCACCAAAAATATTAAATATGGAATCTACGAGTCAAAACAAAACAAATGACTCCCATATTGACTACTTTTGGTTTGGATCAAATCGGACCCCAAAATAGATTTTTAAAAAAGAAGGACAAAATCATAACTTTACTCCAAAATCTTATTTCCCATATTTTTAGGAACTTACAACTTAAAACCCAAGTCAAATCGAGTAAAAAACGAGGTTCAAATGAAAAAAATCATTTTTGAGCTTTACCGGATAAAATCTTTGAAATCTGGGTTAAAATCAAGAATCAGAGTTGTTTTGGAGGTTAAATTGATGAAAAGCTGGTAATTATAAGACTAAAATTAAAATACTATTCAAGTGAAAATGAGTGAAATTAAGGTTTAAAATCAAGCCCTAAGATTTTTGGGGTTTTAAAAAATTAATCAAGAAATTACTAAGAAAATGGTGAATTCTTACCTTAAATCCGTAACAGAATCAAGAAATATATGTTAATCTAACTTTCAAGCTCCCTCAAGCTTCACTTTTAAGCTCTCACACTATTTTAGTGTTTAACTCTCAAGAGGCACGGTGAAAGAATGGACAAAATGGACCAAAAGGGGGTTAAAAACCTGCTATTTATAGCAGAAAAATCTGCACTATATCAGATTTTTCAAAGTCCAAATGGTCTTCGATGGGGTGCTCGGGATTCATGTAGAGTCCGATATACACAAACGAACTATGTAACCACACTAAATTTGATGCTCCGGACTCAATGGCGATATCAAATTTTTAAAAGAAAATGTCATTTTCCCAAAGTTGATCCCCAAAATCCAAAAATATAATATTCCAAACCGAAAGTCGAAATGAGATTTAAAAGCCGTAAAATCATACCAAACATGTAACCAACCTAAAAAAATCAACATTCCGGATCTGCTAGCGAAGTTTGATTTTCTATCTGAGGCCGTTTTAATCAAAATGGGTCCTACACTCATGTTTTTAATTTTTCAACTTTTCGATCAATAAGTTGAAATAAGATCGGGCGCATCGAAACCCGAACCAAAGGTCTACCTAGACTAAAATTGATATTTCAAAGTTGTTGACGTTGTTCTTTCAGTCATCCATCGCACATATCAAAAGATATCTACATAAGTCCAAAATAAGGCCCTTGAAGCCATCAAAAACCACAATATCGATAAATGGTACCAAAATACATCGGGAACCATGTCAATCACCCCCACACCTCAGAAATACCATAATGCAACTACGGGGAGGGGTAAAACACTCAAATCACATAGAAACACACAATTCACATATTTCATCAAAAAATTAGTTATTACATCACCTACCACTAAAAATCTAGTTCGTCTTCGAACTAAGGCAAAGAAATACCTGAATCAACGAAGAGCTTGGGGTAAGAACTACACATATCAGATTCTTCCTCCTAAATAGCCTCATCTACAGGTCGATATTACCACTGAACCTTAACCAAATGGATAACTCTAAAGTGCAACCGTCTAACATTCCTGGCCAAATGGAGATCGCCTCCTCAACAAAGGACAACCGCTCATCTAACTAAACCGACTCCAAAAGAATGACATGAGACTCATCAAGAATATAGTGGCAAAGCATAGAAACATGAAAAACTAGATAAATAACCGATAGATCATGAGGCAAAGCCAACTCATAACCCACATCACCAACAGTATGAAGAATCTCAAATGGGCCGATATACCTAGGGCTAAGCTTGCCCCTCTTCCAAAACCTCATCACACCCTTCATGGGTGAAACTCGAAGGAAGACACGATCACCAACACCAAATCTCAAGGAACAAAGTCTATGATCAACATAACACTTCTGTCAACTCTAAGCCTATCCTGAATGACCCAGACTCTATCCAAAGACTCACGAAGCAAGTCCGTACCTCGAGGTCTCACCCCTGAAACATCAAACCAATCCACTGGGGAGCGACAACGCCTACCATACAATGCCTCAAAAAGAGCTATATCAATACTGGAATGATAGATATTATTATATGAAAACTCCGTTAAAGCTAAATACTACTCCCACTAGCCATTAAAATCCATCATACATACGCGGAGCATATCCTCCAAAACCTGGAGAGTCTGCTCTGACTGACCATCAATCTGGGGCGTGAACGTTGTACTGAGATCCACCCAAGTACCCAACTCATCTTGAAAAGTCTTTCTGAAATAAGATGTGAACACAAGAACTCGATCTGAAATAATGGACATCGGCACACCATGCAGATGCACAATCTTACGAATGTAGATACGGGCCAACCTCTCAGTTTTGAATGAGACCTGAACGGAAATAAAATGAGCTAAATTGATCAATCGATCCTTGACAACTCAAACACTGTCAGAACCATGAGATGTACGAGGAAAACCTATCATAAAGTCTATAGTGATCCATTCCCACTTCCACTTAGGAATGGGCAACCTGTGAAGCAATCCACTATGTCTCATATGCTCGGCCTTCACCTACTGACAACATAGGCAATGAGCCATAAAATTCATTATATCTCGCCTTATACCACCCCACTAGTAGTGTTGTCTCAAATCACATACATCTTAGTCACACTTGGATGGATGAAATATCTAGAACAACGAGCCTCCTCTAAGATCAACCTAATCCAGTCACCCACTTTCGGCACACAAACTTGGCCTCCAATCCACAAAACACCATCCAAATCAAGTGAGGCTTACTTAGCCTCCCCACTCAACACCTTACCTCGAATCAACCTCAATCCAACACCATCAAACTAATGAGCTCAAATTTGCTCCATCAAAGAATATCTAGCCTCCACGAATGCCAAAATATACCCAGGTTTTAAAATATCAAGCATAACCATCTGATTAGCTAAAGACTGAACCTCTAAAGCCAAAGGCCTCTCCTGGGTCAAAAGATGCGCTAAGCTACCCATGCTAGTCGACTTCTGACTCAAGGCATCCACGATTACATTAGCCTTGCCCGGATGGTAGAAAATTGACAATCATAATTCTTAAGCAACTCAAGCCAACGACGCTGCCTCATATTAAGATCTCGCTGGGTGAAGAAGTACTGAAGGCTACGATAATCTGAAAGATCTCACAACAGACTCCATACAAGTAGTGCCTCCACAACTTTAAGGCAAACACGACTGCACATAACTCCAAATCATAGGTAGTATAATTCCTCTCGTGAGGATTCAACTGAAAAGATGCATAAACAATCACCTTGCCCTCCTACATCAATACAACACCTAACTCAACACCTGAAGCATCACAAAAGACGGTAAAACCCACACCTTCCCTGGGTAAAGTAAAAATATGAGCTGAAGTCAACAAATCCTTGAGTTTTTGAAAGCTCGCCTCACAAGAATTGGACCACTAAAAAAAATCTTCTTTTGGACAAACTTGGTCAATAGAGCTGCAATAGATGAAAGAACCTCAACAATATGCCGATAATAACCTGCTAAGCCATCAAAACTCTGAATCTCGGTAAGCGAAGTAGGTCTAGCCCAATCACGAACCGCTTCAACCTTGGTTGGATCAACTATAATACCTTCCTCAGTCACAGCAGTACCCAGAAAAGAAATAGACTTCAACCAAAACTCGCATTAGAGAACATAGCATACAACTTCTTGTCCCTCAATATCTGAAGCACAATTCACAAATACTTTTTATGCTCAACCTCACTCTTGAAATAAACCAAGATATCATCTATAAATATAATAACAAAGGAGTCAAGATACGATCGAAACACCCGCTTGAACATGGCAGAGACATTGGTTAACTCGAAGGACATGACCAAGAACTCATAATGATCATATCGAGTTCAAAATATGTCTTCAGAAAATCCAAATATCTAATCCTCAACTGGTGATAATCAAACCTCAAATCAATTTTTAGAAATACCGCAACACCCTGAAGTTGATCAAACAAATCATTAATACGAGAAAGAGAATACTTATTCTTAATCGTCACCTTATTTAACTATTGATAATCAATACATATCCGTATAGACCAATCTTTTTTCTTCACAAACAAGACGGGCGCACCCTAAGGCGAAATACTAGGATAAATTCCTTATTCAACAACTCCTACAACTAATCCTTCAATTCCTTCAACTATGCTGGGGCCATCCTATAAAAGAGGAATAAAAATGAGCTTGTTGCCCGGCTCAACATCAATAGCAAAATTAATATCTCGATCCAAAGGCATACCAGGCAAGTCAGTAGAGAACACATCCATAAACTCACAAACAACACAGACAAAATCTAAGGAAGGGGGCAAAACAACACTAGTGTCACAAAATGAGCCAAGTAAGATAAACATCCACTCTCAACCAATTTACGAGCCTAAGAATAATATAATCCTCTTAGGACCAGAATGAAGTACATCTTTCTAAGCTATCCTTGGCACACCCGGCGAGGCTAAAGTCACAGTCTTAACAAAATAATTTAAGACATCATGATAAGGAGCCAATCAATTCATACCCAAAATAACATTGAAATCAATCATATCTAACACAAGCAGATCTACCAAAGTCTCACACCTGACAAAATTTACAACACAAGATCGGTACATCTAATCCATCACTAAAGAATCAACTACTAAGGTAGATATACGAATAAGCATGGAAAGAGGCTCACTAACCAAATCAAAACCCAAAGCAAACTACACAGACATATAGGAAAAATTCGATCAGGGATCAAATAACACAGATGTAAGTTTGAAATAAATGGGGGCAATACTTGTGATCATAGCATCAGATGTTTCTGTCTCTGGCCTGGCGGGTATAGTATAACACTGACCACAACCACCAACTAGCTGAATAGCCCCACGACCACCAACTACCTGAGTGGCCCCATGACCACCCCCAAGAGCTCCACTGCCTCTGCCTCTCACGTCTCTAGTAAGGGCCTACCCATCACAACTGAAATACGAGTAGCCCGATTCACCCGGCGTGGACAGTCCCTGGACACATGGCCAATCTTATCATACACAAATCAACCTCTATGACTAGTCTCAATGGGAGAAGGCACAATTGGGTCCAAACGACCACCCTGAACTACTGAACTAGAAGATCCACCACCTAAACTCTGTAAAGCCACATACACTGGCTTACTATGGTATCCACAAGAACCTTTAAAATCTCTGCCTCGAGAGGTCTGACTCCTGAACTCACCAAAATGTTGCGCCTTCTTGGATCCTCCCCAAGATGTACTGAGAATACCCTCTATCATTTTAGCATGATCCATAATATTCTGAAAAAAAAACCCAAACACAACCATCTGAGACATAGCCAACTGAAGGGAGACATCCAAATCCTTCACAAACTTTTGAATCTTCTCAGACTTGATGGAAATATTAGCATAGGAATATCTGGACAAAGCATGAAAATGTGTCTTATACTTTGCAACGGTCATGGAATCCTACTTCAGACGATTAAACTCATCATGAATCCTATCCTTCAAACAGTAAGGCACGAATTTCTCTAGAAAGGCATCAACAAACTGATTTCATGACAACTCAAGAGCATCAATAGGCCTATAACTGATAAACGATCTTCATTAATCTCTCGTAGTATCTCTCAACTGATAGGGTGTATAAGCAATAACATTCACTCAGAAAGAGTGAAACAAAACTCAGAACACAAGGTATGAAAGAACTTCGTACGATAAAGAATAAAATAAGAGAAGTTTCCTAAAGAGGTCATTTAGCCTCTCGAAGATAGATACAAATATTTACGTACCAATTCATGAGACTCTATTAGACATCTCGTTCTTACACTGTTGAGATCAATGAACCTGGCTGCTCTGATACCAATTTGTCATGACCCAAAAACGAGGGTCATGATGAAACTTGTCACGACATACCCTAACAAGTAAGCTTATCACCCAAACTAATACAAAAAATGGAAAAAGATAGAAATATCCCAAGGTAAGGCTTCTAGAATGAAGTCGAACCATACAAGTAATCATAACAATACGGAATGAACTTATCCAAAATACCAATCACGCCTAAAACTAGGTGTCAATAGTATAAGAACTACTAATACAATCCAGGAGTCAAATGCATCAGAAAAATAACCATAAAGGAATAATATCTGCCTCCGAATACTAATAAAGCCATAAATACTATAGAAAGTAGAGGTGAACTCCGGACGCATGAATGTCCAACTGCTACCTTGAAAGCTTCAATAACCACCCGAGTCAAGCAAGTTGAGGCGCACTTGAGCTAGAACCTACACCGAAAGGGCGTAGTAGGCGTAAGTGCGATCCACTTGTACTCAGTAAGTATCATAGGCCGACCAAGCAAAGTAGTAAATAAAGCATACAAAATATACACCAAGAGCACGTCACCTGCAATCAGAAAATGACCTACAATAGTAGCCCACACCGCTTGTACTAATAGTTTTAATACATCACATATATTGCAATATCACACCAAGATAGAACATAAATATGAATTATATCACATATAAGTATAACAAGGGAGAACACGCATATACAAGATCATCAAATACATGTAAAAAAAGATAAGACAATTACATAGATGACAAGTTAATATAGTGATACAACACAATATAAACACAATAATATAAGTGCAATGCATATGATGATGATGATGATGCACGAGGTCTTCGCACAACCTCCGAAACCATCGCATAATCCCTGTATACACCTACAGAGGCAAGCCTTCCAATGTAGGACCCATGGGAGGGTCGTCAACCCGTATAAAATCTACATATCTTATATCTCCTCCTCGGTACATCCCTCGTGGAGAGTTTTATAAGGTGTTGCAATATCTCCTCCACGGCACTTCCCTCGGGGAGGGTTTTATAAAAGGTGTTGTCAGTGTTTCTCAGATGTTGTCACGGTGGTATCAATGTTTCATGAATGGGTATGATGTGTGGTTGTAATGCTCACAACCAATCACAATGAGTATTTCCACAACCAATCACAATGATATATTTCCACAACAAATCATAACTATATATTTTCACAACCGCGTGAGTCAATATTCACTCATTATTTTTGTTTTATCCAATATTCACTCATTATTTTTATTTCATCCATGAATTTTCACATGTCTCATATAACAATAAGTATGAATATATCACAATACACCAATGATACCACATTATGAATTTCAACAACAATATATAATTATTCACATATATTCAAGGCTATCAATATTACATAGGATCCCACACGGTCACACATATCACATAATATCTCAATTTTAATAATTACATAACATATAGATCCTCACACAGGCACAACACATAGATAACTATTTTTCATGATTAGTTCCCACCTTTAACATGCATTTTGTATCATTATTTCCTACCCATCTCAGTCTGAAAGAGTTAAACCATAACCTACCTCAAATGCCAAAATCAGACTGCTACACTTTGAACTCGCGATCTTACTTTCCACGAACGATCCCAAACTTCAATAAAAACATCAAATATAGAATCTACGTGTCAAAATAAAACCAATGACACCCATATTGACTACTACTTTTGGTTTGGGATCAAAATCGACTCCTGAAATAGATTTTCGAAAAAGAAGGATAAAATCATAACCTTACTTCAAAAACGTGTTTTCCATATTTTTAGGAACCTAAAGCTGAAATTCAAGTCAAATCGGGTAAAAAATAAATTTCAAATCAAAGAAAAATCATTTTTAAGCTTTACCTAGTAAATTTTTTAAAATTCGGGTTAAAAATCAAGAATCAGTATTATTTTGGAGGTTAAATTAATGAAAAACTAGTAATTATAAGATTAAAATTAAAATATTATCCAAGTAAAAAGGAGTGAAATTGGGGTTTAAAATCAAGCCTTAAGATTTTTTGGGGTTTTGAGAAATTAATCAAGAAATTACTAAGAAAAGGTGAATTCTTACCTTAAATCCATAATAGAATCAAGAAATAGATGTTAATTTAGCTTTTCAAGCTCCCACAAGCTTCACTTTTAAGCTCTCACACTATTTTAGCGTTTAACTTTCAAAAGGCAAGGAGAAAGAATCGATAAAATGGGCTAAAAGGGGGTAAAATAAGTGCTATTTATAGCAGAAAAATCTGCACTATAACAAATTTTTCCAAGTCCAAACGGACTTCGACGGAGTGCTCGGAATTTATTTGGAGTCCGATATATGCAAATAAAATATGTAACCATACTAAATTCAGCGCTCCAAACTCAATGGTGATATCAGATTTTTTTTTAATGTAGTTTTCACAAAGTTGACCCCCAAAATTTGTAATCACAATTTTCCAAACCGAGGGTCGAAATGAGAATTAAAAGTCGTAAAATTACACCAAATATGTTACCATCCTAAAATTGATATTACAGATCTGCTGACAGTCAAATTTTACATCCGAGGTCGTTTTGACTAAAAGTGAATCCTACACTCATATTTCTAATTTTTCAACTTTTCGATCAATAGGTTGAAAAATAAGCTCAGGTGCACCGTGACCTGAATCAAAGATCTAACCAAACTAAAATCGATATTTCAAAGCTGCTGGCGCAGTCCGTTCAGTCATCCGTCGCACGAATTAAAAGATATCCACATAAGTTCAAAATAAGGCTCTCGAAGCCATAAAAACCACAATATCACATAAATGGTACCAAAATGCATCAAAAACCATACCAATCACTCCCACATCCCAAAAATACTACAATGCAACTATTGAGAGGAATAAAACAGTCAAATCATATAGAAACACATAATTTACATATTTCGTCAAAAAATTGGTCATTACAATGTAGTATGGGGAAGGAGGTGGAGGAGAGATAAAAGGTGTTACGTACAGTAACTATGTAATTTTTGAAAATGAAAGCATTTAGAGAAGAGAAGAAATTAACGTTCTCTTTTGGTTAAGTATCGTAGAAGAGAGATGAGCATAGATACAGGATTATGAGACCAGAATAAATGATAAATTATTTTTCTAATTTTCTTGGTGAATGCATATTAATGGTGGCTATCATAATCGTAATAATGTAAATTAAATCAACCAAGATAAGGTTGATCCAACTCAAACAGTGGTGCCATCGTGCATAGTATCAGCTTCCAACCAACGACTATAATTTTAATACGACTGGATCAAGAAAAAGAAAGTGGTGAAAATGAATTTTATTTTCTTAACCCTACTTATTATTTATTTATAAATTTCTTTTCTTTGTGATTTTGTGAATTTATTTTCATTAAATCTTAGGGTAGATAATACACTTGTGATGATCTTCAAATGCTTAATAACTTTATTTAAAACAACATATTGGTTATTCATTATTCTCGCATACAGATTATTTGTGAAATTTACTTTCACGTTGTAGGATGATATGAAAAATCACATTACTTACAAGTGCGTGTGTGTACTTGAAAATTATTTTAAGTGAATTTGAGATCTAGAGGATATACGTTAGTGAATTGAATTTTTACTCTATGTGATTAAAGGCAACATTGGAATGAGTATGTATTTAATATATATTTGAAGAGCATAGACTTGAGATAGTATACCTTCATCTTATAATTCTTGATGGGTATGTGATATTGTGTGATAGTTTATTAAGATGGTGCAAAAGTCATAATAGAAACGATGGGGTTCTATTTTCACATTTGTAATAAAGAATCTTTGACAAATTGATACTATATGTTGGGTATCAAGATTAAACAAAATAGTGGAGATAATATATTGAGTTAATCTCGCTACACTGAGAAAAAAATTCTAAATAAACCTAGTCATTTAAACATAAAGTAGACACTACCTATTTGATTCTAGATCGGGTTAACTAATTATGATGAATTAATTGGCTTAACTTGTGTTAACAAGCGCAATTGGAAGGGTCAGTAGTCAAGTTCTTGATTTTCTTTAGAGAACTAAAGATTTACGAAACTCTAAATTTCATACTATTTTATAAGGATATATCGATATAATTTGGTATCAAATATGTGAGAAAAAATAAATTTAATACGTGAATGGTGTTTATCTTGGGAGGAGGTATAATTTCTTAAAATCAAGAAATAAACTTGCTTTAGTTGAAGCAGTGAAAAGAGTTAGGTATTAGGGAATTCTCTCTTTTTAGAAAGTTCATTGATTTTGCAAAATATGAGCTCAATTTTTGTGATAGTCAAGACACTCCATCTCGAGCATATAGAGATTATATAATGAGATTCGAAATGCATAAGTTATTGACATGATTATGTGAGAAAATTAGTCCAAGATAAAATAACTTCTATCACATTGGTGGAGTCAAAAGAATTTGACTAATCTATTTATTAAACCCATTAAAAGGAAGTTGTTGATACATCTTCAAGTTTGATTATATGAAAACTCCTTAATTAGGTCTATTGATTATGACAACCCTACTTGACACTATGAAATTAATAGTTAAGGGTTCAAAGGATAACAACAAGTTATTGATACGTAGACGTTTCAGTACGTAAGTAAGAGATATGCTAGTAGTGATTGTCATAGATTGGAGGGTTGAGTTCTACTACTCTTAATGAGGTTCAGTTCAGGGAACAAGTGTCTCAAATATGACAAAGACACAGAAAGAACTTCACCTATATGAATATAGAAGTGGCACCACTTTGTTTAGGAGTTGGAGTTGCTCTCATAAGTGTACATGAATTTTGGATAACACATTGCCATAGCAGTGCTAAGCATACTGAATGAGAAGTAGAAATGAAATATTTATGTGTGTAGTTTCACCGAGATTATCACAAGGAATGACACGTTCAAAGCTATTATGCTACGTAGAATTTTAATTTTGTCTTACGACATTGCACTAAGGTACTGCTTAAAGCAAAAGATACATTACTCTATGTATGAACATGAGTTGATATTTTTATCCTAATTTATATTTAATCAAGTGAGTAATTGTTGAATTTTTTGTATTATTTTTTTATGAAACTCTTAAAGTAGTTATTACGGCCTTGCGTAGACGCATGCAACAATCAATTGACTAGAATCTCATTGTTGCAACCATTGGTTCAATGCTTGAATTTTTGGCTTTTTCACATCTCTTTCTTTTGGTTTTGCAATATTCACGTGTAATAGCTCACCTTTAACTCTAAGCAATCCTTAATATCTTCATTATTATTATTCCATAAAAATAGACGACTATTTTGAAAAATTAATACAAATTCACACCGAGTCTTGATAATGTCACCCCAGTAAGCCGTCGAACTAACTTCATCAAATAATAATTTATATTTATAATTTATAAACTTTTTCTTTCCTCAACCAGAAAATAAAGTACTATTCAAATTGAAAGATACTTTACTCTATGTGTGAACATGATCTAATCTTTTTTATTCTAATATATATTTAAATAAGTGGAGGATTGTTGAATTTTTATTTAAATTAAATTAATAAAAAGTCTTATATGAAAATGTGTCTTTTAGTGAAAGGTTGCGTCTTTTATTAAAAAGTATATTTTTGTGAAAGGTTGTGTCCATTCATCCTTTGGGTATCAGTAATGTTATTTAAAGACAACTCTGCAGATTTTCATTGTATCTTTTACAAAAACTTTTACAAAGAAGCGTCTTTACAATATTTTTCAAAGAGTTATTTTTTTCTTCAAAAGATCAAGTTCTTGACTTCTTACTTTTCAGAAGAATCTCTTCACTATTTACTTAGTGCAAAATTAAATAGGTTTGTCATATTCATGAAAAATATTTGCATATAATTTTATAGCAATCTCCCAGAGGAGAGAGAAAAGAATCATTTTAGAAAAGCATTTTGTGCGTGTTTCAAGCCTCTAATCCTGTGTTCGTTATTCGGATTGTTAAGTTTTCATCTTTGTGTTCTTCTTCGTATATTTTTGTATGGGTACATGGAACATATTTTCCAATAGTTTATCATGTATTCTAATTGTTTTGAAAAAATTTACCCACCAAAAGAAGGTACGAGAGGACTTCATTTTTCTCTTGCAATATCCTATTTCCTACCCATGTTGTTCGAACTTTTTAAAATTCCTATTGCACTTGTATCGAATTCTCCAAAATGTACTACTTTTAAAAAAAATTGACACACACCCATTAATATTTTTAAAGAGATTGAGCAACATAAGTTCCTACTCCACATCAGTTGCTTCAATAATACTAAGACATTATAGTCAACTTTTAGAATCTAAAAGCAGAATCAAAACAATATCTTTAAACTGTATGTTCTTCCTTCCACAAGATTGACTTATAACCTCACAATATGCCACAATGCTAGAAAGAGAACGAATAAAATAAATTTAGAATCGATGATGACAATCCTCGTTGTGTGCTACACTATTAGGTTATTATCTTTTATTTTCTCCCCCTTTTTAATTGTTTGATTTTGTGGTGTTGGATTATTAAATTTTTCTTTCTTTTTTAATTGATTAATTTTTTTTAATTAAAAGTGGGACTCTATACCTTCATGATTAAATTAATTGAGTTGGGTGTATATACCCTAAATGGATATGTTTTCTCTAAATTATACCATCCTCCTTTCACTTCAATAACATAATGCATTAGGACTCTCACAATCACTATATGTCTAATACTTGGCATATATTTGATTGTCTTATATTGTTTTAAAAGTTTTTGTGTTCAATAAAATATTATTTCATAAATTAGGACTAAAAGTCTAATACTAAAGTTAATTTTTAGGGTTCGTTTGTTATAGTGTATAAGAATAGTATTGAATATGATGTATTAATAATGATGAGATTAGTAATATTGAGATTGGTTAAGTGTTGGGATTAGTTATGTCAGGCTTATTTCTTATCTAGTGTTTGAGTTGATGTTTTAAAAACAACATGTATTGCAATACTCTATAAAGATATTGTTTGTTTACAAAAATACCCTCCACCTTTTATAATTTTGCTTATTTTTTTTCTTTTGCAAAGCTTTATTATTCATTCTTAAAAATGAAAAAAAGAGTTTGATGTTTTCACTTAAATTATTTGGGAGAAATTATCATCTCGATAAATTAGGAGTGATCCATAATATATATAAATATAAAACATACAAATAGTATTTATGGAGTATTGATGTATTAGAAAAGTCAAATTATATTATTTCTTTTATCAAGGATCCATCTCATTGATGGAGAAGTTAGGCATGACTCCAACTTGTATATTTAAAAAATAAGAATTACATGAAGCAGGACATAAACCATAGCCTCCAAAACATAGTGACTGTTAAAAATAATCAACCTATGATACATCAGATATGGGCAATAATATCCCGCTTATTCATAGATTTGGTGAGAGAGTTTTAAGAAATTATATTCCTAAAAAACAAGTTGTGTACAAAGTTGAGAGAGTTAACAAAAGGTTATTTGCGGGGCCTGATAACATATTTGTTCTTCATTCCTCTAGATCTAAAATTTGGCTAACCAATAACTTCTAACTCATTCGAGGTTGTAACGCTCAAACGAATAGAAACATTCTCTTCGAAGATAGATGAGATCTTGGATTCTTTCTCCAAATTCGCAGGAATATCAACATTCTTATTGTCATTTCTTAGCGTGTGACAAAAGTTGAAACTGGCATTCCTGATTAGTACCATAATTCACTTTTTAATATCATTGAGCTACCATGAAGATTTTTTCTTTTAATCAAATTTAAAATAACCATAAAATCAAATTCCAGAATCGCATTGGTGAAATCACTATTAAGACATAAAATGATACCTTTGAGCAGTGCTTTGACTTTTGCCAAATTATTGCTACAATTGTCATAAAATTCTAAAATCATAAATCATAGCACTATTATGATCTAAGATAATACCACCACCTCATGAGAGACCAGAATTTTCTTTACTACAATCATCTATATTTAGTTTAATCCAACCAAAAATAGGTTTATACTAGTAACAACCTTGAAAATAATTAAAGGTTGAATATGGTCCACAATATTTTAAATATCCTGTCATGAAGATATACTATACCATATAAGTTCTATGATTTTATTTTGATAGCTCTCATGTATGTTGATCCGATTTTAAGGTGGATTGATGATTAGGAATGATAACGAGATCATTAGAAGTTTTTTCAAAATTTTTTTGAATGAGTTTCAAGGCTAAACGCAATCTCAAAATAATAGGAGTCCATATTTAGACCGTGTCACGGAGGCAAGACACGAACCAAACGTGAAAATCAGTAGTTTGGCATGATATAAATGTGCCACATCAGTTGTCTATCATGATATCAGTATGCCATGCCACTGATTTAGTGTGATAAGGTTGTGCCACGCCAATGGTCACAACAATGCAAGATTTTATTTTTTCTTCAATTTTTCGAAGGTAAACTAGTCATTTTAATCCTAAATGACCATATAACTAATATAAAAATATTTTCCCTATTCCTTAACTCACGATCATCTATTTCTCTCCTCTCAAATTCCCAAGAACTCTCAAACAATGGTTTCCCTCAAAGTTTAACTTCAAAGGCTCAAAACCCAAAGTTTTCTTCAAGAAATTGATAAATTCAAGTATGTGAAATTTGAACAAAGATTTTCTTTCATCCTTGTGCCCAAAAAAATTATTTTTCTAAGTGATTTTATGAATTTGATTAATAGGATTAATATCTACTTTACTTGATTTTGAAATTATGAGGCTCGCTTATTAATTGAATTGTATTTATTACAAAAAATCACTGTTTACTTATGCTTTTACTCGCATGGTTAATTTTACAAGTTGAGTATTAGCATTCACATCATGAAATCCTATAAATTGATAAATGCATATGATTTTAGCATGATTTACTTAGTTTACAAGGAATTCAGACTTCTGATCTCAGATTCAATATAAAATTCACATATATACTTATGGATATGAATTAGAATTTAGAAACAGAAGCATATTTGGTTGCAGAGTTATAAACTAATATTTTTATTTTTATGATAAATTTCATATACGTTATGCATATTAGTATGATTTTGGGAATGTCATCTAACATTGAGGAATGGGGATTTAGCGTATTTTAGTCCCAGAAATTATGTGCCACCGTAGGTGTAATATTATGTTTTGCTCTAAGTGGGCCTATGAGTGATCACGCTAAATTATGATTATTTATTCTGGCAAGGTATTGAACACCCTCCCAACAGGGATTACAAGTTGAGCTCCATGATGCTCAAATAAAGCGTATCGATTAAGAGAACCTCCCGCATAAACTTTGACTTTAGAAACTAAGTGTAATGACTCGCCGATTTTAATGCATTATGCTTTACTACGTGATATTTTTAGACACATCTACTTTCAGTTCGATTTATGAAATATTGTAAGTTTAGATATACTTGGCATGCATGTTTTCATCCTACGATATGTAATTTATTATTTTTATATTGCATGCACCCCCATATACTTAGTACATTTCAAAAGTACTGACCATATACTTTTGTTTTCTACATCCTATTATGATGTAGGTTCTGATATTTGTCCTCAACATCACGATTAACTATGGTCAGCTTTGCCTACTTTCTGTCATTTGGTGAGTCCTCATGTTTCGAGGATCTGGATATATGATTTATTTTTCAGTAGTTTAGTTTATGTTATTTCAAACTTTATGATTTTTAGGTTAGATGGGGCCTATCCCTGTGACTTTAAATGTTAAAGGCTTGCCTAGATTTAGTAATTGATTTCAATCATTACTATGTTTCAGAGGATTCTCAGTGTTATTGACATTATTAGGATTGTTTATTATCTATTTCAGTTTCAAGATTTATGAACTAACAATTTTCATTTATGATTTGAAATGTTTAGAATGTGCATTAAGTGGTATATCAGATGCTACAAGTTATTTCGGGCTATTTTCATGCTTGAATACCGTATGACGTTCAGGGGGGTGGTTTTGAATCGTTATAAGATGGTAGTTGCAAGTCAGAAAATTGTAAGTTGATAATCAGTTTTATGAACTCGATAACTTTTTGAATAATGAACCAGGATAACATTCCATGATTGTCAAATCTTGTTGAACATTTATTTTTTCAGATATACCAACAAATAATTGTTAGCAACATTAAAGAATAACCTTATGGAAGTCATTCTTGGCTCTGCTAAGCCACTACTTCATAGCCCTTTCTCTAACATGTCCATGAGAATAATGACTAACCCCGCATGTGTTTCAAAAGAATTATCAGACCTTGTCAGTCATATACTCTCATTGAACAAGTAAAGAACAAATTTTTTTCTTGTGACTATTGCTATAATTGCAGATAGAGAAAAGGTTCACACCAAATTAAATTTCTTAGCTGCTATATCAATAGCGACCCTGATAGTACCCTCAACATAAAAAAGGAGATTCTAAAAGGTATCAATTATATGATAGATGCTATATTTTGATATCATATAGGATACGTTGAAAATTATAAACTTGTAGAGTAATATTATTTCAACTTTTAGCAGAAACGATGTAATTGTAAATATGTCAACATTGTGTTACACAGAAAAGTTGAAAAAATTCTTGTGCAGATGGCATTAATATAAAAAACTTAGGAACTGATTTGGAGAGACTCTTTCTTCAATTTCTAGCATGAACATTTTTTTCGGTGTTAATCATTAATGTATTCTTCAAGCAATACTTCTAAAAAATTAATACTAAATCTATACATTCATTTTTATGAGAAATATTGTATTCTTAAGAGTGTTTTGATTTTTACTTATATTTATCTTATTGTATTAAAACCTTGTGTTACTAATACCGTGGATAGCAATGTATTAATTATACACTCTATAATACTTCATAGGGTGTATAACTAATACATGTATTAGTTTATATATATATGGCTAAAAATCCTACCAAATAAAGGACTATATAATATCACACCTTTACGTATGTTATTTCTTCTAATACATCCTATCAAACGATCCCATAGTTAATAGATTTGAGTAATATGCCTATTTTTACAACAAGCTCTTAAGTAATGACTTGAGATATGTTTCTTCAACGAGTGAGATTAACAAAATTATACTATGGTAAAGTATCAGTAGTGCCTTTTCTATTTTTTGAATTATCAAATTTGTCATCTAATCGAAAATAAGGTGGAAGTGACCTTCGTGGTGGACAAATGAGGAAGGCAAAATTGAAATGGTTAGATATTTGAAGAGGAGATGTGCATATGTTCCACTGAGGAGATGTGATTGATTGACTATGGTAGGTATGGGGAGAGTGAAGATAGATCGAAAAAATATTTGGAGAGGTGATTAGACATGACATGAGCACCTGAAACTTACTTAGAATATGATAGTAGATAGGAGGTTATAAAGATTGAGAATTAGAGTAGAAGACTAATTGGTAGCCGATCACTGACTAGTTTTCCTTATAAGTATTGTTCTTAACTTTTTATTATTACTATGCTACTGTCTTATTCTTCAGTTTTATTATTTTATGTTGTTTCTTCTGCTTTGATTATCTATTATTTGATGTTGCTATGATGTTGTTTTACTTTAATTTTAGCATGACTTTTCACTATTATATTGTCTTTCGATACTTGTTATTACGTTTTACATGAGCTAAGAGTCTATCGAAAATAACATTTCTACCTTCACAAAGTTGGAATAAAATATATTAATCGCTTCATATCCCACTACTAAAATATTCTACTTATACTGAATATGTTATTAATTATTATTATTGTCATCTAGTTCAAAAAGAGGTAAACAAGATTCGAATTTTTGGAATTGTTAGCGGGGGGACCAAATTAGTGTGTGGCAAAAAGAACAACAAAGTCATCAACTAACTAATTAATTAATTAACCCCTAAATAGCATCCAATCAACACCTAAAAATAGAAAAGGAATTGTTAGACATCGTGAAAAAGACATACTCATATGCTTAATCATGCCAAAATCCTTTTCCAAACAGCATCATAGTATCTATCATGAGAAAAATAAAAAGGGTATTACTATTGATATATATGACCAAAGAAGAATTTGGTCCCCTCTTAGTCAAAAGGACTAGCAAGGAGTAAGGGGCATGGACTATTTCACCATGCCTCAACCCCACCAAGATTTGGGAAAATATATTTATTAAGAAAAGAAATACTAACCAAGGTCCACATTTTAAATTCATGCTTCAATTATTTAATTTAATTAACCCTCCACCCCTTCCACCAGCCTTGAAGGCTGGGGAATTAATTAATTTCAGGTAAAAGTACAGCTCCAGTTTGGCAGAAAGGTGCTCTTACCAAATGAAGCATTAAAAAAATTAATTGTACCACTTCTTCGTTTTAATTAATTTATTTTATTTTTTAAAATTGCTTACAAAATGTCTCTATTTTTTGAATTTTTTTAATTTTATTTTTTCACATGATACATTTAAAATCACGTATTTATATATTTTTAATTTAAATATCAAATCAAAACAAAATAAACAAATTAAAACAGAGGAAGTAACACTTAGGACCCTTAATCTTCACATTTATATGAACCTGTTTTTATACGGAAAAGAGTCTAAAATATTCTTAAACCATGTGAAGTTAAACACAAATATTATTTGTTTCTAAATTAAAGATACTTACATCATCAACAGTTTGATCTAAAAATGCTTCCCCTTATAATAGTTTGCTCGAAAAATACTTATATTACTACGTAATGAGTCAAAATATCCTTTTTCTATATTACTCTCCATTTAAAAAAAAAAATTAATTTCATATCATCATCGTATTAAGTAAATAAAAATTAAGTTAATAATAATAATAATATGGAAGACTAACAAATTTGAAATCAATCCAACCAGTAGTTATCACCTTTATCAATGTGTGTTAGAGATCAATTTTAACAATACATAATCAATTAAGTACGATATTGTTGGTACAAAATTTTATATTAGGATTAACAATAATATATAATGAACCTAACTATCTTTTTATATCAATGAAACTATTTAATGGTAAAAAAAATATTTTATGTCAACATATTTGACTTTGATTATTTTATATGAAACTACTTCCATTTTTATTTATCTTTTAAAAATCAACACTTTTAATATTTTAAGTTTTATTAAATTTTCAAAACATGCTTTTATAAATAGACAAATGTTATACTCTAATATTATATTTTAAAATTATGAATACAAAAATCCTTCTAAACTTTTTTAAAGCTCTTTTTCCATTCAAACATAACAGAAAAGATGTGAGGATGTAGTATTTATTTATTGATATAATATATACAGAAACATTTAAATTTAACTTTATTGAACAAGTAAATATTTGAACTTTCACATTTACGTATTATATCTTTATTTATTTCTTAAAAAAATGTTTTACTAGTTAGATTTGCTTCTTTCTCCCTCTTTTAATACTCTCTCCGTTTAAAAAAAAGAATAATCTATTTTAACTTGACACAAAATTTAAGAAAATAATTTTTTTTTTAAATTTTGTGATTTTAAATTAAAGTTATATCAAATATATCAAAATACCTTTTAATCTTATGATCATAACCATATTACGTGGAAAGTTAAAATTAAATCATTGTTAAAAAAGAAAAATAGTCTTTTTTTTTTTTTTAGTGAATTAAAAAACAACTCATTGTTTTTGAAAACGGAGGGAGTATTATATTTGAACCTCCGTACTCTGACAATGACCACTGAAGGATGGGTAGCACATGCCTCCTGTCAAATCACAACTCCATTAACGGTCATGATCTCCCGTACGGTTCTCTCAACGGCTGTGATCCCCTTTTCCCCCAAACCTTCCTCAGACTCCTCTGATAACAGTACGCAAACAGGCAAGAAAGAAAGAAAGAAAGACATGAACCATTTCTCCTTCTCTCTTTCTCTCTCTACTGTTATCAGGTCTACCCTGGTCGGGTAGGGTATAAAATAAAGTCTTATCACTGATAGTGATATTCCAAGCAAAAAGCTCTAGTTCAGCTCACCGTAGTGTTTTGTTGAGTATTTTCATGGAGTTATTGGAGACAGTGGAAATTATATGATAGTATTTTTGGTTATTGTTGTGAAGAGGGGGATCATAATGGGGAAAAAGTGGGGTATATTGAGGTTAAGGGTGATGAATTGGTGGGAGTTCGGGTTTTGTGTAATAATAATTTTGTTGTTGTAGTATACTTTTTTTTTTTTTTTTTTTTAGATTTTTAAGTTTAAAGAAGAAATATGAAGCTTTCAACATCAGGGATGGGTCAGCCGGTTCATGGAGGTATCTTCTAGTTCTACTTCTTTACAGTTTTTTCTTCACCTCGCTGTCTTCTTTGGGGTTCTTGGCTTTTTGTACATCACTGTCAGTGTGTTTGTGTTACAACTTACATATTGATAAAGGAATATATGTTGATTTCCATATTTGTTGGTTAGTGAATGAGATAATGATATAAGTGTCTGTAATTAAGTGGAATTAAATTATTGCTGATGGATTTTTAATTCTGAAAGGAGAGAAAAAGTGTTTGAACTCGGAGCTATGGCATGCGTGTGCTGGTCCTCTGGTTTGCCTACCAACAGTGGGAAGTCGTGTTGTTTACTTTCCTCAGGGTCATAGTGAACAGGTCATTCTCCATTAACCACATTAGTTTGCTGTCTCATTCTTCATTATTAGTCGAAATAATAGATGGTCCCTTACTTACTGGAATTTTTTGAGTGTCAGGTAGCTGCAACAACTAATAAAGAAGTTGATGCACATATACCAAATTACCCGAATTTGCCGCCACAGTTGATCTGTCAACTCCACAATGTCACAATGCATGTGAGTTTCATCAATTACAATCTGTGTTGTTTGCTATGCAAGTTGTAATTAGCACATAGATAATTGATAATTTGTCGAATTTCAGGCAGATGTTGAAACGGACGAAGTATACGCTCAAATGACTTTGCAGCCCTTGACGCCGGTACTCCTCGATTGCTGCTATAAATGATTCTTAATAATAATGCCTTTTTGCATCAATGACTTGTGAGTGGGGTGACAAAAATACTTTGTGTTGGATTTCAGGAAGAACAAAAAGATAGATATCTTCCTGTTGAGTTTGGAATCCCTAGCAAGCAGCCTACTAACTATTTTTGTAAGACGCTGACTGCAAGTGATACTAGCACGCACGGTGGATTTTCTGTTCCTCGTCGTGCTGCAGAGAAAGTTTTTCCTCCTCTGGTGATTACTGGTCCCATGGTCCTGTCATTTTGACTTGGCTTTGGAGCTAAGCCTGATATTTTTGACTTTTTTCACTGCCACTCAGGATTTCTCGCAGACACCACCTGCGCAAGAACTAATTGCAAGGGATCTGCATGATGTTGAATGGAAGTTCAGGCATATTTTCAGAGGCAAGCTCTAGATTTTCTTTTCCTTATAGTCCTTTCTGTAGCTTTACATTGTTTAGAATGTCTTCAGCTGTATCTAAAAGCCGGTGAGTGTTTTAACTCTTACAACAAAAGCTAGACACTGTCATGAATTGGGCATGTGCTTCATCTCTGTTTTGGTTCCAATTTCCAATTAAATCATCCGGTTTGTTCAGTTGTGTAGGGTTGTACTGCTGTTTCCAGTTCATGCATCCCTATCCTGTTATATTATTAAATAAAGTATCGTGTCAATGTGGTATGTCCACGTGTCTTCATCTTATTATTCATTTGTGTGGGCGACATTTTGAGAAAAAGGACCGGCGGAAAAGTATTATGTAGTTATGGTAATTTTTAATCATTAATTTAAGGGTTGTAATCTTTTGGTGGAGTGGTACGGGTAAGTACTTTATCCTTAATTAGAGTCTTGACTTCAAGCCCTATGTATGTAATCGTCTTTGTTAGAGAGCGATTTACTCTTAATGTGGGACTTCTGCTTACGAATTTAAAGTTATTTGAACCCTAATAAGGATATCAGACATCGAATGGAAACAATTTTTTTTATCAAACCATTGATTTAAAAGGATACAACTCATAATCTTGGCAAAATCTTTCTTTACTGTACTATTATCAAATATATAGAACAACAAAATTAAATCAATAATTTGAAGCCATTTGGATGCGTAAAGTCCTACATTCATCATCCGTATACCAGTTTCCAGAGTTTATTGCTCTAAGGTTTTCCTTCTTCCATTGCTGAACAAATTAAATAAGCGAAGAGAACTTATAGCTTTTAGTTTATCACGAGATCTTCAAACAAAGTGCATATAATACACTATTTTTTGTTTCAAGTTGAAGATCACTAACCTTTTGAAGGACGGATCAGATTATAGACTTTGTTAGACTTTGTTGAGAATAAAGAGGAGAAACTGGACAAAGTTTGAAGCATAAATAAGCTTTGGCTTATCAAACTACTTTGGAATTCTATATCTTCTTAATGGAGGTGCAAGAAACAAAAATTGGAGGACCTTAAGATTATCTCTTTGTGACCGAGACGCACTGCTTTTCTTTTGAAGAATCCTATGAATTATGAGAGACCTCTGTTATGCAGCTATTGCAATATAGAATGTGGGTCAACAGTAGTATTTGCAACTCTTTGTCTTGTGTTATTTAAGACTTTGAGTGGATAATGGGTAATTCAGAGATGTGAAAACTATTCTTATCAAAAGAAATTGAAAGTTGTGCAAACTATCATGGTATTTAATTATCAAAAGATATTGAAAGTTCTGCAAACTATCATGGTATTTAAGTTTATTAGTCATGTGATAATCATTTGAGAAAGGATGATAGTGCTCAAGCGTGAAATAGGATTGTCAAGTGGATGTGTAATAGTACATGATTGGACAAGAATATGATT
Source organism: Capsicum baccatum var. pendulum (assembly GCA_030864225.1). Taxonomy (NCBI): domain Eukaryota; kingdom Viridiplantae; phylum Streptophyta; class Magnoliopsida; order Solanales; family Solanaceae; genus Capsicum; species Capsicum baccatum. The sequence continues at coordinate 25,636,248 of CM061551.1, read as the reverse complement.
ACATTCGACAACAGTTGCAAGTAGCACGTTTATAGATAATCAAAGAAGGTCGTCTGAGATGGTTTGACCATATCCTACATATACCTCCATATGCATTGGTTTGTATGTGTAACAGTATGATGATTGAAAGTGATCAAAGGGACAAGGAAAATAAAATCACACGAGGGTAAGTTGTCTCAAAAACTTACAATGTTTGAATCAATACAGACTTATCCAATTAAATAATAAAGTGGAAGTAAGGGAGATGCTACCAATTAGTTGAGATTAGGCTAAGTTGTTGTTATACTTACAATTAGGTGCAATTGGTAAAGACTTTTATTATTCATATTAGAAGCTTGTATACTGTTATGAGGATAAATTATGAGATATGGACAGTGTTATCAATGGCGAGCGCCATGTTGCCAAAGGCGAATGGCGAGGTAAGGCAGTGTCGCCATCTGCCCTCGTGGGAGATGCGACCTGCGAAAGGATATGCCAAGGCGAGAATGGCGACGAGGCGCTAAAGGATATGCCTAGGCGAGAATGGCGACGAGGCACTAAAGGCGACACCTTTTTATTTTTTGTTTTTAAAAATTAGGGTTTTACGGATAAAAGGTAATTTTAGGGCTTTTATTTCCATTTTGCTGTGACTGCTACCGCTGAGAGGCGACTGCGAGTGATTCCGACGACTGGTCAGTCATTTCTCAGTGTCTACTAAATTCTTCTTGATTTTTTTTTCTTTTTCTACTTTATTCTTCCTCTGATTTTCTCCTCTTTTCTTCTTCTACTTCTTCCTCTTTTTTTTTTCACAAGTAGTTAAAAATCAGTAGACTATCTATGCGTAAAAAATCTGTTTTTTTTTGTTTATTACTTATATAATATACTAATTAATATTGTAATTGTTTGATGACTTGATCTTTAACAATAATTTCAATGGCGTCTCAATTATAGTAGCAAACAAAGGGACATTGGATGGAACTATGGTACGCAAAGATCATCAAAAGATTCAGCGATTTGTAGTTTTTGTCGACGTGCTATCAACTGTTGTATTACTCGGTTCAAGCAATATTTAATAGGTGGATATAAAAATGTCAAAATATGTGCAACTTGTCCGACAAAAATTAGGAATGAAGTAAAGGCATTTGTCGATAGCAAAGCCGCAGCGAATCCAAAGAATCAAAGATGTGTGCCATCGTATAATATCATTGATGATGATGATGATGTGGATGAACATCAAGAAGTGATGCCTCCCTCCAAATCTCAAAGAATGTCTTCAAGTAGGTAGTGTATCATCCTCGATATGAAATGTAACGAAAGGTCCTATTAATAGGTTTTTTTTCACAGATGCCACAACACAATGCATGCTTTGAAAGGGAGGAGTAGAGGAGGACGAGGAGTTGATGACACAAAAATGATCTTAAAGGGAGCGGGCTGAAAATTCTTTTGCAGTATGGATGTATGATGCGGGCCTCTCTTTCAGTTGTGTCAATTAATCATTTGCTAACTTCATAGAGGCGGTAGGACAACATTGTCCGGGAATGTAGCCTCCTACCTATCATGAAGTTAGAGTTACTCAGCTAAATATTTTATTTTTTTGGTATTAATTGTCGCCGCACTAGTTACTCAACTTAATATTTTAATTTTTTGGTATTAATTGTCACCACACTTCCAAAAGTTGATCGCCTTGCCACTCGCCTCGCCGCGCGGCGAGGCAGAGCCTTGTCGCCGTCCAAAACACTGGATTTTGAGAACCCCTAATTTTTCTTGAATGAAAAATGAAATACTGAATAGGGAATAAAATGAGCTTGAGTAGAGTATAGGGGGTGGACAGATTTTATGTAGTCCCCCCAACTTATTGTGATTGATTGGACAGTTGGTTGATAATGGAGAGGTAACCCTCAATTGATTCAGCCCACAAGTCGGATTAGAGTTGCTGGGCTAAAAGCTTACCGTTGACTTTGTGCATTCATACTCATATATGCTTGTCTATTCATCCCCTGCAACACAAGTCTCAACCTCAATGGGTTGATCTCTAATAGGCATCCATTTCCTACCTTAGTTTCTCTTAACATAAGCTTCCACACGTATTATCAAATTTGTTGAGTTCTCTTTAACCTCCAACATTCTTTTTTAATCTTGATGCATACATAAGTTGATCCTCCTATCTAGGTTCTCCTGTGGCACTAAATTGTATAATTCGGGTAATACTTGCCAATTTTTCTTTATCAAGATTCCTAAAAATTGAAGTATGGTTACCAAGACTTTCAATGATCATTTAGGCATGGGATTGGGCAACGCTATAATTTGTTTTCTTAGTGATATGAATGAGGATAAGTAATGGGATAACATTTCCTCCATCGTGTTTTATGATTCGCTCTCTATTTTAGGATGTGCCAAAATGTTTAGCATTATTTGTTGATGACATTATTCTATATTACTTTCACATCCCCTGAAAATTTTAAATCCATGTAACTTCACATTTTAAACTTTGAGCGGTGTTTCTTCAATCAAATATGTTTTTGTCCACTATTACTCACAAAACACGCAAGTCATATTAACATCTTAAATTTCACATCCTAACATCATTTGTGTAAAACGGGATGAAAGAAGTTTTTTCTAGGAGATTGTGGATAGGTTTCAAACTTGTATCCGATTTTTTGGTTAAAAGTGGCGCTAGAGTTGGGAGTTAAGCTTTTTATATGTCTGTTTTAATTTAGCCATACTGCTTATTAAAAAAGTAAATTAAGCGACAAAAATTACAAATAGTATGAAATTGCACTAAAAAACACAAGGTGAATGGATGACCTAGGGTGATAGTGGATGGAGTATGGAAGTAGGATAAGTATTTTAGTTTAGTCCCTCTCTCCCTAAAATCTTTTGTTACACGTTTCAGTGTTGCAAGAAGGTTAAGGAGGCCATGAAAACTCCAAATAGAATGAAATTGCGCTAAAAATTTAAAGGTGGATGGATGGTCTAATGTGGTGGTGGATGGAGTATGGAAGTAGGATAAGTATTTTAGTTTAGTCCCTCTCTCCCTAAATCTTTTGTTACACATTTCACTTTTCAGTGTTGCATGAATGTTATGGAGTTCAACTCCCATGTTATATATTGGTGGCAAAAGAATACTACAGTTATGAATATGCTTTATCTAGAAAGAAAATTACAATTACAAGTTTATGTTCATTTCTGCTTAAGATTTAATTATTTAAACTCCTGGTACATCTAAATAATGCAAGTCAAACTTTATGGTCTTCCGCAAGAATTTGATGTAATGCTCCGTTGATTGTTTTGTCATCCTAATCCTGTTAACTTAAATTGGAACTTTTTATTCTTTCTAAAATGTGTTTTGATAATTTGTTGGCTAAACGGATGGTTCCTGTTTGGATGTGGAAGGAAGGTGTAATGCTGTGTTTTAACTGATAAATGTGTACCAAGTATGCCTTCATCTGTTCATGTTTTAATGCTGTGTTTTAACTGATAAATGTGTACCAAGTATGCCTTCATCTGTTCATGTTTTCTCCTTTTGCATGCAGGACAGCCTAGGCGACATCTTCTTACTACTGGCTGGAGTGTGTTTGTTAGTGCCAAAAGGCTTGTTGCTGGAGATTCTGTTCTTTTCATTTGGTACTGTTTAGCCTCGGCTGTTGACACTACTGTACATTCTTCACATATTATTCCATCCAGCACGAAATTTCCTCCAGGTTTTTCCTTGAGATAGTCGGTTCTGTGCAGGAATGATAAAAATCAGCTCCTTCTGGGAATTCGGCGAGCAATTCGACCCCAGACTGTGATGCCATCATCAGTTCTATCTAGTGATAGCATGCACATCGGATTACTTGCTGCTGCTGCTCATGCTGCTGCTACTAATAGCTGTTTCACTGTCTTTTTTAACCCAAGGTAGTAATTAGCAGTACTCTCTCCGTGTGTTTTCAATCATATCTATTACCTTTTTTGGCTTTTCTCTACTCACATGCTTATTGCATTAGGGCTAGCCCATCCGAGTTTGTTATACCTCTTTCAAAGTACATCAAAGCTGTATATCACACTCGCGTTTCTGTTGGAATGCGTTTTCGGATGCTATTTGAAACTGAAGAATCAAGTGTTCGAAGGTATGGAATGAAGTTGGTTGATTTCAAGTGAGATATTTCCTTTTATTATCTTGATGCCAAATTTCCCCATCTATTCTGTCTGAAGTGCTACATAAGTAGGCTTGTAGTTTCTTATTGATGTATTGCACACCTGTTTTAAACTTAACTGCATAGTAGTTGCTCTCAAATACGTATCTTCTCCTATGTTTGTTTCATCATGAATTATAGGTGGAGAACTAAGTCTAATTATGTAGAAATGATGAATAGGGATGACACTGCAGAATTGTTACCCCTATGCCTTTCCTTTGGCCCCATAGAGTTGCATATCATTCTTGTCTAGTAAAGGCAAAAATACCGTTGCATTCGTGCATTGGGGTTTAGATTAATGAAGTCTGGTTAGTTCTGGTAAATAAACCAATTTTGTAACCAATTAAATTAAAAGTTTCGTCATTAGTAAGTTGGTGCCCTACCTTTGTGGGTGTCATTGAAATCTTTAGTCCATATGTTTGTTCGATAGCTCTCTCTTTTCTTTTGTTGATAAACCGATAAGATTTATGGATGTGAGGGTAGAAACAAAAGCCCCTATACTAGAGGTATACCAAAAAGTAGTACATAATTCATCTCCACACCTTCAAAAGCTCTCATGTTTCTCTCTGTAGTACCCACATAAGTGCTAATGAAGCAATATTCCAAGCCTTGTGCCTTCATCTCCATCTGCCACAATTCCAACTAAACATCATCTCTTCCATGGTACTTGGCATCACCCGTTGCACTCCCCAAGCCTTGTGCCTTCATCTCCGTCTGCCTCAATTCTAACTAAACGTCATCTCTTTCATGGCATTTGGCATCGCTAATTGCACTCCAAGCCAAGTAAGGATATCCTACCATAACCTTGAAACAAATCAGCAATAAAAAAGCTATTATATCTTCACCCATTTCCTTACACATAAAACACCAGCAAATATAGTCATTACAATAGATACCTCTTTTTTCTTATAGCTGGTTCCGTCATTTTTCAGATACATGGGCACAATTACTGGGATTGGTGACCTAGATCCAGTTCGTTGGGCAAATTCTCACTGGCGGTCTGTCAAGGTAAATGGTCTATTTTAATTTTCTCTATTTGCCATTCTTGTTCCTTTATAACTATATCAGTTAACATGGTTCTACCATTCATTTCTCAATGTTTGAAGTCGGTAGGTTAATGTCGGGATATGGTAAATACAGTTAAAAATATAAAAATGGAAGGCAAACTAAAACGGTTGGTCTTGTTGGTATATATATACACACCCACCCACCTCTTTTTATATTAGTTATGCTAATTACATGCTATGTGTTGTTGAATAATTTGAAGAAACAAGTTGATTAATTGAATCATGGTCGATGAAGCATAGATTAGAGACAAATGCTAAGGGCTAGTTTGGTACGTGGGATAAGGTGAGATATTTTTGGATTAGATATGGGATAAAATTTATACTGCATTTGGTAGACGGTATAAATTTGTTCCACCCTCAACCAATGTCGGTATAAACTTTATCTCAAGCTTAATCATGGGATATTCAATATCCCACCTTATCCCATCCAACTTGAGATTATTTCATCCCATTTACCAGGTGGTATAAATTAGTCTAGAAATTATAATCCCAAAATTATAATTTCAGAATAAATTAATCCGCGTACCAAACTACTCCTAAGAGGTCAGAATGAGCTAACTAGGGCCCTTTCTAGTACTTAAGCTTATAGAGAAATCAGATAGTATAAGTGCTTTGTTCCTTCTAATTTTAGTCTTACAACTAGTTGTATGAAAATTATAATCTACAGCAAGGAACTTACAGATCTACAAGCATATACTCTTTGTATGATGAAAAAACGTTCACTTTTGTTGCTTACACTTCATATTTACGGAGCAAATTTCTTGAAATTATAGGTTGGTTGGGATGAGTCAACTGCAGGAGAGAGGCAACCAAGGGTCTCATTATGGGAGATTGAGCCTTTGACTACTTTTCCGATGTATCCATCTCTTTTTCCGCTTAGGCTAAAGCGGCCTTTGTATCCAGGAACCTCATCTTATCAAGGTATGGCACACTGAATGGTCATGTGGTTAGAGAAGTGAAGCTGTAAGCCCTATCTTAATTTTGGTAAAATTGTGAAGTCTGCAGTGTAACTTATCAGGATAGAAGGAAAAAGAAAAAGGAATGTCCTATGCAGTTTTAGTGTCCATTTGTTTGGAGGGCTTAAGTGGATTACCCCGGTATTATATTTCTGACAAAACCTGTGTCTGTGTTTGCTTGAGGGGATTACCTAAAACCAGGATAAATTTATACCACAATCATGGGATTACCCATCTGTCTCAGATAGGTGGGAAGATAATTATAGTTAACAGTCCCAGGATAAACTGGTTTTGAACCAAATAATCCCTAACCCCCTACAGTTCTTTCCTCTCTTCCCCACCCAAATAGCCATGATAGCGGAATAAAGCACGAGTTTATAGCAGTATTATTGTTCAGATAGCAACTGATTCTCGTTCCAGAAGCTATACTAGTAATTTTTCTCCTTTGCTTTTGCAGATAGTAACAATGAAGCTATTAATCGAATGACATGGTTAAGAGGGAATACTAGTGAGTTAGGACCTCATTCGATGAATCTTCAGTCTTTTGGCATGCTTCCTTGGATGCAGCAGAGAGTCGATTCAAGAATTATCCCAAATGATATTAATCAGCACTATCAAGCTATGCTGGCTACTGGTTTGCAAAGTTTTGGGAGTGGAGATTTGCTGAAACAACAACTAGTGCAGTTTCAGCAGCCTGCCCAATATCTCCAACATGCAAGTACTGATAATTCCATTCTTCATCAGCAGCAAATAATGCTGCAAGCAGTTCATCAGCATATGCAGCCTGCTCAAACCCAAATGCTGTCAGAGAACCTGCAAAGGCAATCACAGCAACAATCCAATAATCAGTCGGAGGAACAGGCTCATCAACACGCTTACCAAGAAGCATTCCAAATACCACACAACCAGCTCCAGCAGAGGCCATCATCAAATGTTTCCTCTCAATTTTTAAAAGCAGATTTTGCAGATTTGAACTCAAAGTTTTCAGCATCTGTTGCTCCTTCAGGCGTGCAAAATATGCTGGGTTCTTTGTGTTCTGAAGGTAGTAGTAATTCATTGAATATCAATAGAACTGGTCAGTGTGTGATCATGGAGCAGCCGCCCCAACAGTCCTGGATGTCAAAATTTGCAGAGTCGCAACTAAATACGTGCTCCAACTCGTCTCCACTCCCAACATATGAGAAAGATACTTCCAATCCTCGGGAAAACTGTAGCTTGGATTCCCAGAATCAAGTGCTTTTTGGTGCTAATGTTGATTCTTCAGGGCATCTCCTTCCAACCAGAGTGTCTAATGTTACTACTACATGTGCTGATATGTCCGCAATGCCACTTGGGGCTTCTGGATATCAGAATTCTCTATATGGTTATGTGCAAGACTCTTCTGAGTTGTTGCACAATGCAGGACAAATTGATCCACCAAATGCAACCCATACATTTGTCAAGGTGCTAGTTCTGTTGTGTAGCCAAACATTTCATTGGCATTTCTTGCATGTGACAATCATCTGAGTAAAGTTTTTTGTCATTGCAGGTTTACAAATCGGGGTGTGTTGGGAGGTCACTGGACATCACCCAGTTCCACAGCTATCATGAGCTGCGACGGGAATTGGGTCAGATGTTCGGTATTGAAGGGTTCCTTGAAGACCCTCAAAGATCAGGCTGGCAGCTTGTATTTGTTGACAGGGAGAATGATATCCTTCTCCTTGGAGACGACCCATGGGAGTAAGTACCCAATCGTGGGAAGACTTACTATGCAATTTCTTCTTAAATTTTCACTCTGACAGAAGGAACATGTGCTTTTAAAACTTGTTCCTTGTGTCTCAACTTTAGACTCATAGGGTTGCTTTTTCTTATTTAGTTAAATTACAAGTCTGTTATCTTACCTTCACATGATTTATATCTATTCAGCCCTGTGGTAGTGCTCATATCTCTTTGGAAGTGGCTTTTCTTTAGTCCTGTTATAACACTATGCTCTTCTTTTTATTTCCCTGGCATGGTATCTTCAGGGCGTTTGTCAATAACGTCTGGTATATAAAAATCCTTTCACCCGAAGATGTGCAGAAGCTGGGAAAGGAAGAGGCTGAATCGTTGAACCGTGGCGCGGTTGAAAGGATGAGCAGCAGTAGTGTTGATGATCAAGATCTTATTTCTGGAATGCCATCTCTAGGATCGCTGGAGTACTGATTGTTGTAATTCTTTAAAGAAGAGAACTAGTTCTGATCCTCATCTTCTCAAGGTCAGAAATTCAAATCTCATGCCTCATAACCTGACGTCTTTAGCTTTCGTCTAATTGGTCCATCTCCCAATTGTATGTTGTATTTTGCATTTGGATCTAGCTGTAATAGGACTCAAGGCATCTCCCATTTGTATGGTAGTAGTTTTTCATTGTAATCCTGTTGTACAAGTATGATTCACTGTACGGCTAAAGATGAAACGTGGTTTAAACTAGAATCTCGGAAATATTAAAACTTCTTAATGCACTTCTACTTTTTGGCACCCTTGAATCCACTGAGCTCTGTATCAATTTATAGGTTTCTATTTGTTTTTCCGACAAAGAAGCAGTTTGAGGATCTTCATCTGTAGGTAAATGTCAAAGGTTCCTGTTCTTTTTTGCTTTATTAATCTGCATAGCTGGAATGAGTTTGAGTTATATATACTTTCAGTATATGAACATTTTTATGCTGCCTAGTCACCAAAAATACATTGGTAAGCCAGGTTAATCTGCAACAATAGGTAAGGTTGCCAGGTTAAAATTTAACAATAGGTGAAGGTTGCGCCTTTCTACCTCTTTAGAGGTAGAGGTATGGACTGCGTACATCTTACCTCCCAGACCCCACTAGGTGGGAATACACTAGGTTTGTTGTTGTTGTTGTTGTTGTTGTAATAGGTGAAGGTTGCCTGATGGTGTAAAAGTAAACTAACGATGCATATTACTTTTCTTTTCTTTTCTTTTCTATTATATCGACCACCTCTTCCAATTACTAAAAAAACTCAATTACATATCATGCCCCAATATATAATAATTTTATTATTTTACTATAATGATTTAAATATTTAATATTTTATTAATTTATATTAATTAACTATAACTACATATTGGAGGTGGTTTCGACCACCTCTTTCAATTACCAAAAAAACTCAATTATTTCCTTATAATTACATACCATGCCTCAATATATAATAATTTTATTATTTTATCATAATGATTTAAATATTTAATATTTTATTAATTTATATTAATTAACTATAACTACATATTGGAAGTAAATTTTTTTTACTTATTTAATTGTCTATCATGTTCAAAATTAATTTGCTGCCACAAATCACAATAAGTAATAACTTAAAATATTTAAAAGACAGAGAAATTTTATTGACTCTTACCAAAAAATCCCTCTACTCCCACTTAATTACATACCATGCTTCAATATATAATAATTTCATTGTTTCATCATAATAATTTAAATATTTAATATATTTTATTAATTTATATTAATTAACTATAACTACATATTGGAAGTTAAATTTTTTTTATTTATTTAATTGGCTATCATGTTCAAAACTAATTTGTTACCACAAATCACAATAATTAATAACTTAAAATATTTAAAAGACATAAAAAAAATTTATTGACTCATTATTTTAGCAATGCCACATAAATTGAGATAAAAGAAAAAGTACTGCAAATCATAATAATTAACAACTTAAAATATTTAAAAGATATATAAAAGTTTTAGTTGACTCTCAAAATTGTATCGAAGCAACATAAATTGGGACATAGGGAGTAAATATATTATTTGATAATTACGTAAAAATTATTATAAATCACAATAATTAACAAGTTAAAATACTTTTTTAAAAATAGATAAAAGTTTTATTCAACTCTCAAAATTTTATCGGTGCAGCATAAATTATGATAAAATAAAAAATTATCTTAATTAATTGCAACTAAAAAGTTAAAGTAAATCAATTTTATTATTTTAATTGACTTTTATATAAAAAAATAATCTTTTTATTTATTTATTTATTTTAGTAAATTTAAATTTTAAAATTACTTTTTCCTTATATAGAAATACTAATATTTAAACTTAACTTTAAATTTTTAAATTACAAAATTAAGAAATTTAATTTAATAAAATAAATTTCTAATGAATATTTTCTTAGAATTTATGTTGGGTCAATATGTATCAAGTTAAAAAGAAATAAAGAAAAATATATAGTGAATATTTTCTTAGAATTTATGTTGGGTCAATATGTATTAAGTTAAAAAGAAATAAAGAAAAATATATAGTAAAATGTTATTATTGTGAAAGATATATATAATGCACTATCCAATAATGTTTAACAATATCATATTTTGCGTATGCAAATATAGCATTCCGTATGTAATTAATATACTATTCCGGTGAATTATCGATGATTACTTTTGGATACGATAAAATTATATTAATTTTTATAGTAATAACATAATTAATCGCTTTTAATTAATTATTATGAGTCATCTAGGTATTAAGAAAATAAATAATATTTAATGAAAAATAAAATAGACATAAAATACGAAATTAACTCTTAATGTTTTAAATTAAATTTTCATCTTTCGAATGATGATTTTACTATATCACTCCTTATTATAAGTCATTTATGTATCAGAAAAATAAGAATAACAAAATGATATGTCAACATAAAATATTTGATTCACTATCAAAATTATATTCGTGTCACATAAATTGGGACGAGACTGAAGAAGATATAAAGCAACATATATTATTTGAAAATGAAATAAAAAGAACTGTAAATAACAATAATTAAGAAAAAAAAATTGACTGATTTCTACTTTAGTTGCTTCAGTTGTGATTTTACTATATCATCCCTAATTAATTATTATAGTCATTTAAGCATTGTGCCACACAAGTTGAGATAGAAAAAATATAATAAATCACAATGATAAAAAATTTAAATTATTTAAAAAATATAATTGGCTGTCGTCGACACAAAATTCTTGACAAGGAGAGTATCATATATTATTCAAAAATTACATAAAAGGTATTATAAATTACAATTGTTAACAACTTAAAATATCTAAAAATAATTTAATATGTTATATATTTCAAAAAAATTACATGAAAAATACTAGAAATCACAATAATTAACAACTTAAAAAATTTAAAAGATATAAAATATTTGGTCGACTCTTGAAATTATATTAGTGTCACTGAAATTGGAATAGAAGAAAAGTATTATAAATCACAATAATTAAAAACTTAAATTATTTTTAAAATATAATTGACTATCAATGCCACAATAATTTGGACAAGAAAAGTAACGTATATTAATTTGATAATTACATAAAAAATATTATAATTAAAATAATTAACGACTTAAATTATCTAAATACAATAACATATGTTGAGCTCATGCTAGATTTCGAATGAATCCTAGAAAACAAATGCAATCCTTTTTATTAAAAAAATTTATTTAAATATATCAAGATTGAAAAGATAAATAAATATCTTAATATTAGGCCCATACTGATACGGGCCATGCTCCTCTAATCTCATGGTTGTCACGTGCGCTTCCTCACATGGGTACTTTTGGCATTTTATTCTGTGCTCTGTTGCTGTTGATTTATTGATTTTATGAATGCACCTTTTGCTTCTTTTAATCAAAAAAATCAAAAACATTTACTACCTCGTCTCAAATTACACGTTTTAAATTGAGATGACATAACTATTAAAAAAATAATAATTGGTAATGTAACTTTATCAGTTTACCTTTATTAATTGTGTCATGTTGTTAGTTCTAATATTGATGGAGTTATTATATGACTGATATCAAAATCACTTTTTACATGAATAATTAGGATTATAGGATTACCAAAGTTTTTGCAACATTTTTCAAGATTTGACAATTCAATGCTAGTAACATTAAGTAATCAATTATTAAGGGTATAATGAAATTTTTTTTATTTTATTTTGATTAATGAAAAAAGATAAGTAAAATGAGAAATTAAATTAAAAAATTTGTGACGGACAGTTATAATTGCTCCAAAATTTGATACCTCACTGAGTTTCGCCGCCATTTCTGGGCCCACAATTTTACATCCATTGTGGCACCACTTAAGTTGATGCCGTGTTTATAAAAAAAGAATTTAAAATTTGTGATTTCAAAGCAACTTCCAGATATCTACGTGGTTTTAAATCAATTAAGGATAAAAAAAAATTTAAAGTTAAATTATTTAATATTAAGATGACATTCTTATTGAGATAAATAAGAAAAGGAAGTCGCATTAAAAGTTCATTTGGATAGGATTAAAATTTGATTAAATTAGCTTTTAATTTTTTTTTAGTTGTTTTAAGATTAAAAAGTATTTAAAAAAAGTTAAAATTTGATTTAAAAAAGTAAAAAGTGAGAAGTTGGGTACCCTCAATTTTTCACTTTTTAGATTAAATTTTTTTTAGATTTGATCAAAAAAATTATTTTTTTTTCCTTATATTTTTCTCTAACTCCAACAATACCTCAAATTTATAGCCCTTAAATATATAATTTTTTTTTTTCTATTGGTTGTTTCTCTTCGTCTCTTTCCTCCATTTTTCTCATCTTTCTCCTTTGTTTTACTCTTTCTCTTGGTTGCTTCTCTTCGTCTCTTTTCTCCATTTTTCTCTTCATCTTTCTCCTTTGTTTTCATTGAATCCATCATTACATGAGAGGTTTATATTTTAATATAACCAAATTGTTACATGCTTGCAATATTATAATATAATACTATTTTTATATTAAAAAATATCCTAATTTTTTTTTAACATTTAAAAATGTAAAAGTAAGTTATATTTATAAATTGACCCAACATAATCACTATATGCTGAAAGTGTATTTAAATAGAAATTATTTTTGAATTATTAGAATAAAAAATTATAAATAATTCATCTTACTTATGGGTCAATGATTTTAAGGATATGAAGTCATTTTGACACTAAAAAAATGCTTAACATCACTTGTTAACCAAACACATCAATAATTTTTTTTAGTTTCAGTACTTCTATTCAAACACTTATCTACTTAACTAGTTGTATCTTACGGCCTCGCACGTGTACCTCGCTTCAAGGAGTCCAGTTAGTAAAATCATCTCGATATTATAAAGGAAAATATGCTTGAGTTAAGAAATAAATTTATTTATTTATTTAATGTGAAAAACACTTAAATATAAAACTAATATATTCATACAAATCATATAAAAGACATAAGAGAGTATTACCTTAATTAACAATAAATATATATGAAAATTAAATTCATATATATATATATATATATATATATATATATATATATATATATATTGTTTTTGATTGCCCAAGGTATCCCCACAGCCGGCAGCCGTGAGACTAATCCTTCGTTCCTCGGTCAGCGCATTTTGCGGTAGGAAACTGGCCCCAGAGTTTACTCCATTCGTCAGAGACGGGGATCAAACCCCCAACCTCTTGCTTAAGGGACATAGCGCTGAACCACTATGCCAACTTTGATGGTTTTGTATACGTTATATTATTAAGTACTCACTTTAAAAAAATGGTGTAAATTATTAACCATATTTACGGTAAATTTGCAACTTTAATTTATTGGATTTAGTATTAAACCAAATTAACTTGTATTAAAGTATAGTAAATTTAGGCAAATTTGATAGTCGTTTATATAGAATCCTTATTTTAATATATTTATTTTGTAAAATATCAAATTTTAGACTAAATTTGTAGTTTTTTTGGTTTGTAGAAATTATTTTCCATACAAGATATACGTAAATCAACAAGAACTTTAATTAATTTTATATTCTTTAATATCTCATATAATAAGTAATAATAATTATTTCAAAATCTTAATGAATGGCAAAAGTTTGAATCACTTTTCAAAGAGTGGTATACGTGTCTCTTTTGTCAATCAAAAAATTCATTATGTCTATATAACTTGTACCAATAAATCAAAAAAGTAAAATAATGACCATACGTCAGATCTCATAGTTTATTCACAATTGAAAAAAGTTGCATATAATTAAATTTTAAAACAGAATTAATATAGAATTTGAATGACTAATCAATTTCTTATGATGGAATGTAATGATTCAAAGAATTTGTTTAAATTTATAAATAAGTCAATTTCAAATGTAAATGCACCATTATTAATAAAAATCACACAAAAAAATCAATTAACAATTATCTATCAAGAATACATGATAATTTATTATTTTAAACTTCAAGAACATACTACAATAGTACAATCACACACACAAAAAAAACTTCTCAATTAATAATTGTCTATAAAATATACATGATATTTTTGTAAACATAAAAAAATATACAAAAAATTTTCAGAGCTTACCTCAAATCACAAAAAAAATTGTCTCTTCAATCATAGATTCCATCAACATTTCAAAGAAAAAAATGTCTCAAAAAGCATTTGTCGATTAAGAATACATGATAGATTATTATTGTAAACTTCAAGAATATACTAATATTTTAGAAAACTTACCTCAAATCACAAATAAATTCATCTCTTTAATCATAAATACTAATAAGATGTTAATCATCAAGAATATATTAAAAATTTTAAAAACTTACCTCAAATCACAAGTAAATTTGTCTCTTCAATCATAAGATATATATCAAGATTTTACTAAAACACTTCTCAATTAACAATTATATATCTATAAAAATACATGATAATTTATTTGTTATAAATTTGAAGAATATACTAAAATTTTAGAAAATTTACCTCAAATCACAAGAAAATTTATCTCTTCAATCAAACAAAAGAAACAATAAACTAAACCAAGAAACAAATTATCACATGCTATAAAACAATATGAATATAGCTTAAAAACACACTTGATTAGGAACAATCAATTGTATGGAGAACAAAAAAAGAAGATAGTAATAAAGTTTAAATCTTTTCTAATATAAATACTATTATAGAAGTAAATTTTCTACTTATCCTGTTATTATTTTTCCTTTTAAATCTAAGTTAATTAGGTTTATTCTTTAATATGAATATAATAGTATTAGTAAAGATACTACTCCAAAGTTATTACTCGTGTGAAGGAAAAAAACGAGTAGATTTTTACCTCAAAAATTAGTTCTAATCTTTATAGTGAGTATAGGTCTAATAAGATACAATTTTTATATAAGGTAAAATTATGATTGATTAAAACTAACTCTTATCATAAATTTTAGGATTTTTAATTTAAGAAAAATTCTTACTATATATTTTAAACTCTTGATCCCGTATATTTTAGGAGACAATATTATAAATATAATTAAATAATAATTTAAGAAAATAGTGAAAAGATAATTTTGTCTAAAAAAGAAACTTTTAATGAAGGATAAAAAGTTCAAATCACTTTTCTAAGAGTCTTCACACTTTTAATATATTATAGATATAGATTATAGATATAGATTTATAAACACTTATTTTAAACTTTTAATCACTTAAGCTAAAAAATTATTTTTTTAGTTGTATCCAAACGGACTCTAAATGGTACAAAGAAAGAATTGATCATGTATCTATCCATTTATTTTTACTTATTTACTAATTCAAAAATATATTTTTACTTTTACTTGTCACTTTTAACATAGAAATGAAGGCAGTACTATGTGGTAAGGGGATATTCTTTCACTATAATTATATAATATTTATAACTTTCTCCGTTTTAATTTATTGTCTTAGTTTTCTTTTAATTGGTTGTATATTTATAAGTTATATTAAAAGTATTATTTTTTTCATCCTATTTTATGTGGCTTGACATAATATTTAAGAGAATAAAAGGAAAACTTTAAAATTTATTGTCTAAAATAATCCTAAATTACAATAATTCACAATTTAAAATATTTAACAATTATATAAAAGGATTTGATTGGACTTTCAAGTTTCATCCATATTACATAAATTAGGCAAAAAAAATGTAACGTGCATTAGGTCGTGCCGTAGGCACCAATATTTAGTAACTTAACATTTGTTTAAGTTATAAGCTTAAAATTTCTTTAAGTTGCACTCGAAATGAGTTTAAGTTATAAACCTGAGGATTCCATTTCAAAATATAAAGATGATGTAGTGGAGCTATTACACTCTTTGACTCTACTGACTACTTTCACGATTCAAAAACGAGGTCATGATGGTACTTGTCGCGACCCAGCATTAACATGTAAGCCCCCCCTCCCCTCCCCCCCCCCCCCCCCCCCCCCCACCACACACAAATAGAAAGAAAATCTCAACATAATAGGAAATACGGAAATAAGGCAAGACAAGGCTTTTAGAAAAGTCAGGCCAACACAAAGCATAAATAAAGCAGAAGTTTGAAGAAGTAATACAAAACCCTCCAAAATTTGGTGTCACAAATGTAAGAGGATCTAATATATAAAAGGGTAGTTCGGTGCACTAAAGCTCTCCCTATGTGCAAGGTTCGGGGAAAGGCCCCACCACAAGGGTGTATTGTACACAGCCTTATCTTGCATTTCTATTGGAGGCTATTTTCAAGGCTTGAACCCGTGACCTCCTGGTCACATGACAACAACTTTACCCGTTACTTCAGGACTCTCCTTCAAGAGGATCTAATACATAACGAAATTTAAAATACATAGTCTGTCTTTAGAAACGACATAAAGACATAGATAAAGATAGGATGAGGTCCTGCAGAAGCAACTCTGAACTCTAGAACGCGCCTGTACCTCAAAAAGTCACCAACCCAAAATCACGAGCTCATCCTCTACGCGTCGTACTCGAGCTAGGATCTGTACCAAAAGGACACAATAGGGGTGTTTACGATCCGCCTATACTTAGTAGGTACCATAGAATGACTGATCAAAATAGAAAATAATATAAATAAAGAAAACTATGAGCATGTCACTTACAAACAAAAAGTTTTCAAATGATAGCTCACACCATCTCCACTAACAGTTCTTATACAATTACTGAAATGAAACAACACAAATATACACGAAAAGTATATGGGAGCTAAATATAAGGAAAACTAAAAAAATCATGAAAGATGCGTATGCAATGCAATGCAATGATGACAGAACGAATAGTAAAAGTCATCACATGACTTTCTGTATACACCTACCGAGTTGCAGCTTTCAAGATTAGGACCCATGGAGGATTCACAATCCATATGGTATAACTCATATCTCAAATCTCAATCTATCTCTCTGGCTCGTGTTCACGAAAATAGGTTCTGTAAAAATATTTCATTTTATTTCATAAATAGTGTTCCTCAATGGCACCATTATCTCATGAATGTATATGCTAGAATGAAGATGTAATGCTCACAATCAAATCATTATGAAGATATCCAATCCATTCAATACGTATATAAGTGAGCCCAAAAATCAACTCAATATGTCCACAATTCATGATTATCAACTCTAATTAGGCACCATCGAAATAAATGTGCACGTAAGACATCACTAATATCATATCAATCCCTAACTCAGACATTTCTATCATGATAAAGAAAGCAAATTCTCAATAAGGCCTATAATAACAATTCAAGACCCCACGCGAGCATTAAATCTAGAATAAAGGCATTTAAATGCATAAATGAGGTTAATGATGTCAAATAAAGTCCCCACACAGACAACACACAATATTAGATATCACAAGTCAATAATAACAGAATATAAGCCCCCATTCGGGCACACAATAATAATAATAATCTCAAAATATAAATTCCATAGTTATTTTCCCTAACCCATAACATGCTTTACTTATTTATTAACTACCCAGCTCAATCTGAAAGAAGTTAAGCCATAACCTATCTCAAAATGACGAAATTCAATCCTAAAGTGCTTCAACACAGAGATTTTCTCTTTTGAACGATCTTGAAATCAACTACAACATTCAGTTATAGCATCTAAGCATTAAAAGAAAGCTTATGATATCCATATTTCCCATATTTGAGTCGAGTCCAAAATGAATTCAAAAAATGAGTTTGAAAATGAAAGGGGTAAAATCAAAATTTTATTTCAGAACAACAATATCTGAGCATAAAGGAATCTATAGTTGATAATCCAAGTGAAAACAAGTAAAAATGAGGTTCAAATTGAAGAAAAATCATTTAAAGCTTTTTCGACAAAATTCTCAAAATCCCATGTTAAAACCAAGATTAAAGAGTGCTTTTAATGATACAAAATCGATGGAACTAAGAGATTTTGGAGCTTACCTATGCTCAAATGGTGATGAAAACCCTAAAAATCTCCCAATCCAAAGCTCAAAGTCCAAGAATGGTGAAAAAAATTGCGAAAATGAATTTATATACAGGGATTGCCACTTAAGCGGCCATCACTAAAGCAGTATCTGGCCATTAAAGTGTCTACCACTTAAGCGTGGCTTGGATGCTAAAGCAACTACCACTTAACCGGTCCTGAGTTGCTAAAGCGGCTGCCGCTTAATCGAACCTTAACCGCTTAAGCGGCTGCACTAGATATCAACAAATGCTGATTTTGGTGCAAGCCTACCAAGCTCTGAAAGAACACTCGAGATTTGATCGAAACCCCACAGAGACAAACCATATATGCTATTAGGATAACTTTGATGTTCTGGACTCAAACATTGAATTTTTAAGAAAAGATTGTTTTCAACAAATTAACCCCCGGACCCCCGTAAGGCATATTTCATAAGTTTTTCAAATAGAGGATCAAAATACAAGCTAAAGGCTCTTAACCCGAAAAAATTCAGCTACTAACCTAAATTTGACATTTTGAATCTAATGGCACTATCCAAAATGCCATCCGATATTCAGAACAACAAATGTTGATCAAGTCAACTATGGAACTTCTAAAAATTACTAACTCTCCCAAACCATTTCCTATTGCATTGGAAATCGTTTCAATCATCCCCATACCCTAAAATCAACATACAACAACCATCGGGAAGGAAAAATGGTCAAAACACATAAAAAGAAAGAATTTACACATCAGGTCATTATAAATCCACCATTAAAACTCTAGTTCATCCTCGAACTAAAAGGCAAGAAAGTACCTGGATTGTTAAAGAGCTGAAGGTAAATAGTAAGTATGTCAGACTTGACCTCCCATGTAGCCTTCTCAATAGGACAGTGTCTCCATTGAATCTTAATCATAGAAATATCTCTAGAACGCAACCGTCTAACATCCCTAGCTAGAATAGACACTGGCTCCTTCACAAAGGTCAATCTATCATCCAACTGTATCGAGTCCCAATGAAGCATGTGAGACTCATCCAAAATGTAGCTCTGAATCACAGATACATTAAAAATTAGATAAATATCTTAAAAGTTTAGGGATAAGGCCAACTCACAAGCAACCTTCCCAACTATCTAAAGAATCTCAAAAGTCTTGATATACCTAGGGCTAAGCTTGCCCTTCTTTCTGAACCTCATCATGCCTTTATGGGTGACACATGAAGGAAGACTTGATCACCGATCCCAAACTTTAAGGAATGAAACATACTGTTTGCATAAATCTTTTGCATACTATGGGTTGCTCAAAGCCTATCTTGAATCATCCTAACCCTGTCTAGAGACTCACGAAGCAAGTTGGTACCATGTGATCTAATCTTTGAAGTCTCAAACCAACTGATATGAGATCGATAATGCCTACCCTATAGTGCCTCAAAAGCTGCCATCTTAATACTCAAATGGTAGCTAGTATTATTAGTAAACTTTGCTAAGGCCGAATGCTACTCCCAGTGACCTCCAAAGTCCATAACACATGTGTAGAGCATATCTTCAAGAACTTGAGTAGTCCGCTCCTACTAACTATTGATCTAGGGGTGAAAAGCTATGCTAAAGTCAATCTGAGTACCCAACTCCTTATAAAATGTCCGCTAGAATTTAGAAGTGAACACTAAGCCTTTGTCTGAAATAATGGACATGGGTACCCCATGAAGATAAACTATTTCTTGAACACAGATACAAGCAAATCTCTCGGCACTGATAGAGATCTGAATAGGTACAAAATGGGCTGATTTGATCAACCAATCCATGATGACCCAAATTCTGTCACAACCATGAAAAGTATGTGGCAACCCACTCACAAAGTCCATAGTAATCCACTCTTATTTCCACTCAGAAATGGTTAATCTTCGAAGAAAATCATCTGATCTCTGAAGCTCGGCCTTTACCTACTTACAACACAAGCAATAAGCTACAAAGTCTGCCAGATCCATCACCCTTAGGTGGATGGAATATCTGGAACAATGCGTCTCCTCTAAAATAAATCTTACCTATTCACCGATTCTCGACACACAAACTCAGCAAACTCAACCTCTAATTATCAAAACACCATCGGAATCAATAGATGCCGCCTTAGCCTCGCCACTCAACACCTTATTTTGAATCACCCTTAAATTATCAGCATAAAATTGGTGAGCTTGAATCTACTCCATAAAAAAATGTAGCATCAACAAAGGATAAAACACATTCGAGTGGCGAAACATCAATGTTGACCATCTGGTTATCTAAAGAATGAACGTCCAATGCTAAAGGCCACTCTCGAGTCAAGAGATAAGCTAAACTCCCCATACTAGTCGATTTTTAGCTCAAGGCATCCACAATTACATTAGCATTGTACGAATGATATTGAATAATGAGGTCATAATCCTTAAACAACTCAAGCCAATACCACTGTCTCATATTAGATCCCATTGATTGAAGAAGTACTAAAGGTTATGATGATCTGAGAAAATCTCGTAAAGAACTCCATACAAGTAATGATGCTATAACTTCAACACAAACACCATGAATGCTAACTCTAATCATGGATAAGGTATTTTTATATCACAAGGATTCAACTGATGAGACACATAAATAATCACCTTATCCTCTTGCATCAACACCACACCCAAACCAACACCAGAAGCATCACAGGTAAAACATACGCCTTCTTTGGGCAAAGTTAAAATAGGAGTCAAACTCAACAACCCTTTGAGCTTTTGAAATCTCTTTTCACACGTATTCAAAATACTGCAATACCACTTTCTTTTGAGTCAACTTGGTCAAAAGAGCCACAATATATGAGAAAACCTTAACAAAATATTGATAATAACCTGCCAAACTAATGAAACTCTAAATCTCGATAGGAGAAGTAGGTTTAGCCCAATCACAAATTATCGCTATCTTAGCTGGATCAACCATAATACCATCTTTGATCACCACATAACCCAAGAAAGAGATAGAATCTAACTAAAACTCACACTTGAAAATTTATGGCATACAACTTCTCATCACACAACCTCTAAAGTAAATCCTCAAATGTTCTGCATGATCTGCCTTATTATTAGAAAAAACCACTATGTCTAAAGTAAATCCTCAAATGTTCCACATGATCGGTCTTATTATTGGAAAAAACCTCTTCTACAAATACAATCACAAAGGTAGTCGTGATATGATCAAAACATCCAGTTTATCAACTCCATGATCGCTACATAAGCATTGGTCAATCTAAAAGACATGACCAAGAACTCATAATGCCCGTATCAAATCTGTAAAGCCGTCTTTAAAACATCTAAATCTCTAATCTTCAACTTCTGATGCCCTTATCTCAAATCAATCTTAGAAAACACCAAAGCACCTTGAAGCTGGTAAGATAGATCATCAATGCGAGGAAGAGGATACTTGTTCTTAATCATCACTTTGTTAAAATACCTATAATAAATACATATATGCATAGAACCATCCCTTTTCTTCGCAAGCAAGACAAGAGCACCCTAATGGGATATACTAGGTCTAATAAACCCCTTACTCAAAAACCCTACAACTGCTCTTTCAATTCCTTCAACTCAACCGAGGCCATCCTATAGAGAGGAATGGAAATAGGATTGGTGATTAGCTCCACATCAATAGCAAAATTAATATCACAATCCAGAGGCATACTAGGCAAATTCGTAGGAAACACATCCATGAACTTGCAAACAACCCAAATTGAATCCACCGGGGACGTTGAGACAACACAAGTATCATGAACACAATCCAAATAAGACAAGCACCCTCTCTCTACTATACGACAAACAAATATAAAAGATATAACTCCTTGTGGTCCTGAATTAAGTTTACCCTTCCAAGCTAACCTTAACACACCCGGCATAGCTAAGGTCACGTTCTTGGCATAATAGTCCAAAATATCATGATAAAGAGCTAACCAATCCATAACCAAAATAACATTAAAATTATCTATATTTTGGATAATCAAGTCTACCTAAGTCTCACAGCCTGTAAAGGTAACCAGATAAGATTGTTACACTCGACCACCACTAAAAAATCTCCTGCAGGGATAGAAACATGAAGAGGCATAGCAAGGTGATCAAATAGAATATCAAATCCCGAAGCAAAATATGTAGACACATAGGATAATGTAAACCCAAGTTCAATGACACGACCCGAACTAGGGACTTGTCGTAATAGGCACCTCAAGTCCAACAAAGACCGGAGATCACCCCGCTATCTAGTTCAACCAACCAACAACTATAACTAAGATAATAATTAATTTCATATCCATACCATAACACAGCATACCCAAGTCCACAGTTTGTCCATACAAAGCCTCTAAAAGAAATCCAAGAATATTCGATCGGGACATGCCCCCTACCATAGCCAAAACTAATGTCCAAGTCTAAACCAATAAAGACATAAGAAAACTTAAAGCAAGAAATGAAACCTTCCAAAGTATGAAAGCTCACCACTTCAAGTCACCACAAGCTGTTCCCGAGTCTAATCACTGAGTAGGAGGTGTAAGAATATGACCAACACCTGCATCGTGTGGGGGTACAACATCGAAGATGGTTAGCGATTAGAACGCTAGCATGTAACTCAAGGATAAGGATAAAATAATGCCTACAGTTCAAATCCAACCAGCCAATGCATATTACCAATGCAACACATACTTATACATATATACCATACTGGGGTAGGGAACAAGATTAACATGAACTTTGATAACTTTAAACTGGGGTGTGTAGCATAACCGTCATAGAACAAGGCACTCACAAGCTATATGGGTCCAGATCTCCCTTAGCTGGAAGGGCCCTAGTGCGTTTAGTTGCACGAACCAGAAAATATCCATAACCATATATACCTATATGGGGGACTCCAATCTCTCGACATAATCAAGGTGACATAGCACCAATGTGTACAATATGGAGCACTCAAACCTCCTATTCATATGTTTATTTGGGGGACTCCAACCTCCCGTTCATATAGACACCCGTACCGGCTAGTGCAGTTTTCAGTGTTAGTCCTTCGGACTCCACTTTCATAGCCCGACTACATATACCGCTTTAAAGCCTAATTTAAAACCATCATTTCACATATACAACCATTAAACCATTTACTTACCAAAGGCATTTCGTTGGTATCTTCATATCAACCCCACTTGCAAGCGTACAACATGCCATAACTATTGTCAATTGGCTTTGGGACTTGAACCCATTGTCTATACCAAGCCATCAATTCAATTCAACATTTAGGGACCCGAACCCAGTATCAAATAAGGACATAAATCATTTTAATGTTTAGGGACTCAAACCCTTTCTAGCAAAGTAAACTACCAAGGTTACCATTTAGATCATTACATGGCCAACAAGACATTTACTCTCTACTTCTTCGAAGGTAGCGGTATGGACTGCGTACATTTCACCCTCTCCAGACCTTACTGTGTGGGAATATACTGGGTTGTTATTGTTGTTGTTGTTGTTGTCTATTTAATAGGCCGATGCCTTAATTCAAAACACATTCCAATTAAATTTATGGTCATCAAGAACCTGACAAAATTATTCATCCTTCATTAGCATCCTTACACCAATCATTATGCAAAACTCAATTCATCATGTGACTTGTTTGTTCTCTTAGACATTTTCACAAATACATTGAGGGCGTACCTTTTACCAAGACCAAAACCAAAGTGACAACCATCAAGTTTAGGGTTACTCATGGGCCAATTATTAAACCACAATTACCAAGCACTCACATGCGCAGAACTATCATTAAAACATGTTTAAACACAATTAAAACCAAGAGTAAACAATACTCAACAATATACAACAAAACCTTCAACATTGGTTTTCAAAACCACCATTAATGAACCATAATCAATATTTAAAAAACATGATATTTAAGAGCTAACAATGAGGGAGAGTCACATGCCTTATTCACAAATATTTACGAAAGATCCTTGAGCCGTTAGATGAACACTTGAAGAAAACCCTAGCCCAATCTTCAAGAGAGAGTTTAGATAGTGTTTTTGGAGTATTTTATCTTTCAAAAGTATTATGAGAGGACACAACATGTTATAGTATGTGGGGACTTAAGGGTTTTGGGATGGGAAATATCCGGAATACCCTCAGTTTAAAAGCTGAAAACATGGTTGTAAGAGGGTACGACCCCCCCAATTCGTACCCCAACATACCAGTGGTACCCACCACTCGTACCCTAGGTATCAAATTAGACTCCAACATTGTCCAACATATAAGTTCATGACCTAAATTGTACCCAATCATACGTATGGTACCCTTGAATCATACCCTAGACAGAATAGAATTATCTAGGCTAGTCATAGGACATCATACGGTTAGGTACCATACTACTAGTACCCTAACATATGACTATTAAGATGACTAATCGTATCTTAGATAGAATGCAACTAAACCTCACTAATTTTCATACGAAAAGATGACCCCAAACTCTACCACATCATACGACTATTATGCACAAGTCGTATGATGTCCAGAATGCTCAAATTAGGAAATTTTCCAAGGGTCCAAAGCCAAGGTGTTTCATTCAAATGACCCAAAGCCAGATTTGTAGCAAATAGGGATGATACTTGTAATAACTACATTAGAAGCCTCTGCCTCAGGTCTCATAGGTATAGTATAAGACAAACCACGTTCGATCTAGGACTGGGTATCCCACATCCACCTCCACAAGCTCCCTACTTGGACTTTTATCACCTCTAGCACCACTAGCACTATCCCTACCACTTTGTGATCCATCTCTGAAGATATCAGTATAGGTAAATCTGAAGTTGAGAACCCTACTGAGTGAGTCCATACGCACGTCAAGGGATATCCTTGGCCACATGGACAAACTCATCACATATATAACATTCTCTGTAGCCAAAATTAATCTAAGAAGGTGGAGATAAACTAGATTGACTGCTCTAGCCTGAAGGGCAGATCTTAGAGCTTCCACCTGCATGACCAGATACCTGGCTACCAAAAGCCGCAAAACTTGAAGGTTACCACCTGATCCCTGCAATATGGCCTGGACTGGCATACTATTAAAATCACAAGAACCTTTACTAGAGAAATTTCTACCTTGAAAGACGTATCCACTAAACTCATCCTGATAATGTATCTTTTTGGTGCCTCTCTAAGTAACCTAGATAGTAGGCTTGGTCATCTTGGCATGCTTAATAATACTCTGAAAAAAGCATGTGAAACCACCTTCTTGGATGTAGCCAATTGATATTAAACATCTAACCTTTTTACAACCTTCTACATTCTCTCAAACTCATGGAGATACTAGCGAATGAATATTTGGATCAGGTGTGAAAATTTGTCTCATGCTCGACAGTAGACATGGAGACCTACTCCAAGTAATCAAACTCACCCTTCATCTAGTCTCTCAAACTATATGATACAAACCTTTCCAAAAAGGCCTAAAAAAATAGAATCTAAGACATAACAGGCAAACCCAAGCGCCTACAACTGGTAAGCGACCTCTTCCAATCCCTAGCCATATTCGTCAACTGGTAGGTATTATAAGCTACTCTTTGAGACTCAATAGATTCTAGATTAAGTAAATTTTTGTGTAAATCAACCAAAAACTCATAGGCATCCTCGCTAATGGTTCCACTAGGGCGAGCCCAAGCAAATAAACCTTTTAAATCTCTTCTGATCATTAGAAGACATAGATGTACCTAAAATAACTAGTGGAATAATAAGTCTGACAGGAAAATAGTCTACAAGTAGGGTACCATAGATGATGGTTGTACCCCAGAAGTAGGATTATCATAAGTAGAAGCCAGTATTGACGATGGAATATCACTCAAAGTCTTAGAAATACCCGGTACACTCAAAGGAAAACCCTCCAAATGACTTAAGAGATGAAACAAAAGACCCTGAAGCACTGGGGTATCGACTAAAATCTGTGGAACCTGAGCTGGCCCTGCACCCCCTTTCTGGTAATCATCCTTGGAATACACAACCTTAGGCTCGGGAGAGACCCATCTAGCACGTCCTTTTTATCGCCCTACCCCATCCTTAAACCAAGGCTCTCATATCAGGATCCGACCTAGCATCTCTAGACCTAGTCCTCACCATATATGCATAAAAAAATAGAATACAAGTTTAGAACGTTGGTATGAACAACCCGTACGACAAGAAATTTAATTAGATAAGTTTTTTCTAAATATATCTTATACCTTTTCGAAGATAAATTTGATTGTCTATGTATCAACACGTGAGACTCTACTAAAGATCCTGCTTCTACACTTATGAGACCGATGAACCTAACATTCTAATACCAATTTGTAATGATACAAGATGAGTTCATGATGACATTTGTCATGGCCCAACCTTGACAAGAAAGCCTATCCCTCAAAAATCAAAAGAAAATCTCAACATAATAAGAAATAAAGCAAGATAAATAGTGAAAGTTGTTGTATGAGTTTGTATTTACACCTACCGAGCTCACAACTCCCAAGATAGGATCCATGGCGGTTCACATCCTATATACTATAATTCATATCTCAAATCTCAACCGATCTCTCCAACTCGTGTTCATAGAGAGGATTCTATAAAAATATGTTATTTTCTTTCAAAAATAGTGTTCCTCAATGGTACCGCTATCTCATGAATGTATATGTATGGAATGAAGATATAATGCTTACAATTAAATTAGTACAGAGATATTAAATCTATTCAATACGTACCACAAATCAACTCAATATGTCTACAATTTGTGATTATCAACTCAAATTCGGCACCATTAAAATAAATATGCATGTAATACATCATTAATATTATATCAACCCCTAACTCAGACATTTCTATCATAATAAAGTCAACCAATGCTCAATAAGGCCTATAATAACAATACAAGCCCTTGCACGAGCATTATATTTTTAAAAAGGCATTTAAAATCATAAATGACGCCAACGATGTCAAATAAATCTCCCACATGGACAACACAAAATATCAGATATCACAAGTCAACAATAATATAATATAAGTCCCCACTCGAACATATAATAATAGTAATCATAATCTTAATTATAAACTCCATTGTTATTTTTCCCAACCCATAGAATGCTTTACTTATTTATTAATTACCCAACTCAATTGAAAGAAGTTAAGTCATAACATACCTTGAAACGATGAAATCCAAATCTAAAGTGCTTTAATACGGAGCTTCCCCCTTTCCAAAATCCTCAAAATCAACTACAGTTTCAATTATAGCATCGACGTGATAAAAAAGCTAATGATACCCATAATTTCTATGTTTAAGTCGGGTCCAAAATGAGTTTGAAAAAGGAATTTGAAAATAAAAGATGTGAAATTAGAATTTTATTTTTGTAAAAAAATCCCCAAGGTTAATGGAATCTACAATTGAAAATCCTCACGAAAATGAATTAAAAATGAGGTCCAAATTAAGGAAAAATCATTTTTAAGTTTTTCAAAAAAAATTCTCAAAATTCCATGTTAAAACGAAGATTAAAGAGTGTCTTGATGATATAAATAAACGAAAAGTAATGAAATTAAGGTTTTGGAGCTTACCCAAGCTCAAATGGTGATGAAAGTCCTACAAATTGCCCAAACTCGAAGCTTAAAATCTAAAAATAGTGAAAAAATTATGAAAAAGGGTTTATATACAGAGGTTGCCACTTAAGCGGCTAAATGCCCGCTTAAGCGGCTACTGCCAAAATGGTATTAGGTCGCTAAAGCGGCTACCACTTAAGCAAGGCCTTGTCGCTAAAGCGATTGTCGCTTAGTGGTCGTGGGCTTCTAAAATAGTTGTCGCTTAAGCAGACCTTAACCGCTTAAGCGATTGGACTAGATATCAGCTGATTTTGGTACAAGCCTACCAAGCTCCGAACAAACCTTTGGAATATGATCGATACCCCACAAAGACAAATAATAGTAAATTTTACCCGGCTAATTTTGATATTTCAGACTCAACGATAATGTTGGATTTTTAGAAAAAGATCATTTTCAACAAATTAACCCTCGGGACTCCTTTAAGGCACATTTCACTAATTTTTCAAATGTAGGATCGAATTACAAACTAAAGGCTCCGAATCTGAACCAATTCTGTTACTGACCTAAATTCAACATTTCCAATCTCATGATATTGTCCAAAATGTCATTCGGTACTCAGAACATCAAATGTTGACTGAAGTCAACTATGAAGCTTTTAAAGCTTTTAAAAGTCACAAACTATCATAAACCATGCCCGATCACATCGAAAACCGTGATAATCATTCGCATACCCAAAATCAATATGTAGCAACCACAAAGAAGAAAAAAATGAGCAAAATACTTAAAAATCAAGATTTTACACTTTAGGTCATTCCATCTTTATTGTACCATGTGCAGATCATAATTTTTGTTGGACATACTTTTTCTTTTCACCCTCAGCAACCGTTTGACACACACACGCCGAAAGAACCCATATACTCTACATTGTATTTGCACGCTGTCTTTGTTGAATATGGAGTCATCTGGTAGATTGCCTTAGACAAAATAATCTTTGTATTAGTTTTGTTTATTCTTAATATTTTGTTTGGTATATTTTTTTCTAACTTATATATAAATAATGTTAGTATTAATTATACACTTTATTTGGTATTAAAGTATGCATAATTAATACATAAGAATCTATGATATTAATAATACAAGGGATTCTAATGCATGCATTAAGATAGTTTAAGATACAACTGTCTCTCAAAACTTTTTCCACATCCTTCCACCGTATGTGTAGAGTATTTTTATTAATAAATATTTTTTAAAGAAAAAATTATACAGTGTATATTATTTTTAATACCCAAAGCATACCCAATATAAACATTACTAATACACTGCAATCTGCACCATTTCTAATGGTGCATTAACAACTTTTAAATGTTATTTAATATCTCTCCAACCTTAATTAAAGGTCGTGAGTTCGTACCTTGGGAATAAATTTTTTTGTAGGAATTACTTGACATCTAAATAGGCTTATTCAACAAAAAATTGAAAACTGAGACTGAATCTATAATTTAAACTTCATGAGTTTAGTATTCACTGAATCCATGACCACTTGAGATACGACGTTTAGAAACTAATATTTATATGCACTCGCCTTTGTGAATTGGCTATGCGAAGCCTTTGTGAATTGGCTATGCGAAAGTGAGATCGTCTAGTTCTACCTGATGGGCATAGGGCCTTTTATCAACTCCTACACATTTTCTTTCTACTATCATGTAGTAATGAGAAG
Source organism: Capsicum baccatum var. pendulum (assembly GCA_030864225.1). Classification (NCBI taxonomy): domain Eukaryota; kingdom Viridiplantae; phylum Streptophyta; class Magnoliopsida; order Solanales; family Solanaceae; genus Capsicum; species Capsicum baccatum. Next base: position 25,606,592 of record CM061551.1, on the reverse strand, counting down.
GATTATTTCTAACCATGAGTTTCCCTATAATATAAATGCTCTTGGGTATTAATAGATCTTTTTAGTACATTTATATAGTTTGAGCTATAGTTACAAAATTCGGTCATATGTAAACATGTATATCCCCCTTGTTCGAAAATAATCGGGCATGTGAAATATCTGAGATGATTTAACTGAAAAAGTGAAATACTTACATTATCCTTAATTTGTCCACAACGATCAAATAGACACACAAATCTATTATACCTTAAGCGTGAGTTGCAATCATAATTGATGTGTCAAAAACACAAATTAATGAATGACACATGCTCTTTTTTTTTTTTTTTTTTTGGAAAGAATATGTATTTTCTTTTTTTCTTTCTAAACAGAGCCCCCCCCTCTTTTGGACCTTGATGCTCTAGTAGAGTTTTCATCTTCACTGTTAACTAGTACTAAGGGTGTACATGTATCGTATTGGTTGGATATTTTTTTTTTTAAAATACCAAGCTAAATTATTTGCGTGGGATTTTTAATCTATAAAGCAAATGAATTTTTTCAACCTCAAATTTCAATTTTCTCAGGTTTTTTTGATTTCTTTTGTAAAGTCTTCATACAAATATATAATTAACTTTTGCCTCAACTATTTCTTTAATCCTAGGAAGATACAACTTAGTTGTTTCTTACAAAAATAACATACAATATGAAATGAGCGACGACAATAGAATATTCAACAAAAATAATAATAAAATCGTATAAAATAAATATTACATATTCATACGTTATAACAAAAATAATCATAATTTAAAAACACTAAGTCATGCTAAAGCAAGTCTAGTAAGTATTAATTGCACGACTAAATAAATCATTCAAATTTTATACGGATACATCACATTCTTTGAGATACGTCACTTCAATTTATACGGATACATCACATTCTTCTGTGATGTAACCGTGAGTTTTAGAGAGAGCAAGGGAAATACGAGATGAGATGTGTTTAAATAAAGGGTAGGAATTTTAAGTAGATATTGTAAGTTAAGTAGTGTAATTATGTAGCTTTCTTATTTGAGTTACTAATATCAGTGAGCTATAAAATTTATAGGACCATTCAAATTTTAAAGTTTAAACTTGAAATAATATGTTGAAAGATAAAAATAATGAAGAAGTTTAAAAAATATTTATAAATTACATCACAGTAAATATTTTTATGTCTTGAATATTTTTAAAAGTTGTATAAATGTAGTATCAGGTTGGTTCGATTCGGATTGACTTATTTTAGTTAAAACCAAACCAAACCAATTATAATCGTATTGTTTTCAATAACAACCAAGTTAAACAAAGTTACTTTTTTTCTTTGATTTGACTCAGTTTACGATTCAGTGTTATTTGCTGTTCGATTTTGTTCACCCCTAACTAATATACTATGTTCTAGGAAAAAAAGATGTTACTACAATTTTGAACATAAAGAAAAAGAAAATATTTAGGTGCATTTTCAATAGTTTCTGAAACTGTGTAATGATCTTAATTGTGAAATCATGCTTTTTATATATTTTAATTATTTTTTCCTTCTCCATTGTTGCTACATGTTGACTTTGGAGTGTGAAAATCATGTGTGATTGAGAATGATTTTGGTGATGCACTTTTTAGTTGCTTTAGAATTCATATACTTTAATTTGGTCAATATTTGTTGTTCTGAGTGTCGGATGACAATTTAGATAGTTCCATTATATTCTGAGAATCAAAATTGGGTTAGTAGCGTAATTGATTTGGGTTTGGAACCTTTATTTTGTATTCTGACTCTTTGTTTGAAAAATAGTGAAAGAGGGATCCTGGGGGTTAATTTATAAAAATAATTTTTTTTCGAAAACCTGACATTGCCATTGAGTCTGGAATACCAAAATTAGCTTGGTACCATATATGTTTATTTTTTTTTGGATCCCAAATAAATTTTGAGGGTATGTCCAAAGAATTAAGAACCATGCAAAATCAACATTTTTGCTGATATTTTTTACAAGTCAGATCCTTCTTTGCAAAATCGGACCTGTCCATGAATATGAAGAAGGATATCTTTCTTCATAGCGAATGAGATAAGGCTGTCACGAATGGAATGGTCCAAGTCGTGAACCTTCGAAAACGCGAAGGCTAAATTTTTGGCCGGTCAAAGTTGACCCTTGCAAATGCGAAGTATTGACCGCGTTTGCGAGATACTTTTCACATAATATTATATAAGCCTCATTTTTTCAATTTTACTCCATTTTGAACCTTCAAGCATCAGAAAGACGATTTTTGAGGTTTTCTTCTTCATATTTCATGTGGATAACCTGTAAACTCATATCCCATCATTTTCTATTGTCTACATCTTCAAAAATACCTTGTAATCATGATTTTAAAATGAGGCTTTGAAGTTTTTATCAATAAAGCTTAAAAATAGTTTTTTCTTATTTTGGACTTTATTTTAACTCATTTTTGCGTGTGTTTTCAACTATAGAATCCTATAAACTCGGGGAATGTATTTCTAAAATAAAATTTCAGTTTACCCCTTTCATTTTAAAACTCTTTTTTCAAATCCGTTTTGGACCCTGTTTAAATATTGACAATATGGATGTCATTAGATTTCTTTTAATGCATAGTTGATATTTTTTAATGTTTAAGGCTGTTCGAAGGGGAAAAGCTCCATGTTGAAGTACTTTAGGCTTGAATTTCATTATTTTGAGGTAGGTTATGATTTAACTTCTTTTAAATTGAGCTGAGTAGTTAATAAATAAGTAAAACATGCTATGAGTTAGGAAAAATAACTATGGAGTTTATATTTTTAGATTATTATTATTATTGTGTGCCCGAGTGGGGGCTTATATTCTGTTGTTGTTGACTTGTGATATTTGCTATTGCGTGTTGCCCACGTGGTGGATTTGTTTGATATCTTTGGCCTTATCTATATATTTAAATGTCTTATTTTATATATAATGCTTGTGCAGGGTCTTGAATTGATATTATAGGCCTTATTGATAATTAGTTGCCTTTAACATGATAGAAATGTTCGAGTTAGGGGTAGATATGATATTTATGATGTCTTCCATGCATTTTTATTCCTATGGTGCCTAATTAGAGTTGATAATCATGAATTGTGGACATACTGAGCTAATTTCTTGGCTCACTTATATACATATTAAATAGATTGAATATCTTCATACTAATTTGATTCTTAGCATTATATGCTCATTCCATACATATAAATTTATGAGATACCGTTACCATTGAGGAACACTATTTTTGAAAGAACATAAGATATTTTTATAAAAGCCTCTCCGTAAACACGAGCTAGAGAGGTGGGTTGAGATTGATACATGTGTTATAGTATATCGGTTGTGAACCCCCCATGGGTCCTATCTTAGGAGCTACGAGCTCGATAGATGTACACAGAAAGTCATGCGATGACTTTCACAATTCATTCCTTCCCCATTGCATGGCATATGCCTCTTTCATGATTTCTCAGTTTTCCTTGAATTGTTAGTTTCAGTATATTCTTAGTGTATATCAGTTCTCTCTCTCTCTCTCTTTGTATATATATATATATATATTTATATATATATATATATATATTAGAACTATTAGTGAAGACGGTGTGACCTACCGTTTAGGATTTCTATGCTTGCTGGTGACGTGATAATAATGTTATTTTACTTACCTTATTTTTTGCTTCGCTCAGATCTACGATACCTACTAAGTACAAGTGGATCGTACTTACCTTTACTCTTTCCCTTTTGGTGCTGATCTTAGTTCAAGTACTATGCATGGCAGTTAAGGTTTCAGGTAGAGTTTGATTAGATTTTAGGTGTTGGATTGCGCTAGTGTTTAGGGCGGATTTCATATCTCATCCTATCTTTATCTTGTTGTTATTTTAGATTAGAAATAGATTTTGTATTTCAGTTTCGAATGTTATAATTAGATGCTCTTACTTTATGACTCCAGATTTTGGGTGGTATGTCATTTCTTTCAGACCTCCACTTTATTTATATTCTGTGTTGTCCTGAATTCATTCTAGATGCCTCTCATTGATAATTTCATTACTTGTTTTTTTTTGGTGATTGACTTACTTTTTAAGGATGGTCCGCAACAAGTGCCATTATGACCTCATTTTTGAATCATGAAAAATTGGTATCAAATCTAAGTTTACCGATCTCATAAGTGTAAGATCATGATTTCTAGTAAAGTCTCACAATCAGTACGTAGACGTATGTATCTATCTTCGAGAGGCTATAAGATATCTTTAGAAAAACTTTTTTAATTTTATTCCTTGAAGTGCGGGCTATTCATACCCAATGTTCTAAACTTGTATTCCATTCTTTTATACGTAGATGGTAAGGACTAGGTCTAGGAAAGCTAGAGATATTTAGCCGGCACCTGATATGGGAACCCCAATTTGAGATTGAGGAAGGGGTCGAGGCTAACCCAGAGATAGTTGATGAGCATGAGGAGCTGCCCTAGATAGAGGACGTTCTAGGCAGGGGGTTAGTATTCCAAGAATGGTTATCAGATAGGGGGTAAGGGTCCAATTGAGGTTCCACAGAGTTTAGTCGACAACCCAGTGCTTCAGGCCTTTTGGTTCATCTCTTTAGTCATTTAGTGGGTGTTCCTTTGAGTGTACTTGGTATTCCTTAGACTTTGAGTGATGTTCCACTATCCGTGCCTGCATCTGTATAAGGTATTCCTACATCTAGGGTAAAACCATTATCTATGGTACCCCCACATGTGGACTCTTTCCCTACCAGACTTACTATCCCTCTGGTTGCTTTGTGTACAACTATGTCTATTGATGATCAGAACAGATTTGAGAGGTTCATTTGCTTGCGTTTGCTCAAGTTTAGTGGATCGATTGGCAGGGATGCCTATGACCTTTTTATTGATTGCTAGGATAAGTTACATAATCTTGGATCCATTGAGTCTCATGGAGTTGCTAATGCTATCTATCATTTGATGGATGTGGCTAGGGATTGGTGGAGGTCGCTTTCCAGCTGTAGGCCTTTGGCTTTCCCTTCTATGATTTAGACTCAATTTCAAGGCCTTCTTAGAGAGGTTTCTGCCGTATAGCTTGAGAGATCATATGAGGGATGAGTTTGACCATTTGGAGTAGGCCTCCATATATATTGCCAAGTATAAGGCACGTTTTCATATCTTATCCAGATATCAGCCGCTAATATTTCCATTGAGTTAGAGAGGATTCAAAAGTTTGTGAAGGGGTTAGATAGTATAAGTGAGTTGGCTACAACCCAGAAGGTAGTTTCAAAGGCTTCTTTCTAGAGTAGTTTTGAGCATGCTGAGATGACCGAGCCTATTATCTAGGATATTCATGGAGGCACTAGGAAGGTGCATCGTCATGGTGAGTATAATGGACATGCCTCTCATGGTAGAGGTTTATCTAGTAAAGGTTTCCATAGTTGTCATGGTAGGCTAGTTTGGGCCACATTGCAAGGATCAGGTGGTAGACCTTCAAGTTCAACGACTTCTGTAATGATCTTCCATGTCATTTTTTGGATTTCCTTATATTTTTGTCATTTAAAGCTTTCTTATAGCTTCCCCAAGTCATTTATGACTTAGTGGAGCTGTCAGTTTGGTTTTCGAGCATTTAATTTAGTTTTCAGAGCCATTCTCTATTTTGGTGTCTTCTTTTGTTAAAATTGGCTACCAGGCAAAAACTTTAGCCAAACAACCTCTTATGCAATTTCTGATAGTTCCAACAACTTTGAAACATCATCTTAGGCTCGGAGGACCCTTGGTTTGGGTCTCGAAGCTTCCAAACTCATTTTGGGCTATTGGTTGAAAGTTAAGAAATATGGCACTTGGGTGTGGGACCCACTTCTCATCAAAACTACCTCAGATGGAAATTTTGACTACTCTATTGAGTCTGAAATTTTGAATTTGATAGGGTATATTTGTGCAAATGAGATTCCAGATAAATCCCAACAGGTTAGCGGAGACTCAAAAAATTTCAAGTCTCCAGCTAGTGCATTACAACTGGTGTGACCACTAAAGTGGCTCTTTGGGCGCTTTAGTGGAGGGAGCTTTAGCGGCCCTCAGACGCTTAAACGATCCTGCCAGCGTCGTAAGGGCCGCTAAAGCCCAAGAAGCTTTGGCGCTAGCTTGTCCGCTCTAGACGCCTGGCATTACTGGCAGGTACCACTTAAGCAGTCATGTGGGCACTTTAGCGCTGACCACTAAAGCATCCCAGGGCCTGCTTTTGTGACACCTAAACATTATGTATTCCCCACTTAGAACATTTTCTCCCATTTTCACCCATTTTCAAGAGTGTAGAGCCCTAAAAAGTTTTAAAACCTAGGAGAATCATTAGTGGTAATTTTGGGATGTTCGTAAGCTCGAGTAACACATTTCTTCTCCGAATTCTTGGTACGCTTTCATTAATTTCATGATTAAATTCTTTATCATTTTCCAAAATCCCTAAGATATTGGTGTATTGATAGTAGCACCATTTGAGCTTAAAAGTTACCCATTCTCTAGGATAAATGTTCCTTGATCATAGAGGGATGCGTTGAGGATTTTAAAAGTGCGATTTTGCAAGTGAGCCCCACATGAGATTTTACGTACTTTTGGACCCAAAGTAGAAAAATACAATATGGGTATCGTTTTTCTCGTATTGAAGAGTATATTTTAATTTTGATAGTGTGACATCTTGCAAAAACTCTTTAGAAGGGAAATTCATTGATTTAACAAATTTTCACCAGACATTCTTTGGTGTCAAGGTAGGCTAGATTTACCTTTCTTGTAGATTAGGCTTGATTGTAGTATATTTATGATAATGTGTTAGATATGGGCGGAGAATTAGATCTTGGAGATGTAATTAGTATAATTTTGGGGCTTTTAGCCTATTAAGTAACAATGAATTAGGCAAAATCGGTTTAGTTATGCATGTTTAGATGAAATTTCTACCTTAGGGCTATTTGTGGCTTATTTAACATCTAGAATTGAAGTTAGATACCTTAGACTATTCCGGGTAGAATTTATCTTTGAATGGATTTTAGGGATTAGAAGTGGGTCTATCCGGTCCACCTTAGTCCATGACTCTTGTTAGCTCTTTGTAGACTTATTGGGTGGATTTTACCTTTAAATCACGTATTGTAGAACTTCGAGAGACTAGATTCCCCACACTTGTATAGATTAGTACTTGGGAGTTGGTGTTGATTTCGTGATACAGGAACAAAGTACGGAAACAAAAGCTAAATTAAGATTCAAAAATAAAAGAACAGTAAAGTAAAGGATAGGAAGAGAAAATAGATAGACAAAAGAAGATAATAAAAGGGTAACCAAAGGGTGTATCAAACCTAAAGACCTCCCTTCTTGATTACCTATGAGCACCTATCTCTTACGTAGACAACAAGGGAATTGGATTCCTAAGAAACCAACGTTTCTAAATAAAAGATCAACATGAGGTAATCCAAGTTTGACATAAGCTAATCCAAGATTGCCACCCACTCACAAAGGAGTAATCATTCATAATTCATCAAAGTCTAACTATTAAATGAAAGAAAGTCCCTATTTATAGTCTAGGTGTAACTGTTACATCTTATGAGCCCCAAAGTGACCCATTTAGAAAAGACAAGGCATAGAAGACTACTAAGCATCCGCCTAAGAATTTGAGGTGCACATGGGACACATGTCTAGAGCATAATGGACTGATTTGACCTACTCTAGCAGATCTAGAGTGGGTTGGGCAGACCTCCATAGAGTATGGGGTGCATTTCCTCTTCTAGGGGCCTTCTAGCCCCGTCTTGCCACCCCTTAACTTCTTTAATGTCCCTTGACCCTCCTTGATCATCATAATCATCCAATTGGCACCTTTTGATAGTACCAAGGAGTCATCAAGTGACTCTTGAACCATAAGATTCCTTTCCATAGATCCTGAGATAATTTGGATTGTATCATCCTCCAGTTCTTGAAGAAGATTCGTCTTTGAATCTACAACCTTAAAGTACAAGAGAAGAACACACAACCAATATATCCTCGAAGCATGAGGGTTAGCATAAGAGTTTATATCAAAATATCCATGCCAAAGAGGTACAAATTTGACATATATCCAAGTATAAAAATGGTTAACTAGGGGTATGTAACCCCACAGAGGATAACTACTTGGCCATTTAAGAGATTTGGACATTGGGGAAGGCTAGAGGAACCATGGTAATAAATCAACCGCTCGTGAAGACTCACATGGGTTCCATGTCTTAACCAGCACATAAGCCCTCTATAACACTCATCTTTGTTGGAGATTCCTCCCATGCACAACTTGGGTCTATCAAATGGATTGTAAATCCTCAGGAAAGACTTTTCATCATAGGGAAGGATGCCAATATTCTCAATCAAATTTTGCTTGTAATCTTTACCAAGCACCAAGTCTGGTGTATAAAAATCACCACATTCAAATTTTTCAGCGAGGTTAAATGGTTAGAGTGGACATAGACATGGATCTAGACAACATTCTTTTTCCCCAAAGGCATCACCAAAACAAAATGATTTACTCTCCGCACTAGCATAAGCATCATTAAAGGCAAATAGAGAGTAAGGAATGCTGTTACGCAAATCAAGTTCATCTAAGGTGTCCTCAAGAACATTCTCACTTTGATGCCCAAGATTATTATCAAGGGTATGCTCAAGAATTGGAACACTCAAAGTAGAAGGAATAATTGGTACACAACCACCACCTTCCAATCCTTCACATTCCTTTCCCTTAAGAGTAGACTCATCTCCCAATAAGAGATTTCCATCTTTAAGAGGAATATTGTCACACCATAATGGGTTTTTGTATAAAATACAACCCTTAAGAAGAGATACATCGTCAATATAATCCAAATCACTAGGAAATTTATTAGGAGTAATTTCATCATCTTCAAATAATACATTATACTTAAAGAGAGAAGGATCAATCAAATAAGGAGAATTAGACAAGTAAGCTATCACGACTCGAGGCTACTGCCTAGTAGCAATAATGGTGCTTACGGTCACAAGTGACCACAAGCGAACCCATGAGCTAGTACCTGCTGTGAGGACTGAGTAAACTTATAAATAAAGACATGCACAGAAACAACTAATAACGCCATAAGGTTTTAAATACTGATATATAACCGAGTTTACAAGATTGAAACATCTACGAAAAATACTGAAATCCAACTGATAAGTCTGATAAACTAACTGACTGTTTGAAAAACCTCTAACTGACTGACTATGAAATGATGGGACAAACCCCCAACTAACTCCAGCTGACTGAAATAGAGGAATACTGAAAAAACTGAATGAAAGTTAAACTTTTCCTCGAAAGATGAGGACTCACCACTGCTGCTGCTGCTGTAATGCTGAACTATCTAAGCACAGTCAGGAAACTATGCAACCGAGCCTATGATATAAGACATCCTAGAGCAAAGAATGTATGCGATCAATACTTTGAATGCACTGGTATATAAGATGAGGTTAGTCTGTAATGCAAGGGTAATATGTGCATGAAATAATGACTAGCTGAATAACATGAGATAACTGAGTATGCATGCATGAAAACTGAACTATTGAGAATGCAAGACCAAGTATATAGTATTTTTGAAATAATCTGTAAACTAAATTACTGATATCTGATAACTGAATAACTGATGAACTGTATGCTATCGTCAAGCAAAACTGAGATGAATTCTGTACTGAATACTGAACTGAGACTCTAGGAGGTATCATTTAACCGGCATGCCCCAATCTGAGCTAAGTGGGGTCCAACCTATAACCCCAATTGGAAGGGTGTCAGTACCGTGCCACGAGTACCAACAATGGCTGTGTGGATCCGCTATACTAATGTCCTGAAGGACTAATGAGTCACTCTTATTTGGCAGGTGTTCAAATGAGATATGTGTTACCCTGAACTAGTAGGTAGACACTTTATCAACCCTCAATTGGCAGGTAGACACTTTATCAACCCTCAACTGGCAGGTTGACATCTCTAACCTACGTTGGCTATGTAGTTCTAGAACTAAGGGACTGCTACTAAAGGTTACACCCTTTAATGGCAGGTGAGCCCCCATCCCTGGGTTCGCTCGGTGCTAAATCCTACTCCCAAATAACTGACATTGATTACTGGACTGAACTATACTTGACTAAACAAACAACTGATCGTAAATAACTTGACTGAATGAGAATGCTTATAGTTTATCTGTAATCATTCTGGTGATGCTTAATTTTTGTAACAAACTAAGTATTGGGTGTTCATAACCCACCAACACTGAATAAAAGTAATAACAAGGACATATGAATCATTAAAAACCATAATAAAAGATCATTGTTCAAAACCCAACGTTTAGACATTTCATCAAACAGACGAGAGTCATGAATTTAATCATAGGAATGGGTAAAACATGTGATTGAAAACATAGTTACCATACTTAAACCATAAATTAGGGATTTAACATGAGGATTTTAATGCTCAAGTCATATAATGGCTCATTCCATCGAAAAACACTTATAACATAACTTGTAATCAAAATCAATAACAACTTCATGGAGCCAATTCATCATAAACATGTAAAAACTCATAATTTGATATCAAAAGGGGATTCTTGGACTCCATGGGTTAAAAGGGCCCATGGATGAACATCACACATACCTTAAAGCCCTTAAACTTGAAAGAAAAACACAATATTGATACTTTTCTTGAGAGTTCTTGGATTTGGTAACTTGAATTCTTGGTTTTCTTGAAGAGAAAGGAATGAAATTGATGAACTTGGGGGATGATTAGGGTTTGTTTTTGAGAGGAAAATTGGGGAAAATGAGCATATAATGCCCTAACCGATATCTTTAATTCATGTTTTTATGAATTGTATTAACGGAAAAAGATTCAATCGCCCCTCAAAGAATTAAATGTACAACTGGAACGCGGATTTGAAGGACACCGCGATGCGATGAAGGGCTCATCGCTATACCCACCGCGACGCGCCACTATTGTTTTGAGGTTCTGGAATCGAAATCCAAACACGACCCAATCCTCATTTGAAAAATTCAAAACTTCCTCGAGACATGCTTCTTACCCCCTTGAACATGAATTAACTCAAAAACCTACATCTTCGGAAGACCAATTTAAAAATTCTTGAAGTTAAGAGGCTTAAAATAAGACTAAGTCCCCAACACTTAGTGAAATTTTTAGGCTTTAAGCCTCTTATGCATGCAACTAGGAGCTGAGTTAAGTTAAGAAAAGTACAGTGTATTACAATATCTTCCCCTTGAGAACATTCGTCCTCGAATGAGACTGATTAAGCGGAGAATACTGGGGAATTTGAAATCACTTACATAACATGCATAACTGAAAACATGAGTTCATGACTGAGCCTGAAACATGATACATGAACTGAATTTCATGAACTGAACTGATTCCTGGAATACATGCAATGACATGAGAATGGTTATAAGGCTGAGATAGAAATTATAGGTTCCATTTATGAGTACCCATTACTTCATGCTAGATCTTGTTTCGTGACGAAAATTTTAAGGATTTAGTAAATGAAAACTCGGGGGTATTACAACATCTCCTCCTTGGGATAACTCGTCCCTCGAATGATACTGACTTGGCTGAATACTAAGGAAACATTGAGATGATGCACAGGATACTTATGTACTTAATCATGACTGAATATCTGGAATCTGAAACTGATGCATGATGCACGAACTAAGATGAACTCAAAAATTACTAGGATGCAAACATTTTTACCTCTTACTAGGAATCAACTAATGTGCAATGCAGTCATCCACTTATACTCCAACACGACATTCAAACCTTACTCCAACACGACATTCAAGCCTATCTTCATAACTACATATGAACTTCTAAACGACACCCATAAAAGCATCTTTCTCATAATCACTAATACCTCTATCAATAAAAACTTCCAAGCATTGTCCCCAAGAAAACACACACAAAATTTCAATTAACCATGACATATATCAAGAACTTGGCCTCAATCTTACTTCACACTTATAGTCTTCGCTAAAACAAACATATAACAATCTTTTATTAACATGAAACATTTACTCTCTCACATCTAACAAATTACTTATCATCACATCATTTCATGAGGGAAGGTCACTAAAAGGTTAGAGCATGAGGACCTGAAGCATGAAAGAATACTATGCATAACTTGGACGCTTAATTGAGGCCTGAGAAATAGAGTATCCACGACCTGGATTCATTACAGAGATAAAAACTAAGGATATACATGACATAATCTGATGTTTGCTGATCATTAAAAGAGTGGCTTGAGTACTGGAATGGAACATACTGTAAAGCATGAGTACATGAGTCATGAGCTCCATGACCTGAGTTTGGAGTTTATAAATTTCATGGAATATGATTCATACAGCTGAGTAAACTGGAACTCCTTGTACTAGGAACTAGAAGCATACATGATTCTATAGAAGGTGAGTGAATTTGAGATATGATCATGGAGCTGACATGTAAGGCATGAGTATATATTATGAAGACTGAAGTATAAAATTTTCACTGAGATAAGAATGGGTCGGGCATCTTCCTCTTCTTCTGATGTTCTACAACATACTAGCATCACTACTGGAATCTGAGAGCCTGACTTAGTTACTTATTCTATCATTCCCCCCTTAGCTATAAGCTATTACTCTTAAGTTTGTGGGACCCTTTTAATAAACCCTAAACTGAACCACAACCACTTTACTCTAAAGTTTGGAATATGATAATACTTATCAGTAATAAATTCACCTTGAAAGACTACACTTGAAAGTGCAAAACCCGCTGCTAATACTACCTTTTGAGATACAACTCTTAACTTTCTATAGCCCCAATAATTATTACATAAAAACTTAAACACAGACTAATCTAGAATCTTCATGAGTATCACCATACCACGATTTCACACCATCTAAAATTTCAATTCTCCTTACTATTAGCTCAACCATCCAAGATTCCAACTTAGATTCTAACGCGTAACATGGATATTCTCAATCTTTTTATGAACCACACTAACTGCTTTCATAGCCTACTAATATCACATCTCTAATTCACACCTACATCATCATACTTAATTTTGAATCAATAAACATAATATTCTTGCATACACTATTTCACGCCTTCTAGTTCACCAATCATACAACTAACCCCATGGATATATAATCTACCAAATTCTGATAACACTATCCCCACTTTACTGATGCTAAACTTCTGGGTTCATGCTTCTAACTCTAGGTCATATGCTATCATAGGAATCTGAAAACACATCTGACCCCTAAGTACTAAGGTACTACCCCTCTATTTGATGACTAGTTCATTGGGAAACTAAAATTAAATGACTCTATTTCTGCTATCAACTAAGGCATAACATGAGTGGAGCCAATCCATACCGAGAATGAAATCAAAATCAATCATCTCTAACTCCACAAGATATACTGAAGTTACTTTCTGGGATAATATAATCGGACAGTTTTTGTATACCCGCCTGGCTATAATAGAGATACCTACTGGATTAGACACTGACAAGGGTTCAGTCCAAAATTGAGAGTTATATATAAGGAGTCACAAAAGAAGGTGAAGCTCCAGGATCTAATAAAATATAATTATAAAGATAAAAGACTTTCAAAGTACCTGTAACCATATCAGGAGAACTTTCCTTATCATGTTGGGACTGGAGTACATACAATCTATTCTGGCGCTGACCACTGGTGGCACTGGAAGTGGTGCCCTGTTGAGTCGGGCAAGCTACTGAAGCTGATGATTGATTGGATTGACCCTGTTGGCGCAAATCTCTCCCCCTCTGGCCAAGTATTCGACATTCCCTGATCCTATGGCCTGGCTTACCACACCCAAAACATACATCACTTCCAGCTTTACACTCACCCTAATGATTCCTAACACACCTCCCACAGAGTGGATTGGTACGACCAAGTTTCACACTACCTTAGGTCTTGGAGCCTGGCGCCCTATCCCGTCCGTCATTCCTAAACTTTGGTACTGGCTCACTAGTTGAAGAAGGAGCTGGGGCAAAGACCTTTTGGCAAACCTGGGAATAGTTTCCACCTTCTGACCTTGGCTTAAAACTACCTGTTCTAGCCCTCTTACTCTTTCGCTTTTTATACCTGTGCTTCTCCTTCCCACTCTGCTGAGCATGAACTATAAGACTAGAAAGGATAATAACCTACTAATAGTTCTGAGCAAATACTGAATGATAGTGAAGGTAGGTCTAAATTTAGCATAGGAGACATGCTCATTCAGGGGATCTTCCTGAACAGGTGAAGGTGCGGGCTGGTTCTCATTCCTTATTTCATTATTCTTTCTAGGAGGCATTTTTTGTAATAGAATTAAGGATTGATTAGAAAGAGAGTTTAAATTGAGCTCATGCTCATTTGGTTGACATACATGCTGAAAGAAGGGAAACTTTTCCTAAAATGTTTGGTAGCCTCTTGTCCATATGTGTGGTGTGCTTTACACATATGCATAAGACTTTACTCAACATGGCTTTCAGATTCCCTAGGATACTATAAAGCTTTAGGATCTGATACCAAGTTTTGTCATGACCCGAGGCTACTCCCTAGTCGCGACAGTGGTGCTTACGGTCACAAGTGACCACAAGCAAATCCATGAGCTAGTACCTGCTGTGAGCATTGAGTAAACTGATAGATAAAAACATACACGAAAATACGTAATAACACCATAAGGTTTTAAATACTGATATACAACTGATTTTGCAAGATTGAAACATCTGCGAAGAATACTGAAGTCCAACTGATAAGTCTGATAAACTAACTGACTATCTGAAAAACATCTAACTAACTTACTGTGGAGTTGATGGGACAAACCCCCAACTAACTTCAACTCACTGAAATAGAGAAATACTGAAATAGCTGAATGAAAGATAAACTTGTCCTCGAAAGATGAGGACTCACCACTGCTGCTACTGCTGTAATGCTGAACTATCTAAGCGTGGTCAGGAAATTATGCATCCGAACCTGTGATAAAAGACATCATAATGCGAAGAAAGTATGCGGTCAGTACTTTGAATGTACTGGTATATGAGATGAGGTTAGGCTGTAATGAAAGGTTTAACTATATATGAAATAATGACTGGCTGAATAACATGAGATAACTGACTATACATACATGAAAACATTACTGAGAATGCAAGACAAAGCATATATTATTTCCGAAGTAGTCTGTAAACTAAATTACTAAAATATGATAACTGAATAACTCATGAACTGTATGCTATGGTTGAGTAAACCTGAGCTGAATTCTATACTTAATATTGAACTGAGACTGTGGGAGGTATCATCTAACCGACATGCCCCAATTTGAGCTAAGTGGAGTCCAACTTGTAGCCCCAGTTGGAAGGGTGTCAATACCATGCCACGGGTACCAACAATGTCTATGTGGATCTACTAAACTAATGTCCTGAAGGACTAAAGAGTCACCCTCATCTAGCAGGTACTCAAATGAGATATTGTTACCCTGAACTGGCAGGTAAACACTTTATCAACCCTAAACTGGCAGGTTGACTTCTCTAACCTACGCTGGCTACGTAGTTCTGGAACTAAGGGACTGCTACTAAAGGTCACACTCTCTACTGGCAGGTGAGCCCCCATTCCTGAGTTCACTCGGTGCTAAATCCTACTCCTAACTGAACTGACACTAATTACTAGACTGAAATATGCTTGACTAAACAAACAACTGACCAGAAATAACTTGACTGAATAATAATGCTTATAGTTTGTCTGAAGTCATTCTGAAGATACTTAATTTGTGTAAACAACTAAGTATCTAGTGTTCATAACCCACCAACACTCAATAAAAGTAACAACAAGGACATATAAATCTTTAACAACCATAATAAAGTATTATTACTTTAAAACCCAACGTTTAGACATTTCATCAAACACATGGGAGTCATGAATTTAAGCATATGTGATTAAAAACCTAGTTACAATAATAAAACCATAAATTAGGAATTTAACATGAGGATTTCAATGCTTAAGTCATATAAGGGACCATTCCATCGAAAAACACTTGTAACATAACTTATAATCAAAATCAATAATACCTTCATGGAAACAATTCATCGTAACCTTGTAAAAACTCATAATTTGATATCAAGAGGGGATTCTTGGACTCCATGGGTGAAAAGGGCCCATGAATGAACATCACACATACCTTAAAGCCCTTATGCTTGAATGAGAAACACAATCTTTATGCTTTTCTTGAGAGTTCTTGGATTTGCGAACTTGATTTCTTTGTTTTCTTGAAGAAGAAGGAATAAAATTGATGAACTTGGGGGATGATTAGGGTTTGTTTTTGAGAGGAAAATTGGGGAAAGTGGGCTTATAATGCCATAACCAATGTTTTAAATTCATGTTTTTACGAATCGGATATTGGGATAAAGACTCAATTGCCCCTCAAAGAATTAAATTTGCAACTAGAACACAGATTTGAAGGACACCGTGATGCGATGAAGGACTCATCGCTATACCCACCGCGACGCACCACTATCGCGGTGAAGTTCTTGAATCAAAATCCAAACATGACCCAATCCTCATTCGAAAAATCCAAAACTTCCCTGAATATGCTCCTTACACCCCTAAACATGAATTAAATCAAAAACCTACATCTCAGGGTTGGGAAGTCCAATTTAAAAATCCTTGAAGTTAAGTGGCTAAAAATAAGTCTAAGTACCCGACACTTAGTGAAATGTTTAGGCTTTAAGCTTTTTATGGATGCAAATAGGAGCTGAGTTAAGATAAGAAAAATATGGGGTATTACATAAGTTTAATCTCAAAAAGATAATTACCAACCTTAGAAGAGATTTCAAACACATGATCATCCTTATGAGCCAAGCAAACAATGGGATCTTCATTACGAGGTGTGCTCAAAGGGTCACTCCTATTTAATTGATCAATATTTTAAACATCATCACTCATTTGAGGTTCATTAACCACACCACAAACATCATCAAGATGGGACTAGGTTCACACAAAAGTTGGTCCCCATAATTTCCACAAGATAATGTACCATCACTCATAACAATGGCTTCAATACTAGAGGACACAAATCGATCTTACTAGAAATGTCAATTTTGTCATCATTAGGATCAACTAGTGTATCCATGCTCTCAAGTTGTACATTATTATCATGAAGTAAAGAAATATTCGGCTCATCTAAAGACAAGCTATCACTCACATTTAGTTGACTACTAGCCTCACAATGATCTTTCACATGTACTATAGTGCAAGTGTTAGCTTGGTCACCTTGAAGTTTGTTTAGAGCATATTCACTCAAGGAAGCTTGAAAGTTTAGTGGATTGGTGTAAGACCCCATAAATTTCTCTCGTAGTTTGAGCCTTAGAGAGTATCAAGTGAAGCATAAATTTGGTCCAAAAAGGTTAAAAAGTGTCTTCCAAAGTGAGAAATATTTTAATCATGTAGAATTTCCCTAATATCGACCTTTTGTCATGTAGAGAATTGAATAAGCTTTCTATCGATACCAATTTCATCAAAATTTGACATCGAACGAGGAAGTTATGGCCATTTTACTGAAAACAGTCAGAACCACCAAGGTGCGATGGCCGGGTTGACGGACCGTAGAGATCGCGACAGACCATCGCCCAGCCCATTGCAACCAAGGGAATGACTCCCAAGTGCGACTTCCAAGATAATGGACCGTCGAGGCTGCGACGAACCATCACTGGGACCGTCGCACTGAGGTAGTGTGACCTCATCTTGGCCAACGTGCGATGGACGGTCTAACGGACTATCTCTTCGACCGCCAGACTGAGCGACGGACCGTCGCTTCGACAGTCGCAACCCTCGTTCAACTTTTTTTTAACTCAATTTTAAAAGGTCTTTTTGGTCCTTTTCCCATTCTTTTTAGCCCTTATTTATATCCAATCAAGGATCACAACTTCATTTATCATCTTTAACATAAAAATCTAGGGTTTCTACAAAATCAAAACCTTTCCTTCTTCTTCAAGAAAAATCAAGAGAAGTCAAGAAATCAAGAATCTCTCTAAGAGCTTTCAAGAAAGAGATTCTCTCAGGTATGTAGATGTTGATTCTTGGGTTCCTTTCATCCATGAATCTCAAGAACCCTTTTCTAAAATTTAAAGATCTTATGTTTGTGGGTTTTCATGATTCATGTGAGTTGAAATTGATGTTCATGCTATTATTGAGTTTTGATTCATGTTTGTTTGCAATATTTTCAAGCTTTGACCCTAGTATGAGATATTCATGTGATGTTCATGATAAAACCTCTTCAAGTTGCTTGTTAAGTGATGTGTTCATGTCAATTAAGTGAAGAAAATTGTTTAATAAGCAAAGCATGCTCCCCATATGTTCGATAAAATACTTATGTGAAGGAATTAGAGTCATTATAGCATGATGACTAGAAATCCCCAATTGTGTGCAAGCCCATGCATGTCAAGTATTTGTTGAAAAGCCTTAGTGAATGAATTGTGACATGATAACATGAAATTTCCCAATATGTGCTCTTTGATAAATGCTAAGACTTTAATACACACTAAGTGTTTGATGTAAGATCTTGTTGAATGGAGTATGAGCCAATAACATGTCTCCTATACTATCACTGTTCATGATTCCCAAAAGCTTGAAGAGACGCTGTAGTGATTGTGATGGTGAACGAATGTCCATGGTCTTGATTATTCAAGAATGGTTATGCTTTACTTTTATATTATCGAGTCTTGGGGGTATTTATCCCTGACAATTTAGCTGTTGTCTAGAGCCCGTATCAGTTTTCACGATAATTCTAGTCGAGCCATGATTCTCTGAACTCAGCGAGTTATAGAACTCTGTATTCTCAGACAGATACAGAACTTAAGAAATCTCAGTAATCTCCGTAATCTCAGTATCGCTAGTAATCTAGCCCCAATTCTGTACCCAACTCAGATATAGTAGTATTCAAGTGTTTAGTTCTAACCTCTGTAGTCATCGAGTACTCTATTCAAAGCTCAGTGTCGTTCAGTCAGATAACGAGATTCAGTAGTATTTCGTCAGATACGAAACCAAGTGAATTCATCTTAACTTAGTCAGATCATTCAAGAAACATGATCAGTATCAGATTTAGCTTAATTTGTGTTCAGTTAAGAATCAGTTTAGAGTCTTTCAGTTGGAAGTAGGAGCTAGCACCAAGTGAGGGCAGGGATGGCGGCTCCCTGTCAGAGAGGTAGAGTCGTTAGGAGCAATCCCTGAACTCCAGAACTGTGTAGCCAGCGCAGGATGCAGGAGTCACCTGTCAGGAAAGGCTGGTCACCCGTCAGATAGGCTTGACTATTATATGCCTTAGGCTTGACTTATTGCGAGGGTCACCCGTCAGATAGGCTTGACCAGAGAGGTCTTTACCTATTGTACGATATTGACACCCTTTTAGCCAGGGTTATAGGTTGGACCCCGCCAGTTAAGATTCAGGGCATGTCGGTTAAGTGACTACTTCCTACAGTTTCAATATTAATATTCAAAAATCAGGATTGTCAGGTACAATCATCAATGTCAGTGAGGAACTCAGATAGTTCTATTGATTCATGGACCACCCGTCAGATAGGCTTGGTCCCATATAAAGTTATTCAGTATCAGATCTAGAGATAACCCGTCAGATGGGCTTTATCTCAGTCTCAGATTCAATTGAGTATTCTTGTTATCAGATCTAGAGATCACCCATCAGCTAGGTTTGATCTTAGTCTCATATTCAGTTGAGTAATCTCATTCTCAGATCTCGAGATCACCCGTCAGATAGGCTTGATCTCAGTCTCAGATTCAGTTGAGTAATTTCATTATCAAATCCCGAGATCACCCGTCAGATAGGCTTGATATCAGTCTCAGATTCAGTTGAGTATTCTTGCTATCAGATTTAGAGATCACCCATCAGATATGCTTGATCTCAATCTCAGATTCAGTTGAGTATTCTTTTTGTCAGATTCGGACATGATCATTTCTTATCATTGATAGTAGATTCTGGAATTATCCATTAGAGAGGTTTGATCTCCGATACAGTCAGTCGAGAGTAGAAAGCTCAGAATTCAGTCATTGATATGAGTAGATTCAGTTAATCAGTTTCAGTATCATCAGTTTTCAAGATCACTCGCTAGATAAGACTGATCTCAACTCCAGTACTCAGTTATCAGTTTTAGATGATTCAATGGTTTAGTTTCTCAGTATTAGTAGTGAGTTCAGATAACAGTAATGCAGTATCTGAGTTTCAGTATTTAGGGTCGTGATGGTTGTAGTTATGGTTTATGCATTTATACATGTGTTCTCATTCAGTACTCTCATGATTATTCAGTTAAGTAATTGTTCATGCATAAGCCCTTGCATTTAGCCTTACCTCGTTGGCATACTCGATACTTTCCCGTACTGATACATTTGCGCTATGGTGTTTTATTTGACACCATAGGTTCAGAGGCACGAGATCCAGAGTACCTTTAGCAGCTTAGTCCCAGTCAGCAACAGTAGACATAGCAGTGAGTCCTCTTCAGTTGAGGATGATCCTTATTTTATTGTTATCGTATCAGATTTGTTTTAATTTCAGTAGACGGAGTTAGTTGGGGACATGTCCCATCAACTCCACAATTCATACATTGTAGAGGATTTTCGAACAGATGTATCAGTATTCAGTTTTCAATTTTGAGTATTTTTAGATGTTTTGAACCTTATGGCCAGTTTTCGTATTTATTATCTATTTTATGCAGTGTTTAGGAACAAATATCAGTAGAGGGTTGGCTTGTGGTCCTTCGGGTTCATAAGCACTATGTGATGTTTCGGTTCTAGTAAATCAGGTCGTTATAATTGGAAATGGTAGAGTTAGAGGGGGGGTCCAATCGACCTATTATGTTATCCATCCTCCTTAAGAGAGAGCCTTCCATGCTTTCCATTCTCCCTTCAAGAGATCCCAATAGACCATCCATAGCATTAAGCTTCTCTATGATGGAAGCTAACATGGCATTTGTGGTGTTATTATCTATGGTTTGTTATCGTTCACCTTTCGTAGCCATTGTACCTAAATAAGGAAATACTAAACAAAAACAAAAAGAACAACAAGTTAAGGTTTGGCAATCAAACTCATAATCTCTAAAAGTTCACACCTTTGGTTTATTTCTGAATTGGCATCACAAGTGTTGATAGATCATTTATACTTCGATGAGAATGATTGGTACCATCATGCCTTGAGGTCGGAATGGATTCTTGTTTTGAAAGAACCAAATAAACAAAATTACATATGGACTTGATCTAAGAAATAACAATGAATTCAAAAAGATAAAAACTTTATAGAAATAGGACAATGAAAGAAAAAGGACTCAAGAACTAGTCAATTAACTTAGTGGATGAATTGCTAGTTGATGAGTAGTTTAAGAATCATAGAAGAGTTTAGGAATAAAAAAATTGAAACTAAAAAATTGAAACTTGAGCAATAGAGTAATTAAAGCGTTGAAATGCACTTTGGAAACTTGAATTTGATGTTTGGAACTTGATATGAGTTGGAGAGGTGAATCTGCATTGGAGAAGGGTAAATCTGCGGTAGGGGAGGGGCTATCTACGTTGGGGGTGTGTTGGGACCTGCACTAGCAGGTATGGAGAACCTTGGACACAGGTTCTTGCCTTAGCTACTACCATGAGGTGCGGTGACAATATGGGCGTAGGTGCAGCGCACCTTAGGCGCAAGTGGCTCGCCTCTTGGCACTTGAAATGGTCGTTTTGCCCTCTCAATAGTCCCGCTTTGTACTCCCTCTTGGAATATTCTTTGGAATATCGTTAGATTCCTAAATACAAATAATTTTTCACTACTTTTATTCCTTATTTTAGGATCAAACACCCTCTTTTGATGAAATTTTAGCTTGAAGATTTGAATTTCTCCAAGAACATTAAGAACACCGACTTCTTCACCCAAGCTCAGAATAAGTTGAAATTTTGAATGAAACCACTTTTCAACATTCTAAACTCATTCTCAACGTCATTTTTCACAAATTCTTAACCAGTTTTTCCAGTTTGTTCAACCCACTTCAATTTTTCTTCAAGTCTAAGCTTTCAACAATGGTAGCTCACTCAATATGACTCCATTTTTGCTCAAATTTGAAATATAGACTCCTATAGTGTTAGATAAAACAAATCTAATGCTATAAATACAAGAAAAACACAAAATTTTACCTAAGAACAAAAACATGAATAGCAACCTTTTTTGGGATTTTTCAATTTTCTAAGACAAATATACCCGATATTGACTTTGTAGGAATGAAATCATGCTCAACTTTGATACCTAATGATACAAAAACAAAGTACGTAAACAAAAACTAAACTAAGATTAAAAAAATAAAAGAATAATAAGTAAAGTATAGGAAGAGAAGATAGATAGATAGACACAAGAAAAGAGCAAAAGGGAAACCAAGGAGTATATCAAATCCAAAGACCTCCCTTACTGATTACCTACAAGAACCTAGCTCTTACGTAGACAACAAGGGAATCAGATTACCAAGCAACCAATGTTTCTAAATGAATGATCAACACTAATCCAATCTTACCACAAGATAATCCAAGCTTGCCACTCACTCACAAAGGAGTAATCATTCAAAATTAATCAAAATCTAAAAACAAAATAAAAGAAAGATCCTATTTATAGTCTAGGATTAATTATTACATATTATGGTCCCAAAAGTGACCCATTTGGGAAAGACAAGGCATATAAGCCCACTAAGCATCCGCTTAAGAATTTGGGGCGCATATGGGGCACAATTCTTGAGCATAGTATACTGTTTGGACCAGCTCTCGCAGATCTAGAGTGGGTTGGGCACACCTCCAAAGTGGATGGGGCGTATGTCCTTTTTTGAGAGACTTCTATCCCTGTCTTACCTTTACTTGGCTTCTTTAATGTCCCTTTACCCTTCTTGATCATCATAATCATCCAATAATTGACACCTTTTGATTGCACCAAGGAGTCATCAAGTGCCTCTTGAACCATAAGCTTTCTTTCCTAAGATTCGAAGGTAATTTGGATTGTATCATTCCAGACCAAGTTTGGTAATTTATTGATATTGAGTTTCGATTTAAGTCTGGCAATTAATGATATGAGTTTCAGTGTAAGTCTAGAAAATGATGATGATGGTGATGATATTAGTTCCCATTCAAGTCAGACATTAAAAGGTTGCTTATGGCATGTAATTACACGGATAGATTCACGGTTACCAAATTAACCCATTTCTTGTAGATCTAGGCTATGATTAGACTTACCTACTGGTGGGGTAAAGTAGGTGCCCATCATGACTCGTAATTTAGGTCATGACAATTTGGTATCAGAGTGCTAGGTTCACTAGTATTGTTGGTATAAGAGCAAATATGTAGTATAGTCCTGTGAATCAGAACGATGATGTTCATTTCTTATCTTTGAGAGGTTATAAGACATTCTTAGGAGTTCTTTACTTCTTTCACTCATTTTGTGCTATAAGTATGAGTTAGTTTCTAAAGATTCCATTGGTTTTACTCTTTCGCAGATCACTAGGACACGTGCTATCGCTATCTAAGATGAAGACCCCGAGCCTGTGCCTAGGGATTTTGTTGTATTTTATGGATAAACTTGAGGTTGAGGACAACCTAGAGATGCATCCACAGCCAGGGACCAAATTATGGGCCCTTCCCCAGAACCTATTCCTGTTCCCGAGCTAAAGATTCCTCCACCCCAACCCGTGGTGGTCCAAGGATCAACCTAGGATTTACCAGAGTGTATTTCTTTTCACCGCTTAGGGATACATTTGTTAAACTCTTAGGATTAGTTGGTGGTACATTATTTGATAGTGCACAATCTATGAATCTGAGTGGTACTAAGGAAGGGGTACAACCTGTAGCTGCTACTCCTAGAGTTGAGGTCCCTCCTACACTAGCGATTTCTCAGTCAATAGTTGATCTGCTGGTGTATGTCTAACCATCAATGTTTGTTAAGGAGTAGAAAATGCTGGGTTAATTTTTCAGAATAGCTCTACCTAGGTTTTCTATTGCATCGGTCGAGGATGTTTATGAGTTCTTGATTACATATGATGACAGGGCCATAAATTAGGCCTAGTTGAGACTCGTGGTGTGGATTAAACTATATTTAAGTTGGATTTGACAACTCAATATTGGTGGAGAGGTTATCTTGATTCCTTCTAGCTGGATCTCCCCCAATGACATAGACTCAATTCTCTGAGGTCTTCTTAGAGACGTATATTTCTCATAACCTTATATATCATTTGAGGGATCCATTCTTGAGGTTGGAGCAGGGATCTATGACTGCTATGGAGTATGAGGTTTGATTTCATAAGTTGGTTAGGCATGGGATTTCTATTTTGACCACTGAGTGTGAGAAAGTTTAGTGCTTTATTTCAGGACCGAGACTCCCTACTATATGGCTACACAGAGTTTGGTTACGCTTGGTAGATCTTTTGTTGAGGTTTTTGATCATGCTCAGGTTATGGGGAATATACAATATGAGGCCCAACGGTGCATCGATAAGATACCATGATATTAGGGTAGTTTATGTGGGAGCCATAGTAGCTTATGATTTAGAGGGGGTGGTTCGTAGGGTAGGTACCCTCTGCAATAGCCTTATCAACATCAAAGTTAGTTTAGGAAGCCCATTCATTTTGCTCCTCAGATCACTGATGAAGTCTAGTCTAATTTTAGACCCAAGGCTAAGATTTTGGATGCTGTTATTACAGGTACAATTTTGATATGCCTTGAGATTAATTTTGCTTTGTCTGATCTAGGATCCACTTATTCTTATGTGTCTACTTATTATGCCCCACGGTTAGAGTTATCTTAGAATTTTTTATCTGTGTCATCATGTATGTTTACTCCCGTGGGTGATTCTTTTGTAGTGAATCTAGTTTATAGATCACGCGTTATGACTGTTTGATAGTTTGATACTCAAGTTGATCTTATTTTATCAAACCTGGTATATTTTGATATGGTTTTAGGCATGGACTAGTTATCCTACTATTATACGGTCTCGGATTATTTTTTCAAGATTGTTACCTTAGCCATGCCTGACATACACTTAATTCTGTGGCAGGGGTTTACTAAAAGTGAGCCAATGGGGATTTTTTTTGTATTTAGGCTTGGAGACTTATTTTGAGGAGTTGAAAATATTTTTTTGCTTATATTTGTGATGTTAGCATGGAGAGTCCATTGCTTGACTCTTTTCCTATAGTTTGCAATTTTTCTGATGTTTTCCCTACCGATGTACCTAGGCTTCCTCTTGCGCGTGATATTGGGTTTGTTATTGATCTTGAGATGGGAACCCAACCTATTTCTCTGGCACCTTACTATGTGGATCCTACCAAGCTTAAAAAGTTGAAT
This sequence comes from Capsicum baccatum var. pendulum, assembly GCA_030864225.1. Taxonomy (NCBI): domain Eukaryota; kingdom Viridiplantae; phylum Streptophyta; class Magnoliopsida; order Solanales; family Solanaceae; genus Capsicum; species Capsicum baccatum. Next base: position 25,581,248 of record CM061551.1, on the reverse strand, counting down.
TCTCAGCTTCCAAATTTTCTTGGTTAGGGTTTTGTTAGACCAAGTGCGTCATTTTAGGGTGCTCCTATCTTATTTGTAAAGAAGAAGTCTGGTTCCTTACATGTATTTATTGACTATAGGTAGTTTATTAAGGTGACGATGAAAAACATGTACCGTGTGCCTCACATTGATAACTTATTTGACTAGCTTTAGGGAGCAGCGCATTCTCTAAGATTGACTTGAGGTCTAACTGTCATTAATTGAGGATTTGGGCTGAGGACATCCCAAAGACAACCTTTAGAGCCTATATGGTTATTATGAGTTCCTGGTGACGTCTTTTGGATTGACTAATTCCCCAACCGCATTCATGGATTTGATAAACCATGTGTTCAAGCCTTATTTGGATTCATTCATCCTTGTGTTCATTGATGATATCCTTGTGTATTTGAGGATTATAGAGGAGCACATGCAATATTTTAGGATTGTGCTCTAGATTTTGAGCGATCATAGTATCTTTGCTAATCACGAGGATTGTGCTCTAGATTTTGAGCGATCATAGGATTTTTTCCAAATTCTCTAAGTGTGATTTTGTCTTGAGTTGGTGACATTGATAAAACATATAGTGTATGAGGATAGGATTATGGATGATCCAGTAAAGATTGAGGCTATTCATGAGTAGGGCAGTCTTATATCTCTGTCTGAGATTTATTGCTTAATTGGTTGGCCGGTTACTATAGGAAATTCATTGAGGGTTTTGCTACCATTAAAATATTGATGACCATATTGACTCAAAAAGTGGTTCTTTTTAGTGGTTTGAGGAGTGTGAGTTGATCTTTGGAAAGCTCAAGGGATTTCTAACTTCATCTCCTATGTTGGCTTTTCTTGTTGATAGTGAGGCATTCACCTAATATTATGATGGTTTCAGTGTTGGCTTAGATTATGTATTGATGCATCAGAGCTGAGTTACTACTTATGTGCTGAGGCCATTGAAGGTGCATAAGCATTATTATCCCACTCATGATTTGGAGTTAGAAATAGAAGTTTTCATGTTTACAATTTCAAGGCATTATATTTATGGCATGTATTGTAATTTTTTTAAAGTATTTTCGTAGTGTTCAATATCTTATGACCCACAGAGAGCTTCATTCTAGATAGCATAAATGTATGGAGTTAGTTAAGGATATCACATCTCAATTTTGTATCATTCGGGCAAGGCGAACGTGGTAGTAGAGGACTTGAGCCAAAAGGCGATGAGTATGGGTAGTTTGAATTCTATCTCAATTTCACTAAGGCCATTGGCATGGGATATCCAGTTCTTAGCCAACTTAATGGTGCGAGTTTATGTTTCAGACCCCAGGAGGATTCTTGCTAGTATTGAGGCGAGGTCTACTTTACTTGAGCAGATTCAAAGTTGTTAGTTTGAGGATATAAGACTTTGTATTATCTAAGATTAGGTGTTGCATGGTGAGTCAAAGAAGGAAACCATAGCGTCTGACGGTAATTCGAGGTTTGATAGATGCATTTGTGTTTTGAGGGTTGGAGATTTGATTTAGGTAATTCCGCGTGAGGCTTACAACTCCAGATATTCTACTTACCTAAGTAGAACTAAAATGTATAGATATTTGAGGCAACATTATTAGTGGATTGGTATAAAGAGGGATATGGTCGACACTGTATCTCATTGCCTATGTTGTTAGTAGGTTAAGTTTGAACATCAAAGAACTGGTGGTTTGATTTAAAGATTTCCCATTCTCAAGTGGAAGTGGAGGCGAATTATCATGGAGTTTGTTGGTGGTTTGCCTTTCATTTCTTGTGATTCAGATGGTATTTGGTTCATCATAGATCGGTTGACCAAATCAACATATTTCATTCCTATTCAATGTCCTTCAGTACCAAGAGGTTAGCCCGTATCTATGTACATGAGATAGTCTGTTTGCATCGAGTGCCTATAAATACCATTTCAACCCAGGGTTCGGTGTTCACTTTGCACTTTTGGAAAGCTTTTCAGGAGGAGTTGGGCACTCAGGTGGACCTTAGCATAACCTTTCACCCTTAAACTAACGGGTAGTCAGACCAGATTTTTCAGGTTCTCAAGGATTTACTATAAGACTATGTTATGGATTTTTGAGGTTAGTAGGGGCAAACCTTGGCTTTTATAGAGTTTGCATATAATGATAGCTATTATTCAAGTATTGACATGGTGCTATTTGAGGCATTATATGGTAGATAATGTCGTTATCTGATTGGTTGGTTCGAGACCTCTGAGATTAAACCCCGTGGTACTGACTTGCTTTAGGAGTCATTGGATAAATTAAAGGTGATTCAGGATAGATGAGGGTAGCTCTTAGTAGGCAGAAGGCTTATGCATACCGTACACTCCGTGCCTTGAGATTTGGAATTGGAGATCGAGTATTCCTTCGTGTATTACCCATAAAAGGGTGTGATAAAATTTGGGAGGAAGGGCAAGCTTAACCCTATATATATTGGACCCTTTGAGATCTGTTGCACAGTTGGAGAAGTGGCATATCAGTTAGCCTTGCAACTAGATTTTGCTGCTCTTCCTTTGATTTTTCATGTTTCTACGTTTCAACGATACATTCTAGATGTATCTCATGTGATTATATGAGACTTTGTTTAGTTGGATGAACGGTTAACCTTTGTGGAGGAGTCAGTGATGCCAAATGGTTGTTTACTAGAGAAATTCTAGTAGTTAAGATTCAATGGAGGCACCGCTTAATAAAAGAGTCTACTTGGGAGATCTAGAGAGAGATACGAACCCAATAACCCCACCTACTCTAGGCTTTAGATACATCTTAACTCTTTATTTTTGTAGATGAAAGTTTTGTTAGTAATGGAAATTGTAATGACCCTCCGTGTCATTTTCTACATTTCCACATATTTGTGCCATTTAGAGCTTTTCTATGGCTGGCCTATGTCATCTATTACTTTCTTGAGCAGACAGTTTGCTTATCGGGTAGTTCATTTGGTTTTTAGAGCCAATGCTCTATTTTGAAGTCTTTACTGCTTAAAATTGGCTATCAGGCAAAACCCTTTAATAAAATAACCTCGTATGCCATTTTTGACAGTTCTAACAACTCCCAAATGCTGATTCAGGCTAGGAGGACCCTTGGTTCGTGTCTTGAGGCTTCTGAACTCATTTCAAGATATTGTTCGAAAGTTAAGAAAAATGACACTTAGGTGTTGGACTCACTTTTCTTTGAAACTACCTCGAATGGAAATTTTAACTATAGCATTGATTTTAAACATTGAATTTTATAGGGTAGCATAGCTTGCTTGGACAAACAGGATTTCAGATGAATATCGAGAGGTCAACGGAGAATCGGAAACTATCAAGTCTCCAACAGGTGCATTGCAACTGGTATAACCGTTAAAGTGGCCCTACCAGCATAGCAAGTGCCGCTTTAGCGACTTGTTGGCCATTAAGCATAAACCGCTTTAGTGCTAACTTTTCTACTTTAGCAGCCTGACATTAGTGGGCATGTACCACTTAAGATGTCACCTGGGCGCTTTAGCACTAACTACAAAAATTGCCCAGGGCCTTCTTTAGCGGTACCTTGACATTATATATTCCATATTTTGACCGTTTTTCCTATTATCCACCCATATTCAATAGTGTAGAACCCAAAAGTGTGAAAACTTTGGATAATCATTAGTGGAAAGTTTTGGGGTATTTAAAAGCTCGGGTAATGTGTTTCTTCACTGAATTCTTGGTAAGCTTTCTTCAATTTCATGATCAAATCCTTTATCATTTTCTAAAATCTCTCAAATATTGGTAGGTTGATTGTACCACCATTTGAACTTGAAATTTACACATTCTTGAGGGTAAATTGTAACACTCCAGGTTTGAACTTTGAGATTTCATTGAAAATTGAACACTGCCCAGGTAACAACTCATATGATGAGTTGTTATCACTCGACACGAGTCGTATGGTGCCACTCATTGCCTGACTAGTGAGGTATGCCTAGGCTACTATCTTGATCATGAATAAGACCCTACAAGTAGTAGGTTAAGGTCACGAGTTGTGGGGAAGGACTTGTGAGCACAATAGTAAAGATGCCTAAAGTTTCTGCTCAAGCCACGAGTCCAGGCGATGACTCATGACCAGTCACCTTGAGTCATTACCTGACCCATACTGACTGGGAGAAATTTTCTTGCACTTTTTTTACTAAGGGGCATTTGTTCTTTTCCCTTTCTTTAAACTTTACCCATGTCTTAAAACACTCCTTTTAGCTCTTTTTCTACCAGTTAATCAATCAAAACACAAATCTCTTCTCTTAAACTTCTTAAGTCAAGAGAACGCTAGGGTTTTAAATGATTACTCATCTATGCTTCAATTGGTGGTTTTATTTCCAATTTAGTGTTTCAAGCATATCTCTCTTCCCTAATTTGATTTCTATATAAAAGATGTGTTTTATTATTATCCATGTAAAGTTCATTGTTGGGCATTAAAATTGGGTTGAAGGATTTGAATTGTTATTACTTGGATGGTTTTCGCATGGATTTGAACTTGTGATTGATGCTTTATCTTTTCAATTTGAACTAAATAAGTGCATGGGTATGAGAATTGAACTGGGGAACAAGGGTTCTACCTAAATTTATGGATTTTGGTATGGAATTTACATGAACCTCACCCCACTTTGTAATTTGGTTTTGGAACATGGATATATGTATTATTTAACTTGTTTTTGGGAACATTTCATTTCATATAAAGGTTAAATGGATAAAATAAATTTGAAAGGCCTTGGCGGCTATGGTTTTGGTTTTCTTAGTGGAACCTTGGGAGTCACATTGGTAAACTGGTTTTGAATGGCATAATTGGATTTAGCTTGCAAGCATAATTGATATGATGATACCAAATGGTAAATGCCTTAATAAATGACTCTTGGGTTAACAATGAGGATTATATGAAAATATTTTAATTTAGGCTTAACGGGGGTTGTGTAGCTTGCTGTGAAGGTGGAGGTATTGGGGAGACCAATACTGGAAACCACATTTGCTATCATGGGGTCTTTATGACCATGTGAATAGTTCATAATTATTTATTTGGAATGGTTGGAGCCTTGGTGTCTCTGCCCTTTCCTCAGATTTCCTTGGTTCGTGCGGCTAACACACGTTGAGGCTCTTTTAAAAGGGGAAGCTGAACCCATGGATGCCCTTAGGGTGGATAGAGCTACATAATCCGGGTTATTGGTTTTTAAATCTCATATTTATAACCCTATACCCTATCCCAACACTATATATATATACATATGAATGTGTGCATGTGGTTTGGACATGGAATTATTTATCCCTTTCCTGAGTTATATGTCAGTGGTTATCCTACTGACCGTCCCTGGACACTACATTATTTCATGATGTAGGGTCCTAGGGATCTTTGTTTACTCGTGTGCAGTCTTAGGTGGAGTTGATATTAGTTGAGTTGCTGCGAAATGGTGAACCTCCATCATCTAGAAAGCTTTACCATTTTATTAGGTTTCTTTTATTATTCTGGGATTTGAAGAGTTCCATTGTCATGGTCGGGGACATGTCCCGACCTAATTTGGTATTCTAGTTGTAGAGGTTTAATGGACAAAGTTCTGTTTGGTTATTTGTGTTAGATTCTTAGAACTTTCTTATTGGTTTATATATATATATCATTCTTATTGTTTGATTTTACTTCTGCTATTATTTTATTATTCATAGGTGGTTAGGCTGGGGGTGGTCTCCCGCCCTCGACGGTCTTTAGATACTCATCACGACCAGGCCCTGATTTAGTTCATGACAAGCTTGGTATCAGAGCATAATTTAGGGTCTTTGAATGTCCATAAAGCTGTGTCATGTAGAGTCTCTTTTATGGATGTATTGCACGCTATACTTATAAGGGAGTGGCTACGAGGAATTTAGGAATGTTTTCCTTTCTTGTGTTCTAGTTTAAGATATAGGGTATAGTGTCTTGGAAACTCTCTAACTCTTGGTTTACTCATATTTTAGATCATGTCTCCCCAATGATTTACTGGTTGTAGAAACTCTGCTGGACCCTCTGTCCTACTTGAGGATAATATGGAGGGAACCTACCCTGCTTATGGAGTGCAGACCTAGTTTAGGGTCCCTACTCATGATTGTGATACTCTAGGTGGAGTACCACCAGTCCTCATTAGTCTTCCTTGGTATCCTCGAGCTGGTGATGCCTATGATCAGATACCTTAGGGAGACATCTCAAAATTTTGCTGGTCTATTCATTTGCTTACTCAGTTTGTGACACTTTATCTTATTAGTTGAATCATGTTGGTTCTGTTGCTCCTTCGTCTGAGGCCACTCAGGTTGGCTAATTTATGAGGTTGAATCCCCTAACCTAAAAGAAGGGGAGCTTTGGAGTAACTGATAATGTTGCTGCCATGTGACCAGGAGGCCATGGGTTCAAGCCTTGGAAATAGCCTCTAGTAGAAATGCAAGGTAAGGCTGCGTATGATACACCCTTGTGGTGGGGCCCTTTACCGGACACCGCGTATAGAGGTAGCTTTTATGCACCGGGCTGCTCTTTTTTAATCCCCTAACCTAGAAACACTTAGATTGGTAGTGTTTGCTGCATATTAGCTGAAAGATATAGCATATCAGTGGTATACAAAGTGAGAGCAGTTGAGGGGTGATGATGTAGAGGCGATAATATGGGATGAGTTTTTAAGTGCCTTTCTAGATTATTTATTTCCTCAGGAGCTGAGGTAAGATAGGGTTGAGGAAATTGTGAATATATAACAAGGTAGGATGAGCATAAAAGAATATGCATTGAAATTTCAGCATCTGTCTCGTTACGCCCCAGAGTTGGTGTCTAGCCAGAGATCTAAAATGAGGAAGTTTTGTTCATAGTTGTCCCGCGACTTGAATTGAAATGTACGAATGCAATGTTAAACGATGACATAGATATCTTTAGGCTTATGGTTTATATTCAATAGGTAGAAGATGAAATAAAAAGGCATGCAAAGATGGGAGAGAGACAGAATAAGAAGTTTAGTTATTGAGAGAAGGGCACGAGGCAACAGAATAGTGGGGAGGGATGGCTGTCAGTGGGCCAAGAAGAAGACTTGGGGAAATTCTTATTCATATTCTTCGGCTAGTTCTCCTTATCCTATGTCATCTGGTGATTGTCATTTTTAGACTAACAGTGGTCCTAAGGCACAGGGTATCCAATCTCAGGCTAGTGGAGCTCTGTCAGCCCAACCTTTTCCTTCTTATAGTTTTTGCGGTCTGTTTCATCATGGATAATTTGATGAGGGAAGGAACTTGAGTTTCAATTCTCGTCAGCCAGAGTATATGCAGAGGAACTGTTCTACATCTAAGGTAGTCAGTGAGGCTAATAAGGTTTCAATCACCACTTCTTCAGCTCCTACACCAAAAGGCACCACCACGGGTACTAGCACTGGCCAAAATCATCTCTACACTCCTACCATTCGTCAGAAATTTGAGGAATCTCCTGATGTTGTTAATAGTATGTTACAACTCTTCTCTTAAGATGTGTATTGTTTTCTTGATTCGAGTTTTACCTTTTCTTATGTGACCCCTTATGAGGCTATACATTTTGGTTTTAGTCCCAAAAATATTTTTGACCCTTTTTATTGTATACTCTAGTGGATGATTCTATTATTGCTAGAAGAATCTATGAGGTTTGTGTAGTGTCTATCTTTCATTGGGAGACATTAGTGGATTTAATAAAGTTGGATATGATGAATTTCAATGTAATCTTGGGGATAGATTTGCTTCATTAGTGCTATACATCTTTGGAGTGTAGGTCCTGAAAGGTCAGTTTCTAATTTCCTCATGAACCAGCAATTGAATGGGAGAGAAGTTCCTTAGTACCCAAAGGGAGGTTTATTTCCTATCTTAGAGCTCAGTATTTAATTTTAAAAGAGTATTTGTATGTCCTAGTTTGGGTTAAGGAATCTAATTCTTAGGGTCTCTCTTTGCAATCTTTCCCTGTGGTTAGTGAGTTTCCTAAAGTGTTTCCCAATGATGTTCCTATAATCCTTCTCGATAGGAAGATAGATTTTGGGATTGATCTTCTACCAGATACTCATCGTATTTTCATTCTTCCTTATAGAATTGCTATAACTGAACTAAAGGAGCTAAAAGAGCAATTAAAGGATTTTATTCATCTTAGTGTTTTCTCATGGGTTCTCCTGAGATTTTCATGCGTAAGAAAGATGGGTCCCTTTGGATGTGTATCGTCAGCTGAATAAGCTGATAGTGAAGAATAAATATCCTCTTCCTAGGATTGATGATTTTTTTGAATAGCTTTAGGGTGCTAGATGTTTCTCTAAGATCGATCTTCATTCAAGCTATTGGGTTAATTATTGGGTTTTGAAATTGGGTTGAGGGATTTGAATGGTTATTACTTGGTTGATTTTCCCATGGGTTTGAACTTGTCATTAATTCTTTATCTTATAGTTTTATATAAATAAGTGCATGGGTATTGGAATTTTACTGGGGAACATGGGTTTTCCCCAAATTTATAGATTTTGGTGTGGAATTTACATGAACCTCAACCCACTTTGTAATTTGGTTTTGGAACATGGATATATGCATGATTTAACTTGTTTTTGGGAACATTGCATTACATATAAAGTTTAAATGGATAAAACGGATCTGGAAGTCCTTGGTGTCCATGGTTTTGGTTTCTAAATGAAATCTTGGGAGTCACATTAGTTAATTGGTTCAAATGGCATAAATGGATTTATCTATAAAGCATAATTGGTATGATGATACCAAATGATAAATGCCTTAATAAATGACTCCTGGGTTAACGGTTAGGATTACGTGCAAACATTTTAATTTGGGTATAAAGGGGGTTGTGTAGATTGCTGTGAAGGTGGAGGTCCTGGGAGGACCAATATTGGAAACTACATTTTCCATCATGGGGTTTTTTTTATAATCATAGGCATAGTTCACATATATATATTTGGGATAATTGGGGCCTTGGTGTCTCTGACCCTCTCTCGGATTTTCTCAGTTCATGAAGCTAATACGTGTTGAGGCTCTTTCAATAGGGAAAGCTGAACCCATATAGCTCATGGGTGCCCTTAGAACGGATAGAGCTACACAGTCCAGGTTAATGGTTTTTAAATCCCATGTTTATAACCTTGTACCCTACCCTAGCACTATATATATACATACATATGAATGTGTGCATGTGGTTGGTTTTGGAGATGGCATTATTTTATCCCTTTCTTGAGTTACATGTCATTGCTTTACCATTGACCATCCCTAGATGCTACATCATTTCATGATGTAGGGTCCTAGAGGTTTTTATTTACTCGTGTGCATAAAGTACCTTTTCCAATGAGCTCTGGTGAATAATGTGGCACAATTTGCATGTTACAATGTCATTTATTTATATAATATGTGCCTAGTGTTTTCAGGATAACCTCATGGAGAAGTATGACCACATCCGATTCATGGCACTCGAGTGCCACACTCATTACTATAGTGATCTTCCGAGGATAAAGCTCCTCCTGAAAATAGGTATTTGCTTGGAGAATGTGGCAGAAAAGGTACTGGCATTTCATGAGAAACTTAAGGCCACAGGGTGGTAGTGCTTTTCCCTAGATCCATGCATTGAAAATGAACAATGGGCCCGTGAATTTTATGCCAACATTAGTGAAGTGTCTTTCTCGGACCCATTCAATATGATTATTAATATTCGGGGAAAACCAGTGAAAGTTGGGGCTAAGAAAATCAATGATATTTATGGGCTCCAACATTTAGACATGGGTGAATTCAAAGCAAAAGGAAGTCTCTTAGGCAAAGACTAAAAGAAACATCTCCATGAATGACTTCACTTTTGAGGCTCGGATATGGTTGCACATTATTTTTAGCCGAGTCTCTTCTTGCACCCATATCACAGCAGTCCCAGACCTATGTGCTCTAAAAGTTTCTTGCATTATAGATGGCATCCCTTTGGATGTTGGTCAGCTTGTGGTTAACAAAATGTATCACTTTAAGAACCAATGTGGTATGCATCTCTTTTTCCTCTCTTTGATTACTGAGCTTTGTAGGAGAGCAGGGGTTAAAGAGTATACTAGTGAAACATGGGTGCATTCTTGTGCTCCCATCTACCCCTTGAGGACTTGAAGTGAGGGCACACCTAACAAAGGAAATAAGAGAAAGACCGACTTGGAAAAGTCGACATGCATTGAGTCTGAGTCTCATAGGACAACCACCATGGGAACTCTTGAGGAGATTAGAGTTGATATTGCAGCCATCAGGGAGCTGTGTCTAGTTTTCCCTAAGGACTGGGAGAGCCCTCCACCGTCGATCATTCATATGTGTCACATGCCAATTATGTGAAGTACAGGGAGGACCAAAAAAATCAAGAAGCTACCGTTGAAAGGCTTGATAAAGCCTACTCCTCTTTGTTAGAGTCACACCGGCAACTCTAGAGCGCACATGAAAAGATGGTCACAAGAGAGAAAAAGGGGGATGAGTTCTTTATCAAGATATGGAAAGGGGTGAAGGGCCTGTGAAAGGTCCTCAAAATCCGAGATATACTTCCTTCTTCTTGGGTGGAGAGTGATGATGAGGCCCCATTCGAGTGGTCCGATCTTGAAGAGAATGGTGATGATACAGAATCCGAGAATGATAATATCCCGTGATGCAGTTTTAGGGAGCACCCTTATCTCTTTTATCCTTGATTATTTATGCAGTGGGGCACTGCTACCTTTTCAGTTGGGGGTGTCTCCTTATTCTTTTGATTTGGTCCTGTATTATAGATATTTCTACATACTTTTCTACTTTTTTAGATGTTTCTTATTTTTATTTGGGTTGTAATATTCGTACACTCTAATGGTGCCCACATTTGCATGGATTAGTTACTTTGTTCTTGGTTTGTTACTTTATTTTAGGTTTAATGGACTAGCTTTTACCTATGATAGACTGAGTGATGCCATTCTTAAGGGGAAAGCTTCATGTTTGGGTTTTTAACCATAGATGCAGGGGAAGTCTGAGTACTCGTTGCATCGAGGTCATGAATGCAAGGGAAGTCTAAGTACCTGTAGCATTAATGATTTAGGATCACATTCATACCCATTGGTGAAGTTTGAGTAGGCATATAAGTGGTTCGCCTATACTATAGCATGTAATGTGAGACTACAGCTTGGGTTGTTTCCATGGTAAGCAAATCATACATGGTGCAGATGCAAAAACAAACAACCCCATCCGTCTAAAAATATTGCCAAATTTGAGGGCATGGACGTAAGAAACCTTGTGATAAAACTTTCCCTCTTTATATGACTCCAAAAATTTACTTTGGAAGAATAGTGAATACTCTATCTTTGTCTTGAGTGGGTGGAACAATTGAAACCCCTTGAAAAGATTCGCATGCCATGTGTGCGAGATTAATTATCTACTTCTCATATGTACTTGTACCATCTAGAACTTACCCCATTAGCCTTTCAAAGATAAATATTGATTGTGCTTGGTTGGTAAAATGATCATAGGCCATCTTCTGCATTGGAATCCTACTTTAGCCTAAAAATCCTACCAATACATAGGAGTTACCCTTAGTCACCCACTTTGAGCCTTTGGACTTTTCTTTGCCAAACACCTTACAAGCGGTGACCCTTCTATTTGTCCTCTTTTTAACCCTATCCTGCTTGAACTTAAGAATACAAGTTGAGTCTAAAACCCTAAGTTGGGGGTGGTGGAAATTAAAAGGGATGTATTTGGGCCATGAATTCATAAGAAGGTGCCTATGAGCTTAAGTAAATAAAGCATTTTGATTTGAAGAAAGAAAAGACCATACAAAGGAAAGAAAGGCATTATCTATACACAAAAAGAGAAAAAGAGGAAAGCAGGAAAACCAAGAAAAGGCAAAATAGGAAAAATAGTAAGAGAAAAGAAGTGTCCCAATAGCAAAATGTGAAGAGAGTATGATGTAGAAGTGAAAGGAGGGTTTAACCCTATTGTGATTTGTGATTCCCAACCAAGTGTGTCATTATAGTGACTATTGAAAATAGAGGCAAGCTTATGGCATGGTACTTGTTAACATGTAGAATTTCTTGAGAGAGAGAGAGTTATTCACTTAAAATTCCTTATTGCATGATTGGTAACTAGGTGTCTGAAATCTTTTTTCTTGTGAATAAGCACGTGCACAAATTGAGCTGGGTGATTTTTTCATCTTCCACACAATGAGATAAAAAGAAGTATAACATGGTTGTAGTCAACAAGTGAGTCATTTCTAGAGTGTTAGTGGTTGTTACATGGTTGCTCCCCAAATCTAATGCATCTTTCAAATATTCCATTTTATTGAAGGGTGTAGTTGAAACCATTTTTCCCATGTGCAAAGATCTTTTTGTGGTAGCAATCAAGTTTAAGTCATCATGATCATTAGGTGATGGAATAAGGGAATACATGTGAAATTGTCTCATAAAAAGGGTGGTGTTTCTTCAGGACAAACAAAGTTGTAAGTTGGTGGTGATGATAAGTGGTGATTTTACCACTCATTTGCACGAAATATTTATGCACACTACCATGTTTTGTATTAGAAAATGAGACATCAACATGATTTAAATGCATTAATATCCACATTTTGTAGGTATCTAGTTGAGAAGGTGAAATGATGTAGATTGAAGCTCAAAAAGGGTTCTAATAGAAGTAAACAGAGTGCAGCTGGAGGCCTGAAGCAGTTCGGCCTCAGTTACCATGACCGTGGTCCTCAGGCCGCAGTCACATTCAGTGAAGATAGTCAACATAATGCAATTGTGAAGCACAACCGGTCACATAGCTGTGGTCGCGATCAAGCCTGCATGATTTCGGTTCAATGAAAATATGACCCAGGGCAGTTTTGTAAAATTGCATAGAAGAATCCCAAACCATATAGGCCAAAACCCTTCATTCTTTGGAGATTTCTTAACTCATAGATATTTTTAAATTGAAAGCAAGAAACCCTAATTGGGAAAGTGTGTAACTAAGTGTAGAGGCTTAACTTCTTAATATTTTGTAAAGAATGAATGATTTGGATAATCCTTATGGTATATTCTTTACTTTCTTCATGAGTAGCTAAGTAAATTAGTCTTGGGATTATGTTAAACTAAAGTGTAATTGTGTGTGGGTGTTGTTATGTTTGCATGATTGCTAGTTGTTGAGTATGGATTCCACCATTGCTTGAATTTATTAGTTGAAATTTGTGGGTGAAAACCCCAAATCTCCAAATGGGTTTGATGGGTGAAAACCCCAAACTCTAGAAACCCATCATCATCCTTAAAAGAGGGATGAAGGTGAACTTAAGGTAACCCATAACATTCTTGAAAGGTGGTTATAGGGGGACAAGGCAATGGTGGAGAATTGAGACTATGGTTTACTACCTTTTGCAATCTTAGAAATAAGTGTATTTGGAGTGTAAATCATGTCTAGAGCATCATCCTAGAAATAGGGATGCTTAATTGAGGTTTGGGTGATTATGAATTGCACACTTGATACGTGCTCGAAAGAGCTAACTGGTGAAATTGTTGTGGTTTTATTGAAAAATTGACCACAACGACTTTCGTCCTAGCCTATCCATTAGTTAAAAACTAAGCTTCATGTTAAAACATCATCTACCCACACGCTTTACCTTTAGGTATACATAATCCCAACATCTCATCAAATCTTGATTTTAAATCAAAGTATGTCACATACGTGCACTGTTAATAAATAATTGTCACAATCAAATTCCCCCATCTTATTTTACATGTCGTGTTTGTTATCATTCCGGGTAACCTTTTAGTAATTAGAGAACCCATAGTACTTAAAATTTATAATCGCTCCTTGTGGATTTGACCCCAACTCAAGTTGGGTTATTGACAACGATCACCTCACCTCTCAAGAATGGGAGTGAGTTGAGCATTATCACTATACTCTGTAACATAGAGTATAAACCAAGTTAGGATAGAATTACTAAGCCTTAGGCATTGCAACTGCTAACTTTCGAGCTTAGCCACTCTTCTCAAATACTTTCTCAACCATACTTGCCCTCTTGAATACTGCACTTCACTTGAGGCCACTTATAATCTTCACAAGGTCATTGATAACTCTATCTACTAAAGTCTGAGTTGAACTAAATTCTCTCACTATGTGAGCATACTCGAAAAAACAAGGTACTATAGCTAACTCCATAACACTAGTCTGAACCATAAATTCAATACCCCATGTATTTTCATAGCTCTCATCTTAAGAATACTTCTTCTTAACATATATTAACTTCTAGGAAACAACCCATAAAAGCATCTTTCTCATATTCTCTAAACCCCTATCAATAACAGCTTTCCTGTACTATCCTTAGGAAGACACACATAGAATCCCAACTAACCATGACCTATATCGAAAGCTCTGCCTCAATCTTCTGTTACACTTATAGAATTAGCTAGAACAAACATACAACAATCTTTTCTCAATATGAAACATTTTCTCTATCCTATCTAAACAATTATTCATCACCACTATCATTTCATAAGGATAGGTAGAGGACCTAAAACATGATAAAATATTATGCATAGCTTTGAATCTTAACTGAGGCCTGAGTAATAGGGTATCAAAGGCATGGAGTCATTACAGAGATCATAACTGAGCACATACATGACATAATCTGAATTTTGCTGATAAATATGAGTGTAGCATGAGTACCTGGAATTGAACATACTATAAAGCATTGGTACATGTGTTATGAGTTGCATGATCTGAGTTGGGATATCATAATTTCATGGAATATAATTCGTACTACTGAGTAAACTAAAACTCCTCATACTAGGAACTGGGAGCATACATGATTCTCTATTATGTGAATAAATATGAACTATGATTCAACTTACATGTAAGGCCAGAGTAGAAATCGTGATGATCAAAAACTTTACATTGGGATAAGAATGGGTTAGGCATCATCCCCCTTCATTTTTGTTCTACAACGTACTGGCATCACTAATAGAATCAGAGAGCCTGGCGTGGTTCCTTGTTCTATCAGCTCCCTTTTAGCTTTACACCATCATTCTAAGTCTGTTGGCCCCTTTAATAAACTATAGACTAAACTATAAACACTTTAGTCTTGAACCTGAGATGTAACAATACACATAAATGCTTAACTTGCCCTGAAAGACTGCACCTGAAATTGTAAAATCCATTGCTAGTACTTCCTTCTGAGATAGAAATCTTAACTTTCTATAGTCCCAATAGTCATCATACAATAACTTAAACACTAATTAACTTAGAATTTTAGGAGTGTCACCATACCTTGAGTTCACACCATCTATATCTTTAAATCTTCTTTCAATTAGCCTAATTTTCAAGATTTAAACTTAGATTCTAACACTTAACATGGATATCCCCAAACCTTTAATGAACTATACTAACTTCATTCTTGAACACACCTTTAACATATACTATCATTAACTTTCTTTGGCATCTATAATCATCATATAATTACACCCTTCTTGACAATATATTTGCATCACTAAGCACTTAGTCGACTTCTTTTCCTTCATAGCCTACTAATATCACATCTCTAAACTTATATTTTTCCTAAACCAGTAGACTTACCATTACCCCAACATCAACAACATATAATTTTGAATTAACAAACTTAAATTCTGGAATACACTATTTCAAGCCTTACGATTTACCTTCATACAACTAGCATCACTAACCAAGCAATCATGATTTCCACTTTGAGAATCATCCATTTTTCAAACTTAGCGTGTAGTGATAGGAATTATTTAACAACGCAACCTCACCTACTATTCTCGCTTGAAAGCTATAAAATAAAACACCAGGAAGCACTAGTCCACTAGAACCTCATAACAATAATAATCAATCATAATCTTATGGCCTATCTTATTATAATCCATTAGCACATCCTCCTTCTACACTTTACTATTATTCACCCATTATAAACCTAGATGAAAATTTTTCATAGCTCTATAAGTTTCAACTAAACTCCGCAACCTCATGGGGAGCCTAAATTAACAATACTAAACTACCAAATACTTTTATTGATAACCTATGCTTTTCTAGCACAATAAATACCATTAATAAATCCTTTCCTACTTCAAGCAAACAAAAAGTTCACCTTAACTAATAACTCCTTCTCTACCTTTCTCCAAGCAACCGTTACTACATTCATTACTCCTAAGCCAACACACAAGGACATATCACCTCACTTCTAACTCGATCATATGAAAAAGTTTATCTATATACATCCGATCAATCTCTTTACCACCTTTCTTATCACTAAACTTCTAAATCCATACTTGTAACTATTAGAAGGTTCTACTACTTATGAATCATAACACTGAAGGTCATAATATCCTTCGAATACAAACTTTATTTAATAATCTGGGTCTGTACTATCTCCTCTCATGAGCACTATCTGGATTAAAAGGGTTAATGAGGAATCTAAAAACAAACATATTCTGTCTTAACTGCACAAATCATATGGATGAGGACATGATTTTTCAACTTAAGGGACTTATAACACACTATTGAGCTCCTCTCAATCCCCTTGTATGACTTTTGAAGTTACTTATTGTCAATTTAAGAGCATCATCTTAGGAGAAATTATAATCTAGTACTCATGTTATCTTAGAAAGTGATAGATGGAGAATTATGGAGTAACACACGAATCGATAAAAGTTTTTGAAAGAACAACTTTACTGCACGATCTAGAGTATAAAATAAAGGAGACATTTCTTAAATTCCTTGTAGCTTTTCCAAGAAAAATAGAGACGTATCCGTACCATTTTGTAAGACTCTACTAGACACATCTTCAAAGACACGCTAGGACACTTGAACTTTGTGCTTTGATTCCAAGTTTGTCATGCTCTGAGACTGCCCCCTGGACGTCACACGGTGCTTAGGAACACAAGTGATTCCAAGATAACCTATGTACTGGCATGATGCTTGAGCTACTAATTTAATATACATAAAACTGGAAGTAATACGCGAAAGAGATGTCCTTATTTAAACATATTCAAAACAAAACTATTTAATATGATTACAACTATGGTTATACAAAACAAAAATGAAATCAAATACATCCACTCTATTGACTGTCTATGAAGCCTCTACTAATACTAATTATAGGTAGCTGGGACAAGATCCCCAACCATTCCAAATTAGTACGACTAAATAAAAGAATGATACTGAAACTATAATTGACTCGAGTCCTCAAATCAAAAGAACTAATCATCTGCTTCCCGGATGCTGCAAACTATCTGTATATGATGTGTGAACTACAACTGATACCTACATTATGAGACAATGTATCACATATACATATATTTAGGCCAGTACTTCTGTAATATACTAAATATGTGGTGGTAAATGCATAAGTAAAATAATAACTGAATATTCATATAAACTTTCAAATAATTCTTGCTAAGTGTAAATGGCTCTCCTTTAGCTTGAATAAAACAAAGACTGCAAAATCATAAAAATGAGTAATGAAGTATAAGGATAAACTTTGTGAGCCATAACACTTAGATTCTAAAAGCTTTACTTATTATACTTTCTTAGGGAGGTTCTCCTAACCAACATAACTATGTGAGCTATCATGGAGTCCAACGTCTTACCCATATTAAGTAGAGCTGTTCTACCTTTCCATCAAAATAGAACCTTAACTTGAGTTGCCATATACTTAATCCATATTGGGCTACGGTGGAACGTAGTTCTGGGGAATGTGACCTCAGACTCATACCCAACTCGATGCAAAATACTACTCCCATATTACATATATGCCCATGATTTTGGAGGTCCACTGTAAAATAGCATAATGGTTTATAGAATGAAAACCAGTTATGCTTTTCATTAATTTAAATCATAATCAAGATGAACAAATGTGGATTCCATATATTATCTTAAGATCAAAATATCAATATTTGCTTTGTATCATAAGGATGATAAATGATTATTGATTTTAAGCCTTATCTTGGAATGAAAAGATTCAAACTTTTCTTGTAAACTTAATGCTCAAACTCAAGCCTTGAATCTTATACTTTCTTTTATATAACTTATAATAAAATATCATGCTTAAAACACAATTGAAAATCTTTAATCAATGTACGAATCAAACTCATGATAGACAAATCATAATAGAGAATCTTCAAGTCAAAACATAAATAGATGAGAACATGTAAGCACTTTAATTCTTCCATCACATGATAATCTCATAATCTCAAGGCAAGATAGTTTAGGTATGAACCCTAATTTGAAAATCATATAACTTTCATTTAAACCAAGTTTTTGGCACAATGATGAAAGAATATCCTTGTTCATAAACCCCACATACTTTAATTGAAAGGATTTTTGAAGAAATTTTGAAATTAAAGTTTGAATCCTTGTGTTCTTAAAAGTAAAAGCTTGAATTATTGTTCTTAGGAAAGGGGAGGGTTATTACATGAGTTTATTTGAGGATAACGGGCAAATAATTCCCTTTTTGGTGTGCTTTGGACGTTTGGGGTTGAGGGGAAAGGATCAATGTACCCCTTCACTCTTAAAAAGCTCAAACAGTGAAGGAATAGACCCTTTAGCATGCCCTCTAGTACATGGGAGTATCCCCCATGCGATGCCCTACTTATTATAGGGGAATAGCCCTTACGGTACAGGCTTATCACCTACCCTTACTGCCTCTCATGAAAAAGCCATAATATTTTTCTCGGGTATCAGATCAAGGAGAAATTAGTATAGTTGGAAAGCTAACTCAATTTTCTATCATTTTGTGGGTCTTGAGTTGAAAAATTCCACATATATAAAAAGTTATGCAAGTTCAAAATAGACCATTATAGAATCAAATACAAAGATTTGGCTGAATAAAAGATTCTTTTCTCAAATTCGCTCTAAGTGATTCCTATGAACATTTTTCACCTCGAAAGCACTTCACATACTAGGATAATAGTCATGGCATATGTATTCACATAAAAATCATGTGATTAAAGTTTAAACATGTAGGAATGATGGTTCAAGGCCTATCTAAAAAATGCGAGGTGTTACATAAACGTTCTAAGTTGAGGGTGTTGATGAGCTATGGTTTCATGCAACTTTCGATGCTTAAAACAAAGAAAGTATGTAAGTTCTATAGGTCTTTTAGTTAGATATGATGAGTTTTATGTTGTGTTATGCAGGAAGCCAGGTTTTGGAGCTAAAAATGAGAAAAATGTCAAAATTAAAGATTTTTGGACACCTACGAGGGTACCTATGCTCCGTAGGTACTACCTACATGGAGTAGATGTTAGAACATATTCCAGAACATTGATGTCCAGAGATTTATATGCTAAAGAACTTTTTCCTATCACTTACATTGGACTACCCATGGGCCGTAGGTAGTGCCTACACACTGTAGGTGTTAGAAGCTACAGAGTTCAGAGTGTTCCTCAGGAGCTTTGGACACTTGAACCTATGGTGGGACCACCTACGCCCCAAGGATTAGACCTACACCTCGTAGGTGGCCACTGACTCTAATTTTTATTTTTTTATTGGATTGGTTTCTTAGGGTTTCCTTGTATTCAATAAATACCCTTTTTATATTTCGTAGTTAGTTTACGCAGTCTTATTATTTACAAACACATATTTGATTTTGATCTTGGGATTCTTGTATTTTTTTTTGGTGAGTAATTAATCTGAGACTTTGGGTTTTAATCATAAATTATTGTGATATTGATTTAATGCTTTAAATTGTAAAATCCATGGATTGTCTTGCAATAATGAGCGGCTAAAACCCTTAACTAGGGTTGTGGGAAACCTAGAAAATTAACAAAGTAAGGGAAGAGTAATGTTGTCTCGAATTAATATTCTTACCTATATTGTGATCATATTTAGTTTAATAGACTTCTTAGTAGTTGCAACATTAGAATCCCACCTATATCCACTACTTGCTTTACAAAAAATGCAGCGAGTAGAAAACAAAGATAACAATAGCAATTTGCAATTAATTATCGATAAGAGCTAATCATCTTTATCTACTTAAGATAATTTTCTTCATCTAATAACTTGAGACAAAAAAGGTAATAGTTAATCTGGGATCTAGGATAAGGTTTAGTAAGTCGACACTCTAAGACTCAAAAGGTAAAGAGTGAAATTCACTAAGGAATTCACAAGATGGTTAGTGATACATAACTTATCATATTCTGTATGTAAGATATTGGGTTGGTTCAATATAGCATGCTAAACCTACTGAGTTATGAAGCTAGGTAGAACACAGTCCTAGTGTTTATTTCAGATTGATTAATACCAAAGCATTCCACATCTTGTTACTTTAATAGATTACAAAAATATTCCCCTCAGTTTCTTTTTTTGTACTGCCCAATGACTTCAGCAAGTTTGAGAGATAGTTCAACGTATTCCCTAAGGGTTTGACCCTAACCTAGTTGGGTTTCTATATTTTGACATCAATCGCTTTATACTTATAAGGAGGTGTAGCTTTGGGATATATAATTGCTAATACTATTACTTGTGGGGATTTTATGTTTGAGAAAATCTTTGATTGGATCTATAAAACCAATGACAGATGGCATACTCGGGAGGCAAAAAGAGGATTTGGTACTTATGCTATTCGTGCTTCTAGTAAGTAGAGAGACCTAGATGATATAGTGGAACAAGAGGTTGTATAGATGAGGATGGAGATTGGGTTACTTTCCAAGAAGTTTGCAACTATGAAGGCAAAAAATGTGAATGTAGTGGGTGCTTAATTTAAGTCAGCTAGACATGATAAGTTTGACTCTAAAGAGGAGGCTAAGTATTTGTATAGAGATATGGAGGGTTTACACGCCAATGTCCAAGGTCCAAGGGTTTTATCAGGACTCTTAGAAATCGAGGAAAATGAAATCAAGGTTGGAACTATTATAGGGGATAGATATAGGGGTAGAAGTAGAGAGAGATTGTGACTAGAAGAGAAAGAATGATTATATGGAAAAGAGTGGTGGGAATGTTCCAACAAGAAATCGTGATGCTGATTCAAGAATGGAACCATTGATTGTGAAGATGGTTAAGGGTTAAGAGAACAAGAGAGTTGTTTTAAGAAATTTATGGTAGATATTTTGGGATTGGGCCAAAAGGTAGAATTGTATGCTACTGCAATTAAGTAGCTAGGGCAGTAGTTTGTACAGATGCTGGCTACTTTAAATTAGTGTCAATCGAGCACTCTTTTGAGTAACACCATTCAAAATCTAAAAAATAATAAACACTATTTATACATCACCACTTGGAGTGTAAGGATACTATTGATCCTCCTATGTCGATAGATATTAGGGTAAGGTATGATGCACCCTAAGCTAAAATGAAGAAGTTGGTGCCTGATGTTGAGATGTCACAAAAATTGATGGGTGTTGAGAAATAAGTTGATACTGATAAAGAAAAAGGCAAGGAGGTCGAGCTAATATTGAAGACTATTCCATTACCTTTCTAACCTTTTCCTAAAAGATTAAAGAAGAAGAAGGAAGAAGGGAAATATTAGAAATTTATGTTGATGATGAAAAAATTATCTATGAATCTTCTTCTTGTAGAAGCATTAGAGCAGATGCTTGATTATGCAATGTTCATGAAGGACTTAGTGACAAAAAAATAGACAGTGAGTTTTGAGCCCACTGATAATATGCACCATTGTAGTGCTATTGCTTTTCGATCTTTGGTTGAGAAGAAAGAGGATCTCAAAGCATTTACTATTCTTTGCACTATTAAGTCTCTAAATTTTTCATAAACATTATGTGACTTGGCAGCTAACATTAATTTAATATAGCTAATTATGTAGAAGCAGTTGGGGTTGGGGTTACCTAAGCCGACATCGATGAGATTATTAATGGCTTATCGGACTTTGAAGAAACCAATTGGTATTTTGTGTGGTTTTTATATGAAGGTAGCTTCTTTCATATTCCTAGTTGATTTTGTGATTTTTGACTATGAGGTGGATTTCAATTTTCCTATTATCTTAGGAAGGAATTTCCTAGCCATAGGTAGGGCATTGGTCGACATAGAGATAGGACATATAAAATTCAATCTTAATGATAAACCAGTTACTTTCAATGGGGGTCATTCGATGGGGCAGCTGAAAGATATGCATGTGGTATCTGTGATAGTCACTGTTGATGAATATGAATTGATTGCACATATTCAGTAAAGGCTTAGTGTAGAGGCGCTAACAATGGTGGTCATGAACTTTTATAGTGACAATATTGTTAAGTATGATGAGATGGCGAGCGCTCTTATTGGTTGAGGTTCTAATACTCATACACCAAAGATTTTGGATTTAGACTTAAAGAATAGAGCGGCTCTACCTCCTCAGCCATATATTGAGGAGCCACTGGTCTTTGAATTGAAGACCCACCTTTATCACTTACATTATTCATATTTAGGGGCCAATAATGGCTTGTCGGTTATTATTGCTACAAATTTAGTTGATACACAGGTTGAGGCCTTGATCTTGATATTGCTGAGTTTAAATGGGCCATTAGTTAGAATCTTGTGGATATTATTGGAATTTCACCCAAAATTTTTACTCATATGATTCAACTTAAACTTGAGTGTATGATAGCATTGAGCATCAGTGTCATCTAAATTTACTAATGCAAAAGTTGGTGAAGATGGATATCATCAAGTGTTTAGATACAGGTATGCTCTACCCTATTACCGAGTGTAGGTGGGTGATCCCAATTCAGTGTATGCTAAAGAAGGGTGGGAACAGTGTGGTCTCAATTGATATAAATGAGTTAGTGCCCATAAGACCAGTTACAGGATGGATAGTTTGTATGAATTATTGAAGACTGAATGCTTAGATCCAGATAAATCACTTTCTTATATCATTCATGGACCAAATGTTCGATCGTCTTGTAGGTAGAGGATGGTATTTTTTCATTATGGTTATCGGGGTATAATCATATTTCTATGGCCCCCGAAGTCCAAGATAAGACCACTTTTACATGTCCATATGGTTCGGTTGCATTCAAGAGAATGCCTTTTGGACATTGTAATTCTCCTTCCACTTTTCAGTGTTGTATGATATCAATCTTTTCTGATATGGTGGAGGATACTACATATGTCATTACGGATGATTTCTTGGTTGTGGGTGACTCTTTTGATGACTATTTGTCCTACTTGGCTAATGCACTCTAGAGATGCGAGGAGTCTAATTTGGTGTTGAATTGGGAGAAGTGTCACTTCATGGTGAAAGAAGGAATAGTTTTGGGCACAAGATATAGAAAAAGGTTATAAAGGTTGATAGAGCTAAAATCGAGGTGATTGAAAAATTGTCTCTGCCTATTTCTGTTAAAGGTATTCAGAGTTTCTTGGGTCATGCAAGGTTCTATAGGTGTTTCATCAAGGACTTATCTAAAATTACAAATCCTATGTGCAAGTTATTAGAGAAAGACATAAAGTTTGTATTTGATGATGCTTGTCTCAGGGCATTTGAGTGCATAAAAGAGAATTTGATTTCTGCTTCTATCATGGTGTCTCCAGATTGGTCTCTTCAATTTCAGGTGGTGTGTGATGCCAGTGGAGTGGCTCTAGGAGTTTTACTAGGCCATATTTGCGAGAGAATACTTTATCCCATCTACTATGCCAGTAACACACTCAACCCTGCACAAAAAAATATATGGTGACTGAGCAGGAGTTACTTGTAGTGGTGTTTGATTTTGAGAAATTTCAGTCCTATCTGAATAGGACTAAAGTCATTCTACATACTAATCATGTAATTTTGAGGTACCTTAGGTGATGAAAGATGCTATGCCTAGGTTGATTCAACGGGTACTATTGCTGCAAGAATTTGATTTTAAGGTCAAGGACCAGAAGGGCTCAAAAAATCAGGTTACAACCCATCTATCTCTCCTAAAAGAGGAGGCGATTCTCAAATATAGTAATAAACTTGAGATTAATGATACTTTTCCAAGTGAGCAGGTCTTGGCAGCATCACAAGACTTAATCCCCTGATTTGCTGATTTTGCCAATTATCTGGCAAGTGACCTCATCCAAAAAGACTTGTTGTTTCAGCAGTGAAAATGATTTATGAATAACGTACAAAAGTATTTTTGGGATGAGCCTTACTTATTTTGTGTATGTGTGGATGGTGGGATTCGGAAGTGTATTCCTATAGTGGAGATAATGCACATTCTTGAGGGTTGTAACTCAACTCCATTTTGGGGTCACTATGGTGGTACTCACACAACCCATAAGATCTTATACTGTGGTTACTATTGGTCAATTATGTATAAAGATGCACATGACTATGGTCATACCTGTGACTAGAACCAGTGTTAAGGAAATACCTCACGGATGCATGAGCTCCCAATGACACCTATTCTTGAGCTTGAGTTGTTTGATGTTTGGGGAACTGATTTTATGGGTCGGTTTGTGCTTTGTTATATTATGAAGTATATATTGGTGGCAGTCAACTATATTTATAAGAGGGAGGATGTAATACCCCGAATTTTCTTCCTAACTAATTTCGTCCCAAGAATGCCTAGTATTATCTTCTAAAGTGAATGATGATTATTCCATGAAGAATTTTCAAGATTTTCTCTTTTGGTCATGTGGAAAATTCAATAAGCTTTCCATCGATATAAAATTTGCCCAAATCCAACACCCGAGCGAATAGTTAGAGCCTTTTTAGTGAGATAGTGTATCACATGAGCCTCCAGCGCGTCGCGGAGATAGCTCAAATGACAATTGTCAATTTCCAGTGACTTGCCACGATAGTGGCGCGTCACGCCAAGGATGAAAATCAGGAAATTTTCTCAGAAATTAAAGACGTGTCTTAGGGTTAAAAGGGTCAATTTCTCCACCCTATATAAGCCTTATAACACGAGATTTGGCCATAATTCAGCAACTTATACTCAAGTACACTAAAAAACTCTCAAGAACAAGCCCTAGGGTTTTCATAGAAGGTTTAATTCCAAGGGAATTCATCATCAAATTTCAGATTCTCTTCGTCAATCTTCATGAAATCATGAACTAAGGTATGCGTAGTGTTCATCCACGGATCCCTTTCATTCGTGGAGTCCAAGAATCACGTTTTAAATAACCTATTGTGATTTGCTTGTTGTGATTTGATCATGTTCATGTTAATAGTTGTTATTTATGTTTCAAGATGGTGTCTTGATGAATTTCCATGAAGTATGTGAGTTTGTTGATTGAAAACCTATGAGTTTGGGTAGTTTTAGATTCTTAAATTGTTGATTTCACCTATGCTATAAAGTGTGCATGTAAGGTGTTTGATAAAATGCCTAGAATGATAGAATCATGTTCCTTATGACTCAATAGTATCTAAATGACAAGTCCATGCTAAACTTATGATGCAACACAATTTCCATGCTCTTGTTGTGTATTAACTGTTGTGTTATGCAACATTCATGATATTGAAATCATGCAAGTATGTACATGTTATATGCATTCCCTTCCATGATCAAGACTATGATAATCATGTAAAGCATGGAATTCCTTATTTATGAAATTATGAATTATGAACTCTATTCCTATGATCAAGAAGTATTATGGATTGTTGGTGTTGTCCTGTATTCAGCAATGTCATGCCTTGTTAGTTTCCTTCTATCGAGTCCTCGGGGTACTTGTACCCAAAAAATATAGTTGAGTGCCTAGAGCCATGTTATGTTTTCATGATACTCTCAGTCAAGCCATGTTCCATAGAAGTTAGTCAGTCATGTGACTCAGGAAATCTCAAAAAGCTCATGAACTTAGTACTCAGTATGATCATTAATCTCATGAACTCAGTCAGTTATCAGATATCAATAGTATTCCATCAGTCGAAGGAATTCAGTAAACTCAGTCAATGTACAGTCAATCAATCATGTTTAGTCTCTTCAGATGGGAGTAGAAATTAGCACCGAGTGAACCCAAGGGTGGGAACACACACTGTCAGATGAGGGTGTGATTATTAGTAGTCATCTTTGTGTTCCACAACTATATATCCAGCATAGGTTGAGATATCAATACTGTCAGATGAGGGTTGATGAGGTGGATAAGCACTATCAGATGAGGGCCCCACCATTCTCTTTTGGGGACACTGTCAGATGAGGGTACCCATAGTTGTCCTTACTAGTGGCGCGGTATTGACACCCTTTCAATCAGGGCACAGATTGGACCTCATCTTGCTGTTCTAGCGGATTTGGGGCATGTCGGTTAAATAACTATTCCTAAAGTTTCAGTATCAGTCTCAGTAAAAGAATTTAGATAGTTCTTTAGATTTCAGGACTGTCAGATACAGTCAACTTAGTCACTGTACAGAACTCAGATAGTTCTATCATATTTAGGACTGTCAGACACAGTCACTCATGTTATCAGTTATTTCAGTTATCGAAACTCCAGTATCAGTCATGCTAGATATTAGTAAATTTATGTCATTAGTATATAGATTCAGTTATCATGTTCTCACGATCTCAGTTACTATGTATTTATATGTGCACTCTCACGTTTATATTAGTCAGTCATTTACTATCATTCATGCATGTAAGTCCCATGTATTCAGCCTACCTCACACGTATACTCAGTTTATTATTTTGTATTGACGCATTTACGCTATGGTATTTTTTTTCATGTTACACCATAGGTTCAGAGACACAACTCCCAGATCATTATCAACAGTAGTATTCAAGGGTTCAGAGTTTTAGTAGTGAGTCCTCATTCTCTAAGAATGTGATCTTATTTTATCATATCAGTTCAGTTTTCAGTTGATAAAGTTAGTTGGGAATGTGTCCCATCAACTCCTTAGTCAGACATTTGTAGGCTTTCAGACGGCTACAGTATTCTTCATGTTTTTCAGACTTTAGTATTTCAATTTTGTTTTGGTATCAAGATACCACCCTATGTCAGACATTATTGTTATTATTCAGTTATGTTCAGTATTGAACCTTACGGCCTCTCAGTGTATGTTTTTGCATTTTCATGTCATATTATGCAATGTACAGGTACAGATATCAGTCATGGGTTAGCTTGTGATCCTTCGGGGTCATGATTACCGTGTAGCATTTTGGTTCAGATAATTGATGCATTACAAATTTGGCATCAGAGCCTAAGGTTCAATAGAATCCTAGGAAATCTGAAAACCGCATCTAGTAGAGTCTTGTACATGGATGTGTTGCATGCCACATTTATGTGCAGGAGGCTATAAGATGTTTTAAGAAATAGTTTCCCTTCTTTCAGTATTCATGTTGTTCCTGTGAGCATAATCACACGTCAATCTCTCAGTCTAATCCATTCCTCCTTTTGATTTCAGAACATGCCTTCAAAGAGAAGAAACCAGTCAGCTCCTCAGCCCGAAGATCCTTTGGGTGAACATATTTCTTATGCGGAATTCAGAACCGCATTTACCACTCTTTCTCATTCAGCAACTGCCCATAATATGCGGGCAACAGTTATTCTAGCCAACCTAGTGGCCAACTCAACCGTAGCTAGGATTCGGGACTTCACCCGAATGAATCCTCCAATATTTCTTGGGTCTAAGGTAGATGAAGACCCTTAGGAATTCATTGATAAGGTCCAGAAGGTGAAAGATATTATGGGGGTGACTACTATTAAGAGTGTTGATTTATCCACATACCAGTTGCTAGATGTGGCTCATACTTGGTACAAGCAGTGGAAGTTCGAATGGGTAGATGATGCAGGTCTTATAGAGTAGGAGGAGTTTGTCATGACTTTCTTAGACAGATTCTTTCCCTAGGAACTGAAGGTGGCGAAGGTTCTAGAGTTCATCAACCTCAGGCAGGGCAATATGACGGTGAAAGAGTATTCTCTCAGGTTTACTTAATTAGCCAAATATGCCCCTCATGTGGTTGCAGACAATAGATCATGCTCGACTTATGACACATGCTCAGCAAATAGAGGAGTAGAAAATTAAGCAGAGGGAAAAGTGGAATAAGAAAGCTAGGACAGGTAGTTTCAATTTTAGACAACCTAAATCAGAAGGAGGAAACCGTTCCTAGTTTTATCCTAAGTCATCAGTTCCAGCTCCTTCTATAGCCAGTGCTCCAGTTCCTAAGTTCAGAGAGGGTAACAGAGATAGAGAGCCAGGCTCTAAGTTTCAGGGAAGTGTCAGCAATACCCGAACTAATCCCCTATGTCAGATTTGTGGTAAGAACAACAAGGGTGCTTGCAGAACTGGTAGCGATGTATGTTTTGATTATGGCAAACCAGGCCATAGAGTCAGAGATTGTCCCCAGTCAGGTTATCAGGGTCAGCAGAACCATTCTGCAACTCAGTTCGATCGGTCGAACCAGCAGGGTGCCACTTCCAGTGCTACTAGTGGGCAATACCCAAATCGTCTCTATGCTCTTCAAACCTGACAGGATTAGGAAAATTCTCCTGATATTGTTACTAGTATGTTACAGATCTTTCATGTTCACCTATTTTGTTACTCCTTATATAGCAGGCGATTTCAGAGTCAGTCTCAAAATTCTAGCAGAGCCCTTTTCAGTCTCTACCCCAATGGGTAAAACCATCGTAGCTCGATGGGTATCAAGAACTGCCCGATTATGATATTTCAAAAAGTCGCGTCAGTAGATTTAGTCAAGTTAGAGATGAATATCAGATAAGAGTACCCACAGTTATCCTTACCAGTGGTGTGGTATTGACACCTTTCCAATCAGGGCACATATTGGACCCCAGCTCAGCTGTTCTAGCGCATTTGGGGCATGTCAGTTAAATAATTATTCCCACTATTTTAGTATCAGTTTAAGTAAAAGAACTCAGATAGTTCTTTAGATTTTAGGACTGTTAGGTACAGACAACTCAGTCATAGTATGGAACTCAAATAGTTCCATCAGATTTAGGACTGTCAGACACAATCACTCATGCTATCAGTTATTTTAGTTATCGGAACTCTAGTATCAGTCATACTAGATATCAGTAAATTCATTTCATTAGTATATAGATTCAGTTATCATGTTCTTACGATCTCAGTTACTATGTATTCATGTGTGCACTCTCACGTTCATATTAGTCAGTCATTTATTATCATTCATGCATGTAAGCCCCATGTATTCATCCTACCTTACACGTATACTCAATACATTCTTTTGTACTGACACATTTGTGCTATGGTGTTTTCTTTTCATGTTACATCATAGGGTCAGAGACACGACTCCCAGATCAGCAACAACAGTAGCATTCCAAGGTTTAGAGTTTTAGCAGTGAGTCCTCATTCTCTGCGGACGTGATCGTATTTTATCATATCAATTCAGTTTTTAGTTAACGAAGTTAGTTGTGGATGTGTCCCATCAACTCCTTAGTCAGACAGTTAGAGGCTTTCAGACGACTACAGTATTCTTTATGTTTTTCAGACTTTAGTATTTCAGTTTTGTTTTGGTATCAAGATACCACTCTATGTTAGACGTTATTGTTATTATTCAGTTATGTTCAGTATTTAGCCTTACGGCCTTTTAGTGCATGTTTCCATATTTTTATGTCATATTATGCAGTGAACAGGTACATATATCAGTCATGGATTAGCTTGTAGTCCTTCGGGGTCATGAGCACCGTGTTGCATTCTGGTTTAGATAATCAGGGCATTACAGTGGAAGCAGTTGAGCTTCTAAATAATGAGGGTCACAATGTCACAAAATTTTTGAAGAAGAACATATTCTCTATGTTTGGTACTCGATGTGCTATCATTAGTAATGGTGGGTCCTATTTTTGTAATCGTCTATTTATGGTCCTTCTTGAGAAGTATGGTGTGAAATATAAGGTGGCAATAGTTTACCATCTATAAACAAATGTTAAGGTTGAGGTCTTCAAACATGAGATCAAGTCCATTTCGGCAAAGACTGTGAATGCCAATCAGACTAATTGGTCAAAAATCTAGATGAAGCACTTTGGGATTACCAAACAATTTTTAAAAGCCCCATAGGTGCCTCTACATATAAGCTTGTGTACGGTAAGGCATGTTACATACTGGTTGAATTTGAACACAAGGCACTATGGGCATTGAAGAAGCTAAATTTTTAGTGGAGTGATGCTGCAAACCTGAGAATGAGTAAGATGAATGATATGCATAAATTTTGTCTCTACGCTTATAAAAGTTCTGCTTGTACAAGGAGAGGATAAAGTTGTACCATGGTAATAAGATTTTTCAAAAGGTATTCCATCCCGGTGACATGGTCTTGTTGTATAATTCAAGGCTTCACTTGTTTCCTGGTAAGTTGAAGTCTAGGTGGTATGGACAATTCACCATGGTTAGAGCATTTTTGCAAGGAGTGATTAAGCTAAAGTGAGATGGAGAGGACCCAATCAAGATGAATGGGTATTGTGTTAAGAACTAAATAGGGAGTATGGCAAAGTTGAAGGCATATAATGATGTAAGCCTAGTAGAATTCTAAGTGTCCAAGGCAACTGAGTCGTGCCACAAAGTTAAATCAGGAGCTTCATGGGAGACAAACCATGGGTTTGTTGGCAAAGTTCGAGTATCCAACATAGCCACATCATGATACGATGTTAAATTAAGCTTTTCTTGGGTGGAAACCAAGGGTACTCATGTTCACTTTATTTTCTATTTTGTAGGTCAAAACATGGAGAAACACCTGGAAACTGGTAAAAAATTATAAAATTTAGAAAAGTCTAGGTAAGTGGACCTACTACCTTACTTCTGGTGGTCATAGGTCAAACCTATGATAGTTAAGTTGATGTTGTAGGTGTTAAAAAATTATAGCATTTTCGGTCTCTAAAGTTGTACTTATAAACTCGCTTACGATGGTCATAAGTACAACCTATGACCGCGTAAGTGGGGGTCGTAGAAATAAAAGAAGAAAACACTTATCGAAATCACTTACGGACCCACTTACAGGGACCATAATTGGTACTTACGCACCATAAGTGACCCATAAGTTGACCAAAATTTTTTTGTCTGATATTTTAAAATTTGGGTTGGGCCCATGTGAACAAACCCAATCTGACCCTACTTCTCTTATTTAACACTAAACCCGACCCTCCATTATCCTACCTTTTTAAATTCAAAACTCCCACTTTCTTAAAACTCTTCCACTTTAATTTTTCTCTATTAAAGGCACACAATCATCCACTGATCCTCACTTGCATGCACAATCAGCAAACATTAGGGCTAAGAACAAGTTAAATCTTTTTCTACTTTCAAAATCAGTATTCAAGTAAGAATTTTATGGGCCATACTTGTTAAGACATTGTCCTTGCACTTTCAACTTGAGGATATGCCTAAAATGAATGTGAAATTGATAAATTCTCATAATTATTGAAATATGTGGAGCCTAAAATTGTTACAAATGAATTTGATGAACAATTTGTTGTTTGAGTTACCTATGATCCCTAAGAAATTGGAAGTAGAAGTGTTTAACTTGTATAATGTGGTCATACCTGTTGAACTTAAATTTTTGCATGTTGTAGTGGTCAAAATAGGTTTGAAAATTAAAAATATACTTGTGTGGGATAAATTTTTTGATAAATATCTTTGATGCTCTCTGAGGGACACTTACGAAGATAATTATGAGCCTCATAAGTAGTACCTATGAGGGTGTAAGTGGCTACATAAGTATCAAACTTGAATCCCTGAAACTTTAGGGCTTTGTCTGGTACTTACGAGGGTACATACAACCCCCGTATATACTATCCATGACCCATAGGTAGGGGTTGTAGGTAGCCCCTGCCTTGGGTCATCAAATTCTTTATAATTTTTCATTCTATTATTCTAGTTCTATCACTAAAAACTACTTTTCTAGGTATGAAGGCACCAAAAGTTACTTAGAAGATGGGAGTTCAGTCTAGGCTGTGTGACGAGTCTCCTGATTAAAAATGGTTCTATTGAGGAGTATTTCGTTAGCCCTGATAGCATACTGGTGGTCCCATAATAAACTTAGGGTCGATCAGAAAGACAATATACAACTACAATAATTATCGTTGGGTTGGGCACTCAGCCTGCACTATCACAGCGTACGACAGCATGGGCACCACGTCTCCATATCATGTGTTCCAAAATGGGCCTCAAATGAAGATTGAACCAATCTCCATTACACTCTCTGCAGAGGCTGAGTTAGAGTCTATTTTAGGTTTTAAAGAGGGAAAATAATTAATTGGCTCATAGTTTAAGAAGAGGTTGGAGGTTGCATTCGGTTTGAGAGTGAGTCTGCATCAAGCTCGGCGACACCCAGTCTGATGAGGGTATAGCTCCGATCTTATAGAACATTTAATTATTGTTGAATAGGGTACTTAGATGTCTACTTAGGGTACTAGCCTATAGTTTTACCACCCGCTGCACCAGAGTTTGACTCCATACATATCTCTGCAATGACTATAGCTCATATCCCTCTGAGATGGTGTGTTGAGGGATGCAACAACTTTCATATATAGATAGTTTATCACTAAAAAGGGTTACCCATGATGCAGTATAGTGGGAGATGTGTGGATAGAGTTAACTAGATTAGTATGTGCTCCAAACCTATATGCTTTTTTGAGAGATACCGACTTGGATGGATGACCCATCCTTTTGGTTTATATAGCCCGACTCTTGTTCAGGTGTTTTATGCATCTTAGGCATCTATGATATACCGAGTTACCCCAACTAAGGGTAGAGCAATTGAAAAACCCCAACTGACATTCACTTTGGTTAGGAGGGTTAGAATTGACATTTCTAAGGTGGTGGTCTACCGAGTGTTATTTGGGTTGAATTATGTGAGGCCTTCTATGATAGCTGAGTTTGATTATCATATGAGGAGTACATGGATTAGGCAAACTTGAGGGACGCTGAGCACAAAGCATTAGGAGTGGATTTGGCTAGATGGATTGACACACAAATATTTAAGTTGGTCATTGATTCCCCATGGGTTGAGGGAAAAGGAGAGATCAATAAGGCGTCACTACACTTTGGTAAAAAGTTTTGGTTGGATATGGTATGATATAGGTTAATTTTAACTTTTGTGGACAATATTCTCACCTAGGATAGAACAACACTGGTTGTCAGCTTAATTGTTTTGCAGGACACTGATTTTTCTAGATGGATCCAGACTGAGTTCCACATCAGAGTATTTAGTGTGACCACCATCATGGCACGATGGAGCCGACACAAGGACACCGGCCGGCACAACACCTTCCCATATACTTCCTTGAACAGGGAAGCTAGGATATGGTTGCGAATAGTCAACTCTTTCCTGATTCCAGGGACACAGTACACAAAGATAACACGAGATAGAGTGTGCTTGGTGTACGCATTGATGACGAATGTCTCTATCAACATTGGGGCAATTATTCGATCTACAATGCGGAAGGCTAGGCTACACAAGAGGTCCCACTTCAGCTTTGGCAATTTGTTGACTGCAATATTAAGGAAGGAGGACATCGAAGAGGAAGCAGCTGATCATAAGCTTCTACACAACCCAAAGAAGGTTGACCTCACAAAGGTTAAAGATGCTGAATCCATGCATGGCGTCAACCTTACCACTGCAGAACGCCATGCTCGGGATGAGAGTTTCTTTCGCCATCTTTATGGCATGACTCGGTTTACAATGATGAGCGGAGGGCGTGTTCCAACTACTGTAGAGCTCCAACAGTTGGATTATGACTACCCAATGAACGAGCATGCAAGGGCTATGTATGGAGTAGGTGTGTACTTTGAGGAACATTTTGATGATGATATGCCAACCGATGATGATTGTCGAATGCCAGACTCCAACGTGGAGGAGAACTCTGATGGCGACGACTCTGATGATGATTCCGATGAAGGGGGTATACCCCAGACATAGAGGAGGAGTCCGACTAACCAGGTTTTTCTTATTTATTTTCCACTGAGGGCAGTGTGTCCCGTATAAGTGTGGGGTGTTGGTATTTGCATGCTAACCTTCCTTATCTGCATTTGCATTTACTTATGTTTGTTTGTTTTGTTTTTTTTAGTAGTTAAATTTTTTTTAACTTTGCATGAAATTGTTCTGATAGGCAGCATGGTATTATGACAAAAGTCTGTGATAAAATCATTACTATTGAGACGTTTAGGCTCTAAGTGTGACTCACTGTGTGATATCTATGTGGTTTAATTCCTTCATCTGTTGGTTCAAGAGTCTATACTACTCCCAATAAAGTCGACCATGTGCCTTGTGTGTGTGAGATAATAGTATATTCTATGTTTGTGGCTGATGCTAGAACTTTCCTGGTATGTATGTAAAGCGAAATAAAGAGTGTGAGTTTAGGAGATGATTTAGGCATTTCTTTAGTAACCTATGATTATTTACCTTCATTTTATCTACCCATGGACATCATACTAGATAACCCCCTTTGAGCCTTAAGCCTATTTTCTTTGACAGCCTCATATGTAAGCGCAATCCATTTTTTTCAAGACCATAATTTGATCCAAAGTCCTAAGTGCTTTAAATTGCAAAGTCATGTGACAAAATAAGAGGAAATTGGGTGAGAGTAGTGCCTTAAAGTGAATTGGTACTTGAATTCGTTATGAAAAAGAATAGTTAATATAGAGGTGTGTTATAAAAAAAAAAAGAAAAGGAAGAGAGAAAAATGAAAAACAAAAAGTTAATTCTGTTCAAAATTGAAAAACAAAAGAGGTGAGAAGGGGTGGTAGATTAAAAGAAAGTAGAAAGGTTGTTTGAAAGAAAGTGTTAATGGCATAATGTGATGTATTAAAGCGCTTAGGAACATAGTCACTATTTCTGGCCAAAATAGTCCTACCCGTCCCTTAGCCTACATTACAACCTGTAAAAGACCTATTTAATCCTAGGCTTAGCATTCTGATATTTAGTGGAGCATTACACTAAGGGCAAGCCTATGGTCATCAGTTGCAACATATGAATTCTTTGTGAGAGTGAGAGCAAGGAGAATAGTGTACCCATGTTTCGAAAAAATGCAAAACTTGTGAGTGATTATAGGTGATATCTTGTGTGAGACACACATGGTTGACGAGTTTTGGGTAGTTGTGTATGATTCTTTGTGCCTTAAATTCTTGAATACAAATTAACCATCATCACGAGTCTATGTTAGAGGTTGAATTGTTTCTAGTAATGGTCAAAAAACTACTCTTTGTTAATAATTGTCGTGACTGTCTTGATGAATATTTTGTGCTGTTACTGTGAAACCCTAAGTAGATGTTTAGAAGGATATGATATTTTGTTCGAGGACGAACAAAGCTTTAAGTGTGGGGTGTTGATGATAGGCGTATTCACACGCCTAAAATGCTATAATCTACCCATATTTTAGCTAAGTTTTGAGGACAAAATACATAATTCATGCACTTTTAGTCCTCTTTCCTGTAAGTGAGCTAACAAATGTGATTAGCAAGTTTTCAGGTATAAATGATGAAGATTTCTGCATTTTATGGATAACTTGACGCCAAAGGAAGCTTCTTCACGAAAGAAGGAAAGCAGAGCTTGGACGCCTAGGGACTAAAAGTGACGCATGGAAAACCTGTCCCGGGCAAAAACAACATTTCCAAAGACTTTGGGGATCAGCAGTAACTTAGTAGGATTAGGATAATGATGCAGTAACTTATTAGGATTAGGATAAGTACGCAGTAGCCTAGTAGGAATAGGATATGGGTATTATAAATACCCTATTTTGCTGAAGCTTTTCATACTTCAGACTTCATACTTCATACTTCTTCAATCAATTACTTTTTATTATTCATTCAACACTTTCAATTCATTCTCTTTCAATTAATTCTTATTACTTTCTCTTCATCGACTTCTAAATTTTCACAACAAGAGAAACGCTACTTGCAAGGAATTCACGCCACAAGCACTACCAAAGCATACTTCATGTTAGACTCTTATTTTGGTATGATAATAATGTCTATTGTGATTTCCGTTGCACTCATGAGTAGGTAAACTTCTCCGTTGGGGTTATGGAAGCCTTATGAGACACTATCTATTGCTATGAGTTTGTGAATTCTTGACACGTATGCTTCTTATATCATTATTCTCTTCATCTTAATCTAAATTCTTGTGGTTGCAAACATATAGAATACGCTAGTATAGCATTAACTTGTTCGAAAGAAAAGTTACATGTATGGAAAAGAGATAATGTCAAGGTAATAGGGCACCAACCCCTGTTAAAAAGTTAGTGCCGTAACTGGATTAACCTCTTGGAGAATCTGTACCATTAGATACGCTTTAAGCTCGAAAGAGTTAAAGTAAAATAATCCTTGATGGTCGAAAGACGCCTGGATTTACCATAGAATACGATTCTCTATAAGCGCATGCATGTCTGAATTTCGCATAACTCATAGTCAATAGATACGTATAACTCATAAGGTGTACATAACCCTAACTCTCAATTCTCATTAATTAAAACCTACCAAGTAATCCATTTTACTCTTCTATTTTCCGTTCTTACATTACTATTTTTGATACTCTTAAAATCACGCTACAATCCCCCCTTTTTATGAAACTTTCACCAAAAGTCTAATAATCTTTGCTTACTTAGTGACCAAGTATTCCCTGTGGGATTCGACACCCAACCCAGTTAGGTTCTATATTTGACAGTGACCGCTTACACTCTTACGAGAGCTGTAGTTTGAGCGTTATCACGGTGTCCCATATCACTGGAGGGTACACTCAATTGAATAATAATGATACAACTATTCAACAAACAACAGATTCAAATCTCATTATTATTCGACCATATTCCACATTTATCATCGATAAGGCATTTTACCTATGTTTCATTAGTTACCAACATCGACCATATAATCAAGTCCAACTAATACCATCATTGGGCACATATTGTCCATATTTGCTAACTACCATATTTAGCTAAACAAGGGTCCTTAACTAGTCCACTAAATCTCTACCTATCAAGTAATATATTTGTTTAATAGACAACCAGTCACTACATAACTTATTCCAATAATCACCATTTCCTTAATTAACCATTATGATATACTAACATTACCCACTAGGTGGATCCTCATTTTACAATAGATCCCACTTACCAACTAATCTTTATTTAATATTAAACCATAACCACTACAATTTCCTAATTATCATTTCTCATTACCTACTCAATTTTATAAGTATTTAAACCTAGTCGACTATAATCGGCACCCTAAGGTAAATATCATACCCTCTTGCTGGGTATCATCATATCTTCATCATATACTCCGGCCTAGCCGGATAACATCATCATCATATCAATATATATATATATATATCAATAATAAAGAAAAAGCCCCTCAAGGGATAAAGTAAATGACAAGTCCCACGAGGGAAAAAGTAAAAGACAAGCCCCATGGAGATAACGTAAATAACAAGCCCCACGAGGGAAAAATAAAAGAGAAGTAAGAAGAAACATACCTTTGTATCTCATTATTCATTATCAAGGACAGTTTATACATAAATATATGAATATATGTAGCATGAGTATTACAAAGCATTACAGGGTTCAACATGGTTAGTAGCATAGCTTATCGTGTATTCAATAAATATACCTTCTAGATCCCTAGTATCATGACTTATACTATTAGAATCAAGAGGGCTTTCTAGCAAAAACACAAGTTTGGTTACTAGAAAAAAACACACTGAGTGATATCTAAGCCCAAGCCTGAAATAGTACTCTAGTCAATGGTTCAAATGATAACATAGTCATGGGCTTCATTAATAGCATAATCTATAGCTACTCATAGCATTAATGTTAATTTAGCCAACAACCATATATATCACTTCCAATGCAATCACCATAATTCATTTACTAGGGTTTGCCAACATGCTCCTGAAGGCATTCTCTAAGCATTTAACAAGTGTCTAAGGTCTTCAATGAAACTATATAAGTCCAAGCTTAAGGTGGGTCAAGACCCCACTTCTAATTCCCCAAAATACATTTCAAGTCTAACTTTGGCCCGAGACTAGGCTAAGGTATCTAAATCAAGTCTTAGATATCTAACAAGCTAAAATTGTCCTAAGGTCAAGGTTTTTCTCAAGAAATACTCTTAAACCATCCATGGCAACTAAGGCAATTCCACATATATAAGCAACTAGGGTCAGCCTACCCTTAGCATGAGTGTTAAGGTCACTCCTATCTAACTAATGAAACTAGAGCCTTCTCATGCTATCCATGAGACAATAAGTCTAATTTAACAAGGTTCTAGCTTACAAGTCAAGAATCCTAACCTATGAATTCAAATGACCTAAATGATTAAACTAATCCCAAGTGTTACCATTTATCAATCCAATACTTAGAACTTTTTTCTTAATTTAATTTAGGAGTTTCATTAATAAGGATCAAACAACATCAAAAGAGTCTTTATACTTGATGGACCAACCCATCTAAATAAAAGAAATGAAAACAAAAATTTGGCCTAACCCAATCGGATAAAAATACCCGTCCCTTTTCCCAATTGCTATTACATATAAATCATTCCAAAGGGTTTTTAATAGTATTTTCTTTATCCTCCACCGCAAAACCCTACTCTAGCTAAAAAAATATTGGCCTTCACTTGTTTAAGTCATTCTTCTTCTTATATCTGCTGTGGATTATCAATGGTATGCCATGGAGTTATGCTGCTGCTACTCATATCAGCTTTCAGAAGTAAGATACTTCTCTGCTTTGCTCTCTTTTTGCTTATTTGTCAATTAACATATTATGTTGTTTCTCCCAGGTATGTACTCTAGTGGATGGAATGATCTTCGAATTTTATGCTGTGTTGAGAGTTCCAGGTCCCTAAATGGTATTCCAGATCTAAGTAAGCTCCGCTTCTTCTCCTTTGTCCTCATTCTTAGCTTCTATTTTGATGTACTTTCCTTATTCTGACATTTGTTGTAGTTACTACTGGGATGGAGATAGTGGGATGCTTGGATACAAAAGTAATTAGACTGTAATACTTCTTTCAAGTGTTTCAGCTACAAGTATCTCACATGACCCTCCTCTTTTTTTGCGAGTCCTTTTTAATGGCTGACATAGATTAGGCTGGCAAGCTTTTTAAATTTTTTTGTTTCTCTTTTGATTATAAATATCTGCTTGTTAATGATTATCTTAGTAAATTGTAGCCTACTCAGCCTATTTATTCTCTTGTTGAACTCAGTCGTATGTATGGATATTATAACTTGTCACTATTAAGTATCTTTCTACTAGTTACCTTTAACTGTTGAAAACTTGAAATTGTGAAATCCCCTATATCAATGGATAGATTTGTCAAATGATCAGCCAATTGATTTCCCTATCTCAAAATGTGTTGTTACTGCACTTGCTTACTGTTCATTATATTCTATATCTGCTCAACATAATCTAGCACATTCCATTCTTTGCTTAATATTTTTTGCATAAGAAGAGAATCAGTTTGAATTATAGCCTTTTTCTGATGTGTTTGATCTACATATATTGATGCTTGTAGAAATATATTTGCCTCTACCTCCACATTAGAAGTATCTTGAATTTTAGGTCCTTATGCATAAATTATATCACCCTCCTCATTTCTTAAATAAAAGGCATATGAGCTAATACTAGGGTTACCTCTTGATGCTCCATCTATATTGTATTTAGACCACCCTTCTTCTTGAAGCTTCCACATTACTTTGATGATCTTTGTCTTTGTTTTTTTCCTTCTTGTTCTTTTAATATATCTGGCCAACTATTGGGAAAGACTAGTCTAGCATTTCTAACCTTGATCTATAATCTAACATTTCTGGTAATGTTGAATATTACTCTGTGTATAGACAAGTTCTTTGCCTTATGCTTCAAACTATTTCTCCTTCTCTATATTTCCCATACGATTATGTTGGGAATAGAATAAAAATAAGTTTTGATGCTACCCCTTACTTTTGTATTCCACCATGCTAGAATAGTTTGTCATAGTGATAATCCATCAATTAGAATACCTACGAAAGAAGCAAAGAAGGACCAAGTCCTATTAGCCAAAGGTGACCTTAGAAACACATGAGCTATGGTCTCTTAATCAGGATTAGTGCAATACCAACATCTAGTTGGTCTTTCAACTACCCATCTTCTTATATTAGCATCCACTGGAACCTTTCCCCTTCATATTCTCCACATTAGAAAATCCATTTTAAAAGGTAATCCTTTAACCCCTATTTCTTTGTAAATCCTGTTCTTTTCTTCCCTTTGTCTAATATATTACCATGTTGACTTGACTGTGAATTTCCCATTAGTTTCTAGCATCCATATAGGAAGATCTCTTTTCCTTGTAACTATTAGAAGTCTAATTTTAACCATGATGTGATAGCAACTTCCTGAGGCATTAGTTGCAATATTAGCTGTTCATCCCACTGACCTTCTCTAACTAAATCCTTCACTAACTGAATCCTGTCATCCCAATATCTACTGGCCTAGAAAATATTCTATAAATCACCAAAAATAGTCTAATTATCCATCCAAATATTAGAACTACTGCCTCAAATTTTCCATAGAATTTGGTGCACCACTAAGTCTCTAGCATGTAAATTTTTTTCTAGACTTGAGGTTCAGCTCCTGTTTTCCATAAAATCTCATTGGGATGCTTCTTTCTAAAGTATTTGTTTTGCATGAACCTACTCCAAATAGAGTCTTTAGTTCAAAAGTTCCACCAAAGTTTGCAAAACAAAGCCATAGAAACATCTTGAACCCTTCTGAATCCCTACCCCCTTTATCTTCGGGTAAACGTAAAGAATTTCACCTCACCTACAACACCTCTAACCCTTCTATTGTTGGGTGTATTTATTTATTCTAGTGTCACTATTTTAGTCTTTTTGGCCTTGTTTTAAGGATGATTCATATGCTATATGGGTTGATATTGAGATAAATATGTATATAAGTGTCAAAGTACATGATTACAATGTTCAAAGTGACTTCCTAACAAGTTTGTACTTAAATGAGTCATTTAGAGTTGAATCGAGGAAACTAACATTACTAGCTTGAGCAAGGTGCTATTCTAGTTGATATCATTGGATTCTATTGTGTTTAAAGGATTCCAAATTGTTTAAATGTGTAATTATGAGTGGAAAAACTTGTTTATGATGTGCAAAGTTCAATTTGATTAAGTATAGAGATGGAATAATAAGTTGAATATTAACATGAACTAGCCTTGTATTAGCTTGTGTTTTTGATTCATAATTGATGATATTGTGTTGTATGATCTCTAATTCACGGAGTGTAATTATGTAGGAGGTTTTATGAGTTGACTTGGATGATATTTTTATGATATACAAGCTGAAAACAAAGGAAACACAACACCACAAGGAAAAGGAAGAAATGGAGGAACACTTAGTGAAATATTAGACGCAAAAGGCAATTCCAATGTGTGGAGGCAATTAGCCCGTGATGCCTCAGCCATAGCAGGATATGGATCCCGTGTAGCCTCCCTTGAAGTAGTGCTAAACAACCTATGATAACCCCTCTATAGAGGTGCACTCAACGAGGT
The DNA here is from genome assembly GCA_030864225.1 of Capsicum baccatum var. pendulum. Lineage (NCBI taxonomy): Eukaryota > Viridiplantae > Streptophyta > Magnoliopsida > Solanales > Solanaceae > Capsicum > Capsicum baccatum. The sequence continues at coordinate 25,539,954 of CM061551.1, read as the reverse complement.
GGCGCCCCCTCTATCTACATACGGCTAAAGTTTCCTTCTCCCATATATACACGGCCTAGACTTTGTTCAACTATAAATACACCTTTTGTACACATTTTTAAGGGTCTTCGGACATCTTGGAACATCAAGGAGATTCTACTACACCTTTTTTATAGTTTACATTCCCTTTTTTTTTAGCATTTTATTAGACTATAACATGTATGCAACCTTTTGGATTATGATTATGACTATGAGTGGCTAGAAACTCCCTTTTTGAGGTTAAAGCCAAGAACATGAGTACTATTATTTTGAATTAAGTTTGTTTGATTTGCTTATCATTATTGGTTGTTTGTTTATTCTTTATTTAACTATTTTAAGTCTTGATCACCATTAAAATACATCAATTGTCAACCTTGTGATCTCGGGAGAGGGAATAGGAAGATAGAACGTGAGGATGAACAAAGTATGATTTGTATTGTTTTATGAAATAAGAAATTCAAATTAGCGTCTAGGATAGGGATGTACCTAGAAGCCTTACTTGATTCACACGTAGGATGATTGAGAACTTAATTGAACTATTACATCCCTGTTTAACGATGTAGTTGTAATATCCAAATTAGGTAAACTGTTAGAGGTTGGGAGACCATGATCATGCGATTAACCCTACAAATCAACAACCAAGATAATCAAGTCAACGAATGAAGTTCAATAGCATAGTATGATTGTTCAAAGTACTTTAACCCCGGGCTTTACTCCATTGATTGTCTCAAGACCTTTATTTTATACATTGTTTCCTTCACATTAGTTTACAAATATTCAAAAATCTATTTTGGTTTTCACTTGCATCAATTGAATCTAAATTGTGAACTAGAATTGAATAATAGTTAGATCAAGTCCCTGTGGGATTGATACTCAGCTTTCTTGATAGAATATTTTACCACTTGATCAACTACGTACACTTGTGTGTGCACTATTAAGTTTTTGGCTCCGTTGTCGCGGACTTGCAATTTGAAAATTGTTTATTTTAGTTTTGGTTTTGGATTTCTTTGGTGTTTTTACACTTGTTCTTGTTTTGTATTAGCAGGAAACAGGTTTACAAAGTCGTAAGCTGGTCAGGGATCAGGACTTAGTTGAATTAAGATCCGAACCTGAGAAACTTTTCCATTAATAAAGGAGCGAAGCAATCCTTCTCCCTCTAATTCCGTAGATCTAAGAAGATTAAGAAGATCCTGCTCTAATGGATGAAGAAAAAGCAGCCCACAAGATAGTCAGAGAAGTGGCAATCCCACTTCCAACTAATTTTACCTCCCTATTTTAGAAGACGACAACTGTAGGTAATTTTGAGCTTAAACAGAATATGATACAACTTCTGATTAGCAGTGGACAGTTCATATGGCTTTCACATAAGGATCCACAGGTCCACTTGCAAAATTTTTTGGAAATCATTGACACATTCATTCCTACTAGTGTGAATATAGACTATGTGAGGATGACGTGTTCCCTTTTTCATTGATTGGGGAAGCAAAAAAGTGGTTGAATGCAGAAAATTCCTTATTTGGTTCTTCCCGTCTGGTAAGATTACGTGACTTCGCAGTGAGATAGTGTGCTTCAAATAGAAGCCCAAAGAGAATCTTTATCATGCTTGGTAGAGGTTCAAGGCTTTTCTTCGGGACTGTCCACACCATCAACAGTCCAACGAGATACTTGCTCATACTTTTGTACAGGCTCTTGACCATAATACAAAAATATTGTTAGATTTTGTTGTAGGGGGTCAAGCTCTTGAGATGACTTATGATGAGGTTTACACTTTATTGAAATGCATAGCTCAAGGAAATCTCATATGGCATTCAGACTTGAGGTGTGCCACAAATAGAATTGCAGGCGTATTAGAGGTTCACCAATTCACTACCATATCTGCTAAGATCTTTGCATTGCAAAAATCAAATTATCAGTCTGTATTTGGGAGTAGCACAACCTGCGGCCACAGTCAATGAAATCCAAGAAGCTATAAGATGGTGTGAAGTTTGTGGAATTAGTGGCCATACAGCTACTATGTGTGCATCAAATCCTGAATCTATGATGTATGTAGGAAATGTTTAGAGGCCTAATTATGGTAATGCCCATAACAAAAAGCAGGAATCTCAGCCACTAAATCAACCTAGAATGCCTAGCAGCCACAACAATTTCAGTAACCATAGGCTCAACCAAATCAGTCAACTAACAACTTGCAAGAGATGATAAAGCAGGTTCTAGCTAATCAGGCATAGTAGGTAGCTGATGTAAAGAACCAGTAAGTGACATAAACAATATTAGAGTTGTAGTTGAGGCAGTTACAACAGGCACTAAATACCAGGCCTCAAGGTGGTTTTCCAGCAGATATAAAAATCCAAGACAAGTTATGAAAATCACCTTGAAGAGTGGTAAGGAGCATCATGGATATCCTCCAAAGACAACTAAGCAGGTAGATGCTGATATGGTGACTGAATAGGTAAATGATAAAATTGCTGAAAAATTGAGGAAGTCTGAGTACTCAAAAGAAAAAATTGCTGCAGAAGTAGAGAAGTAGATACTGCAACTCCCTTTTACACAAAAGTATAGAAAAGCAAAGGAGGATTCTTGTGTCAAGAATTCATTTGACACGTTCAGAGAGTTTCATATTAACTTACCTTTATTAGATTTCTTGCAGGGTATGCCCAAGTACGCTAAGTACTTGAGGGATGTGGTTGCTAATAAGGTAAAATTGCAGGATTTAGAGGTAATAAAACTCACTGAGGAGTATAGTTTGGTGGTAACAAAGAAAATTCCTAAAAAATTAAATAATCCACGGAAGTTCACTCTCCCTATTCAAATTGGAAACATCGAGATGGTGCAGGCACTTAGTGATTTTAGGGAAAGTATCAACTTGATGCCCTTATCTTTGTTCAACACATTGGGATTAGGAAAGACAAGACCGAGCTCTGTACTACTGCAGCTTGCAAATAGGATCATATCCCGTCTGGAAGGAATCATAGAGGACGTCCTTATAAAGGTTGGTAAATTCATTATTCCTACCAAATTTATTGTTCTTGATTTTAAGGCAGACGAATAGGTACCGATCATCTTAGGGCATCCATTTTTAGTAATGGGAGGATTGTTAATATCATGTAAGAGAGGGTACGCTCAAAATGAGGTTGGAGGATGAAAAGGTAGTTTTTAAAGTTTTTAAATCACTCAACACACTATCCCACTATAAAGACTTATGCAAAATTTTTGTAATTGAAAGGGATGAGTGTGGGGTGGTTAATCCATCAAGGGCCTCTCCAAACATCTTCATTAAGCAACCCATGCCTCTAATACCGCAACCTAACATGATGGAAATAGATGAGCCTGACCTTGAGAGTATACACTCAAGAGCTCAAAAAATGAATAGGAAGAGGTCCTCTAAGTGTGAGGAAGAAGATGAAGGGATTTGGTTTAGTTGAGCTGGGTCGTGCTGTGACATTAAATCAGGCGGTTCTTGGGAGGCAAACCAAGTTAAATAGGTATATTTTATTTTCAGTTTTTTGTTTTTTACTTCACATAATTTTTTTTTGATTGAGTAGTAGGTTGATAGAAAATCTGAGTATCGGATATCTGAGCTAAGGAGCATGGCAAAGACTGAGTGTGGGATCCCACAGACCTCCTTTATATATAAAGATGATACTAGCTAGGCCTAGAGGTCTCAGGGAGTATTTCTATCTCTTACTTTTAAGTTCACTTTGGGGACAAAGTAGATTTTAAGTGTGGGGTGGGGAAATTCCCAATTCTAGGATTAATTTAATTTTTTTGTAAGATATTCTAATTGGTGTTATTTTTGATTGCATGGTGCATGTGTTTTAGTTGTAAAAGCATACTTTTAGACTCTTAGGCTCACGTTTGTGACTCTTATACATGTTGTCTTAAATTTGAATTCATGTTATCATTTGGTTAAGAATCTATGATGATCCTATTGAGTTGAGCATATGCCATGTGTGTGTAGGGTGTTGTATATTCCTTGTTGCATGTGATGTTTGAAACATCCCCGGTGTGTGTGCAATGCAAAATAAAGAGTGTGCATTTAGGATATGATATAGACACTTCTTTGATAGCCTTGTTTTGGACTTTTTTTTTGACCTACCCTTGAGCATAATTTTAGTAAGCCCCATTGAGCCTTTATCTTTTCTCTTTGGCAGCCTCATGTGTAGCCTAATACCCTTCTTTGATAGACCATAATTTGATCCAAAGTTACTAGGTTCTTTAATGAAAAATCAACTGAGTTAGGAGTATGAAATTAAAGAAGAAAAAGGTAACATTGAAGCCTTAAAGTGATAGTTATTGGTGTTCAAAAAAAATTGTGATATGTGGTTGGGAGTTGAGTAATGAAAAGAATAAAACTTTGTTCAAATTGAATGAGTTGTGCATAAAATTGTCCCACCATAGTGTATGTGAATGATCTTAATAAGATGGGGTGAAAACAAAAGAAAGTGGTAGACAAAAATGGTGTAATTTGGTTGTTGCATATTGGTTTTAATTGTAAAAAGTGATGTATTAAAGATCTTAGGGAAGATAGCCACTATTATTCTAAAATTGTCCCTACCCCATACCATAGCTTACATTACAACCCGAAAAAGACCTAATTGATGCTAAGTTTAGCATTCTGCTATTAGTGGAGTACTTGACTAAGGACATGCTATTAGTGGAGTACTTGACTAAGGGCAAGCCTATGTTTCATTGTGTGTAACTTGTGAATTCCTTATGAGATTGAGCGAAATTTGATTCTTGTACCCATCATGTTATAAATTGCTTAATTGTGAGTGATTATAGGTATCTCTCTTATTGTGAAGGCCACATGTTTGATGAATGTGGGTGATTTGTATGATGTCTTTAATTGAGCAATATGCATTAGTTTTCCAACTTGGTGAGTCTATTCTTAAGGCTAGGATGTTTTGGAGTAGTATTCATGAGCTTTCAATTGTGTTTGTAACATGCTTAGTGTAGAAAATTGCATTTTGTGTAGTCATTATAGTAGTAACTTAAGTGTCTTGCATGTCGTAGTGGAAGTTTAGAGTCTCCTCTATTGATGATGCTTATAGTTAAGAGTTTTTTGAGGATGAACAAGGCTTTAAGTGCGGGATGGTGATGTTAGGTGTATATATGCATTCTAGTGTCACTACTCTAGTCTTTTTAGACTTGTTGTGAGGATAGTTCATATACTATATGGGTTTATAATGATATAAATGTGCATCTTAGTGTAAAAGTACATGATTACAATGTTCAAAGTGAATGCCCAACAAATTTGTACTTAAATTAGTCATTTAGAGTTCAACCGAGTAAACTAGCATTACTAGCTTAAGCTAGGTGCTTGTCTAGTCGATACCATTGGATTCTATTATGTTTAATGGGTTCCAAATGGTTTAAATATGTAATTATTAGTAGAACAACTTGTTGGTGATGTGAAAAGTTCAATTTGATTAAGTGTATAGGTGGAACAATAAGTTGAAGATTAACATGAACTAGCCTTGTGTTAGCTTGCGTTTTTGATTCATTGTTGAGGATATTGTATTGTATGATCTCTAATTTGTGGTGTGTAATTATGTAGGAGGCTTTATGAGTTGATGTGGATGATATTTTTATGATATACAAGCTGAAAACAAAGGAAAAACAACACCACAAAGAAAACGAAGAAGCGGAGGAACATATAGAGAAATATTAGACGCAAAAGGCCATTCCAGTGTGTGGTGGCGATTAGCCCACGATGACTTAGCCATAGTAGGCTATGGAGCCCGTGCATCCTACCTTGGAGAAGTGCTAAACAGCCTGCGTTTCCCTCTCTATAGCAGTGCACTCAAGGAGGAGACTCCCCCTCTATCTACATGCAGCCAAAATTTCCTTCTCCTATGTATACACGGCCTAGACTTTACTCAACTATAAATACACCTCTTGTACACATTTTTAAGGATCTTTGAATGTCATGGAACATCAAGGAGATGCTACTACACATTTTTTTAGGTGTTAATTCTTTTATTTTATCGTTCTATTAGATTATAGTATGTATTCAACCTTTTGGATCATGATTATGACTATGAGTGGCTAGAAACTCTCTTTCTGGGGTTAAAGCCAAGAACATCAGTACTATTATTTTGAATTAAGTTTGTTTGATTTGCTTATCATTACTGGTTGTTTGTTTATTCTTGATTTAACTATTTTGAGGCTTGATAAACCTTAGAATACATCAATTGTAAACCTTGTGATCTCGGGAGAGGAAATAGGAAGATAGAACGTGGGGATGAACAAAATATGATTTGTATTGTTTTATGAAATAAGGAATTCAAATTAGCATCTAGGATAGGGGTGTACCTAGAAGTCTTACTGGATTCACACGCAGGATGATAGCTTTAAGAACTTAATTAGAATATTACATCCCCGCTCAATGATGTAGTTGTAATGTCCAAATTAGGTAAACTATTAGAGGTCGGGAGACCATGGTCATGAGATTAACTCTATGAATGAACAACCTAGATAAGTAAGTTAACGAATGAAGTTCAATAGCATAGTATGATTGTTCAAAGTGCTTTAACGCCGGGCTTTACTCTTTTGATTGTCTCAAGACCTTTATTTTACACATTGTTTCCTTTACATTAGTTTACGAATATTCAAAAATCTATTTTGGTTTCGCTTGCATCAATTGAATCTAAATTGTGAACTAGAATCGAATAATAGTTAGATCAAGTCCCCGTGGGATTGATACTCAACTTTCTTGATAGAATATTTTACTACTTGATAGACCGCGTACACTTGCTTGTGCATTGTCACCTCCCCAATGTAACATGATTTCACAATTATACTATAACATAACTCAATCTAACAAGAAGTAAGCCTAACCTACCTCAAATCCATAGAAAGCTCACGAACCGCTAAATGTTTATTTTTTTCTTTCGAGAAGCTTCTTCAAGGTGCCAAGCTATAAAAACACACAATCTACACATTATTACAAGAATATCGATACCCATATTGCACCATTGTGCTTCCAGTCCAAAAATAACACCAAATACCCCTAAGTGGGTCCCACATATGAACAACATATTTCCGAGATTAACCCAGTGTTCAAATACCATTAGGAAATCATAAACCTTAAGAATTAGGTGGGGGTTAAGCTTAATTGTGGCTAAGTCAAGCCTCGAAGCTAATTGGAGTTTTTGTCAAAAATTTTAGAAACTAAAGGTTGAAAATGAAGGATTCTTACTTCAAATCCATTGTTAATGATGAAATTATATGTTATATAAGCTCCCAAGAGGTATCCAAGACTTAACTAGAAGTTAACAGATCATTCTAGGTTTTCTAGGTTTCAAGGAGAAGTGAAAATGGCCAAATTCGCAACTAAGGGGACTATTTATAGCCCCTCTAAGCTCGGAGATGTCACGATTACCCTCATTTGGACAACGATCTCCCTGTCTTTATCTGCATTCGCTTGTCCGCGACCATCATGGCACCAGTACAACAAGGTTAAAACTTATTTTTGACCTCCTGAACTCATTCGGACTCTGATATTTTCATATGAACTATGTAACCCTAATAAAATTGATGTTTTGGACACATTGGTGAAGTCAGATTTTCAATACAAGGTCATTTATACCAATTATAGGCCCCACACCCATATTTTCCAATTTTGACTTCCCGACCAATGGGTTGAAAGGGGCTTGGGTGCAATAGGACCCAAACCAATGGTCTACCTAGCCTAAAAGCAATATTTCGGAGCTTTTGGCTCATTCAAAATTTGCATTGGGGATCGTTTTACTTAAATTTTTGCCCAGTGGCCATTTAGAACCAACGAAGACATCTAAATAGGGAAAAAGACTCTAAAAACCAAACCAGCTGCCTGGTAAATGAACTAACATACCTAGCAAATCATAAATCACTTAGGAATGTTATGGAGAAGCTCTAATAGAAAAATATGCATAAATATGGAAAATGACTTGAACGGTCATTACAATATCCACTACTAAAGGAACTTTCGTCCTTGAATATTAAAGATGAGAAAGCACTTGTAGTCTAGAATTGGTTGGGATACTGGTCCCGTATCTCACTCTCGATCACCTAAGTGGCCTCTGCCACTAGGAGGTGCCTCTACTGAACCTAAACTATAGGAATCTCCCTAGTGTGAAACTGCCTCACATCACTAGCCAAAATAAGCACAGGCTCCTCCATGATTGTCAACTGCTCATATAACTGGACAGAGTCCTATCCAAGCATATGAGATAGATTAGGAATATATTGCCTTAATATAGAGACATGGAAAACTAGATGAACACTAGAAAAATCCAGAAGTAAAACTAACTCATATGCTATCTCACAAACTGTCAAGAGAATCTCAAAAGGACCAATATATTGAGGGCTAAGCTTACCCTTCCTCCCAAATCTCATCATACCCTTTATGGGTGATACATGGAGGAATACACAGTCACCAACTCCAAATCTCAAGAAACAAAGCCTATGATCTACATAGGCCTTCTGCCTATACTATGCTGCTCTCAACCTATCTTGAATCACCCTGACTCTATCTAACGAGTCCTGAAGCAAATTCGTACCAGGAGGTCTAACCTTAGAAGTCTCTATCTATCCAACTGGAGAATGACATCTCTTACCATATAATGCTTTATAAGACACCATCTCAATACTCAAATAATAGCTTTTGTTATACACAAAATCTGCAAATGCTAAGTGCTGATCCCATTGGCCTCCAAAATCCATAACACAGGCTCGGATCATATTCTTGATCACCTGAATAGTCTGCTCAGACTGACTATCATTTTGTGGGTGAAAGGTTGTACTCAAATCCACTCGAGTACCCAACTCCTCCTTGAATGATCTCTAAAACCTAGATGTAAACATAGAATTATGGTCTGAAATGATAAAAATGGGCACCCTATACAAACGAACCATCTCTCACACATAGATATGGGCTAATCTATCAGCACTGACGATCATCTGAATAGGAATGAAATGTACTGACTTAGTTAAACGATCCACAATAACCCAAATTCCATTTAAACCATAGGAAGTATGAGGAAACCCTCTAATGAAGTCCATAGTAATCCACTCCCATTTCCACTCAGGAATGGGCAAACTCTGAGTCAAATCACCAGGATGCTGATGTTCGAATTTTACCTACTAACAATATAGGCAACGAGCTACAAAGTTTGTCATATCGCTCTTTATGCCGTCCAACCAATAGTGTTGTCTCATATCTCTATACATCTTGGTTGTACAGGGATGAATGGAATATCCAGAGCTACGAGACTCATGTAGAATCGGCTGAATCAAGTCACCTTACTATGGAACACAAATACGACCCTAAAATCTCAAAATACCCTCTGAATCAATAGTCTACCTTTTGGAATCACCACTCAACACCTAATCATAAAAGGAGAAAAACTTTCCATCCTCATATTGATGATCCACACTTGCCAAAATCCTTCTAGGATCTGAAATATCAAGGTGGACAATCAAATTGCCTAAGGACTAAATATCCCTTGCCAAGGGCCTGTTAAAAACTCATACACAAACCAAGCTACCCATAATCACTGCCTTGCGACTCAAGGCATCAACACCTTACTCAGATGATACAAAATGGAAAAATCATAGTCCTTAAGCAATTCCATCTATCTACGCTGTCGAGCATTTAGCTCTCACTGGGTTATGAGATATTCAAGGTTGCGATAATTGGTGAAAATCGCACAGTGCACCCTATACAAATAGTGCCTCCAAATATTGAGCATGAAAACTATCCAGGCCAACTCAAAATCATGAGTGAGGTAGTTGTTCTTATGTACTGTAAGCTATCTAGAATCATAGGCGATGACACGACCCTGCTACATCAACACATATCCAAGACCAACACCAAAAGCATCACAAAACATGATGAATCCCTCACCCTCAACTAGAAGAGCTAACACAAAATCTAAAGTAAGAAAGTCCTTGAGCTTTCCAAAGAGCGACCCACACTCCTCAAACCATTAGAAAGGAACCTCCTTCCGAGTATATCTAGTCATAGGGGATAAAATAGTAGCAAAGCCCTCAACAAAACATCTATAATAACTGGACAAACTAATAAAGCTATGAACCTTACTTGGAGATGTAGGTCTAGACAATTATAAATTGCCTAAGTCTTAGCCGAGTATACCATAATACTAGACTTAGATACCACATGTTAAAGGAATGTCATCGACTCAAGACAAAACTCACACTCTCAGAACTTGGCAAAAAACAAATGGTTCTTCAAAGTCTGGAGCATGATGCTTAAATGTTACATGTGCTCCTCACTACTCCTCAAATACATAAGGATGTCATTAAAGAACACAATAATGAAGGAGTCTAGATAGGATCTGAACACACGATTCATCAGATCTATGAATGCGGCTGGGGCACTAGTCAACCTGAAAGATATCACTAAAAATTCATGATATCCATAACAGTTCCTAAAAATTATCTTCGTGATATCCTTAACCTAAATCCTCAATTGATGGTAATTGGACCTCAAATCAATCTTAGAAAACATAGCTGCACCCTGAAGTTGGTCAAAAAAATAATCAATACGAGGCATAGGATAATGGTTCGTCACTGTTACCTTATTAAGCTGTCTATAATCAATGCATATACGCGTAGAACCATTTTTCTTGTTTACAAACAATACAGGAGATCCCTACAAGGATACACTCGATCTAATAAAATCCTTAACAAAAATATCCTAAAGCTGAGAGTTTAGTTCTTTAAGCTCAGTAGGAGCCATATGGTAAGGTTCCATAGAAATAGGTCAGGTGCTAAACTCGAGGTCAATAGCAAACTCAATCTTACAACAGGGGGAATACCACGTAGGTCGATAGGGAACACATCAGGAAACTCATAAACAACAAGCACAGAGTCAAGCAACGGTCTCTCCACACGTGTATCACAAATATAAGAGAGATAAGGGTCGCAGCCCCTCAAAATAAGTCTCCTAGCATGAACATAAAAGATAATCCCTGTCGGATTGTGGGAGACCTCTCCTTGCCACACGACTGAAGGTATGCGTAGCATGGGTAAGGTAACAGTCTTGGAAAAATACTCCATGTCCGCATAATAATTGGATAATCAGTCCATGCCAAGAATCACATCAAAATACAACATATCTAGAATAATAAGATCAACACAAGTATCAACATCACTATCTATCACAACTCATGATCTGAATACTTGATCCATTACTAAAGAATCACCCATTGGAGTAGATACACACAATGTAACAGATAATAAATCTCAAGTCAACTACAATTATGGTGCATAATAAGAAGATATATTAGAATAAGTGGATATCAGATCAAATAAAGCAAGAGCCAATTTGTGACATACCAAAATCATACATGTAACTACAACTTCCATAGTCTTGGTCTCAGGTCTAGAAGGTACTGCATATAACTGACCACTCACACCACATGGCTGGGCACCTGACCAACCTCTTATCCTACCTACTTGAGAACCACCTCAAGCACCCTAGTAGCCATTCCTGTGACAATGAGAATCACCCTTACCCGAGGGATCAAATGCTCTAATATGGGTAGAACCCTGAGCTAAAATAACTATTGCCCTATGACTAGGGTAATCCCATGAATAATGAACAAAAAGTCCACAAGTAAAGCAAACAAAATGAGCAGGACTCGAACCAATCGATTTGACTGACCTAGAGTGATCACCACATCTAGAATAACCCAAAGATAGACCTCTCGATGACTGATTACTTCCCTTATTCAGGAAACCACTAGTACCATACTGACCTTTATCATTAATTATAAGAGCTACCTAAACTAGTCAACTAGACCGACTCTAAGGTTTAAAGAATTAACTCGGTATCCATCTAGTATCATAACCATGGCCTCGGTCCCATAATATATAACTTAATAAGATATCAACTCCATAATCTAAGATATCACCACCATAAGATGTAGCTCATACGCGGTTTAAGTAGTGGAAGGTAAGAAGGGGCATAGATGCAGAGCCCATAGAGAGGGAAGAGTTTGCTACTGCTTTCCTAGAGAGATTCTTTTCTCAGAGCTAAGAAAAGCCAAGGTGTTAGAGTTCATCAAACTCAGGCAAGGTAGTATGATCATGAAAGAATATTCCCTCAAATTTACACAGTTAGCCAAGTATGCTCCCCATGTAGTAGCAGACAATAGGTCTAAAATGAGCAAGTTTGTATCTGGGGTGTCAGATAGTATGGTTAAGGAGTGTAGAATAGTGATATTGATTAAGGAGATAGACATATACAAGATCATGATCCATGATCAATAGATAGAATAGGCTAAGATCATATAGAGAGAGACTGAATAAGAAAGCTGGAATAGGTAGCTTTAATTTTAATCAGTCTAAGTCAAAGGGCAATAACTGTTCCTAATTTTTCCTAAAAGCTTCAATTACAGCTTTATCCTCAGCCATTGCTCCAGTTCCTAAGTTTAAAAATGGTAATAAAGACAGGGCACCTGGCTCTAAATCTCAGGGTAGTGTCAGTAGTGCTCGAACAAATCCTCTTTATTAGTAATGTGTCAAGAACTACCAGGGTGTCTGCAGAGCTAGCAGTGATGTTTGTTTTGGGTGTGGAAAGCCAGGCCACAGAGTTAGAGATTGTCCTTATTCAGGTTCTCAGGGTCAACATAACCACCCCCTAGCTCCGTCCGTTCGCTTGAATCAGTAGGGAGCCACTTCCAGTGCCACCAGTGGCTAACGCCCAAATAGTCTTTATACACTTCAGTCCAGACAAGATCAGGAAAATTCTCCTGATGTGGTCATTGGTACATTACAGATCTTACATTTACATGTTTATGCCTTTTTAGATCTAGGGGCTTCTTTATCTTTCGTCACTCCTTATATAGCCATTAACTTTGGAGTCAGTCCAGAAATCCTAGCAGAGACTTTCTCAATTTATACACTAGTGGGTAAATCTATTATAGCCCAATGGGTATAAAGGAACTGTTCGGTTATGATATCTCAGAAAGTTACTTCAACAAACTTAGTAAAGCTAGAGATGGCTGATTTTAATGTCATTCTCAGCATAGATTGGCTTTATTCATGTTATGCCTCAGTTGACTATAGAAATAGAATAGTTCATTTCAGTTTCTAAATGAACTAGTCCTTAAATGGAGGTTTAGTACCACAACACTTATGGGTCAGTTGATTTTATACTTTAAATCAAGAAAAATGATATCCAAGGGATGTATCTACCATCTTGTATGAGTCAAAGACTCTAACTCAGAAACTCCAACTCTTGCATCCTTTCTAGTAGTAAATGAATTCTCAAATATGTTTTCCAAAGATCTTCCTGGAGTTTCTCCCATTAGGGAAAAAGACTTCGAAATAGACCTTCTTCCAGATACGTAGCCTATATCTATTCCGCCATACAGAATGGCACCATCATAACTTAGAGAGTTAAAAAATAGTTGAAGGATCTCCTAGATAAGGGATTTATCAGAACCAACATTTCCCCATAGGGTGCACCAGTCTTATTCGTGCGTAAGAATGATGGTTTTCTTAGAATGTGTATACTCTACCATCAGTTGAACAAAGTCACAGTTAATAATAAGTACCCACTTACAGAATCGATGACTTGTTCGACCAACTTCAGGGCTTTAGTTACTTTTCTAAGATAGACCTCAGACCAGGCTATTATCAGCTCAGAGTCAGAGAATGTGACATTCCAAAAATAGCTTTCAGAACTCGGTATGGTCACTTTGAGTTTTTAGTCATGTCCTTTGGTCTTACTAATGCCCCAGTAGCTTTCATGGTTTTAATGAATCACGTGTTTAACTAGTACTTGGATAGGTTCATTATAGTTTTCATCAATGACACTTTTTCTATTCTCATAGCGAGAATGATCATGTAGATCACCTCAAAATCTTACTTTAGACTCTCAAAACTAATCAGCTATTCGCGAAATTCAGTAGGTGTAAATTTTGTCTAAGGTCAGAAGTATTCCTTGGTCGTATTATTTCTGGTGATGGTATTAGAGTTGGTCCTTAAAAGACTAAAGCGGTGAGAAACTGGCCTAGACCTATCTCTCTATCATATATAAGGATTTTCTTAGGTTTATCTAGCTATTACTGTCGGTTTGTTGAAGGATTCTCATCTATTGCATCCCTCATGTCCAGATTGACTTAGAAAAAAGTCCATTTTTAGTGGTCAGATTCCTGCAAGAAAAGTTTTCAGGAGTTGAAAACTTGACTTATCTCATCCCCAGTTTTTACTCTACGAGATGGTTCAGATAGTGTTGTTGTTTACTGTGATGTATCCAGATAAGGTTTGGGTTGTGTCCTCATGCAAAGAGGTAAGGTCATATCCTACACCTCCAGACAGCTTAAGCCCCATAAGAAGAATTATCCGACTCATGATCTTAAGCTAGCAGCTGTAGTGTTTGCCTTAAAGATTTGGAGGAACTATTTGTTTGGGGTGCATGTAGATGTGTTCACAAATCACAAAATCTTACAGTATGTATTTTCTCAGAAAGATTTAAATTTGCATCAGAGAAGGTGGTTAGACTTATTGAAAAATTATGACATGACTATTCTGTATTATCCAGACAAAGCCAATGTAGTGGCTGATGCTCTCAGTAGTCTATCTATAGGTAGTGTTGATTATGTTGAGGGCAATAAGAAGAAGTTAGCTCAGGAAGTTTATCAGTTTGCCCAACTAGGTGTTTGCTTAGTTGATTCAGCAGAAGGTAGTGTTTGGGTGTAGAATAATTCTGAATCCTCTCTAGTTTTTAAAGTGAAGGAAAAGCAGGATAGAGATCTCAGTCTAGTTAAGTTGAAAGAGTCTGTCAGAGATTAGAAAATAGAAGTTTTCTCCCAAGGAGGAGATGGTGTGTTGCATTGCCAGGGTCAGCTATGCATTCCAGGCATAGATGACTTGGCATAACGAATTCTTACAGAAGCACATGGTGTGCATTACTCTATTCATCCAGGGGCCACTAAGTTATACCATAATTTGCAGGAGGTATATTGGTGGACTGGGATAAATAGAGATATTGTAGAGTTTGTAGCCAAGTATGCAATATGTCAGTAGGTTAAGGTTGAGCACCAGAAGCCTAGTGGGTCCATGCAAGAGTTTAGTATTCCCACATGGAAATGGGAAGAAGTGAACATGGACTTTATGATGGGATTGCCTTGTACTCATTATCAATATGATTCCATTTCGGTTATCATAGATAGGATGATCAAATCAGCTCATTTCTTGCCAATTCATACTTCTTATTCAGACAAGGACTACGCCAAACTCTATATCAGAGAGTTGGTCAAGTTACATGGAGTATCCATCATCTTAGATGGAGGTACCCAATTCACCTCTCATTTCTATAAAGCATTCCAAAAGGGTCTTGGTACCCGAGTTCACCTCAGTACAACCTTCCACCCTCAGACAGATGGTCATGCAGAAAGGACCATTAAGACTCTAGAAGATACACTAAGAGCATGCGTTATCGATTTTAAGGGTATTTAGGATGATCACCTGCCTTTGATTAAGTTTTCATATAATAACAACTATCATTCCAGTATTCAGATGGCTCTGTTTGAGGCTCTTTATAGTAGGAGATGTAGATCTCTAATTGGTTGGTTTAAGGTAGGTGAGGCCGTAGTAGTAGGGCCTGACCTAGTATTAAATGCCTTAGAGAAGGTTCATTTAATTAGAGAAAGACTTAAGGCTGCCCAGAGTTGACAAAAATTGTAAGCATATGTGCGGAGAAAGGATCTCGAGTTTGAGATCAGTGATTTTGTGTTCTTGAAAATCTCTCTTATGAAGGGGGTAAAGAGGTTCAACGAGAATGGAAAGCTCAGTCCCGAATATGTCTGCCCTTACAGAATTCTAGTCATTTCAAAAAGGTAGCCTATGAGATCGAGTTGCCTTCAAACCTACCTTTAGTGCATCTAGTATTCAACGTCTCCTTGCTAAAGAAATGCATTGGTGACCCAATAGTCATAGTTTCCTTAGAGGGTATAGATATTCAGAAGAATATCTCTTTTGAAGAGGTTCCAGTCCAAATCCTTGATCATCAGATTCGTAGACTGAGGAACAAAAAAGTTCCATTAGTCAAAGTTCTTTGGCAGAATTAGTCCGTAGAGGGAGCGACTTGGGAAACAGATGCAGATATGCGGACCAAGTATCCTCACCTCTTCTCCGCAACCTTAGATCCAACTTAAGGTAATAGTCTTCCTTAGCTTTACTCAGTTCTATGTTCAGCTATAATTATAACTTGGTATCCATTACCATTTTATATTTAGACATGCATTCATAAATCAGTTCAGTCATGTACTCATGCATCAGATATGCATGTTTAGTATGAAAACCCAGCTTATCACTAACTTCAATCATGTATTCCATGCATCAGATATGCATGTTTAGTGCAAGGCCTCAGTTTATCAGTAGCTCAGTCATGTAGTCAAGCATTCGATATTTATGTTCAGTGCGTAAACTCAGTCAATCAGTGTCTTAGCTTAATCAGTCTCATTTGAGGACGAATGTTCTCAAGGTGAAGATATTGTAATACCTCATATTTCTCAAGCTTAACTTAACTCTCAATTCCTGAGTTATCTGATATAAAATTTTTGAAATACTCAGTATTTTTTAGTTTAGAGCATGTCATTGCATTGGAATTTGAATTACCTTTCCAACAATATAAAATTCACCTAAATTTGATAATCGAGTAAGAAGTTATAGATATTTTAAGTTTTAGTCATTAAACACCATTATTCAGGCCAGTAGAGCATCACGGAGTATGTCAAAATGAAAATTGTCAGTTTCCAGTGAGGTACCATGATATTGGCGCATCGCGCCAAGGACCCAATCCACAATTGTCAATTTCCTGTAAAGTAACGCGATTGTACTGCGTTGTGCCAAGCTTCCAGGTCCCATCCAGTATTGTAATGCGATTCCACTACATCGCGCCAACAACCATATTCCCAGTTGTCACTTTCCATCTGCTTGGCACGATAGTGGCGCATCGCGCCAGATGCCCAAATCGGGAATTTTTTAGTTATGATTTTAGGTCATTCCCAGGGGTAATTGGGTATTTTTTCATTACCCAAATCAACCTTTAACACGTAAATTACCCCAAATTAACCTAGTTAGATCATTATTATTCAATTTTTTCCCAAATCAAAGGCATTCTCTCTTAAAAAAACAAACCCTAACTTCAAGAATCAAGATCAAAACTCATGAATTTCTTCAAGCACCTTCTAGAATTAACTTTCCAAGGTATGTTAGGTGTTCATCCATGGGTCCCTTTCACCCATAAAGTTCAAGAATTCATTTTTAAAACTTCAAGTGTTATGATTTATGAATTCCATGCTTGGAATTGAATGTATTCATGATTATGATAATAATTGGGGTCCAATTCATGTTTAATTATAAGTTTCCATGAAATTAAGATCGTTATGTGATGAATTATATGAATTGCATGCCTAACCCTTGAATTTGAAATTGAGTGTTGTATTCATCATTACATGTGTTGACTACCATCATGTGAAATACTTCATGCTCCCCAACTCAGTTCAGTTATACAGAATCAGGACTGTCAGATACAGTCAACCAGTATTAGCAACTTCAGATATCCATTACTCAGTATCAGAAATTAGGACTTAGCTTTAGATAAGCTTAGTCACAGTATTTATTTATATTCATAGTAGCGCATACTCAGTATTTACAGTAGTATCAGTTATCCATGTAATCTTATGTTCAGTTAATTTATATCATGCAGTCAATTATTGTTCATTCATATGAACCCTTGCATTCAGCCTTACCCCATCTAGCATACCAGTACATTCCACGTTCTGACGTATACTTTTTCTTTGTGCTATGATGTCTTATATCATATGTTCGGATGTTTTGATTCTTGACCGTGCATAGATAGATCCAGATTCAGATAGCAGTAGATTTAACAATGAGTCCTCATCATTCTAGGATAGTCTTTCATTTTATTGTTATAGTAGTTCAGTATTTTAGTAGATGGAGTTAGTTGGGGGATTTTCCCATCAACTCCACATTCAGACAATTTTAGATTAGAGGATTTTTAGACTAGTTTTAAGACACTGTTTAGTTTGACAGATTGTTATTTTAGTTGATAAACTTTATCAGTATTTATAAATTTTGAACCTTATGGCATTTCAGCCTATTTTTTTGTATTTATTACAGTATCATGTTTCAGTTCTTCTAGTAGATATCAGTCATGGGTTAGCTTGTGGTCCTTCGAGGTCGTAAGCACCATGTAGCATCCAGGGTACAGACTCGGGGTGTTATACTTAATTACTAGAATCTCTCTAGAGCGCAGCCGCTTGACATCTCTAGATAATATGAACACCAGCTCCTATATGTAGGTCAATCTCTCCTCCAACTGAACTGAGTTCCACCGAAGCACATAAGACACATTGGGAATGTACCACCATAATATAGAAATATGGAAAACCAGCTGAAAAATAGCAAAATCAGGGGGAAAGGCTAACTCATGTGCCACCTCTCCAACTGTGCAAAGAATCTCATAAGGTCTAATATATTTAGGGTTGAGCTTTCCCTTACTCCCAAACCACATCACACATACTCGATGAAATACCCAATCTCTAAATCTAAACCTTAAGGCATAAAGTCTATGATCTTCATAAGCCTTCTGCCTACTATGAGTTGCCTTCAGCCTATCCTGAATCAATCTAACTCTATCCAATGACTCCTGAAGTAAGTTAGTAACACAAGTTCTAATTTAGAGGTCTCAGACTAACCAATCATAGATCTACAATGCCTACCATATAGTGCTTCAAATGGTGGTGATGTTGGGTAAATTTATGCATTCTAGCATTTCTATTCTAGCCTTTTTAGCCATATTTTGAGGATGATTCATGTGCTTAATGTGTTGACAATGATATATATATGAATCTTAGTGTCAATTTATGTGTTTACAATGTTTAGTAGTGTTTTTACACGAGTTTTGATTCAAATTAATCATTTAGAGTTCACCCGAGAAAACTTGTGTGACTAGCTCAAGCTAGGTGTTTGTCTAGTCTATAATGTTGGGTTCTAATGTGTTTAATGAATTCCTAAGTTTTTTATTGTGTTTTATATGTGAAACAACTTATTGGTAATGTTTAAGGGTTAATTGGATCAATATAAGAGTCACAATAATAAGATAGAAATCAAACTGAATGAGCCTATGCTTAGCTCGTGTTTCTAGTTCACCATCTTGAATGTTGTGTTGTTTTGAATCTTAAATTGTTATATTTTATGATATAGGATTCTTGGTGAATGGATTATGATGATATATGAAAGAAATACAAGCTTTAAATCAAGTTTACACAACTCAAAAAGGTTTGGAATGGATCAATAGAAGCACAATACCCAACTTGGACTTAATTTGGACACCTGGAATTTCCAGGGCGAGTGAGGGTACGTGACAAAGCCTCTTGGCTCATGCTACACATCGAAAGACTTAGAAGGCACCCAAAGTAGTGTGTACCCAATATTTTCCCGCTATACGGGCTCTATTCCAGAGCAATGGAGCTTGCAGTGCCCCCCTTTAGAGCGGTGCTATGGAGCCCGCGATGCCCCCTCTACTCCTAACTCAATTTTAACTTCAAATACTATTCCTAAGTGGATTTGTCTTACTCTTATGCTATGAATACATCATTGTAATATTTTTTTACATATTTTTGGACGTCCTTGAAAGATATTGGAGGCTACCACAACGTCTTTTTAGGTTTTATCAATCTTTAATTTAGTATTCTTTATGATTTTTATCATTAATCCAAGGGATTGGATGGTGAATATTTCCATTAAAGGCTAAACTCCTTTTCTTGGATTAAGTCCAAGATCATGACTACTTTTATTTTGAATAAAGTTTTTGAATTGTTTATCAATGTGGTTGTTTGTTTATTATTGATTTAACTATTGTAAGGATTAGCTACCCTCAAAAGACATCAATTGTCATCCTTGTGATCTCAGGAGAGGGAATAAAGAGATATAACATGAGAATAAACAAAGTATGGTTTGTATTCTTTTATGAAATAAGGAATTTCAATTAGAATCTAGGACAGGGATGTAATTAGATGTCGTATTTGATTCACACGTAGGATGATATCTTTAAATCACTTAGTTGGTTTATTGCATCCCCGATCAATGATGTAGTTGTAATGTCCAAGTTAGGTAAATGGTTAGAGGTCGGGAGACCATGATCATGTGATTAACCCTACGAACTAATAACCAAGATAAGTGATTTAACGAATAAAGCCCAATGGTGTAGGATGATTTTTCTTAAGCCTTAACCCTGGGTCTCTATTCATTAATTGTCAAAAGTCATTACTTTTCCACATTAGTTTAGTATATTTTTAGCTTACAACTCTGAGACTATTTGTCCTTCTTCTCATTTTGTTAAACTAGAATTGGATAGTTGTTAACACAAGTCCCTGTGGGATCGATATTCAGCTTTCTTGAAGGCCACTTTACTACTAAATAGATCACGTATACTTACGAGTGCGCTACCAAGTTTTTGACGCCGTTGCCGGGGACTTAAATTGGTAACTATCTTATTTTTAGTTTAGCTATATTGAGTTGTAAATAGTTTAGTAATTTTTCTTTTTAGTTTCTTATTTTTTTAATTTCTCACACTCTTTGAGATGTCAGACTGGGATAGATGGTTTTTGAGTGATGACAATTCTTGTTGGTGTATGGTTTGTGGAAATAGTGTTCATTCTGCAGATATGTATGCTATCAACCACTATTTAATAATATTTTTGGTCTATGATCAAAGGCAATACTATGTGAACATGTACAATCAGCTGCCGCAAGTTCTGAATAATCAGGCCCCAATTCAAATGAGCAATTTGGAAGAGATAATGAAACAACTTTTAGTGTCTCAAGTACAGTTGTTGGCATACATGAAGAACCATTAGGATGCTGCAAAGCAATTCTATAATCAACTAGAGATAGATGCAGAGTTGACTCTCCAATTGGTTGCAGACAAAGTTGTTGATAATTTGAGGAAGTCTGAGTACCCGAAAACAAAAATTTGTTCAACGGGTTAAGGAGATACAACCACCACCACAAGAATCACAACCATTCAATTGTCATTTTTTTCCTGAGACTAAAAATGAAAAAGTGAAGAAGAGTGAGGGTATTGAGGATAGTGTAAATTTTAAAGCACGATTTGTTGGGACTCACTCAAAGAACTTTTCTATATTATTTATAGATGATGTCTTGTCTGTGGAATTATTTAAAATAGTGGAAGAGTGTGAAGACGAGGAACAAGGATACTATATTCTTGATTTTGCACAGTGAAGTAACATAAGAACACACCTTACCTCAAGGTCGAGTGGTTTACCATGCACATTCATATTACTAGATTTCTAGCTTTGTACTACCTCCCTTTAAGCAAGGTGAAAAGATGGATGCAAAGTTAGGGGTGAAATTCATATCTTCAAGATGGAGGAAAAAGTTTATTGGGTCATACCACGACACGAAATCAGGCTCTTCTTGGGAGGCAACCCAAGTTAAGGCATGTTTTTTTTTTAGTTTTTTTTTAGTTTTTATTTTATGTAGTTTTTATTTTTGTTGAGTCACAAGTTAATGGGAAGTCTGAGTACCGAAAACCTAAGCTAAGGAGTATGGAAAAACTGAGTGTGGGGTTTCTATCTCTTACTTTTAAGTTCACTTTGAGGACAAAGTTGATTTTTAATTTTGGGGTAGGGAAATTCCAAATTTTAATCTATATTTAATTTTTTTTAGGATAGGAATAAGTGAGATATTCTTGTTGGTGCTATTTTTGATTACATGGTGCAAGTGCTTTAATTGTAAAAGCATGTTTATTCAGAGAATTACTATTTTTGAAACACCTAGGTTCATGTTTGGGACTCGTGTTCATGTTGTCTTAAATTCAAATTTGTGCTATTTTTGGTTGAGAATCTATGATGATCCTATGTGAGTTGAGCATGTGTCGTGTGCTTGTGAGGTATTTATATATTCCTTGTTGCATGTGATGGCTAGAACTTTCCCTGTGTGTGTGTAATGAGAAATAAAGGGTGTGTGGGTTTAGGAGATGATATAGGCATTTCGTTGATAGCCTTGATTTATACCTTCTTTTTTACCTACCTTTGTGCTTAATCCTAGTTAGCCCCTTTGAGCCTTTAGCTTTTTCTTTAGAAGCCTCATATGTAGGTTAATACCTTCTTCGATTGGCTTTAATTTGATCCAAAAGCTCCTAGGCGCTTTAATAAAAAATTAATTGAGTAAGGAGTTTGAGAAATTAGAGGGAAAAGGTTAATTTGATGGCCCAAGGTGATAGTTATTGGTGTTGATAGTTGATGTGTGATGGATGAGTGTGATAAACATTATGCTAGAAATACAACCATGGTTGTGAAAAATAAAAAGAACTTTTGTTTTTAAATAAGAAATACTTCCACCATGTGTTTGTGAAAATGCTCAAAAGAGATTCACCATGTGTTTGTGTAAATGCTTAAAAGAGATGGGACAAAACAAAAGATATGGGTGGATAAAAGAGTGTAATTTGGTTGTTGGAGATTGGTTTTAAATGTATAATGTAGTGTATTAAAGAGCTTAGAGAGGTTAGTCACTATTCTTGGATACAATAGTTCCTACCTGTCCCTTAGCCTACATTACAACCTGAAAAAGACCTAATTGAATTTATACTTGACATTCTGATATTAGTGGAGCATTACTCCAAGGGAAAGCCTATGCTTCATTATGTGTAACTTGTGAATTCCTTGTGAGAATGAGCGAAATTTGATTCTTGTACCCATTGTGTTATGTATTGAATTATTGTGAGTAACCTTGGGTAACTCTCTTTCATGTGAGGGGCACATGTTTAATGAATATGGGTGATTTTTGTGATTTATTTTATTGAGAAATTAGCATGATTTTGACACTTGTGGATTCCATTCTTGAGGTTAGGATGTTTTGAAATAGGATTCTTGAGCTTTCAATTGCGTATAACATACTTAGTGTTGTAAACTTACATTTCGTGTAGTCATTGTAGTGCTAGATTGAATGTATTGATTGTAGTTAAAGTGTGGAGTTTTTAAAGCTCATGATTCTTATAGTTAAGGATTGTTCGAGGACGAACAAGGCTTTAAGTGTGTCGTGGTGATGTTGGGTGAATTTATGTATTCTAGCGTAGCTATTCTAGCCTTTTTAGCCTTGTTTTGAGGATAATTCACTTAATGTGTTGATAATAATATAAATGTTCATATAAGTGTCCATGTATGTATTTACAATGATTAATAGTGTTCTCATATGAGTTTTGATTCAAATTGATCATTTAGAGTTCAACCGAGAAAACTAGTGTGACTAGCTTGAGCTAGGTGTTTGTCTAGTCTATCGTGTTGGGTTCTAATGTGTTTAAAAAGTTCCTAAGTTTTTTATTGTGTATTTATATGTGAAACAAATTTTTGGTAATGTTCAAGGGTCAATTGTATTAAGACAAGAGTCAAAACAATAAATTAGAAATCAAAGTGAATGAAGCCTAAGCTTAGCTCGTGTTTAATTTCTCGTTCACTGTCTTGAATGTTGTGTTATTTTGAATTCTAAATTGTTGTGTTTTAAGATATAGGATGATTGGTTAATGGAATATGATGATATATGAAGGATATACAAGCTTCAAATCAAGTGGAAACATTTCAAAAGGTTTGGAATGGATCAATAGAAGAAAAATACACAACTTGGACACCAGGAATGTCCAGGGCGAGTGAGGGCGCATGGAAAAGACTATTGGCACGTGCTAAACACCAAATGACTCATAAGGAACCCAAAACAGTATGTCCCTGATATTTTCCCATGACACAGGCTATATTCTGGCAAAATGGAGCCTTCGGCGCCCCCTCCAAACCAGTGCCATGGAGCTCGCGGTACCCCCTCTACTCCCGTCTCAATTTCAACTTCAAATCCTATTTCTAAGAGGCTTTGGCTTACCCTTAGGATATAAATATATTATTGTAATGTTTTTAGACATTTTTAGACGTCCTTGGAAGATATTGGAGGCTACCACAACTTCTTTTCAGGTTTTATCATTCTTTAATTTAGTTTTCTTTATGGTTTGTATCATCAATCCAAGGGATTGGATGATGGCTATTTTCCATTAAAGTCTAAACTCCTTTTCCGGGGTTAAGGCCAAGATCCTGAATACTTTCATCTTGAATTAAGTTTGTTGAATTGCTTATCATTGTGGTTGTTTGTTTATTCTTGATTTAACAATTGTATGGATTTGCTACCCTTAGAATACATCAATTGTCAATCTTGTGATCTCGGGAGAGGGAATAGGGAGATTGAACATGAGAATAAACAAAGTATGGCTTGTATTCTTTTATGAAATAAGGAATTCAAAATAGCATTTAGTATAGGGATGTACTTAGATGCCGTTTTTATTCACATGTAGGATGATAGCTTTAAATCTCTTAGTTGGATTATCACATCCCCGCTCAACGATGTAGTTGTAATGTCCAAGTTAGGTAAATGTATAGAGGTCGGGAACCCATGATCATGCGATTAACCCAATGAATCAACAACCAAGATAATCTATTTAACGAATAAAGCTCAATGGTGTAGGATGATTGTTCTTAAGCCTTAACCCTGGGTCTCTATCCATTGATTGTCCAAAGTCATTACTTTTCCGCATTAGTTTAGTTTATTTTTAGATTATAACTCTAAAACCTTATTTGTCAGTCTTCTTAATTTGTAAAACAAGAATTGGATAGTTGTTAACACAAGTCCCTGTGGGATCGATATTTGGCTTTCTTGAAGGTCACTTTACTACTTGAAAGACCACGTACACTTGTGTGTGTGCTTGGGCGCTGTCAGGTGCCATCCCAATACTCCAATGGTAGCTATTATTATATGCAAACTCTTCCAAAGCTAAATGTTGTTCCCACCAACATCCAAAATCCATGACACAAACTCGAACCATATCCTCGAGAACCTAAATAGTCTGCTCTGACTACCCAATGGTCTGTGGCTTGAAAGTTGTGTTAAGATCCACTTGAATATCCACCTCCTTTTGAAAAGCTCTCTAGAAGCTAGAAGAAAACACTAAGCCCTGATCTAAGATGACAGATATAGGCCCCCCATACAGGCAAACTATCTCACGAACATAGATACAGTCTAACCTCTCATCACTGAAGGATATCTAAATAGGAATGAAATGTGCCAACACAGCCCAAACCAACACCAGAAGCATCACAATATAAGGTGAATTTGTCACCTTTAATAGAAAAGACCAATATATGAGGTGAAATGACAAATCCCATGAGCTTATGAAACTCGACTCACAATCCTTGGACTACTTGGAAAGAACCTCCTTCTGAGTAAATGTGGTCATCCGCACTGTAATAGTAGCAAAACCCTTAACGAACCACTTGTAGTAACCATACAAACCAATGAAATTGTAAACCTCAGATAGTAATGTAGGCATGTGCCAATCATGAATAGCCTCAATTTTTGTTGAGTCCACCATAATCCCATCCTTAGATACCACATGTCCTAGGAATATCACCGACTTGAGCCAAAACTCAAACTTTAAGAATTTGGTGCAAAGCCCATGATCTCTCAAAGACTAGAGAACAAACCTCAAATGCTTCATATGTTCCTCCCTACTCCTCGAATACATAAGGATGGCGTTGATGAACACCACCATGAAAGAATCTAAATAAGGCCTGAACTCGCAGTTCATTAAATCCATGAACACTTTCGGGGAATTAGTCAACATAAAAGAAGTCACCAGGAACTCATAATGACCATAATAAGTCCTGGAGGCTTTCTTTGGGATGTCCTCAGTCCAAATCCTCAACTGATGGTATCCGAACCTCAAGTCAATCTTAGAGAACCCCACTACTCCCTGAAGCTGGTCAAATAAATCATTAATGCGAGGCATATGATACCTATCCTTCATATTCACCTTATTAAATTACCGATAATCAATACACAAACACAAGGAGCCCTCTTTATTCTTCACAAACAAGATAGGAGAACCCTAAGGCAACACGCTCGGTCTAATGAAACCCTTATCCAAAAGGTCTTGAAGCTAAGTATTCAACTCCTTAAGCTTGATAGGAGACATATGATAAGGTGCCACAAAAATAGGTCAGGTACCTAACTCAAGATCAATAATAAACTCAATATTGAGCTTAGGAGCAATACCAGGTAGATCGATAAGAAAAACATCAGTAACTCATGAACTATAGGAATAAAGTTATGTGGGGGACTCTCCACACTAAAATCAAGAATATAAGTGAGATAAGACTCACAACCCCTTAATATAAGCCTCCTAGCTAGAACATAAGAAATAATACACATCGACTCGCGACTAATAGATCCTTGTTATACAACTAGGGTTATATCGGGCATGGCTAAGGTAACTATTGTAACGAACCAAAATCACCTCCCGGGACTTCACACGGTGCTTAAGGATACAAGTCGCCCCAAGATAATCCTTTGAGACCGTTTCTACTAATAACACTCATTTCAAGATGAAATAATTCAAACACTAGCATAGTCATATCATATGAAAGGAAATACAGAGAAAATGCTCGGTCCAACGACCAAGTAATACCGGAAACCTTAACACAACCATAATTTGATAATAGGTCTGACAAAGCCTCTACTAATCCATGAACTAGAGAGCCATTAGTCCACGTCCCCTACTGACTCGAAATAAACAAAAAGTAAAAACATAGTCTCTCAAACGCAGAAATATTTGAAGATAGGTCCTCGAACCATGAGGACTCACCACTGTAGGAATATAGACAGAGGTGATCAAAAGTCACTGGCGAGGCTGGGACTGAGCACCTGACCCTACATTATAAGACAATGTAGCACATAGACGTATATGCGGATCAACACTTGGGAATGTACTGAGTATATGGGGGTGCATGCATTTATATAAAACAACATCGATACTTTTTAATCAAATCATGCATGTAATAGGTAATGACTCACATGGCTTGAATAAGTATAAAATGCGAAGCTCATGAATCATGTAAAATGGAACATGTAACACAATCTTATAAGCCATTATACTTTCAGCTTTGAAATTTGTACTCTTCTCTTATTCTCATTACCCAAAGCAAAAGGAAACTTTAAGCAATACTTTCAACTCATGCATATGTCTCATAGAAAGTGGAACTTCTTCAATGCTCAAGAACTCATAACTCTTTTGCACACAAATACTTGGAATTCGAAATCATATAACTTTGGAACATACTTGAAGGCATTTCAATCACGTTAGGAAAATATCTCATTTCAAGCTTTATGGAAAAATACTCATATCAAGGGAAAGTATTTTAGATTTAAAGGAAAATATCTTATCTCAATGAAAAATACTTTAGTTTAGGGAGGTAACTAATCTCAAAGTTTAAATGTTAAGGGAGGTTCTCTTGACTGACATAAATCGTGCGAGCTACATAGAGTCCAACATTTTGTCCTCCTAAGAAAGAGATCTCACGTTGGGGAGATGCGTCATACTCTTGCCAGGGAGTATAACTTAGGTTCAGTGATCAACAAAAAAACTCAGCCTCGGGCCCAATATAAACTCATCCTTAGGCCTAATAATAATCATAAACTCATCCTCAGGCCCAACCTACGGTGGCACGTAGTTTTGGGGTAAGAAATCGTAGTAACTTACCCACTCGGTGCTAAATACTACTCCTTTTAGATTATCTGTGCTCATCTCGTAAAAATCCACTTTTAGAAATAATCTTATGCTTCATCACGAAACCAATAATCAAATCTGAAATCTCATGTAGTAGAGTGGATTTAAAAACTCAATGACCATTAGGTCAAAACATTTCTCAATAATCTTAGAATACTCAAATCATGGGTGCTTATATCACAATAGTTTGTAAAATCTCAAGTCTCAAGTAGCGCTTAATAAACCATAGTTCAATCTCAAGTTAAAACTCATCAAAGCATAATAGATAGCATATAGATTCATAACTCATGTAGAAATCTGGAAATTTCAGCAATTTATCTCAAAATCTCAACATACTCACATACTTCAATGTTTCAAATATTTCAACTATTAACTTCTAAAGGATTAAAATCATGGGGTATAGACCCAACTGCAATTTCTCAAGAAAATATGTAAAAATCATGCCATTAGACTATCAATTCAAGGAAAACATCAAAAACTTGCAACCAATAACAATGGGTGAAATCCCCCAATTCAATTTCATGTAAAATCTCATAAATTGCAGAGAATTGTAGTTTAAATTAGCCTTTAGGAACAAGGGTGAAAGGATTACCCTTGTTCAAAATCTCACATACCCTTAATTAGAAGCTTTGGATGAACTCTCGTTTTTGTGACTCTATTCGTACTTTTGAATGAGGGTTCTTGAAGTCCTTGACTTGGAAACCTTGAATCTTGACTCAATTAAGAAAATCTATGGTGGATTCTTGAGATTCTTGGAAGAGGTTTTGGATAGTTAAGGTTTTTGTTGAGATAAAACTTGAGATTGACTTTATAGAATTCTTGTAAATGACCTTGATTTGGTGTTCGCACGGTTTAAGAGGCTTGGAAAAAGTCTAGAATGCTCTTTCTAACTTCTGTACAAAGCTGGAAAAATTGAACTGGGAACCCAATTTCATGGGCCACCACGACGCGCCACTATTGCGGTGGCTCTCTAGAAATTTACAAATGGGAATTTGGGAGTCACCATGACATGGAGCCATTACGTTGTTCCACTAGTTAAGATCTGGAACTTCAGCGCGACGCGTCACAATCACGCTAGGCCACTAGAAATTGATGATTGGGAAATTGGGGTCCTTTGCGATGCGCCACTATCATGGAGTTCAACTAGAAATTGACAATTTTCAAATAGACCCTCTCCGCGATGCGCCAAGCACCAAAATGAAACTATTTTATGACTAGGACTTAAAGCCATAACTTTTTACCCGAGTATCGGATTTGGGCGAATCTTATATCAATGGAAAGCTTATCGAATTTCCCATGTGATATAAAGTCAAAATTAGGGAAATTCCATATGGTTAACACGATACTCACTTAGGAAGTCACTTCCCATCTTTTAGGGCCAAAATTACTCTTCACTTGACACACTCTAAGGCTCAAACTACGAGGAAACTTTGCAGGGTCTTAAAATATCGCCCCCTTGGAAACATTCGTCCTCGAATATCGCTAGTTTGACATGGAACACAGGAAAAATAGAGTACACATAGCTGAAGAAAATTTGCTAAACGGCTCAACAACTCTTTAAACTCTTGAATACCTCAGAAATTGCAAGAACTCATGCAAAAATAGATACATAGCTGAACTTTAAATTAAAAAGGGCTGAATTAAGGAAGAATAATACCTTCAGATTGATCTGAACTCACGGAAAAGAGGTGCGGGTACTTTGCTTGCATGTCTTCTTCTGCCTCCCAAGTAGCACCCTCAACAGACTAGTTCCACCACAAACTTTGATTAAGGAAACTTTTTTGTTCCTTTGTTTACAGATCTGAAAATCTATGATCTAAAAATGAATCTCATAGAAGGAAAGACTATTCTGAATATAAGCATTCTCTGAAGGATCTACTACAACGGAATCACCAATATGCTTCTTAAGCATGGAGACATGAATAACAGGATGAACAGGTGACAACTCTGCCGGAAACTCAACCTCATAGGCTACCTTACCAGCACGGCTCAAGACTCTATATGGGCTAATATAACGAGAACTAAGCTTTCCCTTTTTGCCAAACCTCTTCACCCCTTTCATGGGTGAAATCATCAAGTACACCAAATCACCTTTTTCAAACTCAAGATCTTTTCTCCTCACATCGGCATATGACTTTTGACGACTCTGAGCCGTCTTTAACCTCTTTCTAATCAACTTAACTTTCTCTATAGCTTTAAACACTGCATCAGGCCCAATTGTGGCAGCTTCACCCACTTCAAACCACCCTATGGGTAACCTACATCTCCTACCATAAGAGGACTCTAATGGTTCCGTCCCGATGGTAGCATGGCAACTATTGTTATAGGAAAACTCTATCAATGGCAAATGCTCATCCCAACTAACTTTGAAGTCAAAAACACATGCCCTCAATATATCTTCCAGGGTCTGAATGGTGCTCTCAACCTGACCATCTGTTTGTGGAAGAAAAGTGAAACTCAAAAGAACTTGGGTACCAAGACCCTGCTGAAACGCCCTCCAAAACTGAGAAATAAATTGAGTGCCCGTATCCAAAATGATGGATGAGGGAATTCCATGCAGCCTGACAATCTCCCGGATATACAATCTAGCATAATCCTCAGTTGTATAAGATGTGAGCACGGGCAAGAAATGCACGGACTTAGTCAGCTTATCCACAACAACCCAAATAGAATCATGATGACGACGCAAAAGAGTCAACCCGATCACGAAGTCCATATTCACCAGCTCCCACTTCCAAGTGGGTATACCAAACTCTCGCATCACACCACCAGGTATTTTGGTGCTATACCTTAACCTGTTAGCATGTTGCATATTTTGCTATGAACTCGGCTATATCTTTCTTCATACCAATCCACCAATAGAATTCTCGTTAGCTGCAGTACATCTTGGCGGTGTCGAGATGAATAAAGTACCGTACGCCATGCGCTTTAGCCACAATCCTCTTCCTCAAATCATCAACACACGAAACACACAATCTACCTTGCACTCTCAACACGCCATCTCCCCCTTGGGAGAAAACCACTACCTTTTTGCCCTGAACTGACTCCTTCAGTCTGACCAAACTAGGATACCGGTTTTGCTACTCCTTCACTTTTGAAACTAAAGAGGTTTTGAAACTACTTTGCTGCAATGTACTCCCCTCGGCAGAATCAAGTAACCTTATACCCAATCTATCTAGACAATGCACATTGTGAGATAACTTTTTCTTCCCTTCCTCTACATCAGCAACACTACCCATAGACAATATGCTAAGGGCATCCGCCACTACGTTAGCCTTGCACGGGTGATACAACACGCTCATATCATAGTCTTTTAACAACTCCAACCACCTCTTCTACCTAATATTCAACTCCTTCTGAGTAAACATATACTGCAGGGTCTTATGATCAATAAACACATCAACATGAACACCATAATAATAGTGTCCCCAGATTTTTGAAGCGAATACCACAACAGCTAACTCAAGATTGTGGGTTGGGTAATTCTTCACATGCAGCTTTAACTGCCTAGAGGCATAGGCTATAAACTTACCTCTTTGCATCAACACACAACCCAAACCAATTCTAGAGGCATTATAATACACCACAAAACCATCTATATGATCAGGTAAAGTCATCACAGGGGCTGAAGTAAGTCGAGGCTTCAACTCCTGAAAACTCTTCTCATAGGAATCTGACCACTGGAACTTAACTTTGTTTTGGGTCAACCGGGTCATGGGAAATGAAATAGAAGAGAAACCCTTAACAAAATAGCGGTAGTAGCCTGCTAGACCCAAGAAACTTTTAATGTCAAACGAAGAGATAGGTCTAGGCCAATTTCTTGCTGCTTCTATATTTTGGGGGTTAACTCTAATACCTTCGGCTAAAATAATATGACCCAGAAAGGCTACAGACCTTAGCCAAAATTCACACTTACTGAATTTGGCGAACAACTGGTGATTTCTAAAAGTTTACAAGATAACTCTAAGGTGATTTGCACGGTCATTCTCATTGTGGAAGTATACAAGGATGTCATCTATGAAGACAATGACAAATATATCAAGATATGGCTTGAACACTCGATTCACGAGGTCCATGAAGGCGGCTGGGGCATTGGTTCGCCCAAAGGACATAACTAGAAACTCAAAGTGACCATAGCGGGTTCAGAAGGCTGTCTTTGGAATATCATATTCCCTCACTTTAAGTTGATGGTAGCTGGATCTAAGGTCTATCTTGGAGAAATAACTTGCACCTTGCAACTGATCAAACAGGTCATCAATTCTCAGAAGAGGATACATATTTTTGACTATGACCTTGGTAAGTTGACGATAGTCAATGGTCATACCCAAAGAACCATCTTTCTTTGGCACGAATAAGATTGGCGAGCCCCAAGATTGTCTAAAAGATCTTTGAGATGCTCTTTCAACTCCTTAAGTTCAGCAGGTGCCATACAGTATGGCAGAATAGAAATTGGCCGAGTATCGGGAATAAGGTCAATCTCAAATTCTATCTCTCGATCGGGAGGTACCCCTGGGAGATCTGCTGGAAAAACATCTGGAAACTTATTAACAATATTGACTGACTGAATAGTTGTAGCCTCGAACTTAGTGTATTTGACTCTAACTAAGTGATAGATGCATACAAACTTTGGATATTAGCTTTCTGGCTTTGAGATAGAAGATAAAATGACTTTTGGGAGATATCGAACTCCCGAATCTCTCAAAATCTGGTTCATTAGGAAACTAAAACTTGATCACATGGGTACGACAGTCTATAGATTCATAATAAGAATGAAGCCAATCCATACCCAGAATAAGGTCAAAATCCACCTTGTCTAACTCTATCAAATCAGCAAGTTTGACTCTATGAAGAACAGTAACAGGATAATCTCTATACACTTGTTTAGCAACAACTGACTACCCGACGAGTGTAGAAACTAAGCAAGGCTCAGGAATCTTTTTGGGACTCATTTTGAAATTCATAGCTATAAGTGGGGTCATATAAGAGAGACTTGACACGGGGTCCAACAACACATAGACATCAAAGAAAAAGACACGGAGCATACCGGTAATAACATCGGGAGAGTCCTCCTGCTCCTGATAGGATAGTAAGACATAGAATCTATTTTGGTGTTGACCGCCAGTAGTGCTAGATGAAGCACCCTGAGCAGGGGCGCAATGGGGTAAAGAAGCTAGTGCACTAGTAGCCTATGGCTAAGGTCGGGCATCTTTGTTCCCATGTCTAGCATTAGGACAGTCTATAATTCTGTGGCCCTGCTTGCCATAACCAAAACAACCCCTTAGATCTATAAAACACTCCCTGAGATGACACCTACCACACTTAGCACAAAGAGGATAGAAGGGCCTGTTACCAACACTGTTCTGTAACCTAAACATAAAAGATCTGGACCCCTGCTCTAGCCTGCTTCTAGGCATGGGAGCACTAGCTGATGAAGACACTGGCATAGACGGATGCCTCTGAAACTAAGGGGGGTTCCCTCCATGGAACCTAGACTGGCTAAACTAATATTGCTCAGATCTAGCCCTCTTTTTACCCCTCACTCGATCTCTCTCCCTAATCTCATCCGCCTCTATCTTCTGGGCATGCATCATCAACCTAGACAAATCTATATCCCTATGCAGCATCGCAGTCCTACACACCTTTAGTACCAACCCAGAAACACCGGTCATGAACTTCTTCTTACTAGCCCGGGTGTCAGAAATCAAACGAGGAGCATACTTTGCTAACTAGGTGAATTTCAGGCAGTACTCCTTAACAGTCATGGAGCCCTACCTCAAATTCATAAACTCCTCAATCTTTTTCTCCCTTATCCCTAGAGGAAAGGACTTGTCCAATAATGTATCTTGGAACACCTGCCAAGTTATAGGAGTAGCATCCTCACCTCTACCCTTCCTCCATAATACAACCCAGTCATATTCTATGTCCTTCAACCTGTACGATGCCAACTCAACACTTTGTTACTCAGATATGTACATCACTTACGTGATCTTTCTCACTTCCTCCTGGTATAACTATGGGTCCTCACCAGTCTTGGACCCATAAAACTCTGGCGGATTCATCTGCTTAAAATCACGGATCATAGCCATGGCTATATCACCTCCTTGTGATTAGTAACTGCAGCTTGGTTATTGGCCCCAACATTAGCGGTGACTGCTTGGGCTAACACCTGAAAGGCCACCCAAAACTTGGCATGAGACACAGTCTCATTCAAGGAATTAATAGGTAGGGGTTGCTCATTATCGTTCCTACGGGCATTCGCTCTTCGGAGAGGCATTTTCTGAAATAGAAGAGCATAAATTATTAGACGAGAGGGACAACTATAGGCATGATAGAATCCGAAAGAAAGAAACAGCTTTTCCTAAAACATCTTGTAGCCTCTTGCTCATAGATGTAGCCTGCTACACACTGATGATCAAGACTCTACTCAACGTGGCTTGTTAGACTTCCTAGGACTCCTTTAAAACCTTAGGCTCTGATACCAAGTTTGTAACAACCCAAAATCATCTCTCGGGATGTCACACGGTGTTTGAGGATACAAGTAGCTCCAAGCTAACTCTTTGAGCCCGTTTTTACTAATAACACTCATTTTAAGATGAAATAATTCAAACACTAGCATAGTCATATCATATGAAAGGAAATACGAAGAAAATGCTCGGTCCAAACGACCAAGAAATACCGGAAACCTTAACACAACCGCAATCTGATAAATAGTCTGACAAAGACTCTACTAATCCATGAACTAGAGAGTGTTTGGGATAGGTCCCCAACTGACTCGAAATGAACTGAAAGTAAAAACATAGTCTCTCAAATGCAGAAATGTCTGAAGATAGGTCCTTGAACCATGAGGACTCACCACTGTAGGAATGTAGACATAGGTGCTTGAAAGTCACTGACGAGGCTAGGACTGAGCACCTGAATGTACATTATAAGACAATGTATCACATAGACGTATATGTGGATTAACACTTGGGAATGTACTGAGTATGTGAGGGTGCATGTAATAACGCTCAACCTACACCTTAAATAAGTGCAAGGCGGTCGTCGTCAATATATTTACCTAACTTTGGAGTCAGGGTCGAATCCACGAGGAACAATGTGACTGGCGATCAAACTAATTTGAAACTACAGCTATAAGTTGAATTTAACAAATGATATAAAAAGATAAAATTTGAGGGTTTTAAATGGTTAAACAAAAGTTGATAAACACTTCGATTTAACAATGTTATGGGACACTAGAGTTATGGTTACCAAGATGCTTATATAGGTTGGGTTTCAAATCACTTTAGAGTTCCAATTGACACTTCAATTGCAAGAAGAGTTGAATCCTATTATTTACCTATTCGACTCTCGACCTCAGTAGGTAGTGTATGTATTAATTCTCTCAAACCTAAAGGAAGTGTTTGCTATTCAACTATGTTCTTATGTAGGCAAATCCTGTTACAGCATTTGCCATTAAACTAAAGATTAAAATCTTTTGAGTCCATGTAAACTCTTTCTTTTCCCACATACACTTTTCTGTTGGAAAAGTGATATTCTTGGGCTCACCTTTCAAGTTGCAACTAAGAGATATCGTTACATTGCTCGACAAGCTCTTTCTTCTCGAACAAGTGATTATTTCATTGAAGTAACCTAACAAACACTTTCCTCTCAGACAAGTGATGTTTGTAGTGCTGACTCTATTAAGTTGCAGCCAAGAAAGATCATTAAAATAAAGAAAGGTTTATACAACGTCAATTTCTTATGGACATACATTACATTCACAACACAAATTAGTATTCACATCAAGGTTCCCATAACTCAAGTAAAGAAAATTAGCTATTCATGATACAAAGATCAACAATATGTATTGAATTCATAATCAAGAATAAGTAATAAATCATACCCACAATCAATTTTCAAATGGAAGATGTTTACAAGAATGTTAGGAACCCTCAATGAGAGGTTTCTCTCCTTTTCCGCCCCAAGTAAAATTGTTCAGATAGATGAATTATGAATGAATCAAAATCTCTAAAAGATGCTATTTATACTAAAGCCTAATTAAGGAAATAAAATAACAAAATTAATAAAATTGTTCGAAATAGGTGACGCCCAGGCTGACGCCCCGTCAAGAATTTGACACCCTATCACGGATGGCATCAGAGAGGCTTCAGGTTCTGTCTTAGGCTGACGATGTGGATGACGCCATGTCAGGGATCTAACGGCGTATAACCAACGTCGTTAGATATCTTTTTCCCATGCTAACTTTCTTCTTAAGGCTAACGCCATTCTTGAAGCCTTATCACGACTTTGATGCCTCATCACTAGCATCATCAGAATTGCTCCTCAAACTGTAACTCCTTGGTTAAGGCTGACGCCAATGCTGATAGGCTATCACGAGGCTGACGACTTATCACGGAGGTCGTCATCCATGTTTTCTTCTATTTTTCTCAGATTTGCAACTCTTTTTCTCCATTATTGTTTATTCTCATTTCTTCAGCCATTTTCTGCAATATTATGAGCAAACACATAAGAAAACAAGAGTTGCTTCAGAATTCACAATTATTTTGAGCTAAAAAACATTAAGTATTTTAGCTTTTGCTCACACCTCAACGCCCTCAACTTAAAACAATTGCTTGTCCTTAAGCAACTACATAACACCATACTACGATGCTTAACCAAGAGACACATAAGATGCCTATCACAATTGATTATCAAGTTTAGCTCAAAACTTATGCCACTCTCCACATTCAATTACTTATAAATCCAATTATGCATATCCATGAAGATTAACAATGTGACCCAAAGGAATCAATATATGGCATTAATTCATCAACAATAACTATGCATATGTACAAGTTACACTACTCAAACAAGTAAGCATATAGCAATGCAACCGATGTGCCCTTACAACAAAGAAGTCCCTCCTCGCTCATATATGAACTCAAGCATGTCAATGCGGGGATAGTCAAGAGACACTCACTCTCAGAAAGAAATTCTAATCAATGCATGTCAAATACCATATGCTTGCCCTTATTTTTGTTACCAAGGTCCAGACAGATAAATTAGGATCACTATAGGTATTTTCTTCAACTTGTAATGTAGGCTAAGGGCTGGTATGATATTCAATGGAATTTACAGTGTCTAAGACTCCTTGGCACTGCCTTAACTTTTAGGGTTCACTTATTAACCTTTTTTTCTCCTTTTCTTGATGACACATTATTCAGGATGGATGTGGTTTTTCTTTTTCATTCTTTTTCTTTGCCTATTCTTCTTCCACACCACCTATCATTTTATTATTTTTCACATATTCTTTTCCTTTTATTCTACCTTTCTTCATAACCAGTTTATATCACGCACCCCTATGATAGCTACCCTCAACTTAGGTTGTTTACCTAAGTCTAGATGCACAGTATCTAAGGAGGACTGGGGCTAAAACAGGCTCATTATGATCTAAACGGGAAGGTGATAGGTGTCATAGAAAGAAATGGTCAATTTAGGATCAAAATAGGGATCAAGAGATATCATGCATACATGGAAGGTTATTTAGGCAAAAAAGTGACTTAAAAATCTAAACGGCCTATGATCCTTTCCTAACCCCTATGTTTCAACCAAAGTAAGACTAACCGGGCAAGTTCTGGATTTAACACACAAAGGGAACTAAGTAGTATCTCACACACGCATGGCACAAAGGTTTATCACAAGCTACTACCTATCTGGTTCATGCGATTGTTTAGCAGTGGATATCATGTCACTAGTACTAATGTCATAACAAGATGAACAGTAGTCACACAAATGGATATCACAGAGTTATAAAATAGACCAACGGAGAGGTGTTTATCAGTCTCAAAAATCAACAAAAATATGTCAAATATCCTAGATACTTATTTTTCTCCCAATTAACCATAACACATCACAAAACAAAACACAATACGCCTAAACATGCCGGCTCTACTAGGAACAAGACTCCGGGGAAAAGAGGCACGACAACAAAAACCCCAGGAGGACATCAACACCCATAAATAGCCCCACCCTCAACTTACTATCATGCATTGTTCCCAACACGTCAAATCAAAACAAAAGAGTTAAAAACATACCTGTGGAACCATGGGTGCGAAGATCTAATGTCAATCACATAATACGAATACAAGCAATAAATTACCTTGGGTTGCCTCTCAAGAAGCGCCCAGTTTAACGTGGCGGCATGTCCCAACTCAGTTTTTTCCTCCACCTTGAGGATATTAATTTCACCCCCAACTTAGAGTCCATCTTCTTACCTCTCTCATAGAGAGGTGGTACAAAGATTAAAAAGCCGAGTAATGAATGATGCATAGTAAACAACTCGACCTTAAAGTGAAGTGAGTTTTTATGTTGTTTATCAAGTGTAAAATAAAGAATATAGGATTCTTGTTCCTCATCTTCACAGTCTTCCACTAGTTTAGATGATTCCACAGACAAGATATCATCTAAACATAATGTGGAAAAATGCTTCAAGTGTGGCCCAACAAATCCTACGTCAAAATTTACACTATCCTCTACACACTCACTTGTATTCATCTTCTCAACATTTTTACTTTGAATTGGGCTAGAGTCTTCATAAGAGATTGGCTTGTTTTCTTCTTTTGCCTCTAGCACCATTTCCTCAATATTGGCATCATCCCTCATGGTTGGTTTGATTGGTTGGGAAATCTCCAAGGTCTGCTCAACATCAAGCACAACATCGATATAGGGTTCTTTGTCCTCATCTTCACACTCATCCATTATGTTAAATGATTCCACAGACAAGATATCATCTAACCACAATGTAAAAAAGTGTTTTGGATGATTGACCTTGATATCCATCTCTCCTATCCTTTCTCTTCCCTCGTTAAATGCCCTAATATCTTGACGTATGTCACATATGGTATCATTCTTTATGTCTGTACGATCAAACATTAGTTGAAGCATAGATTCAATATCACTCTTTCTAGTGCTTCATTCTTTCTTTTCTTAACCATAAGAACTGTTATACTCATAAGAAGAACTAGAACCTGGGTTAGCGCAATAGGGGGAAAGTGCATTTTGACAATCACTCTAATGTCCATCTTGACCACCACATAAAGAACAATTATACTCCCTGTAGGCTGGAGATGGTGCACATATCTCTCTCCGAGGAGCATATTTATAGTCTTTCCAAAAGTGAGGTCCATCACAATATGAACATGGATCATCAAGATATGATTTCCAACCACCAAACTCATGTTCATTCCAAGATGCCATAGTAATAAGTAAATTAGAATAAAAATTTACCTAACAAAAGAAAAAAAAGAAAACTTGAAACAAATATTTACAAGTTTGAATTCAAGAAAGTAGGCTAAAATTCCAAACCAACTCAATACGCCAAATTGTTCCCCGAAAGCGGCACCATTTTTGATAACGCTCAACTTACACCTAAAATAAGTGTAAGGCGGTCGTCGTCAATATATTTACCCAAATTCAGAGGGGGTCGAATCCACGAGGAACAATGTGACTAGCGATCAAACTAATTTAAAACTACAGCTACAAGTTGAATTTAAACAAA
Organism: Capsicum baccatum var. pendulum; assembly: GCA_030864225.1. Lineage (NCBI taxonomy): Eukaryota > Viridiplantae > Streptophyta > Magnoliopsida > Solanales > Solanaceae > Capsicum > Capsicum baccatum. Next base: position 25,500,736 of record CM061551.1, on the reverse strand, counting down.
TGATAGAAAAAGATAAAATTTGGGGCTTTTAAATGGTTAAACAAAAGTTGATAAACACTTCGATTTAACAATGTTATGGGACACTAGAGTTATGGTTACCAAGATGCTTACATAGGTTGGGTTGCAAATCACTTTAGAGTTCCAATTGACACTTCAATTGCAAAAAGAGTTGAATCCTATTATTTACCCATTCGTCTCTCGACCTCAGTAGGTAGTGTATCCGTTAATTCTCTTAAACTTAAAGGATGTGTTTGCTATTCAACTATGTTCTCATGTAGGGAAATCCGGTTAAGGCATTTGCCATTAAACTAAAGATTAAAATCTTTTGAGTCCATGTAAACTCTTTCTTTTCCCACATACACTTTTTTCTTAGACAAGTGATGTTCTTGGGCTCGCCTTTCAAGTTGTAACTCAAAGAGATTGTTAAATTGCTCGACAAGCACTTTTCTCTCGGATATTTGATTGTTTCATTGAAGTAACCTAACAAACACTTTCCTCCCAGACAAGTGATGTTTGTAGTGTTGAATCTATTAAGTTGTAGCCAAGAAAGATCATTAAAATAAAGAAAGGTTTATACAACATCAATTTCTTATGGACATACATTAGATTCACAACACAAATTAGTATTCACATCAAGGTTCCCATAACTCAAGTAAATAAAATTAGCTATTCATGATACAAAGATCAACAATATGTATTGAATTCATAATCAAGAATAAGTAATAAATCATACCCACAATCAATCTTCAAATGGAAGATGTTTACAACAATGTTAGGAACCCTCAATGAGAGGTTTCTCTCCTTTTTCACCCCCAGTAAAATTATTCAAATAGATGAATTATGAATGAATCAAAAACCCTAAAAGATGCTATTTATACTAAAGCCTAATTAAGGAAATAAAATAACAAAATTAATAAAATTGTTCAGAATTGGTGACGCCCAGGCTGACGCCACGTCAAGAAGTTGATGCCCTATTACGGATGGCGTCAGAGAGGCTTCAGTTGCCTTCAGGTTCTGTCTTAGGCTGAGATATGGCTGGCGCTGTGTCAGGGATATGACAGCGTATCACCAACATCGTTAGATATCTTTTTCCCATTCTAACTTTCTGCTTAAGGCTGACGCCATTCATGATGCCTTATCACTACTTTGACGTCACGTCACTAGCGTCGTTAGAATTGCTTCTCAAACTGCAACTCCCTGGTTAAGGCTAACTCTAATGCTGATAGGCTATCACGAGGCTGACGACTTATCACGAAGGTCGTCAACCATGTTTTCTTCTATTTTGTTCAGATTTTAAACTCTTTGCTCCATTACTGTTTATTCTCATTTCTTCAGCCTTTTCTGCAATATCATGAGCAAATGCATCAAAACAACAAGAGTTGCTCTAGAATTCACAATTATTTTGAGCTAAAAAGCATTAAATGTGTTACCTTTTGCTCACACATCAGCATGCATTTATATAAGACAACATCAATACTTTTTAATCAAATCATGCATGTAATAAGTAATGACTCACATGGCTTGAATAAGTATAAAATGTGAAGCTCATGAATCATGTAAAATGGAACATGTAACACAATCTTTTGAGTCATTATACTTTTAGCTTTGAAATTTGTACTCTTCTCTTATTCTCATTACTCAAGGCTGAAGAAAACTTTAAGCAATACTTTCAACTCATGCATATGTCTCATAGAGAGTGAAACTTCTTCAGTGCTTAAGAACTCATAACTCTTTTGAACTCAAATACTTGGAATTTGAAATCATATAACTTTGGAACATACTTGAAGGCATTTCAATCACGTTAGAAAAATATCTCATTTCAAGCTTTAGGGAAAAATACTCATATCAAGGGAAAGTATTTTAGATTTAAAGGAAAATGTCTTATTTCAATGTAAAATACTTTAGTTTAGGGAGGTAACTGATCACGAAGTTTAAATGTCAAGAGAGGTTCTGTTAACCGACATAAACCATGCGAGCTAAATGGAGTCCAACGTTTGGTCCTCCTAAGGAAGAAACCTCAAGTTGGGGAGAGGCGGCATACTCTTGCTAGGGAGTATAACCTAGATCCAGTGATCAATAAACAAACTTGACCTCGAGCCCAATATCAACTCGGCCTTAGACCCAATAATAATCATAAACTCGGCCTTAGGCCCAATCTACTGTGGCACATAGTATTGGGGTAAGAAACCATAGTAACTTACCCGCTCGGTGCTAAACACTACTCCCTTTAGATTATCTGCGCTTATCTCATAAAAATCCACTTTTTAAATAATCTCATGGTTCACCACGAACCCAATAATCAAATTTGAAATCTCATGTAGTAGAGTGGATTTCAAAACTCAATGACCATTAGGTCAATACATTTATCAATAATCTCAGAATACTCAAATCATGGGTGCTTATAGCACAATAGTTCATAAAATCTCAAGTCTCAAGAAGGGCTTAATAACCCATAGTTCAATCTCAAGTTAAAACTCATCAAAGAATAAAAGATAACATATAGATTCATAACTCATGTAGAAATTTGGAAATTTCAGCAATTTATCTCAAAATCTCAACATACTCATATACTTCAATGTTTCAAACATTTCAACTATTAACTTCTGAAGGATTAAAATCAAGGGGTATAGACCCAACTACAATTTCTCAAGAAAACATGTAAAAATCATGCCATTAGACTCTCAATTCAAGGGAAACATCAAACTCTTGCAACCAATAACAATGGGTGAAAACCCCCAATTCAATTTCATGTAAAATCTCATAAATTGTAGAGAATTGTAGTTTAAATAAGCCTTTGGGAACAAGGGTGAAAGGATTACCCTTTTTCAAAACCCCACATACCTTGAATTAGAAGCTTTGGATGAACTCTCGCTTTTGGGACTCTATTCGTACTCTTGAATGAGGTTTCTTGAATCCCTTGACTTGGAAACCTTGAATCTTGACTCAATTAAGAAAATCTATGGTGGGTTCTTGAGATTCTTGGAAGAGGTTTTGGATAGTTAGGGTTTTTGTTGAGATAAAACTTGAGATTGACTTCATAGAATGCTTGTAAATGACCTTGATTTGGTGTTCGCACGATTTAAGAGGCTTGGAAAAAGTCTAAAATACTCTTTTTAACTTCTGTACGAAGCTGGAAAAATTAAACTGGGAACTCGATTTCATGGGCCACCACGACGCGCTACTATCGCGGTGGCTCTCTAGAAATTTACAAATGGTAATTTGGGAGTCACCGTGATATGGAGCCATCGCGCTGTCCCACTATTTGGGATCTGGAACTTCAGCGCAATGCGTCACAATTGCGCCAGGCCACTAGAAATTTATGATTGGGAAACTAGGGTCCTTTGCGATGCGAAACTATCGCGAACTTCAACTAGAAATTGACAATTTTCAAATAGATCCTCTCCACGATGCGCCAAGCACCAAAATGATACTGTTTTACGACTAGGACTTAAAGCCATAACTTTTTACCTGAGTATCGAATTTGGGCGAATCTTATATCAACGGGAAGCTTATCAAATTTCCCATGTGATATAAAGTCAAAATTAGGGAAATTCCATATGGTTAACACAATACTCACTTAGGTAGTCATTTCTCATCTTTTAGGGCCAAAATTACTCTTCACTTGACACACTCTAAGATTCAGACTACGAGGGAACTTTATGGGGTCTTACAATATCGCCCCCTTAGAAACATTCGTCCTCGAATATTGCTAGTTTGACTCGGAACACAGGAAAAATAGAGTACACATAGCTGAAGAAAATTTGCTAAATGGCTCAGCATCTCTTTAAACTTTTGAATACCTCAGAAATTGCAAGAACTCATGGAAGAATAGATACATAGATGAACTTTAGATTAAAAAGGGCTGAATTAAGGAAGAATAATACCTTCAGATTGATCTGAACTCACGGAAAAGAGGTGCGGGTACTTTGCTTGCATGTCTTCTTCTGCCTCCCAAGTAGCACCCTCAACAGACTAGTTCTGCCACAAACTTTGATTAAGGAAACTTCTTTGTTCCTTTGTTTATAGATCTGAAAATCTATGATCTCAAAATGAATCTCATCGAAGGAAAGACTGTTCTGAATATAGGCATTCTCTAAAGGATCTACTACAATGGAATCACCAATATGCTTTTTAAGCATGGGGATATGAAAAACAGGATAAACAGGTGACAACTCTGCGGGAAACTCAACCTCATAGGCTACCTTACCAGCACGGCTCAAGACTCTATACGGGCTAACATAACGGGGACTAAGGGTTCCCTTTTTACCAAACCTCTTCACCCCTTCATGGCTGAAATCTTCAAGTACACCAAATCACCTTCTTCAAACTCAAGATCTTTTCTCCTCACATCGGCATATAACTTTTGACGACTCTGAGCTATCTTTAACCTCTTTCTAACCAACTTAACTTTTTCTATAGCTTCAAATACTGCATCAGGCCCAATTATGGTAGCTTCACCCACTTCAAACCACCCTATGGGTAACCTACATCTCCTACCATACAAGGACTCAAATGGTTCCATCCCGATGCTAGCATGGTAACTATTGTTATAGATAAATTCTATCAATTGCAAATGCTCATCCCAACTAACTTTGAAATCAAAAGCACATGCCCTCAACATATCTTCCAGGGTTTGAATGGTCTTCTCAACCTGACCATCTTTTTGTGGATGAAAAGTGAAACTCAAAAGAACTTGGGTACCAAGACCCTGCTGAAACGCCCTCCAAAACTGAGAAATAAATTGAGTGCCCCTATCCGAAATAATGGATGAGGGAATTCGATGCAGCCTGACAATCTCTCAGATATACAATCTAGCATAATCCTCATCTGTATAAGATGTGAGCATGGGCAAGAAATGCACGGACTTAGTCAGCCTATCTACAACAACCCAAATAGAATCATGATGACGACACAAAAGAGGCAACCCGATCACGAAGTCCATATTCACCACCTCCCACTTCTAAGTAGGTATACCAAAATGTCGCATCACACCACCAGGTATTTGATGCTCTACCTTAAACTGTTAGTATGTTGCATATTTTGCTATGAACTCGGCTATATCTTTCTTCATACCATTCCACCAATAGATTTCTCGCAAGTCGTGGTACATCTTGGTGGTGCAGGGATGAATAGAATACCGTGTGCCATGCGCTTCAGCCATAATCCTCTGCCTTAAATCATCAACACATGAAACACACAATTTACCTTGCACTCTCAACATGCCATCTCTCCCTTGGGAGAGAACCACTACCTTTTTGCCCTGAACTGACTCCTTCAGTCCGACCAAACTAGGATACCTGTCTTGCTACTCCTTCACTTTTGAAACTAAAGAGGTTTCAAAACTACTTTGCTCCAACGTACTCCCCTCGGCAGAATCAAGTAACCTTATACCCAATCTATCCACATAATGCACATTATGAGCTAACTTTTTCTTCCCTTCCTCTACATCAGCAACACTACCCATAGACAATATGCTAAGGGCATCTGCCACTACGTTGGCCTTGCCCGGGTGATACAACACACTCATATCATAGTCTTTTAACAACTCCAACCACCTCTTCTACCTAATATTCAACTCCCTCTGAGTACACACATACTGCAGGCTCTTATGATCAATAAACACATCAACATGAATACCATAATGATAGTGTCTCCAGATTTTCAAAGTGAATACCACAATAGCTAACTCAAGATTGTGGGTTGGGTAATTCTTCACATGCAGCTTTAACTGCCTAGAGGCATAGGCTTTAACCTTACCTTTTTGCATCAACATACAACCCAAACCAATTCTAGAGGCTTTATAATACACCATGAAACCATCTATATGATCAGGTAAAGTCAACACATAGGCTGAAGTAAGTCGAGTATTCAACTCTTGAAAACTCTTCTCACAAGAATCTGACCACTGGAACTTAACTTTGTTTTGGGTCAACCGGGTCATGGGAGACGCAATAGAAGAGAAACCTTTAACAAAATGGCGGTAGTAGCCCGCTAGACCCAAGAAACTTCTAATGTCAAATGGAGAGATATGTCTAGGCCAATTTGTTACTGCTTTTGTCTTTTGGGGGTCAACTCTAATACCTTCGACTGAAATAATATAACCCAGAAAGGCTAAAGACCTTAGAAACAATTCACACTTACTAAATTTGGCGAACAACTGGTGATTTCTAAAAGTTTGCAAGAGAACTCTAAGGTGATTTGCACGGTCATTCTCATTGTGGAAGTATACAAGGATGTCATCTATGAAGACAATGACAAATATATCAAGATATGGCTTGAACACTCGATTCACGAGGTCCATGAAGGCGGCTGGGGCATTGATTAGCCCAAAGGACATGACTAGAAACTCAAAGTGACCATAGCGGGTTCAGAAGACTATCTTTGGAATATCACATTCCCTCACTTTAAGTTGATGGTAGTTGGATCTAAGGTCTATCTTGGAGAAATAACTTGCACCTTGCAACTGATCAAACAGGTCATCAATTCTCAGAAGAGGATACATATTTTTTACTATGACCTTTTTAAGTTGACGATAGTCAATGGTCATACACAAAGAATCGTCTTTCTTTCGCACGAATAAGACAGGCGCGCCCCAAGAAGAAATATTGGGCCTTATGAAACCTTTGTATAAAAGATCTTTGAGTTGCTCTTTCAACTCCTTAAGCTCAGCAGGTGCCATACAGTATGGCAGAATAGAAATTTGCTGAGTATCGGGAATAAGGTCAATCTCAAATTCTATCTCTCGATCGGGAGGTACCCCTGGGAGATCTGCTGGAAAAACATATGGAAACTCATTAAAAATATTGACAGACTGAATAGTTGGAGCCTTGGACTTAGCGTATTTGACTTTAACTAAGTGATAGATGCATGTAAACTTCGGATATTAGCTTTCTGGCTATGAGATAGGAGATAAAATGACTTTTGGGAGATACCGAACTCTCGGATCTCTCAAAAGCTGGTTCATCAGGAAACTGAAACTTGACCACACGGGTACGATAGTCTATAAATGCATAACAAGAATGAAGCCAATCCATACCCGGAATAAGGTCAAAATCCACCTTCTCTAACTCAATCAAATCAGCAAGTTTGACTCTATGAAGAACAGTACAGTATAATCTCTATACACTTGTTTAGCAACAACTGACTACCCAACGGGTGTAGAAACTAAGAAAATCTCAGGAATCTTTTTGGGACTCATTTTGAAATTCATAGCTATAAGTGGGGTCATATAAGAGAGACTTGACATGGGGTCCAACAACACATAGACATCAAATAAAAATACACGGAGCATACCGGTAATAATATTGGGAGAGTCCTCCTGCTCCTGATAGGATGGTAAGGAATAGAATCTATTTTGGTGCTGACCGCCAGCAGTGCTAGATGGAGAACCCTGAGTAGGGGCGCGACGGGGTAAATGAGCTGGTGTACTAGTAGCCTATGGATGAGGTCGGGCATCTTTGTTCCCATGTCTAGCATGAGGACAGTCTCTAAGTCTGTGGCCCTGCTTGCCATAACCAAAACAACCCCTTAGATCTACAAAACACTCCCTGAGATGACTCCTACCACACTTAGCACAAGGAGAATAGCGGGGCCTGTTATCAACACTGTTCTGTAATCTAAACATAAAAGATCTGCCGCTTTGCTCCTGCCTGCTTCTAGGCATGAGAGCACTAGCTGATGAAGGCACTGGCATAGACAGATGCCTCTGAAACTAAGGGGGGTTTCCTCCATGGAACCTAGGCTGGCTAAACTAATATTGCTCAGATCTAGCCCTCTTTTTACCCCTCACTCGATCTCTGTCCCTAATCTTATCCGTCTCTATCTTCTGGGCATACTTTTCTAACTAGTTAACTTTCAAGCAGTACTCCTTAACAGTCATGGAGCCCTACCTCAAGTTCATAAACTCCTCAATCTTTTTCTCCCTCATCTCAAGAGGAAAGGAGTTGCCCAAGAATGCATCTTGGAACACCTGCCAAGTCATAGGAGCAGCATCCTTACCTCTATCCTTCCTCCATAATACAACCCAGTTATATGCTATATCCTTCAACCTGTACGATGGCAACTCAGTACTTTCTTCCTCAAATATGTACATCACTTACGTGATCTTTCTCACTTCCTCCAGGGACAACTGTGGGTCCTCACCAGTCTTAGACCCATAAAACTCTGGCGGATTCATCTGCTCAAAATCATGGATCATAGCCATGGCTATATCACCTCCCTGTGATTAGCAACTGTGGCTTGGTTATTGGCCCCAACATTAGCAGTGACTGCTTGGGATAACACCTGAAAGGCCATCTGAAACTAGGCATGAGACACAGTCTCATTCAAAGAATCAATAGGTAGGGGTTACTCATCATCGTTCATGTGGGCATTTGCTCTTCCGAGAGGGACAACTATAGGCATGATAGAATCCAAAAGAAAGAAACAAATTTTCCTAAAATGTCTTGTAGCCTCTTGCTCATAGATGTATTCTGCTACACACCGATGATCAAGACTCTACTCAACGAGGCTTGTTAGACTCCCTAGGACTCCTTTAAAACCTTAAGCTCTGATACCAAGTTTGTACAAACCCAAAATCGCTTCCCGGGATGTCACACGGTGTTTGAGGATACAAGTAGCCCAAAGCTAACCCTTTGAGCCTGTTTCTACTAATAACACTCATTTTAAGATGAAATAATTCAAACACTAGCATAGTCATATCATATGAAAGGAAATACGAAGAAAATGCTCGGTCTAAATGACCAAGAAATACCAGAAATCTTAACACAACCACAATCTGATAACTAGTCTGACAAAGACTCTACTAATCCATGAACTAGAGAGTGTTTGGGACAGGTCCCCAACCGACTCGAAATGAACTGAAAGTAAAAACATAGTCTCTTAAATGCAGAAATGTTTGATGATAGGTCCTTGAACCATGAGGACTCACCACTGTAGGAATGTAGACATAGGTGCTTGAAAGTCACTGATGAGGCTAGGACTAAGCACCTGAACCTACATTCTAAGACAATGTATCACATAGACGTATATGTGGATCAACACTTGGGAATGTACTGAGTAAGTGGGGGTGCATGTGATAACGCTCAACTTACACCTTAAATAAGTGCAAGGCGGTCATCGTCAATATATTTACCCAACTTCGAAGTCAGGGACGAATCCACGAGGAACAATGTGATTGGCGATCAAACTAATTTGAAACTACAGCTACAAGTTGAATTTAAACAAATGATAGAAAAAGATAAAATTTGAGGGTTTTAAATGGTTAAACAAAAGTTGATAAACACTTCGATTTAACAATGTTATGGGACACTAGATTTATGGTTACCAAGATGCTTATATAGGTTGGGTTGCAAATCACTTTAGAGTTCCAATTGACACTTCAATTGCAAGAAGAGTTGAATCCTATTATTTACCTATTAGTCTCTCGACTTCAATAGGTAGTGTATCCATTAATTCTCTCAAACTTAAAGAATGTGTTTGCTATTCAACTATGCTCCTATGTAGGCAAATCCTGTTAAGGCATTTGCCATTAAACTAAAGATTAAAATCTTTCGAGTCCATGTAAACTCTTTCTTTTCCCACATACACTTTTCTCTTGGAAAAGTGATATTCTTGGACTCACCTTTCAAGTTGCAACTAAGAGAGATGGATCCATCGCATTATCCCACTAGTTGGGATCTGGAACTTCAGCGTGATGAGTCATAATCGCGCTAGGCCACTAGAAATTGACTATTGGGAAATTGGGTTCCTTCGCGATGCACCACTATCGCACAATTCCGTTGGAAATTGACAACTATCAAATAGACCCTCTCCGCAATGCGCCAAGCACCAAAATGATGTTGTTTTAAGAGTAGGACTTAAATTAGCCATAAATTTTTACCCGGGTATGAGATTTGGGCAAATCTTATATCGACAAAAAACTTATCAAATTTCCCATATGATAAAAAGTCAAAATTGGGGAAATTCCATATGATTAACACGATACTTACTAGGGAAGTCACTTCTCAATCTTTTAGGGTCAGAATTACACTTCACTTGACCCACTCTAAGGCTCAAACTACGAGGAAACTTTGCAGGGTCTTACAACTGTCTTGGCACAATAGTAAACTACTACATAATAAGGGGACAATCAGTGTATGCCAAGAGTAACATCAAAATCCACCATATCTAAGACATGATAAACCTAATCCACTACTAATAAATCACCAATGGGAGTTGATAAATATAATGACACTAACAAAAAATCCTAAGACAACGCTAACTGTAGTGTAAAATTAGTAGATAAATAAGAATTGGTGGATCTTGGATCAAATTAAACAAATAACGACTGATGGCACACTGAAGTTATACCTATAATAACAACATTTGAATACTCTACCTCGGGTCTATTGGGTATGGCATACCACTAGTCTCATCGACCAACTGACTGATGCCTAATCGATCTTTTATCCTACCTGCCTAAGGACCTCTATGAGCACCTTGGGAAATACCTCAATGACCATGCATACCACTTTTAGGTAGGGGCAATACTTCCCTAATTGAGGAACACCCTGAGCTGCAGGAACCACTACCTCACGTCTTGGACACTCTCTAAAGAAATGGTTGAAGGCCCAACAATCATAACATGCCCCAGGCACTGTATTAAACACATAAGATCTGATGGACTAAACTAACCACCTCAGCCTAAATATCTAAAATATAAACCTCTTAAAGGTTGACCACTACTCTGGCCTGAATGATCATTATAGCTAGACCTGCCTCTATTGGTAATCTGATGTATGGCATGAACGTGCCTACTAAACTGACCCTAATACTGATAAGGCTAATGCAAAGGGTACCTACCCTAAGAACCAGTACCTCTAAACCATGAGCCACTTTGGCTCGTATTAAAACTTCCTATCTATTGTGACCTCTTATTGTTGCCTTTTAGGCCTCGCGATATATCTCTTCTATAATCTAAGCATAACAAAAAACGTCTATAAAAGACCTGCCAGTAGCAACCAAAGTCTACATAGCCATACAGAGATAAAATCTCTATCCTCGAACAAAACATTAAAGCCACTTATACTCGATCGACAAGATAAATGTAGAATGCATAACCAACTCATAGAATCGATCCTCATACTTTACAACAATTATGGAACCCTACTCCAATCTTAAGAACTAGTCTCTCAGATGATCTCTAAGGCTACAAGGCATATACTTTTCTAAAAAAACCTCAGAGAACTGAGTCCATGTTAAAAAGGAATATTTAATTAGACCAGAATCAAGAAAACCTCTCACCAGTGTCAAGCACCTAAATTTAACTGAAAAGTAGTGTAGTCCATACAATGAGCCTCAACTAGGATTAATTTATGTATCCTATCCTTACAAACAACCAAGAACTCATAAGCATCCTCGTTTGGTGCCCTATTAAACCCTGGCAAAGTCAATCTTAAGAATCTACCCAACATCTTCTACTCCTCAACAGACATAGTTGGTTCGGTTACTACTGGTTGAGTAACAACTAGCACTAGAGTAATCTCAACTCTAGGAGCCATAACTACAGGTTGTGCTCCTGCATAAGTTCCACTCTAGTTTGCAGACTATGCACTATCAAATGGTACACCACCAAATAAACCCAAGAGTTAAACCAATGCTTTCTTGTGTAGTAATGATGAAATAAACCTAAGGAGCTTGGGATATACCTAGACTACCACTAGATGGGGTGGAGGAATCTCTAGTATAGAGTAGAAAGAGGGGCTAGCAAAGGCTGCCATCCTAGTCTCTGGTTGGGGCTGTATCTATTAGTTTTCCTCGACCTCTAGGTCATCCACATACTCTAGTAGGATCCCTAGTATCAGAATGATGGTCCCCTAATCTTGTGTGCCAGTAGCACACATCTTAGCCATCTGTAAAAGATTAAAATTGAATGGATCTTTAGAAATAACATATCCCCCAAAACTTGAATAGTCTACTCATACTAATCATTCGTATGGGGTGGAACCTATGCTAAGGTCAACCTAAGTATCTAACTTCTTTTGAAATATCTGCCAGAAGCTAGAAATGAGCACTAAGCCTCTATTTAAAATAATAGACATGGGTACCCTGTGAAGATGAACTATCTCTCAAACTTAGATACAAGCCAACCTCTCAGCACTATAAAAAAATCTAAATAGGTACAAAATAGGATGATTCGGCCAATTGATCCATGATGACCCAAATGGTGTTATAACCAAGAGAAGTATGAGGAAACCCACTCACAAAGTCCATAGTGATCTACTTCTACTTATACTCAAGAATGGGTTATCTTTGAAGTAAACCACATAATCTCTTATGCTTGGCCTTCACCTACTGACAATAAAATCAACAAGCAACAAAATTTGCTACATCCTTCTTCATACTACCCTACCAATAAATCTTCTCCAAAGCATAATATACCTTAGTCACCCCTTGGTAGGTAGAATATCTGGAGCAATGCGCCTCCTCTAAAATATATCTCACCCATCTACCAACTCTTGATACACAAACTCAACCTCCAACTTTAAAATACAATTCAAATCAAGAGATGTCACCTTAGACTCTTCACTAAACACTTTATCTCAAATCACCCTTAAGCTATCATTATCAAATTGGTGAGCTCAAATCTGCTTCATCTAAGAAAATCTAGCATGAACAAAGGCCAAAATATGCCCGAGTGTCAAAATATTTAGCCTAACTATTTGGTTAGCTAAAAAATGAACCTCCAAGGCTAAAGTCTACTCCTAGGTCAAAGGATGATTTAAAATCCCCATACTAGTCGACTTTTACCTCAAGGCATCTGCAACCACATTAGCCTTGCCGGAATGATAAAAAATAAGGAAGTTATAATCAATAAGCAACTCAAGCCAATATTGTTGCCTTATATTAAGATCTCGCTGAGTGAAATAGTACTAAAGGTTATGATGATCCATGAAAATCTTTCAAAAAACTCTATACAAGTAATTACACCACAAATTTAACTTATACTACAATTTCCAACTCTAAATAATAGATAAGTTAATTTCTCTCATAAGGCTTCAAGTGACAAGAGGCATAAGCAATCAAATTACCCTATGCATTAATACCACACCCAAACTAACACCAAAAGAATCACAAAACATAATAAAACCTACCTCTTTCTTAGGCAAAGTCTAACTAGGAGATAAAGTCAACAACTTTTTAAGCTTTTGGAAGCTTTTCTCACACATATCCAACCACTAAAATACCATATTTTTTGAGTAAACCTAGTCAAAAGAGCTATAATAGATGAGAAATCATCTATAAAAATATCGTTAATAACTTGCCAAGCCTAAAAACTTTGAATCTAGACAGGAAAAGTAGGTCTAGCCCAATCATGAATCACCACTATCTTGGTTGGATCAACCATAACACCATCCTTGTCACCACATGCCCTATGAAAGAGATAGAAGCCAACCAAAACTTATACTTAGAAAACCTGGTATACAATATCTCATCATGCAATCTCTGAAGTACAATCCTTAAATGCTTAACTTGGTCTACATTATTATTGGAATAAACCACGATGTCATCTATAAATACAATCATAAGAGGGTCAATATATGATCAAAATACCTAATTAATCAACTCCATGACACTACAGGAGCATTGGTCAACCCAAAAAACATAACCAAGAACTCATAATGATTATATTGAGTCTAAAAAGCCATCTTTGGAGCATAAAAATCTCTAATTTAGAACTGGATATACCTAGATCTCAAGTCAATCTTGGAAAATAATGAAGCACCCTAAAGTTGGTCAAAAATATCATCAATGCGAGGAAGGGGATGTTTGTTCTTAACTGTTTCCTTTTTCAGTTGTCTGTAATCAATACCCATATGCATAAAACTATTTATTTTCATCACAACCAAGATAAAAGCACCCCTATGAGATATACTAGGTCTAATGAACCCCATACTCAACAAATCCTACAACTACTTCTTTAATTCCTTTAACTCAATTGGGCTATCCCATAGGGAGGAATAGGAATAGGCTTGGTGCCCGTCTCCATATTAATATCAAATTAATATCACAATTTAAAGGAATACCTAGAAAATCCAGAGGAAACATATCCATAAAATCACAAACAACTTATATGGAATACATAAAAGGTAGGGAGACAACATTACTGTCACGACCCGAGACTACCCCTTAGTCGTAACATGATGCTAAGAATCATAAGTGATGCTAAGCTAACCCGTGGTACCGTAATGATGCTTGAGCAACTGATTAAAATATATATAAAGCTAAATTGACTGAGAGGAAGAATAATTATGAGATAAGTTATTTCAATACATTATTGTTAAAAGTTTACAATACTAAAATTTGAAAGTGGAACTGAAACTACATACAATAACTCTAACTAACTATCTATGAAGCCTCTGCTAATATTGACTATAGGTAGCTGAGACATGACCCCAGCTATCCCTAACAATATATATGAATAAGAATATGAAATACTAGAATTGTAACTGACTTGAGTCCTCAAAATAAGAGAACTCATCACCTGCTAGTTGAAGGCTATGATATGCTTGACTATGATCCGGATAGTAAGCACCTAAATCTACATCACATAAAAAATATAGGCAGAAGAGGTATTCAATCAATACTTTGAAATGTACTGTATATGTGAGGTATAGACTAGTCATGAAAAACTTAAAACATGCTTTGAAATCGAAGGTATTTGCTAAAATATGCATTTAAAATATGTATGTACGTAAAGATGTGAGGCGTAGTAAAATCTCTAAATCATGAACTAAAATATTTCTTTAGTATATATATTTAAAACATGTATGTACTGTGAGGCGTAGTGAAATCTCTAAATCATGAGCTAAAATATTTCTTTAAACTAGAAAATGGAAGAAGTATAACTATTATATTTAATCTAAAGTTAGTGTTGAATATATTGTAAAATTGTACTAAATGCTAACAAAAAATAAAGAGATGAACTTCAATGCAAATTGAATGCATGGAGATAAGCTATAGTACAATGACCCTATATAAAATACATATATATTGATGTGTAGTGATAGTCCAAAAAGTCAGAGTATAAAAGAAAGTAGAACTTAACTTAAGGTCAAGTATGAATATTGGGTCTGAAACTATGGAAGGTGAACTGATGCAATGACCAAGTAAAAAATATGTAACTAATCAATTCTGAACTAAATAAATTATTTACAAGGTCATGCAATAACTGAGTTTGTATGTGGGAGATACTGTTAACCGATATATAACAATATGAGAAAAACATGGAGATCGATGTATACACCACATCAAAAAAGACCCACTATACCTTGTCAGGGTATAAAGGTTGATCTGATGTGGCCCTACTAAACTGATGTCCAAAAGGACTCAGGTGTCAATCCTAGTCTAATGGGTGACCCTTTAGAACCTATGGTGGAACCGTTGTTTTGGGACTTAGGTACTTCTACTAAAGTTCTCATCTTAACTAATAGATGAGCCTCCATCCCTATATTCTCTCGGTGCTAAGTACTATTGCCAATGCAATATAAACTAATATACTGAATAGCTCAATAATACTGAGTCTTGAGGTTGAAAGATAAGTTATGTGTCTGAAAGTATTCTAAATTGTGAAAATTAGATGACTGAGTGTTTTACTAATAATTCATGATATCCTAGGTCATCGGATGTTCATAACC
The DNA here is from genome assembly GCA_030864225.1 of Capsicum baccatum var. pendulum. Taxonomy (NCBI): domain Eukaryota; kingdom Viridiplantae; phylum Streptophyta; class Magnoliopsida; order Solanales; family Solanaceae; genus Capsicum; species Capsicum baccatum. The sequence goes on along the minus strand of CM061551.1, from coordinate 25,485,059 downwards.
CACCATCTCTGAAGGATGCAACTATCATGATAAATTTTATAATTTGGATAAAAATATGAAATTTCACAACACAAGTCCAAAATCTTGAATTTACCAACATACTAAGTTTCATAATCCTAAGTATGTGAAAATACTAAATTTCACGAGAAAGCATGGTATGCCAACTAATATAGACTAAAATACACAAAATCTTGATAATTAATGTTTAATAGTCTTGAAAACTGATACATCATACATATCTTGATCATATGCTTTAAATCCAAAGTAATATCATGTGAATCATGCATGGACATGAGAATATTGTGAATATTATAATATAATTATACTAAATCATAAATAATAGTGAAAACATATTCGTTTATGTAAATATATCAAGGAGAACTGAATTTAAGCTTGAAATTCTATTTGGTAAAATTCCTAGTTCGTGGGAATCATAGAAATCAAAACTGAAATTCATATTTTAAAACTAGGTTTTGGGAAAGGAATACCTTATTGAATACCCACATACTTGGACTAATGAAATCTTGGACTGAGGCCTTAGGAATCTAGCTTTGAGAAAAACCCTAGGCTTAGGCATGCTTAAGAGTTGAATCTCTTGATTTTTCTAGCTTAGAATGAATTTGGGGAAATTATGAGGGATTTGGAGTGATTAAATAGCCTAATACCTCTTGTAATAGCTGAAACGACGTAGCTTTGGGGTTAAAAGAGTAGAAAAAATCAAACAACCATTTTAAAATCATCTGAAAAGTTGTTGATATTAGTCCCAATGAGTTTGGTGAGCTTTTACTCTAATAACAGATTATGGAGAAACTAGTGGCATTGGAGATATAATTCAATTATCTATATGATATAAATGTCATAAATATAAAATTGGTAAAGGATCCACATTGTGAGCTTAAGTAAGCCTTTTTGACTACTCCACTTTGTTGATGCGATGAACTTTTTTCTATTCCACAACCCTTTATGTCTCCTTGGACTTGAACTCAAAAACTCTTAGGAATACAAAATTTATGCTCGTTTTAAGTTTTTTCAATCGGTAGGGATATTTTACCTTATCTATGAGCTAGGAGCTATTTGTGGCCTTAATATATGTCTAAATAACTTATCAAACTACCAAAAAATATTTTTTTTTCTTTTGCATATACTTGAAGCATGGCTCTAATCTTAGTTTGGATTTTTGGAGTGTTGTAATATCCTTCCTTGGGATCATTCGTCCTCGAATGAAGACTAATCAATCTGAAAGGATAGGAAATAGTTATAATCCTTAACATAGAATTCTAAGAGCTGAATATGGACATGAACAAAATTTTCGACTAAAACTTGGTTTGGTAAAAAATGTGAGAAAACTTACGAGTACTGTCTGACTGACTTTTGAAGTTAGAGAACTAACATGATATCAATTTTTAAATGTGGGTATCTGTTATGGTTGAGACTGATTTAGAATCAGAGTAAGGACCCAATTGAGTTTGCACATAAAATGCATGGAAATGAAGAACCTCAGCAATAGGCATATACATGAAACTTTAGAATATTAAGACTAGATTAAAAAAATGGGAAACTATAGGAGCTTGTTTGTCTGATTTCTGAATTGAATTTTTGGCTATATAAACTAACTCATACCGAGAGTTTATAACTCAAATAAAGATATCTTGTAAGAACGTGTATGTAGAACTGTAAAGTGATATGTAATGATATGAAATTTCTAAGAGTCACTGAGAAAGGAATATATGTTACTTTTAGTGCTCCTTGTTAGAAATTTTAAGAACATTGGGGAGGGAAGAATTTTGGGCATGATCTGAGTAAGATATTTGAGTAAGTATTATAACATGGTTTGAGCATCCAAGACTTCTAATCTAAGCTTATAAAATAAGAATGACATAGAGGTGAACACGAGACACTTTTGGTATGAAGTTATATATCATGGAAAGGGAGTATCTTGGGTTAAAAATTAAGATTAGGAGTAATATAGCTAAAGCGATGTGACTGATAATTCTACAATTAGCAATATTCTTCGACCATGCACTTTATTACGAACCTACCATACTTAACTAGATAAAATTTTCTCTCTTAGGGATAGACCATAATCGGTCGCTAGAGTCTAATACACTCTTCAAGCCTAACTTAGGGATACAAAGCTCTAGCACTAAAATGACCATCTGTCCTCACTATGGGAATATATATTCTATGTCCACAAGGAGAGATTATGCTCAATATTCACTGCTTTTTGCTGCCTTGACCAATTAACCTTATGTTCTAAAAGAGTGACTAACCACCATAAGAAATCATCTAATGATATATTAGCAAATTATTCAAGCCTATCACTCATCATCCAACAACATCATTATCAAATCATAAGAAGGGTCACACTAGAACATGAGGGTCTGATATAAGAGGGATACTGTGAACTTTTGAGTTAAAGATTTTCATGAATCCAAAATGTAAATTATAGATGAAGGAGTAAAATATAATTGGCATAAACTTTTTTAAGAGATATAGTCTGAGAGTATACATGACGTAACATGATATTACTAGTCATTAAAGATGTATCAGGAGTACCTGGAATTGATTATACTGTAAAACATGAGTACATAAGTTGCATGAATTGAGATTGGAATTCATAAATTCATGGAATATGGGTCCTAATACTGACTAAAATATCACTCCTTATAATTAGGAATTTGGAATGGACATGATTTTGGACAATGTGTATAAATATGAGCTATAATCATGGAGCAAACTTGTAAGGCATGAGTAGAGTATCATAATGACTGAAGCAAAAAAAATTTTACTAAGATAATAATGTGTCAGGCATCTTTCTTCCCTAGTGTTGTTCTAGAATTCACTAGTATCACTACTAGAATCTGAAAACCTGACTTGATTCCTTGGTCTATCATTACCTCCTTAGATTAAATCTATCATTCTAAGTTTGTGGACCTCTTCAAAAAGCTCTAAACTGAACTGTAATAACTCTACTCTAGAATTCGGGATATAACAGTACATATGAATACTAAATTTCCCCTAAAAGACTATATCTGAAAATGTAAAATTAGCTGCTAGTACTTTCTTTTGAGATACAAATTTTAATTTTCTATAGCGTCAATAGTCATAATACAATAACTTAAAAAACATATTAACTGCGAACCTTGTAAATTATCACAATACCCTGAGTACACACCTTTTCTTTCTAAAATTGCAAACTCTTTTCTCTATTATCTTGATCATCAATAATTTAATCTTATATTCTAACACTTAGCATAGATAACCATATAACTTCTCATACACTAATACCCATTTACTACTATTGGATAGGAATTACGAAACACTAGTCGACTCAAAATTGTATGAACATACTTAACCTTCACAAGCTTGTCTATCTTTTGGGTAGCTGCCTAATCTCGATCCTAACTAAAGCATTAGCATACTCTAAGTCCTCTTAATTGATAAATCTCACTCAAAGTGATATTATCCAATCTACACAAAACCTTTCTAGCTCTATGGATACATAATCTACTAAATTCAAATAAACATTATCCCTACTTTACTGCTGCTGCATTTCTAGGATCATGCTTCTAACTCTAGGTCATACTGCCATAGGATTCGAAGAAGGGATATGAGGGTACATCTGACTTTGGTTCAGTGCATTATTTTCATAAACAAGAATGAACTTTTTCAAAGAAAGGAACTTACAAGCACTGATGGGATTTTTTTAAACCCGCGTGCAATGTCATAACTTTTTTTGGGGACTATCTGAGAAAACTCTACTAGTAGGAATTTAAGCTTGACTATTTCTATTACCTCAAAAATAAGGCACAGTAAGCAGGAATGGAGCAAAGCTAGAATTTGTATAAGTTTCTTAGATATATCTCAACTACACGATCTAAAATATGAAAGAAGGAAAACATTTCCTAAATGCCATGTAGCCTCTCAAAGAAAAGTACAGATGCCTCGGTACCATTCTGTAAGGTTCTACTAAGACAAGACTTTATAGACACCCCAGGACACTCGAACCTTGTGCTCTGATGCCAATTTTGTAATGACCCGAGACAACCCCTTAGTCTTAACACGGTGCTTATAACCATAAGTTATCCCAAGCTAACCCATGATACTGGAATGATGCTTGAGCAACTGATTAAAACATATATAAGCACTAAATTAACTTAGTGGAATCATAATCATGAGATAAGCTATTTCAATAGATTACTATTAAAAGCTTACAATACTAAAATTTTAAATAGAAACTGAAACTACATACAATAACTCTAACTGACTATCTATGAATCCTCTACTAATACTGATTATAGATAGCTGTAACATGACCCCAACTATCCCTAATCAATACATATGAATAAAAATAAAATAATGGAACTGCAACTGCCTTGAGTCCTTGAAATAAGAGAACTCATCACATGTTGGTTAAATGCTATGATCTACTTACTATGATCCTGATAGAAAGCATCCAAATCTATATCATATAAAAAATATAGGCAGAACAGGTATGCAATCAGTACATTGAAATATACTGAGTATGTGAGATATAGACTAGTCATGAAAAACTTTAAACCTGCTTTGAAATTGAGGACATAAGCTATTTGCTGAAATATGCATATAAAACATATTTGTATGTAAAATTATGTGACATAGTGAAATCTCTAAATCATGAGATAAAACAATTTTTTTAACTGGAAAATGGAAGAAGCATAACTATTATATTTAATTTAAAGTTAGTGCTGAAAATGTTGCAAAACTGTACTGAATGCTAACTAAAAATAAAAATATGAACTTGAGTGCAAAGTGAATGCATAGAGATGAACTGTAGTACAATAACCTTATATAATATATATATATATATATATATATATATATATATATATATTGATGTACAGTGATAGTTTGAAAATTTAGATAACATAAGAAAGTAGAACTAAAATGAGGGTCATGTGCAAATATTGGGTCTAAAATTATTGGATGTCAATTGATGCAATGATTAATCAATACTGAACTGAATAAACCGGTTATGAGGTCATCCAATAACTGAGTTTGAATATGGGACCTACTGTTAACCGATATACAACCATGTGAGCTAAAAAAGGAATTCGATCTATAAATCCCATAAAAAAGGACCCAATATACCTTGTTAAGGTATAAAGGTTGCTCTAATGCGGTACTACTAAATTGATGTCCAAAAGGACTAAGGTGTCAATCCGGGTCTAATAGGTGACTATTTAGAACCTATAGTAGCGTCGTAGTTCTGGTACTTAGGGACTTATACTAAAGGTCTCATCCTAACTGACGAGTGAGTCTCCATCCCTGTATTTGCTTGGTGCTAAGTACTACTCGTAATGCAATATAAACTGATATACTAAACAACTCAATAATACTGAACTCTTAAGGTTGAAAGATAAGTTCTATGTCTAAAAGTATTCTAAATCATGAATACTAGATGACTAAGTATTTGACTAATAATGCTTGATATCCTAAGTCATCGGGTGTTCATAACTCACCATCTTTAAAGATTACAACTGTCATGATAAATTTTCTAATCTGAAGAGAAATGTGAAATTTCATAACACAAGTCCAAAATCTTGAATTTACAAACATACTACAGGTTTGTAATACTAACTATGTGAAAATACTAAATTTCATGGGAAAACCTAATATGTCAACTAATATAGGCTGAACTCCACAAAATTATGATAATTAATGTTTAATAGTCTTGAAAATTGATACATCATACATAGCTTGATCATATGCTTTGCATCTGTAGTAATATTATATAAATCATGAATGGACATGAGAATATTATGAATGATATAATATAGTTATAATAAATTATAAATAATAGTGAAAACATGCTCACGTATGTAAATGTGTCTAGGAGAAGTGAGTTTAAGCTTGGAATTATATTTAGGTAAAAATCCTAGTTCATGGAAATCATAGGAATTATAATAGAAATTCATATTTTAAAAACTAGGTTTTGGACATAGGGTGAAAGGAATCCCTTATTGAGAACCCACATACCCGGACTGATGAAATCTCGAATTGAAGCCTTGGGAATCTAGCTTTAAGAAAAACCCTAGGCTTAGGTTTGCTTGAGAGTTGAATCGCTTGATGTTTCTGACATAGAGTGGGTTTGGGGAAAATAATGAGGGATTTTGGGTGATAAAATAGACTTATACCACTTGTAACAGATGAAACGACATAGTTTTGGGGTTAAAAGAATGAAAAAGGACAAAATAACCCTTTTAAAACCTTCTGAAAAGTTGTTGGTATCAGTCCCGATGAGTTTGGTGACGAAACATAGATTCTGTGGACAGGTCGTGACTTGAGTTATCATATGGAACTCAAATTTTGGTCCCACAGTCATGAAGATGAGTCATCCTATGAATCGTAGTGGCCTGATGATGAATTGTCGTCACTGGCAGCTTTGACAAGGCTTTAGTAAATTGGCCATAACTTTTTACTCCGTTATCGGATTATGACAAAATTGGAGCCGTTGGAAAGCTAATTCAATTATCTATCTTTTTGTAGGTATTGAGCTCAAAATATTATAATGACCCTTACAGTCATTTACCTTATTTTCATACATTTTGGTTTCTAAAGCTTTTCTATAACTGCCCTAAGTTAGTTTTGACCTATTGGGGCTGATAATTCGATTTTCGGGCAATTTGTTTGAGAATTTTAGCGATAACAAATATATTGTGAAATATTTAATTAAAATTGGAATTTGTTAGAAATACAATTTATTAACCTCCTAAAATATTTTTGATATTGATAAAATTCTTTAAGTTATGTTATATTTATATTACTTTATAATAACTTGTATAGTCTATTAGTATTTTAATTGGAGATCATAAATCTAAAAATATTAAATTATTATTATTATTATTATTATTATATAATATATGTTTTATTAAAAATAATTTTTTATTAATTATGATATATTCAAAATATTATATTTATTTTTCCGCAAACCTATGCAATACCCGAATGCAAATATAATGGAGAGTAGGGGTGGTGTCGCCACCCACACCTTGCGTGGAATCCATGCAAAGGAAAACACATTAGGTGTTATCATTAGCTTAGTAACTAGAATGAAAAATCATTCCAAGACAAGCATTAAGAAATATTAACATTCCAATATAAATATCATTCAACATTAAGTTTAAAAAACCATTTTGTACGTAGAATTGTTTTTTGTTTTCTGTCAATAAATTTTCATTCGTACTTGATTGCATCACGAAGTAAATTTTAACATACTGCTACATTTTTTCAACTTGAGTTATAGTGGGACAGCATTTGAAGGTTTTTTGGAGAGGTATTTAGCTTTGGCGTCTAGGTAGGCTAGCTTACCCTACCTTTAGATTGAGCTTATTTACGATAATTGGGTACTATTATGATATTTTAGGATAAGCACTTGTAGTTTGTGTACCATTTGAGATATATAACATGCCTTATTTAACCTGTTAGTACCCCGTTCTAGTAAATGTTGGTATCTTATCTTTCAGTATGATGTAGCATCTATCATTTTAGGATGTGGAATTGAGTTGTAAAACCTTAAATTTGTCCCTTTTTAATTAAAGATATGCGATGACGTGGTTCCTACCTTTTAATATTAATTCAGAGCAGGGTTGAGCTTTGTCACAACCCGAATCAGGGTCTGGACGTGATGGGTATCTCAAGTCCCATGTGGATCAGAGATCACCCTTTTTACCTAACCAAACCAACACAACATCCCCAAAAGTCAGATGAATTCTGATCAAATAACAAGATACCACATAATAAAACTAATGATAATTTATGATATGTCTATGCCAACCATTGGTAACCGGAAAACCGTCTGTCACCAAACAATCAACCAAACCACCCAAGTCCACAGTAATCCGACAAAGCCTCTACAAACTGAGGGTCAATAAAATGTTGGGACATGCCCCCGACAATAGCCAAAACCAATATCCAAAAGATATTCAAAACATAAAAAGAAAACCACAATATGAACTCAGTCTTTCGAAGGATGGAAGCTCACCACTTCAATATGACTCGCTAGTTGGTCCTGAATACAAGTCATTGAGCAGAAGATGTAGAAGTGTGGCCAGTTCCTATATTGCATGGGGATGTAGCATCTGAAGATGGTTAGAGGTTGCAATGCTAGCATGTAACACATGGATAGGAACAAAATAATGCCACGATAATAGTTCAAAACCAATATAGCATTCAATGAATAATATCATATGAAGTACATATACATATATAATACTACATGTTGGGGTAGGGATCAAGGCTTAACATGAACTTCTAAAATCTTAACTTGGGTTGTGTAGCATAACTATTATATAACAAGGCACTCATGGGCTATATGGGCCCAGATCTCCCCTTGCTAGAAGGGACCCAGTGCGTGTAGCCGCATAAACCAGAGAACATCTATATTAGTATATGTAATTATGGGGGACTCGAACCTCTCGGCCTAGTCAAGCTGACTTAAGCACCAATGTATAAAATATGGGTGACTCGAACCTCCCATTCACATATTCAATATAGGGGACTCAAACCTCCTGGTCTTTTAGACACTCGTACCGGCTAGCCCAGTTTTCAAAGTTAGTTCTTCGGACCTCCACTTTTATGGCCCGGATACACACCCCGCTCTTAATCCCAATTTAAAATATTTATCATGCATCAATATTTATTAACCCATTATACATATTGGCACCCCATTGGTATCGTCATACCAATCCCACCTGCAAGCGTACATTATGCCATAACAAAAGTTTCATCATTTCAGACTCAAACCAATTGTCCAAACATGGACATCAAGTCAATTTAACATTTGGGACTCAAGCTAATTTAGCCAACCAAACCCCAAGGTTATAATTTAAATCAATCTACGGCCATCAAGGACTTTACAAAGTCCTTCATCAATCATTATCATGGTTATATCAAAGCCTTAGTTCAAAAATACAGTTCAACTTGTGACAATATCATTCTCATTAACAATTTCACAAACAGGTTGAGGGCATGCCATTATTAAAGACAAAATCATCAAATTTTAGGTTCACCCATGACCCCTCAATTAAATCATCATTATCCTGCACCCACATGTGCAAAACCACAATTAAAATATGCATAATCACAATTTAACCATAGAAAATAATATTCAATGATATGCATTCAAACCCCCTAACCTTGGTTTCAAAACCACCATTCATGATTCGTGAACAATGCCTTAAACATATGTTTTTAGTAAACTAACAATGAGGGAAGAGTCATATTCCTAAATTACAAAGATTCACAGAGTGAAATTGACTCTTGAACCCTTAGAGGGATAGTTTGGAGAAACCCTAGCCAATTTTGCTTGAGGGGATTTTGAGAGAGTAAAGAGGATGTTTTGACCTTGTAAAGTGTAGAACAAATTCCCCAAAGTGTATTAGGGACGTGGGTTCTTAAGGGTTTTAAGTGGAAAATGTCCAAAGTACCCCTAATAAAAATTATGAAAAGGTCGTCCTTGGTTACAAGTTTATCCATCGACTCGTCACCACATCATATGACTCGTAGCCATGAGTCTTATCCTAAATAGTGAGTTGAACACCTATACACTTTCCATCTTACGATTCCATGATCACACTCATGACCTAACCATACGACTCGTATGGTCTAATTGTATCCAAGACAGAACCCAAAGAGATTAGACACTAGAAAACATATGACTCAACCCTACCACTCATAACATGAGCTTATGACTCGTAGTGAGTCAGTCGTACTCAGATCAGAACTTAGCCAATTATACTTTGGTTTGGTTACCACTTGGGTCCCTAGACCATTAACTACACAATACGACTTGTATGATAAGTCATCAATAGAGCGGTAAGCTCAAAGCTCGAGGAATTTTCAAAGACAAAAATTTAGGGCATTTCAGTCCCCCCCCCTTAGGATCATTCATCCTCGAATAATGGGATAAGGAATTGACTAGCACAATTAAACCCCAAACATCTCTACTCTTACTTTTAACTAAGTTAGAAAAAAAAGATGCCAAAGAATAGAAAAAAAATATGCCAAAGAAACCAATCTTTCCTTTTAAAAAGTCAGAAAACAAAGATGTTAAGAACAACACACACCTTAAGAATGATTTTTAGGAGTAGGGAACAGGAATGGATACTTGTAATTCATGTCCGCTTCAGCTTCCCAAGTAGCTTCCTCAAACTTTTGGTTCTGCCATAGAACCTTTACCAAATCCACGTCCTTCATTTATAACTGACGAACTTGCCGATCCAAGATCCTCACCGAGACCTATTCATAGGACAAAGAATTCAAAATACCAATGTTCTATAAGGGAACAACAAACGAAGAATTGACCACAAATTTTTGCAACATGGACATATGGAATACCGGATGAATAGAACTCATGCTAGAGGGCAAATCCAACTCATATGCAACATTGCCAACCCTTATCAAAACCAAGTACAGGCCAACATATCAGGGACTGAGCTTTCTGATTTTCCCAAACCATATTACTCCCTTCATGGGAGACACCTTCAGGAACACCCAATCTCAAACCTCAAATTCCAAGTCCCTTCACCTTATGTCTGCATAGAACTTTTGGCTACTTTGGGCAGTCTTAATCCTATCTCAGATCACCTTCACCTTTTTCATAGCTTGGTGAACCAAACTCAGGCCAAATATCTCCACCTCACCAATCTCAAACTACCCAATAGGAGATCTAAACTTCCTACCATACAATGCCTCAAATAGACCCATGCCAATGCTAGAATGGTAACTATTGTTATAGGCAAATTCAATGAGAGGTAAGTAGTCAAACCAACTACTACAAAAGTCGATTACACAAGATCACAACATATCTTCCAAAGTCTAAACACTTCTATCCGCTTGCCCATCCTCCTATGGGTGAAAGGCAGTGTTAAGGCTTATTTTTTCCCCTAAACCATGCCTAAAGAGAACCATAAATGTGATAAGAACCGAGTACCACAATCCTAAATAATCGATACAGGCACACCATAAAACTTTACGACCTTTTGAAGGAATAACTTTGCATAGTCGTCGGAAGAATAATTAATCCTTACTGGCAAGAAGTGAGCATACTTAGTCATTCTATCCACGATGACCCAAATAGAGTCATACTATTTTCGTAATTGTGGAAGGCCGATGTCACAATGCGAGGCTACTCCCTAGTTACGAAAATATTGCTTACAGTCATTGGTGACCACAAGCTAACCCTTGAGATGGTACCTGTTGTGAGCACTAAATACACTGCAGTAAATTATATACGCAGAAGATAACCTAACAAGGAAAAAATCAATCAAAATACTGAAAGCATAATTCAATCACAAGTCTGTAAATGTCTAATATCACTAATAAAAATGCAAATGATAATATTGATAAAACTGACTAGCTATCTAATTGACTATCTGAAGGTCTGAAAGCCTCTAAACTTACTGAGGAGTTGATGGTACAAGCCCTAACTAACTCTAACTAATTGAACTTATGGTACAACTGAGATAAACTAAAAGAAAATCATATCCTCGATAGATGATGACTCACCATAACTGCTGGTGCTGAAGCGCTAGACTATCTAAGTACGGTCAGGGAACTGAGTATCCAAACCTATGATATAACACATCATAGCACAAAGAAGAGTATGGGGTAAGTACTTTGAATGTACTGGTATATGAGATAAGGTTAGGCTAATATACGTGGGTTAACTGTGCATGAAATAATGACTGACTGAATAGTATAAGATAATTGAGTAAGCATACAAGGAAAGTAAACTACTGAGAATACAAGACCAAGAATGTATACATTTCTGAAATAATTTATAAACTGAGATACTGAAATATGATAAAAGAATGATTGGTAATCTGTATGCTTTGGTCAAGCAAACTTGAACTAAATTTTGAATTGAATACTGCACTGAGAGTATGGGAGGTATCATCTAACCGACATGCCCCAATCTAAGCTAATCAGGGTCCAACTTGTAACCCTAGCTGGAAGGGTATCAGTACTGTGCCATGGGTACTAACACATAGTTATGTGGATCCACTCAACTGGTGTCCCAAAGGAATAGGGAATCTATCCTAAACTAGCAGGTGATCCCTAAGAGAATGTCAGTCCTAAACTGGCAGGTGAAATCTCATAGAATGTCAGTCCTAAACTGGAGGGTGACATCTCATAATCCTACGTTGGCTATGTAGTTTTGGAACTTAGGGACTGCTTCTAACGACTCAGTCCTAACAGATGGGTGAGCCCCCATCCCTAGATTTGCTCAGTGCTAAATCTTATTCCCAACTGAACTGACATAGATTACTAGACTAAACAAAGATTAATTGAACAAACAACTTATCATAAATAACTGACTAAATGACAATGCTCACAGTATATCTGAAAATACTGAAATTATGTAAAAAAAAAAAACAATGAATCGGATGTTCATAACCCCCAACACTGAATGGAGAAAACAATAAGGACATATAAAAGCTTTGAAAATCATAATAGGGAATCATTATTCAAAACCCATCACTTTGGCATTTCATCAAACACATAGAGACCAAGACTTTAACATAGGGATGCTTTTAATTAAGATGAGATAGCATGATCACATGACAAAATCATAATTTGAGGATTTATTTTGATTCACATAAACATGATATGGATACTACAATATTTAAAACATTCTATAATCCAATCCACATGAAAATAAATGAAATCTTAACTTGAAATTGAAATAACAAAGGATTCATAGAGATAGTTCAACAAAATCATGGAAAAATTCATAATTTGAAATAAATAAGGGTTCATAGGTTCCATGGGTGAAAATGGCCCATGGATGAACATCACACATACCTTAAACCCTTAAGCTTGAAAGATAAACACTAATCTTGTTGTTTCTTTGAATGTTCTTGGATTGGGGAACTTGAATTCTTGGTTTTCTTGGACAAAAAGTAATGAAATCTGTTGATCTTGGGGGAAGAGAGGATTTGTTTTGAGATAAAAAAAATTGAAGAATATGGGCAAATAATGCCCTAACTGGTGTTTTAATTCATGATTTGATGAATTAGGTTGGGGGATAAGACGTAATTGCCCCTCAGATAATTAAATTCATAACTAGAATGCATTTTATAGGGCCACTGCGACATGATAAAGGTTCCATCTCTATTACCACCATGAGGCGATACTATCGCGGTGAGCTGCAGAATCATGATCCAAACGTGACTCAATCCTTGTCCAAAAAATTTGAAACTTTCTGAGACATGCTCCTTACATCTCTGAACATGAATTAACTAAAAACCCAACATGTCGAGGTCGAAAAGACCCATTCAAAAATCTTTGAAGTTAAGAGTCCTTAAAAATAACCAAGTCCTCAACACTTAGTGAATTTTTCATGTTTTAATCCTCCTATGCATGTAACTAAGAGCTGAACTGAGCTAAGAATAATACAGGGTATTATAATATCTCCCCCTAGGGAACATTCATCCTCGAATGTGACTGATTATGCTGAGAGTTCTAAACTAAAGCAACTGGGATCATATACTGAACATGAATAATTGAAAACATGATTACATGACTGAGTATAAAATATGATAAATGAATTGAACTGATTTCGTGAATGCATGCAATGACATAAAAAGGATTATAAGGTTGAGTTAGAAATAAGTGAGTCAATTTATGAGTAACCATTACTATAGGATAGATTTTGTTTTGTCAAGAAAAGTTGAGAGGTTTAAGACATGAAAACTCGGGTATTATAATATCTCCCCCTTGGGATAGTTCATCCCCCGAATGATACTAACTTAGCTGAAATACTAAGAAAAGACTGAGATAATGCATGAGGCACTTATGAACTGAATTATGACTGAATATCTGAATCTTAATCATGATGCATGAATTGAACTAAATTCACAATTTACATAGATACGAACAAACTATCTCTTAGAAGGGCAATATTCATGAAATTTCTGATAGTGAGACTAAATTGAAAGATGGAAAAACCATAGGAACTTGTCTGTCTGACTGCTAAACTGCATTTCTGGATATACACATTGAATTACACTAAAAGCTTATACTCAACTGGAGTATTTCTTCACCACTCTTTCTAAGAAGTTATAATAACAGTAGGGAGCAAAGAACTTGGGCATGATCTGAATAAGATATATGAGTAAGGACTCTTAATATGGCTATAACTCTGTAACATAAAACATAGGCCTATGAGACATAAACTAGAATTGCTATGCCTTAGACAATGCAATTGCTACTCTCAAGCTTAGGCATACTCCTCAAATGTTCCCTCAACTATCCATTTTGCTTCAATACAACACTTCACTTGAGACTACTGAAAATATTCACAGGGCACTAATAACTCTATCTATTGAATCTGAGCTGAACTGAATTCTCTCACTATGTTCAAGCCTTCTCGAATCTACAAAGTCCACCCATAACACTGTAATACTAGTCAGAATCATTAATTTAATACACCCTACATTTTCATAACTTCTCATCTCAAGAATAATTCTTCTTACGAGTTCAGCAACTAAATTCAACCTCTTACTAGAAATGCACTAATGCACAATGTACCCATCCACTTATATATACCAATATGATGTTCAAGCCTATCATCATAACCACACGTGAACTTCTAGGCAAACAACCTATCAAAGCATCTTTTTCATACTCTCTAATAATTTTATCATTAATAACTTTCATGCACTATTCTTAAGAAAATCACACACAAAATTTCAACTAACCATGACATATATTAAAACTTGGGCTTAATCGTACTCCACACTTATAAACTTATATTAAACAAGCATAGAACAATCTTTCCTCAACATGAAACATTTACACTCTCCCATCTAAACAAATGTGCATCACTACTACTACTTCATAAGGAGAGGCCACTGAAAGGTTAGAGCATGAGGACCTAAAGCATGAAAGAATCTATGCATAACTTGGACGCTTAATTGAGGCCTGAGAAATAGAGTATCCATGACATAAAATCATTATAGAGATAAAAGATGAGGATATACATGACATAATTTAAATTTCTCTGATCATTAAGAGTGTAGCATAAGCATTGGAACTGACCATACTATAAAGCATGAGTACATGCATCATGAGTTTCATAACCTGAGTTTGAAGTTCATAAATTTCAAGGAATATGATTCATACAATTAAGTAAACTAGAAATCCTTATACTAGGAACTGGAAGCGTACATGATTCTATGGAAAGTGCATGAATATGAGTTATGATCATGGGGTTGACATGTAAGGTGTGAGTATATATCGTGCAGACTAAAGTAAAAAATTTACACTGAGATAAGAATTGGTTGGGCAGCTTTCTCCCCTACTGATGTTCTATAACATACTGGCATCATTACTAGAATTTGAGATCCTGACTTGACTGCTTATTCTATCATCTCCCCCCTTATCTATAAGCCATCACTTTGTGGGACCCTTTTGATAAACTCTAAACTGAACTGCAACTACTTTACTCTAAAGTTCTGAATATGACAATACTAATCAGTAACAAAATCACCCTGAATGACTACACTTGAAAGGACAAAATCTACTGCTAATACTTCCTTCTGAGATACAACTCTTAACTTTTTATAGCCCAAATGGTCATCAAATAATAGCTTTAAACACTGTCTAACTTAGAATCTTCATAAGTATCACCATACAATAATTTCATACTATCAAGAATTTCAACATTACTTTCTATTAGCTCAATCTTCAAAGATTTAAACTTAGATTCTAACACTTAATATGGATATCCCCAAACCTTTAATAAGCCAAACTAACTTCCTTTATAGCCTACTAATATCGCTTCTCTAAATATAACCTACACCATCATACTTAATTTTGAAAGAATAAACATAAATTCTTGCATACACTATTTCAAGCCTTCTAGTTCACCTATCATACAAGTAACCCCATGGATACAAAATCTACTAAATTCAGATAACACTATCCCCACTTTGGTACTGCTAAACTTTTGGGTTCATGCTTCTAACTCTAGATCATATATTGTCATAAGATTCTGAGAAGGGATCTGAAATCATATCCCTTAGATATCATCTTTCTTGCTCTAAGATATGAAATAATCTAACCCCTAAGAACTGAGATACTACCCCTCCAATCAATAACTAGTTCATTATGAAACTGAAAACAAACGATTCTATTTCTATAGTCTACTGAGGAATAACATGAGTAGATCCAATCCATGCTGAGAATGACATCCAATCAGTCATCTATAACTCTGTAAGATCTACTAAAGTGATTTTCTTAGATACTGCAACCGGGAAATTTCTGTATACCCATCGGGCTGTAATAGATTTACCCACTGGGGCAGATACTAAGAAAGGCTCTGCTAATGATTTTGGACTAGCAATAAAATTGACAGCTATATAAGGATTCACAAAAGAAAGTGGAGCTCCGAGATCTAATAAAACAAAATCATAAAGATGAAAGACTTGTAATTCACCCATAACCACATCAGGAGAACTTTCCTGATTATGTCGGGACTATAGTGCATACAATCTATTCTAGTGTTGACCATTGGTTGCATTGAAAATGACACCTTGTTGAGTCGAGAGACCAACTAGAACTTGAGAATGACTGGGTTAACTATGCTAACCCACATTAGGCATTCTCTGACTCTGTAGCCTGGCTTGCCACATCTAAAACACACACCACTACCAGCCTTACATATACCCTGATGATTCCTACCACACCTCCTGCAAAGTGGATTAGTACGACAACTATTCATACTACCCTGGGACTTAGAGTCTAGCTCCCTATCTCGACTATCTTATCTAAATTTAGGCACTGGCACATTAGCTGAGGATGGAGCTGGGGCTGAGAATTTCTGAAGGAACTAGGAATGATTACCACCCTCTGACCTTGGCTTAAAATTACTTGTTATAGCCCTCTTATTCTCTCTCTTTTTTCTCCCCACTACTGAGCATGAACGATAAGCCTAGACAAGTCCATCTCCTTGATCAATATTATGGTCCTACACTTCTTGACCATTCTATTAGATATACCAGAAACAAACTTACTCATTCTAGACCTGTTGTATACATCCACATTAGGAGCATACCCACAAACTGGGTAAACTTAAGCAAATACTTATTCACACTCATACTACCTGGCTTCAGGTTTATAAACTCCTGCACGTTAGCTTCTCGCAACTCTAGAGAAAAGAACCTATCCAAGAAAGTCATGGTACACTCTTCCTACTCTACGGGCCCTGCCTCAACACCCCTATCCTCTTTCCACTGGTTATACTACGTATGAGCTACATCCTGTAACTAGTAAGCAACCAACTCTGCACTCTCACTAAAAGTGACACCCATGATATCAGTCACCTTCTAAACCATATCAAGAAACTCCTATGGATCCTCCTCAGACTTCGATCCCAAAAACAAAGGAGGATTTATTTGGGTAAAATCCTGAATCCTAGCTATAGTAGTATTTTCCAATTGGTTAGCTGAGTCAACAGCCTGCTGGTTGTTCTAAGAAACTACTGAGTGAGCTAAGGTGGTGAATGCAGCTTTAAACTCGGCATGAGTTATATGCTCATTCAGGGTATCTTCCTGAACAAGTAGAGGTGTAGGTTGATTTCCATTTCTTCTTTCGTTACTTTTTTGGGAGGCATTGTCTATAAATAAAAAAAATAATGAGCCAGAAAGAGAGTTTAGATAGAACTCATTCTCTTTCCCACAACATGAATACTGAAAGAAAGGAAACATTTTCTAAAACATCTTGTAGCCACTTGTCTATAAGTGTGACACGCTTCACACCCATGCATAAGAATTACTCAATGTAGCTTCCAGACTCCCTAGGACACTGTAAAACCTGGCTCTAATACAAAGTTTTGTCACTACTTGAAGCTACTCCCTAGTCGCGACAACAGTGCTTACGGTCACAGGTGACCACGAGTTAACCCATGAGTTGGTACCTACAGTGAGCAATGAATACAATGGCAATAAAATATGTATGCATAAGATAAACTAAAAAGGCTAAATCAATCTAAATACTGAAAGTGTGATTAAATCACAAGTCTATAAACGTTTGGTATCAATACTGAAAACACAATAAATAATATTGATAAAACTGACTAGTTTTCTTACTGGCTGATTGAATGTCTGAAAGACTCTAAACTGACTGAGAAGTTGATGGGAGAAGCCCCCAAATAAATCCAACGAACTGAAATTATGGGAAAATTATGATAAACTAAAATAAAACAATCATGTCCTCGATAGATGAGGACTCACCACAACTGATGATGCTGAAGTTCTAGACTGTCTAAGTACAGTCGGGAAACTAAGAGTCTGAACCTATAATATGAGACATCATAGTGCAAAGAAGAGTATGCGGTTAGTACTTAGAATATACTGGTATATGAGATAAGATTAGGTAGAAATACGTGGGTTACCTGTGCTAGAAATAATGACTGACTGAATAGTATAAGATAATTGAGTAAGCATGCATGAAAACAGAAATACTAAGAATGGAAGACCAGTTATGTATACATTTCTAAAATAATTTGTAAACTGAGATACTAAAATCTAATAACTGAATGACTGGTAATCTGTATGCTTTGGTCAAGCAAACCTGAATGGAATTTTGAATTGAATATTGCACTGAGACTGTGGGAGGTATCATCTAACCGATATGCCCCAATCTGAGCTAATAAGGGTCCAACCTGTAACCCCAGTTGGAAGGGTGTTAGTACCATTCCACAGGTACTAACACATGGCTATGTGGATCCACTCAACTGGTGTCCCAAAGGACTAGGGAGTCTGTCCTAAACTGGCGGGTGACCCTTAAGAGAATGTCAGTCCTAAAATGGTAGGTGACATCTCAGAGAATGTCAATCCTAAACTGGCGGGTGACATCTTATAATCCTACGCTTGCTATGTAGTTCTAGAACTTAGGGACTTCTTCTAAGGACTCATTCCTAACTGATGGGTGAGACCCCATCCCTAGGTACACTCGGGGCTAAATCTTACTCTCAAATGAACTGACACTAATTACTAGACTAAACTAAGCTTAACTGAATAAACAATTTATCATAAGTAATTGACTAAATGACAATGCTCATAGTATATCTGAGATCACTCTGAAGATAGTGAAATAATGTAAAAAAAACTAGGTATCGGGTGTTCAGAAGCCCCAGTGCTAAGTGGAGATAACAATAAGGACATATAAAATCTTTGAAAATCATAATAGGGAATCATTATTCAAAACCCATCACTTTGGCATTACAGCAAACACATAGAGACCATGAATTTAACATAGGGATGCTTTTAAAAAAATGAGATAACATGATCACATGATAAAATCATAATTTGAGGATTTATTCTGATTCGCATATACATGGTATGGAGACTACAATATTTAAAACATTCTATAATCCAATCCACATAAAATCAATTGAAATATTAACTTAAAATTGAAATAACAAGGGATTTATGGAGATAGTTCAACAAAATCATGTAGAAACTCATAATTTGAAATAAATAAGGGTTCATAGGTTCCATGGGTGAAAAGGGCTCATGGATGTACATCACACATACCGTAAACCCTTAAGCTTGAAAGAGAAACACTAATCTTGATGTTTCCTTGAATGTTTTTGGAATGGGGAACTTGTTTCCTTGAAGAGAAAGTAATGGAATATGATGATCTTGGGAGAAGAGAGGGTTTGTTTTTTAGATTATAATTGGAGTAGAAATAATGCCTTAATTGGTGTTATAATTTATGATTTGACGAATTGGGTTAGGGGAAAAGACATAATTTCCCCTCAGATAATTAAATTCATAATTGGAATGCATTTTACAGGGCCACCACAATGCGATAAGGGTTCCATCGCTATTTCCACTATGATGCGGCACTATCTCGGTGAGCTGCTAGAATCATGATCCAAACATGACTCAATCCTCATATAAAAAATATGAAAAATCCCATAGACATTCTACTTGCACCCCTGAACATGAATTAAGTAAAAAACCAACATCTCATGGTCAAGAAGACCAACTTAAAAATCCTAGAAGTTAAGAGGCCTTAAAACTGACTAAGCCCCCAACACTTAGTGAAATTTTCAGGTTTTAAGCCTCTTATGCATGCAACTAGGAACTGAACTGAGCTAAGAATAATACAGGGTATTACATCCGGTAACAAAATCCCTATTAATTATCTCCCATTTCTACATCGGCAATTCAATCTCTTGGATTAGCCCACCTGGCCTTATGTGCTCCACCTTCACTTGCTGGCACATCATACACTTAGCCACAAACTTGGCTATATCCCACTTCATGTTATTTGACCAATAAATCTCCTTAAGGTCATGATACATTTTTTTTGAATCGGGATAAACCGTATATCCCAATTCATGGGCCTCGACCAAGATTTTTCCTCGTAACCCATCAACATCGGGAACACACAACCTCCCTTAGTACCTCAAGATACCATCACTACCAATCTTAAAGTCCATCACCTTCTGCTTACCCATATCATCCTTGGTCCTCATCAAGAGAGGATCTAATACTTATTTCTCCTTTATTTCAAAACTAAGAGATGATTGCGCCACCTATTGCGAAAACCCACCACCATTCTCAGAGACCAAGAGATGAACTCTAAGGTTAGCCAAATGGTGAATATCCTTCACCAATTCTAGCTTATCCTTAGTCACATACGACAAGCTACCCGTTGAAAACATGCTAAGAGCATCAGCAACCACGTTACTTTTACCTAGATGGTAGTGAAGGCTCATATCATAATCTTTGAGAAGCTCAAGCTACCTTTTTTGCTTGAGATAAAGCTCTTTCTGGGTGAACACATACTGAAGGCTCTTATGATCAAAAAACATATCAACATAGACCCCATACAGATAATGATGCCATATTTTCAACACAAATACCATGTCTAACAACTCCAAGTCATGGGTCGGATAGTTCTTCTTATGAACCTTTAACTGTCTAAAGGGATAGGCAACCACCTTGCTATGCTGCATTAGTACACAACCAAGTCCTACTCAGGGTGAATAATAATAGACGACAAAAACCTCAGTGTTGTCAGGCAGAATCAATATCGGAGCTGAAGTCAACTTATCTTTCAGCTTCTAAAATCTACCCTCACAAGTATCAAACCATAAGAACTTACCTTTTTCTTATTCATCTTCGTCAATGGAGAAATAATAGAAGAAAAGCTTTCCATGAACCTTCTATAATAATCAACTAAACCTAAGAAGCTTTGAATATCGATTGGAGTCATGGGTCTAGGACACTTCTTAACCATCGCAACCTTCTGAGGATCCACTATGACAAAGTGTAAGGAAGGCCCCTCCAATTTGGAGTCTTTAACTCAGACCAAATAGTATAGACAACCCTTATAAATTAATTTCTTAGCTTTAAGATATGATATGAACCTTCCATTAGGCACTAGGAAACTTCCCTCCCATTCAATAATTGGCTTATTGGGGAATTGAAGCATGACCTTACAGGTCCGGCAGTCTAGAGAAGCATAGCACGAGTGCAACTAATCCATCCCTAATATAACATCAAAGTCAACCATGTCTAACTCTATCAAGTCCAATAGAGTTTCTCTATTACCAATAGATACCACAAAGCCTATATAGACCCTTCTAACAATCATAGAGTCACCACCGAGGTAGAAATAGAAAAGAGTCTAAAATACACTCGAGATTGAAACCAAAATGGACAACTACAAATCGGGTCACATAAGAAAAAGTGGAGCTCGTATCAAGTAAATAGTACACATAATGGTAAAATAGATTCAATATACTAATAACAACATTTGGAGATGCCTCAAACTCTTGATGAGTAGTGAGAGCATAAAGACGGTTTTGTCCATTGCTGAAGCCAGAAGTGGCACCCTTTGGTGCAAGAGCTAATCAAAATGACAACAAGAACCTTGTTTGCCCCAGAATCAACTCTAGAGGGACAATCCCACTACATATGTCTGACCTGGCCATACATAAATATTAGTTTCTCTCCTTCTCACACTGACCATGGTGGTGCTAATCACAGAATATGAAAGAAGGGTAGAATGGTGTTGATTGGGCCTCACTAGCTTGAGAATGTACACCCTGAGCCCTATAAATATCACTACCCTAAAAATGTCAATCACTAGACAGCTTTAGGTAAGGAGCACTAGTCACCGAATAGGAATTAGCACTCCCCCAGATCTTCTTATTAGACCACTTTCCACTTTGCTGCTGGCTACCACCCTATTCTAAAAATTAGAATTTCTTAATCTTCCTCTTCCCTATCTCCGCCAGCTTCTTCTTTTCTTTCTTAACCTACTGCATATAAACAACCAATCTGGAGATGTCTATGTACTTGTTCAACAAGCCATCCATACTCGCAATGATCAACTCATGTGACAATCCAAAAGCAAACTTACATATTCTAGCTCTCATGCTAAACGCCAACTCAGGAGCATACCTAGACAACTGAAGAAATTTTAAGGCATACTTCTTGACTGTCATTCTCCCTTATTTCAAGTTAACAAATTCTTTTGCCTTTACCTCTATCAACTCCTGAGGAAAGAAGCGGTCCAAAAATGAAAAAGAGAAATCATCCTATAAGGCAGAACCAACATCTTTGCCTTTCAACTGCTCCTACTCTTCGTACTACTAGTACTCCATATCCTTCAATTGACAGGCAACAAACTCTATACCTTTAATCTCTGAAGCATTTCTAACCAAGAATAACTTCTTTATCTCATCAATTAAACCTTAAGGATTCTCCTCAACCTTAGTACCGGTTAACATCCGAGGATGTAACCTCATAAGTTGGCCAACTCTAGTGGCCTCAGACGAACCTATAGTAACACAAGCAAAAACCAATTGTTGTAATAGAGATGTCACTAACTAGGTCAATAGGTTAATAAAGTATCAAAACTTGGCATTAGTAACCTCCCATTGAGGATACTGAGTATGAGTGTCACCTTCGAGATTACGATCAGTAGGGATAGGTGGGACTTCACGAGGACAGTCAGATGCATGATATGTCTATACCAAAAATTTCACCATTTGGTAGTGAAGACCATTTAGCCAACCAAAACCCCAAGGTTACAATTTAAATCAATCTATGGCTACCAAGGCCTTTACAAAGTCTTTCATCAATAATTATCATGGCTATGCCAAAGCCTTAGTTCAAGAATACAGTTCAACTTGGGAAAATATCAATCTCATTAGCAATTTCACAAACAGATTGAGGACATGCGATTATCAAAGCCAAAATCATCAAATTTGAAGTTCACCTATGACCCCTCAATTAAATCACCATTTCCATGCACCCACATGTGCAAAATCTTAAATAAAATATGCATAATCACAATTTAACCATAGAAAAGAATATTCAATGATATACATTCAAACCCCTTAACCTTGGTTTCAAAACTAGCATTAATGATTTATGAACAATGATTTAAACATATGATTTTAGTAAACTAACAATGAGGGACATTCTTAAATTACAAAGATTCACGAAGACAAATAGACTCTTGAACCCTTAGATGGCCACTTTGGAGAAACCCTAGTACTTGATAGGATTTTGAGAGAGTAAAGAGGATGTTTTGATCTTGTAAAGTGTAAAATTAATGCCTAAAAGTTTTTTAGGGACGTGGTTCCTTAAGGGTTTTAAGTGGTAAATGTCCAAAGTATCCCCAACCAAAAATTATAAAAAGGTCATTCTTGGTTACGAGTCGACCTATCAACTCATCACCATATCATACAACTTATAGCCATGAGTGGAATCCTAAACAGTGGGTGGAACACCCATAATGTCCCTCTTATAACTCCATAATCCCACACACGACTTGATTATAGACTCATATGGTCTAGTCGTATCTAAGACAGAACCCAAAGGGATTAGACATTGGACAACATATGACTCTACCCTAACACTCATAACATTGGCTTATGAATCATAGTGAGTCACTTGTACTCAGAGCATAACTTAGCCAATTCCATATTGGTTTAGTTATTACTTAGGTCCTTGACCCATAACCATACTATATGACTTGTATGATGAGTCGTTAATAGGGTAGTGAGCTCAACGCTTAAGGAATTTTCAAGGACCAAAAACTGAGGCATTTCAGTGATGTCGTTTGAGGCTGATCCTTCTCTATATATTCCAATTTAGTCTTTTATACTCTAGACTACTTATAACTATTTTGTATTTTTTAGAGTATTTCAAGAATCTTGTTATCTTTTAGTATTGGCTCTAGTACTGACCATACTAGGTCTTGGGAGGGATTTGTTTGTATATTTGGTATTTTCTCTCTATTATTTTTATATATTATACATGATTCCTTTTTGTTTATCACCTATCATTGCTACTATTGTCTTCATATATAGTCTTTTTCTAGTTTTGGCCCGTTATCCCGTTACCCATTATTCTAGGTTATGGCTTATCTTGCCTACTAGTGGGATAAGGTAGGCTTCATCATTACTTAAGAAATCAGATCGTAAAATCTTGGTATCAGAGCCTAGGTTTTATTAATATTATTGGTACTATAACCAACGTTCAGTAGAGTCCCTCAGATCGGTATGAAAATATTTGTATTTTATTTTTGGGAGCTACGGAGCATTTTTAGGGAAAATTTTCATTTTCATAATCCATTTTCATGTGTGAAGTCTAAGTTGGTTTCTAATTTTTATTGTTTCACTCTTTACACAGATGGCTAGGATGTGAGGTTCAGGAGCCGAGGATCGGGAACTTGAGCCCGCTTCTAGAGTTCTAGCTTAGGTGAAGGTCGACCCAGAGGTCAGGGGTAGGATAGGGAAGCAACCCTAATTCGAGATTAGGCTAGGAATCTATCACCTGATCTTGTCATAGCTTCGAAGACTGAGAAAGCTTAGGTATTCCGCCACGACAATAGGTGAGCCAGGGGGAAGATCAGGCTTTACCCAATTTTATATCCTCTTAAGCCCTTGGCATGCATTGGTATAGTCATTGGGGTTAGTTAGTTCTTCGTCGATCGAGAAAGCTCAACCAGCAACACAAGATGGTGTTAATTTAGGGGCAAAGTCTATGATAGCGGCACCTAGGGTAGAGGTTTTGCCAACACCAGTAGTCCCACAACCGATAGTAGCCTAGCCAGTTGTGTTTTTAGAGGAGCAAAAAATTTTAGGCTGATTTTTGAGATTGACTCTACCTAGGTTTATTGGGACCCCAAGAGAGAATGCTTATGAGTTCCTATCCAGCTGCGAGAAGAAGTTGTGGAATTCAGGGTTGGTTCAGTCGCAAGGAGTGGACTTTGTTTCTTATTAGTTTGACATGGAAGCGAGGAGGTGGTGTAAAGGTTATCTTGATTCCTGTCCAGCTAGATCTTTACCGATGACTTGGACTCAGTTATCCAAGGCTTTTTTGGGGAATATTATGCCTCACAATATGCGCAAGCATCTTCGGGATGAGTTTTCTACTTTGAGACATGGTTCGATGTCTGTGGTTGAGTATGAGATAAGATTCCATGAGTTAGCCAAACGTGCCACTATGATTCTTCCTATGAAGTATGAACGGATTCGATGCTTTGTCATGGGATTGAAATTATCGATTCATAGGGCTACACAGAGTTTGGTGACTTTAGGGAAGTCTTTTTCTCATATGGTTGAGGATGTTTATTCTATAGAGAAAATGGATCATGAGCGACTCGACCTGCAGGGGGCTTTGTCGTAATGGGCATCCCAAGTCCAACCAGAGACCATCCCTATTACCCAACCCAACCTCCAACTGTTTGCCCTGAGTTGGCTGAATTTTGAGAATATTGCAAGATAGTGCAACAGCTCACATGAAGACCCTGGATAAGATCACAACTGTGATCGACCCAATCGAGTCCAACCATCCCATACCAATAATCCAACCATACCAGACCAATACAAAAACAAGGTCCATAATCCAGGCTAGAACCAAAGATATTCCAAAACATAAAATAATTAATCCCAAAATGAAATACGATGGAACAACCAACAATATCATCTAATAATGTCAGTCATCTAGTATATTCCAATGCCAAGGATAACACCAATACCGATCCCACCCATTCCAACCCATAGCATTACCACAAAGCCTTTAATCGAAAGAGTAATAAAATCCAGTTGGGACATGCCCCCAACCATAGCCAAAACCAATATCCAAAAATAAACCAAAATGTCTAAAAGTGTCCATAACATAAAATAAAGCCTTCCGAAAGGATGGAATCTCACCACTTCAGTCCAAATGTTGATCCCTGATTCAATCACTATGTAGGAGGAGTAGAACAGTCAATTCCTACATAGCATGGGTATACAGCCGCTAGTAGATGGGCTTGGGGATGAACTCTAGCATGATCTCAGGATAAGGATAAAATAATGCCATTTATAAAACCAAGTAAAACCATCCATATGCACATAACCATATATATATATAACCATGTTGGAAAAGGAGATCAGGTTTAGCAAGCCTTTAAAACCTTTACTTGGGTTATATAGCTTTGTCATCCTAAAACACCTATAGAACTGATAAGAAGGGCATGAAAAAACTGACTGTCCTTCTCTTGCCTGAGACTGGGCACCCTATGCCCGAAAATTGTCACTAACTTGATGATGTATATCGCCTTCCTGGCAAACAGCACTATTAGAAGAGTAGGAACCTAAACTCTCCCTCTTCTTTTTCTATTATTTCCCATTATCCCGACCACCTTGATACTGAGCACCTCCCTGGTCAGAATTCCTGCTCCTCTTACCCTATCTATCTCCAAACTCGCTCCTCCACCTGCTGCATATGAATAATCAACCTAGAGATGTCCATTTCTTTAATTAGTAAGGCAATCTTACTCTCCAAAATTAGGTCCCAATTCAACCCAGAAGCAAACTTCCTTATTCTTGCCTACATGCCAACAACTAAATCTGGAGCATACTTTGATAATTGGTGAAACTTCAAGGCATTTTCCTTGACATACAGCCTCCTCTGCTTAAGGTTCACAAACTCCTCCATCTTTGATTCACTCAACTCTTGGGGAAAGAAATGATCTAAAAAGGCCTTAGAAAAAATATCCTATAAGAATGATTCTTCCACATCACCCCTATCCCTATCCCACTCTTTATACCACTTATATGCTACATCTTTGAGCAAATAAGATGCAAAGTTTACCCCCTCCACATTGGTAGCCTGCATCACCCAAAATATTTTTTCTAGTTCATCCAAGAAGCCTTGTTATCCTCCTCCACCTCCACTCTAAAAAAAGTGAGAGGACCTATCTTCATAAATAGGCCAACCTTTGTGGCCTCAGTAGATAAAGCACCAGTCGTACCCTATTCAGTCTGAGCAATGACCATCTGAGCAGTAATATAAAAGACTAATGAAACTCTGTATTAGCCACCTCGCCTTAAGGAGGAATAGTAGAAATTGATAAAACATTATACTATCAAGGATAGAATCGTGAGATTGAAGATGAACCCTAAAAGTAGGATGCACCACTCCAGCATTATACCCAGATAGGGTAAAATAATTTCCTTGTGTTCTTGATTTATGCGGCATGATATGAAAAAGAAATAAACAAGGATTAGAGAAGATTCCAGAACTGAGACTCTAAGCTTGAGAATAGAATACCAAAAAAGAGAAACATTCCTAAATGCCTTGTAGCCTCTTTCTTATGAGTGTGGCATGCTACACACCCTTAAAATAGACTTTTCTTAACATGGCTTTGTGGACTCATAATTGACCATGAACCTAGGCTCTGATACCAACTTGATGTGACCCAACTGGGGCCCTTATCGTAATGGGTGATATAAGTTCGACCAGGACCGGTTACCACCCCCATTACCCAACCCAACCTCTAACTGCCTGCCCTCAGCTAGCTGAATTTTGATCATGTAGCAAAATAGTGCAACCGCTCACATGAAGACTCTATGATAAGATCATAACCATGACCGACCCAATTGAGTCCAGCCATCCTAAACCATTAATCCAACCAAACCAAACTGATACTAAAACGAGGGCCATAAACCAAGAAATAACCAAAGATATTCCAAAACATAATATACCTAATCCCAAAATGAAATACAATAGATCAACAAATAATATTTTCCAATGATGTCAGCCCTCCAACTTATTCTAATACCAAGGCTGACACCAATATCGATCCCACCCATTCCAACTCATAGTTGTACCACAAAGCCTATAACCGAAAGAGTAATAAAATCCGGTTGGTACATGCCCCCAACATAGCAAAAACCAATATCCAAAAATAAACCAAAATGTCTAAAAGTGTCCATAACATGAAATGGAGCCTTACAAAAGGATGGAAGATCACCACTTTAGTCCAAATACTAATCCCTATGTCAATCACTATGTAGAAGAAATAGAACAGACGGTTCCTGTATAGTGTGGGTATACAACCTCTAGTCAATGGGCTAGTGGGTGAATGCTCTCATGATCTCAGGATAAGAATAAAATAATTCCATTTATAAAACCAAGTAAAATCAACCATACGCACACAACCATACATATATATATATATATATATATATATATATATAAATCGAGTTTAGCATGCCTTTGAAACCTTTACTTGGGTTGTGTAGCTTTGCCATCCTAAACCACCTATGGACTATATGGGTTCAGCTCCCCCTACTATAAGGCACCCAGTGCATGAAGCTGCATGACTAGGGAATAAACACCTGGTAAGACTATTAAATCCCCAAAAATATTGTGAGAAATCATACACATGGTCACCAAGACCAACCTCACATCAGCAAATATGAGTTTTTAGTTTTGGTCCCCCCGAGGACCTTTACTTTTCATGGATTTTCTACACATCCCATCACTATTGCCCAATTAAAACCATTACCAAGCAACTAATCAATCCATTTACCATTTATTAACCAAGGCTATTTAGTGGTGGTACCATCATACAGACCATACTTGCAAGTACTATGAATAGCCAACAATATATAGGTTCAAGGAGACTTCTAAGTGACCTTCCATTTACCATATTAAACCACTTGGGGGATTCCATGTACCCCACAAGCATAACCATTTAGACATTTACTTTTCCAAATAATTTAAACCATGCATAATTCCTTTAATAAGTTTTAAAACAAGCAAGAGTTCAATTAAAATACTCAATCCAATAAAAACATTATTATAGGTATTTTGTTAAATACATTGGGGGCATAATATAATCAAAACCAAATTCAATTACCATTAAAATATTTCAATGCAATCCAATTATCCAAAACCACCATTAATGCACATAGGCATAATTAAAACCATGGAAAACATAATCAACCATTTAATATCAAAAACCTCAATTCATATTTGAAAACCAAAATCATACAATCAATAAAGTCATGAAAACATTCATAAAAACCATTGCTTCTAGTTAGAGTTAACAATGAGGAAAGAGAACATACCTTAAAACAAGATGATGATGAATAGAAATCCCTAAGAAAAGCCTCAAATCAATACTATAGTTGAAACCCTAGCTTCCCTTGCCCAAAATATTTTGAGAGAATTATAGAGTGTTTTAGAAGAGTTTCTAAGTGTTAATGGATTGAATAATAGGGTAAATAACCTCTCAAGTAGGATAGATGTCATGGGACCTTATTAGGATAAGTTGAGAAATGTCCAGACTACCCCCACTTATGTTGCACCAAAATCCTATCATAGGGATACGACTGACCATCACAAGTCGTAGCCTTAAATATGAGTGGTACCCCTTAATTGTATCCTAAGCCTCAACCTTTGGATCTAATACTGTCCAGTATACGACTTATCTAGCCAAGTTGTATCCAACGCATACGATCCGAAGACTTTATTTATACCCTTGGCAGATTTAAACCCAAGGAAGATTTAGACACTGTCCACCATACGAGTCTATAGTATGACTCGTACCCTAGATTATGGCTCATGGTGAGACCCTTGTACTCAAATCCAACCTAAGTAACCAAGTCTAAGATTAAGTTAAGGAACCAAATGATCTGTAACCACCAATACGACCGTACCCCTAAGTCATATCCATTCTAGTAACCAAAATCCATCCCATCAACCAACACTGATCAGCATACGACTGGACCATACCATTCATACCCTGAGATACAGCTCGTACCCATGAGTCATATTGGGTCCAGAGGTTAGAATTCCAGGAAATTATCTAAGGTTCATAAATTAGGGTGTTTTAATAAGGTCCAAGGGGGCAGCAATAACACACCTCATTACTAGGGTAGTTATAATAGGAGGAACAGTGGTTTATAGTTCACAGGTCGAGGATCTCATTATAGGTACCCCCTAAAAGTAGTCTTCTCAGTATCAGGGTCAACCTAGTTGGACATTTCAAGCATTACATCAGATATCAGACACGGGTCATCTTGGTAATAGTGGTTCCAGTGGTCAGAGTAGTGGTCAAACATAGAGGGGTATTCAATTTGGATCATCGAGTTGTGATGGTTATTTTGAATCTGCCGGACCTTCTAGATAGAGTAAGGTGCCCTAGATATGTTATGACTTTAGGGTTATTTGTAACTTTGTCCGTGAGTGTCCTCAATGAAGGATGATTGAGTCTTCAGTTATAATTGGACAGCTGATTAGATTAGTGCCACTTCCAGGTAGGAGTGGTGCACAAGGTCATGGGGTTTGTCCTAGGGTTCTAGAGATGGTCCATAAGGAGGTAGGATAAGTGGTCGGATAGGCACCCAGTCCAGTAGTGGAGAGGGTTATTTGTTTATTGTACTAAGTATATCAGAGACTGAGGCTTTGAATGTTTTGATTGTAGATATGATTTACGTATTCCATCAACTAGCTTCTGCTTTATTTGATCACGGTATAATATTTTCATATGTTTTCACTTATTTTGAATTATGGTTGGTGTATGTTTAGAGTTCTTATCTACGTCATTGCATGTAGCTACCCCTGTAGGTAATTCTTTAATAGTGGATCAGGTATATAGATCTTGTTTAGTGACTGTTCGAGAGTTTGATACTCATGTTGATCTCATTGTCCTAGATATGCCAGATTTGGATGTGATGGGTTGGCAATCTCCTTACCATGCGATCTTGGATTGTTTTAATAAGACTGTTACCTTAGCCTTGCTTAGTGTACCCCCAATTATGTGGAAAGGTTCCGTTAGCCATGCTACGATAGGTATTATTTCTTACATTCGATCTAGGAGGTTGATATTTAGTGCATGTCAGTCATTTCTTATGTATGTTTGAGATGTTAGTGTTTAGAGTCCATCACTTGACTCTATCCTTGTTATTCGAAAGTTTCTTTATGTGTTTTAGATCGACCAACCTACCTATCCTTCTTCCTGAGTGGGATATTGAGTTTATTATTGACCTCAAGCTAGGGACCCAACCTATTTCTATGTTTCCTTATCGTATGGCTCCTACTGAGCTAAAGAAGCTTAATAGTCAGCTCAGGATCTTCTAGGTAAGGGTTTTATTAGATCGAGTGTATCACCTTGAGGTGCTTCAATTCTATTTGTAAAGAAAAAGAATGGCTCTATGTGTATGTGCATCGACTACAAGCAGTTGAATAAGGTCATGATAAAGAATAAGTATTTATGCCTCATATCGATGATGTATTTGACCATCTTCAGGGTGCAACAGTGTTTTAAGATAGATTTGAGGTCTAGTTACCATCAGTTAAGAGTTAGGGTTGTGGACATCCCTAAAATAGCCTTTAGGACTTGTTATAGTCATTATAAGTTTCTGGTGATATCTTCTGGGTTGACTAATGCTCCAGTAACTTTTATGGATTTGATGAACTGCGTGTTCAGGAAAATTTGGAACCTTTTCTGATAGTATTTATTGATAACATTCTGGAATATTTGAGATGTAGGTAGGAGTATAATAAAGATATAAGGATTGTGCTACACATTTTGATAGATCATCAACTTTATGCTAAATTCTCAAAATGTGAGTGTTGTCTTGAGTTTGTAGCTTTCTTGGGGAACATAGTATCCAAGGATGGTATTATGGTAGATCCAACGAAGATTGAGGCTCTTCATTATTGGGATAGTCCTGCGTCACCTTTTGAAGTTCACTATTTTATTGGGTTGGCATATTACTATAGGCGGTTTATTAAGGGTTTTACTTCTATTGCAACCCCAATGACTAGACTAAATAGGAAGGAGGTTTCATTTTAGTGGTCTACGAGTTATGAGGCAAGCTTTCTGAAACTCAAGGATTTGCTTACTTCAGCTCTTGTTCTGACTCTTCCAATTGAGGAAAAGGGTTTTACTGTCTATTGTGATGCATCTAGTGCTAGTCTGGGTTATGTTTTGATGTTGTGGTCTATGTTATTGCATATGCATCAAGGCAGCTTAAGGTGCTTGAGTTGGCAGCGGTAGTATTTGCACTTAGCATATAGAGTTTGTATAGGGTTTGTTGTTTGATCTTTACTAATTACTGCAGTCTTCAGTATATTATGATCCAGAAGGAGCTCAATGCGAGGCAACATAGATGGATTAAGTTGTTGAAGGACTATGATATCTCTATTCTCTACCATCTGGGCAAAGCAAATATGGTAGCGAAATCCTTGAGCTAGAAGTCAGTGAGTACGATTAGATTTCATTTTAGCTTCTCAGTGGTCGTTGGCTTTGGACATATATTCTTTAACTAAATTAATGGTTCATCTGGATATGTCTGACCCTTGGAGGATCATTGTTAGTGTTGAGGCTAACTCTACTTTGTTGGAGTAAATTTAGGGTTGCTACTTTGAGAATAACATGCTTTGTAGAATTCGAGGGTAGGTATTGAGAGGTGAATCCAGGATAGCTACCTTAGATTTTGATGGTGTCTTGCGGTTTTACAGCCGTATTTGTGTTCGAAGGGTTGGAGATTTAATTCAATTGATTCTTCACAAGGCTCATAGCTTTAAATACTTTATTTACCTTGGGACAACTAAGATGTATAGAGATGTGCGGTATTATTATTGGTGGAGTGGTATGCGGAGAGATATAGCAGGGATTATGGATCAATGCCTTTGTTTTTAGCAGGTAAAGGCCAAGCACCAGAGGCTTGGTGGATTTCTTCAGCAGCTACCCATTCTTGAGTAGAAGTGGTATCGAGTTACTATGGACTTTGGAGGTGGATTACGTCATACTTCTCATGGTTTTGATAGTATTTGGGTCATCGCGGTTTGATTGATTAAGTTTGTACATGTTATCCCCATTTGAGTTGTCTATAGGTAGTTCATTAAGGGTTTTTCTTCTATTATAGCCCCAATGACTAGACTAAATAGGAAGGAGGTTTCATTTTACTAGTCTATGAGTAGTGAGGCAAGATTTCTGCAGCTCAAGGATTTACTTACTTCAACTCTTGTTCTAACTCTTCCAATTGAGGTCGAGGGTTATGCAATCTACTGTGATGCATCTAGTGCCAGTCTGGGGTGTGTTCTAATATTTTGGTCTGTGTTATTGCATATGCATCGAGGAAGCTTAAGGTGCATGAGTTGGTAGTGGTAGTATTTGTGCTTAGCATATAATGGCATTATTTGTATAGGGTTTGTTGTGACATCTTTACTGATTACCACAGTCTTCAATATATTATGACCTAAAATGAGCTCAATGTGAGGTAGCATAGATGGATTAAGTTGTTGAAAGACTATGATATCTCTATTATCTACCATCTGGGCAAAGCAAATGTAGTAGCAGACTCCTTGAGCTAGAAGTCAATGAGTATGGGTAGATTAGCTTTCATTTTAGCTTCTCGGTGGCCGTTGTCTTTGGACATCTATTCTTTAACTAAATTGATGGTTCGGATGGATATATCTGACCCTTGGAGAAAATTGTTAGTATTGAGGCTAACTCTACCTTGTTGGAGTATATTCAAGGTTGTCACTTTGAGAATAGCAAGCTTCGTAGCATTTGAGAGCAGGTATTGAGAGGTGAGTCCAGTATGGCTATCTTAGATTTTGATTTTGTCTTATGGTTTAATGGTCGTATTTGTGTTCCAAGGGTTGGAGATTTAATTTAGTTGATTCTTCGCAAGGCTCATTGTTTTAAATACTTTATTTACCTTGGGACAACTAAGATGTACTGCGGTAGTATTACTGGTGGAGTGGTATGCGGACAGATATAGCAGGGCTTATGGATCGATGCCTTTGTTATCAGTAGGTCAAGGTCGATCACCACAGGCCTGGTGGATTTCTTTAGTAGCTACCCATTCTCGAGTAGAAGTGGTAGCGAGTTACTATGGACTTTATAGGTGGATTACCTCATACTTCTCGTGGTTTTGGGGGTCATCGTGTGGATTGATTGATCAAGTTTGTACATTTTATCCCCATTTGAGTTTTCTACAGGTGGTTCATTAAGGGTTTTTCTTCTATTATAGCCCCAATGACTAGACTAAATAGGAAGGAGGTTTCATTTTACTGGACTACGAGTTGTGAGGCAAGCTTTCTGAAGCTCAAGGATTTGCTTACTTCAGCTCTTGTTCTGACTTTTCTAATTGAGGGCGAGCATTTTACTGTCCACTATGATGCATCTAGTACTAGTCTTGGGTGTGTTCTGATGTTTTGGTCTATGTTATCATATGCATCGAGGCAGCTTAAGGTGCATGAGTTGGTAGCGGTAGTATTAGCACTTAGCCTATAGAGGCATTGTATAGGGTTTGTTGTGACATCTTTACTGATTACCACAGTCTTCGATATATTATGACCCAGAAAGAGCTCAATGTGAGGCAGCATAGATGGATTAAGTTGTTGAAGGACTATGATATCTCTATTCTTTATCATCTGGGCAAAGCAAATGTGCTAGCGGACTCCTTGATCTAGAAGTCAGTGAGTACAGGTAGATTAGCCTTCATTTCAGATTCTTGGCAGCTGTTGGCTTTGGACATCTATTCTTTAACTAAATTGATGGTTCTTATGGATATATCTGGCCCTCGGAGGATCATTATTAGTGTTGAGGCTAACTCTACCTTATTGGAGTAGATTCAGGGTTGTCACTTTGAGAATAACAGGCTTCGTACCATTTGAGGGCAGGTATTATGAGGTGAGTCCAAGATGGCTACCTTAGATTTTGATGGTGTCTTGCAGTTTGATGATCGTATTTGTGTTCCAAGGGTTGGAGATTTAATTCAGTTGATTCTTCACAAGGCTCATAGCTTTAAATACTTAATTTATCTTAGGACAGGTAAGATGTACAGAGATGTGTGGTAGTATTACTGGTAGAGTGGTATGCAGAGAGATATAGCAGGGCTTATGGATCAATTCCTTTGTTGTCAGCAGGTAAAGGCCGAGCACCAGAGGCCTAGTGGATTTCTTCAGTAGCTACCTATTCTCGAATAGAAGTGGGAGCGAGTTACTATGGACTTTGTGGGTGGATTACCTCATACTTCTCGTGGTTTTGATAGCATTTGGTTCATTATGGATTGATTGATCAAGTCTGTATATTTTATCCCCGTTTGAGTTTTCTATAGTGCCGAGAGGTTAGCCAATGTTTATATTTAGGAGGTAGTTCATTTACACTAGGTACCTGTGTCCATTATTATAGATCGAGGCTCTCAATTCACTTATAGCTTATGGAGGACATTTAAGGAGGAGTTGGGCACCCAGGTTGATCTTAGCATCGCATTTCACCCTTAGACTGATGGGCAATCAGAGAGGACTATCCATGTTTCAGAGGACATGCTCCATGCTTGTGTGTTTGATTTGGGGGTCAGTGGGGCTAATTTCTACCTTTAGCAAAGTTGGCATATATTAACAGCTTTTATTCGAGTATTCAAATAGCCCCATTTGAGGCATGACATGATAGACGATGTCAATCTTCTATTGGTTGGTTTGAGACTTCTGAGGCTAGGCCTCGTGGTACAGATTTTCTTTGTTGTTCGTTGGATCGAGTTCAGGTGATTTAGGTTAGATTTCAAGCAGCTCAAGCAGACAGGGGAGTTATATTGACAGCAGATGTCGTCTATTGAGATTCAGTGCTAGAGATAGGGTCTTCCTTTAAGTATCGCCCAAGAAGGGCGTGATAAGGTTCTGGAGGAGGGGAAATCTCCTCCTCAGATATATTGAACCCTTTGGGATCCAGAAGACAATTAGGGAGGTAGCTTATGTGTTTGCATTGCCTCATTCCTTCTCAACCACCCGCCTGGTATTCCATGTATCTATGTTACGGTAGTATATTCCAGATGAGTCACACGTGCTTCAGTGGGACTCCGTTTAGTTGGATGAAAGGTTAGCATTTGTAGAGGAGCCAGTGTCCATTTTTACTAGAGCTATCATACGGTTATGCTCCAGGGACATTCTGGTAGTTAAGGTTTAGTAGTGTCACTGTCAAGTTGAGGAGGCTACTAGGGAGACCGAGTGTGATGTGCACGCCCAGTATCTATTTGAGCCTTTAGATATTTCCTTATCCTTTTACTTTCGCAGACGAAAGTCTTTAGTAGTAGATTTTGCAATGACCCTCACAGTCATTTACCTTATTTTCGTACATTTTTGGTGTTTAGAGCTTTTTATAACCACCCCAAGTTAGTTCTGACTTGTTAGGACTGATAGTTCGATTTTCGGACAGTCTGTTTGAGAATTTAGTGATACCAAATATATTGTGAAATATTTAATTTAAATTGGCATTTGGTAGAAATACAATTTATTATCCTTCTAAAATATTTTTCATATTAATAAAATTCTTCAAGTTATGTTATATTTATATTACTCTATAGTAGCTTTTATAGTCTATTAGTGTTTTAAGCGAGATAGTAAATCTAAAAATGTTAAATTATTATAGAATTGAGGTTTCATTAGAATTAGTTTTTTATTAATTATGGTATATTTAAAATATTATATTTCTTTTACCACGAACCTTTGCAATACTCGAATGCGGCTATAACGGAGAGTAGGGGTGGTGTTGCCACACCCCCCGGGTGGAATCCATACAAAGGACACCACATTAAGTGGTGTCATTAGGTTAGATACTAGAATGACAAATCATTCAAAGATAAGCATTAAGAAATATTAACATTCCTATATAAATGCAAATATCATTCAATATTAAGTTTAAAAAACAGTTTGTTCATGGATTTTTTTTAGTTTGCTATCAATAAATATTCATCTATACTTCATTGCATCACGAAGTAAATTTTAATATACTACTATATTTATTTAACTTGGTTTTAGCGGGACGCTATTCGGAGGCTTCTTGGAGAGATTTTTAACTTTGGCGTTCAAGTAGGCTAGGCTTACCCTACCTTTAGATTGAGCTTATTTACGGTAATTGTGTTTTATTATGCTAGTTTTGGATAAGCATCTGTAGTTTGCATACCATTTGATATATATATATGATGCTTTATTTATTATGTTAGGACCCCGTTCTAGTAAATGTTGGTATCTTATCTTTTAATATAATGTAGCATCTATCATTTTAGGATGTGGAATTGAGTTGCAAAACCTTGGATTCGTCCTTTTTTAATTAAGATATGTGAATGGTTAATTAAATATAATTTAGTTTTGATTTTGGTCCAGTATATACTTTATTTCTATCATTGATTATCCACTTTGACATTGGTCATGGTATAGTCTGGATTTTAAGTTTATAGTTGGGTATGTTTACGATGAGTTTCGGTTCGACTGTGGCATTTGGGTGTGGTGATTTGGGAGTTCTGATATTGATTACTATTGCTCTGGGAATTGTGGTTCTACTGAGTTTCAATTTGATTCCGGCATATGATTGTGAGTGTTGTTGT
This sequence comes from Capsicum baccatum var. pendulum, assembly GCA_030864225.1. Classification (NCBI taxonomy): domain Eukaryota; kingdom Viridiplantae; phylum Streptophyta; class Magnoliopsida; order Solanales; family Solanaceae; genus Capsicum; species Capsicum baccatum. The sequence goes on along the minus strand of CM061551.1, from coordinate 25,447,363 downwards.
ATATCAGATATACGGACTCTCGTTATTACCAACTAGATCCGATTTGAATCCGGCATATGGCTTCTTGTTATTATCCATCACTATCGGTTCGAGTCTGGCATTTGGCCTCTCATTACTACCCATTTGTGTTGGTTCAAGGCCGATGCATATCTAGATGGCGACTATGATTTTGTTGGGTGAGGTTTAGTTATGAATTATTTATGTTTATTTTCATTAATTATTTCTTATGTGTGCCACCGGCTTATAAGGGCATGGGTAGTTTAATTGTCTTCTTTTGTGTGCCTAGCAGGCTTATTGGGGCTCAGTCAGGTTATTTTTTATTTGTCTTTATTATTGGGTTTTTTATTTTCTGTATCACTTATACTTATTCCTTTATTGCATTTGCGTATCTTGGTAGTTGTTTTACCTTTCTAACCCTGTTTACTGTTGACTTAGACTACACCCTCACATTTTAGGTATACTTTTTCTGTATTGAGCTTAGTCGGCCGATGATGCCTACTGACAACATGTTGCTTTGGTACTCATACTACATTTCTTCATCTTTCCCTGATGCAGATCTGAGTACTAACAGTCGACATTGATGTGGTTCCTTCCTTTTAGTACTGATTCAGAGCAGGGTGATCTTGTTGTCGTCCAAGGATGATCCTCCTCTATCTATTCTAGTTTAGTCTTTTGTACTCAAGACTGCTTATATATATTGTATTTATTTTGAATTCTATCTAGTACTCTGTTTATCTTTTAGTAGTGGCTCTAATACCGACCATACCAGGTCTTGGGAGGGATTTGTTTGTATAGTTGGTCCTTTTTCTCTCTCTCATTTTGATATATTATACACGGTTCCTTTCTATTTATCACTTATCATTGCTACTATTATCATTATATATAATCTTTTTCTGGTTTCCGCTCGTTAGCCCATTACCTATCATTTTGGGCTATGGCTTGGGTTGCCTACTGGTGGACAAGGTAGGTGTTATCATGACTTGAGAAATCAAGTCGTGACAAAACTCTTAGTAATATAATAGTTATTCTCGCTTGAAGTTGGCTATAGCAATATTCTTCACAAGAATTCAATCGGTAAGGGATATTTTGACTTGTCTATGACCTAGGAGCTATTTGTGGCCTTAATATACGTCTAAATCACTTACCAAACTACCAAAACATGATTTTTGCTTTTGCATATACTTGAATCATGGTTCTAATAGAGTTTGGATTTTTGGAGTGTTACAACTAGTATCACGGACATAATCCTAATAAGACAAACACCATCTCTCTACCATGCATTAAGCACGTAGAAAATATATAACACTCTTTGAACACAAATTAAGCATACCCTTCCAAACTAACCTTAGCACACCTGGTGTAGCTAAGGTCACGATCTTGGTATAACAGTCCAAAATAGCATGATAAGGAGCTAACTAATCCATACCCAAGATAACATCAAAATCCATCACATCTAGGATAATCAAGTCCACTCAAGTCTCACAGCCCACAAAGGTAACCACACAAGATTGGTACAACCGATCCATCACTAATGAATCTCTTATAGGGATACAAACATGAAGAGTCATAGAAAGGGGTTCAAATGCAATATCGAAACTAGAAGCAAAATATATAGAAACATAGGAGAATGTAGACCAAAGGTCAAATAACACAAAATAAGATTTGTAGCAAACTGGGACGATACCTGTGATAACTACATCAAAAGCCTCTACCTCTAGTCTCCTGGGTATAGCATTACACTGACCAAATCTGCTATCGGACTGAGTAACCCGGTGACTACCTTTATGAGCTCCCCTACCTTTATCTTTAGCACCTCTAGAACCACTGGTACTACCCGTACCACTTTGTAAGCCACCTTTCACTACAAAAATTCGAGTAGGGCAAAGTTGAAGCTAAGAATCCTGTTAGTGGGTCCATACATATATAGAGGGAAATCTTATCCACACAGCCAAACTCATCTCATACAAAACATGCCCTGTAACCTGGCTTAATATGAGAAGGTGCGGATGATCTAGAACGACTACCCTAACCTAAAGAACTAATCATGGAGGCTCCACTATCATGAATAATAGAAGCTACACAACCTGGAGGCCTACCACTTGATTCCTGCAATGCGGACTGACTTGGCCTACCATGATAACCATGGGAATATCTACTAGATAAATCTCTACCTTGAGAGTGGTGTCTACTAAACTCACCCTGATGATGCACCTTCTTGGTACCTCCTTGAGTAGCCTTAATAATAGACTCGGTCATCTTAGCATGCTCAAAATACTCTAGCGGTAGAATATCTAGATAAGGCATAAAAATATGCATCATACTCAGCAATAGAATGTAGACCTTCTCCAAATGACCTAACTCATCCCTCATTGGTTTCTCAAGCTATACTATACAAACCTCTAAGAAGGCCTCCAAAAATAGAGTCCAAGTCATAGCAGACAAACCCAAAGGCCTATAACTGGAAAGCAACTCCACCAATCTTTATCCACATCCATCAACTCATAGGTAGTACAAGCAACTCTATGAGACTCAAGGAATCTAATATTTTGTAACTTCTCCTGGCAGTCAATCAAAAACTGATAGGCATCCTCACCAATATTATGCAATATTAAGCTAGATATCTTTTTTCTTGTATGTTTATAAGAAATTCATGAATTCATACAGATACTGTAGATAATTTGTTTTAAACCACGTCATATTTATGTCACTTCTTGGTTTGTGTATAACCACAATGTAAATGATGAAAGAAAATCATTTCATTTTTGTGATTAGTTAGTTCTAGATCAGTTGATAAGTTACACGATCTTTAGAAGCTAATGACTATTATAGAGATAATAGATGTTTACTTCATAGATACATTTCTTTAGATGATGAGTAGATCTATAGAGTTTAATAGTCCTGATATCTATTGACTAATGGTCATTGAAGAATGTTCCCGGTTATTAGGTACATTTTATAAATTCTCAATGTGAAGTGGAAGTGAGATTATATTAACTCTGTGTTTAAGACCAACTCAGAATTCTTATACTATATATTTGCAGGTTACTATCTTTAGGAGAAAAAGTTTATGTTTTTCATACTCAACAGTGTACCCATCACATTTATTTGAGGTTCAAGTGGAAGATCATTTTATATGGATGGAAATGAACTTGCATTTACAATAAAAGATGGTATAGTTAGTTTTCAAACTCATGTTTGTGTAATTATAACAAAGTGTATTGTTATGTAAATAGTTTTGCGTTCGATAATGTTTAAACCCTTTGTCTAAAGACACTAGCTACCTTACTTATTGAGGGACTAGCTCATGTTAGATATGTTGGGTTCGTGCATAACATAGAAATAATCATTTATTCCCAGACATATCATCAATTACCAAGCACATAGTGTACCGTGGAAATTCTTAGGTTCGATTCTTCTTCTTCACTTCTTATGTTCTGTCATTGATTGATCCCAACATAATTGAAAAAGGTGATAATGGTCAAAAGCATAGGAAGTAATATTTTTTGTGAGTTTTAGATTTGAAATATCATGTGTTTGTGTTTCCTATTTGAAATACCATCAACTATTTATGAAAAAAACACCTCAAAGCTAACTAGATCAAGCGTTTGAATATAATCGCCAAAAGGCGTTTGACAACTTAGTGTATCCATATAATTTTGTCCACATGACAACTGGTTCATTAACTTCAAAGCGTGTTTTGATACATAAGTTCTGATAGTTCAGGTAGAAAATGCAAAAATGTACTTCAGATGTCTTTGACCATTATCTCTTAATTTTGTTTTAAAATTTTCTAATTAATTTCTTTAATCATCCACAACGAGTGTCATTCAATACTATTTTTAAACAAAAAAAATAATGTACACCGTGCATCATCAGATATTGTTTTTCTAAATTTATTTTGAAAAGTCATGTACACACTTAAACTAATCGGACAATCTATTACTCTTATTTTTATTTTTAGTGAAACTAACACCCCATGTCTATGTGGCATACATGTGTGTGTATTCCAAATATTTTGGGTGTGTGTAATGATACAATGCAAAAAAGATAACTAAAAATGTTAAAAATAAATTTAATTATACGCATGTCATTTTTCTAGAGGTTATTATGAAGCTAATTACCATTAATTTACTAATCTTTGTGGGCCTCTTTTTTTCACTTTTTGGTAAATAATTATTTTTTTCTTTCGCTTAATTTTTTGTCTTCCTCTTTCACCATTTTCACTAGAAAAATTTTATGATGATTGAGGCTCAAGTATGACTTGGTGTGTAAGGAATTATTTTTTGAATAAAAAATATATGGGTCCCACCTTTTTACCCTCTCTCACACTTTATTTTAATCGCTCTCTCTCCTTTTTTTTTACTCATCGGTCATTTCTTTTTTTTTTTTCCTTTTTATTTAATTTTTTCATAGTCTAACTTTTTTAGACCAATTTTATTTGCGTGCACCTCGATTAATTTCATAAAATACTGCAAAAGAAATTACCTAATATTTGTCTTTGTTGGATTAAATCTAAGACCTCATGGTACTCAATCCACTTTGTTGAACCATTAGGCCACACCCTTGGGTATAATTGTTTTTATATTTTTTCTTCTCACTATTTATTTTTTGTCTTTTTCAAAATATAAAAATTTCAAAAAAAAAAAATGGTCAAACACAGCTCAAACTTTTATGGTCAAACACTTACTTGATATCAATTATTTATTAATTATGTATATTGATTAATTATAAAAAATTTAATCAAAAAACGACAATGGGATGAAATTATAGGACAAATTATGGTGTTAACTTATATAAAAAATAAGAAAATTAACTTTATGAGTCTTTACTCTTAACCAATTATAACTTAATCAACTAAAAATTAAAATCTTTATTTTTATCCTTATCTTTATTCATCATTAATGACCTTAATTAATTAATTATGAAAATATAAATTACTATTCACTTCTTTCTATATTAGTTGATTTTACTTAAAATAATTGTCTCATACTAGTGCCCACTTTACTAAATCAAGAAAATATTAGTTAAAATTTTTCCATATTATCTTGCAACTAATTCTCTCTAAAAGTGTTAACACCTTTTTTGTAAAGTTTTTAAAAAGTTTTTTAATGGGTGAATTAGTAAAATTATCTTTTCATTTATCATTTCTTAATATGTGTGTAAAAATAATGACCAACTAATATGAAATGAATGAAATAATTCTTTCACCAATTTATTTGTGCAATCAAATACTATCTTGTGTAAACAAATCAAAAATAAAAAATATTATTATTGTTAAACTTAGTCAGTAAGAGAGGATAAAGAAATGATGAAAATGGAGTGAGACGGTAATGGAGTGGGACCCACAGTACACGTGTCAATTAATAATGGACCTCACACAAGTATGATGTGGCGCACCTCACCCATCATAAAATTTTCCTTTTCACAGTACTCGGTGCCATTAATGGTCACCAAAATGTCCACCACATCCAACACCCAAAAACATTCATCAAGTCCAGCTTCCTCTTTTCCCTCGATAATTCAATTAATTTACTTAAAATAGGGAGTGAATCACCAGCAAAAAATTAGAAAATATAATTTTTTATAATCATCGAAAAAGAGTGAAAACCTCATCGGATTTTGCCAAAAAATCCTATTAGAAATTTTACGGTACTAATGAATTTTCTTCGACCTCCAAAGCACGTAGAAAAAGACCTTCCTCAAATCTTTCTCCTTGTAATTTAATCTCAAGATCTAAAAGCATAGATTGAAAAGTTTTCACTTTCATCGAAAAAAAAAATCGGCGACCTTCACTTTTGTCTTTTCCGCTATCTATCTCATGACCCATCCTTATTGAGAAGTCTTTGAATCTTGGAAATTTCCCGGCACTATTAATGTGTTTGTTTGTTGATAAAGTTCTGGATAGGTGCAGGGAGAGATGAAGGGGGTAAGGAAGATGAACTTGGAAAAACTTGTTAAATAAAAATTAAATTATTTTTAATGTGGAAAGTAACATGGAGTGGGTGTATTTCACTGCTCAATTTATGATTGATTTTGGGTCTAACAAGGAGGTGTTACTTCCACTAAAATTAAAAATAAGAGTGTAATGAGTCATCTGATTAGTTTAAGTGTGTAAATGACTTTTCAAAATAATTTTAAGGTGTAACTAATGTCTTTATCCTTTTGATAAATAATTAGTAACAATCTAAATCTATATCTATACTATATTAAAAGTGTGACAGGATTTAGAAATGTCATTTGAACTTTTTTACCTTTTATTAAAAATTTAGTAATAGATAAAATCATCTTTTCACGTTTTTCTTCAAATTATATTTATAATATTAAAAACTAAAGAGTCCTAAAATATATGGTAAGAAGAAAATTTATTAATAAAAAGTATTAGGACAATTAATAATTAAAGAAGTCCTAAAATATATGACAATAAAAATTTACCTTTTATAAATATAATAATTAAGGTATCCTAAAATATATAACAATTAAATTTAAATAATATAAATATCTTTATTACTTAATGTCCTAATACCAAAAAATAATGGGGGTAGGGGAAGTCCTAATATGTATAATCATGCAATACCCCGAAAATCAAAACCAATGCTAGAGTCACGTTTCAAGCTCACGCAAAGTATATTATGGTTCTTTGGTAGCTTTAGGAGTTAGTTTGATGTATAATTAAGGTCCCAAATAACTCCCAGCTGTTTGATGAATCAAAATATTCCATACCGATTGAGTTTTTTTTATAAGAATGGTGCTTTAGTCAACTTCAAACGAGCATAACATTTGATCTCCTCAGAATTTTTTAGATCAAGACCCATCAAACGATAGGAAATTGAATAAATTTTTCAATGAAACCAATTTCGCCAAAATTTGATACTCGGGGTGAGAAGTTAAGGCACTTTTAGTGAAAGAAGTAGCTCAATACGAGCAGCACCGCATCGCGGTGACCCCAAGAATGGCATTCATCATTTTTCAGTGTGTCACCACGATAAGTGTCGCGTTTTTCCAAGGGGCCATTTCGCAATTGTCAATTTGTAGTGAGGCTTTGCGATTGGCATCGCGTCGCGCCAGAGTGCCAGTTCGCACTCGTCAATTTCCAGAGATGCAACGCAATCCCACCGCGTCATGTCACAGTGCATTTTTGAACTTGTCATTTGAATACACTTTTATCCAAATTCCAGTGACTCACCGTGATGGCACCCAATCGCGGTAATGGCCAAAATCAGAATTTTTAGTGATGAAAATTTAATTTCTTTCGGGGGCAGTTGGGTCTTTTTCCATGATCCTAATCAGTTCAAAATACGATATTAATGCCCTAATAGTCTAATTAGTCATTACTTTATTTAAATTCCTTCAAATCAAGAACATTCTCTCTCAAATAGAAAACCCTAGCCTTCAAAATTCAAGATCAATTCCCAAGAAAATTTCCAAGAAACTTCAAGAATTCAACTACTCAGGTATGTTTGGTGTTCATCCTTCAATTTTCTTCCACCCTTGGCGTTCAAGAACTCTTTTGCAAGATTTAAATTATGATTTATATTCTTAAGATGGATTGTGTTCATGCATGTGTTGATTTTATGGGTTTTAAACTAAGAAGATTATGAATTTCAAGAAAATAAACTAGTAAGTGTGTTGATTTATGTACTCCTCATGTCATAACCCATGAATTGTGAATTGAATGTTGTAATCATGATAATCCCATGTTACTTTCCTTATGTTCAAGAACCATGCTCCCAAGTGTTTGATAAAATGCCTATGTGAATGATTTGTGCATAATATCCTAATTGTAATGCTTTAAACTTGTGATATGGTTCCTTTAATTATGCTATCGAGTACTGGGGGTATTGTATACCCAAAATTAGCTTCTTACTTAGTTTCCAGTCGTACTAGAATGATCCCGTAGTATCCCAAACAGTCACATTCAATCAGTTAACAGAAGCAGTATGAGTTCAGCCAAGCTTAGTACAGTTTAGTGATTAGTGTCGGTTCAGTTAAGAGTAGGATTCAGCACCTAGTGAACCCAGGGATGGGGAAATTCCTGCCAGTATAGGTTTTGACCCTTAGTAGCAATTATTGAGTAATAAAACTACGTAGCCAGCATAGGGTAAGACGTTTTTCTGCCATACTAGGGTTGACACAATCATATACATATTTCATGAGTCTTCCTGTCAGATTAGGGTTGACATAGCATTGTTAGTATTCTATGGCAAGGTGCTAACATCTTTCCAACTAGGGTCATAGGTTGGATCCCAAATCAGTGTATATCGGGGTATGTCAGTTAGATGAACACTCCCGCTGTTACAGTTTTAGTCTTAGTATTCAGTGGGGAACTCAGTCAGTTCTTCAAAACCATGATTAACAGTTATCAGTTACTCAGCCATTAGAATTCAGTACTCAGATTCGATATAATCTTATATACACGATGTATACTTATATCCGCTATATTGCATGTTCAGTATGTTCAGTAGTTACAGTTTTTCACGTACTCTCATCCAGTTACTTTCTGATGTTCATTCAGTCAGTTATCATCTCATGCATATGAACCTATGCATATCAGTCTAACCTCACCTAGCATAGCAGTAAATTTAAAGTACTGGCACATAATCTCTCTTTGCGCTATGATGTCTCATATTATAGGTTCGGACGCTTGGGTTCCTGACCGTACTTAGCTAAATAGTCTATCAGTCGTAGCTACAGTAGTGAGTCCTCATCCATCGAGGATGCGATATTTATTTAGTCATTATATTATTTCAGTATTTCAGTTATTTCAGGCAGCAGTTGTGAGTTAGTTGGGGCCTGTCCCATCAACTCTTTTATTTTAGATATTTTGAGGCTTTTCAGACGTTATCATTTAGTAGTTGTTGACACCCAATTTTGACCCCCCCCCCCCCCCGATATTACTTTTAGACTGTTATTTTATCAAAATTATTAAATTTTTATTATTAATATTTTTACACATTATTCTTATATTAAATACATATTGACGTGTCACATTCACAATTTGGAAAAATGCATAAATTATTTTATTATCTTTTAGTATCATTTTAATAATTTTTAAACTCAAATACGACGTTTTATGTAATTTTATTAATATTTATTAAATTATTTTTCACGTAATTGTGCATATTCACATTTTACAAATACATTGTCTAGTGTTGCATTATTATTATTATTATTATTATTATTATTATTATTATTATTATTATTATTATTATTATTATTATTATTATTATTATCTATTATTATTATAATTATTTATTATTATTATTATTATATATTATAATTATTTTTTATTTATTATTATTTATTTATTATTATTATTATTATTATCTCTACTATTATTTAAATAACAACCTAATTTAAAATCACTTTGCCTAATTTTTAATCTTTTAGCGCAAGTCATTATAATTTTAACCATTTTATTACAATTATAGCCAATTTGGTGACACAATTTTATATTATATTTAAATTTTGATCAATTCCTCAACCTCTAAATCTCAGTTGTCGATCAAAACTAATTCAACGGCTGAGATCAAAAGACCCTATCATTTCCTTTTTGAAACCCAAAACCAAACCCTAATTTCCCAAATCAGCGACCTCCCTCTCTTTCTTCCTCTAGACTCTCTCTCCCTCTCTACCTTTTTTCTTCCTCTCTAAAGCTCTCCAGCCGCCGCCCTTCATCACCGGCGAGCCATGACCAGCCGCCGCTCTACGAAAATAGTCAGTCCAGTTGTGAAATAGGTATTTTCTCCCGTCGTTGTCGCTTCACTAGAGGTAATGACCGGTGAAACATCATTCTAGAAACCACCACCGACCGGTGACCTATCCTCAGCCAAACCAGCGACCAGCGCTGCCACCAACCGCCGTAACACCCACCACCAAAAATCTAATGGAACCAGTTGCCTCCAGCTGTGGTGAATCAATCACCAACAGACTAGTCGGCTCCGCCGGCGAAATAGTAAAGCCCGTCGCCTGTTTTGACTGAACCCGCGAGAGTGTCAAGGATTCAATTCTAACATATTTTGCATAATGAATTTATCTTTGGTAATATTGTTCTTGGATTTAATTTATTTTATTTGTGGATATTAAATACGTGGGGTGGCTTGAATCTGATTTTCTTTGTTTCAAATATTTCGATTTCATGCTTGGCTGACGCTATTTTCTGAATTGGGCACTGAATGATTTAATTGTTGTGTTCTTGATTGCTAAATTGAATTTTGTTGAATCCATTGTAATGATACTAGTATGTATTAGGCCGAATACCGTGTTCATGGTCTGTTATTCTGTGAATATGATATCTACTTGAAAATATTTACTTGGAGAAGTTTATTACGTGATTGGTGTTAACTGGAATTGTGACATGATGAGTTTGGTTGATTATTTACTCATAATTATTTAATCATTTAGGTAAAGATCGGAGTTGATTTACTCACACATTTGTCCCTGTTCTAATTGATTTACTTGGTATTTAGCTGATCTTGTTAGTTTCTTCATTGGGGGAATTTCTTTTTTTTGTTTGGTGTGTGACAAGCCTTGGTACTGATTTCTTGGCAGTAATTCTTTCCTTCACTATTATTGATTTGAATTTAATACTCCAGGGAAAGAATTTGATTGATTTTCATGCTTATAGAAGGAAATTTGGCTGATTGATTATCCTAAATATGCTTTTTTTAATTTCTTTTATCAAATTTTACATAATTTTAGTCTTAAGTGACATAATGATTTTCCTTAATTAGTCTGTATATTCAAAAAGGAAATTTAGATTAATTGATATTTTTCTTTCCTTCTATTTATTTTGACTGATTATATTAGTAAGTGTGATCTTCATATTTAAGGCAATTTTGTTGATTGATTGCATCACATATTCTATTGATTGATACTTCTTTTCCTTTTATTAGTTTAGACTAATTTTAAATTGCTTCAATGATATAATTGTGATTGGTAAATTACCTAAAAGATTCTCTTTTTCTTTTTTTGGCTTGGTTGATTTATCCCTCCATTATATAAACAACTCCTATTCTCTTATTTTGAACAAGTTACAACACACAACATACACTCTCTCTGACAAAAAAGCTTAAAACAAAAGAAGAGGCAATTTTACTTTGTTATTTTGGCACTCATTTCTTGGAGCATTGATCTCAATCTTTCGGTAACAACTCACTTCCGGATTTCATGATTCTTGATTTTCTTTATTATTATTATTCATTATCGTCAACCGTAAGTCACTAATCGATGCATTCTTTTCATAGAAACTAATTTGAAATAAAGCTTGCTTAAATATGCCTTTGTTTTCTTTGTTTCCTTATTTGAGACGATGTGTTGTTCAAGATTATGTGCTCTTTTGTGCTTGTCTTGCTATTTTGATTGGTATCTAACAGGTATCCTTAAGTGGTGTTTTGGGGATCTCAAGAGTAGCCGGGGTGTTACAATGGATTATATTAGTTCTTTCTATTTAGCTTTATCTTTTTATTCATCTTTGTCACTTAATTTGTAATATTATTGTACAAACACTATTATTGTAATAATAATTTTGGGGACTGCTCGGGGGGCGGGGACTTACGTGCTCTGTGAATAGTATAGGTAGGCAAAACTTAAGATTTTATATGTATTACGTGCTATATAAATCACCTAATATTCGAAGCATTCGGACACTTAAGCCTTAACTTATTCATTGCATGTTTGGAACATCAACACAATTTAGGCATAACAAAATAATTTATTTTTTTATAGCGTGTTAACACTAAATTCCTGCACCTTCCCGCATGATAATGTGCTACACATTAGGTTTAAGCGATTTTGGCATGGTAAATACACACTAGATACTCGATTAAACATGTTTACACAAATATTGTTGAAGCACGATAGCATGAAATTTTCTGCACATTAACATATGTTTTAGAATGTTCTTATTAAACTTTAGCATCTTAAACATTAGAATTAAGCATTCTTAGCATGTTAAGCATTAAATTTGAGCATGTCGTATCTTCTAGTATGTCTAACATTAAAATAAGCATGTCAATGTATTTTTCAACAAGTTAATAAATTTCCAACATGTTAAACAGTTTATTTAAGTATTTTTAGCATATTCACATTAAATTCCTACATGTCCTTACATGTTAGCTCACTCTTTATATTAAAATACAATTTCAGCATGACAAGTCAATTTTCAGCATGTTAGGTTTAATTTCTGGCATATTAGATTAAACTTCCAGCATGGTAATATAAATTTCCTGCACTACTTTCAGCATATTAACATAAGGTTCCTGCACATTAGCATATTTTCAGCATGCCAATGATTGTCAAATTTCTGCATTATTAAAATTGTGTTTCTGCATTATTAAAACTGCGTTTCTGTATTATTAAAACTACATTTCTGCATTATTATAACTGCATTTCTGCATTATTATAACTGTGTTTTTGCATAAGTAAAACTGCGTTCCTGCATTATTAGAATTGCGTTTCTGCATTACTAAAATTGTGTTACTGCATTTTTAGCACATTAATATGAAACTACTGCACACTAACACAATTGCCAGCATGTTAAAAAGTAGGTTTTTGAGCATCCTCAATATGTTAAACACTAGATCAAGTACATTATTATGTTCCTTAGCATGTTAATGCATTTCTAATTTTGTGTTAATTTCTTACACTCTCATTAGTCTATAACACTTGCATAATGATATTTGTGAGCACAATTTCTTGACATATTTACCACACTTTTGATACTCTCTTTTAATAATTTGACAACACATCGTTACACACACAAATCACAGTTATATTTTATCACACTAACACTTGTTGAACACTTAGATATCATGTCTATAGATTAATGACAAAAAAAATAAGTAATTATTTATCTTTGCGTGTTAATCACATTAATCAACTCTTTAATAACCAAGGGGCTAACGTGAGACATTACTTGCTACTTGACGTCCAATGTGTTACGCGTTTCGAGTCCTAAGCAACATAGTTTTATTTTGTCTAGACCACAAATCTAAAATAGCAAAGTCCAATGCCTCTTGGATGATAGGCGGGACGATAGAAATTACTAAAAACGTTAGTTTTATCCTTGTACTAAAATGCCTTTAGATTTGACAACCAGCCTAGGTGGGGTGGGACGGGTAGTCATTCGGAAGTGATGATCTCCAATTGACATTAAAGGTAAGACATATGACTTGTCTAAGAGTTCGGCCAGTGGGTCGGATGATGATTAAACAAGTTTGGGTTCTGATCCGAATGAAACCAAAATATTTCTTTGTTTGATTTGATGAATTCTTTTTATTCTTTTATTTACCTTACATGCTTATTTATTTGGGGTAATTAGTTTGTTATATAAGTAGTCCCCTTTTGTTATAAATTATGTCATTTTTTCTCCTCGTTTATCTTATTATATGTTTTTATCACTTAGATAATTAACAATTATAAATAATAAAATAACATGTTTTGTTCATTAATTGTTTTATCACTTAGTTAAATATTAAATTAATAATAAAATAAGAGACCTTATTTGATCACATAGAATCCCTACGTAAAATATGAATCCGACTGGGAACTACCTTTGTGGACCTCAAAATGTTCCTAACACCTTCCTTTTAAGGTAATTTGAACCCTTACCCTAATCTCTGGTGAACTAAGACAAAACAATAAAATAGGTTCGTAGTAGACTAGACCGGTGCCCTAACGCACCTTAATTCATTAGGTGGCGACTCTTCACATCCTCCCTTAAACAATTCCAAAAAGAGTGGTCACGTCGAATCCCGCTTTCCGGAAGAAAAATGGGGTGCTACAGAATGGCGACTCCGTTGGGGACCATAGGTTCTAACCATTACGAGTTTGTGTTTTATGTGGAATTTTTTCACGTTCTTTGTTTTACTTTTCATAATTTCTTTCTCTCTTGTTGTTTATATCACAATTTATTGTTATATGTTAGTCTCTTCTCCTTTTTCTTTTATGTATTATTCACATTTTTCATGTCTATCCCTTTCTTTTTCCCCTTTTTTTGCCTATGTGTTTTCATGTTTATTTACTTTTTATTACCAAGCATGCTATTCTGTTTTGCTACGTGTTACATGTTATTGCTTTATATAATTGACATTCCGCTCATACTTTCCTCCACTTGTAACCTTCTTTTTTTTTTACGAATGGTTGCATGGTTGCACGAACGTTCTTTCCTAAAACACCCTTTGGGAAATTCCTTGTGGATCGATCGATCAGTGATGCATCGATAGTCACAATCTTTCCCACTCTTGAGTTGTCCACTTGAGGGAAACATGTCACAAACCCACTCTTGTCCTTTAGATCTTGGCTACATATTTCTTTTATTAAGGACTACGCGTCCCATTCAACGTAGGATGCCCTGGCATCCTTGATGTGTTGAATATTAATCTCATTCAAAGTTCAAAGAGGTTCACGACCTCAAAGGGACTCACAATTATTTGCTATGTGTTGCATTTTTATGTATGTATTGACATCTTGCCTATCTTGTTGTTTCCATTATTGTCTTAGTCACTCCTTACATTTAGTGTGCCTCACTTTAGAACTCTTTACTCTTCAAATTCTTATCATGTTAAGACCCTACAATACACTCTTAGGGATATTCAAAAGCATCTAATTCATCCCCATTCGCTATTCGACTTCTACAACTCTTAAAATTTTAAACTACGATCGACCTGATTCCCTTGTGGATACGTAGGCGCTTATTTAACAAAGTCGACCTTGTTCATTTCCTATCTCTCTTACCTTCTTTACAATCACAATTGCAAAATTGGTATCATATCCTGTCACTATCCTATTTCGTGCGTCAGGAGCTTAAATCTTTCTGCCTACATCACTTATTAAATCTTAGTCTTCATCCATAAATACCTTTTGTTTTATATTTATTATGTTTCCAACTTATGTGTTATGGGGTAATTTTGAGTGCCTTACATATCTTATTTTAAGGTTGTCTAGAATTTGAACATCGAACTCAAGTAACAATCTGCAACATGACAAATATGCTCAATAGCTGAAAAGTTATCAGTCCTCCTTCTCATCGCCCAAGGCAAAACACTATGAATCCTTATTCTCGCTTTACCCATACCCCTTCTTGGCAATTCTCTTTTGCACATGATACTTCTAAAAGTGAAAGGATCAAATCAGATGAACGTTGGTGAAGGCTTTGTGACTTAGGTAGAAGGATGAATAAGGCACTGCGTTCTAGAGGTATCCACGACTTGAGGTATGAAAAATTATGTATACATCCGTGGATTGATTTACCTCCAGGATACAAAGTCTCCAAATTCAACACATTCGATGGGCATGGAGATCCAATCACACATATGAAGGACTATTGTTTTAGACCAATTCGCATAGGGCACAATGAGTCTCTCCTTGTGAGATTGTTTATTCAGAGTTTGTCAGGAATGGCACTCACATGGTTCGCCCAACAAAACTTTGACAAATGGAATTATTAGGAAGAATTGGCTCAAGATTTTGTGAGGTAATACAAGTTTAACATCAATACTTTTTCGATAATACAAGAATTTCTCGAGATGAAGAGAGCGACCCATGAATCTTTTGAGGAGTATGCAACTCGATGGAGGTTAGAGGCTTCCAAAATACGCCCTTCTGTACCTGAGGAGGAATTGATCCAAATTTTCCTCAAGACAATAGACAGAATATACTTTAAAAAAATGTTCTTCCTAGTCAATCACAACTTTAAGAGTCTAATTTCGATTGGAAAGAAATTAGAATATGAAACGAAGAATCCACCTAAGGAAGAGGAAGGGGATTCGTCACCTTCCACACCTCAAACATAATGTTATCAATATAATGAGATCCACTCTAATTTTGGTCCTCAAAGTAAGGCTTGTCAGATCCACTCCTACTCTATCCAACAAGATCCAAGACGTTCATGAAAGAAATATAAAGCGCATCACATGAATTGACGTTCCTATTTCATGTAACTATTTTACTTGCCTTATGGCTAGAAATATTTTTTTGTTTTCTCTACATTTCTTTGTACTCATGAACAACGACCTGACTTCCATTTGGATACGTAGGCATCCCATTTTGGGTCCGGTCTTTATCTAAATAAAATAGTTTTTCCCCCTCTCTTTCACATTTATACACTTCCAAATCGTCAAGCTAATTAATCCAAATCTTGAGAATATAAAGGAAGATTAAAATTGAGGTTACGATATTCAAATGCAAGACAACCATTTCTCTTAGACTAATGTTTTCTTTGAGTGGTACAGGAATATAAGACTCTAAAGACAAAAACTGGGGCAGAATTTTTGAGGTTTCAAGAAAACCTCAAAAATTTCACGATTAAACAATGCATTTATTCATAATGATGTGCGAAAGGCGCTTTACATTCTAAACTAGGGGAAAAAATTTTGAGAATTCCTCAAAAAAAAAAATTCACGATGGAGTACAAATTCCAACGGTTCATGGAGTAGAAAACAACGACCAAGGAGTCGACTCGTGCATGGTATAAATCCACATTTCTTATTGACTGACGGGTTTTCTTTGTGTACAGGATTAACAAGTACAAATGACAACAATCACTCCACCGCGAGTTACACAAAAAACAATACAACATTATGACAAGGAGGCCTCACAATTGACCCATCAATACAACAAATACGCTTTCTTCTTTTATCTTTATCGTTATGGTTATTTTTACTACATTTTTCAACCTCCTCTACATACATATATGTATCTGTGCTAACCATTTTATCCAGTTGAGCTGAAAGTGGCAGGACCAAAAGGTACACATCCGATCCAACATCATATCAAGAAGCCAAATAGCTAATCCAATGATACATCTAGAGGTTCAATAGCCGATCCAACATCAAAACGTGAAGTCAAACAAATGATCCAACAATAAGTCAATAGGTTCAACATCCGATCCAATGTCATATCGAGAAGCCAAACAACTGATCCAATGATACATCGAGAGGTTCAATAGTCGATCCAATGTCATATCGAGAAGCCAGATAGCAGATCCAACGATACATCAAGAGGTTCAACATCCGATCCAACGTCATATCAAGAAGCCAAACAGCTGATCCAACATCATATCAAGAAATCAAACAGCTGATTCAATGATACAACAAATACGCTTTCTTTATTTCCACATTCACTTTACGTTTATCAACTGTTTATTTCTTACATGTCTAATCATTATTATTTAGTACGATGTAAAGACGCAGGTAATAGAGAAGGAATAAGAAACAGAGATAATTTTTGTTTCTGTTTTCAAAATATCACCCTACTTACCCATCCACTGCATAAGCTTGAACTCAAAACTCACACACCTTTCATTTTCACATCCCCCTCACGTTATTATTTCAAATCATATTTATCCCAGCTTGTCGACCCACAATATCATTTTTGATGCCCCATCCTCTATCAATGGCATTCTTTAGGAATATTGTTCATTCCTAAATCTAGAACTATAAATGGCTTGATTCTCGTAAAACCAGAGATATGTCGGCAACTTGAAATTGAAGTATCGGCCACACTATTTTTTTAACCCTCTCCTGTTGCTTTAACTCCAATGAACCTCGGTCGGACAAAATTGGTCACTACGTCAATTTTCGTTGCTTGACAATTCTTTTATCATTCTCAAGCAACAAAGGGGCAGCTGTTGACACTCAATTCTGACCCCCCCCCCCTCGACATTACTTTTAGGCTGCTATTTTATAAAAATTATTTAATTTTAATTATTAATATTTTTACACATTATTCTTATATTAAATATATATTGACGTGTCACATTCACAATTTAAAAAAATACATAAATTATTTTATTATCTTTTAGTATTATTTTTATAATTTTTAAACTCAAATACAACATTTTATGTAGTTTTATTAATATTTGTTAAATTATTTTATCACATAATTGTGCACATTCACATTTTGCAAATACATTGTCGAGTGTTGCATTATTATTATTACTATTATTATTATTATTATTATTATATTATATTATTATTATTATTATTTATTATGGTTATACATTATCATTATTTTTATTTATTAGTATTATCATCATTATCCCTACTATTGTTTAAATAACAACCTAATTTGAAATCACTTTGCCTAATTTATTTATCTTTTAGCCCAGGTCATTATAATTTTAGACATTTTATTACAATTATAGCCAATTTGGTGACACAATTTTATATTATATTTAAATTTTGATCAATTCCTCAGCCTCTAAATCTCAGCCGTCGATCAAAACTGATCCAATGGCTGAGATCAAAAGACCCTATCCTTTCCTTTTTAAAACTCAAAATACCCAAAACCTAACCGTAATTTCCCAAATCAGTGGCCTCCCTCTTTTTCTCCCATTAGAATCTCTCTCTATCTCTATCTCCTCTCTTCCTCTCTAAAGCTCTCCCACCACCGCCCTTCATCAACGGCGAGCCATGACCAGCTGTCGCTCTACCAAAATGGTCAGTCTAGCCATGAAATCGACGTCACCTGCCGTCGTTGTCGCTTTACCAAAGGTAATGACCGGTGAAGCATCATTCTAGAAATCACCACTGACCGGTGACCCATCATCCTCAACCAAACTAGCTACCAACATCGCCACCAATCGTCGCAATGCCCACCACCAAAACTCCAACGGAACCAGCCACCGCCAGCTGTGATAAAGTAACCACTAGCAAAACAGCCAGCTCCATCGATGAAATAATAAAGCCCATCGCCTACTTTGACCAAAATCGCGAGAGTGTCAAGGATTCAATTCCAACATTTTTTGCATGATGAATTTGTCTCCGGTAAGATTGTTTTTGGATTTACTTTATTTTGTTTGTGGATGTGAAATGCCTGGGGTGGTTGGATCTGATTTTCTTTGTTTCAAATGTTACAATTTCATGCTTAGCTGACGCTATTTTCTGAATAAGGCACTGAATGATTTAAATATTCTGTTCTTGATTGCTAAATTGAATTTTGTTGAATCCATTGTAATGATACTAGTATGTATTTGGATGAATACCGTGTTCATGGTATGTTATTCTGTGAATATGATCTCTTCTTGAAAATATTTACTTAAAGAAGTTTATTACGTGATTGGTTTTAACTGGCATTGTGACATAATGAGTTCGGTTAATTATTATCTCATAATCATTTAATCATTTAGGTAAAGATAAGAGTTGATTTATTCATATATTTGTCCCCGTTCTAATAGATTTACTTGGTATTTAGCTGATCTTGTTAGTTTCTACATTGAGGGAATTTCTTTCCTTTTTGTTTGATGTGTGACAAGCCTTGGTACTGATTTCTTGGCAGTGATTTCTTTTATTCACTATTATTGATTTGAATTTAATACTTTCGGGAAAGAATTTGATTGATTTTCATGCTTATAGAAGGAAATTTGGCTGATTGATTATCCCAAATATTCTTTTCCTTTTTTATTTATTTTAGCGAATTTTACATGATTTTAGTCTTTAGTGACATAATGATTTGCCTTAATTAGTCTGCATATTCAAAAAGAAAATTTAGATTAATTGATATTTTTCTTTCTTTCTATTTATTTTGACTGATTATATTAGTAAGTGTGGTCTTCATATTTAAGGAAATTTTGTTGATTGATTACATCACATATTCTGTTGATTGATACTTCGTTTCCTTTTATTAGTTTAGACTGATTTTAAATTATTTGAATGATATAATTCTGATTGATAATTTATATAACAATTTTTCTTTTCCTTTTTATGGATTGGTTGATTTATTCCTCTACTATATAAATAATTCATATTCTCTTATTTTGAACAAGTTACAACATACATTCTCTCTGACCAAAAAGCTTAAAATAAAAGAAGAGACAATTTTACTTTGTTATTTTGGCACTTATTTCTTGGAGCATTAATCTCAATCTTTTGGTGACAATTCACTTCCAGATTTCATGCTTCTTGGTTTTGTTTATTATTATTATTCGTTGTCGTCAACCGGTAAGTCACTAATCGATGCATTCTTTTCGTAGGAACTAATTTGAAATAATGTTTGCTTAAATATGTATTTGTTTTCTTTTTTCCCTTGTTTGAGACAATGTGTTGTTAAGATTATGTGCTCTTTTGTGCTTGCCTTGCTTTTTTGATTCATATCTAACATGTATCCTTAAGTGGTGTTTGGGGTATCTCGAGAGTCGCTGGGGTATTTACAATGGATTATATTAGTTCTTTCTATTTAGCTTTATCTTCTTATTCATCTTTGTCATTTAATTTGTAATATTATTGTACAAACACTATTATTTTTATAATAATTTTGGGGACTACTCGGGGGGCGGGGACTTACGTGCTCTGTGAATAGTATAGGTAGGCACAACTTAGGATTTTACATGTATTACGTGCTATATGAATCACCTAATATTCTAAGAATTTGAACACTTAAGCCATAACTTATTCATTGCATGTTTGGAACGTCAACACAATTTAGGAATAACAAAATAATTTATTTTCTCACTCTGTGTTAACACTAAACTCTTGCACCTTCCCACATGATAATTTGTTACACATTAGGTTTAAGCAATTTTGGCATGGTAAATACATGTTAGATACTCGATTAAACATGTTTACACAAATATTGTTGAAGCACAATAGCATTAAATTTTTTGTACATTAACATATGTTTCAACATGTTCTTATTAAACTATAGCATCTTAAACACTAGAATTAAACATTCTTAGCATGTTAAGCATTAAATTTGAGCATGTAGTATCTTCTAGTATGTCTAACATTAAAATAAGCATGTCAATGTATTTTTCAACATGTTAATAAATTTCCAACATGTTAAACAGTTTATTTAAGCATTTTTAGCATATTCACATTAAATTCCTCCATTTCCTTACATGTTAGCTCACTCTCCATATTAAAATACAATTTAAGTATTACAAGTCAATTTTCAGCATATTAGGTTTAATTTTTGGCATATTAGATTAAAATTCTAGCATGGGGAGCGACAACAATTATTCTACAGATGTATACAGTTTTTATTCAGTATTATGAACGTTATGGCGTTATCAGTTTTACTTCCACATATGTTTCATGAATACTATTCAGTGCTCAGAGTAGGTACCAGTCATGGGTTAGCTTGTGGTCCTTCGGAATCATAAGTACCATGTGACGCTCAGGGTGTAGTCTCGGGGAATTACAAACTTGGTATCAAAGCCTAAGGTTTTAAAGTGTCCAAGGAAGTCTGAAAGCCGCATAAGGTAGAGTCTTGTGCATGGGTGTGTAGCACACCACACTTATGGACAAGAGGCTACAAGGCATTTTTAGGAAAAGTTTCCCTTCTTTCAGTATTTATTTCGTGCTAGTGAGCATGGGCTCAAGTTAAAATCTCTGTCTAATTCAACTCTCTCTTCCGTTTACAGAACATGTCTCCCAGAAAGACTAACGGGAGAAGAACTGGGAACCACCCAGCACCTCCACTCATTTAGGAAGATCCCCTAAATGAGCACGTTTCTCATGCAAAATTCAAAGTTGTATTCACCACCCTATCCCAATCTATGGCAACTCAAAATATTTGACCAGGTGTTATTCAGGACAACTAAGTGGCTAATACTGCTGCTGCAGGAACTTGGGACTTCACCCGAATGAACCTTCCTTCATTTTAAGGGTCTAAGTCTGAGGAAAACCCACAGGAATTCCTTGGCATAGTGCAAAAGGTAATAGACATTATGGGTATAACTGCTAGTGAGAGTATCGAGTTAGTTGCTTATCTGTTGCAAGATGTAGCTCATACATGGTTTAAGCAGTGGAAGGTAGAAAGAGGCATGGATGAAGGACCTATAGAATAGGAAGAGTTTGCTACTTCTTTCTTAGATAGGTTCTTTCCGTTGGAGTTGAGAGAGGCTAAGGTGTTGGAGTTTATTAACCTGAGGTAGGGAAACATGAGCGTGAAAGATTATTCCCTTAAGTTTACTCAGTTGGTCAGGTATGCTCCTCATGTGGTAGCGGACAGCAGGTCTAAGATGAGTAAGTTTGTGTCTGGCATATCTGATAGTATGGTCAAAGAGTGTAGGACTGCAATGCTAATTAAGGAGATGGACTTGTCTAGGTTAAAGGTTTATACTCAACAGATTGAGGAACAAAAGACTAAGGATAAAGAGAGGGAGAGCAAGAGGGCTAGAATAGGTAGTTTCGGTTTTTCTCAATTGAAGACAGAAGGAGGTAACCATTCTCAGCTTTCTCTAAGATCTTCAGTACCAGCTCTGTCTTCGGCTAGTGTGCGGATTTCCAAGTTTAAGAATGATAATAAGGATAGGGTTCCAAGCTCTAAAACTCAGGGTAGTGTAAACAGTGCTCGAACAAATCCTCTTTATCAGAAATATAGTAGAAACCATCAGGGTGTCTGTAGGGATGATAGCGATGTATGTTTTGGATGTTGCAAGATAGGCCATAGAATCAGGGAGTGTCCTCAGTTGGGTTCACTCAGTCAGCATAATCATCCCACAGTTCAGTTCGGTCGTCTGTCTCAGCAGCATGTTGCTTCCAGTGCCACCAGTGGGTACCCAAACAGGCTCTATACACTTCAATCCCGGCAGGATTAGGAGAGTTCTCCTGGCATGGTTACTGTTACATTGAAAATCTATCAGTTACATGTTTATTCTTTGTTAGATCCTGGAGCTTCTCTATCTTTTGTAACTCCTTATATAGATGTCAACTTCGGAATCGGTCTCGAAATTTTAATAGAGCCTTTCTCAGTCTCTACCCCAGTAGGTAAGTCTATCATAGCTCGACGGGTATACAGGAACTGCCCGATTATGGTGTCCGAGAAAGTTACTTCAGCAGACCTTGTAGAGCTAGAGATGATGGATTTTGATATCATTCCCAGCATGGATTGGCTGTATTCATGCAATGCTTCAGTTTATTGTAGAAACAGATTACTTCATTTTTAGTTTCCAAATGAACTAGCCCTTGAATGGAGGGGTAGTACTATAGCACTTAAGGGTCAACTTATTTCATACCTTAAAGTGAGAAGAATGATATCCAAGGGATGTATTTACCATCTTATCTGGGTCAAAGACTCAAATTCTGAGACAACTAATCTTGAGTCAGTTTCAATAGTAAGGGAATTTCCAGATGTCTTCCCTGAATATCTTCTCGGAGTTTCTCCCAAAAGGGAAATTGACTTTGAAATAGACTTTTTTCTAGATACTCAGCCTATCTCTATTCTGCCATACAGAATGGCTCTAGCTGAACTCAAAATATTAAAGGAACAATTGAAAGATCTCCTAAATAAGGGATTTATTGGGCCCAGTATTTCCCCATGAGGTGCACCAGTTCTATTAGTGTGAAAGAAAAATGGTTCTCTTAAGATGTGTATTGACTACCATCAGTTGAACAAAGTCATAATTAAGAACAAATATCCACTTTCCAAAATCTATGACTTGTTTGACCAACTTCAGGGTGCCAGTTGCTTCTCTAAGATAGACCTCAGATCCTGCTATCATCATCTCAGAGTCAGAGAATGTGACATTCCAAAAATAACTTTCAGAACTCGGTATGGTCACTTCGAGTTTCTAGTCATATCCTTCGATCTCACTAATTCCCCATCAACCTTCACATACTTGATGAACCGAGTGTTCAAGCAGTACTTGGACATGTCCGTCATAGTCTTCATTGATGACATTTTTGTCTACTTTCGTGACAAAAATAATCATGCAAACCACCTTAGAATAGTATTGTAGACTCTTAGAGCCCATCAGTTTTTCACTAAATTCAGTAAGTGCAAATTTTGGCTAAGATCAGTAGCTTTTCTTGGTCATATTATTTTTGGTGATGGCATTAGAGTTGATCCTCAAAAGACTGAAGCAATGAGAAACTATCCCAGACCTATTTTTCCATCAGATATCAGGAGTTTCTTGGGTTTAGCTGGCTATTACTGGTGGTTTGTTGAAGGGTTTTCATCTATTACATCCCCTATGTCCAGATTGACTCAAAAGAAAGTTAAGTTTCAGTGGTCAGATTCTTATGAGAAGAGTTTTTAGGAGTTGAAGACTCAACTCACCACATCTCTAGTTTTGACATGCCAGACGGTTTAGATGGATTTGTTGTATACTTTAATGCTTTCAGAGTTGGTTTGGGGTGTGTTTTGATGCAGAAGGGTAAGGTTGTGGTCTATGCCTTTAGATAACTTAAGCCCCATGAAAAGAATTACCATACTCATGATCTTGAGTTAGCAGCTATTGTGTTTGCCTTAAAGATTTAGAGGCATTATTTGTATGGGGTGCATGTCTATGTGATCACATATCACAAAAGCTTGTCGTATGTATTTTTGCAGAAAGATTTAAATCTGCGTCAAAGAAGATGGCTAGAATTGCTGAAAGATTATGATATGAGTATTCTGTACCATCCGAGCAAGGCCAATGTTCTGGCAGATGCCCTACATAGATTGTCTATGGATAGTGTTGCTCATGTTGAGGAGGACAAGAAGAAGTTAGTTAGAGAAGTTAATCAGCTTGCCAGATTAGGTGTTCGTTTGGTTTATTTAGCTGAGAGAAGTGTGTAGGTTTAGAATAGTTCGAAATCTTCTTTGGTTGCCAAAGTGAAAGAAAAGCAAGATAGGGATCCTAGTCTAGTGAAGCTGAAGGAGTTAGTTAGAGAACAAAAAGTAGAGGTTTTCTCCTAAGGGGGAGATGGTGTATTGCGTTGCTAGGATAGACTGTGTGTGCCATATGTTGATGAGTTGAGACAATAAATTCTTACAGAACTGCATGGTGCGCATTACTCTATTCATCCAGGGGCCACGAAGATGTACCACAATTTGTGAGAAATCTATTAGTGGAGTAGAATGAAGAGAGACATTGCATAGTTTGTAGCTAAGTGCTCTACTTGTCTGCAAGTTAAGGTTGAGCATCAGAAGCCTAGTGGGTTCATGTAGGAGTTTAGTCTTCCCACTTAAAAGTGGGAGGAAATGAATATGGACTTTGTGATAGGTTTGCCTCGTACTCTTCATCAGCAAGATCTATTTGGGTCATCATAGATAGGATGACCAAATCAGCCTATTTCTTGTAACTCCATACTTCCTATTCAGTCGAGGACTATGCTAAGATCTATCTCAGAGAGTTGGTTAGGTTGCATGGTGTTCTATTGTCCAATATTTTAGATAGAGGTACTCAGTTTACCTCTCACTTTTGGAAAGCTTTCCAAAAGGGTCTAGGTACCCAAGTACAGCTCAATATAGCCTTTCACTCCCATATAAATGGCCAGGCATAAAGGACCATTCAAACTTTAGAAGATATGTTGAGAGCTTGTGCAGTTGATTTTAAGGGCAGTTGGGATGACCACTTGCCTTCGATTGAGTTAGCATTTAATAACAACTACCATTCCAGTATTTAGATGGCTCCATTTGAGGCTCTATATACGAGGAAATGTGGATCTCTTATTAGTTGGTTTGAATTAGGTGAGGCCGAGGTAATAGGGCCTGACTTGGTGTTTGATGCTTTAGAGAAAGTTCAGTTTATCAGGGAGAGGCTCAAGGCATCCCAGAGCCGACAGAAATCATATACAGATGTGAGAAGGAAAGATCTTGAATTTGAGGTTGGCAATTTTATGTATTTGAAGATCTCTCCCATAAAAGGAGTGAAGAGATTTGGTAAGAAGGGGAAGCATATTCCCCGATATGTTGGTCCTTATAGGATTTTAAGTCATTTTGGAAAGGTGGCTTATGATCTTGAGTTGCCTGTAGATTTAGCCTCAGTGCACCCAGTATTCCATATTTCCTTGTTGAAGAAGTGTATTAGCGATCCATCTGTAGTTGTTCCCTTCGAAAGTGTAGATATTTAGAACAACTTTTTTAATGAAGAAATGCCAGTCGAAATCCTTGATCGACAAATTCATAGACTAAGGAACAAAGAAGTTCCCCCTAGTCAAAGTTCTTTAGCGGAATCAGTCCGTTGAGGGTGCTACTTTGGAAGCAGAAGCAGATATGCGGACCAAATATCCTCAACTTTTCTCCGCAAACTCAGACTACGCTTAAGGTAATAATTTTCTTAGAATTTATCTTTTCTATATTCAGTTTTAGCTGCATATCAGTCCCATACCAGTCATGCATTCACAAAACCAGTTCAGTCATATGTCATATTCAGATTCAGTCATGTAATCACGTATATTCAGCATGTAATCTCAGTCCCTCAGTGGTTTCAGCTTAACTAGTCTCATTTGAGGACGAATATTCCCAAGGGGGAGATACTGTAATACCTCAAAAATAAAACCAATGCTAGAGTCACGTTTCAAGCTCACATGTAGTACACTATGGTTCTTTGGTAGCTTTAGGAGTTAGTTTGATGTGTAATTAAGGTCTCAAATAACTCCCAGCTATTTGATGAATTAAAATATTCTATACCGATTGAGCTTTTGATAGAAATATTGCTTTAGTCAACTTCAAATGAGCATAACTTTTTCTCTACCCAAAATTTTCCAGATCAAGACCCATCAAACTGTAGGAAATTGAATAAGCTTTCCAACGATACCAATTTCGCCCAAATTCGATACTCGGGTGAGACGTTATGGCACTTTTAATTAAAGCAGAAGCTCAATACGAGCTGCACTACGTCGCGGTGACCCCAAGAATGGAATTCATCATTTTCCAGTGTGTCACCACGATAAGCGTCGTGTTGCGCCGAGGGGACATTTCACAATTGTCACTTTCCAGTAAGGCTCTGCAATTGGCATCGTGTCGTGCCAGAGTGCCAGTACGCACTCGTCAAAGATCATTTTTGCACTTGTCTGTGGAATACACTTTAAACCAAATTCTAGTGGATCATCATGATGGCACCGTGTCGCGGTAATGGCTAAAATCGAGATTTTCAGTGACGAAAATTTAATTCCTTACAGGGGCAATTGGGTCTTTTTTCATGATCCTAATCAGTCCAAAATACGAGATTAATGCCCTAATAGCCTAATTAGTCATTACTTTATTCAAATTCCTTCAAATCAAGAACATTCTCTCTCAAATAGAAAACCCTAGCCTTCAAAATTCAAGATCAATTCCCAAGAAAATTTCCAAGAAACTTCAAGAATTCAACTACTCAGGTATGTTTGGTGTTCATCCTTTGGTTTTCTTCCACCCTTGGAGTTTAAATACCCCTTCACAAGATTTAAATTATGATTTATATTCTTAGATTAAATTGTGTTAATGCATGTGTTGATTTTATGGATTTTAAACCAAGAAGATTATGAATTTCAAGAAAATAAACTAGTATGTGTGTTGAATTATGTACTCCTCATGTCATGACCCATGAATTGTGAATTGAATGTTGTAATCATGATAATACCATGTTATCTTCCTCATGTTCAAGAACTATGCTCCTTAAGTGTTTGAAAAAATGCCTATGTGAATGATTTATTCATGACATCCTAATTGTAATGCTTTAAACTTATGATATGGTTCCTCTAATTATGCTATCGAGTCCTGGGGGTATTGTATACTCGAAATTAGTTGCTTACTTAGTTTTCAGGCGTACTAGAATTATCCCATAGTATCTCGAATAGTCACATTCAGTCAATTAACAGAATCAGGGTGAGTTTATTCAAGCTTAGTATAGTCTAGTGATCAGTGTCGGTTAAGTTGAGAGTAGGATTCAGCACCGAGCAAACCTAGGGATGGGTGCATCCCTGCCAGTATAGGGTTTGACCCTTAGTAGCAATCCCTGAGTTACAGAACTACGTAGCCAGCATAGGGTAACAAGTCCTCCTATCAAACTAGGGTTGACGCACTCATATATATATTTCATGAGTCATCTTTCCAGAATAGGGTTGACACAGCATTATTAGCAACCCATGGCAAGGTGCTAACGCCCTTCCAGCTGGGGTCATAGGTTGGACCCCAAATCAATCTATATTGGGGTATGTCGGTTAGATGAACACTCTTACAGTTACAGTTTCAATCTCAGTATTTAGTGGGGAACTCAGTTAGTTCTACCAAACCATGGCTAATAGTTATCAGTTACTCAGCCATCAAAATTCAGTACTCAAATTTGGTATGATATCAGATACACGATGTATACCTATATGTGTAGTATTTCATGAGAAGTATATTTAATAGTTACAGTTTTGTACGTACTCTCATCTAGTTACTTCCTGGTGTTCATTCAGTCAGTTATCATCTCTGCATATAAACCCATGCATATCAACCTAACCTCACCTAGCATACCAGTACATTCAAAGTACTGAGACATACTCTCTCTTTGTATTATGATGTCTCATATCATTGGTTCGAACGCTCGGGTTCCTGACCGTACTTAGCCAGACCAGTCTATCAGTTGCAGCTACAGCAGTGAGTCCTCATACATCGAAGACGCAATATTTATTTAGTCATTATATTATTTCAGGTAGCATTTGTAAGTTAGTTGGGCCTTATCTCATCAACTCTTTAATTTCAAATGTTTACAGACTTTTCAGACGTTATCAATTAGCATTTATTCTACAGATTTATTCAGTTTTGATTCAGTATTATGAACCTTATGGAATTATCAATTTTATTTCCACATATATTTTATAAATACTATTCAATGCTCACAGCGGGTACCATTCATGGGTTAGCTTGTGGTCCTTCGGGGTCGTAAGCATCGTATGACGCCTAGGGTGTATCTCTGGGCATTACAAATCAACTATTTTAAATTAAATAGCCATGTTCATATGCTATGAAATAATATAAACAAGACTTTTCTCTGAGTGTTATATTCCCTTTTGATTTTTGCAATTTTTTAAATTTCACTTTGTTCATTCCTTCTTTTTTTAGAGAGATCCTTATGATAATTATTTATTTTCACATGTCTACAAAAATATATTTCTGTTTGAATCTTTTTAGGTTTAAGAGACTTTTTTGTTTGTTATTAAAATTTACAAGATTAATTTCGTACACTTTCAATTCCTTCACTAAATTGTTAATCTGGAATTTTTTATTACAACTGTTATCTTACCAAAAATATGATTTATATGCAAGATTAGGAATAGGAATCCTATAGCAATGTTAAATTAGGACACCTAATATTGTTTTACATTGCCAAAAGTATGACTATTGAACAATTAAATTTTGAGATTAAAAAATAAATAATAATGAGGACAAAAAAATATTGCAACAATCATTTTATTAATTTCAATATGTGAGTGTTACAATCTCTATGAATCGTTTGATTCGACTTTTCAAATATAAATTCAAGCGCTTTAAGCTTGATCTTGAATTGTACTTGAATTCAAGGGATGAACTGGATTTAAATGCTTAAGCTTTGTATAGAAATTACGTCGTTTGATCCACGAGCTTTCTCCTGCTTCTTGTTAGAGTTTTTGGTCCTTTTTTTTGAATTATGAGACCCCTATTTATAGTTATAGGAAGTAAAGAGTCATGGTGAATATGAACTTCTTTTGACCAATCAGATTCAAGTGACATGGCGCCTTTTATGGGATTTTGATTTCACTAGGCTTGCTGCATTATTTTGACATGTGGCATGGTCCTATTGGCGCCTTCACTTGACTTGGAGTGCCACTTCATTCGACATGTGGTGCTCATTTGGGCCTCTAGATTATGATAATATCTTGGGTTTAACAAAAGTGGGCTCATCATTTGTAACCCAAATCAGTGGACTAGGCCAATAAAAATTAAACTTTAATTAAATTAATACATGTTTGGACTTAAATAATTAATCCAATTATATTAATTTGCAATATTTATTTAGGACTAATATATTTTGAATACGTAAGAATTTAAATTCAATAACATTTCGTTGTCCAAGAAATGTCCCCTACTTCAAGACTTGTTGAAATCTTTCGGAGAATGCGCTCGAAGTATTAACTTGATATTTTATGACGGATCACTTTTCTACATGAAATATATCATGAACACATTGGACCTACGTGTACTTTTTTTGGCTTTTACGTGGGCCTCATGGACTCTTTCTTTTTTCAATCAAAGTAAATCAACAATATGACCCAATTTGATTTCCTTTTGGATTAATAAGAACCTGTCCCCTCCTTGTTTAATTTGGTATCCTAATTTGGGCAAGAAATAACTTTAAAACGGTGGAGCAACATCGCTTAAACTTTTGTCGTTTTCTTTTTCCCACCAATATTCTTATGAACATTTTCCCAAATTTCAAGGGATTAAGGAACATACAACACCCTGCTGTTTCTATAAATAGAGGCGATTGATTATTGAAATTCATAATTCACTGCAGTAAATTTATATTGGTCTTGGATGAAGATCTTATTCTGCATTGGGCGATCTTTTTGCTATGATCGGAGTATTATTAGTGAGTTGTTCTTCCTTAATTTATTTATTATTATTTTATTTTCTTCTTCTTCTTTTTTTCCTTTTTAGTGTTGAAACAAATTGCAATATGCAACCATCGACTTAAGGTGCAAGAGTTTAACATTGCCTCCATACGCCTTAAGACCAACCAGTTTGGCTTTAAGATGGTGACTATGAAATCTATTTATGCGATGGTTATATTTAAGTATGGGCCATTTCACCGATGTAATTATGCAATGGTCAGCTTAAGGTGTGAGAGTTTAACTTTACCTCTATCACCTTGAAACCTAACAAGGTCAGGTTTAAGTTTAGGTCTTTTGGCAATATACTTATGCAATGGTCAGCTTTAAATATAGGTTATTTCATCGATGTACTTGTGAAATGGTCATCTTAAGGTGCAATAGTTTAACTTCCCCTCCATCACCTTGAGGCTTGACAAGTTTGTCTTTTAAGTTTGGGTCTTTTGACAATATACTTACTCAGTGGTTAGCTTTAAGTATGGGCCCTTTTACAGATGTACTTGTGCAATGGTCAACTTAAGGTGCGAGATTTTAACTTTTCCTCTGTCACCTTAATACCTGACAAGTTCGGCTTTAAGTGACATGACTATATTTCACTAAGAAAAAACATAGAGGACTTTTCTATTATTTGGCATTTCTACAGGTATTTTTCTGAATCTTAACTTTATATTTGACCAAGATTCTTTTATTTATGCAGCTTGCAGAGATGGTTCTCTTCAGAGACTACACATCTTCATCCTCAAAAAGCAAATATCTCCTAATTGAGGCTGATGATGATACTATTTTAACCATGCTATTAACTGATACTCTAATAGCAAACAGGTATGCAGATCCGTGGCCACCCTTGAAAATTCTCTCCATATATTAGATTAGACTTCAGAACATGACATTGGTGCTAATCGATCGATTAAAGTATGGTTTTTTCAAACTCCCAACCAATGTCACTTGAATATTGCAATCACCCTTTCTTACTTAGGACATTGGGAACTCAAAGGAGATATACGTTTGGGAGGTACCATGGAGATGAATGGTGAATATCATAATTCTCAAAGATAATAGGAATGGGCTGAGGACATATTGGCTGGATGTGCACAAACCTTGAAGCAGCAAAAATATATGATGTTGTTTATGTTTCATTGTTTACCTCTGATCAAAACTTGAACATATTACTACATTCTCTGACGTCTGTTGTCCTAATACCAACACATTGCTTACATAAGTTGGAGATATATCCATATCCCTTTGGACTTATACAAAATTAGAGGTTTGCCAATTGGAGGTCTTCCTTTTGAAAAAGTAGTGCCTGAAGGGATGGAGCTTACAGGTGTTGATGAAAAGAATAAGAGATTTATCCCTTGTTCTTGTGAATTCTTGTTTGTTGCCTTCCAACATCTTCAAGAAGTAGAGGTTTCTAATCCGAGAGTTCCTCTAAGCAAGTGGATAAAGTTTTGGTGCAAAAGGGTATTATGATACGAGTCAGCTCCATTGAGGAAGGAGAAAAATCTGCTCGCTTGAAGTTAACACATAATACAACTAGTACTATTCCGAAAGAAGCAAAGTGGTCAAGTGCAGATAATGCCACATTTTCTAAACTTGGAGTAAAGTATGAACGTAGGACCGATACATATTTAGCAGCATTTCTATTATGCTGATTGTACATCTTTGTATTTTCTTCTAAGGATGGAGATTTCATCCATCCAGGAACTTTTACTGTTGTATCAATGATGGTAGATAAGAAAACTTTTAGTCTTGCAGTTCCAATATTATCGATAATTTATAAAATTCTAAATAGAATCCATAAATCTTCACAGTTTGAGCAGCTCAGTGTATCTTTTTCTTATCTATTATGTGTATGGTCCGCTTGCTTACTACTTTAAGACACACTTTTCACTTTTTAATGGACCATATATTACATTAATGATGGCATATTTCGGCAAAGGTGGGACAAGGTATTTTGATGAAGCACTTTCTAGAAAGTGTATCCATTATGGAGATAGTTTAATTTGGACTTCCACCATGCCAAGCAAGTCCACTCTTTGTTATTCTATGGACAGTGATAAGGATGAAGAGTCAGAGATAAGATACTTGATGAGCATCCATTTTAAATTCCTCCTATTTAGATATGGTGGTTCATTCATACTAAAGACATACATTCCATACTAATTTAGCCATCTGTTTAGGTTTTATCAAGGCTTTCTCGGAATCTTGGAAGATGATATTCGCAGTGCTTCACTAGATGAAAGCCTTAGATTTCATCGAATTTATGTATCGCATGGCTCTATGTTGAAATAAAATTTTCCTAAAGCCGTATCCAATGCCTAAAAATATTCATCTACTGCATATAAATCTTTCTAGGTACAAATTTCATGGGAACTTTCTTGAAGCTAACTTGCAATCTTTTGTGAATGTCATAGGTACTATTATAGACACTCCTCAAAAGCATGGTGAGAAGGTCATAATTATGGTTAAGCCTCCTATTTTGAAATCTAAGGTAGTTACTCTATACAAAGTCATGGGACCTCTACATGCGGCAGCTCAAAAAGAAGAGTTGCCTGCCGCGACTCAACAAGAATTCAATAAATAGCCATCTTAAGATGAGAGCAATAGTAGTCATGGAGGTCATTGTTGGAAGAAGGTAAAACCATCTTTGGACAATCTAGGTAATACTAACTCCTATGTGGAGATTCTTGCTAATGATGATAGTTCATTGAAGACTCCGATAGCTATTGTAAAGGTAATGATTTAACTATCTACTATTCCATAGTACATGAATTGCCTCTATATACCCCTCATATGATGTTTTTTCTTTGTGTGTGCATCCATACAATGTCCAAGTTTTGGAAGATCCTCACCAAAGTAAGCCAAAAGAAGTGAGTTAGTAGTAGGTCCAAACTCAAGAGAATTACTTTTTCCATCCAAAGAGGTCACTTCTAATCCTCGTGGTAAAGTGAAAAAAAAAGGTAGAATCAAACTTTCCCCAACGACCAGTGGTAACCATGTCTATTATTTATGGCTATTAGGTTGTCTCAGAGCTTAGAAATGAATTTATCATGAAGGTTAGGCTAGTATCCGCACCAAAAACACAGGCTTTACTAATACAAGCACAAGGTGCGCTAAGAGTACAAGCTATTGTCCAAGGTTCAAGCTTCAGAATTGGCAAGCAATTGAAGACTTTTTTGGAGCATTTTGAAGCCTTGGTCAAGAGAAGAAAAGAGGAGGGACTTATACACTCAAGAGGCACCTCAAGTGAAGGGAAAAGTTGACTTTATACCCTACATTTCAACAATCAAGAGGCGCCCCTTTTTCTTAGCCCTCATTAAGGGCATTTTAGACATTTGTTATGTAATAGTATAAATAGACAAGTAGCCTTCTATTTTCATTAGTTTTGAGATAATGAATTGAGTAAATTTTATATAGTAATCTTAGTGTTAGATTGTAGTCTTCTCCTTCTCCTAAGAGAGGAAAATTGAAATTTGAACCTTGAATGTATTTGAATTAGTTTTCACTTGTATTGGGTTATTTGGCAAGAAAGGTGTGATTGGGGAAGTGTGAGTCCTTTGGTCTACCTAAGAGGAAGGTTTGAACTTCTATTGGTGAGGTGTGTTTGATAGTCTTTAGCTATCATTTGGTATCAAAACCTTGTTTAGGGGTGTTCCTAAATCTCTAAATCATGGTTTTAGTGTTCTTATTAAGAAAATATCAACAAAAAGAGTCAAAAACCCGAAAATACAAGAAAAAAAGTATTTTCTTGTATATTTGTTATAGATCCAAAATTTCAAAGTTAGATCTACAAGTTTTTATTGTGTTTGTAAGGTTTCTAGTGCTAGATCCTTTCTCTCTAGCACATAGGGAGTCTAGATCTAAGTTTTGAGCAAGATCCGACTGTGTTTGTGCATTCCACCATTGTTGAAAACGTGTTTGAAGCTTTTTATGTGTGGATTTCGTGTGGCTTATGGTATTTGTGGCGTTTTGTGGCTGGTTTGTTGATATTTAAGCTTGTCTTAGCAAAGGGAAACTAGATCCAAAAGAAAATTGGAATTTAGGGTTCATTTGCCTTGTGGTCAAACTTTGGTCAACTCTTGAATATTCATGTTGTTCTTCTTCATCTTCATAGATTGTTGAAGAAGAATATTCAAGGAGGTTGTTTGATCTTAAAAATGGAGGAAAGAGGGTGTAGTACTTATTTAAGGAAATTTCCTAGCACCTTCCTAGTGATCCAAAAGAAAGAAAACAACAAAAAGGAAGGAATAATCCAATACAAAGCCAAGTATAATTGAAGTACAAGGGGGGATCAATCCATTTCAAATTCATATTAAAGCTCAAAAAGGCTCCAAACTTGCATATTTCCCCCTCAAAATCGAAATCCTTCTTCTCCTTAAGTGTTGTTTCGCCGAGACAAGAATTTGGGAATTTAAAATTTTGAAAGTCACGTCCAACCACAAGCTGCCACATCATCACTTTAGTAACCAACCGAATTGAGTTTAAATTTAGATTTCCTATTTTCTAATTGTTTTTTCTAGTTTCAATTTTGTTGGTTCTATCACTAATTAGTAAGCTAGTAAGTACCTACTAGTTTGGTAATTAGATTAGAGTCTGTTGTTTCGTGTCTTCGGTTTTTGTATTCCTTTTTTTCATTTTAATTTATAGTGTTTTGTTGGTTTAAGTTCGTGCATCACTTTATTTGAGTCATTTCAAAAAAAATATTGATTCTGTACCAAAGCTTATCACTACTCAAGTAACTTGCCAAGTATTGCCAATTATTCAGCACTTGTGAAGCCAAGTGTGAGGTGAGGTTGAGTGAGAGGTGAGTCTTCTTGAACTAACTTGTTTGTTCATTTTGTAGGCTTTCTCTTTGCTATTTTTGGCTTCTTATTATGTACTTTTGACCATGGAATCTGAGGGTTCTTCATCCCAAACTTTGGGAAATGATGCTATTGGAGCCTTGATGGCTCGGCTTGAGGCCTTTTCCCCAAAAATAGAGGATAATCAAGATGCTATAATAGGTGATATGTATTCTATGAGGAGTAAAATGGCATCCTTGATGGGTGGTGTGATTAGAATAAAAGCGAGGGTTGATAGATTATATCCACCAAAGCCTCCACAAAATTCAAACCACCAAGTCCCAAATCTACTTTACCAAGGACACCACAC
Organism: Capsicum baccatum var. pendulum; assembly: GCA_030864225.1. Classification (NCBI taxonomy): domain Eukaryota; kingdom Viridiplantae; phylum Streptophyta; class Magnoliopsida; order Solanales; family Solanaceae; genus Capsicum; species Capsicum baccatum. The sequence continues at coordinate 25,411,955 of CM061551.1, read as the reverse complement.
TCCACAAAATCCCATGCCACAAATCTAAACACATCACCAATGTAATCTGATGCCTCCTCTCCAAGATCCACTAAACCAAAATCACCCTATACAACTAAGAGAAGAGATAGTGATAGAATTTGAGGGTGATGAGGTCGGTTTTCAAGATGGAGAGAAGCTTGATGTTGAGGTACAAGAAAAATATGAAGAAAGGAAGGAAAGAAAAAGTGAAATCGAGGGTAGTAAAGTAGAAAAGAAAAAAATTGCTTGATTGTGGATCTTGTCCACAAAGAACCTTTTGTCACTTCCTAACCCAAAAGCTAGAATTTTTCCTAGATTTGATTCTTCTTATGTGCAGGTACTAGATAAAATGATAATCAAGAAGGATCCAAAAGGAGTTCCACATGAAAGCATGAGAAATGAACTAGAAACTCCTTTGACCAAGAGCGCCAAAAAAGTGGACTGCCCAAACCTTACCCGAGGTGACTTCACTACTCTCTACACTCCCTTGAATTCAGAAGGGTGTGATTTAGTGTCTTGTGAAGTAGTTTCGAGTTTACAAGTGCATACACTTTTCCTTAGTAGCTCTTTTGTTATGAACAATGATCAACTTACTCTTAAAGCTACTCATTACCCTTCTTTGAGCTTGAAATATTGTGATGTACCCTCTAGTGTGTTGGTATCGATTTTGCTTGACATAGGGGTTCATGTTTCTCCTCTTAATAGCTCTCTTAATTTGTACCATGATCAATGTGCTCCTACGTATAGTCGACTACTTGAATATATGAATTGTGGAATTGAAATCCTTCAATTTGGTGCTCATTCTTGGAATGCTAATCATGATATGAAACTTGACCCCTTGAGCTTGTGTGATGAAAACCGTGCCACTAGTCTTGCTCATGATGATTATTTGTTTGGCAAACTTATGAATAAAAGTTTGCTTGTTCCTAGGAGGGGATTTTTAGACCACAACCCTTTAGTCTTGAATGATATCTTTCTCTTAAAAGTAATTATTTTTGGTAATTGTGAACATTATTGTCTAGGTAAAAGAATGGCTAACCTCAACCTAGAACCTTGTTTACTACTTCCCTTTGACCTGGAATACCTTTGAGATGTGGGAGGTGTGGTTTCAGTTCATGGTCATTACCTTTTAATGTTGATTCCATTCACTTCATGTGTATCCTTTATGCCAAGTTTTTCATGCCAAATACCAAGGATGCATGGATGTATGTTAAATGCGAACCACCTTGGAGTGATTATGTAATTGTGGTACTAACGCTAACCCTCATACCAACAGGATTGTGTGATTGTTTTCTTATCTCTTTGGTTTTGCGAGATCTGAATTTAAGGACAAATTCCTTTCAAGATGGAGAGGATGATATAAGCACAAGGAGCACCAAGAGTACAATCTATTGTCCAAGGTTTAAGCTTCGGAATTGCCAAGCAATTGAAGACCTTTTTTAGAGTATTTTGAAGCCTTGGTCAAGAGAAAAAGGAGGAGGGACTTACACACTCAATAGGCTCCTCAAGTGAATGGAAAATTTGACTTTAGACCCTATATTTCAACACTCAAGAGGCTCCCCTTTTTCCTAGCCCTCATTAAGGGCATTTTTTACATTTGTTAAGTAATAGTATAAATAGACAAATAGCCTTCTATTTTTATTAGTTTTGAGATAATGAATTGAGTAACTTTTCAGATTGTAATCTTAGTGTTAGTTGTAGTCTTCTCCTTCTCCTTAAGAGAGTAAAACCAAAATTTGAACAATTTGAATTGGTTTTCACTTCTATTGGGTTATTTGGCAAGAAAGGTATGATTGAGGAAGTGTGAGTCCTTTGGTCCACCTAGGAGGAAGGTTTGAGCTTCTATTGGTGAGGTGTGTTTGATGGTTTAATACACCATCTTGTTCTATTCATTTGATAGAAGTAAGGGTCTTTCTATCCTATCTTTATTTTCATGCAATCTTCTTCATCATCTCCATTCTAGTGTGTTGTTTTCTCTTTGTGTGCTTGCTGATTTTTGCCTTTTAAGTGTCCATTTCGTGTTTAGCCTTCCTTTAGGCTATCACTTACTGCGGATTGTGTTTCTTCTATCCAAGATGATGTTGAAGTCATACTCAATGACATGAGTTGAACAAGTGTGGATATTTCCCCTTTGCAGAATCTATTGGGGTCTTTCTTCGAGCTTTCGATTTCCTATGACCAAGTATGATCTGCCCTCATTGATAAAGCTACAACAATTGAAGAGTCAGAGCCATATTTGAAAGCCAAAAAGCATTTTGAGCTAGTATTGAGGAAAAGGGATGAGAAATCTAAAAAAGTATTTGCTACTTTCAAATCTCTTGACAAGGAAAGAAAGAGGGTGAAAAAGTTAAAATCTCATCGAGATGTTGCCAAGAAAAGTATTCCCCGTCTGCTATTTACTCTGAGACTGATATTGGTTCCCCATTTTTTTTCAAGTAAAACAAGATATCAAAGATTACGGACTGTTACGTATCGAGATGACCATTCTATGCTTATAGTTGTCAAAGGTACGGACTTAGAATACAGAAAATTACAGGGGATGACCCCATAGTGGATGATTTTGATTTTTTTGTCTCCCATAAAAAAATTCTTTAAAAATTAATCTTCCTTCCTTTCTATGTAAAGAATAAGTATATTTTTGCCCCTCTACACCTAAAAGGTTTTTAAACTTTCATGTTCATTTATCTCTCAACCTCTATGTTTATTTCATCTTTCTTTACTTTTTAATATTTTTTTGATTTTTTTATTTTAATTTATTTGTCTCAACCTTTATTTTTCCTTTAGTTTTTTCTCTTTTTTCTCAAATATTATTTATTTCTTCATTTATCCTTTTTAAAATTCATTTGTCTCAACCTTTTTTTTTCTTTTTTTTATTTTTATCATTTCTCATTTTTTTCTTTCTTTTTTTCATTTTTCTCAAACTTTATTTTTATTTTTTCTTCTCATGTCTGTTTTTCTCAATCTTATTTTTTTTAATTTTTTTCTTCTCTTTTTACTTAATCTTTATTTTTTTCTTATTTTTTTCTCAATCTTTTTTTTCTTTTCTCTATTTTTTTCTTCTTCTTTTTTTCTATTTTCTCAACTTCTATTATATTTGCTAATAAATCGAAAGTTGTATATTCCGCAAAGGGATCTTCTTTTTGGGCATCAAAATAAATTTAAGGGCATGACTTATTGTTTGAAATTTCTTTGTGATAAGTTTTGCCTCTAAGGCGAAAGTTATAGAACATATCATAAATTAAGACACAATGTGGTAGTGTCAATCTTGCTTGTGGGGCATAAATTCTTGTTTGAAAATCCTTGAGCCAACTTTTGCCTCTAAGGAAAGATTTATAAACATCTCATAAATCAAGACACAACGTGGTAGTATCAACACTTGCTCATTGAACGTAACTTATTTTTTTGGTAGGTTCACGAGCTAATTATTGTCTTAGAGAAAGACTAATAGAGAATCACATAATTCAAGATAGAATGTGATAGTATCAACTCTTGTCCATGGGGCGTAACTTGTGAGCTAAGTCTTGCCTCGGAGGCAAGAGTTATAGAACATCTTATAAATCAGGACACAATGTGGTAGTGTCAACTCTTGCCAATGGAGTGTAACTTATTGTGTGAAAGTACTTGGACTTAGTCGTGCCTCTAAGGAAAGAGTTATAGGATAGCTCATAAATGAAGACAAAATGTGGTAGTGTCAACTCTTGCCCATAGGGCATGACTTGTTGTTCCAAAGTCCTTGGACTAAGTCATGCCTCTATGGCAAGAGTTATAGAACATCTCATAAATCAAGACATAATGTGGTAGTGTTTAGTCTTACCCATGGAGAATAACTTGTTGTTTGAAAATCCTTGATTTATAAAATTATCTCATAAATAAAGACATAATGTGGTAGTGAAAATCTTTGCTTATGGAGCATAACTTGTTGTTTAAAAGTCCTTAGGTTAAGTCTTGTCTCTAAAGAAAGAGTTATAAGAGCACCTCATAAATCAAAACATAATGTGGTAGTGTCAACTCTTACCCATGGAGCATAACTTGTTATTTGAAAGTCATTGGGTTAAGTCTTGCTTCTAAGGCAAGAGTTATAGAACATCTCATAAATCAAAACACAATGTGGTAATGTCAACTCCTGCCCATGAGGAGTAACTTGTTGCTGAAAGTCCTTGGTCTAAATCTTGCCTCTAAGAGAAGTTAAAGAGAATCTCTTAAATCAAGATATAATGTGTTTATGTCAACTCTTTCCCATGAGGCGTAACTTGTTGTTTGGAATAAATCAAAGAAAGAAAAAAAAATTAATAAAAGTTGCAGAAAAAGAGAAAAATGAAGAACTTTTTTGAAAAACAAAAAAAGAATAAAAAAAAAGGAAAATATAGAAGTTGAGTGTACTAAAAAATAAAGGTTGAAAAGAAATAAAAAAAATACAAAATAAAAATAAAGATTGAGAAAAATTAGAAAAGAGAAAAGAAAAAACAAAAATCAAAGAAAATTTTAAAAGAGAAAAAAAAAATAGAAGTTGAGAGGAGTAGAGGAAAAAAGTAAGGGTTGAAAAAAACTAAAAAGAAAAAATAAAAATCAAAGTAAAATAAAAAAGAGAAAATAAAAAAAAATAAAAGCTGAAAAGAGAAAAGGGAAAAAAAGTAAGGGTTGAGAAAAAAATTAAAAAAAAAAGTAAAAATCAAAGTAAAATAAAGAAAAATAGAAGTTGAAAGATAAATAATTATGTAGTTGTTTAAAAATATTTGACATATAGATGAACAAATTGATAATTGTTCTATATATAAAAAAGAAAGGAGACTAGTTTTAAAGGACTTTTTTATAGGGGACGAAAAAACAAAGCTAACCATTATGAGGGTTGTAGTATAAATTACTTTCTTAAATTCTATTTAATAATAATCATTCCCAATTATGTTAACTAATATCATATATACAGAACTATTTTGAAAATTTCAATAATTTCAAATAAATACACCATTCTGATGATAATCAGTATAAGTCATAAATTCTTAATTTTAAGAAGAACAAAATATATATTTGATAAGCTATACCCATCATCATCATCATCATCATTATTATTATTATTATGTATCTTTAAATTCTAATTTTTGTTTGCTACAAATGTAGGTTCTAATAGCTTTTCATTTCTCAATAAATGAATAGATAAATTTATTTGTGGTTTGAGGTGAGTTTTTTAAAAAATTTGATTTATTTGTGAAGTTTGATAAGAAACTATCACGTACTCTTGAATATAATTGCAAATTGAGAAATTTATTTTTTGTTTATTTTATCTCATATACAATAAGTATTTTGAAATTGACTTATTTATATTTTTGTATTGATTATTTGGATCATTGTTGATAAAATTATGAATAAGTTGGTCTATGTTGCTCGGAGGATTTTCAATATTACTAATGATTATACATCGGAAGAAAAATAATAGAGGTTCTTTGTGAACATGATTGAGCACATGATGGAGAGTTTGATGACACTATTGACGATGAAGCAGAGATTTGTGGTGAACATGATGAGTAATTAATTAGTTTATGGTTATGATTTTATCCTTTTAAAAGAGTAATTAATGATTTTAGTTAGTTTCTGAAAATTTTGATGATTATGATAGATTTAATTTTACTGGATTTGAGGTATATTTGTAGAATTTAGTTTGCAGTTATGGAATCCTGGGAACTTCTTTTTATTTTTTTTGGTTGAAGAGATAATTTGATATTAATTAAAAAAAAAGAGAAGTTGTTCAAAGCGCGGTGGAAAGAAGTGGAGGGGGATAAAGTTTGCCCATAGTTGTCAACATTACATGCCGATATTTACCTAGCAAAAGTATTTCCTATACTATCTGCTTCGACGTGTCTATTGCACATAGTGCTGGAACTATAAAAACTTGTAGATTTGTTGGAGTGAGTCTGCACTGCATTCCTTGGCCAAGCAATTTGCAACGCTATTTTGTACCCTTCATGCATGCTTGAGAGAAGGAGCATTTGTTGTGCCATCAACCACCTGTATTCCACAATGATGTTACTATAGATTATATTACCATTACTAAACATGTTGATGGCCTCCAAGGCATCTGCTTCTATAAGTAGTGGGCAAAAGTTGGAGTTGATGAGTGGTGAATTTACCACTCATTTTCTCTCGATAATTGTGCACACTACTATGATATAAAGGAATAAATGAGACATAATTGTGATTAAATACACTAATATCTACATTTTGCAGGCACATTATTGAGAAGATGGAAAGATGTGGATTAGAGCTAAAAAGGATAAAAATGGAGCAAAGAAGTGTTGCTGAAGAAGACCTTGAGTAGAACATGGCCTTAGTTATTGCAATTGCGGTCCTCAGACCGTGGTCATGGATAATTAAGATGTTCAACATACTGCATTCACGTGGCCTTTTTTGCAGGCACGATCACGGCAACACTGGTGCGATTGTGGTCTAGCAGAAAATCAGCCCAAGGGCAAAGATGTAAATACACATAGTTGTTCCCAAATTTGCCCTAAAGAAGACTCAAACCCTATCATTCCAATACATTCTACAATCTTCCAATTATTAAATATTGTTCTAGTTCTTAGCCTCCACACTTGGAGAAGAAAACATTATATTAATTTTTGGGTAAAGAATACATTGGAGTAGCTTCCAAATGAAGGATTAGCTAGCTCGCATTGAGGATTTGTGGATATTCAAAGTTTGACATAACATTCACTTCTTCTTCCATAGATCTAATCAATAGAGGTTATTGGGTATATCTTGCTTACTATTTCTATGTATAGCTAGTTCTTCCTCTTGGGATTATGCTAGATTATAGTGTAAATATGTATGGGATGTGATTTGTTTGTGCATTTGCTAGTTTGTGATGTTGGGTTCTATTAATTCTTGAACCAAGTGGTTGGGATTTATAGGTGAAATCCTTAAACAACCAAACTGGGCTTGTGGGTGAAAATCTCAAGCTCTTGAAAGCCTAAGCCATCCTTGAAAGAAAGGTTAGGTAAACTTTAGGAACCCACATCATCCTTGAGAGGGGGATGTGGGAACCAAGGCAATATTAGATAATTTATGAACATGGTTGGCTAATTTTCACTATCTTAGACATAAGAGTGATTGTGAAGTTGACTATACTTGAGGCACCATCCTAGAAATAGGGGTGCCTAATTGAGGAATTGAGTGGTTTTAGTTGACACACTCGTTAGGTACTCGAAAGGGTCGATGAGTGATATTTTTAAGGGTTTGTTGACTAACTAACCTCATAGAATTTGAACCTAGCCTACCACATCACTAACATTTAGCATTTGCATCAAGTCGTCACACTTCCTTGCATAAGTTGCCCCTAGGAAAGCATAATCCCAAGATAAGTATCTAATTGATTAATCTCTAATTATTCATAAACCCAAATGAATAACAGAAAATCTCAAAAAGAGACACTAGTTATGATACCATTCAACCCCACCCCTACCCCCACCCCCACCCCCACCCTCCACACACACTTTTACCTTTTTGTACTATTAGTTTGAATTTAATAAGTAACCATTATTTTGAATTAGCTTGATCACCACTTATATTGTTCCTCGTGGATTTAACCCTGACTCCAAAGTTGGGTAAATATATTGACAGTGACCGTCTTGCACCTATATTGATGTGTAAGTTGAGCGTTATCAAAAATAGCACAGTTGCCGGTGAGAAATTTGGTGTATTGAGTTAGTTTGGAATTCTAGCTTACTTGCTAGAATTCAAACTTATAAATAAATGTTTGTAATTTTCTTTTGTTTCTTGTGTTAGGTAGATTTTTTATTTTGCTTACTTTTTTTTATGGCATCTCGGGACTATTACAATTTTGGTGGTTGGAAATCCTATCTTGATAATCTATGTCCATATTGTGACGGACCACATTTTCTGAGAGATTGTAGATATGATCCAAGGAGAGATATGGAACCACCATCTTGATCCTATTTGGGAGTATAGCTGCCCTTTATATGGTGGTCGAGATTGACATTAAAGTAATTGCCCAAATACCCCCTCCACCCCCCATTCAGCTAACCGAATTGCTAGTTTTTCTTATGAGTTTAACAGGTATCATGATCCAATAAGGGAAGAACAACAATTCAAGTCCAATAGTTTTAAAGAAATACTTCAAACTATTTTACATCGGGTAACTACGATAGCGGAGAACGCATAAGACATACGTCAAGACATGAGGGCATGTATAGACGAGATTACCAAGATAGACGAAATAGGAAAGGAAACAAATCTTGTAAACACCATCACTTTGACCATTTCCAAAGTGGAGGTAAACCAAGAAGAGAAGACAAGCTATGTGATCAATGATAAGCTTGGTAGTAAAGAATCCTTGGTGATTTCCAAACCAACCGAACAACATGTTGTTGAAGATACCATAAGTGATAAAATGGTGCTAGAGTCAAAAGAAAAAGCTAAGCAACCATTGTATGAAGACTCTAGCCCATCTCAGGGTGAAGATTTCAAAAGGGATGCAACTCCAAAATTAAGGGAGGGACCTCATTCGAACCATTTTTCAATATTATGCTTGGAGGATTTGATGAAAGTCTATCCATCCAAGCAAATGATAGATTTTAGGAAGAGGGAGCCCCACCCCTACATTTTGGAGTTTGACATTTCTAATGAGCATATGGGTACCCCACACTAAAAGGCCAAAGAGCTCAAATTTCAATGTCCTATTGATGTTTCAACCCTTACCCAAGGGGCCAATGCAAAAAATCATTGTGAAGTTGGGTAAAAGGTTCAAATCTTCAAAGTGGTGAGGTAGAAACAGCATCATCATGCCATTTTGTTTATCACATTTTACCTTGGAAGATTTAAATTTTCTGTCTCTCCACCACTCAAATAATAGAGAAAGAAAGTTGGGATGGAGATTCAAATCTTCTAAGTGGAAACATAAATGATAGTCAAAGCGGCGGCTTGCTAATAAAGATAGGAAACAACCCACTAGGCCACAAAAGTGGCACGTATCCTTTTATTGTGCATGATAGATTAGATTTTGTTTTTGTTTTTGCATAATCCATAAAATTGTAGTACTTTGAGGAGTGTTGATTGAAATTAAAAAAAAAGGATAGTGTGAAAATATCATGTTTTGAACTGAACAGGGGAGTTCAAGGGACCTAAAATTGGTCTCAGTTACCACGATTGCATCCCGTTTCACTGCGATCCCAATTTCCAAATGGCCGCAATCGCGGTACTAGGACCACGATCCCAATCGCGGTACAAGGACCACGATCATAATCGCGATCGAATCAAATTAAAAACCCATCTGACTGTCATTCTCCCCACACGTACCCTTTCTCCAATTTCTCTCAAATTTTCTCTATTTTTCACTTTGTGTGAGGGTACAAGTGTGCATTACAACCTTTTTATATCATCTAATTCGGTATGTTGCTTTAAATCCCTGGATTTTAACGTTGTTTTAGGCCTAGAACTAGTAGTTTAGGATTAGGCCTGAAATAGTGTTTTCAATGTTAAATTCATGCATGTTTATGATTATGATTATGGTTGGTTATTGTAGTTAGCATACATAGCATCAGGGGAAGTCTTGAGTACCCAAATTTAGGCATAAAACTATTGAAATAAACGTGTACGCCTTGTGTTTGATTTAATGCCCCAACGAATTCCATGTTAATTTCTTTGATTTGGAGAGTATAATCACATATGTTTGGTTAAGTTCCTTGATGTATGAAGTTTGCATGACTAGTTGGAACAAGAATTTGGCATTAAAATTTGGATTTTAGGTGAAATTACATAAATCATCAATCAAAGTCTCAGTTACTGCGATCGCAATCATCGGGACTACAATCGCGGTACTATAATCGTGGTCCTTCATCTGTGATTGAGGAACTGCGATCACAATGACTGGTCCACGATCGCCATAACTGAGGCCAGTTTCCAACTTAGTTCCAAATTTCTGCACATCCATTTTTCACCCCAAATTCTCTCATAACATTGCCACATGAGCTTATCTTATTAATTTAGCATAGTTTTGGCATGAATATTCTTATGACAGTCTGAATTATGTTGCTTACATGTACTTAGCCATAGAATGGGAGATTTTGATAATACCAGATATATGTTCGTTGAATGCCAAAACCTCTACTATGTTGACATCCCAAGGACCAAATTACTCCTGAAAAGGGGTATTTTCTTAGATAGAGTGGAGGAGAAACTCTCGAGATTCTATGCCAGACTCAATGCTACCAGGTGGATGTGCTTCGCCCCGTACCCCTTCTACGTTAATGAGCATTGGGTGTGTTAGTTTTACGTTAATCTTAGAATAGTCTCTCTTACAAACCCTGTGATGACTATTCAAAGAAAGAAGGTACATTTCGAAGAAGGGCAAATCAATGCGGTGTATGGGCTTCCTGATGTGGATATGGCTCAATTTCAGGTGAAAGCATGCAAGTTAGGGACCTGTATGGCGAACATATTATGTCCTAGAAAGGAAGTTCCTTGGGCTTCCAACAAGAGAGGAATTTCTATGAACGATTTCACAGCAGAGGCTAGACTTTGGTTGGCGATTATTTGCAGCAGAGTGTCGCCTTGCACACACATGATGGTTGTCATAGATTTGTGTGCATGGATGGTGGCTTGTATCTTATCTGGCATTGATCTGAATGTAGGAGAGATTGTGCTTTAAGAGTAGAGGCACTTCAAAATCTAAGAGGGTAAATCTCTTTTCTTTCCTTCCCTTATTACTGAGTTATATAGGAGGACAGAAGTGGAGGATTATGCTATAGATACCTGGGTACATCCAGGACACATATTTTTCCACTTAAAATCTAAGATAAAGGAGCACCAATCCAAGAAAGAAGACAAAAGTTTACTTAGGCAAGTCAACAGCTGAGGAGCCCAAATCTTGTAGACCTTCTTCAGCAAACCACTTTGATGAGATTTCAGGTAAGATGCAGGTGATTAAGGAGTTGGTGTCCAAATTTCCTCTGGGATCAAAAGAGTCCTTCGCTATTTTCCACTCATATATAGCTCAATAGGACTATGAAAAATACCAAGAGGAGCAGCAGAAGCAAGAAGCCACAGTTGCCAGATTGGAGAGAGCCTATTCAAATTTAGTAAACTCACACAGGGACCTAAAGGAGTCACACGAGAAGATGGTAAGGAGAGAAAATAAGAAAGATAAACTCTTCACCAAGATATATAAAGGGGTGAAGGGCATCTTTAAGGTGCTCAAACCCAAGGAGTGACTACCTTCTCCGAGAGTCGAGAGAGATGATGAGGTCCCTACTGAGTGGTTTGATGTTGATGATGGTGGAGATGATGCAGAGTCTGCCGAAGAGAGCACCTCCAGAGGACGATTTAGGGAGAACCCTTTTCTCTTATCTTATTGATTATGCAGTGGGGACATTGCTAGCTCTTTAGTTGGGGGTGCTTATTTTTGGATTTGTATAGTTTTTATATATTTTTTTGGATATATTTTATATGGTTTTGGTGACATTGTGGATGACTTTTATTTTTGTTTTTAGGATGCTAGGGCACTCTGATGGTGCCCCACATTTTATGGATTAGTCATGTTGTGTTGATTTTTAGACTCCTGTTTTACTTTAGTTTATTTTAATTATGGTGATGCTTGACGAGTTTTCCCCTATAATAATTTAAGTGACGTCAATCATAAGGGAAAATCGACGTGATTTGGGTTTTAAGTTTAGATGTAGGGGAATTCTGAGTAAGTGTGGCATCAAGGTGACAAATGCATGGGAAGTGTAAGTACCTGTGGCATTGTGAATTTGGGATTGCATACATGCCGTTGGCGAAGTTTGAGTAGTCATATGGTTGGTTTGCCCATAATAAGCCAAAATGTAAGACTAAGGCTTCGTTTATTGCCATAAGTTAGCAAATTGTGCGTAGTACAAATGCAAGAAAAACAAACCCCTCTGTCCAAAAATATTTTTAAAAAGATAAAAAATCAAGGGGCATGGGCGTGAGTAACCTTGTAACAAAACTTTTTCACTTTTTGTGACTCCAAAATTTTTGACTTATACATATTGATAGATATTCCATTTTGTCTCTAGTGTGAAGGTAAATTGATCCCCCTTGATGAGTTCTCATGACATGTGCTTGATTTTATTTGATTAAATCATGGGTATGTTTGTATCATCTAGAACTTGCCCCATTAGTCTCTCAAGGCTAATGTTGACTGTATTTGATTGGAGAAATGATCTTAAGCCATCTTTGTGACGTAGGTTTGGGTTAGGGTAGGATATCATTTGGAGAACAACATGGCTACTACCTTCCTTGAACATTTACGTCACATTATTCAATCCGTCTTTTTGACTACGGGACACTCCTCTTTGTTTTCTCTCTTTTAGCATACCTACTTTTTTCTTCCTTTTTTCACCCATCTTTCTCTATATTTCTTTTTCTTGCAATTTCATGCAACTTCTTCCTTTATTGGATCCTTTATTTTCAACACTTAGTCATATTCGGAACTATGCTAACAACTTCATGGACCCATACTTACTTCCATCAATTTTCCCACCCCCAACTTAGGATTTTAGCCTCAAGTTGTATTTTCAAGTTCAAGGAGTGTATGGTTCAAAAAAGGGATAAAAAAATGGTTCACGGCTTGTAATGTGTTTTCCAAAGAAAGGTTCAAAGTCTCAAAGTGGGTAGCTAGGGATTACAATTATGTGTGTGTAGGCTTTTTAGGCTAAGTGGGCTTCCAATTTCACAAAGATGGACTAAGATCATTTCTCTAACCAAAATAATCAAATTTAGCCTTGAAATACTAATGGGGCAAGTTCTAGTTATCACAAGTTATACATGAGATATAGACAAATTAACTCAACACATGGTGTGCAAACTTGCCAAGGAGGCTCAATTGCCCCTTTGCTAAATACAAAAATAAAGTATCTATCAATTTTGACAAGTCAAAAATTTGGAGTCATAAAAAGAGAAAAAGAATTATTAAAATGTCACTCACGTTCATGCCCTTAATTTTTGAAAAAAATTTATACGGAGGGGGTGTCTTCTTTGCCCTTGCACCATACACAATTCGCTAAACATGGAAACAACCCGAGTCTTTGTCTCACATTTTGGCTTCATATGGGAAAACCAACCATAAGGCTACTCAGACTTCGCCAATGATATGAGTGCGATCCCAAATCCAGAAGGCCATAGGTATTCAAACTTTCCTTGCATTTGTAATCTCAACGCCACGGGTACTCAGGCCTCCCCTACAATTCATGGATTAAAACTTAATCACGACGCTTTTCCCTTAAGAATTTCGTCAATCAATCCACCATATGGGAAAGCTCATCAACCATCATTAACAAAAGAATAAGAAAACTACAAATAAAAACAATCAATTCACAAAATTTCTATGCTTCCCGTGACTAAGTTCAAGTATTGCAAACTAATAAATACACACAAGGGTAGGGCCACACACCCCCAACTTAAGGGCTTATACTGACCTCACTACATAACACAATAGCATAAGAAGGGTTAAATGGCTTCCTAAAACTGCATTGATAGCTATAATGAAAGTTGGACACAAAGGCGCGATTGCGGAAAGATTGGTGCGATCACGATACCGCAATCACGGTTTGAGTACTGCTATCATGGTAACTGAGGCCATTTCCTCCTCTATTTTTCCCTATTCTCTTGCATGGATTCCACACTTCAAAACTTGGTTATCCCTTATTTTTGGCTTCCAACCTACCCAAAGCACCAACAAAACATGAAAATGATGTGAATTATTCCAAAAATGTATATATAAAAAAAATATGAAAATGATGGGTTGCCTCTCATCAATTGCCTTATTTATCATCGTGGCACGATACCTTTCTAAACCTCATTTGTGCCTCCACTTAGAGGATTTGAACCTTTGCCTAACTTTTGATCATTCCATCTTTAAGACTCATTAGGCAAAAGTAGGGGTGTGATGTCATATGTTCTATCACGCCACTTCAAAGACTTGAACTATTTGCCTAATTTTACATCAAACTTTTGTGAGGGATCGTTGGACAATGGTGAGAGCATTAGAAGGCCACAAATCAGACATCGATCCTTAAGCTTCTTAGCTTTCAAGATTGGGGTCTTAGAATACCATTTTGGAAAGACAAACTTTAACATATAAGGAAATAGTTCATTCTCACCCTCACTCAACATTTTCTCGAGTGGATAAATTGTCATCAACTCCACCGAGCTTAGGGATTAAGAGGCTGAAGTGACCGCGACCGCAGTCAGGTGGCCGCAATTGCAAACACACGGGTGACTACGATCTCACTTGGGGACCACGATCGCGGTAACTGGGAGTCGTTCTACTCCAATATTTAGCTCTTTGCTCAATTTTTACCAATTTTTCCCTATTCAATTTTCATAGAAAAATTGCACACTTCCCCCTTTTCAAGGTCATCCAATGCATTCCATAGTTCCACAAATACATGAGTTATTCATATGAAAAATCTAACATATATACTAAAAAACATGACAAAAAGGATACGAGCCGCTTTTGTGACATTTATGGGTTGCCTCCCACATAGCGCCTTAGTCATCGACATGGAATGACGTCTTTCTTCTCCAACGGTCAAGGTGGGTCGCTAATTCCTTTCTTGTTCACCTTCTCACTTTCAATATCCACTACAAAGACCACTTGAAGCTCCATGGTTTGCTATTTTGTCTTGCAAAGTTTGAAAGAGACTTCATCCTCTTGCACCCTAAACTTTATTTCCCCTATATCTAAATTGACAATGGTTATTCCGGTGGCTAAGAAAGGAAGACCAAGGATGATAGGTACCTCTTGGTCTATTTTACAATCCAATACCATGATGTCCGTTGGAAGTATAAACTTGTCTACTTTAATAAGTACATCAAACAAAATTTCCACCAGTCTTTTGATGGATTAGTTCGCCATTAAAAGTCATATAGAGGTCCATATAGGGGCATCCAAAACAAGCTTCTAGTAGATGACAAAAGCCATTAAGTCGATGCTTGCACCAAGGTGACATAGAGTTTTTGCAAACTCATGTGTCCCAATTATACAAGGAATAGTGAATGCTCCGGGGTCATCTTTCTTTTTTGTAACCTTACTATCCATGATAGCACTACACCCATGAGTGACCTCAATGGTATCACCTTCAACAAGCTTCTTTTAGACATCAACTTTATCCTTAACTTAGCTTATCCTGGGTTCTCTTGGATTGCCTCGAGCAACGGGATGTTTATTGATAGATGGCTAAGTTTTACCGTAAACTTTCTAAATTTGTCACCTTTCTCTTTTTTATGCAATCGTTGAGGGAAAGGGGGAAGAACTTGGGTTGTGGGCCTTTCTTCACTTTATGGCTTTTTAATCTCAACCACTTCTTTATCACTTTCATCAGTTTTCTTTCTTTCATTTTCTTATTGACTTGGAGGTAACAAATTCTTTGCTTTAGCTTTGGGGATTTTCTCACTTAAGCCTCCTTTAGAGGATTTATCAAGTGTCTTTCCATTCCTTGTGACAATTTCTAGAACTTGAGCATCATTCTTTGGATTAGTAAACATGTCACTAGGTAGTCTGCCTCTAGACCTAGCATTTAGATGCATAGAGATTTGCCTTACTTGGGTTTCTAATTATTTGATAGAGGCAGAGTGAGATACCACGGTTTGGCAAAGTTGAGAGAAATCACCCATTAACTCGCGTACCATTTTATATGTACCTTCTACTCTACTCAAGATCCTTGTTAACACATCCTCAAACTTTTTGGGGTCAATAATGCTAGATTCCTTGGCCTTAGCTCGATCAAGAGGGGGCATAACAGTTATAATTATGCTCACGACCTCTCCAATCTCTATCCCACTCATGAACTATCCAACCTTGATTCGCACCTTGCCTTTGATAAGCGGGGTGATAACCCCCCGAGTAGTTTTCCAAATACCAGATTTCCTCATCCAACTTTTTTTCTTTTTCATTATATTCATAAGATTTTGATGTTACAGCATTTACCACTTTCATGGGTTCACTCATAACATGCTTTGTCTAGATTTCAATTTGGGTTATCATTTTTGTCATGGCCTTGTCCTTCTCTTCATTCTGCTTTCTTTATGCATTATCAATCATGGAAGTAGTGGAAGAGATATTAGGAACTTCGATATCTCGAGTAGGCCAACCCTTTTTTTGGTTTTACACTTCTCCAATCAATAGAAAGGTTGCATGGTGGTACATCTTTACTATGGAGCCACCCTTTGCATTATCCACCATTGTTTTATTTAATGGATCAAGGGCATGATAGAAGATCTCAAGAAGTATCTTCTCTGGGACTTCATGATTGGGAATTGGGCCAATTTTCCATTAAATTATTCCCAAGCTTCAAACAATGGTTCTCTATTCATTTGTTGAGAATTCACAATCTCGTCCCGCTTTTGAAGCATTTTAGATAGTGGGAAGTATCTATCAAGAATCACCGTAGTAAGCTCATCCCGAGATGTAATTGAAACGGGTGGAAGTGAGCAGAGCCATAAAACTGCCTCACCCATTAGTGAGAACGAGAAGAGGCAAAGTCGAATAGATTCTTGAGTAATGTGTGCTATATTGAATGGCACACACACTTCCATGAAATTCTTCAAGTGGACATTTGGGTCCTCGAAGGTTTAACCCCTGTACAATCGCTTCATTTGCAACATATAAAGCATAAAGCTAGTCACATGGAAGACTCTGTTCCCATTATTTGGTGGGATACGGATTGTACTTGTTTGTCTCACTTCATTTAGTTGGCCCTAGTCATCTAGGGGACCATCAAATGGGCCTATGTTGCTTGCATTATCATCATTATTCCATTAACACTTCGATCACCTAAACAAAATTAAAAACAACAAATAAATTAAATTAAACCACCCTGGGTATTCCCAAGTAAGAATCATACCCACAAGTGAAATCTATATTCCACTCCCCGACAACGGTGCCATTTTAATAACATTCAACTCACTCCCATGTTTTAGAGTTGAGGCGATCATTGTCATTGACCCAACTAGAGTTACAGTCAAATCTATAAGGAGCGAATTATAAATTTCAAGTCATATGGGTTCTCTAATTACAAAAAGGTTACCCAAAATGATAATAAACACAACATGTGAAATAAAATGGGGGATTTAATTTGGGATTGGTTTGTAACAATTTTCGACTAACAATGCACGAATGTAATACTTTTAATGTAAACTCAAGCTTGGATGAAATCTTGGGATTATGTCTACTTAAAATTAAGAGCATATAGGTTAATGATGGTTTAACATGAAACTTAGTTGTTAACTAAAGGATAGGCTAGGTCGAAATTCATTGTGTTCAATCTATCAATAAAACCACAACAATTTCACCCATTGGCTCTTTTGAGCACCTAACAAGTGTGCAATTCGTAATCACCCAAAACTTTAATCAAGCATCCTTAGTTCTAGGATGATTCTCTTGACATGATTTACACTCTAAATATACGTATTTCTAAGATTTCAAAAGATGGTAAACCATAGGATCAATTGTCCACCATTGCCTTTTTGCTCTATAACCCTCTTTCAAGGATGTTATGGGTTACCTCAAGTTCATTTTCATCCATCTTTCAAGGATGATGAAGGGTTTTTTGAATTTAGGGTTTTCACAGGATGATGAAGGGTTTTTTGAATTTAGGGTTTTCACCCATCAAACCTATTTGGAGATTTGGGGTTTTCACCCATAATTTCCAACTCATAAATTCAAGCAATGGTGGAATCCATACTCAACAACTAGCACTCATGCAAACTCAGCAATACCCATACACAATTACATGTTAGTTCAACATAATCTCAAGACTAAATTACTTAGCTACTAATCAAGAAAGTAAAGAGAGATATACCATGAGAATTATCCAAAGCATTCATTCTTCATAAAATTACTAAGAAATAAAGCCTTCACAATTAGTTACACAGTTTCCCAATTAGGTTTCTTACTTTTAATTAAAAAATATCTATGACGTAAGCAATACCAAAAGAAGAAAGGGTTTTTTCCTAAATATGGTTTAGGATTCATCTATTTAATTTTACAAAACCTCTGTGAGTCATATTCCTGATGAACCGTGATCGCGTAGACTTGATCGCGACCATGAATGTGCTCTACGATCGTATTTTGCTAACCATCTTGACTAACCACAACCGTGGCCTAAGGACCATGATCGAGGTAACTGAGGCTGAACTACTTTAGGTCTCAAGCTTCACTCCATTTTCTTCCATTTGATCCCCTTTTAAGCTGGAGACCTAAAGCACTTAATAGATACCTGCAAAATGTGGATTTAAATGCACAAATATCCATATTTTCTTTATTTCACCTTCTCAATAGATACCTGTAAAATATGGATATTTGTGCATTTAAATCATGTTGATATCTTATTTTTTATACAAAACATGGTAGTGTGCATAAATGTTTGGTTCAAAGCAGTGTTAAAATCACCACTTATCACCCATAATGATACAAGATGTAAAACACAAAATTAGAAACACACAAAAACAAGGACAATAAAGGAAAATGAAACAATAACGTGAAGGATAGATAGAATGACACGAGAAGAAATATAAGCAAACAACAATATACTAAATTGAGGCCCCTAAATGTAATCTGACTACAAGCACCAATTCTCTTATGAATACCGAGAGGGACATTGAACCCTCACAACCCATGTTTCTAGACAATCCGTAAGCTCCCAACAAACTTAACATAAACACTCGCAAGTGTATTCCAAAACATATCCAAAACTATCTACCTAAAAGGGAAAGAAAACTAGTTATTTATAGCCATGGGCTATTTATTACACAATGGGCCCAAAAGTGACCCTAAAAGCTATTGGTCCCCAAAAGTGACCCAAAGCCCAAACATAACAAAGTAGTCTTTATTCTTCTAATCTCCTTATGTGGGATTGCAATATTCCTCTTCGTCCCTAAACCATGGCCATGATGCACTTTCACTTGTATTATCCTCTCCTTCTTGAAGATAATTTATCCTAAAATTCAAGAGTTCATCATGTTCAAGATAAAGGAATTTTGGGGAGTTCTTAGAAGTGGTAGGGAGTATAACATGTGTAGCCAAGTAAAGAGGAATGCTAAGCTCACCTTCTTGAAACTAAACTTCCTCCATCGGCACTTTGTTGGCTAGAAAATATTGAACGGTAAGATCCCTATTACATGGATTCACATCAATCTCCACATTTTCATCAAAATCACCAACTTCTTCCTCATGTTCCACTTCATCTTTATAGTATCACCTTCTCAAAGTATGATGGCTCGTCTTGTTGGACACTCACTCATTTGGTGACCCCATACTTGATATTTAAAGGATTGAGTACCCTTTAGATTAGGATTACCTCCTTCTTTAGGTAGATAGTTTGGATCACTCTTCTCAATGGTCTTTTTCTCAAAAGTCTTCTTAAAGTCGAAGACTTGGCTCTAATTAGAGGAAAATTAATTCCCCACCTTAGGCTTAGTTGCCTCCTTATCCAACTTGATATCTCTCTCAATATTAATAGCCACTTCTAAAAGATCATCCACTAGGTAAACTTGTGTCTTGACATTCGAGAGGCAATCTCTTGATTCAATCCTACCTTAAACCAGATCTTGGTATGCTCTTCATCCTCGTTGTGATCAAGATTCAAGAGTAGATTTTGAAATTCATTATAGTATGCTTCAACACTCTTTTCTTCTTGTCTCAAATTATACAAATTGGAAAGCAACCATTGTCTACATCCCTTCGGTATATACTTGGCTCTCATAAGGGCCTTCATAACATCCCATGGTGGATATTGACCTCCATAGAGGATCCCATGTGTTCTCTTAGCCAATTCCCACCAAGTCAAAGTATATCCTTCAAATTGAGTAACAGCATAGGTCGTCTTCTTAACATCGGTCAAACCATTAGCTTGGAAGATCCTATCACATTGTGACTCATATTTGAGGTACCCTTCAAGATAACCACCTCTATGAAAGCTAAAAAGAGTGACCTTAATAGAATTGAGACCTATATCATGACCTCCATATCTACCTTAGTCTATTGGGACATGCCCTTGTTCACCATATCCATATCCTCCATCAATATGTCCTACAAACTCTCTCTGAACTCCAACTGCTTGGTTTGGTGGCAATTGGTATGGTGGAATTTAGTTAAGTGAAGCTTGGTGTGGTGGATTCGGATTTGGTGGCCTTTGGTAGTATAGTATTTGGATCTAGGGTACTTGATAAGGTGGGTAGTAGGGTGTATTGAGGCTTTGTGGGTTCAATCCTTGAGGAATTTGGTAGTTTGAAACTTGAATTGGGGGTGTTTGATAGGGTGAAGTAAGGATTTATGGAGCTTAGGTGGTGTTTTGGGGTGTTTGTTGGTTGAATTGTAGTGGTAGGGCTACATGTCGTGAAGTTTGGTCGGTAGTGGTAGTGTTAGGCAAGGGAGCACTTACTTGTGGGGAAGGGTAGAACATATGGTGGAGAGTTCTAGGAGAAAGGATAGTCAAAGTATCTTGAACTTGTGAACTTGAGGATGCTCGAAGGTGGAGTTGAGGAGTAGCATTGGAAGAATTATGGTTTCCTTCCACACTCACCATCCTTCCATCTAAATTAGTCACTTTCTTCTCCAAAATGTCAATTTCTCATTCATGTCTTGTCACATTCCCATTATTGCCTCGACCAAGGTGTAAAAGCATTCCCCACTTGAAGTAGGTAGGATTTAATCATTTGTTTCCATAGTACCTATAAACAAGACACTCAAACACAACTAGCAACAAGGTTAAAGTTAGTGGAATTAACACTCTTAATCAAAGTGTTTGGTTTGGCTCACAATTTAGCTCAACTTATTGGTCTTGGTTGCTTAAATTATATGACTCTATTAATATGTGAAGGACTTGAAGAAATTGAATTTAAAGTGCTAAACTAAGTAAACAAAAGATAAATAAGGAAGATACGCAAGAAACGAACACAAAAGAAGAGCAAATAAGAACTAATTGAACAACTAAGTAGATTACGGTTTAGTTCTTAATTATTTTCAATTAAATAGTTGAACCTTATTTAATGGACTTTTGAAGTGATGAGAAGTGTTTTATAAGTTGAATTGATATTGGAGAAGTGTTGAATTGTGTTCTGGATGTGTTGGGGCTGATTTGTGCTCAATTTGAGGTGTTCTGTGTTGAGGCGCATTTGGGGAGTTGCTGCAGCAGGTGGGGCGCATGTACATCATACCTTGGAGGCAGTAGGACCTCACCCTACTGGTTTAAGGTGCGTTGGACCTACTGAAGCAGACCAAGAACACCTTGGGCGCAGATGCAAGGTAGGTCACCCGCCCTTCTCTCTTGAAATGGCCCTTTTGCCCTCTAAATGGTCCCTCTTGTACTCTCTTGTGGAATATTCTTAAGGTACTTGTACAAACACTTTTGTACACCTCTTTCTTCACTTTTGAGGATAAAAAAACCACCTTTTGAATAAAATTCCCCTTGAAGATTTGAATTTCTCCAAGAACACCAACAATTTCAAAATTCTCTAACTCTTGCTCGGAATGCGGTGAAATTTTGAACTTAGGCTATTTTCAACCTTCTAAACACATTCCAAGCATCAATTTCCTCAAATTCTCAACTAAAAAATTCATATTTGAACTCCACCTTCAACCTTCAAACTTGAGCTTCTAAACAATGGTAGACCCTTTAATTCACCTCCGATTGAGCTCAAATTCAAGGTTTACACTCTAATGGTGTTAGGGAACAATAATCTAACAGCAATACACAATAAAATAAACAAAATCAAAGACTCAAAATTTGACCTAAAGGCAAAAACGTGAATAGTGAAATTTTTTTGGATTATTTTTTATTTTTCAACACAATGAGGTCCAAGACTAAAATCGTAGGAACGATTCGAAGCTCGGCTCTAATACCAAATGATACAAGACGTAAAACACAAAATTGAAAATATCACAAAACAAGGAAAATAAAGGAAAATGAAGCAATAATGTAAAGGATAGATAAAACGACACAAGAGAAGGAACGTAAGCAAACCACAATATACTAAATTGAGGCCCTCAAACGTAATCCGACTACAAGCACCAATTCTCCTACGAAGACCGAGAGGGATGTTGAACCCTCACAACCCACATTTATAGAAAATCCATAAGCTCCCAACAATCTTAACATAAACACTCGCAAGTGTATTTCAAAACATTTCCAAAATCATCTACCTAAAAATGAAAGAAAACTAGCTTTTTATAGCCATGGGCTATTTATTACACAATGGGCCCAAAAGTGACCCTAAAAGCTATTGGGACCCAAAAGTGACACAAATACCAAACATAAAAAAGCAGTCTTCATACTCCCGATCTCCTCATGGGGAATTGCAACATTCCTTTTTGTCTCTAAATTGTGGCCATGATGCACTTTCACTTGTATCACTTAATGTCCATTGAAATGACTTATTGAAGTTTAGTGAATGTTACTTCAAACTTGGAAATCCCATAAATCAACAATGGAAGTAAGATATTCCTTCTCTTAGAAGGTCTCCAATGTATTCTTTATTCAAAATTTATTCAATATTTTCTTCTCTAAAAATAGAGACTATGAACTCAAGAGCTAAATCTAAAAAAATTAGGGAAGATGGAATATCATTTGACTTAGGGTTTAAGTCTTTTTGCCAAATATTTGAGATCAGCCACGTGCATTTCCAGATTTGCCCTTGGGCTGCCATTTTTCGCTAAACCACGATCGCGCAATTCTGGAAGCGACCGCCGCTATATGACCGTGAATATCTTCCGCGGCTGTAGTTGCTTGACTTTTGCTTGACTGTCGCGACCGCTATCACCGGTCCGCGACCGTAGTAACTGAGGTGCTCCAAGTCTTCGACTGCATTTTCCTTCTTTCTTTTGATCATTTTTAGCTCCAATCCACATCTTTTGATCTTATCAACTCTATACCGGCAAAGTGTGGATAATAGTGCATTTAATCATAATTATGTCTCATTAATTCTCTTAAAATAAGGTAATATGCACGAATGTTTAGCGTAAATAAGTGGTAGAATCACCACTCATCTACACCCCAAAATAAAGCATTTGCTTGTACTCAAGCAGCACTACGTCTTACCATGAGACACAATTATTTATGACCAAACTTCATGCCTTAAAGATCATAATGACTTCAACTTTGGTCACTACTACAAGTAGCTCATTGCACATGGGCTAAGTTAATTTTCACTACTCCCCTCATCATAAGATGCACTATCAAAGGATACACAAATATTCAATGAGAAATCAAGCAACAACAACTAATGCTCTAGAAGTGACTCACTTTTTTTACCAAAACTAAGCTATACTCCATTTTTCTCATTATTCGGGAGGTGACACAATCACCCACCAACTTGTTCACATACCAACCTCACAAGAAAGAGAATTCCACTCACCAAACTACCAAATATGTAACCAGGAATTATAAGTGCAAAAATTCTCTCCCTCGAAAAAGAAATATCTATGCAACAAGTATCATACCATAGGCTTGCCCCTATTTTCACTCGCCACTACAAAGAAAGTAAATGGTTGTAGATCTCAAAGGACTTTCAAAGCTTGTAATGTAGGATTGGGTTAGGGTAGGATATCATTTAGAGAACAACATGGCTACTACCTTTCTTGAAAACTTACGTCATATTATTCAATCCGCCTTTTTGACTATGGGACACTCCTCTCTGTTTTCTTTCTTTTAACATGCCTGCTTTTTTCTTTCTTTGTTCACCCATCTTTCTCTCTATTTCTTTTTCTTGCAATTTTCATGCAATTTCGTCCTTTATTGGATCCTTTCTTTTTCTATTCCTTTATTTTCAACACTTAGGCATATTCGGCACTTCACTAATAACTTTATGGCCCCATACTTACTTTCACCAATCTTCCCATGCCCAACTTAGGTTTTTAGCCTCAAGTTGCATTTTCAAGTTCAAGGAGGGTATGGTTTAAAAGAGGAATAAAAAGAATGGTTCATGGCTTGTAATGTGTTTGCCAAAGAAAGGTTCAAAGGCCCAAAGTGGGTAACTAGGGATTATAATTATGCATGTGTAGGCTTTATAGGCTAAGTGGGCTTCCAATGTCACAAAGATGGCTTAAGATCATTTCTCCAACCAAATACAATCAAAATTAGCTTTGAAAGACTAATGGGGCAAGTTTAAGGTGTCACAAGTTATACATGAGATATATACAAATTAACTCATCAAACATGGTGTGCAAACTTGCCAAGGAGGCTTAATTGCCCCTCCCGCTAGAGACTAAAATGGAGTATCTACATTGATGTAAATATATTGACAGGGGCTTCCTTGCTCCTAAATTGAATTATAAGTTGAGTATTATCAGAATTCTTTAGTGGTGACGTCCAAGCTACACCTCCACTCTGAAATATATATGATTGTTACGAAATATAGTAACCCAACAAAGGTTAGGGTCGAATCATAAGAGTATACGTGGACTCGTGGCTCTCAGTTGTTGTAATCAATGGGCAGATCTAGAAAAGTAAATGAGTGGTTTTAGTATCAATATAAAACTAGTAGCAACTATCAACTTCGGTTGTAATCATTCGTGAGTGAACACTAGGATTGTGTTCCCCCAGCTTCTCAACTTTGTAGGCTTATCGAGATTTGTTGAACCAACTCGATGCCTTGCATGCAAAATTGATAAGTTTAATACCATTTACAGTCTTTTGGACGAGCAGAAGGATTTCACCCTTTACCTTTTGAATCTCAGGATGTCGCTTTACTAACTCTTATCTTGATTATAGTTAACTATTACCTTTTGAGTCTCTATTTATTAGATGAAATCTAACCATTTTACTTAGATAATACCAAGTAGTGTGGAGCGACAGTTAAACTCCTAATTACTGTTGTCATTATCTTTTCCTAGTTACTACTCCTCTTTTGGAGTAAGTAGCAATAATCTTGGTGGGATCCTAACATTTGCAACTACTAAAATAACTATTAAAGTAAAGATAATACAATGCATGCATGGGTATCGGTTCAGAATAACAATAGCCCTTCCCCTACTTCGTCAATCCGACAGCTTTCCACAACCCTAGATAAGGGTTTTTAGCTTCTTATACTTGTGAAGTAATCAACAACATTCATGATTAATAGAATAAGATGAAATTACAATATTAAGAAGTGAAAACCCAAAACCACAACTGAATTAATCAACCAAAATCAATACAAGACAATTTCAAGCCAAAATTGAATCTCGGAATCAAAATATGTTTGTAAGAATCAAGAGTATGTCCCTTCTACTAAAAAACACATAAGAGGTATTTATTGTACATCAGGAAACCCTAAGACCAAATCCCAAATAAAAAAGAAGAAAAAAAATTAGTGTCTACATGGGGTCTCAACATGCGGCCAGGCCTTAGGCGCATGTGGTATATGCGGCCAAAGGCTGGGCGCATATGGTGATCGTATGTGCCCAGATCAAAAATTCCTGTAGGTCTGCTCTCAGGATTTTTGACTTTTGACACATGCTTTGCCCACATGCGGTCCACATGTGTTACATATGGTCCGCATGTTAACTTAGCAAATGCCGGAAGTTATTTTTTCATCTCTTCTTTAACTCCCGCACATGTTTTGGTCACGAACAATTCAAAAAGTATCACAAACACCCATTATTAATCACATAAGTAGCCAAAAATACTTTTTCCCCTTTTTCACAAACTTAGCATCCAAAATCTAGTTTCCTTCAAAACATACCCAAAATGCATCACATGTAACAAGACAACCTCACAAACTTGCATGTTTTCCTC
Organism: Capsicum baccatum var. pendulum; assembly: GCA_030864225.1. NCBI lineage: Eukaryota > Viridiplantae > Streptophyta > Magnoliopsida > Solanales > Solanaceae > Capsicum > Capsicum baccatum. The sequence goes on along the minus strand of CM061551.1, from coordinate 25,386,213 downwards.
GTTTTAAGCATCGAAATTGCTATATTTCTATAGCACATCAATACCCTTAACGTAAAACATTTGCATGTCCTTGGGAAACAAAACAAAACTAAACATGACGCTTAACTAGGAGAATCCATGTTATTCAAGGCAATCAGTCAACACTTTAACCTCAAATTATAACGCCCCCTCCTATCTAAATTTTTCAAAACCAACTATGCATAATCATGAAGTACAACAATCTGACACAATGGGATCAAGGTATGGAATTACATTAGCAACAAAAAACCATGTCTAAGTACAAGTTACATTATCCAAACCAAGTAAGCAGCTAACAATAAGACTCAAGATCCCTCACAACAAAGAAGACCCAATCACTCATATGAAATAATGCATGTCAATGCAGGGACAGTCAAGAGACACTCACAATTAGAAGACAAGTTTCAATCAATGTGAATCAAATACCATAGGCTTGCCATTATTTTCTTTACCTTAGCATTTAGATAGTCAAGTTAGGATCACTGTAGGACTTTTCCCGGCTTGTAATGTAGGCTTGGGGAGCAGGTATGGTACATATGAACATATCAAGTGACTAAGCCTCATTGCACGACACAAACCTTGGGGTCTCACTTATTTGCCAATTTTCTTTTTTATTCTACCCTTATTTCTCCCTTTTTATTCTTTATTGCACATTCAGGTTGGATAAGGTGTTTTAATCTTTCTTTTTTACTTTTTTTTCAAATTTTTTTTTTCTTTTTCTTTTACTTTTCCTTATTCTTCTTCTTCTTCTTCTTTTTCGTTTTCTTTTTATTTTTATTTTTATTTTTATTTTTATTTTTATTTTTATTTTTATTTTTATTTTTATTTTTATTTTATTTTTATTTTTATTTTTATTTTATTTTTATTTTTCTACCACAACTAGCCCTACTAACCTTTTCGCTTACTTTACCCTTCTTTATACCCACTTTACGTCACACACCCTATGAAAGCCACCCTCAACTTAGGTGATTTGTCTGAGTTTGAGGTACACAATATCCAAGGAGTACCAGGGTCAAAACAGGTTCATTGTATCACAAAATAGGAAGGTGAAAGGTGAAAATAAGAAAAATAGGTTAAAGGCTCAAAATTAGGGATCAAGGGATACTATTTCATATTATGAAGCTCATTTAGGCTACAAGTGGACTAAAATCAAAGAAGGCCTATGAACCTTTCCTAACCAACTATCCTTCAACCTAGGCAAGACTAGCCAGTCAAGTTCTGAATTCAACACACAAAGGGAACTAAGTAGTATCTCACACATACATGGCATAGAGTCAATATCACGAGCAACTACCTATCTAGTTCATGTAATTCCTAGCAAGTGATTATCATGTTCCTAATCTTAATGACAAACAAGATCCATAACGTTCACACATATATACATTCACGCAATTCTAAAATACAATTTTTGGAGGGGTATCAAAAATCAATCAAACTATGACTACTGCCCTAAATACTTTAAAATCTCATAATTAGACAAAACCATAACATAATATGAGACAAAACACAATACGAAACAAATTATCCTAGACATAAAAATTCTACAATCATACCACGGTCGACAAGAAAAGAAGCATGGCAATAAAAACCTGCGGCAGCTATGGTATATCCCACCTCAACTAAAAATTATGCATTATCCTAGATATGCTAAAATAATATAAAACAAATGAAATGAGGACATACCTTGGATGCACTAAGCATCTATGTCATGATCTTCCCTAGATAGAGGTGTATCTACTGGCGAAGGCTATGGTGGTGGTGGTGTACTACAAGAGAATGCACCCTCAGCTAGCTCAGCACACCTCTGCCAATCAATAAAAACAGTCTCCACTGAGTCATTGGTGTCCCTTTTCATGGCTTGCTCATATGGCATGACTGGATTTTGCAGGTCCTCTCGACCTCTCTTGGTCCCAACTACGGGGACCATCTCAACATCCTCTGCAAATAAATCAAAGTGTGAGAGACCACGCGAAGGTGATAGTTGAATAATTGGGGGACTCTTAAAAGCATCCATCCATGAGTGCAACTTAGCTCATAGCTCTGACATCACAGCCCAATGCACAGAGTGTAGTCTAGCCTCAGTAGTCTTTAGTATAGTCTGGACGCATGGTCGGATCTGCTCATATAATGTCGCCACCTCGGTCTTAATAATTAATAGTTAAGTAGCCACCACCTCTATTCTCTCCTCAAAACCTAGTATATCAAGCATACTAGCCTCTGTAACAACACCCTTATTAATAGTGTCCATCACAGACACCATTCGCATATCGTCTAGGTGCTGCACTATCATACACACATCAAAAACTACTTATTTACTATTCAGTTTGAAGGTGATATCCCTATGTCCATATTAATGAACACCCTGGAAATAGATAAAAAGGGTATACCTAATATAATAGGGGCTTAAGAATTCACCTCACAATCAAGAACCATGAAATCAGTGGGGAACATAAAAGATGCCACCCCCACTTCTACATCACAAAAAACACCCACAAGTTTCTTTGTAGATGAGTCAGCCATCAATAACTTTATGGATGTAGGTTTGAGTTCCCACATCTTCAACAACTTGTATGCTACTAGAGGCATCATATTTACTCCTGATCCTAAGTCACATAAAGCCTGTTTAACATTGAAAGGCCTAATAAAACATAGAATAATTACTGCCCCGGGGTCTTCCTTCTTTTTTACTAACAGTAAGGAAGGGGTCGAACCATAAGAATGCATATGATCATTGGGATCAACAACCTAATAATCACCACTATCATACTCAAAATCATCATCACCATATGTCAACTTCTCAAACTTTGCCTCAGGTGTCTCATCGCTCTTAGTGTTATTGATCTTTAACTCCTCAATAGTAGGTACAAGGGGATCATTAGTAGTGGAAACACAATTAATGGTGATGTAGACAATGATTGATATTTGAAGGATTTTCCATTATGTTACTAGGGAGGGCACAAGGATGCCATTGATGCAAAGTGGCAGACATCTGCCCAAACTGATATTCCAATTGCTTGATAGTCCTTTCATGAGACTCAAACTTCTGGGTCAAACAAAAAATATCATCCTTGATCTTCTTAAGGCTAGCCTCCTAACTTTCTTTCCCCTTCACTTGTTTTGTTAACATTTCTTCTATTCTTGATTCTGTATCTCATCTACCAGGCGGAATGTACCTGTCTCCCTTATCCTTGTAATCATCATTTCGTCTTTATTCACCATCACTGTCTTAACTTCGATCTTTATATTTGTCATCATAGTAGTTCTGACCTTGGTTTCCTTGCTCTTGGGCTTGAAAATCCTCCAACTGATGATCCAGATACCTAGCATTCTCTTCTAATTAAGACTCATAAGCTCTGAAAGTTGCACCATGTGCTCCTACTGCATGAACTTTCCCAAAATTCATAGTTATGAACTGCTTTGCCAGCAACCTAAGATTAGTCCTCAACAGCGCATTCTTACGCCACAGAATCATCAGCTACTCTTTGGTCATTGATGTCACCAATAGCATAAGTTCCAAAACCCCTCTCAGCCTCTTAAGTTTTCCACCCTCGATTAGAAAGAGAGATCTGGTCTAGAATATTAGAAGCTACTTCTCAATGCAATCTCACAAGCGCTCCTCCAGAGATAGTGTCTACCATGGCTATAGAACTAATGGTCTTGGCCATATAGAATAACTCCATTAAGTTCATCCCTAAAATTCGATGGTTGGGCACCATACTCTTGAACCTGAACCAAGCCTCATACATGGACTCCGACTATAGCTACCAAAAATTATAAATCTCATACTTAAGCTGCAACATCCTGGATGGATGAAAGAATTTGTTCAAGAATTTTCTACGCAACTTATTCCACGTAGTGATAGATCCCCTTGGAAGTTTCCCCAGCCATAAAAATGTTTCTCCAGTAAGTGAGAAGGGGAAAAACCTTAGTCTAAGTGCCTGTTAATCTAACACAGGTATGGTATATAAAGTGCAGATCCCTGTAAAATTTGCAAGATGTATGTTTGCATCATCTGTAGGTGACCCCGCAAACACACCCTTTAAGTATAAGAGTTGGTTCATAGCACTTGGGATATTAAACTTTACATTAGGGGGTAAAACAGGAGGAATAATGGCGCAAGTATCTATCATATCAATGTATCCCAGATCTTCTTCATCATCTACATATGGATGCATATATTGATATGCTAGGATCACTTGAACATGGACACATCTAGCTCTATTCTGATTTCTACCGAGTGCTGCTCGATAGTTTATTTCTTGTCTCTGCTCAGCTAGCTTTGCCTTCCTAGCTATCTGTTGATCTTCTTCTATTTCCCTCTTTTCTTTAGCAGCTTATGCTAAAAGCACCCCTATCTGATGATAAAAAATATCTTAAACTCCTTTCGGAGGGGGGGGCACATCATCACAAACCCCTTAAGGAATATTATCTCTTTTCTGTTCCATCGTCCTACTAGGTGTTTGTAAGATTCTCTTTGGATTCAGATTCAGTAGGAGTAAGGGATTGCCTCTACTTCATGTGTTAGGCATACACCAGCATATACCCAACTAAGAACAAAAAAAAATAAGAAACCCAAGAACTGCAACTACTTTAATTCATAAATCAACACCGCAGTCCCCAGCAACGGCGCCAAAATTTAGTGACGTCCAACCTATATCTACACTCTGAAGATGATATGATTGCTGCCAAATATAGTAACCCAACAAAGGTTGGGGTCCAATCCCAAGGGAATACATGGAGTCGTATCTCTCAGCTATTGTAATCAACGGCTGGAACTGGAAAAGTAAATAGGGGGTTTTGAGTATCAATATCAAACTAGTAGCAACCATCAACTTTGATTGTACCAGTCGTGAGTGAACACTAGGATTGTGTTTCCCATGGATTCTCAACTCCGTAGGATTATCGTACTTTGTTGAACCAACCTGATACCTTACATGCAAAATCAATAATTTTTGTACCTGCTACAGTCTTTTGGATGAGCAAAAGGATTTCACCCTTTCCCTTTTGAGTCTCACAATTTTGCTTTATTAACCCTTATCTTGGTTCACAGTTAACTATTAACTTTTGAGTCTATAATTATTGGATGAAATCTAACCATCTTACTTAGATAATACCTAATAGCATGGATCGATAGTTAAACTCCAAATTACTATTGTCATTATCTTTTCTTAGTCACTACTCCTCTTTTAAAGTAAGTAGCAATAATATAGGCAGGATCCTAATGTTTGAAACCACTAAGATAACTATTAAAGTAAAGATAATACAATGCATGCATGGGTATCAATTCAGAACAATAGTAGCACTTCCCCTACTTCGTCAATCCACCTGGGTTTCCACAACCCTAGCTAAGGGTTTTTAGCCTCTTATACTAGTGAAATAATCAACAACATTCATGATCAAAATATAAGATGAAATCACAATAATAAGAAGTGAAAATCCAAAATCATAACTGAATTAATCAATTAAAATTAATACAAGAGAATTCCAAGACCAAAATTGAATCTCGAAATCAAAATATATTTGTAATTATCAAGAGTGCATCCCTTATACTAAAAAACACATAAGGGGTATTTATAGTACATGAGTAAAACCCTAAAACCAAAGCTCTAACGAAAAAAAGGAAAAGGTTTGGTGACTATATGTGATATCCATATGCAACCTGGCCTTGGGCGCATGTGCTATATGTGGACTGAGGTTGGGAGCATGTGGTGACCGCATGTGCCCAGACCAAAAATTCCTGTAGGTTTACTCTTGGGATTTTGGACTTTTGATACACGCTTTGTGCATATACAGTCCACATGTGCTACAAACAGTCCGCATGTTGACTTATTAAGTGCCAAAAGTTATTTTTTCAGCTTTTCTTCAATTCTCGCACATGTTTTTGTCGCGAACAATTCAAAAAGTGTCACAAACACTCATTATTGATCACATAAGTAGCCAAAACTACCTTTTTTCCTGTTTTTCATGAACTTAGAATCCAAAATATAGTTTTCTGAAAAACATACCCAAAATGCATCATATCTAACAAAACAACCTCGAAAACTTGCATATTTTTCTTGTTTTAAGCATTGAAAGTGCTATATTTCTATAGTACATCACTTGGCTAGTTTCAGACCTTCAAGAATGGCTAGGAGTTCAGACTAAATGGGAAAGGTATTGTGATGGTTTTAAAGTATCCCAAAACTTAATCTCCCAAGTGATTATAAAACACTCCACCCAACCCACCTATTCTTTGTGGTTTCTATAGCTTCATAAGAGTTAAGTTTATAGGTCCCTTGGCTGAGGGGTTCCCATTTCAAGTGTAAGATAGTGTTATTGGTGGGGGCATTGTTGAGATTTTTGGCTATGAAGGAAAATTTATTTATAATCTGAATAGCTTGGTGGACTTTAATAGGATCTCTCTTATGTTAGAAAAGGTTGTAATTCCTATTTAGCTAGATGCACCATAGAGTAAAATGAATGACTTTATCGCAAGTGAGCCACTGGTTGTAAGGGATATTCTTTTATTTTTAATAAAGTGGCATGGTAATTTTCTACAGTTAGACTGGAAGAGTTTAAGAAGTGGAGAGTGGAGTTTTTAACGGCTATCCTGGACCAAAATGGGGAGGCATTGGAACATTGGAAGAGAATATAGTTGATGTCCTCCTTATGGGTGTCACAAAAATGATAACGGGGGTTGTTAATAATCCCAATGTGATGCAAGAACTTGCTACTGGGATCTTTCTATGATAGAGCAGCTAGAAGAAAGTTTTTATCTTATTAGGAACTGCCAGGTTCTAGATCCATTAGAAGTTGGGTTTGGTATGGTTTTGATTTCTGTTGTGGATTTTTTCTATTGCCTGGTAGGCAGTTTTCATAGAGAAAGCCCCATTGCCATTCCTATCCCAATACAACTTATTATTGAGAGTGTTGTTTTGAGGTATGAATATGTTGTGAATGGCATTGGAGAGGTCTTATGGCAGTTGGATAAATACGGTCTCTAAGTTCTAGGCATCATTAATATGATATCTCGCAGCTTCACCTTAGTATCACATAAGTTAAGGGGGCCATGGATATAAGTTCTGATGACTTGGTGATTGGGAATCCATTTATCATAGAAGAAATTAATTATGTCCCCAATATATAGGGTCCGTCTGATGTTGTTACTACAAATAGACCAGTTTTTCTTGATGCAATTTCATGTTCTGAAGGCCATCTTTTTCTTAGTCTCTCAATTAATAGGTCTACAGTACTTATTGAAAAGGATTCTGGACCAGAGGGCAGTAAGATTATGGTACATTCTCTAAGTTAGGCTAGCATAAATGGTTATATCTTTTTGGCAGTTTTTTCTAATGACTAATCCCCCTTCCTCTTTAGTAGAGGTAATGGTATCCCAGTTGATGAGGTGAATCTTTTTTTTCTCAATAGTGGTGCCCCAGAGGAAGTTCCTTTGATTTGGTCAATGAGCTTGGCCTTTTTTTAGGCCGTTAGATGAACTGCAAGACATAGATAGGGATGCTACTCGGGGTGGCTTTGGTAAGGACAATTCTGCCTGTTATATTAAGCATCTTGGTTTTGCATCCTGTCATCCTATTGTGCATATTCTCAATAATGAACTGAAAGTCTGCATAAATTGGTTTGGAATGCAGGATAGGGAATCCAAGATATTTCCCAAAGTTGGTGCTAGGTTGGATGTTGAGAATAGATGAGCAGGCATTAGCAATATGGATATTGTAGTTGCCTGAGCAGATACATTTGGATTTGCTGAGGTTCATATTTTGACTTGAGGCATCATAGAAAGTATTAAGGGTATGGATAATATTTGAACTATCCTTAGGGGTGGCTCTAGAAAATAGCATCAAATTATCAGCAAAGAATAAATGAGAGACCTTGGGTCCTATATTATATATGGAGATAGGTTTCCAGTGATGGTTCTTGACTTAATCATCAATTGATCTAGAAAGCCTTTCTATACAAAGGATGAAAATGTAGGGGGATAAGGGGGCCTCTTACATGATGCCTCTAAAAGGGTAGAAAGGAATGGTCTTATATTTACTTACCAGTATAGAGAAATTAGAGTTGGAGATATAGGACATGATAAGGGCGATGAGCTTGGTTGGGAATTTGAAAAGGATAAGGTTTTATCTAATGAAGGACCACTATCCTATCAAAATTCCTTTCCAAGTCAATTTTGAGGATCATGATGCCGATCTACCTTTCATTTTGTAAAAGTGTGAGATGAATTACTGGACAATGATGACATTATCAGAAGCTCTTGTGTTATAAAGTAAACTGGCTTGGCTGGGACCAATAATCTAACGCAAATAAGGTTTTAGTCTATTTACTATGATTTTAGTGATCAACTTATAGATTATGTTACAGAGCCAAATTAGTTTGTAACTATTAATGGAGTTGGCATTGTCCACTTTAGGGATCAGACACAGTGGGGTTTTATTCATTTCAGGATCCATTTGACTAATTTTGAAAGCATCTCTACAGAAGGAGATGGTTTTTCTCCTACTATGTCCTAGTATTGCTAGAAGAAGAGAGGGTGAATACCATCTAGCTAGGGGCTTTGTGAGGCTTGAAAGAGTTGATAGATAGTAGGACTTCGGAGTTCCTAAGAGGCTCATCTAAGAAAGCCTGAGCTATTTGACTAAGATAGGGACCTGTGCACCCTGTGATTTTCTTAGGAGAGGGCATAGAAATTAGGTGCTCAGTGGTGTAAAGCTCAGAGAAGAAGAAAGAGATATGGGCATTAATATCATATTAATCAGTTATCCAAGTGTCATCATACTTCTTGATAGAGTTTATTCTATTTCTCATTCTCCTATTTAGAGTGGGGGCATGGAAGAAGCTAGTTTTAGAGTCTCCTTCATTGAGCAAAGTTATTCTAGACTTGGTTTTCCAAAACTCTTCTTCAAACGTTAGGAGGTCATCATATTAATGCAAGAGGTCCTCCTCAAGGTTTATGAAGGTGTTGTGAGGCAGATTAGGAAACTTCTGGATTCTCTTAATTCTAGTAAGAACTTTTTTCATATTCTGGAAAATATTACCAAAATTAGAGGTATTCCACTGAGAAGCTAGGAATTAGAGTTTTTGTATGGAGTTAATAAGGAGAGAAAAGATGGGAGAGAAGGCACTTTTGATAATATTGGAAAAGATGGGGTGGCCACACTACATAGGCTCTATTGTCAAAGTCCTAGGACCCTTGGGGCCCTAAGAGAAGAGTCTAATCAGTATAGGGCATTGATCAGATTTAGTCCTAGGCAAGTGGGTGACTCAAGTCTCGGGGTATTTGGAGATCTAGGAGGCATTAGCAAAACACCTATCTAGCCTTTCAAAGATAAGGTGTTGTCTATTCTTAAATTTTGTAATGGTCCAAGTGTACTTACTTTCTTGATATCCTAGATCAACCATATTATAGGGGTTAAAGAATTGTCTCAAAAGGTCAGCTCTTATTATTAATGTTATTTCCTTATAGTTTTTCTTTGTTTTAGAGAAATTCATTGATGTATCCTCCAATAAACCAATCTTCAGAGTAGTTTTGGGACATTATTATGAGGCTATCCTAGAGAGTACTCCTGGAGTTGAAATCAGTACTAGTATAGATGGTTGAAAGGATCCAGTTATAAAAAGAGGAAAGTACCTTCACCATGGCATGGATCCCTTGGGGGGTAATGGAGATGTCTTTAATACTGAGGGTGTTAGCTTTCCATATGATTACTATAGCCCCAAAATGGCCATTGGCAGCAACTTGGAGCTGGTTATCAAACCCTAGAGTCTCAGTAATTCTTTTATGGTCAGTCATCTTTGTTTCCAATAGAATAAGCATGAAAGTCTTGTAAAGCTTCACCATAGCAGTACAGTGTCTCCTAAAATTAGCACTATTTACCCCTCTAACATTCCAAATGATGAAGTTCAGCATAGGGAGTTAGTTGGATGGGGTTAGAGATACTTCCTTCCTCTTTCCTAGGTAGGGTGTAACGACCCGAAATTGCCTCCCGGGATTTCACACGGTGCTTGAGGCTACAAGTAGCCCCAAGCTAACCCTTTGAGCCTATTTCTACTAATAACACTCATTTCAAGATGAAATAATTCAAGCACTAGCATAGTCATATCATATAAAAGGATATACAGAGAAAATGCTCGATCTAAACGACCAAGAAATACCAGAAACCTCAACACAACCACAATTTGATAACTAGTCTGACAAAGCCTCTACTAATTCATGAACTAGAGAGCCATTGGGACAAGTCCCCAACTGACTCAAAATGAACTGAAAGTAAAAAACATAGTCTCTTAAATGCAGAAATGTCTGAAGATAGGTCCTCGAACCATGAGGACTCACCACTGTAGGAATGTAGACAGAGGTACTCGAAATCCACTGACGAGGCTGGGACTGATCACCTAAACCTACATATAAGACAATGTAGCACATAGACGTATATGTGGATCAGCACTTGGGAATGTACTGAGTATGTGGGGGTGCATACATTTATATAAAACAACATCAATACTCTTTAATCAAATCATGCACGCAATAAGTAATGACTCACATGGCTTGAATAAGTATAAAATGTAAAGCTTATGAATTATGTAGAATGGAACATGTAACACAAATCTCCTGAGTCATCATAGTTTAACTTTGAAATCAGTAATCTTCTCTTATTCTCATTACCCATAGGCTAAAGAAAACTTTAAACAATACTTTCAACTCATTCATATGTCTCATGGAGAGTAAAATTCTTTAATGCTCAAGGACTCATAACTCTTTTGAACTCAAATACTTGGAATTCTAAATCATATAACTTTGGAACATACTTGAAGGCATTTCATTCACGTTACAAAAATATCTCATTTTAAGCTTTAGGAAAAAATACTTATATCAAGGGAAAGTATTTTAGTTTTATAGGAAAATATCTTATCTCAATGGAAAAATACTTTAGTTTAGGGAGGTAACTGATCTCGAAGTTTAAATGTCAAGGGAGGTTCTCTTAACCGACATAAACCATGCGAGCTACATAGAGTCCAATGTTTTTTCCTCCTAAGGAAGAGACCCCACATTGGGGAGTAGCGTCATACTCTTTGCCAAGGAGTATAACCTAGATGTAGTGATCACTAAACAAACTCGGACTTAGGCCCAATATCAACTCGGCCTTAGGCCCAATAATAATCATAAACTTAGCCTCAGGACCAACCTACAGTGGCATGTAGTTTTGGGGTAAGAAATCATAGTAACTTACCCGCTTGGTGCTAAATACTACTCCCTTTAGATTATCTGTGCTCATCTCATAAAAATTCACTTTTAGGAATAATCTCATGGTTCACCACGAACCCAATAATCAAATATGTACTCTCATGTAGGAAAGTGGATTTCAAAGCTCAATGACCATTAGGTCAAAACATTCCTCAATAATCTCAAAATACTCAAATCATGGGTGCTTATAGCACAAGAATTTATAAAATCTCAAGTCTCAAGTAGGGCTTAATAAACCATAGTTCAATCTCAAGTTAAAACTCATCAAACGCATAATAGATAGCATATAGATTCATAACTCATGTAGAAATCTAGAAGTTTCAGCAATTTATCTCAAAATCTCAACATACTCACATACTTCAATGTTTTAAAAATTTCAACTATTAACTTCTCAAGGATTAAAATCATGGGGTATAGACCCAGCTGCAATTTCTCATGAAAACATGTAAAAATCATGTCATTAGACTCTCAATTCAAGGGAAACATCAAAAGTTTTCAACCAATAACAATGGGTGAAAAACCCCAATTCAATTTATAAAAAAGATCATAAATTGTAGAGCATTATAGTTTAAATAAGCCTTTGGGCACAAGGGTGAAAGAATTACCCTTGTTCAAAACCCCACATAACTTGAATTAGAAACTTTAGAAGAAATCTCACTTTTGGGACTCTATTTGTACTCTTGAATTAGGGTTCTTGAAGCCGTTGACTTGGGAACCTTGAATCTTGACTCAATTAAGAAAATCTATGGTGGATTCTTAAGATTCTTGGAAGAGGTTTTGGATGCTTATGGTTTTTGTTGAGAGAAAACCTTAGAGAGACTTCATATAATGCTTGTAAATGACCTTGATTTGGTGTTTGTACGGTTTAAGAGGCTTGGAAAAAGTCTAAAATGCCCTTTTTAATTAATATACGAAACTGGAAAAATTAAACTGGGAACCCAATTTCATGGTCCACTGCGACGCGCCACTATCATGGTGGCTCACTGGAAATTGACAAATGAAAATCTGGGAGTCACCGCGACATGGAGCCATCGCGTTGTCCCACTAGTTGGGACCTGGAACTTCAGCGCGACGTATCACAATTACGCTAGGCCACTAGAAATTGACAATTGGGAAACTGGGGTCCTTCGCAAGGCGCCACTATCACGGAGTTCCACTGGAAATTGACAATTGTCAAATAGACCCTCTCCGCGATGTGCCAAGCACCAAAATGACGTTTTACGACTAGAACTTAAATTAGCCATAACTTCTTACCCGGATATCGAATTTGGGCGAATCTTATATCAACGGAAATCTTATCAAATTTCCCAGGTGATAAAAATTCAAAATTAGAGAAATTTCATATGGTTCACACAATACTCACTTAGGAAGTCACTTCTCAATCTTTTAGGGTTGAATTTACACTTCACTTGACACGCTCTAAGGCTCAGACTACGAGGGAACTTTATGGGGTCTTACATAGGGTGGGGATTCCTTGAGTTCTATGATTTCCAGTTTCACTGCCAAAAGGGTTTGGTCCTTTTCCTCCCTCAGCATTAGTGAGTATTCCCTTAGGTTCATAGGGCAGCATACTATAGTAGCTTCTCTTATAAATTTTTTGAACTCCTTCAGAAAGGTATTTTTTAGACCTGACACTTATGCATTTGGTTCTACAAGGCCTTCTACCATGTCCTCCAATGCCTTGTTGCATTGAATTAGAGAGTCTAGAGGGTGTTTTTTTTTTGTTTTTTCTAAGTTTTATACCAAACTCGTGTTCCCTAGATATGACAATGGTCCCTGAGGAGTCCAAGAGATGAACTGTGGGCTTACCAGAGGATGGAAAGGGGGCTGAGTGGGAAAAAATGAGAGGTTGAAAAAGTCTTAGGTCATCAGGGCATTGTAGTCTACTAATGACATTTAATTTATTTGCCCTTATGCCTGACCCAACAATATGGCCTGCATCCAAGTTTGGTTTCCCATATTCAGAATTGCATGGCCTATCCCTTTCTTTATCAGATTTTCCAGGTAAGAGGGGGCCTGTATAATTATTACCATAGGTTGATTCCCTATTATGGAGTTCAGGGTGATAGGGAAATTGTGAAGGAAAATCTCCAACTATGATATTGGCACGTGTTTCAGAGGTAGTGGGTTTGATACAGGAACAGTAGTAGAGAGGAGTTCATATTATCCATTGGTTATGAAGGAGATAGTGGAATTAGTAGTATGAGAAGGGTGTGGATAGTTATTCTTTATTTTATTACTTAAACTACTAGTTTGATTGGCGGTGGGAGAGTTAATGGATGTGACTGTCGCCGCCATATCCATAGATGAGGAGTTCTAAAAATTCTTTTTGATTGATGAAATGTCTCATTGGGAGATGAAACGGGTGGCTTCCATATTAGATTGATGTGATAGCATGCTACCCTCTGAGGGGGTACCAGGGTAGGGGTTATTTAGGCCTACCATCTGATCAGAGCTAACCTTAACAGTTCCTATAGTAGATTAGGAAGTCTACACTTTTTGGGGAGAAGTGTTAGTAGAGGACCCAACTAGCAGAGTAGTTACTCTCCTTTTATGTTGGGTCTCCTGATCATGCTTAAGAGGTCCAAGAGGGCTCCAGTGGTTTGGCCGGCCTTTCCCTAAATTATTTTTTGAGGAGTTCACCAAATAGGACATGGGGATAATTTACCTGTAAAGAGGTCGAAGGATTTCACATATGCGTTCACTTTATTCAAAGGCTTACCTAGTGTTATGGTAAGTGATGTCTTACCCTTTTTCGGCGACTTTCTCCATTTGAATGGTATGGTCTTTCATAAGTCTTCCTCCAAGGGTTTGTCCTTTTCCTCCGCATGCTCCAATGATATATGGTCGGGTTATTATTTGGGATTTTGGATCTTACAGATCTTAATCGTGTGACCCAAGCACCCACAACCCGTGCACAATGTTTCCTCTCCCTTATAAAAAAAAGTAGCCCGGTGCACTAAATCTACCATTATGTGGGGTGTCCAGGAAAAGGCCCACCACAAAGGTGTATCATACACAGCCTTACCTTGCATTTCTACCAGAGGTTGTTTCCAAGGCTTGAACCCGTAACCTCCTGGTCACATGGCAGCAACTTTACCAGTTACTCCAAGGATCTCCTTCTCCTTCTCCCTCATAAATCACCTCTTATTTATGGTTCTTGATGGTGACTGATTTTTTCACCAGGATGTTTAAGGGTGCTTGTATGCAGATCCGCGCATACCTTCCCCTTAGTGTTGTCGAGGTACAAGTATTTATCTTTAATAGACCTCCTAATTTTTTACCGATCCTTTCCAGTATTTATTTGTCATAAAATTCGATGGATAGTTGGGGTAAACAGGCTGATTATTGAGCTCTAAGGAGCGAATTTTGGCTCTCATCGTCTCACTGAAAGAAAGTTTCCCAAGATGAACCACGGGCTGCTATGGGGAGTTGGTCCTCCATGGAGAGCTTTATTGGAGTTCTCCATGTTGTTGTATTTTACTATGAAGAAGTCATAGCCCAGATCTATAAGGTTAAATGGTTCATCTGGCTGCCGCTATAGTTCGATTATCTTGGTTTTGAGGTACTGATGTAAAATTTTCCTTCCACTCAACTTCATAATTACCAATCAATTCTATGGTTGGTAAATTCTTGCCCTTTCCACTTTCGTGAGTAGAATGGAACATCTAAATTGTCTATAGGGATCAAATTTATTTGGTTCTTTTCGTAGTAGCAACTATTTAGGTAAAGTTTCTTACCGGCAAAGACGTCCCTAAAGGATTGAATTTGCAAGGTGTTGTATTCCATAATGGATTCCATCGATGGTGGGTCTGGTAGTTTAGTGGGTGAAGTTACTGTGTCGGTGGGGTTAGAAGGGGTCATTCTGACTTTTGACATCTTGTGGATAAGTGCAGAGTTGTGAAGTGTACCTTGGGGAACTTTTTATTATTGTTGTTTAATTGATGTATGAGTTGGGCTTTTATGATTTGCTACCTTTGATTTTTAGTTAGAATTGGATAAACTTTTAAGTTTGTTTGTTGCTTATGGTCAAGGGTCTATTGGAAACAACTTTTTACACTCAAATACTGTAGGTTGGGCGTCTATCTATTGTAATTTTTCTCTGTTGTATGATTATATGACCCTTCAATTATGTTAACCACCTAACTAGAGTTCTAAATAGTCAATAATAGCTTCAAGTCAAGAGGACAAGTTCTCAATCTTTATATCCATATGTAGTGATGTGGTGATAACATAAATGAGGATCAATTGTTAGCATCTTTCACTTAAAATTGAGTTGGTGTCTGGCTTCAGTTTACTCTTCATCTTTTGATCCACTATCACCAACTCATTTATAGGTAATTATCTTCTTCTGGTTTGACTTTTTATGATACTGTTATGCCATGACCTTACATAGCAGGTTGTGGAGGATATGAATTAGAATAGTAGATTAGTATGTAATAGAATGTCAGGCCAACCACTCCACCTCCGTAGTCTACGTTGATGAACTTTCTTTAGGTAATGTCTCTTAAATTCTATGGTTCTAAAATGTTCTTTTATCTTTTCTTTCATGATCCATTCTCTTAATCCATAGTCTACACGTCGTTTATCAAATTTTGATTAAACTAATAATGTTAGTCTTTGTTATGTTGGTGGTGGGACAATAATTTTTTTAATGTACAACTCAAATTGCTACTTATTAAAATAATATTAATAATAACAGCACAAATAAATTACCACTACCATTCTCAACAATCTTCTCTAATTTGACTCTCATTTTGTTTGTTATTAAAGTTTTGCCTATATAAATATTATTATCTTAGAGAGTTTTATGATACCATCCGAAGGTTTCTACAGAGGAATAGTAAAAGTTAATAGTATGTTTTCAATTCATCATGAGATTTGTAGTTTTTTAATTATTATATCTGTGTGTGTTTCATGTATTAACACCAACTGAACTTTTGAGACGTTTGGCCAAATACTAATTGTCACTCAATTTTAAAAAAAAAAATATCGGTCAAACATAAGTTCTTTCTGACAAAATAACTTTTTAAAAAAAAAATTATACTATTTGAAAAACATTTTTCAAAATTAACTGATTTTAGAATTTCGATCAAACACTAACTGGTTCTCCGTAATAAATTTTTTTAAAAAGCACCTTTGATAAAAATACACTTTAAAAAGTTGATTTTAGAAGTTTGATCAAATACTTATTGATTCTCAGTAATACATTTTTTTAAAAACACTTTTTGATAAAAATACACTATAGAAACACTTTTGTGTAATATTGTATTATTTTTTATTTTTAATAATATTTATAATATTAAATATTCTCCATATATATATATATGAAAAATACTCAGAAAAATACTTGAACTTTGTCAGAATTTTCAGTTGAGCATACTAAACTTTGTGGGGGTCCTATTACCTCCCTAGACTTTTTTTTGTATTTTAATGGCATATATCTGCCCACTTGGACCATT
This sequence comes from Capsicum baccatum var. pendulum, assembly GCA_030864225.1. Lineage (NCBI taxonomy): Eukaryota > Viridiplantae > Streptophyta > Magnoliopsida > Solanales > Solanaceae > Capsicum > Capsicum baccatum. The sequence goes on along the minus strand of CM061551.1, from coordinate 25,369,494 downwards.
GCGCGTAAGTCACACGCATTGAGCACGTGAGAGTGTTAAAAAATGCTATAAACCTTTTTTTGTCAAATAACCCCTCAATTTTCATTATAAACCTTTATTTTATTGTTGTTCATTAAAATACTCACATAATCATATATATACTCAGCATATATACACACACTCCACGTACAGTGAAGACACTGACCATACACACACTGACATAGAAAAACGCACGTACACACTCACATATTGGAGAATACTACACAGACAAAGTGATATGCACACTATTGGAGAGAATCGAGGGAGGGGAGAATTGAGATACGAAGAGACACAGTGAGAAATTGTGAGAAAACAAGAGAGGAAAACAGGGAAACATAAATCACTGATTTTGCAATTTGAATAAAATTATTGAAGAAAGTTTTTGATTTGAATTTGAAATTTGAGTTTTACATACAAGCTCTATTTTTGCCATTCTTGATTGGGGTTTTGTCGATTTGAATATAAAACAGTAACTAAAGATGCTTTCAATTTCTTTGGTCTTTTGAATCTTATGCTAAAACTTCATTCCCAAACAAGCTTTTTTCACCAAAATCTTGATTCCTAATTCTTTATTCCTATTTTGATGGAATTGAAGTATGACTCATTTGTTGTGTGTGTGTTTTGAAATTGGGTCAAATTGATGTAATTGAATTGGGTGTAATGAAGATGACCCATTTGGGTGTGTGATGAAATTGTGTTTAATTTCAATTCAACAATGGAGCAACCATGGTGAATAAGATAATATGAACTAAATAAAAGTCAAATTTCAAGAATTAAGAATCAAGATTTTGGTGAAAAAATGATGAAAAGTGATGAAAAGAATAATAACGGAGAAGAAAGTAAATAAAAATTAATTTGTTGTATTACCAGTGTTGTTTAATGTTATTTTCTTATTGAATTTGTAGTATTACCAGTGTTTTGGAATTATTTGTAGTATTACCAATGTTGTTTGTAGGAGAAATATGATTGTAATGGTGAAAATGATGAAAATGGAGAAGAAAGAGCGCATGTATTACACCTCCAGCCGCCAAAACTGGGTATAGCATTTCGGGTGGGGATAATAATTCCACTTTTAAAAAATCTAAGGGGTAATAGGACCCCCGCAAAGTTCAATATACTCAACTAAAAATTCAGGTATTTTTCTGAGTATTTTTCATATATATATATATATAATGAGTATTAATGCAGACTCCTACATATATGGAAAGAACGAATTTCAATTAACCCAACGCTCCTATATTAATGTTCTTTCCATAGATTTTGAAAACTAAGGTCTTTATTTGATTTAGGTAGGAAATTTTAATATTTAACACATCTAAATCAATTGAAATTTTAATTATACTAAAACGAATTCCTATAATACTATTTAAGTAATATTTTAATCAAACTTACTAAAAACTTAAACTTTTACTTTTCTCTTATTTTGGTTGTCCAGAAGAAGTTCTGATGATAGGCGTATTTACACGCCTAAAGTGCTATAATGTACCCATATATTAGCTAAGTTTTGAGGACAAAATATATAATTCATGCACTTTTAGTCCTTTTTCCTGTGAGTGAGCTAACAAACGTGATTAGCAAGTTTTCAGGTATAAATGATGCAGATTTTAGCATTTTATGGATAACTTGACGCCAAAGGAAGCTTCACAAAAGAAGGGAAGGAGAGCTTGGATGCCTAGGACTAAAGTGACGCATGGAAAATCTGTCCCGGGCAAAAACAGCAATTCTAAAGACTTTGGGGATCAGCAGTAACTTAATAGGATTAGGATAATGATGCAGTAACCTAGTAGGATTAGGTTAAGTAATGCAGTAGCTTAGTAGGAATAGGATATGGGTATTATAAATACCCTATTTTGCTGGAGCTTTTTATTATTCTCATTCCATCAATCATTCAACAATTACGACAATTCTCTTTCAATTAATTCTTATTACTTTCTCTTCATCTATTCGATTTTAAATTTTCACAACAAGAGAAATACTACTTTGAAAGGAAATTACGCCACAAGCCCTACCAACATATACTACACGTTCTATCCTTATATTGGTATGATGATAATGACTATTGTGATTTCCATTGCACTCATGAGTAGCTAAACTTCTCTGTTGGGGTTATGGAAGCCTTATGAGATACTATCTATTGCTATGAGTTTGTGAATTCTTGACACGTATGCTGCTTATATCATTATTCTCTTCATCTTAATGCAAATTCTTGTGGTTGCAAACACATAGAATACGCCAGTATAGCATTAACTTGTTCAAAAGAAAAGTTATATGTCTAGAAAAGAGATAATGTCAAGGTAATAGGGCACCAACCCCTGTTAAAAAGTTAGTGCCGTAACTGGATTAACCTCTTGGAGAATTTGTACCGTTAGATACGCTTTAAGCTCGAAAGAGTTAAAGTGAAATAATCCTTGATGGTCGAAAGACACCTGGATTTACCATAGAATACAATTCTCTATAAGCACATGCATGTCTGAATACCGTATAACTCATAGCCAATAGAGACATATAACTCATAAGGTGGACATAACCCCAACTCTCAATTCTCATTGGTTAAACATCTTACTAAACATTCTTTCTTTTTACTTTGCTATTTCCGTTTTTCACTTTGTTACATTATTGCATGCTACAATCCCCCCTTTTTACGAAACTTTCACCAAAAGTCTAATAATCTTTGCTTACTTAGTGACCAAGTATTCTCTGTGGGATTCGACACCCAACCCAGCTGGGTTCTATATTTGACAACGACCGCTTACACACTTACGAGATCTATAGTTTGAGTGTTATCAAATTTTGGCGCCGTTGCCGGGGAATACGGTTGTCTACTAAGTTTGTGATAGTTACTAGACCCTTTGGTCAAAGATTCTCGTACTTTACTTTTAGTTGTTGTTTTTGTTTTCTGCAGTTTTTATCCAGTGCATGCCCCATACTCGAAGTTCTGGTCAACCATTATCACCTTTCAATCCTGAACCACATCATATTGGCAGAATGGAGGCTCAACAGGAAATTGAAAGAAGGGTTGCTCAACAGGAACAGGCTAGACTAGCTGCTCTGGCCGCTGCTCAAGTGCATCAACAGAATATTGATAATCCTGGGCGAGCAACAAATCCTGACGATGAGGATCTAGGTGATGATGAGTTACTAAACCCTAGGCGTGATGCTGAGATGGCGACACCAGCCAACAGAAGAGATCGTCAAGCTAGGTTCAGGCATGAACGCCGAGCTATACCATTCGATGATGATGATGATGATCTTGATGGAGAAGGTGCCACAGGAGCCATTATTCCTCCGCCATTGGCACCCAGAGCCAATTTCAACATCACGAGCACCATGATTCAGTTATTGCAACTCAAGGGATTATTCAGTGGACTAGCAGGCGATGATCCAAATATGCATCTGATCAACTTTATTTCTACATGCAAGTCATTCAACAATCCTGGCGTTAGACAGAATGCAATTCGGTTGCGCCTATTTCTATTGTCTCTATCTGGGGAGGCAACTCTATGGTTGAACGGGCTGACTCCTGATTCTATCACTAATTGGAGGCAATTGAAAGACGCTTTCCTAGAAAGATTCTTTCCGCCATCCAAGAGAGCACAATTGAGAGATGAAATCAGCAATTTTCGACAGCTTCCAACTGAAGCCCTCCACGAAACATGGGAGAGATTCAAGAAGAAGCTTATGAGGTGCCCAAACCATCACATGACCAATGTTCACTTGATGGAGATACTATATAGATCCTTGAATTCAGTAACTAAACCTGTGGTGGATAATGCAGCTGGAGGATCATTTATGGACCTCACCTTTGTTCAGAAAAGTGATATGCTAGATCGGATGACGAAGCAAAGTAGGGCATAGAATACCAAAGATTCTGAGGTAGCAAGCCCCACTTTTTCTATAGGCATGACGGCAGAACAAAAGAGAAGAGAAGAAGAACGTGATCAAGATTTGGCGCACATGAAAACACAAGTGGATCTTCTTACAAAGCATCTACTATCAGGGAAGACCGAAAAAGTCAAAGCAGTTGCGTCAAAAGGAAGAGAGAAATCCAATTCTGAGGAAGAAGCCAACTACGTGAACAATCAGGGGGGTTTCCGAGGCAATGTCCAAGGAAACCTAAGTCGGAACTATTATGATAATTCTGGAAACAAGGACCGGGATCAAGGTAGTTGGAAGAACAAGACTGACAGGAGTGGCGCGTATATTTCTCCTAGACAACGAGAGGCCACTACATCTGGTTCGAGAAATATGTCAATGGAAGATATGATGGCTAAGTTGTTGAAAGGAGTGGAAGCAACCAGCACGTGAGTAACTGAGGTAATAAATGACTTGGCCTCAATGAAGCAATTGGTTGACTCACATTCCACTTCAATAAGACATCTGGAACAACAATTAAGTCAAATTTCAGCCACATTAAATCAAAGAAAAGTTGGCACCCTACCGAGCGACACAGTGCAAAACCCAAGAAACGATGGAACATGCATGGCTGTTACTACCAGAAGTGGTAAGGTGCTGGAAAATTCATCACAAACCAAGAAAGTGGCCGAACATATCATAGGAGATGACGCCGTCGAAACTGATGAAGACGTTCATGACGTCAGTCCTCGACGTCCACAGCCTAAAAAGATCTCCGAACCTAAGCATGATGAAAAAAAAGTCGTGGAGAAAACAATTCCCCTTCCACTACCTCCTTTTCCGCAAAGATTAAAGAAGAGAGCTAATGATACCAAGTTCAATAAATTCATGTCAATGTTAAAACAGCTGACCATTAATGTTCCCTTGGTTGAGGCACTAGAACAAATGCCAGGCTACGCAAAATTTATGAAGGATCTTTTAACAAAGAAGCGAGCAGCAAATGGTGAGTTGACAGATATTGTTCATCATTATAGTGCAATTGCTACCAGATCACTAGTTCAGAAGAAGGCAGACCCAGGAGCCTTCACTATTCCTTGCACTGTCGGATCTTTGAATTTTGCCAAGGCATTATGCGATTTAGGAGCCAGCATCAATTTGATGCCATTATCCATTTACAAAAAGTTGGGGTTGGGTGATCCTACCCCAACTAATATGAGGCTTGTGATGGCTGATAGGTTGGTAAAATGACCTGTTGGTATTTTATGTGATGTATTGGTGAAGGTTTCTTCATTCATCTTTCTGGCGGACTTCGTTATTTTGGATTGTGAGGTAGACTCTGAAGTTCCCATAATCTTGGGGCGCCCTTTCCTTGCAACAGGAAGTGTGCTTATTGATTTAAGAGCTAATGAGCTTCTATTCTGAATGAATGACGAAGTAGTCCGCTTTGATGTATGTAAGTCAATGAAGCAACCCAAAGATCTGAACGTGTTCTCGGTAGCTGATGTTTATATTGATGATGAGAAAGAATTACCCGTAGAGGAGCAACTTGTTAATGACCCATTGGCGGTTGTGCTTATGAATGTTGAGCATAAGGATGCTGAAAATTATGAAGAAACTATTTGTGCTCTAACAGGATTAGGGTCATATCCTCATGCTCCCAAGAAGCTGGACCTTGATCTCAAAAACCGACCAACACCACCAGCTAAACCATCTATTGAGGAACCACCCATGTTAGAATTGAAGGAGCTGCCTAGTCATCTAAAGTATGCATTCTTAGGAAGCGGTAACACACTTCCGGTTATTGTGGCAGCAGATTTGGGTGAGCAGCAAGTTGCAGCTCTCATCACGGTTCTACGAAAGTACATGAGAGCCATCGGTTGGACCATCGCTGATATCATTGGTATTTCGCCTGGGATTTGTACACACAAGATTCAGCTTGAAGAAAATTGCTTACCCACTATTGAGCATCAAAGGCGTCTGAATCCACCTATACAAGAGGTGGTGAAGAAAGAAATTATTAAATGGTTAGATGCAGGGGTTGTGTATCCAATCTCTGACAGTAAATGGGTAAGCCCAGTACAATGTGTACCAAAGAAAGGTGGCATGACGGTAGTTGCGAATGAAAAAAATGAGTTAATTCCACTCAGACCTGTCACAGGGTGGAGAGTATGCATGGACTACCGCAAGCTAAATTCGTGGACCCTTAAGAATCACTTTCCAATGCCCTTTAATGACCAAATGCTTGATCGATTAGCAGGGAAAGGATGTTTTTGTTTCTTAGACGGTTATTCCGTCTATAATCAGATATGTATCGCCCCCGAAGATCAAGAGAAGACAACGTTTACATGCCCCTATGGTACGTTTGCCTTCAAACGTATGCCATTTGGGCTATGTAACGCACCCGCCACTTTTCAGCGTTGTATGATGTCCATTTTTTCTGATATGGTGGAAGACACGCTGGAGGTATTCATGGACGATTTTTCATTTGTGGGTGAGTCGTTTGAATCATGCTTGAAAAATCTAAGTATGGCGTTGCAGAGATGTGTTGAATTCAACCTAGTGCTGAATTGGGAGAAGTGCCACTTTATGGTGAAAGAAGGTATTGTTCTTGGGCATAAAATCTCCAAAAGAGGAATTGAAGTGGATCGAGCTAAAATTGAAGTTATCGAGAAACTACCACCCCCAATTTCGGTCAAAGGAGTTCATAGTTTCCTCGGTCATGCAGGTTTCTACCGAAGGTTTATCAAAGACTTCTCCAAAATTGCTAGTCCATTATGCAAACTTTTGGAGAAAGATGAAAAGTTTGACTTCAATGAGGATTGTATAAAGGCATTTGAATGCCTCAAAGAGAAGCTAATTGAAGCTCCTATCATGGTAGCACCAGATTGGTCTTTACCGTTTGAAGTCATGTGTGATGCTAGCGGGGTAGCTTTGGGTGTTGTACTTGTCCAGAGAAGAGAAAATTTATTCCATCCAATCTACTATGCGAGTAAGGTCTTGAACGAAGCCCAGAAAAACTATACTGTCACAGAACAAGAGCTTCTAGCAGTTGTGTATGCCTTCAAAAAGTTCCGTGCTTATTTGTTGGGAACCAAAGTGATAGTTCATACAAACCATGCAGCCTTTAGATATCTGATGACAAAGAAAGATGCAAAACCAAGGCTAATTCGATGGGTATTGTTGCTGCAAGAATTTGATTTCGAGGTAAAAGATAGAAGAGGTTGCGAAAACTAAGTGGCTGATCATCTATCTAGACTCGAGAATGAGCATATAGCACAGCAAGATCGTGAGATTGATGATACCTTCCCTGATGAAGAGATTTTAGCCACAATGATGGAGGAGTTACCATGGTATGCAGATTTTGCAAACTTCGTGGTGAGTAATGTGATGCCTACGAATCTATCATTTCATCAAAAGAGGAAGTTCATGCATGACATGAGACACTATTTCTAGGATGAGCCATATTTGTTTAGACGATGCGCGGATGGTGTTATCAGGCGATGCATATCCCATGTTGAGGTGCCGAATATATTGGAAGCATGTCACACTTCCCAAGTTGGGGACATCACGCAGGTAATCGGACAGCAAGGAAGGTATTGCAAAGTGGCTATTATTGGCCTTCGATATTTAAAGATGCCTACGACTTTGTGAGAAGATGCGACCAATGTCAGAGACAAGGTGCGATTTCGAAACACCATGAGATGCCCATGTCGAAAATCCTTGAAGTAGAGCTCTTTGATGTCTGGGGTATTGATTTTATGGGTCCATTCATGAATTCGTTTAGAATGAAATATATCCTAGTTGCTGTAGATTATGTTTCAAAATGGGTCGAAGCAGTGGCATTGGCTGATAATGAAGGAAAACGTGTTGTTGCATTCTTGAAGAAAAACATCTTCTCTCATTTTGGGGTACTACGTACTATCATAACCGATGGAGGATCTCACTTTTGCAACAAACTGTTCAAATTCGTGTTGGCAAAATATGGTGTCAAGCAACATAAGGTAGCCACGCCTTATCACCCACAAACTAGTGGACAAGTCGAGGTTTCCAATCGAGAGATCAAGCAAATCCTTGCTAAGACTGTAAATGCGAATAGGAAAGATTAGTCTCGGAAGCTGGATGATGCACTATGGGCTTATAGGACTGTATTCAAAAGGCCAATTGGCATGTCCCCGTACCAACTAGTTTATGGGAAACCTTGTCATTTACCCATTGAGCTCGAGCACAAAGCATTGTGGGCATTAAAGCAACTGAATTTGAATTGGGATGATGCTATGAACTTGAGGTTGGAGCAGCTGAATGAGATGGATGAATTCCGTCTACATGCATATGAAAGATCAGACCTCTACAAGGAGCGGATAAAAAAGTATCATGATCAGCGGATTGTTCAACGAAACTTCCAAAAGGGTGATATGGTACTTCTTTTCAATTCCAGACTAAAGCTATTCCCAGGTAAGTTAAGGTCCAAATGGTCTGGTCCGTACAAGATTAGCCAAGTCTACTCGTCTGGAGTAGTTGAGCTAGAAGACAATAATGGTGTTGTCTTTAAAGTGAATGGCCAATGAGTAAAACCATATTTCGGGCCCCTTGACTCGATGAACTATATGGCCACCATCTATCTCGACGAAGTCTAAGTACTCGAGGTAACTATGTCGTGCCGCGACAATAAATCAAGCGCTAGATGGGAGGCAACCCATCATTTTTTTTCGTTTCCTTTGCATTTGTTTTTTATTAAATAAAAATCCGAAAAGAAGAGTCGAGCCACGACCGAAACTAAGGCGCTTGATGGGAGGCAACCCATCGTTCTAATCGTTTTTGTTGTTTTTGAGTGAATGTAGGTGCAAGAGGTGTAAAGGTGGAGATTGGTTTCAAATTTTGACTTGGAAGTATTGCATGTTGAAGGTGGTAAGTTAGGAATGAAGAAGCAAAAGGCTATGGGTGAGGCATTGCTTATGAAAATATAGGCAAAGAACAAGGCAAGGCCTATGTAAATATAGGCCACGAACAAGGCAAGGCCTATGCTATGGCCTAAGCTCTCGGATTCTAGTGTGCCATAGCATAGGCGCCGCCTATGCAAAAGCATTTTGTCTCTTAATCTCATAGGCCATAGCATAGGCGCCGCCTATGCCTAACAATGCCATAGCATAGGCGCCGCCTATACCAAGCATAGGCAAAGCATTAGGCGCCGCCTATGGTCACTTTTGGTCTCCAAATCTGATTCCAAATAGGTCAAAACCCGAACTAAGCTTGTCCTATAAATAGAAACTTAGTCTTAAAACAAAAACACATTGCAATTCACCCTAAAGCGCCGCCTACCTCTCCAAATTCTCCCAAAAATTTTCCTTTTGCTCTTTTACTTTGCAAGCACATCTTCCGAGGCCATCAAGCAAGTAAGTACTTCTTTGTTCTTCTTTTATGTTCCGTAAGTACTACACTACTACGTCTATAATGAATTGTTTAATCTTGAAGTAGTATTGATGATTTGAATATGGTTGATTTGTTGTAGTGAAACTAAGTGAGTGAAAGAATACGTAAGGATGCTCTTGACTTATTTCCAACTTGTATTTGATTTTGATACACTGTCATACTTTTGCGGAATTGACATGGTCAAGAAAATTGCATAATCTTGTAACTTGAAAACTTGCTTGAATAACTTGTTTATTGCGATGAAAATCATGGTTAACTACAAACATAAGATGTTGTGATTATTCCAAGCCATAAATTGATACAATATCTATGTAGTAGTTTTATTCAAAGTGATGCATTAGTCCAAAACATGAAAGCATTACCAAGATTACATGATCTAGAATTGAGAAAGGATAGTTAAGATGATACGAAAAGTATGACTGCACTGATTATATTGTTGGAACATAACACCTAAACGTATATCGATGAAATCTGAGTAATCGACATCGGTCACTTCACTAGTTCGTACAAACAAACTAAGTGTGGGGTGGTGCCTCTACTTCTTGTTTATTGATTGTATCCACCAAGATAAAGCTAAAATGACTATTATTTTAATCTCAGGTACAATGGCACTAAAACCAAGACAAGGGAAAGAAAAAGCAACCACTTCACAAAAAGGCCAAAAAAGGGAAAGGAAAGAGCAAGGAGAATCCTCCTCGCTGCAAATACCTCGCCGCATGTTTGGAATTAAATGGGTCCTCGAGGAGGAAGGAAAGGAGTGGTATAGGAACAATAAAGAGAAAAAATATGTTCATGTGGAGTTGATACACAAGGAAAGCCTAGCAAAGAAATAACCCCGTATGTTGGCTAAGATAATGGTGGTACATCTTGATTTCATCTTCCGAGATATGGGAGAGTGCAATCTTGATTTAACACGTGAATTCTATGCCAACTGGTCACCGAAAACTACAGGGAGTGAAGTAAAGATTCGGGGCCAAGTTCTGTAACTAAATGCGGAGTTCTTCAACTCCTTTCTGGGTTTGCCATCTGTTGATCCATCACCACTCAAAGAGCTGTATAACAGACCTCCGTACAGGCAAATTAGACACACATTGTGCGGAACAAGATCTATGGCACGATGGAGCAGACACAAGGACACCGGTCGGCACAACACCTTCCCATATGCTTCCTTGAATAGAAAAGCTCGGATATGGATGCGAATAGTCAACTCTTGTCTGATTCCAGGGACCCAGTACACGAAGATTACAAGAGATAGATTGTTCTTGGTGTACGCATTGATAACGAATGTTCCTATCAACATTGGGGCAATTATTCGATCTACAATGCGAAAGGCCAGGCTACACAAGAGGTCCCACTTCAGCTTTGGCAATCTGTTGACCGCAATATTGAGGAAGGAGGACATCAAAGAGGAACCGTCTGATCATAAACTTCCACACAACCCAAAGAGGGTTGACCTCACAAAGGTTAAAGATGCTGAAACCACTCATGGCGTCAACCTTACCACTATGGAAAGGCACGCTCGAGATGAGAGTTTCTTTTGCCATCTTTATGGCATGACTCGGTTTACCATGATGAGCGGAGGTCGTGTTCCAACTGCTGCAGAGCTCCAACAACTGGATTATGACTACCCAATGAATGAGCATGCAAGGCAAATGTGTGGAGTAGGTGTATACTTTGAGGAACCTCTTGATGACGATGTGCCAATCGATGATGATCGTCGAATGCCAGACTCCGACGTGGAGGAGAACTCTGATGGCAACGACTCTGATGATGATTCTGACAAAGGGGGTATGACCCCAGACATAGAGGAGGAGTCCGACTAACCAGGTTCTTCTTATTTATTTTCCACTGAGGGCAGTGTGTCCCGCTTAAGTGTGGGGTGCTGGTATTTGCATGCTAACCTTCTTTATCTGCATTTGCATTCATTTATGTTTGTTTATTTTGTTTTTTTAGTAGTTATTTTTTTTTTGCATGAAATTGTTCTGATAGGCAGCATGGTATTACGACAAAAGTCTGTGATAAAATCATTACTATTGAGACGTTTAGGCTCTACTAGTGACTCATTATGTGATAATTGTGTGGTTCAATTCCTTCATCTGTTGGGTCGAGAGTCTATACTGCTTCCAATAAAGTCGACCATGTGCCTTGTGTGTGTGAGATGATAGTATATTCTATGTTTGTGGCTGATGCTAGAACTTGCCTGGTATGTATGTAAAGCGAAATAAAGAGTGTGAGTTTAGGAGATGATTTAGGCATTTCTTTGGCAACCTATGATTGTTTACCTTCATTTTATCTACCCATAGACATCATCCTAGATAACCCCCTTTGAGCCTTAAGCCTATTTTCTTTGACAGCCTCATATGTAAGCCTAATCCATTTTTTTCAAGACCATAATTTGATCCAAATTCCTAAGTACTTTAAATTGCAAAGTCATGTGACAAAATAAGAGGAAATTGGGTGAGAGTAGTGCCTTAAAGTGAATTGGTACTTGAATTCATTATGAAAAAGAATGGTTAGTATAGAGGTGTGTTATAAAAAAATGGGGGGGAAGAGAGAAAAATGAAAAGAAAAATAAAAAGTTAATTCTGTTTCAAAATTGAAAAACAAAAGAGGTGAGAAAGGGTGGTAGATTAAAAGAAAGTAGAAAGGTTGTTTGAAAGAAAGCATAAATGACATAATGTAATGTATTAAAGCGCTTAGGAACATAGTCACTATTTTTGGCCAAAATAGTCCTACCCGTCCCTTAGCCAACATTACAACCTGTAAAAGACCTATTTGATCCTAAGCTTAGCATTCTGATATTTAGTGGAGCATTACACTAAGGGCAAGCCTATGGTCATCAGTTGCAACATATGAATTCTTTGTGAGAGTGAGAGCAAGGATAATCTTATACCCATGTTCGAAATATATACAGTACTTGTGAGTGATTATGGGTTATATTTTGTGAGACACACATGGTTGATGAGTTTTGGGTAGTTGTGTATGATTCTTTGTGCCTTAACTTTTGGATACGAATTAACCATCATCACGAGTCTATGTTAGAGGTTAAATTGTTTCTAGTAAGTGATCAGAAAACTACTCTTTGTTGATAACTGTTGTGCCTGTCTTGATGAATATTTTGTGTTGTTACTGTGAAACCCTAAGTGGATGTTTAGAAGGACATGATATTTTGTTCGAGGACGAACAAAGCTTTAAGTGTGGGGTGTTGATGATAGGCGTATTTACACGCCTAAAGTGCTATAATGTACCTATATTTTAGCTAAGTTTTGAGGACAAAATATATAATTCATGCACTTTTAGTCCTTTTTCCTATGAGTGAGCTAACAAACGTGATTAGCAAGTTTTCAGGTATAAATGATGCAGATTTCAGCATTTTATGGATAACTTGACGCCAAAGGAAGCTTCACGAAAGAAGGGAAGGAGAGCTTGGACGCCTAGGACTAAAGTGACGCATGGAAAATCTGTCCCGGACAAAAACAGTAATTCTAAAGACTTTGGGGATCAGCAGTAACTTAATAGGATTAGGATAATGATGCAGTAACCTAGTAGGATTAGGTTAAGTAATGCAGTAGCTTAGTAGGAATAGGATATGGGTATTATAAATACCCTATTTTACTGGAGTTTTTTATTATTCTCATTCCATCAATCATTCAACAATTACAACAATTCTCTTTCAATTAATTCTTATTACTTTCTCTTCATCTATTCGATTTTAAATTTTCACAACAAGAGATATACTAATTTGAAAGGAAATCACGCCACAAGCCCTACCAACATATACTACACGTTCTATCCTTATATTGGTATGATGATAATGACTATTGTGATTTCCATTGCACTCATGAGTAGCTAAACTTCTCTGTTGGGGTTATGGAAGCCTTATGAGATACTATCTATTGCTATGAGTTTGTGAATTCTTGACACGTATGCTGCTTATATCATTATTCTCTTCATCTTAATGCAAATTCTTGTGGTTGCAAACACATAGAATACGCCAGTATAGCATTAACTTGTTCGAAAGAAAAGTTATATGTCTGGAAAAGAGATAATGTCAAGGTAATAGGGCACCAACCCCTGTTAAAAAGTTAGTGCCGTAACTGGATTAACCTCTTGGAGAATTTGTACCGTTAGATACGCTTTAAGCTCGAAAGAGTTAAAGTGAAATAATCCTTGATGGTCGAAAGACGCCTGGATTTACCATAGAATACAATTCTCTATAAGCACATGCATGTCTGAATACCGCATAACTCATAGCCAATAGAGACGTATAACTCATAAGGTGGACATAACCCCAACTCTCAATTCTCATTGGTTAAACATCTTACTAAACATTCTTTCTTTTTACTTTGCTATTTCCGTTTTTCACTTTGTTACATTATTGCACGCTACAATCCCCCCTTTTTACGAAACTTTCACCAAAAGTCTAATAATCTTTGCTTACTTAGTGACCAAGTATTCTCTGTGGGATTCGACACCCAACCCAGTTGGGTTCTATATTTGACAACGACCGCTTACACTCTTACGAGAGCTATAGTTTGAGCGTTATCAAGTTCCAAGAGAGAAATTCAACCGACCCTACAATCCATTTCTTCTGCAACAAATCAATCAACTACTCTCTCTAGATATAATCTAAAAACCCATAAATCCAATCACATAATCATACCTTTTTTCTCAGATCCATAAGAAAGATAAATGTGTGGCGGAGGTAGGATGCAATGTTGTGTGCGTAATAGCAACCCAAAATAGTTGGCATTTATTGACTTGATACTCCCATTAAGAAAATATTTATTAGGAGCTTATTTTACTAAATTAGTCTTATTAATTATACTTTGTAAATATAAATTTGAGTATATACAGTTTATGTAATCATTTAATGATAAGGATAGTATTGGAAAAACATAATAAACTTCTCTTGATTTATCAATGAAACAACTAAATTGAAATAAATATTTCTAGCAAGAAGACCAACTAAAATGAAACGGAACGAATAGAGTATTTGAAAGTAAGTTGTCCTTTCTTTGCTATAAAGAGATGAATTATGGCCTAGAAATTGTTCGTGGTCTAGAAATTGATAATGTTTTTATAACATAAGGGAATCTTAAGTAGTAGTATATGTTTTTTAGCAATTAGAGAACGTGATATAATTTATCATATTTGTATTTGTGGAATTGTGCAGAATTTTCGATCACATTACCATGGTCAACAAGGAAGAAGATAGTATTAAGAGCATAAAAAAAACATCAAAATCATCTTAAATTATACCGAGAAGTCGATTACATACTCAAATTGATATACCGACCTAGTATACACTTATTGAAAGTGAATTTAGTATCATCCTAAAGTTGGCATGGAAATAACATTAAATAACAAAAGAAAAAAAGTCACGTCTACTGAAAAGAAAAGAGCCAAAGAATACTTTTTACCCTTCCCACATTCTCCTCCTTCTTCTTCATTTTTTTAACAGAAAAGGCTCAAAAATACCCTTGAACTATCCGAAATAGCTCAAAAATGCCCTTCGTTAGATTTTTGGATCAAAAATACCCCTTCGTTAAATATTTGGCTCAAAAATACCTCTCCCTCTAACGGAATTCGGAAAAGGATCAAAAATACCCCTGAACTATCTGAAATGGGTCAAAAATATCCCTCTGTTAAATATTTGGCTCAAAAATACCCCTCCCTTAACGAAATTAAATTATTTCGATTATTTCGTTAATTTATATAAAGTTCATCATTTAATGTATATTTCATTAATTTCTTTAACTGAAAAATTATATTCCGTTAATTTATATATCATTAATTTCTTTAAAGATTGAAGAGATGTAAAGTGAAAATACCTTTTTAAAATAAATGTATGTTTATTTTCCAAATCAAATTCAACCAATTTATATTATAATTCAAATACGTTTTCTCATTATCTTATTTTTAAAATTAAAAAAATACTTTTATGTAAAAAATATTAAAGTATTAGGGTTAAAAAGTTAGGGTTTAATTCAATCAAAATAATTTAATTTCATTAAGGATAGGGGTATTTTTGAGCCAAATATTTAACAGAGAGGTATTTAACAAAATTAAATTATTTCAATTATTTCGATAATTTATATAAAGTTCATCATTTAATTTATATTTCATTAATTTCTTTAAGTGAAAATTTATATTTCGTTAATTTCTTTAAAGATTAAAATGATGTAAAGTTAAAATACCTTTTTAGAATAAATGTATGTTTATTTTCCAAATCAAATTCAACCAATTTACATTATAATTCAAATACTTTTTTTCATTATCTAATTTTAAAATTAAAAAAATACTTTTAAGTAAAAAAATTAAAATATTAGGATTAAAAAGTTAAAGTTAGGGTTTAATTCAATCGAAATAATTTAGTTTCACTAAGGGGAGGGGTATTTTTGAGACAAATATTTAACAGAGGGGTATTTAACAAAATTAAATCAGTTCGATTATTTCGTTAATTTATATAAAGTTCATCATTTAATTTTTATTTCGTTAATTTCTTTAAGTGAAAATTTATATTTCATTAATTAAGTTAATTTATATTTCGTTAATTTCTTTAAAGATTAAAAAGATGTAAAGTGAAAATACCTTTTTAGAATAAATATATGTTTATTTTTCAAATCAAATTCAACCAATTTATATTACTATTCAAATACTTTTTTTCATTATCTTATTTTTAAAATTAAAAAAATACTTTTATGTAAAAAAATTAAAGTATTAGGGTTAAAAAGTTAAAGTTAGGGTTTAATTCAATCAAAATAATTAATTTCGTTAAGGGGAGGGGTATTTTTAGCCAAATATTTAACAGAGGGGTATTTTTGACCCATTTCAGATAGTTTACGGGTATTTTTGATCCTTTTCCGAATTCCGTTAAAGAGAGAGTATTTTTGAGCCAAATATTTAATGGAGGGGTATTTTTGAGCCAAAAATCTAACCAGGGACATTTTTGAGCTATTTCAGATAGTTCAGGGATATTTTTGAGTCTTTTCCATTTTTTAATCACAACCATTCCTTCCTTGCTATGGTTGATGGGAAACTGATTTTTTCATGAAAGTTTTCAAAGAAAAAAAAAATAAGATTGAGGGGTGGAATAACCCTCGGTTGAAAAAAAAAATTGATGAGACTTTTGAAATTGATCCAACCTTTTTGCACCAACCATCAAACTCGTCAATTCGAGCATCAATTTTTTAATTTTTTTCTATATTTTTGCTCTTTTCCTGTGAAATGTTTCTATGGTTTGCACAAAATTCAATATCTTAATACATTTTTTGTAGTTCTATCTTTTCTCTGTGTAAAAATCCTCTTTAAATTTTGCTCAAATAAATAATAGTATATTGAAATTGCTCAAAATCTTTTTTGGTGTCGGTAGTAAAACTGGTGTGGTTAGGCATGTTGATTTTTGATGTTGTGATAGTGTGATATTTGATGATGGGTGGTGCAATTAGATGATAATGGTGTTGCAAATTTTTGTGTTGGATAACAAATAAGATTAAATTGGATGAAGGTGTTGCTTGATTGTGCTGATTTTGTATCAATAATGGAGGAAGAAAAGATGACACTATGATGGTTCTTCTTGAGAACGCGCATAGACATTCGGTGGAAAAAAAATTGAGTGTGAGGGCAGGGAGGGTGGGGAGGGGGGGGGAGATAGACCCAAAATAATTTTAAAAAGGTGAAAAGGTACAAAAATTACACGTGTGGCTTGGATTTACTTGGCAGTCGCATGTAAATCACGTTGAGGTGTATGAATGACTTTGAGTGCTTAAAGGGGCTATAATAGCAATACATGTGTAATAGGTCGCCATATTAATTTAGATGCTGAATCAACATTTTGGGTATAATTTAGGATAATTTTGATATCTTTTTTAGAATATCAAAATGCGTTGCCTTCCTCAACCAGTCATATACCAAGAGTGTAAGTCCTTAAACATATTGATTTAGTAAGTTGCTCCTTTCAGCTTGGGCTTTTCACGGTTTGGGTAAATGACCAATTCAAAGCAAAAGTAGAAAAAATCAATTAATAAATCATTTTTAGTTGGTTTGATTCAACACTTTAAAAATCGATAATATTTGATTTGATTTTAATTTTATTCAAAATAATTGATGAAATAACTGAATCGATAAAGGAGAAGACAAAGTTATTGAATTGACGTATTATGGAGTTACAGATTTACTTAGGAAACACTTATCAATTTTCCTTAATATAATAACTACTCCCTCTATTTAAGAAAGAATGATCTGCTTTTGTTTTAGTCTGTTAAAAAAGAATGACCCTTTTTTTTACAGTACATTAAATCTAACTTTCCACTTGACATGTTTAATACTACAAGATTAAAGACTATTTTAATAAATTTGACATAACTTTAATTCAAAATTATAAAATTCAAAAATTTTCTTTATTTTCTTAGGCTCCTTGCCAAGTCAAAATATGTCATCTTCTTTTTTTAAACCAGAGGAGTATATGTTTACATATAAGAACATGTTAAAAGACGTAGTGGTGAAGATTGAAAGGATCCTAGAATGGTGGAGTGTACTTAATTAAATTTATGACTATTAGATTTTATTTATTTGTAAAATGTAATAACTCGACAAAAATTAAGGACCACAAATTTGAAGAACAAAAATTAAAGACATCCCAAAATAGAGCAGTCCCACAAATAAACCATAGTTCAATACACGATTACCTAAAAATTAGGATACATAATCAATGCATGTTCAGTTTTTCTTCTTTAAAGTTTTTTTAAAAATAATTTGATTTTTCAGTATAGTTTTTTCGAAGTTTGAATTAATATGATTGTATCAATTTAAAATAAATGAAGCTAAAATTATACTACTATGTAGAATTGTTTAAGACTAATATTTGAAATTTTAGAGAAATTAATATATCTACAACATTATAATAACAATAATTTATTGTTTGTTTTCAGTCAAAAAATTATAAATACTGCGATTATTAAGATTAGACTATTCGTTGGCAAAACTCATTAAAATTTAGAATTAGTTTTAATTTTTATTTAATCCGAAATGAATATAATATAAAAAGGTTAAAACTTGGATCGATCAAAGAGTGGTCAAAAGGTGAACTTTCTCGAGATCAACTTGATATATCAAGTTTTGACGATCAAACACATCATGACGAGGTCTAAAATTCTAAGTTTTGAAGTTATTAAAAAAATTTAAGAAAGAAGAATCAAAAGAATGCTACAAAATTGTCTCACAATCTTGATAAATAAAATCACTTCCATTTATTTATTTGGTGATTTGCAGTTTATTTTTGACGTGTGTGAGTGCATATAAATATATATATATATATATATATATATATATATATATATATATATATATATGTGTGTGTGTGTGTGTGTGTGTGTGTGTGTGTGTGTATGTGTGTGTCAAAATTCTTATTTAATTAAATATACGAAATACACATACAACGCACGTGCCCTACACTAATTCATATAAAAATGCAAACACTTACACTTTGTTTGGATGGTGGTTTGCCATGGTTTCATAATATATGGTGTTGTATGGTATGGTATTGTACTGTACAGTATAGTACAATACAATGTTTGGATGAATAGTATCATTCACTGTTGATTAATAACAGTTTTGTTGTTTGGTTTGATGGTATGGTACTGTATCATAACTGATAAGTTTACTAAAATGATCGTAATTATTATAAATGTTAAATTTATCAGTTAATAAAATAATTTTCTTCTTGCTAATCTGTCACAAATTATGCTATGTAAATATATTAAGTTATTAAATTCATGTAAATTTTAACAAAATCAATCTAAGAGTAAATCAAAATAAATATAGTCGGATTCATTTTTTATAGTAACACATTTCATTTTCTTTTGGTATTTTAAAACATGATCATCAATGACAAGTATAAAGTCTGAATGCATCTTTTGTGTATGCTATGGGTGTGTTCAGTATGAAATACGGAAAAAAATTATAGAAAAAATATTATTTCTTACTTATTTTCTTGTGTTCGTTATGCAAATAAAAAAATATTTTTTAAAATTATTTGTATATATTTAACACAAAATAATGAGAACGAATAGGATAACGGGGGTAGAGTAAGAAAGAAATTACTCCCTCAGTTTCAAAAAGAATAACCTAGTTTGACTTGGTACGGAATTTAAGAAAATAAAGAAGACTTTCGAATCTTGTGGTGTTAAATTAAAGATATGTCAAATATACCAAAATATCCTTCAATTTTGTGGTCTTAAACATGTCATGTGAAAAGTTGAAATTAAAAAAGTTGTTAAAAAAAAGAGGTCATTCTTTTTAAAACAGATTAAAAAAGAAAATAAGTCATTCTTTTTTAAATGAAGGGAGTATAAATCCTTTATTAAATATTTGGGGGTAGGTTAGTGGAGTGGTAAATCGAGAGTAGGGTTAGGGGTGGGGTATTTTTTTTTGAATTTTTTAATAAATAAATTAAAATTTTCTTTTATGGGTGGATGCATGGGAAGGGGGGCTGGTAGGAGGTGGTGGTGGGGTAAGAATTTTTATTAAAAAAATAAAAAAAATTGATTCGAGAAAGTGGCTAGTAAGTGGTGGGGAAGAGGAGAGGTAGGGGTGGGTGAGGGTGGGGTAAGAAAAAGTTTTGAAGTTTTTTTTTTAAATTGAGGTGAGGGTTTGGTAAGGGACGGGGTCGAGTCAGGGCAGGGGGTAGGATAATAATGGGAAAAAAAAAATTAAATATATATATATATATATTTGGAGTGGGAGAGATAGGGGGAGGGGAGTGGTGGCTCATGGGTTGGAGAGGGTAGGAGATGGAGTTAAATAATATAAGATAAAAGATAAAATGAGATTATATAATATTAAATAAGGACATAATTAAAAAAAATCATGGTATACCACCAAATCTTGGTTACAAGGGTTTTCATGCTTACTAAAGGGAAAAGACATCGTTTTCATCTCAAACTATAGTCGAAAAATCGAATCCACACCTAAACTATATAAGTGATCTATTACACACCTTAACTATAAAAAAGTGATACTTTTTACTCCCTAGATCTAACGTGAAAAATACATAATTATTTAAATAAAAAATGGCGCGTTTAAATTAAAAATTAATGTAAAAAATTTTTAAAAAAAATAAAATACTCCTCCCTCAACCCCCAACATCCATCTCCCCACCCCCACCCCCAAAAAATCATCTTCTTCATCACCCCCGCCCCAAACTTAGGAATTTGGGTCACAGGTGACAAAAGAGTTAAAATGAGGTGTAGATGACACAAGTCTTAATTATTAGATGGAGGTGACAATTACTTTATTATAGATTAGGAAAGTTGAAAAAGTTTGAAAACAACCCACAAATTTTTAAATTTATACTTTGATCCAAATGTTAGCCTATATAACAGAAAACGGAGGGAAAAGGGCGTCTTTCTCTCTTCTTACCCTTTATTGATTTCTCTCTCTTAGCGATTTTTGTTGTTCATTGTTGTTGCTGCTTCATTCATCATCTTTTGCTTCATTATCATCATCTTCTACTTCATTATCATCTTCATCTTGTTCTTGTTGACCAGTTGTTGTTGTTGTTGTTACTGCTACTGTTGCTATTTGACCAATTTCTTAGGTCAAATTTTATTTCTAACATCACTTTTCACTTTGGCATTACTTCATAGGAGACATTGGTAAGTCAAATTATGATTTTTAGTTGAATTTGTTATCTGGGTAACTGCTATTGTGTTATTATTTTCCAACAATGGAGAGAAAAATCTATCTATTTAAACAGATAAATCATCTGTTGCGACAGATGAGACATCTATTTCAAAGAAAGATTGATATGTTGGATTCCTGTTTAAATAGATGGCTCATCTGTTGCAACATTTGATATATATGTTGCAATAGATTAGTTACCTGTTGCAACAGAACCTGAACATGATTCCAACATAGGTTACAACAGATTAATAACCTGTTGTATCAGGTAAGTCATCTGTTGCAACAGGTTAATTATCTGTTGCAACTGTCACTCATCTGTTGGAATCAACTTCAAAGGTGATTTAGTTATAACATCAATTCCAACAGGTGATTCATCTGTTGCAACAGATATTCAGACCCATAACATGAATCCCAATAGGTAAGAATTTGTTGTGACTCATCACTTACATGTTGCAACAGATAACACATCTGTTGGGATTCATTCATGACACTATGAAATCACTATCAACTTTTTTTAACAAATGACTTTATTTAGGTACCACTAATGGAGGGATTAATAACAATAGGGGTGGATTGTCATGGTCATTGGGTCGAGAAGAGCAATCGATATGTATGGCGTTGAAAGGAGGGTGAAATGCTAGAGACGATAGCTATGACAGTCCAAAGAGATGTTTCTTATGATGATTTTGTGAACTTAATCATCATCTTTTGTGGACTGAATTGTCAACCGAAAGAATTCGCCATCAGCTACATGCATAGCTCCTTTGAAAATCAGAGGGTACTGCCTTTCAAGATAACCGATCAAGTTCGGTTGCGTTCTTATCTAAGTGATTCAACCAGGCCGGTGTTAAGGTTCAACCAGGCCGGTGTTAAGGGTGTACATGGTTGAAAAGACGAGAGAGAATGAGAACCAACACATAGAAGAAGAAGAAGAAAAAAAAATTCATTGATGATAGGTTGGATGATCTAGATATGAATATTCCAGATGATGATCAAACACCTACGCCCATTGATATGACTAATACGATGTGCAGTTCTTCTCAATCGACACAATCTGGAAATCTTCAAGACGATGGGACCAGCTTTTTTATTGGAATGTCATTCAAGGATAAGAATGAACTATCTAACACTTTGTTTATTTCTTGCGTGAAAAAAGATTTCAGAATAAAGAAGGTGATTAATTCGAGCAGTGTCTTTTGCTTTAAATGTGCTAATTCGAACTATAAGTGGTTGTTGAGAGTGGTAAAGTACTCAAGTTGTAACAGATTCATTATTCATAAACATTAAAAGCATCACACATGTGGTTCAGAGCACATCTTGGGCCAAAATCCTCATGCCACGGCAAAGGTCCTCGGTGAATATTTCAAAAGTAGTTTCCCCGATGGCAAAGGCCCTTCAACAAGGCTTATGGCCAATCAACTCCTTACGGATTTGGGTGTCCTGGTCAGTTATTGGAAGGTATAGACGGCCATGGGGATTTCCAAGGACCTGGTTTGGGGGATACTCGAGCATAGGTATGAAGTCTTGGATGCTTACCGTTACATGATTGAGTCCACAAATCCCGAAAGTAATACGGCATTGCATCTGGATGAAAACGGAAGGTTCAAGTACTTTTTTGTATCCTATGGTGCTTAGATTCAAGGTTTTCGACATTTGAGAAAAGGCATAGCCGTTGACGGTACCTTCTTGAGGAGTAGGTATAATAGAGTTCTACTAGCGGTAGTGGCGCAGGATGCGGTGAATCACATCTTTCCTGTCACTTTTTATTTAGCAGACAAGGAATGTGATGCCTCTTATGGATTCTTTTTGAACAACTGCGACGTTGCGCTGAAGATACCGAAGAGTTGTGTTTTGTATCGGATAGACATCCAAGTATTCCAAAGATGGGTTCACTTTTCTTCACTTCAGCTTACTTTGGTTGTTGCATCAGGCATCTTGGAGAGAACATTCGAAACAACTATTACAACGAAAGGGTCGTCACCCTTTTTATAGAGCAGCTAAAGCATATAGTAGAGAGGAATTTTTAGACCATGTTAATCAAATAGCAGATGTGAATCCTAAGGTAGCAGAATTTATTGCACGTGTCGGTTTTGAGAGATGGAGCCGGGCATTCTGTCCAGCAAATAGGTACATTCTTATGAATTTAATGTCTTGTTTGATTTACAAGTTTAGTTTGATGTCGTACTAAGTGATTCTTTTCTATAGGTACAATATTATGACATCAAACATAGCTGAATCGGTGAATTCATTGTTTGACGATGAAAGAGAACTTTCCATCAAGGCTATGTTTGAAAGAATAAGCGAGAAATATAGCGATTTTTTTAACAAAAGGCGTGTGCAGTTCAAGTGCCCAGAAAAAAAAACCCGATTTGTTCTCAAAATCAAAAAGAAAATATCAACAAACATCATATTGAGGAATAGGTTATTCTCTCATAAAATAGCAGATTACAAATTTTGTATCACCGATCATGGTGATGCTGCCACGGTCGATCTTCAAACAAGATCTTGTACGTGTAGAGTTTTTGACTTGGACAAAATAACTTGTCCACATGCTATGGCAGCCCTTCGAGCTCAATACAGCCATAAATATGGACCTGAAGTTTACGAGCACTCCTCTCAATATTATTTAGTGGAAAAATATGAAATAGCATATAGTGGGCATATTACTCTGGTGCCTCCTGAAGAATCTTAGGTTGTTCTAGTAGAGCTTATGGGGAGATTAATACCTCCTCCATATATTGACCCGAGTACTATCAAACCGGGAAGAAAGCCATATAAAAGGAGGCGTGGAGTTGGAGAATCATTTTCATCAAGAAGAAATAAGTACTCCATATGTAAGTGCTCTGGCCACAAAAGAACTACATGCCCGAATCATAATCCACCATGATCGTTGTAATTGCAGAAACTTGTGTTGTTGTTTGTTTGTTTGTTGTGGACTTTTATATTTAACTCATTGTTGTGAACCTAATGTTATCATTTATTATATATAAAATGTCTTTTTTTAAAATAACTTGTGCATCAATAAAATAAGGCAAAACATGAACTTAAATAATACAGCAGACCACAATTATTCTCAACAGTTGCACAAATAACTGGAATGCTTTCCTCCAACAGATAAAAATCTGTCGAAACAGATGGATAATCTGTTGAAACCTAATAGATGACCAATCGGTTCCAACTGTTGAAAGAAATCAAAAGCCAAAATTACTAGTGCTACTGGATTCAACATTGCCTCCAACCATCGACATGTTAACATGTATTAGATTAGAATAAAATAGAATGAAAATTGAATAGGAATTAAAATGCCAAAGTCTGACTAAAAGTAAATTTTTCATTAAATGAAAAATAAAATACATTAGGTATAGATCCAATATAGAAAAATTAAAATACATACGCTAAAAGAAAAAACAAATTCTAATTATTATTATCATCATCATCATTAATGACAGCCGGC
This sequence comes from Capsicum baccatum var. pendulum, assembly GCA_030864225.1. Classification (NCBI taxonomy): domain Eukaryota; kingdom Viridiplantae; phylum Streptophyta; class Magnoliopsida; order Solanales; family Solanaceae; genus Capsicum; species Capsicum baccatum. The sequence continues at coordinate 25,345,058 of CM061551.1, read as the reverse complement.
CAATCAACTCGCAGCAGTAGGGCTCTCATCAGCCTTTGCATCTCTCTGAACATTGTCGCTCTCACAGCGACCAACTCGCTCTGCAGGTCATTAACCTTCCTTTGAAGTTCCCGCATTGTGTCGCATAGAATAGCAATGTCTGAAAAATAATCAGTCATATCTAGAACACGCATGAATTGACAAATGTAAAGAAAAATATTCACAATGTAATAGAACGTATACGACCAACTGGTAAATTTACGCCAGAAAAAAACTTACCTCAATGAGAAAGAAATATGCTCTTTGAAGAAAGTGGTTGAAGATGTCACACAAAAGGAAAAAATGCAAGAAATAAATAGAGTTAAATGAAGATTAAGGGACCTATAATATAATCTGGACGTGTCAGGCCAAAAGGCAAGACTGTTCAGCTCCATTGTATTAATTACATTCAAACTAGTGGCATTTTATTTTCTATGAAAAGTCGCGACTTTATCTTTTACATTAATTACTTCTTACTTTTTCATAGCGGTTTGAGACTCGATAAAAGACATTATTATTGAGTTGTTGCAACAGATCGTCCAGTATTTTTAACAGATTTAGCATCTGTTGCAACATATGGAAGGATTGAATGTGCAATAGACGACTGTCAAAACAGATTTACCATCTGTTGCAATAGATGGTTTGTATATGTAACAAATAAGACGTCTGATGCAACTTATGTATAATCTGTTACAACAGATGAACAGTATGTATAAGTTGGAGGAGATGTTTTGATATCTTCTGACAGCTGATTCATTAGTTTCAGTTTCAACAGATGGAGTATTAGATTCATTAGCTGTTTTGAATGTGTGAGATAAAAAGTCTTCACCTCTTTTTAATAGTCCCTCCGTTACGTATTAGTTGGGACCCATGGGCTTGGCACACCAATTAATAAAAATATAAATTAGGTGATTGTTTTACCAAATTGACCTTATTAATTATGATTAGAAAGTACAAATGTGAATAATATACTTTATGTAGTCATTTAATAATAGGGGTAATCTTGAAAGAATATAATAAAATTCTCTTGATTTTATAAATAGGAAAAATAAAATGGAACAAACATATTTAGAAAGAAGTAATCACATGCGTGCAGATTTACCCTCTGTTGCAACATATAGATTATCTGTTGCGACAGATGGACCATATATTTTAAGGAGATATTTTGATTTCTTTCAACAGCTGATTCGTCAGTTGCAATATATGGAGATTTCAATTCATCAGTTGTTTTGAATATGTTAAGATAAAAAGTCACGACTCCTCACACCTCCATTTTAATAGTCATCACATTCGTGCAGATGAATAAACAACACTGACATGTCCTGATGGGGTAGGAAGAATAAGATGCATGCAATGGATCCCATTTTCATGCATACGAGTTATGTATATTATTGATCAGGCTACCGTGAAAACACATAAAGTGTAATGATTTTGTGAATGCAGTTTTTACCGATGATTAGACACTAATCCTTCAAACAAGATCCTGAATTGTATAGTTTAGTTTGATAGGTGCGAACTGATAAGGCCGAAGGGTTCCAAGACGGTGGTGTCGATATCCCGTTATAATTTAATGACACGATTCATGCACATATTTTTGTCTCAAGTTTGGGGAAGGGTTCAAATTTTTGGCGGGCAGTGTAAATATCCAATAGTGATTGAACCGATTTTAATGGCACAATGGACTTTTTGAAAGGCCTCCGAAGCCTCGTAATACAGCAAACAATGATAGAACCAATAGAAATTCGGCTGGTCCAAATTTATATGGATGGATTGGTGGAGGAGACTATTATACAGCAGAAGGTGTTTGGGAGAAAACCTGTATGGGAAGAGGAAGGTTAAAAAGGTCATATATCATCTTAGTACTTGTTTAAGAGGATACACAGGGTCAATTCCTCTTGACCATTCTTTTTTTTCTTCAACGACTGATGGATTTTCATTTTTAGATACACTTTCACATTCGCATCTCATCCAATTTTTTTATTTTTCATGTCAATTTCATAAGCTAATTTTGCTACACTTTTCTTCTGACCCTGTGTATCCTCTTAAACAAGTACTAAGATGATATATGGCCTTCTCAACCTCCCTCTTCCCGCACAGGTTTTCTCCCAAACACCTCTGCTGTATAATAGTCTCCTCCAATAACCCATCCATATAAATTTGGACCAGGGAAATTTCTATTGGTTCTATCGTTGTTTACTGTATTCCGAGGCTTCGGAGGCCTTTCAAGAAGTCCATTATGCCATTAAAACTGGTCCAATCACTATTGGATATTTACACTGCCGCTAAAAACTTGAACCCTTCCCCAAACTTGATACAAAAACATGAGCATAAACCGTCATTAAATTGTAACGGGATATCGACACCACCATCTTGGTCCCTCAGCCTTGCCAGTTCGAACCAAACAATCTTAACTATAAAATTCCATATCTTGTTTAAAGAATTAATGCCTAATAGGTAAAGAACAAACATTAACAAAATCATTGTACTGGATATGTGTTTTCATGATAGGTTGATCAGTAATACATACCTCTCACATATGAAGTGTTTCCATCTGCAAGCAGCTTATTCTTTCGAACCCATCTTTACTCTAGCCTTTAATGTTGGCCAGGAAAAAGTGGATCCAATTTCACTTCCTTTTGTCTGCAAACAAGAGAAATATATTTGATGTCAAACAAGAGAAGAACAAAAATAACATTACAAAAGGGTAACACAAAATTGAGTGAATCAACAGATGACCAATATGATGCAACAGATTACCTATCTATTCAACCAATGAGGCATCGTTTGCAAATGATGGATGACATATTACAACAAATGGGTCATCTATTGGAATAAATCAAACCAGCCTTGCTACTAGTTTGATTTCTTCAAAAAGTTGCTCCGTCTGTTCCAACAACTGATTCATCAGTTGTAACAGTTGAGAAAACTGTTGCAACACCACCACCAACAGCATCAATAACAAAGAAACAAACAAAACAACACCATATGTTCCAATACCATCCACAACACAAACATCACATGTTCCAACACAACCACCCCATCCAACAACAGCACCACCAAAGTACCAAACAAAAGACATAAAAAAACTATACTGATAACAAGGCTTTTTAAGTTCTCCCAATAGATGACTTTTTTCGCATATTTTAATAAAAACAACGGTTTGTTCATTCAATACTTAAAAGTCACCTTTCCTTCAATTTTCTCAATAAATAGAAAATTGGTAATGGGTAAATCATTGATAGCAACATATGTAAATAACTAATTTAAATAACATACAAAGAAGAAGACGAGATGAAAAGAGCAACTTTGAACCATACCTGCAATATCAAAAAAGCAAACGGATCAGAACATCCAGTTCAGTCGAGAAAAGATATTGATTGGTTGAGATTCCAAAGGATACTCATCCAAAAGAAGAGATAAAAGAGAGGAAAAAAGAAAACAACAAAGATAATTGAGAATAAAGAATAAAGAATAAAGAAGAGTTATGAGTTGAGTCTAGTCTAGACTACTTTATGGCTGAAGGAGAGAGAGTTCTAGATATGGGGGGTTTTAATATTCATTAATAACTTTTAAGGGGCACGAGGAGACGGTGACATTGAAAAGACCAGATAAGACTACTCACTCAGGAGATTTTTGAGTTATCAAAGTTGTACCGAGTAATATTTTTTACCGCCTTAGTAATTTAACTATTTTATATCGGACAGGAAATACCTTAATTGCTTTATAAAAAAAGGATCAAAAATATTTAAGTACAACAGATGACTTAATTTGTTTGATAGTTTACAACAGATTTGTGATCTATCACAACAAATGACGTAAGTTGTTTGATAGTTTACAACAGATGCGTAATATGTTGCAATATATTACCTAATCTGTTTGATTTGATCCAACAGAAAAGACATATGTTGCAACATGTTGAACATTTGTTTATAGATAATTTCAATTGAGTTTATATGTTAGACTAAAACCTTAATTGAATGTGAGTTCTCATAGGGTCAAATACAACTTTAATTGAGTCTTTTGGTAATTTTATGATGAGATGGTACTGCGTTCCTCCGACCAGAGTCTTCGATCGATCACTCTGAACCGAGCCGATTCTTACTACCTCATATGTTAGACTAATACCTTAATTGATTAATCTAGAACTAGGGTACTAATACCTTGATTGAATAATCTAGGACTAAGAGTGAGTTCTCATAAGGTCAACTACAACTTCAATTGAGTCTTTTGGCAATTACATAATGAGACGATACTGCGTTCTTCACAACTAGAGTCATCGATCGATAACTCTGAGTCGAACCAATTCTTACTACCTCATATGTTATACTAATACCTTAATTGATTAATCTAGAACTAGGGTACTAATACCCTAATTAAACATGGGGTCAACTATAACTTTAATTGAGTTTTTTATCAATTGCATGATGAGACGGTACTGCGTTCCTCACAACTAGAGTCGGCGATCAATCACTCTGAGCTAAACCGATTCTTACTACCTCATATGTTAGACTAATACCTTAACTGATTAATCTAGGACTAGGGGTGAGTTCTCATAATGTTAACTACAATAGATGACAACGCCTATTTGATAATTTACAACAGATGGGTAATCTATTGCAATATATGAATCAATTTATTTGATAATTTATAACAGATGGGTAATCTGTTGCAATAGATGACTTAATCTGTTTGATAGTTTACAATAGATTTGTGATCTGTCGCAACAAATGGCTTAATCTGTATGATAGTTTACAACAAATGTGTAATATGTTACAACAGATTACATAATCTGTTTGATCCAACAGAAAAGACATCTGTTGCAACAGGTTGAACATTTGTTTATATATAATTCAATTGAGTTCATATGTTAGACTAATACCTTAATTGAATGTGAGTTCTCATAGGGTCAACTACAACTTCAATTGAGTCTTTTGACAATTGCATGGTGAAACGGTACTACGTTCCTCCCGACCAGAGTTGGTAATCGATCACTCTGAGTCGAATCGATTCTTACTACCTCATATGTTAGACTAATACCTTAATTGATTAATCTAGAACTAGGGTACTAATACCTTGATTGAATAATTTGGGACTAGGGGTGAGTTCTCATAAGGTCAACTACAACTTCAATTGAGTCTTTTGGCAATTGCATAATGAGACGGTACTGTGTTCCTCCCAACTAGAGTCGTCGATCGATAACTCTGAGTCGAACCAATTCTTACTACCTTATATGTTAGACTAATACCTTAATTGATTAATTTAGGACTAGGGTACTAATACCCTAATTGAATATAGGGTCAACTACAATTTTAATTGAGTCTTTTGTCAATTGCATAATGAGAAGGTACTGCGTTCCTCCTAACCAGAGTCGGCGATCGATCACCCTGAGCCGAACCGATTCTTACTACCTCATATGTTAGACTAATACCTTAATTGATTTATCTAGGACTAGGGGTGAGTTCTTATAATGTCAACTATAATAGATGACATCGCCTATTTGATAATTTATAAAATAGATGGGTAATCTATTGCAACATATGACTCAATCCATTTGATAATTTATAACAGATGGGTAATCTGTTGTAATAGATGACTTAATCTATTTGATAGTTTACAATAGATTCGTGATCTGTCACAATAAATGGCTTAATCTGTATGATAGTTTACTCAGATGTGTAATATGTTGTAACAAATTACATAATCTGTTTGATCCAACAGAAAAGACATCTGTTGCAACAGGTTGAACATTTGTTTTTATATAATTCAATTGAGTTCATATGTTAGACTAATACCTTAATTTAACATAAGTTCTCATAGGGTCAACTACAACTTCAATTGAGTCTTTTGTCAATTGCATAATGAAACGGTACTGCATTTCTCCCGACTAGAGTCGGTGATCGATCACTCTGAGCCGAACCGATTCTTACTACCTCATATGTTAGACTAATACCTTAATTGATTAATCTAGGACTAGGGTACTAATACCTTAATTGAATAATCTGGGACTAGGGGTGAGTTCTCATAGGATAAACTATCGATTAATCTAAGACTAGGGGTGAGTTCTCATAGGGTCAGCCACAACAGATGGCAGCACCTATTTGATAATTTATAATACATGGGTAATATGTTTCGACATATGATAATCTATTTGATAATTTACAAGGTAATATGTCACAATAGATGACTTAATCTATTTGATAATTTACATCAGATTCATAATCTGTTGTTACCTAATCTAATTGATAATTTACAATAGATGAGAAATCTGACGCAACATGTTGAACATTTATTTTTTACAATTTCAATTGAGTTCATATGTTAGACTCCTAAATTGATTATTCTAGGACCAGGGGTGAGTTTTTACAGGGTCACCTTCTAGAGTACTCGGTCAACTACAACTTCAATTGTTTTTATATGATTTTAAAAATTATGCATATATTTTATGATTTTAAAAATAATTAAGATCATTTTGGACTAAATTAACATTTTTAAAACTACTTGTCATTCTTTTCCAAAATACAAATCAACCCATACAAAACGTTTCATCATTTCAAATCTCAAGGTCTGGCTCTTTCTCTATCATTCTCACTTAACAATACAGTACAGACAATAACTACTCAACAAATTTGCTCAACCCTCCACAACAAATCATTTTTCTTCGCATTTTCGACCACATAGGTGTTATTTTTGACATCATTCTTGCTTGTATCAGTCATTTTCTTTGTCTTCGTAGGCAACAGAATTCGAGAAGAGCTCTATATTTGTTTTTTTTTCTAAAAAATAAGGGTTTTTAAGTTAATGATGAAAAATAAAACTTTTAGTTGTATTATCTTCGATAATGGGTTTACAATTTTGAGTTTTGATGATAAAATCATAGGAAGAACTCGAGAAATCCCTAGTTTCCATCGCAGTGTTCCGTTGACTATCATGGTATAGTTGGATGGTGTTGGTGGTGTGGTGGTGGTAGTGGTGATGGTGTTTGTGGTCGTCGTGGTGGCACCGGTGGTGGCATTGGTTGGTGGTGTTTATGGTGGTGTCGGTATTCGTGGTGTTTGTTTGTTTGTTGGCATTGGTTGGTGGTGTTTGTGGTGGTGGTTGTTGGTGTGTCGGTATTTGTGGTGTTTGTAATGTATTTTTTAAAATCTATGCATACATCAACTGTAATGTAATTTTTGTTTTTCTTTGTCTGTAGGTAAAACATGTCTCCCAAAAGAAAAGAAAGTGAAAGTGGATCAACGTCTGACCACTCAAAAAATAAGGCTACAGTACAGAGGGATTCGGAGGAGCTTCCTGAACAATCTCAATCAGGAAAAAGTAAAGATGGGGAGAAATGTGAAAACAACGTTAAGGGAGGTGGACAAGGGTCCGTGGATGGTGATGAAGAAAATGAAAGTGAGAAAGAGGAGGAATTGGAGAGTCAAAAAGAGAAGGAGGATGATCATTAACATGATGATAATGGATCACCGACGGGGCGTGAGTTAATATCGACATCCCATCATAATCCTGTCAAAACTTTTAGTATTGACAGGTTTGAAGCTACGATGCCGATAAATGACCCAGAAGGAAAACAACTAACTGGTCAAATTGTATTTAAATGTCAGATGGGTAAAATTTTTGAACATTTTATGAAAATTATGAAGAACGAAAACATAGGCGGACTTTTTAAGAAGAGCTGCTTTGGACACTTTCTTGAGCTGCTTGAGGACCCCTCTGCCCGTATCCATTTCCCTATGATGATGGTATATAGTCTTCTCAAGCGCAGGATCAAGTACACAGGGGATGATAAAGATTCGGAGGAGGGGGAAAAAATAAAATGGATAAAATCTGGATCAACTACTGTGGCATGCCTGTTTGTTTTGGCTTGCAAGAGTTTGCCATAGTGATGGGCCTGAGATGTCATCGTCCAAAAGGACCACCACCCCACAAAAGATCCAAGGCAAGAAAATGTAAGGGAAAAATAGATGGGTTGTTTGACATTGCTCGACGTGGCTACAAAGCATCGGATTTGTTGACAGATCTCGAGGATAAAACCATACCAGAGCAGTACAGGGAGCAATTGTACTTAGTTTTTTGCCCATTTGGTTATATTGGTAAGAGACGTCAACAAGGTCATAGAAGATAATTTGTTGGCGCGTACTGAGGATTTTGATAAATTCAACAATTATCCCTGCGGATATGACAGCTTCTACTTGACTGTCCAATATTTACTGACAAAGTTATCCTCAGGGACGACCACATTATATCGTTTTCCTTGGGCTTTCATGGTAAAATTAATCACTAATTTTACTCATCCATTAATTTATATTAAATATAGTTATTATGATTTTTTTTTGCTTGCTTCCTGTTTACACTTTTTAGGCTTGGGCATTTGAAGTCATTCCTTCCCTCCGAAAGCAGTTAATGGATTACCCGGATAAGGTTTCTCATCCAAGGATATTTAGGTGGTTGGCTGCAAAAAGCAACACCAATATTAAAGAGGCTGATCTCTTTAACCCTCCGGATGATGCAGTACGTTTTCTTCAAGTAAAATAATTCTACTCAAAGATAAGAAAGATATTGAACAGATGTTATATCTGGTGCATGAGATATTATATTTGATGCACCAGATGGGACATCTGTTGTGACGGGGTATATCTTGCATCAGATTACCCATCTATGGCTTTGGTTCTCTGAACCCGACTCCTAAAAGATTAACCATCTACTGCAATTATGCAATAGATGTTTAATCTGATAATATATCATTCATTTGTTGCGACATACAAGATCATCTGTTGCATAATAGATTACCTGTCTAGTGCAGCTATTGCAACCGATGATTGATATTTTGCACCAGATTATCCATGTGTTGCTCTGTTTCTCTGAACCAGACTCAAACGGATTTTAACCAAATACTGTAAAATATGCAACAGATGGGTCTTTTTTTTTAAAATGTAGCCCAACTGTGAAAATTATTATATTATATGATTTAAATGCATCTGTCTTTTTTTTTTTTTTTTTATAGGTTGTGCATCCATGGATCGTGCCTACTGAGGAGTAGTCGGTGATGACTTCTTATATTACTCTAGTGGGAAGACCTGTTTGATAATTTCCACAAATGATCTAAATTTTACAACATATGTCTAAATCTTTTTGATATTTTCCAACAGTTACGCTTGAATATCCATGTGCTCGTCGACAACAAGCCAGTATCAAATACACACACCATCATAAAATTTTTAGCAATTAGGCTTCAATATTCATATGCCCAACAACACCAAACCAGTAGCAATAATGACAACAATGTAGTATCTTCTTGCTCGATTTTGTTTCTCTTTATAAGCCTTGACTTTGTTCAACAAACCCCAGATTACACGATTTGCTTGTGAAGGGTGTCGTTCTTCATACCAATCAAAGTAATCGCATCCACCCAATTTCTATAAAAAAGAGAACACAATTACAAAATAATTACAATTCAATAATTAATCAATTAATTAAATAAAAAATTATTACCTTTGAAATCTTACAAGTAAAAAACCTACAACCCGAATTTTGTTGAATCCAAGAAGTCTTTAACAGAGCTTCATGACCGCACTTACAATATCAAAAATCTTTATCACAAAATACAGTGGAAGATGCACTCGACATTGTCAAGGTCAGTTGGAAAAAATAAAAGTAATAATTTGAAGAATTTGGATAGATAAAAGAAGATGACGATGAAGAAGAAGATTTGGGAATTTAGGATTAAATTTTAGGAGGAGGATGAATATACAAGACAATGGGGGGGAAAATAACCATTGGGGGCCAAATGACGGCAAGTCAGCGAAATGTGCCACGACTGACACTAACACATTTGATGCCTATTTTATTTTACGTGTTTAAAATGAACATGTCTACTTGATGCCTATTTTATTTTAGCTATTTGAACTGAACACCGTCGATGGGTTGTACCTTTTTTATTTTAATTCACTTTAACCTTTTTACACGTAGTGGAAATTTTTTATGTCCAACGAAAGCTGAATTTTTATAATGCAATAGATTCTCCATCCGTTGTAACAGTTATCCTACCTGTTCTGACATATAGTTTATCTGTTACAATAGGTTGGTCATCTGTTGCATTATCTTGATGTTTTTATCTAAAGTCTATCTGTTGCAACAGTGAGAAGACCTGTTTGATAAATTCCAATAGATAACCTACCTGTTGCAATATATGTCTAAATCTGTTCGATTATTCTAATAGATGTGTCGTCTGTTGCAATAGATAAAGTCCATCTGTTGCAACATATGTCTAAATCTGTTCTTTTTTTTTACAATGGATGTGTCATCTGTTGCATTATCTTAATGTTTTTATATAAAGTTCATCTGTTGCAATAGTGGGAAGACCTGTTTGATAAATTACAATAGATCACCTAACTATTGCAACATATGTCTAAATCTATTCGAATTTTCCAATAGATGTGTTGTCTGTTACAACAGATACATTATCTGTTGAAATATTTGAATCTAGTATTCTTTTTCAATTAATAAGTTCAAATCTAAGGAATAAATAAAATTTGTAGACAAAATAAAATAAATCAAAGCCTTCATAAATTAGCTGAAATAAGTCAACGAATAAATGAAATATAAAAAAATTACTATGAGTACAGATCTCAACAAATACATCAACAACAATTTAAGTATACTGCCAAGGATTACTTTGACAGGCTCAATCTATGAAGATCTATTTAGTATGGACAAGTTGTTCTTCATCCGGTGCTATGAAATTCGGCTTTGCTCGTCATAGATCTTCATTATCGCTTGCGTACGGTTTCTGCGCTTTTTGTTCTTCGTATTTTCATAAAAAGAGTAGCATATTGTTAATGTTGTTTAGCAGTAGCTTCTTCTATATCCACCTGGATATCCAAAATTGGTCAATGCTAATCACGGAGATACAACAAAACGAAAAAGGATAACTCATCTCTTCTAGCAAATCAAACAGGTTTTACTCTCATTTTAAATTATCCTAAACATATTATATTTTTGTTGCAACAATGAATCAACTGTTGGGATAAATTTCTACATGAGGAAGACCTTGTGTGATAATTTCCAACGGATGAACTATCCGTTGCAACATATGAATCATCTATTGCAGTAGATAGGTCGTCTGTTGGTATAAATAAAAGCTATACGAAGAGTTCTTTGATTTGCTAAAACAAACGAGACATATGTTGCACCAGATAAAGTATCTGGTGCAACATGTTAGTCAACTGTTGCAACAGATGTATATATCTGTTTGATAATTTTCAGCAGATATGTCATCTATTAAAAAAGATGTGTCTGTTTGTTTTGTCAGTTGGAAGACATAATATATTCACCTTCTTCAGCTCGTGCTGCTCTCCTTTGGACATTATACGTTGCTCAGTGCAACACACAGACAGAGGAGTTGCAATTTTACTTTTTTGGATGCCTGATAATGCCCTGGAAATCACTCTCCTTCTCCTCTTAGCCCTAATCTCTAATGGAGCGGATGGAAATAAAATCCTCTTTGATGGAATGAGACCCTTCTTAGATGTCAATTTCTTTACAAAAGCAGTTAATGCATTAATAGCATTAATCACTACATTATGTTTCGCCCTACAGTCTTGACATTTGCATGTAGAACATTCGCTGGGAGAGGCAAAATCTGTATAACCAGTATGATCATACTCATAATGGTTTGCTTTAAATACTATAAGAGGAGCATCATTAGCACAAAAAATAGCACTACTACCACCACCAACAGCTCCATCAACAACAACAAGCCCACCCTCCAAAATTATTTTTTTTTGTAATGGTTGTTGCTCCAAACAATTCCATTTTTATTCTGTCGATGATCTTAGGGTCAGATAAAGTTTGCACAGACTGTAAAGTAAGAAAAAATGCCATCTTCAACTCTCGATTGGTCGGAACTAGCGACGGATGCACATTCTAACATAAATCATTACATATATTAGAATGATGATTAGATCATTTAAAAAAAACATTAATTAAAAGAAAAATTAATTATAATTATACTTATTGCATCCTTCGGGGGGTTGAAGAGATCAAGAAATTTTACATTTTTATGAGTTTTTGCCGATAACCATCTCAAGATTCTTGGACAGGAAACTCCTTCCTAGTAGTTCACTTGTTGTCTCAAATAAGGAATGACTTCAAACGTCCAAGCCTACAAAATAATGTCAATAAATCAAAACCATTATTGAGCGAAAAAAATGAATGATATCATAATAGAATAAAGAAACATTTACCATGAAAGCGTATAGGAAGCCATATAAGTTGACTGTCTTTGGCGCTAACGGAGTCAACAAATATTTGACAGTCATTTTGAAGCTTTCATACCCTCATGGATAGCTGTTAAACGCCTCAAGATCCTTGGAGAGCTTTATTAAACCGAGGCTTATGTTATTGTTAACGTCTCTCACCTAAAGAATATTATGTACAAACCAAACCAAGCACAATGGCTGTTTGTGCTTCTTTGAAAGTCCTTTACCTTTCAACGCTTCTATCAAATTTTTGTTTTTGAAGCTTGGACCAACAATGGACACCAGGTCATCACGATCACACGACTTGCCTTTGCTTTTTTTGGGTGTGCGGGGTGCTTTTTTTAGGTTAGAATAGGTATAACTTGAGAAGGAGGATAACATTTTAGTTCAGTAACTAGATCAAACTCCTTCCAACCAAAACAAACAGGCATGCCACAATAATTTATCCACACCTCATCCATCTTATCTTTGTTTTCATACATAAACCTATGCTTGAGAAGTTCATATACCATTTTCATTTGAAAACGAGCATTGTTGTCCTCCGGCAAATCAAGCTATTTCCCAAAGCAGCTGTCCCTGAAATAAGTATCCAATTTTTGTTCTCAAAGTATTTTTCTGAAGGCGTCGAAAGATTTTTCCATGGCTGACTTAACCACGAAATCACCCGTTAAATCTGCGGCACCATCATACTGCATTCTCACAGGATAACGATCAATGCTGAGGGCTTTGACCAGCTCTTCTATAGAAGGGCTATTAGCATCTGCATCATCTCTTTTGAAATATTCTTCCTCCCTATGTTCATCATATTCTGCTCCCGATTGAGATAACTCTTGTAAAACAAGCTCATAGAGTGGTGGATGTAGCCTAGCTGCTTCACTTGTTCCTTTACTTGGACTTGATTCGATTTCTGTTCTTTTGGGAATCATATTATCTAAAATTAACAGGAACATAAAATAATATATTATTATTGATATGTATTGTTAAAAAGGAATAATAGTAAATCAAATAAGCAAAACAGTAAAATAATAGTTGCAACAGATCATCGATCTGTTGTACCAGGTAGTATATCTGTTGCAGCATATAACCAAACTATTACAGCGGATGAGTAATCTATTGCAACAATACAAAACACACCACTCATCTTTTAAGATAGATGAATGGTCTGTTCAACAGATCACACAACTGTTGTGACATCATCTGTTATAACATATGAGTGATCTGTTGGAACAGTTAAATAATCTGTAGCAACAGTTGAGTAATCTGTTGCGATAATACAAAATATATCACTCATCTATTGAGAAAGATGAATGGTCTGTGCAACAGGTCACATATCTGTTGCAACACATGAGTGATCTGTTGAAACAGTTATCAACGATCAATATTATTTAGATTTCTTCCAACATAGGGTTGTCTATCGCGGCAGATGAATGATCAGTTGGAAAAATCAAGTCTTGGACTTTTCCTGTAAGAAGAGTTGGTAGGATTTTATCCAACAGGAGGTTCATCTGTTGCATCAGATCATTAATCTGATGGTTCTTCCATTGCACCAGATGGTTAATTAGTTGCATCAAATTTTTTATCCGAAGCTTAATCTGTTGCAACATATGATAAAGCTGTTACATCAGATTATTAATCTGTTGCATCAGAATTATATCTGATGGTTCCTCTGGTGCATCAAATGGTTGATCTATTGCATCATATGATGAATCTGTTGTATCAGATGGTTAATATGTTGCACCAGATGGGTAATCTATCGGAGAAAACAGTAACACGATTTTGTTAAACAAAAAACAACAATTTCATCATTTTTACCAAGAATAAGAATAGAACAAATCAAACCAAATTGTCCTTTTATTTTTATAAACACAAACAATAAAAATCAAACTTAAAAAATATGCAACAAACAATAAAATATCATAATTCACTTCGAAAAGAGAAGAGAAGAGAAGAAATACCAGAAATTAGGATTTTATTCAGACCGCATTTCAAATTAGTGCAACAAATATTGAAATTGTTAACCAATACTATAAGAGAAGTTAGCTCAAGTTCCTCGTTTTCTTCAAAATTAAAAAGGCCATAAATTTTTACCTGTGAAAGAAGAAAAGGACCGATGAAGAATTCGAAGCTGTTGTGGTCGGAGAGCAAGGCTGTCACGTCGATTGAAGTCGAAAAAGAACTGGAATCCCAACTATTTGTAGTCAGATGTTGAAGCCACCGAGGATTAGAATAAGAAATTTGCAGAACAGTTGGTTGAAAGAGAGTTGAGAGAAGGATGAGAGACAGGTTGATTGAATTGAAGAAGGGAACTCGAAGCCCAGCTATTTGTCGTCGGGGGTTGAAGGGAGAAATTTTGCAGAACTATTGGTTAGGAAAGAGTTAAAAGAAGCTGTTGAGAGAGAGGAAAGAATGGTTGATTTGGATCGAAGAGGGTGTGGGTTGGGTTGATTTGTATTTTTGAAAAGATTATAAAGTTTTGAAAATATTAATCAAGTCCACAATTAACTTGATCAAGTTTCCTAATAATGTTTGACCCTATCTGTTGGTCAATGTCACCAATCCTTCATTCAAGACTTACACCTATTCTTCAATTTTCTCCCCAAACTCCAACCCCAACCCCAAACCATTTTCTTCTTCATCACCCCCACCCCAACCAACACAGTTTCTTCATCACCCCACCTCCAAATTCCAACCCCATCCCTAAAAACATAATTCATCCTCCACCTTCATCGAATCAATTTCACAATGAACAAAATCAAATTGTATTTGATGTTTAAACGGGCAAAATCAAATTTTATAGAAAAAAAATATATAAATTTTGTAGCAAGGGTGTTTTCTAGTGAATTCTCGTTGGAAAAGTCGAATTCATCGTCGACTTTCTTCTCTCTGTCTGTTAATTATTAATCCATCCAAAAATGGAGCTTGATACCATATTAGTTTTTTTTTAAAAAAATTATAGTTGAAAAACAAATATAAAAAGTACGGAAATGTGTTGGTCATTACCATTTAAAACACAGAGGCCAACAGTTGAGTGACTATTTTTTGAAACAATAATGACCATTATAGCCGAGATTCTTTTTTTTAAGAAAAAACGATGAGTTACGGATGAACAACATTGTTACAAGAAATTAATTGTTATGGTAATTTTGTTGGTGAGATAAAGTTTATGGTGGTAAATATGGTGTAACGGAGGTTTTGGACATTAACAGCAATGGAGGTTTTAGACATTGAAGAAGAAGGGGAATTTTTTTTTTAAAAATAAAAATTTATGAAAATAATAAATTTATTATTTTTTTGAATTATGCTGATGTGGCGCTGACGTGGTGCTGATGTGACAGCGTGTGTAAAACACCATACCACATGCAAGTGGTGTAATGCTTGACAGAGTGTAAAAAGTATCATTTTTTTTATAGTTAAGGTGTGTAATAGTCAAAAACTTATATAGTTTAGATGTGGATTCAATTTTTCGACTATAGTTTGGAGTGGAAGCGATGCCTTTTCTCGCTTACTAAATAATGAAATTAAATCATATCATACCATACATTATAAGAAACAATAACAAATTCTTAATAACCATACCATACCGTAGCATGAAAAACCACAATCCAAACAATGTGTCAATAATTTTGATTTAACTAAATCACGAAAGGCGATTGCGTTACTATTATCTCTAGAAAAAAATGTTAGTATAAAGGAAATTAAGTACTACATGATTAGTTTGGGAAGATAATCCTCATCAACTGTACTTTATTGACACTCAACAAAACTACAGACAAAAAGATAAAGAAAATAATTAAGAGAAGATCAAGGGTGGGCCTAGAAGAGTGGAGCTGGGACTCGGCGAACCTCCGAATCCGTCAACGAAATGTTCCAATTTTCCCGAAGTAATAAAAACTGCTTGCCAAAGGCAAAGACTTGAGATCGTTGAGATGATGGAGAATGGCGGTGCATTTGGATGTTTGTTTAGGAGAAAGCCAGTTGACGCTGCAAGGCAAAAACCTGCAACTCAACAATTGGCCAGAAAACTCTCCCTTTTCGACCTTACTGCCATTGGTACGCATATTTTCATTCTGCTAAATTTAAACTTTGTTGATGTCCCTTTTGCCATTGCTCATAGAGAATCGGAGCAAGTAACTAAACATTATAGCACCATGTCACGGGTTCAACCCGTGGAAAAAGCAGCTTGAAGAAATGCAAGGTGCTGCAAGGTAAGGGTCTATATGATAGACCTGCGCTGCCTTCCCAGACCCGCGCATGGCATGAGCTTTATTGCACCGGTTGCATTTGTTTTAAAGAAGAATAAATTGATAAAAAACACAATGTAAAGTCTACCGAAAACCACCTCTCTTCCTCCAAGGCAGTGGTAAGGTCTGTGTATGCTCTACCCTCCCAGACCCCAACTGGTGGGATTACACTAAGTATGTTGTTGTTGATAAAAAACACAATATAAGATAATAACATTTGAAGAGCTTTTTTTTTTACAATCCTTGCAATCGAATCAAATTGGGCAGAGTTCCAAGGGATTGAGGGAAAGAACAATCCGTCATCAAATTCTTTCAAGGACGAAAAGAGAAGTAGTTGAAATGCAGGGATAGGATAAACAAGGATATCCCATTTGATGGGATAAACAAGGATATCCCATGGGATGAGATAGACAAGGATATTTCATGGGTTGGGATATCCACTGGGCTTAGCTACCCCACCTTCTATCCCATGGGATAAATGCAGGATTATTTTACCCTACATTTGGTTTGTGGGATAAGGGATCACAATCCCATGGAACGTACTGTAATGGTGGGATTGCTTCTAAGGGATAGCTAATCCCATCATTTTAGTACATTCCATGGGATTGTTATTCCAAATCTCACCAATCAAACGTGGGGTCAAATAATTCTGCATTTTCTCATGGAATTGCTATCCCATCCCGCATACCAAACAAGAGAATTAATAGAATAGGGTAAAATAATTGTGCAACTAAAATTGGCAACTGCTCAAAGCATTACTACTTTCCAGCTGCTTCCTTTTTCCAAATTTTGGTTATGACGTTACCAAGAAAAATAAGCGTGAACTAGCTTGAGGTAAATGGATTTAAGAAAATGAAAAATTTCAGCAACAAACTTAAAGGGAAAAGCTACTGCAGAAAATGTAAATGAAGCTGTACTTCTACTGATAAAGAAAAGAAATACCTTTACCGACTACTCTTCTCTTTTCCGATGAGAGAATCAGTGGAGAAATTGTGTTTTTGTGATTGACGAAAATCTTAATTTACGTTCATCAATATGGAAAACAAAGTTTAATTTACGGCAGGAGACAAGTCCACAGAGAATCAGTCAGCAACAGAAATATGGTTTGAATGGGTGGGATGTGGGATAAGTCTGATAAGAAGAATGTTGATGAGCAGGAAAGCCTTGCTGTGGATATGCATCTTACTTCATGAAACATCGAAAGAAGGCCGAGCATGTTTAATAGGTGGAAGACAAGGGACTATTTTTCCACTTATTTTTGTTCTTAGAATTACAGCAGTCTTGGGAGATTTATCAGCATTGTGAAAGTACATGAGAAAAGAGGCCGGAGGTTACATCTCAATGTGGGATGGGGAGATGATGACATTTAACTAGAAAGATTAATACATACTTCATAGAAGGTGACCAAATATACAAGAGCTACAACTCAATATACTTTTTTCTCAAACAGTTCAGGTGAGCTAATTGACACCAACAAATGGAAATATCAAAGACAATTCACTTGGTGGGAAGCCCTATTAGAATTTCTGTTTCAAACTCTATCATCCTTTGAACATGTGATTATTGATAGACTTTCGAACAAACT
Source organism: Capsicum baccatum var. pendulum (assembly GCA_030864225.1). Lineage (NCBI taxonomy): Eukaryota > Viridiplantae > Streptophyta > Magnoliopsida > Solanales > Solanaceae > Capsicum > Capsicum baccatum. The sequence goes on along the minus strand of CM061551.1, from coordinate 25,326,957 downwards.
TGTGGAGATCACCTTAAGAACTGAATCAGCAAGTCAGTGAGCAGTAAATGGAATAACACAATCACCATTTTAGAATTTCTTGGTTTCCACTTTCTGTTTGAATTTCCATTTTCCAACCAAAAGGATCGTGGAGGAAGTTATGCAACGCTTTAGATGTGAAAAAAATGCAACCTTGAAGGTTAGTTAGTGGACTGCGATGTTGGTAGTTGTTCATGTGGACACAAGGTTCGAATGGGTTTGGGTAAGAATCATCAGCTTGCCTTTACACCCATGGTTGTCTTAAACCACGAAAGAAATATGAGATAAATGTGGAGGATGGTTGGAGACGGAGGAAGGGACGACACATAAAACCAATACAAGACGGACCTGTATATTCAATTCTGTAAGTGGTTGAAGACTTGAAGTAGAAAATGAAGGCCTGATTTTCTTCTCTGCTAGTGGGTGTGAAGCTCCGATCACCGTAAAGAGGCCTTCTGTGAGCTATTAGGAGGTGGACTCTCTAATTCTTACGGGAGCTAGCTTTTGTAATTAAGGGCACAAAGCACGTGGGTTCATAACTGGAGATTTTACAACAACATACCAGTATATTCCTATGAAGTGGCATAAATGGAGATTTTAAAATTCAAAAAGAGGACCACAGGGGATACAAGTGGAGTGAAGCTATTCAATACTTCTAGGCCAATTTACGGCCAAAATACCTGCAGAAATGCTCGTCTGTTTTTAAATGGACCAATGTTATTAGATAATCAAGTTAGACCGATTGAGAGGCGACAAACTTCCACTTTTGTGTCGAAATAGAAGCTAACTTATATTCAAAGTGGGCTGAAAACTTTCTAGTACTAGCTTTGTCTTCATTGGAAAAAGCCGACACCCACGAGGATCAAATCCAGGTGCCAAATTAGTTACACCTAATCAATCATAACGAGGATCATGAAGTGATGAATTGTGAATGGAGACAAAGACATGGTGATGGTAACCTCACTAGTTATGTCTTCGCTAAGAGATAATCAGTTGATGATGCTGAATAGTTCTCAACAACGGGAGGTGGAAGATGTCATCTCTTTGGAGAGCCATCATAGCAGAGGAGGAAGCCTATCTTTGAGCTTATAGTAATGTTCTGAATCTGAGCAAACAGTATAAGGTGGATTTCCAAGGGTGCAAATGGGAAGCTTTAACTCTATGTACGAAGATTGACAAAAGTTAGTGGTTAGTCAAGCATTTCTCCCTTATTGTGAGAAATATATGAGAAAATTATTATTGAATTGTGTATATACATTACATTGAGACCCTATTAATAGACACTACATTATAATCCTTTTTCAAGTAGGATTTTATATACTATTCATGTTCCTACTCATATTCTAATACTCCCCCTCATGCTGGTTCATCAAATCATATGTACCTTGCTTGATACAAATGTAATTAATGAGGACGGGTGAGGGACTTGGTGAAAATATCTCAAGTTGATCACTTGACTTCACAAATTTTGTAATAATATCTCCTGAGAGTATCTTTTTTCTGACAAAGTAATAATCAATCTCTATGTGCTTAGTCCTCTCACGAAACACTGGATTTGATGCAATATGAAGGGCTGCTTGACTATCACACATAAGTTCCATCTTACCGGTATCTCCAAATTTTAGTTCTCTTAGCAATTATCTGATCCAAACTAGCTCACAAGTTGCTGCAACCATTGCTTGATATTCTACTTCTTCGCTAGATCGAGCAAGCACACTTCGTTTCTTACTCTTTCAGGACACCAAATTACCTCCTATTAAAACACAATATCCGGATGTAGAACGTCTATCAAAGATGATCCTACTCGACCAATGATATGCTCATGGCCTCAATTCTCAAAGAGTAGTCTTTTACTTGGAGCTGACTTTATATATTGTAGAATACGAACAACTGCATCCTAATGACTATCAGAGGGGGAAGCCACAATGACTTACGACACTTACATGAATAGATATGTCAGGTCTAGTTACCGTGAGATAATTCAACTTCCGACCAACCTCCTATAACTTCCTAGATCACTGAGTGGCTCCCCGTCCTGGTGGAAATTTAGCATTCAGATTCATAGGAGTGTTAATGGGTCTACATTCTATCATTACTGTCTCCTCAAGAATGTCTAAAGCATACTTGCTTTGAGAAATAACAAAATCTGATCTAGACTGAGCAACCTCAATAGCTAGAAAATATTTCACTCTGTCAAGGTCTTTATTCTGGAAATGTTGAAAAAGATGTTACTTCAAATTAGTGATAACATCTTGATCATTGTCGGTGATAACGATATCGTCTAACATAAGCCACCAAATAGTTCACAGATTTGGTTCAGAATGCCGCTAAAACACTGAGTGATCAGCTCCACTACGAATCATGCCAAACTCCTGAATTACTGTGCTAAACTTCCCAAATTAGGCTCGAGAGAACTGTTTCAATCCATAGAATGACCTACGCAATGACATCCAAGGCTACTAGACTCTCGCGAGCAACAAAACCAGGTGCTGCTCCCGTATAGATTTCTTCCTCAAGATTATCGTGCAGAAAAAACATTCTTAATGTCCAACTGATAAAAAGACCAATGACGAACGATAACCATAAATAGAAAAAACGAACAAATGCTATTTTAGCCATGGGAAAGAATGTGTTACTATAATCAAACCCAAATATCCACTTATATCCTTTGGCAACAACGCGAGCCTTGAGCTGATCAACTTAACCGTCCAGACCAATACCAACAATAAATTTACCTGGAAGGGAAACAAGCTCCCAAGTACAACTCATATGTAAAGCAAAGCTTTCATCAATCATAGCATAGTCTGCTTTCATCTTGAATGTGAAAGTGCTTCACCTATAATCTTAGGGATGGGAATAGAGGACAAAAATGATACAAAATCATAGTAGGGTGATAATGGATGATGATAACTCAAGAAAGTATAATGTGGGTTAGCATTACGAGTGGAACATATACCCTTTTGAAGTGCAATTGATTGGCTAGGAGGAGGCAAGTCTGTAGTAAAAACAGCTTCCGGCGCATGACATGAATCATTTGAGACTAATGTTGGATGCATATAACGATGATAAGTCAGAAGTGGTGGCACTGCAGCTGGAGATGTAGAAGTAACCGTCGATTTCTCAAAGGTTGGTGCTGGTAAGATTGGAGGTATGGGTAAGACCTCAAAGATATCTAGATGATCAGAAGATGTATAGTAAGATTGAGATTCAAAGTGTGACATCGACGGACATAAGGTAGCGACGAAGATCAAGTGAATATTCATTTAACGATACCTTTTTTGAACTCGAGAGTAACCAAGGAAGACACATTAGAGAGCACGAGGGGCTGATTTATCTTTTCCTAGGGCTAAGTTTTGAACAAAGCATGTGCTCCCAACGACACGAGGGGGGATAAAGTAGACATGCGACTAAGAAAACAGTATGGAATGGGGGTTCTGATTCTGAATAGAAGATGATGACATTCTATTAATTAGATAGCAAGTGCGAGGACTGCATTGACCCAAATGCATAATGGAACATGAGATTTAATGAGAAGAGTACGAGTAGTCTCAATGAGATACCTATTCTTCCTTTCTGCTATACCATTCTGCTGAGGGATGTACGAATAGGATGTCCCGTGAATAATTCCTTAGTGAGTCATAAACTCCTGAAACTGAGAGGATAAGTATTCTAAGACATTATCACTACGAAAAGTACGAATAGAAACACCAAATTGATTTTATATTTCCTTTTTTGAAACTAGTAACATATATTCTTCAGCATTAAGGGTATGGCCACCTCCAAAAGTGTGATTACATAGATAGCTAATTACTAAAGGCCTAGGAAGTCCACTCTCTGTATTTCATCTACTATACATTGCTCTTTACTCCATAAACATAGAGTGGAGATACTTTTTTCTTTGATCTTTTGAATGGAGTTTGATCTTCCTTCGAAGAGTCTTTCATTCCTCTCCTTCCATATAGTCCACCATATGCAAGCTGGCACAGTTTTTCACCATTTCTTCTGGCTTTTGCTTCCTCTTCTTATGATCCAACCGCTCTATAAGTCAGCAGTGTGCTCTAACGTTGTCCAGTTTTCCCAAGCAGAGTGATGAACAAAGACCAGATTTGAGAAGTTACCTTACAATGCGGGAAGAGATGACTGTTTGTTTCATTGGCCTCTATACATAGAGGGCATATGGATACTAAATGAAACTTTTCTTCTGAAGTGCTTCATGAGTGAGGCATGCCTTTCATACTATCAGGTAAAACATTTCACCTTAGAGGGTGCCATGCTTTTCCAGGTTGCTTTCCATGGTCCTCTACAAAAGTGACCATCTGTATGGTGTTTCCATCTAATGTATCAGAATCATCGGTTGTCCCTATGAAGGTTCCTATTCTGCCAAGTAAGGCAACAACTCTTTCCGCCTCCTAATCATTCAAAAGTCTTCTAAAAATTAGGTTTCATCCCTGAATTGTCCAGATGTCTTGTTTTGTGATATTCTGGTTAGCGTTGATGTTGAAGAGACTAGGAAAAGCCTTTTGTCGTGTACCTTGCCCATCCTAATTGTCCTTCTAGAGAAGAATCTTACTACTATTACCCACTTGGTAAGTAATATCCCTCCCTACGTTGGTCTAAAGAAACCTGGTGGTTCTCCATAGCGTAACTCTATAGGTATCTCATGTGCACTGTCCATTTTGCCTATACTTTTGATGAATTACGTTCTTCCACAGAGCTGGTCTGTCTTCGAAATATCTCCACAACCATTTCTTTAGCAGCTAAAGCTTTAAGTTTCTGACCCCATACCTCCATGCTCCTTGCTCTATTGCATTATGTTCCATTTTACCAGGTTCAAGCCTTTGTGTTCCTTGTTTCCATGCCATAAAAAGTTTCTTCTCAATCTGTTAAAAGTTTTGCGAACCTTGTCATGTATAGGAAATAGTGATATCATGTAAGTTGGTAAGGAGTCCATAACTGAATTGATTAGGACTAGCCTGCCTCCCAGGGATAGGTACTGTGACTTCCACACGGCAAGCTTTCTTTTCGTCTTCTCAATGATGTTATCCCAAATCTCTAGTGCCTTGTGTTTTGCTCCGGTGGAAGTCTCAAAAACTTTTGAATATAGAAAATTACTCAAAACGATCTTTCATTTCGAACAGCTAAGTACATCTTGAAAAATCATCAATGAAACTAAAAAAACAACGAAATCCTAAGGTTGGACTAATTTTACTAGGATCCAATGAATAAATGAGAAAATAAACTCTGAAGACTCTTAATACTAAGTGAAAATGTAGCACGGGTGTGTATCTCAAGTTGACACGACTCGCAATCTAATGTGGATAAACTAGACAAACCAGGCACCATCTTCTGTAGTTTGGACAGACTTGGATGTCCCAAACGTTTGTGAATTAGGTTTGGAGAGTCTGTAACAAAGCATGCTGGGAAGGAATTTGAAGAGGTAAGATGGTAAAGGCTTTGTGATTCATGTCCTGTGCCAATCGCCTATCCCGTATTGCGGTCCTGCATTAGAAAAAATCATCAAAATAGTTATACTGCAATGAAGAGCACGTGTCAAATGACTAATAGATGCAAGATTGAAAGGACAACAAGTGATGTAAAGAACAAAGTCTAGAGCGATGGAAGATAGGGGTTTGGCTTGTCTTTTTCCTTTTGGTTTTGTTTGGATCCCATTGGCTAAATTAATAACAGGAAGAGATTGTGAATAAACAATATCAGATAAAAGTGATTTGTTATCGAAAATATGATCAGAAGCACCTGAGTCCACGACCTATGATCCAAGGGTACTAAACTGTGAAACACAAGCAAAAGAATTACCACCAACAGAAGCATCATGCTGAGCATCCGAGGCTACTTTTGGAAACATCTGTTTATTTGCTTGATACTGGAGTAACTGATCATATTCTGTCTGAGCAATATGAGCATTATTGGATGGTCGATTAGGCTGAGATGTCTGCTTACTTGCTCGATTCCGAAGGAACTCATTGTATTCCTTTATAGCAATAGGATCATAATTGGGTGGTGGATCATGCAAAATATGACATGTCCTGAGTGTTTCCAAGCTTATGACAGTGACTACACTTGGATCGAGATTTCTAGAACGACATCCTCCTTGCCGATTCTCCTTCGTTTTTCTATGGTTTGAGATACGAGAACAAATGAGTCAATGGTGGGTGATGAAATTACTTTGTGATTTTGAGGCACGACAAGACGAAGTAGATGAGAAAATAACTTATCAATTGTAGGAATTGTTGGACTAACTAAAATTTGATCACGTACTAAATCATGGTCAATAGAAAGTTCAGCAAGTGTAAGAACTAGAAACAACATCTTTCTGTGCTCTTGTTGTTTTTCCACATCCGCAGTGACAGGCATCAATGTTTCAAATTCCTCCATGACTTCTTGTACCTATCCCAAGTAAGACATATCAGATTCTTGTTTCCTTAAGTTAGTCATTCGAGATATCACATCATAAAAACGAGATATGTCATTAGTGTATAAAGCACGAGCCTTTTCCCAAACTAAATAACATGTCTGAAATGGGCGAAACAAGGGCATCAACTTGTAATCAATAGATCGCCGTAAGAGACTACATAATTGAGCGCCAACCTTCTCCCATTATTCTTTGGCTTTGGCATTTTCTTCATTAGATTTTGCCTTTTCATCTACCACACTAGCCTTGATCTTTTAGTGATCTTAGTCACCTTGACCTTTGCACCACACCTCAACCGAGGAAGCCCAAGCTAAATAATTTGAACTTTCCATTAACGGTTTGGAAGTGATCATAGGACTTGAACTTCCTATTCCAGCATTTTTGGAGCAAAAAAATCATACTCAAAAGGTATCTTGTGAATTTTGACTTGAAAACACCAAGAAACAGAGATCCGAATGTCTGATATTGCTGGAGAACAAAAAAAATTTGATGTCCATGGAACCTTAGAAATCGTCGGAACCCTAATTTTGCCGATCGGAATCGGGAAAAAATTGCACGAATGTGGTCGTACCTGCATGATTTCGACAGAAGAAAAATTAAGAAAATAGATTGGAAAAGCTCTCACTCGCCTGTGCGTGAGACAGATGGAAAAAAAACTCATTGTCGTCGGTGCGTGTGGTTCTTGTCGGTGTTTGGTCGCCTGAGATTTTCGAGCCTCGTGGTAGTGTTGGTTTTCACACAACACTTACCAAATAGAAGATGACACAAATTAGTCACCGGAAATTGACGCACATTGATTGAATTTTTTTTTCTGAAGTTTCTCACCAATGCTCTGATACCATGTGTGAGAAATATATGAGAAAATTATTATTGAATTGTGTATCTACATAATTACATTGAGACCCTATTTATAGACACTACATTACAATCTTTTTTCAAGTAGAATTTTTTATACTATTCCCATTCCTTCTCATACTCTAACACTTATGATAGATGGGGGTTCTAGTATGGAACATTTATCTGTTTCCTTACCAATATTATTTTTTTATGCTGGCATTATCTTGTCCTTCAATTTTGTTACTATGTTGTTTCATTTTAAAGGGTAAGAAAAGTTACAACTATACCATGTCGAATTTTGTGTCATATAGAAACTTATCCCCTTCTTATGTAGCTTTTCTTTCTCAATTATTTGGAATGGAGATACTGAAAAATGTGTAGGATGCTTTAGACGTTCCTGAGTAGAAGAAGGCAGTTCTATAGGAGATGAATGCTCTTGAGAGACATGAAACCTGGAAAATGGTGGAACTGCCACGTGGAAAGAAAATAATGGGCTACAAGTAGGTATTCACTGTCAAGTTTAAATAAGATGGGTTTGTAGAGAGGTATAAGGCACGTTTGGTAGCAAAAGGGTTCACTCAGACCTACGAGATTAACTATCTTGAGACATTTGCTCGAGTTGCCAAGTTGAATTCAATTAGGGTTCTTCTGACCATTGTTGCCAACCTTGATTGGCCTCTTCAACAACTTGATGTGAAGAATGTGTTTTTGAATGGGAAACTCGAAGAGGAAGTCTACGTGGATCCTCCTCCGTGTTTTGAAGAAAGATATGGAACTAGAGTGTGCAAGCTAAAGAAATCTCTCTACGGGCTCAAACAATCTCCAAGAGCTTGGTTTGAGAGGTTTATTCAGTTTGTGAAAAAACAAGGGTACGCTCAAGGGCAAGCAGATCTAGGGTGGGCATAAAATACCGAAAATTAAATTATTGAACCGAACTGAAAAATTTGGTATTCGGTAATCTGGTATTTGGCATGGTATTTGGGAGTAAAATTTCAAAATTATGGTATTCGGGTTTGGATTAGGTACAAGATATTTATATCTTTTGGTATTCGGTATCTATTGAATATTGAATTATCAATTAAATTTTATATACACACACAGAGAGAGAGAGAGCCACACAAATATGTGGGGTTCTAAAGAACCATAAAGGTTGAATCATAAAGCTTAAATCATAGATCCGCTTACATTCATTACGCCAGCAATTTATATAACTTAAACTCTACCATTAATTACTAATTTCACAAACAAAAAAGGGAAAGCATTCTACTATAATATGCCTAAATATACCAACTTCAACATTTTTCTTTTTAATTTCCAACATACAGTATATAACAAATGGAGCAATAAACTGATTTAGTAATAATAGATATAAATCCTTCATTGTTACCAAAAGTAGCCCAATCCTACACTTTTGCTTTATACAATTTACAATCAACAAATTATCAATAGATATATCATACTCGCCCATCCCATTTTATGTGGCATACTTTGATTCGGCACGGAGTTTAAGAAATAAGAAAAGACTTGGTGATGTTTACCAAATTGTCCTTTATTAAAAATGTACTACTACTATCTTTAATTAAGTGAGACCAATAAGGGCAAAAGTGGAATTGTGTCCTTAAATAGTTACGAAAATGAGGAAAGATGACATTCTTTTTGGAACGAACCAAAAAGAAAATGACGACACATAAAAAGGACGGAGGAAGTATAATATAGGGAAATATCTAATTGACCCCCCTTACTCTGCGCTAAAAGCAAAACCCTCCTTTCCTCTTTCCCAGCTTGTGTTTTACCTTTATGATCATAGTGAGTTTCACTTTAATACGGTATTACCAAATACCATACCGAGTTGACGTTTAATTTACGGATTACCGAATTACCGAATTGAATTTTAAAAGTATGGTATTTGGTTTCTACTTTCAATTATCAATTACCGAACCCGAACTCTGAAAATAACGAACCGAATACCAAACACCTACATCTAAGCAGATCATACCTTGTTCTTTCAACATCCTCTTGAGGGAAAGACGACTATCCTGATAGCTATGTTGCGCGGACTCTTCGGTTTTGTCGCCGAACCCGTCTCGACGCCACGCTGACAAGGGTGCGGGTGCTTCTTTGAGGTGAAATGAATCCGGATACTTTGACCAAAATGAAGAACACATTTGAGGAGAAAAATTGAGATTCGATTTCCACGCCTTACTTTTTCCAAAATAACGTAACTCCTAATAGTACTGATTGAAAAAATAAAACTAATTGCAAAAGTAGCTAAAAAGAGTAAAGCAACATAAAAGCTAAACCTAGAATATCTTTAGAACTCTATTTTTATATTATTTTAATTTTTTTTAGCTGAATCATCGCATCCGTATCCATACTTGGATTCGCACCCTCGAATCTTAAAGTTTAAATTTTGCTGAATCCGACTTTCGTATCCCCACTCATCTCGGATACGAACACTCGAGTTTGAGCAACTTAGCTTGATTGTGTATGTTGATGATATCATACTTACAACGGATGACTTGTCTAAAATGAAGAATTTGAAAAAACAGCTAGCCTTGGAGTTTGAGATCAAAGATTTGGGTCAACTGAAATATTTTCTTGGCATGGAAGTAGCGAGATCAAAAGAAGGCATTATGGTGTCACAAAGAAAGTATGTATTCGATCTTCTAAAAGAGACAGGGATGATTGGTTGTTGTCCAACTAAACCACCAGATCAATGGTTGTCGTCCAACTGAAACACCTATTCATCTGAATATAAAATTCGGAAATAAAAAAGGAAATTCAGTTGACCAACGTTAATATCAGAAACTAGTAGGGAAGTTGATCTACTTGTCACACACTCGACCTAATATAGCTTTTATTGTAAGCTTAGTCAGTTAATTTATGCACTCTCCAAAAGAAGAGCACCAAGAAGCGGTCTACAGGATTCTAAGATATCTAAAAAATTCACCAAAATTCACTAGGTAAAGGATTGTTTTTCAAAATGGGTCAACATAGGGGCATTGAAAGCTTTACATTTGGACAGGTTCCACTCCTGACAAAAGGTCTAAGTCTGGATATTGTACATTTATATGGAGCAACTTCAGCTTACTGAGGACATGACCCTAGATAGGAAGGCGTGGAGGTCGAAGATTAGGGTAGAAGGCTAGTGTTAGTGTGTGGGTTGTAGCTAGCAGTCAGGAGAATTCTTGTGTAGCCGGATTTAGTAATCATAGGTCAGTGTACGTAGGTGTCTTTGGGATGTGAGTGTATGTCACTACTAGGTGGGTGTCCTATTTTCTATTGCTTAGTTCCTATTTTTCTTATTCCGTGTTGCTCTTATTTCCCGTATTTCATATTCCTGTGATTTTATTCTATTATTTCCTATTCTTTATTTCGGTTATGTCATCCATCCCCTTATTTATTATCCTTATCTTGAGCCGGGGGTCTATCGGAAACAACCTCTCTACTTCTTCGGAGGTAGCAATATGGACTGCGTACATCTTACCCTCCCCAGACCCCACGCTGTGGGAATGCACTGAGTTTGTTGTTGTTGTATATGGGGAAATCTTGTGACTTGGAAAAGTAAAAAGCAGAATGTCGTAGTCCGCAACAGTGCTGAAGCTGAATATCAATCTATGGCTCATGGGATCTTTGAAATGATTTGACTCAAGAGGATGATGGAAGAATTGAAAAACGCATTTACTCTACCAATAAAGTTGTACTGTGACAACTAGGCTGCCACAAAGTATTGTTCATAATCCAGTTCTACATGATAGAACAAAGCATGTTGAAATGGATAGACACCTCATAGAAGAGAAAATTGAAGAAAGAAGTGTATGCATGCCTTTCGTCCCAATAAATCAACAGATTGTAGATATTTTCACAAAAGACTGTTTAAAGAAAAATTTGAAATTCTTTTAAGCAAGTTAGGCATGACAAATATTTACATGCCAACTTGAGGGGGAGTGTTGATTCGTAAATATCTAACTACGATTGGGTCTGATTTTGTAGGATCTAAATTGATCTGATAAAATCAGATCCGATATACTATTAGATCAAATAAAAACAATCCTTGATTCTCAAATCACCTAGAATCAAGGGATTTGATTGCTAGTTAGTTTGTTTTTCTTTTCTATATATTTGTACCTCTATAGATGAATAAAATAGTATATTTTTAGTATCAAAACTAATATAGTTAGACCAAAGTGCCATATCTTTACATGGTATCAGAGCCAGGTCCATCCCCATTTGGGCTCTCGGTCCACACACCAGATGGGCCCTGGGGTGAATGAGGGGTGTTAGTGCAGGTAAAAGTCCCATATTGGTTGGGGAATGAACCGATGGTCTTCGTATATGGACTTGGGCAATCGTCCCTTCATGAGCTAGTTTTTGGGGTTGTGTTAGACTCAGGTGCAGTATCTTAACAATATTAATTGCGAACAGTTAGTATCTCTAAGATATAAATTTAAAACTCTTGCTTAACGAGACAATGGAGCATCTAAGAGAATTACAAAAGACACGGGTATGAAACCTTGAAAGAAAAGACACAACAATAAGAACAACAAAAAAAAATCCAGTATATTTCCACATAGTGAGGTCTAGAGAGGGTAAAATGTACGCAGTCCATCCCACTACCTCCGAAGAAGTAGAAGTTGTTTCCGATAGACCCCCGGCTCAGGCAAAAAGACAGTAAACAAAGTTGTAATAAAATATAAAACAAGATGAAATAACAGAAATAAGACACCCACAAAGTAGCACTATGCACTATCAAACCAAAAGCACACCTCACCCAAACCCTCCTAACTAGAAGCTCCAACCTATGTACAAATCCCTACGACCACTAGCCAGGCTATACCAAAGCACTCCTATCTACTGGCTACAACTCACCCACCCGCACTAACCGTCTATCCTGATTCGCGTCCTCCATACCTTCCTATCTAGGGTCATGTTCTCAATAAGCTGTAACTGCTCCATGTCACGTCTAATCACTTCCTTCCAATATTTCTTCAGCCTACTTCTACCCCCTCTTGAAACTATACAAAACTAACCTCACACTTACGAACTGGGGCATCAGTGTCCCTCCTCATCACATGCCCAAGCCATCTCAACCTCACTTTCCTCATCTTGTCCTCCACCGAAGTCACTCCCACCTTCTCCCGAATAGTCTCATTTCTACCAAAAAAAAAAAAACTCTTGCCTGAATCAACTCTAGAGAACTCGTCAACTATTAGCTTCATCCTCAACAATAGTATCTGGATGGACATACAGATAAGGAGTGAGTTATACGTAAATATAACCCAGTAAGATCCTAAAGTCGCCCCTTTGAGTACCCTTGGAGCAAGTGTAAGACAATGCAAGCAAATGAGCACAAAATAATATGCACGTGAATTATATCCTAATGTAATACTCAATAAGTCCAAAGAAATGTTCAATAGGCACATTACATATCCCAACACAATCTACACTCAGGACTTATCATAAACGGAAGTGAAGGAAATTAACACAACATCCTGGTGGAAGAGAAGATTCTCTGTCAACAGATTGTATAAGTGGGGTCTATCTGTAAATGGATGAAGAAAAATAGGGCCATGGAGTGCTGTGTGGAAGAGTGTGGCTCCTACTAAAGTGAAGTGTTGTGTCTGGTTGGTAGCTAGAAGAGCCTGCTTGACTCATGAAGCATTACAGAAAAGGGGTATAAACATAGCTTATAGATGCTTACTCTGCAAAGAGGCACCGGAAACCAACAAATACTTATTTTACATTGCAAAGTAACAACACAAGTATGGGCTTTATTCTTCAATTTAGCTAGCCTAAACTGGTGTATGCCTGAACACACAGCAGACTCATTGAGTTGTTGGATCAGAAGGGGAGGCAGCAAGTGTCAAAAGAAGTGGTGGAGGACGGTACCTACTTGTATCTGGTGGAATATCTGGAAGGAGAGGATTTTTGAAGGAAAAGAATGCTCAATACGGAAGATTAAATGGGCGGTAACTACTTCCTTAGGTTTTTGATGTAAAGAACAAAATATAGAAGAGGAAATCCAATTAGTGGATTTCATAGTTTCTTTGCAAGTATTTCTGGTTTTTTTTTCCTTCTCTGTAATTACTTTTGGAGGTGGCCAGCATAGCCCTGAATGCTGAGGAATACAAGTTACCAGTTTCAACAAAAAGAAAAAAAGAAACGGAAATTAACACAACACCCTGACAGTCCACAACAACATATATAATGCCCCATACTACGGCAATATGTATAGGCCCCTAACATGTTATGGCAATGAACGCCTGATACCAACGCCCATGGCAAGATCACGCCACACCAAATTTCACTTATTAAATACTTTTACTGTTTTTCAAAATATAATACATTTGTGGCTTGTCAAAGACCACTAATTCTGTCAAGCAGACGCATCAGTGACCACTACTTCTGTCAAGCAAACGCTTGTCTTATGCATCAGGTGGACAAAACACTTTCCTAAAGCAGGTTTTGAAAAGTCTGCAAGCCGTCTTTCACGTTTTGCGGTATTTGAAGTCTGATCTAGGGAAAGATCTACTCTTTTCCCAACATATTCACCTTCAAATAGAAGCCCTCACTGACATGGATATGGTTGGATCTCTAGATGACAGAAGATCTTTATCCGGTTACTGTACACTCATAGGAGGTAGCCTGGTCTCCTGGAGAAGCAAGAAGTAAAGTGTAGTTGCTAGATCAAGCGCAGAAGTTGAATATAGAGCTATGACCTAGGGTGTTTGTGAACTTTTGTGGTTACAAAAGCTACTAGAGGGATTGATATTGTTTGAAATAGGAAACCTTTCCTTGTATTGTGACAATAAGGCTGCAATCAGTATAGCTCATTATCCAGAGAACATAACATGTTGAAATTGATCAACAGCTCATCAAAGAAAGAGTTACAAGTGGTATCTTGAGTTTGTTTCATGTGTCGTCAAAAAAGCAACTAGATGGTGTGCTGACCAAAGGCCTTGACAAATGGACTTTCTATACACTAGTTTGCAAGTTGGGCATGTGTGACTTCCTTGCACCAACTTGTGGGGTGGTGTTGATTGATTGATTTCTTAGCTGAACTATAGGAGTAAATTGATATAGTTGATATTTTATTCATTGTATGTGATTATGTAATATTTCTTTTATTATTTAGTTGTAGGACTTACTGTATAAGTACCCATTGTTGTGCGATGTAAATTCATCAAGAAATACAAAGAAGCTTTCTCTTCTTCTGGAAATTTTCCGTTTCAGTTTGTGGATCTTCTGTCTGACACTTTCAACTTTCGCTGAAATGATCGAGTGGTCTAGTAAATTTCCAGTGCGTTTTTGACAATGTATTTACTAATTGCTTGCTTTTCATTATTCCCGGGGTAGACTGCATGACCTTTTGCTTTTCAAGTAAAACTAGACAGACAATACTTAATTCTGATATCTTTCCTTACTTTTTCTTGATATAATCTCATTTGGACAGTGAGAGTTGATTTTCAAGCATCACTGATATTTGATTTGTAAACCGTACTTCTGTCAGGCGTTGGAGCAACCATAGGTGCTGGAGTCTATATTCTTGTTGGGACAGTTGCCAGAGAACACACTGGACCTTCTCTCACGATTTCCTTCTTTATTGGTGGAATTGCGGCTGCTCTTTCTGCATTTTGTTACGCAGAGCTTGCGTGTCGCTGCCCATCTGCTGGAAGTGCATACCATTACTCATATGTCTGCATTGGAGAAGGGTAAAGAGGACATTCCTTATCATGTCAAATCTATCCATATTGTTTCTCAACATTTTGATTGGTGTAAATGTTTTAAATTGAAAATCATTGCTAAGCCAATTTATTCAGAGTCTGTTGTATAGTCAATCCTGAAAATCAATTTCCATGGTTTCTCTGCATAATGGGATATCATCAGTTTGTAACCACTAGAAAATGTTACTCTACTCAGGGTCGCATGGCTAATTGGTTGGGCTTTGATACTCGAATACACTCTTGGTGGTGCAGCTGTTGCTCGTGGCGTAACCCCCAATTTGGTGGGGTGGAATGTCTTTATTTATTTATTTTTTCTTTTTGTATAAACTGGGTCTTTTTGCTTTCACTCTTTTGATTAGAAACTAATTCTTCAACAAGCCTCCTCAAATACAGGCTTGATTCTTCTTTCATGGGTCAAACACATGAAAATTCTATGATAATGGTTGGTGGTGAAATTCGAACCCAGCACCTCTGTTTGCTCTGGTACTATGTTGAGTTGTGTGATCAGCTCTTTTGAAAGTTTAAGATGTTAGACACTTTTTCTAATTGATTATATCTTCCTCCCCCCCCCCCCCCCCCCCCCCCCCCCCCCAAAAAAAAAAAAAACACGTGTGCGTGCCGAATATTTTCCATTGGCCAAGCACGTGAATTTTTATTTTATTAATGGATGGTGATGAGACTCGAACTAGGACCTCAACACACATTTCTCCTCCTCTTCTTTGCCGGTAATACAACATCAAGAACAACAACATACCCTCCCACAAAGGGGGGTCTGGAGAGGGTAAAGCGTAGGCAGTCCATACCGCTACCTTAGATGAAGTAGAGAGGCTGTTTCTGATAGACCCCCAGGTCAGGACAAGTAACAGTATAACAAACATAAAAACAAACAATAGAATGGGATTACACACCATTGGATTATAAAATAAACAAGATACCCACAGAGTAATACTATAAATTATCTATCGGGAATCGCAAACATCACCAAAACACCAAGAACAAGAAACTCCAAGGCACACGCATAACACTACGACTACAGTCACAACTACTAACAAAGCACCCTTTCCTACTAGTAAGGACACACTCCTACCCACTAACCCTCTACCCTAATCCGTGTCCTCTGCACCTTCCTATCAAGGGTCATGTCCTCCGAAAGCTGTAATTGCTCCATGTCATATCTAATCACCTTTCTTCAATATTCTTCGGCCTACCTCTACCCAGTCTGAAACCATCCATAGCCAACTGCTCACATCTCTGTACTGGGGCATCCGTGCCCCTCCTCATCACATGCCTGAACCATCTCAACCTCACTTCCTGCATCTTGTCTTCAACCGAAGCTACTCCCACTTTCCACCGAAGCCGCTTCCACCTTCTCTGTCGGTAATACTAGGTTAAAATTGCTTCATGTGTAGCATCCAATTAAAGATTATACCTTAGTAGGAGCACTTTTTTTAATAACATCTGCCTATGCCATACAATAACCCAAAAACTTTTATATTTGAGAATGTTCCACTCTATGAAATTTCAAATTTTCAAAATGAGAATCAGATTTATCAGTCTGAACCCGTAAGCTATCCAGTAGTTGAAGAAGCTTACTGTATTATTCACTTCACAATCAAGATTCCTTCTAAATTTCATTTCCTTGATTATTTCGACATTACTCAACTGTGGCCTGCTATCTGCAAAACTGAGTAAACCTGTCTTCCGGAAGAGTATCTCCCAGCCAATCATCATATCAGAAAATTATTCTCTTGCAATCCCCTCGCTCTAACTGGATCAGTTCCTTTTGCTCCTCCAATAAACTTTCTTATATTCTTCCAAAAACCCCAGCTATGAGGGAACTAACAGGATTAGTACACCAAAAATTGCTGGTACCATTTGTAATCTGAACAATTTTCTTCCACTAAGGACTTTTGACTATATCTCCACAATCACTTCAAAAAAGGCCTTTCTTCAGCAATTGTAATTTGTAATACTCAATCCACCGCCACCCCTCTCTCTCTATTTTGCTTCTTGTAAGGTCCCCACTTCACTGGATGAAAGGACTTCTTTAACCTATTTTCATTTGCAGGCTTCGTTCTTTGGTGGTGTGGATAAACTGCCCTCAATTTTGGCTCGTCAAACCATTTTTGGTATAGTAGTAGACCCTGGTGCTGCAATCTTAGTTATCATTATCACTGCCTTATTATGCACGGGGATCAAGGAGGTGCATCCTTTTCTCTCTAAATGAACTTCTCTTCAATTTCCTTTGTCTATTGTCTAACTTTTCTTCAATTGCGCTGTCATTGTACTCCTGCAACTGGAAAATCTCATATACAGAGTTCTCTTGCGCAAGCCATTATTACAACTATCAATATTAGTGCTTTAGGGTTTATCATCTTAGCTGGTGCATACCTGGGATGTAAGACTGGGTGGCCAGGTTATGAAGTTTCTAGTGGGTAAGTGGCTCTTTATGTTTTGCTGTCTTACATACCAACAACATTTGAACTGATGCATTTCTTGAGTTTCTAGGTACTTCTCTTTTGGAGTAAATGGGTTGTTGGCTGGCTCTGCGACAGTCTTCTTTTCATACATTGGTTTTGATATAGTTGCTAGCACAGCTGAGGAGGTATTAGCTTATCATACAAAGGCCTACCGTTTCCTTCACTAGTTCTCATGGTTTCCGCATGAGAAAAGTTGATTTCTTTATTTATTTTTATCTTTGAGTGCATATGATGAAAATATGAAGTTGTTCTAGTTATTATTCAATGAAATTTCTGCACCCAATTCTTAATTTCTGTATTGCATAAATCACATAAATCTATAATTTCTTTCTAAACCTCGTACTTCACCGTTACAAACTTGATTTCTTCCCATCTGCCTAAGCCTTGATGGCAGAACTACCAGGTATTGAGTATGTAAACTATGTGGTGGATACACTAACAAATAAGCCAATTCTTCTTCCATGAGGGACTTCAATGAAGCAATACCTCTATGGTGGGAGGTAATCGGTACCTGATGGAATAGTATCGCACACATGCTGGCCTGAGATTACTGCCATTAAGCAAAACATGGTCATATGCCTTATGCAGTTTAATTACTTGCCTATCCACTCTCATCCTAAAGTCTACTGATTTATTTGTAATCAAAGCCACATTATTCTTTCTTCTATTAGTAAAGCATTCTATGAGGGCGACACCATGATATTTGTGACCTTATTCTCCATCCTACTCTTAGCAGTCTCACATACTTCCTCATCCAAGAACTTCTTCATCCCCTAAGATAATCTTCTTAGCAGGCTCACATACTTCCTCATCCAAGAACTTCTTCATCCCCTAAGATAATCTTCTCCTCAAGTTTTGACCTCCATTCCACATCTTCATTATAGGGCCATACATAGAATTCTTCATTTGTGTCCCTCTCTTGCTCTTCTCACTAACTTTTATTTCTCCCACCCTCAAACTCCAAATCTCTTTTGCATCATAAAATTCCTCATATCAGCAATAGCCATCCAATAAAAGAATTTTGTGCTGCAATATCTAGTATAATCGGATAATGCTACGAATTTGTACGTACATGTTTTCTTAAAGAAGCACTGGTGTAGAACAATTAATTATTGTGATTTTCTCTTCATCTGTACGACAGGTTTAAATATTTTTACATCTTTTTTGTTGGCTTAAAAGTTGCTGTTTGAATGACTCTTCTGGATTCCGCATTACTGAATCTCAAGGATCTTCAATATATTTTTGTTGCAAATATGGACTTACTTACAATTGATGTAATAGGTAAAGAACCCTCAACGTGACATGCCTCTTGGTATAGGGATTGCACTATCCATATGTGCCATATTGTATATGCTGGTATCAGCTGTTATTGTTGGTTTAGTTCCATACTATGCATTGGACCCCGATACACCGATTTCCTCTGCTTTTGCAGGCTATGGCATGGAATGGGCTGTGTAAGTTTGTGACATAGCCTACCTTTTATTATTCTCAGTATGTACATTTTAGGATTTGTTTGAACTTGATTCCTTTGATGGCTTGCAGTTACATTATTACTGCTGGAGCTGTGACTGCTCTCTGTGCAAGTCTTATTGGTGCAATTATTCCACAGGTATTAAATCTATGATTATTTTTAGTTACAGAGTGTCTAACTTGAACCCAGATTGCTTCAAGGGAACTAGACCAAGTAGGTTAGCAAATAACAAAAGTAACTACAGCAAAGTCAGTTTGACAACCAACAATTCTTTTACAATCTTGAGCAAGTTATAGACTAGCTGGATTAAATTTTTATCAAACTGAAACTGATTTGTCTGATGGAACATTTTTTATTAAACTGAGGAAAAAATGATGCATTTTGAAGCAGAGAGAATCTTTTCTGATATGAGACGTAAAACACGAAATTGGAAACAACACGAAAACAAGGACAACAAAGGAATATGAAGCAATAACGTAAAGGATAGATAGAATGACACAAGAGAAGGAATGCAAGCAAACCATAATATACTAAATTGAGGCCCTCAAATGTAATCCGACTACAAGCACCAATTCTCCTACGAAGACCGAGAGGGACGTTGAACCCTCACAACCCACGTTTCTAGACAATCCGTAAACTCCCAACAAGCTTAACATAAACACTCGCAAGTGTATTTCAAAACATATCCAAAATCATCTACCTAAAAATGAAAGAAAACTAGCTATTTATAGCCATGGGCTATTTATTACACAATGGGCCCAAAAGTGACCCTAAAAGCTATTGGGCCCAAAAGTGACCCAAAACCCAAAACATAACAAAGTAGTCTTCATTCTTCCGATCTCCTCACGGGGGATCGCAATATTCCTCTTCGTCCTTAAACCGTGGCCATGATGCACTTTCACTTGTATCATCCTCTCCTTCTTGAAGAGAATTTGTCCTCAAATTTAAGAGTTCATTATGTTCAAGATCAAGGAATTTCGGGGAGTTCTTAGAAGTGGTAGGGAGCATAACATGTGTAGCCAAGTAAAGTGGAATGCTAAGCTCACCTTCTTGAGGCCAAACTTCCTCCATCAACACTTTGTTGGCTAGCAAATTTGGAACGGTAAGATCCCCATCACATGGATTCACATCAATCTCCACATTTTCATCAAGATCACCAACTCCTTCCTCATGCTCCACTTCATCGTTATAGTATGGATCACCTTCTCGAAGTATGATGGCTTGTCTTGTTGGACACTCACTCATTCGGTGACCCTTGACATTTAAAGCATTGAGTACCCTTAAGATTAGGATTACCTCCTTCTCTAGGTGGATACTTTGGAGCACTCGTCTCAGTGGTTTCTTCTCAAAAGTCTTCTTAAAGTCGGAACCTTGACTACAATTGAAGGACAATTGATTCCCTACCTTAGGCTTAGTTGCCTCCTTCTCCAACTTGATATCTCTCTCAATATCAATAGCCGCTTCTAAATGATCATCCATCCGGGCAAACTTGTGTATTAACATTCGAGAGGAAATATCTTGATTCAATCCTACCTTAAACCGGATCTTGGTGTGCTCTTCATCCTCGTTGTAATCAAGCTTCAAGAGTCAACAACAACAAAAAACCCAGTGTATTCCCACCTAGTGGGGTCTGGGGGGGGGGGGTTAAGATGTACGCAGTCCATACCTCTACCTCTAAAGAGGTAGAAAGGCTGTTTCCGATAGACCCCCGGCTCAAGACACGAGATACCGCACAAATATATAGTAAAGCACAGAACAAAATTTCATAACATAAATACGACACCCATAAGTAATAAAAACATAGAAAAGCACACAGATTCGTAATAAAACATGGAACAAGGTACCATAACAAGAATAATACCCCCACCAAGTAATTCCCTACACTAGCGACCCAAACTGACCCTAGCCTTCTGCCCTAATTCGCGTCCTCCAGATCTTCCTATCTAGGGTCATGTCCTCGGTGAGCTGTAACTGCTCCATGTCCCGCCTAATCACCTCACCCCAGTACTTCTTCGGCCTACCCCTACCCCGCCTAAAACCATCCAACGCTAGCCTCTCACACCTACGAACCGGGGCATCCATGCCCCTCCTCATCACGTGTACGAACCATGTCAATCGGACCTCCCGCATCTTATACTCCACTGGGGTCACACCAACCTTCTCCCTGATAATCTCATTCCGAACTCTATCCCCTCTAGTCAGCCCACACATCCAACGCAATATCCGCATTTCTGCCACCTTTATTTTTTGGATGTGGGAGTTCTTAACTGGCCAACACTCCGCTCCATACAACATGGCCGGACGGACTACCGCCCTGTAGAATTTGCCTTTAAGCTTGGGCGGCACCTTCTTATCACACAACACCATAGTATGATGTTGAAATTCATACTAGTATGCTTCAAGAGTAGATTTTGAAATTCATCATAGTATGCTTCAACACTCTTGTCTTCTTGTCTCAAATTGTACAACTTGGCAAGCAAGCCTTGTCTATATCTCTCCGGTACATACTTGGCTCTCATAAGGGCCTTCATAACATCCTGTTAGAATATGAGTAGGAATAGGAACAACATATAAAATCTTACTTGGAAAAGGATTGTAATGTAGTGTCCTATTAGGAAAAGGATTGGAATGTATTGTTTATAAATAGGGCCTCAATGTAATAATGTAGTTACAATAATTCAATAATATTTTTCTCTTATATTTCTCACATGGTATCAAAACTTCCACGATCTTGGTAAAGAATCAAAGTGTTTCTGCTGCCGGCAGGCGGCTATAATCCATATATGCCGCCCGTCTGGCCAATGTTTATGTTAGCAAAAGTTGGGTCACTGACTCCCTCTCTATCTTTCGAGGGATGGCCTTGGCTCAGCGGTAAGCTTGCTTACCGTGGTGTGCCAGGGTCGGGGGTTCGAAACGCCCCTCCAGCAAAGCTGGGGTGAGGGCGCGTAGGTCAGGCCCGGAGTGGTCCCCCCTCCCCGATACCTACGGAGCAGGTATGAACCGGGTCGTCCCTTTGCGTAGCACCATGCATCTGTCCGGTGACTACTTTTTCATATCTATTTTTCTTAGCACCGTACTTCTTTTTGGTGACTATTTTCTCATATCTGATTTGCGTAGCACCGTGCATCTTTTCGAACTACTGTCTCATATCTGAGTTGCATAGCACCATGCATCTTTCTAGTGACTCCTCAGGTTTAATTTACATAGTTCTGTACGTCTTTCCAGTGACTCCTCAGATCTTTTTCAGTAGGGTCGTGCCATCATTCTGACCCTGCCCATATAATTTCTCTTTTCCTGTAGGATCGTGCCGTCATTCCGACCCTACTCATATAACTTCTATTTCTCAATAGGGTCGTGCCATCATTCCGACCCTACACATATTTCTCTTTTTCAGTAGGGTCGTGTCATTATTCCGACCCTACCCATATACTTTTTTTTCCTCAGATTGTAGTCACTTTTCAGCCATCAAATCTAATAATCCGGCATGTGAGCATGTTTCGGCTGAGTTTTCGGTGACTTTCATGTTCAAGATCTACTCGTCTCTTGATTTCGAGATGACCCGTATATTTTATACCAGTTTTCGGCAATTTTCCAGCTACACATCGACTTTATGACAATATTTACTACTTTTCGGATCATTTTTTCAGTTTGTTCTGTTTCGATTGAGGTCTCCCAGACGTACAAAGCAGTCCTTATCAGTTTCTTGCAGATATCTTCACCAAGTCCCTCACCGATTCTCATATTAGTTACATCCATAACAAGCTTGGTACATGTCTTCTATGCACTAGCTTGAGGGGGAGTGTTAGAATATGAGTAGGAATAGGAATAACATATAAAATCCTACTTGGAAAAGGATTGTAATGTAGTGTCCTATTAGAAAAAGGATTGGAATGTATTGTCTATAAATAGGCCCTCAATGTAATAATGTAGTTACAACAATTCAATAATATTTTTCTCTTATATTTCTCACACATCCCATGGTAGATATTGACCTCCATAAAGGATCCCTTGTGTTCTCTTAGCCGATTCCCACCAAGTCAAAGCATATCCTTCAAATCGAGCAACGACATAGGTCATCTTCTTAATATCAGGCAAATCATTAGCTTGGAAGATCCTATCACATTGCGACACCTATTTGAGGTACCCTTTGGGATCACTACCTCTATGAAAGCTAGGAAGAGTGACCTTGATAGAATTGAGATCCATATCACGACCTCCATAGCCACCTTGGTCTCTTGGGACATGCCCTTGTGCACCATATCCATAACCTCTTTCAACATGTCCTACAAACTCTCCTTGAACTCTAACGGCTTGGTTTGATGGAATTTGGTGTGGTGGCATTTGGTTAAGTGGAGCTTGATAGGGTGGATTCGGATTTGGTGGCCTTTGGTAGTGTGGTATTTGGATTTGGGGTACTTGATAGGGTGGGTCGTAGGGTGGATTGAGGCCTTGTGGGTTCAATCCTTGGGGAATGTGGTAGTTTGGAACTTGAATTAGGGGTGTCTGATAGGGTGGAGTAAGGATTTGGGGAGCTTGGGTGGTATTTTGGGGCGTTTGTTGGTTGAATTGTAGTGGTCGGGCTACATGTCGTGGAGTTTGGTCGGTAGTAGTAGTGGTAGGCAAGGGAGCACTTACTTGTGGGGGAGGGTAGAACATATGGTGGAGAGTTCTAGGAGAGATGGTAGCTGAATTATGTTGAACTTGCGCCCTTGAGGATGCTCGGAGGTGGAGTTTAGGAGTAGCATTGGAAGAATTATGGTTTCCTTCCACACTCACCATTTTTCCATCTAAATTCATCATTCTCTCCTCCAAAATGGACAACTTCTCATTCATATCTTGCCGCATTCCCATTATTGCCTCGATCAAGGTGTCAAAGCTTGCCCCATTTGAAGTAGGTTGTATTTCATCATCCGTTGCCATAGTACCTGATTTAATGGAGTTTTGAAGTGATGAGAATTGTTTTAGAAGTTGAATTGATGTTAGAGAAGTGTTGAATTGTGTTCGGGATGCGTTGGGGTTGATTTGTGCTCAATTTGAGGTGTTCTGTGTTGAGGTGCGTTTGGGGAATTGTTGCAGCAGGTGGGCGCATGTCCAGCACACCTTGGACGCAGGAGGACCTCCCCCTACCGGTTTGAGGTGCGTTGAACCTGCTGGAGCAGACCAAGAGCACTTTGGGCGCAGATGCAAGGCAGGTCACCCGTCCCTCTCTCTTGAAATGACCCTTTTGCCCTCTAAATGTTCCCCCCTTGTACTCTCTTGTGGAATATTCTTTAGGCACTTGTACAAACACTTTTATACACCTTTTTCTTCACTTTTGAGGATCAAACAACCACCTTTTGAAGAAAATTCCCCTTGAAGATTTGAATTTCTCCAAGAACACTCAAGAACACCAACAACTTCCAAATGCTCTAAATCTCGGAATGCGGTGAAATTTTGAACTTAGGCTATTTTCAACCTTCTAAACACATTCCAAGCATCAATTTCCTCAGATTCTCAACCAAAAATTCCAAATTTTAACTTCACCTTCTACCTTCAAACTTGAGCTTCTCAACAATGGTAGACCCTCCGATTCACCTCCGATTGAGCTCAAATTCAAGGTTTAGACTCTAATGGTGTTAGGGAACAAGAATCTAACACCAAAACACAAGAAAAACGACAAAATCAAAAACTCAAAATTTGACCTAAAGGCAAAAACGTGAATAGTGAATTTTTTTTTGGATTTTTGATTTTCCAACACAACAAGACCCAAGACTAGAATCGCACAATTCTAAGCTCGGCTCTGATACCAAATGATACCAAATGATGCGAGACGTTAAACACGAAATTGAAAACAACACGAAAACAAGGACAACAAAGGAAAATGAAGCAATAACGTAAAGGATAAATAGAATGACACAAGTGAAGGAACGCAAGCAAACCACAATATACCAAATTGAGGCCCTCAAACGTAATCCGACTATAAGCACCAATTCTCCTACGAAGACCGAGAGGGACGTTGATCCCTCACAACCCACGTTTCTAGACAATCCGTAAACTCCCAACAAGCTTAACATAAACACTCGCAAGTGTATTTCAAAACATATCCAAAATCGTCTAACTAAAAATGAAAGAAAACTAGCTATTTATAGCCATGGGCTATTTATTACACAATGGGCCCAAAAGTGACCCTAAAAGCTATTGGGCCCAAAAGTGACCCAAAGCCCAAAACATAACAAAGTAGTCTTCATTCTTCCGATCTCCTCATGGGGGATCGCAATATTCCTCTCCGTCCCTAAACCATAGCCATGATGCACTTTCACTTGTATCATTTTCTCTCTCTTGGATTAGATCCGTCTCTTTCTCCTGCGTTTTCAAGTGAATCAGGATGGCATCTCCTGTTATCCAGTCTAACCATGATGAGTTTGACCTTCACACTACCATTTTTCTACCTTTGTATCTTTCTCACTCGCTTCTTGGTTTACACTTAAGATTTTGTGGTTCCCTTCACGTCCTTTCTCAAATCCCTTACTTCTGGTTATAGTTAGGACCTTGATTCACGGGGTAATGCAATCCTAAATTACAGTGATGAGAAACATAAATGAAAGGGCAGTTCTGGTGTATATGTCTCACTGAAAGAAATTTCTTGTTTGTCTTGGCAAGGAAGCTGTTCAAAATTGTAGTGCGCTATGTTTTTGGGGATTTCAAGTATGGTTGGGGTTTGGCCTGTGGGTCCCTTGTATGGCTGGACCTCCCACCATAAGTCAAAAATCATTGAAGCTTCATTCTTAAGTCTATCCATGTTCCCCATGTACGGTCCATAGGTCCAATGTATGGCCGTACCTTGTGCCATACCTCAACCCAGAATCTTCAAACTTTGTTTTTTCAATTCCTTATCAGCTCCACACTTGTACAACGCCTCAAAATTGGGCCTTAACTCTCAAGTACTACCGTATACTTTTGGTTTGGGTCGAATTACTCACATTCAATGGGTCAAACCTTAGCCCGAAGGTACAAGGTGTTACAGGAATGGACTATTGTCTGCTTATATTATTTTTGGCAATCCTCTTCTTATGAGCAAGCTTTTAGTGTTGAATTGGGTTCAAGTTCCATTTTTTCTGAATAGTATCAAAGTTAGACCCATCCCTATTCTTGGTTTATCCAATGTTGTGCCATCGTGCTATTTGTCCATGCTCCAAGTGTCTAACACTAGGCATGCAAATGTTCCACATTGGTTTAGGGAATAAGCTTTTGTCTCCTTATATTGTCTTTAGGCAATCCTTATCTCATGAGGTAGAGTTTGGAGTTGAGTTAGGCCCAAGGTGAAACTTTTTGTAGAAACAATTCTTAGCCTCTTTCTCTGATAAACTTTCTGATATTCTAAGATCCCATAATTTGGCCCCTCAACAAATCTAATATTTAGAAGATCTGTCAGCTATGATTTTTATGTTTCTTGGTGTGCGTAACTTCCTTTTGTTTTGTTCTTTTTATTTCCCTCTTTCTCTATGTGGCAAACAAATAGCCTCGAATACTGATGGCAATGGCTAGGGATGGATTGCTGCCATCATTCTTTTCAGACATCAGTAAACACACTCAAGTTCCTGTCAAAGGCACCATAGCAACTGGTATCTTTATTGCAATCCTAGCCTTCGTTATGGATGTCTCTCAGTTAGCTGGAATGGTAAGCTATAAGTAGGAAGACTTCCATGCTTAAAAGAAACGTTGGAAGAATTCAAAGAGAAGTTGGATAATTTGGCATCTTTTTGCAGGTTAGTGTTGGCACATTGCTCTCATTCACCGTAGTTGCTCTTTCAATCTTGATACTTCGATATGTTCCACCGGATGAACTGCATTACCTGCCATCTGACCAGCAATTGAATGTGTAAGTATCATTTGCACAATGATAATAAACTTGAGATTTATTGCAAAGAAGCTGAAGCTCTTCATAATTCTTGCAACAGTAGTGGTCAACATCTAGATGCTCTTGGAACAGATATGGCTGAAAGACCTCTTCTTCAGAAAGATATAGCTCAAGGTATCTTCTCATGTTATTGATTGTTCAGTGAAAAGTTTATTTCAAGTTTGATGCTTTGTGACATACGTTGTGCATATAAAGGCACGCCAGATAAAATATTGGTTGGCATGCAATTACTACCCTGTCTTCTTTGTCGAAAGCTTTCTGAAAATTGTCTGACAATTACCTTCCTGTCAAGATTATAATTTGCTTCATTGGAATTCATTTTTATTATAAAAGTAATCTATAGGCGAGAGTTTGTCTTGCCCTATTTGGTCGATCTACCTTGAAGCTTGTCCTTTTCATCTCAGTTTGTCTGCCATCTATCCTTTCAAGATGCTCAGGGAAGTTCATCATTCACTCCCGAGAGATTTCAGTATAAATCTTTTCTGTTAGTTATATGACATCTAAATCCTTTGAAAGCTGAAGATGTGCTTTGCCTAAACAAGTGCAGGTGCTTCTATATTGTTTCCTTATTTTCTGTTTTTTTTTTTTTTTTAAAAGATGTAGCAACAAGAATGTAAATAAACTCGTTTGCCAATATTTGTGTTCATCAGAAGGAATCTTTTAGATTCTTCTAGACAACCTAAGTTTCCTATTGATGATGCTCTCTCGTGTGTACCTATACTCACTTCACTAAGCATAATGCTAACAAAGCGTAGGAGCTAACCTTCATTTCTTTATGGACTGTATATGGAGTATCTTCTAAACCAGGCTTTATCTAAGTCTCTGTTCAGGAATGCACTCGTATCATCGCATTAGCCAGCCCCTCTCGTTGCGTGTGGCTGATGCGAGCCAACCTTACAGAAGCGGGTGCATCACAGGGTTATGCGAGATGCGAGCCGATGCGAGCGCATCATGTTGATTTTGTTTTTAGGGTCCTTTTAAATTTAAAAAAGAGTCCTTCATGTTTATTTTATGGTTTAAGGAGGAACGCTTCAAACATACATAACAAGGGAAAGAAAGTTGCTACTTCAAGCCGAGTTGAGGAAGATGAGGAAGTTGAAGATGATGAGAAATATGATTTTTTTGAAGCTGGTAACTTTTATTTTAAGTAAACAAACGGTACAATACAAAGGTTGTACTACAGCCATATTTGCAGAAGAAATCCAGATCCTATGATTCTGTCTATAATGAACCTAAGACATCAATAATAGACACCAGATCATTAGACCAAATCTGGTTACACCAAAAACATAAGGTCAAGATAGTTTTATTACTCTATTTTTAGATTTTTGCATTATTTTTAGCCAAATCTTGGACCTGTATGCATACCTTGATCTGTATCCCCGAATCATAAAATTTAGATATGAACTGGATTGAACAGCCGCAACCGAGTCCAAGCAACTTAGGGCTTTACAGGAGTTGTTGGAGTTATCATTGTTGGAGGTTCAAATAGGTCAGATTGCAGGAGCACAGAACACTAGACCTCAAGGAGGTCTACCTAGTGATATGGAGCCAAATCCAAAATAGGTGAATGCAGTCACTACTCGGAGTTGGCTATAGCTGAAGGTATTAGAACCTAAGCAGGTGAATTACAAGGCTACTGATGGTGAAACAGTAAGGGATAAAAAGAGCTGAATAAAACAAAGTTGAAAGCAAGGGAACCAAGGTGGAAAGTGTGATGCCACCTCCACTTTTCCCACAAAGGTTTCGAAAACACCAAGAGAAGGCTTGTTTTAAGATGTTTATTGATGTATTGAAATAGGTTCACATTAACTTGAATCTCATTGATGCTTTGCAGAGTGTTCTGAAGTATGCTAAGTAAATAAAGGATATCGTGGCCAATAAGAATTGATTGACTGAATATGCTACTGTGGCACTAACTGAGGAATGAACATCACGAATCCAGAATTGGTTGCCCACAAAGCTGAAAGATCCAGGAAGCTTCACCATTTAGATTATAATCAGGCAATCAATAAGTGCTCGTGGTCTATGTGATCTAAGGGTAAGCATTAATCTTATGCCTACATCATTATTCAGAAAGACAAGGCTAGGCAGCCCAAGACACACCACAATTGTTTTGCAATTAGCTGATCGTTCGCTTGCCAGACTAGATGGTATTGATGAAGATGTATTGGTGTAAGTGGGGTCACTCATCTTCTCGATGGATTTCATTATTCTTGATTTTGATGCTGATCTGGAAGTTTGTTATCTTGGGATGTCTCTTTTTAGCAACTGGGCGTTCATTGATTGATGCAGTTGCAGGATAATTGACTATGCATTCTCATGACAAGGTTGAGGTGTTCGACGTGTACAATCAATTGAGTTGCCTGCAATATATGAAGAACTATCCGCTATCACAGTCTTGGATCTTGAGTCTGACTTTCACCTTATTATGTCCAAGGATCTCTTGGAGCGAGCATTAGTGAGATATGATCTCTTAAGTGATGTTGAAGCAGTTGAAATGGTACAACTTTAGGATATGGAAAGCATTATTACTAGAAAGACTGAATTTGAACCGTTGAATAGACCAATTGGTCCCTCTCCCAAGGCATCTATTGATGAAGCACCAAAGCTAGAGCTTAAAGATCTACCCTCTTATTTGAAACATGCTTTCCTTGGTGAGGATGATACTTTTCCTCTGATCTTGTCTACAAGTTTATTTGATGTGCAGGTGAAAGAGGCATTGACAGTACTGAAGAGAAAGAAGAAGGCAATCGGATGGCAAATGTTAGATATCATAGGAATCAATCGTGCCTTCTGTATGCATAAAATATTTATGGAGGAGGGATATAAAGCAAGTGTGAAACATCATCGAAGGCTTAATCCTGTGATAAAAGAAGTAGTCAGAAAAGAAGTCATTAAGTGACTTGATACTGGGATAGTTTATCCCATATCCGATAGTAAATGGGTCAGCCCTGTGCAATGTGTTCCAAAGAAATGAGGGATGACTGTTGTGACCAATGAGAATAATGAGTTGATTACAACTCGTATAATGACTAGGTGGAGGATTTGCATAGATTACAGGAAGTTGAATGATGGCACTAGGAAGGATCACTATCCCATTCCTTTTATTGATTAAATGCTGGTAAGGTTGGCGGGACAAGAATATTACTTCTTTCTGGATGGGTATTCAGTCCATAACCAGATAGCCATAACGCCAAAAGATCAGGAGAAGACCACCTTCACCTGTCCTTATTCCATCAAAAGTCCTATCATGGTAAGAAAAACAACCTTACTTTCACCAAACTCGAGACTAGGGGAGCATCCTAGGAATTCGATTTATTACTTGTCATCATCATCATCATCATCATCATTACTTCTATCAATTTTATCATCCAATTTGATTTTCTTTTTTGTGATCTCTTCACGTATGCCCTTTGGTCTTTGCAACACACCAGCAACTTTCCAGAGATGCATGATGACTATCTTCTAGGATATATTGGAGGATTTTGTCAAGGTATTTATGGATGATTTTTCCATATTTGGTAATTCGTTTGATGTGTGCTTGCAAAACTTAGACAGGGTCTTGGTTCGCTATGAAGAGACTAAACTCATATTAAATTGGGAGAAGTGTCACTTTTCGATCAAGGAAGATATCGTCCTTGGTCATAAGGAGTCACATAGAGGACTTGAGGTAGACAGAGCTAAAGTGGAGGTCATTGAAAAGCTACCATATCCAGTGTCAATGAAAGATGTGAGAAGCTTTCTTAGCCATGTGGGGTTTTATCACTACTAGAAATTACCCCTATGATGACGGTAGTAAAACCGTTGCAATAAGACAAAAAAAATCATTGCCATAGCTCTACCCAACCGGTTCAGCAAGCGTCCTATAGATGGGCGTTACGATAGGTCTATGGCAACGATTTATGCGACGGTTATCTGAACAGTCACCATAGGTCAAGCTATGACAATAGTTTCATACAACCATCGCCATAGCTTGACCTATGGCGACAGTTATTTTTCGACTTATTGAGACACATATTTTCATCTATTGCAACGGTTACTAATCGTTATAATAGAAGTTATTGCAACGACCTTAAACCGTTGTAACAGGACCTATTGTGACGCTTTTATTATTCTGTTGCAACGTTTTTTGAATACCTATTACAACTATTTCATTATTTATTGAGACGCCTATTTTCATCTATTGCAACGACACTTTTGTTATTCTGTTGCAACACTTTTTCACCTATTGCTATGATTATTGCCACATGTTATTAAATTGAAACGATTTATATAAAATCACTCGTATTAATGTAAATTTTTATTTATCTACATAATAAATTATAACACAATATATACACAGCACAAAATAAAATCATTCATTAACAATCTCATAATCGAAAATATGCAACTAGTTTGAACGATTATTGCAGAAGTTTGAAATCACCAAATCCTCTCTTTAAGGTAAAGGAGAATAAAGAATAAAAACTAACACTCAAACTCTTAGTTCTTTCACATTCTTCTGCATAATTGCTCGGTTCTCCTCCAACATCCTGATCCTTCCACAACTAATCGGAGATTGCACCTGAGAAAGTGTCTGCATGCATTTTAGAGCATTTGCAGTTTCCCTCTTGGTAGTAGGTCCATCAACAAGTGATTTGAGTCTGACAAGTCCTCTTAAAGCCATCAACGCCCTCCTACAAATGATAAACCAAAACAATAAAAATAAAAAATGCAACCAATTATTCTACATTCTCCGAAGTCACAACAATTAAATGAGATGAAACTGGATATACTGAAGTTTTCAGAAGTCATATACAATTGAAACTAATGCTACCATATCCGAAAAACCAGTCGAAACAAAATGCAAGCAAAAGCATACCAGATAACCACGAAAAGCAGTCTAAACTTTAACTACGGCTACTTTCTCTTGTGATTTGCCAGAAAATTGGATCATCATATTTAAAGAGGGTAAGTTGGACGATCGTGTATAATACCATAACGACCAAGGAAGCAAAAGCAAAAGAAAAAAGGAAATAAACAGGGTTCTTCACTCCAAAAAGACTTCAAAAGAGCATAACTTATTAACATACAATACCATAACAATCGCTTGATACTTTCTAATATGGTACAACCCATTGGTACAGTTCAATAATATGCAACATATTAGTTATAACTGAGTTTATATCTAGCTTCAGTACCAAGTACCAACTGAGTTTGATATGTCAAAATGAAATGCAACTACTATTCTTTCTCTTAAGTCATGGTATGATGTTCTATTTCAAGAAGCCGTAGAGTGGCTTCTCTTTCACTAACTACCAAATTCCCAGCTACACTGCCTCTTCCTTTTCCCTTTGCTTTTTCTTTTCCTTTACCAATTCCACTAGGGCACTTCTACTATACTTATACACAACAAATACAAATGTCTTAGAACTATTACGCCCCAAGTTTAAAGTCTTATACAAACAAAGAAAGAGAGAGAAATAATGAGTACACCGGCGTTGCACCCTGTTGAGGCTCCACCGGTGACTAATGTTGAGGCCTGGAAGACATATGCAGTACTTATAGATGTTTATGTGCCTCAACAGAGCATGACAATAAAACACTCAATAGTTATTGAATCCATCCATCTAATGTTGGTCAGAGTTGTGATACTGGCTCTTCCAAAATATAGGTTCTAGGCTAACTAATAAGATATTGAACGGTAGACATGCACACAAAGTCACCATATCACTATCCAGATGAAATTTTCCTAAAATCCTACCAAAAGATTAATAAATATTTATATAAAGTTCAATGTCTCTTCTCTTTTTTTTTTTGAGGAAATATTATACTTGGCAGGTTAGATATGTTATTTACACATGGCAGGATAGGTATGTCAAATTAATATAATTTAACATATCTAACATGCAACGAATAAGTTCTAAGATTGTAATAAATCATTTTCGATAAGTTTTACATATCTAACCTTATGTTAGATTGAAGATCTTTTGTTTCACTGATATGGCGTTCTGGAATTCCTTGGAATGCAGAAGCCCATAAAGAAAGAATATCAAAAACTTGATCCTCAAGTTACTGCATAGAATGAAATAGCACCATGAGAAACAAAGGAGAAATTGTATCTACAAAATCAATTACTGTACCTCTTTTGGCATGCATGCAAGCAATGAGGATAAGAGCATCCATCCAGCCTCCTTTTCAACAGCTGCTGCCATAGGATTCCTACTTGATTCTATTATCATTTTCTTAGACAGTTCAAGTACTGATCTGGGCAACCTGCATAAGGTCCCAAAGAAAACATAAGATAAGATAACAAAAGTATGTAAGGACATGAATCAATGCTACGTCTAACAACCATAGAAAATGCATCTAATTGGAAAGATAAGGAAGCTAAGTAGGGGCGGCTCTACCTTGTAAAAAAATAGGCGGCGCCTTAGGCCCCCAAATTTGAGGGGCCTAATTTCTTACAATAACATAAATATGTTTTTTTAAAAGAATTGAATATTATTTATAAAAAGAATATTTTTTTATATAAAAGGAAAGAATTATTAGAAGTTCATATATCTAGAGTACTGTCTCAAGAAAGATTAAATGCATTAATTATATTATTACTTAAAAAAGAATAATTAGAAAAAATCGATTATATAATTTTGAAAATAGAGTTCATTAAAAGAAAGTTATTTTTTTCTTAAAATTGTAAGGCCACCATTTGATTTTCGCCTTAGGCCACGAATATGCTTGAGCCGCCCCTGAAGCTAAGATAATAGCCCAAGCAATAAACATGATGTTATTTAACCAGATTGAGTTACCAAGCCATCACTCAATGGAGGAGACAAATATACTTGGGAATACAGAGGATAGCAGAGAGGCTTACTCAGTAGGAACATAGTACTCTGGCCATTTTTGTCGCACCATCTTAGCCACATCATAGATGATAGCATGATGAGACGAGCAAATGAATCTTCCTTCTGCCTTAAAATGCTCATACAAGAATATATGAGCCTCACAAAGATCATCCAAATGCACATATTGACCTTGTTTAATGATGCAGTAGTGAGCTTCATTCCCTGCACATCTCAATCTGATTAAGGCCATGATTGTGAAAAGCTGTTATTTAAGTTATTATTGAGATTAAAGTGATTATCTTTTGTACATTATGATCAACATCATACCGGTAATTAGTGAAAGGGCAGTGATTAAGCTAGGTGGGAATGTAGGTGTGATGAATGGACCAACAATCAGTGGTGGTATGATGCTAATGAATCAATGTTATTCTTTTAGCTTCTTCCATTGCAGCCTTCTCTGTCAGTATCTTGGAAACAAAATACATCTGCAAATGAAATTAAATTCACAAGGCAAGATGATAAAAATACTGTTTTCTTTTACAACACACACGAATATGCACTACAAGATTCTTATTGGTGTAGAAGATGGGATATCCTTTACTCAACCATATTTTCCTACTAGGTCCTCCACTCTTTGTATACATACCGGGCTTTACCATAGTAGCAATACAAGTACAATTTTATCCCCAAAAATCGTAATACCAAAGGAGAGATGATGACGATAAATGAATCCCTAGCACAAAGATCTTCTACCAATTTTCCAGAATAGAAGCAGCAAAGCCTCTTCTGGGATTTTTTTCATTTGGATAATTCATCTGGATTCATGGCAGTGGAATCTTTTAGTTTAGGCAAGTAAAGAATTCCATCCAATTCACCTAGTTATTGGAGAAAATCTTATTTTCCAAAAGATTGAGAAGAATGTAATATCTGAAACACGGACTACTCAGCAACACAATCAAACAAAATGTTTGCTCCCTAATCTCACGTCACACTTCAGTCGTTTATCATTGAGCAGGGAGAGAGGTTTTAAGCAAAAATTAGAGAATACAACCAAAGACACAATCAAACAAAAAGTTTGCTCCCTAATCTCACGTCACACTTCAGTCGTTTATCATAGAGCAAGGAGAGAGGCTTTAAGCAAAAAATAGAGAATACAACCAAAGACACAATCAAACAAAAAGTTTGCTCCCTAATCTCACGATACACTTCAGCCCATTTATCATTGAACAGGGAGAAAGCCTTTACGCAAAAAATAGAGAATACAACCAAAGCCAGTTGGTTCTATGAGACAGTCAAATAGAAGTTACAGATAAAACTTTAATGCAATGCATGTAATGTATCATTCCCAGAGACTTCAAATAGGTTCACATTAAAGGTTTAATTGTTAACACAAGTGCTACCACATACTCTGGAATAAGATGGATGAAAGCGCTAACCAAATGAGTTCGAGGCATTTCATAGCGGTACATATGGTTGGACAAATTAAACACAAAATGCGAACACTAGGAATATCTTGACATGGCTTCCTCAATTTTCTTAATGACCATACTCAGACTGCATCCACTCTCAATAGATTTAACTACAGCTCTATGTACTTGCTTTTGCCATTTCAGCAGATTATAAGATTGTAGCACGACCACCTTGCTTGATTTGACATTTGTTTGAAAACATCGAATGTTGCATTACAAAAGCAAAGAGTTACTAGACAAGCAAATACCTTTAACCAGAGAAAGACCTGTGCCACAGAGAGTGGGGGTTCTAGAAGAACACTGATGCTCCGAAAGAGATTTTCATCATTTTCTCCACCTTCGGCCTCTCCATATATAAGAGCTTCAGCGGCAATCCCAGCAAATAGAACCATGCAGTACCTGAAAAATTTATTTTTAATTACCTTGGTGCAAGAAACTGTGTTTCTTGATCTCCTTTGTTATGGAGATTTGACGAGACTTTGCAAAGAACTAAATAATATGGCATGTAGAAAATTGAGAGAGCCAGTTCCAGCATAGAAATGTATTTTGTCCAGGGAATAATTGTAAGCAAAATAAGTGACTAGGACATCCACCTGTCAAATGCAGTACCACTTAACCGGCCTTCAGCAAGCTTATTTTCAAGTTTTTCATCCCAAAACTGTGTTCCTGCCTGCATGAAAGAAAAATAGAAGAAGATCACAAGACAAAGTGAGCAAATTTTAACTGTTCAAATAGTTCCAAAATGGGTCCACAACCTTATGTGTGGAAGACAACTTTGATTTCCAAGAAAATAAGAAACTGAAGATCTCACTATTTAAATTGTAAGTTTCTCTCATGGAACAAGGACAATCACTACTGAGGAAAAGGAAAAAATTGAGGGATGCCTACATAAATATGTTGCACTGTGCCATGTCGAAAAGAAATTATTTATACGCAATTCAACCCCTATTCTTCAGTGAGAAATACCGACAAGATAACTAACTGCAAGAGTGTATGCTGACACATAGTCAATCCCTAAATTTGGAAGCTTCTAGAAGCAACAACAACAAACCCAATGTAATCCCACAAGAGGGAAATGGAAAATAAGAAAAATCTGTATCATGTCATGGATTATACTGTTGTACAGTGTGTGGCATCAAATGAAATACTATTTTGTGCATGTTCGGTCAGAAATAGATGTCTTGAATTCTTATCTGTTTGCCTTAAAAGACTTAAGGAGAAGGGGAGGAGCAGTTATCTATGTATTTGTGGTCTTTGTTGGCTGTTAGTTTAACAAGTGGTTCAGCATTACACTAGGAACTAGAGAGACAATAAGAAGGATCTACAGTGACATACCTGTCCTTGAATGCCCATCTGCATTGCAACGATTGGGTCTAAAATTACACCACGAATTGGACAACTCATCAGGTATGCTGCAGTTATATCAAAGGATATATGAATTACTATAAGAGGTAGGTTTACAACTTTACTTTCCTTCGAATGTTACAAACAATAAAGACTGATAGTAATAAACAGGTTAATACTGATATTCTGAGCAGTTGTTGTTGGGAAAACAAGCTGATGATATCTATGGCAAGTCATCGTATCGAAACTTAAATATCCAGAAGTACAGGTTATCCTAATATATGAAAGATGGATGAATCAAATTTCTAAAGTACTTTCATTCTATTGCAGTAACTTCTGTGTTGCAGAAACATGGTTTACCAATAAGGAGATGGCCTGCTTCATGAACACAAATTCGACGCTTGTAGGGAGGCCAGAAGCTGGAGATTTGTGCTAAGCAAGAACCACCAAGTAATATAGCATCTAGAATGGCAAGACCCAAGACTGCAGAAATGTTAGCCCTAATATCTATTCCTTGGTTCAGCAGAATTGAGACTCCAGCAAACAATGTAGCCAAAAGAAAGCTAGACGTTCCAGAAATACCCCACTTCTTTGGCGAAAGTTTGGTCACTGAACTACAGAAGAGTTAAAAAGCATATTATTAAACTAGTACATTTTCTCCTTCATAATTCAGAAAAAGAAAAACCAGATTTTATGTCGAATATTCCATGTAAAACATGCAAGTTGAAACAACTTAAGTGCTTCAGAGAGGTGATTGGATTAGCACTGACCAGGGAGGAAGCTTTCGGTGCCTTTGTCTTTAAGATAAGCTAGCACGGCCCAGTCTCCTCAAATCTCGTAAGTCTGCAGAAAGCTGAACAACAAAGGAATTAAAAGAGAAATGTTAACAGCAATAACATTGCGACATCTACAGAAAGCATGCATATTTTTCAAAGGTTACTGTATGACCCAGTGATGGGTACTCGACATGTTTGTCCCTTCATACGTTTTACTGCACAATTCATTCCTAAAAGCAAAGTCTAAACCACCTCTAAGAGCACCTAAAAGCACCCAACTGAGCAAAAGAAGGAAAAACAGAAGAGGAGATAAAACACTAAGTACATAAGTAACATAATTACTGCCTACTTATTGATTGAAATAATAATGTGCATAGATTTGATTGTCGTGCCTGTATGTATGTATATACGCATACTCCTCAAATGGTTCTTTTATCTCGTACAATTTTGAATAGAAGGGTAGTCCAATATACTACGCGTTGGTACGCTTGAGGTCCAGGAAAGGGCCAAACCACAAAGGTCTATTGTACACAATCTTACCTTGCATTTCTGCAAGAGATTTTCACCACGGCTTGAACTCATGACCTCTAGCCACATGGCAGTAACTTGATCAGTAACGCCAAGAGGCCCCTTCTATCTTGAACAATTCTGAATATAAGTGTAAAACACAAAATATTGATGACCAAAACTAGCTCAAATTTTTTACTTCCCAGTGCTCTCTCAAAATCTCCTCTACAATTACAACAATATGAAAGCATATACTCCAACCCCTAGCAGTCCAGCATGACTGACAACAGCAGCTACAAGTTAACTATAGTTCCACCATTAAGACAAAGAAGAAAGAAATAATGCCTCCACTGAATCAAATAGAGTTCCTCTTTATGGCAATGATATAAGTATATCGACGCAACTATATATATACCAACAATCCTTTTTTTTTTTCAATAGATAACATTAGATGGAATTATTTTAAAACCTAAGCATACTGAAAATATGTACCAAAACATTAAACATAGCCAAAAAGATAAAATTGCAGAAAGATTAGGACCAAAAAAGAACAATATGGTGTTACTCTACAATCATAAATATCAAAACTAACAGTAAATACATGATAAGAGGCAATCTACACAACAATATATACCAACAATCCTTTTTTGTCAAGCTCCATGACTAGTATTTCTGATTTCCAACTCATTTTCAAATCATAAAGGAGCATCTGCTAAAAGAAAACCCCAAAATAGAAAACCCCAAACTAGAAACTCATAAAATTAAGTCAAAATTATCAATTGGAGGAATACACTAACCTTAAAATCATCAAATTAAAAAAGAAAATCGTAAATTAGCTCTGAAATTAAAGTGCAAATTGAAAGCTGAAATCGAATTGATGGTGTGTGGTCGGAGCTACTGGTGTCGTGTTGTGTGTGGTCATCGGAGCTGGTGGTGTGTCATGTGTGGTCGTAGGAGCGTACCGGCGGTGGCATGTGGTCGGAGCGTATGGCAGTGTGTGGTTGAGAGTGGGGAAATATTTAACAGTTATGGAAAATTTTCAATATATACTTCTTTAATTTATGTTATATATTATTTTAATTTTTGGTGGATATAGTGAAAATTTTGGGAGGGAAAAAATACAGTCGATGCAATAGCATTTTTTTTGTCAATTAAGTGTTACCATAGGTGGATTTATGGCAACAGTTCATGCAACCATTGCTATAAGTAACCCTATTGCTATGGTTATTCATTAATAGCAATGATTATAACACAAAATAGTTCAACTAAAACAATTTTTTTTGCAACGCTTGGAAGCATTGCAATAGATGCTCTATAGCAATGCTTTTAGAAGCATTGCCAAAAGGTTTGTTGTAATAGGGATAATTTCTAGTAGTGTATAGATGTTTTATCAAAGACTTCTCAAAGATAGCAAGTCTCATGTACAAATAAGAGTTAAAGTTCGACTTTGGGGCTGAGTGTCAAAAAGCATTTGAGAACTTAAAAAGAAGATTGACGGAGGCACCCATTTTGTTTGCTCCTGATTAGGCATTACCGTTTGAGCTGATGTATGATGCAAGTGACGTAGCTGTTGGAGCAGTGTTGGAGCAGCGCAAAGATAAGGTATTTCACTCTATCTACTATGCAAGTAAAACTTTATATGT
Organism: Capsicum baccatum var. pendulum; assembly: GCA_030864225.1. Lineage (NCBI taxonomy): Eukaryota > Viridiplantae > Streptophyta > Magnoliopsida > Solanales > Solanaceae > Capsicum > Capsicum baccatum. The sequence goes on along the minus strand of CM061551.1, from coordinate 25,287,534 downwards.
GGCCCAGGTTAATTATACAGTCATAGAGAAAAAGATGTTGGCAATCGTCTATGCATTTGATAAATTCAGAGCATACTTGGTGGGCACAAAGGTAATTGTTCATATCGATCATATTGTCATCCGGTATTTGTTCAACAAAAAGGATGCAAAGCCAAGGTTAATCAGGTGGATTCTTCTGCTCCAAGAATTTTATTTGGAAGTTCATGATAGAGAGATCTTCTATTATTACCATTTATCAAAGATTGAGAGTCATGCTCATCGCTGAAATTACATTGTGTATTCGGGAAGAGTTTTCGGATGAGCAGTTGATGGCACTGGATGTTGTAGAGGTTCCTTGGTATGCTGATACAGTGAATTTGCTGGTTAGTGGTATGTATCCTCCAGATGCCATAAGTCAAGTTGTTCTGTGATTCCCACCCATACATATAGGATGAGCCTTATCTGTTCAAACAAGGTGCTGATAGAATTGTGAGAAGATGTATTTCACAAACTGAATCCAAATAGGTGTTGGAAAGTTTTCATTCATCACCTTATGGAGGTTATCATGGAGGTGAATGGACAACAAAAAAGGTATTACATTTTTTTTGGCTCACATTGTTCAGAGATGCTATAGCATATGTCAGAAAATGTGATTAATGCCAGAGGATGGGCACTCTCTCGAGGTACCATGAAATGCCCCTGAATAATATTCTTGAAGTTGAGATCTTCGATATATGAGGGATTGATTTCATGGGCCCGTTTCCACCATCGAATGGGAATCTATATATTTTAAGGGCTGTAGATTATGTGTCCAAATGGGTAGAGGCTGTATCACTCCACACTAACGATGCTATGGTGGTGATAAAATTTGTCAAGAAGAATATATTTTCTCATTTTGGCACACCCAGAGCAATCACTAGTGATAGGGGAGTGTATTTTGTGGATCATTGGTTCAAGAACTTGTTGTCTAAGTATGGAGTCAAACACAAGGTGGCCACTGCGTACCATCCACAGATGAGTGACCAAGTGAAAGTATCTAATAGAGAGATCAAGCAGATTCTGCAAAAGACTGTTAATGGTCAACGTAAGGATTGGTCGGTTAGGCTGGATGATGGACCATGAGCATATATAACAACCTATAAAATGCCTATTGGGACTTCTCCTTATCATTTGGTGTATGGAAAAGCGTGTCACTTGCCCGCAGAGCTTGACCATTAGGCTTACTGGGCAGTGAAGAAATTGAATCTTGATCCAAAGATGTCAGGAGAGAAGAGGCTGTTGCAATTGAGTGAACTCGATAAGTTTCGCTTACATGTGTATGAAAATGCAAAATTGTATAAAGAAAAGACCAAAAGATGGCATGATAAGCAAATTATGACTCGAGTATTAGTTAATTCCAGGATGAAACTATTTCCAGGTAAATTAAGGTCCAAGTGGTTTGGACCCTTTGAAGTTGTGAAAATGACTCCTCATGGGGCTGTTGAACTCTGGCATGAGGACAAAAGTGCTACGTTCTTGGTAAATGGGCAGAGAGTCAAGCATTATTGGGTGGATCATGTGGACAGGCACAATACATCCATTACATTTAAAGGTGAATGAAGATGAGTTGATCGTGCCACAACATTAAATAAGGCGCTGCATGGAAGGCAACCCACAAATGTAATGTAATAGCTTAGTTTATTTCTTTGTTATTTGAAAAATAAAAATAAAAAAAGGAGAAAAGAAATTAAAAACACAAAAAAATGTGTCGAGCCATGATCAAAACTATCGCTAGGTGGGAGGCAATCCACTTTTTCTTATGTATTTCTGTAGATTTTGTTGAGAGTGTAGGAATGAGAAACTTTATGGAATGAGGAAGAACTAGAAGTGAGCACATTTATGTTTCGGCGGCTATCAGGTACGTAAAATATGCTTTGAGTTGAGAAAAAATGAAAGCAAGAAAAGGGGGACAAAATTCCCTCGAGTGCACAAAATAGTAGCCCTCTACGATAGCCCTGCGTCACGGAGCATAGCGTGGAAACCAACCTCTGCGAAGTGGAGGAGGTCTATTGTGGGAAATTTAATTTGAAAGTCGGGGTTTAACCCGACCCAACCTTTTTTAACCCAAAATTAACCGCTTTTAACCCTAACTCCCCTTATTTCATCTAACCCTAACACGATGCTCTCCCTCAAATCCTCTTTGAATCTTCAAAGCGCGACACGCCAAGAAATAATCCTCAAATCCTCTTTATTACTTCAATTTGGGTAAGTGCTTAAATGCTTCTATTATATTTTACTCACCTTTAGTGGTTGAAAAACTCACGCTATGAACTAAGTGATATTATTTGTTAGAGTTCTTGTTTAGTAATGGGTGCACAAGTAAACACCCAATTGTGACACTTTGTGTACGTTAAATCATTTTGCCTACACATGAACATGACTTGGTAAACTGTGCTTTGTAATGTGATTTTAATTCATGTTTTGGTGAGTGTGCTGAGTTAAGTTATTGGAATGACTTCTATTTCACTTGTTAAAATTAAAATTGGGCATGGTGATTGTGTGGATGTTCACTACTAATATGAGTTGTGAGTTGTATTAAGGGTTGTGAAGTGAAATTCTTAATGCCTTGAGTATGTAACTTGATATGCATTTACATGGGTATGTACATAGAAGACCTCATTAAAGTCAATCAATCATTGTGGTCATTGTGTATATAGGTAGGCTATGATGTTTGATATGGTGAATGTGTGTATTTGATTTTAGTAAGCCTATAACAGGGTACATTTTGCACCCTAAAAAATTATCTTATGCAGACAGATGCTTAAGTCTTACATATATGTATGTTGAGGTTTTGTATGCAAACCAAGTAAATCATGGTAACTCATAATGGTGTTTGAAATGTCTAATTTACACAAGTCAGTTCCATGAATCATAGTCACACAAATAAATGAATACATACAAAGCTCTATTAAATGAAACACTGTGAGTATCATGTTAAGTTCTAGCTTTAGAATATGATGGGGAATTCTTTTATCAATGAGTAATAGTTGCATAGGAACTTGCATAGATATAATCACACTTTTTTTATGAGATGAATTAAAAGAAAATGCTGATTTGATAATGTTGTGAGGATGAAATACCTTGGACATAAATGGGGTGTATGCTTGAAGCATGAGTAAAGTGATGCCCAAGTGGTTTACTGTGGTTGTGTAGATGCTATGAACATGAAATGTTATTGAGAAACAAGGGGAAGTCTAAGTACTCTAGTTCACATCTATAGCAACCATGCTAGTAACTAAGTTTGGGGTGGTTTTTACATCCTACCACACTTAGTGTTTGCTAGTTCAAAGTGATGCCTTGCCTAACTTGTTTGTGCCTATTGTGAATGACAGGTACTAAGGACCGCAAACAACAAGCAGAAAGGATATCGCTGGCCCATCTGAGCCATCTAAGAAAAGGAATAGGCCAACTAACTGGGTACCGAGAGCTCCTGCAATTCCCCCGAGCAAACTACAGATATACGACCAGATCGGTAGAAGAAGCCAATAAGAAATGGTATGCTAAGCACAATAAGACAAAATATGCCCCGGATGAGTTTATCAATCGGGCGAGCTTACTGAGGAAGTACCCTAGCATGGTATATAAGTTGGAATAACTGTATATGAACTTTATATTTTAGCAGCCCATAGAGTGCAACTTGCAGCTCATCTAAGAATTTTATGCTAATTGGGACCCCAGGGATCCCAATTCTGAATTAAAAATTCGTGGTTAGGTAGTAACTTTATCGGACCATATTGTGAATGAAATTCTAGGCATCCCCAAGGCAGATGTAGTCCGTTTGAGGCAGCTGAACATTACCCCTCTATATGCAGACATCATACACCTGTTGTGCGAAAATAGGTTTGCAGCTAGATGGACTCGTCACAAAAATAATGGCCTCCACCTGACATTACCGTATGCTCAAATGAACATAGAGGCATACATGCAGATAATTCCATTACCTGATTCTAAGAAAACACATGACAGATGTTTCACGTGTTAGGGTCTTCCAGATCTATGATTTGATAAGGGAGGGTATTGAGATTAATGTAGGTTCTGTGATTCTATCCACAATGAAGAAAGCAAGCTACCATCAGGGGCACATATATGGATTTGGTGGATTGCTGACTAAGTTTTTGCAGAGTCAAGAGGTTGAGGAGGAGGTGCTAAATTATAGGCCATTAGTAAACACGCACTCTATTGATGTATCCAGGACTAAAGGACTAGATATGACTTATAGGATGATGTTTACTATACCAAGCGTTAGGCTCTAAATGATAAGATTACTGCACATATGTCTGGGCTACAGATGCTCCAGCTGAGAGTAGAGGGTAAACCAGCTAGGAATAAAGAGATGAGTGTTGTAAAGTTATATTACCCTCTCGATAACCATGCTTGGACTTTGCTGCAGATAGGCCTAAAATTTGTAGAGCCTATTGATAATGACATGCCCATAAACAAGGAGCTAAAGATGAGAGATTCTGATATTGAGTAAGAGAAAGAAGAGGTAGTAGATCTAGATTTAGGAGAAGAGGAATACAGTCCAGATGTTGATGATGATATTATAAGGCCCCGCAAAATTTCTAAGCTTAATTCAGTCCTATAAACTTGTCAAGGGCTCCCAAACTTTAGCTAAGTTCCCAGACTTAGCTTATTTTTGGCCTTCAAAAGTTGGCAATATCATTTCACCACCTTAATGTCCTTTAATGGTCTGTATGTTTGTTAATTCATGATCAAAAAGGTCAATAGGTGTTTCCAGACGAGTTTCGAATTTTTTGGACCTCGATTAGACTATGTTTGGTGTCCCAAAATAGTGGACCAATGAAATCTCAGCGCATCGCGTCGCCCATCGCGTTGGTTAACATTGTTGCAGGGACTGCCAATGAAACCACCGAGGCTTGGCGTGATCATGGCGCGATGCGTCGGGTATCGCATCGATGCCTAATTTTTAGTAATTAAATGTCCGCATTTTTAAGAGCAACAAGGTCAATTTCTCACCCCTATATCAACCTAATAACACGTAATTCAATCATTTTCACCCAAAATATACTAGTTTCTCTCAATTTTTTTCAAGAACAAGTTTAGGGTTTTCAATTGGGGATTCAAATTCAAGAAAATTCCACCGTCAAACTTCATAGAATCAAGAACTAAGGTATGCATAGTGTTCATTCATGGATTCTTTCTATCTATGAAGTTCAAGAATCAAGTTTTAAATCATGTATTGTGAATATTTGTTTGTGGGTTGATTATGTTCATGAGATTATGATGATGTGATTCCCAAGCTAAAATATTTATGTGTTGTTTATGAAACTATATTAATGTGTGGCTTGAAATCTATAAGTTTAGTCGATTCATGGAGTTTTGAAGTGATACTTTGATAATTATGCCTATGCCTTAAGTTGTGCATGCAAGGTGTTTGATAAAATGCCTAAGGGACTAGAAATTATGCATCACATCTCAATTGTGACCCAAATGATAAGTGCATGGTTTACCCTTATGATCACAATGGCTTCTATGATATTGTTATGCATTATAGATATTTTATAAAATGCTTATGAGTCTAGTTGATGAAATTATGACATGTTTATATGCTTTTCCATTCATGTATAAGATTATGATAACCATGTACTTCATAAAATCCCCAACTTATTGTATTATGGATTGTTGATGTTGGTCATGTATTCAAGAATGTCATGCCTTGTTAGTTTCCTTCTATCGAGTCCTAGGGGTACTTGTAACCAATAATTTAGCTGTGTGCCTAGCACCAGTTTCATGTTTTCACGATATCCTCAGTCAAGCCAGGTTCAGTAGAATTTAGTCAGTCATGTGACTCAGGAAAACTCAGTAAACTTAGTAATCCCAGTAATCTCAGTAGTGTTCTGTTAGTCAACGGAACTCAATGAACTCAGTCTAGTTTAGTTCAATTAATCATGTTTAGTGTCTATTCAGATGGGAGTAGGATTCAATACTGAGTGAGCCCACGAATAGGAACTCACCTGTTATTAGAGGGTGTGATTCTTAGAAGCAATCCTTGCTCTCCAGAACTACGTAGCCAGTGTAGGTTGAGACATTAAACCTGCTAGATGAGAGTGGATGAGGTGGCTTAACCTGTTATATAAGGGTCCCATCGTTCTCCTTAGAGTACCTATTAGATGAGGGTTCACTCACAGCTTGTCCTACTAGTGGCGTGGTATTGACACCCTTCTATTTGGGGTTACAGATTGGACCCCAACTCAGCTATAATAGTATATTAGGGGCATGTCGGTTAAATGACTATTTCCCACAGTTACAGTCTTAGTCTTAGTCTCAGTAATAGAACTCAGATAGTTCTACAACATTTAGGACTATCAGCTACAGTCAATTTAGTATAGTACGGAACCCAACTAGTTCCATCAGAACCTAGAGTGTCGGACACAGTCGCTCAGTATCAGTTATATCAGTTATCAGTAACTCATGTTATTAGTATTTAGACTCAGTAGTCAGTATCATCATGAATTCAGTTACACTCACTCATTCATGCATGTATTCTCACATTCATGTTATACAGTCAGTTAGCATTGTTCATGCATATGAACCCTTGCATTCATCCTACCTCACTTGCATACCAGTTTATTCAATCATACTGATGTATTTGTGTAATGGTATTTTATACCATAGGTTCAGAAGTACGAGCTCCAGAGCATCGGAAGCATTCCAGTCTCTACAGTCAGAGTCAGCAGTGAGTCCTCATCCTTCGAAGACATGATCATTACTTTATTTCTTCATTACTTAGTTTATTTCAGTAGTTGGAGTTAGCTGGGGACATGTCCCATCAACTCCTTATTCAAACAGTTCAGTTTTAGAGGCTTTTCAGACCACAGTATATTCAGACAGTTTTGCTTCAGTTTGTTTTGGTATTGATATACCGTACTTTTAGATGTTATGTTTTATTAGTTTTGAACCTTATGGCCTTTCAACCTTTATTTCCACATTTATACAATATATTATGCAGTGCTCAGGTACAGATATTAGTCATGAGTTAGCTTGTGGCCCTTCGGGGTTTTGAGCACCGTGTAGCATTTTGGGTACCAGATTCGGGGCATTACAAACTTGGTATCAGAGCCTAAGGTTCAATAGTGTCCTAGGAAGTCTGAAAGCCGCATCTAGTAGAGTCTTGTACATGGGTGTGTTGCGCGCCATATTTATGTTCAGGAGTCTATGAGATGTTTTAGGAACAGTTTCCCTTCTTTGAGTATTCATGTCGTGCCAGTGAGCATAATCTCAAGTTAATCTCTCAGTCTAATTCTTTTCTAATCTCTCAGTCTAATTCTTTTCTCTTCCGTTTATAGAACATGCCTCCCAGGAAGAGAACTGAAAATCAGTCAGCCCCTCAGCTCGAAGATCCTTTGGGCGAACATGTCTCTCATGCAGAGTTCAGAGCTGTATTCACTACTCTTGCTCAATGTTACTGCTCATAATGAACGACCAGTTATGGTTCCAGCCAACCTATGGCCAATTCAGCTGCTTCCAGGATTTGGGACTTTACCCGAATAAATTCTCTGTTCTTTTTTGGGTCTAAGTCAGATGAGGACCCTCAGGAATTCCTTAACCATCTTCAAAAGGTTACGAACATCATGGGGGTTATCGCTAGTAAGAGTGCTGAGCTAGCTGCATATCAGTTGTAGGATATGGCTCACACTTGGTTTAAATAGTGAAAAACAGAGAGGGCTAGAGATGCAGGATCTATTGAGTGGGAGGAGTTTGCCACTGCCTTTCTTGATAGATTCTTTCCCCTAGAGATGAGGAAAGCTAAGGTATTGGAATTTATCAACCTCAGGTAAGGCAACATGACGGTCAAAGAGTATTCTCTTAAGTTTACTTAATTAGCCAGATATGCTCCTCATGTAGTGGCAGATAGCAGAGCCAAGATGAGTAAGTTTGTGTCAGGGGTAAATAATAGTGTGGTCAATGAGGGCAGATATGCAATGTTGATTAGTGAGATGGACATAGCCAGGCTTGTGATCCATGCTCAACAGATAGAAGAGCAGAAGATTAAGATGAAGGAGGAGCAGAATAAGATAGCAAGGACAGGTAGTTTTAACTTTGCTCAGCCTAAGTCAGAGGGTGGAAGTCGTTCTCAATTCCGCCCAAAGTCATCCTTTATAGCTCCTTCCTCAACCAATGCTCCAGTACCGAAATTCAGAGATGGCAACAGAGATAGGGCGCCAGGCTCTAAGTCTCAGGGCAGTATTAGCAGTGCCTGAACTTATCCTCTTTTTCAGACTGTGGTAAGCACCATCAGGGTACTTGTAGAGATGGCAGTAATGTTTGCTTCGGATATGGCAAGCCATACCACAGAGTCAGGAATTGTCCCCATCCAGGTCCTCAAGGTTAGCATAATCTCCTCCAGCTCAGTCCGATCGTCCGAATCAGCAGGGTGCCTCTTCCAGTGCTACTAGTGGGCAACACCCAAATAGATTTTATGCTTTTCAGTCCCAATAAGATCAGGAAAATTCTCCTGATGTGGGCACTGGTACGTTATAGATCTTTCATGTACACGTTTATGCTTTGTTAGATCTAGGAGCTTCTTTGTCTGTTATTACTCCTTACATAACTGTTGATTTTGGAGTCAGTCCCAAAATTCTAGCAGAGCCCTTCTTAGTCTCTACCCCAATGGGTAAAACCATCATAGCCCGATGGGTATACAGGAACTGTTTGGTTATGATATTTCAGAAAGTCACTTCAGCAAACTCAGTTGAATTAGAGACGAATGATTTTGATATCATTCTCGGCATGGATTGGCTTCATTCTTGGTATGCCACAGTCAAATGCAAAAATAGAGTTGTCCAGTTTCAGTTTTCGAAGGAACCTATCCTAAAGTGGAAGGGTAGTACTTCAGCTTTCAAAGGTCAGCTTATTTCCTACCTTCGAGCACGAAAAATGATTTCTAAGGGATGTGTCTATCATCTTCTTTGAGTTGAGGACACTAGTTCCAAAACTCCCAGTCTTGAATCAGTCTCAGTAGTGAATGAATATTTAGATGTCTTTCCCGAATATCTTTCTGGAATTCCTCCCAAAAGGGAAATAGACTTCGACATTGCTTTTCTTCCTTGTACTTAGCTTATATCTATTTCTCCATACAGAATGGCACCAGCAGAACTCAAAGAATTGAAAGAGAAGTTGAAGGATCTCTTAGACAAGGGATTCATCAGACCCAGTATGTCCCCGTGGGGCACACCAATTTTATTCGTGCGCAAGAAAAATGGTTCTTTTAAAATATGCGTTGATTACAGTCAGCTCAATAAAGTCATGGTCAAGAACAAGTATCCACTCCCCAGAATTGATGACTTATTTGACCAACTTCAGGGTGCCAGTTATTCCTCAAAATAGACCTCAGATCAGGCTATCATCAACTCAGAGTCAGAGAATGTGATATTCTGAAAATAGCCTTCCGTACTCGGTATGGTCACTTTGAATTCCTAGTTATTTCCTTTGGTCTTACCAATGCCCAAATAGCTTTCATAGACTTTATGAACCGTGTGTTTAAATAGTACTTAGACATGTTTGTCATAGTCTTCATAGATGATAGTCTGGTCTATTCCCGCAGTGAGCGTGATTATGCAGACCATCTCAGAATCGTGCTTCAGACTCTAAAAAATTATCAGTTGTTCGCCAAATTTAGTAAGTGCAAATTTTTGCTAAGGTCTGTAGCATTCTTTGGTCATATCATTTCCGGTGATGGCATTAGAGTTGATCCTTAAAAGATCGAAGTGGTAAGAAATTGGCCTTGCCTATCACTCTATCATATATCAAGAGTTTCTTGGGTTTGGCTGGCTATTAAAAATGGTTTGTTAAGGGATTTTCGTCTATTGTATCCCCTATGTCCAGATTGACTTAGAAAAAAGACAAGTTTCAGTGGTTAGATCCTTGCAAGAAGAGTTTTCAGGAGTTGAAGACTCGAGTTTTCAGGAGTTGAAGACTCGACTCACTTCAACTCTAGTTTTGGCTCTTTCGGATGGTTCATGTGGATTTGTAGTGTATTGTGATGCATCCAGAGTAGGTTTGGGTTGTTTCCTCATGCAACATAGTAAGGTCATAGCCTATGCCTCCAGATAGCTTAAGCCCCATAAGAAGAATTATCCAACTCATGATCTTGAGTTAGCAGCCATAGTTTTTGCCTAAAAAATTTGGAGAAATTATCTACACGGTGTTCATGTAGATGTGTTCATAGTTCATAAAATCCTTCAGTATGTATTCTCTCATAAAGATCTCAATCTTCGTTAGAAAAGGTGGTTAGAGCTCTTGAAAGATTATGACATGAGTGTCATTTATCATCTAGGCAAGGCCAACGTAGTGGCCAACACTCTCAGTAGACTGTCTATGGGTAGTATTGCTCATGTTGAGGACAGTAAGAAGAAGCTAGCTCAGGAATTCCACCAGCTTTCCAGACTAGGTGTCTGCCTAGATGATTCGAAAGAGGGTAATTTATGGGTTTAGAGTAGTTCAGAATTATTCCTAGTTTCCAAGGTGAAAAAAATCAGGATAGAGATCCTAGTCTTGTTAAGTTGACAGAGTCAGTCAAAGATCAGAAAGTAGAGGTTTTCTCCCAAGGAAGAGATGGTGTTCTGCGTTGTCAGGGTCGTCTGTGTGTCCTAAGTGTCGATGACTTAAGGCAACAAATTCTTACAGAAGCGCACGGTGCATGCTAATCTATTTATCCAGGGGCCACTAAGATGTACCGTGACTTATGAGAGATCTATTGGTGGAGTGGGAAGAAGAGAGATATTATAGAGTTTGTGGCTAAGTGCTCTACATGTCAGCAGGTTAATATAGAGCATCAAAAGCCTAGTGGGTCCATACAGGAGTTCAATATTCCTATTTGGAAGTGGGAAGAAGTGAACATGGACTTTGTGATGAGTTTGCCTCATACTCATTATCAACATAATTTAGTTTGGGTCATTGTAGATAGAATGACCAAGTCAGCTAATTTCCTTCCAGTCCATACCTCCTATTCAACCGAGTATTATGCCAAACTCTACATCAGAGAGTTGGTTAGATTGTACGGTGTTATGCTATCTATTATCTCAGACAGAGTTACCCAGTTCACCTCTCATTTCTGGAAAGCATTCCAAAAGGGTCTTGGTACCCGAGTTTACCTCAGTACAACCTTTTATCCTCAGATAGATGGTCAAGATGAAAGGACCATTCAAACCTTGAAAGATATTCTAAGGGGGTGTGCAATTAATTTCAAGGGTAGTTGGGATGACCATTTACCTTTGATTGAGTTTGCATACAACAACAACCATCATTCTAGTATTCAGATGGCTCAATTCAAAGCTCTCTATGATAGGAGGTGCAGATCTCCAGTTGGTTGGTTCAAAGTTAGTGAGGCCTTAGGACCTTACTTAGTATTCGATACTTTAGAAAAAGTCCAGTTGATTAGAGAAAGACTTCGGGCTGCTTAGAGCTGACAGAAGTCTTATGCAAATGTGGGCAAAAAAGATCTCGAGTTTGAGATTAGGGATCATGTATACCTGAAAATTTCTTCCATTAAGAGAGTGAAGAGATTCAGCAAGAAGGGAAAGCTCAGTCCCCGATATATTGGTCCCTTCAAAATTCTCAGTCACTTCGGCAAGGTAGCTTATGAGCTCGAATTGCCTTCAGATCTAGGCTCAGTCCATCTAGTGTTCCATGTCTCCTTGATAAAGAAGTGCATAGGTAACCCAACAGTTGTAGTCCCTATAGAGGGCATAGGCATTCAGAACAATCTCTCTTTCGAAGAGATTCCAGTCGAAATCCTTGATTACCAGACTTTCAGACTGAGGAACAAGGAAGTTCCTTTAGTCAAAGTTCTTTGGCGAAATCAGTCTATTGAGGGAGTTACTTGGGAAACAGAAGCAGACATGCGGACCAAGTATCCTTACATCTTCTCTTCCAATTCAGACTCAGTCCAAGGTAATAACTTTCCTTAAATTTTATTCATGTTTTATGTCCAAATTTCAATTATAACTTGGCATTTATTTTCATGCTCAGATTCTCATTATAAACTCGGTATTAAATTACCATTGCATATCGAGTCATAGGTTTATGTATTATGTCAGTCACGTATTCATGCATCAGATATGCACCCTCATTATGAGAAACTCAGCTTATTAGAAATCTCAGTCATACATTTATGAATCAGTTATGCATGCATCAGATATGCATGTTCAGTATGATACATTTAGTTCATCAGTCATGTAATTATGTTACAGTTATTCATGTCCCATATGTACTTAAGTTATATTTTCTCCCCTCCCAGTCAGTTTTATTCGTGGACGAATGTTCCTAAGGGGGAGATATTATAAGGCCCCGCAAAATTTCTAAGCTTAATTTAGTCCTTTAAGCTTATCAAGGGATCCCAAACTTTAGCTAAGTTCCCAGACTTAGCTTATTTTTTGCCTTCGAAAGTTGACAATCTCATTTCACCACCTTAATGTCCTTTAATGGTCCGTATGCATGTTAATTCATGATTAAAAAGGCCAATAGGTGTTCCCGAACGAGTTTTAAATTTTTTGATCCTCGATTAGACGATGTTTGATGTTTCAAAATAGTGGACCAACGTGATCTTGGCGCGCCACAGAAGTTTAGCACCAATGCTTTAAAATCAATATTAGCACAACTGCTTATCACCTTAACAAAACCCTTTTGCTACTACTGAGGCTTGGTGCGATCATGGCGCAATGCGTCGAGTATCGCATCGATGCCCAATTTTCAGTCATTAAATGTCCGCATTTTTAAGGGCAAAAGGGTCAATTTTTCACTTCCATATAAACCAATAACATGTAATTAACCATTTTTCACTCAAAATATACTAGTTTTTCTCAATTTCCTCAAGAACAAGTTTAGGATTTTCAATTGGGGATTCAAATTCAAGATAATTCCACTGTCAAACTTCATAGAATCAAGAACTAAGGTTTGCATAGTGTTCATTCATGGATTCCTTCCATCCATGAAGTTCAAGAATTAAGTTTTAAATCATGTATTGTGAATATTTGTTTGTGGGTTGATTATGTTCATGAGATTATGATGATGTGATTCCCAAGCTGGAATCTTTATGTGTTGTTCATGAAACTATGTTAATGTGTGGCTTGAAATCTATAAGTTAAGTCGATTGATGGAGTTTGAAGTGATACTTTGATGATTATGCCTATGCCTTAAGTTATACATGCAAGGTATTTGATAAAATGCCTAAGGGACTAGAAATTATGCATCATAGCTCAATTGTGACCCAAATGATAAGTGCATGCTTTACCCTTATGATCACAATGACTTCTATGATATTGTTGTGCATTATAAATATTTTATAAAATGCCCATGAGACTAGTTGATAAAATTATGACATATTTATATGCTTTCCCATTCATGTATAAGATTATGATAACCATGTACTTCATGAAATCCCCAACTTATTATATTATGGATTGTTGATGTTGGTCATGTATTCAAGAATGTCATGCCTTGTTAGTTTCGTTCTATAGAGTCCTAGGGGTACTTGTAACCAATAATTTAGCTGTGTGCCTAGCACCAGTTTCATGTTTTCACGATATCCTCAGTCAAGCCAGGTTCAGTAGAATTTAGTCAGTTATGTGACTCAGAAAAACTCAGTAAACTTAGTAATCCCAGTAATCTCAGTAGTGTTCCGTTAGTCAATGGAACTTAATGAACTTAGTCCAGTTTAGTTCAGTTAATTATATTCAGTGTCTATTCAGATGGGAGTAGGATTCAGCACCGAGTGAGCCCAAGAATGGAAACTCACCTGTTATTAGAAGGTGTGATTCTTAGAAGTAATCTTTGCACTCCAGAACTACGTAGCCAGTGTAGGTTGAGACATCAAACCTGCTAGATGAGGATAGATGAGGTGGCTTAACCTGTTATATAAGGGTCCCACCATTCTTCTTAGAGTACCTGTTAGATGAGGGATCACTCACAGCTTGTCCTTACCAGTGGCACGATATTGACACCCTTCCAATTGGGGTTACAGATTGGACCCTAACTCAGCTATAATGTCTTATTGGGGGCATGTCGGTTAAATGACTATTTCCCACAGTTACAGTCTTAGTCTTAGTCTCAGTAATACAACTCAAATAGTTCTACAAAATTCAGGTCTGTCAGCTACAGTGAATTTAGTACAGTACAAAACCCAGCTAGTTCTATCAGAACCTAGACTATCAGACATAGTCTCTCAGTATTAGTTATATCAGTTATCAGTAGCTCATGTTATTAATATTCAGACTTACTAGTCAGTATCATCACAAATTCAGTTACAGTCACTCATTCATGCATGTATTCTTACGTTCATGTTATACAGTCAGTTTGCATTGTTCATGCATATGAACCCTTGCATTCAGCCTTTCTCACTTGCATACCAGTACATTTAATCATACTGACGCATTTGCACTATGGTGTTTTATACCATAGGTTCAGAAGTATGAGCTCTAGAGCATTAGTAGCATTCTAGTCTCAGTAGTCGGAGTCAGTAGTGAGTCCTCATCCTTCGAGGACTTGATCATTATTTTATTTCTTCATTACTTAGTTTATTTCAGTAGTTGGAGTTAGTTGGGGACATGTCTTATCAACTCCTTATTAAGTCAGTTCAGTTTTAGAGGCTTTTCAGACCACAGTATGTTCAGACAGTTTTGTTTCAGTTTGTTTTAGTATTGATATACCGTACTTTTAGATGTTATGTTTTATTAGTTTTGAACTTTATGGCCTTTCAGCCTTTATTTCCATATTTATACAATATATTATGCAGTGCTCAAGTACAGATATCAGTCATGAGTTAGCTTGTGGCCCTTCGGGATCATGAGCACCGTGTAGCATTCCAGTTATCAGATTTGGGGCTTTACAGATATGGACGATGCCTGATCGGGGAGTGCCACACCACCTCATTACTTAGTTATGTCTACAAGAACTAAAGACAGTGCTATATTATAAGTGTGGGGTGGCGGTTCTCATTCTTCACACCTTTCATTTACTACTCTATCTTTTTGTTATTTATGGATGTTTATTTTATTGTTGTTGTGATGTGACTTTGATTGACATTCTAACTATTCAGTCTGTAATAGTTAGTAATTATGATATTGGCTGACTTGGTAATTTATAGTGGTTTCTCTACTTTTCTTAGTTCATTACTCTTAGTTCGTAATTCTAGTTTGCTTATCTAAGTTTAATTCAATTTTAGGAGTAAATGTTTTCCCTTAAAGATAACTTTGATGAATTGTCATAGTTAGGTACCTTCCTCTATGATAGATGGATGGCGATCGTCTTAAGGGGATTAGTCTTAGGAAATAAATAAGTGAGAACAACCCAACCATAACTCTAGGTTGAGATACTTTGTGTTGGTCCATTTGGCTACATGACATGAAAAACACTTGTTTTAAAAGAGAAGTATGTCAAACTTAAAAGAGGGATGCTAGTTTTAGACACCTATTCTCGATCGAGTGACTCTCAGTTTGTTGGCTTAATTCAGAATTTGTGCAATTACTAAATCAAGAGTCTATCGGGATCCTACTTGAATCTAGCATGCACCAAGTGTGAGTGAGATTTTCTAGTTTTTCCACATACATAGTGATGTATAGAACTTGATCGGTGTGTCTACGAAGAGAAATAAAAGGTGTTGGATTTAGGAGATGATGTAGGCATTTTCTTGATAGTTAGTTTTGAGACCTCTATTTACCGACCCTTGCAATTATTATTTGTTAGCCTTGTTGATCCTATAGCCTATTTTCTTTGGCAGCCTTACATATAGCTTATACCCCTTCTTTGTTTGACCTTAATTTGATCCAAAGCTCCTAGGTGCTTTAGTGAAAAGTAGTCGAGTAAGGAGTTGAAAAATAAGTAGAAAAAAGGTGATAGTGAAGCCCCAAAATATACCTATTGGTGTAACAATTGAGGTACAATAAGGTTGGGAGTTAGGTGATGAAAATAATATAGAATATTGAAGAAAAAAATTGAATAATGTGTTGAAAAAGTAGACTCCCTTCCATAGTGTATCCGAATTAGCTTAATAAGATGGGGCAAAAAAGTAAAAAGAAAGATAGATGAGGTGAAGAGTTGAGTCTAGATTGAGTATCTGTAGTGTTTTTATGATGTATTAAAGTGCTTAGGGAGATTAGCCACTATTTTTACCCAAATAGTTCCTACCCGTGAAGAGCTATTTGATCCTAAATCATGACATTTTGCTATTAGTGGAGTAGTACCCTAAGGGCAAGCCTATGATTCATCATATATCATATGTCAATTTCTTGTGAGAGTAAGCAAAATTTGTTCTCTAGCTACCTATGCTTGTTATAGATTGCAAAATTGTGAGTGAATTGGGTAATCATATTGTTGTGAGGGTTCATATAGAGGATAGTTGGGTGATCTGCAGGAATGCTTGATTAAATAATGTACATACGTTTGTCGGCATGCTAGAGTCCACTTGTGAGGTTAGGGTGTTTGAAAATTGTAATATTGTGTTTTCATATGCTATATGACATGTTTGAGGTGAAAATTTATGAGTCATGTATAGACTGTGTGTGTGCAACAAAAGTATCTTATTTAGATTGTGGTATGAATCCTATTTGTGTTATAATAATTTCCTAACATTGTTCAAGGACGAACAAGATTCTAAGTGTGGGGGGTGGTGATTTTGGGCGTATTTATACATCCAAGTACAAATATTTATTCATATTTAGACTTGTTCTATGAGCTAAAGTGTGTCAATTGTATTGTGTTTGCGCTATAATTGTATTCTCTAGCTAATGGACATGATTATTTGTTGTAGGGCTCCATTGTGATAAAATTGGATGCGCTTTGATGCATTAATAAGGAGATTTTGGACTATGGAACCACTTGGAGTGACATGCTGAACACAAAGACTCGAAAAGCATGGAATGAAGTGGGAAAGTAAAAACAGGATGGAAATTTCCAATGCGGGTTCGCGGTAGCCCCGTGCCGTAGACCATAGTGTTCGCGATGCAATGAAGAGTTAAATACGACTAGTTGTGCCCCACTATAAAAGGAAGACATAAACACAAATTGAAACATGTTGACATACGTACAACAAAGGCAAAAATAATTATGAGAGTTCTCTTAGGGTTCTTTGAATTTTCATCTTTCAACATTAACTTTGGTATGATTAATTACATTTCTTTGATGTTGATTTCGAACACGAGTGGCTAAAAAACCCTTGTTTTGGGGTTGAGGCCGAGGACATGATTTATTTTGATTTTCTTAGAGTGGTTAACTTTGATTTATCGTATGGGTTATTTTTATTCTCTTGTTTCTACTATTTTAATGAATGGCCACCGTTAGAATACATCTATAATCCCTTTGTGAACCCGGAAAGAGAATCATAGAGGTAGATTAAAGAGTTTAAGAAGAAAGTTCATATTCTTCTATAGAACGAAGGATGTGAAGCAGCGACTAGGATAGGAATAAACCTAGAAGCCTTGTTTGGTTCAATTGTAGGAAGATAACTTAAAGCATCTAAATGGATTATGGCATCCCCGCTCAACGATATAGTTCTAATGTCCTTTTAGGTAGAAGATTAGAGGTTCGGAAGACCATGATCATAATATAAACCTTGCAAATCAATAACCCGATAATCAACACGACCATGATAAGGATGGAGATTTATATGATTGTTAAGAGTACATCAACCCTGAAATTGTCTCTCGTATGATTTACAACCTAGCTTACATTGCGATCGTCATTTCTTTATTATTCAATTAGTTGTTAAATTATTCATAAAATTGTTCACATATTTTGATACTCTGAAACACTCGAATACATTATTGTCGAAACTAAAATTGAGTAAATTACTAATTAAGTAGTCCCCGTGGGTATGATATCCAATTCTTTGAGTCACTATATTACTTGTACAATCTCGTGCACTTGAGTGTGTGATAGACCGAAATAGTCAATCCCTAGTACTATCTACCTCCACTATCACAACTATAATTGCCACAACTACCATGCTGTCTTGAGTCACCACCGTCAACTACTAACACTAACCAACTAAATCATAACAACCACCACCAACACTACCAATGGCCACATCATGATAATCAATACCACACCAACCACCTCTACCATACCAACTATCACTGCCAACATTCCTAACCACTAAAAACAACTATTACCATTACCACCACCATCTACATTACAAACTTTCTCTATCATCACTAGCAGACATAAAAGTTTCATTTTTAAATCAAATAATAATTATTAAATTAAATTGATAATATAATTATTGTTTATATGAATTGTATTTTATAAATAAACAAATAAATTATGCACATTCATATCTTGAAAATTAAAAAGTCTTAATTATTTGACGTTCAAATCTAGAGACAACATGTTAATCAATTAGATATGCATTTAGATTGAGATGTCTAAATCTTAATGAAAACAAATAAGGTCTTATACTAATTAGGATTAGTGCTAGCCATGTCAGCAAATTCTATTATAACTGCCACGTAGTTAGTTAAACCGAAAGTACCATTTATTATTGTTCCATTGAATTATTGTTCACAAGTCAGTCAGTTGATCAGATAGTTACTTGAGATTAAACTAGATTGATTTGCACTATCACAATTGTATACAAGCATCACAATTGTACAATTCAAATATCATAATATAAATCATTGCTTCTCTTTTCTAATTCTCCCTTTTCTTGTTCTTTTATGTTCTTCTACTCTTTTATTACTTACTCCAAATAGCAATATAAACACTACAACACCTAGAGAATTCAATAGAACAACCTTCAGTGCAGAGCAGATAAATAAGAAGAGGTCTAAGGGATTATCCTATTTATTTAATGAGAATTATGTGTGTGGCCAAAAATGAGAGAAATTGAAGCAACTTTATTTGATAAAAGTGGAGGGACAATGAGAAGTGGAGACTGAACAAGAAGAAGAGGTAGTGCCTAAGGGCTAGGAAATAGAGTTGGATAGACCTTTGGAATAGATGGAAATTTCTATTCATGTACTTACAAGTTCTTTGGATCTAAGGATATTTAAGGGTAGTCGGTTTATCATTCAACAAGCCCCTTCACATTTTGCTGGATACAAACAACTCTCATAATTTCATTGATCTTGCAGTGGTGAAGAACTTGGGATGCCTAGTTACACCTAATATGATGGAATATGGATTAGTCATCGTGGATGTGAAGATTGTCAACCAGATCCAAAGTATATGAAGACCTTAGAAGGTTAATGAAAGAAATATAGAAGGTCTACAATACACTGATGTGGAAATTTAAGAAAGAGATGACTAGTTAATTGACTTGACAAAATAATTTTCTTGTGTTTCTTGATTTTAGATCAAGGATATTATCGTAACTAGCTTAAGTTTGTTTATCTACTATTATAACTAGTAGAAACTAAGGTTTATTTTATTAGCTAGTTTCTTTCTTCTTATTTCTATTCTCCTCAATATAATTTTTTATCTTTACCTGTAATCCTCTACTTCAGTCTTCATTTTATTTGTTGTGTTTATCTTTGGTGCCTTGATTACATCATAATACTCCTAGTGAAATACCATCAACTAATGGTAATAATATGCATGTGAGTAACATAAGCACTATTTCATGGCTATTATAAGGAGTGGAGTTCTCAATAGATTTCTTTTTCTTTCCATTAGGGTCTTGTGGTGTAGTTTTAGATGTACAGTGGATGTTAACTCTAGGAGACATCAAGATGGAATTCAAGAATCTCACCGTGAAGTTTTGGTACAAATAAAGAAAATATCTTCTCAGGGGTGCATGAAGACAAATCAAAACCATAGGAGTTGGAAAGTTGGCAAAGATGTTAGGTAAGAGATCTCAACTATGTTTGTTTTAGATAATGCCATCTAAGCGTAGTAAACGACAATGTCACTCAATTGAATCTAAGTAATATTTTGAGAAGGACCTTACAGTATTAAACCTGCTATTAGAATTCAAATTTCTATTTGAGGAACCACAACAATTGCCTCCATTTAGTTATTATAGGATCGTGTTGCACAATAATTTTGAACCAATAAATAAAAGGCCATATAGATATCTGATGTCACTCAAATTACACTTCCTAGGAAGTATAAAGCAGTCGCTGATCAAATATAATACCCAACTAGGTTGTGGTCAAACCTATCAGGAATAAGAAAAATACTATCACATGTTTATCGAGGTGAATTGGTGATTTAGTAAAAGAATGGGGGATTGTTGTGAAACAAAATAATATCAGAATAGTTGTCTTTGGATTTGTAATCAATATGAGATGAGCACTAGGATTGTGATCCCAAGATTTCATAACTCCATAAGTTGCTTGTGCCAACAAACTATCCCGGTGCGTTGCATGCAAAATCTAACAAGATAGGTTTATGTAAACATCTTCTGACCTTAACTAAATGAATTTTACTCATCTCCTTCCAGACTCAGAGTGTCGCACTACTAACCCTTGTTTTTGATCCCAAATTAACTATCCCTAGTATGGTTCAATATTAGATAAAAGGTTGATAGCTTCAAATCTCTATTGTTATTACATTTTCCTAATCTATACCTCTCCCCCGAGCAAGTTAATAATACGGGCGAGTTCCTAATGTATGCATCCATTAGAAGAACAATTATAATGAAGCGAATATCAATACATGCAAGCACATCGGTCTATATTCGCCTCACACTTAATCTGTTTTATTAATTCATCATGATTTCCACAACCCTAGTTGTGGCGTTAGCTACTCATAATTGCAAAAATATAAGAATAATTCATAGATGAAAGATGTCATAAACTTACAATAAAAAATAAACTCCAAATCTCAACTTTAATGAAAACCCTAGGAATGATGTTCATAAAATTTCAATAATATGCATTAGAACTTCACAAAATAATAATCTCCAATCAGAATATTGCATAACAGGCAAAAATAACCCTACAAGAGCATTTATAGATAAAACAAATCCTACCCTAAACAAAATAGAAAAACAATGTCGGCTGTTTGGGACAAGAAGAAGGAACGATTATGGTTAGAACCTATGATCGTCCTTTAGCTTCTGGGGGTTGTAGTTGGACTTGTTAGTGTTGACACCTAATTTTTGCCCTCCACGACTAAATTTAATCCTGAGTTTCTTCAGTTTTTAATAAAGCAAAATAATTATTTCATCCAAATAAAAAAAAACTTAAAATATTTTTCGTACGTGATTTTGTCATTTTAAGTAGTGATTATATACTATCATGTTCAGTTATACGAGATTATATAATTTGTTACTTAAATATTTATTTTACAAAATATCGGATTTAATTAAGGCTTATCTTGAAAATAAATTCAAATGATTAAAATCTTAATTTAAATATAATTTATTCTCAAAAATAATTTATTTGGATAAATATGCATTCATTTTATTAAATCAAGAAGCTCGGGATAAAAAAAGTATTAATTTAATTTAGCCAATCTATTAGATTTGACCATAATTGCAATGCAATTCGATAATTAATTTTTAATTTGGTCAAAATAAATAAATATGGCTAAATTTTAAATTTCAATTGGGGTTATATTTTAAATAACCCCAAAATTCTCAAGAACTCTCATAACTTTTACCCAATTCCCACCAAAAAATAAATTCAAATTGCACTATTCCCCCCAACTTTGTCCTTTTCTAATTTTGAAATTCAAAGATTGTACTACATTGTACTATTCCCCCCACATTATCTTCCACCTCACCTTGTCTTTAATTTTTACATTCCAAAACCCCCCCTAAATGCTTTTTCTCCCACATTGGTAGATGACAAGAAATAAATCTCTATTCTTTCCTATAAATACTTTTCTCCCACATTGGTGAAAAAAGGAAAAAATACCCCATTCTCTCCTATAAATGCTATCACTACTTTGGTAGAGAGAGGAGGGGAGAAGGAAGCAAAAAAAGGCTAGAAATGTGAAAAAAATCCTTTTGAGCAAAAATAGTTATTTTTATTTAGTAAAAATTCTTGTTTCATAAGTTGATTGGCTACTCAAAATTTTTGAGTTGCCGGCGACGTTTTTCGGTGGTGGTTGATTCCAACGAAGCTCGTAGTCTCGTTTTGCTGCCCCCAAAAAGGTAAACACACTTTTTTTTTATTTTAGTTTTTATTATTGTTTTCTTCTTCATCTTTTTTTTTCTTCGTAGTTCGAAGATATAATTTTATTTGCTGGGATTGTATGTTGTAGATGGACTTGAAGGCCCTAGTACGTTGTGGTATCGATATTCTAATTATTTTCATGTTCATGATATAAAAATGAGCTAGTAATAGTCGTATGTGCCTTTTTTTTACTTTATTCTTTGATTATTTTGGATAAAGTTTCAATCTTTGCTTAAAAGATGTATTTATTCTTTGTTTAAACTCATTGTTGTTGGATACATTTATTTTTAGTATGTAAAGTTATTTTCTTTATGTTTAGAAGAATAGTTAATGTTGAATGTTTTGCCTTTTCACCTTATTCTTTGATTATTTGAATAAAGTTTAGATCTTTACTTGAAAAATGGTACTCATGTCTTGTTTAAACTTATTGTTGGTAGATATATTTGTTTTTAGCATGTAAAGTTATTTCCTTTATGTTGAAAAAAATATATAATATTGATTGTTTCTCTTTTTTTACTTTATTCTTTGATTATTTTGGATAAAGTTTAGATCCCATGTCTTGTTTAAACTTATTGTTGGTAGATATGTTTTTTTATAGCATGTAGAGTTGTTTATTTAATGTTGGAAGAGTAGTTATTATTATTTGTTGCGCCTTAATAAAAATAGTAATTAGTTAAGTCAATAATTTGTCATTTGCTTACTAATTATTTTAATGGATTTCAAAACCCTCATATAAGATATAAAGTGCTAACTTTATTTTTCATCCAAGATGTTTATTCTTCTTTGTTCGCATGTTGTCTTTTCAAAATGATAAGAAAGTTCGAACTTTTGCAGCTAAATAAAATTATTTAGATATTTTTGACTCATGCATAGTATGATTGTGAAACTTTTGCTTTGCATTTTTTATTTGTTGACTCTCATTCTTATGCAAGTGTGCTTATTCTTGTCATTCAAAAATTGGTTTTTGATAGTTTCTTTTACTTTGAAATATGTCACTTTTATGCCTTGAACATATATTAATTTCTTTATCTTTTCTTTGCATGCAAAAAAATATCTCGAGTCCAAATGGACTTCTCTCCTCTTGCATTTCATAATGGGTAAATGAGGCTCACCCCTTCGAGTCAAGTTTGAAGTTTAAACCCAAGGTCCACTACATGGCGTGCGGGTGCTAGAAGATAGACGAAGAAGGAAAATAGATCAAAACCCATTGATGAGGTCACTAAGAGACTTGAAAAGTCTCAATTTTATTATTGTCTTCTTTTTATTTATTCATTCATTTCGGACTCGAGGCCAAAGTTGTATTTAATACAGGTGGAGCAAGACTTGAGCCAAAGGCTCTAAAAATAGTTTAGGACAGGTGAAATGGGTCGAAAGCCCAACTAGACTAGGACAGGTCTTGTTGATTTGGGCCCAATGGCCTAAATCCTTTACTTTCTCCTCCCTTCCCCTTTTATGTGTTTATTTGTTTATTAGTTTTGTTTAGACTTAGTTAAAATCCCTACTAAGTCGCCTAAATCTATTTTACACAAGTCTTTTTTTTGAAAAAAAATCAAATCACTATTTCAATAAATTAATCTTTTCGAAGTTAATCAAAAGACGATTTTCAAACAGTCTGGATAACCGCAAGTTAGTGGACATTTTTGGTGCCTAACACCTTCCTAAAACGTTAATAGGAACCGCTTATCTAGAATCTCTAACTTAAAATGATTTTTCTATTTTGAATCATTTGAAGTAACTTTTATAAAGGTTTCTTAATTCCTTTTCAAAATTAAGTGGCGACTCCCTTCAAAAGTCAAAATTTCCGCAAAACAGAAATGACAACTCTGCTGAGGATCTTTAACTAGGTTCTAATCAAATGATTGATTTCGTCTTTTGATTAACTGTTTATGTGTTCCAATTATGTAAAGTTTAATTATCGCATCTCATGGCATATTCCTGCATCTTATAAACTGTTTTGGGGTTTCGTGGATGTCCCAGCCCTTGTTGTTCAATTCCAAAATGTGTTGGAAATACGAACAACTTATCAGCACGTGAGTCATCTGAAACTGTTCGTATTTTCAAAATCAAGTTGTACGCTTGAGAACCAATATTTAAACCCACTCTAGACACCTAGGATAGAACGAAACCAAAACCCTATTTTAGGATGAGCCTAGGACGACCCAATACCCGAGCGGGGTATTGGGCCCATTAGAATACCTGCCCTACGTCTATTGACCCCGAGTCAATTATAGACGAACCATATTTATGTGTTGAAGAAAATGTATGCCTGTCTAATTCAATCCATTATCCTTTGGGCGTCGGGAAAAAGCTTGATTTGCTTACTTTCGTAAGAAGAATTGAAGCAAGTTAAGCAAGAAATTGATCGATTTAGGAGGTTGCATCTAAGGCACAATTTGAGCACCGACGGATGTCACCAATATGAGAAGTGTACAAATCTAAGAAGGCAAAGGCAGACGAAGGAGCCTCCAGTAGCTAGTTTTTCTATTCTCCCCTGCGCGGGAACTTATCTTTTTTCATGTTATTTTCCTTTTCCCCCAAAGATTGTATCCCTCTTTTGTTATCGTTTGTACGCATTTATGCCCGTTTCGTATCTATATAAGTTGGGGTATAATGGATTGACTTTAGGGAAGCATACTTTCTTCAAAAATCATTAGGCCTGAACTTTTGGCTCAAAAAGGGTCACCCCAGTTAGGATACACATTATTATAATATTTTGTGTGCTTGTGGTGTTTGTTTGGATCAAAGGAAAGTTTATCCGCTATGCTCTTATGGATGAATTTGTCTAGGACTCAAACAATTCTATATGGTTATTTTCTGTCAAATATTTTGCATTACTTATCACATACGGAAACTAACACATCTGCCTTTGAGTTGTTTTACTTTACAGATAATAGAAATTACTCCATGTTGATATAAGCTGGCAGAACATCCCCACTTCACCCGATCGAAAGCGCACAAAATCCCATCCTCTGACCATCATTCAAAAATGATGGGAAATGACAAAGAAAGCGCACTGACTATCCAGGATAATGTGATAGCAAAACAGAATTAGATGATTGCGTAACTTGCAAGAAAGTTAGAAATACTTCAGGAATAAATAAATCGCACTCGGGATTTGGCTAACTTGGCCATCACCGTCAATGCACCCGCTCCGAGAGGACATGGGAATCCACTCTAAATTCCTCCCCTCAGCACACCTATTCTCGGGGATCAGCCGAATAACGTATCATCCGGCTCCGCTCCTCCATTTTTCCAAAATACTAATCATGAAAATAATTCAAACGTCTACCATCCACAAAATCCGTCTGTAACCCCACAGAACCTACCTTTGAATCCATTCCCAAATCCTCAAAACATATTTCTAAATCCTCAAAACATATTTCCAAATCCACAAGATTCACTCCCAAATCCATAAAATACATCAAACCTACCTTTGAATCCACCAAATTCATGTCCAAATATGCGAAATCCTTCTCAAATTCTGCCAAACTACTCGTAAAGTCCGCAGGGCCTTCCCATTTTCCAAAACGTCCTTCCCACTTACCAACCAAATTCCTTTCATCCACAAAATCAAGCCTCTCTTCCAAATCCCCTTCAGGATATTGTATCACCTAATACTTATGAACCCCTTCCTAATCCCGAGATGGACCATTACGAGGAGAAAGAGAAAGAGTGGAAGGCCCAGCATGAAAGGAATTTACTAGCTATGAAGGAGAAGATCATGAGGATCAAAGAGTCTCATGGATCCAAGGACCACGACAGTTTGGGGTATGACGATTTATGTGTTCACCTGAGAGTAGATCTACTAGAAGGGTACAAAGTCCCTAAGTTCGAGATGTTTGGCGGTACCGGAAATCTAATGGCCCCCATCTAAGAAGGTACTGTGAGCAACTGGTAGGGATAGGGAAAAATAAGGCGCTATTGATGCGCCTATTCAGTCGAAGTTTGAATGGTGAAGCCTTGGAGTGGTTCATGTCTCAGGAGCCGAAAAAGTTGACTGGTTGGAAAACATTGGCCAAGGGTTTCCTTGACCGGTTCGCATTCAACATCAAAATAGTCCCTGACCAGTATTCACTAGATCGGATCAAACAAAAGAGCGTTGAGAGTTTTCGAGACTATGCTTTTCATTGGAGGAAAGAAGCTGCCAAAGTACAACCCCCATATCCGAGGAGGAAATGGTATCCGTGTTCTCTCGCGCTCAAGAAGGAGAATATTATAGCAGGATGGTGTCCATTGTCAGAGCAACCTTTGCGGATTCGGTAAAAATAGGAGAATCATTGGAAGAAGGTATTTGGACAGGAAAAATTGCCAAAACCCCGACATCATCTGGAACTGCCATGTTTTCTAAGAAGAAGAAGGAAGAGGTAGGTGGGGTTTCTGCCAATTCTGTTACAAAATTGAAACAGCGGTTCAACTCTAGAAACGTTTTATCTTCCTCGCCATCACCTAACCTTCTGCACGTATTCTACGTCCACCCACAATACCAAACTCTACTCCCAAACATCCCACCATCATACCAAGCTCCAAAGCTAAATATCTTTCCCCAATACCCAGTTCCACCTTTAAATTATCAGTCTCATTTCCAAACTACTCCCCCAAATAGCTGAACAAATTTCCAAACACCTCCAAATTACCACAAGTACCCCCTCCTACAAACCTAAGCCCGTATATCCCCCAGCATCCAAACCACAAAAAGAAACCCCCCCAAAACTTTACCCCACTAGCTGAAAGTCACACCCAATTGTTTGAAAGATTGAAGAATACTGGTCATTTGCAACTAGTACAGCCAAAGCCTATCAATCCTAGCTCCCGATTTTATCACCCTGATCAAAATTATGCCTATCATTCAGGGGCAGCAGGGCATAGTACTGAGGACTGTCTTATCTTGAAACAAAAAATCCAAGATCTGATTAATCAAAAGGTTATCACGCTCCAGGCACCTACTCCAAATATTAGCAGTAATCTACTGCCCAACCATGGGGGACCTACAGTTAACATGATTAAAATAGAAGGCGAATGGGCATCTAGCAAGACCATTACCCAGGTGAACTATGAAAAATGCAAAAGAGCGGAAGAGGTAGGAAAGATAGAGAAAGTTGTGGCTACCTTAAGTATCAGCGAGAAATCCCTATTTATAGTGATGACTGCACCGACTCAACTGTATGATCCTCCTCCAAAGAAGGAATTTATTGTGAAAACCGCCGCTAACCAAGGGATGACGCGATCAAGACGATGTTACATCCCTGAGGAATTGACCAATAAGAAAGATTCACAGAAAAGGCCAATCACTGAAGGAGAGGCTGAGGAATTTTGGAAGAGTATGCAACCAAAGGATTACTCAATTGTCAAACACTTGGAGAAAGCGCCAGCCTAAATCTCTATCTTGGCACTATTATTGAGCTGAAACACCACCGATAGGCTCTATCGAAGGTCTTGGAGGAAGCGTATGTTCCTGTAGGAGCGAGCATTGAGAATTTGGCTGCGATAATAGGGAACGTTATGGGGAACCATCACGTATCATTCAGTGATGAAGAGTTGCCGTTTGAAGGAGCAATGCACAACAAAGCCATGCATGTCAGCGTCATTTGTTGAGATTATGCTTATAATCATGTATTAATAGACGACGGATCTGGTGTGAATATTTGTCCCCTCTCCATGTTGGTCTAAATGGGCTATGATTTGGGGAAAATTCATCAAAGCCACGTAAATGTGAGAGCATTCGATAGAGGGCAGAGAGATACCGTAGGAGAGATTAATTTGCACATCCAAATGGGGCCTGTTGAGTTTAAGACTAAGTTTTATGTTATGGATATCCATCCTAGCTACAACCTGCTTTTGGGAAGACCATGGATACATGGGGCAAAGGCAATTTCATCACCCTTTCATCAATTATTGAAGTTCATTTGGAAAGATCATGAAGTAGTCATCCAAGGATAAGAAAGTCGAGCAGACCGTCCCAATGGTTATGTGTCGGTGATTGAAGATGTTCCAAAAGGTAGAAGTTTCTATACAGTAGAAATTGTAAATGCTGCAGAAAGAGATTCGACACCCAAAATATCAATGCCTTCTATCTACAAAATGATTGCAACTGTGATGTTAAGAAATGGCTTCGAACCTGGTCTAGGCTTGGGCAAGAATTTACAAGGAATTATCGAGACTATTGTGATCCCAGAGAGAAGCTTTAAGTACGGGTTAGGGTATTAGCCTACCAGAAGAGATAGGGTTGAGGATGAGCCAGAAAAGAGTCTATTTAGGCCCTTGCCACTCCTGTTCCAGTCATTGCTCGTACGAGAGATGTCAGATAATGATGGTCTTGGGGATGGGATAGGAGATTTGTTTGAAGGATGTAATGTTGTACCAGAAGATCTCCCAGAGTCCAGCGGAGTGAAGCAGATTACGCCAGGGGAGGATTTGTAAAATTAGACCTCCACTCCACTCATAACCCGTCGCCCGTCGTGGTAGATGAAAGGGCAATTACTAATAGTTTTGAAATTGGTGATGATCCGGAGGAGGCCCCGTGATCCACCTTTTATATCTCAAAACTTTATTTTTGTATCTTACTGCTTTCAAAAAAGGCGGGGGCTTGTATTTGTGCAAGTCACAAGCCATGGTGTTGTAATTATTTCTCAAATTTCAATGAAAAGGCCTTCATTTATTTGGAAAACTATATTAGTTCTAAAACGCTACCAGTCATATGTTTTGTTATTTTCTTATCATCTAACTTAGTTTGTTTGTCCATTACAGTACAGTAGCTTAAAACCTGCCAATGTTGTGTCATGTCAAAGCCTGAATGAACAAAATAAAGGGGACAATGATGGTTGGAAGGACGATGACGAGGAACGGTTAGTTAAAGATATGGAGGAATTTGAGAATCGCGAAAAACCCAATCTGGAAGAAACTGAAATAGTCAACTTGGGAGATCATGATGAAATCAAAGAGACCAGTATCAGTGTCCACCTCATGGAGCCACAAAAAGAAGAGCTCATCCACCTGTTGCGGGAGTATATCGACGTGTTTTCTTGGTCCTATGATGATATGGCAGGGTTGAGCACCAACATTGTGTCACATAAATTATCGATAAATTCTAAGTTTGATCCAGTCAAGCAAAAAATGAGAAAATTCAAGCCAGATTTAAGTCTAAAGATCAAGGAAGAAGTGACAAAACAAATCCAGTCTAAGGTTGTCGAGGTCACAAAATATCCGACATGGTTGGCCAACATTGTCCCTGTGCCAAAGAAGGACGACAAGATTCAAATTTGTGTTGACTATAAAGACTTGAACAGAGCCAGTCCTAAAGATAATTTTCCGTTGCCCAACATCTACATTCTCATCGATAACTGTGCAAAACATGAAATGCGGTCATTCATTGATTGTTTCACCAGCTATCATCAGATATTGATGGATGAGGAAGATGCAGAAAAAATTACTTTTGTTACGCCCTGGGGTGTTTATCATTACAGGGTAATGTCGTTTGGTATCAAGAACGCAGGTGCGACATATATGAGGGACATGATGATGATTTTCCATGATATGATCAATAAGGAGATTGAGGTGTACGTGGATGATGTAATTATCAAATCCCACGAGAGTTTGAATCATCTAACTCATCTGGAGAAATTCTTCAACAGATTAAGAAGGTACATTTTAAAGTTAAATCCTGCTAAGTGTGCTTTTGGTGTGCCATCAGGGAAGTTGCTAGGGTTCATAGTCAACAGAAGGTGGATCGAGCTAGACCTATCCAAAATCAAGACAATTCAAGACTTGTCACTGCCGAGGACCAAGAAAGAAGTTATGAGTTTCCTGGGTCATCTGAATTACATTAACAGATTCATCGCTCAATCAATAGTCATATGCAAGCCAATTCTAGAGATGTTGATGAAAAAATGCACTGAATG
Source organism: Capsicum baccatum var. pendulum (assembly GCA_030864225.1). NCBI lineage: Eukaryota > Viridiplantae > Streptophyta > Magnoliopsida > Solanales > Solanaceae > Capsicum > Capsicum baccatum. The sequence continues at coordinate 25,257,545 of CM061551.1, read as the reverse complement.
AGTGGACAGAAGAATGTTAGAGAGCTTTTGATCGCATCAAGGAATACTTGTCTGCACCACCGGTTTTGGTCCCATCGAGAGAAGGAATTTCATTATTGCTTTACCTGTCAGTCTCAGAAAATGCTTTCAGATGCGTCCTCCAGTAACATTATGAGACCGGCAGGAAAGAGAAAGCTATTTACTACTTGAGTAAAAAGTTCACACCATATGAAGCCCGTTACACTCTTATAGAAAAGACATGTTGTGATTTGACTTGGATGGCACAAAAGTTGAGGCATTATCTGTCGTCCTACACAACTTACCTCACCTCGAGAATGGATCCATTAAAGTATATATTTCAGAAGGCCATGCCTATAGGAAAGCTAGCCAAGTGGCAAATGTTGCTGAGTGAGTTTGACATTGTGTATGTAACCCAAAAAGCAATCAAGGGGTAAGCCTTAGCAGATCATTTGGCTGAAAACCCAGTTGATGAGGAATATAAGCCACTTTAGACATACTTTCTAGACGAGGAAGTTTTGTTCGTAGGAGAAGATATCACGAAAATTTACCCCGAATGGAGGCTATTTTTTGACGGGGCGGTCAACTTCAAAGGTTTAGGAATTAGAGCAGTTTTGGTGTCAGAAACCGGCCAGCATTTTCCGGTAACTGCTAAGTTACTTTTCCATGCACCAAAAATATGGCTGAATATGAAGCTTGCATCCTGGGGCTCAAATTGGCACTTGATATGGGTGTTCATGAATTGCTAGCCATCGGAGATTCAGATTTGCTGATTCACCAGGTACGGGGAGAATGGGCGGTAAAAAACTCCAAATTACTCCTTATGTGGAGATGGTGCAAGAGTTATGCGAAAGATTCAAGGATGTTGATTTCAGACATATCCCACAGACACAAAACGATTTTGCTGACGCTTTGGCTACGATATCTTCCATGATTCAGCACTCGGATCAGAGTTACATCGATCCTTTGGAAATAAGCCTGAAGGAGCAACCCGCGCATTGCATACACGTGGAAGAGGAGCCTGATGGAAGGCCTTGGTACTATGACATTAAGAGGTATTTGGAATATGGAATATATCCTGAAGAGGCTAGTAACAACCAAAAGAAGACAATCCGGCGTTTGGCAAAATTACTTTCCAAGTGGAGAAATTCTTTTTAGGAGGACTCCTGATTTAGGATTCCTAAGATGCTTCGATGCGGCGGAAGCCAATAAGTTGATAAACGAGGTACACACTGGAGTTTGTGGGCCCCATATGAATGGTTTTGTCCTTTCCAGAAAGATCTTGAGAACCGGTTACTTCTGGATGACTATGGAAAATGATTGTAGCAAGTTTGTGCAAAGATGTCCAAAATGTCAAATACATGGAGATCTGATTCGAATGCCTCCACATGAGCTTCACACAATGAATTCTCCTTGGCCTTTCATAGCTTGGGGCATAGATGTCATCGGACCAATAGAGCCACTAGCATCGAATGGGCATAGATTTATTTCGGTTGCCATTGATTATTTCACTAAGTGGGTCGAAGCTGCTTTGTATAGAGCCATCACTAAGAAAGTGGTTGCAGATTTCGTTAGGAATAACTTGATTTGCCAATTTGGAGTGCCAAAATTGATTATTACTGATAATGGGGAAAACCTGAACAGTCACTTGATGAAAGAAATTTGTGATCAGTTCAAGATTATGCATCGCAACTCAACAGCGTACCGTCCCCAAATGAATGGAGCCGTAGAAGATGCTAACAAGAATATCAAGAAGATCTTAAGAAAGATGGTCGAAAATGATAGATCATGGCACGAGATGTTACCTTGCGCCTTGCTAGGGTATCAAACAACAGTTCGAACCTACACAGGAGTAACTCCCTATTTACTAGTTTACGGGAATGAAGCTGTGATACCCGCTGAGGTCGAAATACCTTCCCTAAGGATTATTTAGGAAGCTGGACTGAGTAACGAAGAATGGGTCCGTGCTCGCTATGAACAATTCATGTTAATTGATGAAAAGAGAATGACCGCTGTATGCCATGGTCAGCTGTATCAATACAGGATGGTTCGTGCCTTTAACAAGAAGGTAAGAACTCAAGCATTTGAAGTGGGGCAACTGGTTCTCAAATGAATATTCCCTCACCAAGAGGAGTACAAGGGCAAGTTCTCTCCAAACTGGCAAGGGCCATATATAGTTCGCAAGGTGCTATCTGGAGGAGCTCTGATTTTGTCTGAGATGGATGGCACAGAGTGGAACAAACCAATCAATTCTGATGTAGTAAAGAGATATTATGTTTGAATGATGTTCTAGTTTTAGTGTTTTCTAAGTTTGTTTGTAATCACCTTTGTAATAATGTTTTTTGCTAGTGTGTAACTGCCTAAAATCCTTTCCCTTTATGCACGAACTACGTTTGACCTAAATTCCCAAGAATGAGATACGTAGGTGGCCTATGTCGGCTTCGGTCAACCCCTTAGGAAAACTTATCCTTTATTTTTATGCACGAACTATGTTTAACTTGAATTCCTAAGAATGGGATACGTAGGCGGCCTATGTCGGCTTCGGTCAACCCCTTAGGAAAACTTATCCTTTCTTTTTATGCATGAATTACGTTTGACCTGAATTCCCAAGAATGGGATACGTAGGCGGCCTATGTCGGCATCGGTCAACCCCTTAGGAAAACTTATCCTTTCTTTTTATGCACAAACTACGTTTGACCTGAATTCCCAAGAAAGGGATACGTAGGCGGCCTATATCGGCTTCGGTCAACCCCTTAGGAAAATTTATCCTTTCCCCCTATGTATGAACTATGTGATGACCTGAATTCCCCAATAAAAGGGATACGTAGGTGGCCTATGTCGGCTTTGGTCAACCCATTAATTTCTTTTGTACATCCCTAGCGTAGGCCTGGACTACGTTTGACCTGATTCCTACTTCAACGGGATACGTGGGCGCCCCAACGGCTCGGTCATATAACCCTAGGAAATGGAAACTGTGGCAGAATTTTCAAAAAAGAATCTCAAAAATTCACAAGAGAAGATCGACATCCAACAAAGAGAATGAAGATAAAAAAAGACTTCAGATCCACTCAGATTGGTATTATGTTAAACAAGTTTAAACCGGGGCAGAAATTTTGAGGAAGACCTCAAAATTTCCACCAAATGTCGGATCATATTCCAAATTCCCCAACACCATAGGTTAAAGCTTTGGAAACCACCAACTGTAACAAAGTCTGGGTAGACTTAATTTTTGGCTATGATAGAACTGCTTGAAGAAACCCTTCAACAATAATCATGAGTTTTGAAAACCATCCATCGGGTATAGTTAGAACCGCGAGGAAGATGTTCATTGAGCTAGTACATGACATGACTGGCAGAAATTTTCTAAAATTTTATAGAAGTTTTCAAAATTATTTTCAAAATTTAAGACTATTTTTAAAAATCTTACGACTCACTTACTTAGTACTTGCCTAGACATCATTTGGGATAGAGTGTCAGGGTGGAAGTCTTAATATGGTGGAATGCCCAAGAGATGGTAAGGAGCAAATCAAGGATCGAAGAAGGTCAACATGGAGTAATTTCATTCAACTAATCATTTTTCTGTGGATGTAGGGATCAATACGCAAAATGAGAGTCTCCTTTAAAAATCTCCGAGCAAATTGGGAGCCACAACAGATCATTAATGTCCAAGAATGGTATTTTAGGGAAGCCCTAAAAATAGGTTTAATGCCCATTTATTGAGGACCTTTTGATTTGTCCATTTCATTTCTTGAGATCGTAGGCGACAAACAAAAGCACTTTGTCTTCTTTACACGTATTGTATTTAGAAGTTTCCTAAAAATAGTCGCTAGTAAAAGCGACTTTGTGTCTACTAATCATCTACCTTGAGTACAGGTACATGTATATGTAGAAAGTAGGACACTGACAAATGAATACAGGTAAAATTATTTTATCACTGCCACAATGTCCATTGCATATCATTGCCGCAAAGGCCATCACATATCATTGCCGCAAAGGCCATTACATATTTGTTGACGCGCTAGACACAACGCTGGCGTCGAGGATATCATCAGCATCCAATATATCTGTCGATATGCTAGACACAATGCTGGCATCAAGGATATCATCAGCATTCAATATATCTATCAACACGCTAGACACAACGCTGGCGTCGAGGATATCATCAGCATCAATATATCTGTTGACACGCAAGACACAACACTGGCGTCGAGGATATCATCATCTTTTCATGAATCAGCATCTGAATACATTAGGAGCACACGATTTGGAGGGATGCCTTCAGGTCACTATCTAAGGATGAATGATATGTAAGATTTCCTAGCAATTAACAATTTGAAGGTCATCTATAAGTCATATTATTTGAATTAGGATAGTGTGCAAGATCATCTATGAGTTGATAGCCTGTAGGTCATCCGTAAGACACAATAACATCCTAACCGGATAGTGTGCAAGATCGCCCCAAAGTTGATAGTTCAAAGGTTATCCGTAAGTCGCAACTAAATCCTTACTGGAGGATATGCAAGATTGTCAAATTGATACGTCCAAGGGTTCTCTATAAGCCGCGTCATATCCAAGATTGATTATGTGCAAGATTATCCAAAGACGATCAATTTGAGGGATTATCTATAAGTCATATTGTATCCAAGGTCGGATGATGTGCAGGAACACCTGAAAGCTAGCGATTGGAGGGATATCTGTAAGTCATCTCTTACCCAAAGTCGGATGATGTACAGGATTACCTAAAAGTTATAAATTCAAAGGATATCTGTAAGTTGCCTCATATCCAACATCAAATAATGTGCAATATTATCTGAAGATTGACAATTTAAGAAAAATTTATAAATCGATCATCGGCTACAACCGAAAAGGTTGTCATGCCACATACAATAAGTGATATAGGTAACCAAAAGGGCCACCCCACTTTGAAAATATATTCGCTCGATAGATGAGCTAATTATACAACAACCAAAGAGGTTGTTGTGTCTGTTATTGCGAGTTATTTCCCATCAAACAGGTATAATAAAGGATGACTTCACTTTTCAGGCCACAACTCACGCGGAGATATGGTAAAAGACTACATACCTCTTTTGTGAATTATGTTTAGTACTAACACTTTTTGGTTGAAGCATTGTCGAGAGCATCCGATAGGATGGAAATCTCAAATAAAAACCACAGGTGCGGACGACTTCAAGTAGGACGCAGCACAATGTGGAACTTTGTTAGCAGCAAAACTGGACATAGTCTAAAGAGGGACGTCAAACTCTTTGGAAACGAGCAAAAGGATAATCACCACCACCATCCAACCACACCTATGTTAGAAGGCTTGTGGGTATTTCAGGATATTCTGGTTTCAGCTTCACCTTTGGGATATTTTTAAACTCATGTCGAGAGTAACCTTCTCTGTTTTTCAAATTCGGGTGGTAACACACTTAGAGTTTTGGAAATTATGTCCAGGAAAGTTCTTGACTATGGATGTGAAAGATCCCACATTCATTGTCAAGAGGTTACAAGCCTCTTTTCTACAACTCGATCAACTGTCACTCATTCCGAGCCAAAGATGGTCTGAAATAAAAGACTATCTTTTCAACCGATTAAGTCAAACTACAAGCAGTCTGATTCACTGAAATCTTGTGGATATGTAGGCTGGGATCTATGTAGAAAACTCGACTGCATTCCAACCTCCCCCCTAATACCTTTATTCCCCAGTTTCTCGGTTTTATCAAACACTCTAAAACTGAGATAACTTGTGAATTTTTTGAAAATCATGCTTTAAATCAAGCTCTATGAACAACAAGTGGCCTGAATTCTCATGTAACCTGGGATATGTAGAAAACCTAATACCGAGGTTCGGCCATGACTATGAAACTCGTGCCAAAACCAACCTCTTTCAAATTCGAATCTATGGTCGGACAAAAATCAGGAACGTCAACCTCCATTTGCCCAGGGTTACTTACATCCACCCTACCCCAAGGGAGGGGGCAGCTATTGGCACCTAATTTTTTCCCTCCACGACTAAATTTAATCCTGAGTTTCTTCAGTTTTTAATAAACTAAAATAATTATTTCATCCAAATAAAAAAAACTTAAAATATTTTTCATACGTGATTTTGTCATTTTAAGTAGAGATTATATACTATCATGTTCAGTTATATGAGATTATATAATTTGTTACTTAAATATTTATTTTACAAAATATCGGATTTAATTAAGGTTTATCTTGAAAATAAATTTAAATTATTAAAATCTTAATTTAAATATAATTTATTCTCAAAAATAATTTATTTGGATAAATATGCATTTATTTTATTAAATCAAGAAGCTCGGGATAAAAAAAGTATTAATTTAATTTATCCAATCTATTAGATTTGACCATAATTGAAAATTGATCATAATTGCAATGCAATTCGTCAATTAATTTTTAATTTTGTCAAAATAAATAAATATGGCTAAATTTTAAATTCCAATTAGGGTTATATTTTAAATAACCCCAAAATTCTCAAGAACTCTCATAACTTTTACCCAATTCCCACCAAAAAATAAATTCAAATTGCACTATTCCCCCCAACTTTGTTCTTTTCCAATTTTGAAATTCAAAGATTGTACTACATTGTACTATTTCCCCCCACATTATCTTCCACCTCACCTTATCTTTACTTTTTACATTCCAAAACCCCCTCAAAATGCTTTTTCTCCCACATTGGTAGATGACAAGAAATAAATCTCTATCCTTTCCTATAAATACTTTTCTCCCACATTGGTGGAAAAAGGAAAAAATACCCCATTCTCTCCTATAAATACTATCACTACTTTGGTAGAGAGAGGAGGGGAGAAGAAAGAAAAAAAAGGCTAGAAAGGTGAAAAAATCCTCTTGAGCAAAAATAGTTATTTTTATTTAGTAAAAATTCTTGTTTCATAAGTTGATCGGCTACTCAAAATTTTTGAGTTGCCGGCGACGTTTTTCGGTGGTGGTTGATTTCAACGAAGCTCATAGTCTCTTTTTGCTGCCCCCAAAAAGGTAAATACACTTTCTTTTATTTTAGTTTTTATTATTGTTTTCTTCTTCATCTTTTTTTTTTCTTCGTAGTTCGTAGATATAATTTTGTTTGCTGGGATTATATGCTGTAGATGGCCTTGAAGGCCCTAGGACATTGTGGTATCGATATTCTAATTATTTTCATGTTCATGATATAAAAATGAGCTAGTAATAGTTGTATGTGCCTTTTTTTACTTTATTCTTTGATTATTTTGGATAAAGTTTCAATCTTTGCTTAAAAGATGTATTTATGCTTTATTTAAAATCATTTTTGTTTGATACATTTATTTTTAGTATGTAAAGTTATTTTCTTTATGTTTAGAAGAATAGTTAATGTTGAATGTTTTGCCTTTTCACCTTATTCTTTGATTATTTGAATAAAGTTTAGATCTTTACTTGAAAAACGATACTCATGTCTTGTTTAAACTTATTGTTGGTAGATATATTTGTTTTTAGCAAGTAAAGTTATTTCCTTTATGTTGAAAAGAATAGATAATATTGATTGTTTCTAATTTTTTACTTTATTCTTTGATTATTTTGGATAAAGTTTAGATCTTTACTTGAAAAACAATACCCATGTCTTATTTAAACTTATTGTTGGTAGATATATTTTTTTATAGCATGTAAAGTTGTTTATTAATTATTGGAAGAATAGTTATTATTATTTGTTGCGACTTAATAAAAATAGTAATTAGTTAAGTCAAGAATTTGTCATTTGCTTACTAATTATTTTAATGGATTTCAAAACCCACATATAAGATATGAAGTACTAGCTTTATTTTTCATCCAAGATGTTTATTCTTCTTTGTTCACATGTTGTCTTTTCAGAAGATAAGAAAGTTCGAACTTTTGCGGCTAAATAAAATTATTTGGATATTTTTGACTCATGCATAGTATGATTGTGAAACTTTTGCTTTGCATTTTTTATTTGTTGACTCTCATTCTTATGCAAGTGTGCTTATTCTTGTCATTCAAAAATTGGTTCTTGATAGTTTCTTTTACTTTGAAATATGTCACTTTTATGCCTTGAACATATATTAATTTCTTTATCTTTTCTTTGCAAGCAAAAACATATCTCGAGTCCAAATGGACTCCTCTCCTCTTGCATTTCATAATGGGTAAATGAGGCTCACCCCTTCGAGTCAAGTTCGAAGTTTAAACCCAAGGTCCACTACATGGCGTGCGGGTGCTAGAATATAGACGAGGAAGGAAAATAGATCAAAACCCATTGATGAGGTCACTAAGCGATTTGAAAAGTCTCAATTTGTATTATTGTCTTCTTTTTATTTATTCATTCATTTCGGACTCGAGGCCAAAGTTGTATTTAATACAGGTGGAGCAAGACTCGAGCCAAAGGCTCTAAAAATAGTTTAGGACAGGTGAAATGGGTCGAAAGCCTAACTAGACTAGGACAGGTCTTGTTGATTTGGGCCCAATGGCCTAAATCCTTTACTTTCTCCTCCCTTCCCCTTTTATGTGTTTATTTGTTTTGTTTAGACTTAGTTAAAATCTCTACTAAGTCGCCTAAATCTATTTTACACAAGTCTTTTTTTTGAAAAAAATCAAATCACTATTTCAACAAATTAATCTTTTCGAAGTTAATTAAAAGACGATTTTCAAACAGTCCGGATAACCACAAGTTAGCGGACGTTTTAGGTGCCTAACACCTTCCTAAAACGTTAATAGGAACCGCTTATCTAGAATCTCTAACTTAAAACGATTTTCCTATTTTGAATCGTTTGAAGTAACTTTTATAAAGGTTTCTTAATTTCTTTTCAAAATTAAGTGGCGACTCTCTTCAAAAGTTAAAATTTCCGCAAAATAGTTAGATTTCAGGAATTTGAAGGTATGATGCTCAGTACGTGTCACGACCCGAACCAGAGCCCTGGTTGTGACGAGCATTCAGAAACCATAAAGGCCCAAAACACCCCTATCTATCTGATTAACTCATATGATAAAAGAAATGTGGAAGATAAACAATATTACGGAAACATGGTCAAGAATCATATGAAATCAATAACGGAGATTAATGTCCAAAAATCTCTATCAACATATGAAAAACCGTCTGCAAAATCTCTACTACATGACTAAAACAATAACTATCTGAAAACTGGGACAAGGCCCCCTGTTGACCAAAACTGAAATAAGTGTCATGATCTGAAAAGACAGGCTTTCTGGAATAGAGAAGGCTCACCACTGCACAATCTGATCACCTGTTAGAAATATCTACTGCTTATCTGGATCCCTAGACTAAACCTCAGAACCTGGAGGGAGGAGGGGGGTCAATACAGATGTACTGGTACACATAGCAAATCCAAAATAATCATTTATAATAAACATATATGAGAGCAGTTTAAAATAGTTCATAAATATGTCATACAGTAAGAAATCACATGGACATTTTAAAAGACTCTGTGAAAATCATCATTACTCTGAGAAATCTGTATTACATCTGTGTTAGGTGGTATACCCTACAACTCTGAAAAATTCCATGGGCTATATAGAAACTGCCATTAACTCGACAGCGAAGCCCCCAACCCAAGTGTGCCGCAAGGGTCGGAGTCTCTGACTCTACTACGCCACACAGCCGTCGCCAGCGTACAATAATAATCTACCCGTATCGGCAAATACGATTTCAGGATAAGAGTTGCTTGAAATCGTGCCTTCTTCGGGTAACCACCTAACCCTCTTTAAGCCCCTTTTAAAAACTCTATCAAAACATGCAGTCTCTGAAAACATGCTCTAAAAACATACTCTGAAAACATAATCTGTTATGGCATAAATACATATGGTATCGTCATACCATTGACTTGCAAGTCACATCTCTGAGCCATAATTAGTCTGTCATAAATCTCTATTTTCAAAACACTAGTTTTGGGACCACCATTTCAGTAATTCAATTCAAGAAACTCTTTCTCAAACCTCATGTAAAACACATGCAAGGAACTCATCTTTGTCAAGCATTTCAATAGTACAGTACAAGGTGGTCATGCCAAAGTTCTCCATTCACATGCAATCCTTTCTTTTAAACACAAAAACACACACACACACACACACACATATATATATATATATATATATATATATATATATATATCAGGAACCACCCTCTCACAATTTCAAATCATGATCAAATGCAATAATATTGTGAAAACATCTTTCAAATCACAAAACCATAATCCTTAATTCGATACACGAGAAGGAGTTCATAATTTATGCTCTCAAACAATCTTAAATCTCGAATTCCATACATATACGTATATATGTAAATAAATTTAGGGGATAGGACCACAAGGTCAAAACAATAACAACATTGAAATTTTCAAATTACATAATCAATAATATAGTTTTTCAAAACCCCCATAAAATACATGCATCAAAACCTTAAAATTATGCTTTAATGGTTTTAAGCCCATGTAGCTTTTAGGATAAACCCCACGTACATCTATTTCGGAAAATAATGTATGATTCCTGAAGCTTACGGATTGGGGATTCCAAATCTCTAATTATCTTCTAAAACCCACAGCTGAATCTTGAGTTATTTGGGATTTTTGTTTGAAACCCTAAGGGGTGTTCTTGAGAGAAAATTTGAGAAAAGGATTATATTTTGATGAATCGAGGGCTAAATCTGGTGTTATAGATGAAATTTGGGTGAGGTGAAATGACTAAAATGCCCCTAAGAAAATAAACAAAGTCAAAACTGTCCCTCAGTTGACAAGCTGATAGGCTGAAGTAAAATGGGTATAACTCCTTACTGAGATGTTTAATTTGGATGAAACCAGTTGCATTAGAAACAAAACTTAAATAGCTTTCATTTGATAGGTAGAAGCTCTCCCAGTTCATTATATTCAGAGAGTTATGATTGTTTGAAATTGACCCTGAAATGCTGAAAATTGGGCAATAGGCTATGCATTTTGCTACTGTTTTGAAATCCAAACGCAGCCTTATGCGTTCCGAAAAATTCTGAAACTTATTCGAGATGTACTATGAGCTTGTACAATCGTAATGCAACTTGAAAATCTAAAAACGGATGTCAGGAAGGTTGAAAAGTTGTATCCCAAAGATTGCCAGCTAAAATGACTCTTAGTCCTCATTACACTTAGAAAAATTTTCAAGCTTTTAAGTCTAAGAACACTCTATTAAAGGATAATCCATGCACGACTTTTACGGGGTGTTACATTATCTCCCCCTTAGGATCATTCATCCTCGAATGACGGGTAGGAGCTTGTTGAAGCCATAAAGGTATGGAATAAAGCGGACACAACATGTCCTCTAATAAAGAATACACTGATCTGAAACATGACCATATGGCTGGAACTACTGATATTCTAAATTCTTATATCGGACATGCATATCTGATGCATGGAATACACGACTGAAGCTACTCATAAGCTGAGTTCTCATAATGATCATGCATACCTGATGCATAGATTTGTTACTGAGTTATTCTCATGAACGCAGAACTGAATACATTGATAAACTGAACTTTTTCTATTGGACATGCATTTCTAATGCATGCATATCTGACTGAACTGACATATGAATGTATGACTCAATACGCAATGATAACTGGTGCGGAGCTTGTAATAAGAATCTATGCATGCAACTGAATGGGGTATCCCCTACTTGGGACCCTATGTCCCTCTATGAATGCTCAATTCACTAAGATTCTCGGAAAACTAAGGCGATGCACTTGGCACCTACAAATATTATCATAACTGAACATCTGGAATCTGAATCTAGTACATGACGCATGAATTGAGCTATACTCGCAAATACTAGTATACTCTATCTTGAAATAGTAACATATCTGAGATTTTGGGTAGCATGATTAAATAAAGAGATGAGAAAAAAGTCATGCGAATCTGACTGCTAAACCGATTTGCTGGCCACATAGAATGAACTATACTAGAAACTTGTACTCAATCTGGAGTATCTCTTCAATACTCTCTCTAAAGAAGTTCTAGCAGTAATAGGGAGCCACGAATCTTGGGTATGGATTACACGAGACATCCAACTGAGGAAATCACAACAATGAAATTACTCTTTATCAAGGAATACAGACATATAACTCATAAACTAGGATAGAATTATCACACCTTAAGCAAAACAACTTCATACTTTCAGGCTAGCCACACTTCTAAAATACTCTCTCAACTATACTTTTTCCTTAAATATCATGCTCATTGATTCCACTTATTTATCTCACATGGACGCTGATATCTCCATCTACTAATGTCTAAACTGAACTAAATCCTTTCACTATCTTCAAGCCTAACTCAAAATATAAGACGCACCATATAATACTATAGTACTAGTCTGAATCATAAATTCGGTATACCCTGCATTTCACAATTCCTCATCTCATGTATAATTCTTATGTCACTCCCACAATCACCTTCAACTTCAGATTGGACATTCACAAACACTCAAAGCATCAATCCATATGTATACAAACATGACGTTCAAGCCTATATTCTTACCCACATATGCTCTTCTAAACACAACTCGTAAAGCACCTTCCTCATATTCTCTAATGCTTCTATCCATAACAACTTCCCTGCACTATTCAAATGATATACCTAAAATATTCTCAACTTACCAAGCCATACATGAAACTTCACCTTAAAATTCTTTCAAACTTATAGACTTGGACTCTATCTTACTCTACAATTACTGCCTTAGCTCAAATAAACACACAACCATCTTTCTTCAACAAGAAATGATTACTCTCTCCCATCTAGACAATTGTTCATCATCACTATCTCAACCTAAGAAAAAGGTCACTGAAAAGTTGGAATATCGGGATCCGAAACATGAGGGGAGTACTAAGCATAACTTGATACCCTTTTGAGGCATGAGGAATAGAGCACTCACGGGATGGACTCATTAAAGAGATCTAATCTGAGGATGTACCTGATATAAAATCTGATCGTTAAGAGTATCACATGCGTACAAGAGTCATGGACTACATGACCTGATTTTTTGGAATTCATAACTTACAGAAAGTGATTCTGACTGTTGCACCAACTGGGAACTCAACGGTACCACTAGTCACACGCAACATGTAATAGTCTTAGAGAAATGCCACAACTCTATATCACTTTGGGCATACTTACACACCATACCTACAACATTATACTTCATTACAAATCAACTCAAACTTAAGCCATTTCATACACCATTCAAGCCTATTAGTTCACTTCCATATAACTAGCATCATTAACCAAGAAATCATCACATCCACCTTTATGAACTTCAACTGTTCAGAACTTAATGTCTAGTGCTAAACATAATTTTTTTATAACCCAACATTACACATGATTCTCACTTGGAAACCATGAAATAAACATCAAGAAACACTAGTACACTAGAACTTCATAACAACAATAATCGATCTTGACCTTAAGGTCTTCCTTATCATAACTCATTAGCACATACTATTTCCAACACATCAAGCCTATTAATTTAACATACATCATTAATCTCATGCCACTATTCTTACGTCCACATCCTACATTAAATTCAAGCTAATGGTCCAGCATTAATCATCTACCACCAATGAAGAAGGCAACATAATATACTAGTCCGTCAAATTTGAACATTCTATCCAAATACCTCACAAATCTACTACATACCTTCTCACAAGTAGTACTAGTTTACAACTACCAATAAAAGAAGGGGTCAAGGGGTAAAGTCACATAATAGACATGATCAACCTTAATATGATATTATAACCCTATACAATCTTATCTACTTATACTGATTTCTCACCTCATACTTACTTACTATAACCATTTTCACACTTCAAGCAACCGATAAATCACCCTGACTAACAACTTCTTCTCTACCTTCCATTAAACTAACACACAAGGATGAATCACCTCTTTACCAACACAATCTCTTACAAACAGATTTAGCTATACTATATTAAACCACACAAGAACAACAAGTTGGACAAAAAGTTGCTAGTGAATCGAAATAGGCCTCACATGGCTTCACTAGACTTTGATTTTGTATTTTGAACAAGAAAAATGAGATGAATGACAAGGAAACTATGCTAGTGAATCGAAAGAGCCCCACATGGCTTCACTAGACTTTAAAATATTTTTATATTTTCTTTTCCAAAAGCACCATGATAACAAGATTACATATTACAAGAGATAGAAAATTGACACATAATATTTACTGGTCTAAGAATACACATCTTACACTGTATAAATAGAAATCTGAGTAAGACACTTCCCCCATGGACTACCATACCATCCACACGTGCTACTAGCTACCACATTAGTTTATCACTATAAAGGGGTAAATCATCCTCAAACATCGGTTATTTAACTAAAATATTCATTTACATAAAAATCACCCTCACTCTGACTTCTAACTTTGTGACTTCACATCACCAACTTCTTGGTCTAATTTCATTACCAATAGTTCATGACAACAACATTTTAACTCATACTATTATTCAGGTGAAAATACAGTTCCAACAATTTAACTACACATCATTCCCCCTGAAGCAGGACATCCACAACCTAAATTTTTAAAAAGAGACTGAATACACTCAATAACGTAGGCTGAAAAGTATGATTTCATTAATATCAAGGTTCACACTCGCATCAATACACTTTGAAGAAAACAGACTCTACTCTAGTCCTTGCACAACTCTTATATGATTCAATCAGAAAGAACCATACCATTTAGACTCTAACTTCTGTACTTGAATCAGCCCAATAATGAGATATGTGTGAGAATATCAGAGTAAGGAAAGAATTTGGGATGATTGTTACTTTCGTATGGGAAATGCCATAGCACAAATTTGAGTATGAAAGGGGAACATTTTGACTCTATTGTACAAACTAGAACATGAAGAAAGAGAGACATTCCTAAACGCCTAGTAGCCTCCTACTTAGAAGTATGGCGCGCTACATACTCATAAATAAAACTCTACCCTACGCGATTTCGCAGACACCCTAGGACCATGAACAATGCTCTGATACCAAGTTTGTCATGGCCCGAACCGGGGCCCTGGCTGTAATGAGCATTTTGAACCATGAAGGTCCGAAACACCCCTATCTATCTGATAATCATGCATATAACTCATATGATAAAATAAATGCAAAAGATAAACAATATTATTAAAACATGGTCAAGAATCATATGAAATCAATAACGGGGAATAATGCCCCAAAATCTCTATCAACATCTGAAAAACTGTCTGCAAAATCTCTACTACATGACTGAAACAATAACTATCTGAAAACTGGGACAAGGCCTCCAGTAGACCAAAACTGAAATAAGTGTCATGATCTGAAAAGATAGGCCTTCTAAAATAGATAAAGCTCACCACTGTACAATTTGATCACCTGTCAAAAATATCTACTGCTTATCTGGACCCCTAGACTGAACCTCAAAACCTGGAGGGAGAAGGGGGGGCTCAATACAGATGTACTGGTACGCAGAGCAAATCCAAAATAATTATTTATAATCAACATATATGAGAGCAGTTTAAAACAGTTCATAAACATGTCATACAGTAAGAAATCACATGGGTATTTTAAAAGACTCTGTGAAAATTATCATGATTCTGAGAAATCTGTATTACATCTGCGTTAGGTGGTATACCCTACTACTCTAAAAAATTCCATGGGCTATATGGAAACTGCCATTAACTCAACAGCGAAGGCCCCAACCCAAGTGTGCTGCAAGGGTCGGAGTCTCTGACTCTACTACACCACACAGTCGTCGCCAGCGTACAATAATAATCTACTCATATCGGCAAATACGGTTTCAGGCTAAGAGTTGCTTGAACTCGCGCCTTCTTCGGATAACCACCTAACCCTTTTTAAGCCCCTTTTAAAAACTCTATCAAAACATGCAGTCTCTGAAAACATGCTCTGAAAACATACTCTAAAAACATAATCTGTTATGGCATAAATACATATGGTATTGTCATACCATTGACTTGCAAGTCACATCTCTGAGCCATAATTAGTCTGTCATAAATCTCTGTTTTCAAAACACTAGTTTTGGGACCACTATTTCAATAATTCAATTCAAGAAACTATTTCTCAAACCTCATGTAAAACACATGCAAGGAACTCATCTTTGTCAAGCATTTCAATAGTACAATACAAGGTGGTCATGCCAAAGTTCTCCATTCACATGCAATCCTTTCTTTTAAACACAAGAACACATATATATATCTATCAAGAACCACCTTCTCACAATTTCAGATCATGATCAAATGCAATAATATTGCGAAATCATCTTTCAAATCATAAAACCATAATCATTAATTCGATACACGAGAAGGAGTTCATAATTTATGCTCTCAAATAATCTTAAATCTCGAATTCCATACATATATAAATCAATTTAAGGGATAGAACCATAAGGTCAAAACAATAAAAACATAGAAATTTTCAAATTACATAATCAACAATATAGTTTTCAAAACCCCCATAAAATATATGCATCAAAACCTTAATATTATGCTCTAATGGTTTTAAGCCCATGTAGTTTTTAGGATAAACCCCACGTACCTCTATTTTGGAAAATAATGGATGATTCTTGAAGCTTACGGATTGGGGATTCCAAATCTCTAATTATCTTCTAAACCCACGGTTGAATTTTGAGTTATTTGGGATTTTTGTTTGAAACCTTAAGGGGTATTCTTGAGAGAAAATTTGAGAAAAAGATTATATTTGGATGAATTGAACGGTAAATCTGGTGTTATAGATGAAATTTGGATGAGGTGAAATAACTAAAATGCCCCTAAGAAAACAAACAAAGTCAAAACTGTTCCTCAGTTGACAAGCTGACAGGTTGAAGTAAAATGGGTATAACTCCTTACTCAGATGTTGAATTTGGATGTAACCAGTTGCATTGGAAAGAAGACTCAAATATCTTTCATTTGATAGGTAGCATATCTCCCATTTCATTATATTCAAAGAGTTATGATCATTTGAAGTTGACCCTGAAATGCTGAAAACTGGCAAATAGGCTATGTGTTTTGCTACTGTTTTGAAATCCAAACGCAGCCTTATGCATTACAAAAAATTCTGAAACTTATCCAAGATGTACTATGAGCTTGTACAATCGTAAGGCAACTTGAAAATCTAAACACGGATGTTGGAAAGGTTGAAAAGTTGTATCCCAAAGATTGCCAGCTAAAATGACTCTAAGTCCTCATTACACCTAGAAAAATTCTCAAGTTTTTAAGTCTAAGAGCACTCTATTAAAGGCTAATCCATGGACGACTTTTATGGGTGTTACAGTACGACTCCGTGGTATCAATGAATGGTCATAGTAAGCTATTGTCTGATCACTTTCAGCTTAAAGTTCCACAGCCTTCATATCTTGGTGTTTATTCTACGATCTCATGGTACGATCGTCACTTCAAAGTACAGTTGTGGCTTTGTAATAACCCAAAAACTCCTATCTAAGTTTCAAACCATTTTTCATATGACTATATGCCCCAAATATTTATTTTTAATTATAGATAAGTGTCATGATCTTTCACCTAGTTTGTAAAGTGCTTTTGATGTGAAGAACATTCATAGGAAACAGTTAGAGCAAAGTTGAGAACCTTTGTTATCGCTTGAGTTTTGGTATTCGATTCTAAAAGGATCAAATTTATATATGTATAGCTTCTAGAATATAGTGAGTTTTGGATCTCAAGATCCACCAAATAAAAGGTATTTGAGTTCTCTTTCCAGTGCATCCAATTTTTCCTTAATCCGATACCCGAGTGAAAAGTTATGAATATTTTTGTGAGCGAACCAGTGAAGGTCCGCGATAAGAGTGTGACAACACTCTGTGTGCTCCACGATAAGGGAGTGCCATTACCATGGTCCCATAGACACTAAAATTCACTTTTTTCAAGGGAAAACTAGACATTTACATCCTAAATGATCCTATAACTAATCTAATACGTTTTACCTCATCCTATAACCCAAACACACAATTCTTCTCCTCCCAAGCTCTCAAGAATACTAAATAGGGGTTCCTTCTTCAAAATTCAAACTCTCATGGCTCAAATTCAAGTTTCCTTTAAGAGAATTCACTAAGCTCAGGTATGTGGGGTTTGAAAAAGGATAACCGTTTCATTCTTGTGCCCAAAAGATAAGTTTTTACCTTTAATTTAAGAAATTTATAACTAGGGTTCATACCCATTTTTCTTATTCTTGAGTTTATGATATTTCTTCATAAATTGCATATTGTTTTGCATATAATTCATGCTTATTTAAGTTTTATCCACTAAAGTGATTTCAAGCATTGAGTTTTGATATTTTGATATCAAGTTTCTATGAGATGATAACAGATTACAATTTGAGAACAAAGCACTCAATTTATATGATGTTTAAAGCTTACTACTTCAAGTTATGAAGTATTACAACTTGATTAAAGTTTCAGTTTTGATTTTATGATCTCAGATAACACATGAAGTTCACAAGTTTCTTTATAAGTATGATTTAAGCAAGAGATGCATAGTTGGTTTTCAGTTTATAAACCCATATGCTATTTTAAGGTGAATTTGATAAGTATGAGAATATGAGTGTATATTTTTTAGAGTAGTATTTAACAAAGAGAGGGGAATGTGGGTTCAACACATCCTATTTTCTACAAACTACGTGCCACCATAGGTTTTAGGGACCTTGCCAGAGAGTGTCTTTCTTGCCCAAAAGGGCTCAGTTTAGTGATCACTTCACTTCAGTTCAGGTTCTATGACGTTGGTAAGGATAGAACATCCCTCCTCAATGTGGGTCAAATATTGGACTCCATGCTAGCTCACATGATTTATGTCGATTATGAGAATCTCCCACAGAAGTAAAGATTTTAGAAACTAAGTATACTGACTCACAAGCTTTATTCAAATGTTATTTTATGATTTATGCTTATGTTATTTCAGCTTTCGGTTTTATTCATTATCAAGGTTAGTCTATTTACACTTAGCATGAATGTTTTTAAGCTTCTAATATATATCGATTTTTACTTATTACATTCACCCCCACATACTCAGTATATTCAAGAAGTACTGACCACATATACGTCTGTATGGCTATATCATTTCATAATATGGGTATCAATTGTAGTCCATAACATCATGATCCAGCAGTTCACAACTTCCAACTAGTAGGTGATGAGTTCTCCTTATTCGAGGACTTCAGTAAGTTTGTAGATTCAATACTTTATGTTTATTCATTTGTATTGATTAGGGATAGCTAGGGGTTATTTCCAAACTACCTATAATAAGTATTAGAAGAGGCTTCATAGACAATCAGCTAGAATTGATGTATTCATTTTTAGTTTTCTATTGTATAAATAGTATTATATTGAACAAGTTCAACTAATGACATCTCTTCCACTTATTATTTCCATTTAATGTAATTTATTCAGTTGCTCACGAATTATGCTAGTATCATGGGTTAACTTGGGATCACTTGTGGTTCTAAGCACCATGTGAAGTCCAGGGGTAGTATCAGGGAGTTATAGGCTTGTTCTCGTCTGATCATCTCAAACTTAGGTTCTGAAACATTATTCTTAAGCCTTATTCCCACTACATCAAGGTACAATTATGGCTTCATGATATACTCTTGCGAAGCTTTTGTCTGATCAACTCTAAGGGACACTCTCTGATTCAAAGCATGATTTCTTTAGTGCGACCATGGTTAGATCCCACAGTCATTATTCATTTTATATGATGCCCTCTTTAGTCCATTCTGCAGCAAACTTTCTTTCGTAAGTCCCTAAGGCATGCAAACACCAAAAAAATATCACATCCACAAAAACTTTCCCTTATACTTACAAATATTCCCTTTTTAAGCATCTTAAGTGTTGTAAGTTCATGATACATCAACACCATCAGCTTAGAATGTTTGCCTGTCCTCAGGTATACTAAACGCTAAACTCAACAAGATACTTAACTTAGAGAAAAACCAAGATCACTATGGCAACCATTTTTACAAAATTAGTTTTCTACGCATGCAAAATTAGTTTTCTACGCATGCAATCCATATGAATAGATTTAACGCCTTTTATTCTTATCACAAACCACCAACAAAGTGTATATGCAAGACAAGTACTTCTAACACAGTGGGATCAGGATATGGAATTCCATCGTGAACAGTAAACCTAACCTATTAACCAATCCACTACCCAAGACTAGCAATAATTAGACTGCAACCCCTATGCCCTCACATCAAAGAAGTCCCTGATTACTCATATATGTAATGTAATCTAGTACTGGGACTGAGTCAAATCTCCCACTCTTAGAATGGAGTCAAGTTGTGTGCATTTTATACTATGGTCTTGCCCTAATTTTCTATTCTTCAGCTTTCAGACAATCTAGTTAAGATAACTGTAGGTCTTTTCTAGGCTTGTAATATAGGCTTGAGGACAAATATGGTAAATTTGGGTACACGGACTTATTCCTCCTTGTACTATAATACATTTGTCTCCACTTTTCTACTTTTCCTTATTTTTCTCCCTTTTTTCACACATTTTATTTTTTATGGACTCTTGGTACGATTTTCTTTTCACAATATTTTTTCTTTTTCTTTTTTTTCTCTTTCTTTCTTTTATTTCGTGTTTCTTTTTTTCACACCTGAATCATTTTTTTCTTCTTTTTTTTACCAATTCTTCATACCCAGTTTCTACGTACCTCTACATAATAGCCACCCTCAACTTAGCAATTTTCCTGAGTTGAGGTACACAGTGTCCAAGGAAGGACCAAGGCCAAAGAAGGTTCATTGTAAAGACTTGGAAGGTGAATTAAGTAGTTTAAATAAAAGTCTTTTTAGGATCAAAATTTAGGTTCAAGGGATAAATAATCATTTGATAAGTTATTTAGGCTATAAAAAACTTTTTCAAATACAACCTATAATCCTTTCCTAAGCTCATATCCTACAACTTTTAATTAGACCAACCAGGTAAAATTCAAGGGGGGGGGGGATGAATTGAAATTTTCTTCCATGAGTCGACTACTAACTCCTCACAGTCAACTCTTCTGCAGATCAGAACACTTCACAAACAGATTAAATTTAGAACAGTCAAGTAAGTAAATAACAAAATGTAAAGTAATAACACAAAGATTTATCCTAGTTCGACACATAAATGTAGTGCCTATGTCCAGTCCCCTTGGATTTTAAAGTTTCCTTAGATCGTTGAAAGTTTGGTTCGAGTACAATGATAGGAAACAAGTTCTGAAGACTTCTTTTTCTCTGCAGATCTTGTGACACAGCTTCAATTGATGTTACAAAGTTGACTCGATCCTACACTTTCTATAATAATTGTAAACTAAAGTTACAAAGCTTTGTAAGACAAAGAATGAGACACTTTGAATTTTCTCCTTGAAGTTGCGTAACCCGTGTCTGTCTTCAATATTTATCATTTATAGTCTTCGGGTGCTACTCTTCACAAGGAAACCCAAGAGATTCTTATCAATCAAGGATTTAAGTTGATTCCTTGATTGATGAATGAAGCTATTTGATATGTCCATATCAGATATGTCCATACAGCTTTGGATCACATCCATATCAGATATGTACGTGATCTATATTTCCTTTTTGTCTTGTAGAGATTGATGTCCATGTGACATTTGTGGCCTTCCTTCTTTTTGTTTAGATTTTGATTGATGTTTTGATTAATCTAGTCTGTTGTGATTCAGGAATGGTGATCTCCTTCCATTTCCAAGATATTTGATTAATTTGCTTGCCATGCTTATTTGAGTGTTGTGATTATCTTGTGATTGGATGTCCTTCCATTCTTTGTCATGCTTTTTTGAGTGTCGTGATCTTCTTATGATCGGATGTTCTTCCATTCCTGGAGCCTGCTTCTTTTATTGGTAGTTTTCAATATCCTACAAGTATCCACTTGTTACTTTGTAATTATTAAAATATAAACTTTGTAGGCTAACAATCTTCCCTTTTTAATAATGACAAACATGAGTAAATATCAGTTGACTTCCCTGTGAGTCGATTGCCCCCCCTGACTTGTAAGCATCAGTCGGCCTTTGTGTATAGAAAGTCGACTTTTCTTCCCCTGACTTATGAGCATCTTTGTTGTTCTAAGTTTCTTGGATATTTAGTCATCCTTTGTGTGTCGATAGTAGACTTGTTTATCATGTCTGATGGGTGCCTCCCTTCCTTCCTTTCTCCATTTTTTAGCATAATAAAAAAGAATAGCAATAGAGAGAAAATAGTACACACAGACAGAGTAGCCCACAATATACATAAATAGAGGTAGTAGATAACCATTGATAGTTATAATCTATTAACTAGGCATAGGAAAAGAAATTATCAAAAAATACAATAAAAATTATCTTACATCCCATAAACATAAGGGAGAAGACCCCTTTTTGAATAAAAAAGTTCACTATTCACTATTTCACCAGAAAGTAGGTGAGAGTGTTATGCATGTTTTGACAGAACTTGCCATAGGATTTTTAAACATTCTTGACAAAGAAAAAGTAGGAGTTTTGGACACAGAAAACTAGATCATCACTATATGAAGAAACTTAGGATTTCAAGGAGTCCATATGAGAGAGAACTCGAGAGAACAACTTGACTCCTTCTTGTTTGAGCCCATTAATTCCCAACTAGACCACATTTATGTTGAAGCTCGTACTTTTCCCAAGTTCCAAGATCTTGGTAGTAGACTCTTGGAGTTGCATGATACTTACTCAATGGCTTTGAACTTATGATTAACTTCTTCAAGTTCCTTTATCAAAGAGACAGAGGGGTTAGAAACAGATTTACTTACCTTTGGGGGCTCGGCCTTAGCATGGGAAGACTCCTTCTTGCACCACTCATTCTCTACTAGAACATATCCCATACCGCTGAAGGTTCTTGAATCACAAGTTGCAGCTAATTCTACTGGAGGATAAGCAGAGAGATCGATAGAGTAGAATAAGAGGATCCGAGTGATAAGTAGCCTGTACACAAACTGGTAGATGCATTAATTTCCCTTGCACTCTGAATCATGTACTCACAAATCAAGTGGCCTAATTTATTTTGATCTTTTTGACCAGACAGTGCAACACAAAGACATCATAATAAGTGATGTTCCTTAGGGATCCTTTTCACAAATTCAAAGTGGTAGCAATGATATGGTCCATAATAAGAAATTTGAAATAAAGCGATAGAGGACCAAAGTTGGTAAATGTGGAGTCAAGGTCAGACAAAATTTTCTTGGCTTTATCAAAGCCTACTTCATAGTCCTCAGGCCAGTTATTATTCATGAAAGGGACCACACTGGAAAATTTAGTATAAAAAACATTCTCAAAAAAAAAATTATTTATGACAATTATTGTGCCTAGCATAAGAGTTTCAAATTCACCACTGTCTGGGAACAGTCTGAGATTGGCGTAGAACATGCGAACAGGGTCTTCATAAACAGTAAGTCCACAGAGGTAAAAATTCAAGGACAGATCTTGAAATTTGAAAAAGTGGCTAACATTGCAAGAGGCATCTTTAAGTTGTTTGAGATTGACAATACGACCAGGAACGATTTAACAATTTTTGAATGAGAGAAACTTTTATTTGGAGAGGTTTATCCAAAATTGATGCATCTCCTTTGGAGAGAGAGAGTTTTATTTATTTGTACGGGGTTTCTTTGTAGAGAAAATAGGGCTGGAAGAGGGTTGTTGACTCTTGAGAAAAATGGACTGAGACGAGGACTCATCGAAGGATTCTAAAAGAGGAACGGGACCATCGGAGGAGATTCTAGAAATGTTAGCCATGGAGTGGGTTTTTATCATAAGAGAGAGAAAGGGTCAGATTTAAAAGAGAAGAGAAAGGAATAAGGAGAGTCGATTAAGAGAATCTAGAGGATACAACTATTTAGAAGGGCTAGGAATAGAGAAGTGAATGGGCGTGAGGTGAAAGAGAACTGATGGAGGTGAAAGGACACTACATGGATAAGAGAGAGAGGCGGAAGAGGCGGTGTGGGAAACAGTGAATTAATGATGACATCCTTTTAAAAAGAGGACTTTTAGGAAAAATAGGCAAAATTGGACTAAGTAAAAAATATTGTGAAAAAAAATATGACTCATAAGTCATTAATACTAAATCTTTTTCAAGATATTTATTCTAATAAAGAAATAAAGTTGTACTAGGTAAAAAGACTTGTGTCCAAAAAATATGACTCATGAATTATTGACATCAAATCTTTTTCTGAGAAAATAAGATATTTTTTTTAAAATCCAATTTTCTACAAGTTCATGAATAGAAAAATACTCAAAGCTAAGATACTTTTCCATAAATAAATAAAACATTTAGGTAGACTATCAACACAATATTATCATATGTTCTGGGAACAATCTCAAAAGACAGATTAAAAATAAGTAGTTGATGCAAGATTCAAAGAATTTAAGTACACCAGCTTCCTAGAGTTGTGTATTCTGCTTCAGTTGTTGGCGATTCAACAACAGTTTGTTCCTTACTGAGTCATGAGTTTGGGGCATTGAAAATTTTATAAGAATGGAAAAATTCTCACAAGAAAATGTTAAGAGTTATCAGGAATAATGTTAAAGCATGTATAGTAAAAACAAGAATTAATTTTTTAAAGACATAGAAACGTAGCAAAAGTTGCCCTCCTTTTTTTTTTAAAAGAGTTTTCAAATTCTGGAGATTGTTTTACAAATATTTCATCATGACGAGAAATACATAAAGCAACTAAAAATATTTGAGGGCATTAACTGATAAGGATAATTCGTATTTAATTCTGACCTTGTCATAGGAAAAAAGACTTTATTGAGGTTAGTACCCTCTTGGAGGGAATCTATCTTTATTTCTATTTCATCATTTCAGATGTAAGGGTCGACTGTGAGAGGGGTATAGTTGACTCTGATGACATTATTTCTGGCAATGTCGCTGACTCTAACTATATTTCCATTTAAATTCTTTAACATATAGGGGATCCCTTTCTCTCCTGCTATACTTTTGAAACATTCGCTATCATTTTCTCATTTTTATAAATCTTGTGGACATGTTCTTGCAAAATAAAAAGATTAATTCTGCTTAGGTACCCAAGTGGTTTTGGGTCCTTGTAGGTTAGTTGTACTTCCCTTGGGCTTCCAAATCTACATACTTTTAGGCTTATGCCTATAACTGTAGGATTTGTGCCCACTTTGTCCACAGGTAAAACTAATGGGTCCTCAAGAGAAGAAAGAGGTTTTAGTAGATTTAAACAACCCTAATGAGGAACTCGAATAGTTTTTGAAAGAATTTGATCTTACGAAACTATGGATTGGGGAAGTCCTAAGACTTTTTAATCTAATTTTTGCATCATCAAGCTCTTCATGAAGTAGGCCAATTTCAATTTGACATGCCTCTACTTCTATTTGCCAATTTTGACGTTCCTCTTTGAGTTTTTTTTGTAAATCGAGCTTCATAATTCCTTTTCTCTTGAGCCAGTTTATTATATTCATCTATGACTTTTTGAAACTTGTCGGTTATCATATTCAGGTTGGATTTAAGAGTACTACAGTTATACCAGTTGTGTTGTCTTACCTCACTAGGTCCACCTATTTCCATAAAGCTCATATTGGAGGATTCTACTTCTTCTTCAGTTTTATCTTCATTGCTCCAGGCTCTAAGGTTTGATTCTTTCTAGATAATCGTTGTCTCAGTTCTGGATAGTTTTGTTTGAAATGACCAGGCTTTCCACACTAGTAATAACGATCATCATTTCTGGTGGATTTATTATTCTTGCCTTCTGAGGATCTTTGTTGTCTCTATCTCATAATCTGCCTTACCCCATGGTTAATGAGGGTCATTCCTTCGTTGTTAGCTTCTTCCAAATTATCCTCCTCTCTAGTTGGAGCAGCGTTGAAGGCTACTAGCTTTTTTTGTCCTTGTGAAACTTGTTGATATATTTTTTCTCATATGAAATAAGGTTACCTCGTAGTTCATCATATGTCATTTTATGAAGATCTCCATCTTCCACAATGGCAGCCTTGGTTTACCAAGTCTTTGGAAGACTTCGGACCAGCTTCTGGACTTGCAGACTGTATGGATAGATCATCCCCAGTGATTTCAGTTCGCAGATGATTTTACTGAATCTGGCAAACATTGTTTCAATGTCCTCATTTTCTTCCATTCTGAATAGTTCGTACTCATTGACCAGGGCAACAATTTTTGACTTCTTGACTTTGGTGGTTCCTTCATAGGTTACATCCAATTTGTCCCTCATTTTTTTTGTAATTTAATATATTAATACCTTATCGTATTCTTCCCCGCTAACTGCACATAAAAGTAAAATTATAGCACCTATATTAGCTTGAATTACCTCTTGTTGTTCTTTAGTGACCTCGAAGCTTTCAAGATCTTCTAAGTCAATACTGCTAGATTCCCTGTCTTTGTCCTTTAACTTCTCCTTAAGTCTTGAAATTGACTCTGGACCCTTCTTGATGATAACCCAGGCTTGGAAGTTGTTTGATTGGAAAAAATTTCTAAACCTGTTTTTCCAGTAAGAGTAATGTTGCCCGTTAAAGTATGGTGGTCTTGTGAAGTAGTAACCCTCTTGGAGAAGAGCACCAGGTATCTGATAATTTGCCATTTTATCTTTGCTCACTTGAGGTGAATCAATGTAGTTGGTAAGACCTTGCTCTGATACTAATTGAAATTCAAGGGAGGGGAATTGAAATTTTCTTATATGAGTCAACTACTGAATCCTCACAGTCGACTCTTCTGTAGATCAGAACACTTCACATATTGATTAAATTTAGAGCAGTTAAGTAAGTAAATAATTAAACGTAAAGTAATAACACAAAGATTTATCCAAGTTCGACACACCAGTGTAGTGCCTACGTCTAGTCCACTTGGGTTTCAAAGTTTCCTTAGATCGTTGAAAGATTGGTTCGAGTACAATGATAGAAAACACGTTCTAAAGACTTATTTTGATCTTCAGATCTTGTGACAAAACTTCAGTTGATGTTACAAAGTTGATTTGATCCTACTCTTTATATAACAATTGTACACTAAAGTTACAGAGCTTTGTAAGACTAAGAATGAGACACTTTGAATTTTCTCCTTGAACTTGTGTAACTAGTGTCTGTCTTCAGTCTTTATCATTTATAGTCTCCAACTGCTACTTTTCACAAGAAAACCAAAGAGATTTCTTCAAGGATTTAAATTGATTCCTTGATTGAGGAATGTAGTTGTTTGATATGTCCATATACGACTTTAGATCACATCCATACCAGATATGTCCATGATCTATCTTTCTTTTTAGTCTTGTAGAGATTGATGTCCATGTGGCATTTGCGGCCTTCATTCCTTTTATTTAGATCCCAGTTGATTTTTTGATTGATCTAGTCTGTTGTGATTCTGGGATGGTGATTCTCATTCTATTTCTAAGATATTTGATTAATTTTCTTGCCATGCTTGTTTGAGTGTCGTGATCTTCTTATGATAGGATGTCTTTCCATTCCTTACCTTGCTTGTTTGAGTGTCGTGATCTTCTTATGATTGAATATCCTTCCATTCCTGTAGCTGGCTTTTTTTATTAGTTGTTTTCAATATCCTGCAAAGATCCACTTGTTAGTTTATCATTATTAAAATATAAACTTTGGAGGCTAGCACCGGGCAAGTTGTAGATTGCTGACATACACACACAGAGACTAGGTAGAAACCTTGTAGAAACCTTACTCACTCATGGCTCCTGGCTTTCGTCTAAGTTACTACCTTATTTAGTTCATGCAAGGTCTAGCAGGTTATCCTATTAACAATTCTAATGCCATGTATAAATTCTAACATCGGTAATAACACAGTACATGAAAACACTCTATCACAAAAATAAAATATGCAGTGGTATCATTTTAAACACATTAAAAAATAGCTTCGCATGCTTTCTTAAACTTGACTGCACCTAGTTTTCTTAAATTACTCTAAGTTACACAGAACAAACATAAAATGAATAATTCTCTTATTTTTGACTTCTAATCTATCTAAAACACCTGGAAAGCATCAGAATTATGTGACTTACTAAAAAATACATGGTGCAAACATAAAAGTGATGGGTTGCCTCCTATCAATCTCTTGATTTAACATTGCAACATAATTCTCTTATAACTATCATTTATGTCTCCATTTAGAAGATTTGAGTCGATGCCCTAAATTTTGATACAGTTGGGGGAAAAGTGGAGTCACAACAATACTACTTCTATCTCACCACTTTGAAGACTTGAACCTTTTACCCAACTTCACATCAAAATTTCAAGTAGGCTCGTTGGGTATTGATGAGAATATCAATAACCCACTAGTAAGACAATGGATTTTGCACTTATTGGCTTTCAAGTGAGGGACGTCATTTCCCCCTTTGGAATTTTTATCTCTAAAATATAAGGATTTTGTACTTCATTTCCATAGTTCATCATTTGCTTGGGTGGTTCGGATTTCATCATATCCACCAAGCATAATGTCGAAATATGATTGGAATAAGGTTCTCTTCCCGATTTTCAAGTGGCAGTCTTCTTGACGTTCTCACCCCGAAATGAACTAGAGGCTACACAAAGAATTTTCTTGGCTTTTTTTATTCAATTCTAGTACCATTTCTTCAATTTTGGCATCCTTTATTATATTTAGTTTGGTTGATGGCAAATCACTAAGAATTTTTCAACATCAAACTCTGCCACAACCTGAGCCGGGGCCCTGACCAGGACGGGCATCCCAAACTATCAAGGCTTGAGAGACCCCTGTAATATCCCAACCTATTAGTAATATTATCTGCTTTGGGCCCAAGCCCACATGACTTTAAAATGCATCACTAGGGAGTAAGGCTTGCTTACTTATATACCCAGCATCCCTTCTGTGTTTTGTCGATATGGGACTGTTTATCCTAAGTTGGGGTGTCACATATATCCCTCTTATGGACTCAGGGTCCTTACTGAGTTTGCCCCACTGAATGGGATTTGCCTAGGCTCAGGACTGTGGTTTTTCCCGCCTTATTGGGAGTTGCCTAAACTAAATTTGAACTCTGGCCCACATCGATAGGGCTGGCATAGGAACGTATCTGATATCATTCTTTTCACGACCCAAGCTGGGGCCCTAGCCATGATGGGAAACCCAAACCATCAAGGCCCGAGAGACCCCTGTAACGGTCCAACCCACTATTAATATTATCCACTTTGGGACCAGGCCCGCACGACCTTAAAATGTGTTATGAGGGAGTAAGTCTTGCTTACTCATACACCCAACATCCCTCCTATGTTTTGCTAATATGGGATTGCTTATCCTAAGTTGGGGTGTCACAATCTCACATATTTTTGGACCATCCACATGGATTGATATCTCTTTTTTATCAACCTTATTTTGAAGATTGGGCATAGTCCTGTTACTTGAAAGATCGGTCTCCTAACCCTCTTATTCTTTCTTTCCACTTTCCTTTCCAAATACCGCCATGGATTGATGCAAAAGATTCATATTCTCCCCCATTGTAGTCACCCAATTTAAGTAGTTAGACACATTATTTCAACACCATTGTTTTCATTTCCAAAGTTCATCATTTTCTCAGGTGGTTTTAATTTCATCACATCCACCAAGCATAATGTCGAAAAGTAATTGGAATTAGGTCGTTTTCCCAATTTCGGAGTTGTATTCTTCTTGACATTCTCACCCCAAAATGAACTAGATTCTTCACAAAAGATTTTCTTGGCTTTTTCATTTAACTCTAGTACCATTTCTTCAATTTTGGCATCCTTCATTATATTTGGTTCAGTTGGTTGGCAAATCACCAAGAATTCTTCAACATCAAATTCATATATTATTGGATCATCCACATGGCTTGATATATTTTCTTTATCAACCTCATTTTGAAGATTGGGCATATTCATGGTACTTGAAAGATTGGTCTCCTTATCTATTTCTTCTTCCTTTTCACTTTTCTTTCCAAATGCCGCTATGGATTGATTCAATAGATTCATATTATCTCCCATTGTAGTCACCTAATTAAAGATAGTTAGAAGTATTGCTTCAACACTATTGTATCTGACACATTGTTTTTCAATTATCACATCATGATACCTATCAAACTCATTATAAGAACTAGAATTTTTGTTAGCATAACTAAGGGAAGGGGAATTTGGACAATCACTCCAATGTCCATCTCGACTACCACATAAAGAACAATCATACTCCCAATAGGATCAAAATGGTGCACACACCTCTTTTCGGGGAGAATATTTATAATTTTGCCAAAAATGGGGTCCATCACAATATGAACATGGATTATCAAGTTAAGAGTTGCAACCACCAAACTCACATTAATTCCAAGATGCCATAGTGACAAGTAAACAAAAAAAAATCTAACATAGGAACAAAAGAAAATCCCAAAAAAAATATTTATAAGTTTGAATCTAAGCATGTAAGCTAAAATTCCAAACAAACTCAATACGCCAAATTGTTCCTCGACAACATCACCATTTTTTATAAAGCTCAACTTATACGTCAATTTAAGTGCAAGGCGACCGTTGTCAACATAATTACCCAACTTTGATTCAGGATTGAATCAACGAGGAACAATGTAAGTGGTGGTTGAGTTAGTTCAAAATATAAGTTACTTGTTAAATTCAAGTTAGGGATACACATGTTTGGGGGGTTTTTGAACTTTTTCAAAAGTATAACAACTCTTGAGGTTCTGGAAGACTAATTCGATGCTAAGAATAATTAGAGTATAATCAATTAGGAATGGGTCTAAGGGTGATACCATTCTAGGTGTAAATTCATAAATAGGTAATTGAAAACTTATCCAAATTTAGCTATAGTCATGGATAGGCTAGATTTCAAGGTATTAGCATCAATCTTTCAATAAAACACTAACTTGTATTTGTGGGTTCTTTCAAACACCTCACAAATATGGGCAAACAACCAATCCAATACCTTAATTAACACCTTTATATCTAAGTTGTGATCTTTGCTTCGCGTTCGCACTTCCGCGATTGCGATTGCCATTATTGACCCGATCTCAATCGCAATCCTTGAACCATAATTGCGGTAACTAAATCTACTTGATTTCCAGATTTTTCTTCTTTTGTTCATTTTCCTTTCCTTTCAGCTTAATTTCAACTCATTTTCATCTTAAGCCCTGCAAATCATCAAAGCTAGAAATTAATTTATTTAAGTGGATAATTAGTCTTACTTTACATAATTAATCATAGTAATATGCACGAATTTGGGCATCAATGAGCGGTAAATTTTCCACTCATCACCACCCTTTTTGTCCTAGTCCAAAGGGTATTCTTAAGTGGAGGATGGTGAAAAAGGGGGAAAAGTTGTGGCTCAAATTTAGTCAAGTGAGAAGGACTACCTACTAATGATGCTAGTTGGAATTTTTATCATGCCTTGAAATTCAATTTTCCTAAATTTGATTCATGATATGAGGCTAAAAGTCATGTATTTATAATATAAGTTGCCTTACATTTTTCTTCATCTTAGTATGGTTTTGAGCTTACTTTATATGATTACACTAATGTAGCTTATCTTGATGTGTAGGATGAATAATAATGGATTTTTCATGAATTTAGAGCATACAATAAGATTTAAAGTTTGAGTAGCAATTGAGAAAAATGATTTAAAACTTGTACAAAGGTGTTAGATCAAGATGGGAGCATAATGGAAGCAAAACGAGATGAAAAGGATAGAAATGTACTCTAAGGATGCCCTAGGCGCCACTTGGGGGACCGCACTAGTGCATATGAGAACCTCCATACATGCCTCAAAATGTTGGATGTTTAAATGGCTTGTTGAACCACATGAGGCAATGCAATAGTGTAAATCCAGGACAATTTTGCCTTGATCAACCCTCATAACTCGAATCTCACCCTAATCTGACCCAAAGTATTTTGGGACTCTATATAAATTTTCTTTAACTCTTTTAGTCATTATCGAAACATAAAATCTTAGAGAGGACAGGAATAATAATATTTTTAAGTTTTTTTACTTTATTCACTCATTCTTTAATCATTAGTTCATCACTATATAAATTTAATTTCTTCTATTATGTCATAAGTAGATAAACTTCTTAAATCTAGGTTGTGGTTAAAGACATGAAAGTTGATGTTTGATTTTCATATTATTTTAGTTATAATCTTCATTATTGAGTTATTAATCTTCTGTTGATCTTAATTGTTTGAAATCTACAACCTCTCAAACACTATCTATGATGTGTAGTTTGGATTAGGAATAGGTCAATTACATATACAATAAGGGAAGATAGGTCTTGGTTGTGAATTTTATAGCAAAGGGGGAATGATTTGCTAACATGGATAAGAATTTACCCATTAGCATTGCTCAGTTGGCATGGAAGAGAATTTATATGTACTTCACTATCAACGATGAACATAGGAATATAGCCATTAGGAATAGTCAAGTAGTTATAGATTTTGTTTGAACGATGCTCAACATTGCAAATATCAACCCACAACTAGTAGCTTGGAAAATTAACTAAACATATACTTTGAAAATACAATTGGGTTGTCAAAATACCATAACCCAAGATCATCTCCCCTAATATAAAGTTCAACCTATAAATCTATGACTCAATTCAATTTACTTTTTGTTATTATCACAATACAAATTCACTCGTTATTATTTCTTTCTTACTAAATAGCGACTATAAGAATTCAAACTAGTTAATCAATTTGGCAAATCCTTGTAGGATCGATATATAGACTTATAAGTCCTATATTAATTGTTAAACCACGTGCACTTGAGTGTGCGTTGGATGCAACAACTCATTGACATTATTGCCTAGGATTTGATTTGAAGTTGATACTATTTTGATTTTTTGTTAAATTATTCTGATTTTACTTTTATTTGTTGTTTTTGTTTATTTCCAGGTCAGTTTATGTTAAACTCCTAATGTCAAGCCAATCCTTTGATTCTGATTGACCACAAATTTGAACACCCCTGTTGAAACCCTGAGAGGTTGTACCACACAGTGAGGGACCATGTCCCTCAAAATCAATCATAGGCAAAATATATGAGAATAACTAGAGAGTTAAAGACAGTATAGGAAGAGTAAAATACATAAGATTTTATGTGGAAACCCAGGAAGGGAAAAACCATGGCTTACCTAAACAAACACCTAAGAAATCCACTATAATCAACCTCCTAATTACAGTCTGGATTTTAGCCTACCTCTAGGCTCCTTTTGCTTATAGCAACTCTACTACAAGCTCATCTTGGTAACTCTACCAAGGCCCTCTCTACTAATTAACTCTAATCAGTCTCACCAACTTAGGTAACTCTACCTAAGTATTCACTAAAGAAAGAACTCTTATAACATGAGTAGTTTGATTATAAATCAACACTTAAGAACACTCACTCACTCCTTAAGCATATTACAAAGATTAGAACATGAGCAATGCTTGAGAAATCTTGAAATAGAGTTTTTGCTGCCTCTCTTCACTCTTTGAATTTGTGAAAACTATTTGATGAAGAGGCATCTTTTCTTTCATAGCTGAGTGATGATTAAGGCTTGAAAGATCATTGGACCAGCTATCTAAATAAGTACAAAATAGAGCCTACAATTTTGTTACACAAGAGGACAAAACTGTGCAGATGTCATGTGCTAGCTGTACTGTGCCTTGCACATCCAAGGACTTGGTCCCTTGCAGTTTAGCTGCTTATCATCAGAGCTACATACAACAATTTCCCCACTTTATTAATGATTACAAACCAAACCATTTAATATGACCATCAGTGCATATTCATCACATTTAATCAGAGTAATTACCACCTGAAGATGAATGTTCCCCCTATCATCATGCTTTATTTATCATCATTCAACACAGGAACCTAGTCCTTTGTTGTCGTTTGCAGCAAAAACCTCTTGTTTGCTTACCTCTGCCATCATGCACTTTTATTTTATGCATTTACACACTCTTCCTACACTTTCACACTTCCCCCTGTACACATGACTCCCTTTATTCATCTATTCAGCATATTGCATACTTCCCCTTATCAGTATGCCATTCTTATTTACCTAGAACACCTAATACCTGGCCTACTACATAAACTTAGTATTCCCTATTTTGGCATTATTAAAAAGGATTAACAATAAACCAAGAGTAAATTAAGAAAAAATTAGTCAACTCATGGCCACTAGGGCAATACTAACATGAAGAATAACTTTGCAATTTAAAGATAATAAATGTAACACACAAAGCAAAGATTCATTCATAAGTAGGATAATTATCATAATAGTGCATAAACTAGATGTTCTTAGGAAAAAAGCCATAGGAATCAAGAATGATTAACAAGTAAAGGACCAATATGAATAGTTTGAAGGAGTAGGGTAGGTTGTTAACTAGATGCCTCATCTCTGAATTTAACCTAAGGATCTCATTGGTTAATATTGAAACCCTTTTCTTCAGTTTAATATTCTTAGTTTTAAGTATTTCATTGTCATATGGGCTTCCTTTGGAGAGATGCTGAATTATCTCCTAAAGTTTGCTGATTACTTCATCCTTGGAAGCTAAATTTCCCTTTAGTTCCTCTATTTCCTTGCTAAGATCCCTTTGATAAATACTACCTAGTTTGACACATTCAGTATTGACCAGTGTTTTTATATCAAGCATTTGAACCATAGATCCTTAGGTTCCAGAATCACAGAAAAATCCATAATGATTAAGTACTTTGTTCAACCAAAATCCATAAGGCATCCCATACTTTCCATTCTTACCAAGAACCACTTTGTGAATGTGTTCTATCATTAATACAGGTAGTTTAATGAACTCAAAGCAACTAAGGCATTCCATCACATATAATTCAGTGGTTGATGGAATATTTCTCTTTTGTGACCTAGGCAGGATTACCTTATTCATAAAGTCACAAATCAACTGAAACTCACTCTTCAGTGAGTTCTTATTCACTGCATCCAAGGATTTTCCTTTGAACTTGGATGCATTTGCTAAGAATTCTATTGAAAGCAACTGCTTGGAGACAGTTCTCACACCATATAAAGGAACTTCACAAATCGTTCCTAGTGTTTTCTCATTCAGCATTATCCTCTTTCCTTAGACCTGTGCAGTCAGAAACATTGCATCTTCTAAGACTTTTAAAGTGATATAGAATTCGCTGACTATCTCATTAAAAATAGTGGGAACAGGAACTTTCATGAGATACATCCACCCTTGATATTTAACCATCTCAACAAGTTCTACCATACTAGGTTCTGCTAGCACATTTGAATAAAAATCCCTCTAGTTAAAGCCTTTTGATTCTTCAAGAACCTATTTCTTTATTCCTTGGATACAACCTCATTTTTCTCCGCATTCTTTCTTCTAGTATAAGTGATCACAAATTCTCTTTCGACTACTTTTCTCTTTTTAGGACCAGGTCCCTCAAGAGTCAGCTGTTTCTTAATAAAACTTCTTGGATTTTTTTCTAAAATTTTTGGTGTTTTATTGACATCGGTTTTCTTGAAACACCTAGGCTTTGTACCCTTAGAAAAATCTCATAAATTATGTATTCTGACCAAAATACAATTTAGATGTGTCACTCTTACACAAGTGTATGAGTCATACCCTTCTACCCTTTCCCTCTCATTTGTTGAATAGCCTAGAAGGGGTAGCATACTGTCCATAATATGACTTGGCATTTCCTATTCGTATCTTAGTGTACAATTTATATGCAACTTCATCGCATGGAAGGTTGTCTTGGTCTAGAGTGGACTATTTTTTGTATGAGTCAAGGGTATGGTTTAGGGTATAAGTAGTACCCTTTGAATACGAGTCTAGGTTGTGCGGTCATAACTTGAGCAGTGTATGAGTCCTTGGTAAATTCTAGAGTATAAGTTATGGTACCACTTATACCCTAGGGTATAGTTGACTTATAAGTTAAGGTCCCTATGGTCATTTCCCACCCCAAAACCCTAAAAACCCCTCACTATATAATGTATTATGGCCTTCTAAACATTCATTTTAGTGGATCAAATACTCCAAATACTCTCTCAAATATATTTTTGAAGAATTGGAGGCTAGGGTTCTAAGGGTGTTCATCTAAAAGCAAAATGAAGTCAAGTTTCTTAGTGGATCATCTTATTTAAGGAATGTGACTCCCTCCTTTATTAAATAACTTTTAAAATATGTATTTTACACATGGAATAATAATTGAAATGGTGATTTTGAAGTCAAATGATAAGGGTTTTGTTTCCTAATGATGAATAATATTGGTTCCTGCTTAGCCTTGTATTTATACATATCATTGGTGATGATTTGCATGTGTGAGTATTTGTTGTTTGTGGTTTAACAAATGGGTCTTCAGTAACCCTAATGTTGATGAATTTTACCATGAATTTGGTCATTATCACGACATCTACTCATGCTTTACATGTCAGCTCCTAATCATAGCTCATATTTATGCACTTTCCATGGAATCATGTACACTTCCAATTTCTATTACAAGGATTTTCAGTTCATTCAGTAGTAAAAATCATATTCCTTGAATTTATGAACTCCAAACTCAGGTCATGCAGCTCATGACTCATGTACTCATGCTTTACAGTTTGCTCAATTACCAGAACTTATGGTATGCTATAATGATCAGTGAAGTTTAGATTATGTCATGTATGTCCTCAGATTAGATCTCTTTGATGAATCCATGATGTTGATATTTTATTCCTTAGGCCTCAGTTAAGTGTCAAAATCATGCATAGTATTCTTTCATGCTTCAGGATCTCATGTTTTAACCTTTCAGTAACCTATCATTGGGAAATGATAGTGGTGATGAATAATTGTTTAGATGGAAGAAAGTAAATGTTTATTGTTGGGAAAGATTATTGTATGTTTGTTTTATGTCAGGCTATAAGTTTGAAGGAATATTGAGGTAAGCTTTTGATATATGTCATGGTTAGTTGAAATTTCATGAGTGTTTTCTTAGGGATAGTGCATGGAAGTTGTTATTGATAGAGGTTTAGAGAATATGAGAAAGATGCTTTTATGGGTGTTTTCCTAGAAGTTCATACGTGGTTATAATAATAGGATTGAATGTTATGTTGGTGTATAAGTGGATGAATGCATTATGCGCTGTGAATTCCTAGAAAGAGATTAAAGTTAGTTGTTGAAGTGGTATGAAGAATTATTCTTGGGATGAGAGCTATGAAGATGCATAGTGTATTGAATTCATGGTTTAGACTAATGTTATGGCGTTATGTGTTATACCTTGTAATTTCAAGTTAGGCTTGAACATGGTAAGAGCAGGTAGTTAAACTCAGGCTTTGGCTTGAAGGGTTATATGTACACATGAATTATAAGTTGAATCAATGAGAATAGTATTTAAGAGGATAAGTATAGTTGAGGGAGTCTTTGAGAAGTATGTTTAATCTTGAAAGTTAGCAGTTGTATTGCCTAAGGCAAAGTGATTCTATCCTAGCTTATGTTTCATAGGCCTATATCCCATGTTATAGACTTGAAGCCATGTTGAGATTTCTTATTCAGATTTCTCACTCAGATCATTCCCAAGAACTCTTTGCTCCCTAATGTTATTAGCAGTTCTTAGAAAAATATTTGATAAATACTCTTGTTGAGTAAAAATATTCAATATGATTCAGTCTATACAGCTAGCAATTCAATTTAGCAATCAGAAAAGATAAGATCCTATAGATTTCCATCTTTTCATCTAGTGTTACAATCCGATGTTTTATGATTATGTATATTCCATGAGGTAATTCATTCACGTCTATCCAAGTTGTGAATTCAGTTCATTCCATGCATCATGTCTCCAATTCAAATATTTAGTCATGATTCAGTTCAGAAGTGTTCAGTGAATGATATCAATTTTCCAAGTATTCCAGCTCAAACATTGTAATACCCCTTGTACGACCTTAGTTTCGTTGTCTCATGATTCATGCCTACATAATGTATTTGGTGATACCATGAAGTCCTTTTCTTTTAATTCCTATACTTTTTTTGCTGGGAATAATTCCTAATGAGAATTTACATATTTTATTCCATCTTAGTAACTCTTGGAATTCTACTGCATCAGTTATCACTTTATAGTTCTATATGTATGATTGTATCGTGAACATTTTAAGTGAGTTCTAAACTTTCAGTATGAATCAGCTCCTTACAGCCAATAGAGTCAAGTCAGCTCAGAAATTAGTTTTATGATGGAAGTTTTAATGTTTTAGCCTAGCTACATACTTCATTAAAAACATATCATGTGTACCTTATTCCATACTTCTAAAGTTTCAATAAGTTCCTACTCATCATTCTAGGATGAATGATTCTAATGGGGGAGATAATATAACACCCCATATTTTTTTAGATAGAAATCAAACTATCATTCCTTTGTGAGTAAACTCTAATCCCAAGATTTATATTTGAATACATGTGTCATGATCATTAACCTAATGTGTAAAGTGCTATCGAGGTGAAAAATGTTCGCGGGAATCACTTAGAGTAAAATTGAGTTAAGAGCCTTTGATTCAACTAAAAATTGGTGTTTGATCCTACAAGGGTCAACTTTGGACGTGTAAACTTTTTACGTATGTTGAATTTTTCATCTCAAGACCCACCAAATTGTGGATAATTGAATTAGCTTTCCAATGGTACCAATTTTGCCTTAATCCGATACCCGAGCAAAAAGTGTTGACCATGCTAAGGCCATGCACCGCATGGCAATCGCAAATAGCCACTGGATGAGGTATGCTATTGGTGTACGCCACACATCCCCCAGGTGTGCTTTGGCTGTGTGTCGCCCAACAATATCAAAGTGCCAAAAGTTGCTTTATTTTGACTTATATTAAGGGCATTAAAGTCTTTTCACATCCGAAGCCATTTCTAATCCTTCTTAATCGAATTAAGGGGCTTTAAAACACGTTATTTCCCACTTTTCATGAGATTAACTTACCTAAACCCTTTCTCTCTTCCCAAGAACGAAATTCAAGTTTCTTTCCTTAAGAACTCAAGGATTCAAGTTCTAATTTCAAGTTTCCTTCAAGAATTTATCCAATTGAGGTATATGGGGTATTCATCAATGGTTTTCTTTCACCCACTGAGTCCCAAAATACCTTTTTTGTTCAAGTATGGATTTTAATCTTCTTTTTGTGAAATTATCAAAGTAAATCATGAACTTAATCT
The DNA here is from genome assembly GCA_030864225.1 of Capsicum baccatum var. pendulum. NCBI lineage: Eukaryota > Viridiplantae > Streptophyta > Magnoliopsida > Solanales > Solanaceae > Capsicum > Capsicum baccatum. The sequence continues at coordinate 25,218,427 of CM061551.1, read as the reverse complement.
ATGTCTTCTTAGAAATTTTGAATTCAATCCATGTCAACATGTTTTCCCATGTAAATTAGGTTATTTCATATTGTAAATTTCAATTACCCATGTCATATTCAAGTGATCTCATGCTAAATCATCAAGTTATATGTTTAACCATGTAAATGTGTTGTCCTCTCAAGTTTAACACATTTCCATGTTCAAATTCATATTTCTCACTTACTTATTGAAATTTCTTATGTTTGGGGTCTTTGAACTATGATTTCATACCACTGGTTTTATGTGTTATTATCATATTTTCGTGATCATTCAGTGCCAGTGGGTTATGAACACCCGATACCTATGTGTTTTTACATGTTTTCTATTTTCAAGTTACAAGTTAGTCAAACCATGTTTTTATTATTTTATGCAGAATACCATGTTCAGTTTGAGCACTTATCAGTATAGTATCACATTATGTTAGGCCCATAATAATACCAGTGTCATTCAGTTAGGAGTAGAATTTAGCACCGAGCGAACCCAGGGATGGGGACTCACCTGCCAGTAGAGGGTGTGACCTTTAGTAGCAGTCCCTGAGTTCTAGAACTAAGTAGCCAGTGAATATATGAGAGGTATTCTTGATAGTAGAGGGTGGAAACTCTTTTAGGGGCACCTGCCAGTAGTGGATGATTCCCTAGTCCTTTAGGACAACATTTTATTGGATCCACACAACCATATGTTAGTACCCATAGCAAGGTGCATACACCCTTCCAACTGGGGTTACGGTTTGGATCCCAATTAGTTCAGATTGGGGCATGTCGGTTAAATGATAGCTCCCACAGTTTCAGTCAGTACTTAGTCTATAAAAGTTTAGGTTTGCTTGACCAAGTAATCAGATTTTCAGTTATTCAGATCATTTCAGTACATGTTTTTCTTGGTCTTGCATTCTTAGTTTTTTACATGCTCATGTTTTCATGCTTGGTATCCATACAAGATCCTCAGTTTAGTTTTACAGCATGTTTCGTTTTTCATGAGATTTACATATAATATTCATGCTTTTACCGCTTTCCAGCTTTAGTTCTACTTATTCTACGAAAGTAAAGATTTTAAGTAACTAAGTGTAGTGATTCACTAGCTTATCAGATTATGTTTGTTACTCATGTTTTTAAGATACTTTAGCTTTCAATTTATTTCAATCTCTTGGTAAGTCTACTTGCACTTAGCATGCAGTTATAAGATTATACATGTAATCAGTTTTACTTATTGCATTCACCCCCACTTACTCAGTACATTCCAGAAGTACCGATCACATATACGTCTATGTGCTACATTTTCTCATAACGTAGGTACTAGTTATAGCCCACATATTATAATCAGATAATTTGCAGCTTCCAACCAGCAGGTGATGAGTTATCTTATTTCGAGGACTCCATTCAGTAGTAGTTCATGTATGATATTGTTATTGTTCTTTTGTATTAATTTTTGATAATTGGAGGTATATCCTAGCCACCTACATTCAGTATAGTAGAGGCTTCATAGACAGTTAGTTAGAGTTGCTCATGTAATTTAAATTCTTCCTTCAGATTTATCGTGTTATAAACCCTTTTAGTATCACATGTACTTAGATTTTCTTACGATTGTGCTTCTGTTCTGCAACTTTAGCTTATATAATTAATTTAAATCAATTTCTCAAGCAGTATCCAGTACATGGTCTAGCTTGAGATTACTTGTGATTCTAAGCATTGTATTATGACTAGGGGGTAGCCTCGGGTCGTGACACTTGTTGTTTGAAATCGAAAACATGTATAAACACAAAGGTATTGAGTTTTCATAACCCTCTTGCACTGAATGATAATTTAAATACAATAACTTCATCAAAACTATTTAAGGAAATCCATAATTCATAGACCCAAAACATAGTAGATTTGACTAAACTGATGAAAATCATAATTTTGAGTATGAGGGTGTGTTAAAATTGATAGGACAGCATGCTCACATAGTTTAACTAATAATTTAACAAATTGACATGGTATTAACTTGAACGTGATATGGGTGTTTGAAACTTAAATCATATAAGAGCATAATTAACATGGAAAAACTTATTAACATGGCTTGAATTCAAAACTACTAAGAAAACATGGATTAATTTCATAATTAACAAGGATATTTTCACAAAAAAAGGAAAAAAAATTCATAATTAAACAAAAAGGGATTTTTGGACTCAATGGGTGGAAGGAACCCATTGATAAATACCCCACATACCTTAATTGCTTGAATTCTTGAAGAAAAAGCTTGGAATTTAGATCTTGAATGCTTTAATCCTTGAGAAGAAAACTTGAATTTACGTTCTTGAGAATGGGGATGGGTTTTACATATGATAAATGAAGAGGAATGGGGCAAATAATGTACTGTTCGAGCTTTAAGTCATCAATTTGGGTGTTTGGGGTGAGTGGGAAAGACAAAAATGCCTCTTAGGCCCTTACTTATCAATGAAGGAAAGCACAGCCTCGGTTTCACGGAGGTTATCGTGGAGCCTAAGGTCCATGACAAGCTAAATTTTTTGACCTTTGCTGGTTCCGCACGAAAATGCATAACTTTTTTCTCGGGTGTCGAATTAAGGCGAAATCGGATATGTTGGAAAGAGGACTTCTCACGAAAATGCTCATAACTTTTTGCTCGAGTGTCGAATTAAGGCAAAATTGGATACGTTGGAAAGAGGACTTAATTATATATAATTTGGTGGGTCTTGATCTCTAAATTTCCACATATTCTAGAAGTTATATTCATACAAAGTTTATCCATGTAGGATCGAATACCAAAACTTGGTCGAATCAAAAGCTCTTTGCTCAATTTTGCTCTAAGTATTTTCTATGAATATTTTTTACCTTGGTAGAACTTTATACACTAGGTAAATTATCATGACATATATATTAATATACAAATCATGGGATTAGAGTTTACACACGTAGGAACGACGGTTTGAATTCTAGCCCAAAAATGTGGGATGTTGCGTATAGTGACCAAGGATGGTATTATGGTTGATACGACCAAGATAGTAGCAGTTAGTGATTGGTATAGACGTATTTATCCTACCTATATTTGTATTTTAATTAGTTTGGCGTGCATTATTGGCATTTTATAAAGGGTTTCTCATATATTATGGTTCCTTTAACCAAGATGACTCAAAAAAAGTGGTGTTTTAGTGGTCAAATAATTATAAGAAGAGCTTCAAAATCTCAAAGAGTTGTTGAGTTCGACTCCTATCTTGACTTTTCCCAAAGAGGGTGTGGTTTTTACCATATTTTTTATGCTTCTGGTGTTGGTTTGGGTGCGATGTTGATGTAAGAGGGTAAGGTGACTACTTATGCCTTTTGTCAGTTGAAGTCTCATTAGAAAAATTATCCTACCCATGATTTAGAGTTGGCAGCCATAGTTTTTATGTTGATGTTGTGGAGACATTACTTGTATGGAGTTTCTTACAATATTTTCTCAGATCATTGTAGCCTTTAGTAATTCTTCAATTAGAGGGATCTTAATATGAGATAGTGGCGTTAGCTTGAGTTTCTTAAGGATTATGATATTAGAATTCTCTATCATTCAAAAAGGCTAATATGATTATGGATTCCTAAAGACGAAAGTCAACTAGTATAGGAAGTTTAGCTCATCTCTAGACCCAAGAGTGGCTTTTAGCCATAATGTTTCAGTATATATCTAACCAGGTGGTTGGGATTGATATTTTGACACCCAAACATATTTTAGCCTTTGTTGATGCTAGATTTTTGTTGATAGTGCAGATTCAAGCTCCCCAGTTTAATGATAATATAAGGGTAATTCGAGATAAGGTATTGAGTGGTGATACTAAGAAAGTATCTCTGATTTCGATGGTGTTTTGAGGATTAGAGGCTTAGTTTATATGTCAAGAGTCATAGGACAGGTGAGATTGATTTTGGAGGAGGATCATTATTCTAAATATACCATCCACCTAGGGACATCTAAGATATATCATAATTTGAAGCAACATTAATTGTAGGCGGTAAGAAGAAGGATGCGACAGACTTTATATATCATTTCTTGTGTTGTCAGTAGGTGAAGAACGAGCATAAGAGATCAGGTGGTTTACTTCAAAATTACCCATTCTTGAGTGGAAGTAGGAGTGGATCACTATAGACTTCATGAGTTGTTTCCCTTATACCTCTTGTAGTTTTATTAGAATTTGGGTCACTATGGATCGATTGACTAAATCAGCCAATTTCTTACCTAATTAGATCTCCTTCAATGTTAAGAGGTTGTACCATGTTTTAGAGATAGTTTATCTTCATAGGGTACCCGTATCCATTATTTTAGATAGAGTCTTAGTGTTCACTTCTAGCTTCTGGGGGATTTTTAGGAGGATTTTGGTACTTAGGATGACCTTAGCACAACTTTTCACCCCAAGACCGATATTCAGTCAGAGAAAACTATTTAAGTTTTTGAGGATATGCTTCACTCTTATATTATAGACTTCGAAGGTCAGTGGGAGTAGCATTTGGCCTTAGCAGAATTTAATTGTAATAATATCTACCATTTGAGTGTTAAGATCTAACCTTTTGAGGTATTGTAAATCTCTCATTGGTTGTTTTGATACTTTAGAGGTTAGACCTCATAGTATCACCTTGCTTTGTGAGTCTTTAGATATAGTTTAGATGATTCAGGATAGGCTTCAACCAGTCTAGAGTAGGTAAAAGATTTATACAGATCATAGGATTCATGCCTTAAAGTTTGGGATTGGTAATCGAGTCTTTCATCGTATGTCACCCATGAAGGGCTTGATGAGGTTTGATTAGAAGAGAAAGATTAGCCCTAGATATATCGAGCCTTCTTAGATTCAACAGACAGTAGGGGAGATTGCTTATGATTTGGCTTTACCTCTCAACTTTTTAGTCGTTCATCTAGTCTTTCATGTATCTATGTTTCAACACTATATTCTGGATGAGTCTCATGTGCTCTGTTGAGATTTGATTTAGTTGGATGAGAAGTTGACCTTCATTAAGGATATAGTGAACATTTTAGTTAGGGATATTAAATGGTTACATTCTAAAGGTATTTCTATGGTTAAGGTGTAGTGGAGATGTTGTCCTATTAAGGAAGATAATTGGGAGGTTGAGTTCAACATACATAGTAGTTACCCTCAACTCTTTATTGATTCGGGTATTTCATTGCCTTTTAGTTCAAGAACGAACTAGAGTTTTAGTAGTGGCTATTGTAATGACCTGAAGTGTAAAGTCTTGCTTTTTAAGTGTTTTAACCATTTTTTCATTCCTCGTAGTTGCTAGATGTTGATTTTGGGGTGTTGAGATTATTTCATGGTCCCTATTGCGATCAAAAATGATTTGGGAGAGTTTGTGCCTTTTAGAGGGCTTTAAAAGTCAAATAGTTAACTTTAGTCAACATTTGATATCCTGAGTTCCGGATGGAGATTTGGATAGTTTCACTAGGTTTGGAATATCGAATTTGGGTTAGTATCGGGGTTAGTTCGGGTTCAGAGCCTTTAGTTTGCTTTTCGATCCTCCATTTGAAAAACTAGTGAAATATACCTTAAAGGGGTCCTGGTGTTAATATGTTGAAAACAATATCCATTGAGTCCATAATATTAAAATTAGCCCAGTGGATATATGGTTTGTTTCTGTAGGATCCCGATAAAATTTTGAGGGTACATTCAGAGCATGGTTGGCTTGTACCAAAATCAACATTTGTCGATATCTAGTGTAGCTGCTTAAGCAATAGCTACTTTAGAGGCCCAAGACCTCTTAAGCAGTAGCTGCTTTAGTGGACAAATATCTCTAAGCAATAACCGATATATATAAACTCCTTTTATCATAATTTTTTACCATTTTTGGACTTTGAGCTTCGGATTTGGCAAATTTTTATGATTTTTATCACCATTTGAGCTTGGGTAAGCTCAAAAGCCTTAAATTCATTACTTTACATCGATTTATATCATCAAACCACTTTTGAATCTTGGTTTTAACATGAACTTTCTAGGATTTTTCCAAAACAAAAAAAATTTAAATAATTTTTCTTCCACATAGATCTCGTTTTTAACTTATTTTTGTGTGGGTTTTCAATCGTAGATTCCTTTAACGTTTTCAAAAATAAAATTTCAATTTTATCTCATTCATTTTTGAACTCGTTTTTCAAACCTGTTCTGGATCCGACTTAAATATGAGTAATATGGGTATCATTAACTTTTTTGTTGACGTGTAGATGCTATATTTGAATGTTATAGTTGATTTTGAGACTGTTCAAATAGGGAAAGCTCCATGTTAAAGCACTTTAGGCTTGGATTTCATAGTTTCAAGGTAGGTTATAACTTAACTTTCTTCAAACCGAGGTGGGTAGTTATTGAATTAACAAAGCATGATATAGGTTAGGGAAAATAACAATGAGATATGATTTTTGAGTTATTATTTATTGTGTGATGCCCGTGTGGGGGCTTATTTGTTGTTGTTGTTGGCTTGTGATATTATATACTAGGTGTTGTTTGTGTGGGAGCTTTATTTGGCATCATTGGCTTTATTTGTATATTTGACTATTTTATTTCTTAATGTCATGCCCATGTGAGAGCTTGAACAGATATTATAGGCCTTATTGAGAACTGTTTGCCTTTATCTACGATAAAAATGCCTGAGTTGTGGTTTGATATGATATTAATAATGTCTTACATGCATATTTATTCCAATGGGGCACAACTAGAACTAATATAATGAATTATTGACACATTGAGTTGATTTTCTAGCTCATTTGTTTACATATTGAATGGATTGGATATGTTCATACTGTTTGATTATGAGAATTATATCCTCATTGCATACATACACATTTATGAGATATTGGTACAATTAAGAAACATGATTCTTGAAAGAAAATGAGAAATTTTTAAAATTCCTAGATCGAGGGATGTGTCATTTGGGTAGAATGAGATATGAGACTTTACATTGGTGGAAATTTGAGATAGTATAGAGGTTACGAATCCCCCCCACCCCCACCCCTCCACCCCCTGTCATGGGTCCTATTTTGGAAGCATTGAGTCTTGATAGGTGTATAGCGAAAGTCATGCAATGACTTCCAACAATTTACATCATCATTCATTATATTGCATTGCATTCGCAAATCATATGTTGTTTTTATGTGTTACTTGTTGTATATTTAGCTTCAATCTTTACTTTTGTGTACGTTTGACCTTTTTGACGTTATATATATGTTATATATATATATATATATATATATATATATATATATATATATATATATATAGGAATATTAGTAGAGATGGTGTGAGCTACCATTTGAGAACTTTCTACTTGCGGGTTGTGTGCTCTTATTTTCTTTACTTATCTTATTTTCTACTCTGCTTTGTCGGCCTATGATACCTATGGCATGCAAGTGGATCATACTCACCCCTACTGTGTCCTTTCATTGTTGATCCTAGTTTGAGTACTATGTGTGGAGATTGAGTTTCAGGAAATATGGATCTGATTCGAGTTACTAGTTCGCTATAGTATTCGGGGCAAATTTCAGATCTCATCCTATATTTACTTGTTTTTATCTTTGATCAGAAACAGATTTTATATTTCAAATTTCGGATATTATAATTGATTCTCTTACATATGTGATACTAGTCTTAGGGAGTTTATGACTGTCGCGCCCCATTTTTCTCGTGAAATGTAGGATTCGACGTGACCACTCTTTTTGGGATTGTTTGAAGGTAGAGTGTAAAGAGTCTCCATTTAACGTATTAAAGTGCATTAGGGCACCGGTCTAGGTTACCTACAAACCTATTTTGTTATTTTATCTTAGTCCACCAGAAATTCGGGCAAGGATTCAAATTACCTCAAAAGAAAAATTTAGGCACCTTTCGAGGTCCACAAAGGTGATTTTCGATCGAAGTTGTATTTTATGTGGAGATTCTATGTGATCAAATAAAGGTCACTCATTTTTATTAACTTAAATGTTAGCTAAGTGATGAAGTAATTAATAAACATATGTTATTTTATCATTTCAAATTATTAATTACCTAAGTGATAAAAATAAAACATGTAAATAAGACAAGCAAAGAGATAGAGAACGACACAAATTATGACAAAGGGGACTACTGAGCAAACTAACTACCCCAAATAAATATGTACAGAGTAGATGTAAGAAAAAAGAACAAATTCGACAAAAATCAAACAAAAAAAAGTTTTGATTTCATTCGGATCAGAACCCCAACTTGTTTAATCCTTATCCGACCCACTAAACTGATTCTTAAACAAGTAACAAAGTCAAATGTCATGTAATGTCTTTGGAGATCATCACTTCCAAATGACTATCTGCCCCATCCCATCTAGGCTAGTTGTTATCCTAAAGACGTTCTAAAAATAAAGGATAAAACTAGAGCCTTCTGTAATACCTATCGTCCCACTTATCGTCCAAGAGACATTGGACTTTGCTATTTTGGTTTTGTGGTCTAGACAAAATAAAGTTATATTTTCCTAAGACACAAAGCGCATAAACACATTGAACGTCACATAGCACATAATGGTCTCAAAGATGCCTCTTGTTTAATTAAGAATTGGTTAAAGTGATTAACATGCCAGACATGCAATTATTGGTTGGTTTAGTTAAGCCTATAGACTTGGTATCTAAATATCACATAATTGTTATCACGAAAGATAATTGTTGAAATATTTAGAACAATGTTGTAAATTTGTTAAGACTAAAAGGTGTGTAAAAGTAAGTAAATATTTTGGGGAGTGATATCCATTAGTTTATTATGCAAAAGATAATTAATCAAATTGTAAATTAATAACAGATGTTAAGAATTAATGGATTAAAATAGTTAAACATATTTGAGATTATAATTTCGATTACTAAAGATTACTACTGACATTTACAAAAATATTGCTGGAAATTCATAAAAGAAGCTGCAAGTTGTATTTAATTGCTAAAAATAACTTCATGTTACCGGAAATTCAAAAAAATGTAGGACATTGTGTTTGATGTTACAGATGATTCTTGTATTGTTGAAAGTCTATCTTAAAAGACCATCACTGATTTTGGTTGCAGAAAATTACTAAAAATGCTAAAAAAACTGGTATTTATTTGATGAAAAGTTGTTTTGAAGTGCTAAAACAAACTAATTTTTTTATTTGCTGAAAAATTGTGTTAAAAGTGCTGAAAATTAACAAGTATGCTGGAAATTTGTAAAAAGGAAATGAAGTAGATTGCCAAAACGTGTTGTTTTAATATCAAGGCTGATTTTATGTCACCAAAAATAGTCACACATAGAGTATCAAAAATTATTTACATGTCCGAAAATAAAATATGTCGCAGTCGAAATTGGTTTTAATTTTAAAGCTAGTTGTTAATCCTAAGACATGCTTTCTATGCGACAAACAAGTAAATTAGTAAATCCTAAATTATGTTTACCTAAGTGGTTCACAGAGCACGTAAAGTGCATAAACTCGGCCCCTTGAGTAGTCCCAATTACTATTATTACATGATAGAGGTTTACAAAAATTGTTAATACACAATGAATTAAAATAAATAACTAAATAAAGGAAAAGGAATGTGCAGCCCCCTCCCCAGTATCCTGGCGACTCTTCAAATCCCTGAAACTGTTTGTTTACACCTAGATAATATGTAATAGCAGTACAAGCGAGAATATAACACAACACAGACATATCAAGCAAACACCAAATAATTCCTATAAACATGTTTACAAGCATCATCAATAAAGGAAATTACGTCGTCAGGGACTTACCGGAAACCAACTAATACCAAAAGTCAACACGAATTACCACGGACAGATTGAGACCAAAGCTCTGAAGGTAAAAATGGAACTCAGAAAAAATAAAATCAAATAACTTTTGTATGAGGGATGTAGAGATTGTTTTTTGAAGAATGTAGAGTGTAAAATTATTTAAAAGAAGAGGGAAGTGAAAAAACTCTGTCCTTTGTATATGAGACGGAGCAGAGGGGATTACGAGTTTTTGAAATAATAAGAAAGGGTATTTTTATATAGTGGAAACCATAAAGAGTTAAAAGGGAAAAAATATGTAAGAATCAATTAGCGTCAAAAACGGAAAACACAATATCCTAAGAAAATCAGTAAACTCAATCAATCAAGGGGAAGAAAATGTATAATCCCATACCATCTATCAAAATATGCCCGTTATTGACAACTTACCATAAACACTTGTATTAATCAATAATGACAGATCAAGGCAATAAAAAGGAAACAAATATTCAATGCAGATTTCCCTAAGCATAAGATTAATTCAATCAAAATAAAGAAAAAGAAAATATCAATCACTCCAATTTCCTTTTTGGCTAACACAAATAAGAGTATGAACTCGTGTAAAGTTCCGCCAAAGAAATAAAAGAATATTTGAAATAACCAATTAACGATGATTTCCTACTCTAAATATGAAGATCAAATAAATTCAAAAGAAGTTCCACAATTGAGCACCAGGGCTTGGGAGAAACTCCACTAAAACAGAAGCTAACGAAATCAGCTAAATGCTAAGCCATTTTAATAAAGAGAACAAATCAATTAGAGAGGGACAGATATACAAGTTAATCAGCTCAAATGGTCAACCAAACTTATCATGTCAAAATCACATACTAAACTTCTTAGAGTGAATAACGAAATGCCGTGATAGCATAGTTGACTAAACAAACACCAATCATCAAGAATTTTGATGAAATTCTCAATCAATTCTTACCAATTTTAATCATAGAATCTGTTGAAAACTTAGGAAAAGGGTAGAAGTGGTTTTCGGCAAAAAATTAAACAGAGAAACAAATCTGAGACGGATGTGAATCTGCCATGCACTTGCATAATTTTGTCGTTATGATGTTTGTCATCGTTTCCATTTTGTTTAGTTGAAGAAGAGATGGAATATGGAGGAGCATAGGGGTGGCGGCGGGACAGGCGATGATTGTAGGTGGAAGTGGCAGCGGCGAATGGTTGGTTATATCGCTGAAGGCGGCTGCTTCATAGGATGGCGGCGCTGGGAAAGAAGCATGGAGCAGCGATGGGAGGCAATGGAGTTTTCACCGGGGCTACTGGTAGCATCAATTGGGGAGGGTTCCGCTATCTGGAGCGGCAGCTGACTGATGTTGTCTGTTCAATGGCTCTTAGATGATGAAGGAAGGAACAGAGAAGAGGGGGTTCTTTGACGGATGCATGCAGTGTATTTACCAGTGGGGATAAGTTTTGCTGGTGACTGGCCGACGGAGTTTCGCCGGAGGAGAGAAAGAAAAGAAAGGGGGTGGCGGCTGCTTCGGCAGCTACTAGTGCGTTCTCCATCTATGGTAGCCAACGGTGGTTTTGGGTTTTAGAGAGAGAGAGTAAAGTGATGTGTAGAGAGAAGGTAGAGAGAGAAAAGGTTATACGACTGCTATGGGGAAAATGGGGACTAGGGTTTGATTTTGTTGAATAAAAGGAAGGAGGCCAAGAGTTTGATCTCAGCCGTTGGATCGTTTTGATCAACGACTGAGATTTAAGGATTAAGAATTTGGTCAAAATTAAATGAAAATTGAAATTGAGTTTCAATTAGATATAATTAGGCTAGAATTGTAATAAATTGATTGAAATAGGCTAAAATTGTCATTAATTGGGTTTAAACAATGGCTATAATTTAAATAAAATTGAGAAGATAGTTGAGTTGATTTAACACTGTTATTTTAATAAATGTAATAATAGAAATAATAAGATGTCGTTATTAAAATAACTACGCATGTAAAATTTATGTTACTTAAAACATTATAAAAAATAGTAATAATAAAAGACAATGCATTTGTAAATGGTGAGCGCGCATATTTATGAATAATTTAATAAAATTAAGTAAAATATCATATTTGAATTAATAAGTGGTAAAAATGATACTAAAAAAATAATTTATACATTTTTAAATAATGAGTGTGACTTGTCAAAAATTATTTGATGCCAAAATAATATGGAAAAAATATTAATATTAAAAATTAAAAAATTTAATAAAATAGTAGCCTAAGAGGAGTATCAGGTGGTCAAAATTGGGTGTCAACAGCTGCCCCTGCGTTTCTTGGGAATATAAAAGAAATGTCAAGTAACAAAAGTTGACGTAGTAGCCAATTTTGTCCAACCGAGAGGGTTTGTTGGAATGAAAGCCACAGGGAGGTAGTTTTAAAATAGTGTGACTGAGACTTTAGCTTTAAGTCGCCTACATATCTCTAGTTTATCGAGAATCAGGTCGTGTGTAGTTCTAGATTTAAGATCGAACGATATTCCTAAAAAATATTAATGATAAAGGATAGGGGCGTCAACAATGGTCTGCCGGTTGGTGAGACGAGAATGAATATGATTTGAGAATAATGACATAGAGAGAGGCGCAAAAATGAAAGTTAGGTGAGTTTTGAGTTGAGTTTACGCGACGGATAAATAGATGGGTGATATTTCAAAAATAGGAACGAAAATTGTTTTTGTTTATTACTCTTTCTCTATTTTCTGTGTACTTACAGTATACAAATGTTAGGGCATATGAACGATAAGCAATTGATAAACATAAAATAAACGTGGGAGTAAAGAAAGCGTATCTATTGTACTATTGAATTAGCCGTTGGGCTTCTCGATATGATGTTGGATCAGCTGTTAGGCTTCTCTATGCTACGTCAAATCAGTTGTTGGGCCTCTCGGGATGGAGTAATTCCAATCATCTGTACCTGTTATTCTTGCCACTTTTAGACCGACTAAATAAAAATGGTTAGCACGGATATATATGTATATATAGAAGATTAAACAATGTAGTGAAAAAATCATAACAATAATGGTAAGAGGAGATAAAAAAGCATATTTGTCATGAGAGAGAAATGCCTTGTTTGATACAAGATCGACAAGGAAGACACTAACACACACCAAAACAGTCCATAATTTAAAGAATCGAGGACCCCTTTTGGTGACCTCTCTCGAATTCACTACACAATAACAATACAAGCACGATAACAACAAGATTATAAGGTGTTCAACACCTATAATTAGCGAGCCACAAACTAAGATTACAACACAATAACAAGAACAAAAATGACACAACAAGGTCTCGGGTTTGGACACCCAAAACCGAGAATGAACACAACAACAATAATAAGATAGAATGATAGATAACTTGACACACAATGCACAAACACTATAAAACAAAGTGTATATTGAACACTAAGACCCAAGAAATCATACAAATAACATCAAGTTCTTATAGTGACCTCAAGGGAACGGAATCCCCAAGAAACCAATATTTCAAAACAAGCAACTAACACAAGTGATTCCACACTTGTCACAAGTGATATCCACACTTGTATGAACACTGTCAAAGAGCTCTCAAAATATCATCTAAGTTATAAGAAAATGACCTAATATGTTCTATTTATAGCCTAGGTTACAACTTATTACAAAATGACTACAATTCCCTTAATGAGCCAACACTCCAAAGCATGTTCCATTAGTTGGACAGTCACCCGAGCACGAGTTCTTTACGTATTGATCCACAATCACGATCATACTCGTATCATACTCCCCTTCTTGAAAAAGGATTCGACCTTGAATCCTAACCTTCAAAATAATAGAGGAGACAAAAGAACACATATTCCTCATGACATGAGGGTTAAAGTTAGCATAATCAACAAAAAAATATCAAACCACGAGTGTACATTCTACATATGCCATGGGAACTTAGGGAATAAGATACCTTTCTAAGCACCAAAAGAAATACTTGTCTATCTACCTAAGCGTGACAAGAAACAAGACAAAAAAAAGTGTACTTCCTTGGAGCAAGGACCATAGTGTACTCTCGGGTTCTTTATCATCAAGAGGTCAAAGTGGAATCAATACCTCACCTTCTTCGGGCCAAGCATCATCATGAGGTGTTCTTCTCATCAATCCGCAAGGCACATTAACTTCCCCTTCTTCCACCACCCTCTCGGGTTCACCATCATCTCCATTATCTTCTTGAGGGGTTCCTTCACCAATATCATTTTTGGTCACTTTATCCTCAACAAAATAAGGATCACCCTCCACTAGTACAATGTTCCTTTGATTTGGGCACTCACTAGCTTTGTGACCCCAACCTTGATATTTAAAACAAATGATACCCTTAGGATTAGGAGTGGAAGAATTAGTACCTTCAAATTATGGATACCTTTGGATGGTTTTATCAAATGGCTTGTTCTCTAAGGGATTGTAGGACTTGTCCCACCCGAAGGTCTTCTTAGCATGATTGTTCCTTTCAACTTCAATGGCCGCTTGTACAAGGACCTCAATTCTATCAAACTTGTGGACAACTAATTGAGAAACAACTTCATAGCACAAGCCACCCTTGAACCGAGCTAGGCAATGATTTGGAGATTCGACTATGTCAAGACGTAGGATCAAGTTTTGAAACTCATCATAATACTCCTCCACACTTCTATCTCCTTGCCTCAAGTTGTAGAGCTTTGTTAGTTGCTCTTGTTTGTACCTTTCCGTAACATATCTCTCCCTCATAAGAGCTTTCAATTCATCCCAATACAGAAGGTCAAGATTGTCATTCCTTGCCCGTTGTAACCACTTTGTCTCCCACCAAGTAGATGTATAACCTTCAAATTGAGCAATTGCATGTGCGTCTTTCTTTTGGGAAGTTAACTCGTTGAGTTGGAAAATTCGATTACATTGTAACTCCTAATCAAGATAGAGAGAAGGATCACTAGTCCCTTTGAAAGAAAAAAGAGTGATCTTAATGGAAGTTAGGCCCGTGTCTCCACCCACATTGCTTCCTTGGTCCACTAGACCTTCTTAAACATGAGGTCGGTGTCCCAAGTTGCCCCTACCATGAGAAGCCGGTCCAACTCTTCTCCTTCGGCCTATATGTCCCCCTCCATAAGTTCTTCTTCTATTGCGCACAAATTCCGCAAAGAGAGTTACTTCATCTAACCCCTCACCTCCATAAAGACCCTCACCTTCCACATCATCAATTTAAATTGGTTGGTTTTGGTTTAGTGGTGCTCTCGACATATCAAGGGGGTCTTAGATTTGGGAAGCTTCTTGATGGACTTGACTTTGGTTTTTTGGATAAGTAAGGACTTGGTGGATGGGTTCATGGGTTGGTCTAGATGGATTGAGCAATTGGGGAAATGTATCCGAGGTGGTAGCATGTCTACTAGTCGAGGCATGGTAGTGTTTCAGACTTGAATGGTTGGAATCTAAACGAACTTCCAATGTATCCATTCTCCTTGAAAAGGAACCCTCCATCCCGTCCATCCTTTCCTCTATCCTCTACATTCGACTACTAAGATCATGTTTCACGCTCATTATGGCCGCCAATAAAGCATCCATGGTTACCTCTCTCGAGGCTCTTGAACTACCTTCACCCGAAGCCATCGTACCTAATAAGAAATACTAAATAAAACACAAACAATAACAAGATAAGGTTAGCAAAAATCACCCTCACTAACTCTCAGGCTCACACTTTTTGAAGTATCACTCAATTGGTCTCACAAGTGTTGGTACACCATTTTTACGCCAATGAAGTTACTTGGTCCCACTTGCAGCTTAAGGTCAGAATGGATTTTTTTTTGCAACGACTCAAAATAAATTTGTACGTACTTGAGTCTAAAGGCTACAACAAGTTTTTGAAAAGATAAAAGTACATAAATAAACGTAAACACGAAAAAATGGACCCAAAACTAATTTACAACCTAGTAGACAATTACTAGTTTGTTAATTAGCAATAGAATCAACAAAATGCAACTAAGAAACAAAGATTAGAAACTAAGAAATCAAAAAATTCGACCTTACTTATGTTGCGTGAACAGTAAAATATGATGATGTAGTACTCACGTAATTGGTCGCGGTCCCACATAATTTTTTTTAATCACCAATTCGAAGCTTTTGTCTTGATGCAATTTGGAATGGATGAGTTTGTCTTTTGGTGAAAAAATTCAAGTCTTAGAAACTTTTTCAAATTTCAACTAAAAAAGTGAGACTTGACTTTAATATTCCCACAAAACAAGGTCCTTGAAATATGGAAAGTGGTTGACAAGTCTTTGAAGTGATGTGTTCAAGTCTCTTCACCAACAACTTTTCAACTTTATCTTACACCTTTTTTTGGATTTATGTTATACTTTCTATTGATTAAGAGATATCAAAATGTAAAGAACAACAAGATTTCAACAATAATTTCTCAAGAACACCATCGACATTCACCTCCAAGTCCACAACAATTGCAACACATGGCCAAGATCAACAATATCAACACACGACCAACTTCAAATTTACATCAACAAGGTCAACAACATAAGATCAAACCTTTAGATCTAGACACATTAGTATTGGTGAGAAAGAAACCAACACTAGAAACAATCTAAACAAACAAAAGACTACAAGATCTAGCCACAAAGAAACATGTTTCGGCCAAAAACAAGAACAACTTCTACACTTTCCTTTTTTTTGTATTTTTAAGCTGGCTAGACCAAGGTTGATCTTGTGAAAACAAAATCAAGTCATGCTTTGATACCAAATGATACAAGATCGACAAGAAAGATACTAACACGCACCGAAATAGTCCATGATTTGAAGAACCGAGGACCCCTTTTGGTGACCCCTCTCGGATACACTACACAATAATAATACAAGCATGATAACAACAAGATTCTAAGGTGTTCAACACATATAATCATCGAGCCACAAACTAAGATGACAACAATAACAAGAACAAAAATAACACAACAAGGTCTCGGGTTTGGACACTCAAAATCGAAAATGAACACAACAACAATAATAAGATAGAACGATAGATAACTTGACACACAATGCACAAACACTATGAACCAAAGTTTATATTGAGCACTAAGACCCAAGAAATCATACAAATAACATCAAGTTCTTATAGTGACCTCAAGGGAATGGAATCTCCAAGCAACCAACATTTCAAAACAAGCAACCAACATAAGTGATTCCACACTTGTCACAAGTGATATCCACACGTGTATGGAAACTGTCAAAGAGCTCTCAAAATATCATCTATGTTATGAGAAAATGACCTAATATGTTCTATTTATAGTCTAGGTTACAACTTATTAGAAAATAAATAATATTCCCTTAATGAGCTAACACTCCAAAACTTGTTCCATTAGTTGGCCAGTCACCCGAGCACGAGTTCTTTATGTATTGATCCAAATTCACGATCATACTTGTATCATTGTTCATATAAAATTTGAAGAGGTTGTATATAATCTGCACCATATTAAGTAAAGCAATAGCCTTGAATGACGCCAAGACGGTTGTGCTTAGCATGTTCAATATTAGAAAACAATATTTGTCTTTGAGTAACCCGATCAACTTCCAGAGGAAAAGCTTAGCCTCGAGAAATTTCTTGATAGAGTCGTGCTTAACTCTGTTGAATTTCTGAAATAACACTTAACTTCAGACAATTTTCTCGAGAGAGGGTAGTGCTTAACCTAACTAACTTTTAAGGACATTGCTTAGCCTTAGTCAGTTTCTCAAGGGAGGGTAGTGTTTAAGTTTCCAAGGACAATGCTTAGCCTCAGATAGTTCTTAATAGAGTCGTACTTAAATCCTTCAAATTTTTGAAACAATGCTTAGTTCGAACGATTTCTCGAGAGAAGGTAGTGCTTAATCCAATTAACTTTTGAAGGACAATGCTTAGCCTCAGTCAGTTTCTCGAGAGAGGGTAATGCTTAACCGATTAACTTCCCAAGGAAAATATTAGCCTTAGAGAGTTTTTGATAGAGTCGTGCTTAGCTCCATTGAATTTTTGAGACAATGCTTAGCTTCAAACAATTTTTCGAGAGAGGGTAGTGTTTAACCCAACTAACTTTCAAGGACAATGCTTAGCCTTAGTCAGTTTATTGAGGGGGTAATGCTTAAACCAATTAACTTTGGAAATTCAATTCTTAGCCTCAAAGAGTTCTTGATAGAGTCGTACTTAACTCCATCGAATTTCCGAAATAATGCTTAGCTTTGAACAATTTCTCAAGAAAGGGTAGTGCTTAACCCACCTAACTTGTAAGGACAATGCTTAGCCTTAGTCAGTTTCTCGGGGGGGGGGGGGGGGGGGGGGGGGGGGGTTAATTAAAATTCCAAAGAAAATTCTTAGCCTTAGAGAATTATTGATAGATTTGTGCTTAACTCCATCGAATTTCTAAAACAATGCTTTGTTCGGATAATTTCTTAAGAGAGGATAGTGCTTAACCCAACTAACTTTCAAGGACAATACTTAGCCTTAGTCAGTTTCTCGAGGGAAGGTAGTGCTTAATCCTCTCAAAACAATATTTAACACTCTATTCCTGCACTCAAAGAAAAATTATTAGTTTTAAAAAAAAAAAGATTGATTCGTGTCTCTATCAATTCCTTTGCTTCAGGTTCTGAATCCATTTTCTTTGATCATAAGCTCTGTATCACTCGCTTGAGATAAAATCCTTGTTGAAATTTTTGAGGAGGATTCCTCAAAAACTTCTGCCCTAATTTCGTAGCCTTAATCTTGCTAGCCTAGAACTTATAGAAATGGTCCTCGGTAGAATCTTGAGATCCTCTCAAAAATTCTACCCCAGTTACATATCTTGTTAATCTTAGACTTGTAGAAGTGTTTCTCCATATAATTATTAAGATCCTTTTAAAAATTCTGCCCCAGTTGTATGCTCTAAGAAAAATATGAAAATTTCATTATGATAAGACCGAACTCCATAGGAGCGCCTACGTATCCCTCTTAAATGGGAATCACTTCAAATGTAGTTCAAATTACATAGAAGAAATTCATATTGTTCCAAGCGTATGTAAAGATTATAGTAACCCAAGTTCTTGAGAACCTAAAATGAGAAAACGACGTGATATCGCTTCCTTAATGTCAGATAGATGCCAATGCTTAATCAACATCAAGATATGGCCGCGTCACACTTATCACCTTGGTATCAATCAGTGCTTGAATTTTTTTCTTTAAAGCATGACATCCTTCTATGATGTGGCCTGTCATCCCTGAATGATAAGCACAAATTTTGAAATGATCAATTTATTTTTCACAGGTACTCATTACAAGTGCAGGAATATAGGCTCAGCCAAAGGAGTGTACTATCTTGACGAAGTTTTTTGAAACTTCACTCGAGGTCTGACAAATTGATTAAATCATAGATTTGTTGGTGGATTTTGATAAGATAATGGTTGTTGAAAAGTAATTGGAGGAATTTGTGAATACACAGGTTGTGCAAGATAGTTGGTAAGATTATAAGATAGTATGGGGTAATTGTATGTCGTTGTGGGAAATCGATATGAAGGTGCTTGATATATGGGTGTTTGGTATTGAAGCGGAGGAAGTGATGTTTTGTAAATTGGAGTGGTTTTAGGATCTTGCGTAGTCAAGACAGTATTTACTTTCTTCATATCGTTATTCTCATCAGCCTGTGAAGTCTTAATTGCTTGCAGCGCCTCTAAATTTATTATCATGTCATTTTTAATGCCTTCTTCAATTCTCTCAGCCAACTTGATGATGTCAACAAACTTTCGATCCTCTATGAGAATCATCTTTTCATAAATTGTGGATCTTAGGAATGAATGAAAAATTCCTTTATTTGATTCTCCTCTAAAGGAGGGTGCACTTTAAAAGCTTCACGTATCCATATCATTCCATATTCTTGGAATGATTCTATAGGTTTCTTCTTTAACTTCTGAATGTAGAACCAATCAGGTGCACTCTCAACATTAAACCCAATTTTTTGTATGAAATCAGAGGCCATGTCGGTCCATTTTGACCATTTTATTGCATCTTGTGTCACATACCATGACAAAGCATCTACAGTGAGACTCCTCATGAATAACTTTATAAGAATCTGCTCGTTTTTACCAACTCCTACCAACTTGTCACACTATAATTTCAAATGGACTTTCAGATCTCCAATCCCTATTATACAATTCAAATTTAGGAGTTTTGTACCCCTTCGGCAGTTCAACATCGGGGTATATGCACAAGTCCTTGTAACATAGTCCGTTCAACCCCTTACTACATTCAAGTTGTTCCAACCTCTCAACCACGGATTGCATAAGAGCATTTTTTTAAGGTTTAGATTTATATTGGTGGTGGGTAAATGGGGTCATTTTGACATAACTTGGATCTAAAGTATGATTGTCTGGATCATGAAAATGAGGTATATTTGTGGTAAGCATTAGTGATAGATCGTGGACATATGATGTTTGTGAATTTAGTGGAGCTGGACATATGCGGTATTGTGGTAGACAAGAATGTGGATATGAGTTATGTTTAGGAAACATGTATATGTGAATTGAATTGTTTGGGGGTTGTGAAATAGAAAGTGATGCTAAGGGATGACTTGTGAAGGTGGGATGGGATTTAATAGCGGTGTTACCCTTAACTTATGGTTCGACAGGAGCATTTAAAGCAAGGGATAGATTAGACAAGTTTCGGGCTTGTGATAATTCCCCTTGTAGTTGAAGGATTCTTTGTTCCATTTGTAAGATCATCTCATTATGCTCGTTTCTAGTATCGTTATCACCCATTTTCCTATCTTGGTGACTAAGCTTTAAAATAAGGAGATCGAGCCTTTTTCATTTGATGCGATGGGCGAGAAAATGAACGAATCAATTCTTAGGGCGTGGGAGAAAAAAATTAAAAAAAAAAAAAGAAAGAGAAGAAAAGAAAGAGTCAAGTTAGTAACGTGCATATGACATATAGTGAAAGAATAAACATGTTAATATGCAAGAATAAAATGTTCTATAATGTAAGGAGCCATTAAGTCTGATGTAGGTCTAAAATGACAAATATGTGACTTATGATATTATAATCCAAGTTTGATGCAATTTTATTTTCAAATTAGAATTTACTAACCTTATTTGCTCAATCTTTGGTTCGGTTAACTTTATCACGATCATAAGAAGCATAGAATGAATATTTATTGTTGGTAGGAGGGTAAGGCGAGAATAAGGAAATACATCACAAACAGTGTTTCGCCTTGGGCAAGAAGAAAAATTATAAAACTCTTGAGCACTTTCGTCATAACGCAGATTTTCAAACGAATCGATGTTCGAAAAAATAGCAATTTGAACAAAATAGGAGTGAGTGCACCCACTAAGAAAAGAGATAGTATGATAATATGAGTCATTTTGTCAAGGAGGACTTTAGGACAAATGGGTGGGTTTCACCTTTAGAAGGGAATCAAAAGATAGAAGACGGACACTCAAGTAAGATTTAGGTACTAAATTCATACTTAAAGCTCAAGATTGAGGTGAAAAAGTGAATAAAGATATTTAAAAGATGCGCATAGAATGTTTAAAGAAACTGTTTTGAAATAAATCGGAGAATCGAAGATTTAAAATTTTTGAAGTATTTAGTTTGAAATGTTTACGACTTTGAAAGATTGTAAAAAATCGTTTGAATAAAAGAATTCTAGTTTTTGCCCTTATGACATTATGGAAAAGCAAAAGAAATAGAGAACATGAGTTAAAAGAGAAACTATTTGAACGATAAAAAATTGTTTAACATTTTCAAAAGTTAGAACATTTTGTAAAAGAAAGGGAAAAGGGAAACCGCATCCTTATAAATGATTACCTACGTATCTTGTTAGAACAAGAATCAGGTCAGACATAGTTCAGAAAGTGATAGTTGTAGAAGTTAAATAGCAAGTGGGGATGAATTGGAGGATTTTGAATAGGCTCTAAGAGTGTATTGTAGTAACCTAACATGACAAGAATTTTTAAGAGTAAAGAGCTCTAAAGTGAGGGACACTAAAAGTAAGGAGTGACTAAGACAATAACGAAACAGCAAGATAGATAATACATACATAGAAATGCAACACATAGCAAATAATTGTGCATCCTTTTGGGGTCGTGAACCCCTTTAGACTTTGAATAAGACTAACATTCAACGCATCAAGGGTGCTCAGGCATCCTAGATTGAATAGAACGTATATTCCTTAGTAAAAGAAATATGTAGCCAAGATCTAAAGGAAAAGAGTGGGTTTATGACATAGTTTCCTCGAGTGGACAACTCAAGAGTGAGAAAACTTGTGACTATCGATGCACCGCTGATCGACCGATCCACAAGGCATTTTTCAAAGGGTGTTTTAGGAAAGAACATCTGTGTATCCACGCAACCATTTATAAAAGAAAAAAAAGGTTCCAAGTGGAGGAAATATGAGCGGAATTCCAGTTATATAAAGCAGTAACACGTAGCACATAGCCAAATATAATAACATGCTTAGCAACATAAAAACAAATAAATATCAAAACATATAGACAACAAAAGGGAGAAGAGAGAAGGGATAAGCATAGACAAATATGAAAAACACATAAAAAAGGAAAGAATAAGGGCTAACATGTGAAAAAATAAATCAAGATGTCAAAACAAACAATAATCATGAAATATCACAATTAAAATAAAATTCAAACAAACAATAGAATCCCACATAAAACACAAACTCATAATGGTTAGAACCTAAGATCCCCAGCAAAGTCGTCATTCTATCGTGCCCGATTTTTCTCGCAAAAAACAGAATTCAACGTGACCATTCTTTTTGAGATTGTTTGAAGGTAGAGTGTGAAGAGTCTCCACCTAACGTATTAAGGTGTGTTAGGGCATCGGTCTAGGCTAACTACGAACCTATTTTGTTATTTTGTCTTAGTTCATAAAAAATTTGGGTAAGGGTTTAAATTACCTCGAAAGGAAGGTGTTAGGCACCTTTTGAGGTTCACAAAGGTGGTTTCCAACTGAATTTGTAATTTACATGGGGATTCTATGTGATCAAATAAAGATAGCTTATTTTTATTAACTTAAATGTTAGCTAAGTGATGAAGTAATTAATAAACACATGTTATTCTATAATTTATAATTGTTAATTACCTAAGTGATAAAAATAAAACATGTAAATAAGACAAGTAAAGAGATAGCGAACGACACAATTTATGACAAAGGGGACTGCTGAACAAACTAACTACTCAAATAAACATGTAGAGAGTAAATGTAAGAAAAAAGAACAAATTTGACAAAAATCAAACAAAAAAAAGTTTTGGTTTCATTCAGATCAGAACCCAACTTGTTTAATCCTTATCCGACCCACTAGCCGGATTCTTAATCAAGTAACAATGTCAAATGTCGTGTAATGTCTCTGGAGATCATCACTTTCGAATGACTATCCGCCCCACCCTATCTAGGATGGTTGTTTATCCTAAAGACGTTCTAAAAATAAAGGATAAAACTAGTGCCTTCAGTAATACCTATCGTCCCACTTATCGTCCAAGAGGCATTGGACTTTGCTATTTTGATTTTGTGATCCAGACAAAATAAAGTTATATTTTTCTAAGACGCAAAGTTCATAAACACATTGGACGTCACATAGCATATAATGGTCTCAAAGATACCTCTTGGTTAATTAAAAATTGGTTAAAGTGATTAACATGCAAGACAAGCAATTATTGGTTGGTTTAGTTAAGCCTATAGATATGGTATCTAAATGTCACATAATTGTAATGAAGAAAGATAACTGTTGAAATATTTAGAACAATGTTGTAAATTTGTTAAGACTAAAAGGCGTGTCAAATTAAATAAATATGTTGGGGAGTGATACCCGAGTTTATTATGCAAAAGATAATTAACCAAATTATAAATTAATAACAGATGTTAAGAATTAATGGATTAAAATAGTTAAACAAGTTTGAGATTACAATTTTGATTAATAAAGATTACTATTGAAATTTACAAAAATATTGCTGGAAATTCATAAAAGAATCTGCAAGTTGTATTTAATTTCTAAAAATAACTTCATGTTGCTGGAAATTCAAAAAAAAAATGGGACATTGTGCTTGATGTTAAAGATGATTCTTGTATTGTTGAAAGTTTATTTTAAAAGACTATCACTGATTTTGGTTGTTGAAAATTACTTAAAAGTGTTAAAAAAAAACTAATATTTAGTTGATGAAAAGTTTTTTTAAAGTGTTAAAACAAACTAATTTTTTTATTTGCTGAAACATTATGTTAATGTGCTGAAAATTAACAAGTATGCTGGAAATTTGTTAAAAAGAAATGAAGTAGATTGCCAAAACGTGTTATTTTAATATCAAACTGATTTTATGTCAACAAAAATAGTCACACATAGAGTATCAAAAATCATTTACGATGTCCAAAAATAAAATATGTCGCAGTCGAAAGTTGATTTTAATTTTAAAGCTAGTTGTTAATCCTAAGACATGCTTTCTATGCGACAAAGAAGTAAATTAGTAAATTCTAAATTACGTTTATCTAAGTTGTTCACAGAGCACGTAAAGCACTTAAACCTCGCCCCCTGAGTAGTCTCAATTATTATTATTACATGATAGAGGTTTACAAAAGTTGTTACAACACAATGAATTAAAATAAATAACTAAATAAAGGAAAAGGAATGTGCAGCCCCCTCCCCAATATCCTGGTGGCTCTTCAAATCCCCGAAAATGTTTGTTTACACCTGTGAGATAATATGTAATGGCAGTACAAGCGAGAATATAACACAACACAGACATAGCAAGCAAACACCAAATAATTCCTATAAATATATTTACTAGCATCATCAATAAAGGAAATTACGTCGTGACGGATTTACCAGTTGATGATAAGGGCAATAATAAGAAAACCAAAAAATACCAAAAGTCAACACGAATTGCCATAGACAGATTGAGACCAAAGCTCTGCAGGTAAAAATGCAACTCAGAAAAAAGAAAATCAAGTAACTTTTGTACGAGGGAGTGTAGAGATTGTAAGTTGTGGAGAATGTAGAGTGTAAAATTGTTTAAAAGAAGAGTGAAGTGAAAAAGCTCTGCCCTTTGTGTATGAGAGAGAGCAAGGGAATTCCGAGTTGTCGAAATAATAAGAAAGGGTATTTTTTATATATGTAAGAATCAATTAGCGTCAAAAAAGGAAAACACAATATTCTAAAAAAAATCAGTAAACTCAATCAATCAAGGGGAGGAAAATGTATAATCCTATACCATCTATCAAAATCTGCCCGTTATTGACAACTTACCATAAACACTTGTATCAATCAATAATGACAGATCAAGTCAATAAAGGGAAAAGCAATATTCAATGCGATTAGTCAAGGAGGTTTTTCTTAAGCATAAGATCAATTCAATCAAAATAAAGGAAAAGAAAATATCAATCACTCCAATTTCCTTTTTGGCTAACACAATTAATAGTATGAAATAATGTAAAGTTCCGCCAAAGAAATAAAAGAATATTTTAAATAACCAATTAACGAAGATTTTCTACTATAAACATGAAGATCAAATAAATTCAAAAGAAGTTCCACCGTTGAGCACTAGGGCTTGGGAGAAACTCCACCAAAGCAGAAGCTAACAAAATCAGCTAAATGCCAAGCCATTTGAATAAAGTGAACAAATTAATTAGAGAGGGAATAAATATACTAGTTAATCAACTCAAATGGTCAACCAAACTTATCATGTCAAAATCACGTACTAAACTTCTTCAAGTGAATAACAAAACGCCATGATAGCATAGTTGACTAAATAAACACCAATCGTCAAGAATTTTGATGAAATTCTCAATTAATTTTTACCAATTTTAATCATGGAATCTGTCGAAAACTTAGGAAAAGGGTAGAAGAGGTTTTCGGCAAAAAATTAAACAGAGAAACAAACCTGAGACGGATGTGAATCCGCCATGCACTTGCATGATTTTGTCGTTGGATGTTTGTCATCGTTGTCATTTCATTTGGTTGAAGAAGAGATGGAATATAGAGAAGCATCGGGACGGCGACTGGAGAGGCAATGATTGTAGGTGGAAGTGGTAGCGGCGAATGGCTAGTTGCGGTGCTGGAGGTGGCTGCTTCACAGGCTGGCGGTACCTGGAAAGGAGCATGGAGCGATGACGGGATGCGGTGGGGTTTTCACCGGGGCTGCTGGCAGTGTCAATTGGGCCGGGTTCTGCCATCTGAAGCAGCGGCTAGCTGATATTATTATCCGTTTAACGATGCTTAGCTGGCAAAGAATGGAATAGAGGAAAGAGGATTTGTCGGCGGTTGCATGCGGCGTATCACCGGTGGGGATGGGTTTTTTCTGGTGAATGGACGGACGGGAGAAAGAAAATAAAGGGGCGGCTACTGCTCCGGCAGCTACTGGTGCATTCACAGTCATGGTGGTTAATGGTGGTTCTGGTTTTTAGAGAGAAAGAGAGGGGAAGTGTAGAGAGAAGGTAGAGAGAGGAGAGGTTATGCAACTGCTATGGGGAAAATAGGGGCTAGGGTTTGATTTTGGTGTATAAAAGGAAGGAGGCCAAGTGTTTGATCTCAGCCGTTGGATCGATTTGATCAACGACTGAGATTTAATGATTAAGAATTGGCCAAAATTAAACGGAAATTGAAATTGACTTTCAATTAGATATGATTAGACTAGAATTGTAATGACTGAATTAGGCTAAAAATTGTCATTAATTGGGTTCAAACAATGGCTATAATTTAAATAAAATGGAGAAGACAGTTGAATTAATTTAACACTGTTATTTTAATAAATGTAATAATAAAAATAATAAGATGTTATTATTAAAATAACTACGCATGTAAAATTTATGGTACTTAAAATATTATAAAAAGTAATAATAATAAAAGACAATGCATTTGTAAATGGTGAGTGTGCACATTTACGAATAATTTAATAAAATTATGTAAAATGACGCATTTGAATTAATAAATGGTAAAAAATGATACTAAAAAAATAATTTATACATTTTTTAAATCGTGAGTGTGACTTGTCAAAAATTATTTGATACCAAAATAATGCAGAAAAATATTAATATTAAAAATTAATAATTTTAATAAAATAACAGCCTAAGAGGAGTATCGGGTGGTCAAAATTGGGTGTCAACAATGACATTTCTTCATTTTTCCATTGTATTATGTTTATGTGACTTGACTTCGTTTAGGAGTCTCATTTGTACTATTTTCTTTAACGTTTTTGGTTTTTCTTTATCTATGGATGATTGGCTTAATTATCAAGATTGGGTCGTGATAAGTGTCATCATGATCCCATTTTAGATTGTGACAGTACCCTAGGTCTTCCAACATGATTGTCACGCACTCATACTGAGAGAAAAAGACAAAACACATACAAATAAACATGGATAAATTTAAGAAAAATAATGTCTAGATACCAAAGCACATCCTAATACTGAAGAAACATATTGAAGAATGTGGTCCTAATTACAAAGTCTAACTAAGAGATTTAGCTTGGATGGATTAGCATCGTTCATTGAATTGTAACATTGGTGCCTTATTAATTCCAATATGTTATAAAATGGAATAAGATTATTGTCTTCAGTTGAGATAACTCAAATACTTGAGAACACAAACCTTGGAAGGTATGTGAGTTTTTAGGAATTAGAGTTAGTTCCTAGAGTAGCAAGAATTTTGTAATCTGAATTTCAAGTTGGAGAACTTGAAGTGAGATTCAATAATTGAGGGAGACTGTTGAATATTAAAAATTAGAGTTAGTTCCTTAGGCTACAGAGTTTGTAATCTTTTACTTTGAGTGAGGCTCATTGTGTTTAGTGAATTGGGGTTCAATCCCGTAGGGGTAAAGGTCTTGGTTTATTACGCCTTTGTGAGTTGAGTATTTTCTATGTAAAAGTACCAAGTTACTTTTTTTACTTCGTTCATAATCTGTAAAAGGAACACGTTAGACAACTCATTTCACTCTTAGACAAATCATCATATAAAATTACTAAAATATTAGGTTGTGTAGAATATCAATCCCTCTTTTTTTCATTTTTCTTTTTCTTTGAATTTCCCTCAAAATGGTGATTTAGTACAAACTCCAAGCTGTCAAGATTATCCTTAAGGAATTTGGAAAATTCACAAGTCCCACATCAAAAATCATACCCAAAATCCCAAGGTTTGAACTCCTATATAAACCCTCTCCCTTCCAATATTTTAGAAGATGTTTCACCCAAAAGGGAAAAAACCCTTTTATTCTCTGTTGATTTCTAGAGTGTTTTTATCTAACTCTATATAATGAGATATTTTTGGTTCAATTTTGTTTGATTGATTCTGGAGAAAGTTTTTTCACACCCCTAAAAGATTAGAAAATTCCATTTTTCTCTATTTATTATGAGTTCTAGAGCGTCTCTCTCCAACTCTTAAGGAACAAAAAAGTGATTTCATTACTAAAATCTTTCTCAGACTCTGTGAAGATTGAGTATTTGGCTAAAGAATTGATTATGAGTTTGATTTTCCAACAACAATGAAGAAATCTGACAAAGTTTGAGTCTTAGTCCCTGCCCCTTGAAAGGTAATTCCTCTTCCTTCAAGTTTTCCTTCTTTAGTATGTCTTTAGTATGCTTAATTTATTTACACCATGTTCTTTACTATTCTTAAGTTAAAGGATTCATGTTTCCTCTTTTAGTCTCAAATTCCCTGACCGTGATGTCATATTATTCTTTCATGGTGATTTTTTATCTCATTAAGAGAATAATTTTCCCTGAACAAGTGAAAATATTAATACCTATTACTTCTAATTTTTGTAGCAATGTGTGATTATAGATAGGTTTTTTTTCTCTTATTTTTTGAAGACTGGCTCGTTTTTATCTTTTTGGCTAGCATCAAAGTGCCCTCTTTCATTATCCTAGTGTGTTTGTGTATGATTGAATCGGATATTCATGTCATCCTTTAGTTTTCATCATTCTCCTTATCTTTGATGCATTTTGGGTTATAATTTCAAAAAATAAGCAGTAAGTCATGCTCTTTCAACTTATTGTCTCGATCATGCCTTAATGTATCTTTTGACTTCACATCGTCCATCCTTATTTATTATAGAACGCGTTAAAGTCATTGAATATTCGTAAGTATTCATCAAATTTTTCTTCTTAATAAATCAATCCTTTGATGGTGTCAAATCAATCTATTCATGTTTCAAAGACCTAAACTTGTTAGATAGGTTGTTTGTTTCATATGATGCTTCAGATCAAGCTTTCCCTGATATCTTTTCCTGGTTAGCTAAACTTAACATGATACATCTTGGTAGATAGGTTGTTTGTTTCATATGATGCTTCAGATCAAGCTTTCCCTAATATCTTTTCCTGGTTAGCTAAACTTAACATGATACATCTTGTTAGATAGGTTTTTTGTTTCATATGATGCTTCAGATCAAGATTTCCCTAATATCTTTTCCTGGTTAGCTAAACTTAACATGATACGTCGCATTTAACGATATTCTGATTTAGTCGATATGTTAAAGATTGATTGCTTTCTTTTATATTCAGAATCATCCTTGATGCCTTCAGTATTTTGATTTTTGTTTCCCTTCATGCTTAAGTATTGATTATAGCATGTTACTTTTTGACTTCACTATGTCTTGTTTTATTCTCACATGTGATCTTTGGTTTATGGTTTGAAAGTTTATATCTGATTTTAGTTAAGTCTAGGATTCTCGACTCTTTACAATCTTTATGTTTTTCTCCCTTGTTGGATTTTTTAAATTTTTTGTGCACCCTCTGTAAGATAGAATCATTATTGCCTAAATTATTAGATTATATATTGAAACAACCTTGATTGCTTCCAGTACTCCTATGTTTTCTCCTTTCTTTGATCCTAAAGGGTGCTAGAACTGTATGTCCGGGATAAGTCCCATTTGAAAGTATTTGTGGAATTTTCATCGTACCTCATTTTTAAGATTTCAATTGATTACTGATTTACCAGATGCATTCCTTCAGTTTGAAGAATATGGTGTTGTTTTCTTTTTTACTTCTGTTTTAAGCCACTATTTGGTTTGGCTACTATTGATCATTTACTTCTCTTCTTGTACATGTGAAATACCTCCAAGTTCATTTTGGACTCCTATCCCATCCTTGCATAATCTATAGGGTCAAGCTTGTTCCTCTCAAGTAAAGTCCTAACCGAGCTCAAATGAGCTAATACGTGAAGAAATGGGTGGATACATTGGAAAGAAGCATCTATACATAGTTATGTGTATATGAGAAACTGAAGCAACATATGCAGCTTCCCACGCTTGCATATAGCGTATACACATAGTATACAGGGAAAACGTGGACAAAAAAGTTATTGATATACAACTGGTATACAGGGGCTAATGGACCCAACGTCCATGAAATTCAAACTACATAAATGATGCTTATAATGGGTGATTTTATTTTTGGCTAAACAACATAAATACCGATAGTTTGAACCATTATTACAGAAATTTTGACATTTATCATTTACAGAAAATCTCTTCTTTTATGCTATTTGATATATTAATGTGTAAAGATACATTTACTGAAGATACATTTTTTCAAAAATAAAAAATAAAAATGGCAAGTAACTAAATAAGCACTACTTAAGGGGCAATTAATGAAATAGTGATTGGAATACGGTTGTTTCATCACTTAAAACTAGGATAAGAATTTAGAATTCAAATTTTTTATACATAGTCAAGCTACTTCTTTCGAATTCTATCAAAATTCACAATCTCTGCGTTTTCACTTTCTTGAATTTTATAACATAATCACAATGAACATTTCATGTCCTGCAAATATTAAAACTTGTAATTAATAAAAATATATATATAATTATTAATTGAATATTTATAACATTAAAATTATAGCACATAATGTATAACATAGTATAACATAGGATATGTATCCTTCAAATAAAAGGTACATAAATGTTATGTATCTTTTATTTATGTATGTATCTGTAAAGCATTTGATGTGATTTGATACATAAATGATATGTATCTTTTCAACATTTATGTATCTGAACGACAACGATAATATCTGGTACATAAATAAAAATGTATATTTTTCTCATGCAAATCAATCCATATGGTTATGGTATGATATGATACATAAATGTTATGTATCATAATGTACAAATTAGTCGCTGATACATAATTAATTAAGAGATCTGGAATACAATTTGTCATTTCAAAGTATCAGAAGCACAATAGAATTGATGATATTTTTTGGCATACCTTTGATGGAGGCCATCGTGATGTATCCTCTTTAGCTTTTATTTTTGAAAATGACACCACTGATTTTTTTATTTTTCATCCAATTTCTATCGTAACTTCTTCAAAAATCTTAGAGTAGAAGCTTATAAATTAAAGATGAAGTGAAGAAGAAAATGACTTTAATTCAAAAATCTTCTAAAATTGAGAAAACTGCTTTAATGATTTGGGGAAGAAGTTTAGATGAGATTAAAAAATAGTAGAAACTTGTAATTGTAGATAAAGTGAAGAAAAAGATGACTTGTATTAAATAAATTCAAAATTGTCATTGCATGCCATTGATTCAGTCAATTTTTTAGCTCATTATCTCTTAGAATCAGATTTGGTAGGTTGTGCCATTATTGTAGTTGAAAATGGTGGGTCATGCTATGTATCAAATTTGTAGAGAGAGAGTGCTTTTAAGGATTTTTATAATTATTTTGTAAGGGATGAAATTTTTGTTAATAAGGTAAGTTAAGTTGTGTGTATATGTTATTTTTTCTATGTTTTTTTGTTCCCTGTAAGAAAAGTCCTATAAAACTAGTCTTTCTTCTTCTTTTTATGTATAAAATAAATACTTATTTGCCCCTCCATGTCTTAAATATTTTTAAACAACTCCAAAGTTATTTATCTTTCAACTTCTATTTATTTTCTCCTTTTTAGTTTACTTTGATTTTATTTTTCTTTTCTATTTTTTCGTTTTTATCCATCTTTATTTTTTTTTCTTTTTCTCCTCTCAACTTTTTTTTTTATATATTTTATATCTTTTTTATTTTAATTTAATTTTTATTTTTTTAGTTTTTCTCAAATCTTACTTTTCTCCTTTTCTCCTCACAACTTCTATATTTATTTTTAATGTTTTTCTCCTTTTTATTGTTCTTTTGTTTTTCTTTTCTAATTTTTCTCAGCCTTTACTTTTGTTTTTCCTTTTTTTCTTCTTTTTTCTCAACCTTAATTTTTTTTCCTTTTCTCCTCTCCACTTCTATATGTTCTTTCTCTTCTTTCTCTATTTTATTTTCTATGATTTTTTTAAAAATAGTTTTCTTCATTTTTTCTTTTTGCACAACTTTTATTATTCCTTTTTCTTTTCTTCGATTTCTTCCAAACAACAAGTTACGCCCCATGAACAAGGGTTGACACTACCATATTGTATCTTAATTTATGATATGTTTTATAAATCTAGCGGCAAGATTAGGACTTTCAAACAACAAATTACTTTTCATAAGCACAAGGGCAGACTCATGTAGTCCTTGTCGGGTGCTTGAGCACCATTAACCCCGGTAACAAATTTATATATTTATATAAAAAATAAATTAAAATAGGTTATAATGTATTGTTAAGCACCCATAAACAAAAATAGTTGTTGGGTGTTTGGCTTTGGCGTGGAACTTAAGCAGCTTGATGCCTGAAGTGTTGTGGGTTCGATTCTTGGTAGCAACACACTTTTTTCACTTAAAGGAAGTGAGCACCCACAACCTTCAAATCCTAAATCCATCACTGCATAGGCAAGATTTGACACTACCACATTGTATTTTGATTTATGATATGTTCTATAACTCTTACCTTAGAGGCAAGACTTATCCCAAGGACTTTCAACAACCAGTTATGCTCCATGAGCATGAATTGACATTACCACATTATGTCTTGATTTTATGAGATATTGGAGGCACGACTTATTCTAAGGATATTCAAACAACAAGTTACATATATTTGGTAAGAATCAACACTACCACTATGTTTTACTTATGAAATGCTCTATAACTCTTGGCTTAGAAGTAAGACTTAACCCAAGGATCGTCAAACAGAAAATTATGCGTTGTAGGCAAGAGTTGACACTACCATATTGTGTATTGATTTATGAGATTCTCTATAACTCTTTCATTAGAGGCAAGACTTAGACCGAGGGCTTTCAAGCACCAAATTACGCCCCTTGGGCAAGTATTGACGCTACATATTGTGTTTTGATTTATGAGATATTCTATAACTCTTTTCTTAGAGGCAAGACTTAACCCAACGACTTTCAAATGATAAGTTAATGAAACACCCTTGGTTTGACCCTTACAAATTTCCTGAGTTTGATCTTTCTGATCATCATACGACTCATGCTTACTTGTCGTATGATGTGGGTACGGTTTAGGGGTCCTGGTCATATGTTACTCAGTATGGTTTAGGTTGTTTTATGTCCAAGGTACTAATGGACATCATAAGGGTAGTATGTTTATGGTACGAGATAAGAGAGTCACTCGTATGTTGCTCAGTGTGTCAAGCCCTTGTTAGGCTACCTAGGGTACGATTCTAGGGTACTAATAGTATGTTGTGGATATTAGTTGGGCTATGAAGTCATATGTTGGACAAATTTGAGTCCAACTTTCTGTAAAGGGTAAGAATGGTGGGTACCACTCGTAAGTAGTATGTACGAGTTAGGGGGCCAAGTTGTACCCTCTTTCGCACATTTTTCAGCTTTTAAGATGAGGGTAATTTAGATATTTCCCACCCCAAAATCCTTAAGACCCCACATCTTATAACATTTTGTGTCCTCTCATAACACACTTTTAAGGATCAAAACACTCTCAAAATCCTCTCTAAACTCTCTCTTAAGATTGGGCTAGGGTTTTTACAAGGTGTTCATCTAGAGACTCAAAGGTTAAGTTCTTTCCGTGAGTTTTCGTGAATAAGGCATATGAATCTTCCTCCATTATCAGTTCATGAAAATCATGTGTTTAAAGCTTTGTTTATGAAGCATTAATGGTGGTTTTGAAAACCAATGTTGAGTGTTTTGTTGCATATTGTTGAGTATTGTTTACTCTTGGTTTAAATTGTGAATATACATATTTTAATGATAGTTTTGCACATGTAGGTGCTTGGTAATTGTGGTTTAACAATTGGATAATGGTTAACCCTAAACTTGTTGGTTTTACCTTGATTTTGGTTTTGATAATAGTATGGCCTCAACATGTTTGTGAAAATGTCTAAGAGAATAAACTACTCACATGTTAAATGGTGTTTTGAACTAAGACATTGGCCTAATGAATATGAATGGTTGGTAAATGGTTTTGTGAAGGCCTTATTGGCCATGTAGTGATTTAAATAGTAACCTTGGTATTTTAATTGGCAAAAAGGGTTTGAGTCCCTAAACTTTGAATTGAATTAGTGTCTTTGTTAGAAAATGGGTTTGAGTCCCTAAGTCAAATAAATAAGTGGTTGATTGATAATGATAATGGCATGTTATACGCTTGCAAGTGGTATTGGTATGACGATATCAACGAAGTGCCTTTGGTAAGTAATTGGCTTAATAGTTGCGTATGTGGAATGAGGGTTTTAAATTGGGTTTTAAAGTGGGATGTGTAGTTGGGCCGTGAAAGTAGATTCTGAAGGACTAACACTGGAAATCGCGCTAGCCAGTGCGGGTGTCTTTTTGACTGGGTGGTTCGAGTCCCCCTTATATATGTATTGGCACTTAAGTTATCTTGATTATGTCGGGAGGTTCGAGTCCCCATATAGGCATATATGGTTATGGATATTCTCTGGTTCGTATGGTTACACTCACTGGGGGCCTTCCAGCTAGTGAAGAGGTGAGACCATTAGCCCGTGAGAGCCTTGGTATATGACGATCATACTACACAGTCTAGGTTAATATTTTCAAAGTTCATGTTAATTTTGTTCCTTATCCAGGCATGGTATATATGTATATGTACGCATGTATTGCATTGGTTGATTGATTTTGAACTGCTGGCATTATTTTATCCTTATCCTTGAGTTACATGCTAGTGCTCTAACCGCTAATCGTCTTCATATGTTGTATCCTCGTGTGATGCAGGAACTGGTCATACTATCACACTGCCTGCTCAGTTACTTGGATTCGAAGACAACTTGAGTTGACTTGAAGTGGTGAGTTTCATACATTGGAAGGCTTTATTTCTTGCTTTCAGTTCTTATGTCTTTATTAGTTTAGATTTGGATATTTGTTTTGGCTATGGTCGGGGGCATATACTGACCGAATATTCTTGGATTGTTCTAAGAGGCTTGTATGGATAATTTGTAAACTTGGGTATGTTATGGAATGGATACGAATTTGATTATGTTTTGGTTGTTAGTTTGGCATTGGATGGTTTGACTTGTTTTGGTTGGTCATGGTCATGGAACTATCCTAAAGTCTTTGAGTTTTGAATTACTTTATCTTGTGATATTTTCAGAATTCTTCCGACTCAGGGTATATGTATGTTGGATGGATTGGGTATTGGAGGGTGATCTCTTGTCCTTGTTGGACTTGAGGTGCCCATTACGACAAGACCTTGATTCAGATCGTGTCAGTTACACCCCATGGGTAAGAGTTAACACTACCACATTATGTTTTGACTTATGAGGTGCTCTATAATTCTTGCCTTAGAGGCAAGACTAAGCCCAATGAATTTTTAAACAATAAGTTACGCCCAAATGGCAAGAATTGACACTACAATGTCTTGATTTATGAGATTTTTTTATAAATCAAGGACTTTCAAATAACAATTTATACCTTATGGATAAGAGAGTGACACTACCACATATGTTCTGATTTATGAGATATTCTATACTCTGGCCTTAGAGGCACAAATTAGTCCAAGGACTTTTAAACAACAAGTTACGCCCTAGGGGCAAGAGTTGACACTACCATGTTGTGTCTTGATTTATGAGATGTTCTATAACTCTTGCCTTAGAGGCAAGACTTATCCCTGAATTTATGCCTCATGGGCAAGAATTATACTACAATTCATGAGATGCTATGTAGAGGCAAGACTTAGCTCAAGAACCTCCCAAAAAATAAGTTATGCTCAATGGGAAAATGTTAACACTACCACATTGTGTATTGATTTATGAGATTTTCTATAACTCTTGCCTTGGAGGTGAGACTTAACTCAAGAATTTTTAAAAAACAAGTTATGCCCCACGAGCAAGACTTGACACTACTACATTGTGTCCTGATTTAGAGATTTTCTATAAATTTTGTTTTAGAGGCAAAACTTATCCTAAAAGACATTAAAACAACGTCATGCCCTTAAATTTACTTTGATGTCAAAGAGAGAAGATTTTGTTGTGGATTATCCAACTTTCTATTTATTAGCAAAATATAATAGAAGTTCAAAAAAACAAAGAAAAAAGAGAAAAAAATAGAGAAAAGAACAAAAAAGATTGAGCAAAAAAGAAAAAAAAAGGTTAAGAAAAAAGAGAAGAATGAAAACACAAAAAAATAAAGATTGAAAAAAGCATAAATGAGAAAAAATAATAATAAAGTTTGAGAAAAAAAAATGAAAGAATAAAAAAAAAGGTTGAGAAAAATTGATTAAAAAAAGAAAAAAAAGAAAAATGAAGAAATGGATAATTTTTAAGGAAAAAGAAAAAAGAAAAAGGAAAAAAAATAAAGGTTGAGACAAATAAATTAAAACAAGAAAAAAAAGAATTAGCATGGAAAGTTTAAGAATATTTGAGGTGTAGAGGCGCAGAAATATACTTGTATTATATATAAAAAGGAGCGAATGCTAGTCATAAAATACTTTTCTTATAGGGGATAAAAAATCAAAATAACCCACTATGAGGCTATCCCGTGTAATTTTCTGATCCAAATCTGGACAGTTACAAAAAGGAAAAAAGATATTGTGTAGCCTTTTTAAAAACTAAAAATTACACAAATACACAACTTATGTTTCAAATATTACAAAAAATTCCAACTCCTTAAACATATTACAAAAATCCCAACATATACACAGAATGCTATGTATATGTCGGCTATGTTATGTATATTAATAAGGAGAGAGAGTAAAATAATTATAAAAGTGAAGAGAGTGTAATTACTTCCAAAAGGGTTGGTATTTATGTTATTTATACTTTTAAAAAAGAATAGCCCAAGTTTGGGCATATGGACATATAATGTCCAGTCGGGTAAAAAAATGCCACTTTATGGCCATTTCCTATTCTTTCTCAATTTGAGTCATTTGGCCTACGTCTATATGCAATACTGATACAATATATTCAATTTGGGTAATTCGGCCCTATTAAAAATATTTCAATTTTTGTTTGCTATAAATTTTTTAACTGATCAAATATTCTGTTTTTTTATTATTTAGAAATAATAATTAAATTATATCAAAAATGATATAATTGTTAAATAGAATATGTATCAATATAAGATATATGTATAGAAATTGTATAGTTCTATCAAATATGTATATGTATAAAATATATAGAAAGTGTATGAAAATTATTTAATTGTTGTATAAAAAGTGTAAAAAGAATGTACAATTATTGTATAAATTGTATATCAAAACTGTATAATTTTCGTCTAGAATATTTATATGTATAAGATTTGTATAAAAACCGTATAGAAGGTGTGTAGAAACGGTATAGAACAAGCCATTAGAAAGTGGAATTTAAATTCCATGTCCATTTTCTTGAAAATAGTTTAATTTGAAGTATCATTTTTGTCCTTTCCCCCTTCAAAAATAGGTCAAAAGGGGCCCAATTCTTAGCTTCACTCTTATTTATAGTAATAAATTTTGTTTTTTAATAATAACTCTAACATCAATTAATGTAGAATAGATCCCCATAAAGTTGCTATTTCTATTTTGTTTCTTACACTTTCTCTGATTTATTAGTTATTTGCTGCATAGCTTAGTTTTCTTGTTAAAAGTAAATAAATAAAAGAAATGGACCCTTTTGATCGAAAAGTTTTGAAATTGGTCATTTTATAAATCTTTAATCTTCTTGATATTTTTGGAAAATCATGTTTTTTTCAAAAGTTTGTCGTTCTTTTCAAAGTTAGTAAAAATCGTCATAACTCAATCATTTTTAGCAGACGTTTTTAGTACCTTAATACTGCTCTCAAGAAGTTATTTGAATTCTTACCCATTCTTTCTAATCTTAAGAATTTGTTTCTATTTTTAAGTCTTTAAAATTCATTTAGATTTTCATAATTTTTCTTGATAAATTAAATGGCGACTCTGTTATTGTTAAATTATATTATAATTTACTTTAAGTTTTAAAATAATTTAAGAAGTCAAAAACCATTTATTAGAATAATCCTAAAAAGCATAAAACATGGCAAATTCTCAAAATACTATTTATAGGGCATATATTGGACTAGGAATAGAAAATTTACATTAATAATAAGAAAGATGGGGCTTGGTTTGAAATCTATTGGGAAGGGAGAACGATTTGCTAACATGGATATGATATACCCGTAAATCTTTCTTAGTTTTTATGAAAGAGAATTCACATGAATTTCACTATAGACCGACGATCATAGAATTATAGATGTTAGGAATAGTCTAGTAGGTGTAGAGTTGTTTGGAAAGACGCAATTAGTATCTCAAAAATCAATTATACTAGTTAACTGATAACTCAACTGGATTGTGACAATTCCGCAATCCTGAATCGTTAATCACCTCTGAAATCGCAACACAATTTGAATTCGTTCTTAAGGTTTAGAATCTAAAGTAGTTAGCAGTTAGTAATCTCTCAATCAATTATTATGTCCTAGTTATCCGCTGAATAGTTAAATATAAATTCAAGTTAGAAATAAATTCGTCAATTTTTGTGGGATCAATATTAGAACTCTCAATTCCTATATTACTTGTCATACCACGTACGCTTGCATATATGAAATCCCATGAACAGTCATTGATAAAGGGGTTTTAAGCATTACTTCCTCCTGCTTCATACTCTCCTGGTCTATTATTGAGTTCCTCTTTGTCATCATTTTGTTTGTTTTCCCTCAAAAGAGTTTAGAGTCCCTTAAGCCAGATAACCCCCAAATTCGTCCATTCTCCTATCTTGAGCATGAATCCTTAACATTAGCAGCTCCTTCTGTGAGTCAGGAAAACTTTTAAGGATCTTCTGAAGGCTTTCATTCTGACTTCTCTTTCCTCCGTTTCCTCTTGGGGGGCTACGATCCTTTTTATGAGTGCTCGCATTCTTCATATTTACATTGAAAATCATATCCTCATTCTGGTGGGCTTTTTTCTCCACTAAAATCAATTGATCCAGGAAGCAAGGATTTGTCCACTTCCTCAAATTCGGGGATGTTCTTGCTTCATTCTCCATCATTATCCATATCCTATTGCCTGCGGAAAAAAAAGACAACCACATTAGCAAAAAAGAACCAAGGTTAAACTACAAAATTGCTCAGGCCCCACATTAGATGTCAAATTGTTTACCATGGATTTGATTCAGTTAACTTTGTAGGTCAGTTAAGAGCACGCGTTATAGTCTAACCTTATTTTAGATTTGATTTAATAGGCAATGATTAATTAAATAGAATGTATACATAATATATAAAGTAATAAAGATAAATTTAATCACACCTATACTGATTATGGGCTTTTCTGAGATCAGCTCCCAACTATTCGAGGTAATCTTAGAGCAATATTAATTATAAAGCAAGGAAATACTTAGAAACAAAGAAAGCTATCGTATACCATGAGAAAGTAGGATTTATGATCTCTTCACAAGAGAAGGCGAGGGGGAACTATTTGTAGGTTACGACATTGGGTTTTGGCCAATTAGAATGCACCACTAGGGACTGATAACACGTAAACCTATGTCATTGTGTCACATCTCTTGTCCGTTATAGGTGGTGACAGTTAACATTCCCGTGCTGCTCTACCCTGGTACAAGCTCATCTGTGCACCTGAATAGTCTAACAAACTTATCTCTTATTTATTCCTCATGTCATGTCATCATAGATGACAACCTACTAAATCTTTCCTCATATAAGGGGCCATTCTTATTATTGTCATCTCAGAGGTAGGCGCCTCTTGAGGCTTCACATCCCTAGTAACGCCAACACCTTATGTTGGCTTCTCTATTGGTGTCACATGCCTTTAGGATGACCTTATCTCATATATATATATATATATATATATATATATATATATATATATATATATATATATATATATATATATATATATATATATATATATATATATCATCGTTGTCTAGCAATTGATACATATTTACCCTATTCATTAACAAATTGAATAAAAAATCCTAAAACTAGTTAGTTTGATTTGTCAACTCCTCTTCCTTCTATGTTAGTTTGATTCGTCAACTCCACTTATCCTTCCACAAACCACAACCAAAGGAGAGAAATCAAAACCCAGGCAAAATATATGTAAGATTTTCATTTAACATCCACTTGGACCACTTTTAGTTAGTTTGATTCATCAACTCACACCTTTTATTTATTTTCTATTTTGTTCGTGTTCTTATCATTAATATTCTTCTTCTTATTCCTCTTTCTATTTTGTTTTTATTCTTATCATTAATATTCTTCTTATTCCTCCTTATTCTTCTTCTTCTTTTTCTTCCTGCTCCACCTCCCCTTCTTCCTCCTCCTCCCTCCTCTTCTTCTTCTATGTAAAAAAATTATTCATAACTTTTCAATTTATTTAGCCGATTCTAGAATTGACACAAAGATTACAAGAAAAGTAAAAAAAATTGAATCACGTGACCTTAAATTGAGTATATCAAAATATTATTTCATCTCATGAATTTATATGTCAACATGAAATGAAATTAGAGAATTTTTCCTCTGATTCCTTATAAAAGATATTCAGTCATTAAACAAATAAGATGACTAAAAGAAGTAAGACACAAATTATGACAAGAGTAATAGTCTAATTGACCAAGCTTATTTTTTTGTCAAAAGTGTTTTTTGTCAGAACTACTTATGTTGGTGTAATATATCACAAATTAATTTACAGGTGTAATAACAAACTAAACAAAAATGAGTAAATAAGAAAATAAAACAAATTGCAATGAGTAAAAGGTGACATATGGTTTTTATATAGGTTCAAAATACCAACGGTGCCTATTCAATCACCTTGGATTATAAGGTTTCCTTTAGAGCTTCTTGAAAGTCATGCCATTGCAAATAACTTGTTCACAGTTAAGAACTCTAAAGATTACAAAGCTTTATGAAACATAAAAACAAGGCAGTGTTGTAGTTCATGTAAAGTTGCACAATTTTTTCTAACATAATCGCTTGCTATAATAGAGTATTTGGCAGTCTGGTTCATGCTCTAAAAGGAAAATACAAGGGATTTTTTATTCAACTAAGGAGTTATATTGATTCATTGATTAAGTATACATATCTATTCACATTCATATCAGATTTATCCGTATACAAGATGCAATCGTCTTCCTTTCTTGCTCTTCAGTAAATCTTGTAATATTTTGCCTTATATAGAGTTTTTAGTTATCTTATTCCTTTACCATTTGTAGGGAGGTGCGGATAACTAGATTATGAAATAGATTTATTATATCTAATGAATCTATTCTTTTTTGTGCGTGGATAATTTTTAGATTTTGTTTTAATAAATTATTCTTTTTGTAAGATGTATCCATTAATTTATTATTTTATCCTGTAGTAACTGCAGAGTTACAAATTTCTATGTAATAATTTATTCTATCTGTACTGTAGTATATATCTAATTCTAGATTTTCTATGTCATTTATTATCTTGTGTTGTTCTTCTCGTAGTGAGTTTTTTAAATTATATAAACTATCACATGTACTTTTTTCTAAATTTTCTAAGGTTTTTTCTATCCATATTAACTTTTCTTTTAGATCTTCCATTATTTTTCTAATTCGGTTTCTATAATTAATTTCGTTATTTAGATTATCTTGGTTTTCTCTAGTTTTTCTAATATATTCTAACATCCACAGTCTTGATCTGAATAATATCCTTCTGGGTAAATGTCTTCGTATATCTGTTCTAACGCATCTATTATTTCAATTTTGTAGTTTATTACTTCTTCTAATATTATTTTCTTAATATCTATAATTTCTATATCTTTAAGTATATATAAGATTAAAACTTTAAGGTAGTCTAAACCGTCTATTTTCTAAAATTGATATTTTATAGTTATTTGTTTTAGCCTTAATAGTTCTTGCATATTTTTATTAAGAGATTTTATATATTTTTTATTTTCCATGTATTTGTCTATATTTATTTTTATCTGTTTTTCTAGTAACTGTATATTTCGCATATCTTTAAAAATTCTACGTAATTTTAACATAATAAGTATTTATAAGAGTAGCTAGGTATGCATGGTATATAATTTACTCTAGTCATGTAATATTCTCCAAATGCTTTTTCTAATATAACTTTTCTTATATCTGCAACATTTATATCTCTAACTGCATACAAAATAAGTATCTTACATTTATCTACCATGACATCAGATAAATTATTATTCATTTTCATAAAATTGCTTTTTTCAAAATATTTCCTTCAACCATGTACATAATAAAATATAGTTATCTCAGATTACTTTATACTAGATTATTCTTAAATAACATGTTCTTCGGTCACTATTAGCATGGTAATTCGGATACATTTTCCCTTAAACAACGCCTCGACTCTGGTTAATCCCCGCCACGGCTTCTTGCCTCATTGGTTTCACCTTTAGGATGGCATAGTTCTTAGGGATTTTTCTCCGTTTCCACTTTGCTAATAAACTTCTTAACATATTATTCTTCGAATAATTCTACTATAAAGTAACTAATATGAATTTATTTTATCATATCATGATTGTCGGGAATTATGAATTTAGCTATTCATAATCATAAATAGATATACCTATTCCGGTAGCTTTGATATTTCTGAGGTTTGTTGCTCCATAGCTTTTTCCATTGAAGTGTATATATTTAATTAACTGGGCAAAATATTTTGGAATAGAGAGAGTTTTGGCTTAATGCGAGAAGGCTTGCCTCTGCAATGCCTTCTTCTTCTCTTATTTATAGAAAAGAATACATCTTTACATTTCTGTACATTTGTGTACACGTTTTTCTTATGTTTACAAAAAGCAAAAATAAAGGTCAAAAAG
Organism: Capsicum baccatum var. pendulum; assembly: GCA_030864225.1. NCBI lineage: Eukaryota > Viridiplantae > Streptophyta > Magnoliopsida > Solanales > Solanaceae > Capsicum > Capsicum baccatum. The sequence continues at coordinate 25,175,590 of CM061551.1, read as the reverse complement.
CCTTAATGGCTAAAAAGAATCCTAGGGATCTAGAAAGTCAAAAAATACAAGCAATTACATTTAATGCTAACAACTACTTTAAATGCTATCTTATCTTTTTCTTATGTAAACAATCTAAAGACTTATAAGATTAAATATCTTGTCTTCCGTTTATTTTGTCATATCTGTTGTAGCTCCATTATTGCTCTGATCTTATCTTTCCAGCTGGCGTCCTTATCTCTTTTTATTCTAGCTGAACTGCTGGGACATCATTATCTCTTCCATTACATTTTGAACATTTGTGATATGGATATTTATGTCCAATTGTCTTGCAATATCTGGTTAATAATTCTTCTGAAATAAATTTTTCTCTGATAGCTCTGGCGATAGGTTCCGTTTCTGGTTTAAGCAACGTGAGAATCCATTGCCTAATAGTCTCCATATCTGTTTCTCGTAACTCTTTTGAATTTGAATATATTAGTACATGATTTCTTGAATAGTAGCTCCATATGGGATTTTGGTTGTAGTATGTATTTGCTAGCTCTTGCAAAATTGTAGATAGTCCGATAATCCTTTTGTTTGCATAAAATTTTGGTATCTCAATTCTAGGTATTTCTGGCTGTGAAATAATATCTTGTGGTATAACCATATCTCGTGTCATCCCTATCTTTACAACTTGTATAGGTTTTTTGACTTCATCAAATAATATCTCTGCTGGTGCTATGTAAATTTTTATAAAAAATAAGGTACCTTTGGTTATTCTTTTAAAAGTGATAAATGCTTCATATATCTCTGGTATAGTGGATATCTCATTTCCGTCCGTGGTATATACAGTACTAAGTAGTCCATATTCATAGCAAGTTTTAACTAAACTTGGTTTGGTTTTAGGTAAGACAATTAGTTTATTATATCCGGTCAATCTCTGGGTTATATAGTTTGTATCTGGTTCTTGGATATTTGTAGCTTTGGGGTTGTTATTTAAAAAGGTTTGTACATTGTAGATATTTTCTATGTATGTCCGGGCTGTGTAGTTGTAAGTCTTTTTGTCTTGGTTTAGACTATCTCAGTATGTGGTAATTTGTAGGGGTATAAACATGGGAACTTTTTATGTATTTGGTGTATATGGTTTATCAAATAGCTTGTTTAGGTTCATATTTGTATTTTTTCTAACTCCTTTGCTTGTACCTGCAGAAGTAGATTGATAAACGTTATGGGTTTTATGGAGTATCCCAACGTCTCCTTTTAGCTCTGGAATTTTATTGTCTTCCAACCGACATAGCTCTGCGCATTGCTGAGTTAGCTGATTCATAGCTATAGACTTGAGTTTATCTTCACTAGTCTTTAGCTTTAACTTTTCTATCTCAGTACCCATATTGTCCACTTTCAATGAAAGCGTAGTTAGAGCGTTGAGTATTTTTTCATGTATATTTCTTCTATCATTTCAGTCTGTGTAGCTTTGTCTTGATATGTAATCTGCAATAACATTTTTGTTAGTACTGATCACTTCTATTATAAATGTGAAATTTAATATGTTTAAAACTAGTCTACGAATTTCTTTCGTTGTAACTAAATTTTGTATTTTCTTTGTTAGCCACCAGCGTACCTGTGTATTATCTGTTCGCACAATAAATTTGTTATATACAATATATGGCTCAAATGCTAACAAACATTTATATAATGAACATAATTCTTTTCTATTTATTTCCCATTTTATTTCTGTCTCATTGAACGTACCTGAGTAGTATCTACAATGGTGTTCTATTTTTTCTGCTTCATATCTATATTTAAGTACTCCTCCATAACTATATTCACTAGCATCTGCTTCTACTATGTATATAAATTTTCTATTTTCATCTGGAAATTGTAGTTTTGGTAATTCTTTACAAAGTAATTTTATTTTTTAAACTTGTTTTTTATCTTCTTCATCATAGTTATATTCTATATCCTTTTTTAATTTTTTCTGTAGTGGTTTTAAGTTTTCTACTAATTTTGGAATATATTCTCTTACTTGGTTTACTAATCCTAATAATGATTGTAATTTCTTTTTTGTATCTAATTCTTCTTTCGAATTTATTATTTTTTGTACTATATGTTGTTGCATTTTTACTCCACTTTTATCTATTTGTATTCCTAAAAATTCTATCTGGTTTTTCATAATTTGCTAAAATAATTATATCCTTGGATTTGTCTTATTTTTAATATCTTATTTGGTATTGGATAATTGTATGTTATAGTTTTTGCATTTAAATTTCTATAATCAATAACCATCCTACTTTTTCCTTTTTTTTGTTCACTATGTTTATTTACTATAAATGCTGGACTATTATGTTTACTATTACTTTTTTGTATATATTGTTTTTCTAATAATTCATCTATATGCATTTTAAATTCTTTTAAATCGTCAAAATTATATGTTAATGGTTTTTGGGTTATTATGCTGTTCTTATCTATTAATTCAATTTTTATGGTAGTTTTATGTTTTTCCCATCCTTTTAATGGATCTTCACTATATAATTGTTCTAATTTTTTCTTAACTATTTCTATCTTATTTATTGAAAATATAGTTATTTCTGTTTTATTTATCGAAAATACTACTAATTCTATTGTATCTTCAGTGTTTTTTTATATTTTCTAACTTTTGTGTAATTTTTTCACTTCCTTTTATCTAATCAGTTTTCTTTCTTATTTTATTATTAACTCTTTTTGCTCTTACTTTTTGTTTACATGGTGTTGTAAACCACCAATCGTTTCTTGTTATTATGTGTGGGTATAATTTATCTAAAAATGGCATTCCTAAAAGTATATCTTTTGACGTTAGTTTATAATTATAAATTTCTTCTATTGTCAATATCTTATCCCATATTTGTGCTTTTATATTCCTAGCTTTATAAGTAATTAAGCTTCCTTCATTATTAAATCCTTTAACTACTATTGGTATTTTTAATTTATCCCATTTACTTTCTGGTAAGCAATTATATCTATATAAATTAGCTTCTGCTCCTGTATCTATCATAGGCGTATAATACCTACTGTAATATCCTTCCACTACTATCTTCATTAATACATATATCTTCATTTTATGTAAAGGCTCTTTTTAAGAATAATTTCTCTCTATTATATGTTATGGTCAATTGTGTATGTTCTATATTATATGGTTTTACTTGTTCTAACCATTTTATTCCTAATATTTTATCTGTTTTTTGCATTTCTTCTTTTACTTCAAATTCTATTTTTATTTTTCTAATTCCGATTATTATTTCTTTTTTTGCTATATTTTTACTATTTATTAAGCTTCTTGGTAGATCTGGGCATATATCATTATCAATTTTTATTTCTTTATCTTTTACTAGATATTTTGCTATATAATTTTCTTCTTGTCCTGTGTTTAATAATATTAAATATTCTTTTTCATTTATTTTTCCTGTTATATAATATTGATTTAAATTACTTATTGAATTCGTTTCATAACTTGTTCTTTTTTATGAGTTTGATGATTCTGGTTTTTCATTAGCTATTCTTTTTGTTGTACTTAATCTATCATTTACTATTTCTAAATTTTCTTCTATATCTATGTCTCTATAGCTATAATCATTATAATCTATTGTTTTTACAATTTGTTCAAATGGGCTATCTATTTGTATCTTGTTAATTTTATTTTTTTCTGTTATTTTATGTTTTGTTGTTAATACATATAAATTTTTACATCTTGCTGTAAATATTTTACTTCCTGGGGTTAATTCTATTCCTGATATTTTCCAATATAATACTAGTGATTTATCTATATTTCTATCTGTTACTGCTACTGAATAATTTGCACTTATTATAAATTTAAATTTTTGGTATATTAAATTTCCTTTTACGGCAGTTATTATGCTTTTTTCTATAGGTTTTATAATTCTATCATCTGCTAGATATAATTCTATCGGTGTATCTATTCCTTCTCTAAAACATGCATTTATTAATATCTCTGTACCTCCAAGGTGTACGTATTTTATTGAATCTCCTTTACTTTTTATATCATTTATTTCTTTATTAATTATTCTTTTTGTTACTAGTGGTATGCTAGCTTTACCTTTTGCATATCTACAGTCTATTACATGTTCTTTTTGACATACTACATAATATTCATCTTTTTTCCTAGTAAAAATATTTTTTATTGTTGGTATTTTAAATATTTTTTCTACACTTAAATCTAATTCTTTTCCTTTTATTTCATCAAATATATTACTATCAAATATTATTTTTTGTTCTGTTCCTTCGTCATTTAAATATTCTTCCTTTGTTATTATTTTTATATCTTCTTCAGTCATTTGATTCATCTATTTCACTATCTATTTCAGTATTTGTTTCGTTTTCTGAAATTTCATATATACTATCTTCACTTTCTAATTCATAATCTATGTAATCTATTTGCATATATTCTGTATTATTTATTTTTATTTCTGATATTTGTTTATTTTTTGGATTTTTAGGTAATTTACAATCTCTAGCTAAATGTCCTAACTTTCCACAATTATAACATGTACATTCTTTTATAGACTTTTTCTTTCTATATGGTCTTTTATTTTTATAATTTTTTACATAATATCTTTTTCTTGGTTTCTTGTATTTATATTTTAATTTTTTATATTTCTTATATTTCTTATGTCTTTTTCTTTTCTTATAATATCTTTCTTCGCATCCAAATTGGGGTGCTATTTTATTTTTGCAACATGCTAAATTTCTTATTAGTGTTTTTTTCATTTTTAATTCTTCTCTATATTTTTCACATAAGTTTCTATATCATTGTTGTAAAAATTTTATTCAAGCTCCTAACGTATCTACTATTTTTGCTTCTTCCCAACTTTTTATTATTTTTGAACTAAATGGTTCGGGTAATTTATTAAAATATAATTTTCTTATTTCTTTACTTTCTTCTATACTATATGCTCCTTTATAATAATATTCTTTAAATGCGCAAGTATATTCGTCTATATAACACATATTACATATTGTTAATTTTAACATTAGATTCCTATTTGTATCTTTTTCTTCATTTTGTTCTTCTTCTACTGTTGTCATACTACCAAATTCATCTTTTATAGCTGTTTCATATTTTTTCAGTAGTTCTATAGGTGTTAGTTTAGTTGTTGTTGATGATGTTCCTTCCATAGGTTTATTAGCTCTTAATACTTTCTTACTATTTTCAGTTAAATTTGAAAACCATAGTTTTACTGATCCTATTAATGTTTTTTCTATATATTCTGGTGCATCTGTTATGTTTATATTATTATCTAATAGTTGTTTTGTCATATATCCTATCAATAATTGTATTGTTTTTTCTGTATCTATTACACAGTCTAGGTCTAAAAAATTATAATTTTTATTAACTATTTATTTTGGTGTCCATTTGTCATATTCATTATATCTTTTAAATTTACTTTTATAATATATGGGTTTTCTTATTTCTGTTGTTTTAGGTACTATATTATCATCTTCTTTTTTGTCAAGAGTATTTATTTTTGTGTTGGTATTTTCTAGGTTTTCTTCATTAATTAATTCTTGTTTTTCGTTAATTTCTAAATTTTTTATATTTGTTAATATTTCTGTATATGTTTCACTATCTTCTGAGTCATAATTATCTGTCTCTTCAATATCTATATTATTTATTTCTAATTTTTCTTTAAATTGATTTATCTCGTTTAGTAATTTTTGTTCTCTATCTTTTTCTTCTTTTTCTTTTTGTCTTTGTTCGTACAAATCTTTTAACATTTGTAGTTCTTTTTCTAATTCAGCAATTCTACTATTTTTAGTTTCTTCTATTTTTCGTATTTCTTCCGTAGTTTGTTGTTTAATTTTTTCTATTTCCTTTTTTCTATCTATTTCTTCATTTTCTTTTTCTATTCTTACCATTGCTGTTAATTTATCTTCTAATTTTAATTCTTCTTTTCCTAACATTAGATATAAATGTTCTTCTATTTTCTTATATCTTCTTCCTAGATTAGAAAATACTATTTTACTTTTGATCCTTCGTGATTTTCGTATATTTTTTCATCTATTATAAATTCCTCTTTGTTCATTTTATTGTGAATAGTTCATGTTGGTATATATATTCTAAACTATCTATTTGTGATTCTAATTTTGATATTTCATTTTTTTGTGTATTTATTGAATTTTTACTAACTCCGGCAAATATATTATAATGTAGTCTTTCTTTTCTTAATTTTAATTCTTTACGTCTTTCAGAGATAAATTGTTTTAATTCTTTGTATTTTTGCTCTTTATTCATTTAAATTATATTTATAATATCTTGGCGGATATCTAAATCTAATTTTATCATAATTAGGTGGTATATGTCTCATTCTTCTAGATTTTAAATGGATTATTAATTTTGCTTCAATACTAGATATTAATGTAATTAGGTAGGCTAATCTTTGCGTATTTTCTTTTGTTTTATTTAGACTTATATAATCTGAATAATTACTAACTAAAGATTCTTTAATTTTTCTAAAAGCTTCTCTATTTTTAAATGGTCTTCTCATAACTAATTTAATAAATAACCAATTCAAATTTAACTAGTTCTATAACTAACTCTAACTTATAGCTCACTTCCGTACTTTTTAAATTACTGTGCTCTGATACCATTTGTAAGGGGGTGCGGATAACTAGATTATGAAATAGATTTATTATATCTTTTCTTTGAGTGATAATTTCTTTTCATATTTCATATTGTTATACTCCATTTTAACACGGGTCAAATAAAAATACAACATATTGAAAACCTCTAAATAAATTAAGGAAGTCGTCACTTTAATCATTCTACGGTGAATTAAGACACCTATTATAAAATAAGTGATTAAAACTAATAAGCAGTGACGGATGTAGAGTAGAAGGTGTGGGTTCCCGGGAACCCATACCCGCTACCGTAAGGCTTAAAATTACATAGAAAAATCGTCAAAAGTTATAAATATTAATCGGTGGGAACCCATAACTAAACCAAGAGATCGCGTAGTGATAGGAAAGGAGCCCTTGTGAGCCCACAAGTTTGAAATTCTGGATCCGCCTCTGCTAATAAGAACTTCAATTTTTTACGTCTACGTAACTTAAAAGATTAGAGGAGTCTAGTTATCTTAAAGGGAATCAATTAAGCACCCTAAAGGATCCGATAAATATGGTTAACCGTCCAAACTTTAATTTGATAAGGAACTCATATGCTATGTTAAGAAAGACACATGTAAGACATTAAAAATATATATCTTATTTAAAATAACATATGCTAATCGTTTATAAGAAAAGGATTCGAAAAGAACTTTAGAAAAACTGAGAATCCACCCATTTGCAAAAATTACTACAGATAACTTTTATAGTCCTCTAAAAATAATGCAAACTTTATTATTGTCGAAAAGAAAGTTATTCCAAATCATTTTGTTTTTGAAAGATATACAAAAACTTCTAATTAATAATTTAAACAAAGGTCTAGATATAAAAAAAGATTAGTTATGCTACAAAAGAATTTCACGTTTTTCTTTACTCTAAAGAACAACTCCTTCGCCCCTTTTTATATTTTTAGGTACTAACTTTTATCCTTTAATGATATGAATTAAACACATAGTCAAGCGACTATGCAAAATTTAAAATCTAAGAGACGGAAAGGGGGTAATTAAATTTGTTATCATATTTAAAGATTCACACTAATTCAAATTTCAACATACAAAACACAAATTTCAAATAATAATATGTAAAATGTTAAACGAAAATAATAACGAGTATCTACAAAGAATAAAGCTTGAAAAGGGAAAAAAACGGCACTAGACTGCAAACATGTAATACACTAATTATTCTCTTCTCTGATCTAGTCAGAGATGGAGTCAAGTAATGAGATTTCAAATACACTCCCGAATCTACATGTGAAATAACTAAGAAAAGGATTAGAAGCTAATCTCACAAGAAATAGCAAAGTGAACAAGCATCGAATCTGCTTAGCCAATTAATCGAGTATTTAACTAAATGGGCATTTAACATTTTTAGAACATATACAATTATATTAAATCTCTCAACAAGGAGATTCAAGCAAAGGGGCAGATACAAATTTTAAGTTCAAAGGAAAATAACATTTAACCAAACTTTACACACTTCTGCTAAATTATAAAACATGTCCAAGTTAACCATGAATCATATCATTAAAAAAGTTATGACTTTTGTCCAAATTAAATTCCAAGTTAAAGAAAAACTTCTCTCAAATTTTCAAGTACAAGTAGACAAATCAAGATGCCTTTATCACAAAATTAAGAGTTACGCCATGCTCAAAAGATATATGATGCTACTATTTTTATACTTAACATATATTCTTGATCAAATTTCACCAAATAAACATACATGCTTATCTATACAGATACATGTTCTTATCCTTCACAACATACAAAATACTATCAAAATAGATAATGGTAGAATGTTAACCTTCATTTTAGAAAAATCAACGACCTTTCTTCTTAAAAAAATAACATACCACAAGCTGACTTTGTATGAAAGTTGTGGCAAAACAAGCGTGAGCAGAATCTTAAGATAAGTTATGCCATTGTTCACATATTTGATTCATCTAAAGTACTACCTGTTATTTCGTTTGTACTTCGGGTACACAGAATCTGTATATTTCAACACCAACTTCAACTTGAGTTCAAGTATAAACAAGAACACAATGAAGTATATCAAATACCCTTAACACAAGATCAAAATGACCTTTCCAAGAGGTGTATTTTATTTTGCAGAAATTAAGATGAAACAGAAAATAGCCAAGTCATCCGAATTCACGGATTTTCCTTAAGGAAATAATCCCCTCACTATACCCGAGGTTGTGGAATTTTTCCTTTCAGGATAAAATGGCTAACAGACCAACAGTAGCGGTACCTCAAACGGTTGGAATATCTTCGAACTCACAGAACGTTTTGAGTGATCACACAGAATATTTTTGAGACAAGAAGAGAGTTTTTAATCTGAATTTTTTTTGTACTAAACCTGTGGAAGAAGCCAAGTTTATATAGCCACAACATGCCCTTTCTGAAAAGAGGCAATGGTTCACTTCAAGGTTACACCTTTGCTATAAGTTCATGTCTGTTCATCAAAGATTGCATCTTTTTCTGAATAGTCATCTCATTTCATGAATCAATGTGTCACTTCATTGAAGGATTACATCCTTTTGAAGCATCATTTCGAACCATTGCAACCTTTTGTAGCCTCATTTCAGAACAATGTATCATTTCTGAAGCACTAGTTCGAAAACAATGCATCAGTTCACTTGAAACAGTGCAACTGTTACTGCATGTATATATATAAATGGAGGTATGAAACTGCAGAAATTTTTTTACTATATTTTTCCTTGGCATTCTTCGAAATTCAAATAAAGTTTGTCCAAAAAGATAGATCTCATCGATCAATCATTTGCCAAATCCAAATCCGAAGCCGAGCGAGTGATGACGACGACAGCGCGAGGCATCTATTATTTCTTGCCTCACTTTTCATGTGGAGTAAGTGTTCTTGATTATAAACACTTTCAAGTTCTCATCTTCCATCAATGTGGGAGAAAGAGTAAACTTTCTAATTTGGGAGTACACTTTCCATTTTAGTGTCTCCTTCTCCTCCATCATTTTATTCTCTATTTTTTTATTCACACTTCTTTCATATACTATGAGGACTTCTTAAGCATGTTTATTTTGTCATATACTTATTTCAGTTAGTCTCATAATAAATAAAATCACAAATACAAACTCAAGAAAATAAATCAAACGAGGACAAAATAACATTCAAATGACTACATTATTTCTCGGAATTTGAAGGATACTAACCTTTCGCAGAGTAGTGAACTGGGACTTCCTTGACCACGAATCTACTCTCAAATTCGGAAGATTTCAAACTTGAATCTCAAAACTTAACAGAGAAAAGAAAGAGTAGATGCTTGCAAGACAAAGAGGAGTTGTTGCATAACTATGGCTTAGAACCGATCCCTTAAGCCTTCCCAACCCTTGGTATTTATAGGATAAAGGCGAAGCCAGGGCTCACGGTTTAGGCGGGATCTTTTCAAAATTGATTCAAAAGACCCGTTGAATTTTGAACGTTCAGCTTGGACAAATTTTACCCTTCACGTGATCTTGCTGGCCTTGCCGGAAAATGGGGTACCTAATCTCTGAAGTGATTATTCAGAGGTCGGATGCTTGTAAAAAAATGAAGAAAAAATGTCAACACTAAGAGTGTGTTTGGTATGATGGAAAATATTTTCTGAAAATTATTTTCCTATTTTTCTTTGTTTGGTTGCAATAAAATGTTTAAAAAATATTTTCCACAACAACTCATTTTCCTCAATTTAAGGGGAAATGACTTCCCTCATAGGCCAAGGGAAGTCATTTTCTAGAAAATAACAAATGTAACTTATGACCCCACCTTCACCCATTTTCCTCACCCCAACAACACTCATATTCACATGACTAAAAAAATTCACATTTAAGTACATTGCTCACTCCTCGTGTAGGACGTCACACAAGATACATGTGTTTACATATTTGACTTCATCAACTTAAAAGCCTATTAATGCTCACCCAAAATAAACGAAAATAGATGATTGCAGACAAAATGAAGAATATGTCTATGTATTAGTTTAATATACCACAAGTTCTAATGTCAAGCGGCAAAGAAGGCTTTCCTTTTTTGTTTCTATTTAAATTTTTTGAATCAGGCTAACACCATATTATAAAATGAGAGAAATGAAAGTAATGGAGGAACACCATATTGTAAAATGAAAGAAATGAAAGTAATGGAGGAAGTAGTCATTACTAGCATATAGATTGTGCCCAATTAGAGTTACAATTTGGTTAAATTCAAGATTATTAATAAAAACATTTGAACATCTGATTTGTGTATAGAGATGATTAAGTAAAATATAAAGACCTTTGTAATTTTATGGTTAAAACATGAAAATCAATGAAAACAAAAGGGAAATGTATAAATATCCCTAAACTTGACACCATAACTATCACGACCCAAGACTACCCACTAGTCGCGATAATAGTGCTTACGGTCACAAGTGACCACAAGCTAACCCATGAGCTGGTACCTATTATGAGCACTGAATAAACAGGTAATAAATTATGTTTACAAAAGATAAACTAATAAGGCCCAAATCAATCTAAGTACTGAAAGCGTGATTCAATCACATGTATGTAAACGTCTGATAAAAATACTGAAAACGCGTTTGACAATACTGATAAACTGACTAATTGTCTAATTGACTGTATGAATGTCTGAAAGCCTCTAAACTGATTGAGGAGTTGATGGGACAGGCCCCAACTAACTCCAACTGACTAACTAAAAAGAAATGCAAAAAATAACTGAATAAATATAATAGGTCCTCTATATATGAGGACTCACCACTGCTGCTGTTGCTGAAGCGCTGGACTGTCTAAGTACAATCGAGAAACTGAGCGTCCGAACCTATGATATAAGATATCATAGCGCAAAGAATAGAATGTGTTCAGTACTTTGAATATACTGGTATATGAGATGAGGTTAGGCTGATATACATGGATTAACTATGCATGAAACAATGACTGACTGAATAGTATGAGATAACTGAGTAAGCATGCATGAAAATTAAAATACTGGGAATACAATACCAAGCATATATATATTTCTAAAATAATTTGTAACTGAAATACTAAAATCTGTATAATTGAATAACTGTAAATCTATATGCTTTGGCTAAGCAAACTCAAACTAAATTTTGAAATGAATACTGCACTGAGACTGTTGGAGGTATCATCTAACAGAAATTCCTCAATCTGAGCTAATCGGGGTCCAACCTATAACCCAAGTTGAAATGGTGTCAGTACCATCCCACAGGTAATAACGTGTAACAACCCGAAATTGCCTCCCGGGATGTCACACAGTGCTTAAGGCTACAAGTAGCCCTAAGATAACCCTTTGAGCTTGTTTCTACTAATAACTCTCATTTCAAGATGAAATAATTCAAACACTAGCATAGTCATATCATATGAAAGGAAATACAAAGAAACTACACGGTCCAAATGACCACAATACTGGAAACCTCAATACAACCACAATATGATAACTAGTTTAAAAAAGCCTCTACTAATCCATGAACTAGAGAGTCATTGGGACAGGTCCCCAACTGACTCGAAATGAACTGGAAATAACAACATAGTCTCTCAAAATATGGAGATGTCTGAATATAGGTCCTCGAACCATGAGGACTCACCACTGTAGAAATGTAGATAGAGGTACTCAAAAATCACTAATCAGGTTGGGACTGAGCACCTGAACCTACATTATAATACAATGTAGCACATAGACGCATATGTGGATCAACACTTGAGAATGTACTGAGTATGTGGGGGTGCATGCATTTATATAAAACAACATCAATACTCTTTAATCAAATCATGCATGTAATAAGTAATGACTCACTTGGCTTGAATAAGTATAAAATACAAAGCTCATGAATCATGTAAAATGGAACATGTAACACAATCTCGTGAGTCATTATATTTTTAGCTTTGAAATTTGTACTCTTTTCTTATTCTCATTACTCAAGGCTAAAGGAAACTTTAAGAAATACTTTCAACTCATGCATATGTCTCATGGAGAGTAAAACTTATCTAATGTTCAAGAACTCATAACTCTTTTGAACTCAAATACTTGGAATTCGGAATCATATAACCTTGGAACATACTTGAAGGCATTTCATTCACTTTAGAAAAATATCTCATTTCAATCTTTAGGGAAAAATACTCATATCAAGGGATAGTATTTTAGTTTTAAAGGAAAATATCTTATTTCAAAGCTTTAGTTTTAAGGGAGATTCTCTTAACTGACATAAACCATGCGAGCTACATGGAGTCCAACATTTTGTCCTCCTAAGGAAGATACCTCACGTTGGGGAGAGGGATCATACTCTTGCCAAGGATTATAACCTCAACTCAGTGATCATTTATCTCGGCCTCGGACCCAATATCTCGTCCTTAGGCCCAACAATCATCTCGGCCTTAGGCCCAACCTATAGTGACACGTAGTTCTAGGGTAAGAAACTATGGTAACTTACCTAACTCGGTGCTAAATACTACTCCCTTTAGTTTATCTCGCTCATCTCATGAAAATCTACTTTAGAATAATCTCATGGTTCAATAAGAACCCAATAATCAAATATGTAATCTTATGTAGTAGAGTGGATTTCAAAACTCAATGACCATTAGGTCAAAACATTTCTCAATAATCTCTGAATACTCAAATCATGGGTGGTTATAGCATAATAGTTCATAAAATCTCAAGTCTCAAGTAGGGTTTAGTAACCCATAATTCAATCTCAAGTTAGAACTCATCAAAAGCATAATAGATAGCATATAGATTCATAACTCATGTAGAAATCTGGAAATTTCAGCAATTTATCTCAAAATCTCAACATACTCATATACTTCAATGTTTCAAACATTTCAACTATTAACTTCTCAAGGATTAAACTCATAGGGTATAGACCCAGCTGCAATTTCTCAAGAAAATATGTAAAAATCATGCCATTAAACTCTCATTTCAAGGGAAACATCAAAAGCTTGCAACCAATAACAATGGGTGAAAAATCCTAATTCAATTTCATGTAAAATCTCATAAATTGCAGAGAATTGTAGTTTAAATAAGCCTTTGGGTACAAGGGTAAAAGGATTACCCTTGTTCAAAATCCCAAATACCTTGAATTAGAAGCTTTGGATGAACTCTCGCTTTTGGAACGCTATTCATACTCTTGAATGAGGCTTTTTGAAGCCCTTGACTTGGGAACCTTGAATCTTGACTGAATTTAGAAAATCTATGGTGGATTCTTGAGATTCTTGAAAGAGGTTTTGGATGCTTAGGGTTTTTGTTGAGAGAAAACTTGAGAGAGACTTCATAGAATGCTTGTAAATGACTTTAATTTGGTGTTTGCACGGTTTAAGAGGCTTGAAAAAAGTCCAAAATACCCCTTTTAACTTCTGTACGAAGCTGAAAAAATTAAACTGGGAACCCGATTTTATGAGCCACTACGATGCGCCACTATCGCGGTGGCTCACTGGAAATTGATAAATGGGAATCTGGTAGTCACCGCGATGCAGAGCCATCGCGTTGTCCCACTAGTTGGGACCTGGAACTTCAGTGCGATGCGTCACAATCGCGTCAGGCCACTGGAAATTGACTATTGGGAAATTGAGGTCCTCCGCGATGCGCCACTATCGCAGAGTTCCACTGAAAATTGACAATTGTCAAATAGACCCTCTCCGCGACGCGCCAAGCACTAAAATGATGTTTTTTTATGACTAAGACTTAAATTAGCCATAACTTCTTGCTCGGGTATCGAATTTGGGCGAATCTTATACGATGGAAAGCTTATCAAATTTCCCATGTGATAAAAAGTCGAAATTAGAGAAATTCTATATGGTTAAAATGATACTCACTTAGGAAGTCACTCCTTAATCTTCTCAAGGAGAGATTAATCTTTAGGAAAAATTCAGGGTATTACATAACTCTGGCTGTATGGTTCCACTAAATTGGTGTCCCGAAGGACCAGGGTTTCAAGTTCAAACTAACGGGTGACCCCTGAGAGGAAGCCAATCCTAACTGACGGGTGACTCCTCATATCCTACGCTAGCTACGTAGTTTTGGAATACAGGGAATGCTACTAATGAATCTGCCTAACTGACGGGGATGCCACCATCCGTGCATTCGCTTGGTGCTAAATCCTACAACTAACTGATGGGGACGCCGCCAAATATTTGAGAGTCATGAATTTAAGCATGGTAATGGGTAAAGCATGCAAGGATAACATGATTACAATACTAAAACCATGAATTAAGGATTTCAACATGAAGATTTCGATATTCAAAATATGTAATGGTTTATCTCATCAAAAACACTTGTAAACTTAACTCATAATCAAAATCAATAATAGGTTCATGGAGATAATTTAACTTGAACATGTAAAAACTCAAAATTTAAAAATATAAAGGAGTTCTTGGACTCCATGGGTGAAAAGGGCCCATGGATGAACATCAGACATTCCTTAAACCCTTAAGCTTGAAAGAGAAACACCAATCTTGATGCTTTCTTGAATGTTCTTGGTTGAGGAACTTGAATTCTTGGTTTCCTTGGAGAGAAAGTAATGGAATTTGATGATCTTAGGGGTGGAGAGGGTTTGTTTTTGAGAGAAAATTGGAGAAGATGGGTAAATAATGCCCTAACAAGTGTTAGAATTTGTGATTTGACGAATAAGGGTAAGGGGAAAAGACACAATTGCCCCTCAAGCAATTAAATTCGTAACTGAAGTGCGATTTATATGCTAACCATGGCACAGGTGTGCCATATCTATAAGCACCGCGATATGGCCCTATTAAGATGAGCTGCTGGAATCATGATCCAAACAAGACCCAATCCTCGTTCGAAAAATCCAAAACTTTCTTGTGACATGCTCCTTACACCCCTAAACATGACTTAACTCAAAAACCAATATCTTGAGGTCGGGAAGACCAATTTAAAATTCTCAAAGTTAGGAGGCCTTAAAAATGACTAAGTCCCCACACTTGGTGAATTTTTCAGGTTTTAAGCCTCTTATGCACGCAACTAGTAGTTGAACTGAGCTAAGAATAATAAGGGGTATTACGACAACTTACTTTAGAACTTAAATTTAACTGGTTATTATTTCTCTTTTATTAATTTTAAAGTGTATTATTTTGCTCTCTTCGTGGCTCAGACCACGTCAAGCCTAAGTTTTGCATAACTACTCGCAATTTGATTTCTCCACATTATTAATAAGTCAAATTTAACCCAATCCGTGTTAATATAAACATTACCAACCCATTTCTAAATTAAACCCGACCCGACCTGACCCTTTCTCATAACAACATCCCTAAATTGTCACCATCCGACTTAAGAGTTATCATGGTACCTACTTTATCCCACCAATAGGTAAGCCAAACCATAGCCCAAAGCTAGAAACAATGGGTTAATTTGGTGGAAATGACGTAAAAGTCATAAATCTGCAACTAAGTACTTACAAGAATAATTAAAGTAATAATAATAATCCAAAAGATAGATAAGATAGAAATAATATCCCATGGCCTAGTAGTGTCGGTACAAAAGTCACTAGCAAAAGGAATACAAGTATTGTAATGTCACTATACATCCGTCTCGAATAATGAAAGACTAAGAAAATATAAAAGAGAGAGAAAGGGGCAACTCTAGCTCCAAGAGCTCATCCTGCCTCTAAACTTTGAGCAGCAGGATCATAACTTTAGTGGCACCCACTAGTACTCGGATCTACATCAAAAAAGTAAAAAAATGTAGTATGAGTACCAAAGCCACGGGTACTCAGTAGGCATCATTGGCCAACTGAGCTAAATCATAATATAAGTGCAATATAGATGTAAGATCAACTAAGCTAAGTCAAGGTGAAAGGACAAAATGCAAGATAACTAAGCTAAGTCAAGGTATAAAGACAAACCTTGAATAATGCTCCAATACTGTAAATAAATAATTGAAACAGATATAATATGAAATAAAGAATAAATAATACTAGAAGACTGGCCCCCATAAACCAGTAAGTGGAGAAAAGTAAATAACCCAATGCGGACCTCCATAAGCCCGGAGGGTCCAATCAAGAAAAAAATAACCAAAATCTCATTAATCAATCATAACTCAAGCCATAATTGTGACTCCATCCATACCATACCATACCATACCATACCATAAATAAACTCTCGATGTCCGACTAGAACAGAAACTTAATATTATTATCATTTTTCATGTTTGAATCGAAACTCATATCATTAATTGTCGAACTTGAACAAGAACTCATACGAATAAATTATCTAAATTGAACTAAGACTAGAACCAAATCTGAAGTATCAATCTAGCATAAGTATCATGGATCTAACCTCCTCAATCCTATAATAAGAATTTTGATTAAGTAAAACATGGAGATAGAAATCCCAAATCACTGTCCTAATCTTCTTTTTCCAATCACAAACTTCTTCTTAGGAATGGACGTGAACATAGGCTATCTCAAGCTTCTGCAGCAGTTGTGAAATTAATTATAGTGAAAATGTTTAAGATACATGCAACCCTAGAATAGATGAATATCACACTTTCTCTATGTAGCTAATCCCCCAAGGTTCCCACAACCCTAGCTAAGGGAATTAGCCGCTCATATTTATGACATCAATAATGGAATTCATTGACAAAATTATAAAACCAATCTCCAAATAATGAGGAATAAATCCCAAAGTCTTAATTTGAACAACAAACCAAGAACACACCAAGAATAGATGAATGAGAATTAATATCTGAATTTATTGGAGAAGTCTTCAATGAATAAATAAACAAAGTCTAAAAGGTATTTATAGATTACAAAAACCAAATCCTAATTAAAATAGGAAAGCCCTAGAAATTAACTCCTAAATAAAATAGGAAAACACTATAAATCTAATCCTAAATAAAATAGGAAAACTGAATTACCCATACATAATAGGACTAAAAAATATTATAGGAGTGTAATTGGGATATATGGAAACTCCAAAAAACAAATCCTAACTAAAATGGGATAGGGATCGTACTGCCGGCACAAGGTACGACTCGGTCTTCAACTCGTACCATCATCATACAAGTCGTACCAAGGCTCTCGTACCACTTTAGTGACTGTCTTCCAGGATTCAACTTTCTGTTCTTCTTAGAACTTATACTCACAAGTCATACCTTGATCATACGACTCATGTCTTCGACTCGTATCCACGCGAAACTACTTTTTTTCTTCTTCTTAAACACTGGTCTTCTTACGGTTGGATTATACGGGTTGTACTCAGACTTTTGACTCGTATTATTCTGACACTTCAACTTTTTAGACATTTTTGGTCACGTTAGATGCATTTTGGTACCACAAATAGATCTTAGCTTATAGGAAAGTGGAAACATCCCTTAACGATTAAGTTCTTGTAAAGAGTATTGCTATCATCATCTTCAGCCGAGTATATATTTTTGTGTACTTATTATTATTTATCTCAAGATCCAACAACAAATAGGCAATTAAAGTAGCTTTCTAACAATACTAATTTTGCCTTAATATAATATTGGGGTGAAAAGTTATGACTAAATTACTGAAGCATTGTCGAAGCTGTGTCTAATCTGTCCGAGATACGACTTTAAGGACTGTCCAAGATACGACTCGTATAGTATCCTTACGGGTTGTAAGGAGGAAGTTTTACCTTGGGAAATGAAGGCTGAAAATGGGTCTCTAACTACGGCTCAATCCACCTTTCATAGTTCTTCTTGAATTTAGCATAAACACTTCCAAAAACACATCAAATCTAACAACACAGCCTTAAGTACATACATATTCTCATAGTTTAAGCATCGTAAGTGCTATATTCCTATAGAACATAAAGACCCTCAACTTAGAACATTGCATTTCCTCAGGAAACAAAATATAACAAAACAATCCAATGATGTTTAACCAAGAAAAAGGTAAGGTACCTATGACAGCCAATCATCAATTTTAGCTCAAAATACATTACCCTCTCTAAGTTCAATCACTTTAAAATCAATTGTGTGTAATAATAAACCACAATAATGTGACACAAAGTAATCAATCTATGTCATTATATTAGAAACAAACAACCATGCATAAATACAAGTTACACTACCCAAACAAGTAAGCAACTAGCAATACAACTCATGTGCCCTCACAACAAAGAAGTCCCTCCTCACTCATATATGAAATCAAGCATGTCAATGTAGGAACGGTCAAGAGATACTCACTCTAAAAAATAAGTTTCATTCAATGCATGTCAAATACCATAGGCTTGCCCTTATATTCTTTACCTAAACTTTCAGATAGTTAAGTTAGGATCACTATAGGACTTTTCTTCAGCTTGTAACATAGGCTTGAGGCTGGTATGATACGTATGGATATTTAATGTGACTAACCCTCCTTGGCACTACACTACCTTTTGGGGTCCACACTTAACCAATTTTTCACTTTATTTCTTCCCTTTTTATTTAAAGCATATTCAGGTTGAGTGTGGTCTTTTAGTCTTTCTTTTTCTCTTTTTTACATTTTTTTTCTTTTTCAACCACACCCAACCTTACTTTTTTTCCTCTTATTTTACCCTTATTCATATCCATTTTAGATCACGTACCCCTATGATAACCACCTTTAACTTAAGAGATTTGCCTGAGTTGAAGTGCATAATATCCAAGGAGGAATAGGGCCAAAACAAGTTCATTGTAATATAAATGGGAAGGTGACAGGTGTAATAAGAAAAATAGGTTGTAAGGCTAAAAGATCGGGATCAAAGGATAATAATTCACACATAGAAGGTCAATTAGGCTAAAAGTGGACTAATATAAAAAACGGTCTATGATTCTTTCCTAAGTACTATCCTACAACCTCGCAAGACTAATCGAGCAAGTTCTGGATTTAACACACAAAGGGAACTAAGTAACATCTCACACACACATGGCATAAAGTCAATATTGAAAACTACCACCTATCCGATTCATGCACAAGTCCGTAGTGAATATCATATCTCTAATACTAATGCCATAAAAATATTCACAATAGTCACATATATATACATATCACACAGTTAAAAAATAGATAATTGGAGAGGTATTTATCGAAAATCAACAAAAATATGTCAATTGCCTTAGATACTTATTTTTCTCCTAGTTAACCATAAGACATCACAAAATAAAAAAAAATATGCCTAAATATGCCGACACTAATAGGAACAAGACTCTAACGAAAAGAGACACGATAATTAAAACCCCAAGAGGACATCAAGACCCACAAGTAGCTCCACCCCCAACTTAAAATCATGCATTGTTCCCAATGCGTCAAACCAAAATAAGAGAGTTAGGAACATACTTGTGGCACCATAGGTGCTAATATCTGACGTCAATCACACAATACTAATACAAATAACACAATACCTTAGGTTGCCTCCTAAGCAACACTTGATTTTACGTTGGGTCATGACGGGACTTTGTTGGGTACTCAGACTTCCCCAACAAGTCCATGGGTACCTTAATTACTCAGACTTCATCATGGTAGCCCAATAGTTGTCCTTCAAATTTCTCTTTCCATTTTGAACTTATGAATTTCACCCCTAATTGCTTTTCTGATTTCCCATTATGCTCATAAGGCGGAGGAATAAAAGTAAAGAACCCCAGAAATAGATGTGGCATATTGTACTTCTTGACCCTCACTTGAGGAATGTATTTCTTTAATTTTGGCTCAGCAAATTCAAGAATATAGATATATTCTTCCTCCATCATGCACTCTTCTTTAGGTTCGAATGGATCGATCAATTTCTGACTATCCAAACCCAATGTGAAAAAATGCTTTGAATGAGATCTAATGCTCCCCAACTCCAAATTTGAAGTCTTCTTTACATCCCCACACAACTCTAACATGCTCTCCTTAAGAGTGGCCTATCCATAAGAGCAAGAGCAATTTCATACTCCTCCAATTTTAGCTCCTCAAGTTGGCTTTTCAAAAAATTTTCAGTCACACACCACCCACAACTAGGTTGCTGGGTGTTACATGTAGTAGCTTTTGTATCTAACTCTATTTGTAAGTAGATGTAACGCCCCACGAGTACACCCTGGGCATCATACGGTGCTTACAGTCTCGGGGGACCATAAGTTAACCCATGACTGATATCTACTGTGAGTACTGAATAATAATACTGAAATAAATGTGGAATTAAGCTGAACTGCCATAAGGTTAAAAATCTAAATACTGGTCAATAATAACATCTGGTTGAAATATCTGAAAACTAAACACTGTCTGAACTGATCTGGTCTGAAAGCCTCTAACTAAACTATCTTAATATGGAGTTGATGGGACAATCCCCCAACTAACTCCAACTACTGAACCACTGATAAACTGAAATACTAAAATAAAAGCATATCCTCAATAGATGGGGACTCACTACTAAATCTACGAATATTGACTAGATCTGCCTAAGAACGGTCGGGAACCTGAGCATCTGAACCTATGATATGACACATCATAGCATAAAGAAAGAGTATGTATCAGTACATAGAATGTACTGGTATGCTAGATGAGGTAAGGCTGAATGAAAGGGTTCATATGCATGAACAGTAATTGACTGAATGATATAAAGTAACTAAATATGAGAGTACATGGATAACTAAAACTACTATAAATATTGAGTATGTAATGATGTGCATATATGTATACTATAACTGAGCTTTCTAAAGCTAAGTACTGAGTTCTGATAACTGAGTAACTGATATCTGAAGTTACTAATACTGAGTGACTATGTCTGACAGTCCTTATTCTATAGAACTGAACTGAATTTTAAACTGAGACTGAAACTAAGACTGTGAGAGGTAATCATCTAACTAACATGCCCCAAATTTGAGCTGATAGAGGTCCAACCCGTGACCCCAGTTGGAAGGGTGCTAATACCGTGCCACGGGTACTAACACTAGAAAATTAGGATACCAAGCCTAACTGACGGGTGACACGTGGGTGGAACCAAGCCTAATCTGACGAGTGACACCTTCTAAGCTGCTACCGGTATGCGAATGATGCATAATTATTTTCGTATTGGAGGAGTGGCTGCCGATCTACCCTATGGCTGGGTAGATAAATGTTTGGATTTTTGCGATTATTTTTTAACAGGGGTTGCTGAGTATCAAAAACTTATTACCCGGAATCCTATTTTTTTAGAACGAGTTAAAGGCATAGGCATTATTGGGCAAGACGAGGCATTAAATTGGGGTTTATCGGGACCAATGCTACGAGCTTCTGGAATAGAATGGGATCTTCATAAAGTTGATCATTATGAGTCTTACGACGAATTTGATTGGCAGGTTCAATGGCAACGAGAAGGGGATTCACTAGCTCGTTATTTAGTACGAATCGGATGACTCTTCATATTGCGCTGGCTACGTAGTTCTGGAGTACATGGACTGCTACTAATGATTCTGTCTCTATAACAGGAAAGCCGTCATCCTTGAACTCTCTCGTTGCTAAATCCTACTCCCAATTAAAAGACACTGAACTGAGTATATGAAACTGGACTAGACTGATACTGAGTTTACTGAGTTTTCGTGAGTTCTATAATTGACTAAGTTCTACTGAGTTCTATAGCTGACTAAACTCTACTGATCATGACATAATTGATACTATTCTGTAACTGATGCTAGCTCTAGGTAAACAACTAGATTGTCGGGTATTAAATATCCCCAGAATTCGATAGCATGAAAAGTAAAGCGTAGCAAAATCTTGAAAAGCATAACAAAGTACATTGGCCCAAAATTCACTCATAGAGATATTTCATCAAACACTTGTAGGGTACAACTTCATGCACATAATCATGGATAACATATAAACATGGCAACTACAATGCCCAAACTTGCAATTTCATGGATTCAATATGTAATTCATATAATTTCCCCCTAAATACTATTCTATTTTCATGAATCTTATCATAATCATGGATTAAAATCCAAATTAACATATAGATGCATTAATCACTTTGTAATTCAAAGTTTTATCAAGATAATCACATATTCATCACACATGCTATTCAATTTCATGAAACATACACTTAAAATCATGGATTAAAACTCAACTAATATCATGAACATGTATTCAATCTAATTCAAACATATAAATCATGAATCAATAATCTTGAAGTTTTAAAAATAGATTCTTGGACTCTATGGGTGAAGGAAACCCATAGATAAACACCTAACATACCTGAGAAGAAGAGTTCTTGAAGGTTTTTGGAGGATTTCTTGAGGATTGACCTTGATTCTTGAAGCTAGGGTTTTTGCCCCTTGAGAGAGAATGTTTTAAATCTTGAAAAAAAGTGAGTGAATACTGAGATATTAGGTTATTTAGGGTATAAATCCCATGTTTAATCTGATTAGGGGTTTTCAAAATTGACCAAACAACAACTGACATTAAATAACGAAAGCTGGAAATCTCAATTTACCACCCCGGTGCAACGCGGTACAATTGCACCGGCTCACTGGAAAGAAGACAACTGAGAACTGGGCTAGTGACGTGATGTGACGCCATTGCGTTGCCTCACTAAATAGGAAATTGGGCCTTGGCGCGATGCACCATTATTGTGGAGCAACACTGGAAAAGTGATAATTAGGAAATTGGCTGGTGGCGCGATGTGGTGATATCGTGTTGGCTCACTGAAAAATGACAATTTCCATTTATACATACTCCGCGATATGCTACTGTCCTGAATGACGGTGTTTAATGACTGAAACTTAAAATAGCCATAACTTCTTACCCGATTATTGGATTTTGGCAAATTTTATATCGTTAGAAATCTAATTCAATTTTCTACTCAATGATAGGCTAAAATAAATAATACTGAGCATTTAAAAAATATTATACAGAATAACTCATAAATTGAGATTTAATTTAATCTAGGGAAATACGGGGTATTACAGTAGAAAATATCCAAGACAAACCAATCAACCTTTTGTACAAGCTCTTGTCTTTCATTTTCTAGGTGTGCCAATGTGTCAAGCATGCTTTCATTATGTTCCAATAATATATTGATCACGCTCCTAGAGTAATGCACCATATCAAAAGGATAAGGATTAATAAATAAGAAATCATCATCACTCTGTACTTTCTTTGGCTTGGCTATCATCTCAAGAAAAGTAGGTCAACAAAAATGTATAAAAAATAAAAATAAAAATAAAACCCAATAACTCCAACAACTTTAATAAAGAATTTTGAGGCCGTATTCTTCGACAATGATGCCAAAATTCTAAAATACCCAAAATACACCCCCAATTGAAGGATAAAGCGGTAGTTGTCAAATATAGTAACCCAACTAGGTTGGGATTGAACCCACAGGGAATACATCAGAAATACGTCTCGAATCTATTGAAATCACCAGGCAATACGTAAAAGTAAAAGGGGGGGGGGGGGTTGTTGAAGTATAAAAAGGAGAAGAATTGGTTGTTCTTGATTGTAAACAATATTAGACAAACACTAGGTTTGTGTTCCCCCTGGCTTCTTAACTCTGTGAATTTCTCGTGATCAACCCAACTATTCTGTTGTTCTGTATGCAAAGTATATAAGATAGGTATTATCAATCGCTTATTAGGCATGGAGATAAATCTCACCTTTACTTGTTAGGTCTCAAGGCGTCGCCCTGTTGCTCCTTGCTACGACCTCAGTTCACTATTACTGGTTAGGATCAAGTGATTAGAAAAGATGCAGGGACTAAAAGGTGGAGGTAGAAATCCCAAATCATTGTCTTATTCTTCTTTTCCTAATCACAAACTCCTTATTAGGGATGGACGAGAATACAGGCTATCTCAAGCTTCTGCAATAGTTGTGAGATTAATTATTTAGAAGAATTTTAAGTTACATGCAACCCTAGAATAAATGAATATCACACTTTCTCTATATAGCTAATCCGCCAGGGTTCCCACAACCCTAGCTAAGGGAATTAGCCGCTCAAATTTATGAGATCAATTATAGAATCCACATATAAAATTACAAAATCAATCTCCAAATAATGAGGGATAAATCCCAAAGTCTTAAATTGAACAACAAACCAAGAACACACCAAGAAAATATGAATAAGAACTAATAACTAATTTTATTGGTGAAGTCTTCAATGAATAATTAAACAAAGCATAAAGGGTATTTATAGATTACAAAAATCAAATCCTAATTAAAATAGGAAAACCCTAGAAATCAACTCCTCAATAAAATAGGAAAACACTATAAATCGAATCCTAAATAAAATAGGAAAACTTATACCCATACATAATAGGACTAAAAAATATTATAGGAGTGCAATTGGAATATATGGAAACTCCAGGAAACAAATCCTAACTAAAATGGGATAGGGATCATACTGCCGGCACAAGGTACGACCCAGTCTTCAACTCGTGCCATCATCATACGAGTCATACCAAAGCTCTCATACCCACTTTAGTGAATGTCTTCCAGGCTTCAACTTTCTATTCTACTTACGAATTATGCTCATGAGTCGTACCTTGATCATACGACTCTCGACTTCGATTCGTATCTATGTGGAACTACTTTTTTTCTTCTTCTTGGACACTGGTCTTCTTATGATTGGATCATATGAGCTATACTCAAACTTCTGACTCGTATTCTTCTAACACTCCAACTATTTTAGAGATTTTTGGTGACTTTAGATGCATTTTGGTATCATAAATAGCTGTTAGCTTATAGGCAAGTGAAAACATCCCTTAATGATTAAGTTCTTGTAAAGAGTATTGCTATTATCTTATTCAACTAAGCATATCTTTTTGTGTACTTAGTATTTTTTATCTCAATACCCACCACCAGATAGACAATTGAAGTAGCTTTCCAATGATACCAATTTCGCCTTAATCTAATATCGGTGTGAAAAGTTATGGCTAAAATACTAAAGCACTGTCAAAGCTATGTTGAATCAGTCTGAGAATCGACTTTAAGGACTGTCCAAGATACGAATCATACATTTTCCTTATGGGTTGTTAGGAGGAAGTCTTACCTTGGGCAGTGAGGGCTGAAAATGGGTCTCTAACTATTGCTCAAGTCACCTTTCATAGTTCTTCATGAATTTAGCATCCCAAAACCTAATTTCTTGCAAAACACTCCTAAAAACACATCAAATCTAATAACATAGCCTTAAGTACATGCATATTATCATAGTTTAAGCATCATAAGTTCTATATTCCTATAGCACATCATGCCCACCTTTAATCTCCAAAATCCATCCAAGGCAATGACTACCCCAGACTAGGCTAAATTATCTAAATTTACTTCTAGTTGTTAAGTAAGCCACTTTTATCCCTAAGAAAGCAATCCTACCTAGAACTTGAGTAACTAAGTCAATTATGCCTAATTTACGATTCTTTAATAGGTTAAATGATTCAATTAATACTAATTATATCTCCAAGACCAAAGTCTCAACCCATATCTAACACAATATTATAATTATACTATGAATTAACTCAATCTATGAGAAAGGTAAATCTAGACTACCTGAACGCCAAAGAAAAGCCCAAAGAAATTCGCCAAGTCGATGAATTTCTCTTCTAAGAAGCTTTTGCATGATGCCACAGTATCAAAGTCATAATATACTCATCAATACGATAATAATGGTAATCATATTGTATTTTTTGTTCTCCAGTTTAAATTAGGTAAAAATTTCATGTAGGACCCACTTGGAAAATCCAACTTTCAAAATCGGCAATACGTCTCTCTATGCTTAAGAAACATTTTGCCTCAAGAATGGATAAATTTTTAGCTCAAATGTTGCTACAATAAATACACCAATATCCTAGGTATTTGGAAAATAATAGAGAAATTACCATGAAATTGATGAAAACTTATCAAGAATTCAGAGAAGAAATTAGTAATCCAAGCTCACAATTACTCCAAAGTTTCCTATTAATCACTCTCCCACTTTCCACACTCTCTAAGGCTTTGGCTATAACGACATCAAATTTTATGAAATATGTGAAATTTGTGATTTTATGCAATGTAATTGTTTTACCCCTCTCCGTAGTATTTCTAAGGTGTGGGGATGATTGGTATGGTTCCCGATGTATTTTGGTATCATTTGTGCGATATTGTGATTTTTGGATGCTTCGAGAGCCTATTTTGGACTTCAGTGGTTATCTTTTGATCCATGCGATGAATGGTTGAACGGACTATGCCGGCAGATCATGAACATCGATTTTAGGTTGGTAACATGGTTCGTATGATTTTATGGATTTTAAATCTCATTTCAACCCTCGATTTGAAAAATTATGATTTTAGGGTTTAGGGGTTCACTTTGTGAAAACGATGTTTTTCCAAATTATGATATCGCCACTAGGTCTGGAGCGTCGAATTTAGTGTAGTTACATAGCTCATTTACGTATATCAAATTCAAACGAATTCTAGGAAATCCGTTGAAGTATGTTTTGGACTTAGAAAATCTGGTGGTTTAGGTTGCTAGTGCAACCTGGATCACAAAGGGTAAAACTCATTTGAGGAATGCGTTTTATGCCTTATGCACCTAGTAACTTGGTATGAGTACAAAGAGCCCATTTCTATTTGATTTTTGCTCATTTTTCATCTTTCCTCTGGAGAGCTAAACCCAAAAATAGTGTGAGAACTTAGAAGTGAAGATTGTGGGTGCTTGAGAAGCTAGATTAAGATTTATTTCTTGATTCTATTGCAGATTTAAGGTGATAATTCACCCTTTTCTTTATCAAATTTCTTTATTAATTATTCCAAACCCCCCAAATCTTAGTACTTATTTAGTCCCAAATTCTAAACCTTTTAACTTGAATAATGTTCTTAATTCTATAATAAATAGTTTTCTTTAATTTCATCTTCAAAAAAACTTCGATTCTTGATTTTAAAATGGATTTCTAAGTTTTACCCGGTAAAGCTCAAAAATGGTTATGCTTTGATTTGAACCTCATATTTTACTCGGTTTGACTTGAATTTTTAGCTTTAGATTCCTAAAGGTATGGGTAACACATTTTTGAAGTGAAGTTAGGATTTTGTCATTCTTTTTCAAAAACTCATTTTGGGTGTCCATTTTGATTCCAAACCAAAAATGGGCAATATGGGTATTGTTATCCTTATTTTGATGTATAGATTCTATATTTCTTAGTTTTAGTTAATTTTGAAATCAGTTATGAGAAGTAGGGCTTTGTGGTTAAAGTGTTGCAGATCAATTTTGGCCTTCGAGGTAGGTTGTGGCTTAACTCTTTTAGACTAGGATGCATAGTTAATTTATATACAAAATGCATGTTAAGAGGATGGAAACTAATCATTAATTTGGCTATCTTAATGTATTGTGCCTGTTTAGGGGCCTATATGTGATGTAATTATTGGTTTGAGATATTATATGATACGTGTGATCGTGTGGTTTCATATATCATGTTGGCAGCCTAAAATACATGTGAACAATTATACTAAGTTATTGAAATGCCTATTGTGGTACCATTGGTGTATTATGTTATATTCATACCTTATTGGCATATGAATCTTGTGGGATTTTATGGATAAGGGGAAATAATGAGTGGATATTTGCTCATGTGATTGTGAAATATATCATTGTGGTTGGTTGAGAAAATATATCATGTGGATGGTTGTGAAAATACCCATTGTGATTGTTTTTGAGCATTTTATCCTTATATCGTACTCATTCATGAAACATTAGTACCATCATGAAAATATTTGAGAAACACTGACAATATCTTTTTTTTTAAATCCTACTTGAGGGATATATCCGTAAAGAGATATTGTGACATCTCATAAATCCCTTCCTGAGGGATGTGCCCGGGAGAAAATATAGATATATGGATTGTATATGGATTGACGAACACCCCATGCATCCTATGTTGAGAGGCTTGCCTCCGTAGGTGTATACAGAGGTTATGCATTGACCTTGTGCATTATCATCATCTCATTATACATTGCACTTACTTTATTATGTTCAAGGAGGGCATGGGTCTCACCATATTTGGTGTTGTGCATAGTTGTTTTCATTTTGAAGTTGTGGAGGCACTGGTTATGGATTTCATTTTGAGATTTTCTCGAATTATCATAGCCTTCAGTACTTCTTCACCCAGTGAAATCTTAATATGAGGTTGAGTCATTGGTCTGAGTTACTCATAGATTATGACTTGACTATTCTTTATCATTCGGGCAAGGCTAACACGGTTGTGGATGCCTTGAGCCAAAAGTCAACTAGCATGGGCAGCTTGGAACATCTTTTAACCTGGGAGAGTCCTTTAGCCTTAGAGGTTTAGTCCTTAGCTAACTAGATGGTTAGGCTTGATATTTTGACACATGAGTGTGTTTTGGCATTTGTAGAGGCTGGGTCTTATTTGATGGAGCAGATTCAAGCTCATCAGTTTGATTATGTAAGATTGAGATCGATTCAAGATAACGTGTTGAGTGGCGAGGCTAAGGAAGCCTTACTTGATTTGGATGGTATTTTGAGAATTAGAGGTCGAGTTTGTATGCCTAGAGTGGGTGATTAGATCAAATTAATTTTGGAGAAGGCTCATTGTTCCAGGTATTCTATCCACCCAAGAGTGACCAAGATGTATCCTGGTTTGAGGCCAAATTATTGGTGGGGTGGTATGAGAAAAGATATAGTGGACTTTGTAGCTTGTTTCCTTTGTTGTCATTAGGTAAAGGCCGAGTCTTTGAGACCTGGTGGATTGATTCAGAGGTTACCTATTCTCGAGTGGAAATGGAAGCAGATTAACATAGATTTTGTGAATGGATTGCCTCACACTTCCCATAGATCCGATAGTGTTAAAGTCATCATAGATTGATTGGACAAGTTCATGTATTTCCTTTCTATGTAAGTCTCTTACAATGTTGAGAGTTTGACCCATATCTATATTCACGAGATTGTACGACTTTATGGTATACCGGTGTCTATCATTTTAGATCAGGATTTTGTGTTCACTTTGCACTTTTAGAAGACGTTTTAGGATGAGTTAGATACTCGCGTTAACTTTAGCACAATATTTCACCCCCAAACTAATGGTTAATCAGAGCGGACAATCCAGGTGTTAAAGGATATGCTCTGCACTTATGTGATGGATTTTGGTGGCCAGTGGGGGAGCAATATTTAGCCTTAGAAAAATTTGCATATAATAACAGATATCATTCCAGTATCAATATGGCCTTAATTAAGTATTTGTATGGTAGGCTTTGTCACTCTCCAGTGGGTTAGTTTGATATTTTAGAGGTGAGACTTTAGGGTACAGACTTGCTTTGTGAGTCTTTAGACAGATTCCAGATCATTCAGGATAGAATTAGAGCAGCTCAGAGTAGGCAGAAGTGCTATGAAGATTATAGGCTTCGTGCCTAAAGATTTGATGTTGGTAATCATGTTTTTCTTTGAGTTTCAACCATGAAGGGTGTGATGGGTTTGGGAAAAGAGGAAAGCTTATCCCCGGGTATATTGATCCATATGAGATTCTTTGAACTATTGGTGATGTGGCTTATGAATTATCTTTGCCTCCATATTTATCAGTTATTCATCCAATTTTTCATGTTTATATGCTTTGCCGTTATATTTAGGATGATTCTTATGTCATTCATTGGGATTTGGTTCAATTAGATGAGCAGTTGTATTTGTTGAGGAGTCGATCTCCATTTTGGCTAGGTATGTTAGATGGTTACGTTCTAGAGTTATCCCTATTGTTAAGGTTCAGTGGTAACATTGACCTGTAGATGAGGCTACATAGGAGGTCGAGTCTGATATGCATAGTTCTTATCCCCAGATCTTCGTGGATTCAAGTATTTCTTTTGCCTTTAGTTCGAAGATGAACTAGATTTTTAGTAGTGAATGATGTAACAATCTGAAATTTGATAAAATATGTGAAACTTATGATTTTGTGTGATTTAACTATTTTATCCCTTTTCATAGTTGTATTGTGGTATTTCTAGGGTGTGGGAGTGATTGGCATGGTTCCCGATGCATTTTGGTACCATTTGTTTGATATTGTAGTTTTTGGAGGCTTCGAGAGCCTTATTTTAGACTTCTGTAGTTATCTTTTGATCCATGCTACGGATGGCTGACTAGACTGCGCAAGTAGATCCGAAATGTCAATTTAGGGTGGTAACATGTTGGTGCGCTTTTATGGAATTTAACTTTTATTTCGACCCTTGGTTTCAAAAATTATGATCTTGGATTTTGAGAGTTATCTTTTTGAAAATGATGTTTTTCGAAATTTTGATATTGCTATTGAGTTCGGAGCGTCGAATTTAGAGTGGTTAATAGTTCATAAGAGTATATCAGATTCTGAATGAATTTCAGAAACCTCATTGAAATCCGTTTTGGACTTAAACAATCTGGTGCACCGGGTTGTTGGTACAACCTGGATCACAAAGGTTAACTTATTTGAGGAATGCATTTTATGCCTTATGTATCTGGTAACCTTGTATGAGTATAAATAACCCTCTTTTGCCCGATTTTTGCTCATTATTCATCTTGCATCTTGAGATCTAAACCCTAAAATAGTGCAAAAGCTTAGAAGTGAAGTTTGTGGGTTCTTGGAAAGCTAGATTAACATCTATTTCTTGATTCTCTTACGGATTTAAGGTGAGAATTCACCCTTTTCATTTTTAAATTTCTTGATTAATTGTTCAAAAACCCCAAAACCTTAGTACTTGATTTATCCCTAACTTCTAAACCTTTTCACATGAATAATGATCTTAATCCTATAATTACTAGTCTTTCCCTAATTTCATCTTCAAAACAACTTCAATTCTTGATTTTAAAACGAATTTCAAAGGTTTTACCCGATAAAGCTCAAAATTGATTTTCTTCGATTTAAAGCTCATTTTTTACTTCATTTTACTTGGGTTTTTAGCTTTAGGTTCCTAAAGGTACGAGGAACACATTTTTGAAGTAAAGTTACAATTTTGCCCCTTTTTTTTGAAAATCTATTTTGGGTGTCTGTTTTGACCCTGAACCAAAAGTAGGCAATATGGGCATCCTTATCATTATTTTGATGCATTGATTCTATAGTACTTAGTTTTAGTTGATTCTGAGACCGTTCGTAAGAAGTATGGCTTTGTGGTTGAAGTATTGCAGACAGATTTTAGCCTTCGAGGTAGGTTACGACTTAACTCTTTCAGACTGGGCTGGGTAGTTAATTTGTATACAAAATGCATGTTAAGAGGATGTTAACTAATCATGAATTTTTCTATCTTAATGTATTATGCCCGTGTGGGGGCCTATATGTGCAGTAAGTATTGGTTTGAAATATTATGTGATATGTGTGATCGTGTGGGATCATATGCCATGTTGATAGCCTAAAATACATGTGAATAATTGTACTGTGTTGTTGAAATACCTATTATGGTACCATTTTTGTATTGTGTTATATTCATACTTTATTGGGATATGAATCTTGTGGAATTTCATGGATAAAGGGAAATAATGAGTAATTACTGGCTTACATGGTTGTGAAATGTATCATTGTGGTTGGTTGTGGAAATACATCATGTGGATGATTGTGGAAATACCTATTATTATTGTTTGTGAGCATTTCATCCTCATATCATACTTATTATAAAACATTGGTACTGATGTGTGAGCAATTGCTAACACATTTAAGGCCTTTAACCGAGAATAGTTGGGAAGTCTTAAGCAACTTTTGTCATTTTTGATTTGTTTATGTTTGATTTTGTAGTTTAAGCCTATGGGATAGAAAACCAACAAAAATGGAAGCAAAGAATTTGAACTTTGGAAAAATTTAAAGATAAGGGTGGCTGACGACATTCGTGATAAGTCGTCAGCCCCATGACAGGCTATCACGATTGCCGTTAGCCTTAACCAGAGATTTGGCATGAGTTAAAACCTGTGACGACATCCATGACACGTCGTCATCCTGGTGATAAGCTGTCAAGGATGTCGTCAGCCTTAAACAGAAGATGGAAGTTGAAGAAAGTTTTGTGATGACATCCATGACATGTCGTTAAGATGGTGATAGGCTGTCGACCCTCGTTGTCAGCCCTAAACAGCAGAATCCAAAAATGTAGAGGAGCTAACGACATCCGTGATAAGCCGTCAGAATCCTGATAGGCCATCATGGACGTCATCATTTATTCCGAGGAAATGCTGTAACTTTGATTTTATTTCCTTAATTAGGTTAAACTATTTAAAGCCTTGTTTTAGGGTTTTCTGGGGTGGGGGGGACTTATCAATCAACATACTTTGCAATAGACGATTTCTCTCTCTCTCTCTAGACCAATATTTTAGGAGTTTTGTCTTGTAAATCAATTCAAGTTATACTTTTTAATCTTCATCATAGTTGTAAGATAATCTTCTTAATTATGAATTCAATTTGTGTACTTGTTTCTTGCATTATGAGTGGCTAAACCTCATTAGCCTGAATTATGGGATCTAGGGTTAGGTCATGAAGAGGTGCTAAATACTCAAGATTCAATAGGTGTTAGGATTTCTTGATAATACTAAGCTTTTAATTATTGTCTGTTGGTTGGAAACAACAGGCATACCTACTTTGATTTGCTTGAGAAAGAAATCATAAACAGTAGAAAGTGAATTATCAACAGGGAATCGAAAATACTTCATTTAATAATCAGTGTTGTAACTAGGTTGATTAACTTGAGGTAAAATCTGGGCAGTGAATAGCGATTCCCTAAGTCCAAGAGGATTAGGAAATTAGACGCTTAAATAGGTCGAGAGACATTTGAGCATATCATCGATAAAGATAGCTTGTTATCCTAACCACTGTGAGAATCTTGATTCACCTTTAGCATTTGTCATGTACTGTAAGCCCTAGTGAACATAATTTTGGTTATTTCATAAACTCTTGATTTACAAACACTAAAACTAAAGTGGCCAACAATTATTTGTTGATCATAAAAAAACCCATATCATCTATTTGAATTCAACTTGTAGCTATAGTCTCAAATTAATTTAATCGTCACTCACATTGTTCCCTGTGGGTTCGACCCCGACTGCAAAAGTTGGGTAAATATATTGACGACGATCGCTTACACCCATTCAAGATTGTAATTTGAGCGTTATCAGGTACCACCATAGAAATATCTGAGAAATACTGGCAATATTTTTTCTTAAAACCCTTTTCGAGGATGTGTCAGGAAGGAGATATTATGACATCTTATAAAACCCTTCCTGAGGGATATGCCAGAGAGGAGATATACATATATGGATTTTATATGGGTTAACGAACCCCTTATGGGTCCCATGTCGGGAGGCTTGCCTCCATGGGTGTAAACGGAGGTCGTGCGATGACCTCGTGCATCATCAACATCATCATCATCATTATCATCATTATCATCATTATCTTATTATACATTACACTTGCTTTATTGTGTTCATGTTGTGATTGAACTGCCATATTGACTTGTCATACCTTTATGTGTTCTATTTTCTGCTAATTGTACTTGACTATCTTGTATATACATATTCTTCCTTGTTCTAAACGTTGGTGATATGATATATATTTGTGTTCTACCTGGTTGTGTTTTTGCAATATATGTGATATGTATACTAGAATTGTTAGTGCAAGCAGTGTAGGCTATCGTTGTGGAATACTTTCTAATTGCAGGTGACGTGCCCTTAGTGTATTTTTTGCTATGTTTATTTTCTACTTTGCTCAGTCGGCCTATGATACCTATTGAATACAAGTGAACCGTACTCATGCCTATTGTGCCTTTTCAGAGCAGGTCCTAGTTCTAGTGCACCCCAGCTTGGTTGATTCAAGTGATATCTGGTGCCTTCAAGGTAGTGATTGAATTTCAGGCATCCGAATGTATTCTACTATCTTTCTTATAGACTATGTCTTACTTTTATATCAAAGATAGAGTTTCTCTTATATTTTGGATATCTTATGTATTTCATTTGGATTGGAGTTGTACTAAATACGTTATTATATTATTGACACCAGGTTTTGGGAAGTTATGGTTATGTTATAAGAGGCATGCTTGTAATCATCTCACATATAGGATCATCTTACATTTAGGAGGCATAATATCAATAAGCATATAATGTCTATAATATATCTCATATCTATAGGTCATACATCATGACTATGAGGAATGACACCTCTTTAGGCTAATTATCATATCTAAGAGGAATATCATCTCTATAGGCCCAAAATTATTATTAAGAGGAAAATCATCTCTAAGGACCCAACGTCATGTCTAAGAGGAAATAACATCTCTATGAGACAAATATCAAGTATAAAAGGAAATAACATCTCTATGGGCCAAATATCAAGTCTAAGAGGAAATAGCATCTCGAGGGGCCAAATATCAAGTCTAAGAGGAAATAGCATCTCTATAGGCCAAACATCATATCAAAAATGAAGTAGATCTCTATAGGCCTAAATATTATTATCCGAGGAAAAATACATCATCATTAAATAATCCACGAAGTAACCTTATACTAAGGTTTACTAACCTCAACTACGCCTAACACCCGCAGCTAAGTCCACAAGGCTAACACAAGTCTTGGCCTAAGTAGGCCGGACAATTCCACTTCTAATGCTCAATTTCCATAATTAGACACACTATGCCTAAACTAGGCTATGGTATCAAGTTCAACTTCTAAATATCAAGTAAGCTATACTCAAGCCTAAGATAGGAACTTCGACTAGAACAAGGGCATTCAAGTCAAGTCTACCCAAATTACGATTTCAATACCACCACACTAGCCAAAACCTAGCATTATATTATATCTCAAACCTAGCATTATATTATATCCATGCTACAAATTAATTCAAACTACGGATGAGGCAATAAGATTTTAAAAGGTTATAAACATACCATCTTACGGGTCCAAAAATGACACCAAAGATTAAGCATACTTTGGGCTAAAATCAAGCCCTAAGCTAAATTAGGGTTTCGGGTCCAAACTAAGAAATTCAAGCATAAAATCAAAGGATTCTTGCCTTAAATTTGAACAAATTTGCGATAAAAGATAATAAACAAGCTCCCACGTCACCCACCATGATCACTTTTGAGTTATTGTACCCATTTAGGGTTTTAAGCTCTTAAGGGTGAAGAGAAAATGACCCAAATCGGGACTATGGGGTCTATCTATAGACCCCCAGGAAAAGAGATGTCACGATTACCATGGCCTTTCTTAAATTGTCGTGCCACGATCGCTTCTTCCATTCTGCGATCGCCAACGCACCAGGACTAGTAAAACTTGAAAGATTTCCAAGTTTTCAATGATGCCTCAGGATTCATTTGGAATTCATTTTCATAAATGAAATATGTAAACAGAATATATTCGGTGTTCCAAATGTGTTGGAAAAGTTGAATTCTCAATACAAGGTCGTTTTGACCAAATATGGGTCCCACACCTAAACTTTTCAATTTTTAACTTTCTGATCGATAGGCCAAAATGAGCTCGGGTGCATTGGGACCCAAACCAAAGGTCTACCTAGTCTAAAATCGATATTCCAGATCTGTTGGTACAGTCAAAATTTACATCCGAGATTATTTCATTAAAGTTTTTGCCTTTTGGCCATTTAGAACCAACAGAGACTTCTAAATAGAGAATTGGTTCTAAAAACCAAATAAACTACCAGGTAATTGAACCATCAATCCCAACACATTATAAATGACTTGGGTTAGGTATAGAGAAACTTAAATAGTAGAGATAAAAAATTTATGGAAAAGACTTAAGGGTCATTACAGTCACGCTATCAAAATTATAACCTACTCATCAATATGAGAATTATGGTACCCGTATTGCATTTTTTGTGCTACGAATTCAAATTATTAACTGCTTGAAAAATCGCACTTTCAAAATGACAATATGTCCTTCTATGCTCAAGAAATATTTACCCTTAAGAATGGATAAATTCAAGCTCAAATGGTGCTACAATCAACCCACCAATATCCTAAAGATTTTGGGAAACAATAGAGAAATTAACCATGGAATTGATGAAAATTTACAAGGAATTCAGAGAAGAAATGAGTAATCCAAGATCTAACTACTCCAAAGTCTCCTAACAATCACTCTCCCACTTTTCACACTCTCTAGGGCTATCTCTTTGAGACTTTTGGAAAAGTGGGGTGAAAAATAGGCTAGGGGGCATTAAATAGTCCCCAGGTGTCGCTAAAGTGGGAACTGGGCCGCTTTAGCTGTCAGCACTAAAGCGGTACCTTTCCACACTTGACATGCCGCTAAAATAGGCAGCTGTCGCTAAAGCGACATGTAATTTAGCGGTTAGCTTTTAGCTAAAGCATCTCGTTGGGGCTGGGACAGGTTCGCTTTAGTAGACATACCAGCTAAATGCACCAGCCAGAGACTTGGAATAGTCTCTGTCGATGCCTCGATATTCATTCATAATCCGATATATACAAATGAACTATGCTACCCTATAAAATTTGATATTCCAAACTCGATGGCATAGTCGAAATTTCCATCCAAGGTCATTTCAATGAAAAGTGGGTTCTACATTCAAGTGCCATTTTTCTTAATTTTCGTCCAATAGCCCGGAATGAGTCCAGAAGTCTTGGAACCCAAACCAAATGTCCATATAGCCTAAAGTTGATGTTCTAGAGTTGTATCATAATTAGCATATGAGATTGTTTGAATGAAGTTTTTACTTGGTAGTGAATTCTTACTAACGAAGACTTCAAAATAGGGAATTGACTCTAAAAATCAAATGAATTGCCGGATAACCAAACTTTCAGTTCTAGCAAGTAATAAATGACTTGGTCTAGCTAGAAGAAATCTCTATACAGTCAAAATAAGTGTAAATATAGAAAATAACTTGGAGGGTCATTATATAAATCAAACCTACCTGTCACTCCCTCTCCTATTCTTTCCAAAAAGAAAACTTAATCCCAAACCCTTTCCTATTCAATCGTTAGATTTGTGGAGGTGATTTTCTTGATAAATACTAACATTACCTAGTTATGGATGTTAGTAATCTCTTTCATTTACCTCATTTTTGTATCTAGGGCTTTTATTCAATCGATTTTCAAAGAGTTTGACTCTATGATTTTTTGATTTGCACTAAAGCTCTATTTTTTAGATAATTTTTGCAGTTTGAAAATGACTTCTATGTATATTACCTTGAGATTTCACCATGAAGGAATATTATAATAAAAAACCCATATTAAATACATCAAAGGTACGGAGACTGATTGTTTAAACATAAATATTGATAAATTTCCTTACTTTGAGTTCGTAGGCTATGTTAAGGAAATTGGATATAAGTGTCCCTTTTGGATTTTTTATTTTAGACCACCTAAGTTTAATCATTTGGTAAAGGTTACATGTGATAGGTATATTTTGGGTATTGTACCTTTGGTAAAAAATAGGGATGCAATTGAACTGTATATGTCAGATTTAGTTGAAGAACCTATTATGGTCCCCCATGTTCTTGAATATCATAACCATGTGGGTGGAGAATATTTTATTTCTTTTGATAAAGTGCCCACACAAACCTTTTTGGGTAGTGATAACTTAGGGTTTGAAGAACCTACACAACTTGAAGAAGCTACACAAGCTGAAAAAGTTGTGCAACCTACTGTTGGTGTAGGTGAAATTTTTTCTACTGTTGAATTAGGTGGATGTTCTTCTACTATTATGGAGGAGTTGGGTGGGACATTTGCTGATGTTGTAGAGGAGCTGGGTGGGGGTTCTTCTAGTTTTGTAGAAGATTTGGGTGGGGTTATACTAGTGTTGAGAAAGATTTTGGTGAAATTTCTACTGCCACTGGATCAAATATTCCAGTAATACTTTTTAATTAGGAAAGTGATAATCAAGATAATGAAGATTTAGATTATAGAGATTTGATTTAATGTGATGAGGAATATAGTAATAATACTCATGAGGATGTTAGGATTTTGAGAAAGAAAAAGAGAGTTTCCCAAAAAAAGGGACCCTATAGCTAAAGGGGTTAATTAGGCAAAAAAAGAGTTGATGAGGGATATAATGAGTATTTATCCAAGAAAAAAGTACTCTAGAGGGTAAGTTAGGTGTTGATGATCCATACTTTGATTCAGATGAAGATGATATTTTTGAAATGGATACTTATATAGATGTTGATGATGAGGATGAGGTTCAACAACCTATAAGAAGTGTGAAAAAGCCAAGGAGAGTAAAGGACTAAAAAAAAGTTGTGTTTTATCCTACTTGTAAGCTAATTGTTTGGGAAACTAATCTAGTTGTTGAAAATATTAAGCAACTCGAAGAGGCTATTACTAGGTATGCAGTTCAAAAACATGTAGAGTTTGAAAAGTATATAAATAAAACAACTAGGGTAAGGGTAAAATGTGTAGATAGTTGTCCATAGTTACTAGTTAGTAGTCATGATCCGAGGAAAAGAGTTTTTGTTGTGAAAAAGTTCATTCTAGTGCACGTATGCACTATCACAACAAAAAATAAATTGGTCAATTCAAAGTATTTAGCAGAGAGGTACAAGGAAAGAATTATTTTTGAGCCTGACATTAGAGTTTTTTAGTTGCAAAATCTAGTGGAAAGGGAGCTGGAGGTATTTTTTGGAGTACTATGGAAAGAAAAGATAGAAACATTGTGTTGCAACCCATAATGCGTGATCATGTGGAGGAATTTAAGAAAATTCTTAATTATAGCACATGGGTGGAGAGGCTTAGTGAAGAAACTTATGAAGGTGGAAGAAAAATGTTTCAATCCTTCTATATATGTTTTAATGCTTTGAAGAAAGAAAGCATTCAAAGTTGAATGTAGAAGATGTATTGAATTTGATGGTTGTTTCTTGAAAGATGTTTGCAAAGGACAATTGATTGTAGTTTCTTGTAAAGATGAGAGCAATCAAATGCTACCACTAGCTTGGGCAGTGGTTGAAGTTGAAAACACTTTCACTTGGACATGGTTTATGACACTTGTTAAGGATGATCTAGATCTTAGTGATGGAACAGGATTGGCAATTATGACTGATATGCAGAAGGTAATTTGTTCTATCTTATTTATTTCTGTTTTAACTATATTTTCCCCTAATTCTTATGTCACTAATCATTTTATATGTTGTTAAAGGGTATTGACACTGCAATTCTACAGTTACTACCTAATTGAGAACAAAGAATGTGTACAAGACACATTATAGCTAACTAGTCCAAGTATTGAAGAGGTATTGAAAGAAAAAATTGCTTCTGAAAATGTGCCAAGTCAACATATGAGCAAGAGCTTAAAATAAATCTAGATCATATGGAGATGTTAGGTAATAAGATTTGTGATGATCCTCTGTGGTACAACATCGAAAGGTGGTCCAAGGTCTATTTCAATACTTTTAATTTTTGTGATAGTATTGATAATAACATGGCTAAAAGTTTTAACTCATGAATTCTGAGGGCAACATACAATACTATTATCACAATGTTAGAGGAAATAAGGATCAAAGTGATGAGAAAAATAGTAGAGTTGAGCCAGTTCTCTGATACTTGGATAACTAACATTTTTTTCAATAAATTTAAGAGTATTGGTTGAGAATACCTCAAAATCAATGAAGTGTACCTTTGAATGGAACAGTAAATATGGCTTTGAGGTTAAGGATAATTGGGGTAATTCATTTATAGTGCAGTTGAATAATAGAATATGTACTTTTAGATCTTCGATGCTAAAAGGCATACCTTGCTGTCATGTTATAGTTGCACTCCATTTTAGAATATTGGAGCCTATTCACTATGTCTCACATTGGTATAAGAAGAAAACATACCAAAGTACCTATAGCTTTTCTATTCATCCTGGTATTGGAATGCAAATGTGTCCACGATCAACCAATATTCCTGTTATACCAACTAAAATTAGAAAAATGTCAGGCAGACCCTCAAAGTGTAGAAGGATAAAACAAACTAAGAACACGACAGGTAAGTTATCCAAAAGAGGTATTGAGATGACCTATAACACTTGTTTTGCAAAGGGTCACAATAAGAGGAGTTATCCTTTAGGTGCAAAAGCTACAACTAGTAAAGGAAGAGGGAAAAGTTCAAGTGTTGGTTCTTCTGTAGCTCTAAGTCAATCTCAACCAAGAAGAATAGAAATATCAAAAGGGTTTACAAAATAGGTAAAATTTGTCTTGGTAAGTTATTACTAATTCACCTTAAGTTTTATCGAACTTTGATATTGTTTTTCCTGTTAGGATGTTGTTACTGCAGCTGCTAGAAATATAGTTGGTGGCATTGAAGGGGAAAAGATATTGGAAG
The DNA here is from genome assembly GCA_030864225.1 of Capsicum baccatum var. pendulum. Classification (NCBI taxonomy): domain Eukaryota; kingdom Viridiplantae; phylum Streptophyta; class Magnoliopsida; order Solanales; family Solanaceae; genus Capsicum; species Capsicum baccatum. Next base: position 25,134,846 of record CM061551.1, on the reverse strand, counting down.
AGGTAGAGGGACTACTATTCTTGAATCTAATATAAGTTGTGTCACTAGAAAGGAAAGATGAACTGATAGGGGTAGAGGAATTACTGCTCCTTCATCTAATGTTAAGTGGTTTCAGTGAAAAAGATAGAGCAATTGTTGCTCCACATCTAATCTTGGTGGTGTCATTAAAAGGGATAGAAGGATTGTTGCTCCTACATCAAATATTGATAGTGTCATGGAAGGGGTAGAGGAGTTGTTGATCCTACACCTAATCTTGGTGGTGTTACTAGTAAGGGTCGAGGGACAAGTTTTAAAAGGCCAAGGATGGTTGGGATGGGGGTTCTACATATACAAAGTGGTTTTAAAATCCACAATGTAAGTGATTGAATGATTTTACACTATTCAATATCCAAGTCAATAATCAAAAGACTAATACATTTATTTTTGTTAATGCAATCTGGAATGCCTTTGAACTCCTCTATAGTAACTAAAAATCTTAGGCATCATAAATTAATATCGGGTATGAAATGGAAAAGAAAGCCTGATGTCACCCAATAAGGACTTCAAGGAATGAGAGCACAAAAAAGAATGAAGACAAGTATCAAAGATGTAGAAATGAATCACTTCAACTAAAAAAGTTCTTCACTTGTCTAGTATATGAAGTCTAATTTGTTCCACTAAATTTTTTCATGTATTATATGTATGATTTTCTACAAATAATTATGTAGTTGTGCTTGGATAGATGTATTTTTGTAAAACAAGTATGCAGTTGTGACTGCTTTTTTATGTCTATTCTTTTCAAACAATTATACAACTGTGACTGTAATATTTTGATATGTTATGCAGTTATGACTGCAGTATTTATTTCAAATAATTAAGTAGTTGTGACATGAATATTTCTAACAATGCATGCAGCTAAGACTGCACTTTTAGGTATATAATTTCTATCAGTGTCATCTTCTATTTTTATGTACCATTATCATAAGGAACTACAAATAGAATAACAACATAAGTAACTTCAGACAAGATTTTCTTAATTGCAAATAAAATACACAAACAAAGAAATTAGATTGATAGACAAGTCAATGATGATTACAAAAGACTAAAACAAATCAAAGACTACTACACATCAAAATTCTAAGATAACTCGATTGAGTCTTTATTTATATAGATTGTTCCAACCCAATAGCTTATAACTACAATGCAACAACAAAACACAATAAACATGACTACATTCTTCCTAGTCCTTCCATTAACCATGTAACTTCTCTGTTTCTTATCTCTCGCTTTCATCTTCTCAATCTCTACTTTCAACTTCTTCAATTTCATATTTACACAATCATAACCTTGTTTGGACATTCTTGACTTGTCGACTTCTTCAGAAGCTTTTATCTTCACAACTTCATTGACTAATGGTTGCATGGTTTGATGAAAAGATTCCACTATATTCTCAAACTCACCTAATTTTTCTATTATTTAGGAATTACAAATTTGAACCTCAGATAAATATTTTCTTTGTCCCTCCAACACCAAAAGTCACAAGATTTTGGATCATTCAATAGTTTAAATTAAGAATTAGTGTTCAATCAAATATGTTGGATTTAAAAAAGAAAAAAATGATATTTACCTTATAATAAGGGCATGCTTAATATCTTCTGGCATGATTAGTTGAAGTTCAAGATATCTTCAATGAATAACAAAATCATGATTGCAACAAACTTCTTGGTTCAAAGTAAAATTATTCTCTTTTATTCAAAGCTTAGACAAATTAACTGATCTCATGGTGTGCCACAAAATAATCTATTCCAACAAATTTCATAAATTTCAAAATGGACTGCTAAAATAAAAAAAAATGACAAGAAAATTTAAATATACAATAGATGAAGGAATTTACCTTTTTCATAGAAATAAGAGATGAAGGAGAAATAAGAAAGGAAACGATAGATGAATAGAAAAAGGGAATATTAACAAAATAATGAAATAAAAATTTTGATTTTTTAAACAATTTCAAATCAAAATCAGATTCTGGATTGATTGAAGATGAAGGAGAATAGAAGAAGTTAGGATTTTTGAAGAGGAAATTAGGGTCGGATTAAATATACCATTATTTAAAAAAAATTGGATCAAATTAAGTGATTAACGCGCGATATTTAGGCGTGCCCACACGTGCAGTGATACGAGCCATGAATGGAGCAAAATAATACACTTTAAAGGTTATAAGAGGAGGTAAATAATTACCAATTAAGTTTAAATGTTAAAGTAAGTTGTGGTGGAAAGTTTAGGGAATATTTATGTTTTTTCTCAAAGCAAAATAATGCATTTATTTAACTTATGGAGATGGGGTTTGTCGGTTCTTGGGTGGACCCTCCTAAAATATTTTTTTTTTTATCAATTATATTAAAAAAAATATGGAAATGGAGCTCGCTAGTTTTTGGGCGAACCCCCTAAATTATTTTTTTAATCATCTTTTAGGATCAGACATTAAGGGGGATAATAAACAGTTCGTCAATTTTGGGCTAACTATTCCTTTTAGTATATGTTTTTAGGTAGTGTCCATTTTAATATATAAAATTTCAATACAAAAGTTTCGTGAATGCTAGTATTTCTTTTTAACGGGAGTTGTTGGTATTCCTCCTCCTCCGTCTTCTTCTTCTTCTTCTCATTCTTCTTCTTCTCCTCCCCTTCTCCTTCTCCTCCTCCTCCTTCTTCTTTCCAGTAGACACTGATTTTCTAAATGAATTCTCTAATATATTCATAGTTAAAACTTTTCACATGATCAAAACTAAATCTAAAAAACTTTTAAAAAAATAAATTAGTTTAAATCTTTTAGTCAAGATAAATGATGGTTTAAAAATTTAAAACACAATTTTTTTCAAATAAAACCGAAACTCTAACGTTTGATTTTTAACATATTAAAATTCAATACTTATTTTTTGTTCAATTATTTTGCATATTAATTTATTTTATTAGAAACTAATCACAAGTAGAAGAACTTGGGACTGTTGGATTTGAGGGACAAGATTGTCATTAATCAAGTTAATGCATGTGTTGAACTCTTTGTATTACTTAACACATATCTCAATACACAATAAAATGTATAACTAATGCAAATATTGGTTATACATAAGGTAAACAAAAGTATCAAACAAGGTACTGATAGTACGGTAAATTAATGCATGCATTTACTTTTTCAACACATTAGGGTGCACAAAAATCGAATTAATCGATATACTGAACCAAAAAAAATTATTATTGGTTTATCGGTATCGGGTTATAAGGTTAATGATTTTTAAACTATTTTAGAATTTTTTAATGGGGATATCTATTCGATTTATTATTTTAAGATTTTAGTTAACAGTTAAACCGATAACCCGATAAGATTATAGTAAAATTATATTTTTATCCCTAGTTATATAATAGTGGTTTTATATTTTAAATACATACCCTGTTTGTTTTTTTATTTTATAATTATTGTCTTAATGTTATTTTTTTTTATAAACTTGTTGGTTTGCAGGGTTTCTACCCATTAATATAAATTATAAATCTGCATTTATTTTATTTTTTGAGAGATTGCTATCGATTGCTACTACATTCAAGTTAACTATAAAAAAATTATTTTAGTAATAATGTATTTGAATTTGTTTCTACTAGTACTTTGTAAAGGGTTTTATGCATGAAGATAGTGTGTATATATATATATATATATGAACATAAGAAAATAAAATGAGAAGGTAAAAAAATAAAAAGAGTATCTTCTTATCGGTTAAATCGATAAACCAAATCATTAAGGATCCAAACCGATAAATCAAAAATCAACAACAAATATCTTACTGATTTGGTTATCGAATTAGCGTGTTGACAAATCAAAAACTGATAAATCGAATCGACAATACACAAAATCGAACAACGACTGATGCACACCCCTACAATACACGATCTGCCAAACGACTCCTTAGTGTATAGACTTTTTATATTCTAAATGCACTTTAACCGAGTTTTATATATATATATATATATATTTACTATTTTTTAAGAGCAACTTCAACCACCCTCTAAACTTTATATTTGGAGGATGGAGATGACCATCTCCAACCGGCAACCACCCTCTAAATCACTCTCTAAACTTTATATTTGGAGGGATGAATAGTATTTCTTTAAATTTGGAGATGCACTATTCATCTCCTCTATTTTACTTTTTAGTTATTATATAATTATTTATATTCTAGTATAACATTAACATATTATAAATTATATAAGATCGTTAGTTAAGTCCCTAATATTTGTAATTATTTTCTAACGTAATATCTTTATTATATTAATTTTAAATTTTATTAAATTAATTTTCGTATATAATATTTTTACTTAAGATTTATACGGAAATAAAAGAAGTTCGAGGATGATAAAATTAATTTTCAAATTTTATTCACGTTTTTGTAGAAAAGAAGTATTACATGATATGATGACTACATATATTATACTGCACAATATGATAATTGAGGTTGAGCGTGATCTTAATGCACCAATCCAAGATACTTCAGAAGCTCCAACTCCAACGGTAGAAAATGGTAGATGAAAATTATCAATTTGAATAATTTTTATCTAGACATAAAAAAAATAAGGACAAAATTTTTCATTTTGAACTTCGTAATGCATTAATAGAGCATGTATGGGAGGAACGTATTAATCTGTAAAGTTGAATATTTATGCAAAAATTAAAAGAAGTGGAATATTTATGCAAAAATTAAAATAACTTTTACCATGGTGTAATATTTATTTAATTGTATTTCATCAATGATTTTATTTTTATTTGAATTATCCAATAATATGAATAATATATATTATTTTCTTACAATTTATGTTATTTAAAAATTTGGGGTAAGAAATAATTTTGTATTACATGATGATGTTGAAAAGAATATGAATTCTATAGGGTGATTATATACATAAAAAAAGAAAGAATTTATTTTATGAAATAAAGAATTTATTTTAGGAGAGAAGAATCTAGAGAACAACAAAATTGTACCCGCAAAATTATTTTAAATAAAATTATTCTTTTTGTTTATTTTTATTTGTTCTTGCAGTTAATTTTCCGCACAATGAAAATTTATTGCGAACAAATTTTGGCCCGCCCAGTGAGACGGGTTCTACTTTCCATCTCTTCTTCCTGCAAAATCAAATTCAATTACTGCTATGGACTTCAAAAATACTAAAGTTGTCTCACGCAAGAACTCTGCTACTGCCACATCTGATGAGCTCAACCATGTTGGTCCACTCACTCGGCGCAAGTTGAAGACTAGTGGTTGGGACGGATCTGAATACTTCACTTCTTTGTAGAAGGCAAAAAAGAGTAAATCTCTTATGACGGCTGGAATCAAAACTCTTGGGGCAACTTGACATCCTTGCTATGTGATGAACTCTCTCAGACTAGCGTCAATTTTAGTGGATCTGAAGATTTGACTGATTCTCCAATTTCAACAAAGGTCAATGCCTTAATATCTGACACAACTAATATGGATAAGAAGTTCGCAATAATGGAACAAACCATTAAAGTTTTAAAGAAATCTGTTGAGGATAAAGATCTTTAAATCACTCAACTGATGAACAAATTGGAGTCATTCGCCCCTGGAGAATCGATCCACGACCTTTCTTATCCACCCGACTTTACTCTGCAAAATAAGAGTGTCGACCAGTCACCTAGCAAGACTAAATCTCAAAACGAGAAATAGTTACTTCGGTTGGAGCTTTGTCTGTTGAGCAATTGCAAGACATGATAACTAACTCTATCAGGGCTCAATATGGCGGAGCACCACAAAGTTCATTATATTAATCCAAGCCTTACAAAAGGCGAATTGACTGTCTATCCATGCCAATAAACTATCAACCATCAAAGTTACAGCAATTTGATGGCAAGGGAAACCCGAGGCAACACATTACGCACTTTGACAAAACTTCCAGCAATGCTGGAATAAAAGGCGATCTCCTGGTGAAGTAGTTTGTTCATTTGTTAAAAGGAAATGCATTCGAGCGGCATATCGACTTGGGGCATGAGTCAATTGATAGTTGGGAGCAGCTCGAGAAAGAATTTCTCAATCGGTTTTACAACACTGATGAACAGTGAGTATGATAGAGTTGACTGGCACTAAGCAAATAAAAGATGAGCCCGTGGTGGATTACATCAATCGTTGGAGGTCAGTGAGTTTAGATTGCAAAGATCACTTTTCTAAAATATCCGCTGTAGAAATGTGCACTCAAGGAATGCATTGGGGCCTTCTATACATACTGTAAGGAATCAAAAAGCGAACATTTGAAGAACTTGCTACACGAGCACATGACATGGAGTTAAGCATCGCAAGTCATGGGAAAACGTCTCCTTTTGTTGATCTTACTAAAGAAAAGAAGGAGTTCAAGAAGGGTACGACCCCAAAAATCCATACTAATCCATGGCAGTGAAAGCAACTTCAGTAAAGGTCACGACAAAGAAAAAAGTGAAGAAAGATGAAACCTCCAAGCAACAGCCGAGAGAGGAAAAACATCGCCTAACTTTGAAAGAGTTGGAAGCAAAAGTTTACCCATTTCCAGATTCAGACGTACCTACGATCCTTGATGAATTTTTGGCAAAAAATAGCAATTGATCTTCTGGAATCAAAAAGGCCTGAGGAAATTAATAGGGTTAATGATCCCAAGTACTGCAAGTTTCATCACATCATTGGCCACCCGATGGGGAAATGCTTCATTTTGAAGGAGAAAATCATGACACTAGCAAGTGAAGGGAAAATCATCATCGACATGGATGAAACCATGGATGCAAATCATGCTAGTGTTGTCGATCGACAAAACTGCTTCATGCCACAGACTATGCAAGCATCATCTTAGTGTAATTTGGGAGCTTCAGGCAGGTTGAAGTTGATGTCCCAAGAGGAACTTCTAAAGCTGCAATAGAGGTAGACGACAATTCTGAAAATGATGTGGATGACATTGGACTATTGTTTCTCATAAGAAAAGAAGAAATTGAGCGGTTCCAAGGATACAATTTCCTGAGATGAAAAAGACGGGGCATAATGTGGATCATTTACGACCATAAAAAAGTGTCAAGTTTAATGCTAGCAAGAGGACAAGTGTTTTCTTATCATAGAAGGCCTGTCACATTGCATGAATTTTTTCCAAAAAAAATCCTTTAAGATAGCTAAGTCAGGGCGACATGTAATTTCCATCATAGAAGAACCCAAGGAAAGCGAACAAGAGCATCATCTAACAATAGCACAAGAATGTCATGTTAATCCAACAGTTGCACAGTATTTTGCTATAATTTTCTTCACCGATGATGACTTGTTGTTAGGGTCCAAACTGCATAACAGGACTTTGTTTATCGTAGGAGCTATTCGAGAACAATATCTCAATCGCATACTAATCGATGATGGTTCAACAGTTAATATCATGCCAAGGACAGTGCTAAAAAGGCTTGGAATCTCTATTGATGAGCTATCCAAAAACAATATAACAATCCAAGGCTTCAATCAAAGAGGGAAGCGAGCCATGGGAAAAATTTCCGTAGAATTATCTATTGGCAATATGAAATCAAACATTTTGATTCACATCATAGATGCCTAGACATCATACAACTTATTACTTGGACGCCCCTGGTTGCATGAAAATAGAGTGGTGACATCTACTTTGCATCAGTGCATGAAGTATATAAAAGATGGTGAGGTAGTCAAAGTTGATTTGGATATTCATTAGAGTCGTATTTTGCAGATGCAAAATTCTACTTGGACTCTTGTGAGTTAGATGTAAAGAAACCAACACCCTCCAACCCAACTGGGGTCAATTCAAAAGAAGAGGTAGGAGTGCAAGTGGGTGTTGCTAAGATGACTAAGGAAAGAACTGAAGGAATCGCCATTAAGTTCTCATCACCTGAAGGAAACATGAAAGTAAAGACAGATAATGAGCATTTAGTATTTCACTACATTCCACGTGAGCATCGAAGAGAGGGGCAACCCTTGCTAGAGGCATGTACTCAATAAGTTCTCCATCCAAGAAAAGAAATGAGCCATGAAATATTACAAGATTTGAAGAAGAGTAAGACTGTACCAGTCGTACAAATCCAACCTATTACTCCTGAGTCCTTAAGAAATTACACCTTAGTTAAAAAGATAAAAGGTCACTTTGATCAAAAGGCTTTCACATTACTTGAAAAATTAGGTTATGACTTCTCCAATCCGACAAGACTAGGAGAGCTCAAGGATGAAGTCACTGGTGAAAAAATACATGGCCTTACAACATCCCAAATGAAGTTGAGAAAGCAAGGACATTATGTCGCCACTCCTAAGTTTGGTCTAGGATTCAAATTTCCAGAGCCTCTGCGAATTTCAGCTAGGAGGGTAAAGGAAATGACTTCATCTCACCACATCTCAGTAGAAGGGGAAAAGAAGGGTGAGGACAAGAAAACACCACAATGAACCTCAGTGTTTAATCGCATAGGAAAATCAACACCTCATGTCTCTGTATTTGATAGATTAGGAGGCCAAGATGGAAGTGGAGCTTCTAAATGTGTAGAAGGACGTGTCACTACCGCGAATGGATCTGTTTTTCTTTGTTTGGGAACCATGGAAAAGCCATCATCTAGAAAGTCGTTGTTGGGGAACGATCAATAATATTTCTCTGAGGACATTGATGACAAGTAAATTTATAGTGTTTTTCCATCGCACATGAAAAGAAAGTCTATTTTGTCAATTACCACAGATGGCCTGCTGAAGGTAAGAAAAAGAACTATCATTTTTACCAACCAACATCTTGGAGAAACAAAAGAGGATCCAGAGGAAGCCAATGTATCATATCATATAACGGTGGAGGACAATTTATGCCATGATGAAATGGATTATGATGTTCAAAAAGCACCCCTCAACTAGAGGATGGAGTACAATCGACTGTAGATGAACTCAAGGAGATAAACCTAGGTACATTGGAGAATTTGCGCCCAATCTTTGTTAGTACACTTCTTACACTGTAAGAAGAGAGGGACTACTTCAAGTTATTAGTCAAGTACAAAGATGTCTTTGCCTGGTCATCAAAAAGGAGGCACGTCCTGTAAAGCAGTCACAACGAGTGTTTCGTCCTGAGTTAGTAACACAAATTAAAGTAGAGGTCAAAAAGCTCATCGAAGATGAATTTATTCGAGAGGTGAAATACCCATCATAGATCTCAAATATTGTACCTTTCAAAAAGAAGAATGGCCAAATACGTATGTGTGTTGATTTTTGAGACTTAAACAAGGCGTGTTCGAAGGATGATTTTCCGATACCAATCATAGAGCTCATGGTTGATGCGATGACTGGACATGAAGCTATTTCATTTATGGATGGGTCTTTCGAATACAACCAAATCAGAATGTCCCCAAGAGACAAAGAATACACTGCTTTCCAAACTCTAAAAGAGATATACTGCTACAAGGTGATGACTTTTGGTCTAAAAAATACGGTTTCCACCTACCAACGTGCAATCCAAAATAGTTTTTATGATATATTGCTTAAGAGGGTGGAATGTTACGTCGATGACTTGGTGGTGAAGACAAAGTGTAGGGACCGCTATCTTGATGATCTTCGTATTGTTTTTGAGAGGTTAAGAAAATTTAACTTGAAAATGAATCCACTCAAATAAGCATTTGGAGTTACTTCAGGAAAGTTTCTTGGCTTTATTGTGCGTCACCACGGAATTGAAGTTGATCCCACAAAGATTGATGCCATTCAAAAAATGTAGTAGCCAAGGAACTTGAGATACCTTCGCAGTCTGCAAGGAAATTTGGCATTCATTCGGAGGTTCATCTCTAACTTGGCTGGACGATGTCAACCCTTCAGCCATCTAATGAAAAAAGATGCCCCTTTCCACTAGATCAATCATGTCAAAATGCTTTTGAAAGCATCAAAAGATACTTGTTGAATCTACCTGTATTGGGGGTACCAACTCCTGGTAGGCCATTGATACTCTACATTACATCACAAGAGCGATCACTTGGAGCACTTCTGGCTCAAGATAATAAAGCAAAAGAGAACAAGCATTGTACTATCTAAGTCAAACTTTGATAGGATCTGAGTTAAATTTTTTACACGCCTATTAAAAAAATATGTTTGTCTTTGCTTTATGCAATAAAGAAATTAAGGCATTATTTTGAAGCATACACCATCAAGCTAATTTCCCGAGCTGATCCCATGAAGTTTGTAATGACTCGTCTAGTTCTCTCAGGACGTCTAGACAGATGGTCTATATTGTTTAACCAATATGAGATCATATACATGCCTTAAAAGGCTGTAAAAGGGCAAGCACTTGCTAATTTCCTTGCTAATCACTCCCTGCCGGTAGAATGGGAGATTTCAAATGAGTTTCCTGATGAAGATGTATTATTTACTGAAGAAATGCCGACATGGACAATGCTCTTCGATGGATCAGTACGTCAAGATAGTGCAGGGGTAGGCGTCGTGTTGATATCACCCGAGAGACTAATCTTGCCATTTTTATTTATTCTGGGTAAAACATGTTCCAATAATGTTGCAGAGTACCAAGCTTTAATTATTGGACTTAAAATGGCATCAGATATGAAGATTCCACAATTGGATATCTATGGTGACTTTAAGTTGATCATAAATCAACTCTTAGGCAGTTATGAGGTAGAGAAGGGAGATCTTATACCATATCATCGATACATTACTCGTCTGCTTGAAAGGTTTGATCAAGTGTTCTTAAACCACATCCCAAGAGAAGAAATTCCCATGGCAGATGCTCTAGCAAACTTAGCTACGATGATGGCACTCAGAGAAAATGAGTTAACAAAGGTGCAAGTAAGTCATCGGTGGGTTATTCCCGGTTTCCTTGATCTTCAATTAGACGAAAGCCTCATACATCTGTTTGAGTTATTGAAGAAGAAGATTGGAGAAAACCACTATTTGAGTATCTCAATCATGGAAGGCTACCCGAGGAGCCGCAAAAAAGAGCAGGCATTAGGAGAAGGGCACCACAATTCATCTTCCATAAGGGGATTTTATTTCGTCGTTCTTACAAGGGGTTACTCTTACGGTGTCTCAACAAAGAAGAAGCTCAACAAAAAATCGAGGAAGCATATTATGGCACATATGGAGCACATCAATAAGGGCCTAAAGTTTATTTTTGCATCAAAAGGATGGGCTACTACTGGCCAAAAATGGTGATGGACTACCTAGAGCATGCCAAAAGGTGTCAAGTATGTCAATTTCATGCTAATTATATACATCAGGCTCTAGAGAATCTTCATCCATCTATATCATCATGGTCTTTTGATGCGTGGGGACTTGATGTTGTTGGACCTCTCCCAAAGTCATTAAAAGAGAAGATGTACATCTTAGTTGCTACCGATTATTTCTCGAGATGGGCTGAAGCCGTGCAGCTAAAAGAGGTGAAAAAGGAAAATGTTGTTGATTTTATCAAGTTGAACATCATCTTTAGGTATGGCATACCAACATACATAGTTATGGATAATGGAACGCCCTTCAATAATAATCTCATGAGAAATTTGTACGAGAAGTTCAATTTTAAGTAGCATAAGTCTTCAATGTACAATGCACCTTCCAATGGTCTTGCCGAAGCTTTTAATAAAACACTTGGTAACCTCTTGAAGAAAGTGGTTGCGAAAAATAAAAAAGACTGGCATGAGAGCATCGGTGAAGCTTTGTGGGCATATCCTATGACCTGCAAAACTGCTACCCAAGAGACTCCATATTCGTTGGTGTATGGTGTAGAAACAGTTCTTCCACTAGAACAACAAATTCCATCGCTACGAATGGAGATCCAAGAAGGTCTTACAACTGAAAGTAATGCTCAACTTAGTTTGGCAGAGTTAGAGGCATTGGACAAGAAGAGATTAGAAACATAACAAAATTTGAAGTGTTATCCAGCTCGACTTTCTAGAGATTTCAACAAGAGAGTGCGACCACGGTCATTTCAAGTAGGAGACTTAGTCTTAGCAGTTCAAAGACCCATAATCCTCAACAAATGCATCGGTGACAAGTTTACATCTAAGTAGGATGGACCACATGTTGTGAAAGAAGCATATTCAAGTGGCTTTTATAAGACCGTCGATCAAGATGGTGTAAGAGTTGGTCCCATCAACGGCAAGTTCCTGAAGCAGTACTTTCCATGAAGGTCTTCTACACTCCTTAAGGTAAAAGTATAAACTGCATGTCCACTCCTGGCCCGCATGAGTTTAAACTGTGAACGACTCTAAAAAAAAGGAAAAAAAATAAACTAAAAATAAATAAATAAATAAATTTAACTCATCATCCTGATCTACGTTATGACTTGATCCTCTTGAGGTACGTAGGCAACTTTGAGTATGATTTTACTTTAAGTTTAGTCATATGATTTAAAAAAAAAAGGAAAAGGATGTGTCATTACTTGATCATGGCAATAATACTTTGAAGTGACATAGATATCGCATGAATTAGATGTTTCTTCACTTATTTTACCACGGACGTGCAAAGGTGAAGAAATAAGTAAAGTAAAGCGGACTTCGATGGTATATCTAGGTAAATCCGTAAAGGATGTAGCCTTGATTTTTACATATGTGGTATATCTTGGTGTTATATTTGCAACAAAAAAGATGGCTCATAATTCAAAGACTTCTGCATCAAGTTATGAAGTTTCTACCATAGCCGCTCAAAGCTAAGAAAGAGACCCTCACGTTTTGAACTGAGCTGACTTTAATGATGAGTCTGTAAAAATACGTAAATGATATGGTATTAATTTTTATATATGTTGTATATATTGGTGTTATATTTGCAACAAAAAAGACTGCTTGTGATTCAAAGACTTCTGCGTCAAGTTATGAATTTTCTACCATAGCCACTCAAAGCTGCGAAAGAGACCCTCACGTTTCAAATTGACCTGACTTCAATGACAAATCTGTAAAAATCCGTAAAGGATATGGTCTTGATTTTTATATATTTTGTATTTATTGGTTTTATCTTTGGAACCAAAAAGACGGCTTATAATTCAAAGACTTCTACGTCAAGTTATGAATTTCCTAACCATAGCCACTCAAAGCTGGGAAAGAGACCCTCACGTTTCGAACTGAGCTGACTTCAATGATGAATCTGTACAAATCCGTAAAGGATATGGTCTTGATTTTTACATATGTTGTATATTTTGGTGTTATATTTTCAACAAAAAAATGGCTCTTAATTCAAAGGCTTCTGCGTAAAGTTGTGAAGTTTCTACCATAGCCGCTCAAAGCTGAGAAAGAGACCCTCACGTTTCAAACTGAGCTAACTTCAATGACGAATTTGTACAAATCCGTAAAGGATATGATCTTAATTTTTATATATGTTATATATCTTTGTGTTATCTTTGCAATAAAAAAGATGGTTCGTAATTCAAAGACTTGTATGTTGAGTTATGAATTTTCTACCCTAGCCGCGCAAAACTATGAAATTGGAAAGATTCATGGTTAACTTCAAAAAAAAATTAATTCCAGTTAATTGGAAAGAAGTTTGATTTTGATACATGTTGTCAACAGAGCTCAAAGTTTATTCATGCTTGGGGGCAAATTCATCTAGCTTGATCATTTTAAAAAGAAAACAGACGCAATGATATTTAAATGAAAGCTAAAGGTCACTTTTATTGCACCAAAGGCAAAAATGTTACTACATCATAATAAGCAATAAAAAAAAATCCTAAGCAAATATCTAAACTATGGAAAAGGTTGAAATTCCAGAATTTGCTGACGACTCGCCTCAACCGCCTCTTTCATTTTGGATAGTGTCTCCACTTCATCTTCAGATAATGGATGTTTCTCTCTAATTGCATGAAGCTCGCCCTCGAAAGTGATAAGCTTCTCTAGGCTTTTAGACAATCGTTGTTTCTGATCTTTTATGCATGAAATGGTCTTCTTCCTCTTTATAGGTAAGATCTTCAGTTCTTTATCAAACTTAGCAAGATTTGATTGGAGATCCTCCATGCGCACTCGCTCCTTAGTGTTTTCCGCTTTTGCATTAACAAGGCTTTGTTGCACATCAGAGAGCAATTTTTTATGGTTCTCTTTAGTTATTTTTTGGGATGAAAATGATTTCATAGCATCATACTCCTCATATGTTTTTATAAAAGCATTAACAAAGTCCTCTAGAATAGAGGTATTGATGACGTTAATCCCTTTGAGGTCCTCCATGAGCATGTTCACACCATTTTCAACTTTGAGAAGTCGTCCGAAGATTCAACGGAGAACATGGTTAGCCAGTCATGCAATGCACCACACATCTGAAGAATGTAAGACTTCTTAAAAGTAGAGATCATCTCTTATGGTTCAAAATTTGGAGCAACAAATGATGATAAATACAATGAAGACTCATGAACTTTGGGCGACTTAGCTAGGGCAGCCACAACCTCTATGTTATTTATCAAATCTTCTGTGACAGGAGGAGAAGATATATCAAGGCAACATGAACTCGTAATGTCATCAAAAATGCCATTAAGCGTATCAGTAGAAATGCCTTGGAGATCCAGCTTAAAAAAAGAATGAAAGAAAAAAAAAAGAAAGATTAGCAGGGTATTATTATTATTATTATTATTATTATTATTATTATTTTACAAAAAAAAAAAGAAAGAAAGTAATCTTACTTGTTCCACGAGTTCAGGCAATGGCATAATGGAGCTAGGGTCGTTAACGAAAAATGCCTCGCTATCTATAGTAGCAATGTCCAAATCAACAAACTCGCTAGATTGATCTTTTGTCTTCTTTCTTTTGCGCTTCCAATGTTGGTCTTGATATTCTTTCGTTGAGTTAGTGTCACCATTAGCATCTACAACTTCATTAACTATGCAGATAGACGGAATCTTATCTTCGAGTGGCGTTTTAGTTGGCATCTTTCCACTATTAATATCAAGCAAAGAAGAATCATTGTTTCGCTTGAGAGTTTTGTTCGAAGCCACAGAAGGAGTGTCATTCAATTTCAATAAAGGACGACTTGATCCTTCTCCAGTTCTCACCAACTTACCCCTTGAAGGTGAAGACTTAGAAGACAATGGGCTCGTCTTTGACTTAACAAGGGAGGAAGTGGGAGACTTACCTTGTTCCGATGGACAAAGGGGAACTTTTAAGATAATTCTATTCTACCCAACAAGGTTTGTTCGACCAATATACCACCAATTTGCATACCTATTGGTCGCGAGAGGCCTTTCAGTACGTGGTGGTATACTAATGGTTGAAGAACTACTAAGATGGGTGTAAGAGTCCTAAAGTTATACCAATTCTTTTTGTGTTCCTTCATATGGTCATTTGATGAAGGTCCGTCTTGAACAAATCCAAACTATCAGCTGAATCTATAGAGACTGTAAGGATCCATGTCAAAGTGATCATCACACCGGAGGGTAACGTAGCTCGAACGAAGACTAATGAAATAATAGTTCCAAGAACTAGACAATTCTCCGTTGTCTTATATAAACAACTCCTTGGGTTGTAGCATGGCCAAGGTGGGGAGACTGCAGATATCGACATTCTGAAATAACCGTCTTGCACCAGAAAGATCAAAGTTTCTAACCATCTTTTCCCCAACAATCCTACACATACGAGCACCATTGTAATGACGTGCTTGATAATAGGAGTTAAAATACACACCAATCCATCCATAGACATATTGTATGGGAAAAATTATGTCGCTTGCACTTAAGTTTGTTGAAGTTGTGATCTCTATCAAGCCTCTGTAGATACTAGCCAAAACGGGAATCTCTAGCGCAAACCTCTCCCCATAAGCCATTGGACTTGCAATCTTAAAAATGCTAGGACGGATGTGGTCAAGTTTCTTAATTGGAAGAACGAACTTGCAAATCCAGCAAGCAAGAAAAGCAACCAAGTTTGTCTCTTCTCTAAGAGATCCTTCCACACCTAACTTGACGAAAGGGACGTTCTCTTCTTCCGTTCACGATAAAATGACATATCAATGTAGTTGTTGGGACTGTGATTTGACTTTGGTTTACCTTGCTGTTTAGGGCCTCGTGGAGAAGGCTCATTGTGCCACTCCGGTTCTTTGAACCAAAAATTCACCCAATCACGGATAGAAACCTCCTTAGACGCACCATTTGAAAGCCGATAGAAGGCTGAAAATAAGTAAGCACAAGTTTTAGGCAAAAATGGCTTCCATTACTGATCTGTTTGTGACAATTCTTTGGCTGAAGGGACGACTTCATCAAAGAAAGTTCCTTGTACTGGAAGGCCCCTAATCATATGCATGTCCCACAATGAAATGGAAAGCTCACCAATGCCAACACATATTGTATTAGTCGAGGAATGCCAAAGTTCACAAAAGGCCTACAAAACATTATCGTTGATGTCGTATGTGAATAAAGAGGCAAAAACAACATCATAAATCTTAGTTCATTCCAGCGCCTCCTTGCTACGGCTAAGGACATCCTCTAACCACTCCCAATAGCAAGTAACATAACGAAACTCACCAAAGCCTGATTAGGGATAATTCCATGTAGTACGACCTTTATTTAAGCCTTTGGGGATGTAGCAGCAGATTCTTTGTCATGTGTAGATGAATGCAACACAAAATCAGTAATATTAATGACCTTATTGAAGACAAGTACATCAATTTCTTCTTTTGTCAACCATTTGTCTAGATGAAGGGACATGTCAGGTGATCCTCTGTCAAGCGGGAAGGCACCGGAGGATGAACTTTCAAGGTAAGGACGCTAGCAGGAGAATGTCGTTCACCGTTTGCTATTTCAAGTAGAGAATATGGTGACGTTTGTTCACGGAAGTTCACCATATTTTAAAGTACTGAAGATATCCTCTCTGTGTTTGAAGACCTGCCAAAGAAATTAAATTAAACAGTAAGTCTGCTAAAGGAAAAAAAGAGTATCACAAGATTTAGGCTGTAACTTCAAATTTTACTTGAGAAAATATAGAAGTTTTCCGTAGATGGATTTCACGTGTAACGTATATCTATAATTCTACTTTCTAATATAAAAAACGGCATCTGATTCCAACACTTTCACGTCGAGATATGAAATTTATCGTGACACTGCACAAAACTAAAATAACTAGCGAACCAAGATTAGAAGGCCATATTTGGAGCGATATCTGGAACGATTAGGCTGCAATATGATTGTTATTTCCATACGAGAATTATCTCTACGAATCTACTTTCCAATGCAAAAAGCGGCACCTGATTCCGATGTTTCCACATCGAGATATGGAATTTATCGCGACGCTGTACAAAGATGAAATAACTAGCAAACCAAGATTAGAATGCTATTTTTGGAGCGATATCTGGGACAATTCAGATGCAATTTGATGCTGGTTTCCCCATGAGATGTAGATCTATGAGTGTAGTTTCCAACACAAAAAACGGCTCCTGATTTTGATGTTCCTATGTCAAGATATGAGAGTTTTCGTGAGCCTACGTAAAACAAGTAAAAAGTGACGAAACAAAACTGAAGGTCTGATTTTGAAATGATACCTGGGCGGATCTGGTGATAAATTGAGAATAGTTTTCGCGTAGAACATGTCCTCGCGAGTCTACTTTCCAACACTATAAGTCGTTCGTGATTCAGACACCTCCACGATGTGTTATGAAGCTTCTTCCACAAACGCCCCAAAGTGCCCGAAAGCTCAATTGTGAAAAAAGAGCAAAAAGAGGAGAAGAACCGGAGTTGAATTTCTGCGCAGGCTGAATTACAATGACTTAATGGGGTGGTGATGTCCTTATATAGACTCTGAAAAGCCCCAGCTTGATTTCGAAAAGGAATTTGTTGAACAAGTTGTCTTCAAGAAGAACTAGGACATCCAAGTGTCCAAAACAAGTCAAATTCCTAATCCTTTTTGAAGTGGGATAACATCATTATTTAATCCTATTAAAATTTGATATAAGACTAATACCTGAATCCTACAAGGTTTGGATATATTTAGTTTTAAATAGAATTTTACATTCCTAAGGAAGGGATTCATGTTATTCTATCTAGATTATGATGAATTTGAGGAGTCGGATTTCGACAAAGTGCTCAAGTCTTGCAAAAAAAAAAAATGAGGGCTCCACAAATACTTCAAATCTCGTCTCTAATAGGTCCGACAAATAAAACACCTTGACGAGCTTTGAAGTAGGGGGCATCTGTAAACACGTAAAATTTATTGGGTCAAATTCATATAAAAATTGGATTTGACCCATATTTTATTGGGTGTAAAATCATTTTGGGCTATAAAAATAATAAGTCCATTTTATTCCTCATCAAGGACTTCAAGGTCCATCTCACCTTGAGGCCCAAACTTATGCCACGTATCAAATGACGTAGCATCCCAGTCAAATTAAAGACCAATGAAGCAAGACCACACTCATCAAATGATATGGCAATCCAAGTCAAGTTCAAAAGTCAATAAAACATCGCCAAGTGCCTCAAATGACATGTTTTTGGCCAATCACAAGCAACCTTGTCACATAACATTTGTGATAAGCTTGAAAATTGAATGGACCAATCAGAATGAGACAAAAAGGGTTATTTACACTTGGACTGCTCACCCCCTACAATTATAAATAGGAGGGTTACACAATTTTCTGAGGTCATTCTACAAGCATTGGAGGAAGCTTCTGCATTGACTACACAGCTCTTCAACGAATCAACTAATGGAATTCTGCCCGAAGGTCAACTCAATAAGACGAAGTGCTGTCAAACAATTCCTGGAGATCCAAACAAATTTCTGGGAGGCTCAAATCATCCGAAAGTTCGAGAATTACGCTACAAAGGGCCTCAAATTACAAAAAAGCTTAGGAGAGAAGAATCGAGAGAATAACGAAATTGTACTCGCAAAATTACTTTAAAAAAATTATTCTTTATATTTATTTTTACTTTTGCTTGCAGTTAATTTTCCGCTGAACGAAAATTTGTTGCGAACAATTATATTGAAAGATACAAAACTAATATATTTGTTGGCTATATTGTAACTAAATAACCAAACGGTGAATATCTCTATTTTGTACAAATAACTCAAGATAAAATCCACATGTAGTAAGTCGTCCATAGAGTAAGTGCAACTGATGCCAGTGCATAATTCCATAGCATAATCACTGAACATTCACATTCACCAACTTCAAACAACTGTGTAATTGTACCTGCTCATTTACCAACCAAAAAGGCCAAATGGAAAGAATAAGACAAAAATTGCTTTTGAAATGAGAAATAATTGCACAAATATTTGCAAAAGAAAAGTTTAATTTCTACATATATAAACTTTTCAGTGTGCGCATAAGACTTCTTACATCATTAGATAACCAAAAAGATATTTTCTTCTCCTTAATTTATATGACACACCCTTTTCATTTTGGTCATTTTCTTAAAAAAAAAAAATGACAAACTTCTAAATTTGAAAATAATTAGTTTTAGGTACACTAATATATGATGTGAAATTAACTTAAGCTATTTCATATAAATTGAAACGATGAAAGTATTGTAATAGACAAGAGGGAGTTGCTTCAGATGATATGCATTCCTTGCTTTCAATCAAAAGATAGTGAGTTCGAGTCACAAAAGAAGCAAAATGAATGGAAGCTCCCCGGGAGGCGTGAAGGAAACGGATAAAGTAATATAATACTGTAGAAAAACAAAGAGAGAGGGAAGAAGTAAATGATGAGCTGGTAGATACCAATAGTCATGGCAGAGGGAAGTGCATATTGCAAGAGAAGTACAAACTGATATAAGGAATCTGATCCAACCAATCCAAAATGGCGTGCAGCTTTCACAACACAAATTCCTGATAGTGGTAATGCCACATAACGTATTACTTGAATCCCTATCACCACCCACATACCTACTCCTGACTTTTTCAGCCCTGCACTTATATTAAATGCCAGCACCAGTTTAATTTATACACATTGATAATATAAGAATTTTTGATATCCATCTATGATAAGTACTGTGAAAATGTTGAACTAATAAAGTGACAATGCAAAAATTCATATACAAGAAGCATCAGAAGAATCCTCAAACAAACCTTTAAGAAGATTTGCTCCAATTATCAATGTCATTGCTGGTATTGTAGCCTCACTGCAGCACAAAACACATAGTAGCATTGAGTCAATTGCCATGTTATATATACAAAACATTCAAAATTAAGCTTTGTTATAAGCTCATTTAAAATGAAGTTATTTCAGTCTTTATACCCAAGCATTGATGCAGAGCTATCAATAACATGCAATGGAGCCTCATTTCCAATCATTAGCTTTCTTAGCAAGGACGATACACCAATCAAGATCCCAACGATCTGTAGAAAATATAATTTCCATTTTGCAGATTATATTGTCAGTCAATGCTCGTTATATTCTGTAAAAAGTACAAGAATTGAAGCAGAGGAGTAATGTGATCTTCATACCGTAGCAATTGTTGAGGGTGCAAACAACATTTTGAAATTGATCCTCTGTGTCCATATTTTTATATGTTGTTTGATCTTTCTCACAACATGTCCCTGTATATTGGAAATTTCAGTTAGTTAGCTTAGTTATTGTGTTAGTTAGCTTAGTTACTGTGATCATTTTTCAGTTTTACTGTTACATTGATTGATTTACTGTACATTTGAGTTAGTTGGTTTGTTAGTCGTATGGTGAGCTAGCAACTAAGTGTGTAGTGTAGTGTGTAATGTAGTTGAGATGAGAAGCTTCTAGAAGATGTACATTCATCTATCTGTAGATGCTAGTGGGAACAATGCAATCAACATGACAGTTAATAAAACAGTTCCTTCTTCTTCTCTGTTCAATACAGCTTGGTTAGCCAAGCTTTCTACTCGATGTAAGTGTAGTTCACATGATATCAAAGCAACGACCATTGATGCTAGATAGATAGAGTTTAGATCTCTATCGTGATAAAGGAATTAATCTCTATTTAGCTGTAATTTTTTATTTTTCAATTGATTTCAAATTGAATTTTCCTCTGTAGTTGATGTAGAGCAGTAGAAATGGCACCTAAGATTGATTCGAGTGATCCTTTATTCATAGGCACATCAGATGTGTCTGGAGCTACTCTGATTTTAGTTAAGCTTGTTTGATCAGAGAATTATGAAGTGTGAAGTAGATCAATAAGGATTGCATTATTGGGAAAAAGGAAATTTGATTTTGTGACTGGTGCATGTAGTAAGAAGATGTACAGAGAAGAGTTACATGAACAGTGGGAGACCGGTAATGCCATAGTATTATCCTGGTTGATAAGCTCAGTTAGTTCAGAGTTGCTGAATGAAATTGTATATGTAACAAATGCTCGGGAAGTATGAGACGATCTAAAGGAATTGTTTGATAAAGTGAATTGTATGAGATTGTATAAATTACACAGAGAAATCAACACATTATCACAAAAACTGATTCAGTAGCTACTTACTTCACTAAGCTAAAGAGTTCGTGTAGTGAATATGATGCAGTGATTTCTGCTCCTTCGTGTGATTGTCCAAGGTCTAAGGATTATATAGATTGTCTTGCTCAAATCAGGTTGATACAGCTTCTTGGTGGCTTGAATGATTCTTATGATCAGGCTAAGAGACAGATTCTATTGAAGGAAGTTACACCTTCTCTTAATCAGGCATATGCTATGATAGCAGAAGATAAGTTGCAATAACTTGCTTGTGCATCTATCACAAGTGAGAAATCAGATCCTATTGTAATGCAGATCAATAGAAGCCCAGAAATTAGTAATAGAAATCAGAATTACAAAGGGAAGAAGTGTGATTATTGTCATTTCACTGGGCATACAAGAGAGAATTGCTACAAGCTGATAGGATATCCTACTGACTGGAAACCAAATAGGAGAGTAAATTATAATAATGGAAGTTCAAAAGGATTTGTGCATCACAATCATGCAAGTGAATATAGCCATCAGGATTCTTGAAAATTTAATAACCCTAGGCAAGTTGGAAGTTAATATGCAGGTCAAGTCAATACTCAATTTTCATCTAATAGTTTCAATGGATAGATTATTGGTGGAGATATAGGTCAAATTGCTTTAACTAGTCATGGTGGTTACAAAGAAATCAATAATGCGATGCTAGCCAAAGAACAAGGGTTCACTGATGGAGAATACAAGAGTGGATAGTAGATTCTGATGCTACCCATCACATTGCAGCAAATAATAATGTGTTTTTCATAAGAAATGGGGTAGTTAAAGTAGGAGAGAATAAAATGAATCTTTCAAATAAAACCATAGGTTGTACTGGTGATATCATTTTGATGGATGCAACTCACTATCAAAGCTTAGTTAGAAACCTTATGTATGCTACCATAACTAGACCTGATATCAGTTATGTCGTTCAGACATTGAGCCAGTTTATGCAAATGCCTAAGAGATCTCATATAGAAGCTGCTTAGAGGGTGATCCGATACTTAAAGGGCTTAGTAGGTCAGGGTATCTGATTGAAGAATCAAACTAATAATGACTTAGTTTGTTGGTGTAACTCAGACTAGGTTGCTTGTCCTAAGACAAGAAGATCTGTGACTGAATATGTACTTCAGGTTGATGGTTCCTTAGTGTCTTGAAAATCCAAGAAACAACACAGTATCTAGAAGCTCAGCTGAAGCTGAGTACAGAAGCATGGCTTTAAGTGTAGCAGAACTCACTTGGCTAGAAGGCTTATTTGCAGAGTTAAATGTATTGGTTCATAAACCTATCACATTATTCAGTGATAGTAAGTCATCCATACAGTTAGCTGCCAATCCTATCTTTCATGAGAGAATAAAGCATATAAAAATTAATTGTCATTTTATCAGAGATAAAATAAAGAATGATTTATTGCAGACTTTGTATGTCTCTTCACAACATCAAGCAGTTGATATGCTGACTAAGAGCCTGGGTCATGATCAACACTCTAAATTGCTGAGAAAGCTTGGTGTGCTTAACATTTTGCACCCTTCAGCTTGAGGGGGAGTATTGAAAAGTTCAGGTAGTTAGCTTAGTTACTGTGTTAGTTAATTAGCTTAGTTACTATGATCATTTTTCAGTTTTACTGTTACATTGATTGATTTACTTACATTTCAATTAGCTGGTTTGTTAGTCATGGTGAGCTGACAACTGAGTGTGTAGTGTAGTGTGTAGTGTGGTTGAGATAAGAAACTTGTAGAAGATATACATTCATCTATGTATAGATGCTAGTGGGAACAATGCAATACACATGACAGTTAATAAAACAGTTTTCTTCTTCTTCTCTGTTAAATACAACTTGGTTAGCCAAGCTTTCTACTTGATAGTCAGTGTAATTTTCACACTGTTCAATATTATTTAAGAGAAAGGTCTAATACAAGTAAAATACAATTAAAGGAATTAAAAAAACAAGGCTAATTTCCAGTTTCCATATTATTCACACCATATATTTTCCTATAGTGGAATTCTAGTCCAATATTTAAAATCCTTTTACACTGTGAATGTGTTTTAACATGTTGAAGTTATTTTCTATGTCACAAATCCAAACTTGTAAATAGTATATAAACGAATTAAGTTTACTATTTTCACATCACCTAATAAAATATAGAGAAAAGACATCTTTTTCCCCCTGAATTTGTCCTCCAAACTCACTTTAGCACTTAACTTCTGTTTATTTACCCCCTTAACATCTTTAAAGTATATCATTTTCACCCCTAAAACTGACGTGAAATTAAAAAAAATTGTTTTTTAATTTGAAAACTGATATGGCCCCATTTTTTAATATATATATATATATATAACCACCTTCTTCATACCCCCACCCCCATTTCTTCATCTTCTTCATATTCCTCCACCACCATTTCCCATCTTCTTCTTCTATCCCCACCCCACCATAATTTTTAATCTCCAAACCCGCCACCACCAATCTCCCTTCTCCTTCAAAAAACAATTTCTCCACCACCAGCCCCACCCCCTCCCCTCCAAACCCCCAATTTCTTCTCCTTCAATTACCAAATCCTTCTCTCCACCTAAATCCCTTGACTTAAGATCATTATAAAAGAATGAAATTGAATTTCTAAAATTAAAAGTTATCTTCATGAATTTGAAAATTTGAAATAAAATTGAAATTAAAGAAAAATTATTAGCGACGATGTTAATGATGGTGGTGGTGGTGGTGTTAATGGCGTGCATATATTTTTTGAGTTTGTTTTAATCATTTTTCGGTGAGTTTTATCAGAATATTTCAGAATAAAGAGTTTTGAATTGGAATGTGGTGATGCTATTGCATTGTTGTTTCTTGAATCGGTGGTTTGATGAAGGAATCATAAAGGTCTTGTAATTACGTTTTAAAAATTCAATCTTGATTTTGTTTTCCATGTTTTTGTTGTATGGTATATTTAAGCTATTTATTTTGTTAGGTTTGTGTTAGAATCAAAAGGGGCTTTTAATTATGTTTTGAATTGATTTTTTTGGGTTTGCTTAATGGCTATTGGTAATATGTTTAAGTTTGAAGAAAATAGAAAATGGAGAGGAGATGATTTGAAGAAGATAGAAAGGGGGGAGGAGGCTGCGTTGGAGGGTAAGGGGCGGGGCGGGCGGACTGGGTGAGGGGTTGTGAAGAAGAAAGAAAATAGGGGTGAGGGGTGTTTTTTATTTAGGTAACAACTTTGAAATGTTACCATTACTCCAAAATTTCTCTGATTTTGTACAAAGTAAAGAGCACCTATACGTTATCAGGCCTCAGGACATGCTACCAAAGAAAAACAAAACAACTCCTACAGGCAAGGTAAACTCAAACTTAATACTAGAAGAACTATGAGAAATTAAACACTATCCACAACCCAGCTTGAGCAATACATCTTTTACTTTCTCAACCTTTTTATTTGCTTGCAGTACTCCCAGCCTATTCCTCACCTCCTCCTGAATTTTTGTGATCATGAATTGTGTGTTTACATGTATCTGTCGAAATATCCTCCAGTTCCTTGCTTTCCATGGGTGGTATATCATGGCCCCCCAAACAGCCACCATTATTTCCTTCTTCAGTTTTCTCCATTTTCTCTGTCCCCACCATATTAGACTATTAGGTACATTCCTATTGACCATAGGCACACCCATCCATTGTGACAACCCATCTCGAACCTCGGTAACCCAAGCACATTTAGCAAACAGATGTTGTGGAGTTTCCAACACACTTGCGTTACATAGATAATAATTCTCCTCTTCTATGGGCATTTTCAATCTTAGCATCCTAGCCTTGGTTAGTAACCTATTTTGGTTTGCTAACCAAATAATGAATCTGTGCGTTAGTTGCATAAACCTTGCCCATACAAGATTAGATACTCTCAACCTATTCTGCATCCCTAACATTTCATTATAGTTCCTTGTTATCGAGTAAATCTCATTCTTTATCGACTTGTACCTCGTATCCTGATACCATCCAGCCATATCCTTTTTTTGGGGCCATTAGCTTCCTCCAATACCAACTACAATCACCTGGAGGATTATGATCCCATACATTCATGTGTTGTTTTATATAGACCCCGTGTACCCATCTAACCCACAAAACATCTTGTTTCTCTGATACTTGCCACAACAATTTACCCACTGATCCTTCATTCCACTTTCTACACCCTTTTACATTGAGGCCACCAAATTTCTTGGATATACAAACCTTGTCCCATGCCACTAATAGTATTTTCCTGTGATCTTCTGAACTTCCCCACACAAACTCTTTACATTTCTTGTCGACGTCCTTTAACACACTTTGTGGAAGAATAAAGACAGCTCCCCAAAAATTATAGATGGAGAATAAGACTGCATTAACTATTTGTAGTCTACCTGCATAAGATAGTTTCCTAGAATAAGCATTATTGATTCTGTCAGTGATCTTCTCAAGAAGCTGGTGACATTCCATTTTTCTCCACTTCTTGGATGTTAATGGCAAGCCAAGATATCTTATTGGTAACTGGCCTATAGAAAATCCTGTGAGAGATAAAATTTCTGTCTAGACCTCGTCTATTATTCCATCCAAGAATATGTTTGTCTTCTCCATATTAGCCATTAGCCCGGTAGTTTGTCTAAAGTGATCTAAAGCCTCCAATACCGTTTGAATAGACTTTACCTCTCCTTTACAGAATATCATGAGATTATCCACAAATATTAGGTGTGCAACCTGAGTTCTTGGCACATGGGGTGAAATTTAAAATCTGAAAGTTCGCTCATTTTCCTGAGTGTTCTAGCTAGGTACTCCATCACCAATACAAAGAGCAAAAGAGATATTGGATATCCTTGCCTAAGACCCTTCTTCCCTTCAAAGTATCCATGCCCCTCTCTGTTAACCTTGACTGAGAATCTTGCTGAAGATATACACATCATAACTATTTGAACAAAAGATTGAGGAAATCCATATCCCTTCAAGACCTCTTCTACAAATTTCCAACTTACTATGTCATAGGCTTTCCTCAATTCGATCTTCATCATGAATCTAGGGGTTGTTTTTCTCTTGTAATGCCTCAACAAATCATGGCATATTAGAACATTATGTACTACGGACCTCCCCTTTACAAAAGCAGTTTGTTGATCTGAGACTATTCTTGGTAAAACTACCTTAAGCCTTTCACACAACACCTTTGAGACACACTTATATAATACATTTCAACATGATATTGGCCTAAATTGGCCTACTATTTGCGGTACTTTCACTTTAGGTATAAGTGCAATCATAGTAGCATTCATCTTCTTTAATATTTTGCCATTCTTTAAGGACTGTAGCACCGCATCAGTCACATCTTTACCTACAATACTCCATGTTGCCTTGTAGAACCCACTACCAAAGCCATCTGGTCCCAGACTATTATTGCTATCAATGCTAAACATGGATTTTTTAACCTCTTTCTTTGTGTACCCCTTTACCAGATCCAATGTTGCTCTAAAGAGAGTAGTTGTTCATACCTAATAAAGCTTCTCATTGTTGCAATTATGCTGACATTCATCCCCAGCAACTCCTGATAAAACTCCACAAATACTTTGGCTATACCATCTGGTGTGTTTTGGGTTACTCCAAGCTTTTTCTTTATCTGCATTATTGCCTGTTGTAACTTCTTATGTTTGATTACAGAGTAGAAATATTTTGTGTTGCCGTCACCAAGTTGAATCCATGTGGCTTTGCTTCTTTGTTGTAAATATATTTTAGGAAGATACGAAGACCTCTTGAATTTGTCATACTTCTCCTTTTCCATTTGTTGCAGTCCTAGGTTATTAGGATCATTATGCAGGGCATGTTGTGCTTCATCTAGTGTGTCTCTATCCTCATCAACCTCTTTAAGGATATTATTAAAATATTGCTTGTTAAGATCCTTTAAAGGTTGTTTTAATAACTTCAGCTTCTTCACCACTTGAAATATAAGGCATCCTTTAATTTCTTGTCTCCACACTGCCTCCACCTTTTCCAGAAACATTGGATGGCTAGCCCATACATTGCAATACTTAAATTGCCTATTTTTCTACTCCTTGTTGTAATCTGTTCACTTTTTATAGGACAATAATCACTGATGCCCTCATTCATAAATATAGCAGTGTAGTCATGCATCCTGTTTAGTTAAAAATTATTCACAAACACCCAATCAATCTTGGAATAAACTCTATCAGTACCATGTTTGTCACTCCAAGTGTATCTATTTCCCTAAAGAGGTAGCTCTAGCAGCTCACAAATAGTAACACATGTTTGAAAATCTTCTACCTCAGCCACAGTTACAGGGCTTCCCCCTTTTCTATCATACATGTTAAGTATTGAATTAAAATCCCCCATCACAAGCCATGGGTCATTACATCCTATGCTTATCATCTCCAGGTACTTCCATAGCTCCTTTCTTTCTACTATACTATTCATACCATATACCACAATTAATAAAAATGGCACATGTCTACCACTTTGAGTCACTTGATAAGTTATTGCCTGAGCATTACCACTTAACTCCACCACATGGTAAATATCTAGTTTTCAAGACAACCAGATTCTACCATTATAATGGTATTGTAGGTTAGTTATATATTACCAACCACCAAACATTCTCCTTGTTGTCTCTTGTATATTGTCAATCTTTATTTTTGTCTCTACTAACCCTATTAAACCAACCCTCTCTCTATTGCAAAGGATATTTACCTCCATTTGCTTATTGGGGCCATTTAGACCCCTAATGTTCCAACATAAGATGCTATTCATTCCCTTTACTGGGAATGGTTCATTTTCCTGCATTCGTAGACTGTTTACTGTGTCCAACTATGCTTTTATTCTCCTGATGTAGTGCCTGGAATGCATTCTTACCCAACTCTATTTGCACTTTCTTTTGATGCCCTTGTTGAGCTGCAGTACCCTTCTTTGTCTTTATTGGTGTAATCCACTCCATTCTAACCAGCTTTTCGGAAGAACTAGGCCCTGCTTTCTCTACCGTTGCTGACTTTTGTAACACTTTTTCATTCCCTTGAGCTACAATATCTTCCTCCACTACTTTCTCTATCTCTCCAGTGCCTTGTTCGTCAGTTAATTTTGAACTATTTTTTTCCTACAGTCAGCTTCAGCATGCCCGTACTTCTGACAGAATTTGCATATGATAGGTCTCGACTCATACTGCACCTTTTGTTCAACCAAAACACCTTTCTCATTTCTAAACATCACCTTCTCTGGCAACTCACTGTCAATATCTACTTCAATAAGTAGCTTAGCAAATTGCAACCTCTGTTTCTTCTCTGTGTGACTGTCCACCATTAACGGTCGACCTATTAAACTTCCAATCTTGCTCAGACCAACAGGACTCCAATACTTGAAATCTATTCCCCGTAGTTTCACCCAAATTGGCACCAAGTGAAGTTCTTCTTTAGTAAACTCCATATCCGGAGACCATGCCTTTATAATAAACGGCTTATTGTCAAAGTGGTATATACCACCTTGTATTTCTTCTTCTTTACCATCTGCCGAGTTGAATTTAACTAGAACAATTCTATTTTTCATTGTTACGACCTTGTTAGTTCCCCACTTCGACCATATACGCTGTATGAATCCATTCAAAACTGCAAAAAGCGGATGTTCCCCTAACACGTTACCACAGAATTTTTTCCAAAATTAAATCTTAGTACTAATGTCACCCATGTCAATTGAACAAATAGGTGTTGTGCCATGTACTGTAGGCGCAACATATTCAAGCTTAAACTCCACATTAGATAGCTTCGTGATATCGAATTTCTCCCAGATTAATGGTTTCCGCACCAGCTCATCCTCAGCTTCAACCTCGTCAGCCCAGGACCTGCAACTATTTCCACTACATACTGCTGACCATTCTTTGCTCAATTTCTGTGTATCCGTTCGTAACTCCTCCCTAGGGGTTGTAGCTCCCCTAGGTTGTGATCCTACCTTTGCTACTTTGTCCTCTTCATTAATCACCTCAATTCCCTTTTCTGCTGAGCCGTCCTTCGATTTTGAGTTCTCAATTCCATGACCTTTCTGTGAATTTGTGTTCTTAGCAGGGGTAGAAGTCCCTACCACTCTTCTTGCGTTCCTTTTCGGAGTACCACCACCTTTCGTCGTTACTCCCTGTGCCATTAACGCCTTCTGTGAAGGGAAACGAGCTCTCTTTCCCATGGATGCGCACGCTATGCTAACTTTTGCTCAGAGAGACTCATATCCTGCGCCACTTTGTTTCTATCTATCTATCTATCTATCTATCTATCTATCTATCTATCTATCTAAAATAGTAAATGCATATTTTTTATTTAAAAATATATATATATATATATATATATATATATATATATGTATGTATGTATATAAAAATAAAGTGTGGGGGATTAATTTTTTTTTTTAGAAAAATGGAACTCCTTACGTGGCAATGATGTGGCTCCGACGTGGCATTGACGTGGCATTGATGTATAGGCGAGTGTAATACACTCTGCGTTGTGAGAGTGGTATTCAGTTTTGAGGGGCGAAAATAATATACTTTAAAGATGTTAAGGGGGTAAATAAACAGAAGTTAAGTTTAAGTGCTAAAGTAAGTTTGGAGGACAAGTTCAGGGGGAAAAAATGTCTTTTCTCTAAAATATATGTTAAATGATAGGAATAAACAAAAAAGAAATTGATTAAGAAAAAAACCTGATCATCATGTGTGGTTTGATATTCAATGAGTGGTACTGCAAGTTGAGCTTCATGGTCCATATCATTCTGTAGACTATCCTTGGGAGGTATACAACTTTCGGACAATAATTCTGGGACTTCCTTAGAACCCTCAATATTGACAGTTGAGGTATTATGTTGAGTTCCAGATGCTCGAATGATGTTATAGATATATGTCCAAATATACACGGCTCCTATCTGCACAATGTCAATATATCCAAAGATTAAGGTATAAAATAACTAGCATTCAAAGGTCTTTTGGATCTTATATATATCAGCAACAATATGGGAAAATTGAATCTAATCAAGAATCCAAAATAGGGATGCAAAAGGTATAAAGACATAGTAATTTATATTATATGCACTGACAGTCAATGGCGAAGGTAAAATTTCCACTCAGGAGGTTAAAAAATAACAAAAAGTAGACATGCAAAGAACTCAAGAAGATTTAAAATTTAATATATATCTTAAAAAAAAAAAATATGAACCATATATACGTGGTTTAATTTCCTGGTGCTAAGAGGTTCAATTGAACCTTCTTAATTCCACCCCTAGCTCCGCTCATGCTAATAGTGTATATTATTTTTTACACGATCATTGTGTTTTAACTTATTTTCGGAGGTTAATTACTTGTCTTATTTTTTGGGTAACTAAAAAGAATAAACATATTTCAATTCCACAAGTGAGGTAGTGATCTGAAGAGGCTATAGCCTATATATGCAAGTTACCTTTATTTTATTTTATTTTTGGGTAAAAAGACTTATTTTTTTAGGTTATAACTAATTTTGCTAATGATTTTTTACCCTTTGTTGTCTTTAAAATGACCTAACATAGGTGCAAGTTTAAAACTAATTATGTGGTTGTTGTCGAAGAAAAAGACATAACGAGAGAGAGTTGGGTAATGATACGTACCGCCATAGATAGTGATGCATAGGCCTTTCCATTGGTGGAACATGTTATTGAATCTCCAAACGGACTATTCTTCTCCTCACATACTGCTGGAATTATAATTAGAAGCAAGTTCCCCAAATTCCCTAAAGAAAAAAAAAATCAAACACCTTTCAATAAGTTCAAATACATATATTAGTTTGAGATTGTGAAATATACTATGAGAACTAGCTAGTTTTCATTTTACTATGGAAATGTGTTGGAACATTATAAATCTATACTCCATTAATTTTAATTTATGTGACATCGTTTGATTTAGCACATTTAATAAATTAAAGAAAGTAAGACTTTTAAAATTTATGGTCTAAAACAAACCTTAGACATTTATATGATTATAAATCATTTCATTGAAGTAAAAGTTGAATTTGAAATAAAATTCTTTCTAATTATAGAAAAATTAAATTTTTTTTAAACTGACAAAAAAAAGTGTACCACATAAATTAAGACCGAGGGAGAGGGAGTAGCATCTGTAGTTTACCTGCAGCACAACAACTAATAACAAGGCCATGGAGTTCTATGGGAGTTTTTGTGATTCTCACAAGTATCCATCCAAGTGCTGAACCGATAATAAACGTAAGAAGGATGTTTACCGGCATGAACCATCTATGCATAAAAACAAAAAGATATAAATTACCTATTGAGCGAAGAGCAGGAGAACTGATTTTTAGGCACTCAACGTTTTTATCCCCGTTTTGTAAGTCTTTTTACAAGAGATCTTCATTTTTACATTTAAGAGATCTAAAAAGACATTTTCTCTTATTTATTTTGTAAGTGGTCAAGAGATCTTAGTTCTTCAGCATCAAAAGAATGTAGCAGCAGCGCATAAAGTACATAAAGAAAATATACCCACAATGAAACAATGTTGCTCGATGTAACTGTTTCAGCCAAGCTGCTACAGACCAGCGCAGGAGTAAAAATATAAAACACAAGCTGCTCCAAGCATTCAACAAAAAAAAAAAGTACTTAAAGGCCCGTTATATGGTTATGAAGTTATGAAAACTTTCATTAGAATGCTCTTCTTTGTCCAATATAATTATTGACTTCTTACCAACTCCCAAAGGATGGTGAGACTAAATCAGATACGAACAATGAATCTATGTCTGTGGGAAGAATCAAGGTGTCGGCCTGCCTTCATACTATGCTAAAAGAAGGAAAAACTTACATTGTTCAAATGGTGCCTTGCAGTGGAGCCAAGGAGATTGATACGTCCGAGAGCAAGAAATAAGCCAACAGCAGTAATTATGAGTGTTTTAAGAACAGGCACTAATGCCACCACGAACAACTCCACAAATGCCATCCTGAATTAAGATGAGCACTTTCAAGGAGTTTCCTCTATATGTTTTCTTCCACCAGGGGACTTTGGTCAGAATTTTATAGTAGTAGTTTTAAATGCCGAAACTGCATGCTGTAATTGAATCAGGAATTGACAACCCATCATATTTGTGCCCACTAGTTTATACAGTGGACAAACCAATAGTACATGAATAAATATTCAGACAGCGACATATATACATATATATGGTAATTAGGTACTAAGAGAAGTTGAGGCAGTGGTATAGAATGGTTGACAAAGAAAATGGCCAGGTCCCAGTTATACAACTTGAAGCTGGTCATCATTATTGCAAATGCCGAGTAAATTTCTCTTTTGTCTTGCTAAGGATAAAAACTGTCCTGTCATGTAGACATATATATAAGTGATGATGTTTCATTTCTGCATCCATATAGCACGCTGTAAAAGTGAAAGAGGTAGCTTCCTCGTGAGAATCCAAATTTGTTTACAAGTATTAGGCCATAAATATAACATGCGCAATGACAGTGCAAAATAGGTAATTTATATACTACCATATTAAATATGAATTTAAGTTTTGTGCATCGTCAGTGTAGAAAATATTCTACACAATCAAGTGATCTTGACTTGCTATTACAGGTTACCTAATTTTTTTTTTAATTTTTATGTAAATAATTGAATAACCTGCAATAACAGGTCAAGTTAGCTGATAGTGTAGAATCTTTCATGCACTGACGGTGCACAGAACTTAAACCCAATAAATATTCCCTCCATTCCATGCCATAGTTTAATCGGGCCGGAGTTTAAGAAATAAGAAAGATCCTTGATAATGTCTACCAAATTATTTTTTATTAAAAAAATATTATAATTATCTTTAATTAAGTGAACCAATAACGATAAAAGTAGAATTGTGTCTTTAAATAATTACCAATAAAGAAAGGTGATATTCTTTTTGAACGGACAAAAAAATCGCGACACATAAAATAAAACAAAGGGGGTATAAAGTAATTAAATATGGAAGAAATTCTTACACTTTAGGTTATCTTTATTGTTGTAGTGTAACTAATCTTTTTTTTTTTTTTTGTAACAATGCGATATATTAGATAAACCAAAATAGTGGTTTGTTACAAACTGCTGACTTTTTAGTCAGGTACAAAAATATGAGTATCAGCATTCTGATAATTAGTACATTGATTGATTTTCCTAGTAAACTCAGTTCCTAAAATGTCTGCCCACACATGTTTTTGTGCATATACCGAAGGAACTGCCAAAAAATTTGTTGTGCCAAAGAGCTTCTTTGTCGCTCCTTCTTTTGCCAGACAGTCTGCAACATAATTTTACTCTCTAAAGACATAGGTCACTGGTGGATGCCCCACCCTTCTCAGGAGGCACCTGCAAGATTCAAGAATGGGCTTATAATGCATGTTTCCAGTTTTTAACATATGAATTATCTCTGTTGAGTCCACATTGATTTCAATAGGGAAAAGATTCTGGTTTTCCACCAATTTGAGTCCTTCAATGAGTGCTAAAAGCTCCATTTGGTTATTGGTTGCGTGGGGGAAGACCTTTACGAAGCCAATAATCCAATCCCCCTTGGCATTTATAATACAACCTCTTATGCCTCCTATATCAGGGTTTCCAAGGCACGCTTCATCAGTGTTGAGCTTGTAAGGGGTGTTTAGAGGCGGGAGCCAACGTGCAAGAACAGTGGTTTCTTGGTAGGTGGTAGTAAGTGGAGGCATAAGGTAAGAGTATTCAACACAAATAACATAAGCATTCTTGAGAAAGGGAGAGGCATTAGAGTTGTTAAACAAGTTATTGTTTCTGCAGCTCCAAATTTTCCACAAACAAAAAAAGATTAGAGATTGAAAATTGATGTACTGATCCGCCTTGTGGTTAGCAGAACAGTTCGGAACAGTTTCTAGGAAGTTCTTACTGTTAAGGTTAGTGATATTTGTGGTACTAAAATTGATCTTGCCGAGCAAAATATCCCAGAGTGTTTTGGCTTTAGTGCAGTGCCAGAAGAAATGAGGGATATCCTCATTTTGGTCCGGGCAGAATTTATAATAGGGTTCTAGGGGTACACTCATTCGATTCAGAGTTGAATTGCAAGGGAGCCTATAGTGACTTAGGAGCCAAAGAAAGTGTTTTATTTTGTTAGGATCTTTAAGGACCAAATCCAATTGTAATAGCCATGACAAGGAGAAGGATGAGTTGTAGAGGTGATAAGGTTGTAAGTACTTTTAGTGGGGGAGATTCCTTTGCCGGTGGTAGTCCAAATAGGATAATCGGTAGGGGCCAAGGTATCAGGAAAGAAAGTGTGATGAATGGAGTGGATAATAGTCATAGGTAGTTAGAAAGGTAGAGAAGATAAATCCCAGGAACCATTTTTCCATAAGTCAGAGATTTTCATGTCCAACATGTTTTGAGGCAGAGGACCTTGAATAATACTGCTAAGAGGTTCGCTATTGGGGAGCCATCTATCAGTCCAAAAATTTACTCTATCCCCCTTGTGGATGATTGTAACGCCCCAATTTTCTGAACTGAAATGCTACACGGTGCTCATGACCCTGAAGGACCACAAGCTAACCCATGACTGATATCTGTACCTATAAACTGCATAATATCTCATAAAATATGCAGAAACATAAACTGTAAGGCCATAAGGATCAATACTAATAAATATTTGAAAAATATGGTATAACAATACCAAAAAGAGACATAAATACTGAAGTCTGAATATCTAATCTGACATCTAGTCCGAAAGCCTCTAACTAAACTGGATAAGTAGTTGATGGGACATGTCCCCAACTAACTCCAACTATTGAAATAAAGTGAAAACTGAAATAGAAATGAAATCATCATGTCCTCAAAGGATGAGGACTCACGTCTAACTCTAACTGCTGATCCTGGAATCTACTGTTGATTTGGAGCTCATGCCTTTGAACCTATGGTAACATAAGAGAAAGCACCATAGCGCAAATGCGTCAGTACATCTAAATGTACTGAGTATACGAGTGAGGTAAGCTAAATGAAAAGGGTTATATACATGGACAATACTGACTGATATGAACGCGATAATACATACATGCATACGAAACTGTAACTGAACTCGTGGAGATACAGACTACTGAGTATGAATACTGACAACATGAGTGTACTGATAATGAGATTCTGAAAGACTGAGTTTACTGATATTGATATGTAAATCACTAATAAGTGATGGATCTGATACTGTATTACTGATATACTAAGAGACTGATATTGCATTACTGATAAATGAATGATTGTTTTTGACAGTTCGAATTATGAAAAACTGGTCTGATTGACTGTATCTGACAGTCCTGAAGCTGAGTACTGATAGCATGAGTTTTGATAACTTTTGTGATTGATAGCATAAGTGATTGTATCTGACAGTCCATAAATCTGAAGAAAACTATCTGAGTTCAATTCTATTTCTGAGTTGACTGTACCTGACAGTCCTCATATACTTAAATCTAAAGAACTATCTGAGTTCTTTACTGAGACTGGGTAGCTATAGCTAACAATCCTGAAATTTGTAACTGAAACTGTGGGAAGTAGTTATCTAACCGACATGCCCCAAATATGCTATAATAGCTAAGCTGGGGTCCAATCTCTACCCCGACTGGAGGGGTGTCAATACCGCGTCACTAGTAAGGACAACTGTGAGAACCCTATACTGGCAGGTACTCAATGAGAACGGTGGGAACCCTAAACTGACGGGTTAAGCCACCTCATTAACCCTAATCTGACGTGTTAAGATGTCTCAACCTATGTTGGCTATGTAGTTCTAGAACACAAGGATGACTACTAAGAATCACACCCTGAACTGGAGGGTGAGTTCCCATCCTTGGGTTCACTCGGTTCTAACTTCTACTCCCATCTGAAGGACACTGAACTGAATAACTAAGTTGAACTGAATAACTGAACTGAACTGATTCGCTGAACTGATACTGATTAACTGGACTGATACTAGTGGTATTGTTTAGCAGAGCTAAACTAAGTTTACTGGATTCCAATGACTGACGGAATGTATTGAGTTCTAAGGACTGGTTGAGAGTACTGAAGCTACTGAGATAGACTGTGAATACTGAGGTTGTTGAGGTTACTGAGCACTGAGATTACTAAGATTACTGGACTACTGAGATTACTATGATTTCTGAGTTTTCCTGAGTCACATGACTGACTGAATTCTATAGATCATGGCTTGACTGAGAGTATCGCGAAAACATGATGTTATGCAACCCTAGTTGTTTTACTCCTATGGTTTTCTTGGATGATGAGCTTTGAGATGTTAATAGGGTTGTAATGTGTTTAGAAGCTATATATTTTGTAAGGTTAAGTTTACGGACATGCAAGGAGTGTTAAAAGACTTAATTACCCTCAAAATAACTCAAAACGGAGTGTTTTTGGCATTGGAACTAACTTAGGCTGCGCCTAACCAATCACCTAAGTTTGGTTGGGCGGCGCCTAACCAATTGCCTATTCTTACTGTCTTTCACAAAAATGGGCATAACTTTTTGCTCGGGTATTAGATTAAGGCGAAATTGGAATCGTTGGAAAGATAATTCGATTATCTAAAATTTGGTGGGTCTAAATCAGACACAATACCACATTAATATTGATTTATACACGTTCAAAGATGACCCTTGCAAAATCAAACACTAAAACTTGATGGATTCAGAAACTCTTAGCTTGTATTACCTTAAGTGACTTATATGAACATGATTAATGTATCATAAGCTATCTTATCGCTAGGATACTCATTGTAAGTCATGCACTAAAATGCTACTCACAGGATAGGAGGTTTCATACATAGGAAAAATTGTTCGTCTCCTAGCTTAGAAACATATGGAGTATTACAATATCTCCTCCTTGGGAACATTCGTCCTCAAATGGAAATTAACTGAAGCGGGAGAAATGATAAGATGAAGTAAGTACAAGACATACACTATTGAAACATGGTTTCATGACTGGCATGACTGAAAGCTGAGCACAACATACTGAACACACATATCTGATGCATGGGAAGCTGATCCATGAATGTAAGACTGAGGATTCTAATAAAGTAAGTTTTCTCAAAATGAGAATGCATATCTGATGCACAACTGAAAGGCTGAATCCATGCATATATGATCCATGATTATATGACTGACATAATACGTGAATGCATGACTGAAAGTACTAATGAGCTAATCACACATATCTGATGCGTGAATTCATGACTAAACTTACTCATGAACATGGAATGGTAAAGGTATCAAGGTTGAACTAAAAACTGAGCATGGAACTACATACCAACTTTGGCACTGAAATATGAACATGAGATCGAGTAAGTTTAAGGAAAACTATTACCATGAACTGATAATACCGATAAGTTTGAGATTAATTACTCCATATGCATGATCGAAAACATGAGAACATAACTAAGTCTAAGAAGTGGTAGATATACTGAATATCATGATCTGAACTGAATCTTGAAAACATGGCATACGATTGAAGTTGGAGTTTGAGGGTTAACTTATGAGTACCCCTTTTCCAAACTAGATTCATCAAAAGAAAATAGAGCAGCATGTTTTTGTTATGAAATTTTGGGGGTATGATGTGTCTCCCCCTTGGGACACTATGTCCCTCAAATAATACTGACTTGGATGAGCTACTGAGGGGAATTGAGGCGATGCTCAAGACACCTAGAAACTGAGTCATGACTGAATAGCTAGGATCTAAAACTGAGACATAATACATGAACTGAGCTGAACACGAGTGCTTAAATATACTAACTTATCTGATTAACTGAATAACTGATAGCTGAATACTGGATCTACAAAGCTAAACTGTACTTAGTCTGAATAGCTGGGCTGAGATTTTTGAGTTTTATGCATAGGAAATAAGGACTAACTGAGTAGAATGAGGTATCTGAGCATAGATTCATGAAGTCTATATTATTTTCAAATGTGAGACCAAGCGTACGACATGGCTCTAAGGTATTCTATAAACTGGGGTACTGAAACACTGATAACTGAGTACTGACAACCTGAATGCTATGGTCAAGCATGTCTGGAACTGAACTGAGATTCAAATCTGAGTTTTAATACCGCACCACTGGTAAGGGCAACTGTGAGAACCCTATACTGGCAGGTACTCAATGAGAATGGTAGGAACCCTAAACTGACGGGTTAAGCCACCTCATCAACCCTAATCTGACGGTTTAAAATGTCTCAACCTATGCTGGCTACGTAGTTCTGGAACACAGGGATGACTACTAAGAATCACACCCTGAACTAGCGGGTGAGTTCCCATCCTTGGGTTCACTCGATGCTAACTTCTACTCCCATCTGAAGGACACTGAACTGAATAACTAAGCTGAACTGAATAACTAACCTGAACTAAATAACTAAACTGAGCTGATTAGCTGAACTGATACTGATTAACTGGACTGATACTAGTGGTATTGTTTAGCAGAGCTAAACTAAATTTACTGGATTCCAATGACTGACGAAATGTATTGAGTTCTGAGGACTGGTTGAGAGTACTAAAGCTACTGAGATTGACTATGAATACTGAGGTTACTGAGGTTACTGAGCACTGAGATTACTGGATTTTTTAGTTTTCCTGAGTCACATGACTAACTGAATTCTATAGATCATGGATTGACTGAGAGTATCATGAAAACATGACATGGCTCTAGGCACACAACTATATTTTTTGGGTACAAGTACCCCCAGGACTCGATGGAAGGAAACTGACACAACTTGAATTTCTTGAGTCACGACCATCAATAAAAATCCATAATACATGAGTGGGGGATTTCATGAAGTACATGGTTATCATAATATCTATCATGAATAGGAATGCTTATAATCAAGTCATAGATCTCATATTCTAATATCATGGGCATTTCGACAACATATACTATTCATAGCAATCGCATGGAAACCATTCAAGCATAAGGAAACGGCAACATGTAACATTTAGTTCATATTGTAATGATTTGTGGATGTTAAACTTCATGTATTTATTCAACATCTCAAACATGGTAGGAAAAGCATGGATATAATTCGCATACATAATTCATATCTTCATCATCATACATGTTTCATGCCACTACCATAAGAATACATAATTAGCATCGAAGTTCATATTGAAGTGTATAGCTAACATGGACTTGTTATTTAGATATCATGAAATCATGTAAATATGAAGTTCTAGCATACTAGGCATTTTATCAAACACCTTGCATGCATTCTTTAAGGAATAGGTGGATTTCATACTTGCATTCTATCAATCCATCTAAAGATCATGTTTTTCAACTAACAGCATAACTTTCATGAGATATACAGTCACAATACTATTATATAGCAAAACAAACAAGCATCAACATGGGTATGATCATATCATCATAATCAACCAAGTTTTTGTATTTTAAAGATTGATTCTTGAACTCCACAGAGGAAAGGAATTCGTGGATGAACACTACCATACCTTGGAAGGGAGGTTCTTAATGATTGATGGAGGAATTTTCTTGAAATTGGATCTTCAAACTTAATTATGTAACCCTAGTTGTTTTTCTCCTATGGTGCTCTTGGATGATGAGCTTTGAGATGTTAATAGGGTTGTAATGTGTTTAGAAGCTATATATTTCGTAGGGTTAAGTTTAGGGATGTGTAAGGAGTGTTAAAAGACTTAATTACCCTCAAAATAACTCAAAACGGAGTGTTGTTGGCATTGGAACTGACTTAGGCAGTGCCTAACCAATCGCCTAAGTTTGGTTGCGCGGCGCCTAACCAATCGCCTATCCTTACTATCTCTCACAAAAATGGGCATAACTTTTCACTCGGGTATTGGATTAAGGCGAAATTGGTATCGTTGGAAAGCTAATTCAATTCTATATAATTTGGTGGGTCTAAATCATCCAAAATACCACATTAACATTGATTTATACACGTTCAAAGATGACCCTTGCAAAATCAAACACTAAAACTTGATGGATTCAAAAACTCTTAGCTTGTATCACCTTAAGTGACTCATATGAACATGATTAATGTATCATAAGCTATCTTATCGCTAGGATACTCATTGTAAGTCATGCACTAAAATGCTACTCACAGGATAGGATATTTCATACATAGAAAAAATGGTTCATCTCCTAGCTTAGAAACATACGGGGTATTACAATATCTCCTCCTTGGGAACATTTGTCCTCGAATGGAAATTAACTAAAGTGGGAGAGATGATAATATGAAGTACGTACAAGACATACACTATTGAAACATGGTTTCATGACTGGCATGACTGAAAGCTGAGCACAACATACTGAACATGCATATCTGATGCATGGGAAGCTGATTCATGAATGTAAGACTGAGGATTCTAATAAAGTAAGTTTTCTCAAAGTGAGAATGCATATCTGATGCACAACTGAAAGGCTGAATCCATGATTATATGACTGACATAATACGCGAATGCATGACTGAAAGTACTAATGAGCTAATCACACATATCTGATGCGTGAATTCATAACTAAACTTACTCAAGAACATGCAATGGAAAAGGTATCAAGGTTGAACTAAAAACTGAGCATGGAACTGAATACCAAGTTTGGCACTAAATATGAACATGAGAACGAGTAAGTTTAAGGAAAACTATTACCTTGAAATGATAATACCGATAAGTTTGAGATTAATTACTCCATATACATGATCGGAAACATAAGAACATAACTAAGTCTAGGACATGGTAGATATACTGAACATCATAATCTGAACTGAATCTTGAAAACATGGCATACGATTGAAGTTGGAGTTTGAGGGTTAACTTATGAGTACCCCTTCTCCAAACTGGATTCATCAAAAAAAAATAGAGCAGCATATTTTTGTCATGAAATTTTGGAGGTATGATGTATCTCCCCCTTGGGACACTATGTCCCTCAAAGAATACTGTCTTGGATGAGCTACTGAGGGGAATTGAGGCGATGCGCAAGACACCTAGAAACTGAGTCATGACTGAATAGCTAGGATCTAAAACTGAGACATGATACATGAACTGAGCTGAACACAAGTGCATAAACTGATAAGGAGCTAAAGATGTCAAGGGTTCTTGTGACAGTTTGACAATTAAAAGTATCTTCTCTAGTAAAACGAGTTAGGTCATCAGCAAAGAAGAGATGTGACAACTTGGGTCCTCCTCTGCTGATAGCAATAGGGGTCCAATTAAGGGTATCCA
Source organism: Capsicum baccatum var. pendulum (assembly GCA_030864225.1). NCBI lineage: Eukaryota > Viridiplantae > Streptophyta > Magnoliopsida > Solanales > Solanaceae > Capsicum > Capsicum baccatum. Next base: position 25,093,324 of record CM061551.1, on the reverse strand, counting down.
CCTCATATTCAATCCTCCTAAAGAGAAATTCCATGCAAAGGATGAAGATGTATGGGGATATGGGGTTTCCTTGCCGAATTCCCCTAGAAGGAGAAAAGAAAGGGATTTTAGACCCATTTATGAGGATAGAGATAGAGGAAGTAGAGATGCAAGATATAATGAGTTTAGAGAGAAGGGGTGGGAATTTAAAGAAAGAAAGATCTTGTCTGATCAAAGGTCATTCTATCCTATCAAAAAACTTTTCAAGGTTAATTTTGAGAATCATATTTCCTTTAGCTCCCTTTATTTTAGAAAAGTGATTCAAGAATTCCTGCACGATGATGTCATTGTCAGAAGCTCTTCGTCTAGGCAGGAAGTTTTCTTGAGTTGGAGAAATGATTTTACTCAAGAATGGTTTGATTCTATTGGCAATGATTTTGGTTATGATCTTGTATTGCGTATTTCAGAGGCCAATAGGTCTATAATTCTTAAGAGTAACAGTATTTTGACACTTGGGGATAAGACAGAGGTAAGTTGTGTTCACCTTTTTACCCATTTTACCCACAGAGAAAACTTTGTTATAGAAAGAAATAAGCTGACTGTGGGTAGAGTCCCAGAATTTCTAAAAGAAGAAAGGGTGAAGGCTATCTAAATATGGAGCTTTGGTGGGTTTGAAGCTGAAGGTAGCTTACTTTATTTCAGAAATGGTGAGAAGGTTGTCTAACAGAGCACAAGCAGTTTGAGGAATTGAACCAGTAGCAGAGGGGTTAGTGATGCAATTCCTAGTGGAAATAGAGTGCTCAGTAGTGTAAAGGGTTCTGTAGAAAGACATGATTGAGTTTTCTATATCCTCCTGGGAATACCTCCAGTTACCCAGGTCATCCAAGGAATAATAATTGACTGAAATGAGTGAATGGAACTTGTAAGATCCTTACTATTCTAGAAGGCTTGATTTATTAAGTTTGGGAAGTCCGAATGAGAGCACTGCATGGGTTCCATTCTAAAAGGTTTCTCCTTATGAGGTGGTTTGGCATTCAGCTGGACCAGCATAGGGCAGTGGTCGGAATGAGTTCTTGGGAGATGAGTTACAGAAGACTCCAAAAAGAGATAAAGTCATTTCACATTAGCTAGACATCTATCAAGTCTTTCAAGGATAAGATTATTACGGTGATGGTATATTTTTTTCGTCCAAGTGTATTTACTACCCTTGAAGCCTAAATCAACTAGCCTACAATGATTCACATAATTTCAGAACATGTTGACTCTACTGGTCGCTATGGGGTTACCCCCATGTTTATCTTAGGCTGAAAGGACTTTATTAAAGTCTCCCTCTACCTGCCAGCTGGTATCAGGATGATTTATAATAGTGTTAGCCATAAGGAAGAGTTGCTCCTAGAGAGATTTCCTAGTATTAACATGAGGGCTGGCATAAAGTATACTAAGGAACCATGAGGAGGGAGGAGAATTTACCTTGACAGCAATATGGATGCTTTGAGGAGTGATAGATATGTCCATGATGTGGAACATATCCTCTTTCTACATAAGTACCAGCCCACCGGACATACCAATGGCGGCAGATTGGATCATACAGTCATAGCCAAGGTCTTGAGTTAGCTAGTGGTGATCACTCATTCTAGTTTCAAAGAGAGCTAGTATGACAGGTTTATGAAGGCATAACATATCATTGCAATGGCTCTTGAATTCGGCATTATTTGCGTCTCTAGCATTCCATAGTATTAGGTTCATCATTATTTTGTTGTGAGGTGGAGAGTAGTTTACAGTCACTGATTTTTCTTTGTCCTGAGGGTCCAGGGATGACTGTGGTGAGTTGATGTTGATCATTGTTTTCAGGGGGTTTAGAGATATCATGAAGTTTTCCCTTGTCAGAAAACTTAGGTATTTGATGCTCATTGTGAACTTGGTTAAATTCCATGGAATCGGGATTACCCACATCTCATTTACTAATTTTGTGAATCTTAACCCTATCTGTTTGTTTAGAGTGGTTACTTCTGTTATGGGAGTTTTCATGGTTGCTAGAATAGCTTCCATTTCTCGATTATTTGTTTTTAACATTTCCAGGGTTTTTTCTCTTTCCCATATCTCTGGAGTGGTAATGTCCTAATTGACTTCCACTTGAGAAGGAGAAGTTTCCAGTGAAAGCATAGAGGGTCCATTCTAGAGCAGGAGAGGATTTGGTGGCGGGAAAAAAGGAAGAGTCTGTAAGACTTGGTTCAAGATGGCTGAGAGTGTCTCCGTTGACAGGCTCTCTATTGGGTGTTGGTTGGCAGCTGCCAGTAGGGTGGTCATCCAAAGGTTATTACCATAGCTTGCTAGACTTTTGTTCAGGGATTCCCTTGACCAACAATGCGAGATACTCTGGGTTTTGGATTATTACTTGTACCCGTCTCCCCTCTATTGTCCCTTGAAAGGTGATCGATATATTCTGTAGTCCCATTTCCAACCAAGAGATTGGTGTATGGTCCAAAGGTAATGGTGCTAAGATTAGAGTTATGGGGAGGTGGTTCATGTGAGAGGGTTCTGAGGAGTGCATTTTGTGAGGAGATAGCTTGAGAAGGTGGAGTAGGAGAAAGGGGATATTTATGGAAAGTCTTAGTGGAAACATCATCCTTTTTAAAATATATAGGATGATGATGGTGAGAAGGGCAGCTGGAGGGATTTCTAGAGGTGCCAGTCTGCTCGAGGAGACTATTTGGCTGGTTGATTTGATCGGGGATAGTCATGTCACTCTGAGGGGTTAGGGTGTCAACATGATTAAGGCTTCAAATTTGTTAGTGGAGCCCATATTGGGCTTACTATTTTTATAAGAAGAAGATTGACTATTAAAGAAACTGTTTGGGGCCTTATCCGGGCGATTATTCATACTCAAAGGCTTTGACTATTATTAAGAAGGTTGACTATTAAAGAAACTGTTTAGGGCCTTATCCGAGCGATTATTCATACTCAAAGGCTTTGCACCTTTTTGTTGGGCCCAACTGGTATTTCCTTATTGGGAGTTTGGGCCCTGGGAGCCAGAAGTTGGTCCTCTTTTGGAAGTTGGAGAGATGGGCCTTTTCTTATTTCTTACCGAGTTGGGCCTGTCCAAATTTAGGTGGTCCAAATTTGGGGTACTATTATCCTTACCCGAACCACTAGGCGTATCGGCGCCTGTCGGAGGATGTGGATTCCGATGGGTTTTTTTAAAAAACTTACCTAATTTGCGGTCAAAAGTTTTCGTCTTGACATTAGGTTTGTCGAGCTGATTCGTACCTGGTGCTGAGGCCTTCCCCTTTTTCGATGCCTTAGTACCTTTTTTTGCAAATGTGACTGTCCGCCATTCCGATGCTACCTGTTGGGAAGGGGAGGACTCCGTGTTTCCTGTTTCTTCTCTAATGTGTTGTATGTATGGGCATGCTCTAATCGTATGGCCCAGACAACCACAATTTGTGCACAAGATACCTTCTCCTTCGTAGCAGATCAATTGGTCGTGATGTCCAATCAGTACAGATGTGCGAACAGGTTACTCCATTTTGACTTGTACGCAGATACGAGCGTAGCGTCCTTTGAGGGAAGAAGAAGTACACACATCTATTTTCAGCAGACAACCAATTTTTTTTTCAATTTCTTGAAGGATAGTATTGTCATAAAATTCCGTTGGTAACGATGGTAACCTGACCTAGATTGTTGTGGAAGTAATTTTTGACTGGCAAGGCATAAAATTTGGCTCCCACACCCTTACAGAGATGTACGTGCCTGCGACGATCCATAGGCCTTCCAATAGGATCTTCTTTTGGCTCTCTTCAAGCGTTAATTTTACCGTGTAATAGCCCTCACCTAGATCGATAAGGATAACACTTTCTTGGAGTTTCCATAGATCCGTCAATTTTGAACGGAGATATTGGTGGTTCAGTCTCCTTCCGACACCTTTCAAGCTAATAGATCTTTTTCACAGGTTGTAAAGTCTGCGCTTGTCTTCTTCAGAGAGTTGAATAGCATCTCCTTCGGGGTCAACAATCGATTTTCCCAAGTTTTTGAAGTTTAGAGGGACTTCGACATTTTCAAGGTTGAGACCGGAGTACGCTTCAACTACTTGTTTATAGGATGGTTTCTTTGGGGGGTCCTCCTCCATGGCGCCTGGGGTTAGGTCTAGCGGCTCCGGCGGAGGTAACGGTGCTGGTGGATCTGGATCGCAAGGTGAAGCGGTTGATGACAACATTGGGGATTTTAGAGAGAGAAGGGTCGTTCTCTCTCAGTGTAACTAATCTTATTTTCAAGAGAGTTTAAATATATACACCATAGTATAAATAATTTTACACAATTTCATAAGCTTTACTTGTTGTAACAATTAACATATCTTATTTCCAATATTAATAAATTCGACATATTAAGTAGGCTCTTGCATGCGGATGTCAATTGGATGATCATTTGATGGTTAAGAAACTATTTTAAATTGGAGATGTATATAACTTAAAGCTTTTAACTATTAGCATTAGCATTAGTTGTACCCTAATTAAAAGTATTTTTTTATCACGTGCTTAAATTGACTGATAATATAATTATCTCCGCATTATTAATGTACGCAGCTTTAAATTTAATTTATGAAGTGTGTCAAGCTAATTATATCTGATTATTTAATTTAGATAAGTATGGTCCAAGTTATTTGAAAGCCGATATACATAGGCAAATGTAATAACGAAAAAAAAATTGAATCTAGAATTATAGTATAGTGCTAGGAACGCCCATATGGGGTATGTTGTTAATCGTCCTTCTAGCCGTCAAGATGCTTACTCCCATCTTATTGCCTCATACATAATGATCTATGTAAATCTATATTTATATAAAGGAGAAATATATGATCTCTGTTGCTATTTATCTTTTTATGTGGATTATTTGATAATTTTCTTATTTTTTCTATTTTTTTATTGCACAAAAATGAATATTACAATTACTACTCATCCATTTATTCCTATACTTCAATGTAAGAGTTTAAATGTCTTAAAATTTCTTTAAGACTCCATTGCTCTATAATTAATTTTTAAGATTTTTTTTTTATCTTTGGCTTTTCATTTTTCAATATGCTTTAAAATGAATATGCATGTAATGTAACTTTCCCCTTATAAATAGAAGGCATTTCATGGTCTTTTGATATCATTTATCCTTTTCATAAACGGTCAAATTCGTAGAGTTGATGTTAAAGATGGTGGAATACAAGAAAGGTATTACAAATTATTTTAGAATTTTGTAGTTTTAGTTTTCTATATAAAAGTTAAACAACAAATACTTTTATTCTCTTTTACTATTTGTAAGTGTGATGTATATTGATGTTAAAGTTGGTTGAATACAATAAAGGTATTACAAATTAGTAGTTTTCTACGTAAAGGTTAAACAACAAATACGTTTATTCTCTTTTACTATTTGTAAGTGTGATGTATATTATGAAATTAATAGTGATTTACTATTCATCACAAGGAAGACATATATTGATCGAATATTTGTATGTATGACTTCTACGTAATGTTAATTTTATAATTTATGTTGTCTTGTGCATTATATAACAATGGATGAAATTGTCTTACAAAACAAAAATAAGTTGGAAAATAGAAAAAAAAAAAAAAAGATCAAAAGAACAGAAGTTATAAACAAAAATAAGATTGTTATATATTTAATTCAAAAGATGAAATATTTAATATAGCAACATAGTATTTCCTAAATTACGAATCACAATTCCTAATACTTAAAACTTTTCTGCTTTAAATCATAACTTAAAGGAATTTGAATGGAGAAATGAAATCAAGGAAATTAAAAGACTTCGCAGGTTATTCAAGTCCAAAAGTCCATGTTAGATGAATCTCTCTCTCTCTCTTTATATACATATATATATATATATGTATATATATATATATATATATATATATATATATATATATATATATATATATATATATATATATATATATATATTGGAAGCGAACTCCGCGCGAATATGAAATGCATGGATACAAGTTATACCTTGAAGTGAAAGATAATTTCAAATCTGCTTTGTCTAGGAACGATAAAGCTATAAGTAATGCAACTATGAATCTCATGGAGAGTTCGATCCTGACTCGGGATGAACACTAGGGAGGTTTTTAAGGAACTTCGTCCTAATCAACCAAAATTCAATGAAGGAAATAAATTAAGAATGATCAAGAAAGTCATTTATCTTTTTTTTCATATTAAATAAATTTTTTCATCATAAAGAAAAATAGTCCTAGGCATAATGGTTCCCTTCATAAAGATAAATAGTACTAGGTGTAACGATTATATTTAGGTGAAGGGACCTAACTTTTTTTTTCCCATTAACTCATTATAAATGAATGACAATAATTATAAAAATCATGCATCATGAAATAGAATTATTCAAGAAACTTGACTGTCTCCACAAGCATTTTGACATTCCGTTTTCTCTCTAAGAATATTTTTCAATGGGTAAGTCTTGTCTATATTGCATTGCTTTGTTTTTCTAAATTTTCAGTTGTTCTTCTATAGTATTATTTACGAAGAAATTTTGTTTAATTTATATCTACAAATATGACAGAAGCTGTTTAGTATTACTACCTAACCTTTTATATTTTTTGTTTGATCATTTTATATATTGTCTATTATTCTTTACTAAGGTCATGGAGTTTGATCAGAGATTATAAAGAGGAACGAGAGTTGAACTTTGAGATATTGATTTGGTTATAAACACAAGCAGATGTGTCAAGGAGCAAGATCGACTATTGTTTCTGACACAAACTATATAGATTTTGCGTGTAAATTATCTCAAAAAATAAAACATAACGAATATTTTGGACCGAGGTGAATATTTTTTATTTTAAATAAACTCAAAAGTTTTACGAGACATGTAGTTTGTTTATAAATGGTGTGATTATGTTAGTTCCGTTTTTTTTATTTTTCAACATTATTTTTAATTTTATTCATGTTACAAAAAGATGACGCATTCTCTCACATGAATTTAAAATAGTCTTTTCAAATAATATTATGACATATATTTTAACGACATATTTCTTAATGCATACAATATATTGAGGCATATTTTGGAGATATTTTTATTCAATTAGTTTAGTCCGTTGAATTTTATAGCAATCCAAATATTATGAAAATTTAAAAGTTAATTTATTCTTTTGTATTGTAAAAAGGTTTTGTCACTTATTTCTAAGTAAAGAAATTTATTTTATCTTTATCACTTTGCTTTTAATTTTTCTATCATTTCTTTCTTTATCTTCCTATAGTAATTGATTCACTAGCCACCTTAATACTCATATTATTTATCTGTTAAGTAATTTCTCTACATTAATTTACGTGTTTCGTTAAATTTCTCTTAATAGTACTTGATGGACTCCACAAATGATATTTTGAATTTGTAGATGAGGGTTTAATATCCATATTATATCTGTTAAGTATTTTTTTAATATTAATTTACGCGTTTCCTTAAATTCTCTCTTAATAGTACTTGATGGACTCCATAAGTGATATTTTGAATTGTAGATGAGTTATGCATGTATATAATTGTATGGTTTAGTACCGATTTTTAACATTCAATAATCAAAAGATAAATTAATTCGTAAATTGTCAGAATCTTCTACGACCGCATGAAGCGCGGTTAAATTTACTAGTTTAAGTATTAAGTCTTTGGGTGTGTTCATCATGAAGAAAATATTTTATAAAAATTGTTTTTAGATTTTATTTCGTGTTTGATTGATTAATATTTTTTTTCTAGAAAAGAATTTTCTTAAAAAATGAGGGAAGAAATAGGAAAACAAGTTTTATTGATTAATCATGATTAAATAACGTGAACTTTAAATTCAAACACATAATATGCATGTATTGGCTGGGTGTATACACCGGGTGCGTGTAAGTTTTACCCCTTTCAACGGTAAAACTTACACTCACCCGATGTATACACCAAACTAATGTTCTTTACCATGGTTATGTAATTAAATTAAGTAAAATACATATTGATTAATCATAAGTTCTTAATCATGATTAAGTAACATGAACTTTAAATTCAAACACATGGCATGTAAGTATTGACTGGGTGTATACACCTGATGCGTGTAAGTTTTACCCCTTTCAACGGTAAAAACTTACACGCACCCGATATATACACCAAACTAATGTTCTTTACCATGATTATGCAATTAAATTAAGTAAAATAGATATTGATTAATCATGATTAAGTAACATGGACTTTAAATTCAAACACATGTCATGCATGTATTGGCTGGATGCATACACCAAATAAATTTTTACCCTTCTTTCAACCCAACCTCTAAACCACATCCCCACACCCCTAACCTCCACCACCTTACATAGGATTTAGCAGTATTATACACAAATTCTTGTAACATAATATTTTTTTTAAAATTAAAAAAAATTACTTATTTTTTTTCCAAAATATTTTCTATAAAACATATTTTTCTTCGTACAAACAAACCCTTATTATTTCATTGTTCTTTTCTTACTTTGATCATGCACATCTAATATATATTAATTTCAGGTCACCATATGGAGGAAATTTCACATGAGAAAAAAGCCACTAAAACGTGTCAAAATTGAAGTGGTGCAGAATTATGTTGCTAGCTTTATCACAGGGCTAATTTGTTGGCTCATTTTTGTTGGTGAGAACAGCAGTGTCGTGATTCTCGGAGAAAAGGCCATTTTCAAGGGCCATCCAAATTATTAGTTTGTACAAAATCAACGATACTTCCTCTTCTTGTTGTGCATCTGCTTTTGTTCCACATGGCATTTCCAACTTGTAATAATTTCTGATGTCAATTGTAATTAGTTGGAAGTAGCAATTATTGATGCCCATATTCTTGAACTAATATATTATTGTACATAATGTCACATGGTTATTGGAGCCACATATCATTTCCTGGCTAAGCAATATTATTTTCAAGTTCGGTCCGATCATCGCGGATGCATTCATATTCTAGTTGACATGCTCAAAACTCAAAAGTATTTGAGAAACTAGAGAAGATATGGGGCAACAGCACAAATAAACTCTTGGAGGACTATTATTTGAGATATATTTGAGTTAATAAATTTTTGTAAGATTAGCTACTTCGAAATGAATTTTCGATTTACGGATGTTGGATAATAAAATTTTCGAGACAAGAAAAATATTGTAACAATCAATTTATTGATTTCAATGCGAGTGTTACAATCTCTATGAACCTCTAATTTGCCTTTTCAAATATAAATTCAAGGACTTAAAGCTTAATCTTGAATTTAAACTTGGTTTGCGGACTTGAGGGATTTGATTTTGACTTGTGCTTGAATTCAAGGATTTTTGAGCTTGTTCTTGAATATTGCGGTCTTGATCTTAAATCTTGATGAACTTGCTTGAGCTTTTTAGAGAAATTGTGGCGTTTGATCCACGAGCTTTCTCTTGCTACTTGTTAGAGTTCTAGGGTCGGGGGGTCTCTTTTTTCTGAATTATGTGGTCTCTATTTATAATTGTAGAAAAGGAAGAGTCATGATGAATATAGACTTCCTTTGACCAATCAGATTTAAGTGATGTGACGTCTTTTATGGGCTTTTATTTCATGGGTCTGCTGCATCAGTTTGACATATGTCACAGTCCTATTGACTCATTCACTTAACTTGGCATGCCACGTCATTTGACATGTGATGCTTATTTGAGCCTCTAGAATATGACAATATCTTGGATTTAGTAAAATGGACTCCCCATTTTGTAGCTCATATTAAGGGTGTCAAACGGGCCGGGCTGACCCGGCCCGGCCCGGCCCGGCCCGACCCATAACACCAAACCGGACCGGTTTGACCCGGCCCGGAAAGCCCTAGGGCTTTAGGGTACCGGGTCCCGGTCCGGTTTTTTTTAAAATTTGGGCCCGGTTAACCCGGCCCGGACCAACCCGGTCCAGGCCCGCCGGTTAACCGGCTCAGCCCGGCCCGGCAACAGAAAAAAAGTGTATATTTAATGTATATTTCATGTATATTTAATGTATATTTAATGTATATGTTTATATATCTTCTATAGAAGTGTATATTTAATGTATACATGTGTATATTTTTTATTTAAACTAGTACATATATATTGAATGTTGCATATATGTGTATATGTTTTATAAATTAGTATATAAGTATATCTATACATATTGTAATGTATATATAATGTAGTAAAGTATTACATATACATAGAATAGAGTGTATATATGTGAATGGATCTTCTATTGACGTGTATGTTTAACGTATACATGTATATATATTTTATTTAAACTAGTAAATATATATTGAATGGTGCATATATATGTGTATATGTTTTATAAATTAGTATATAAGTATATCTATACATATTGTAATGTATATATAATGTAGTAAAGTATTACATATACATAGAATAGAGTGTATATATGTGAATCGATCTTCTATAGAAGTGTATATTTAATGTATACATGTGTATATATTTTATTTAAACTAGTAAATATATATTGAATGGTGCATATATATGTGTATATGTTTTATAAATTAGTATATAAGTATATCTATACATATTGTAATGTATATATAATGTAGTAAAGTATTACATATACATAGAATAGAGTGTATATATGTGAATGGATCTTCTATTGACGTGTATGTTTAACGTATACATGTATATATATTTTATTTAAACTAGTAAATATATATTGAATGGTGCATATATATGTGTATATGTTTTATAAATTAGTATATAAGTATATCTATACATATTGTAATAATATATAATGTAGTAAAGTATTACATATACATAGAATAGAGTGTATATATGTGAATGGATCTTCTATTGACGTGTATGTTTAACGTATACTTGTATATATATTTTATTTAAACTAGTAAATATATATTGAATGGTGCATATATATGTGTATATGTTTTATAAATTAGTATATAAGTATATCTATACATATTGTAATGTATATATAATGTAGTAAAGTATTACATATACATAGAATAGAGTGTATATATGTGAATGGATCTTCTATAGACGTGTATGTTTAACGTATACATGTATATATATTTTATTTAAACTAGTACATATATATTGAATGGTGCATATATATGTGTATATGTTTTATAAATTATTATATAAGTATATCTATACATATTGTAATGTATATATAATGTAGTAAAGTATTACATATACATAGAATAGAGTGTATATATGTGAATGGATCTTCTATTGACGTGTATGTTTAACGTATACATGTATATATATTTTATTTAAACTAGTAAATATATATTGAATGGTGCATATATATGTGTATATGTTTTATAAATTAGTATATAAGTATATCTATACATATTGTAATGTATATATAATGTAGTAAAGTATTACATATACATAGAATAGAGTGTATATATGTGAATGGATCTTCTATAGACGTGTATGTTTAACGTATACATGTATAGAGCAGAAATAAGAAACCAAGGAATGGAACCATAGCCCAACGACGACCTCAAACTTGAAGAATTATGACTTCATGGGTATATATAGTGTATATCTAGTGTATATATAGTGTATATGAAGTGTATATAGTGTATATCGAGTGTATATATAGTGTATCTTTGATGTTTTATTTAATTTTTTGACGGATTTGACCGGTTTTTAACCGGGTTTGACCCGGTTTTAGCGGGTTGGGTTAAGTGGGCCGGTTCCGGGTGGGTTTTAAAATTTTTACTGTGCGGCCCGGCCCGGCCCGGACCGGTTAAGGCCAAAACCGGCCCGTAACCGGCCCGGAACCCGACAAAATTGAAAGGGCCGGTTCCGGGTTGAACCGGCCCGGCCCGTTAGACAGGTTTAGCTCATATCAATGGGCTAGCCCAATAAAAATTGGACTTTAATTAAACTCATATATGTTTGGATTTAAATAATTAATCTAATTATATTAATCCGTAATATTTATTTGAGACCAATATATTTGAATTTAATATAATCCAAATTTCGTACAAATTTAAATTTAATAAAATTGCATCGCTCATAAATGCTCCCTACTTCAAGACTTGTCGAGACATCTAATATTTTGAAGATTAGCTTTGAATTACGAACTTGATATTTTAATTACACAAAATAAAATTGTGTGCAAACAAAATTACGACGGATCATTTTTATACACAAAATGAACACTTTGAACATGCAGAATGCTTTTATATATATATATATATATATATATATATATATATATATATATTATTTTTATTTTTTGGTGGTCCCATAGACCCCTCTTTTTAATATTCTATCAAAGTAATCCAACAATATACCAATTTGATATCGGATTAATATGAACTGCCGCCCCCCTTTTATTCCACATTAGGTAGGTCCCATTGTTTTCTCTTAGAATTTGGAGTTTGGACGTTGCCTCTCCAAGTTTAAATTGATTTAGGAGTTTTCCACCGCCAAGTTACTCTATAAATACCCATGAGTTTTATTATTATTTCACTGTACACTCATGAGATTTCTTCTGGCAGCAGTTTTGTGTCTAATTGAAATCAAGGTAATTTCTTTTTCCTTTCTTTGTGATTTCTTTTCTTTTCTTTTCTTTTCTTCTTCTTTGTAGGATTGAAGCAAATAGCAATGTAACAATCGATTTAAGATGCGAGAGTTTAATTTTACCTTCGTCATCTTAAGTCCGATCAATTTTACTTGAAGATGGTGGACATCGATTTAATGTGCGAGAGTTTAACTTCGTCTCCGTCACCTTAAGTCCGACCAATTTTACTTGAAGACGGTGGACATCGGCTTAAGGTGCGAGAGTTTAACTTCGCCTCCGTCACCTTAAGTCTGATTAATTTTACTTGAAGATGGTACAATAATTTTCTTTAAGTATGTGTCCTTTCACCGATGTATTTATGCGATGATCTCCTCTAAGTATGGGCTCTTTCATCGATGCACTTATGCAATGGTATTCTTTAAGTATGTGCCCTTTCCAATGGTTAGCTTAAGGTGCAAAGGGATAAATTTTTGTCCACCTTAAGACATGAAAATTTTGATATCCTTTCAAGGATAAACCTGCGAGAGGTCGGATTAAGGTGCAAAGGGACAAATTTTGTCCACCTTAAGGCATGAAAATTTTTATATCCTTTTAAGGATAAACACGTAAGAGGTCAGCTTAAGGTGCAAAGGGACAAATTTCGTCCACCTTAAGGCATGAAAATTTTTATATCCTTTTAAGGATAAACACGTAAGAGACCAGCTTACGGTGCAAAGGGACAAATTTTGTCCACCTTAAGGCATAAAAATTTTGAGATCCTTTTAAGGATAAACCCGCGAGAGGCCAACTTAAGGTGCAAAGAGACAAACTTTGTCCACTTTAAGGGATGGAACTTTTGAGATCCTTTTAAGGATAAACCCGCGAGAGGCCAACTTAAGGTGCAAAGGGACAAATCTTGTCCACCTTAAGGCATGAAAATTTCGATATCCTTTAAGGATAAACCCGTACGAGGTCAGCTTAAGGTACAAAGGGACAAATCTTGTCCACCTTAAGGCATGAAAATTTCAATATCCTTTAAGGATAAACTTGTTAGAGGGCCGCTTAAGGTGAAAATGAAAAAATATTGTCCACCTTAAGGCATATAAATTTTGAGATCCTTTTAGTTGTAGGCTTGGAGAACTTTGGCATTCCAAATCCCATTGAAGGAACTCTCTTTCTTTTCGATGGGTTGCCCTCATTGAGTCACAAATATTTAGAGTAAGTCCAAAATTTAATTAGAATAGTTTCATACTTAGTATCCATATTGTAGATACTGTATGAACATATTTTATTTTTGACACTAGTGCAACTGAACTCAGAATGAAATTCCAAGCGCCTATGTACCCCAGTAAAGAGGATCAAGTCACAACGTAGTTCAGGGTCAATGTTTTTTTTCTTTTTTCTTTTAGTCGTTCACAGTTTATACTCTTGCGGGCCAGGATTAGACATGCAGTTTATACACGTGCCTTAAGGAGTGTCATTTTCCTTCAAGGATAGTACTTCTTCAAGAACTTGGCATTGATGGGGTCAACCCTCACGCCATCTGCATCGACAAGCTTGTAAGCACCATTTGAATATGTCTCTTGTATGACATATGGTCCATCCCACTTCGAGGTGAATTTTCCCCAAGATGTATGTGAAGTGATAATGGGTCTTCTTACTGCAAGGACTTGATCTCCAACTTGGAAGCACCTCAAGCGAACTCTTTTGTTGAAAGAACGAGATAGCCGGGCTTGATAGCATTCAAGATTTTGTTGAGCCTCCAGCCTCTTCTCATCAAGAGCTTCTAACTCCGCAAGACGCAACTTAGCATTTTCTTCATCAGTGAGCCCTTCTTGAATAGCCAGTCTCAAAGAAGGTATTTGACGCTCAAGTGGCAGGACTGCTTCAACTCCAAAAGCAAGTGAGTATGGGGTTGCTTACATTGGTGTACGGTAAGTTGTCCTATACGTCCACAAAGCTTCTTTCATTCGCTCATTCCAGTCTCATTTGGATTTGGAGATGACTTTCTTCAACAAGTTGTATAAAGTCTTATTGAAGGCTTCAGCTAGACCGTTGGCGGCAGCATGGTACATAGAAGACTTTCGCTGCTTGAAGCCAAAGAGATCATAAATCTTATTCATTAGTTTGTTATCAAACGGCTTGCCATTGTCAGTTACTATATATTGAGGGATTCCAAAGCGGTAGACGATATTTACTCGGATGAAGTTTGCAACATTTTCTTTCTTTACTTCCTTAAGAGCAACAGCTTCGGCCCACTTCGAGAAGTAATCTGTTGCGGCCAAGATGTATAAGTGTCTACCAGAAGACTTTGGTAGTGGACCAACAACATCCATTCCCTAAGCATTGAATGACCAAGATGCTACAGTTGGATGTAGTACTTCTGGGGGTTGATGTATGAAGTTTGCATAGAATTGGCAAGCTTTGCATCTTCTAGCATAGTCCAAGCAATCTTTCACCATCGTTGGCCAATAATATCTATTCCTTTTAATGTCAAAATGGAGCTTCGGTCCAGATTGATGTGATCCACAAACTCCTGAATGTGTTTCTTGCAAAGCTTGGATTGTTTTTTCTTTTCCCAAACACCATAAGAATACTCTTTCAAATGATCTTCTGTACAGTGTGTCCTTATAGTAGAGGAAACGAGGTGCACGACGACGAATGTCAGTCTTTTTCCTTGGATCTTCTGGAAGTATCCCATAACATAAGTAATCGATGATAAGTTATCGCCAGTCTTCTTTTTCAACTTCAGATACATCAACGAAGTATTCAACTTTATCTTCTTCATCATTGTTTGATGGGGGTACTACCCATTCTTGGCGGACAGTAACTTGTGTTTGATTTGGAAGGGTCAGGGTTGAAGCCAAAACAACTAGGGCATCAGCTTGCTTATTTTCCTTCCTTGGCACATGCTGTAGGGTTACTTCTCCAAGCCATCCTATCAACTTTCGTGCATATTCATGATATGGTCTTAACTCAAGCTTCCAGAATTCATATCTTCCCAATAGTTGTTTTATCACCAATTGAGAGTCGCCAAAAATTTGTAATTGCAGTTGCTTCATATCGACAACCATCTCTAGTCCGAGTATGAGCGCTTGATACTCAGCAACATTATTGGAGCAACGATTCATCAAGGTAAAAGAGTAGGGGATGACCTCTTCCTATAGAGTGACAAACACTATGCCAACACTAGCTCTATCTCGATGTGCAACACCATCAAAATACATCTTCCATGGGGATATAACTTCAACAGCCATTGCATCTTCATCAGGGAGTTCATCACTCAGCTCCCAGTCATCAGGTATTGGGTGATCTGTCAAGAAGTCAGCCAATGTTTGTCCTTTTACAGCTTTTTGGGGAACATACACAATCTCAAACTGTTGAAATTGAAAGTACCATCTTGCAAGTCGGTCACTAAAGACTGGCTTTGACATTACAAACTTGATGGGATTTGCCCTAGAGACAAGTCGGACAACATGAGCCTGAAAGTAGTGCTTCATATTTTGAATCGAGAAGGCTAATGCCAAACATAACTTCTCAATTAGAGAATACTTTAGCCCATTCGGTGTCATCATTCTGCTCAAATAGTAAAGAGAATTTTTCTTGCCTTTACTATTTTCTTGAGCCAGTAGTGCTCCAACTGACCTCTCTTGTGCCGCTATGTAGAGTATCAATGGTTTCCCAGGTATGGGTACCGCAAGAACTGGTGGCTTCATTAAGTATGATTTGATACTCTTAAAGGCATTACTACAATCTTGGTCCTATTCGAAGAGAGTGTCCTTCTTCATGAGGCGACTAAATGGTTGAAATTTTCCAGCCAGGTTTGAGATGAACCTCCTTAAATATTTCAGCCTCCCTTGAAGGCTTTTCAACTCATTAATATCCCGAGGCTCAGGCATCTTCAAAATTGCATCAACCTTAGCTTGATCAATTTTAATTCCTCGGTGTCGCACAATGAAGCCAAGAAATTTCCCCGAAGTAACTCCAAAGGCACACTTTAATGGATTCATCCTAAGTTGATATCTTTGAAGTAACTCGAATACCATTCTTAGGTCTTTTAAGTGGTCGTCTCTCTTTCTTAACTTCACCACTAGATCATCTACATAGCATTCGACATTTTTATGGAGCAAGCCGTCAAAGATATTCTTCATAGCCCTTTGATAAGTGGCGCCAACGTTCTTCAAACCAAAAGGCATCACCTTGTAGCAATAAATACCTTTGGGCGTATGAAATGCAGTGAGTTCCTCATCCTTTGGCGCCATACGAATTTGATTATAGCCGGATGAACCATCCATGAAGGGCATTGCCTCATAACCAGTGGTAGCATCAATCATTAACTCCGGTATAGGGATTGGAAAATCATCCTTAGGGCATGCATTATTGAGATCTCAAAAGTCAACACAAACTCAAATTTGGCTATTCTTCTTCCGTACTGGAACAATACTTGAAATCCATGTGGGATATTTGACGAATAAAGCCAGCTTCAATGAATTTGTTAAATTCATTTTCGATCAGTGGAACCAACTCCAACCTAATGCATCTTTGGGCTTGTTTAACAGGACGGGCACCATTCTTGACTGCCAACTAATGGACCGCTACTTTTGGATCTAAGCCAGGTATTTCCTTATAGCTCCAGGCGAAGACATCCATATATTCTTTGAGTATGTCCATATAAGTGATTTTCTCCTTTACTTCTAGAAACGTACTCAGGTAAGTTGGTCTTGGTTCTTCATCGGTTCCAAGATTAACTTCCTTCAAGGGATCTATTATGGCCTTTACTTCTTCTTCAAGTTGTGATGGAGCATCTCCAGCATCTTCCTCCTTTAGAGGATCATCGTCATTGACGGATATATGATAACACCAAAAGGCATCTTCTATATCTTCATCAACCTTTATTTGAGACGAGATATCTTTCTCGTTCTGGGTCATAATATGATATGAAAAGCCAACACTCTCTTCATCTTCTTCACGTTGCTTGGTATAAACCACAGTATGCGTCTTTGCTTTTAACACCTCATTGCATGAGACTACCAGTTCCGTCTGTCGCTTCATTCTAGAAGGAATCAAACTTTGGAAATCCTTCTGGATTTTAAATGAAGAGCGCAACATCATGATTTGACTACTTCTTTGACGCTTGTTGTTTTTCTTATGATTTATAGGACCCAACCTTTCGAACACAGAAGTTCTTGCGGTTGATTCTCCAAGTCGATCAAATACGGAGGGTCTTTTATTAGCGGCAGTGAATTCTTCTTCCATGGTGATGTAATTACTGACTGCCCTTCTTATGGAGATGCAAATTGGAGGTGGCTGCGCATATCATATTCCTTCACGTGCTTGCCTAGTGTTACCCTCCGATGGAAGTTTTCCCAACCTTGATGGCTTACTAGAATTGTATCCAGCCTTTACAAATAGCTTGTATGCATTTGGATCAAAGCCCTCTTTTGTACGCTTCGTAGGGAGTGTCATATCTGGTGGCGGATTTTGAGCCACAGATTCCTCAAGTGGCATTGAGGATGGATTTATTGCATCAATCTTCCTGATAGGTAAAGTTAGCCCCTTTAGCACATTTTCTTGGGTATCAGGTGAGTGATCTTTCTCTTTCTTTACCTTTGGCACGTAGCAAAAAATAGAAGTTGCCTTCTTTTTTGTTGGATCCATGCTTTCTTTATTCGAAGTGAAGAAGGTCTTCCTGTTGGAGAATTTTTCGATAGTCACCGTGACATTCTTAGATGCAAGATCGTCACACTTAGTCTTGGTGACATCTTAAATCCTTTTCTCATCTACAATATGATTCTTTAAGTAGAATTTTGCATCGGTAAAATGCGACTCAGCTTCAGTGAATGGCTTGTCATCGGTGACTATCATTCTTTCCACTTCATTTTTGAGGTACTTCAAGCATGGATAGTAAAAGGACGAGATAATTTTGTTCCCGTGCACCCAAGGCCTACCAAGCAATACATTGTATGAAGTTTTGGCATCGATTACATGCATCAATGGGTTTGATTGAAAATTATCCATACTAATTCCTAACTTGATACATCCCATGGCCCTTTGGCCCCCTTGGTTGAAGCCTTGGATCATTATACGACTTTCATCCAGTTCGCTAGTAGCGATGCCAAGCTCTTTCATCATATGGATAGGCAGGATATCGACTCCAGATTTTTCATCTATCAAGATTCTATTGATCTTCTTTCCTAGAATTTGACCTACCATGTATAAGGGACGGTTATGTAGGGCCTCATTAAGCAGAAGACCGTTATTTGTGAATGTGATTTTTGTATCACACACATGTGCCTCTTCACCAAGAGTTTCAGTAAGCTTTTCAGAAGGTGAAGGAACTTTCATAGGTAGATTCTCACTCTTTGTCCCCTCTTTGGTGGTATTAAAACAAGACGTCTCAAGGTTGGATTGGGCAGTCTTTATATGAAACCAACTCGGTAAGAATTCCTCTAAAGTCACCGGACGTAGATATTTTTGGAGGTGAAGCTCTGTCACCCTCGTCTTCTTTGGGAATTCAATCAACTTCTGTTTTCTTGGTTTCCTTACCATTCTGGGATGCTTGGATGACTCCTTTTGCAGACTCATCTTCTTGTGTCTGCGCCTGGTCACTAGAATTCAAATTTTATCATCACCTTCGTCAACTGAAGACTTGTCAGGCTCTAATATATTTTTATTATGCTCTTCGACACATATTTGAATTGGATCGAGCGAGCCAAATGTGATGGAGATTTGATGAGAACTGGTCATCTCATCATCGAAAAAAATCTTCTTCTTTTTTGCCAATTGCATGACTTTATCTTTAAAGACAAAACACTTTTCCAAAGGGTGGCTTATAATCCTATGATATTTGCAATAATTAGGGTCATTGGTCGTCCCAGCTACATTGGGACGCTTCATCTCTGGGAGTTCAATGAGCTTATGCTCAAGGAGTTCATCAAAAATCTCAGCAACATCAGAATCGAGGAAAGGATATTCTTTTTCTTGTATCTCCTTCAAAGTTTTTTTATTCGGACATGCTCCAAAAATCGTATTCACGCCTTGCTTCTTGCTTACCATTGTAGTGACTTTCACAGGAGACATATCAACATTCATGGACTCCTTGTCGTCATTTTTGGGGACAAACTTGCCCCATCTTTTGGGTTCCTGCTTATCCTTTCCCCTTCGAGGGTCATGGATAGGCGCTAATCCCTTTCCAGCAGAAGATATGCTCAACTTTATAGCGTGAGCACGGGTAGCTAGATCTTCAAAGGATTTAGGCTTAATGCCTTGCAAGATGTAGAGAAGTTCCCAGTGCATTCCTTGGATGCACATCTCTATTGCAGAAGCTTCGCTAGGCCTATCTTTGCAGTTTAGGCTAGCATTTCTCCATTGATTGATGAAGTCAATGACTGGTTCAGCCTTTCTTTGTCAAGTATTTGTGAGCTCTACCATGCTCATTGTACGCCTTGTACTATAAAAGTGATTTAGAAACTCGTGCTCCAATTTCTCTCAACTATCGATGGAATTAGGCTCAAGGAGCGTATACCAGTCAAAGGCATTTCCCTTTAGGGAACGAACAACCTATTTGATAAGATAGTCACCGTAAGTTTCAGCATTGTTACATGTCTCAATAAAATATGCGATATGCTATTTTGGGTTCTCTTTGCCCTCAAATTGTTAAAATTTAGGGGGTTGATAGCCGGTAGGCATTTTGAGGCTATCTATCCTCGCAGTGTAGGGCTTGGCATACGTAAGGGAAGACGTGGATACAACATCATACTTATCTTTGAGGGTCCCTTCAATGAATTCCTTCAATTGCTCAATCGGAATTATCCCCTCAAAGAAACTCATACCTCTTTAGTCGGTGGTGTTTGCTTCATAGGATGTTCTGTTTTGTGATCCTCTGGAGCTTTACTAGGTGCATGGCTAGACTCTTCATCTATCAGACCTTCCACCCTATCCACTATCTTATCAATTCGAGCATCCTAATTCTGTACATATTTGGTCAGGCTCTCAATTGCCTTTGTCAGATTCACAAGTTACTCCTCCATAGACAAGGCATCAGTCACCATCACTTGCATAATCACTGGAGATATTGGAGAGTAGCATGGATTATCGCATAAGTTGATCTTTGAGCTGCTCAACTTATGCGGTGTAGCCGTAAATGATGAGTTGCTTGAACTCATCGCTCTTTGTGCCAGAGTATTTGGAACCGAAATGCTCAAGTAGAGCTAGAGTCTTCCTAAGTGATTCTGCCACACTGCTTTCTCCTTCTGAAGCACTTGCATTGGACTTCGTTCCTTTTGGGGTTGACGATCCAAAAACTGAATTTGGTGCGGACGACACTGGATGTGTTTATTGTCCTAGCAAGTCTGCCTTGCTCCATGTGACAGCTCCTAAACTTCCAAAAGTAACACCAAGGATGTTTTCTACTTCAGCAGAGAACTTTGAATCAGCGGCCTTGGAAGCAGTTGATTGAGAGTTGACCTTCTTGGAAGCCATTTCAGTGTTATTGAACTTTGCAGTTGGAAAAGTTGAGATGACAGGTAGAGATTGTCTCACTGGGCATGCCAGAATTTGTTGGACAATAAAATTTTTGAGACAAGAAAAATATTGCAACAATTAAATTATTGATTTCAAGGTGAGTGTTACAATCTCTATGAATCCTCTGATTTTCCTTTTCAAATATAAATTCAAGGGCTTAAAGCTTAATCTTGAATTTAAACTTGGTTTGCGGACTTGAGGGATTTGATCTTGACTTGTGCTTGAATTCAAGGGCTTTTGAGCTTGTTCTTGAATATTGCGGTCTTGATCTTAAATCTTGATGAACTTGATTTGAATGCTTGAGCTTTTTAGAGAAATTGCAGCGTTTGATCCATGAGCTTTCTCTTTCTACTTGTTAGAGTTCTAGGGTCTGGGGGTCCCTTTTTTCTGAATTATGAGGCCTCTATTTATAGTTGTAGGAAAGGAAGAGTTATGATGACTATGGACTTTCTTTGACCAATCAGATTAAGTGATGTGGCGCCTTTTATGGGCTTTTATTTCATAGGTCTGCTGTATCAGTTTGACATGTGGCACGGTCCTATTGGCTCCTTCACTTAACCTGGCATGCCACGTCATTTGACACGTGGTGTTTATTTGGGCCTTTAGAATATGACAATATCTTGGGTTTAGTAAAATGGGCTCCCCATTTTGTAGCCCATATCAATGGGCTAGCCCAATAAAAATTGGACTTTAATTAAACTCCTATATGTTTGGATTTAAATAATTAATCCAATTATATTAGTCCGTATTATTTATTTGAGACCAATATATTTTGAATTTAATATAATCCAAATTTGGTATGAATTTAAATTTAATAAAATTGCATCGTCCACAACGGGATTAATTTTTGAAAAATTGGTAAGCTTGCAAACTTCTTATATATATGGGTCTGAAGTTGAGCTTGTGAAAGTCCAATGTTAATGATAATATCTAAAATTTGGTATGTAATTACTTGTGTAAGCAAATAAGTTTGACTTTATAGTTTCAAATTCCACTAGTCTCTTATACATTCAAAGGTGTTTGCACACAGATTACATGTAGTATTAAGAATTCTGAACGAGGGAGGTAAATAATTACAAACATTTCTAAAATAAAGAAAAATACGTACATTTGTTTTGATAAAATATATTCTTTATCACTAAACAAATATTTTAGAGAAAGAGGAGCATGAATTTTGACCAAAGCAAGTCATTATTTAAATCACTTTACAAGAATAATGTATATTTTTCTGAAAATTTTTAAAATTAGAATAAACATACTTCACAGTAATGTATTATATGGATTTACTTTATTCCCAAAAAAGTTAACAAGGAAAAGGTTGATGGTTAATAACGTTTAAGAGAAACTCAATACTGTGGGTGAAATTTTATCCATAATACATAATTTTCAGTAAACTTTCTTCCAAATAATACGTAAATTTCAGTAAAATTTCTGCCAAACTCTGTCCATGTATGAAAAATGATTGAATATATAATAAAGGTGTAACTTTGAATAACGATTTAAGGCAAAAACGTTATTGATAATAACAGCTTTAAGATTATACTAGTGAAATAAATTCACTAAAAAAAAGGGGTCGAATTACGTGGGTTATTTTTACATTTTGTTTCCGGGGTTACTAAAACTGCCACAATACGAGCCCTCACAAACACTTTGCGGCAGTTTTTTCTGACCGCCATAATTAATTTACAGCATTTCTTTTGCGGCGGTCGACCCCCCGCATATCATTTTTATAATAAAATATATTCACTAGTTACGTCGGTTTAAAACCCCCGCTATTTGTTTTCATTTTAAAAAAAAAAAAAATAGTTTTACAAGTTGTGGCGGTTTGAAACCTCCGCTATTTTTAATTTTTTTTTTAAAAAAAAATTTAGTGGGGCCCATCAATTTCAATTAATAATTATAAATTTTAATTTTAGCTCAAATTTAATTATTTCTTTAGGCATAACCTAGAATTCAATATTTGTTTAATTCATATATCATTAACACAACATGAATAATTAAATATTGTAATTGAAAAATATGTCAAAAATACATTAAACTTCAAAATTAAATATTCAACTCCAATTTTTGAACATTAAGTAGTATCTTCAAAATCAAATTTAAACACAAAAGCTTCAGTATTTTAAGGTTCACTCCAACCACATACACAACTACATCCAAGACAATTTGCAATGAAATCAATGAGTGTCATTAGGATCACAATCATCACGTGGTCTCCTTGCATCCACGGGCGAAATAGGTCCACTGGCCGCATCACTTGGCTACGTAAAAATACAAAATATAAAAATCAATCAGATAAACTTTTAGTCCTTATGGTAAAACATTTATATTTGCGTACAACTAAAAACATCATGATAAATGTAAATAGATCAATCAACAACTACTCCACATTACAGTTTTAAACTACTCAATCAGTTTCAAGTATTAAAATGCCCTTAAGCTAACGGTCAATGGATGGAACTCAAGTCAATATTTTGGTTCTTGTAAAAAGCCACATGTCATTTTCTAATTGGTTGCACATTTTAGTTTAATTTTTAAAACCCACCCTGTTGATCCATTTTAAGATAAAACATACAAAATATTTTGAATGCTTTAGTCTTTAACTAAGAAGAAAAAGGTGAGAAGCAAGAGCCCAAAGCATTCTCAGTCGAACATAAAACTATATATACGGAATGAATGTGTTAAGTTTTCCATACTTATTAACCAACTTAATTTTCTTAATAAATCAGCTTCATGCACTTCTGCTAGTTGTTCATCGATTCTTTAAGGTAAAAGGGAGCTATTCATCCCAATCAAACAAGCTAAACCTCATACTATTCTTTGTATGTGGGAAGTAAAATTCCCAGAATTTGAGTGTCCAATTTTTCCCAGATTCCTCATTATAAGCTTTATGCAAAGAGAGCTAATAGCGATACTCTTCAATAATGAATTTAATGGATTATAGAGCCCTATCAATACCATATAACCACATCGTATTCCCTAACCACCCTAGTGCCATGAATATTATGATTCGCAAAGATATGGATCATAGTCAAATTGTCGGAGGCATGAGGAAGTGAACCAAATACCAAAACTACAAATTCGTCCAAAGGCATTTTGTACCAACAAACACTATCATGGACGAAAATAAATTCTCACACACAACCACCATCATTTAATAAGATAATATAGGATAGACTGGTTAAATTTTGTCCAAGAAAAAAATAGTTTAACAAACCTGCAAGACGAAATAAACTGCAATATGACAAAGAAAACTAAGAGATTAAGAAAATAAAATCTATGATAAGGAAAAGTATAACTTAGTGCAATCTAGTCAAAACCACCTGCTTCTAGTTCCCAAAATGCAAGGATAACCTTTAAAAAGTGTCCTATAATGTTGTACCTCATAAAAAAAAGTTATTCACACTTGCAGTTGCAAATTTTTCTTTCTGAAAAATCTCCAATTCGAAGGAGGACATTATTAGTTGTGTATGCAATCAAAACTCAGAAGTTAAAATAAGTTTCATAATCAATGCAGATTGTTAGCAGCACAAGCTTTGGGGAAGATGTAATTTATGTTTATTTCTGGGAAACCATATTATGTTGTAGTGTGTTTCACTTTCACTATAGAAAGAAGATAGTAGGACAGTTCCTAAAGGGTTAACAGAGGCATTTCCAGCAATTTCATCTTTCACTTCACTATATACTAACTTAGGCTCTGAAGTAGAATTATCCAAGAAAGCTAAACTGTTTAAAGTTGATGTCATATTTCTAGACACATCATCACATAAGTGGTCATTTTCATAAGGGTGGACGACTTCAACGGAGAAATCTTGATGTTTAGACATTATATTTAGAGACAAATTCAGAGAAACAAATGGAGTGATATCAATAAAAGATCCAATAACAAAGCACACAAAGAATTGGAGAAGTGCTCTCCTCCAAATTTGGCTCTTTAACTTTGAACTCTCCAAGGGCCTAGATGATCTTTGCGATAAAAGACCAAGTACAGATGTCCAAACTTTGTAGAATGCATAATCCAATGAACCAAAATAAGAAGACATCAGCCTTGCAGGCGGTGTATAACTTTGATTACTCAACGGGGACTTGGACAATGGTGAGGAAACAAAACATGTTTCCCCGTTAGTTCTATCTCCCGGACGAAGTACGGGGACAACGCTCTTCTAATTGGACCGTTTGTTTCTTAACACACCCTCTTTCCAGAATTATCTAATGTTGCCTTCAGTACTCCAAGTGACAAGAACAACTAATCCTAGAGGTCCTTTCCAATTTAACTCGAGGAAAATGAGGCAATTATACCCTCATCAACTTCACGATTTAGACCAGATACACGTCTCATTAAAAATGTGGTGCATCTAATCTTTGTTATTTGAATTAGACAAATCATGCAAAGTTTCTTCTTCTTCTGCTACTTGTGACGGACCTACATCAACACCCTCATGCCTTAAACCCCTGAATGCTTCATTAATCAATAATTCAATAGAATTTTGAAAAGGTGGTGCATCTTGAATGACCTCAATGTTTCTGGAATTAGGAAAATTATTTAATTTCCCATGCATAACCCAAGTGACGTAATGATCAGAAAAATCCTTGTTCATCAAATGGTGAAACACCACATGTTTACCACTTTTTAAAACCACATAAAGGACATGGACACTTTAATTTATATCCTATAGCTTCATTGGTAAATGCAAAATGTAGAAACTGATTCAAACCAAGCAAATACTCTGGTGTATTTTTTGGCATTCCAATCCAAGATCTATCCATTGAAGAATTTAATGAATATGCTAAATATCACCTATTAAGATTTCATGAAGAAGAAAAATGAAGGTAATAGGAAATAAATAAATTATTGAACCCGAACAGAGAACATACATAACAACATATCTTATGAAAAATCACTCTAATAGATAATTGTGATGTCCGAATCAACTTTTGCACAACTCGACTAACTGTACAGGCATGATAAAATAAATGTTACTACTCAACAGCATAACCAAAAACTCATGGGTTAAGTTTCCAAGTAATAAATAGGACAGTCATGCAACACCAAGTAAAAGGACATCATTCAAGATCTTGTGCAATGATAAATTTTGAATCTTAACGCAGACAGTGGAAAAATGTTCTTCAATTATAATTAATTGGGTCAGAGTAAAGAAGAGTGAGCAAAGTGTAGAAAAGAAGGAAGTCGGTCACAGAACAACCAATTAGAGGTAGAAAACTGGTGGTTGATTCAACAGAAAGCATCCTCAAAAAGTCAGACCAAATCAAGCCCTTGGATACGAGTAAATTACATAAACAACAAGAAAACCTTGACAAAAAACTCAATTACTCACCAAACAATATAATATCAGAAATGAGAAAAAAACATAACCAAAAACTCATATATACACATTCAATATAATTCCATTAACTGCACTAGTCGATGTAAACATAAAATAATTGGATAAACAAGTTACTTGTCAGAGTTCCTTTGAAATTCTTCTATAGCAATCCTTGAACTACTCTCAGCAAAAACTTGATATTATTAGATTACTTCCTCGAATTGATGTACCTGAATAAATAATATTCACAATTCAATTAGAATTCATTGCTTCTTTTCACAACTCACAGAAAAGAACTTCTTTTCCTATTAATGTTGAAATAAACAAAACGTTAAGAAACAAGCACAAACAAATTTTTGGAAGAAAAAGAAAAAAAGATGATGATACCTATTCGAACAGAGAGTTTTAAATAATGTGGACTAAATGAATTAGCTATGACAACACGATGAGCCCTCCAGCATTAGCAAAATTATAATTTTCCACCCACCAAGAGAAAAAAATCTTTCTCCACACAGTCGTTGCAAATCATACATTTGCAATATAGCTTAAAATTACTATAATGCCCATTCATAAAACCCAACTCTGGTATATGTTCCGCCTCCACAGCTCGACCCTGTGGTCTAACCATCAGAGAAAAACATGGTGTGAGATACCTCAATCCTACACAAAACAGGACCTATTGAAAAACTGACTATTGCAACATAATTAACTTTGACAAGAAAAGGTCATCCTTTCTTCATTCAAACAATCAACTCTACCTCAATCAACATGGATATGATTTTATTACTAACAACCCAACAAGAATACATTCTAAAAGCTTATCAGAATCTCCTAAAATTTTCAATGTGAGAAACTAGATATACATTAACCGAAGTCCCAACACATGCTGACTGTGCATTAGATTAATTTATTCAGTTTACAGTGGAGGGTTAGAACTTGTAATTAAAACCAAATCTTGCAAGTTTAGTTCAAATCAAACATGAATAAATAAAGATACATGAGTATTAATTAAGCGCCACTACTTTAATTTATTTCTTTGATCCTCGTATCCTCACTATTAGCCTTTAATTCAGAAATTCAAATGATAAATTGTAGCAATGCGTAGACGTGTTTGCAAGCAGATGCTCATTTTTAGCTCAATAAGCACACCCTTTGGAAAATACTTCATTTCTACAAAGTAACATATATCTTTTCCAACCTATATCGAACCTTGATATATCTTTAAAAAGAAGTAAAATTTTCTGGTGCCTTATTCCCAAGTTTCACCGAAAAAGGTCCAGATATTCTGGGTAGCATTACTTTCTACAAAGACGTGCATTGTTTCCCACTTAGTGAGGTGCAACAGCAAAAGATTATTACTTATAAATATTTTCAGTCCCCCCATTCATTGTCTTAATGTTTTGTGTTCAACGCTTAAAACTTTTATACTCTTTATCTTCATCTATGTGTTGTATAGAGATTGTCAAAAAATTTAGTGAAGGACATGATACTTTTTTAACTAATATAAGAACTAATGCTATGGTAGGGGTAGATTTATTGTTAGATATTACTGTTAGCTCAAACTTTAATTTGTATTGTGCTAAGAAATTTACTTAATACATATAAATAATCTTATCTAGAACTAATAAGTAAAAAATGATTGTAGGCAGTAAGTTATGGAGGTCACTTAGGGTGATAGGCTAGTATGTAGTTGAGCGTCATCTCATTGTTATTAGTTGAAGACATGACATTCATCTTAAAATGAAAGGTGTATACTACTCCAATTAAACACTAACTAATAAATCTTGATTAATTAGCAACAGAAGAAAATTAGTTTAGTTTATTAAAAACAAGACCCAACAATGTTGGATTAATCAAAGGGACATTTTGTATACAGCCGGTGGGTGGGGATGACTTGACTTGACTTACCTAAAAACAAAGTCCCCCAAATCTCAGAAAAAGCATCAACAATATCTCTTTTCCGTTCAACGACAAAAAAAATTATAAAAGCTGTTCTAGCTCGTTCTTCTCAAACATCTCCTTCTCCAATATCATCTTGTAAAGGAAAAATAGGGGATTCTAATACATAAAATTTCTTTAGCTAAAAGGAGAAAAAAGATAAATTCAGGAAGGAAAAATACCAAACAATCAACATAGAGAGAGAAATTGAGTAAAGATTCTACCTCTAGAATCATCAGCACCTCTAGAATCATCAGCATGCAGCGGCCTCTCTGTAAGTATAGAGAGAGAAATAAAGTTTTCTGTGGGAGAGGTAGAGAGAGAAAGTAAAGAGGGGAATGAAATGGAGGAAAATGACGCGCTATATTTTGATGAATTATTTTGATGAATAGCGGGGGCTTATAACCCCCACAAATGTATTTTGATGAAAAATATTATTTATTTATTTTTATGTAAAATGGAGGCAAATTACGCTCTATTATTTTGATGAATAGCGGGGGTTTATAACCCCCGTAAATATATAAATGTTAGCGACGGGTAAATACCCCCTGTATTTCATATAATTTTGCGGTGGTTGAAAAAAAATCCACAAATAAACCCCCATAATTAGACGTATTTTTTGTAGTGACCGCACTCCGCGCGGTTATGAAAGCTTTCATTAGAAAACTGAAAATATTTTTTCATAACATACTCACTAAGTCATAATCAGACAATTAACAAAGAGCACTTGCAAAATAAAATATCGATTAAAAGGAAAGGTTGTTGAGTTTGCAAATTTAATTTTAAATGTATAATTAGCTCATATGTTAAATTTCTTGGAGGACATCGATCAAATAACTCATATCACATAATATGTTACACGACTTTTAATTCACTCAAAACTATAAGGAAAAAAATATAATTAATGAGAGAAATAGATTTTTTAAAATTATTCTATAATTCTTTTATGGAATAAAATAAGAGCAAACAAGTAAATAAAAAGTTAAACGTTTGGTCTAGAAAAGTGTCACGTAACTACGTAAGCCTACTCTTTAATCATCTTCTGCATCTTTTGTCTTCCTCACGACATTAAAAGAAAAAGTGAATTCATGAAGCACTCTTATTATTGTTATTGTAAATTTAGTTTAGATGGAAGAAGATTAATTATTTTCATGTACGCGCATACAAATTGAATTCTATAAAATCAATTAACTTAAAAAAAATATCAAAATACTTTTATTAAAATTGAATTTAGAAATGTAAAATTATAGTAATATTTAGTAACCAAATAAAACTTTATTTTGTAACCAAAAGATAACAAAGTAAAATTTCAAAAGATCGAAAAGCTGTCTTATTAATCTAATAATGTAACTTTGGGTGATTTTTGAAATCAACTTGTGAATATATGTATTTTTAAAACCAAATAAACTTTAAATTAGAGGGAAATAAAATAAAAAGACCGAACTGTCCTATATAATATTTCTCATCTTTTAATAATTTCAAAAACAAGAAAACCAACAATATAAATAAAATAAAAGTTTAATTTAGATAATGATCTCTGAGAAAATGAGAAAAAAGAAGTCTGTTATTTTTTTTTTAAGTTCTTACTTAAAAGAAAATAGTGTTCAAGCTGATTCAGACACGATGATTATAAAAGAAAACGTAATGCAAGAATATATCTTGTACAAGAATATATCGTGTACCTGAAAAAGGGACATAAAAATATTATTTCTTGATCAAAATTTTGAAGCAAAAATATATAAAAATTTCATTCAAAAAAGAGTACAATATCTATTGAACAATTACTGAACTGTTACACTATATTATTTTATTATTGATTATTAGCTTATTGCTTCTATCTTTTCCTATATGTTGTGGTGAAATTCTAAGAAAACAATTAAAAAAAAAATTATATCATACAATAATATGTATGACGCTAATGCAGTAAACATCAAAATGAGAAAAAGATTATACTGTACTTTCTAATACATAGCATATTTGATATTGCAATCACCTCAAGTGTGTTTTTATCCCCTTTCTTTACTCCATTTAATTTTGATGCAATTTAGTGTCAACCTCATTCTTATAAGTCGTAGATTATGATAGAGGCTTTTCGTTTTCGAGTTCTTTATAGGATCAGTTTTAGTTTGAAATATTTCATTATCTCTACAATTAATGAGTTGCAAGAAATGGGTTAACCGTAGAAAAGAAAAATTTAGAATTTTGTATTATCTCTGTAATTAATGAGTTGCATCAAAATAGGTGTCTTTTGGGAAAGTTTGTAATCATTTTTATCATTTTAATAGCAATTAAATTATGGCTCATTAAGAGGGAATCAATCTGTTTTTACACACAAAAAATAGGGAAAGAAGAAAAAATTATCAAAAATCTGAGAAAAAAGATAATTACCTTTCATGGCTTATGACAGATGCCACATCAACATTTTACTTGTTATTTCACTCTCTCTCTCTCTCTCTATAAAATTTAAAATCTTCATTTCAGAATATGTTAAAAAGAAAGATATGTTACATAAAGTGCAGCGTAGCCACGAGAATAATGTATATGATGTTTGCATTTAGAAAAATATTATCATTTAAATTAAAGCTTGTTATTCAAATATAAAATTGTAAAGGAAAAATATAATTACACACTTAATGTTATAAATGTATTATCATGATTGACTATTTATTAAAAATTTAGAAATTTCAATTTGTGGGACAAAGTTAGTGATGCCTTATAAATAAAAGGATTTTACTTCACTGTAATAGACCTCTCAAGAACCCCTCAAGAAATCCTCAAGAGAAATAAGAATTGTTTTCTCTTCTCTCTATTCTTCTTATTCTTACTTTATATGCTATAACACGTTATTAGCATGATACTCTAACCAATTGAGAAATTAAATATTAACGTAAGTGTTGAATGTTTTCTGACCACTGCATAATCATCCCAAAGGTAAGACGTGTTTTATTATTTGAAAACTTAAACTAATTGGCAGCAAGTCCAAGAAAATTATCAAAAAGTTAGTTCTTCTTTATATTATTTGTCTTTTCCTACTAATTATGCAATAATTGGCTTCGTTTGATCTGATGAACTTAATTAATTCTAGATCATTTGTGTTTTAAATTTGTCCCTAAAGTACATAATTTACTATTATTTTGAAAGCTAAGATATTTGGTTCAAATCCCATCAATTTATAACCTAAGGCGCCTTTACATGGATAAGACATTGAGTTTAAATCTCACCGCACCATATTATTGATATAATGATGGCTAAGGTAAATTAATGTGTTTTTGAGAAAAGATATGAATATCCCATTGAATATGCTTTATTCCCTATTGTAAATGTGACAACAATGCATAATATGTATGAAAGAAGACAAATGACTGAATGTACTAACATAAGCATGGAGGGACAATATGATAATAATCATCAAAAGTGATGATATTCTCACATGCTTATTATGATTATAAGATATATTAGAGAAACATTCTCTACATCATATGTATGCCTCAATTTGCTGCTGAAATAGCAATATCATGAAAGAAGTTATAAGCTATCATATTTTGATAGGCTTAAGAAATAATTATTTTCATTCTTGAGGAATGAGAATTTTGATTGTTAAAAGTATACATCCATTTTGTAAGGTGAATGTGATAATATTTACTAAAGTTTATCAAAATTATTGTCTTATGATGGTATCACAACTCACCTCAGAAAGAGGCAGAATAATTGAGAAGAAATATCCTACAATTTAATCTGAAGCAGTAAATATGATGTTTATTCTTGTAAAGTAAATAAAAAATTTACTAAAAAAAAAGTCACATATCATGGTAAACATGAAATTGTCATTCCAAATATATGCATATTGTGTATTAAACATATGTTGAAGAATTAGAAAATTCATCAAGAACTATTCATGTTGTTTGTTCTCATGATAAGTTGGTTGGAAAAACTAATATTGGGATTAAATCACTTAAATTTGAAAAGTATAAAAGGTGAATATGACATGTTCATCTATCATGTGATATGTTGAAAAAATGCATCAATAAAATAATTACATGTATATTTATTGTCAACCTGCAGTTTGACATTCATAAAGTTGTTTGCTCAATAAAATAGAGTTAAGAACTAATTTTCAGATTGTGTAATCAACACAATTCATCTTGATAATGTTGGCTTGGCGTTGAATGTCTCTGATTAATAATTGAACCATTACTAATGAGAACAAAGCTTCATGTGTTGGTCTAAAATATGATATATTGCATATAATAGTACTTGTATGCATTAGACCAATAGATTATGATTATTTCTTACCTCTCAACTGGTTCAAGGTCACGAACCAAATATTTCATCTAATTTTTTTTATGTACGGTATACAATTAATAAATATACAATGATGCACAAAAATGGATTCTCTAAAGTAAATTGGGATGTATGTTAGTTTTTCTAACATGAGGGGAAGATGATAAACAACTAAGAAAGATGTTGTGAATTATCATCAATATGATCCTCATTCTAAAGATAATACAAGTTAAATGCTAGAAGCATTTACAGACCCCAAATTGATTTCATATTTAGTTGTGGATGCTCTTATTGTGTGTCCCTAAAGGAAAAAATTTACACATACGTAAAGTGTCGTAGACCAATCTATTCCAAATGAAATTATTCTTGAAAACAATAAGGAACAAATAATCATAATTAGAAGGCATTGTGTTCTTAAGGAGCCTACGACATAACACTTCATGAAAGCTTATGAAAGGTTCAGGTACCTGAAAATAATGAAGTGATGAGATCTCAAATTGTTATGTCACTTTGTAAATCGATACAAAATAATTTATCATCGATAATATCTTTAATACAATATTATAAAAAAATTACAAGGATTTGAATTCTACGTTTATTTAAGTATATTGACATATAAATATTTATCAAATGACATGAAAAAATGCATCATAGTAAGCATAAATTTATTTGATTTGTAGTCCAGACACTTGAAGATGTCACACATGAAATATTGAATATTGTCACTTGATAAATTTATATGAATTATTTTTTTAAGGATTTAAAATGTTTGAAGCATATAAAAGTTTCTGGAAAACTTATTTATAATCCTTATATCACATAAATTTATAACTAGGAAATTATTAAAACTCTTGGAGAGTTTTTAAAAGCGATAGATTATCCGCTGAAAGAAGTTGAGAGAAGAAACATATAAAATTGGATTGAATCCTGAAGTATCATATCTTATGCAATTGATACATTTTACACATCTTGCTGCAACTATGAGCATGATATAGTTTTATTTCTACATGAAAGATAGTGAAGTAGATCACTTGCATATTGCAATTGAAAGTCTTTATATTAATGTGTTTATGCTAACACATATTGTCAAGTTTTTTAATACACGTGATATTTTTATGATAGACATAATGGTTCGATACAGACATATTACCTATTATCATGAAAGGTCATTGTTATACCATGTATACATGACATTCATATTATGCTAAGATGACTATTCATAAAGCAAGTCGAAAATGTATGTGGCTGAGGTCAAAGATGCATCTAATTTGAGAAAAATATGATTTGAAATGTGATAAAGTACCTATGATTTTGCATGAATATAATGCAACATGCATAGCACAACTCAAGGAAAGATTTATAATAGGAGATAGAACAAAGCATATTTTGCTAAAACTTTTCTATATACATGAGCTCCAAAAGAATGGTGATGTCAACATGTAATAAATTCATTTGAGTGATCATATAACTAATTTATTCACAAAGTCTCTATCAATTATAACTTTCGAGAAGATGATAGACAAGATTGAAATGTGAAGACTCAAGATTCGAAATTGATATTCTCATCAAGGGGAGCAAATACGCGTTGTACTCTTTTTCTCTTATGAGATTTTATCCCAATAAATTTTTCTTGTAAGGTTTTTAATGAGGCACCCTATATGTATATTATTAGAGATGTGTACTCTTTTTCCTTCACTAGATTTTTTTTAACAAGAGTATTTTTAGTATGATTTTAACGAGGTACATTATCTGGCAATTAGACATTCAAGAGGAAGTGTTATAAATATATTATCATATATTGTGAATGTCTATTTATGAAAACGTTAGAAACTCTAATTTTTGGGACAAAGTTAATTTTACCCTATAAAAAAAAAAAATTCCTTCATTGTAATAGACCTCTCAAGAAATCCTCAAAAGAAATAAAAATTACTCTCTCTTCTCTCTCTCTTCTTCTATTGTCCTTACTTTATATTTCATAACACTTAAAACAAATTTTAAGGAGAGTTCAATATATAATTTCTTAAATCGAAGCATTTAGCATCCACATTAAATTTGTTTTATGAAAAAAGTGTCTTTTTGTTTTAATTTTATAACAATGTTACCAAAACGTTGTTGTTAGTTTTTCCTAATCATTATTTAAGAAAGAAACACATTTTTTACAACTTCATAAAAGTTCTTTTTTTTTGGTAATGTTGTAACATGAAAGTGATATATTGTAATGACCTGATTTGTGAAATATTAGCTTTGATGTGTTTTGACCATTTTTGTCCTTTTGCATAGTTGCTACATGTTGATTTTGGGTGTGGAGATAGTTGGCATAGTCCACAATGCATTGGGGGAGTGTCATTAAAAAAAAAAAGAGATCAAATTGTGGAGTTAATTTTAAGGTTTGCGGGGGATTTAAATCCCCGCAAATTGTGATTCTAGCGATTTTCAAAACCCTTACAATGTGAGCCATCACAAATAATTTGGGATAGTTTTTTTCCGACCGCCATAATTAATTTGCGGCAGTTATTTTGCGACGGTCAACCTCCACTACTCTAAATTTATTTTTATTTATAATAAATTTTTATTTAAAAATTACGAGGGTTTAAAACCTCCACAATTTTCTTTTAAAATTTAATGGGACCCATCAATTTTCAATAACAAATTATCAATTCTAATTTTAGCTCAAATTTAATTGTTCCTTTAGGCATAACCTACAATTCAATATTTATTAAATTCACATATCATTAACACAGCATAACTAATTAAACATTGTAATTCACAAGCATCTCAAAAATATATTGAACATTAAACTTCAAAATTAAATTTTCAACATTAGCATCTTCAAACTCCAAATTTTCAACATTAACTAGTATCTTCAAATTCCAAAATCAAATTTAAACACAAAACCTTCAATATTCCAAGATTCTCTCCAACCAAACAATTACATCATCATAATTAAGTATCCAAGACAATTTGCAACAAAATCAACTTATTAGGATCACTATCGTCACGTGGTCTCCTTGCATCCATGGGCGAAATGGGTCCACTAACCGCATCACTTGGCTACATAAAAATGCAAAGTATAAAAATCAATCAGATAAACTTTCAGTCCTTATTACATTTATATCCCCGTACAACTTAAAAACATCATGATAAATATAAATAGATCAATCAACAACTACTACATGCTATAGTTCCAAACTACTCAATTAGTTGATCAAACTAGGAACCTGAGGGCCATTCAACGTACATGCAACATCTGGAGAATTGCTACCCAAAAGTTTCATACAAGAATTTATTACTTCATCTGTTGCGAGACTATCACAAATATCACGTCGAGTGCTAAATACATTTACCAAGACAGAGGCAGCATATACACATTTCAAATCATTACACTTAAAATATTTTTAAGTCATTAGTACACATTTCAGATCACTACACTTAACTATTTTCAATTAACTAATTCACATTTCAAGTCAATATACTTAATCATTTTCAAGTGACTATACTTTATTATCTCAAATTTATTAGTACATATTTCAAGTGACTACACTTACCCATTTTCAAGTCACAAGTTCACAATTTCAAGTAACTACACTTAATCATTTTCAAGTCACAAGTTCGTGATTTCAAGTAACTACACTTAATCATTTTCAAGTCACTGCACTTAATAATTTTCAAATACACTAGTACACATTTGAAGTCACTACACTCAAACCATTTTCAAATAGCTAATTGACATTTCAAGTCACTATAGTTGACCATTTTGAAGTAACTACATGACTTGACCATTTTGAAGTAACTACACTTAACCATTTTCAAGTCACTAGTACACAGTTCAAGTCACTACACTTAACTATTTTTAAACAACTAATAGACATTTCAAGTCAATACACTTAACCATTTTTAAATTACTAATTCACATTGAAAGTCACTACACTTAACCATTTTCAAATAATTAATTCACATTTCAAGTCACTATACTAAACCATTTTCAAGTAACTACTTCACATTTCAAATAACTATTCTTAATCATTTTCAAGTAACTATTTCACATTTCAAATAACTATACTTAATCATTTTCAAGTCACTATACTTAACCACTTAACTATTTTCAAGTCACTAGTTCACAATTTCAAGTAACTACACTTAACTGTTTTCAAGTCACAAGTTTGCAATTTCAAGTAACTACACTTAATCATTTTCAAGTCACTACACTTAATAATTTTCAAATAACTTATTCACATTTCAAGTCACTACTTTCAAACCATTTTCAAATAACTAATTGGCATTTCAAGTCACTGTACGCAACTATTTTCAAAATACTACATTTAACCATTTTCAACTCTCTAATTCACATTTCAAGTGACTAAACCTAACCATGTTCAAGTCATGAATTCACGTTTCAAGTGACAACATTAAACCAATTTCAAGTCATGAATTCACATTTTCAAGTGATTACACTTTACTAATTTCAAAACACAAGTTCACCTTTCAAGTAACTACACATAACCATTTTCAAGTCGCTAATCCACTTCTCAAGTGACTATTCTTGATCATTTTGAAGTCACTAGTACACATTTCAAAACACTACACTTCACCATTTTCAACTCTCTAATTCACATTTCAAGTGACTAAACTTAATCATTTTCAAGTCATGAATTCGCATTTCAAGTGTCAACACTAAACCAATTTGAAGTCATGAATTCACATTTTCAAGTGATTACACTTTACTAATTTTAAAACACAAGTTCACCTTTCAATTAACTACACTAAATCATTTTCAAGTCGCTAATCCACTTCTCATGTAACTACACTTGATCATTTTAAAGTCACTAATACACATTTCAAAATACTACACTTAACCATTTTCAACTCTCTAATTCACATTTCAAGATCCAACTAATTTGGTCGTATTTCAAGGATAATGAATCTCCTAAGTCTTCCTAAATTCTCTTTTGGAAAACTATTATTGGATGAAACAAAAAAACTTCAACTCCTAACTAATAACCTTCTCCTTTACGAAAATGTGCACATTACAGAACCTGAATTGTGTGCTTGATGACAGTTGTTATCCAAGCACTTCCAGAAGAGACATTTTGAAGCAAAAACCTACATATAACTGTAGCTTTATATATCATGATGTACAACATTGTAACTACAGATAAAGAATTGCTTCTAGCCACTGCAATTCTCAAAATACATGCATCCAGGAAGTGTAGAATGAATAAGTAAATCTATGTATATATCAAAATGTACTAAACCTATACTTATTTTAAGGTAAACTGGATTATCTACCTGTTAGAAGGGATATTAATAAATGAATGCAGAAACAAGTTACAACAACACAAGTCTCTTGATTTACCATCTTCTACACCAAGAGTTGGAAACTTTTAAGGGTGAGAAGACATTCTCTGATGATGCACAATGCTCAAAGTGCAGGGTGACTCAAAAAATATCACTTTCCTGGATCATAATGTCGTATCCCTGACTGTTTTGAACAGAGACAAGAGCAATCTGGCTCAGTGAGCTTCCTTTTCACCAGACGTTTGTCACGATTGATCATTAACTTAACTTACGGTAACTTATTACTCTAAACATCGGGGATCGGGGAGAGAGGATCAGGGAACGGAGAGAGGTCGCCGCTGGTTCGGTTGGACGGGAACTGGCAACATCGGCGGAGGGTGAAGGAGTTTGCCGGTGAGTTGTTCCCGATGGTGGTCTCGTCGTGACCAAATAGAAAGAGAAAGAGAACGGGAGAAGGGGAAAGAGCGGCAGTGGCAGTGGCAGTGGCAGCGGCGAGGTATTTTATTGTCCACCGCCGGCGATCAGTTTATGGAGGGAGAGAGAAAGAGAGAGAAATGTGGAGTTGTAGAGAGAGTATAGTGAAGGAGGAGGCTGATTCTTTGGCCTAAATTGAGGGATTAGGGTTTCTTTTTGGTTTAAAAGGAAAGAGGGCAAGGGTTTAATCTAACCGTTAGATCAATTGAGATGAACGACTGAAATCTAAAGATTAAAAATTTGGTCTAAATTTGAATAGAAATTGAAATTAAGTCTAATTAAACACAATTTAAATTGGAATTGTAATAAATTAGATAAAATTAGAATAAAATTGTTATAAATTGGCAAAATCAGGTAAGAAAATAAATAGATTGAAAAAAAATTAAATTGACTTAGGCTGTGGATTAATAAATATAACAATAATGTAAAAATAAATAATATAATAGTAAAAAATAAATAATATAATTATTCTCAGATCAGTTATGAATAAATAACGTAAATAAAAATACAACACACAATATATTACTTTAAAATCAATGATAATAAAATATTATATTTGAATTGAATCGTAAAATATGGTAATAAAAAGTAATAAAATCAACAACAACAACAACATACCCAGTATATTCCCACCAAGTGGGATCTAGGAAGAGTAAGTGTACGCAGTCTATACCACTACCTCAATTGTGAGATAGAGAGGTTATTTTCAATAGACCTCCGGCTTAAAATATAGCAATCTAAGATAAGGAATAGTAATGAACAAGATACAATAGAAATTAACATATACAATAATATCAAAAGCAAGATACTCCAAGTATACACCAAAACATACA
Source organism: Capsicum baccatum var. pendulum (assembly GCA_030864225.1). NCBI lineage: Eukaryota > Viridiplantae > Streptophyta > Magnoliopsida > Solanales > Solanaceae > Capsicum > Capsicum baccatum. The sequence goes on along the minus strand of CM061551.1, from coordinate 25,054,162 downwards.
ACAACCTAACTCAGACTAACCTTCTACCCTAATTCGCCTCCTCCACAACTTCCTATCCAAGGTCATGTCCTCGATAAGCTGAAGTTGCTCCATGTCTTGTCTAATCACCTTCATTCAATATTTCTTTGGTCTACCTCTACCTCTGTTGAAACCATCCCTAGCCAACCTCTTACACCTTCACACTGGGGCATCCGTGCTCCTCTGCATCACATGACCGAACTATCTCAACATCGCTTCCCTCATCTTGGCTTCCATCGAACCCAATCCCACCTTATCCCGAATAACCTCATTTCTAATTCTATCTTTTCTAGTACACCCATTCATCCACCAAAGTATTCTCATCTCTGCCACACTCATCTTCTGTATGTGGGTCTTCTTAACAGGCCAACACTCCGCTCCATACAATAAAACCGTTCTAACCACCACTATGTAGAACTTTCTTTTAAGTTTGTGAGGTACCTTTTTGTCATACAAGATACCGGAGGCGAGCCTCCATTTCATCCACCCTACCTCGATCCGATGAGTGACATCCTCGTCAATCTCTCCATCCTCGTAAATCATCGATCCTAGATACTTGAAACTATCTCCCTTACTGATAGAATGAGTGTCAAGCTTAACAACCACATCGGACTCATGAGACACCTCACTAAACTTACACTCCAAATATTCTGTCTTGGACCTACTCAACCTAAACTCTTTAGACTCAAGATTTTGCCTCCAAATCTCCAACTTGGCATTAATTCCTCTACGAGTCTCATCAATCAAGACTATATCATCCGCAAAAGGCAAATAATAAGGCACCTCTTCCTGAATATGCCACGTCAAAATATCCATCACCACGACAAAAAGGAACGAACTAAGCATCGATCTTTGATGTAACCCCATCAAGACAGAAAAGTGCTCCGAGTCCCCACCCTCAGTCCCAACCTGAGTCTTGGCTTCGTCGTACATATCCTTAATATCCCCAACATATACTATAGGTACCTCTCTAGCCTCCAAACACCTCCAAAGAACCTCGCTGGGAACTCTATCATAGGCCTTTTCTAAGTCGATAAACACCATATGCAAATCCGTCTTCCTTTCCCGATACTGCTCCACTAATCTCCTGACGAGATGGATGGTTTCTGTAGTCTAGCGTCCTGACATAAATCCAAACTGATTTTTAGAGATAGTAACAATCCTTTGCAACCTCAACTCTACCACCCTCTCCCAAACCTTCATAGTGTGACTCAACAACTTGATACCCCTATAATTATTGTAATCCTGAATGTCACCCTTATTCTTATATAACGGAATCATAGTAGTCCACCTCCAAACTTCAGGTATCCTCGCAATCTTAAAAATTATGTTAAATAACCGAGTCAACCACTCCATACCTGCCCCTCCTATGCACTTCCAAAAATCCACCGAAATCTCATCTGGCCCTGTCACTTTACCTCTATGCATCCTATGAATAGCCCCCTTAAACCCCTCAATCCTAATGCACCTACAATAGCCATAATCACAAAACCTCTTAGAATGATCCAAATCCCCCAACACAATGCTAGTATCCTTTTCATCGTTCAGGAGCTTATGAAAGTATGACTGCTATCTCTTCTTAATATGACCCTCATCCACCAAAACTTTGCCATCCACATCCTTAATACACTTCACCTGATCCAAGTCCCGAGTCCTCCTCTTCCTAAACTTGGCAAGCTTGTACAACATTTTATCCTCACCGTTACTATCTAACGCTATGTATAAACTCTCGAACGCAACATCCTTAGCCCTCGTTACAGCTAACTTTTCCTTATACTCCTCCCTATTCTTTCATTTATCTTTTTCATCCTTACTCTCCGCCAACTTTACATACGCTTTCTTCTTGGCCTCCACCTTCTCCTTCACTTCTTTGTTCCACCACCAGTCCCCTTGGTGCTTCCCCGAATGACCACTCGAGACCCTCAACACCTCTCTAGTTATCTCCCTGATGCAGTTGGTAGTCTCATCCCACATACTATCTATATACCCTCTACTCCCCCAAGCCTTCCTCGCCATCAACTTATCCCCTATATCCAGCGCATTGGCCAAAGTCAGACTACCCCATCTAATTCTCTGTTGATCCTACACACCTCTTCTCCTCCACTCCTTTTTTATCTCCAAGTTTATCACTAAAAGCCTATGCTGGGTTGAAAGACTCTCACCCGGTAAGACCTTACAATCATTACAAATACCTCTATCCCCTTTTATAAGGAGCAAGAATTCAATCTGAGTCATGGACACCGAACTACAGAAAGTAACCAAATGAACCTCTTTCTTGGGAAAGTTCGAATTGACTACCACCAATCCAAACGCCCGAGCAAAATCCAGAAGTGCCACTCCTTCAACATTCTTTACACTGAAACCATATCCTTCATGTTCATCATCATAACCTTTCAAAACAGACCCTAAGTGCCCCTTGGAATCCCCTCATATGAAAAGTTTCTCATTACTGGGGACACTCCTCACCATCTCGTCCAAATCCTCCCAAAATTTCTTCTTCTCTTCCTCATCCAAGCCAACATGGGGTGCATATGCACTAATAATATTCCAGAAGACCTTCCAATAACTAGCTTAATTGACATCATCCTATTATTGACCCTCGTAACCTCTACCACTTGTTTCCTAAGCTCATCATCTACTAAAATAACTACACCATTCCTATTTCTCATGCTACCTAAGTACCACAACTTATAACCATCTACTACTCTCACCTTAGAACCCACTAAGAATTTTCACTAGTTCTCCTTTTCCTAAGAATTTTCACTAGTTCTAATGACTTCTCCGATAAAGACCCTATGTTCCACGACCCTCCCCTCAACCTATAGTCAACCTTAGCCCCTTTATCTTTATTACCCCTTGCCTCTGCCCCCGCCCTGGTCCACTCCCCCAATCCCAACCCTGACCCAAGCCTCGTTCGAAGACATGACCCTACGCCAACACCATCAATCCAACCACCTCAGACAGCATCGACCAATAACACTAAGATCCCAAAGCTTAGACAACAAACCAAATCAGTACTAGCAAGTCCACACTTCAAAACTACTAAGAATAATAAAAGGCCAAAACACAAATACTATTATGAAATGCAGAAATCACCAAGCAACTCTGATACGGTTAGGGAAGCCTCCACAGGTACACGGCCTTTCACACGAAGCCAAGCTCGGGAATTACAAGCACTCCAAGCTTTGTTCATGCAAATGGCCGTGTGTGAGTTGGTGATCGAACCAACCAAGGACCTAAATGTTTTTATGTGTGAAGAGAGGTCCTAAAGTGTAATAAACTAATCTCCAAGGTTGGCACAAGAAAGCAAGGGCGGATGGGTCATTTTACTCCTTTTGTTGTAGTATAAATAGAACATGATAGTGAGATATCCCTTAGTTTTTGAAATCTGAAAAGTTGTAACCTAAATTCACAAACACTTCCTCTCTATTTCACTCATAGGAGCCGCCACTATCTCCTCACAAGTAGAGGGATACTTGGGTTGTATCTTTGGCTAGAAACAAGGGTTTTGAGGTCGTTGAGTGCCTCTTGGTCCTCGTAAGAACTTGGTGTTTATATTCATTAGACTTAGGGTCCTCTCTTAATGTTAGGGTTCTTAGTTTCTTGAATGTTAAATGTCAAGTTATCTATCTTTCTTTATCTTGTGTTGTTGTTGATTTTGTTATCTTGAAAGTCTAGTGAAGCCGTGTGGGGCTTTTTCGATTCACTAGCATTTGTTTTCTATCTTGTTGTTCTCGGATTGTGGATTGAAAACCGAAACTAGTTCTTGTTGTAAGCTGAAAAACCAAAACTTAAAACTTGTTGTTCTTGTGTTGTTGGACTGAAATCCGAAGCTCTTGGTGTTGTTGGTTTGATCTTGTTTCATTTGGTATCAAAGCAAGACCGGTTGTGTTCCAACATAACCCATCTTGGGCTAGATCATGGCTTAGACAACTACACCACAAGAAATTCTGAAATCTGTCCACTAAATGTTGAAACCGAGAATGATGTTGTATGCTTAGATCTAGGTGTTGTTTTGCTTGTTTAGTGAGTTTCTAGTGTTGGTTTCTTTCTCACCAACACTAAGGTGTCTAGATCCGAAAGTTGAGCTTGAAAACTTGAATATTGTGTAGTGACTTGAAGTGGCCGAAAGTTGTATGTTGTTGATAACCAAAGGAAAATCGGTGGTTGTGTGTTTATGTGATAAAGAAGTTGTTGAAGTATTCATCTCTTGAACTTGTCATCTTGTTCATCTTGTTGAAGTGTTCATCTTGTTGTGTGCTCAAGTGGTAAAATTATAAAGTTGTTGTGAAAGACTTGCACCCATCACTTTGTAGTCTTGTCAGTCACTTCCCCTAAATCAAGGAGCCTTGTTTTGTGGAATTTGTCAACCAAACCCACTTTCTTGAGTTTGAAAAAGAGTGAAGACTTCAAGATTTTAGTTTTCCCACCAAAACACTTTTCAAATTTTCACAAGTTGTGTGAATCCTAACACAAAACCGAACAAAAAAAAAAGGAGAAAGAAAGAGAAAAAAAATCCGAGAGAAGAAGAACGTGTGGGACCATTGCATGTTATCATGTCACTATAAGCTCAACTTAGGATATTCTTTGGTTGCTAATTGTTGATTCTTGGTTTCCCTTACTTGGTCTTAGAACTAATTAACAAACTAGTACTTTCCTACTAGGTTGTTAACTAGTTCCTTGAGCCGTTTGTTCGTGTCAACGGTTATTTGTGTGCTTTTATTCGTTTGAACGAGTTGCTGATTTTGATTCTAGTCCGGCAAGAATTCTTTGAGTCTTCAAACAAGAATCCATTCCGGATAAGAGTTTACTCATACCTTGAAAATCTCACGGTTACTAGCCAATTATACAACACTTGTGGAACACGAACTTGTGGTGAACTAAAGCGGCTAACACCTTGACAATGGAAGGGACAACATCTCATAATGCGGATACTAATGCCCTTGACTCAATGAGGGCCACTCTTGAGGCCGTTACTCGGACACTTGAAAGAATGAATTCAGAATTTGGGGCCGTGAGAGGGGACTTGGCAGCAATAAGGGGGGAAGTAACGACTATTAGTGGGAGATTAGACCAAGTGGAGAGTCAAAGGAACTCTCGTCCATCTACTCCTCTACATGTATCTACCAATGGTCATGATCGGACCTCCTCCGCAACCATCACCCCCTAAATGGTCCACCAAATGCTAAATGCACCCCAAGCTCCACTAAATACCGCAAACCAATCTACCAATTTTCCCCCAAATCGAGACTCCACTAGACCACTACATTTCCAAGCTCCTCTAATTCCACAAGAGGGATTTGGACGTCAAGTACCTCCACTAAATCCGAACCCTCCATTCCAAGCTCCATTAAACCAAAGACCGCAAATTCTAAACCCTCCGAATCAAAACGGCCAAGGCCGGCCAGCCCACTTTGAGGGATACGGTAGAGAGGAGTATGAAGGAGGTGGAGCCTTTGATGATACTTATATGAGGGAGGAAGAGTTAAGAGGGGGTCGGGGAGAACCTATGGGATACCGGGGGTATGGAGATAGGGGAAACTGACACCACGAGAGAGACGTAGACATCAACACCATCAAGTTGAGCCTACCTATCTTTAAGGGTGAAAGTGACCCCGAGACCTACTTGACTTGGGAATCGGCTTGTGACAAAGTTTTCCAAGTTAATGACATCTCGGAGGAAAAGAAGAGTTGCTACGCAATAGCTCACCTCGAGGGCTATGCTAACACTTGGTGGGAGTATGTTAAACGGTTTGGTAATGAAGTAGTTGATGGGCAGCCACCACCTTGGTATCGGTTGAGGTACTTGATGAGGCAACGATACCTTCCCGAGAGGTATCGTCATGAATTGCTTGCTAGATTATATGGCTTGCGGCAAGGAGGCAAGAGTGTGATGGCCTACTTTGACGAGTTCCAATAACTCATGTTGAAACTTGATCACCGTGGGGAGCAAATCAGTCACGACATCATCCGGTTCAAGTGTGGATTGAACAAAGAGATCTCCACTCACTTGACCCTTCATCGGTTCGAAACTATTGACGGTATCTTCCAAGCGGCCCTAGAGATTGAAAGGGAACTTAAGGAGAGATCCACCTTCAAGGCAAGGGTACAAACCCCCTCGGGTTGGCCCAAAAACAAGGACCAACCCGGTCCTACGAAGCTGCCCGAATCCAAAACAGTCCCTAAGTTTCCTCCGAAACCGGAGGCTCACAAATATCCCAACCCAAAGGGGTTCCAATGCTTCAAGTGCCAAGGTTGGGGGCATAAGGCCAATGAATGTCCGAATCGACGTAATGTGATCCTACGGGAATGAAAAGTGTACTACCTTGGTGAGGAGGTGGTTTCCGAAAAGGGGGAGGTTGAGGCCGAGCCTCAAGATGGAGAGGAAGCTGAAAATGAACCGAACGATGAAGGATTGGATGATAGTGAAGATGTCTATCCACAAGAAGGGGAGTGTGTGGTTCCAAACTTTGTGGTTAGACGTGTCATGATTAGTAAGGCGATAGATGACCCGAGTCAAAGGGAAAACCTATTCCATACTAAGTGCCTTGTAAAGGGGAACGTGTGCACCTTGGTAATCGATAGTGGTAGTTGTACAAATGTTGCGAGCCATGCTATGGTAAATTTCTTGAAGCTACCAACTACACCACACACTAGTCCTTACAAGCTACAATGGTTGAACGATTATGGTGAATTGAGGGTCACACGGCAATGTGTGATTCGGTTTAAGGTGGGAAACTACCACGATGAAGTGCTTTGTGACGTGATCCCAATGCAAGCATGTCACTTGTTGTTGGGTAGACCATGGCAATATGATAGGTCTACTAAACACGATGGGAGGTCCAACCGGTATACGCTTGATAAGGATGGCCGAAAGGTCACACTTCACCCTCTTTCACCCTCCCAAGTAAATGAGTGGCATCAAAAGATGAGGGAGTTAAAGGGAAAGGGAAAGGGACCCGAAAAGGGAGAAAAGGGGGGGGATGCCGTAGGTGAGGAAGTAGGGACATCCGAGGCTGTCCCAATGCCAAGGGAGATGGAAAACGTAGTGATGTTGGCTAGGAGGAAAGAACTCTTCGTGGACCATGATGAAAACAAGCCGATGCTACTTTTGGCCCATTGTTTAAATGCTAACCCCACTAATTCTTCTATTTCCCCTTTGATTTCTTGTGTGTTGCAGGAGTATGAAGATGTGTTTCCTCAAGAACTTCCGCAAGGATTGCCCCCACTTCGGGGAATTGAACACCAAATTGATTTGGTGCCGGGTTCACAACTTCCAAACAAACCGGCCTATAGAAGCAATCCCATGGACACTAAGGAGCTTGAAAGGCAAGTTGAGGAACTTCTCAACAAGGGATGCATCAAGGAAAGCTTGAGTCCGTGTGCTATCCCGGTGCTTTTGGTGCCAAAGAAGGACGGAACTTGGCGCATGTGCGTCGATTGTAGAGCCATCAACAAAATCACTATAAGGTATCGTCATCCAATCCCTAGACTATATGATATGTTAGATGAGCTCCACGGATCTTGTGTGTTTTCTAAAGTGGACCTTAGGAGCGGCTATCACCAAATTCGCATGCAACCCGGTGATGAGTGGAAGACCGCATTCAAGACCAAATTCGGTCTATATGAGTGGCTGGTCATGCCCTTCGGCCTTACCAATGCTCCTAGCACATTTATGAGGCTAATGAATCATGTAATGAAGCCTTATATTGGAAAGTTTGTGGTGGTTTACTTTGATGATGTGTTGGTTTATAGTAAGTCTATTGATGATCATGTGATGCATTTGAGATGTGTGTTTGATGTACTCCGAAAGGAAAAACTGTATGCCAACATGGAGAAGTGTTCTTTTGGTGTTGATAAAGTTGTATTCTTGGGTTTTGTCGTGAGCTCAAGGGGTGTAGAAGTGGACGACTCCAAGATAGACTCTATACGAAGTTGGCCGACCCCTAAAACTATTGGAGAAATCCGAAGTTTCCACGGGTTGGCAAGCTTTTATAGGAGGTTTGTCAAAGGATTTAGCTCCATAGCAGCCCCCTTGACCGAGGTAATTAGAAAGGACGGACCCTTTAAATGGGGTGAAGAGCAAGCTAGGGCTTTTGAGGCCTTGAAAGCTACGCTCATCTCGGCGCCTTTATTGCAATTGCCCGATTTTGATAAGATGTTTGAAATAGAGTGTGATGCTAGTAAGGTTGGCATCGGGGCTGTTTTGATGCAAGAAGGTAAGCCCGTTGCTCATTTCAGTGAAAATCTCAAAGGGGCAACTCTTAATTACTCGACTTATGATTTGGAGTTGTACGCCCTTGTTAGAGCCTTGGGAAATTGGCAACATTATTTGTGGCCTAAGGAGTTTGTGATACGAACGGATCATGAGTCGTTGAAACACCTTAAGAGCCAAGACAAGCTGAATAGGCGTCATGCTAAGTGGATTGAGTTCATCGAGACTTTCCCTTATGTAATTCATTACAAAAGGGGGAAGGAAAATGTTGTTGCCGAAGCCTTGTCTCGGAAGCATGTGCTTGTTGCTACCTTGTCTTCGAAGTTGATGGGTTTTGAGAGCTTGCGGATGATGTATCCCGAGGATCCTACCTTTGCTCCTATTTTTAGGGAATGCGAAGAGTGGGGAAGGGACCGTTGGCTTAAGGAGAATAACCATTCCTCCTACTCTCGGTTCGATGGGTATTTGTTCAAAGGGAGGAGGTTGTGTGTTCCTTCTAGTTCTTGGAGGGAATTATTTGTGAGGGAGGCCCATGACGGAGGCCTCATGGGTCACTTTGGGGTAGACAAGACCCTCGGCATCTTAGAAGAGAACTTCTATTGGCCCAAAATGCGCAAAGACGTCACTAGAATTTGTAGTCAATGCGTGGCCTGCCGGAGTGCGAAATCTCGTCTCCAACCTCAAGGGTTATACACCCCACTCCCTACTCCCCTTAGACCTTGGCTGGACATCTCGATGGATTTCGTTTTGGGGCTGCCAAGGACTAGAAAGGGCCGAGATAGCATTTTTGTTGTTGTTGATAGATTCTCTAAAATGGCTCATTTTATTCCATGTGCTAAAACCGAGGACGCTCCTAGTGTAGCTTCATTATTTGTTGAACATGTTGTAAAGCTTCACGGGGTACCAAGGACCATTGTGAGTGATAGGGACTCCAAGTTCCTAAGTCTCTTTTGGAAGTCCATGTGGGGTAGGCTTGGTACGAAGTTACTTTTCTCCACGTCTTGCCACCCACAAACCGATGGCCAAACGGAGGTAGTAAATAGAACCTTAGGGTCTATGCTACGTTCTATGGTTAAAGGTAAACTGACTTCATGGGAAGAACACCTACCCTTGGTGGAATTTGCATACAACCGGGTAATACATTCGAGCACGGGAATGACTCCCTTTGAATGTGTTTACGGCCTAAATCCCCTTACCCCTTTAGATCTCACTCCTTTGTCTAGTGATCTCATGACCAGCTTAGATGGAAATAAAAGAGCCGAGGCCATGAATAAAATGCATGAGACGGTGCGGATCAAGCTTGAAAAGAAGAACCAAGAGATTGCAAAAAGGGTAAACAAAGGGAGAAGGAGGCTTGTGCTTGAACCCGGAGATTGGGTGTGGGTGCATCTTCGGAAGGATCGGTTTCCAGCTCAAAGGAAGTCCAAATTGCTGCCGAGGGGTGATGGTCCTTTCCAAGTACTTGAGAGAATCAATGACAACGCTTACAAGATTGACCTTCCACCGGAATATCAAGTGCACAACACTTTCAACGTTGGTGATCTCTCCCTCGTGGATGCGGTTGAAGATGACCAAATGCCAAATTTGAGGTCAAATTCCTCTCAAGATGGAGAGGATGATACGGTTAGGGCAGCCTCCACAGGTACACAGCCTTTCACACGAAGCCAAGCTCGGGAATTACAAGCACTCCAAGCTTTGTTCATGCAAATGGCCGTGTGTGAGTTGGTGATCGAACCAACCAAGGACCTAAACGTTTTTATGTGTGAAGAGAGGTTCTAAAGTGTAATAAACTAATCTCCAAGGTTGGCACAAGAAAGCAAGGGCGGATGGGTCATTTTACTCCTTTTGTTGTAGTATAAATAGAACATGATAGTGAGATATCCCTTAGTTTTTGAAATCTGAAAAGTTGTAACCTAAATTCACAAACACTTCCTCTCTATTCCACTCATAGGAGCCGCCACTATCTCCTCACAAGTAGAGGGATACTTGGGTTGTATCTTTGGCTAGAAACAAGGGTTTTGAGGTCGTTGAGTGCCTCTTGGTCCTCGTAAGAACTTGGTGTTTATATTCATTAGACTTAGGGTCCTCTCTTGATGTTAGGGTTCTTAGTTTCTTGAATGTTAAATGTCAAGTTATCTATCTTTCTTTATCTTGTGTTGTTGTTGATTTTGTTATCTTGAAAGTCTAGTGAAGCCGTGTGGGGCTTTTTCGATTCACTAGCATTTGTTTTCTATCTTGTTGTTCTCGGATTGTGGATTGAAAACCGAAACTAGTTCTTGTTGTAAGCTAAAAAACCAAAACTTAAAACTTGTTGTTCTTGTGTTGTTGGACTGAAATCCGAAGCTCTTGGTGTTGTTGGTTTGATCTTGTATCAAACTCGTCACCCACAGTCAATAAAAAACCGCACAGATCAGCTTAAAAATGGCAATGGCAGTAAAATACACACGCAAAGCACAGTATACATCCCAATACCAAGAACAACAAACACTAAGACACCAAACACAGAAGCAGACAACCCACAACAAATAGTCGATATATTAGAAATAACGCGATAAAATAAAGTTCAAATATTAGAAGTCACCGGGATACGTAGACCAAGTACTCTGTTCTTGCTTGCTATGCTGGATTCTGTCAAACTGGGTTAGAAATTGGTCGTCGAAATATTCTCGCCGGAAATTGGTCGCCAAACTATTATCGCCAAAAAATCACCGAAAGGTCGCCGGTTCCAACTTGGAAACACCACTTTCTTTTATGGGTCCGCCAAGGTCACTACCGATGATCGTCGGATCAGTATATCAGAATCGTTTGTGAACAGATTCACTCATTTTTTTATTTACCTTTTCTTGTTTCGCTCACTTCCTTACCATCGCCAGAGTGAAAGAGATGGAAAACCATATGCGTCGGTGAGAGATAAGCCGACAGTAGGTAATGAGAGAGAGAAAAAAAAAGGAAGAGAAAAAAAAAGAGACCAAGGGACGGAGATATGCGTACTTACCTGTTGCCAGCACTATTAAACCACCGACATCTGCGTCGCCGAAGTTAGACCGGTCATATCAAAGAGACTTTTAGAGAAATGTAGATCAAGTTGAAGGAGTAATTGACAAAATTCCTTAATTTTTCAATCATTCAGATTCCTCCTAAAATTCATCTGCTATCCATTGTTTTAAAAAGTAACAAAATAATTTGTATATATTTTAAAATCATTGATGTGACACGTCATTATTTATTTGTTATCAAAATAATACGTACAAAATATTAATATTAAGAAATAATAATTTTTAATAAAATAACAGCCTAAGAGGAGCATCGAGAGATTAAAATTGGATGTCAACAGTCAAAATGAGCATACACTGTACAGTTGTTGTTGTTCAGTGTTAACAGTTCACTTCAGAGTTTTATACGTATAAACTGCTACTTCATGCACTTAATACCAAGGGTAGTATGAGGCAAAAGTTATATTGATCGTTGATCAAATATGATGAATGGTTGAGATTATAATTGAGGAGATGAGTCAAATTGGGATTAGAAATTGGGTTAAAAAAAGATTGAATTGTGGAATTCGATGGAGTATAAAATGGTTAGAGTTTAAATAAATTAAGAAAATTGAATTGAATTAGGTTGATATTTAATAAATATAGTAACTATATAAAATTAATATTAAAAAATAAATAAAATTATTATTTTAAATTAATTATAAATAAATTATGTAAATAAAATTAATAATGTCAATCGCATAATAATGTCAATGCATTTTGTATACTACAAACAAATATATATATATATATATATATATATATATATATATATATATATATATATATATATATATATATATATATATATATATATATATATATAGATAGATAGATAGATAGATAGATAGAGAGAGAGAGAGAGAGAGAGAGAGAGAGAGAGAGATACAACGTATTAATCTGATGAATTATTGGTTAATTAGCTTCATTATTATAACTTCAATAGTGTATTATTACCCCGATCATATGATGTTAACGTATTATTCAAAATATTTGGATATATAGATTCAATATATTATTACCTTGATCAATTGATAGTGTGATATCAATGTATTCAATATATAATTTAATACATTTAATTTTTTTTAAATATAAAAATTTATTTAATAGTAAATTGAAAATATCAAATATCGACGGACAATGTCATTTTCATAAAGTTAGTTTTTATTTATTTTTAACAAAAGCGACACTGTCCGTCAATTTTTATAAAAAATAAAAAAAATAAAAAATAATTATAAGTTATGATCGATAACATCATTTTCTATAATTAATATTTTAAAAAGAAAAAATTATAGCGACGTTGTCCGTCGATTTTAATAAAAATAAATAAAGATTAAAATTAAATTTAAAAACCGACAGACAACGTTACTTTTTATCATAAAGTTAATTTTTATTCATTTTTAACAAAAGCGGCACTGTCCATCGCTTTTTGTAAAAATAAAAAAAATAAAAAAATAACTAAAAATTGCGACTAATAGCGTCACTTTTCTATAATTAATATTTTAAAAATAAAAAATTATAGCGACATTGTCCGTCGATTTTAATAAAAATAAAGAAAATCAACATTGAATTTAAAAACCAAAGGATGAAGTCGATTTTTATCATAAATTTAATTTTTATTTATTTTTAACAAAAACGACACTGTCCGTCGCTTTCTGTAAAAATATAAAAAAAATAAAAATAATTAAAAATTATAACGGATAGCATTACTTTTCTATAACTAATATTTTAAAATAAAAAATTATAGTGATGTTGTCCGTCGATTTTAATAAAAATAAATTAAATAAAAAATTAATTTAAAAACTAACGGACAACATCGCTTTTTATCATAAAGTTAATTTTTATTTATTTTTAACAAAAGCGACACGGTCAATCGCTTTTTGTAAAAATATAAAAAAAATAAAAAAAATAAAAATTATGATGGATATCGTCGCTTTTCTATAATAAATATTTTAAAAATAAAAAATTATAGCTATGTTGTCCATCGATTTTAATAAAAATAAATAAAAATAAAAAATTAATCTAAAACCCGACGGACAACGTCGCTTTTTATCATAATGTTAATTTTTATTTATTTTTAATAAAATTATTAAATGTTTTTTAAGTAAAAAGGAGTCAAGTTCTAACCCCCGCAAATATATTTGATGGATATCGGGGGTTAAAAATCTTCATAAATTTATAAATTGTAGCGATAAGTTTTTAACCCCCACAATTCATATAATTTTACAGGGATTAAAATAACCCCTGCAAATAAACTCTTGCAATTAAACCCATTTTTTGTAGTGTGTCTTGGGAGAGTTTGAGGTTTTTAGGAGCTTTAAAAGTTTCATGGTTGACTTCGGTTAGTATTTGATGTTCCAAGTTTTGCATAATGATTTGAATAGTTTCACTAGATCTGGAATGTCACATTTGGGCTAATAGTGGGGTTGATTCGCGTTTGGAACCTTTGGTTTATATTTTGACACTCTAGTTGAAAAATTAATGAAATATGCCTTAAGTGGGTCTCGAGGGTTAATTTATTAAAAATAATCTCTTTATAAAAATTCAATATCATCATTGAGTCTGAAACATCAAAATTAGCCCGATAGCATATATGATTTATTTTTATGGCGTGCCAACCAAATTTTAGGGATCCGTTTGAAGCATTTTTGACTTGTACAAAATTAGTACTTGCTGATATCTGGTGCAGACCGCTTAAGCAATAGCCGCTTAAGTGGTCTAAGACAACTTAAGTGGTAGCCATTTTAACGGCCAGGAACCTCTTTAGCGGTAGTCGCTTAAGCGAAAATCGTTGCATATAAATTCTATTTCACCTTCTTTGGACTTTGAGCTTTGGGTTTGGGCGATTTCTAGGGTTTTCATTACCATTTGAGCTTGGGTAAGCTCTAAAACTTTAATTTTATTATTTTACATTAATTTAAATCATCAAAATTGCAATGACTTTTCAGATTGTTTTCTTAGCCTTTGTATATTTTTGACTTTTTGAGTCTTCTCACAGCAACTACAAGTCATTTATGACTTGCTTGAACTGTTAGTTTGATTATCAAACAGTTCGTTTGGGGTTTAGGCCATTTCTCTGTTTTGGAGCTTTAGTTGTTAAGGAAATGATCTCGAATCAAATTCTTAGTAAATAGTCTCGAATGAGAAATTCGACTGTTCCATCAGTTCCAAAATATTAATTTTAGGCTAGGGGGATCCTTGGTTCATGTGTCAAAGCTTTCAGACTCATTTTGGGCTATTGAGTTTATTTGATTAAAAACGAAACTACGTGTGGGACCACATTCAATTAAAATAATGATAAAAATTTTGATGGTTCTGTTGAGTCTGAAATATTAAATTTGGTATGGTATCATAGTTTGTTTGTGCAAATGATATTTTGAATTAATCTCGAGCCCCCAATCAACATCCATTTGGACTTAGGAAAATTGTTGATCTATTCAAAAATTCGGTGCAGCTTGTTTGTCCTTCGCGCTCGCGAGGTTTAGGTCGCATTCGAGAAGGGTCATGTTCTTGACTTTAGCAATTGTGATCCTCACCTCTCACACTCACAATGCAGGTCATTCCTGATCTGATAAACTTTTTTTTGTGACTTCGACTAGTTGTCCACGTTTGTGATGGTTTATCTCCACTACTTTTTGCGCGGCCTTTTGCCATATTTATGAAGTGAATTTTTATTGTACGTTGTATTCACGATCAGGGACCCTATCAATCAAGATGGGAAATCCCGATCCTATAAATAGCTGAAATCCATGACCTTTTCCATTTTCTAGCCCTAATTTTGTTATTTTTAGCCCTCTGAGCTTAAGAAGGTATGGAAATCGATCAAATAGAGTTGGAAGTATGTAGAGGATGTTGAGATGATCATTTTTCACTAATTTTTTTTTGTAAGTTTTCGACTTAAATCCTTTATTTAATTCTTGTTTTCTTTCTAAATTTCGCCATTCCTCGGGGCTAATTCGAGCCCCGATTTGTACTCCATTTGTACTCAATTTTGAGCGCACATTCCTTATCCTTCGAGGAACCCACTTACGAATTTAATTTTGGTACTGCATTAGCGGGCCCTATGGGCCTATTACTGACCCATTTTTTGGGTCCAAAATTTGATATAACAATATGGCTATCGTTTTACTCCTATTAACGTGTAGATTATTTTTTTGATAGCCTTATAATATTTTAGAACCGTGGAGAAAAGACCAGTGGTTTGTGGGCAGTTCAAGAATGCGATTCAGCATCAAGGTAAGCTTCGGTCTACATTTTTCTATAAGTTTGTGTAATGTATAGATTGCATGCTAGGAAGGGATAATAGAAGGTGATTATGACTAGTATATCATGACTTAGACTATTTAAGAAATTTTGAATTGAGATGTGACTCGATCCTTAGATTAGAATACTTTATATCACCTTATAATCTTATTATCCCTTTTTATAGACTTATATTTGCATAGATTGACATTATAGATCCTTTAATATAAGACTTAACATATGACTTAGTGATTTGGGCGGCATTTCGCTGATTAGAGCCTTGTAGTAATTTTATGCCCTTAATTGCCATAATTTTTTTAGTTATAAGGCTTTATTATGTTAGTTATATACTGTAGGCACGAGGCCGTGGTTCTGATACCAGTTGGACTCCAGGTGAGTATTCTATCCTTATTATAAAGGACATGATTCTAGTTTATAGATGCTTAAGACACTTATGGTTATATTGTTTAGATACCGGTGATTGTATGCATTCTTTTAGGTGGATTCATGCTCACTTAGTGGTATGATTCCAACCAATTCCTTGTCTTTACTACTTTCTAAAAAGATATTTATTTCCATTTTCACTTTAAAAATGAGTTTTTTATGACAAAAATTATACCATCTTATTTAATGATGATTTATGAGTTTTCAAAACTAAATGTACTATTTTAGAAATTAGATTGTGGATGATTTTGGTCCATTACTAATTCACTCTTTTACCACTACTATTTACTTCAGTCAAAAGAGATTTTGACCCATTCGATGCTATTATGCAAATTTAGCCCCGAAGTTGCTCTTGGGAAATGAATTCATAGATTTAACCTCTTTCAGTCATGGTTTGAGTCTGTGAAGTTATTATACTTGTGTGTGTATGTATGTATATATATATATATATCATGTACTGGATGGAGTAGATCGATTATGATGGTTATTAGAAGTCCTAGTTTGGGATCAGGCAATGTATACGGATATCCCGAGTCTCCTATGGGCCCCTTCGTCCTTGAGCCACAGTGCCAGAGAAGAATGATCGCCATAGGACCTTCTTTTGCGAGCTACTGAGTAGGAGGATGTGTATACACTATGTACGTTATGGCCCTCAAATCGGATATGAGTTACTATTGGTTTATGTGCATTCATTCATTCACATGCATTGCCTATCACCATTATAATTGTTTGGTGCTTATATCTATTGGCCTTGTGGAGGATTGGATAGGTATAAGCTATGCTTGCTATTTGCTGAGTGCTTGTTTGCACCTTCTGAGCTTATAAGGTCCTGGTTAGGTTATGGTTTATTCAAACTAACTGATTACTTTATTATTGATTATTACAGTTAGTTCGTGGCAGGATGATTATGGAGTGATACCTGAGATGGTCGATACATTTTATGATATCTTTTCTCTATTACGATAATTATATAATTGATAGTTCAACTCATGTTAAGTCATCCTTCAGTTAGAAACCCTGATTATACTAGCATTAGATTTTCTACTGGGTTCGGATTCCTTGAGATATTAGGTTGGCTCCCTCAGGTTATTATATTGAGTTTAGTCCTATAAATATGTGTGTGCGCGCTCGCGCGTTCCACTTGTAACTTTATGTTTATTAAAAAAAGTGCATAAATATAGAATTATCAAAGTGAATTATGTGTAATATAAATTAATGCTTAGATAAAAGTAACATTTCATTTAAATGAAAAGATAGATATTAATACATTGACACAATATTGAATTCAAAGGAAATTATATATTTTTCTGAATTTACAAAGACAAAGAATATAAGTTATTTAGTTAATTATATAGCATTTGTCCCAAGCTAATAAGAAGAATGATTATATGTATGTGTTATATATTTCATCAAAATAAAAATAATTCATGGCCAAAATAAAAGAAAAAAAAGATAAGTCATATTATTCAATTCAATCTATGCTTTATATAATCCAAAGAACATATATATAATTGTTATCAAATAGAGTTTCTTTTAACGAAGGACATAATATCTTTATATCACTATATCCTATACAGAAGATTAAAGGGCTTCAACTTTTTACAAAATGAACAAATTTGTGCGATGTGGTGATACTTCTAAAGTTGCATGTGTGACTCTAATACCCGTATGTTTCTAAGTCCAGCTCAACTCCTAGTACTTGCTTAAGACACTTAGAACCTGAAAATAAGACTAAGTGTTGAGGGACTTAGTCATTTTTGATTCCCTATAATTTTGAGAATTTCAAGATGACCTTCCAGGCTCTGAGATGATGGGTTTTGAGTTGATTCATATTCAAGGATGTAGGTATCATGTCTCGGGTAAGTTTGAAATTTTTCGAATGAGTTTTGGACAGTGTTTGGATTTTCATTCCAGAAAGTTACCGTGATTCCACCGCATCATGATGGAAATAGCGGTGGAATCCTCACCGCATCGTGGCGGAGGCCAAATCCACAATTGTCAATTCCAGCAACCCACCACGATTGCACCGCGTCATGGTGGGTATAACGGTGAGACCGTCACCGTATCATGGTGAATCTCTAATCCGCATTCTAGTTATGAGATTAAATCCCCAAGGGGCAGTTCGGTCTTTTTCCATCACCCAAATTTGTCCAAAACATGGAATTAAAGCCCCAAAGAAGCATGATATACCTCATTAGCCATACTTTCTCTCCAAAAAATAAATTCTCTCTCAAGAACAAACCCTAGCCCCTTCAACATTCAAGTTCAACTCTCAAGAAATCCTCTAAGAACCTTCACGAATTCTTCAACCCAGGTTTGTTAGATGTTTATTCATGGGTTTCTTTCACCCATGGAGTCCAAGTACCTGCTTTCAAGTTTAAAGAGAAATTTAAATCTATGATCATTACATGATATTATAAGATATATCCATGACCCTTCATGAAAATTCATTGTATGTGTGTACGAATCATGTTGACAAGGTTGTTGTTGTTAAAGTTAAACCCTACATATTGAATGATGCGTATTTGTTGGTCATTACCTTAATTTGTGATTTTAGCATTGCAATCATGATATTACCCCATGTTTAAAAAATACTCCCATGCTTAACCTATGACTTGCAAGTGTTTGATGAAATTCCTAAGAGATGGATTTTGAATAATGACTATTTATTATGCATTTGAAACTTTAGTGTGCTTCCACTCTTGATGTTATCAAGTCCTGGGGGTTGTTCATACCTGAAATTTAGCTGTTTACTTAGTCTTAGTACTTTCAGAATAGTTTTCGGAGCATGAATAAGTATTATCAGTTTAGCCAGTTGTCCTATCAGTCAAGTTAGACCAGTTCCAGTTCAGTAGTCCGAATCAGTTCAGTTGGGAGTAGGATTTAGCACCGAGCGAACCTAGGGATGAGGGCTCACCTGCCAGTTGAGGGTGTGACCTTTAATAGCAGTCCCCTCATTCCAGAACTACGCAGTCAACGTATGTTAGAGATGTTAACCTGCCAGTTGAAGGTTGCCACATATCTCACCAAAGTACCTACTAGTAGAGGGTAACTCTTTAGTCATTTGGGACACCATTACTGTAGATCCACAAAGCCAGTGTTAGTAACCGTGGCACGGTACTGACACCTTTCCAACTAGGGTTACAGGTTGGACCCCAATTTACCTTATTGGGGAATGTCGGTTAGATGACAGCTCCCATAGTCTCAGTCCAGTGTTCAGTTCAGAGTTTAGTTTTCAGACTTGCTTGACTATGGCATACAGTTACTAGTTGTTCAACATCAGTATTTCAGTTTACAGACTACTTCAGTATCATGTCATATACTGGGTCATGCATTCTCAACTTTACAGTATTTCTCGCATACTATACATCAATTATCTCATGCTACGTGTTCAGTCAGTATCATTCATGCATACGAACCATGCACGTCAACCTAATCTTATATAGCATATCAATACATTCAAAATACTGACCGCATACTCATTTCTTGCACTATGATGTCTCATATCATAGGTTCAGACGCTGAGGTTTCTGACTGCATCTAGACCTCCCAGTGCATCTGCAGCAGTAGCAATAGTGAGTCCTCATGTTTCGAGGACCATTTATGTTTATTTTAGTTTAGTTCAGTAGTTAGTCGGAGTTAGTTGGGGACTTTTCCCATCAACTCCACAGCCAGTCAGTTAGAGAATTTCAGAAATTTTCAGTCAGTTATTAGTTGTCATTGACAGTCTTACAGTATTGTTTTCAGACAGACGTTTTTAGTATTTCAATTCAGTTTTGTTTTCATATATAAAACCTTATGGCGTTTTCAGTTTAATTGCGCACACGTTCTCTGTTATTTTATTCAGTGCTCACAACAGTACCAGCATGGGTTATTTTGTGGTCCTTTAGAGTTGTAGGTACCGTGTGGCGTCCAGGGTGTACTCTCGAGGCATTACAGTGACATGCATCTGTGTTTGTTGAATTATAGTTCTTTTGTCATTAGACAAAATAAATTTCAAATTTTTTTATTACATAGTAGCACCATTTCACTAAGAAAACAAAAAGATAAATGGATGTACGTAATAATACATCAACATATTACACAACAACTATATCCAGAACATCGAGTGATTAAAGTATAAACAATTAGGAGAAAAATCTTCACGAGCTTAGCAAATTTTGAGCAATTTTCAAACTCCGCTTTTCATCCGTAAGTTTCTGTAAAGTTGTAGAAATGTCTTTTCAATTCTACAATCAATATGTGCACGCACACCCCTAAATATGATATAAATTTTGAATCAAAAATTGTAAAGCACTATAAAAACAAAATTATGGAACTTAGTCGATTTAAAGTATAAAGTTGAAGTGCAAGTCTATTTAAAAAACATCCAACTATAATTTCTATCATTTTTAATTAAGTCAATAGATATTTTCCTCCAGCTAGTTTCAAAATGGTTATTTCTTTTCATTGTATCATTTCTATGAGTATTGATAACGCTCAACTTACACATCAATTTAGTGCAAGACGATCGTCGTCAATATATTTACCCAACTTTGGAGTCGGGATCGAATCCACGAGAAACAATGTGAGTGGCGATTAAACTAATTTGAAACTATAGCTACAAGTAAAATTTAAACAAATGTTGTGAAAAAATAAAATGGGGGGTTTTATCAATCAAACAATAATTAAAGTTTCGACTTGCTTCAGAACTCAAAGCTAAATTTTCAATCATTCAAATAAATGATAAAGAGAAACTAGGGTTGTGATCACTATGATTATTAATCCCTATTAAATAATAACTGTAGGGTTAGGTTCTCGTGACTTATGGGAAACACCAAACTATCAGTTTCGATAATCCATCTAAGTGTTTCTCAACCTACTTAGATGCTGAAATCTCTAATTCTCTCGAACTTAGGAAATCATTCTATTCATACTGACAGCATTAATCATCAGATGGGAGCTTAACCTTCCCAAATCCTTGTTGATAATTCGCTACTTTTAGTTTATTTCTCAGTTCGAGCAAATCAACATAAGGCGGGATTTATTGTTTGCAACCAATAAATAACAATCACAACAAAGAAATTATTAAGATGTTCCCACAATCACTCAAACCCTAACCAATTATTAAGACAATACAGGAGTAATCATAGATCCCACAAACCTAGTTATGGGTTTTAGTTCCACACAAAAAAGAAAACGATAACAATAACTGAATTCATAATTCAAAGTGATTAAACTTACAAAAGATGTAGTCAGAAATTGATTCTCTTCCCAAATTCAAGAAGAATATCCCACAACTAAATCAAAGAATTGAAAATTGAATTCTAAGTTTTGAGCCCCAAAAAGAGGTGTCTTTTTCTTTCGAATAAGTTCAAGATGTTCACCCCCAGGATTAACCTCCTAATTCTTCTTCTCCTAGTAATAACTCTATTACAAATAGAACTTGCAGTAACTCTTACTGCACACCACCCAGCTAACTCTAACTGAGTTGACAAGATAACTCTAGCTTCACTATCACCTAACTTTAGATGATAACAAGGAGTTTTGGAAATAAACCAACAACACCTAATAATAATAATAACAACAGTAGGCAACATTTAAAACCACAATACAAAGACTCAAATACAAAAAAGAAATTTAAAATACAACTTTATGAGATATCAGTTCCCTGTTGTGAATGATCTATGATTCAAGAGCTTCAAGAGAGATATTTTGTTGTGCGGATACAGAAGCTTAGTTTTGTTGCTTTTAAAAATGAGCAATTTATAAATGACATAAGAAAACTAGGATGAATCCCATTGGCTGGGGCAAAAAGATTACATCGACTTTTTACCAACCTTTGTACTTTCATCCAACTGTATAATTGACTATGATAGTGACGTGTAGGCCCAACCAGGTCTCTAAGTCACACATTCTTCAGGAACCAGGTCCCAACATGCAATTTGTCAATCATCAAAACTGAGGACTTAATAGGTCTATTTGAAGTGAAAAATGTTCTACAAGACCTAGTGGAAACCTTCTTCTCTTATCAAACTAGCCAAGGTTGTCATGCATAACATGGGCCCAACACTGAAATACACATGCTTCGAGAAATGCACAAATTTATCAATTATTCATGTACAAAATATACTAAATATAAACCAAGGGGTCTAGGATAAAAAATCTTAGTATACAAAATAAATGTCTTTTACAGAGGTGGCTTTGGAGATTCTGCATAGATGATAGGGCTCTATGGAGGATATATAATGCTGACAAATATGGACTACTCTACCAATGGTCAACTGAGAAGGTTATGGGCACCTTTGTATGTTGTGTTTGGAAAACCATCAGAAGGTTGTGGCCACAATTTTATGCCAACATCTATTTTAAAGTGGGAGATGGTACAAGAAATGATTTCTGGAATAAACTCTGGATAGTGGAGAACAACTTGAGAACTTTGTTCTTTAGCTTTATATCCTAAGTTCATAAGCAATGCTTCTGTGTCACAATTATGAAGTATGCAGGGGTGGAATCTGATATTCAAGAGAAACATGAATGATTAGGAAATTTCAAAGATCGAAAAGCTTCTCCAAATACCAAACGTGTTTCCTGGGGTCTCTAGTTGAAATGATAATCCTGTCTGGTTACTACATAGCAAAGAGTTATTTACAGTCAAATCTTGTTACTGATTGAGAAACAATAGTCTATCCACTACAGGTTTTTGGACTTGGAAGCAAATCTAGAAAGTTATAAGCCCCCTAAAAGTCTCATGTTTTCTGTGGTTGGCAATCAGGACAACTTGTTTAACTTAGGAAGTGTTGCAAGGGAAAGGCATGCTAATTTTCTCAAGATGCTTCACGTGTGGTAAAAATGTTGAAATCAATCCCATTTGTTCTTGCATTGTAAAAAAACTTCAAAATTATAAAAGATGTTCTTTCGTATTCTAGGGGTTAGTTGGGTAATGCAAAGAACCACTATGGAACTAGTCAGCAGCTGGAAGGAATTGGCAAAAGAGGGTCAAAGAAAGACTTGTGGATGACTATCCCAGTTTGTATATGGTGGGTGCAATGTAAATAAAGAAATATCAGTGCGTTTTATAGGTAGGAACAACAACATTCAAAAGATTAAGAGTCAAAGTTTTAGTTTACTATACTTTTGGCGTAAACAGGAGTTGGGGGCGGAGGGCCGGGAGATACAGTAGCACTAATAAATTTCATAGGTATCTTGTTAAGCTTTTGCTAGTTTTTTTTAATCAGTCCTTTGAGAGAATATCCACACTTTAAGTGGGTTGTAAGGTCCATTTCTTATCATATTTTGGATGATGAGTTTGTCGTGAATACAAAGTTACACTTAACTCAAAAAAGAGGGAAGAGGTATAGGTTGTTTTGCAAGAAGAACATAATACTTTTCTAACTGCAAGAAGGAAGAAATAGTAACAACATCATATTCTTGGAAGGGAAAAGGGGAAAATATACCTTTTAACTTTGCGATTTTGGTCTCATGCTTCAACAGGGAATGGATTAATTGTTCTTAATATCAGCTTTCACTTTCTAAAATCTCAAAAGTACATACCGTTTAAGGAGCACCTCATAATATGTCACATGACACGTAAAAATAGTTTGGATTGTGCCCAAAAAGAAAAACCACCAATATGTTCTAAAGTAGGATTTTCGTTCTTCTGGATTTCCCACCAATTCCTTGGATCCGTAGTCTTAGAGATGAAGAAGTCCTCTAATTAATCTACTCCACCTAAAAAAAGATAGCGTTCTCTTTCGTCTGTTATCATAGTAAGGAATAATAGGCTACCGTTGTGGTAGTTCACCCGACTCAATAATAAAAAACCCTGCAATTCAGTCACCCACTGCTAATTCAATTCACTCTTCTTGAAGCTCTTTTGAAATGATCTCTCTACTCTCCATCCTTTTATTTTCATATCCCTAGTGCACTCTTATTTTTACTCTACTCCCTTACACGACTCAATAAAATATACAATATCTAATGTCATTTACATTGAGAGTAGAAGAAACCAAACACCACAACCAAAGAACTGCTGTCTCAAAAACAATTTTATGGAAATTCACAAAAAGAAAAAAGAGAAAATAAAATCTCCAAACAAATGATATGTAAAGATGTCCCTAAAATATGAAATGACTTATATATATATATATACATATATATATATATACATATACACATATACACACATATATATATGACAAAGAAGCAGAAAAATTTATAAGGTTGAACACTTACAAGTCGTTGGCTGTGTCATTATCATTCATATGAAGCTTTTGCAACCTTCATTCTTGTTATGTGCTTGGTCGTTTTGTAAAAAAGGACAAACTCGGCTTTCAATGTAGATATTCGTTGTAATATTGGAACAAAAGTTGGCAACCTTTGTATATCTGATCGATTCATCCTTTGGATTGTATCTCATGAAAGTGTTATTTTCGACAATATGGGTACGTAGAATCTGTATAATATAGAATAACTACTTCAACACTATTTCAAGTACAAAACAAGAACTCTTATGAAGTTGTGTAACACCCTCAACACAAGATCATAAAAGATCTTTCAAAGAAGTGTGTTTTTCAGAAAAATTAGATGAAAACAGAAATGTTGTTAAGACCAAGTCGTCCGAATTCACGGACTTTCCTTAAGGAAATAATTCCCCTCACTGTACCCGAGGTTGTGGAATTTTACTCCCAGGATAAAATGGCCTTCAATCCGACTATAGCGGTACCTCAAATAGGCGGATTCTTCGAACACAGTCACGGTTTGAATGATCACACTTAAGAGTATTTTTAAGACAAGAAGAAGAAGTTTGTAGTCTGAAAATTTCAGTTTTCTATATCATAAACCTGTGGATGAAACCAGGTTTATATAGCCACTAGATGCCTTTTTGAAAATGTGGCATTGGTTCATAATAGAGGTGTGTGACTCTTCCTGAACATGCATGTCTATTCAGTTAAAATAATGCAGTATTTTTCTGAAACAGTGTTGCAGCAGTTCGTGAAGCAGTGCACTGTTCACGCGAAACAGTGTTACTGTTCACGTAACAGTGCTACTGTTCACGTAACAGTGCTACTGTTCACGCGAAACAGTCACTGTTCACGCATCAGTTCGTGAAGCAGTGCACTGTTCACGCGAAACAGTGCAACTGTTCACGGGTTCCTGCATGTATTAACATTTCCATTCACACCCTTTCATTACTATGAACCCAACAATCCCCCACATGAATGGGAATGGCTATTTTTCGTAAAACGTTTACGGACAGTATGTGATCATCAAGCAAAGACTGATTGTATCTGGATAAGTGGGTTTCCCTTTGAACTTTCCGTAGTGAACATGTATCGGATGCACTCGGTCAATCGGTAGATTTGATATCTTTGAACCGTCGAGCTTTAATGTACACCTAGACAACACATGTCACACAACCAGCCTTTTACCATTTATGGTTCTTACGGTTTTGTTCTTTTCAGCCATGAACACGTCCCGATTTTCATGAGAGCTTAGAGAATAGGCCTTTACTAACATTCTCTTTGAAACGGCTTCCACTTCGTCCTCACATAGGTGATTTCTAAACGTTTCAATCCTTTAGATTGAACTATTTGGTCAAATCTGCCAAATTTAGATAATCATTAAAAGACTTTTCACCTTGAGTCTTATCCTTGTTTACTATACATTGTCTACATCATGAGAATGGATTGGGTAAATGACAATGTTGAACCTGTCAGACATAACTTTGTTTGATCTCCTTGAACCTAGCTCTTGGGATCTCCAGTCTGCTAGGTAGAGTTACCGCCATGCTAACTTGTCCTAGGCCTTAAACCCATTCCCTTGGATGTCCTTTCTACTCCTTCTCTAGATAGGCCTTTTGTAAGTGGATCCGACACATTATCCTTTGACTTTATATAGTCTATAGTGATAATTCCACTAGAGAGAAGTTCTCTAACGGTATTATGTCTTCGACGTATGTGACGAGACTTACCGTTGTACATCATGCTCCCTGCCCTACCTATTGTCGCTTGGCTATCACAGTGCATACATACTGGTGCTACTGGATTGGACCAATAAGGAATATCTTCTAAGAAATTCCGGAGCCATTCTGCTTCTTCACCGGCTTTATCTAAAGCGATAAATTCAGATTCTATTGTAGAGCGAGCGATACAAGTCTGTTTCGATGATTTCCAAGAAACTGCTACCCCACCGATAGTAAATACATATCCACTTGTGGATTTTACTTCGTTCGATTCGGTGATCCAATTTGCATCACTATATCCTTCAAGTACCGCGGGATATTTATTATAATGCAAAGCATAGTCTTGAGTGTATTTAAGATAACCCAAAACTCTTTTCATTGCCATTCAGTGAGTTTTGTTGGGATTACTCGTGTACCGACTCAATTTACTGATAGTGCATGCTATGTCTGGTCGTGTACAGTTCATTATATACATTAAACATCCCAATACTCTTGCGTACTCCAATTGAGAATCACTTTCACCTTCATTTTTCCGAAGTGCAAAGTTCGCATCCAATGGAGTCTTGGCAATATCGAATTCCATATACTTGAACTTGTCAAGTACTTTTTCGATATAATGAGACTGTGACAGTGCTAACCCTTGTGGAGTTCGATGGATTCTTATACCTAAGATCACATCTGCAACTCCGAGGTCTTTCATATCAAACTTGCTCTCGAGCATTCGTTTGGTTGCATTTATGTCACAAATGTCTCTACTGATGATCAACATATCATCCACATATAAACATACAATGACTTGGTGATTTGGTGAGTCCTTAATATATACACATTTATCACATTCATTTATCTTGAATCCGTTTGCCAACATGGTTTGGTCAAACTTTGCATGCCATTGCTTAGGTGCTTGTTTTAGTCCATAAAGTGACTTAACAAGTTTACACACCTTATTTTCTTTTCCTGGAACCACAAAACCCTCAGGTTGTTCCATGTAGATTTCTTCCTCCAATACTCCGTTTAGGAATGCAGTTTTCACATCCATTTGATGGATTTGAAGATCATATACTGCCGCCAAGGCAATTAACATTCGAATTGAGTTTATCCTTGTCACTGGCGAGTATGTATCAAAGTAATCAAGACCTTCTTTTTGGTTAAAACCTTTTACTACAAGTCTTGCCTTATATTTGTCAATAGTACCATCCCTTTTCATTTTCCTTTTGAAGATTCATTTAGAACCTAAAGGTTTATTTCCTGGAGGAAGATCAACCAATTCCCACGTATGGTTACTTAAGATTGAATCAATCTCACTATTGACTGCTTCTTTCCAAAAGGATGAGTCTGATGACGACATCGCTTCTTTAAACGTTCGAGGCTCATTTTCTAAGAGAAATGTTACAAAATCCGATCCAAACGAAGTTGACGTTCTTTGACGTGTACTACGTCTTTGATTTTCTTCATTATGTACATTCTCACTTGGTTCATCTCGGGGTCGTTTAGATCCTCCACTAGAGTGTTCATGTCTAGTTTTATACGGATAAATGTTTTCAAAGAATTCAGCATTATCTGATTCAATTACCGTATTTTCATTTATATTCGAATGTTCGGATTTATGAACCAAAAATCGACATGCTTTACTGCTTTTAGCATATCCTATGAACACGCAGTCCACTGTTTTAGGTCCTATCTTAACCCTTTTAGGTATAGGAACTTGAACCTTCGCTAGACACCCCCACACTTTGAAATATTTCAAGTTGGGTTTCCTTCCTTTCCATTTTTCGTAAGGAATTGATTGTGTCTTACTATGGGGAACTCTATTGAGTATACTATTGGCCGTAAGGATAGCCTCCCCCCACAAGTTTTGCGGTAAACCAGAACTTATTAGTAAGGCATTCATCATTTCCTTCAAAGTTCGGTTTTTCCTTTCCGCAATTCCATTAGATTGAGGTGAATACGGGGCCGTAGTTTGATGGATTATTCCATTCTCTACACATATTTGCGCAAAGGGAGATTCATATTCTCCGCCCCTGTCACTTCTTATCATTTTGATCCTTTTGTCTAACTGATTTTCAACTTTAGTTTTATATTGCCTAAACGCATCTATTGCTTCATCCTTACTATTTAGCAAGTAGACATAACAATATCTAGTGCAATCATCAATAAAAGTTATGAAATACTTTTTTCCACCACGTGATGGTGTTGACTTCATATCACAAATGTCAGTGTGTATTAAGTCTAAGGGATTGGAATTCCTTTCAACAGACTTATAAGGATGCTTAGCATACTTTGATTCTACACACGTTTGACACTTAGATTTATTGCACTTAAAATTTGGCAAAACTTCTAAGTTAATCAGTTTTCGTAACGTTTTGTAATTAACATGGCCTAAACGTTCATGCCATAAATTATAAGACTCAAGCAAGTAAGAAGAATTTGAATTTTTATTCATTTCAACATTCATTACATTCATCTTATAAAGGTCTTCCTCGAGATAGCCTTTTCCTACATACATTTCTCCTTTGCTAACTACTATTTTTCCAGAAATGGTTACACATTTGAAACCATTTTTATCTAGGAGTGAAACAGAAATTAAGTTCCTACGTAACTCCGGAACATATAACACATTATTCAGTGTCAAAACCTTTCCGGATGTCATCTTTAGGCAAACTTTTCCTATTTCCTCCACCTTAGCAGTCGTGGAGTTGGCCATGTAAATTGTTTCTTCCGCTTGAGCCGGAGCATATATCGAGAACAACTCTTTGCTTGCGCAGACATGGCATGTGGCCCCTGAATCCATCCACCAAGCGTGTGGATTGCCGACCATGTTGCATTCCGTGAACATAGCACACAGGTCGTCATAATCCTTGTTGGACTCAATCAGATTTGCTTGGTCCTTTTTCTTCCCTTTTTTTGGGGCTCGACAGTCTGTTGATTTGTGGCCAACTTTGCCACAGTTGAAGCACTTTCCCTTAAACTTTTTCTTGGGATGATTGCTTCCATGTTCAACATTCTTTCTTTTCTTCGAGTTGTTTTGGCCATCTTCTACAATATGTGCTCCATTCATTGTAGAGTTTCCCTTTGACCTTCTTTCGGCAGCTTTATTGTCTTCTTCAATACGAAGTCGGACAATAAGATCTTCAACGGTTATCTCCTTGCGCTTATGCTTTAAGTAGTTTTTGAAGTCTTTCCACAAAGGTGGTAGCTTCTCAACTATTGCCGCTACTTGGAAAGCATCATTCACAATTAAACCTACAAAACAGCTTATGTGAGTATTATGAACATTTTTAATTTGTTCAACTAAGGTATTTTTCAAAATTATACCTTCTGCTAGGAGATCATGTATGATGACTTGCAACTCCTGTACTTGAGAGGCAACAGATTTGCTATCAATCATTTTGATGTCCAGGAATCGTGCAACAAGGAATTTCTTAATTCCCGCATCTTCCGTTTTATATTTCCGTTCAAGTGCCTCCCACAGTTCTTTTGATGTCTTAGTTCCACTATAGACATTATAGAGGTCATCTTGGAGACCACTTAGAATATAGTTCCTGCAAAGGAAATCTGAATGTTTCCAAGCTTCTACAATGACGAAGCGATCCTTGTCCAAGGTTCCCTCGGGTACCTCGGGAGCATCTTCGCTAGTGAACCTTTGTAAACATAACGTGGTGAGGTAAAAGAACATCTTTTGTTGCCACCGCTTGAAGTCGATGCCAGAAAATTTTTCGGGCTTCTCCGCCGGGGCCATCGATGGTGGAGCAGTTGTGCGACTAGATGTGGCAATATTAGTTGCCCCCATAGACGTTGTCGCACTCATAATTTGACTTTCAGTTGTCATTTTTCCTGTCACCACAAGACAGAAAAATTAGTATTTTTTCAGAATACTTTTTAATAAAGTTAAATAACTTTACAACTTTTCCTTCTTGTTTCTAATTAACGACGAAGTTTTTATAACTTCAAATCGTCAATCGAGTGAACTTCAACTTTTGATGAAGATTTTATGTCTTCTAATCACAAGTTAAATTCAAACGGAGTAGAAAGCATAAGCTTTAATCTCCAAAAACAAGTTATACAGATTCTGTAGATTATTTCCTTAAGATTGTTATTCTCCGACAATACGGGTACGTAGAATCTGTATAATATAGAATAACTACTTCAACACTAGTTCAAGTACAAAACAAGAACTCTTATGAAGTTGTGTAACACCCTCAACACAAGATCATAAAAGATCTTTCAAAGAAGTGTGTTTTTCAGAAAAATTAGATGAAAACAGAAATGTTGTTAAGACCAAGTCGTCCGAATTCACGGACTTTCCTTAAGGAAATAATTCCCCTCACTGTACCCGAGGTTGTGGAATTTTCCTCCCAGGATAAAATGGCCTTCAATCCGACTATAGCGGTACCTCAAATAGGCGGATTCTTCGAACATACTCACGGTTGAATGATCACACTTAAGAGTTTTTTAAGACAAGAAGAAGAAGTTTGTAGTCTGAAAATTTCAGTTTTCTATATCATAAACCTGTGGATGAAACCAGGTTTATATAGCCACTAGATGCCTTTTTGAAAAGGCGGAATTGGTTCATAATAGAGGTGTGTGACTCTTCCTGAACATGCATGTCTATTCAGTTAAAACAATGCAGTATTTTTTTGAAACAGTGTTGCAGCAGTTCGTGAAGCAGTGCACTGTTCACGCGAAACAGTGTTACTGTTCACGTAACAGTGCTACTGTTCACGTAACAGTGCTACTGTTCACACGAAACAGTCACTGTTCACGCATCAGTTCGTGAAGCAGTGCACTGTTCACGCGAAACAGTGCAACTGTTCACGGGTTCCTGGAACTTGTGTTCGTGGAGTTTTGCTATGGAGATGAGATTCTTAATTTTTCCAAAAAATTATACTAAATCCCTATTAGAGGCTCTTTTGGGTAGGATTTATTTTAACATAGTAGATAGTTTTGAAATAAAATAATCAGGATAAAATTTAGGATTATTTTATCCTATATTTGGTTGGAGGTATTAGTTAATCAAGGGATTATTTATCCCACTATTTTGCTTTAATAATGGAATGAATTATCTCATATATATGGTGGGATAGCTAATTTTGAGTTTGTTAATTTCAAAATTAATTATCCTGATATAACTTGTTCCCAACAAAATGACCCCTTAGGGTGCGTGCTTATTTTACGTGACTTATATTTATTAGTATACAATATATTTTAAAACTAAAATAAAATAAATATTATTAAATAATGAGTTTGTATTATAAGATAAAAATGTAAACTTTTAAAAGGCCTTGATTGTCTTGACTCTGATTTTTTTATGGATTAGACTACTCTTATCGGCGACGTTGTAAGTTACATTTCGTGTTGTCTATGCATAGTCATTTTTGACCTATTCTTCTTGCGATGTGTACTCCTTATGCTATTGTACTTCAATTTTTTCAAAAATTCTCTTAACACAAATTCTCTCAATTGCCAAATAATATTGTGAGCATATTTTTTTGAAGAAATGAAAAGAGAAATAAAAAAGAATTATCCTATTGTACTTCAATTTTTTCAAAAATTCTCTTAACACAAATCCTCTCAATTGCCAAATAATATTGTGAGCATATTTTTTTGAAGAAATGAAAAGAGAAATAAAAATGAATTTGATAATGTATCAAATTTTATTTTTTTTAAAGTTATAATATTATTAAAGTTGAAGGCTCAAATATTGTGGATAATAAAGTTCAAGATTCAAATCGAATGCTGAAGATTCAAAAGTGAAGATTGAAGATTCAAAGCTCAAAGTTACGATCACGGAATACGGGTTTGATGTGAACAAATTTTCTGAAGAAGGGGAAGAGGTATTTGAAAATGAAGAAATACAAAAAGCATGTCAAAAAATGCTAAATCTTTTCCTACCCAATTCTTATTAATGTAAATTATTCTACATTTGCAATGAACACGAAATTATTATCTTTTTTCTATATCATATTTATTAGTTAATGTATTGAATGTTAACACGCTTTGCTTTAGGTAGAATAAGACTCTATTACTTGCCATTTCAAAGCACATTTTCCAGAATCAATAAGGACATAGAAAAAAAATATATGCACGTACAATAAGAGAACATGTTGATTTACCAATATTCATTTGCTAATCTTCATCCAACACAAATTAGAAAATATTACATTAAAAAAAGAAAAGAAACTAAATTCAACATTTTTTCCACTTCAATCACAATGTGATCAAATGTTTTCGCCTATATAGTTGAGCACATCATGCATGTAATAAATCTGAATCACATCTCAAGCTGGTAGAAAGTTAGCCTACTCTTTCTAACATTGCTTTCTTAAGATGTGGGACATCATACTTATCCGAAACTCTAACTCGCATAATTTCCAACATTCATGACTGTAACGTTAGAAAAATACGATTAGACAATATTGAAGGAAAATTTTCATATGCATTGATCATGACACTGATAAGGTCATCGATAGTTTAGGCATTTTCTATGTTGTAGCGTTTGAATAGTGTGAAAAATCGATCCAAAACATTTAAATCGGGCGAATTTGGAGGTTGTTGTTAGTCTCCTTAGGTAACGTTTTACTAATGACAAACTAACGAATGAATCTTCGCAGGAAAAAGGATGCAAGATATTTGAAGATTACTAATGGTAAAAGAATAAAAGCACCTCTCTAGGAAAGGAAGGACATCCAACCATAAGAAGATCACGACACTCAAACAATCATGGCAAGCAAATTAATATCTTGGAAATGGAAGGAGAATCACCATCCCATAATCACGGAAGATTAGATCAGTCAGAAAATCAATCAGGAGCTAAACAAAGAAGAAAGCACACAACTGTCACATGGATATCAAGATTAAAATGTAGGATAGATCACAGACATATTTGATATGAATGTAATCCAAAGCCATATATGAACATATCTGATATGGACATATCAAACGACTACTTTCCTCAATCAAGGAATCAATTTAAATCCTTGATCGAGAAGAAATTTCTTGGGTTTCCTTATGACAAGTAGTAGTCGAAGACTATAAAAGAAGAAGATCGAAGACAACCAGTTTTTATGCAACTTCAAGGAAAAAATTTAAAGTGTCTCATTCTTAGTGTTAAAAAGCTCTGTAACGTTAGTTTACAATTGTTATATAAAGAGTGGGATCGAGTCAACTTTGTAACATCAACTGAAGTTGTGTCACAAGATCTGGAGAGCAAAATAAGTCTTCAAAACTTGTTTCCTATCATTGTACTCGAGCCAAACTTTCAAAGATCTAAACTTTGAACCCCAAGGAGACTAGACGTAGGTACTACATTGGTGTGCCGAACCAAGATAAATATTTATGTTGTTACTTTATGTTTTGTTATTTACTTACTTAACTGTTCTAAGATTAATCTGTGTGTGAAGTGTTCTGATCTGCAGGAGAGTCGACTGTGAGGAGTCAGTAGTCGACTCACAGAAGAAAATTTCAATTTAACCCCCCCCCCCCTCTTGAATTTCAATTGGTATTAGAGCAGGTTTCACAGAAAGCATTTCTTAACCGCAAGTTAGCAAAGATCAAATGGCTAGTTATCATATTCTCGGTGCTCTCCTTTAGGATGGTCACTGGTCCACAAGACCACCGTACTTTAATGGACAACATTACTCTTATTGGAAGAATAGGTTCAAGATTTTTATCCAATCAAATGACTTTCAATCCTGGGTTATTATCAAGAATGGTCTAAAGTCGATTCTAGGACTCAAGGAAAAATCAAAGGACAAAGATAAAGAATTTAAAAGTTCTGATGTTGAAGATCTTGAAAGCTTCAAGGTCACTCAAGAATGACAAGAGGTAATCCAAACTAACATATGTGCTATAAGTTTGATTTTATGTTCAATTAGTGGAAAAGAATATGGCAAGATTTCAACGTGTGAAACAGAAAAAGAAATATGAGTAAAACTGGAGATAACATATGAAGGAACCACCAAAGTAAAAAAGTCAAAGATTTCTACTTTTATCAATGAAAACGAGTAATTCAAAATGAATGAAAATGAGGATATTGAAATAATATTCGCCAGATTCAGTAAAATCGTGTGTGAACTAAAATAACTGGGGATGATTTATCCTCATAGCCTTCAAGTCCAGAAGCTGGTCCGAAGTCTCCCAAAAACTTGGGAAACCAACGTTTCTATTTTGGAAAACAGAGATCTTCACAACATGACATACGACGAACTACGAGATAATCTTATTGCATATGAGAAAAATTATATTAACAGGTTTCATAAGGATGAGTAGAAAAATCAATAGCCTTCAATACTGCTCCAACCGAAGAGGAGGACATTCTGAAAGATACCAACAGTGAAGGAATGACCCTCATCAATCGTGGGATAAGACAGATCATGAGACAGAGACAGTAAAGATCCCAAGAAGATAAAAATAATGACTCCACAAAAAATAATGATCTCTGTTACTACTGTAGAAAGCCTGGCCACTTCAAACAGAATTGTCTAGAATTAAGAAGAAGAACATCTAGGAACAATCAAAATTTTGGAGCCTGGAGCGATAAAGATGAAATCGAAGAAGAAATAGAAGCCACAAATATGTGCTTCATAGAAACAGGTGAATCTAGCGAGGTAAGACTACACGATTGTCATAATTGCAACACTCTTGAATCTAACTTAGATATGATTATTGCCGAGTTTTAAAATGTTATACATGAATATAACAAACTCGTTAAAGATAAGAAAAGTTGCAAACCTCAATTTAAATGAAGATTCGAAGAGAAACGATAAAATTGGCAAATAGAACTTAAAGCATGTCAAATTGAAATTGACCTGGTTCATGAAGAGCTTGATGAATAAAAAATAAAATTAAATAATTTTAAGGTATCCCCAAGCCATAGTTTTGTAAGTTCAAACTCCTTGAGAAACTATTCAAGTTCCTCATCAGGGTCATTTAAATCAGCTAAGAACTTTTTCTCCTACCGAGGACTTATTTATTTCATCTGTGCACAAAAAGGGCACAAATCCTACAGTTGCAGGCATAAGCCTAAAAGTGTTTGGGTTCAGAAACCTAAAAGAAGTACATCTAACCTGCAAGGACCCAAGACCGCTTGGGTACCTAAGCAGAATTAATTTTCTTATTTGCAGGAACATGTCCACAGAGTCTATAAAATGGAGAGATTAATAGCGGATGTTCCAGAAGTATAGCTGGAAAGAAAAAGATCTCATCTATTTGTACAGAATATAGATAAAAAAACTATCAGATTCAGTGACAATAATGGAGGCAATGTCACCGGAGTTGACTATTCCCCCTTCAGAGTCGACTCTTCAAATAGAAATAAAGACAAAGGGCACTAATATCAACAAAATACCTGACGAGGTTAGAATTAAATACAAATTTTTCTTGTCTAGTGATACTCTCAAATGGTTTAAGATGCCTTAACTCTTAAGATATTTTTTTGAAACAATCTCCAAAATTTGAAAATCTATTTTCAAACCTTCTTAAAAGGAAGGTAAATTTTCTATGTATTTTTTAAAAAATTATTATTGTTCTATTATCTTTAACATTTTTCCTGATAATTCTAATATTTTCTTGTGAGAATTTTTGTCATTCTAACTAAAGCTTCATCTCATGAATAATATCCCAAACTCATGGCTTAGCAAGGAGCAAACTTTAGTTGACTCTTCAACAACTGGAGTAGTATGCACAACTTTTGGAAGCTACTATACTTAAATTCTCTTAATTCTGCGTCATCTATCTCTTGAGTTTGTTCCCAAAACATGTGATACTGTTGTGCTTATAATCTATTTAATTTTTCTATGTTAGCATCAAGTGATTTATGTCCATGATCTTGAAAAAATTTAGATCTTATAAAAATCTTGATTTCTGAAAAAAAGATTTGGTGTTAATTATTTATGAGTCATATTTTTGACACAAATCATTTTACTTAGTTTAATTTTATCTTTACCAGAAGAACGATCTTCAAAAAGATTTAGCATTAATGATCCATGAGTCATATCTTTGGTCACAAAAATTTTGCTTAGTCCAATCTTACCAACTTTATCAAAACTTTTATATTGTGAAGAACTTTTGGAGAAAATATCGCTGCTATATTTTTTTTTATCTCTAACGGATTTCTAAAGTTTTTTTTTTGGCACAAAAATCGTCAACCCTTTTGACCCCCCCCCCCCCCCCCCCCCCCCGTCTTTTTCTTTTAAATCTTTATTCCTTCACATGCCACCTTTTCCTCTTCCTTCATCATTACCCTCTCTACCCGTCTCTCTTCCCAACACTCCTCCACTCTTTCATCTTCAACCCTAACCTTTGGCTCTCATCTTTTAATCTATTCTTCCCCTTCTCCTTTCTCTTACTTTTATACTTATTCATCCCCATCTTTCCTACTATAACTAAAACCCATTTAACGGCTAACCCATCTCCTTCAAAAGCCTCCCCTAATCAATAGTCCTCAAACCTTGACCCTGTCCTTCTCTTGGAGTCCTTTGAATAAGCCTCCTCTCACTCTATCCATTCAACTATGTCCAAGAAACATACCGCTTCCAGCATCATGTCGTCCTCTAACAAAAGGATATCCTCTCATCTGGAGTCTTTTCCTCCGAAGAACATGCATAAGTTCTGTACTCTTACTCACAAAGAGAAGTTTCTCACATTCAAGAATCACCCTATTATGTCTAGACTAGTTGTTAATCTCTCTCTCCTAAAGGAATCCCACTGCAGTACTGGTCATTTTTTCAAAGATCAAGACTTGTCGATGATGTTTTGCCTATGTGGCCTGGAACTTTTTGAAGATTCCATCCGCATGTTTTTCACCAATCTCCGTCTTTCCCTTGACAATGGGAAACTGAAAACTCTATTCTTGATACTCGTATTGTTCTAAATAACTTCTTATTTGAGAAAGTATTTGACACCAAGTTCTCTGGCGTCACCCCTTTCATGAATGACACCTGACCTGAGAATTTTGAAGTCAGCTCTGATGAAGCAAAGAAGTCTATCTTAGATCGTAACCCAAACAACCCCACTTTCGGTCATTTGTCCCTCAGTTTCTACAATAGGATTTTGACTCATATTATTGTGACTACCTTGATTCCTCGAAAAGGTTCTCTTAGTAATGTGACTTGTAGAGATGTATTTGTTCATTACTACTTAATCAAAAAGTACAAAATCATCTAGAGTGCATGGATTCATGAATACATGATGGAAAGTGCAACTGACTCCCATGCCTCGACAAGTTTACCCTACGGTTTGCTCATCACTATGATTTTTATTCACTATGGAATTGATTTTTCAGCCTATCCAGTGGTAGAAGTCTCTGCCACCAATGATTTAAAGTCCTTCGCAAGCATGGGATATGTTCTAGTTGAAAAAGAATGGTGTAAAAAAGAATCTATCAAGAGCCGACCTGACACATCCAGGGTAAGTAAACCTGTGCCTAAATCTATGTCTTATGCAGATAATGAGGCTGAAGAAATCAAGATCAGGCTCACTTCCATCGAGAAAGAATAGCCAACATCAAGGAGTCGACTGCCAAGATGCTGTAGCAGAGAAAAGAGAGGTACCAACATAGGTAAAGTATGACTCTCCTTAACGACTTCAAATAGGAAAGAGTGAGATCGTTTAACAGGATGTTTTCCCAAGTTGAGTCTATCAAGTCTGAATTCTCATCCACAAATGAGCTTGCCATCTCCATCCAGAACTCTTAATCCAACTTCACCAAGAGTGTGAAGAAATCTTATGATCTCTTCTTCTCTAACATGCACAACACTCTTACTTATTTCTTTGCCAAATGATGCTGAACACTTTTTATTCAAAAGGGGGTCTGTCTCTTCTCATACTCTAGCCTGTATAAATACACTACATACTCCTTCTCTGACGTATTTTTTTTGCCACCATAACTATGCATGTCTAGTACTCTATGATTTTTGGCTTGTTATTCTGTTGTGATTTTTTTTATTTTGTTTTGTTTTGTAGATGGGAATATTCTTTTTTTTTTTTCTGTGTTTGCTTTGTTCTTTTTTATTATGTCAAAAGGGGGAGAAGTTGCACATCAGATAACTAAATAGGTAACAAAGAAACTAAGTCAACTAGATAGGTAACAAAGAAACTAAGTCGACCATCATCACATCAGAGCCAACGACAGTCACCAAGGAAGAAAGATAGGGGGAGCTAAGCATACATGGAAGTCAACCGATGTTTAAGTTTGTCATTATAAAAAAATGGGAGATTTTTAGTCTCCTTAGGTAATTTTTTAATAATGACAAACTAACGAATGAATCTTTGCAGGAAAAATGATGCCAGATATTGGAAGATTGCTGATGGTAAAAGAATAAAAGAAGTACCTCTCTAGAAAATGAAGGACATCCAATCATAAGAAGATCATGTCACTCAAACAATATGACAAGCAAATTAATATCTTGGAAATGGAAGGATAATCACCATCCTATAATCACGGTAGATTAGATCAGTAAAAAAATCAATCAGGTTCTAAACAAAAGAAGAAAGTACACAACAGTCACATAGACATCAAGACTAAAAGGAAGGATAGGTCACAGACTTATCTGATATGAACATGATCGAAAGTCGTAGATGGACATATTGAACGTCTACTATCCTCAATCAAGGAATCAATTTAAATCCTTGATTGAGAAGAAATTTCTTGGGCTTCCTTATGACAAGTAGTAGCCGAAGACTATAAAAGAAGAAGATTGAAGACAGACA
Organism: Capsicum baccatum var. pendulum; assembly: GCA_030864225.1. Taxonomy (NCBI): domain Eukaryota; kingdom Viridiplantae; phylum Streptophyta; class Magnoliopsida; order Solanales; family Solanaceae; genus Capsicum; species Capsicum baccatum. The sequence continues at coordinate 25,015,560 of CM061551.1, read as the reverse complement.
GTTTTTATGCAACTTCAAGGATAAAATTCAAAGTGTCTTATTCTTAGTCTTAAAAAGCTCTGTAACATTAGTTTACACTTGTTATATAAAGAGTAGGATCGAGTCAACTTTGTAACATTAACTGAAGCTGTGTCACAAGATCTGAAGAACAAAATAAGTCTTTAGAACTTGTTTCTTATCATTGTACTTGAGCCAAACTTTCAATGATCTAAGAAAACTTTGAAACCCAATGGGACTGGACGTAGGCACTACATTGGTGTGTCGAACCAGGATAAATCTTTGTGTTGTTACTTTAAGTTTTGTTATTTACTTACTTAACTGTTCTATTATTAATTTGTGTGTGACGTGTTCTGATTCGCAGGTGAGTCAGAAGAAAATTTCAATTCATCCCCTTGTGAATTTCAGTTGTTTCATTAAACGGATGTCAAAATCATCTTGTGTTGCCACGTGAGTAAATTCTTCATCATCAAGAAGAATATGTGGTCTTGCATTGTCCTGTTAAATGAAAATTATATGAGTTGAGTCTTCTTCTGGACATTTTTCCTTAATGGAAGGAATAAGTTTTTCAATTAAGCATGACCTTATAACCTCTCTAGTTACTCGAGTTATTGGCATTGTCTCTATTGTATCTGCCGTTCTATTGGCACTGTCTCTTTTTGCTACTTCTTGTGCTACGAGCGGATATAGACCAATTTTACTAGAGAACAACTCGTTTCCTTCGTCATCGAATCTTGGACGAGCTGCTGCTACCAAAAATATTATTTTTGGAATATTATTTTTGCTCCTATAATTGCGTAACGGCTCTTCTTCAGTTGGTAGCGAATATCGAGTCTCTTTCTTTTTTTGTCATATAGAATCACTTTTCATCGATATGAATTATATTGTACATGTCTTTGAAGAAATGGATCATATGGTATGCTATCACGATCAATCATGGAGAGACAAAATCTCAAATGAGGCATTTTATTCTCTTCTGATAAATATGGTTTTATACGCATTCAAATGTCTTCGAACTAGTCCCTTCTTTAGACGCAAAGCCAAAGTACTTTTCTACATATTTAATGCATAGGCTAAAGATCGAAGAGTTATTTAGTTATTTGCCTTACAAGAGGAATCTCTTGAAAGCGATCAATATCTAACTGAATTACTTTACGACCATAAGCCTTTTTACTTGATACATCAATTTGTGTACCAAATTCTGATTGCCTCTAAATTCGTTGCACTGTTCGTGGAGACCGAAAACATTGATGATACCATCGTCTTTGGTCCATATTTCAAGTTACCATCAAACTTATTTTTAGCAGCATCTCATATATCGATCTACGTTCATCATCACTTAACTCTTTTTTTAATCTTGATGGTTGAGACATTTCTTCATTTGGATCATCTATATCTTCATCTTCTATAAGCAGAAAAGAAAAAGTAAAGGAATAAAGAGTGAGTATACCGTTATTTATAATTCAAAGGTAATATATAAAGATTCATGACAATACACAATGTCATAAAATTATAAGTACTTTTTGCCTACAGTGACTAATAAACGTATTGTCTTACTACATTGCAAGTGTTTGTTGGTACACTATATATAAAGAAATATATAACTCAAATATGATATAAAATTTTTATGTACAACAACAAATGAAAATAAGATACCAAAAAAATTGAAAAGAAAAAGTCATCATACCATTATTCTGATTTGATTTTTCATATATTGCTTGTGGTTCTCCTTCAGACGGTGTATCGTCTTCTTCAGTTGGTTCAGTATTCAAATTAAATAAAGATTGATTCACTAAAATAGTAAGATCAGGTGCAACATATTGATCGATTCGTTGAAGCCTCTTTTATATCAATACTGAGATCAGATACTATATGTTGTGTAATATCATAATCATTATGATCATTGACGGGTATGTTTAGACCCATTTGATGCAATGAAAGCTCGTGAATTTGTCTTGTAGCTATATCTATGTGGTGTACTTTCTTAATAGAGTTAAACACATTTAAAAGAATTATTTTGATGGAAAATTTTAAAAATTGTATTATAAGATGAAAATTTTGGCTCCATAATTTTTTTAAACGAAAACGTAACTATATTTCTTGAGAATATAAGGTTGTAGTTATTGGGTTGGAAAGTTCAAGGAGCTTTTATAGTTGCGCAACTTTTTGGTAAGCTTTAATTGATCTTAATCATTTGGATGACTTATATTTAATAGGGGTGATTTGATAAAATTACTTTTATTATTTACTACTACTTAATTTCTATGTCAATAGAAATATAAACAATTAAAGATGGACGAAGAAAGTATGAATAATTTTTCATATACTTTAGCTTTTATATTTAACTCAAGTAATTATGTCAATATACCTTCTTGTTCAAGTTTCTTGATGGTATATGTTGTTTCAGTAATTGCTAGTATTATTTTGTAGTAATGTGAGAAAAACCATAAATCCTCCCTCGAACTTGTCCGCATAACTTATTTTAATATTTAAATTTTATGGATAATTATTTATCCCCTAAATCTTTTATAAGTGAATAAATATAACGTTAAATATTACACCAGACTCACAACAGAGAGTCTATTATACATACACCACATCATTGCCACGTCAAAAATTACTTTAAAAAAAAGACCCCACTAATATATTTATTATATCATAAAATAAAGAAAAACCATCCCACCCCATTCCTTTCTTCTTCAACCCCCTCCCCCTTTTCTATCACGACCCAATTCCTCAAATCATGATGGCACCTAGTATAACCCACTAGTAGGTAAGCCAATCCGTGGTTCGGAACGGCTAGTAACAGACTATCAAAAGAAATGAAAGAAAACAAAGAAATAAATATGAATATGTTATATATATATATATATATATATATATATATATATATATATATATATATATATATATATATACATATATATATATAAAGCAACTCCAAGACCAAGTGAAATTAGTACAAATGCTTCTAATCAGAGTGCAATGTAGAAATATAGAATAAATGCATATACAAAGATGTCTTAGAATACAATATAGAGATCAGTCTAGTCAATGCGAGGGAGATTAAGAATACCCCGAATGCCAAGAGCTCATCCTAAATCTTTTATCCATAGTTGCTATGCACGATGCACACACCAATGGCAAGAACTCGTGCTATGATCTGCAGGCTGCAGAAGTACAGTATGAGTGCCAGACACGTGATACTCAGTAGGCATCGATCGACTGAGCTCCAAAGATAATTCAAGCATGAATAACATGTAAAGAAGAAATATCAACTGCAAACAACTATCCAGGAAGCTAAACATAATTATGCTAATGGGGCAATAAAGGTAAACTATCTTATTCTAGCAGTATTTAGGAACTAAAGTACAATATCATGTATCACTAGTCAATATACAAAGAAAGAGTGAAAGAAAATTCTATAATAGTATAGAATGCCAAGAATATATATATGCATGAATAGACAAGGAAGAGAGAGATATACGGTGAATCCATACCTATCTCTCTGTGTGTATATATGTATATGACTACTAAAATAATTACCTTACGTAGCCAACCTAATATCTTAAGGCATTTTAACAAAATAAGAGAGTTAGTGTTGGTATAATCAGGGTCCTTAATCATAATGTCTAACCACAAAACAACTATCAATAATGTAATTTACCATAAAAAGGAAAGAGATCAGAATCGTATCGACAACCTCAGGTACCAGCTCCTAATCAATTGCCACAAACTAATAATAATAACCATAATAAAGTAACCGGCTAGTCCAGACAAAAAAATCTAACCAGGCCCTCATAAGCCTGGAGGGTCCGATCAACACTCAACAAATAGCAATCATAGCTTATACCTATACAATATCCCATAAGGCCGACAAATATAAGCATCAAATAATTATATTGGTAATAGAAATTGCATGTGAATGCAACATAAACCAATAGTAAACATATCCAATTTGAGTGCCATAGTGTACTAAGTTATATACACCTCCTCAAGCTCAGTGACACCCAATTCCAGGACCTATGGAAAACGTTCTTCTCCGACACTTTATCTCATGGATGAAGGGGCCCCTTGGAGATTCGAAAGTATTTGTATACACTGCCTGATCCCGATCTAGCGCTTTCAAAAATAATCATCATCAATCTACTCCATCCAGTACTAAAGAGATGTATATATAATAAGTGCATGGAATCAAATCTTGATTAAAAGAGTGTAAGTCTGTAAATTTATTATCTGAGATCAACTCTGGTACTAAATCAATATAATAGAATAAAAAGGATCGAAATCTCTCTCCACCAAAGTAAATAGTATTAGTAAAGGGGTGGATAAACCACAAACTGAAATCAATCTCGATCTAATTTTCAAAACCTTATCTTTATTTTCAAAAACTCATAAATCATTAAAATAAGGTGGTACGGTTACCATTATAAAGAATTCATTTTTAAAAGTAAAAAGTGGGAAAAAATCTTTTTTTAGAAAACAATAATAACATCATGGTGTTGGTTGGAATCGTACCACTGAGCATGAATGCACCTAAAATTATGCATGTAATCACCAGAATCAAAATAATACAATAATAAGTGCCTAAGCATTCATAAACTAGAATCGCGCCCTTTCTAAGAATAGAATACTCACCTATAGTCCAACTAGTATCGTAACAACGATCTTAGGCCCAACAATATATAACTAGTATAATAATAGCACTATAATCTGAAAAACCATGATCCAAGTCACCAAGTCAAATAGACTCATACTAAAGGATCGTTAATATCAAACAATGGTTAACATGCTTATAATCTAGGGTGATAGGATTTTATAGCCATAAAAAGTGTTTCATCTAAAGGGTCGGGTTACCTTTTTAACCCCAAACTCCATAATTAGGCTAAGGCATGATACACTAGTCATAAACATGTCCTATCATCCTTACCTAGTGATCTGAGGTGGATTTATGCATCTCAATGTTATTATCCGGACTTATTTAGCCTTGTTTTGAGGACTAGTTATGTGCTTAATGTGTAAAAAATGATATGATTGAACATATTAGTGTTAAAGTAATTAGTCACAAGGTTAAGGTTAAATTGAATCAAGGCTAGAGTTAAATAGTAAGTTAAAGATCAAAAAAGGAAAAACTAGTTCTTAGCATAAGGTTCTAGTTCGTTGTCCTGGATATTATGTTGTTTTGAGATCTAACTCGTGGTATTTGATTCTATATGATGCTTGGTGAGTTGATTATGATGATATATGGATGATACACAATCTAGAAATCAAGTGGAAACAACACCACAAGGCTTGGGATGGAAGGACAATGTCACGACTCGAGGCTACCCCCAAGTTGAGACAACGGTGCTTATGGTCACAAGTGATCTCAAGCTAACCCATGAACTGGTACCTGCTGTGAGCACTGAGTAAAATAGCAACACAACACATGTGCGGAAGATATACTAATAAGATACTGCAAATCTGAATACTGAAATATGTAGCAATGACATATCTGAAATATCTAATAAAATACTAGAAGAACTGATTGACTGCCTAACTGATTGTCTGAAAGCCTCTAAACATCATGAGGAGATGATGGGACAAACCCCCAAATTAACTGAACATAGAGAAATACTGAAATAATTGTAAAATTATATCATGTCCTTGATGGATAAGGACTCATCACTACTACTGCTGGGTAACGCTGAGCTATCTAAGAATGATCGAGAAACTGAGCGTCCAAACCTATTTTATAAGAAAATATAGCACAAAGGAAAAATATGCGGTTAGTACTTTGAATGTACTGGTATGTGAGATAAGGACTGACTGAAATGTTGAAATAACTGAGCATGAATGCATAAACATGTAATATCTGAGAATGCAAGACCAAGTATAAATATGTTACTGAGATAATATGTAACCTGAAAGACTAAAATTTGTATAATTGGATAACTAACAATCTGTACACTTGGTCAAGAAAAATTAAGTTGATGTATACTGAAATACTGACTAAAACTTTAGGAGGTATCAGTAACCGACATGCCCTAATCTGAGCTAATCAGGGTCCAACCTGTAACCCCAGTTGGAAGGATATCAGTACCGTGACACAGGTACTAACACTGGCTGTGTGGATCCACTATACTGATGTCCCAAAGGACTAGAGAGTCAGTCCTAAACTAGCGGGTGACCCTTAAGAGAGTGTCAGTCCTAAACTGGTGGGTGACATCTCATAATCCTACGCTGGCTACCTAGTTTTGGAATATAGGGACTTGTACTAAGGACCCAATCCTAACTGGCGAGTGAGCTCCTATCCATAGGTTCTCTCGATGCTAAATTCTACTCCTAATGAATCACACTGGTACTGAATTGAAATAAGTTTAACTGGATATTATTTTTGATGGTGCTCATCATGATCATAAATATCTGAATATAATGATAAGGTTCATGTCTTAAATGACTTATTACTTGAAAATCTGAAATCATGTAAAACACATAGGTATCGAGTAACCCTCCGGTATTGAATAAACATAAAATACGATATCAAAGCTTAAAACTGTAGTATAGAATCGTGGTTCAAAGACCCAAAACACGAATATTTCACCAAATCAAGTGAGAAGCATGAACTTGAACATGGGAATGTCTTAAATATGAGAAAACAACATGATTACATGACTCAATTCGTAATTTAGGGATTTAACGTGAAATAAATGGACTATGATATAGAAACTTGCAATTCAAAATCTGAAATAGCATAATTCACTTGGAAATACTTATAGACATAACTTTTTAATCAATTTAGCATGAAATTAATAAATTAATTTCGTAAAGTAGGATAAGATTTATACTTGTAAGTAAAAATAGGATTTTGGGGCTCAATGGGTGAATGAGACCCATTAATGAATACCCACATACCTCAATAGATAGTTTCTTGAAAATTTCTTGAGGGTTTCTTAAACTTGGAAACTTGAACTCTTGATTTATTGAGAAAAGGGATTGGATGTTGTACTTGGGAAAGGAGGAAGGTTTTTTGAGAGTAATTTTGAGAAGAAGGGGTAAATAATTACCCTATGATTGATCTTATTTGTATTATGGACGACTTGGGTTAAGGGGAAAAACCTAATTACCCTTAGTTAAAGACCAAAGAGCTGGGCGGAACAACACTAGAATGATGCAGGCCTCCCTCCTATAGAGCAAGCCCCGTGCCGCAACCCTTAGTCTAATGGGGCAAGCCCCGTGCCTCGACACTCGGTTCGACGGATCAAGCCCCACGCCATGAGCTTATTGCGGGGGCATCTTCTGATTTCATTTCCCAAACACGCCCCTGAGCCCATCTAACAATCTTGAAACTTCCCCGAGATGTACCTTTAACAACTATGAACATGAATTAACTCAAAAATCAATGTCTCGAGGTTGGGAAGGCCAAAATAAAAATCTGTGAAGTTTAGGGGTCTTGAAAATGAATAAGTACTCAATACTTAGTGAAAAATCTCAAGCCTTAAACTCCTTAATCTTGCAACTAGAAGCTGAAACAAGCTTAGAATTTTATGGGATATTACACACAAGTGCATGAAACAAGTTTAGGAGTAAAATTGAGGTCGTGAATTCACGGGGTATCGTGGACCTTGGTCCATGCTATGTAAGGGGTTTCACGGACATGGATATTTCTTACAATATAAATTTCTAGTGGGTCACCATGATAAGGTCGTGTCGCACACCCTATTCCATAGAATAGATGGGGCGACGCGGACCTAGTCTACAAAATGGCCAAATTTTCCTTCTATAAATAGGACACTTAAACTTAATGTTATACACCTTGGATGGAAACTTGGAGAGGGGATGGAAAATACTTCAAATAGGGTTTTTCTTTCTTTACTTTAGTTTACTTATTGATTTTATCTTGTATTCATCTATGGTGATTATGACTATGTCCATGAGTGGCTAAAAATCCCCTTCCTGGGGTTAAGGCCAAGAACATAATTACTTTTGCTTGAATTGATTTAGTTTTGATTATTTATTGTATTTGGTTGTTTATTTATCCCTTTGATAACTATTTTAAGGATTTGCGACCCTTAGAATACATCCATTGTTGTCTTTGTGAACTTGAGAGGGGGGATAGGAGGATAGAACATGGGGGTAAATAGAGTAGGATTATAAGATTCTATAGAATAAATATTGTAATTTTCATGTAGGATAGATATATACCTACGTGACCTATTTGGTTCACTACGAGATGAAATATAAATGTGTTTAGCTTAGTTCTCACATCCTCGCTAATGATGTAGTTGTGGGGCTAAGTTAGATAGGTGATTAGAGGCTCTAATAACCATTATCATAATATAAACACCGTGAATTAACAATCAAGATAAGTAATCTAACCAATAAAGTTCAATATCTTAGTATGATTGTTCGCAGAGCCTTAACCCTGGGCTTCTCCTTATTGATTATCCAAGAAATTTACTTTATTGAATTGCTTACTTTATTTTCAGTTTACAACTCAACAAAGTCTATTGGTTACTCTTACATCAATTTTATCTTAACTGTTAACTAAAATTCGATAGTTGTTAAAACAAGTCCCCATGGCTTCTAAAGGGACATTTTACTACTCGGTGAAACCACGTACACTTGCATGTGCACTTGGATGCAATATGTTTTTGGCGCCATTGTTGGGGACTTGTAATTTGACAACTATTTTAGTTATGGTTTTACTTTTAGATTTCTTTGGTGCTTTACATTTGGTCTTGTTATTGAATTTGCAGAAAATAAGTTTACAGACTAGTAAGTTGGCAAGGGATAGGAAATTGGTTGAACCAAGCTCCGAACCCGAGCAACACTTTCACCAATTGATGAGAGAATCAATCCTTATCTATCATATCTTGCAAATTCAAGAGGGACAAGACAATCTTGCTCTCATGTCTGAAGATCCACCAGCCCGCAGGACAGTTCACAAAGTGGCAATCCCACTTCTGACAAATTTGACCTCCCCTTTTTGAAAAATGGCTGCTGGAGGTGACTTTGAGCTGAAACAGAACATGGTGTAGCTTTTTATCAGAGTGGATAGTTTATAGAGATTTCACATAAAGATCCACAAGTCCACTTGTTGAACTTCTTAGAGATTAGTGATACATTCATCTCTATGGGTGTGTCAACTGAATATGTTAGGCTGGCACTTTTCCCCTTTTCACTATTGGGGGAAGTGAAGAAATGGTTGAAAGCTAATCAGGCAAGTTCAATCACAACTCGGGATGACTTAGCCTGAAAATTGCTCATTTGATTCTTTCCATCTGGAAAGACCGCGAGACTACGCAATGAGATTGTGAGTTTCAAATAGAGGCTAGATGAGAACTTATATCATGCTTAGGAGAGGTTAAAAGATCTTGTTCGGGACTGTCTATGTCATCAGCATTCCAATGAGGTACTAGCTAACACTTTTATTGAGGTACTTAACCATAACACAAAAATTTTGCTAGATTCAGCTGCAGGTGGTCAAGCTTTAGAGTTGACATATGATGATCTATACACCTTATTGAACTAGATTTCTCAAGGAAATATGGATTGGCATAGTGATACCTCAAGAGGGTCAATGAAAAAGGTTGTAGGCATGATTGAAGTTGACAATATTACACCCTTAGTAGCTTAGCTCTCAGCCATGCAAAATTAGATAATGAACCAACTAAGCAAGTTTGGTATGAATCAAACTACGACTTTAGTGAATGCAGTTCAACATACCAGAAGTTGGTGTGTGATTTGTGGCAGCAATGGTCATTCTGCAACTATGTGTGGTCCAAATCCTGAGTCAGTGATTTTGTGGGCAATTCTCAAAGACCAAATTATGGGAACACGTACAATCAGAAGTCTAATACATATCCAAAACTAACATGGATGTCATCATAGGCAAAGAGGTAGTATAGGAAGGATTCAAGTAAAAAGGCATCATCTAAGGTGCTATCATCTAGAAGAACGCTATTTGGCTCAAAATATATAGCACATAAGGCACACAATAATGGAATTAAGGCACTTAATCACATATGACTTCTTCCTTTCAAGTAAGATATCAACTTAGCATCCACAAGTTTGGATTTATGTAACTTAAGCATAATGTATCAAGCAAGGATGCACATTTAGAAGCATTACCCTAAGGATACAATGACACTTTTGCCCTTGGGTTTTCAAGAATGACATTTTACTTGTCATATAGACCAAGAAACAAGTTGGGTGTGCTAACATCATCAAATCCATATTTGGCACTGGGGTCAAATGGAAAGAGTGGCCATAGACATGGGTCTAGATAACATTCTTTTTCCCTATAGGCTTCGCCCAACCTAAAATACATACTCTCTATAATAGCATACACATCATCAAAAGAAAATAGAGAGTAGAGAAAGTTATCACTCAAGTCAACTTCAACTAAGGTGTCTTTATGTATGTACTCACTACTAGTTTCAAATTCATCATCATGAGTACTCTCAACAATAAGGTCACACAAAGTAGAAGAGGAAGTAATTTCCAAACAATGGACACTTTCTCTTTCTATGGAAGTAACCTTAAGAAGACACATACCACCACCAAAGCCCAAGGAACTATTACTTCAGTCTTCACAAGAAGTAAACAATTCATCTTTATAGTCATCAAACATGGGTGGGGTGCCATACAAAGGATCACAAACACAATCAATTTTCAAGGAACAATATTTATTGGGTTTCTTAAGGATTAAAGCAAGTCAAAATTATCATTACCCAATTGATCATTTCTTTCCAAGACCTCACACTCCATTTCCTTGAGAGTACTCTCATCTTTCAAGAAGAGATTCCATCTTTAGGAGGAATGTTGTCACACTATAGTGGGTTATCATATAGGTTATAGCTTTTAATACAAGCTATAACTTCAACTTCATTCTCACCACTAGGTTCGTTAGGAGTGATTGTACCATCTTCAAACAAAATATTAGACCTAAAGAGAGAAGGATCTATCCCAGGGGGAGATTTAGAACATGCAAGTTCACTCTCTAAAAGGCAACCATCAAGTTCCAAAGAAGTTTCAAACACATAATCACCCTATGATCAAGGCAATCCATAGGATCTTCTTTAGAAAAAATGATCAAGGGGACACTCTTATCTCCTTGACCAACACTTTTAAGTTCTTCACTCACTTAAGGTTCTTTAATCACACTACACATAACCTTAAGTGGTGGACTAGTTTCACACACAAGTTGATCAACACAATTCCCACAAGATGATGTACTATCATTTAACACTATGGCTTCAACACTAGATGGACATAAATTAATCTTATAAAAAGAGTCAATTCAGCCATCAATAGGATCAACTAGTGTATCCACACTCACGACATGTACATCATCATCAAGAGGCAAAGAATCATTAAACAATGTACTATCATCCAACATAATGGCTTCAACACTAGGCGGACATAAATTGATCTTACAAGAAGAGTCAATTCGATCATCAATAGGATCAACTAGTGTATCCATACTCACAACATATACATCATTAACTAGATGTAAAGAATCAATACTCACAAATAGATAAGATACTACTCACACTTAATGGTCTACTGTAATGCCCCGAGTCTGTACCCCAAATGCTATACAGTACTAGCGACCCTGAAGGACCACCAGCTAACCCATGACTGGTACCTGCTGTGAGCACTGAACAATAGTAATACTGCAATAATAATATTACTGAAATAAATGCAGAAGTAAGGCTGTAGACGCCATAAGATTCATAACTAAAAACCAATTTTGAGTACTGAAATCTGAATACTGAAATATCTGTCTAAAATACTCTAGTCTGGAAGCCTCTAACTATCTGAATAAAGAGTTAACGCGAGAGGCCCCCAACTAACTCCGACTACTGCATACTAAAATACTGAAATAACGAAATAATGTAATAACTTTGTCCTCAAACTATGAGGATTCATCACTAAGTCTACTACTAATATATTAGGCTACTAAGTGCAGTCAGGAGCCCATATATCTGAACCTATAATATAAAACATCATACCGTAAAAGAAAGGTATGCGTTAGTACTTTGAATGTACTGGTATGCTAAGTGAGGTAGGATTATATGCATGGGTTCATATGCATGAACAAATAACTGAACGAGTATCATGAATATAACTGAATAAGAGTACATGCATGGATACATAAACTGTAACTGAGATCATGTCAATACTGGATATTGAGTTATGAATACTGATTAACTAATATCTGAGTTTACTGATACTGTAATACTGGTAACCGAGTGACTATTTTTGGCAGTCTTAATTTTGAGGAACTGTGCTGCGTTCCATTCTGAGCTAAGTGACTATGTCTGACAATTCTAATTTTGTAGAACTAAACTGAGTTGTATACTTAGACTAAAGTTGTGGGGGATAATCATCTAACTAACATGCCCCAAATAATATAACTGAGTTGGGGTCCAATCTGTAACCTCAATTATAAGGGCGTTAGTACCGTGCCATGGGCAAAGACAAATGTTGAGTCACCCTCATCTGGCAGGTTCTCTAAATGAGAGCGGTGGTACCTTCAACTGGCAGGTAAGACACCTCACCAATCCTCAAATGGTAGGTTGATGTCTCAACCTACGCTGGCTATGTATTTCTGGAACAGAAGGACTGCTTCTAAGGATCACACCCTCTACTGACAGATAAGTCCCCATCCTTGGGTTCACTCGATGTTGAATCCTACTCCCAACTGAATAGATACTGAATGAATTCCTAAACTATACTAGGCTGGACTGAACTATTACTAATCATGTTTTCTAACTGAACTAAACTGATTTCACTGGGTTGGTGCTCTGAATGAAAGTGGTGGTACCCTCGATTGAAAGGTAAGATACCTCACCAATCCTCAACTGTCAGGGTAATATCTCAACCTACACTGGCTACATATTTCTGGAATACAAGGACTGTTTTTAAGGATTATACCCTCTACTGGCAGGTGAGTTCCCATCCTTAGGTTCACTCGATACTGAATCCTATTCCCAACTGAATAGACACTGAACGAATTTCTAAACTATACTAGGATGGACTGAACTATTACTAATAATGCTGTCAAACTAAACTGAACTAAGTCCACAAGGTTCCTCTAACTGATGGAGTACTAACGAGTTCTGTTAACTGATTGAGTTTACTAAGTTCTGAACTGAGATCATAATTGATTACTGAGTACTACTGTTCAAGACATCATTGAGACTATTCTATAACTATTGTAGCTCTAGGTAAACAACTAGATTTTTGGGTATTGAATACCCCCAAGACTCGATAGAATGAAGAATAAAACACTGCATGACTATAATAGCATAATAGTACTTGCTTAACAATAAAGCATTCATCTAGACATTTTTGTCAAACATTTGATATACATGTGCTTGTGCATGATTGAAATCACATAATAACATGTCATGCTTGCACTAGTCATTTCACATAAGGATTTTGACAAACACTTGGGGAACACAAGCTATGCACATAATACTAAATAACATGTGGGCATCATAATTTCAATCAGAAATTACCAAATCAAGGGTTTTGACATGAATTCACATGATAATACACACATGTTAAGTAATTTCACATAAAATTGTAATAAGCCATAGATTAGAAACCCAATTAACACCATAATCATGAACATACTCAAATCCAACATGGAATTCATAAAATCAATTAACTTGATGTTTTTAAAAGAGTTTCTTGAACTCCAAGGGTGGAAGGAAACCCTTTGATGAACACTTAACATACCTTGGTACATGAATTTGTGAAGAATGATGGAGTTTTCTTGAAGATTGAATCTTGAAATTAGATTCCCTAGGGTTTGTTCTTGAGTAATTTGTAAAAGAATGATGGATTTTTCCCCTTTTGGGATGATTAATCTCATTTTTAGGGCTGAAATAATGTGAAAAAATGACCCAAATGCCCCTATGGATACGACTTTTAATTACTGAAAAACGGGTCTAGTGACGCACAGCCCGACGCGTCGCATAGATGGTATCAACTCTATGGCAGATGTGTCGCATCGAGTCTGCATCGACTCACTAGAATTTGATAATAAGAGCTGAGAAAAATATTCATCAATGTGATAGGTGACGCGGCACATTGAGATCGCGTTGATCCACTAGTTTGGACTCCCAAACTTGATCCAAACAAGGTTTGAAAAATCAAAAAATTTTCTAGGAACAACTATTGACATTCCTGATCATGGATCAACCTAAATATTGATATTCAAAGGTCGTAAGGGTCGTGAAATGGGATCGCTAACTCATAAAGTCTAAATTAATTCTAAGTGTAAGCACTTAGCTGAAATTTCTATGTCTGGGATCTCTTTTTATACTCTAAGGGGCTGAGTTAGGCTTAGAATTTTGCCGGGTCTTACATCTACTAGACACACAATCATCATTCACATACACAAAAATGTAAGAGTTATCTCTTGAGCACAATATTCTTTACCTTAGTGTGAAGGTCCTCTACAATCTTTGGCAACATCTGTGATTTCCCTAGTCAAGTCTTTAAAGGGAATCTTTCCCTTTAGCATTTGTTCTCATCCGCTTTCCATGTTGGTACCTACACAAATGTCCTTAGAAATAGAAGGACAAACAAAGTTAGTTCGGTTTGGTGGAAATCCCCTCACTTCACTCCTCACAACCTCTTTTTTTTCCACTCTCAGATTGCCACCTTGCACACCCTTACCCCTCTCAATCTTTTATCTCTCATAATCATTCAATTTAGAGTAAGTGGTCACATCTCTTTGAGATTTGGGAGGAATGGATGGAAAGAGATGATTTCCCCAATGGTCCACTACAATCTTAGGCTAATTTTGCATATTTAGAACTTTATTTTGTGTAAACTAATTGGCACTCAAGCATAGATGACCTTGTTTCAAGTAAAAATATCACAAGAAACCTCCTCATAAAATTTAAATCGAGTAAAGATAACCGTCACTCTCTCGGTAACCTTATACCGTCCAAGGAATATGGAAAAAGTAGAGGTTTTCAAAACTGACCTAACTGATAAACCATGGGTGGAATGATGTAGTTTCTATAGCATTTATCATCTAGAACAAGGAGGCATCCTAGAACTCAACAAATGCTTACCTTTTCGAAGTGAACATTTATTCTTGGATCAACATTGTAAAGCTTAGTATACCTCATGGGCACATGCATACCCCTCATGAGTTCTTTCAAGGAACCCCATGCTCAGACAAACTTCCTTATGGATTCCCACCACAATAATGTTGGACCTTGAATATGTTTAAGGCACACGTAATTCTTTCAACTCCACTCATATTATAATCCATAAAGATCTTTTCACACTTATATTCCAAATCAAGATAGTCTTCGGGACCCGACTCTCTTATAAGTATGGGAAGAGTAGGTTGATCTTGACTCCTACTATACCTTCCATATCTACCTTAGTTCCCGCTTCTATAGGTTTGTGCACTAGAATTACCCCTTGGTTTTGGAGATGGATGCTCTCTTCTTCTCATGGGACAACATCCAGTATAGCTAGTATAAACATTCATACCACTTTGACTTTGATAAAAAGTACTACGAGGTGAGGAATATGAATCTTCATACTCTACATGAACATTCTCATCATACCTCTAGAAGCCGTAGTATAGAAAAGACTATACTTGGCATTGCCTTGGTGCTCGGGTTGGGAAGTGTGGTATTTCTCACATGCCCCATATTCATAATAAGAACCATCATAATAATCATCCTCACCTATACATTCACTATAAATATTAGGTTCATCATTCATCCTATATTCTTCTTCAAAACCGTACCCCTCATTTTTGTCCAAGTCTTGATCATGGTTGTATTTATAGCCCCTATAATCTCCACCATCATCGTAGACATAACATCCCTCACTACAATCATAGTCTCCAATGTCGTAGTCACATAAATCTAAGGCTACCAAATACATTTTCCTTGTACCTACAAAATGAACAAAGAAGATTAGTAGTAAAAGATCCTCACCAATACTCGTATGCACTCACCTTTGTGATCCTCACAATTGGAGTGGTGACTATTGAAAGTTTCTTATACTCCGGTAGTTAATAAGGTGTCAATCACTACTTTGCGGCCAGAATAGATTCTTGTTTGATCAACTCAATACACAAAATAAATCTACTTACGAACTAGAATCAAAGAAGTTACGACAAACTAAAATCAGAAAAGCACACAAAGAAAGATGGCACAAAAGAAAATGGATTCAACAACTATATTACAAAAAAGTAGGTGATTAATGTTTGTTAATTATTAATATAATCAATAAAAGAAATCAAAAGAGTCAAGAAACGAAACCAAGAATCCAAAATTTGAGCTTAAGCAATTTTGGGTAGGGTGTTGACGTGATAGCCTCTCATTGGTTGTTGAAATTTTGAAAAAAAATTCTTGTATTCAACTTGTATTCAATCAATATTCATATTAGGAGGTGGAGAATCGGTTTTGATAAATAAAATACAAAGAATGAACTCTTTTTTAAGCTCAAAAGAGTTTGAATTTGTTATGGTCCCCCCCTTGTACTTGCCCTTGTCCTCTTCTTTGAGAATATTTCTTTTGATGCCTTTTGAATTTCTTTCTTTCTTTGGAAGACTTGGAAAATGATTGGAATATTATTTGAGACAAATAAGTAGTACACTCTTTTTCTCCTCCTTTTTGGACCAAACAACACTGTTTGAACGTTCTTATTCAACAATGCATGAAGAACACCAAGAATATTCAAAGATTGAATCCAAGTCAAATGATCTCCGAATTTGATGATTTTTGTTTATTTTTGCACACGTTGAGATCCTAATCACAACCCATACACATTCATGCCACAAATCTAAATAAATTTTGATATCCACCTCTCTCAATTTTGTTCAACCTTCAAGTTCAACAATGTTGAATAACTCAAAACAATCCAAATTAAGCTCAAATTCTAGATCTAGACCCTATTAGTATAAGGCAACAAGGATATAACACTAGAAACAAACAAAACACTCAAAATTTCCTAGATCTAAGTCTCAGAATTTAGCCAAGGTACAAAAATGTGACAACTATTTTTTTGTGTGATTTTTGGATTTTTGACACTCGTTTTTCTTGATTTTCTAGATAAAAATCCCAAGATTGATTTTGTTGGAATAAAATCAAATGTTGATCTTGATACCAAATGACACAAGAACAACCTAGATGAGAAGAAGACTAACGAATGGAAGCAAAACACAAGCAAACAAACTTAGACAAAACCAAAATTCAATATAACAAGAAAAGTAAAGATAGATGACTTGACATAAGAATCCTCAAAGAAATAAATACCCATAAAAAATATAAATCCAAACACCAATCCCTTACGGTGACCACAGAGGGGATTAGATCTTCCTTACAACCATCGTTTCTAAGTAAGGAACAATACCGGCTTTTCCAAGCCCTACACTAAAAATCCCTCCCAATGGAGTTCAAGAATATCTCTTGTCAAATATCATCAAAAACTAAGGGAAAATGATCTAACTAATGGCTATTATACTACTACATAAAGGGGTGAAATTACTAAAATTACATTAATGAATATTTACACTCCATAGGTGCCACTTCTAACTCTCCATGGCTGACCCTTCTTCATACTTCAAAAAGTGAAATCCCAAGAAATCTTTCAAACATGGAGGTTCTTTATTGAATGCTCAAAATGAGTCCTCCATGCATGCCATTGTACCCTCAATGTGACCAGAGCTTGATTCTTTATGTATATGTCTCGAATAATGTCATCAAAAGCTATGAAGGCCATTTGACTCGTATCGAGTGTCTTTGTGATTTACTTTATTTTTCCTTAATTTGTACAGCTAACACACATCGAGGCTTTTCCAGTAAGGATAGCTGGACCTATATAGACCATGAGTGCCTTTAGGATGGAGTGAACTATGTACTTCAGCTTAATACTTTAAACTCTCATGTTCATGGCCCTAATCCTTATACCGGCATCCTACATATATGTATATGAATGTGGTCCATATGATTTATGACTTAATTTTTGTTATTGCAATATTTTATCTATATCCTGTTAGTTGTATATAGGTCTCACCCCATAGACCATCCCTAAACACTGCATTATTTCATGATGTAGGTTTGAAGGACTTTTCTGTTGCTCTTATGCAGTGTTAGGTGGTTGAGTACTTCTGTTGATCAGTTTTGAAGTGGTGAGCCTCTATCCTTCAAAAGGCCCAGTCATTTCATTAGTTTTTTTATTATCTTAGTACTGTTAGATTCTTTTTGTTATATTCGAGGGCATGTCCCGACTTAGTTGGTATTTTAGTTTAAGAGGCTTTTTTGGACAAGTATGGGTTGGTTGTTTATTTGAATTCTTAGAATTATTATTTAGCTTATATATATTTATCCTTATTTTGGTTGTCATCTGCTGTTTACTTTTATTATGCTCTTGAGGTAAAGCTAAAGGGGTAGTCTTTAGCCCTTGGTGGGCTTGAGATTCTTGTCACATCTAGGCCCGAGTTCGGGTTGTGACAAGAAGCTAGATTTTGAATAGCTTGTAATGCAAATGGTTTTAAAGTTAATACATGTTTTAATAAGAATGATATTAAATTTAATTTTATAATGAGTTTTAAATCAAATATAACTGATATGATTCTTTGAAAATAAAAATTACCACACCACGTTGACTTACATTAGCGAATTGCAAGTGTTGTGTTAAAGAAATAGACTCTAAGTATCACATACCTAGTTGGGAAAAGAATTAGAAAATTATTATTATGGCACATTCTGAAAGAGCAGATCTATGGTCTGGAAGGGTGTGTTGGGTCATTGGGAGCGGTTGTTGTTGTAATTTTATTAGTGAGTAGAAAAATTAGGTTTTAAGAAGTGTATTTTAAAGCACATACCCATCAAAATTTATTTAACATTAATTAGGTTACCCTACATAAAAATGAAATCAAAACAAAATTAATTATGTACAACTATATCTTCCTCCAACCCAATAGTAGGACTTTAATTATATAAGAAAATTTTGTAGTTGATTTTTAATGTTCTTAATATTAAAAAAATAGTAAGGAAAGGATTTTGACTATTACAATGTGTTTTAATGAAGAGCAAAAAGTTCGAATCACTTTTCTAAGGGCCTTCACACTTTTAATATATTATAGATTATAGGTATAGATATAGATTATTATTATTATTATTATTATTATTATTATTATTATCATTATCATTATTATTAACATTAGTATTATTATTATCTACCACTACTATGTACATTTTGAAATTCAAGAGGGGAGAGGGTGAATTAAAATCTTTTTTTGAGTCGACTGATCAGCCTTGATAATCAACTCACCTGCAGATTAGTATACTTAATAAAATAGAATTAAACCAGAAGCATAAATAAAATATTAAGGAATAACATAGAGTTTTATACTGGTGTGGATCACCAGTGTGGTGCTTGTTCCAATCCCCTTGGGTTTCAAGAGTTTCCTTTAGAGATTTATCATTGAGAATTGAGTATAGTATAGTTGAACAAGTTCTGAATCTTAGTCTTTTATTCAGATCTTGTGGCACAGCGTCAACTGGTATAACTAATAAACTGATTCAATCTTTTTTCTTGTAACTATTTTAAACTGAAAATTACAAAACTTTGTAAAGACGAAAAGATGAGACAGAGGGATAGTTTCTTATGAAGTTGTGCATGTTTGTATTTTATCTATGACGCCTTTATATAGTCCTTATCATCCTAATGCTTTTTTGATCTAAAAGGAAAACCCAAGGTTTTTCTTTTAATCAAGATTTGATTTGATTCCTTGATTAAGGGCTATTATCGTTAGCACGTCCATATCTGATATGTCCATATATTACAATATGTTATTTCCTTTGCCATAATGGGGAGTCATATATATACATATTTATATCAGATATGTCCATGTAATTCATATGATCTTTTTTCTTATTTGATCGCCCTATCTTCTTACCCTGATATAGATTTTTTTCTTGAATTGTTCTTCTAGATTTGATCCGTTAATTAGCATCTTCTAGTTCTATATTTTGGGATCCTTCAATCTTATTTGTTCTTTAATTTGATTCTTTTGATATATCCATGATCTTTTCAGATTGCATTCCAACTTGAAATTTTTCTGGTCTTCCAAATTTGGTCTTGCATATTTACTATGTTAGTTTGTTATTATTGAAATAATCAGCGATTATTTAGCAGGCTAACAATCTCCCCCTTTTCAATAATGTCAAAATAAACATCAGTCAACTTCACTAATTATGAAAATCCCCCTAGCTTGTAGCTGACTCCCCATATGATGCTCTTCATCTGAAGCTTCCCCTAACTTATAGTTGGCACTTCTGTAGTTATAGTATTACTTGAGACTAATAGGAAGATAATCTCCCCCTTTGGCAAACTAAAAAAAATAACCCGATAACACAAAAGCCACCAAAACAAGAAAGCAGGCAACAAACAATGGAGGTAAATGGAGTAAGGCAAAAAATAAAAAAAGTCAAGTGTCGTAGGAGAGGAGAGAAGATGTATGCCTCTTATACAAACCCAAATAAGGGACAAGCCCCCTTTGAAGAAAAAGGTAATTTTAGAACTGGCTTAACATTTCTTGAGGAAATAGGTAAATTATAATGCATGTTGTGACACAAACTTTCATAAGAGCGTTTAATATTCTTTAGGAAGTTTGAGTAGGAATTCTACACAGATACAATGAGCTCATTGTAAGAAGAGTTGACTTCAGTCTTGATAGAGTCTACTTGATTAAATATCTTGTTGAAGATCTTGACTCCTTCCTTCTTAAGATTGTCTAGAACAAAATGCACTTTCCCCATATCTATGCTGGTGTCCTTCCCAAGTTGTACCAATTAAGAGACAGGCTCTTAGAGACTCACTAATGTTTCTTTGATACCATGCAGATGCTCTTTCACTTCTTCTATTTCCTTCAACACAACAGATTTAGGTTTAGCAAAAGAGTTACTAATAGAATGGAGATCAAACCTGTCCTTTACTGACGCCTTCTTGCACCATTCACTCTAAACCAAAGCATAAACCATACTAGTAAAGGTTTTAGAGTCGTAGGTGGCGGAGACTTCAATAGGGAGATAACCTAAAAGATCAATTGAATAATAGTGCAAAATATGAGTAATTAAAAAACCATAAGGCAAAATAGTTGAAGCATGAGGGTAAGGTGCAGTCTCTAAAATGTACTTACGAAACAACATAGCCTAATTAATTTTTTATTGTTTAACCAAATGGTACAATATGAACACATCCCAAATAGTAACATTACTCAAGGATCCTTTAGGAGGAATCAGAGTAGTAAAAATTATGTGAGAAATAATTATGTTTAAATCACAAATATAAGGGTCTAAAATTGGACAATTTGAGTGGCGATCACACCTGATGTGTAAAGCAGGTAGTGCAATCAAACTAGGAGTGTTAGCGATCTCCATAGTCTCTCCTGCTGCCATGGTGTATGATTCAAAGAATTGGGTTTTCAGAATTGAAGTTGTTTTTGAAGAATTGAAGTTTCTAATCTTATAATTACTAGTTTTTTCTTAATTTAACTTTCAAAACAATTTCAATTATTGATTTTAATGTGGATTTCAAAGGGTTTTACATGGTAAAGTTTAAAAAGGGGTTTTGTTTTATTTGAACCTCATTTTCAACTCATTTTGACTTGGATTTTTAGTTGTGGATTTCTAAAGGTATGGAGAACATGTTTATGAAATAAAGTTGTGATTTTTTCCTTCTTTTTTGAAAACTCATTTTGGGGGTCCGTTTTAACCTTGAACTAAAATAGGCAATATGGGTATCGTTGGATTTATTTTGATGCGTAGATTCAATATTTATTGATTATAGTTGATTTTGGGATTGTTCATGAGAAGTAAGATTATAGGTTAAAGTATTGCAGAACAATTTTAGTCTTTGAGGTTGATTATTGCTTAATTCTTTCAAATTAAGATGGATAGTTAATTTGTGTACAAATTGCATGTTAAGGGTGAGAACTAATTATGAAAAATGAATATCTATGTATTGTCCCCATGCATGGACCTATATGTGATGTAATTGGTCAATTTGAGATATTATGTGATATGTGTAACCATGTGGGGTCCTATGTGATGTGGATTGTCTTGAATACATGTGAATAATTGTATTGTGTTATTTAAAATACCTAATATGGTACCATTGGAGTGTTGTGATATATTCATACTTGTTGGCATATGATACATGTGAAAATTCATGGATGGTTGGAAATAATGAGTAGATAATTGGCTCGCGTGATTGGTAGATTGGTTGGTTATGGAAATGCTCATTGTGGTTGGAGGTGGAAATACTCTTTGCGGTTGGTTGTGAACATTTTATCATCATCCTGATGGCATCATACGTATAATTTCACTTGTTTGTTGAATGTTTTTTATATATACCTGTTGTTGTTGTATGTTGTCTTTGATTTGTGCCTTATGTTATGTATGTTCTCTTAAAATTCTAGAAATGCTAGGAACATTCAATTTTATAGACCTTTTTCGAGGGATGCGCCAAAGATGAGTCATGGATATTGGTTGTACTGAAATACTGGAAATACCAAAAATTCTGGAAACACTGGGAACATCAAACTTTTATTGACTTTCTCAGAAAGATATGCCAAAGAAGAGTCATAGATATTGGTTGTATATGGGTAGGCAAACCCTCCATGGGTCCTACGTCGGGAGGCTTACCTTCGTATGTGTGTACGATGGTTGTGTGACAACCTCATGATTCATTCTCATTATGATCATCATTATTATCATCGTTCTTATTGTATTTACTCCATTATGTTGTGATGTGATTGTATATGTTGTTTTGACTTATTATTATCCATTGTTCCACCTTGCCTTACTTGTACATAATGCTCTCGTATATGTTTTTCACCTTTTATTTTCTTATATATGGCGTAAATGTATGCTCGTTGCCTTTTCTTGTGCTTTGTTGTATTATTTGTGGATATTATAAAACTGTTAATGCAAACGGTGTGGGCTACCATTGTGGCACATTTTCTGATTGCAGGTGACGTGTCTTTTTGTTTATTTTGTATGTCATATTATCTACTTTACTCAGTAGGCCCATGATACCTACGGAGTACAAATGGATCGTACTCACGCCTACTGTGCCTTTTTGGTGCAGGTCCTAGTTCAAATGTTCCCCAGCTTGGTTGATTCAGGCGATATTTGGTGCTTTCAAGGTAGTAGTTGACTTTCAGATGTTTGGATGTTTTCTACTACCTTTCTTATAGATATGTCTTTACTTTCATTTCAGATATAAATTTTCTCTCATATTTGGACATTTTGTGTATTTCATTTGGATTTGGGTTGTACTAGATACGTTCTTATACCGTTGACATTAGATATTGGGAGTTATGGCTTCATTTTTAGTACTATTCTTTCTGTATTTACTATACTTATATGGTTTGGTTTCATTCTAGAAGCCCAACCTTGGGGATATTTCTGTCTTTTTCCTATTTTCTGTATCGGTTTGTGTAATAGGCTAACTTGTCAATATACGTCGGGACAAGTGACATCATGGCCCTATTTTTTAGGTCTTGACAAAGTGGTATTAGAGTCGTCAGATTTCATTGGTCTAAATGGTGCAAGAACGAGATGTTTAATAGATTCTTGCGGATCGGTACGCAGATGTTTGTATCTATTTTTGAGAGGCTATATGACGCGACCCAATCGGAGGCCTTGTCGTAATGGGCATCCCAAGTCCGACCGAGATCAGAGACCACCCTCATTACCTCAACCTCTAGCCATATTTCCTGTGTAACAGCTCACATAAAGACTCTGGTATAAGATCACAACCGAGTCCAACCATCCCATACCAACAATCCAACCATACCAAACCATACCAACACAAAGGCCATAACAAAGATGTTTTGAAACATAATAAAATTTATCCCAAAATGAAATATGATGGAACAGTGAGAAATTATGTTCAATGATGTCATCCCTTCACCCTATTCCAATGCCAAGGCCAATACCAATACCGATCCCGCCCATTTTAACCCATAGAAGTACCACAAAGCCTCTAACCAAAAGAGTAATAAAATTCGGTTGTGACATGCCCCCAACCATAGCCAAAAACAATATCCAGAATAAAATCAAAGTGTCTAGAAATATCCATAACATGAAATGGAGCCTTTCGAAAGGATGGAAGCTCACCACTTCAGTCTAAATATTATTCTCAAGTCAGTCAATATATAGGAGGAGGGAAACAGTCGATTCCTCCATTGCATGGGTATACAACCACCAGTAGATGGGAAAACGGGTGAACGCTAGCATGATCTCAATATAAGGATAAAATAATGTCATTTATAAGTCAAGTAAAACCATCCATATGCACACAATCATACACATATATTTATAAACATGTCGGGAAAAGGGACCAAGTTTAACATTCCTTTAAAACCTTTACCTAGGCAGTGTAGCTTTGCCATCCTAATCCACCCACAACCTATATGGGTTCAACTCCCCTTGATAAAAGGGATCCAGTGCGTGTAAACGCACGACTAGGGAAGAAAACCTGGGATGACTAATACATCCCCCAAAATATAGTGTGACATCATGCACACAGTCACCAAGACCTACCTCATATTCGAAATATGAGTTTCCAATTTTGGTCCCCCAGGACCTCCATCTTCCACGGCTTTGCTACACATCCCACCATTATTGCCCAATTAAAACTATTTTCCAAATAACCAAATCATTATCTATTTATTAACCAAGGCCATTAATATTGGTATCGTCATACCAATCCTTACTTGCAAATATTATGCATAGCCAACCATGTATAGGTTTAAGGGGACTTTCAAGTGCCCTTCCATTTACCATATTAAACAAGTTAGGGGATTCCATGTAACCCTCCAACGTAACCATTAGCCATTTACCAGTCCAAACCATTTAAACCATGCATAATTCTTTTACCAAGTTTTAAAACAAGCAAGAGTTCCATTAAAAGTAGTCAATGCAATGAACATATCTTTATAAGCATTTTGTCAAACACATTGGGGGCATAATATGGCCAAAACTAATTATAATTACCATTAAACCATTCTCATGCAATCCAATTATCCAAAACTGCCATTAATGTATATGAAAGCATAATTAAAACCATACAAAATCATAACCAACCATTTAATATCAAAACCCCCAATTCATATTTGAAAATCAATATCATACAATCAATGAAATCATGAAAACATTCATAAAAACCATGCCCTTAGATAAAATTAACAATGAGAGAAGAGAACATGCCTTAAACCAAGATGATGATGAAAAGAAATCTCCAAGACAAGCCCCAAATCAATCCTCTAGTTGAAACCCTAGCTTCCCTTGCCCAAAAGCTTTTGAGAGAATTTTAAAGTGTTTAGAAGAGTTTCTAGGTGTTAATGAATGAAATAATAGGGTAAATAACCTTTCAAGTAGGCTAGAAGTCATGGGATCTTATTAGGATAAGTGGAGAAATGTTTAGAATACCCTACTTAAGTTTCACCAAAATCCCATCATGGGAATACGACTGACCATCAAGAGTCGTACCCTTCTAATACGAATGGTACCCTCCACTCGTACCCTAGCCTCAACCTTCGGATCAAGCACTTTCCAGGATACAAATCATCTAACCAAGTCGTATCCAAAGTATATGATCCATACCCGTGGCAGATTTTAACCCAAGGAAGATTTAGACACTGTCCACTATACGAGTCTTGGGTACGCCTGGTACCCTGGCTTATGGCTCATGGTGATCCACTCATACTGAAATCCAACATAAGTAACCAAGTCTAAGATTAAGTTAAGGAACCAAACGATATGTATCCACCAATAAAACTCAAACTCATAAGTTGTACCCATTCCAATAACCAAAGTCCATCCCACCAACCAACACAGGTCAGCATACGACTGGACCATACAATCCATACCCCAACATACGGCTTGTACCCTTGAGTCGTATTTGATCCAAAGACCAAAATTTCAGGAATTTTTCTAAGGTACAAGAACCAAGGTGTTTCAGTCTTCCCCACTAGGAATATTCATCCCTGAATGACATACATAGTAGGGGTAACCACATGCAAGAGTCATTTTCATTATCAAACATATTTCCAATCTCTAACAAAGATTGAAAACAAAGAGGCAAAGATATTAATCTTTCCTTTAACAAACTCAGAACATAAAGATGTGTTGAAGACACATATCTTTCGCACGAATCCTAGCAGAAGAAAACAAATGCAGATATTTAGACTTCATGTCATCTTTCGCTTCCTATGTAGCTTCTTCCAGCTTATGGTTTTGCCAAAGAACCTTAACCAAAGTCACATCCTTGGTCTACAACCGACGAACCTTCTTATCCAAGATCTCAACCGGGACTTTTTTGTAAGACAAAGAATCAGAGATATCCAATCCTTCTAAAGGAACAACCGAAGAAGTATCACCAATGCATTTCCTCAACATGGAAACATGATGTGATGCCCCAGAAAAATTTTATGTTAAGATCTCGGATGAAAATATGTTGAATTATATTCTTTATCGTGATTAATAATTTTTCTGTGTAGGATTTTTGGATATGCGACCCATCATTGCGTAGAGCATCGAATAATATTTTCAACAATATATGAATCATCCAAAATGAACACTCGAGCGATGAGTTATGATCATTCCAATCTAATCGTGAATAGTGGTGAATAGTAAATTTGCAGGAAAAAATACTAAGGCCAGGCAAATTTTAGGGTCAACTTCAAACGATCATAACTCCTTGTACATAATGATCTGGGTGAGCTACTATATATCAACAAAAATCTCTGAAAGTCCTCTTTCCAATTAAATTGGTTTCATCCAATTTGGACATCGTAGCAAAAAGTTATGGTCGATCTACTTCAGCCTATCAAAACAGTCCACCAAAGGATAGATTTGACATTATTTGATTTTTAAGGGTATTTTAGTCATTTCCACTCCAATCCATCCCGTTAAACCATGGATTTGAGTCCATTAAGAGCATTCAATAGCTCATTTTTCTCCAAAATTTCCTAAGGCTCAAACCCCAACTCTACTACTCTAAATTTCATCATTCTATGTCTCTTGATTGAACCATAGAAATTTCAAATTGATTTGGGATTCTAGTTGATCATGTTAAGGGCTTCGAGAAGCACCCTTTATTTTTGTGAATAAAGTTCCGGAGTCGGAAGTTCATATTCATCTTCCATTTTTAGGTATTTGGGGTTTTGAATAAGATTATTCTTTCGATCTTGTGCCCGATATTTTTGTTGAATTACATTGACATGAGATTTTACATGTTTTATCATGAATTGGAAATATGGTTTTACATCTTATATTATTGTCCATGAGCTATGGGATTATGTCATCCGATATGTGTATGATGTTGAGACAGAATTATGTCCAAAAAGTATTTGATTATGAGAGTATGATGATTTAATTTGTTAAGCCTTGATTTATACTATCATTCCACTATTTCCTTATTATGAATTTATAATTGATATTGGAAATTCTATATCCCTACTATGGGTTGATGTCTCAAGTACCTTTACATGAGAGTTGGATGGCAAATTGTGAAATGTTGATATTGAAGTTGCAATGAGTCTTGGTATTTTTCGGATGGTTTTGATGAGTTAAATTGTTGATAATATTATGTATTGAGTCTTCATATCCTTGTCCAAATGTCGAGTCAGTTATGGTTCAATGCATTGATACCTTGTTGATGTTGAGGAAGATTAAAATATTTTGAGCTAAAATGTGTTGAGTTAGGAATCCATAAATTGATATGATTTGATAAATGAGAAAGAGATTTGATTTGGTCTTTATGATAGACCCTTGTGATGTGGTGGTGGATTTCCTGACGCGTTCTGAGCTTGTCGGGGAGTAATACTTAGCACCGAGAGGGAAATTTGGTATTTCCCAAACCTATGTGCCACCGTAGGGTTGTTTGATGATGATATTATTGGCCATAGAGCATTATTGGCCAGAGAGCCCGATTGTGATTATTGCAGTTTTAAGGTTGTACTCCCTGGAAAAGAGTACGACGCTCCCGCCAATGGGGGTTTCAAACGTTGGTATTCCACGTAACTCACGTGGGATTGTCGGTTACAGGAAACTCCCCTGTCCATAAGAGTCATGTTTATTGAAATACCGAGTCACTCCGAGTTTTGATATGGTAAGTCAAGTTGCCTATGATGATCCATAATAATTTATGAGGTTTTTCTCCTATATTTCCTATCTAAGATGTTATGAGTTGCATAATTCAATGTCAGTCAAGCCAGGTGTGTCATTATGGTCCGTATGTACGTTTTTGCAAAATTTATGATATTATTTATATTTTGCATACGCTCCCACATACTCAGTACGTATCTTGTTCTGACCCACATATTTCTCTATGGGATACATTTTTACCATGATGTAGGTTCAGGTACTCAGGCGTAGCCGCAGCCGCGACAGTGATATCCGAATGCCGCATCTACATTCCTTCAGTGGTGAGTCCTCATGGTTCGAGGACCAAGTTGCCAGTTTTGGTGTTGTTGTTTTGTGATCCCTTTGTTCTGTTGAGTCAGTTGGGGGTTTGTCCCAATGGCTCGTTGATTTTGCTGTATAGAGGCTATGTCAGACTAGTGTATTATTGGGTTGGTTTGTGTATAGACATTCCATATATGTACAGTCTAACGATATTCCGTGCCATGTGCGATGTGATGTGATATGTACTTATATATATATCCTTAGCGTAGCGTGTATGTTGTTGTGTTGGAATCCAAGGGTAGTGTTTTGGCTTAAAGTGTTAGCTTGAGGCTACGTGTAGCCTTGGGCACCGTGTGGCATCTCGGGATGATATTTTGGGGCGTTACACAATAAGGACCGAATGAACCAAGCTCAAGATAGAAGGTAACTCCTACTCATAATCAATATTACCAACTCTCAGCAAAACCTCATAAGGATCCACATACTGGGGAATGAGATCACCTTTCATGCCAAACTGCACTACTACCTTTATATGAGATACCTTGAGAAAAACCTTGTTCCTAGCCTCAAACTCCAAGTCTCTATGCCTAACATCTACATAGGACTTTTGGAGACTTTGGAAAACCTTAAACCTCTCCAGAATTACCTTCACTTTCTCCATAGCCTGGTAAACCAAGTCGTGACCAAACATGTTCGCCTCACGAAGCTCAAACCAATCAATAGGAGACCTACACCTCCTAACATACAATTCCTCAAAAAAGGCCATACCAATACTAGAATGATAGCTATTATTGTAAGAAAACTCCACCAAAGGTATATGCTCAGCCAAATTGCCACTATAATCAATCAGACAATCCCAAAGCATATCCTCCAATGTCTAAATAGTTCTCTCCGCTTGCCCATCCATCTGCAGGTGGAAGCAGTACTTAGACTAACCTTGGTCCCCAACCCTCTTTAAAAAGATCGCCAGAAGTGATATGTAAAATGTGTGCCATAATTAGAAATAATCAAAACATGCACCCTATGCAGCTTCACAATCTCTTGAAGATACAGCTACGCATAATCCTCCACCGAGAAGGTAGACCATAATGGAAAAGAGTGCGCAAACTTAGTTATCCTATCCACAGTGACCCAAATCAAATTATACTGATTCCAAGACCGAGAAAGACCGGTAACAAAGTCTATATTGATTATCTCCCATTTCTATTCAGGCAAATCAATTTATTGATACAACCCTCCTGGACTCATGTGCTCAATCTTAACCTGTTGATACACTATGCACTTGGCCGCAAAATCAGCCGCATCCCTCTTCATGGCATTCCATAAATAGATCTTCTTGAGATCATGATAAATTTTAGTCGAGTCGGGATGAACAATATAGCGCGACTCATGTGCCTCATCCCAAATCCTTTGTCGCAAACCGTCGACATTAGAAACACACAACCTCTCTTGGTACCGTAAAGTATTATCACTGCCAATCTCAAACACCACTACCTTTTCCCTACCAATGTCACTCTTGATATTTATCAAGATATGATTTAGCATTTGTTTCTCCTTAATTTCTACACCAAGAGACAATTGAACTACTTCTTGCACCACCATCCTTCTAGTCCAAGAGGCGAACTCCAAGATTAGCCAAGCGATGAATATCCTTCATCAATTACCTCTTTCCTTCCTCCACATAAGCCAAAATCACCATGGATAACCTGTTAAGAGCATCAACAATCATGTTAGCCTTACCTGGATGATAGTAAAGACTCATATCATAGTCCTTGCGAAGCTTAAACCATCTTCTCTGTCTAAGATTAAGCTCTTTCTGAGTGAACACGTACTGTAGGCTCTTATGATTAGAAAAGATATCCAGGTGAACACCATATAAATAGTTTCGCCATATTTTTAATGCAAACACAACCTCCAACCGCTCCAAATCATGAGTAGGATAATTCCTCTCATGAACTTTCAACTGTCTGGAAGTATAGGCAATCATTATGTATCATAACTCAATACAGATGCATCACGATACACCACGTCATGCCTAAAGTCAGTTGGAGTCAAAGTCATTATCCTTTATCGATATAAGCATCTGATCTTAAAGTTAACGTCAACAAATCAGTCCGCTGATCATCACAATAAACGACAAAAGAAGAGAAAGGAAAAAAAAAGAGAAAGAGAAGAGAGAGAACAAAAGGAAGAATGAAAAAAAAGCAAAAGAAACAAAAGAAAAAGAAAAAAGAAACAAAAAGCAAATAGAAAAATAAGCAGAGAACAGAAGAAAGAGATAGGCCACACTACAGATAGACTCCTGAACCACGGATCCACCATGATCCCCTCACTAGAAATAATATGACCCAAGAAAGTTACAACGTTTAACTAAAACTCACCCTTGGAGAAGTTGGCATACAAATATTGTTCCTTTAAGGTCTATAACACCACACAAAGGTGATTAGCATGATATACCTCACCTTTGAATAGACCAAAATGTTATCAATAAATACAATAACGAAAAGATCCAAAGACTAATGAAAAACCCTGTTCATCATATACAAAGATGCTGCCGGAGCATTAGTCAACCCAAATGACATCACCAAAAACTCAAAGGGCCTATGCCGAGTACGAAAAGTCATCTTAAGGATATCCACCTCCCTAATCTTTAGTTGATATCACCAGAATCATAGATCTATCTTAGAAAAGAACTCGGCACCTTGTAACTGGTCGAACAAATCATTAATCCTTGGAAGAGGATACTTATTCTTGATCCTCACCTTGTTTAACTGTCTATAGTCAATGTACATCCAAAGGGAACCATCCTTTTTGTGCACAAACAACACCGGTGCACCCCATGGGGATACACTAAGATGAATAAACCCCTTATCCAAAAGATTCTTAAGTTACTCCTTGAGTTTCCTCAACTCAGCCGAAGTCATTATATACGGAGGGATATAAATTGGATGAGTGTTTGGAACTAGTTCAATACCAAACTTTATTTCCCTATCTGAAGGAACACCAGGAATATCATCTGAAAAAACCTCTAAAAACTCATTAACCAGTGCAACTGATTGGAAAGAAGGATCTTCTGAGTTAGAATCTTTAACTAGGACCAAGTGATAAAGACAATCTTTAGAGATTAATCTCTAAGCTTTAAGATAAGAAATAAATCTCTCCCTAGGAGTTAAAGAACCACCCTTCTATTCTATAACTTGTGCACCAGGGAACCTAAAGATAACCCTACAGGTCTGATAATCCAACGACGCATAACAAGAATGTAACCAATCCATCCCCAAAATGACATCAAAATCCATAATACCCAACTCAAATAGATCCACCAAGGTCTATTTTCCTCCAATAGATACCACACACACCCTATAGACTCTCCTAGAAATAATTGAGTCACCTACTAGGGTAGAAATAGAAAAAGGATCCAAAATAACTTTCAAATCAAAACCAAAATATACAGCCATATAAGGAGTCACATAGGAGAGAGTGAACCTCATATCAAGCAAATAATATATGTCATGAGAGAAAAGTTGTAACATACTAGTAAAGACATCAAATGATGCCTCAGATTCTAGTCGGGATGCTAAAGCATACAACTTGTTTCGACCCACACTAGAACCGGGAGAAGTAACAGAAGCAAATGCCATACCACCAGGTGTAGAAGAAGAAGATGAAGCCATAAGATCTTATTCGCACCCATAGCAACCTTATTAACTAGACTATCCTTGAGTTGATGGCCTGCCTGGCTATATTTGAAGCATTTATCCCTTAATTCATCGCAATACCTCGATGAGGATGACCACAAAATCAATAAAGAGGGCATAAAAAAACTAACTAATCTCCACTTTCCTGAGATTGGACACCCTATGACCAAAAATTATCACCACCATGATGACACCTGTCGCTCAACTGGTAAAGAGCACTAGCAGAAGAGTAGGAACCGGAAGTCCCCAATTTTTTTTGCCATTTTCCACCATCTTGATCACCCTGAGACTAGCAAACCTTCTCCTCTTACCCTACCTATCCCTAAACTCTACCTACTTTCTCTTTTCATCATCCGCTTGCTGCATATAAATAGTCAACCTAGAGATGTCCATATTTTTAATTAGCAAGGCAGTCTTGCTCCCCAAAATTAAATCCTGATTCAACCTAGAAGCAAACTTTCTTATTATTGCCTGCATATCAGCAACTAAATTTGGAGAATAGCTCGATAATTGGTGAAACTTTAAGAAATATTCCTTGACAAATATCCTCCCCTACTTGAGGTTCACAAACTCCTTCATCTTTACTTCTCTTAAATCTTGGGGAAAGAAACAATCTAAGAAGGCCTTAGAAAAAGTATTCCACAAGATTGATTCTTCCATATCACCCCTATACCTATCCCACTCCTCATACCACTAATATGCAACCTCTTTGAGCGATAACCTACAAAGTTTACCCCTTACACATTAATAGTCTGCATCACCTAAAATATCTTTTCCATTTAATCTAAGAAGCCCTATGGATCTTCCTTCACTTTTACCCCAGAAAAAGTGGGAGGAGCCATCTTCATAAATTGGCCAACCCTTGTAGCCTCAGCAGAAAAAGCACCAGACATATCCCACTCAGCCTGAGAAATGACCAATTTAACAATTATATGAATAGACTAATGAAATTTCGCATTAGTCACCTCGCCTTGAGGATGACTACTAGCCACCGATGAAACTTCAAAACTATTAGGGATAGGACAGTGAGATCAAAGATAAACCCCATAAGTAGGATGCATCTCTTCAGCATTACCCCTAGATGGGATAAAAGAATTTTCTTATGTTCCAGATCACTGAGGCATGATCTTAGAGATAAACAAATAAAGATTAGAGAAAATTCCATGGATCAGACTCCAAACTTAAAAATTGAATACCAAGAAAGTGAAACATTTCTAAATGCCTTATAGTATATTCGTTATGAGTGTAGCGCACTACATATCCCTAAAAGAGACTCTACTCGACATGGCTTTGCGGACTTCCAATTGTCCATGAACCTAGGATCTAATATCAACTTGACACGACTCAATTTGGGGCAATATCATAATGGGCATCCCAAATCCAACTAGGACCGGAGACCACGCCCATTACCCAGCCCAACCTCCAGCTGCCTTTCCTAAGTTGGCTAAATTTTGAGCATGTAGCAAGGTTGTGCAACAGATCATATAAAGAATCTAGGATAAGATCATAACCAAGTCCAACCATCCCATACTAACAATCCAACCATACCAAACTATACTAACACAAAGTCCATAAACCAGTCCATAACCAAAGATGTTTCGAACCATAGTAAGATTTATCCCAAAATGAAATATGATGACCATAGTAAAATTTATGTCCAATGATGTCAGCCCTTCAGCCTATTTCAATGACAAGGTCGACACAAATACTGATCCCACCCATTCCAACCTATAGAAGTACCACAAAGACTTAAACCAAAAGAGTAATAAAATTTGGTTGGGACATGCCCACAACCATAGCCAAAACTAATATCCAGAATAAAATTAAAGTATCTACAAATATCCATAACATGAAATGGAGCCTTTTGAAAGAATGAAAGCTCACCACTTCAGTCCAAATATTATCCCCAAGTCAATCACTATATAGGAGGAGTAGAATGGTCGGTTTGTCCATAGCGTGGTATCCAGCCACTAGTAAATGGGTTAGCGAGTGAACGCTAGCATGATCTCAAGATAAAGATAAAATAATGTCATTTATAAATAAAGTAAAGCCATTCATATCCACATAATCATACATATATGTATAACCATGTCGGGAAAAGATACTGGGTAAAACATGACTTTAAAACCTTTACTTGAATTGTGTAGCTTTGCCATCCTAAACCACCCATGGGCTATATGGGTTTAGCTCTCCTTGATGAAAGGGCTCCAGTGCGTTTAGCCACACGACCAGAGAAAAAACCTAGGATGACTAGTACATCTCTCATAAAATAGTGTGACTAGCACACGGTCACCAAGACCAACCTCATAACAGAAAATATGAGTTTCAAATTTTGGTCCCCTCAAGACCTCTACCTTCCATGGATTTGCTACACATCCCACCATTATTGTCCAATCAAAGCCATTTTCCAAATAACAAAATAATTATCCATTTATTAACCAAGGCCATTAATATTTGTATTGTGATACCAATATTTACTTGCAAGTATATCCATAGCCAACCATTTATAGGTTTGAGGGGACTTTCAGGTGCCCTTCTATTTACAATATTAAACCACTTGGGGCATTCCATGTACCCCTCAAGCATAACCATTATCTTTTACCATTCTAAGCCATTTAAACTATGCATAATTCCTTTACCAAGCTTTAAAACAAGCAAGAGTTCTATTAAAAATAGTCAATGCAATGAACGTATCTTTATAAGCATTTTATCAAACACAATGAAGGCATAATATGACAAAAACCAATTCCAATTGCCATTCAACCATTCCCATGCAATCTAATTATCCAAAACCACCATTAATTCATATGAAAGCATAACTAAAACCATACGAAACCATAACCAACTATTTAATATCAAAACCTCCAATTTATTTTTGAAAACCAAGATCATACAATCAATGAAATCATGAAAACATTTATAAAAACTATGCCTTTAGATAAAATTAACAATGAGAGAAGAGAACATGCCTTAGACCAAGATAATGATTGAAAGAAATCACCAATACAAGCCCCAAATCAATCCTCTAATTGAAACTTTAGCTTCCCTTGCCCAAAATCTTTTAAGAGAATTTTAAAGTATTTAGAAGAGTTTCTAGGGATTAATGAATGGAATAAAAGGGTAAATAGCCTTCCAAGTAGGTTAGAAGTTGTGGGACCGTATTTGGATAAGTGGGGAAATGTCCAGAATACCCCACTTAAGTTCCAACAAAATCTTGTCACAAGGATAAGACTGACCCTCAAGAGTCGTACCCTTCTAATACGAGTGGTACCCTTTACTCGTACCCTAGACTTAACGTTCAGATCAAGTATTGTCTAGTGTATGACTCATCCAACTAAGTTATATCCAAAGCAAATGATTTTTACCCTTCATCTGTACCCCTAGAAGATTTAAACCCAAGAAAGATTTAGACACTGTCCTCCATACGAGTCCTGGGTACAACTCGTACCCTGGCTTATAACTCATGGTGATCCACTCGTACTCAAATCCAACCTAAGTAACTAAGTCTAAGATTAAGTTAAGGAACCAAATGATCTGTATCCACTAATACGAACCGTATACCTAAGTCGTACCCATTTTATTAACCAAAATCCACCCCACCAAAAATACTATTTAGCCTACGACTGGACTATAACATCTGTACAACAACATATGGATTATACCCTCGAGTGGTATTGGGTTTAGCGACCAAAATTTTAGGAAATTTTCTAAGGTGCAGAAACCTAGGTGTTTTACTATAGGACTTCTTTAGGAAACTTCCCTCATTTTGTTCTTTATAATGCGAATTTCTATTATACTTTAAGTTTTGAGTTACGTTTTAATCTTTTTATGCATATGGTCTCAACTAGGTCTAGTATGATCAAAGAAGTGAAACCTTCACCTAGAAGGCGAGCCTCGAGTCATGGACGGACTTGAGGGAGTGGACGGATATATGGATCAGCCCCATCCAAGAGTAGTTCTAGGGGACTTTTCCTTGAGCCTCATATTAATCATGTTAGAGGTTTGGGTCCCACCCCAGTTCTTTAGAGTTCTTCTACCTTAATCTTGAAGAGATTGCTAGTTTGTTTGTTGACCTGTTTGGAGGGTGCTCCTTGAGTTTTTTTGGTATTTCCCTAGCTCCGAATGTTGTACCTCTACCTGTGCCAGAGTTTTTTTATGACATTTCTTCTGTCAGTAGTGTGGATCCCCCAGTTGCACCTACTTCTTTTTTGGGTAATCCTCAGTCCCCAAGTATTTTTCCTCCTTCAGCATTGGTATTTGAGTATGTTGTTTTGAGGTCAGGAGTTCTACCTTCATGTATGTTACATCCCTAGGTAGCGTCTCATCCAGTTGGGATTACTATGCCTTCTATTCTTTAGTGATCCACAACATAGATAGTAGTATTTGGGGCTTCATTTCAGAGTATAGGGGGTCAGGTAAGGATCTATGGACCTACCCCTTAAGCATCTTAGAGAGGCTTTAAGAGAGTACACCATTAAGAAAAGTTTAGAGGTTGCTTTGTGTGTGATGATTTTAGCCATGTGGCCAAGTATTGTCCCTATTGTGTTATTTGAGATACTTCTATTACAACTGTAAAGGTAGGGTTCTACCTAAGATGATAGAAGTCCATGGTGGTAGTTGTGGTATATTTATCCAATTGGTGGTCATGGATAATGGTATGCTATACCATCCAGACCTAAGTCGGAGGCTTCAGATATTATGACCATAGGTATTGTCCTTATTTGTTTCAGTTATGCATTGGTGTTCTTTGATCTTAGATCAACCATCTCATATGTGTCTGCATAGTTTTCTTTGGGTTTTGATTCTGGTAGTGAGCTTTATGTCATACATATTTATGTATCTACCCAGTAGAAGATTCTTTAGTGGTGGATTGGGTGTACCAATCTTGTATTATGACTTTTTTTAGGGTTAGACTTGGGTAGACTTTCTTGGATTAGATATAGTTGATTTCTATGTTATCTTGGGTATGGATTGGTTTGATCCTCATCAAGTTGTCCTAGATTATCTTACTAAGATTGTGACTTTAGCTTCGCCGAGTGTACCAAGTATAGTTTCAAAGAGTGTGCCGCATTCAGGTCCTAAAAGGGTTATATCCTATGTTCAGGCTCGTAGATTAGTTGAGAGGGGATTTTATCTTACTTGGCTTATATTCATGATATTATTGTTGCTTCACCTCTTTCCTTAGATTCTATTTGTGTTATCTATGTGTTAATGGACATGTTTCCTATTTATTTGCCTAGTGCCTTTGGATTAGGATATTAATTTTGCTACTGATGTTTAGCTGGGCACCAAGCCTATTTCTATTCCTTCTTATAGGATGGCCCCAACTGAGTTGAAGGAATTGAAAGATAAGTTGCAGGAGTTATTAGATAAAGGATTTATCTGACCTAGTGTAATGCCTTAGGATGTGCATGTATTGTTTGTGAAGAAGAAGGATGGGTTTATGTGGATGTGTATTGATTATCGACAATTAAATAAGGTGACGGTTAAGAATAATTATCCTCTTTCTCGTATTGATGATTTATTTGACAAGCTTTAGGGTGCCGCAGTGTTTTTAAAGATTAATTTGAGATCCGTTTATCACCAGTTGAGGATTAGAACTTTGGATATTCTGAAGATAACTTTTCGAACATGATATGGTCATTATGAGTTCTTGGTCAAGTCCTTTAGGTTGACCAATTCCCCAGCTGCATTCATGGAGTTTATGAATCGAGTATTTTGATCGTATCTCAACTCTTTTATTGTTATACTTATAGATGATATCTTGGTCTATTCCAAAATTGAGGCTGAGCATTAGGAGCATTTGTGGATTGTTCTTTAGAGATTAAGGGATGCGAAGTTGTATGCCAAGTTCTCCAAGTGTGAGTTTTATGTTGATTTTATTTCTTTCTTGGAACATATGGTGACTAAAGAGGGTATTGTGGTTGATTTAGTTGAGATTGCAGTGGTTCGTGATTGGGCTAGACCTATTTCACCCACTGATATTTGGAGTTTTGTTAGATTGGTAAGTGATTATTGGCATTTTATCGAGGGTTTCTTATCCAATGCAACTCTTTTGACTAAGTTGACTTAAAAAAATATTTCTTTTTTCAGTGGCCTGATACTTGTGAGGAGAGCTTTCAAAAGCTCAAGGATTTGTTGACTTCAGCTCCTATCTTGATTTTTCCCAAGGAGGGCATGGGTTTTACCATCTTTTGTAAAGCTTCATATGTTGGGTTAGGTGTTGTATTTATATAAGAGGTTAAGGTGATTGTGTATGCTTCTCTCTAGTTAAATCCCCATAAGAGGAATTACCCTATCCATGATTTGAAGTCTTGCATGATTGTATTTGCTTTAAAGTTGTGGATACATTACTTGTATGGATTCAGTTGTGAGATCTTCTTGGATCATTGTAACCTTTAGTATTGCTTCACCCAGTGAGATTTTAATATGAGTCAACATTGTTGGATTGAGTTATGTAAGGATTATGACTTGACTATTCCTTGTCATCTGGGCAAGGCTAATGTGGTTGCAGATGCCTTGAGCCGAAAGTTGACTAGCATGGATAGCTTGGCACATCTTTTAACAAGGAGAGGCTTTTTTACTTAGAGGTTCACCCTTTAGCTAACTAGATAGTTAGGCTTGATATTTTGATACTTGGGTGTGTTTTGGCAATTGTGGAGGCTAGGTCTTCTTTGATGGAGCAGATTCGAGGTCATCAGTTTGATAATGTGAGATTGAAATTGATTCAGTTAAGGTGTTGAGTGTGAGGCTAAGGAAACCACACTTTATTCGGATGGAGTTTTAAGGATTGGGGGCCGAGTTTGTGTACCAAGAATGGGTGATTGAATCATATTAATTTTGGAGAAGGACCATTGTTCCAGGTGTTTTGTCCATCCAACAGTGACTAAGATGTATTGTGATTTGAGGCAGCATTTCTGGTGGGGTGGTATGAGAAATGATATAGTAAATTTTGTAGCTCATTTCCTTTGGTGTGAGAAGGTGAAGGCTGAGCATTTGAGACCTGGTGGATTGCTTCAGAGATTGCCCATTCTTGAGTAGAAGAGAGCGAATAATTATAGATTTCATGAATGGACTACCTTACACTTCCTATAGATCTGATAGTGTTTGGGTCATCATAGACCGATTGACCAAGTTTGCATATTTCCTTTTGGTGCAAGTATTCTTCAATGCTGAGAAGTTAGCCCATATATATATTAAGAAGATTGTACGGCTTCATAGTGTAACGGTGTCTATCATATCAGATCGAGGTTTTCTGTTCACTTTGTACTTTGGGAATACTTGTTAGGATAAGTTAGGCAATCAGGTTGATCTTAGCACAATGTTTCAACCCCATACTGATTGTCAAAGTGAGTGGACTATTCAGGTTTTAAAGGATATGCTCCGCGCTTGTGTGATGGATTTTGGTGGCCAATGGGTACAGCACTTGGCTTTAGTGGAGTTTGCTTATAATAATAGCTATCATTCCAGTATTGATATGGCTCTCTTTGAAGGTTTTTAGTAGGCATTGTCGCTCTTTAGTTGGTTGGTTTGGTTTTCTGAGTTATACCTCAAGGTACGAACTTGCTTTGTTAGTCTTTTGATAGAGTCCATATTATTTAGGATAGGCATCGTGCACCTTAGAGTAGGCAGAAATTCAATATGGATCATAGACTTCATGCCTTGAGATTTGGTTTGGTTGATTGTTTTTTCCTTTGAGTTTCACCCATGAAGGGTGTGCTGAGGTTTGGGAAAAGGTCCAAGCTTAGCCCCAGGTATATTGGTCCATTTGAGATTCTTCGGACTGTTGGCGATGTGGCTTATGAGTTAGCTTTATCCCTAGTTTGATCAGTTGTTCATCTAGTTTTTCATGTTTCTATGCTTCATCATTACATTTAAGATAATTCTTATGTCATTCGTTAGAATTGGGTGTAGTTTGATGAGCGATTGTCTTTCGTTGAGGAGTCGGTCTCCATTTTGGCTACGTTATAGAGTTATACCTATGATTAAGGTTCAATGGAGACATTAACTTGTAGATGAGGCTACTTGGGAGGTCGAGTCGGTTATGTGTAGTTCATATACCCAGTTCTTCATTGATTCAGGTATTTCTTTATTTTAGTTCGAGGATGAACTAGATTTTTAGTGTTGGATGATGTAACGATCTAAAAATTTAATGAAATATGTAAAATATGTGTTTTCGTGTGATTTAACTATTTTATCCCTCCCCGTAGTTGTATTGTGGTATTTCTAGGGTGTAGGGGTGATTGGCATGGTACCCGATGCATTTTGGTGCCATTTGTGTGATATTATGGTTTCTGGAAGTTTCGAGAACCTTATTTTGGTCTTCTGTGTTTATCTTTTGATCTGTGAGGTAGATAACTGAATAGACTATGCCAAAGATCTGGAACATCGATTTTAGGGTGGTAACATGTTTGGTCTGGTTTTATGGCTTTTAAATCTCATTTTGACCCTCAATTTGGAAAATTATGATTTCAGATTTTAGGCATCAACTCTGTGAAAATGACGTCTTTTCAAAAATTTGATATCGCCATTGAGTTCAGAGTGTTGAATTTAGTGTGGTTACTTAGTTCATTTCCGTATATCGGATTCTAAATGAATCCTGAGGCCTTGGGGTAAAATTGAAAGAATTTCCAAGTTTCAGTAGGTTTTTGGTCCATGTGCGATCGTACAACTTGACTGGCGGTCGCACCTGGTGTGCAGAGCAGGTAGTGCGATCTCACTAAGGGTGTTGGTGATTGCCATGCCCTCTCTTGCTACCAGGGTGTGCGATTGCACACTTGGGTGTGTGATTGCCACACCTGATTACCTTGAAGGGGGTATAATAAACCCCTAGTTCGCAAATTAGTCCATTTTCACTCATTCTTGGGAGCCAAAAAACATAAAATAGTGTGAGAACTTAAAATTGAAGCGTGTGGGTATTTGGAAAGCTAGATTAACATCCATTTCTTAATTCTCTTACGGATTTAAGGTTAGAATTCACCTTATTTTTAGTAAATTTCCTGGTTAATTTCTCAAAACCTAAAAATCTTAGGGCTTGATTTTAAACCCTAATTTCACTACTTTTCACTTGAATAATGTTCCTAATCCTATAATTACTAGTTTTTCGTCAATTTAACCTTCAAAACAACTTTGATTCTTAATTTTAAAATGGATTTAAAAAGTTTTTACCCGGTAAAGTTTAAAAATAGGTTTTGTTGGATTTGAACCTTGTTTTCAACTCATTTTGACTTGGACTTTTAGCTATAGATTCCTAAAGGTATGGAGAACACCTTTTTGAAATAAAGTTATGACTTTGTCCTTCTTTTTCAAAAATCTATTTTGGGGATCCGTTTTGATCCCAAACTAAAAGTAGGAAATATGGGTATCGTTGGATTTGTTTTGATGAATAGATTCTATATTTCTTAGTTTTAGTTGATTTTGGGATCATTCGTGATAAGTAAGGTCATGGGTTAAAGTGTTGCGGACAGGGTTTGGCCTTCGAGGTAGGTTATGCCTTAACTCTTTCAGACTAGGTTGGGTAGCTAATTTGTATATAAAATG
This sequence comes from Capsicum baccatum var. pendulum, assembly GCA_030864225.1. Lineage (NCBI taxonomy): Eukaryota > Viridiplantae > Streptophyta > Magnoliopsida > Solanales > Solanaceae > Capsicum > Capsicum baccatum. The sequence goes on along the minus strand of CM061551.1, from coordinate 24,973,865 downwards.
CATGTTAAGGGTGGAAACTAATAATAAAAATGGTTATTTATGTGTTGTGCCCATGTGGGATCCTATATGTGATGTAATTATTTAATTTGAGATATTATGTGGTATGTGTGACCGTGTGGGGTTCTATGTGATGTGGATAGTCTCGAATACATGTGAATAATTGTCTTGTGTTGTTGAAAATGCCTAATAAGGTACCATTGGAGTGTTGTGATCTACTCATACTTTTTGGCATATGATAATCTGGAAATTCATGGATGGTTGGAAATAATGAGTGGATAATTGGATCACGTGATTGGCATATTGGTTGGTTATGAAAATTCTCATTGTGGTTGATTGTGGAAATACTCGTTGTAGTTGGTTGTGAATATTGCATTATCATCTTCATGGCATCACACGTATAATTTCACTTGATTGTTGAATGCTTTATATATATATATATATATATATATATATATATCATCCTCATGTTATTATTGTATGTTGTATTTGATTTATGTCTTATATTATGTATGTTCTCGTAAAATTCTGGAAATGTTAGGAATATTAATTTCATAGACCTTTTTCGAGGGATGTCTCGGAGATGAGTCATATATATTGGTTGTCCTGAAATACTGGAAATACTAAAAAAACTGAAAACACTAAAAATACCGAAAATACTAGAAACACTTAGAACATTAGACTTTTATAGACCTTCTTTGAAGGATATTCCAGAGAAGAGTCATGGATATTGATTGTATATAGGTTAACGAACCCTCCATGGGTCCTACGCCGGAAGGCTTACCTCCGTTGGTGTATACAGAGGTTGTGTAAAAACCTCATGCTTCACCCTCATTATCATTATCTTTATTATAAGCGTTATCAGCATCATCATTATTCTTATTGTATATACTCCATTTTGTTATGATGTGATTGCATATATTGTTTTTACTTGTTCTACCTTACCTTACTTGTATGTAATGCTCCCGTAAACATTTTTCTCCTTTTCTTTGCTTATATGTGGCATAAATATATGCTCGTTGTATTGTCCGGTGCATTGTTGTATTTATACGTGGATATTATAGAACTATTAGTGCAAGCAGTGTGGGCAACCATTGTGGGATATTTTCCTATTGTAGGTAATGTGCTCTTTTTATGTATTTTGTAAGTCTTATTATCTACTTTACTCGATCGGTATAATACCTACTGAGTATAGGTGTATAGTACTCACGCCCACTGCACCCTTCCGGTGCAGTTCCTTGATTGAGCCGCCCCAGCTTGGTTGATTCGGACTATATTTGGTGCTTTCAAGGTAGTGGTTGACTTTCAGGCATCCAAATGTATTCTACTACCTTTCTTATAGACTATGTCTTTGCTTTCATTTTAGAGAGTTTCTCTCATATTTGGAAATCTTATGTATTTCATTTGGATTCTAGTTGTACTAGATACGTTCTTATACTATTGACATCAGATTTGGGAGTTATGGATGCATTGTTGGTTCTATTATTTCCGTATTTATTATACTTATATGATTCAGTTTCATTCTAGAAGCCCGACCTTGAGGGTATTTTTGCCTTTTTTCCTTTTTATATCGATTTGTGTGATAGGCTTACTTGTCAAGGTATGCCGCGATAAGTGCCATCATGACCCTTATTTTTGGATCGTGACATACACATATGTCCAACACATATGTCCATGTAATTCATATGATCCTTTTCCTTATTTGGTCGCCCTGTCATCTTGCCATGAAGTCGATCCTCTTTCTTGAATTGCTCTTTAGGATTTGGTCCTTTAGCGAGTGTCTTCTGGTTTCATATTTTAAAATCTTTCAATCTTGTTTGTTCTTAGATTTGATTCTTTCCTTATATCCATGATCTCTGCAGATCGCATTCCATCTTGAAATCTTTTGGATCTTCCAAATTTGGTCCTGCATATTTACTATGTTAGTGTTATTATTGAAATAACCAGTGATTATGTAGGAAACTAACATGCTCTACTCTACTGCTATTGATTTTTATTATTATTATTATTATCATCATCATTTATTGATTTATATTATTATTATTATTATTACTACTATCTCTATTACTACTACTGTTGTTGCTGCTGTTGTTGTTAGAGGAGGAGGAGGAGGAGAAGGAGGCTAACACGTTCTACTCTACTGCTATTGATTTTTACTACCAGTGTTTATTATTTTCTTGATTATTATTATTAGTATCACCATCATCATCATCACTACTACTACTAATAATAAAAATAATAATTGTTGTTGTTATTATTGTTGTTGTTGTTGTGTAGGAGACTAACACGTAATACTCTGCTGTTGTTGATTTTTATTATTATTATTATCATCACTTATTATATTATATTATATTATATTATATTATATTATATTATATTATATTATATTATATTATATTATATATTATTATTATATTATATATTATTATATTATATATTATTATTATTATTATTATTATTACTGCTACCACTACTATTCCGACTATACTGATGTTGCTACTACAAGTGTTCATTATTTTTTTATTGCTTATTATTATTAGTATCACCGTCATCATCATCATCACTACTATTACTAATAATAATAATAATAATTGTTGTTGTTATTGTTGTTGTTGTTGTGTAGGAGACTAACACGTTCTACTCTACTGCTATTGATTTTTTTCATTATTATTATCGTCATTTATTGTATTATATTATTATTATTATTATTATTATTATTATTATTATTATTATTACCTCTACTACTACTGCTACGACTATACTAATGTTGCTTCTACTAGTGTTCATTATTTTTTTTGCTTATTATTGTTAGTATCACCATCATCATCATCTCTGCTAATACTACTACTACTAATAATTGTTGTTGTTGTTGTTGTTGTTGTTGTGTAGGAGGCTAACACATTCTACTCTACTACTATTGATTTTTTTGTTATTATTATCATCATTTATTGTATTAAATTATTGTTGTTGTTGTTGTTGTTGTTCTTCTTCTTCTTCTTCTTCTTCTTCTTCTTCTTATTATTATTATTATTATTATTATTATTATTATTATTATTATTATTATTATTATTATTATTATTATTATTATTATTACTACCTCTATTACTACTGCTACTTCGACTATACTGATGTTGCTATTACTAGTATTTATTATGATCTCTTGCTTATTATTATTAGTATCACCATCATCATCATCACTACTACTTCTACTACTAATAATAATAATAATAATTATTGTTGTTGTTGTTGTTGTTGTTGTTGTTGTGTAGGAGGCTAACACATCCTACTTTACTGCTATTGTTTTTTTTGTTATCATTATCATCATATCTTGTATTATATTATTATTATTACTATTACTACCTCTATTACTACTAATACTCCGACTATACTGACGTTGCTACTACTAGTGTTTATTATTATTTTGGCTTATGATTATTAGTATCACCATCATCATCATCATCATCACTACTAATAATAATAATACTAATTGTTGTTGTTGTTGTTGTTGTTGTTTTGTAGGAGGCTAACATGTTCTACTCTACTGCTATTGATTTTCTTTGTTATTATTATCATCATTTATTGCATTATATTATTATTATTATTATTATTACTACTACCTTTATTACTACTACTACTCTAACTATGTTGATGTTGCTACTACTAGTGTTTATTATTTAAATTTTTGCTTATTATTAGTAGTACCATCATCATCATCATCATCACTACTACTAATAATAATAATAATAATTATTGTTGTTGTTGTTCTTATTGTATTGTTGTTGTTGTTGTTGTTTTTGTCGTCGTTGTCGTTGTCGTTGTCGTTGTCATTGCCGTTGCCGTTGTCGTTGTTGTTGTTGTTATTGTTATTCTTCTTATTATTGTTTTGTTGTTGTTGTTGTTGTTGTTATTATTATTATTGTTATTATTGTTATTATTATTACCATAACCACAAAGCGTAGAGGATAAGGAGAGACAACAAGTGAAGAAGATCGAAAGAACTCTACAAAATAGAACTATGTGTTGGCAGCATAAATTAAATCCACGTAAAAATAGAGGAAGCAGATCTTTGACACACAAGTAGACCTATTAACATGCAATGACTACAATACCTTAAACTAAAATTCTAAGGACAAATAACAGGCATGTCGGTCCCATTCTGTCGACACTTCTACTATAGTAGAAATTATTATTATTGTTATATTATTATATTTTATTTAATGTTTAAGTAAATTATATTCAAATGTGTTTTTTGAGATTTAACTTTTAAAATAGATAAGTTTATAAAAGATTAAAAGTTTATTTAGGACTCTTCAACCATGAGTTTCTATTTTGAAGCTAATAAAAATCTCTTTTTTTTTTAATAATAGGATAATATATTTTCAAATTCAAATAATTAATATCCTTTAATTCAAATTTTTTATTACAATACTATTAACCTATGTCCTAAAAAACTGTCATGTAGCTTCTTAACAGCTTGCCACTTGGCTTCTTCTGGTGCTTCTAGTTTTGCATTCATATATATTAGTATATCTACCCACGTAATGCACATATAATATTAAAGTATTAATTCTAATCATTTCATATTAAAGTATCTCGCCCGAACATGTTAAATCGTATTACTTTAGAGTTCAACTATCATATTATTTGTCAATGACTACACTTTTTTCACCCCTATCCCCATCTCTACCCCACCCCACCCCACCCACAACTTTCTTTAGAAAAAAATTCTACTCCTTTTCCCTCCCTCCAATCAAATCTATATGAAAAAATAATTACGTAATTGTAAAATAAATTTTATGTTTCAAAATCCCCGTGTAATGATCCTTCTGATTATTTTTCATATTTCCGCTTATCTTCACAGTTAGGGCTTCTCCATAGCTAGCCAAAGTCATTTATGACTTGCTGGTATCGATGATTTGATTAGCGGGCAGTTCATTTGATTTTAGAGCCAATTCCCTGTTTTGAAGTCTTTGTTGATTCCAAATAGCCACCGAGCAAAACTTCAGCAAGACGATCTCAAATGCAAATTCCAACTGCGAGCAGATCTAGAATATTGATTTTAGGCTATGTAGACCTTTGATTTGGGTCCCAATGGACCCAAACTCATTTTGATCTATTGGTCTAAAAGTGAAAAAATTAGTAGATATGGGTGTGGGGCACACAATTGCTCTAAACGAACTTGGATGGAAAATCCAACTTCACTAACGTATTTGGAACATCTAACATGGTGGGGTTACATAGATCATTTGTAAAAATAGAGCCTAAATGAGTTTTGAAGGTCAAAAATAATTTTTGACTTTGCTGGTGTTGGTGCATCGCGATCGCACCTATTGCGACCACGATAGTACGATCGTGATCCCTAGGATCACGATAGCGACATCTTCATACCTGGTATGGGTATATAAGGACCCTATAGGAAATATTTTGGCATTTTGACCCATCTTTGAGACCTTGAACCCTTAAATTAGTGTAATAAATCAAAATTGAGTCTTGTGGGTGTGTTGGGAGCTTGATTAATATCTTTTATTGTGGTTATCATCCTAATTAAGGTAAGATTTCATCACTTTATTGATGAATTTCTTGGTTCTTGACCCAAAACCCCAATATAGCTTAGGGCTTGATTTTAGCCATAAATTTTCTTTATTTTCACCTCTTTATTGAGGGTTATGATTCCTTATTCATGTATGAACATTGGGTTGACCTCGAAAATATATTTTTGTATAAATGGGACCCATTTGGTGTTTTTGGTGTCGTTTTTGGGATGAAAGTAAAATAGTGAAATATGGGTATCGTTAGACTTGTATTGATGAGTAGATTATGATTTTGATAGTGTGGTGGCATTTTTGGATTATGAAGTGAAGATGGACATTGGTGAATGATGTGAGGTTTTGCGGTTCAGCTTTGAGGTAGGCTTCTATCTATTCTTCTTCAAAGAATATGTGTGTCATATATGCCACGTGAATATGAATGTAAGCCTTGATTATGAGTAAAATAACTTAGCCTTGATTATTGATGTTCAGGGATTAGATGAGGGTTTGGACCCATAAGATGGTATGTTTATGACCCCTTTGTGAATCCAATTGTCTTCATCCATAGATTGGACTAATTTTTAGCATGGATATGATATAAGGTTTGGTTTGGGATATGGTTTAAGTATTGGAATCATGGTTAATATGATTAACCTTGGGCTAGTCTAGTGATCTTAAAATCGTAATTTGGGTAGAGTTGACTTGAATGCCCATATTTTTAGATGAGGTTCCTATCTTAGGATTAGTTATGGCTTACTTGATATCTAGAAGTTGAAGTAGATACCTTATCCTAGTTTGGGGCGTAGATTTCCTAAATGTGGAAATTGAGGATTAGAAGTGGATTCGTCCGGCCAACTTAAGCAAAGACTGGTGTTAGCCCTTGTAGAATTAGTTGTGGATGTTAGGCCTAGTTGAGACTAATGAGCCTTATTTATGAGATTTACTTAGTTAGTTGATGGATAATGATGTATTTTTTCCCGTATAATGATTAATGTCTTATGGCCATGATTTCCTTTATAGTTATGATATTGGGCCATAAGAGGTGTTATTCCTCAAAGATATGATATTTGGACTATAGAGTTGATGTTTCTCTTAGAAGTGATATTTATCCCATAGAGATGCTATTTCCTCTTAGATATGATTATTGGGCCTATAGAGATGATTTTCCAGTTAGTTATGATTGTTGGACCTATAGAAATGATTTTTCTCTTAGTTATGATTATTGATCCTATAGAGATGATTTTCCTCTTAGCTATGATTATTGGGTCTATTGTAATACCTCGTACTTCTACCTAGCTTGAAATCATCCCAAGAATGTTAGAAGATTACTTTGAAATATGAATCCACTTTTGTACACGTGAAATATTTAAGATTTTCACTTTTCATCATGTGGGAAATTGAATTAGCTTTCCAATGATACTAAATTTATCCAAATTCGGTATCAGAGTAAAAATTTATGGACGTTTTACTTAGAGCTATCAGAATCGCCTAGGTGCGACGGCCAGGTTGATAGACCGTCGATCTAGCGACGGACCGTCGCCTAGACAGTCACAGCCAAGGTAGTGAATCAACCTTGTGGATAAGGTATAATGGACAAGTTGATGGACCACCGAACTTGCGATGGACTGTCACCCAAGCCATCGCTATAAGGCAGTGAGTCTTTTTTTGTCCACGTACGATGATCGAAACTCACAATCAGGGTATGTCATGTGTTGATTCATGGGTCCCTTTCACCCATGAAGCTCAAGAATCTCTTTTAAAAATCCAAGATTTGTGTATTGATGAATGTTCATGATTTAAATTGAATTGAAATTCATGTTCATGGTGTTGTGGGGTTTTGATTCATGTTTTAAATTACATATTTCAATGGTTGACCCTAGTATATAAAGATTTGAATAAAAATCATGATAAACCCCCTTTAAAATTACAAGTTGATTGATGTATCCATGATTATTAGATATGATGATGATTGTATAACCAAAGCATGCTCCCCAATGCCTATGTGAAAGAAAAGTGTCATACTAGTATGATAATATGAAATCCCCATTTATGTACAAGTTTATGCATGTCAAATGTTTGATGAAATGCCTTAATAAATGAATTAAGGATTGTGATGTTGGTCATGTATTCAAGAAAGTCATGCTTTTGTCAGTTTCTTTCCATCAAGTCTTAGGGGTACTTGTACCCAAAAAATATAGTTGTGTGCATAAAGTTAGTGTCATGACTTCACGATATCCTCAATCAAGCCACAATCCATAGAACGCAGTTAGTTATGTAACTCAAGAAAGCTCAGTAATACAGTAATCTCAGTACTATTTCATCAGTCAATGAAACTCAGTTAATTCAGTCCAGTTCAATTCAGTAATCCATGTTCAGTGTCTATTCATATGGGAGTAGGGATTAGCACCGAGTGGATCCAAGGATGGGAACACATACTGTCAGATGAGGGTGTGATTCGTAGAAGTCATCCTTGCATTTTAGAACTATGTAGCCAACACAGGTTGAAATATCAACACTGTCAGATGAGGGTTGATGAGGTTGATAAGCACTGTCAGATGAGGGCCTCACCATTTTTTTTGGGATACTGTCAGATGAGGGTCACTCACAGCATGTCCTTACCGGTGGCGTAATATTGACACCCTTCCAATTGGGGTTACAAATTGGACCCCAACTTAGCCATAATGGTATATTAGGTGCATGTCAGTTAGATAACTACTTCCCACAGTTTCAGTTACAAAATTAGGACTATCAAATACAGTCATTCAGTCTCAGTAATAGAACTCAAATAGTTCTACAGAATTTAGGACTGTCAGATACAATCAACTCAGAACAGTACGAAACTCAGCTAGTTCTATCAGAAGCTAGACTGTCAGATACAGTCGCTCAGAATCAGTTATTTCAGTTATACAATTATTAGTATCTCATGTTATCGGTACTCAGGTTCAGTAATCATGTTGTCACGAACTCAGTTATAGTTATTATGTATTCATGCATGCATTCTCACGTTCATGTTACCCAGTCAGTTAGTATAGTTCATGCATGTGAACCCTTTGCATTCAGCCTACCTCACATGCATACCAATACATTCAAACATATTGACGTATTTGCTCTATGGTATTTTATACCATAGTTTTAGAAGCACGAGCTTTAGAGCATCAGTAGCATTGTAGTCTCAGTAGTCAGAGTTAGCAGTGAGACCTCATCCTTCAAAGACATGACCATTATTTTATTATCTCATTAATTAATTTATTTGTTAGAGTTAGTTGGAGACATATCCCATCAACTCCTTATTCAGATAGTTCAGTTAGTTAGAGGCTTTTCAGACTATCATGTCCAGCCAGTTTATTTTTGGTTTTGTTTTAGTATTGTGATACCATATCATTCAGAGATTATTTTATCAGTTTTGAACCTTATGTCCTTATAGTTTTTATTTCCATATTTATACAGTATATTATGTAGTGTTTAGGTACAGATATCAGTCATGGGTTAGCTTGTGGTCCTTCGGGGTCATGACCATCGTGTAGCATTTTGGGTACCAGATTTGGGGCGTTAAACCTATACAGATGGTTTTTCTCTTAGTTATGATTATTGGGCCTATAGAGATGATTTTACTCTTAGTTATGATTGTTTGGCCTATAAAGATGATTTTTCTCTTAGTTATGATTATTGGGCCTATAGAGATGATTTTTCTCTTAGCTATGATTATTGGGCCTATAGAGATGATATTCCTCTTAGATATGATAATTAGCCTAGAGAGGTGATATTCCTCATAGTCATGATGTATGAATTATAGATATGAGATGTTTTATAGATGTGAAATGATTAATTACATTTGCCTCCTAGATGTGAGATGCCTTATATGTTAGAGATGCCTTCTACATGTGAGATGTCTTCTCTATGTGAGATGAATATAGATATGTTACGGCTTATAAATATGATTATTGATATGAGTTTTGGATATGTATATGGTCCTAAGGCCGTGATTATGATGTTGTGATTATTCCAGGCATATTATTATGCCAAAGGCCATGTTATGATATGAGTTGGACATCCCAGGAGTAATTATCCTTATAAAGGATGCGGTTGTAGTTTATGAATATATGTATATATGTTTACATAAACATCTCTCTGATATGGGACGGAGGAAGATGTGGTATGTTGCTTATGATTTTCTTGATTGAATATTGGTAATGGCATGCATATATCGATACATTCATGATTATTATATCGGTAATTGATGTGGTCTAGCTAAAATATGATCCTATTACTATTTTCCTAAATAAGGTAAAAAACACTTTTCACTTTTTAAAATTGATTTCTCTATAATAATAATTATCTAACTTAATGGATAACTTATATAAATAAAAAAGGTTAATAATGATGTTTTAAAGATTTGACTAGGGTGGATTATGGTGATACTATTACTTACTTTGTCCGTGCGATATTTCGACCCTTTTAATATCTTTAGAATGATTTAGTCCCGAAGATCAATCCGAGCAACAAACTTATGGATTTACACTCTTTTAGCCATAGCGTGAGTCCGTGAACCTATCATATATATATATATATATGTATTGATCATTATGATGATATTGATACCTGACAAGGCCAGAGGATACAGTAATGATGATAATGATACCCACCAAGACAAGAGGGTACTATGATGATGATGTTGAAACCCAAAAAGGTTGGAGGATATTGTGATAATGATATTGATACCCAGCAAGACCGATAGTTGATTAGGATAATAATGGTCATGATGATGACGATTAAGATAGAGATAGTTATGATGATGAGTGTCTTACATCGATTGTGTATCTTGTGTTCATTCTTGAATGCGCATCGCCTATCACTAAAATACACCTATGTCTATTAGGCGGTATGGGATGATTTCATAAATATGGGTGATGACTATGCCTTCTATTATTGTATGATGATTGAACCTTTTGATCTTAGGGCGATGGTGCTATCCATAGGCTCGGCTAGGTATTTGGTTGTCTGGAATAACCGATTACCCTCGTTGTTATTGATATTGTTATTGTCATTATTATGGCTAAGTTTATGATAGATTGGTCATTGATTCAGTATCGAGAGTTGGAGTATATTTTTGACCTCTTTTATCTCACGATTGCATCATTATGCATGATTATTTCATGTCTATGTGGATTAGAAACCCTGGGTATGATAGTATTAAATCCCGATAGGTTTATTATGAGGTCTTAAAATTAGGACATGATGACTTAGGTTATGGTTTGAGTTGACCTCATATTTATATATATATATAGCTATGGCCGTATATCCTTTCCTTCATTTGTTTAGATTGTTTATTCATTCCTTGGTCTTATATATTATTATATATTCTTCTTCCGCTCATTATTTGTATATTGGCAAGGGATATACAGTATAGTATTGAGATTCCTAAGTATGGCTGGAATAAGATAGTGCACCCTTATTACTCACTTAGCCTTATTATGTTGGTCTATTGGACATGAATAGGATGGTTGTTTCTTATTACCTCATTGGTTTGTTATATGATTTATGGACTCTTGGGTGTAGTTTTCATTCTTTTTATATGTTGTATATATCTACTTTATCTTTGGAGCTCGGTTGGCAGTTGCCTATGGAGTACCATTTGCTTGGTACTCATACTACACTTCTACATCCTACATATCATAATACAGGTTATCGTCGTTGATGTGTGCATTATGCAGAGCATCCATGGTTCAGACACTTAGAGTAAACTCCTAACTTTTAGAGTATTACTTATCTCTCTCTTATCTACTAGATTCGTCTCTATTTTGTATTCGAAGATAAGTTGTATTAGTGTAATTTACTTTTTCTATTCCACTTTTATACTCTTGTTATATTAGAGTCTCTTGTACTAATACCACCAGGTTTTGGGACTTTATTATGTATTTGATTCTCCTTTTTCATCTATTCAGTATTTTTTTCTATTTATATGTAGGTAGTCCTTACTAGCCGTTCCAGACTACGGGCTTAGCCTGCCTACTGGTGTATTTTAATAGGCATCGTCATGACCCAAGAAATTGGGTCGTGACTAATTAGTATAATAGCCTAGTTTTTACTGGTGTATTAGTACAAGAGCTAAGTATTTAGTAGAGTCATGCGGATCAGTGCAGAGACGTCCGTAACCTATCTTTGGGAGGCTACTGGGAGGTTTAAGGAAATTCACTTCTTGAATCCTTATCATGAGTTTGCATGGCTATGGACCTCAAACATATTCTTTGACTTTATTTTGTCCGATGAATGATGCAAGATGGGCAACTTTGTCGACAGATGCGGATGAGACTTCAGCACGTATTTCCAAAGTTTTGGTGTAGCATCATACTAGAGAGTTAGAAATGGATATTGAAGATCTTTAGTGTTAGCTAAAATATTTAGGGCCAGTTTAGGCTCCAGTTGAGCTCGCGGATGCTTCAACCCTTTGAGGTTCAACATTAAGGATCTGAGTTATATTGTAGATCCATCTCAACGATGGATGGCATTTGAATCATCGAATCATTTTTAGACCAGATTTGGGTCTATCGGTGTTCATTAGGGTTCATTATCAATTTTTGAGTTTGAGATTTAGTTTCTTAAGTGGGCTAGGCATATTATTATGTTATATCCTTCTGAGCAGGACATGATGCATTGAGTTATTAAAGGACTAGCATTGCCACTCTGCTTGGTGTCAGTGCATATGATAGCAGTTGGGTCCTTCTTCTCTCAAGTTGTGGATTATGCGAGGGCTATAGAGAAAGCATGTATTGAGGCTTACGGAGGTGACGACAAGAAGTGATTCCATTAGTATAGTACTATTGGTATTCTATCTGAGAGCTTGTTTTGATTATGGTGAGATGAGACCTCAGCTCAGAGAGTTCCCCAGATGTGGGTTAGTGGTCGGGTTAAGTTAACATGCTTTCCCTACCTGACTAGAGTTTTTGAGATAGGCTATGATTGCAGAAAGGATGGATATTCTACTAGAGTTTTCTCTCAGTGTCAGTTGGATAGCCACTTGGGCTTAGTTTATGTTCTTGCCATGTTGATGCTTCATGAGTTGCTACGACTATAGATAAATTAGCTATTGGACTAGAGAGTGTCCCCGAAATGGGATTCTAGTCATTCAACTCATTCAGATCAGCCCTATGATATTTTGGCATATTCAGTCAGAGATAGTGTGATTGGCACCTCAGTTGATGATTTAATCAGTCAGTTTGAGTTTGGACCCATTTAGATTTATTCTCCCTATGCCCGTTAGGCATGTGATTGCGAATTTCACCATGATAGGTTTGTTTTTTTCCTGCATTTATTTTTATGATGTGTATTGGAGTTTTCATACCCATTGATAATTATATTCCTTGATGAATTGATATTGGTTATTATGTGCCTTATTATTGAATTCATAATTATGTTACTATATCATGGTTTATTTCTTTTAGTAGTGGATGGAGTAGATCTATGCTAATATGTCTCATTATGAGTATAGCATTTGGGTTTGAGTCTCATTTATCTTGGCACATTGGCCTTATTATGGCCCTTGAGTGGTACATGATATTGATGTTCATTTTGGTACCACCTATTCATATATTAATATTGATATTATTATTGTTACTGCTTGAGGTTATTGATATTATTTGATATTATTACTCAATGTAATTACCCCACATTGTGGGAATACACTAGGTTTTTTGTTTTTGTTATTGTATTACTCAATGTAATTGATCCTCGTTGGGTATAGACTAGTGTTATCTAGTTAGACTTTTATTTTTTTTATCTTATTTGGTGGCTTGAGTATATATAGCCCGATTTGATGATTTTACCCCCTAGAGTGGTAAGGCTGACTGTGTTCCCTCTTGGTTAGCTATGTTATATCGATTTGGGGATGTATTATGATATTAAAGGTATATTGACCTTTCATGGTTCTGTTATGACTCTAGAGTTGGCAATTTAGTTATATTGCCTATTATTAAGTTTAAGATACTTATACTTGCCTCCTAGTTTGCGAAGGCTTTTGTTTTGGCTATCCCTTCCTATATAGCCCGTTTGTGAGATTGACTAGTTTGAGGTCCATTCTTCGGTTGTGAATATTTCATCACCCGATAGTGGTTTTAATATTGAGATTGAGATGTCATGGATTCATCTCATAGGTTTTTTAGGTTTGTTCCTTTGTGATGGGTTGCCCTTGTTATTAGTGTGGAGATTGGAAACTCTTTTCTTAATGTGTTATGATTTTTTCTAGTGGATTTGGAAAGTTAGAGACAGGTGGTCATTCCTGTGATCACTTCTTAAGTTGGTAATATAAAAATTCTTTATCTTGAGTTGTTGATTTTTTAGTGGTGGTTTTGACTTTGACCTTGGTTTCGAGATAGGTATACATCTTCATTGATAATGTGATACTTGGATGGACTAGGAAATCCCCATTCTAGAGTTTGCTCAGCCTAATGAGGCTTGGCTGAGTGTTTTTCCTTGATAATAGGTGTCTACGGCTATTCTTTCTGAGATGGAGTATTGGATCAGTTAGCCTTTGGCTAAAGTTATATTTCTTCGAGTTGCTAGATTTTTTCCTTTACTGATGTGGTTTGCATCCTTGAGGAGTTTCTGAGTATGTTTTGATAATTTATGCCCTTCAGCGATTATGGAATGGGTTATATGTATTTTCAGTTGATGGTCTATCCTTTGGCATGGTTTCTATTTTGTGGCTATATTTCATACCCTTTAGTTGATATAGATTTGGTTGTTTGTGTTTTCAGTCGATGGTTATCCCTATGGTGATTTTTTGTTCTTCAGATATGTCAGAATTGTGGCTTGGTATGATTTATTTTGGATATGTTAGATTTGGACACTAAAGTCGATTTAAATGGTTGGAAATGATATAGGCTTATTGGTTTAGTTTTTACTTGACGCTTTGGAATGGCAATTCAGAAGTTATGATTGATTTGGAGTATGAATGCCTACCTGTCTTCAGGTTTGGTTTGGGTAGTTGAGACCAAGTGATTCAAATTCAGTATTAAGATTTTAGCTTAGTGTCATAGATCTTGCGTGCAAATTTTGTTTTGGACTTGTCTCACTTCAAATTTTATTTATAGGCTAGTTGAGCCTACTCCGTGGTTGTCCATTAGGTCTACTCGACTTCGAACGAATTATAGTTGATAAGTGTTCAGATAATAGCCCATGGACCTAGTATTAGTTCTTTTAGCTTTGACCTGGAATTTCCAGTTTTCTTTGGGAATTTTGGATGATATACCCAGTAGGAGTGGTATACTTGAGTTAGATTCAGTATGGCTTAATTCTCGATTAATGAGACATCCGGGAGCAAAATGTTCAGTGATGAGTAGTTATGCTTTGATCTTCTGGATTCCAATTTTGGATTGTCATCCGAAATGGTTGTAGCATTGCCATGAATTATATTCCTTGATTATCTTCATTTCTAAGCCAGATAGCGCCTTATGAGCTTATTCTCATGTTTTTCGTATGGACTTTCAGCGGACTAGCTTTAGTTCTTTGAGTTCTCGATAATGAGTTTCTACAGGCAGGACTAAGGTGATTTTCCTCTTGGTTCAAAGTAGATAGCAAGTGTGGATTGGTAAAAGAAAGTTATCTTTGGATTGGGAGTCGGTGGGATAACTCATGCCTTGGGTTGGTTTTGGCTAGGATGAGCATTTGATTAACTTGTGTGGTATCGAGATGATATCAATGTGTTGCGGCTTATATTTGTATGCATCATCCTTTTCAGTTCAGTTGGAGGCCAGTTAGCGGTTAAAGTTGAGTTTTGGCTATTTGGAAGTAAAGTGCGGGTGCTGGTTGAAAAAAGGGATACTTATGGCAAAATCTCTTGAAAGTGTCCTCTCTTCATTAAGGTTATCTGGGAAGTTATGCTCGGAGAATGTGGGCCCAATACCTTATTCTTTCAAGCTTTTGATATTTTTTCTATCTATAGTCTTTTAGGGATAAAAGTCCTTTTAGTAGTGGATATTGTAATAACCCTTTCGGATATTTTTCATATTTTTGCTTATCTTTGCCGTTAGGGCTTCTCCATAGCTACCTCAAGTCATTTATGACTTGCTGGGACCGACGATTCAGTTACCGGGCAGTTTGTTTGTTTTTTAGAGCTAATTCTCTGTTTTGAAGTCTTAACTAGTTCCAAATGCCCACCAGGTGAAAACTTCAGTAAGACGATCTCGGATGTAAATTTTGACCGTGTTAGCAGATCCGGAATATCAATTTTAAGCTAGGTAGACCTTTGGTTTGGGTCCTAATACACCCGAACTCATTTTGATTTATTGGTTGAAAAGTAGGAAAATTGGTAGATATGAGTGTGGGGCCCATAATTGGTCTAAACTACCTTGGATGGAAAATTCAACTTCACTAACTCATCTGAAGCATCAAATTTAGTGGGGTTACATAGTTCATTTGTGAAAACGGAGTCTGAATGAGTTCTGGAGATCAAAAACAAGTTTTAACTTTGTTGGTGTTGGTGCATCGCGATCACACAGGGAATATTGCAATCGTGATAGTGTGATCATGGTCCCTAGGTTAGCGATAATGACATCTCCTTACCTAGTATGGGTATATAAGGACCCTATAGGCTTCAGTTTGGTTATTTTAACCTATCTTTAAGACTTAAAACCCCTAAATAAGTGTGATAACTCAAAATGGAGTCTTGTAGGTGTCTTGAGAGCTTGATTAATATCTTTTATCATGATTATCATCCGAATTAAGGAAAAATTTCATCATTTTATTAATAAATTTCTTGATTCTTGATCCAAAGCCCCAATATAGCTTAGGGCTTGATTTTAGCCCCAAATTTTCTTTGTTTTCACCCATTTCATTGGGTTATGATTCCCTGTTCATGTATGAACATTGGGTTGACCTCGAAAATGCACTTTTCATAAGTGGAACCTACTTGAAGTTTTTAATGTCATTTTTTTATCAGAAGCACAATAGTGCAATATGGGCATCGTTAGACTCATATTGATGAGTAGGTTATGATTTTGATAGTGTGATGGCATTTTGGGATTGCGAAGCAAAGATGGACATTGGTGAATGATGTGAAGTTTTGCGGTTCGGCTTTAAGGTAGGCTTCTACCTACTCTTCTTCGAAGATGATGTGTGTTATATATAGCATGTGAATATGAATGTTAGGTTTGATTATGAGTAGAATAACTTAGCTTTGATTATTGATGTTTGGTGATTAGATAAGGATTTTAGACCCGTAAGGTGGTATGTTCATGACCCCAAATTTAATCCTATTGCCTTATCCCTAGATTGGACTAATTTGTAGCACGGATCTGATATAATTCTTGGTTTGGGATGTGGTTTAAGTTTTGGAATCATGATTGGTATGATTAACCTTGGTTGGGCTAGTCTAGTGATCTTGAAAGCGTAATTTGGATAGAGTTAACTTGAATACCCATATTTTTAGACGAGGTTCCTATCTTAGGATTGGTTATAGATTACTCGGCATCTATAAGTTGAACTAGATACCTTAGCCTAGTTTGGGCGTAGATTTCCTAAATGTGGAAATTAAGGATTAGAAGTGGGTTCGTCCGGCCCACTTAGGCCAAGACTAGTGTTAGCCCTTGTGGATGTAGTTGTGGATGTTAGGCCTAGTTGAGACTAATGAGCCTTATTTATGAGATTTTTTTGGTGAATTGATGGATAATGATGTATTTTTTCCCGGATAGTTATTAATGGCTTATGGCCATGATTTTCTTTATAGTTATGTTATTGGGCCTTTAGAGGTGTTATTCCTCATAGATGTGATATTTGGCTTATAGAGTTGATGTTCGTCTTAGGAGTGATATTTGGTCCATAGAGATACTATTTTCTCTTAGATATGATTATTGGGCCTGTAGAGTTTATTTTCCTCTTAGCTATGATTATTGGGCCTATAGAGATGATTTTCCTCTTACCTATGATTATTGGGCCTATAGAGATGATTTTTCTCTTAGTTATGATTATTGGTCTTATAGAGATGATTTTCCTCTTAGTTATGATTATTGAGCCTATAGAGATGATTTTCCTCTTAGTTATGATTATTGAGTCTATAGTGATGATTTTCCTCTTAGTTATGATTATTGGGCCTATAAAGATGATTTTTCTTTTAATTATGATTATTGGGCCCATAGAGATGATATTCCTCTTAGATACAATAAGTGGCCTAGAGAGATGATATTCCTTATAGTCATGATGTATGGCCTATAGATATGATATGTCTTATAGATGCGAAATGTTTATCGATATTATGCCTCCTACATGTGAGATGACTTATATATTTGAGATGCCTCGTGAGATGCCTCTTATATGTGAGATGATTAAAAATATGCTACGACTTATAAATATGATTATCGATATTAGTTACGGATATATATATATATGCCTAAGGCCGTGATTATGATATTGTAATTATTTTAGACATATTATTGGGCCAAAGGTCATGTATGATATGAGTTGGACATCCGAAAAGTAATTATCTTTGTAAAGGATGCGGTTGTAGTTTATGAATATATGTATATATGTTTACATACACATCTCTCCGGTATGGGACGAAAGAAGATGTTATATGTTTCTTACAATTTCATTGATTGAATACTGGTGATGGGATTTGATACATTCATGATTATTATATCGGTAATTGATGTGATTCTAGCTGAAATACGATCCTATTACTGTTTTCCTAAATAGGATTAAAACCCATTTTTCACTTTTAAAAAATGGATTTCTCTACAATAATAATTGACTAACTTAATGGATAACTTATATAAATAAAAGGAATTAATAATGATGTTTTAAGGATTTGATCGAGGCGGATTTTGGTCCATGATTTGACACTATTATTTACTATGATCGTGAGATATTTCGACCCTTTCTACATCTTTACAATAATTAGTGCCGAAGATCACTCCGGGCAATAAACGTACAAATTTACACTCTTTTAGCCGTGACTCGAGTCTGTGTACCTATCACACACACACGGGGCAAGGTCAAAGGATACTGTGATTATGATATTGATATTCGGCAAGGCTGAAGGATACCGTGATAATGATATTGATACCCGGCAAGGTCGGAGGATGTTGTGATAATGATATTGATACCTGATACAGCTGGAGGTTTATTATTATGATGATGGTCACGATAATGACAGTTATAATGAAGATGGTTATGATGATGAGATTGTGATATTGATTATGTGCCTTGCATTCATTCTTACATGTGCATCGCCTATCACCAGTATGCGCCTATGTCTATCAGACGGTATGGGACGATTGCATAGATATGGGTGATGACCATCCCTTGTGTTGTTGTATGCTAATTGAACCTTTTGAGCCTGGGGCGGTGGGGATACACATAGGCTCAGCTAGGTATTTGGTTGTCCAAAATAGTCGGTTACCCGCGTTGTTGTTGATATTGTTATTATCATTGTTATGATCATTATTATGGCTAAGTTTATGATAGATTGGTCATTGATTCAGTATTGAGACTTGAGGTATGTTTTCGGCCTTTTCTATCTTACGATTGCATCATCATGCATGATTATTTCATGTCTATCCACGTGGATTAGGAAGCCTAAGTATGATATTATTAAATCCTGATAGGATTATACTGAGGTCTTAAATGAGGACTTGATGACTTAGGTTATGCTTTGAGTTGACCTCATATATATAGAGAGAGAGATATGTAGCTATGGTATTG
Organism: Capsicum baccatum var. pendulum; assembly: GCA_030864225.1. Classification (NCBI taxonomy): domain Eukaryota; kingdom Viridiplantae; phylum Streptophyta; class Magnoliopsida; order Solanales; family Solanaceae; genus Capsicum; species Capsicum baccatum. The sequence goes on along the minus strand of CM061551.1, from coordinate 24,954,648 downwards.
CCGTATATCCCTTTCCTTCATTTGTTCAGATTGTATATTCATTCCTTGGCCTTGTATATTATTATATATTCTTCTTCCGCTCATTATTCATATATTCGTAAAGGATATATGGTATAGTGTTGAGATTCCTATGTATGACTAGAGTAAGATAGTTCACCCTTATTACTCACTTAGCGTTACTATGTTAGCCTGTTGGATATAAACAGGATCGTTGCTCATTATTACCTCATTGACTTGTTATATGATTTATGAACTCTTGGGTGTAGTTTCTATTTTGTTTATATGTTGTATATATCTGATTTATCTTTGGAGCTCAGTTGGCAGTTGTCTACTGAGTACCATTCATTTGGTACTCATACTATACTTTTACAGCCTGCAGATCATAGTACGGGTTATCACCGTTGAAGTGTGTGTCATGTAGAGCAGTCATGGTTCAAAGACTTAGAGTGAGCTCCTGACGTTCAGAGTATTACTTATCTCTCTCTTATATACGAGATTTGTCTCTATGTTGTATTAATACATTAGTTGTATCAATGTAACTTACTTCGTCTATTCCACTTTTGTACTCTTGTTATATTAGAGGCTCTTATACTGATACCACCAGGTTTTGGGACTTTATTATGTATTTGATTCTCTTATTTTATCTATTCCATATTTTTTCTATTTATATGTGGGTAGTCCGTTACTAGCCGCTCGAAACTACAGGGTTGGCTTGCCTACTGGTGAATTTTAGTTGGCGTCATCATGACCCAAGAAATTGAGTCGTGACACCCCGCCTCCCTCCACCCCCATTACCTCTAACCAAATCTATATCAGTAAAAACAATCATTTCAAAAAACTTTGTAGATTTTGTATTTTTCTTTATTATCATATTTAGTGCTACAATTTATAGATTTCAACTTGTCTAAAGTAATTTAAATTTTTATTCTACGGTCTCCCCATCTCTTCAATGTGTGTGTGTATTTATGTTCATCATATTCTCAAAATTAGTTCAAGTTTTCCCCCCTCAATCCCACCCCTACCCCCAGCTCCACCTCCACATACCCCTCAACCTCACCCCATCCTTAATTTTCTTTTTTTTTTAAAAAGACATTCCACCCACCCCTCCCCCAACTCTAATCAAATTTATATGAAAAAAAAAATCATGTAATGTTAAATCCAGTGATGACTCTTTTTTAGTGGTGTAAACTTTGTCACTATTTTCATTAATGTAAACTGGAGATACATCTTTAACGTTTCACATGAGCAACTTCATTGATTAGTGAAATCGTCAGATTTTTTAATTACATCCATAACAAAAGATAAATATAATGTTTGTTGTAAATAATAAAAAATTAATTAATAAAGTTCGCCTTCCTTTTTGATCATTTTGATAGAGGGGGTGTAGAAAGTGAACAAAACAGACTCATATTTCTCATCGAACAAATACAAGAAAAAAATCATAAGTCAAATCAAATCTAAACAACGTACCTTGATAATTATATTTGAATAAACTCATGTGCATGATTTATACTTTTTGTCCATGATAGAAATTCAATATAATAAAAAATAACACAAACTGTTACAAACCATAATAAAATAACCAAAACTTAAGCTTTAAATAGTACACAAATTGTGTACAAATTTATTAATATAAGCATATTGTCAACTACGAATGTGATATGAGAAATAAACAAATTTGACAGAATAATTAAAGAATAAGTTCAAAAGAATTTAAAGCATGAATTGAGAAGTTTGGTAGAAAATTTAGTTTATATAGGAAGAGTTAATTCAAATTAAACTTTATCTAGTGTAGAGTTTGTTTTCAATATTTAAGTGAATTCGTAACTTCCATTTGACATTCAAAATTTAAAAATTTAACAGCAATTCAACAAACTTATTTTTGACAAATTTTATCTTTATCTAAAGACTAATTTAAATAACTAGTTTAGGTGTACGCTTCTTGCGCATTTACCTCACTTTAATGAGTTCAAACATTATATTGAATATGATATTTGTTTAAATAATAAAGATGAATATAAGAGTTAAATTTAATATTTTTTGAGTATGTAAAGATGAAGAATTAATTTATTAAACCAAATTTTTATCAAAAATATTTTTAAAAGCCGATCGACATTCATCTACCATCTGTAAGTTGCAACAAAATAATACAACGATATATATATATATATATATATATATATATATATATATATATAGACACATTTTGAATTCTATTATGTTGACAAAAATAGTGAAAAAGTTGGGGGTTAGAAAATCAAGCATCCACCAATCTAGATATGCTATCGAATCAAGTTAGATAAGTATCAATCATATTCTCTCAATAGGCAAACCGGTTTGTTCTCTAATTTAATACATCTCAATATTTATAAAAATATTTCGTTAATAGAGTCCTATTTTAGGAGTATTTTTCTAATTGAACAATAGAAAGAAAAATATTAATTAATTTTCCTACCATATATTTTAGGAATTCCATATATTTAAAAAAGTCTAGTAGAAAGAAAAATATTAATTAATTCTCCTACCAGATATTTTAGAAGTCTAGTTAGTATAATAAAAAATAATTAAATAATAAATTTAAAAATAATGAAAAAGACAATTTTGTCTAAAGAAGAGTCTTTTAGTGAAGGGTAAAATGTTCAAATCACTTTTCTAAGAGTCTTCACACTTTTAATATACTATAGATATAGATATAGATATAGATATAGATTATAGATTTATACCTTTTAAAAAAAACCTTTATCCCTTTATAGTATCAATTTAAAGCTATAACAAATTTCAAATTAAATATCTTTTTAGCAAACTTCATCTTTATCTGTAAACTAATTAAAATAAACTTTTTAATTTTATAGGTCCAATTTAAAACTATAAAAAAGGTAGAATACTTACTCAAAAGAAGTCATCCCTCAGAATAGGTTGAATTGATTTATTTTAAAATTTTAATCTTTATCTTTTACTTTAAATTAATAGTATATCAATTTTAAATAAATTTATCATTAGTTATTTTTAATTATTTTACCATTTGAATTTCTATGCTTTAATAAATAGATAAGTTACAGTAATAAAAAGAACACTTATAACAATAATGTAATCATTCCTATTTTCTTTTTTGATTTATTTAAATACCACTAAATGAACAAATTTTTCTTCCAAAATGCCTAAAAATAAGCATATTTAAACACAAATTAGTTCACATCCATAAAAATACTTATCTAGCAATTGCAGAAATTTTAAATTTAAATTGAGTTAGGTATCTTTCAGTTATAAATAGTTATAAAATCAATGAGATGATAAGAATTATTTTTAATAATAATAATAATAGTAATAATACTACTACTACTAATAATAATTGCTATTATTATTATTATTATTATTATTTATGTACCACAACTTCTATTATTGTGTCCTAAATTATTCTTACCACCACCTACTACTACTACGTAAGTATTACTATTTCATTTTTATTATTATTATTATTATTATTATTATTATTATTATTATTATTATTATCCTACTTCTATAAACTACGTACATATTTCTATCATTGCTTCTACCACTATTACTACTGTTGTTGTTGTTGTTGTTGCTATCCCACTTTTACATACTACGTACGTATTAATACTATTGCTCCTAATACTACTACTACTACTAATTATTATTATTATTAATATTATTATTATTATTATAATAATAATAATAATAATATTTATATTTTTCTAATATGTAAATAAATTATATTTAAATATATTTATAGCATTTAAATTTTAAAAGAGATAAGCTTGAAATAGTAAATGTCTATTAGAACTCTTTAATAATGGTTTCTATTTTTCAGATAATAAAATATTTTCTTAAAGAAAAATGTAATTTATATTCAAATACTTAATCTATCAATTCAAAACTTTTATTACAATATCTTTTAAGTTTGTCTTAAAATTGTCACGTGACTTATTCTTATGTTGTTACTTGACTTCTTCAAATGCTTCTACTTTTGCTTTTACATAAATACACACACATACATACATACATACATACATACATACATACATACATACATACATACATACATATATATATATATATATATATATATATTAAATTAACAAAAGGCAAAGTAAAACAGCTAAGTACTGTCCTCTACTAAAAAGTCGTTGACAGTTTATTTTCTGAGATAATATGTGACAAAAAGTAGATAGTATTTGCAAACGATCTAATTAAAAACACATATCTAAATTGTTGATTATGAAAGAAAAGCAATTAGCATACATGCAACCTTCTAAGTAATTACCTTTTGATATGTTGTTTGATTTCCAACTATCGTTTTCAAAGTTTATTGATTGCTCGTTAAACTTGTTAGAATTGTCTGCTAGTCAAAGCAACCTAGCACAATCAAAGAAAACAGATCAACATTCAATATATATATATATATAAGATAATTTTTAGACAATTATTAAACCCAATGATACAATTTTCTGTAGCTTAACTCTTTATTACCAAATAACACAAAGTATTTGCAAATCAAATAATTTAAAGTCAAGTTTTGGGTAGTAGTAAATCGCAGACACATATATTAATATAAGCACGATTCAAACATGAAAACAAATCTGATTGAAGAATTAAAGAATAAGTTTAAAAGAGTTTAGGGAATAAAATAAAAAAATTGATTGAAATTAATTTATGTAGGAAAGAGAATTAAAAATTGACTTTATCTGATATAGAATTAGTTTTCAATTCGAATTCTAGAAAAATATGTAACTTTCAATTCAAATTCAAAAATTTAACAATAATTGAACTATCTATTTTCAGTAAAAAAAAATTATCTTGAAAAAATATTTTAAAAAATAAACTTGATCCTTTTATAGTTTCAATTCAAGCTATTTTTTTTCGAATTCAATTTAAATTATTAAACTTCATCCTTATTTTGAACTTGAAACTTTATTCCTTTTGAATTTAGAACTTTAAAATTTTCTCTTTTTTTTTTTTTTTTAAAGTTTTATCCTTTTCTGTTATGCTCATTTTTTAAAAAATACATTGATCCTATAAATAAGTTTTAACCCGAAATGCATGTAAGCATTGATATATTATGTAAGTTTTTAAATTTTTGACTTATCCAAGTTCAAGTGGATATGTAAATCAGCTTAATCATTTTCAATTCAAATTTTTAAAAATTATTACTTAGCATGATAGCTAATTTAATAATGTCAAGTAAATTATTATTTTATTTTTTTTAATTTTTTTTTTACTCAATTCAAAATCATGTCATCTGTTATATTAATAATTTATTAAAAATTACATTGAGAATTACTACTACTATTGCACATACTAAGTACTATTACTTCTACTATTATTTATTAATATTGTTGTTGTTGTTGTTATATCTTTATGTTTTATTTAATATTTAAACAAATTATATTCAAATATGTTTCATTTTTAAGGATATAAGTTTATAAAGAGTAAAATTATTTCTTAGCATGATACCTAATTTAATAATGTCAAGTGAATAATTATTATACTACTACTATTATTATTAGTATTATTATTTTTACTCAACTCAAAATCATGCCATCTTTTATATTAATAATTTATTAAAAATTACTATGAGAATTACTACTACTATTATTGCACATACTACGTACTATTACTTCTACTATTTATTATTATTATTATTATTATTATTATTATTATTATTATTATTATTATTATTATTATTATTATTATTATTGTAGTTGCTGTTATATTTTAATGTATTATTTAATATTTAAACGAATTATATTCAAACATGTTTTATTTTAAAAGATACTTCCTCCGTTTAAAAAAGAATGACCTACTTTCCTTTTTAGTTCGTTTAAATAAGAATGACCTTTTTTCCTTTTTGACAATACTTTAATTTCAACTTTCCACATGGCATGTTTAGAACCATAAGATTAAAAGGTCATTTTGGTACATTTAACACAACTTTAATTTAAGGCCACAAGATTCAAAAGTCTTCTTTATTTTCTTAAACTTTGTGTCAAGTCAAAGTAGGTCATTCTTTTTTAAATGGAGGGAGTATAAGTTTATCAAGAGTAAAATTATTACTTAGCATGATAGCTAATTTAATAATGTCAATTGAACTACTACTATTACTGTTGCTGCTACTGCTACTGCTGTTGTTACTGCTCTGCTGCTGCTATTGCTACTAGTAAATTACAATGTCAAAAAATATTACAAATTGCAATAATTAACAACTTAAATTATCTAAAAGCATATTAAATTGATCATCTAAATTTTATTTATATCACATAAATTGAAATAAAAAGATAATATATATTGGACCCGTGCTAGCACGGGACGGTGAACATCTAGCGTGTGTGTGTAAATATATATAGTTACATTTTTTGGGCCTCCGATCGAAAACACTTGCCTTTTTTGCCTATCAAAATTTGAAGGAGTGCAAAACGAGGCTTGAAAGCCCTTGGAGGGATATGCTCCCAAGGCACTTTGGATCCGCCTTTGATCCGCCCTAGCATTTTAAGAGCGGGTCAAAACAGCCCCTAGTGAGTCTTTTCTTGTATTTGTGTCACTTTTGGGCCTTAATGTAATAAGCTTAGTCTTGGACAATAAATAGATGACTTTAGGTCTTTCTTCCTTAGTTTGTTTTTAATTATGATGATGAATTCATGAAAACTCCATTGGGAGTATTGTGTGCTTGGAAAAGCCAATGTTGAACTTTGTTTAGAAACATCAATTGTAAGGGAGATTCAAATCCCCTTTGCGGTCGCGTAAGTGCTAGGTGCTCGTAGGTAATTAATAAGGGAGGTATTTGGGTTTAATATACCCTTTGGTTTCCCTTTGTTATCTTCTTGTGTCTATCTTTCTATCATCTATCCTTTTATCTATTTACTTCTCGTATTTTCAATTTCGTCAATCCATTAGTGTTTGTGTTCGTTTCTCATCTTCGTAGATTACTCTCGTATCATTTAGTATCAGAGCCGAGCTTAGGATTGTTTCCAAAATTCTAGTATTGGGTTTGTTATCTTGAAAATTAACAAAAAACAAGTGTCAAAAATCAAAAATTCCAAAAAAAAGTCACTATTCACGTTTTTGGTCTTAGGTCAAAATTTGAGTCCTAGATTTTGTGTTTTTCTTGTGCTTCGTGTGTTATATTTTCATTTCCTAATACTATTAGAGTCCATACATCAAAATTGAGCAAATTCAAAGTGAAATTGAGCCCTATACAATCTTTGGAAACTTGGATTTGAAAAGAAGTTTAAGGTGTGTTGCAAGATTCTTAAGGTGTGTTGCTAGATTTGAAGTGTTGGGTAAAGAATTTGAGCAAAATAATATTTGGAATGAGTTTAGAATGTTGTAAAGTGCATAGGTTTGAAATTTTAACTTATTTCAAGCTAAGGAGAAAAAGTTTAAAAAGTTTGTGTTCTAGCCGTTGTTGAAGAAATTGTTATCTTCAAGAAGAATTTTCATCTAACATTGGTTGTTTGATCTTTCAAGAAGAAATAAAAGGTGTGAAAAATTGTTTATACTAAAGCATTTCCAAAGATTTCCAAGTATATTCCAAAATAAAGGATAAAGGGGACCAAAAGAGGGGCAAAAACGCCATTCCAAAAGGGCCGGGGGATGATCTGCGCCCCATCTGCCCTTGACCTGCATTGGAATTGTTGTAGCAGTCCAAACGTATGTCAAACCAGTAGGGGGACATCCATTTGTGTCCAAGGTGCATTAGGGATGCGCACAATCTACTAGAGCAGGTCCCCAAACACAGATTAACCCATTCCAACACAAATCAAGCCTCCAAACACATCTCCAGCTTTTCGATTTCATTTTTCTCAAGGTTTGATTCCTAAGATTCATATTTTTTATTCGTAAACTCTTCTTTTGATTCCTAAACTACTCATTAACTAGTAATTCATGTACTAAGTTGATTGATTAGTTCTTGAGTCCATTTTCTTTCATTGTCCAATTTCTTTCAAGTTTTTCTCTTTCTCAATTCTTTGTAATTTCTTGATTCAAGTCCTTAAGTAGTTTTATTTCTTTGATACATTCTAGCGAGATCCCACTCCGGCCGCAAAGTAGATATTGACACGTTATTATCGACTGAAGTATAAGCAACTTTCAACATTCTCCGCTCCAATTGTGAGGATCATAAGGTGAGTTCATACGAGTGTTTGTGGGGAGCTTTACTACTAATCTTATTTGTTAATTTTGTAGGTACAAGGAGATATAAGGGAAAATATCTTTGATAGCCTTGTATGATTTTTGACTACGATATAGGAGACTATAATTATAGTGAAGAATGTTATGGCTACGAAACAAATGGAGATTGTGGGGGCTATGAATATAGCCATGATCAAATTTGTGGAAGCAGGAACCAATGTATGAATGAAGAGTATAGTAGGAGTCAATGCCTTCCTACTCTATCTATCTTTAAAGAAGAATAGGATCTCAAAGTTTACCTTGATTGGGAATAGCCATATGAAAGTATCTTCGAGGATTATGCTATGGGCGAAGCTGAACAAGATACATATTCCCTTAAGTATATTTAATGTTCAACCTTAGAATGGTGTAAACTCGCAAAGAATCCTACTCAAACTTGGGGTGCCTTGAAAGAGTTTTTGAGGCCAATTTATGTGCCGAAGGGTTATACGAAGCTTTACAATAGTGATCCAAGAAGACAACCATGTTTAAGATGGGTAGAGATTTGTGGAGTTTCGAGATGTGTTCTTAGTATTGATGATTGGTGTCATACAAACTATATAACTTCTCTTTTGGTTGATTATCTAGGGATACCTCGAGTGTTCAAGCATTTTCCATGCTTCTTGGAAGGCTATAGAGTCTTCGAGAGCATAAAGGTTTTCTTCACTCGAGATGGGTACTATGAGGAGGTGTGATCTAACATAATCGCCTTGGAACGTGGACACTTATGCTTGGGTGATGATTGGTTTGCACAACATAAGATTCCAAATATGCAAAATTAGCCTTAAATTATATTAGACCAATAGGGAAACCATCTCTTTCCACCTAACCTTCCCAAATCTTAAGGAAATGTGGTCACTTACTCCAAGCCAAAATAAATTAAGAGAAAAAAGATTGAGAGAAGTAAGGGAGTGCAAGGTGGCAACCTAAGAGAGGAAAAACAGAGGTTGTAAGGAGTGAAGTGAGGAATTTTCCACTAATTGGATCTAACATTATTTTTCCTTCTTTTAATAAGGACATGTGTATAGGTACCAACATGGAAAGCGGAAGAGAACAAGTCTAAAAGAGAAGATTCCCTTTGAAGACTTGACGAGGGAAATCTTAATTGAATCCAAAGCTTGTGGAGGGCCTTCACACTAAGATAAAGAAGAATGTGCTCAAGAACTTCAAGGTAAAATAGCTAACTCTTACACTCTTGTGTATGAAAATAATAATTGTGTGGCTAGTATCCCATTAAGTATGATAAGTGGCTTACCTGCATATGAGTCTAATGATTCTTTACCTCTTAATGATGATGTACATATTATGAGTGTGGATACACTTATTGATCCTATTGATGACTCAATTGACTCTTCTTATAAGACCAATTTGTGTCCACCTAGTGTTGAAGCCATTGTGTTGGATAATAGTACATCATCTTGTCGATATTATATTTATCAACTTATGTGTAAAACCAGTCTATCTCTTGAGGATACGTGTAATGTGATTAGAGAAACTCATGCGAGTGATGAAATTGAGAATGTTAGTCAAGAAAATAGGAGAGACCTTTTGAGCTTGTCTTTTAGTGAAGATCCTAGTGCTTTCTTGGCTCATAGGGATGATCATGTGATTGAAACATCTTTGACACTTGATAATAGTCTTTTAGAGAATGGACGTGCTTGTTCTACATCCTCTCCATGGATAGACCCTTCTCTCTTTAAGAATAATATCTTGTTTGAATATGATGAGCTCACTCCTAGTGAATTACCTAGTGGTGTGGATAGCATTATTGATATAGCTCATCTTGAGGGTTATATTTCATATGACAATCCACTATGGTGTGAAAACATTCCTCCTAAAGATGGAAATCTCTTCTTGAAAAATGAGAGTACTCTTAAGGAAAAGGAATATGATGTTTTGGAAAGGAATAATCAATTGGGTGATGATAACTTTGACTTGCTTGAATCTTTAAGAAACCCAATAAGTGATTGTTCCTTAGAAAATGATTGTGGATGTGATCCTTTATATGATACCCCACCCTTGTTTGATATTTATAAGGATGAATCGCTTACTTCTTGTGAAGATTTCAGCAATAATTCCTTTTATGTTGGTAGTGGTATGTGTCTATATGAGGACTCTTCCATTAAAAGAGAAAGTATCGATTGTTTGGAAATTACTTCCTGGTTTACTTTGTGTGACCTTATTGTCGAGAATACTCCTGATGATGATTTTAAATCTAATAGTGAGTATGTGCATGAGGGTACCTTAGTTGAAGTTTACTTGATTGATACTTTTCTCTACTCCCTCTTTGCTTTTGATAATGTTTATGCTAATGAGGAGATTATATATTTTAGTTTGGGTGAAGCTAGTAGGGAAAAGAGTTTTTTCTAGACCCATGTCTATGGCCACTCTTTCCATTGACCCCAGTGCCAAATTTGGATATAGTGACTATGTCACACCCAACTTATTGTTTGGCCCACATAACAAGCAAAGTTTGATTGAAGGTGTTGGTATCCTTTCCTAGAATGGAAATTCTTTCTTGGGGATTCACAATCCACTTGAGAGACCAACATTGTGTAAGGGAAAGAACTCCAACCAAGATGAAGGGTTTTTAAAGAAGGGGAGTAGTGAAAAACTCCAAGAGAGTTCACTATTATGTGTTTTCATTCTTGACCAAGGTTCCACTACTTGTAGTTCAAGAAGAGAGTCTTCTCTTAAAACTACTTTGGATGAATTCCATTTATGTGACACCCTTCTTTAATACTTGAGTGGAATTGGTGGCCTCCTTCTCCAAGGTGGTATCATTCTTGAGAACTCGAGGGCAATTATGTCATTATCTCCTCTGGGTGTTACTTATATACTTGCATCTTTGATTGACACACTTGTATATAATTTGTGTGAATTCCAACTTGTAGATGCCAAGTTGATTATTTGTTTATTGAAGAGCCCATGGATGTTAAGGAATTTTTGTCACCTTCATAAGGTTGGACAATTTGAAGTATCTTGGGGGGCTCTTGGGAGCATGCTTACCTTTGTTAATAGATATAAACAAACTATTAAGGGCATAACCCCATTAATGAAATTCTTTTCTTTGGGAAGTTGTTTGAAAAGAAAGAGTCATATGTGCTTAAATGCTTTGATTCCATCCTTTTGTGCATTATGTGCTATGTCTTTTGAGCTAAACGACTTTCTTATAGATAATAGCACCTTGATGATGCTTTTACAGTCGATTCCTTCCTATGCTACCTCTTTGCTTATGATGATATCCATGCTATTCTTGGATTTATCTTATGTAGAGGTAGGAAAATTATTGGTTGGTCCACTTTTTTGAATGACAATGCTATATGGGTCTTGTGGACTTTAAAACCAATTGAGGCACCACTCTTGATGTGGTCTCTTGAAGAGGAAAAGAAACAATTGTGTCTTATGGCTTCTAAGGTGAAGGTAGTTTTACCCTTTAAACTATTTGATCTATTATGACCTTTGTGATTTCCTTATCTCTTGATGAAACCCATAGCCAACTCCTTTGTGCATTTTTTAATAAGGTTCTAATATTTACCACAAAGGATCCTTGGTTATATATTAAGTATATGCAACCTTGGAATGATGCTATGATTATTTGTGCTAACTCTAACCCTTACGTCATGAGGATGCGGTATTTATTTGTCCTTCCTTTGGTTTTGCAAGGTTTGGATTCGAGGTCGGATTCTTTTCAAGAAGGAGAGGATGATACAAGCCAAATTGCCTCTGGGCCTTTGGATAGAATATGTATGATACTTGAGGTGCTTGATGACCCCTTAGTGCTATTAAAAATGCTACATGGATGAATATTATCATTAAGGAGAGTCAAAAGACTTTTACGAGGCCAAAGAAGTGCAAAGCGAGGCTTGAAAGCCCTTGGAAGGGATATGCTCCCAAGGCGCTTTGGATCCAGCTTTTATCCTCTCTAGCATTTCAAGAGCTGGTCAAAACAGCCCCTAGTGGGTCTTTTCTTGCATTTTGGGTCACTTTTGGGTCTTAATGTAGTAAGCTTAGTTTTGGACAATAAATAGATGACTTTAGGTCTTTCTTCCTTAGCTTGTTTTTTATTATAATGATGAATTCATAAACTCCATTTGGAGTGTTGTGTGCTTGGAAAAGCCAATGTTGAACTTTGTTTAGAAACATCCGTTGTAAGGGAGATTCAAATCCCCTTTGCGGTCACGTAAGTCAGTAAGGGAGGTCTTTGGGTTTGATATACCTTTTGGTTGTCCTTTTGTTATCTTCTTGTGTCTATCTTTCTATCATCTATCCTTTTATCCATTTGCTTCTCGTATTTTCAATTTCATTAATTCATTAGTATTTGTGTTCATTTCTCATCTTCGTAGATTACTTTCGTATCATTTAGTTTTGGTGACCTGAGATAATTGAATAAAAGGTGTCACTTAAGTCTTCATTGAAGTATTGGTGACTATTTTGACCAAGGAACTTAACCTAATATTTAAGTGTCTTTGACTATTTTGACCAAGAAAGGGTCAAAGACACTTAAATATTAGATTAAGTTAATTGGAGACTCAATTAATATTTTTAAAACTTCTAATCTTTTTAAAATTATAAAACAATCCAAAACTATTTAATTTTTAATAAAAAAAACTTCCCTTGAATTTTTTCAAAATTGATCAATTTCTCACTATCCTTAAGCGTCTCTCTCTCTCTTTCTCTCTCTTCTACCAACCCCAACAACTGTTGCCCTCTATTAAAAATAGATCAGTAAACTTTGACCTCCGACCACCTCAAGTTTGGCCTCTACATCATTCCTTCTTCCCTTGTAGCTGTCAATTTCTCTCTCTTCGCAGGTAAAGACTTCTCTTTTTGTTGGTTTTTAAAAAATTAGTACTTTTTAGTTAATGAAGAAAAAGAAGAATTTTAGTTGTATTCTCTTCAAGTATGGATTAACAATTTTGAGATTTGATATTGAAAAAAAGTTGAAAAAAACCTAATTTGTGGTATTTGTTCTCCTAATATGGTGGTTGATGTATATGTAATATCTTTTTTGGATGAAATATTATCCTTTGTTATTGTTGTTGTTCTTGTTCTCGAACATTATTGTAAAAATAGTAAAACTTAAATTTTGACTTTTTCGGAGATATCTGTTGTGATAATTTTTTCTTGTTGTTTGTATTGTTGTATTGAATCACTTCACTTGGTACTTGTTGGTGTTGTTGGTGTTTGTTGGTGTTGTTGATGTTCTTGGTATTCTTTGTTTTGCTGGTGTTGTTTGTGTTCTAGGTGTTGTTTGTGTTCTTAGTTTTGTTGGTGTCGTTGGTGTTGGTGTTTTTATTGTTCTTAGTCTCGAACATTATTGTAAAATTAGTGAAACTTAAAATTTGACTTTTTATGAACATATCTATTGTGAAAATTTTGTCTTGTTGTTTGTACTATTGTATTGAATCATTTCACTTGGTATTTTGTTGGTGTTGTCGGCAGGTGTTATTGATGTTTTTGGCGTTATTTGTTCTATTGGTGTTATTTGTGTTCTAGGTATATTCTGGATGTTCTTAGTTTTGTTGGTATTGTTAGTGTTATTGGTGTTCTTGGTTTTATTGTTGTTGTTGTTAGTGTATTGGTAAAAATATCGATGTTGTTCAAGTGATGATATAGCTTGATGTTGTTGGTGGTGGTGGTGTTCTTGGTGTGATATAGCTTGTTGGTGTTGGTGGTGTATTTATTGATATATGTACATGATAAAAATCTTGCCCAATAGATGTGTAATATGTTAAAGAATAAGAATCTGTTAGAACATATTAAGCATCTATTTGAAACAACTATATGATGTTAGCTTATTGTTTATACTTCTTCCAATAGATGGGTCATCTATTACAACAGATGGGTCATCTATTAAAAGAAATCAAATCAGTAGCACCACTGATTTAATTTTTACCAACATATGACTCATTTATTACAATAGATGACCCATTTATTCAAAAAAATCAAACCAGACTTACTATTGGTTCGATTTCTTCCAACAGATAGGCCATCTGTTGGATGATATCAATCCGATATTGCTACTGCTTTACTTTCTTCAAAGAAATGACTTATTTATTGCAATGGATGGGTTCTCTGTTAAAAGAAAACAAAACTATTCTGATTCTTTCGACCAGATGACCCATCTATTACAACAGATGAGCTTGTTGTACCGTGTTGCATTTATTAAATTTATTGTTATCCTTTTTAATTATGCACAAGTTTTTTATTTTCCATTTATTTGTAGATAAAATGGCTCCCCCTTCCAAAAATAAAGAAAGTGGATCAACTTCTGATAAACTAAGTAAAATAGCTAAATTACAAACACCATTAAAAGAACTTGTTGAACAAGGCCTTTCATAATCAAATAAAGTGTCACTATCTGTAGCTATATAAAAAGAGAATGAAGATGTGGAAAAAGATAATAAAGAAGATATTGCAAGAGAATTAGTTGAAAGATCTAGAGATGTTATAGATAAGAAAGATGAAAATAAAAATAAGGAATAAGATGGAGATAATGAAGAAAGTGATAAAGGAGATGAGGAGGAAGGTGAGGATGAAGATGAAAAAGAAAGTGATAAAGGAGGTGAGGAGAAATAAAATGAAAAAAAGTAAGGAAAGAGGTGATGCTGAAAGTGGGGAAAGATGCTAAAGAGAAAAATAAAAGAGAGGATAAAGAGGAAAGAGTTAATGATAATATTGATAATGACGTTGAGGCATCATTGATCGATCGTAAACATAGATCAAAATCCCAACATGATCTTGTCAAAATTATGTGTATTAGCAAGTTTCAAGTAAAGATGCCTATAGATAACCCTACAGAGTTGACTAGTGATTTTGTTGTTAAATCATTCATAGGTAAGCTTTTGATGGTTTTAGGAAGATATTGAGGGATGAAAAATTGAATGTTACTTTAGGCCCAGCTATTTTGGACACTTTCTTGATCTATCGGAGGATAACAATGTATGCTTTCAAATTACCATGGTGTATGTTCTTCTCAAATGCAAGATCAAGTAAAAAGGTGATGATGATGAAACTTTGAAGTATGAGAACAAGAAAATGGATGAGATATAGATAAACTACTATGGCATGCCCATTTGTTTTTGCTTGAAAAAATTTACCATAGTGACTGGACTGAGGTGTTATCCTCCTTTTGAGCCTTTTCCCACAGTAACATCCTTAAAAAAGTCAAAGACAGGAAATACACGTAAATTAGTCAGGGCATCAAAGAAAGGCAAGACACTAACTCATGTTTGTCGGCGTGAGGTTTGGTCTTGATTACCCTTGTGCATGTGTCACACTTGATATATATTTTGGGATGGGTAGTAGCCTTGATGGCTTTAGATTTCCCTCAATTTTTTTCTCTGGTTTATGGGGTTAACATGCACTGGGGCCCATTCAGCAGGGGAGCTGAATCCATATAGCCTATGGGTGCCTTTTATGATGGTTAAGCTACATATTCCAAGATAATATTTTACTTTATGCTAAGCCTTGTCTCCCTACCCCAATACTTTATATATTTAAATATATATGCATATGCTTGTTTGCATTTGGATTTTGACTAATTTTGGATTATTGATTATAGCATTGTATTATCCCCTTATCCCTGAGTTACATGTTAGTGCTCAACCTACTAACCAACTTCGAATATTATATCCCCACGCGATACAAGAACCGAAAATACTTCTACTTTTTTTGAAAAGTGAATAGGTAATCGTGGGATAGCTTGTTTGTCAGATTGAAGTGGTGATCTTTCATACTTTAGAAAACTTCATTTATGTTTGGGGCTTCTTTATGTTGTTGACTCTTTCCTTTAGACTTATTTTGGCTATTATCGGGGGCATATCTAAACTTTTACTAAGATTCGGTTGGTTGGAGGCTTTATGGATATTACTGTGGACTTGGAATTAATTATTAAATTCTTAGACTTTTTTTGAGTCATACTTATCCATCTGTTTTACGGTTGGAATTCTACTACTATACCTATATTGTGTTCTACTTGACTAGGGAAAAAGAGTGGTGTTTGATTCTTGTTGGACTTTAGACACCCGTTACGTCCAGGCCCTAGTTCAGGTTGTGACAAAGTTGGTATAAGAGCCTAGGTTCAAGTCAATTGGGTTTCCATAAATCCATGTCAAGTAGAGTTTCTTTTATGGGTATGTAGCACATCACACCTATAAAGGAGGGGATACAAGGCATTTAAGATTATTTCCATTTCTTGTGATCGTTGTAGAGTCTAGGGTGTTGAAAACTCTTTTAATCCCCGTTTGTTCGCCTTTCAGATCATGTCTCCCAAAAGATCTGATACTCATAGAAACTCCCTCGTCCCACTTAAGGACGATATGGATGAACCTCATCCTACGTATGGGGTATAGACCCGGTCTAGGGTCGCTGCATCTTATTGCCCATATGGAGTTCCACTAGTCTCTATAGATCTTTCTCTTACGAGCGGAACTTCTACTCAGTCACCTTCTGGAGATATTGTTAATACTGAGTTCTGTTATTTTATTCATCTGTTGACCTAGTTGATGACATCTCAGTTGCGTCAGTTCGAGTCCTGCTGGTATTGCTGTGAGTTCTTCTGAGGTTACTCAAGTTGGGCAGTTTATGAGGTTAAGTCCTCTGGTTTTTACTGGAGCTAAGATTAAAGAGGATCCTCAAGGTTTTATAGATGAGATAGAGAAGATCTTCTGAGTGATGCATGCTACTGATGTAGAAGGAGTGGAGTTCGCTGCTTATCAGTTAAAGGAGAAAAGGTATCAATGGTATGAAGAGTAGGACCAGTCTACAGGTGATGAAGCAATGGTGGCATTATGGGATGACTTTTCTAGTGTCTTTCCAGATCACTTCTTTTCTCAGGAGTTGAGAGAGGCAAAAGTTAAGGAGTTCATGAATTTGAAGCAAGGAAAGGTGACTTTCAAAGAGTATGCCTTGAAATTTCATCAGTTATCCCGTTATGCTCTGGATTTAGTGTCTAGTATGAGGGATAGAATGAGAAAAATTGCTTTTGGGTTGTCACGTAATTTAATTTTAGAGAGTAAGGCCGCCTTGTTGAACAAGGATATGGACATCTCTAGACTTGTGGTATATATGCAATAAATGAAAGAGAAAAAAAGAAGCAAGAAGAGATGGGGGAGAGGCAGAGTAAAAATTGTTGATATTCAGATCAGGGTAGAGGTTCATAGTAGGGTCGTGGAGAGAGTAAAAAATGGTCTAAGAAGAAGTGGAGCAATTTGGGTTCTTACTCGACGGCTAGTGCTCCTTATCCTAAGTCTTCTGGTGAACACTGCTTTTAGAGCAACAGTGGGTTTAAGGCAGAAGGTGCCTAATCATAGATTAGTAAGGCCCAATCAGCTCCATCCCATCGTCCTTGTAGGTTTTGTAGATAGTTACGCCATAGGTTTTGTGATGAGGAAGGAGTAAGTGTTTCAGATGTGTCCATCTTGGACACTTTTAGAGGAACTATCTTTCAGATAATGTTGCAACTGGGACTAATAAGGTCCCGATTGATGCTTCTTCAGTTCCAGCACCAAAAAGTGCTACTTCTGGCTTCGGTACGGGTCAAAATTGTTTGAATGCTCTTGCCACCCATCAGGATTCTGAGGCATCTCCTGATGTTGTTACTGGTACATTAAAACTTTTCTCTTGTAATGTATATTTTATGCTTGACTCGAGTCTACCCTTTCTTATATGAGCCCTTATATGGATATTCATTTTAGTTTTGGTCTTGAGTGTATTCCTGATCTCTTTTCTGTGTCCATCTAGTAGGCGACTCTAATATGGCTACAAAAGTCTATAGGGGTTATATGGTATCAATATGTGGTAGGGAGACCTTGGTAGATTTGATGGAGTTGGAAATATTAGATTTTGATGTTATCTTGAGAATGGATTGGCTTCATTCATGCTATGCGTCTTGTGATTGTAGACCCTAAGGGTCAGTTTCAAATTCCCTAATGAACTCATAATTGAGTGGGAATGTAGTTCCTTAGTACCTAAGGAAAGGTTCATATCATATATTAGATCCCGAAAGTTGATTTCTAAGAGGTGTCTTTATCATTTGGTCTGGGTTAAAGACTCTAACTCGGAGGGTCCATCCTTACAAACTGTTCCTATGCTTGATAAATTTCCTGAGGTTTCTTGATGATTCTCCTGGTGTTCCTCCCAATAAGGAGATAGATTTCGGTATTGAACTTCTTCCAGACACTCATTCTATTTTTATCCCTCCATATAGAATAGCTCTGGCTGAGTTAAAAGAACTCAAGAAGAAGTTAAAGGATCTTCTTGATAAGGGTTTTATTTGCCCTAGTGTTTCTCTATGGGGTGATCCTATGTTCTTCATGTGTAAGAAGGATGGATCCCTTTGGATGTGTATTGAATACCGTTAGTCGAATAAGGTGACTGTGAAGAATAAGTACCCTCTTTCAAGAATTGACGATCTTTTTGACCAGCTTCAGGAAGTTAAGAACTTTTGTAAGATTGATCTTCGGTCTGGGTACCATCAGTAAAAGATTAGGTACATGGATATCCCTAAGACTATTTTTCAGACTTGGTATGGCCATTATGAGTTCTTGGTCATTTTTGTTGAATTGACTAATGCCCGAATGACATTTATGGATCTTATGAACTGACCTTTCATTAGTTCTTGGATTTGTTTGTAATTGTATTTATTGATCATATTTTGGTGTATTACAAGAGTGTGGTGGATCATACCGATCACCTCCACATTATATTGTAATTGTATTACAAACCCTAAAAGATCAGCAGAGGTATGCAAAGTTTTCAAAGTATTAGTTCTGGTTGAATGCTGCTAATTTTTTGGGTCATGTTGTTTCTAGTGGGGGTATCATGGTGGATCCACGGAAAGTTGTGGTGGTTAAGAAATAGCCTAAGTCCACGACTCCAATTGATATTCAAAACTTCTTGGGTTTAGTCGGGTACTATAGGAGGTTTATGGAAAGTTTCTCCTCCCTTACTGCCCCATTAACTAGGTTGACTCTAAACAAGGTAGAGTTCTTATGGTCAGATGCTTGTGAGGGTGGTTTCGAGAAGCTAAAGGATAAGTTGAATTTGGCTCTAGTCCTGACTCTGCCTGAGGGTACTGATCGATTTGTAGTTTACTGTGATACGTCCCGTGTGAGACTTAGTTATGTGTTGATACAACATGATAATGTGGTGGCCTATTTTTCCAGGCAGTTGAAAATTTGTGAGAAAAATTATCCAACTCAAGACTTGGAGTTGTTGGATGTGGTATTCGCATTGAAGATTTGGCGAGATTACTTGTATGGGGTTCATGTTGACATTTATTCTGATCATAAGAGCCTACAGTATGTGTTCAGCCAGAAGGAGCTAAATCTCAGGCAAATGAGATGGCTTGAGTTGCTCAAGGACTACGACATAAGTCTCTATTATCATCTAGGTACAGCTAACATGGTTGCTAATCCTCTTAGCAAGTTATCTATATGGAGTCTATCTCATGTGTATGAATGAAGAGAAACATAGATTGGAGAAGGTCATTCACCATTTGACTAACCTTGGAGTTCGTCTTTTGGATTCTAAAGATAGAGGTGTGTTTTTTCAAGAGGTGGTGAAGTCATCTCTTGGTGCTGAGGTAAAAGAGAAATAGGTTTTGGATCCTATCTTGATGCAGATCAAGGATGATGTAGGCCAACAGAAAGTTATGGCTTTAGAGATTGGTGATAAAGGTATCCTAAGGTAGTAAGGGATTTTGTGCGTTCCTAATGTGGATAGGTTACGAGGAAGAATTTCTTCCGAAGCTCATGAGTCGCGGTATACGATTCATCCAGATTCGATAAAGATGTATCACGACTTGAAAAAGATTTATTGGTTGGGTAATATGAAATGAGATGTGTCTAATTTTGTGGATAAGTGCATAGTGTGTTAAGAAGTGAAAGTAGAGCACTTAAGGCCCGGTGAGTTGTCTTAAGAAATTGAGTTTCCTTTGTGGAAGTGGGAAGTGACTAATATGAATTTTATTACCAGTCATTCGCGGTCTCGTAATCAATTGGATTCAATTTGGGTCATTGTGGATAGGATGACTTAGTCTGTTCACTTTTTTCCTGTGAGGACTAATTATTCGGCTGACAATTATGCTAAGAATTTCATTTAGGAGATCATAAAATTGCATAGTGCTCTAGTTTCTATTATTTCTGATCATAGTACTTAGTTCTCATCACATTTTTGGCATTCATTTCAAAGAGGTTTGGGCACTAAGGTAAACCTTAGTACTATTTTCTACCCACAGACGGATGGACAAGTGAAAAGAACTATTCAGACATTGAATATATGCTTCGGGTCTGCATGATTGACTTTGATGGTAGTTGGGTTGATCATTAGCCTCTCATCAAATTCGCTTATAACAACAGTTATCACTCTAGTATCGACATGGCCCTATTTGAGGCTTTGTATAGTAAGAGGTGTAGGTCTCTTATTGGGTGGTTTGAGGTTGGTGAGGCTGATTTGTTTGGTCTCGACTTGGTTTATCAAGCTATAGAGAAGGTAAAGGTGATTCGTGATAGGCTTAAGAACGCCAAAAGTCACCAAAACTCCTGCGTGGACATAAGGTGGTGAGAGTTGAAATTTGATGTTAGTGATTGGGTGTTCTTGAAAGTGTCTCTTATGAAAGGAGTAATGATATATATAAACAAGGGAAAGCTCATCCCCCATTATATGGATACATATTTAGTTTTGAAGAGAGTGGGCAGTGTGGCCTATGAATTGGAGTTGCCTTCTAGTATGGGTTCCATTCATCTGTTCTTCCATATTTCGATATTGAAGAAGTGTGTAGGCGATCCTTCCTTAATTGTTCCTTTGGAAAGTGTAGGTGTTTTGGACTCCTTGTCTTATGAAGAAGTCCCGATCAAGATCTTGGATAGGCAAGTCCGTCATTTGAGGACTAAGGATGTAGCTTCGGTGAAGGTTCTATGAAGGACCAAAAGTTTGAGGAAGCTATTTAGGAAGCCGAAGAGGACATGAAGTCCAAGTATCTGTTCTTGTTCCCTATTCCAGATAATAATGTTCAAGGTATGATTTTTCTTTTCCTCTTGTTACATTTTGTATATTCTTGATATTTCTCGTGCCATAAGTGGCTTAGCTCATCATCTAGGAATGAATGGTCATATAAGGGAGGGAGGGGTAATGTAACACCCTTAAAATTTTATCTATTTTATTTTCGACCTTCTCATGTTCAAAACATCGTATTATAACCTGAGATGTGCTTAAGGATGTTAAAAGGGTAATTCGGGTGAGTTTTAGAATTTCGGAAGAGGTGCTCATTTGGAGTTCTGAGGCAATGAGCCTCCACATTTTTGGCATACCACGGAGAACAATCTTTGCGATAAGTAGTGTGTCACAGAGGATAATCTCCATGATACGCACTGTGGCATGGAGGTTTGCCTCAGCGATAGGCAGTGTGCCATGCTACTATGTAAAAGTCGTGTTGTTTTGTTTTATTTCCCTTAGTATGAGGGGTAGTGAGGTCTTTTCACCTTGAATGACCTTTCAACATTATTGAACCTATTTTCATCAGTTTTCACAAAACAAAAAGCTATTATTTCACTCTCAAACTCAAAACCCTAAGGAAGCATAAGGGTTTCATCGTAACTTTATCTTTCGGGTTCCAAGTTTCTAATTTCTAACAAATCCTTACATGTCTAAGGCATGTTACTCTTCCCCAAAAGTTTATTTTGTTAAAATCATGTATTTAAATTGTGATTCATGTGATTTAGTTACTGATTATGAATGTGGGTTGAGGGTTATTGAACATATTTGATTAAATTGCTATTCCCATGTCATTTGTGCATCATTCATAATTTAAATTGATAGTTTTGAACTAATTGGGGTGCATGGGGATGGTTAATTGGCATAGGGGTTGTGGATTCCCCCAAATTGACGATTTTGATATGGACATTGGTATAAGTTTAACCCAACCTTGTGAAAATTGCTTTGAACATGAGAATATGCATGTTGAACTACTTTTTAGCCCTTCCATTGCATAAAAGGTTAATGGAACATAAAATTGGTTTTAAATTGAAAACTTTGGAGTCCTATTGGCTGATTAGGTTAGAGTCCCATTGGCTAGATGGTTTGGTTCCTACTTGTAGCTTTGGATTCCTATTGGCTGAGTGGGTTAGAGTCCCATTGGCCAAACAATTTAGTTCTTACTTGGAACTTTGGTGTTCCATTGGTTGATTGGATTATAGTCCCTTTGGCAGATGGTTGGATTTGGATAAATGACATGTGCTTTCAAGCTATAGTAGGTATGACGATACTACTTGATAACGCCTTAATAAATGACTCCTTGAATGATTAAATGTGTTCTGTGCTAAATATTTTAATTGAGCTTAAAGGGGTTATATAGTGAAGTCATGAAGGTGTGAGTGTGTGATGACTTAAACTAGAAAATCATATTTGCCGGTGTCAGGTTTGGTCTTGAAGACCGTGTGCATGTGTCACACATGATATATATATTTTGGGACAACTAGTTGCCTTGATGGCTTTAGCTTTTCCTCAGTTTTGTTTCTTCGGGTCGTGCGGCTAACACGCACTGGGGTACTTTCAGAAGAGGGAGCTGAACCCATATAGCCTGTGGGTGCCTTTTATGATGGTTAAGCTACACAGTCCAGAATGATGTTTTACTTCAAGCTAAGACTTGTTTTCCTAGCCCAGCACTTTATATATTTAAATGTG
The DNA here is from genome assembly GCA_030864225.1 of Capsicum baccatum var. pendulum. Classification (NCBI taxonomy): domain Eukaryota; kingdom Viridiplantae; phylum Streptophyta; class Magnoliopsida; order Solanales; family Solanaceae; genus Capsicum; species Capsicum baccatum. The sequence goes on along the minus strand of CM061551.1, from coordinate 24,931,773 downwards.
TATGCATATGCTTGTGTGCGTTTGGATTTTGGATTATTCATCATGGTATTATATTATCCCCTATCCCTGAGTTACATGCTAGTCCTCAACCCACTAACAGTCTCTGGATACTGTATCCCCACGCAATGCAGGAACCAAAAATACTTCTACTTTTCATGCACAGTGAATAGGTGACCATGGGATAACGTGTGAGTTAAATTGAAGTGGTGAGCTTCCAAAACTCGAAAGACTTCATTTCATGTCTGGGGTTTCTTTATGTTGTTGACTCTTTCCTTTGGACTTATTTTGGATATTGTCAGGGGCATGTCCAGATTTTTATTGATATTCGATTGGTTAGAGGATTTGTGGATATTACTGTGGACTTGGGATTGGTTTTAAAATTCTTAGACCCCTTTTGAGTCATACTCAGCCATTTGTTTTATGGTTGGAATTTTTCTACTATGTGTATATTGTGCTCCGTTTGACTAGGCAAAAGGGATGCTCTTCGGTCCTTATTATACTTGAGATAACTATCAAGGCCATGCCCTGGGTCGGGTCGGGAGACAAGGGCCATAGGAGAGCAGGTAGAATTGAAGAAGATGAATATTAACAAGTTGGTGAAAGCTACAAAGAAGACTAAGTTAAACATAATGTTGAAGTAAAAATGCCCTAGAAGTCTACGCCATGCATAAATTTGGTGCAAAGATTTCAAAGGACATGACTAGTATGGATGTTTGGTGGGTAGACTAGTAAGTTACTTTTTCTAACCTTTTATTTATTCAATTTCATTGATATTTTCATTTAGATGGTCCATTTGTTGCAATAGATTACTCATCTATTGTATTAATTTATAGTAGATTGGGTAATCTCTCAACAAATTCAGAGAACTTATGCAACAGATGATTCATCTATTGTAATAGATTACCCATCTATTGTATCATTTCAATTGTTATTATAAATTACTAACTTATTTAAATTGTGTTCTTATATCAGTATGTTGATAAAATTCTTTACCTCATGTCGGAGAGGCATCAAAAAATCACTAAGTACTATGATCTCGGGGATAGGATCATGGACATCAACTTTTATGATAACTTCTTAAGCAGGTACAAACTCAGCAAAGAAGCAACAACTCTTAGTTGCAGAAAAATAGAGGAGTTACTTGCTGAGTTTGAATGGGATGAGGATATAATTGATTACGGTAGAGGAAAGAGACCATTTCAGGGTGCCATGTTATCAAGACCCAATTTCTTAGGTCATGATGATGACTAATATAACCGACCAGTAGGCAAGCCAAATTCGTAGTCCGGAACGGCTAGTAACGGACTACCACATATATAAAGAAAAGAATTGCGGAATAGATAAAATAAAGAAGCAATTACATAATATAATCCCACAACCTGGTGGCATCATTACAAGAGCTTCTAATATAATATAAGAGTACAAAAGTGAAACATCAAAGGAATTACACTGATAGAACTTATTTCAAATACAACATAAAGTCTAGTCTTATACATAAGAAGGAGGTAAGTAATACTCCGAGCGTCATGAGTTCACTCTAAGTCTCCAAACCATGGCTGCTCTGCACGATGTATACATCAATGATGATAACCCATACTATGATCTGTAGGCTACAAAAGTGTAGTATGAGTAGCAAAATGAATGGTACTCATTAGACAAATGCCAACTGAGCTCCAAAGATAAAGAAGATATACATAACATATAAACATAATGGAAAACTACACCCAAGATTCCAGTAACCATATAACAAAGCCAATGGGATAATAAGGATATTCTATCATATTCATGTTCAAGAGACTAACATACTAAGGCTAAGAAAAAATATCAAGGATGAACTATCCTATTCCAACCATACTCAAAAATCTCAAAACTATACCGTATATCATTGTCCAATATACAAAGTAAAAGTGGAAGGAAGACATATATATATAAGTATACAGGGCCAAGGAATGAATATATAATTTGAATCAATAAAAGAAAGGGATATACGGTAATACCATGATATATATAGCTAGTGTATATATATATCTAAGTATATAACCCTCTACTCGAAGTACAACCTAGATCGTCAAACTAGATATTTAAGACCTCATAATCATAGCAGGGGCTAGTGCTAGAATACTCAAGGTTCTAATTCATATACCTAGTCATCAAATAGTCATGCATAATCATAAGAATAACAGGTCAGAATCATACCTCAAGTCTCGATACTTAATCAATGACCAATCTGTCATAAACTAGCCACAACAATGATCATTACAATGATAATAACAATGTCAACAACAATGTGAGTAACCGAATATTCCAGACAACCAAATACCTATCTGATCCTATGCGTACCCTCGCAGCCCCAGGCTCAGAAGGTTCAATTAGCATACAACAAAAAAGGCATAGTCATCACCCATATCTATGCAGTCGTCCCTTACCAGCTGGTAGCATATGCGCAAACTGGTGATAGGCGATGTATATGCAAGAATGAATACAAGGTACACAATTAATATCACAACCTCATCATCATAACCATATCTATCATCATCATCATTATCAATCTCCGACCTTTCCAGGTATATAAATATATATAGTTGCCATACATAGGGATAGCCGGACTCAAAATAGTAGATATGCACATAGGCACATCAATATAATCATCCTTCAGCCTTGTCGGATATCAGCATCATCATCATAACATTCTTCAGCCTTGTCGGATATCATTGCATCATCATAATATCCTTCGGCATTGTCGGGTATCATCATATCATCATAATATCCAAATCAATGTCAATAATAGAGAGCGAGTCCCACGAGGTCTAAAATAAGTGCAATCCCCACGAGGGCTAAAGTAAAATACAAGACCCATGAGAGCTAAAGTAAATGATCATGACAAGAGAAGCAAGGTAGGATATATTTTCATAATTAATCGTTCATCATCAATATCACATCCTTAATAATTATATATATATATAGGTGCACAGACTCAAGTCGTGGCTAAAGTAGTGTAAGTACGTAAGTCCATTGCCCAGAGTGATCTTCGGGACTAAATCATTATAAAGTGTAGAAAGGGTCAGAATCTTCCACGACCGGAGTAATTAGTAGTATCAAATCATAGAACGAAACTTATCTCGGTCAAGTATTTACAACACCATTATTAGCCTCTTTTATGTATATAAATTATCTATTTAGTTAGGCATTTATTATTGTCAGGAAATTTGTCTTCAAGAATAAAGTAGGTTTTAAATCTCTTATTTAAGAAGGATAGTCATAAGATCATAGTTTCACTAGAATCACATCATTCACAGATATAAGGATCATGAATATACCAAATCTATGCATGCCTTCACCAATACCCATATCAATGAAGTCATAAGCAATATACCGCTTCTTTCTCCATCCCATACCGGAGAGATGCGTATACAAATATATATTCATAAACTACAACTGTATCCCTTACAAGGATAAGCACTTTTCGGATATCCAACCAATATCATAACACGACCTTTGGCTCAATAATGTTTCCGAAATAATTACAACATCATCATCATAGCCTTTAGCCCACATACATATTCGAAACCATGTCAACGTCATATTTATTCATCATTTCATATTTATAAGTCGTAGCATATTCACGAGGCCTAACATCGTTATGAGCTACAAAGCATATCTATAATCATCCTACAAATAGGAGGCATCTCACTTCTAGGAGGCATAATATCAATAAGGATTAATTCATAACCATGAGGTATATCACATCTATAAGGCTTCTCATGTCTATATATCATATATCATGACTATAGGGAGTATTATCTCTATAGGCCAATTATCATATGTAAGAGGATAACATCTCTAAAGAACATTAATCATAATTCGGGAAAAGTCATCATAATTTACCAAGCCACAAAGTAAACTCATTCTAAATGTTCAATAGTCTAAACTATGCCTAGCATCTGCAACTAAGTCCACAGGGGCTAACACAAGTCTTGGCCTAAATGGGTCGGACTAACCCATTTCTAAGCCTCAATTTCCATAATTAGGCAATCTACGCCCCAAACTAGGCTAAGATATCTAGTTCAACCTATAGATGCTAAATAAGCCATAAACAACCCTAAGATAGGAACTTTGTCTAGAAATAAGGGCATTTATGTCTATTCTACACAAATTATGATTTCTAGATCACTAGACTAGCCTAACTAGGGTTAATCATACTAAACATAATTCTAACACTTAAATCATATTTTGAACATAGTATTATATCACATCCATACTACAAACTAGTTCAATCTAGGGAGAAGGCAATGAAATTCTAAAAGGTAATAAGAATTTCATCTTACAGGTCTAAAGCCCTCTTCTAATCCCTAAAATTCAATAATCAAGTCTAAGTCATTCTAATCATCATCAATCTTAACACTCATATTCACACGCAATATATATTACATATCATCTTACGAAAAAGATTAGACAGAAGCCTACCTCAAAGTCGAACCGCAAAACCTTTCATAATTCACCACATGCTTGTTTCCACTTTACAATCCCCAAATGCCATGACATTATAAAATTGTAATCTACTCATCAATACGAGAATAATGATACCCATATTTCACCATTATGCTTCGGGTTCAAAAAAGACACCAAAACCCTAAGTGGGTCCTACTTACGAAAAATGCATTTTTGGTGTCAACCCAACGTTCATACATGAACAAGAAACCACAACTCTTAGTCTCTCAATAAATGGGTTAAAACAAAGCTAGTTAGGGGATAAAATCCAGTCCTAAGTGAATTTGGGATTTTGGGTCTAAATTAAGAAACTCAAGCATAAATTCAAAGATTCTTACCTTAAATTCAAAGATATTCACGATAATGGATGATAATCAAGCTCCCAAGTCATCCACTATAGACATTGAAATTTTGTGGACTCTACAAAACGAGTTCAATTTTTGTTAGAGTTCTTGGAGGCTACTTTACCCTAAATCTAGCTTGGTGGCTACTCTACCTAAAAACCCTAAATTATGCCTATATAAAGGATAAATTATGCCTGTATAAAGGGGAAAATACCCCTTTAAAGAGGCAACCCAAATATCCCATAAATTCATGAGATATTCATAATCACGAATATTTCTAGACAATTCCATAAACTCATGGAATATCATAAAAGGGATCAAAACCCTCTCTTCTTGATAATGAAATACATCAAGAAGATCCACAAATCATCCTTTAAGGGAGATCAAATCTAAATATTTCTACGTTCAAGAAATATGCCACTTATGATCCTCGAATTACGAAAAAATCTATATCAAATCTAAATATTCCTACATTCAAGAAATACGCTACTGACGGCTCTCGAATTACGAAGAACATCAAGAGAGAAGAATCAAGGGAGGAAGATTTTACCCACATTTTTTATCAATAAAATTATTGTTTCTTCATATTTTTATTTATGGTTGATTTTATTTTTCATGAATTAAATTATGTTAAAAATACCCACAAAACTCAATTTTGAGTCATCATACCCATTTAGGATTTTTAGGTCTCAAGAATGAAGAGAAAATGCCTAAATTCGCGATATTGGGGCCTATTTATAGACCCTTCAGGAAAAGAGATGTCGCAATCACCATCAATTGGACTGCAATCGCTATATTATAATTGCCATAGGCCTTTCCTCGATTACCATGGCATAATCATGGTGATACTTGCGCGATCGCCATGGCACCAGTACCAGTAACTTGAAATTTTTCCAAGTCTGAAATGATGCCTCGGGATTCATTCGAAATCTAATTTTTGCAAATGAACTATGTAACCAAACTAAATTTGATGTTTCAATCGTATTGGAAAAGTTACATTTTTAATCTGAGGTCTTTTTGATCAAATGTGGGTCTTACTCCTATATTTTTAAAATTTTAACTTTTTGGGCAATAGGTCGAAATGAGCTTGGGTGCATTAGGACCTAAACCAAAGGTCTTTCTAGCCTAAAATCGATATTTCGAAGGTGTTGATATAGTAAAAATTTGCATACGAGATCGTTTACTGAAGGTTTTGCCCAATGGCTATTTGGAACCAACGAAGAATTTCAAACAAGGAATTAGTTCTAAAAACTAAATGAACTACCTTGTAACCGAACGGTCAGTCCCAACAAGTTAGATGACTTAGGACAGCTATGAAGAACCTCAAACGGCAAAAATAAATGAAATTAAGTAAAATAACTGAAAGGATCATTAAACATGGATTTGATAGGGGCAAAGAAGATTCTTAGAGTTATGAACTTGGAGAAAAAATATTTTGCGACTATTGAGACCATCATAAATGAGGGCGTTATGAATTTTTATGACTGCAACAGACAAGTTTTTAGAGATTGGGAGTCTTTGATTTGCATGGAGTCTTTGTTGGAGTTGTTTCCGAGATTGTTTAAGCAAACTGGCATAATGAATCACTTGCAAAAAAAGTTGCTCAACAAACGATGGACTTTTGAAGGTCGAAAATGAAACATTCTAAAAAATAAGTCTAGTGTTGCGTGCAGGTCATACTCTCTTGTATTTATTAATCATTTAATAATCGGTACTAGTATGAAAACTCTCAAGACCTTATTGAATAATAATACAGTTTCAAGGATACAAGTGGTTTGAGCTGTTGGGTAACATGTAAGAGTTTGTAGCCCTGATATAGATTGTAATTTGTTAGACTTAACAGTAATTAATAATTTATAGACAACATTATAATATTTTATTTTTAGTATCTTTACTTAATTATACTTTGTATTGGTGATGACAATATTTTTGGTTTAATTGATGTCCAATTATTTTGTCATGAATTCTATTTTATCCTTAGATTTAGAAAATGTTAGATTATTACTAAAAATAGATTACTGAATTCAAATATTACAATAGAAACATTATTTATTGCAGTAAATGACTCATATGTTGAAAATAATCAAATATATATAGATATCTATTGCAATAGATGACTAACATATTGCAGCAGATGACTCATCTGTTAAAAATAATCAAAAAGACATAAACATATATTGTAATGCAACAAATGACTCATCTGTTGAAAATAATCAACAGATATAGACATTTGTTACAATAGATAACTCATCTGTTGAAAATAATCAAACAAATATAGACATATATTGCAATGCAACAAATGACTCATCTATCGAAAATAATCAAACAGATATAAATAGTTGTTACAACATATAACTAACCTATTGCAATAAATGACTAGCCTATTCCAACAGATAGCTCATTTGTTGGATCTGTTGCAAAATAATCAAATAGATATAGATATTTATTGTAATGCAACAGATGACTCTCATCTGTTGCACTGCAACAGATGACTTGTCTGTTAAAAATAATCAATTAGATTTAGAAATCTGTTGCAACAGATAACTAACCTATTGGAATAGAGGACTCATCTGTTAAAAATAATCAAACATATATAGACATTTATTGCAAAAGATTATACACATAGTTGATCATGTAATTACTATGTAATTCATTGAGATTGTAATTGAATATATTAACTGAAACCTAACTATAATTAAATAACTTCGATTATTACTAATCATGATTTAATATAATATTTCCCAGTAAATTAGTCAATAGATTATTCAATTTAGGACGAAACACTTAGTTGATCATGTAATTACGATGTAATTTATTGAGATTGTAATTGAGCATATTAATTAAAAGCTAGTTATAGTTAAATAACTTTATTTATTACTAATCATGGTTAATAAAGCATTTCACATCAAATTGGTCAATTGATCACTCTATTTAGGACGAATATACTTAGTTGATCGTGTAATTACTATGTAATTCATTGAGATTGTAATTTAAATTATTAATTAAAATATAATTATAGTTAAATAACCTTATTTATTACTAATCATGATTTAATAAAGCATTTCATGTCAAATTAGTCACTTGATCACTCTATTTAGGACGAATACACTTAATTAATCATGTAATTACTATGTAATTGATTGAGATTGTAATTAAACTTATTGATTAAAATCTAATTATAGTTAAATAACTTTATTTATTAATAATCATGATTTAATAATGAATTTCACGATAAATTAGTCAAACAAATATAAATATTTATGGAAACAAATGACTAATCTATTGGAAATAATAAAATAGATATAAACATCAGTTGTAATAGGTTATAATCTATTGCAATAAGTTATACGCTTAAGTAATTCACTAAGATTGTAATTGAACTTATTAATTGAATGCTAGTTATAGTTAAATAACTTTATTTATTACTAATTATGGGTTAAAGAAGCATTTCACATCAAACATACATAGAGTATGTTGGAAATAATTAAACGTATCATTCATCTGTTGTAATAGATGTGTATATCTGTTAAATTATTTTCAGTAACTGAGTTATCTATTGCAACAAATATAATATATGTTGCAATAGAAGTTGTCCATGCATACAATAATTTTTGGATCATAAATAAAAATATATTTTATATAATAGATAGAAAAGACATCATTTCCCCTCTGAACTTGTCCACTCGACTTACTTTAGCACTTAAACTAAACTTCAGTTTATTTACCCCCCTTAACATCTTTAAAGTGTATTATTTTCACCCCTCAAGACGACGTAATATTTTAAAAAAAAAAGAAAAAAAACACATTTTATTATTTAAAAAGTGATATGGTCTCTCTCTATATATATATATCTTCCCTTCTTCAATGACCTCAAGCCCTACCCTCACCCTTCACTGCCATCTTTTTTATTACACCATCACCACTCCTCCTTCAACCACCAATTTCACCACCATTAGCCCCCTCCCCTTTAACCCCCAACCCCACACTAATTTCTCCTCCCCAAATCCGCCAACCCCCACCCCCACCCCCACCTCACTCCTTTTTTAACTACCAATTTTATCGCCACCAGCCCCCCTCTCTCAACCCCCAATTTTTCTTTCTTCAATTACCAAATCCTTACCCCCACCTCTAATTTTCCTTCCTTCAATCCCTTGACTTAAGATCATTAAAAAAAGAAAGAAATTGGATTTTAAAAATTAAAAGTTATCTTTGTGATTTTGAAACTTTGAAATAAAAATGAAATTAAAGAAAAGTTATTAGTGGTCGAACGGTGGTGGTGATCTTAATTTTGTGCGTATATTCTTTTGTGAATTTTCTTTAATCATTTTTCGATGAGTTTTGCCAGAATATGAAAGAGATTTTGTAGTTTTTATTGTCGGAATATGAAAGAGAAATAATATTTTGCTGGAATATGAATTTTGTCGGAATATGAATTTGCCGAAATAACTTTTCTTCAATTTCAATTAATTTAAACCCTTTCGATGGTGCCAATGTTTTGCCAATTTTTTGTGTATTTTTTTTGTAGGAATGAGGGATGTATGGTTTGTTTGATATGGGAAAGGGGGTCGGTGTTTGCAGGGGTGGGGGCTGGGGTTTGATGAAGAAGAAGAAGAAGAAAGAAAATAGGGTCCGCAGGGTGAAGGTGGGGCTGGGAGAGGAGGGTGGATGGGTCTGATGAAGAAAGAAAAATGGGGTGGGGTTATTTTTTGATATTTATTTATATATATATTATGTGGATTTAAAAAAAATAGTAACTTTTTACGTGACAATGACATGCACTGATGTGGCAATGACGTGGCGTGAGTGTAGTGCACTCTCCGCTGTGAGAGTGGTAATTCAGCTTGAGGGATAAAATTAATACACTGTAAAGATTCTAAGGGGGTAAAAAAATTGAAGTTTAGTTTAAGTGCTAAAGTAAGTTGAGTGGACAAGTTCAGCGGGAAAATGATGTCTTTTCTCTATAATAAATAACATACAACACCAATTAAAATGAGTTAAAACTATCAAATTCATAGTTAAACCAACATAAGACTATTTACTGTTATAATAATTATGGAGCATTTCGATTCGAGCATATAGTTCTTTTGTACCAATCATCTTACATATAGAGCACTTAGTTTTTCTTGTTGGAAATGATTCCCCAACTCCACACCTTTTTTCAGTCGCCTTCTTCCCGGTTTGCTTGGGTCAACATATAGAGGAGGTATTTCTGTCTCCAAAATCTCCAAAGGAACAATCCAAGAATCTTCAGGAGACACTCAATTAAGGATACGAGAAAAAACACGGAAGACACATTACACACTCTAAATCAGTCCACAATCTTAGGATCCGAGGAACAAGATGGAGACCACTCTTGGATTCTCTATCAACAAGAACAATACAAGATACAATGATTTATATAACACCTAAACAACCACAAAATATGATGAACAAGATGAATAATAATAGCGCAAGTTTCGAATTCAATAAAGGACCCAAAATAGTCCACTACACAAGATAACAACAACAAAAGTAAAGGATAGATAGTAAGACCAAGATTATTATAAGATTAAGAACTAAAGAGTGTATTAAACTCATAAAATAATCAAAACCACACTCTTACGGTGACCGCCAAGGTAATCAACTCACCTCAAGATCCACCGTTTCCAAGCAAAGATCAATACTAGCTTATCCAAGCCCTAACTAAGACTACACTAATGTGTTCTACTCTCAAGAGAGAGGATTTTTAATGTTTCAATCTTTCATCTTTTAAAACTAATGAAAATAAGACTAAAGGGGCCTATTTATAATATATTACAAATGAAGACAAAAAGACCACTTTGCCCTTAATAAGAGGGGCTGCCATGGTATCTAAATACATTATGTGTAATGTCTAAAATATCCTTAATGAAGGGGCAGCCAAGGTGCGTTATAACTTGAATGAATTGCGCCTCTTCAATGCTCTCAAAAATCGAGTATGGTTCATACTTCAAGGCTTGTGGTTCTCGGGTTAGCATCAATGTAAGCAACCAAGCAACCTTCCACACATGGAATTGCTTTAAGTCATGCTCAAAATGGGTCCTCCATGCATGTTCTCGTATCTTCGAGGGGACCAAGTCTTGAGCCTCTATGTGTCGGCCTCCAAAGATGTCATCAAAATATAAGATGACCATTTGTCCCGTATCTCCTCTCCTTCTTGAAAAGGATTCGACCTCGAATCCAAACCTTGCAAAACCAAAGAGAGGACAAACTAATAAAAACTCCTCATGGCATGAGGGTTAGGATTAGCATAACAAATCATCTCAACATGCCAAGGTTGCACATAGTTGCAATATAACTAAGGATCTTTTGCATTAGATATTAAAAGCTCAATAAAAGGTTTGGTTACGGGAATTACCAAGAGTGACACTTTACTTGTCATAGAGACCAAGAAAAAAGTTGGGTGCACCATCATCACTATTTCCATATTTGGCACCGGGGTCAAATAGGAAGAGTGGCCATAGACACGGGTCTAGACAACACTCCCCTTTCCCAAGGTCTCCACCCAAACTAAATGACATACTCTCTATAATAGCATACATATCATCCAAAGCAAATAAAGAGTAGAGAAAAGTATCACTCAAGTCGACTTCTACTAAGATGCCCTCATGTGTGTACTTACTACTAGTTTCCTAATCATCACTATGAGTACTCTCAACAATAAAGTCACACAAAATAGAAGAAAAAGTAACTTCCAAGACTACACATTCCTTACCCTTAAGAGTACTCTCATCTTCCAAGAAGATATTTTTGTCTTTAGGAGGAATGTTGTCACACCATAGTGGGTTAACATATAGGCTATAGACTCCAAGGTAAGCTATACCATCTTTTTTACCACTAGGCTCATTGGGAGTCTTTAAATCATCTCAAACAAGACACTATACCTAAATAGAGCATGATCTATTTCCCGAGAAGACTTAGAACAAACACGTTCATCACTCTCTAAAAGATTAATATCAATTTCAAAGAGATTTCAAGCATAAGATTGTCCCAAGAATGACTCTCGGGTTCACTCCCATTTTGGTGACCAATATTATCAAGTACTTTACTCATTTGAGTTAGATTAATCACATTACACACATACTCAAGTGGTGGAAAATTTACACAAATCAGTTGATCAACACCAATTACACAAAGCGATATACTTTCGTTCAACATATAGGCTTCAACACTAAGTGGACATAAATCAATCTTACAAAAAGAGTCGATTCGGTCATCAATAGGATCAACTAGTGTATCCATACTCACAATATGTACATCATCATCAAGTGGCAAAGAAACAATAGATTCATATATAGGCAAGCTACAACTCACACTCAATGGGCTACTAGCCACAAAATTATCATTCACATGCATAAAAGCGTAAGAGTTAGCTATTTTACCTTGAAGTCTTTGAGCAAATTCGTATTTGTCATGGTGTGAAGATCCTCCACAAGCTTGAGCAGCAACTTTATTTTGGCATTGTTTGCCTTTGCTTGCCATGTTGGTACCTATACAAATGTCCTTAGAAATAAAAGGACAACCAATGTTAGCACGGTTTGGTCGTAATCCCTTCACTTCGCTCCACATAACCTCTCATTTTTCCACTCTCAAATTACCACCTTGCACTCTCTTACTCCTCTCAATCTTTTATCTCTCATAATAATATGGATTGGAGTAGGTAGGCATTTCTCTTCATGGCTTGGGCAGCAAGTAAGTCATGAGGCGATTCCCCCATTGGTCTCTTATAACATTAGGCTAATTTTGTATGTTAGGAACTTGATGTCATGCAAATCAATCGGCACCTAAGTATACATGACCGTAGGATAAGGAAAGAATATCTCACCACACCTCCCCATGGTATTCATATTGGGAAAAGACAACTTTTACTCTCTCGGTAACCTTGAACCCATCCACGAATTATGGAACAAGTAAAGGCTCGCAATATAACCCTAAGTAGTCAACCATGGATGGAACGACGTAGTTTCTATAGTACCTATCATTTAACACAACGAGGCAGCCCAGTATCCCACAAATGGTCTCCTTTCTGGAGTGTACACTCCTTCTCGGATCAACATTGTAAAGCATACTAGTACCCCTCGATTTTGGAGATGCATACCTTCTTCTTCTCGTTGTACAACCTCTACTATAGCTAGTATAACCATTCACACTATATCGACCTTGATAAGAAGTACTACAAGATGGATAATATGAATCTTCACATTTCTCACGTGTACTCTCATAAACTTTGCGAACGAAAGGGTTATACCTAACACCAAATCTAGGTTCAGAGTGAGAATTGTAAGACTCCTCACATGCCCCATCATAAGATCCATCACGAGGTCCTACATTATCTCCAAAGTCACCATAAGTACTAGGCACTTTATTCACCTCTTTTTCTCTCTCAAAACAATAACTTTCAAATCTGCCCAAGTTATGATCATGGCTATTTTCATAGCCTCTGTCATCTCCCTCAACTCCGTAGCCATGAAAACCCTCACTACAATTATAGTCTCCCATATTGTAGTCACAATAATCCTCAGCTATCAAAGAAATGTTCCCCTTATATCACCTTTGTACCTATCAAAATCAACACTCGTATACACTCACCTTTGTGATTATCACAATTGGAGCAGTGAATATTGAAAGTTGGTTATACTCCGGTAGTCAATAGGATGTCAATTCTACTTCACGGCCGGAATGAATTCTTATTTGATCGACTCAAGATAAAAAATAGAAAAATTCTAATTACGAACTTGAAACAAAAAGTTACAACGAATTAAAAATGAGAAAAGCACATAAATAACGAAGACACGAAAGAAACGGATTCAACAATTTATCTACAACTAAGTAGGTGATTACTAGTTGTTAATTAATTCTAGAATAAAGTAATGAAACTAATGAAACAATACAATGAAACTAAGAAATCTGAAATTTTAGCTTAAATATGTTGTGTGAACAGTTAGTTTGGACATGTGGCAATTTGGTGATGTGGCAGTTTGAAATTTGGATTGGTCAAATTTTTAATTTGGGAGAGTGAAAAATCAGCTAAAGGAGGGAAAGCACAAGACTTAGAGCCTTTTTCAAAATTCAAAAGACTTTGACTTTCCTTCCACCTTTTAGGCAAGATACCTTTTTGAAAGCCTTTGTTTCCTTTCCTCTTTTGTTTGTCTTGGTATGTGGCCTTACTCCCTTTTGGTAATGTGTCTTTTTGAAATTCCTATTCTCTCCTTTCTTTTTTTGTATGTTCTTTGGGATATGTTTCAAGACAAACAAGAAACTGCACTCTTTTCTCCACTCTTTAAGATCAAACCACACCTATTGAATGTTCTTGTTCAACAATAAATTATGAACATGAAGAACAACAAGAACACTCAAAAGATTGAAACTAAACCAGATGAACTCCAAATTGAATGATTTTGGATTCCTTCTGCTCACATTAAACTCCACAACACAACCATGCATTTTTCAAGCCACAATATCAACAACAACCCTTCCAATTTTGAGCTTCACCTCACTAGTTTCTTCAACCTTAAACCCAACAATGGTGAACAATTCAAAACCACCCAGATTAAGCTCAAATCTAAGATCTAGACTCACTTAGTGTTAGGGAACAAGAATCTAACACTAGAAACAAACAAAACACACTAAAATCTCCTAAATCTAACCAAGTCTCAAATTTTAGCTCAAACACAAAAACGGGATAGATTTTTTTTTTTTGAGATTTTCGATTTTTCAACACTTTTTTTTGTTTTTTCAAGTGAGCTAGCCCAAGATTTGATGTTGTAGAAACAAGATCAAGCCATGCTCTGATACCAAATGATACAATAAAAATCATGGAAGGCATATTACACACTATAAATCAGTCCCTAAAATTAAGGATCCGAGGAACAAGATGGAGACCACTCTCGGATTCGCTATCAACAAGAAGAATACAAGATACAATGGTGTAATAACACCAAAACAACCATAAAACGTGATGAACAAGATGAATAATAATAGCGCAATTTTTGGATTCAATAAAGGACCCAAAACAGTCCACTACATAAGATAACAATAACAAAAATAAAGGAAGATAGTGAGACCAAGATTATTACAAGATTAAGAACTAAAGAGTGTATTAAACTCATAAACCCCTAATTAATGTAATAATCAAAACCACACTCTTACGGTGACCGCCAAGGGAATCAACTTACCTCAAGGTCCACCGTTTCCAAGCAAAGATCAATACTAGATTTTTCAAACCCTAACTAAGACTACACTAATGTGTTCTACTCTAGAGAGAGAATTTTTAATATTTCAATCTTTCATCTTTTAAAACTAATGAAAATAAGACTAAAGGGGCCTATTTATAATATATTACAAATGAAGACAAAAAGACCACTTTGCCCTTAATAAGAGGGGTTGCCATAGTATCTAAATACACCATGTGTAATGTCTAAAATATCCTTAATGAAGGGGCAGGCAAGGTGCGTTACAGCTTGAATGAATGGTGCCTCTTCAATGCTCTCAAAAACCTAGTATGGTTCATACTTCAAGGCTTGTGGTTCTCGGATTAACATCAATGTAAGCAACCAAGCAATCTTCCACACACAGAATTGCTTTAAGTCATGCTCAAAATGGGTCCTCCATGCATGTTCTCATATCCTCGATGTGACCAAGTCTTGAGCCTCTATGTGTCGGCCTCCAACGATGTCATCAAAAGATAAGATGGCTATTTGTCCCGTATCAATTAATATCCTCACAATATGCAATTATTGATTTTTTCATCTAATAATATAAAGATGAGTACTCATAAATTTGATTTCCAAATTATGCACCATATTGGGCTCGAAGCGCTACTATAACATGTAGATAAGGTATTTTGTCCAAGTTAAAAACTTTACATTTACAAGTTCTTCTTTGAAGATCGACCGTAGCAATATCACCATGACTACTGATATTGAACTGGTAATTGAATATTTGATGGGTCAATAACTTATTATCGAATGAATGTACTTTGGTATTGTTTTTTCATTGAAAGAACAAGTTTGTTTGGTGAGTTGACCAACTCTATGTGCCTCTCATGAAATAATTTTGCAAACTTCATATTTATTTCGTCAAATAAAGCGACAATGAAAATTTTCTTTCAATGTCAAACATTACATTTACTGACTCAACAATGTTTGACGTCATAATGTTATACCTATACAAAAATTCACTTAGTAAGACATAGTATTATAATAAAATCAAATAAGATACTAAATTATAATATTGCATCTATTTTCTAGACAAAATATCCTTCTCTATCTATGAAATCTGACATGTTCGAGATGTTTGGCTGCCTTGAATATCATGTCCCTTATTTGATTGAAATGGTCATAGAACTTAATTCAATCGTACGCTTTCATTGTTTTATAAAAATAAGACACAACCTTTAAATTGTGAAAGTTGTTTCGAATATTTTTTCCAAGGTGCCTCGTACAATAACCATAGTGAGCTGAAGGGTAGACAATTGAAATCATCTTTCAGATAGTTGGATGCCTATAAAATATTATACATAGCTCATTGGTATTATCTATAGAGCTTCTTATTTGTTCAAAAAATATTGATATGAGGCATCACATTCCTTGTCCACTACACAAACAGCTATAAAAAAGATGTGATTTTCTGCATTTTGTGCCACCATCGATAGCAAAACTCATTCATACTACTCTTCAAGAATGTCCCATCGATGACTATGACTTTTCTTACTTAAAACTATAAATCCAAGCTGCATAGGCTAAAAAAATACTTGAAACTTTTTATTTCATCAACTTGCAATATAGTCTTACTTTCTGGAGTAGCAGACTCAAGCATGTAACGATATGTATCAAGCATCGCATACCAATGCTCATGTATTCCCCTAACCAAAGACTTTGCAATCTCCATATTCTTATAAATATTTTAATAAATCACCTTAAAACCCAATTTTATACGAATTTGATTGGCTTTATCTCTTGTAGACGGGACTTTGCCGTTGGAAAAGCTATTTTTAAAGTACTTATCGATGATCTTTACCGCGACGTGCGAATTATGGCTTGTAATATGCTCCAAACCACATGTGTGATACTTTTCATAAGTTCTAATGCAGAATCTGTTAGAACTTATGAATTTCACACCATTAACCACCACTTGCATTATTAATGTGCACATTTAAAACAATACACACTACACAAATTAATCACCTTATCGAGTCTAAAATCTGTTTTCAAGCAAGACATATGCAATAAAGTGACTAGTTCTTCCTTGTTCTTGAATGTCATTCCCTTGTAAAAACCTGTTTCATCATCTTGAAGATTGCTCGACTGTGTTGATTGAGAACTGCCCGCTGTATTGCTCGCAACAAAGGGTGTAGGTATTTGATCCTCTTCTATTTTATCTCTCTCATAATCTGAAATATTCATATCCACACTATCCAATTCATTATTTAGCAAATCTTTTTGGTCTTGTTCTATATTCTAATTCTCTATCATTTTTCAATCACATACACCCTTAAAATAGGATTAGCTGCATCACCTCGATAAGCACGCAAATAAATCTGATCGCATATCTTACAAAGGTAGGACCCTCTAATTTTCAAAAGAAGTATCCATTTAACCAATAACAAGATCTTTCGATTGATATATTAGTCCACAACAGCTGATGATTAAGTTCACAAAATCATCATACAAACTATCTCTTTAGACTATCATCACTATCTCCTCTAACATGTCACCATCCTTTGAATGTCAAATAAATCAATTGTTTTTCTCAATCCATTCACCATGATAATCAACCCTTATTGTTATTGACTCCTCCATTAATGGTACCTAAAGAAATTTGTTAAAAATAATAATAATGATGATATAGTAAAGTTGAGTAGCTATATACAATAACAAAATTCTATGCACTATTATTGTCCTAATAAGTAACTTTCTGTTACAACATATGAGTCATCTGTTACTAATCTATTCCATTCAACTGGTTGTATCCCAGTATTGTAATCTACTATAATATGTATCCAACATGTGATTCATTTATTGTAACAAGTAGGTCATCTATTAACCAAAAGCTTAATCCAACAGGTAAGTCATCTGTTGCAACAGATAACTCATCTGTTGCAGGAGATGACTTTCTATTTGAGTAAACTTTTGTTCTGTCCCAGCTTGGCCAGCTACTGTAATTTGTGTTCAATATGTAAGTCATCTGTTACAACAGATGAGTCATTTGTTGAATTAAGATTCTATTTCTAAATATGTATCCAACAGGTATGTCATCTGTTGCAACAAATGACTTATCTATTAAATTTATCTTTTGTTTCATCCAAAATTTGATAGAAGCTATCCAACAGCTAAGTGATATGTTGCATCAGATTGCTAATTTGTTGGATTCACTTAAGATATTTGTTACAATAAATGACTTACTAGTTTGAACTGTTGTAAATGAATACAACAGCAGTTGGATACACTACTGTAAATTATTGAAAAATACCTGATATACTCAGATGAAAAATTAAATTAAAAATTATTTATTTTACTTACTAAAATCACCTAAAGTAATGCCTAGTGACATATGAATAAAATTTGGTTCAAAATTTTAATTGAGTAGTAGCAGTAATGGCAACAACAGTAACAATATCACGACAAGCAAAAGAAGAAGAAGAAGATGATGAAGAAGAAGAAGAGGAAAAACAGCAGCAGTAGCACCTAACAACAATGGAAGAAAAAGAAAAGCGAAGGGAAAGAAAGGGAGAAAGAAGCGAAAGAGAGAGAAAAGGGAGTAATAAGCCGCCGATTCCCCCCCCCCCCTTCTTTTTTAGTTACTAATTTAGGTATACGCGCATCGCGCGTATGCCTCACTTTAATGAGTTCAAATGTTAAAAATAGGATATTTTCTTAAATAATAAAGAAGAATATAATAATTAAATTCAACATCTTTTGAACATGTAAAGATGGAGAATTTATTTAATTAGACCTACCATTTACAAATGAAATTCTAAACGCCAATCGAAATTTATCTACCGCTTGTAAACTGCAACAAAACAATACGATGATAGAGATATCAAAACAATATAATTAAATCGAATCTTTGCAAGAAAAATTCCTCGAAGCCAATTGACATTCATCTGCCACATATCAACTATAACAAAATAGTACAATAATAGAGATATTAAAACAATACGGCTAATCCTAACCTTTACAAAAAAAATTCTCAAAGTAGAGATATCAAAATAATACAATTAAACCTAACCATTACCTAGAATAATTTCTCAAACTACAACAAAATAATACAATAATAAAGATATCAAAACAATATAATTAAATCTAACATTTACACAAAAGATTCATAAAATTATTATTTGAGTAGAAACCACAAAGTTACTAAAAAACGAAAGCTTGTTATTCCTGATCAATAAACCCAATGTAATAGAAAAGAAAATTTAAAACCTAGAGACAATAAAATCACGCACGCTGTAGAATCAATAATGAAAGTTATATATATACAAACATGAAAAGATGTTTCATTATTCTTGATCAATAAAACCAACGTAATAGAAAAGAAAAATCAAAACCTAAAAATTAAACCAACACATTATATTAGAGATCCAATGACAAAACTATTTACAAACATAAAAGAATGATTTGTTATTTATGATCAGTAAAATCAAAATGTAATATAAATAGAAATTTGAAATTCAAAAATCACAAAGTAACCCAATAACAAAGTTGCGATTACAAAATTTTATTACCCAAATAAAATATCCGTATAAATCTAAAAAAGAACTTCTAAAATTGGAAAACAGAAAGAAATATAAGGGCTCCTAATCGAAAATATTATAACAAAAGAATAATAGTCCTAACCTAAAAAAAAAACAATACCTTTTTTTTCTTGGGAAAGTCCACTACCCCTTTTTAATTGAAAAAAAGTCACGAATTGCATTTAGTTTTTGAAAGATTTTTTTTCATCTTTTAGGAGTCTTAACCTATTTTATGTAAAATAATTTCACCTTTTTTTCTAAGATATTCGGAACTTTACCTAATATAAAAAAAAAATTATATAATAATTTCTTTAAATTTGGATTTTTTCAAAACAAAATATTGTCATAAATTTAGAAATTCAACTAAAAGAAGAAATCTTCTTCATTTAATTTTTTTGTATATATTTATTATAAGTCAATATTCAATATTATAAATTGAAGAAAAAATGTGAAAAATGATTCTGTCCATTAAAAAGACTTTTAATGAAGGGTAAAAGTTCAAATCATTTTATTAATGATCTTCACACTTTTTAATATATTATAGAAATAGATATAAATATAGATTATAGTTTATAAATTAGACATAGATTATGATTTTATATAAAATGGCCAAAATAAAAAATAAAACATTTAGGGATGTAAAATTCATCTCCTTAATCTAAAAATTATCATCGACACTTAATAATTAAGAATTCAGTTACTTATATTTAATTTTAAAACTTTTGTACCATCCTTAATTCATTGTCCCTGGTGACGTGAAACTTAATATGCAGAAGTTCCATAATATATTTAAGGCTTTTTCCTAAACTAGTTTAACCATACGTGTCTCGCACGTGTAACATTTGATTATTTAAAATTAAATGATTTTGTTTATTGTGAAAATTTTTAATAAAGTGTAAAAGTTTAAATCACTTCATAAAGATCCTTTCCTTTAATATAATAATGTAAACATAACATATATTTTATTGTAAACACACACACACATATATATATATATATATTACCACTAGAAGTTTAAGTAGTTAATGAATCGTCACTTTTACGTTTGTCGTGCAGAACCTCTTTTTATTGCTGCTAGATGCTAATAGAGATATATCGATTTGAATCATATTTGTAGTGCAGTTAATTTTTTTATATTTAAAATGTTTCCTTATTTTTAAAGCTAAATCTTTAGAAAATCATTCATTACTTACTTAAAACTTTTAAAATTTTGGTACTTCTAATATTTTTCTTATTCTAACGCTTTCATATTTATTTCTAGATTTTTCAAATCTTCTTAAAATCAACTTTAGTTGATTTAGAATTTTTAAATTAATGAAAAATGTATTAATTATCATTAATTTTATGATTCCTAATAAGAATTTTTTTTATTATAAATATTTAATTAATTTTTAACTCCTAAAAAATAGTTTAGAAACATGAGAAATTTTTTAATGAAATACAAAAACTTCCGAAGAGTGTTTCCAAATCCATCACACTTTTAATATAAAACATTTTTTTCATTTCCCAATGTTGAGATTACCTCATAATAACAGAACTAATATTGCACAGGTAAACATTGACGGAGTAATACATCGATAAATCGAATCGATTAAAATATTATTGGATTATTGATATTGGGTTAATGATTTTTTATTGATTTTATAAAAAAATTTATTGGGTTAACGATTCGATTTTGTTTTTAGCTTATTTGATTATCGGTTAAATCGATAACCTAATAAAAATATATTATATTATTGTTTTATTCCTATTTATGTTATATATATAAATCTCTCTCTGTATATAAATAAATATATGTATGTATATATATATTTTATATGCATTACTTATTCACAATTCAGTGATTCACAAAGTATTAACCTATTTAGGATAACAAAAATCAATATAAAGCTCGGTTATTATCGTATTAAAAAACTTGAAGCATTTATAATTTCCAACAATTAAGATTTAATTTTTTTTCTAACTAACATTCAATTTAAGTTTGAAGATTTTTATAAATTAAAATGCATTACTTAGAATTTTAACGGTAGCTAAAATTTTATTTTTTTATATTAGTTGTTACTATTTTTATTTTATAAATATTTTTTTATTAATTAAATCAAAAATCAAACCATTAAAAATTAAAAATTAATAAAAAAATATTTTATTAATTAATTATTAATTTTATATATTTAAAAATTAAAACCCTATAAATCTAACTAATAACACATAAAATTGAATCAAACGACAGATGATGCACACCCCTTGATAATACTAGTTAGCAAATACGGTCATTCACCTTCTTGTTTTGGGGCGACGATGGCGAGCAGCAGCTGCAGATTTCTTTTCAAAAATGGCTCGATTCCAAATTTGGCAGAAAACCCATCAGTAACAACCTTACTTGAAGCCCACCAAGGTATTTTACCTTCTTTCCTTATTCTTTATTTTGAAGAAAAAGGTTCCCCTCGTAGGAAATCTTTGTTTTTGAACTTCAACAAATAAAGGTACTCTTGCCGTTTCAGTCAGTTTGTGCTGTTTTGATTTTACTCCAAGTTTAAGAAAATAAATAGTACTCGCTCCCATCCTATTTTATGTGTGGCCTTTTGTCCCATGTTTAAGAAATAAATAACGATTTTGTAAAGTTTATAATATTGCTTTCTTAAAGTCACTTTAATCTTTATCTTTTAGTTGTCTTTTCTCATGCATTATTAGGTGAGATTCATGTGTCACGTGGAAGTTGAAAGTGAAGAGTTTTAAAAAAAAATAGAAGAGGCATTTTCTTAAAGCCGACTAAAAATCGAAGTAGACAAACAAATTGAATTGGAAAGTAAAATTAAAGAGGAATTTTTTCCATTTCAGGCGCATACACAACTACTAGGACTCACAATGGTGGTTCAAAGCTGTTGTTTTGGGAAATGCATATGAGCAGACTCTCCAGTTCTCTAAGAATTCTCTTGAACTCCAATCCTGAACTTTTATTCAACTCAAAAACATGTAGAGTGCCTATTTCCTTGGTATCAACAAAACCAACCATTTGGGACTCATTGGTTCAATCTCTTGTGGATGATTCAATGAGAAAAGCTCTGCCTTTTGTCTTGGAACAAAAAAGAAGCGGGGAAGAATTGGCAATTACATGTCTTGTCAGTGGAAATGTTGATAGTTTGGAGGAACTTGAGGGTGATGAGGGCATATTTTCTAAAGCTTTTGATGTATACGTCCATGTTGGTTCCTATGTTCCTGCTCTCTTTGGTATCCATGAAAATGCAGCACGTTTGGCAGTTGTAGGGCGTGGAAGGCGCACAGCGAATGCCAAATACTCAGACTGGGTTAGGTAATTATGCGTGAACAACTTGGTTGCAGTCCTTTTAACTATGATATACTCATGGAAGTTCCCTCTTTATACTAATGAACAGTGATTTAGCTTTAGTATCTGCTTTGAGGATACATGGGAGAGGTGAATTTTGTTAACGCAGTCTTTGTATGATGATGAAAATTTGTTGTTTTCGTTATAGGTAGGCAAAGGAAACAATTAGAGAAGTTGAGGCCACCTTCTGTCAATGAGCTCCTGTTGTCAAACAATGGCGATCAGATCTTAGAGGGTTGTTTGACAAATCTTTTTGTTGTTTTCCGCAAGGTGAATGTCATTACAACACTCTTAGTTAGGTTGACCTTGTCCCATTTTGTTAAAGTTTTGTGTTGCACTAAGAAGAGTTGGAATTTTTCTAATTTCATATATTCTTTTATCATGACTAGATTTCAGATGGCCAAACTATTTTTGAGTAATTCATTTTATTAGACTCTAATAACTAGTACCGAGTTCTTACTTGATCTTGTTAAAGTTGTGACAATTTATTAGTCCATCAATGGTTTTTCAGGGAAGTTGAGTTTCAGCTAATCAAGTTTATGCATGTGTTTTAGTGCTTAAGAAGGGAAAGGAAAAGAACGCAATGCTGTAGCTGTTTTAACTAGAGATTTCATTTATTGAAGGAAACAATTGGTTTCTTTAAGACAACCATCGTTTCTGTTGATTGGGGTTTGTAGAATTTGAAATACACATGAGTTTAGAGTGCACACTGTTGTAATTACGCAACCTGACTTTGTGGCATCTTTGAGACATACATAATTAATTCATCAGTGAATTTAGTGATTAGATGGAAACCATTGTATGAGAAGAAAATATGTGCAGTGCTGGGCCGTTCTTCTAGTCGTACAGGACGAGCATAGCTTGAAAAATTTTGTTAGTTGATTACGGGAAGGTTATTGACTGTATTTGGGAATTTAGTTTAGCTAACTGCCAGCTTATTGCTCGTTTTCTTACAATTAATGGCAGTTCTTTTTTGATAAGTTAACAATTAATGAATGACTTAGACTATGCTGGAACTACTCCTGACTTGTAAGATTATTGGGGCCATAGAAAAAAGATTACCGGGGCTATAAAATTTCAGGTAAAGCTTGAAGAAAATATGAAACAAAATCCCTGCATGCGTTTGGTTGTCCATCTGAAAAGAGATGAAACAGAAGTTCTTTGAAAGATGTACCAACTCCATGCTAAGGATCAAGACAACTATATACTTTTGTTGTATATTTGGTGTAGGAAGAAATATTACAGGAGGCTGAATCACCACTTATTGATTTTGTAGGTTCTTTCTTATGTTAGAAGGAAGGAGCTATACTTTTGCTTTTTGGATGTACATGATACAACACCATCTTAGTGTTAGATGTCAATATAAATGCTCTTTTACTATTCCAGGAAAAGTAGTGTTAACCTTTATTTTAAAATGGACACAACATCTACGCTGAAGGCATATCAGCTTCTATCTAGCAGGAGTTGCAGCAATTACTAACCGAACCGTCCAAATAGTGCAGTTAGTATTATTTTGCCAAGGATAAAGTGAATCTTCAATTACAACATTCTAGCTTCTCTTTTACAAAGTGAATGCATGATGCTCTTAACTTCGTGTGAAAAGCTTATCTTGCTCACTTATTATGTACTGAGATTAAAAAATTTATTTTGGAAATGTAATCTAGTGTATGAGGAGTCAATTAAGGGTGTTTTGGGTATGAAGGAAAATGTTTTCCTAGAAAAAAACGAGTTTCATGTTTATTTTCTAGTATTTGGTATGTAAACAAAAAAGTTTTGTCCCAAGAGCTTTTGTATGTAATCTAGGAAAACACTACGGGGTTGGGATGGGGTGGGGATTGGGAGTTTGGGGGTGGCAGGGGTGGGATGGTCAAGGGTCCGTTGGGTGTGGGGAGGCAACAGAGAGCTTGGAAGGTCACTTGTGGAACTTGTTTTCCCTACTTGCGTTAGAGAAGTCATTCTTCTAATTGTTAAAGAACTTGTTTTCCTAGAGAATATTTTTCAAAATATATTGATCAACCAAACATGGAAAAATTGGAAAACATTTCTCCATGTCAAACACACCCCAAGGTCTGTCATGTCAAACTTGCTTTAACTTTATGTGAATGGTGTATAACTTATACAAGGTCTGTCATGTTTATCTTACAGAATTACTAAAATTTCTGTTGCAGGATGTTAACAGCGATTATGACAAGGCTAGCCAAAGATACAATGGGTCTACAGTTTCAATTGAATTGCAGACTGCCCCTGTCAGAGATGGTGTCCTTCCAGGAGTTCTACGCCAAGTAATTCTTGAGTGCGTTCCTTTGTTGGCCTTTGCAACTTGAGATACTTTTGAACTTTTTATTACTGTTTGGAACTCTGTCTCGCATTTTGCAGCAAATTGTTCATATGTAGAATGAATAAATGCTGGTCAACTTGGAAGGGGTTGTTACTGTTCTATTGATTTGGTTATGCCTAATGTTTGATATGGTTAACATAGAATTATTCTAGAAGTTTCTCTGTTCGGTGTTGCCTTAATTCTATGTGTTATGCACATATTACATACTATACCATAAAGAATTTTCTTTACTGGTAGGGAGTCTTATTCAAGCAGATCTTGTACAGAAATCTCTTTATACAGTAATAGGAAGTAATTTCATTAATAATATCTCATTAGTTAATATTTTCCTTTGGTAGTCCATCTTTGCCATTGAGAATTTCTATCTTCAAGTCATCCTATACGTTCCCAAGGGAGTGCTATATAGAATCGTCTGACATTTATCTTGTGCATGATGCCCATATTTGAACCACAAATGCAATATGAAGCTATTGAGTCTCTGTGGAATATTGAAGAATTTGACTGAAATGAGAACTATGGAATTTTTGAATTGAAAGGATTAAATCATATTGTTTCTGTATGGTTTGAGTAATATCTGTCAAGAAAAACGCATTAGTGACCTGTCTGCTAGGAACTGCTTACTTTAAATAAAAAAGTTCTTCCAGATCACACTAGATGTGCCATTAAAATTGTACTTTGTTGAATAATGATGATGATGATCATGTTTTGTCCAGCATATGCTCAAGAGAAAAAATCCCAGTTAGAGAAATTGCACCTTCATGGTCAGAGCGTGAAATGTGGTTAGAAGCATTCATTACAAGTAAGTGGTTCAGTCATAAGCTCAAATATAATTATCATTTCTTGGGCATTATAGACTCAAAGCTTGCTTTTTGTCCTGTGGGGAGCTCCAAAGCTCTTTCCCTTTACCTTGTCAAGTGGACACTGAATTTCTTGTATACATGTGTAACTTGTGGTCCTGATGCTTAAACCTCTCGCCTATCTCTTCTCCAGCTTGACTTCATGCTTTATTATGTGCGAATCTATTAGGTTAAATCAGTTTAAAAGCGAAAGGTAGAGTAAAAAAGCATGCTCAATGTGTCATTATGAATATATATTCCTGTACAGTTTAGAAGTGGAGGGTAGAGTAGAAGTGTGCTTAATGTGCCATCGTGAATTTGTGTTCCTATGTACTGTAGGAGGAATTATTTTTACTGTTAGAATACTTATATAAACTATTATTGCAGATAGCTTGAGGCTTATACAGCATGTGGAAGTTATTCAAGCTCCTAGTTCATGGGATTCACTTGAAGCAAAAACTTGGAGGGACGTAAAATGGGAGGAGAAGCTATTTGAGGTATGATAAATCCATGAAGTTTTGAAGCTGCTCAATGAATAATCCCCTTAACTGATGTTTGTGTAAATTTCAGCATGCTCCTGGAAGAATCACTATGCTCATCGAGGTGATAAAAACTTGCCATTTAATAGAGATAACATGTTTGATTTCTGTACCATTTTTAATATTATTGTACATTTATCCACCCACCACCCTTACATGATTAATTGTTAATTAAGATATGAGACCATCTTTCATCCTGCTTCTCCAATCGGATACACCAATCAAGTGCATAATCTCATACTAAGTTGCTCGGACTCGTGTGCTGGTATGGATCTAGAGATTGAATCCTTCACTTGGTTTTTTTTTTTTGGGGGGGGGGGGGGGGAGGGGGAGGATTCGGCGAAAGTTATATGTCCAGATATGAGAAATTGTGTGAAAAACTTACAAGGTATTCTGTGGATAAATATTGATCACGAGGAGAATCCCAGAAGGAGATAATAAAAAGAAAAGAACCAACAACAACAACAACAAACCCAGTGTATTCCCACATAGTGAGGTCTGGGGAGGGTAAGATGTACGCAGTCCATACCTCTACCTCTAAAGAAGTAGAAAGGTTGTTTCCGATAGACCCCCGACTCGAGACATGGCATACTAAACAAATTCATAGTAAAGCATGGAACAAGATGGCATAACATAAATACGACACCCACAAGTAATAGAAAACAGAGAAAAGTAAACAAATTCGTAATAAAGCATGAAACAAGGTATCATAACAAGAGTAATACCCCCACCAAGTAATTCCCTACACTAGCGACCCAAACTGACCCTAGCCTTCTGCCCTAATTTGCGTCCTCCAGATCTTCCTATCTAGGGTCATGTCCTCAGTGAGCTGTAACTGCTCCATGTTCCGCCTAATCACCTCTCCCCCGTACTTCTTCGGCCTACCCCTACCCCGCCTAAAACCATCCAAAGCTAGCCTCTCACACCTACGAACTAGGGCATCCATGCCCCTCCTCATCACGTGTCCGAACCATCTCAATCGGGCTTCCCGCATCTTATTCTCCACTGGAGTCGCACCAACCTTCTCCCTGATAGTCTCATTCCGAACTTTATCCCCCCTAGTCAGCCCACACATCTAACGCAACATCCACATTTCCGCCACCTTCATTTTTTGAATGTGGGAGTTCTTAACTGGCCAACACTCTGCTCCATACAACATGGCCGGACGAACTGCCACCCTGTAGAATTTGCCTTTAAGCTTGTGCGGCACCTTCTTATCACCCAACACCCCCGAAGCGAGCTTCCACTTCATCCATCCCGCCCCAATACGGTGCGAGACATCCTCGTCAATCTCACCGTTACCCTGAATCACGGACTTGAGATACTTGAAACTATCCCTCTTACATACCACCTGTGATTCCAACTTCACTACCACCTCATTCTCCAGCCTCACGTTATTAAACGTGCATTCCAAATACTCTGTCTTGCTCCTACTCAACCTGAACCCTTTAGACTCAAGTGTTTGTCTCCACACCTCTAATTTATCATTCCCCCCCCCGCGTCTCATCAATCAAAACTACATCATCTGTAAAAAGCATACATCAAGGCACTTCTCCTTGAATACGCCGCGTCAACACATCCATCACCAAAGCAAACAAAAAGGGACTAAGAGTAGATCCCTGATGCAATCCTGTCAAGACAGTGAAATGCTCTGAGTCTCCTCCCGTCGTCCTCACCTGAGTTTTAGCTCCATCATACATGTCCTTAATTGCTCTGATATATGCCACCGGGACTCCACTCACCTCCAAGCATCTCCAAAGCACCTCCCCGAGGACTTTGTCGTATGCCTTCTCCAAGTCTATAAACACCATGTGAGAAGGAAAAGAACCGCAATAGAAATTTCTATATGCAAGGTAATCCATTTTCTTGCATTTCACCATAGTGTTTGTGCTTTGTTTTGATTACAGAAACCATTGTCCTTGTTCCAAATTTCTCTGTTGATTTGGGTCGAAGTACCCTAAATCAGTTGATCAAATCTAGTAAGGATTCACATCTACACTCACATTGTGTCGGCATGGTGCTGTTGCGAAAGTGAATAGTCCAAGCAACTTAGATCTCATGGACTGAATTAGTCTTAAACATACTGAAAAGGGTATACACCCATGAGATCAGAAACAATATATGCTTATGTCCAGTATCTATTTTGAGAAATTCTCTTAGGCTATGCTTGTAGAAGCTTAATGGAAAAGAGAAATTAGTTTGCTTGTAGAAGAAGTCGCTATTATCTGGATCATGTAGGCTGTAAATATATTCATCCTGGCAAAGTATCCGATCTGGTTGATTCTCCTTTCCCACTGCCTTGAGCTCTCACTTTCAGGGGGATAAGCAAAAATTACCTATGAAAATCGACAAGACAAAATTCTTCAAGATTATGATGCGCCTTCCGTCTTAGACACGGACAACCACTGACTACAATAGATGTGATTTTTTTTTTTGATAACCGTGGTGTCCGGGCTAGCTTGGGCGGACCTCGACTAATTCCACGGGATGCCTGCCACCTCCCACCAACAATAGGTACCATATAATTCTGTCCACCAAAGCTAGAACATATCGAAGAAATCATCTAGTGTTTGTCTCTGTTGAGAATTGAATGTGCTCAACCTAACTTCATCGAACCAGTAGGCCATACCTTTGGGTGCACAATGGATGTGATTTTGATTGATTATATTTAGAGAGCATCCTGCTCAAAATCCACCTGCTTTTTTGTTTTCTATATAGACCTATTTTACGTTCCTATAACTAGACTTTATTATATGAAGAAGCATTCCAAGCGTTTTTGGAGGGCATAAGATTAGAACTAAGGATGTTTAGTAGAGCTCCCCCCTCCTCTTGGGAATTTGATCTTTTAGGTGATCTATGTGTACTCTTTCCTTTTATAGACTTTAATCATTGGTTTACATGCTCTATGTTTGTCGCTTAAGCTTAAGTAGTGGAACAATTACACAATTGTGAAGCCTGTTGTATGAGCTATATTGCACAAATTAGAATAAAGACTCGTCGGTGTTTTTTTTTCTGCAGAAGGAGATCATGGAAATGTCAACCATATAAGTGTATCCGGTTGCTCCATTTAATGACTGATAGACCTTTCCATCATATGGGCTAATTGTGGAACGGCTGGAATGGTCGCATCTTGGAAACACTTTCAGCCCGTGATGTCTTCCGTTGGCTAGTCTAAACTGGCACATGGCCCTGTTGCATTGTGCTGTACAATTAACTTTGTGTTGAAGCATTTGATTATGCCCGTACTGTAAACATTTGAACTGAAGTACGTCTTGTACTTGTCTGTTTCTTATATATTTGTAAACATACTCTTTGACTTAAGGTCTGAAGTTGAACCATTCAAATCAGACCTCATTCAGTGCAAACAAATGAGGCCTAAGGACATTGTTCATGAATGCACATCTGAGTTCATCAGTTTTATCACTTCCGAGTAAGCTTCTTTTTGTCTTTAGTGTTTAGATGACTTCGCGCATATTAGAGAACTGTGCAATATGCCAGAATTCAGTGTCCAATTGTATATGCTGAAACGGAGGAATGGGAGTTTTATAGTACATATATACCAAATCACTAAGATCACCATGTCAACAGAGGTTTTGTGGCATTATACTAGTTAAGTTTTGAACTTTGAATTGTATGCTTTTAGGTTTATATAATCTGGATAATTTCTCATTTCAAGAAATTTTGTTGGAAATCCTTTTAGGTTTCAGATGGTTCCATTTGTTTTTTTTTTTTCTTTTTTTGGGTGTGTATTATCCTTGATACTTTTTCTATATTTATGCATATGGAAATAGATAACTACGTGGTATACCATTTTAGTTCAACAGTCTTATTTTTGTGGTGTTTCTCCTGTTTTCTTTCTGAAATTTTGTGTACATGACAAAGATAGCCTTTTAAAAAAATTTCTCCTTTTGAGTATCAAGATGATGTCTGGTTGGTGTTCTTTCCACAGCACTTAACAGATGAGGGAAGATAATAGCTTTACTTAAATGAAATCTGGTTATGACTCTTCCATGAATTACCTGACAACACAAAGCTCCCCCTCCGCCCCACTCCCACCCAGGGAAATCCTATTTAACACTTCCCTGCCTGCCACCATTCCTTTCTTAAATTCCTTTTCACTGTTCCTTTTCACGGCATTTAGAGGCAGGAGAATCACGGACATGTGGTCACTTTCTGGAATCAGCTTTTGGTCCTGCTCTTAAGCAGCCTTCATGGTTATGGTGCGTGAACTTCTTTCTACCATCTCTGTACATGATTTGTTGACCGAGTCATGTCCTTGGTATCAAAGAAGTCTGCTGTCCAAATTTAGTGAATTAAACTCACCTTTCTTTGGCTTATTGTGACTCCACACTGACTAATTTTGCTTCTCTGCTTCCAAAGTCAACTTGGCGGTAAAAATACTGATCTTTCAGCACACACTTCCATCATTATTAGGTGTTGGCCGCTTAAGAATGTGAGGAGATGATTTTTGTGTTTATGAAACTGACAGAGCATATATTGAGAATATCAGAAGATCCTTTTCTTAAACAGATGGCTGCTGATTTCACCAAGAATCAAGCAGCAGTTAATTTATATGGTTTCAGCGACAAATTTACTGATCTAAGCTACTTTAGGTAATTGATTTTTCACTGTAACAAGCAGATTAATATATCTGTATTAGGTTATTGGACTTCCACTATAAAAGTATTGACAGACATTTTAAAAAAAAATTAAACAGAAAAACAAAGCTTGTTGTGGCCTGGTCTTCTATGATGTGGTCCACTAGCTTTCTTTCTCGGCCTTGTCTCTACTTTTGTGATCGATTTTTTGTGTTGCTGCCAAGATCCAGATATACTATCTACTCCAGACAGAGTCTATAATTTGAACATGTGGATCATTTGCTTTTATGCCAACTTGGATTTTCCAAATGTTTAAGATTCACTTGCCAAACTGAGTCCTTTAACTACTCGAATCAAATCTGATCTGTATAGACCTCAATGAGAAGTGCTGGCGTAGAAGGCCAACTTGGCAACTGCCTTGACAATTTCATGAACTGTGGTTTTATTATTACGTTCTATAGAAATGAATGTAGCAAGACCGTTTCTTGATAATAAAGAAATTTTAAAAAGCTATCAATACTAAAAAAAATCGGAAAAACCAACCAAATAACTGTGATCGTTTTTTTTTTTTTTTTTTTAAATTTTTTTTAAAAGCGACCACGTGTAGTCGCTTTTATATTTTAAAAAATTAAAATAATTATTTCAATAATTTTTATATTAATTATTATTTATTTTACAAATAAAAATTAAAAAAAATAACAAAGTGGTCGGTTTTTAATTTATTTTTTTTTAAAAAAATATTTTAGAAAAACCAACCACTTGTAATTGATTTTTTAATTAAAATAAAAAAATAATTTAAAAAAAAACGACCACTTGTGGTCGGTTTTTGAACTAAAAAAAAATTAAAAAGTAAATAATTTTTAGTAACACCTAATTATATATATGTAATCAAATATATATATATAATTATTTGAAATTACAATGATCACACGTAGTCGATAACCAGTATAATAATAATAAAAATCAAACATTCTTAAATTTTGTGAAAAAATTACACTAAAAAATATTTCAAATAAAATAAACAAATTACGTTAAACATAATCTTTATCTTTTATTTATGTTTCAATATATAAAATAAATATTTTCCTTTGTATATACATTAAATGACGTTAAACATGCAAAATCTTTG
Organism: Capsicum baccatum var. pendulum; assembly: GCA_030864225.1. Lineage (NCBI taxonomy): Eukaryota > Viridiplantae > Streptophyta > Magnoliopsida > Solanales > Solanaceae > Capsicum > Capsicum baccatum. The sequence continues at coordinate 24,899,403 of CM061551.1, read as the reverse complement.
TATAATGAATATGTGTGTATATATATATCATACCGTTGAGATAATGATATTATGTTACTATTCCAGTCAATCGATCACTACTTGATATATATATATATATATATATATATATATATATATATATATATATATATATATATATATATTAAGCTAATATTGATGTTACTATTGATGAACGATGTAGTCAAAACCTAGTGTATTAAGCTAATCAAATATAATTAATCGATCACTCATCCGAGTATGTATAAGAAAGACATCACATTATATTATTGGATAATATACTTGTGTACGTATGTGATATATATATAGTACGTATTTAAAACTTGATATAGTCGATAGTGTGTATATGTGTGTGTATGTATAGGTAATATATATATATATATATATATATATATATATATATATATATATATATATATATATATATATATATATATATATAGTATATACATATTATACAGTGAAGGTATATTAATGACATAAGATAATGTAATCTATAATTCATCTGAGTATTTGTGAAATACGTTGTATATTATTATGGGGTAGTAAAATCGTGTATGTGATCTTTATAGTATGTATATGAAAGTTGATAGACAATTGAATATATGTATATATACGTATATCTCGTGTAGTGACGTATGTAGTAATCGAAAGCTAAATAACTGAATCTATATATCAAAATAGTTTGAATGATACATTGATATATATCATACTATTGAGGAAGTAGATATATTATTTTGGGTCAATGTAGACACGCGTATATTGTTGAAGTTGTAATAATGTAAGACTAGTATTACGCGGTATATATATATATACGCTAATTAAATATAATTAATCGATCACTCATCTGAGTATGTATAAGAAACACATCGCATTATATTATTGGATAATATACTTGTGTACGTATGTGATATATATAGTACGTATTTAGAACTTGATATAGTCAATAGCGTGCATATGTGTGTGTGTGTGTGTGTATATATATATATATATATATATATATATATAGTATATACATATTATACAGTGAAGGTATATTAATGACATTAGATAATGTAATCTATAATTTATTTGAGTATTTGTGAAATATGTTGTATAATATTATGGGGTAGTAGAATCGTGTATGTGATGTTTATAGTACGTATGTGAAAGCTGATAGACAATTGAATATATGTATATATACGTATATTTCGTGTAGCGACGTATGTAGTAATCAAAAGCTAGATAACTGAATATATATATCAAAATAGTTTGAATGATACGTTGATATATATCATATTATTGAGGAAATAGATATACTATTTTGGGTCAATGTAGACACGCGTATGTTGTTGAAGTTGTAATAACATAAGACTAGTATTACGATAATATATATATATATATATATATATATATATATATATATATATATATAATATCGTATTTAAAAGTTAATTAACCAAAAATTTATCGTAATTTACAAAATTTATTGATATTATTATACGATTGAGGAAATATACTACTCGTGTTAATGTGATGAGAAAATAACTACTTATCTGATTTATATATATACGAATTGTATTAAATTAATTGGATGTTGTTCCGGTCCCATACACAGTGTATGTACTATATATATATATATATATACGAATTGTATTAAATTAATTGAATGTTGTTATAAATATTATAGAATTTATTAAAATTTTAATTTGTTAAAAAATAATTTTAATTTATTAACTTATTTTTTTAATTTATTAATTTATTAATTATAATTTATTAAGCTTTAATTTCAAAAATATTTTTTTTAATTATTACGAAAATCGACCACATGTGGTCAGTTTTCAAAAATATTCTCAGAAAACCGACCACATGTGGTCGGTTTTCGTAATAATTTAAAAAAATATAATTCTTTAACCCGACCCGACCCATAATACATAATAAAACATAAAATACTCCAAAAAATCACCATTTCACCCGTCCAAAATAACAACACCACTCCAAAACCCTCCAAATCTCACACTTTAGTATTAAACCCTCCAATCTCCATTGTTCTTTCTCTTTCAAGGAAGTTTCTACTCAGTTTCTTGGATTCTTTTTGGCTTTAATCAAATTTTTAAGGAACTATTTCATTCTAACTTTGAATGTTTGGCAAGGTAATAATTAACTACAACTCATTAACTAAATTTAGCTTATTTTTGTATCCACAAACTCGTTTTTAATATATAGAAATTTTAAAGGTCTACGTACAAATATCTCAGTGATAATTTCGTCAATTGGTTGTGGTTTGAGTTTTAGGATTTGGATATTTATTTTATTTAGCTAGATTTTAGCTAATTTTTAAAATTTGAGATTGAATTAGCTAATTTTAGGCTCGTTCCTATATTAATTTGATTTTGAATCACCTAAATTTTGGTTAATGTTGACACTTATTTCTCCATTTTACTCATTAATTATTTAATTTTTGGGGCGAGAAATCTTATTCCCATTCCATTACTAAATTGTTGTAATTATTTAAGGGAAAGATTATTCTTTGTATAATCTAACTATTTGACAGATTTCAAATTCGGTAAAAGGATTGCTTTGCTATTTTTTCCGGTGACCGCTTATCTCTTTCACTTTAATTTACGCCAAGCAAAGGTAAGTTGATTTCTCTCTATTTTCTTATAATGAAGTCTTATTATTGTTCATATTGAAGTCTAGTGAAGCCGTGTGTGGCCTTGTTCGATTCACTAGCATTGTTGTTGACATCTTGTTGGTCCTGTTGTTCATTTTTTATTTTGAATGTGGTTATGTATGGTGACTTGGTAGGTTGAAAATGATTAAGTGTAGGGACTTTAAAGGTATTTTTTTATTTTGAATGTGGTTATGCTTGGTGACTTGGTAGGTTGAAAATGATTAAGTGTAGTGTTTTGAATGTGGTTATGTTTGGTGACTTGGTAGGTTGAAAATAATTAAGTGTATGGACTTTAAAGGTGATTTTTTTATTTTGAATGTGGTTATGTTTGGTGACTTGGTAGGTTGAAAATGATTAAGTGTAGGGACTTTAAAGGTGATTTTTTGTTTTGAATGTGGTTATGTTTGGTGACTTGGTAGGTTAAAAATGATTAAGTGTAGGGACATTAAAGGTGACTTCGTAGGTTGAAAGTAGTTATGCTCGGTGACTTGGTAGGTTGAAAAAGATTAAGTGTAGGGACTTTAAAGGAGTTCTTTTGTTTTGAATGTGGTTATGCTTGGTTACTTGGTAGGTTGAAAAGATTAAGTGTAGGTACTTTAAAGGTGTTTTTTTTATTTTGAATGTGGTTATGCTTGGTTACTTGGTAGGTTGAAAAAGATTAAGTGTAGGGACTTTAAAGGTGCTTTTTTTTGTTTTGAATATGGTTATGCTTGATTACTTGTTAGGTTGAAAATGATTAAGTGTTGGAACTTTAAAGGTATTTTTTTGTTTTGAAAGTGGTTATGTTTGGTGACTTGGTAGGTTGAAAATGATTAAGTGTAGGGACTTTAAAGGTGACTTGGTAGGTTGAAAGTGGTTATGCTTGGTGACTTGGTAGGTTGAAAATGATTAAGTGTAGGAACTTTAAAGATAATTTTTTTGTTTTGAAAGTGGTTATGCTTAGTGACTTGGTAGGTTGAAAATGATTAAGTATAGGGACTTTTAGGGTATTTTTTTTGTTTTGATAGTGGTTGTGCTTGGTGACTTAGTCATTTGAAATTGAAAAAATGTAGGGACTTTAAAGATGTTTTTTTGTTTTGAGAGTGGTTATGCTTGGTGACGTGGTAGGTTGAAAATGATTAAATGTAGGGACTTTTAAGATGTTTTTTGTTTTGACAGTGGTTATGCTTGCTGACTTGGTAAGTTGAAAATGATTAAGTGTAGGGACTTTAAAGGTGATTTTTTATTTTGAATGTGGTATGCTTGGTGACTTGGTAGGTTGAAAATGATTAAGTGTAGGGACTTTAAAGGTGATCTTTTGTTTTGAATGTGGTTATGTTTGGTGACTTGGTAGGTCGAAAATGATTAAGTGTAGGGACTTTAATTGTGATTTTTTTGTTCTGAATGTGGTTATGTTTGGTGACTTGGTAGGTTGAAAATGATTAAGTGTAGGGACTTTAAAGATGAATTTTTTGTTTTGAATGTGGTTATGTTTGGTTACTTGGTAGGTTGAAAATAATTAAGTGTAGGGACTTTAAAGGTGATTTTTTTGTTTTAAATGTGGTTATGCTTGTTGACTTGGTAGGTTGAAAATTATTAAGTGTAGGGACTTTAAAGGTGGATTTTTTATTTAAAAAGTGGTTATGCTTGGTGACTTGGTAGGTTGAAAACTTTTTTGTGACTTAATCTAATTAGTTAAATCTGATTGATTGCGTAGATGGAACCTGATTATAGCTGTATATATCAATGGAACAATGATAATAGAATGGGTATTAAGGAGGAATTTGTCGAAGGTGTCAGAAAATTTGTTGAACATGCTAAGACACTTGATGTTTAGTCATATTTTGGGGTTATTCGTTGTCCTTGTGTTAGATGTGATGGTATAAATCTTTTAAAAGAAGAAGTTGTGAAGGAACATCTTTATAGAAAAGGGTTTCACGAGGACTTTTTAAGATTGGGTGCTATTGATGGCGATGTTGCGTAAAATAACTTTGTTGTGGGAGAAAGTAGTAGTTTTGCAATGCATAATGAATATCAAGATACTAGGATGACAAAAATGATGCACGATGCTTTTGGGATGCAACACGGGGGCAAATTTATGGAAAATGTCAAAGATGTTTCTAATAGCAAAACGGGCAAATTCTATGAACAATTGCATGCTGCTAGTCATCCTTTGTTTGACGGGTGTTCGCGCTCTCGTTTGTCTGTTGCTGTTAGATTATTAAGTAGTAAATCTGATCGGAATATTGCTGAAAGAGGAATAGACTAAATGATAGACTTTATTAAAGAGTTAGTTGACCCCGACTTGGAGGTTCCTGATTCTTTATATAAGGCAAAAAGATTGGTGTCAAAGTTAGGTCTCTCCTCGATTAGAATTGATTGTTGTGAAAATGGCTGCATTTTATACTTTAAGGAAGATGCTAACGTAGAGTCCTGTAAGTTTTGTCAGCACCCTCGATATAAGCATGGTTCTAGTGGAAATCAAATTGTTATTAAGACGATGCATTATTTACCTCTAATAACAAGGTTGAAGAGGTTGTATGCTTCAAATAGCTCGGCTTTTCATATGAGATGACACAATGAAAATAGAAGGCCCACTGGTGTTATGTGTCATCCATCTGATGGAGAAGCTTGAAAGCATTTTGATGCAACTTATTCAGATTTTGCAGTTGAGCCACGAAATATTCGTTTGGGATTATGTGCTGATGACTTCTCTTCTTTTTACAGTTGGTGCTGCGCCATATTCATGTTCGCCTGTATTTATCACCCCGTATAATCTTTCTCCTGAAATATTAATGACTAGTCCCTATATATTTCTGAATTGTGTTGTTCCTAGCCCGCATAATTCAAAAAGCAAAATAGATGTCTACTTGCAACCTTTGATCGATGAACTTCAAATTTTATAGCATGAGGGGTTGAAACTTAGGATATCTTACTTAAACAGAATTTCAATCTGTGAGCATATCTAATATGGACTGTTAGTGATTTTCCTGCTTACGAAATATTGTCTGGGTGGATGACAGCTGGAAAGCTGGCTTGTCCATCATGCATAGAAAAAACAAAATCTTTCACATTGAGACATGACAGGAAAAATTCATGGTTTGATTGTCATCGTTGTTTCTTGCCACCTGATCATGAATTTAGGAAACTCAAGAATGCATTTAGAAGGAATAGAAGGGAACATGATGGTCCATGTCCATGGCTGTCTGGTCATGACATCTGGGAGATATTTTGGGATTTGCCTAAAGCCAGCGAGGAACCATTGTAGAGGCTTGATGGATATGGCGTTTCACATAACTGGACTAAGCAAAGTATATTTTGGGACTTAGAATATTGTCTAGACAATTTACTTAGAAATAATGTTGATGTCATGCATACTGAGAAGAACTATTTTGACAACTTGTTCAGCACAATTATGGATGTCACCGACAAAACAAAGGATAATCCTAAGATCATACTTTACTTACCAGAATATTGCAAACGCAGAGAATTACACTTACAGAAGGGGCCCAATTACAATGTTCTTAAGCCCAAGGCTAGTTTTACATTCAAGTTGGACCAAAAACATCAAATATGTGATTGGGTCCAAAGTTTGAAGAAGTCCGATAGATATGCCTCAAATTTAGGAAAGAGGGTTGATATGGCACAAGGAATCTTGCATGGAATGAAAAGCCATGATTGTCATATTTTCATGGAACAATTACTTCCAATTGCTTTTATTGGTTTACCTGAAAACATACGGAAACCAATAGCAGAGATCAATTTTTTCTTCAAAGACTTATGCGCCACCACATTAAAAGAAGAAAATCTGACGCGAATGGAAAGTAATATTGTTGTTATCACCAACAAGATGGAGAAGATTTTTTTTCCAGTGTTCTTCGATGTGATGGAACATCTTCCCATTCACCTTATGCATGAAGCTTGGCTAGGCGGTCCAGGTCAACTAGGTAGATATATCCATTCGAACGGTAAGCAATTGTAACATATTTAAATTCATACATATATTTCTTTAATATAGTAAACATCTAATCTTAAGATTGTGTAGGGCAATTGAAAAATTAAAAAGGGGTCCCAAAAACAAACATAAGGTGGAAGGCTCTATAGTTGAGGCATATTTTGCAAGAGAAACGCCTCAATTTTGTTCATACTACTTTCGTGTTGAAGTTGCTTGTTCAAGAAACCGACCGAATCGTCATCAGGATGATGTGAATGAGCCTCATTTTCAATCGATATCAATTTTCAATCAATCTGGTTGTAAGGCTAAAAAGACCATACGTTGCCGGCTCACTCCCACGGAGCACAAATTAGCAATTTTGTATGTCTTACTGAATTACCCGAAAGTTGAGCCCTTTCTGAAGTAAGGAGATTAAAATTTTAACATATTTTATTTATTTACTCATTCCATTGAGAAAACTAATTGTGTTTTGTATGCTGGATCTTTAGTTCATTTCAGACTCAATTCCATGAAAATCAAGTTTATGCATCCTTTGCAACATGGTTTACATATGAGGTTTGTAAGTGTATTAATATTTCTACAAATTTTAAACATTTACACATTCCTCAACTAACATATACATATATATATATATGTATAATATTCTTAGGTACGCCAGTCACGAAATACAACCGCATACAATCAGCTCTTGAGAGATATTTCTTTAGGTCTAGTTGAAGCTCATGCAATATCCCATTACACGGTAAATGGGTTTAAATTTTTTACCGAACAACACTCCAGAACAAGGAAAACAAACAATAGTGGTGTTTGGGTTAAGGGTGATGATGATGTTGCTAACTTTGGCATTATACATGAGATCTTAGAACTGGATATGCTGGTTTTCCAATAAAAAAATTGTCCTCTTTCGATGTAAGTGGTTTAATCCAAGCACAAGAGGCACAAGAGTACATAAGGAGCATAACATCATTGAACTGAAGCACAATAGGTCGTATCCTATTTACGATCCATTTGTTCTAGTGCAAAATGCTAAACAAGTGTATTATGCTCCTTATCCATTACGCAATGATAAGTCTGATTAGTGGGCTGTAATTAAAACAAAGCCTATAGGATGGGTGAAAGTTGAGAATGTGCTGGAGACTGCGTATCAAAATGAAATGCAGATTGATCACTAGCTAGTGGATGTTGACTTAGTGGATACTTTGAATCATCCAAAAAATATATTTGAAGAAGTTAATATTGCGGAAGAAGAGGCTGAGTGGGTAGAAGATGAGAAAACTTTCGAAGAGGGTGAATGGTTTAGTGGAGAGTCTTCAAAAGAGGAGGATTAGTTGTGTTGGTTGTATTTATTATATATTGATGTCTTTGTGCTTTGTACTATATATTTACCTTTATGTTTATGGCTTAAGATTGATATGTAATATACTGTTTAAGATTGTTGTTTTTACTTTTTCATAATTTATATAGTAATAAAAATATTCTTGTCTATCTCGTGTTGTTGGAGCAATTTGAAATGTGAATTAGTAACTTGAAATTAGTTACTAGGAATGTTTTCTTATATATTCATTTTGTAGGAACTAACTACTTGTTAACTTAACATAATTTAGATATCAGGCAGAGGTGACAAAGGTAAGGGAACAGTTGATCCTACGAAAACAAAAAAGAAAAAACAACCTTCGCCTTATAGACGACCGATAGGTATATATATATCTGAGGGTCGGTTTGCTGATGCGACAGTACGACCCTCATATTCTAAGTCGTCTCAGCATTCGGTTCCTGCTCCTACGCATGTGGGGCCACTACATGAGTCTACACTGACTCATTCTGCTCCTATCACCATGCCACCGCCACCACAGTGCTATAGGATGATCGCTGGCATATCCAAACATCTACCATCGTCAGTACCCTCCTGTAGCAGTCACCCAGGTTCGCACTGTGATTCTGCTGGATCTATTGGATTATCGGATCTTCATCTTGGCGGCACTCCATCCGGTGCTTTAGATCCACCCACGCCAGTGTATCCATCATCCCTTACTCCGTGGCCGGAGATAGTGATGATTATAGGAGGCATTATCTTATTCCATATGAGACAGGATAAGATTTCTATATATACTAACATTAATTATTTTTTCATTACTATATTATTATGCTCTATGAAATTATTGTTTGATCTTGTGTTATAGGTTTAGGCCGGATGCTGGAGTTGGACAAACTGCGAGAAAATGCATTTGTTAGAACTTCAACAGCTACTGGACCAGTTGGCAAAAGGTTCCAGAAATTGACAGGAAAAGAATGTTTCAAGAATTTCATGTAAGGATTTAACTTATCGACTACTTAGCACATTGTTAGAACAAAAAATTAAATATTATATTTTTGTTTTATTGTAGAAATATTACTGGTGCGATAATATGAATGCATGTTTTATAAAGAGAAACTTTTTCAGAAGATGTAGAGTCAGATTTAACGGTTTATTGGATTATGCCCGAACTAACTTGGTATGACCTGACTGGATAAGTGAATCCTTATGGCAATAGTATATTCGCTATTGGAATAGCGAAGAATACCAATTGTTGAAGGACAAAGGAGAAAAAGCGCAGGCATCATTCAAGGGTGGGTCCTACATACTGCGGGTGCCAAAAGTATGATTGCTGTGGAGGAAAATATGGTATGTAACTTTTACAATTTTAATTGTTTGTTTCTATTTAAATTTTTAATTATTTGAAGATTGATAATTTTTTCATATGCAGGAAAAAGAAAAGGGTAGGAAGATACCACACGATGAGCTATTCGAGAAGATGCATTTGAAAAAAAAAGAACCGACTGATGAAGATTTCTGGGTTGAACCTCGTGCAAAACCTGCCTATGTAAGAATCAAATTTCAAATTTATGAATCTTTTTCTGAAAGTTGATATTATTCAAGTATAAGTACTTTAATATGTTTTGACTAGTAGTTTTTTCTTTACTTTAAATATAGGACAAATATAGGTAGCTCCTTAGTGAGTTTCGTAGTAGTCCTCCTCCTAAAAGTTAGGGTGACTCGATACCCCAAAATGTAGAGGAGGAGTTATGGGAACAAGTTGTGGGTCCTGCAGTTAGAGGCCATTTCTACGGATGCCACAAAATTTTTTTTGGCGAGAATGTTAGGTCTTCGTCCGATCCTACCTTCTATACCTCTTTAGTTGATAGAGGAACCATTGAATCACTACAAAATAAGATTTCTAAACTCACTGAAGAGCTTACTGAATAGACAGAGAGGGCGTATAAGAAGGAGGAGGAAACATCATCACAAATCAAAATGCTGCGGGAGCAGTTCAGTTCTTTTAATTAGACTGCAGTGATTATTCCTCCATATCCTAGTGACGCAGTTCGGGCTGCAAAAGGTCTATGCCCACTCGATGAAATCAACACAGATGAGGATGCGGAAGACGAAGATGATGACGATGAAGATGAGTATTAGTTTTTTAACTTTTGTATGGGTTGTACTTTGGAATTGGACATTTTGTTGTAGTTTTTACACTTTTGTATGTATTGTTGTAGTTTTTACACTTTGGTTTGTTGTTGTTGTTGTTGTATGGATTTGGACATTTTGTTGCACTTTGGTTTGTTATTGTTGTTGTTGGATTGTATGGTGTTTCATTTGTTGCTTTTATTTTTTTAAAAAAAATTCTAGAAAAACCGACCACAATTGATCTTTTTTTTTTTTTAAAGTTTGCTTTATTAAAATTAATTTATTAATTTTAATAAAAATCGACCACTAGTGGTCGTTTTTTATAAAATTAATTAATTAATTTTAAATGAAAACCGACCACTTGTGGTCGGTTTTTCTAAAATTAATTAATTAATTTTAAAATAAAATCAACCACTTGTGGTCGATTTATTTTTCATTTTTTTATTTTTAAACTCATTTTTTTCTATTTTAATAAAATAATAATAAATTTTAAAAATATATATATATTTTTTAAAAACCGACCACGACCACGCACTTTCGTCCGTGGTCGGAATTTGAGGAAACCGACCACTTGTGGTTTAAATGTCAGCTCGTACCAACTGAAACCTCTCCTGTTTTCAGTGATTGTTGTAGTGCCATCAACTTCTTTAACCATAGCTTACATGTCTGTAGTTTTGTGTTTGACGTTCTTGTCTTTGATGTCTTATGTGTTCTCTTGATGAGATATTGGTATATATTCATTTTCAATCATTGGCTGGTATATTACTATCCAAGTTTCCAAGTTGTGTTGCCAAAGATAAATTGTCACAAGTTAGTCAGAGATCTTACAAGGGAGACTGCTTGGGAGTCTCTCATGCGTAAAAGATGTTGAAAAGGTCATCTTGCTATAGTACTCCACCAACTAGACACACCAGTCCTGTTGTTGGATGCTAAAGATGTTCTTTCCTAGTGCTTCAGGTGTTCTTTTCATTACGTATCATGGGAGCTTCATGCTGAGATCTACCGATACGTAGTGAACCCTCATAGCTCCCCTGTTATCGGTCTTTTTTTTTTTTAAAAAAATATATATATAATAATGAAAACATTCTTTTCCTTTTTAATGCAAATGTTTTAAAAAACTAAGTAATTTTACCTTAAAGAGTATTCTCTCTTGGTTTCTTGAAACAATTCTTAACAAATAAAAAAAAGATACTTTTCATCTTCTGGAAAAAGATTCATTAGGATACGTACAAAAGCAGCACCCGTGGTTGCATATTTAGGAGAAATGTATTGCCTGGCTGATACACGTTCCTTGTTTCTCTTTTTATGAGATTGGGTACAACTAAAGCTAATATTTCCTGCATTTGGTTCTCTTGACTTTGAGATCAGTTTATTTAGGTGTCTGAAGTATGAGGTATCTTATTTGAAGCTAAAGAGAAAGCTGTCATCTAAATTAGAAGAGGCTCGAAATTTTGTTCAATTCGGGATTGTGAAAGCTCTTAGAGGATATTGAAATCTCCATGCTCTTCAGCACCGGTTAGTAGGAAGGATGCTATATCCAGAATATTTAATTTGCTTGCCCCCTTGTATGGATTAGCGTTAAAGTGCCTTTTGTGGTGGATAAGCTGATGATCCTCAAGCCTGATGAATGCTGCGCTTCTGGATATACCACGATGGCTTTCTTAGTGAGGTTTTCTAGTCTGGATGATAGAGATGAGGTGTTACACTCAGGACTACATATGCTTAGCAATAAGTCTATAATTGTTAAACCTTAGTCTCCGAATTTCGGTTGTAAGGAAGTCCGACCCATTTGGGTGAAATTCCCTAGCCTCCCATATTGCTGGGGATGCAATTAGGGGCGGGCATTCAGTTTTTAGGTCCAAGTTCGATTTTTTTATTTCGAATTTTTCAGTTTTTGGTTATGAAATTAGGTGCACCAAAAATCGAATCAAATTAGTATGGTTCGGTTCGATTTATGTAAATTTCGGTTCGGGTTTATATTGGTTTATGTAAATTTTGATTTTTTAATTTTGGGTCTGTTTAATGGACTAAATTATATTTGTCAATTGGACTGTTTTTAATGTTTTAATACTTTTTGTTTAACAATTTCTAAGTGGACTAACCAGTAAACATAAGAAAACTGGTGCTAAAGTAATCTCAGTGTCCAATGATGATGAGAATAAAGTCTTCGGTGTTGTCTTCAGGACGCCTCCGTAAGTTTATGTTATCATATTATAGATTGATAGTGTGTTTGTATAAGGATTATTTATCTGTGTAATTCATTCCTGAATGGTGTCATATCCAAGAACAACATCACTTATGTTTCTTGGAAACTGTAAAGGAACAAGGCAAGATAACAGATCAAGAAGGTTGAAACAAAAATCAGATAGGCGATTTTAGGGCTGAAGACTATTAGGATTTTGGATTTTTTTGGCTTTGCCCAGTTTGACGCTTTAGGCTTTAGTAATAGATATCAATTATCATACATATTAAATATATATTATATATAATTACATATATAATAATTAAAAAAAAGTATATTTAAAATTTTGATTTAAATCGAAAAACCGAATTACGCTAACCTAAAAATCGAAACCCAAACCGAAATACCGAATTTATAAAAAATAAAAATCCAAATCCAAATCGAAAAACCAAAACTGAAAAACTAAAATGATTTGGTTCGGTTCGATATTTCAGTTTTTGATATTTATGCCCACCCCTAGATGCAATCGTTGAGCATCATTAGTAGTGATTACCTTCATATGTTGAATATACAACAACTAAGTAGCTAGAATTTCTTATGCGAGAATGTTGATTGAATTTGGTATTATCAAAGATATTCCGTTCTCTAGTAAAGTAGAGGATCCAAATAGAAAAATGTTTAATTGGAAGGTGATTTTTTTTTGGGGAAAGGACAAAAATGACAACTAAAACTAAAATAATACCACAAAAATAGCATCCATATTTAAGTATCCGGTAAATAGCCATTTTCAGTATAAGTCGTGTACCATTTCATTTTCTTCTTCGTACCCTTTTTCTCCCAATCTCTTCACTGCAATTTTTTTTGAAATTTTTCACGGCGGCTTCAAAATTCACCAATCGAATGCTCTCATTTTTATTGTAGCTCATGATTCTGAAAATTGATTGAGAAATTGTAACTGTTTTGATTGTTAAATAAACTCACCTTTTTTTTTATTGTACGGTGCCCAACAAATTGGTGCAAAAAAAGGCTCTTTTACTGTGATTTTGAAAGTTTGAGTCTTTCTAGAAAGAATTGCACACAAAGGACTTCACCATCAAATCTTCTTTGAGATGACTGACATCAAGCATGCCGTCTCCCTTTCTTTCTTTCCTTTTCATTCACAATTTTCTTTCCATTCAAACTCTTAAACCTCTATTCCTTTACCTTTTCCGATACTCCAATTTACCTTTTTCATTTCACAAATTTTATATAAAATATCCAAAAATCTGTATTCAATTAGCTTCGTATAGTTTTTTTTAGAGAAAATACATCGAATCACCCCTCAACTTGTTGCCAAAACTTACTTCAGATCCTAAACTAATCGAACAATTATATACCCCCCTTAATAACTTTCAAGTGAATTAAATACCCCCTTAAAGATATATCACCACTCTTACAAAGGGAGGTGCACTACACACGCGCCTACATCACTGCCATGTCACTGTCACGTCACTACCACATAAATATTTATTTAAAAAATAATGCCACATATATATATATAAAATAAAAATAATAAAAGTTTACTTTCTTCTTCACAACCCCTCTACCCATACCACACCAGTCCACCACTTCTCCCACTGCAATAACATAAAAAATTTCACCATTAATACAAGATTCTCATTCTTCACCCACTCCACAAAAACAACAATCACACCAACACATTTACAAATTCATTTCGATTTTCTTTCTCTTGAACGATAATTGATATAGAGAAGAAATAACTAAAAGGTCAAACACTGTCGAAGCCTGAAAACTAAATCAAAATCAATGAAAACTAAATCAAACACTGCAACAAATGCCCTAGGATGAACATGTCTTTAACAACGATATCAATTTCTCAATCAACAACAAACGAATCTACCAACCCATCATTCACCTGATTATACGAAATTGAATTCATCAAATTTGATGAATTTCTGATAAGCACAAGAATTTTCTCCAATTTCCAATAAAAACTGATTTACCATAGTCTCCAAAACTTTAAGCTTGCTCGGATGCTCCTGAATGTGAAATTCCAATTCTGACTGTACCCAATTCAATTGCATTTTCGTTAAATGAAACATGAGTTGTTTGTAAGTGAAAATATGAAGCTTTAAATGAAGAAATAGCAATAAACAGAGAAGAAATAAGGGATTTAGTGAAATGGGTGTTATTGGTTAATTGAGGGAATTTGCAGAAATTGAGTTTGATTACAATTTGCAGAGATTTTGAACAAGAGGAGATTCAAGAACAGGCAATATGGAGCTGAGAGGCATTGAAGTAATTAAAATCAAGTAAAGGATTGAAAATTGGGAAGAAGAACAACAAAATAAGTTTAGTGAAGGAATTGGAATGCAGAATACGAACGGATTTACGAAGAAGACGAAGAAATGGGGTGGGGGTGCGAAGAAGATGAAGAAACGAGGTATTGGGGGGTGGGGGGTAGGGGTAGGGGGTGTTGCGAAGAAGAAAGCTGCGTTTAGGGTGTTTTACTTTTTAATTAATTTCTTGTTATATATATATATATATATATATATATATATATAATAAATAAAGTGGGCCCTTTTTTTAGGAAAAAACAAAACTCACGCATTTTTTTTTCCACGTCATTCGTAAGGGTTGAATTTAATTTACTTGAAAGTTGTTAAGGGGGTAAATAATTGTCCGATTAGTTTAGGATCTAAAGTAAGTTTTGGCGACAAGTTAAAGGGGGTTTTGGTGTATTTTCTCATTTTTTTCATTGTAAATTTGCTCAAAATTGATACAAAATAATGACTTTAGCTTCACTTTTAGTTCCAATAATGTTTAAATATGGAGGTGTATGAATGTGCTATATGTACACAAAAACATGCACAAATTTCTATCCTTCCATTTGAAAAGGTGTATGAATGTGCAATATGTACTGTATCAATTTGGTATGGCTACTGTATATGCTTGCACAAATTTTCTTTGTAAAAGGTGTATTTATGTGGTATATATACTGTATCAATACGGTATAAAAGTGTATCAATTTAATATAAAATAGTATTAATTGGGTATGTGGATACTGCTACTGTATCAATGTGGTATAAAAGTGTATAAATATAATATAAGAGAGTATCAATTGGGTACATGAACACTGCATATGCATGTATAGGTTCCCCTTCTTTCTTGTTATAAAAGTATATCAATATGATATAAAAGTGTATCAATATGATATAAAAGAGTATCAATTGGGTATAAGGATCCTCTCTCTTTTAGTATAACAGTGTATCAATGTGGTATAAAAGTTTATCAATTGGGTATAGAGACTGCATGTGACTGATTGACTTCAGTTTTTATAAATTGGATCAAATGGCTAAAAAAGGAAAATAAATTGGACCGACTGGCTCTAATTTTCTACAATTTCAATTTGTGGGCCATTTCTTTTCAAAATGGTCATCCTATGTCCTTTTTTCTTTTTTTTGATAACCGTGGTGTCTAGGCCAGCTTGCGCACACCTCGATTAATTTCATGGGATATCTGCTTCCTCCCACCAGCAACAAGTACCAGCTAACTCTATCCACCAAGGCTAAAACAAATAGGAAGAAATTACTTAATGTTATTGAACCTGAAACCTCATGGTGCTCTACCCAACATCATTGAACAATTAGGCCACACTCTTGGGTGCTTAACTAGAAGGTGATTTATGAATGGATGCCTGCCTATTGTTCTAAGTTCTGCAGGTTGGGCACCCTGTTGCACTAACTACCAACCATCTGTCCAAAATAATAAACAGCAAACATAAAAGCGATGGCACCCTAAACCTATCGAGCAGAACAAGGAACCCCCCCCCCCCCCCCCCCCCCCCCCCCCCCCCCCCCCCCGCGACAAGTTGAAGGTAGGTGTATAAAACAGCTCAAGTTGTACTCAATATCTACATTGATTCCAAGCTAGTCGATTGATAAGAGCAATGAGAAGGAAACTGGTCAAGAGGAAGACCAATTGAAAGAGGATAAACAACCTAAATGATTCCAACATACTCTATGATCAAATTAGTGGTAGCTATGCAAGAGTAGTGGTAACTGAATCCCACAATATTGTCTAAATGAAGCTGGTCCCAGAGCTGAGAGAACATTGGTGGTCTAAATAAATTGTATAGGCAAAAAAAGGTTATAAGATTTATTGCTACAGTAATATTAGTATTTTAGCTGTCTTATAACTGGAGCAACATGCATCACATATTATGAGAAAAATTGCACCTACATAATTATGCATACAATACCAGAGGGAGAATTTGGGTTTTGTGAAATCCATCTTTCATCGTTGTTTCTCCTAGGAATGTTTGCAGAATTT
This sequence comes from Capsicum baccatum var. pendulum, assembly GCA_030864225.1. NCBI lineage: Eukaryota > Viridiplantae > Streptophyta > Magnoliopsida > Solanales > Solanaceae > Capsicum > Capsicum baccatum. The sequence continues at coordinate 24,882,857 of CM061551.1, read as the reverse complement.
ATTTATTACACTATAGTTAATATTGGAACCCTGAATCTCAACTTTGCTTTATTGTTGTGTATGGTTTCCACACACAAGATGATAGTAAAAGTTTGTGGTTGGATTGTGTATCAGTTGGTTCAGTTAGTTTTTGAAGGTTATCGATTCGACTCATTGGTTATTGATGTGTAAACATGTTAAATTGTTAAGATATCGATTATTGGTTAGTCAAGTTATTGATTGTTGTCGATTTAACTATCGGTTTGATCGTTAAGATTCACACAAATTTTCTTCTTTGAAAATCACAGACATTGTGACAAACGAAATCTAAAAGGGTATTTCAAAATTATCACTAATTTGCACCTGGAAATTAAGTTTCATTAAATGTGGAAATCTATCCGCTTAGAATAAGTATTAGACGATCATGATATTCGAAAGATTAATTGCAAGTAGAAATAACAACTATAGCATTTGGGTAAACTATATAAATGACCCTATAGAGGGTGGCTTGGCTTTTTTGTTCCCCATAGAAAAAGTCCTACAAAATTAGCTTTTTTTTTTTTTTTTTTTAATGCTTAGAACTTTTACCTATTTGCCTCTCCATAACTCAAATAACTTTAAACAATTCTTCATGCTTATCTTTTAACTTCTAATTCTTTTTCTCTTTTTTTATTTTTCTTTGATTTTTCTTTTTTCTTTTTAATTTTTCTCAACTTTTACATTTTTTCCTTTTGCCCTCTCAACTTTTATTTTTTTCTCTTATTTTTTTTTGTTCTATTTTCATTTTTTCTTTTTAAATTTTTTTTCTCAGTCGTTATATTTTCTTGTCTTTTTTTCTTCATTTTTTTCCTTTTTCTCAATTTTTTTTTCTTTTTTTTTTCTTTTTCTTCTCTCAACTTCTATTTTTTCTGTATTTTTTCTTTAATTTCTTTTATTTTTAAATATTTTTTCTTTATTTTTTTCCCTCAACATTATTTTTTCTTTTCTTCAATTCCTTCCAAAGAACAAGTTACGCCCCATAAGAAAAATTTGACATTACCACGTTGTGTTTTGATATGTGAGATGTTCTGTAAATCTTGCCTTAGAGGTAGGACTTTGCCAAATGACTTTCAAACAACAAGTTACGTTCCATGGGCAAGAGTTGACAGTATCATATTGTATTTTGATTTATGAGATATTCTATAACTATTGTCTTAGAGACAACACTTATCCCAACAACTTTCATACAATAACTTATGTTTTCTCAAGTCTTTCTCTCGTTTCGGAAGCAGAAAGGGCTCACGCCCCATGGACAAGAACTGATACTACCACATTATGTTTTGATATATGGAATGCTTTATAAATCTTGCCTCTAAGACAAGATTTAGCCCAAGGACAATCAAACGACAAGTTATGCCCCATGGGCAAGAGTTGACACTATCATATTGTGTATTAATTTATAATATGTTCCATTCTCTTGCCTTAGAGGTAGGACTTAGCCAAAGGGCTTTAAAATAATAAGTTACGCCCTATGGGCAAGAACTGACACCACTATATTGTGTTTTAATTTTTGAGATGCTCTATAACCCTACTTTAAAGGCAAGATTTAGCCTAAGGGCCTTCAAACAATAATTTATCCCCCATTGTAGGAGTTGATGCTACCATATTGTGTCTTGATTTATGAGATGCTTTATCACTCTTGCCTCTACCAATGGCTTTCAGACAAAAAATTACGCCCCATGGGCAAGAGTTGATACTATCACATTATATTTTGATTTATGAAATATTCTATAACTCTTGCTTTAGAGGCAAGATTTAGCCGAAGGAATTTCAAACAACAAGTTATGTTCCATGGACAAGAATTGATACATCCAGATTGTGTTTTGATTTATGAGATGCTTTATAACTCTTATCTTAGAGGCAAGACTTAGCCCAAACACTTTCAAATAATAAATCACGCCCCATGGGCAAGAGTTGATGCTATCATATTGTGTCTTAATTTATGAGATTCTATAACCTTGCATTAAAGGCAAGACTTAGCCCAAATACTTTCAAACAACAAGTTATGTCCCATGGGAAAGAGTTGACACTATCATATTAGATCTTTATTTATGAGATGTTCTATAACTCTTGCCTTAGAGGCATGACTTAGCCTAACAAAGGAATAAGTTAGGCCTCGCGAGCAACAGTTTTCACTACTACATTGTGTCTTGATTTATGAAATATTTTATAACTCTTGCCTTATAGGAAAACATTAGCACATAGATTTTAAAACAAGAAGTTACACCTCATGGATAAGAGTTGACGCTACCACAATATCTCCTGATTTATGAAATGCTCTATAACTCCTGCTTTAGAGGCAAGACTTGGTCCAAGGAGTTTTAAAAACAAATTACGCCTCATGGAAAAGAGTTGACACTACCACTTTGTGTTTTGTTTTATGAGATGCTTTATAACTCTTGCCTTAGAGGCAAAATTTAGTTCATGGACTTTCAAGCAACAAGTGATGCCTCATGGGCAAGAGTTGACACTACCATATTATTTCTAGATTTATGATATATTCTATAACTCTTGTCTTAGAGATAAAACTTAACCCAAGAACTTTCACACCCTTAACACTTTGTTTGGATGGTGGTTTGCCATGGTTTCATAATATACGGTACTATATGGTATGATATTGTACTGTATAGTATAGTACAATATAATGTTTGCATGGACTGTATCATTCACTTTATTTAATAACAGTTTTATTGTTTTATTTGACGGCATGATACTATATCGTAACTGGTAATTTTACTAAAATGCCCTTAATTATTATAAATGCTAAATTTATTAAGAATTGTTAATAAAATAATTTTCTTCCTGCCCATATGTCACAAATATATTAAGTTGTTAAATTCATGTAAATTTTTACAAAATCAATTCAAGAGTAGATCAAAATAAATGTAATCGAATTCATTTTTTATAGTAGCAAATTTTATTTTCTTTTGGTGTTTTGAAACGTGACCAGCAATGACAAGTACAAAGTCTGAATGCATCTTTTGTGTATGCTAAGGGTGTGTTTGGTGTGGAATACAATTTTTTTAGGAAAATAATTATTTCTTAATAATTTCTTGTGTTCGTTATGCAAATAAAAATATTTTTTAAAAATATTTGTATATATTTAACAAAAATTAATGAGAACGAATAAGATAAAGGGGGTGGGGTAAAAAAATAATTATGAATTTTTTATTAAAAAAATATTTAGGGATGGGGTAGTAGAGTGGGAGGATCGAGGGTAAGGGTAGGGGCGGGTAAGAATTTTTTTAAAAATAAATTAAAAAATATTTTTTCTGTGGGTAGGTGCAATGGGGTAGTTTGGGGGGGGGGAGGGCTGGTAGGAGGTGGTGGTGGGGTAAGAATTTTTTTTAAAAACTATTTGAACAATAAAAAGTTTGGTTCGGGAGAGGGGCTAGTAAGTGGTGGGGGAGGGGTAGGAGTGAGCGTGGGGAAAGAAAAAATTTTGAATTTTTTTTTAAAATTAGGGTGGGGGTTTGGTAAGGGGTGGGGTTAGGTCAGGGTAGGGAATGGAATAAGAAAAAAGTTTAAACTTTTTTTCAATTTTTTTTAAATAATTAATTTGGGGGGTTGGGGGGAAGGGGGAGGGGAGGGGTGGCTCATGGGGTGGGGGGAGGGATAGGAGGCGGGGTTAAACAATATAGGATAAAGAGTAAAATAAGATTATATAATATTAAATAAGGACATAATTGAAAAAAATAAGCAAATCATGGGATACCACCAAATTGGTGGTTACTTAAATAGAGAGTTTTCATGGTTACCAAACCATGAAATTAAACCATACCATATCATACATTTTATGAAACAATCAAAACAAACGTGTTTCTCTTCGTAATCATACCATATCCTATCATGAAAAACCATAATCCAAACAGTGTGTAAGTTTACTTCGATGTTAAAAAAAGAAGATATTCTTTGCGAATTATCCAACTTTTTGTTCATCAGTAAAGAATAATAGGATTCAAGCAAAAGAGAAGAAAAGAAAGAGGAAAAAAATAAAGATCGAGAAAAAAAGAAGAAGAAAAAGTAAGGGTTAAGGAAAAGAGTATAGGTTGAAAAAAAATGAGAAGAGAAGAATAAAAAAAATAAAATGAGAAAAGAAAAAAATAAAGATTGATACAAATGAATTTAAAAAGAAATGATAAATAAATAATGTTTGAGAAAAATAAAAGAAGAAAAAAAAAGAAAAAAAAGAAAATAAAGGTTGAGAAAAAAGAATTAAAATAAAAAAGAGAAAATAAAAAAATTAAAATTAAGAAAAAAAAAAAAAAACCAATAGACGTTGAGAGACAAATGAACAAGGAAAGTATAAAAATATTTAAAGTTAAAAGGCCAAAAAGATCTATACATAAAAAGATAGGAAGACTAATTTTTAAATTTTTTTTACGAGGGATACAAAAACAAAGCCATCCCAGGAGTCATCCCATATAATTTTCTCATAACATTTGATTGGCCATTTAAATCATCTTCAAAATATTTTAAATGAGAAAAAAAATAAAACATGAAAACAAACATCGGAGGTCTTCTGTTCTTACTCTTCTTATTTTTCTACATAGTTTCTCTAGTTCTTCTGGATTATATAGTTTTCAAGAAAAGTGCTCTAAAATCATTTTACCAAATATCTTGAGCATGCTGATAAAATAAAATTGGCAGTGGGTTGGGGAAGGGGGCAGAAGAATTGAAACTCACCAACATAGTAAAAATGTAGGTAGCCAACCAATTGAGTCACAAAAATTTCTCAATTAATTTTTCTAACACATTAGCTTATGGACTTTTTTGTACAAAAAGGAACCAACTAATTGCATTATTTACACAATCTCAGTAGTACAACATAATGAACCTACAAGATTTGTCCTCAGCTATAATTGAGTTAACGGTTAGCCCATTAAGAAAATTCTAAATTGTTATAGAATTGATAATCTAATAAAAAACAAAACTTAAACCGTCACCGAATCATTAAGCTAATAACGTGCTACTGATAAATTTACAATACCTCATTTGATTCGAGTTAGTGATTTTCATTCGATTTAGGACAACCCTAGTTTGTGGTCTGACCTAAGAAATATACATAGATACCAATAATATTCATGGCTTGCTACGAGAGATTATAATGCACTAAGAACACTAAAAGATAGAATGATTGGTAACTTTGCAACAAAAGCTAAAATCAGAATCTAGATGGAATTTTTGAAAAAAATACTGGAATAACAATATTAAGGATTGTGGCAGAGAATATACATTGGACAAATTAGCGCGCACACAGGAAAATTGATTGAGGAGTTGTAAATGCTATGTGGACGGTGATAATGACTTTAATGAAATCCTAATTACGGATCTTGGCTGTTATGACCATTCTCCTCCAAGTTGGTATTTTGCACAAGAGAAGGATGTGCGAGCGAAATCTTTTAAATTTCTAAGCTTTTGGACTGGTCAATAGGGTTTTTTCTCAAGTAATTGAAGAGGTTTAGTGTAAGACCTATGAGAAGTGTAATGTCACGATTCAAAAGGTGAGGTCATGATGACACCTACTTTGAACTAAACTTAGTAGGTAAGCTAAAACTCACACAACAAAGGGCAATCGAAATGAAAGAAAAATTCATAAATGTGAGACTCGTAAAATAGAGGCAAGTCAAAGTATGTAAATAACATAAATTTCAGACGAAATGTAATAAATTCCAAAATACTGGTATCATAGAACTCGTAAAATGGAGTCAAGTCAAAGTATGTAAATAACATAAACTTCAGACGAAATGTAATAAATTCCAAAATACTGGTATCATAAGATGAGAGAGAATATAATACAATGAATATAAGTAAAGACATGATAAGGAGGTTTGAAATCAACCCCGAACTGTAGAGCATGCTAGTACCTCAAAAATTCAGCTAACACGACACTAAATCAGCTTTCGTGAGTCGTGCTCGAACTAGAATATGCACCGAAAGAGTACAGTAGAAGTGAGTACAATCTACTTGTACTCAATAGGTATCATAGGCCGATTGGGCAAGGTAGAAAATAATACAAGTAAAAGATACTATGAGTACGTTACCTACAAACAAAAAAAGTTTTCAAAATATAGCTCACACTGTGTCCACTATCATTTTTAAGATATAAAGACAATAAAGAAAACTACACACAAAATATAACTAATAAATCCAAATACATGACAATAAACACATAAGAAAAATACAACGATGTAATGAAGTGCAAGGATGATCTGATGATGATGAATGTAATCAATCACATGGCTTTTTATATGCACCTTTCGAGCCTCAATTCTTTAAGATAAGGTACATAGGAGGTTCGCAATCATATACTTTCTCATATATCAATTTCATATCTCAATTTACTTAGCCTGCTAATGTTCACAAATCAAGAATTTTATAAAGTGTTTCATTTTCTTTCAAAAATCAATGTTTCTCAGTGGTACCGGTATCTCATGAATATGTGTGTATGAAATGAGGATGAAATTCTCACAACCAATTAATATAAAGATAATGATCAATTCAATACAGGTATCAATGAGCCCAAATAATCAACTCAACATGTCAATAATTCATGATATGAGCCCTCCCCGACACCACTAAAATAAATAGTCATGTAGACTTTCATAATATCATTTCAAAATTTCTCTCTCAGGTATTGCAATCATGATAAAGGAAAATAATATTCAAAATGGCATATATCATCTATTCAAGCCTCTACACGGGCAACACAATAATAATAATGACAATTAATGTACAAATAAGACCTACAAATGTCAAGTAAAACTCCTACTCGGGCATCACCATATTTATATTTTCTCAAGTCAACAACAATAAGCAAATAAGCCCTCATACAGGAACACAATAATAATAATAATTCAAATATACTACACGCTCGATTAAATTTCCTAACACATAGCATGCTCTAAATGATCATTCACTACACAAGCCAATTTGAAAGAAATTAATCCATAACCTACCTCGAAATGGTGAAATCCAAGCATAGCCCCTCAACACAAAGTCTTTTCTTCACGAATAGTCTCGAAACAAGATAAATATACCAAAAACATAATCTATGTATCAAAATAAAGATAATGATACCCATATTAGCTATATTTAAGTCGAGTCCAAAATTAGTTTAAAAAATGGATTCACAATGAAAGGAATAAAATAAATTTTATTTTAGAAACATATTTCCTATGTTGAAAGGAGTCTATATTTGAAAATTCATGATAAAAATATTTGAAAGCGGTGTTCTAATCAATGAAAAACTATTTTAATAGTTTACCTAAGAATTTTTAAATTCTAGTTTGAAAATAAGATTAAAAGGTGTTTTTGAGGACAAAATCAATGAAAATAAGAGTTTTCTTACCAATAATGAGTGACGAAGAAAACCCTAAAAATTACTCTTTTATGAAGATTCCAAGTCCTAAAATGGTTAAAATTGCAAAATAAAGTATTTATACTATTTTGTGAACAGTGCCTCGCGAATGCGGTCAATCCTTTGGGTTTGCGAGGGTCAATGGTGACCAGGCTATTAAGTTGGACTTTGTGTTCACAATCATCCCTTTGTGTTCGCAAGGACTGATGACTCAAATATATCGCATTTATGATGGTCCGATCGCATTCGCGATGAAGAAAAAAACCCAACCCAATCCCAATAACCCTTTGCGACTGCAACCACCACCTCGTGATCACAATGAAAGAGGTTTTCCTTCTCTAAATTTGTGACCCATTATTCCATGCACCAGATATCAGTTGTGCACCAGTTGCATTTGCATGATTTCAAATTATTCGAGCAAACCCTTGAAATTTCTTTGGGACCTCGCTGAAGTAAATCATATATGCTACTAGGCTATTTTTTATGTTTCAAACTCGGTGGAACTATTCAATTTTTGAAAAGAAGTCATTTACAATAAATTATCCCTTAGGACCCTTAAAATCTTATTTTAAATAGTTTGTTAAATAAGGGCCGAAATGTAAACTAAAGGCTAAGGACCAAAACTAACTATGCTCCTAGTTTAAAATCGACATTTAGGATCTATTGTAACTGTCCACATTTCCATCTAGCACCCAAAACTCAGAATGTTGATCAGAGTCAAACTCATGGCTTTTAAAGTCTTTAATAGTCTCACACTTTTCCAAATCATTCTCGAATGCATCAGGAACCATGCCAGCCATTTCCACAACTCAAAAATAGAATGTAGCAACTATGGAGAAGGTAAAAATAATCAACACACATAAAAAGAAAAAAATCACTACTATTATTTTTACATTATCTACCCCTAAAATATCACTTCATCCCAGAACTAAAAAGCAAAAGAAATACCTAAAATGACAAAAAACTGGGGGTATATACCCCCCATATCAGACTCAACCTCCCAAGTAGCCTCCTCAATAGGGCGATCTATTCACTGGACCTTCACTAAATCAATTTTCTTTGACTTAAACTTCATAGTCTCTCTAGCTAGGATAGCAATGTGCTCGTCTTCGAAGGATAAATTATGGTCTAATACAATAGAATCTCGCCAAATCACATGTGCATCATCTAAACAATATGTCTTTAATATAAAAACTGAAATACAAGAAACTGACAAATATGGAGGAAAAACTAGCCTATACGCTCATCACCATACTTTTCCAAGATCTTAAAAGGGCCAATAAGCCTTTGACTAAGTTTTCCTTTCTTACTAAAACTCATTACACCCTTATGGGTGAAAACTTTCATAAAACTAAATCTTCAATTATGAAAACAACATCTCAAGATTGACAGTCAACATAACTCTTCAGCCTACTCTGGGAAACCACTAGTCTCTACTGAATCATTCTGACATGATCCATCAAATCCCTCAACAAATCTATGCCTCAAGATCTCACATCAAGAGAGTCAAACCATCCCATGAAGGATCTATATCTCCATCCATATAAAGCCTCAAAAAGTGCCATTTGAATGCTTGAATGATAACTGTTATTGTAGGCAAACTCTTCTAAGAGTAAGATTTGGTCTGACCATAAAAATCCATCACACATGGTCGAAGCATGTCCTCTTGTAAAGAATAATCCTCTCAGGCTGACTATCTATCTGAGGATGAAAAATCTTGCTCAAATCAAGCTGAGTACCTCACTCACTTTGCATAGTACTCTAAAAACTCAAGGTAAACTAAGTATCTCTATCAAATTCAATGGATACCAGGACATCATCAATATGCTATAAAATTATGGAGATGCTTAAAATGGTAAATATTTACAAGTACAAGGGTATGCGTATATGGATATGATGAATTTTAGAGTATTTGTAGGTTAAACCGATCACAAAGAGTGGAATGCTGATTTGGGACTAAATTGGGAATTAGACGACTATTTTCACGATCATGGGATTTGACGATGGTCTTACCTAGGTATCATAAGAAGGAGAGAAGTGACTCTCAGATGTTGCTTAGACGAGACCTTACCAAGATTTTACCTGAACATATGATCATACCATATGATCGTGGAAAGGTTGTCCTAGTATCATGCATGCACGAATGCTGAAATTAAGTGTAAAAAGGCTTAGACCATTGTATCCCACAATTGTATCTTAAAGTCACGATCAAAATTTGAGGTCGTGGAGGTGAAGTCCAAAAGTAGGATATGTAAGAGTTGAAGTAGGGGAGGATTAGATGACTGCATTGTAAGGTCGTATGTTGATATCATGGACTTGTACTAGCAATCATACCAAGGAAGACCTGAAGATGCCAAAAGTCCCTGATGAAACCATGAGCACCAAGGACGATTGTGGTGTCTAACCATGATCGTAATTTCCACTCATCCGATGATGATCGACCCAGTTTGCTATTTTGTTTAGGATATTTTTTTTGTCTATAAATACTCTTAGTTATTTTATTTTGTAATTTTACGTTTTATTACATTATTGTAAGGTTCTAAGGTACATTATTGGCTTTAGGATTTCACAATACTTTTTAGGATTTTAATTCAAAGTGAGAATTTGGAGTTTTCATATTATTCTTGTAAGTTCTTGATTATATTTTCTTCTATGAATTCTTCTTGTTTATTGCAATTATGAGTAGCTAAACACCAGAACTAAGATTTTGGGAACCATGATTGATTAATAAAGTAGGATTCATAGTACAGACTTCAAGTGGTGTTCATGTGTATTGAGTTTTCCTTTGGTTTTGAATGCTTTTTGATGGTGGCCAACATTAGAACTCACCTAATCTGTATTCTGGATGAAAGAATGAGCACAGACAAGAAGAAAAGAATAATCAACAAAAACTTGGAGCTATCAACCTCCACTTAATAGTATCTTGAAACTATAATACGAGATAACTATCTCAGGGTTTAGGATAGTAGCATAGGATTAGGAGAAGAGGAAAGTTACCTAAGGATACTACCCAGACAAGAACGTAAAGTTGTTCTAGGTATACATAACTTATCGATTCTGCATACCAAACATCGAGTGAGATTGCAAAGTACGACTAACCTATGGAGTTATGAAATTATTGGGGACCACAATCCTAGTAGCTCTCTCATACTAACTACAAATCTAACAAAATTAACAGCTGTTACTACTGAATTATTTAATTACAAATCTCCCTTTATACTGCAAATCATTATTGATTGTCTTGAGATACATATTAGTTGATATTTCTACCTATTCCACATGGGTAAACCCCAACCTTGATTGGGTTCTATATTTGACAGCTATCATATTATTCTTTGCTTAGAGGTCTAATTTGGAAGACAATAAATTTTAGCATCATTGCTTGGGAATACAATTACAAAATTTATTGACTATATTTATTGAGGTTTATTAGTTGTTGTTTCCTGAATTACTTTTTTTTATTTTTATTTTTAGGGTGAATACTAGTATATTCCCAACACTCTGAGTCAAGGAAATCCCTTGATTTCACTTGATACAAAAATGGAGAAACTTTGAGAAATAATTGAATAATGGTTAACAAAGGAGTTCATGATCCAACAACCTTGTTAGTCGCTGTTCATGGTGGTGGAGAAGTTCATGACCAACCAGAATTTTATTTTGTTCGACAAAAAACTGTGAATAAGTCACTACTCAGTTGACGATTGAGGAAACACTCAAGAAGCAGTTGCCAGATGGGCAATAAGAAGAGAGAGAGCTAGACAAGATAACACAAATTATCTAGATATACTTGATAAGAGGGATAGATAGAGAAGGAATATGGGACAACCATCTCATAATAGTATCTCTCTCAGTTTGAAGATCTAGAGAAAGGCTTGTATTACATAAAGACAATTAAAATAGGTGCAATCATTCCATCAGAATTGCCTCAAAGTACTAAGTTTGACATCATAAGTATAATGATCCAACTACTGAATTAAAGATGGTACTTGCTAGCCTTCCTACTGATGATGAAAATATGCATATTATGAATTTTGTGGGGATATGCACTTCATATAATCTACTTGGAGTGAGTCAAGAGGCTATTCCACTGAGGCTATTTTTATTTTCTCTGATGGGAGAAACTACTTTGTGGTGAGGTGAATTACCACGTGGATCTATTACTACTTAGAATGAGCTGAGGACTCAGTTGTTGGATCAAGTTTTCCCGCCCTCCAAAATACTCCAATTAGAAGATGAGCTATATGACTTCAGATAGTTGCATTCAAAGGCACTGTATTAGACTTGGTTGAGGTTAAAAAAGATGTTGTAGAGTGTTTTAAACCACAGGATGACTGGTAAAAGCTTTCTAATTATCTTATATAGAGCCTTGAATGATAACACTAAGACTGCAACAAACACTATCACAGGCGGAGCATTCATGAGTCTACAATGGGAGCATGATTTTGAGATACTAGATTGAATCACAAAAACCAGTTGAGGTTGGCATAATCGAGAGACATAAAGACCTTAGAGTGTATATAGAACAATAATCACTAGATGAGATAGTGTCTCAAGAGGTAGCACAACTAAGGACAAAGATTGGATTACTCACTAAACAATTTGTGGAAGTTGGAGCAAACAAAGTAAATATTATAGGTGCACGAGGTAAGGCTTCTAGGTATAAAGATCGGACTATAAAGAGAAAGAAAAGTATCTTGATAGAGAGGTGGAAGGTTTTCAAGCCAAGGTCTAAGGGTCTAACCAAGATAATTAGAACTCAAGGTAAGGGAATCAAGGTTGGAACTACGATAGAGATAATTACAATAAGTTAGGAATAGAGATATGAGTAGAGATCGTAATGAGGATTGGAAAAGAAAAAATTATTCAAGGATAAGAGTGGCCTTTATATACCATCGAGTAACTATGATACTGGTTTGAGCAATTCAAGCATAGAATACATGCTTGCAAATATTGTAAAAGGGGTAGAGTAAATGGAAGATTTCCTTAAGGAGTTTTGACCCATGGACAATATGCACCATTGTAGTGCAATAAAACTAGATCTTTGGTTGATAAAAAGGAAGACCTAGGAGAATTCATGACCCCATGCACTATTGGGTATTTCAACTTCACAAAGGTATTATATGATTTAGGTGCTAGCATTAACTTAATACCGCTAGCTGTTTATAATTAGTTGGAGTTGGTGTTGCCTAAACCAACTATAATAAGGATTCTCATGGTAGATTGAATTATGGAAAGACTAGTAGGTATCTTATGTGATGTTTTGGTGTGGGTTCTTTCATCTTTCCAGCTGATTTTGTCATCCTTGACTGTGATCTTGGGAAAAACCTTTCCTTGCTAGTGCCGTGCACTAGTTGATATGGAGACTAGGAATATGAAGTTTCAATAAGATTAAGGCTAAGAGATACTATACTCCTAAAGGAGTTCAAATTTCTAGTTCTCGCGACTCTGAGGCTCTTGCAATCCTAGTTGCGGTTGACCCGATAGTTGGGTCAAAACAAGTTTTGGATGAAACTCCAACTCCCGAGTTTACATGTAAAATAAAAAGATAAGGATTAGTAACTAAGAAAATCCACGAAAAATTAAAGTAGAACATATTTAATTCACGATTTCACGAGCCAAAATAAAAATGAAAGGCAACGCAGGTAACAAGACTGGGATCTGTAAACCTCCTTGGAGGCAGAATTGACAAACAAAACCTACAACAACCATACCTAAATATGGAGCCAAAAACTTACAAAATATTCCAAACTGCATTCAAAGATGTTCACATACTTAACGTGACGATCCGACCATAACATATGGGAGAACATAGTAACATAATTGCGCAAAATTCATACGATCACTATTGAAAGAAAATAATGTTATAAAAATGAACCTAGGCTAATGACTTATGATTTCAATTACTATAATACCATTCCAAAAATGAGCTAAATCTCAAAAGTTGAAAAATTTCAGCCACCAATCCCAAGGATTCAATTGATAACTAAGGCCCCTTCCCATTACTGTCAATGTAAACTGAACCAATGTTCTAAATTAAATTGTTTCTTTGCATCCAAATGGATATACACACATATGGGAATCACGTGAACATGTCGATCAAGAGAAAAAAATGAAAATAAAATAGTATAGGAAATATGAATTTTACATTATTTCTCAAATTCAAACATATAGCGCAAATGTTTTGAGACCACTGAGAGGATTTAGTCAAGACGACGTTCTCCAGCTATGTCCATGAAAATTGAGTATCCACGTTGAACAAAATAAGAACCTAACTACACATGCTCAAAGAATAGGAATGGAGAAGAGAAAAAGAGAATAGGCAAAACAAACAAGAACTTGCATAATCGGGTTATCATAACCTACCTTTCTCATTAAGCACGAGACTTTTCAAAACATGTCAAAAATCCAAACACATATGCCCCTGTATATTTTAACAAACCAACCCCTATAATAACCAAACTTAAAGTGAGGTAAACCTCATTCCGCATACATTCAATTTAGCAAAAGTGACTAGAAGTACTTGATTTGTCACGGTACTCATGATACAAATAAATACTTTGAGATAACAATATATTCATATTTGTGCTTGAAACAAGAAAACTTTAACGCTACAACTATTTCTAACATCGCTACTAATGCTACAATATTCTTAAACCATCTCTTGGCCGAGCAAATTTAACGAATTCAATTCGGACTTATTTGAGCAACTAAAGAAAACGTTTCCCCTATACAACCAAATTTTAACATGTAAAAAAAATACTAAAAGAAAACTTTCTTGAGACCAAAAATTTTGAACGAAATCAAATCATTTGCCTCGATTTGGGGTGAACAAATGACAATTCGAAACAACTCAAAAATAAGAAAATCACCTATTTAAAAAATCAAAATTGGCCGAAAAGAAAAAGACGTATATAAAATTTAAGGACTGATTTTCTGGTTTCTCACATATCTTTAAGACATGGAACAACAATTTTTATTCGAGGAACATGAAAATCAAGACAAGATTCTTTCAAAAATTTGATTTGTGGGAGAACAGATATGGATGTTAATCCAAATAGCTACACATATACATATTAACGAGCTTAATTCAAAGGTGATGAACAACAACACCATAACAAAACGTACAATCAAGAAGATCATGTATTTTCCTACAAATTAATTTCATTTTATACGATCGACAACAACGTAATCTTGACTGAAACTAACATATAAATTTTTTTGTCAGAATCAACAACAAACAACATAAGTTTGACTAAAACTTAGGAAGAATCACATTTTTACATAATCGAGGCAAATGAATAAAACTTAGGCAGAATCATATTTTCACGTAATCGAGGCAAATCAAAGATAAAGAAATAAGAAGTGAAAAAAATGAAATCATACCTTTTTTGGGCAACAAACTAAGGCTTTCCTGTCGAAATTCTGACTAACAACTCAACTCTGAAACTCTGAATTGGACTGCAATCGAAAAGGAAATTATCAATTTTGAGACCCCTCTTTCTCTATTATTTTTTTCACTCGTCTTTCTTATTTCTTTCCCAGATTTTCCTGACTTTTCTCACTATTTTTTGCTTCTTTCCGAATTCTTTTTTTTACTCTGCTTTTTTCTCTTCCTTTTGCCCCAAAAGAATGGCTGAAGTCCTTTTTTGGAGTGTACAAGATTCTCAAGGAGACTCTAAATTGTTGGGTTGGAAATCGAGAAAATGTCATGCGGAAGCTTAAAGTAGTAAATAATAAGACGGTAATTCAGACGACACATGAAAAATTAAACTAAAAATATATTATTGGATATGGTTTGGCCAAACGGCCTACATATTAAAAATAAAATTGAAAATCCTAAAACTTATTAGGAGAATCTCCCCCTAAACAAAGACTCTTTAAAGATTACATTATAGATGCTATTGTTATGGTATGAGAAGGGATCTTCTATTTATAAATGTCCAAAACCTTTCCTCCAAGAAAGAGGTTAGCCAAATATGATAACTTTTATTTTTTTTCTAAGAAAAAGTAAAACTTAAATATAGTAAGAAAATCAGGGCAAAAACCCTAATAAATTTCCCTTTTTGGCTTGATTTTCTTCAAAATATTCTTGATCCTCCTTCTTCTTGTGCATGGTCTTCGTTCTTCATATATATTCTTCATATATCATCGTTGTTTGACATGCTTTAAAAGTTAAAGCTTTTTGGGTTAAAAAATATATAAGCCCTTTCAGGTTAAAAACATTGGAGCCCTTTATAGGGTTAAAAGTAAGCTTTGTTTTCAAATATGTAATAGCAGGATTATTGAAAATATGATTGAAAATTGTCTCCACATGTAGTTTTTGGACATATATCTTCATTATCATCAAATTGATTGCAACTTGATTTTGAAACCGCTTTGAACCTGTATAATCTTATCTCACCACACCATTAGACCATTGAACCGTAAGCTCTGATACCACTTGTTGGGTTCGAAATCGAGAGAGCATCATGCGGAAGCTTAAAGTTGCAAACAATAGGACGGTAATTCAGAAGACACATGAAAAATAAAACTAAAAATATATTATTGGATATAGTTTGGTCAAACGGCCTACATATTAAAAATAAAATTGAAATTCCTAAAAGTTATTGGGAGAAATCTCTCCCTAAACAAAGAATCTTTAAAGACTACATTGTGGATGCTATTGTTATGGTATGAGAATGGGGTCTTCTATTTATAGATGTCCAAACTCTTTCCTCCAAGAAAGAGGTTAGCCAAATATGGAAAGAATTATTTTTTTTTCTTTATGAAAAAGTAAAAGTAATTATGATAACTTTTATTTTCCTTCTAAGAAAAAGTAAAACTTAAGTATAGTAAGAAAATCAGGACAAAAACCCTAAACAAATTGGACTCAAATTTGAAATTCAAAATTATTGATGTGACAATCTTCAAAGTGTTAGACAAAAACTCAGGTTGGACAACATTATCCTACTAAAGTGTAGATTTTCTCCTCTCAACCAAGATATTAGTGGAGATGGTGAGACTTTTGCGACCTGAAAAATCGAAGAAAATAGGAAAAGGGCAAGATTTATGCAGACAACCCCATTTCCCGTTGATCCTAATGAAAATTCAATGGATTTGAGGTGAGGGAGATAGTTGCACAGGAGAGTAGTTGGAGTTTATCGTAGGGATTGTGTATTGGTATGAAGTGATGAAGATGATGGAATAAAAGAGAGGAGAGATATGCTTTGAGAGAAAAGTCGTATTTGGGGCTGCTTTAGTTGAATTAAATTTGAACCGTCTGATCGTTTGATCGGACAGTAAAAATTTAATTCAAAAATAATAAAATAATAATAATAAAATTTTATATATATATATATATATATATATATATATATATATATATATATATATATATATATAAATGAAATTTTAGGACCCTTATATTAGAAAAGAATCAATGAATTGGATTAGTTTATGTTTTTTGGGTGAGAATTGTGTTTCTTTGTTGATGTGGCAGCAAGTGATTGGTGGATACTGTGCGGTGGATCGATGAAGTGGACATGGATATTGGACTGAGTTTTTGGATCAATTTTTGGGCTTCTTTGGCTGAAATTTATAATAAGAGTTGGGTTTGGATAAAATAAAGAATGCAATTGAGTTATTATTATCCTAAACGCTCATTTTCTACTGAAATTAATTTTATCGGCGCTTTCTAAAACCCTAAAATTATTTTAGTACGTATGTATATAAATTACAAACATAATTTGTATAAGCGTCCAATTTAATATATTTCTTTTCGATTTAATATTATCAAAATATATGTATATATATATGTGTGTGTGTATGTGTAAAAACAATAATAAAAAGTATACATACATAGATACGGTCATAGTATCATCTTAAAATTAAAATTAGAAAGAATGCGAATGCGATTGCCAAAAGAAATTTTTTTATCTTTGATGTTAAAATATTTAATTATATTTAATTAAAATATTTTACAATATGATAGAACAATAAATCTTTTCCTTACTCTTTTTAAAATTTGTAGAAATATAAATACAAATTTATTTTAAAAAATTATTTAAGGCCAGGAAGCATCGACGAAATAATTGGAGAATAAAGAGCGA
This sequence comes from Capsicum baccatum var. pendulum, assembly GCA_030864225.1. Classification (NCBI taxonomy): domain Eukaryota; kingdom Viridiplantae; phylum Streptophyta; class Magnoliopsida; order Solanales; family Solanaceae; genus Capsicum; species Capsicum baccatum. The sequence continues at coordinate 24,865,391 of CM061551.1, read as the reverse complement.
GCCAAAATTGGGTGTCAATAGTGGTTTGTGCAGCTATCTCTTGATAACCCAGCAGAGGTGGAGGATTCAACTTAAGTTGATCATCTTGAACAACTTATAATGAGCTTCACGGCCATGTTCTGACATCCTACGATTCTGTCGTAGGGTTTTTTTAAGCTCTGAATTAGGTGGGATCAATGGATTACCTTGACTCCTAGTACCGGGCATACATTGATTTACACCCCAAGAAAATAGAAAACTAAAATCAACAACCTCAATAACTTTAATTAATTAATCTGTAATCGTATTCCCCCGCAACAGTGCCAAAATTTAATGCCACCCAAAACTATACCTCCCAGAAGTATAATGCAGTCAATATCAAAAATAGTGACCTAACAGAGGTTGGGGTTAAACCCACAAGGAATAGGACGAAGATCTCTCACAAATATGCTGAAGTAGCCAGAAAAATAAAGAAAAGTAAATGGGGGAACTTTATGAGAACAATATCAAGAGTAACAAATCTTGGTCGCTTTTTGGTTGAAATCAATCTGAGATGAATACTAGGACTATGATCCCCATTATTTCCTAACACCATAGATTTATCGTACTTCGCCGAGAATACTAGGACTATGTTCCCCCTTATTTATAACAAGGTAGATTTATCGTACTCCGCAGAAATACCCTAATACCTTGCATGCAAAATATGATAAGATATGTATTACCAATCATCTTGTCAACGCCTTTGGTGAATTTCACACTTCACCTTTTGAGTCTCATAGTTTCGCCTTACTATCCCTTATCCTAAATCCTAGATTAACTATTACCTTTTGAGTTTCAAGTTATTTAAATAAGGGTTGGTAGCCTCAAATTACTATCGTGATCTTTTTTTCCCAATATCTCTTGTGAAGTAAGTATCAATATAGGAAGGTAGTCAACATTGGTCGTAGTTATGAAAGCAATCAAATCAGAGAAAATCATAATACATGCAAGAATATTGATCAAGAGCAACTTTACACTTCCGCTACTTCATTATTTTATCAGGGTTTCCACAACACTAGTTATGTGGTTTAGTCGCTCGTGTTTGCAAGATCATTCACTTGAAATCAATAAAGAAAGCATATGAATAATCTTACAATAATTTAAGAACAAATCGCAGAATCTCAAATTAATAATCAATCTTAAAAATCAAGAACAATGGATTACAAGATTAAAAGTCGAATCTTAGAATCAATATAATGCTGTGAATGTAAAGAGTGCATAAATTAATACAAAAATATCGCAAAGGTAGTTATTGATTACAACAAAATCCTAAATATCCTAACCAAAATGTATAGGGAAATTTGAGTCGGTGACCACTTACAAACTTACTTACGGGCCGTAAGTCATACTTACGAATGCCCAGGTAGGTCGCAAGTATCAGACTATTCAGTATGCTACAGAACTCCACTTACGCAAGCTCTTATGAGGGGAATAAGTTCTACTTACGCCATGTAAGTGGCCCTTCATAACTATAATACAAAAACTCCAACTTCAGATTCTTAGATCTTTTTCTTCTAACACTTAAATGGCCACTTACAAGGGTCATAAGTGTCACTTACCGGACACTTACGACCTGTAAGTAAGGTTTTCTACACACTGCAATTCTTTTTCTTCTTTTCAGCCCCAGATCCTAGTTTAATGCAAAATAAACATAAGAACACATCATATCTAACAAAACAGACCTAAGTATTTACATATATTCTAGGTTTAAGCATCAAAAGTGCCATGAAACCATGACACATCATGTAGGCAATGTCTTCAAGATGGTTGACTTACCACAAAAATAAATGTCAGATTGTTTGAGTTTAGATGTTTCAGATTATTGAAACACGGGGAAACAAATATGGTTATTTCATACATGAAAATTATATTATTACCGTTATAATTTGCATTTCTAATGTTACTGTTGGAGATACCAGAATGTTCAAATTTCACCATTTGAATTTCTTTAAAAATAGTAATATAGACAACCAAGTCAATCATATACCTGTCCGCGAATCAGTATTCCATAAACTTCGATTAATAATAATTGTATATGATTATAAAGCGGACAAATTAAATAATTAAAAAATGAATAGGTAAATTTTAGGTCAAACACTCTGGTACAACCTATTACAATATATTATAGTCCAAATAAATTGGTTAGGGTGATCAAATGTGCTTTTGGATGAGAAATAGTGGTCTAAGCCCTAAAAATAACTAAAAAGAAGAATAATTGAATAAATAAAAAATGAAATGGTAAAAATCAGTTCAAGCATGTTAATACAAATTACTAAAATATATTATAATCCACATAAATAGGATAGAGTGATCAAAGGTGCTTATGGATGAGCAAAGATCTTACTAACCATAACATTGGTCTGAGAATATACTCAAAGCATAACATTGTTATAAAAAAGGGATAAGTATTGTCATTACTCATCCAAAAGCACCTTTGATCACCCTAAATAATTTAAGTGGTCTATAGTATGTTGTAATAAGTTGAATTAAAGTATTTGAGATGACTTTTACCTATTCAATTTTTAAATTTAATTGTTTGCCTTTTTAGCTATTTTCGGGGCTTAGGCCACCATTGCTCATCCAAAAACACCTTTGATCACCCTAATCTATTTATTTAGACTATAAAATTTTGTAATAAGTTGTGTCAAAGAATTTAAACTAAACTTTACCCATTCATTTCCTTTTATTTATTTAATTAGTTCCTTTTTAGATATATTCCATTGTTATAGATTGAAGTCTATGTTTGATTGTGGTATATGATATAATGATTCACGAAAAAGTACAATTATATGTCTTTATTTTTTTTATTTTATAAGTACTGCCTATTTTGTTATAGCCTTTACTTGTAGTTGTTCAATATAGCCGCATGTTACATATTTTTGACCTTTTAGCTATAATTTGTCATTACATTTCTAATTATTTATTTGTTTATTTAGAAGTATTTTTACCCTTTTAGTTGTTATTGGTAATTAAATGTGTAACTATTTATTTATGTAATTTATTTATAAGTATTTGCACACTTTTAGTTGTAATTTTTTATTAAATATCTACTTATTTATTTAGAATTATTTTTACCAATTTAGTTATAATTGTTCATTCTCAATATACTCAATAATACCAGATTGATTGATTTAAAATTCAAAGGGTTTAAGGGTTTTAGAGTCTTCCATGTTCACAAATCATTCAAAGTAATTAATAAAAGAAATTCCAAATTGAAATAGCAGTAAGAAACACATTATATAAATATAAAATTTATATATGCATAAGTTGATGGCCATTTAAAGAATTTGAATGCCATGAAATGTGGTAGGAAATGAACAAAACAACACCATCAAAAAAAAAAATTAATAATAATAAAAAAATACAACTCTTTAGGGATAGTAGGGGGTGATGATTTCATCAACTGGGATGTCCAGTCGAACGAAAATTTCCCAAAAATATCGGGTGATCATTCTCATGTCTCGCTTATTTCTCTCCTAATCTTTGGAAAGACCTTTAAAAAGCCTTTTAAAATTACTCTTTAGAACGAGTACACATAGTTCTCTGTGCAGTTTTGACAACATTGTCGATTGAGGTTGCATGAGATGGCGTTGTTAACACTTATGACATTTTGTATTAAACATTGAAAGAAGAAAATCAAGAAGATGGAAGAGTGTAGTTGGAGTGTTGACTAATATGAAATATATGGAAGAGTGTAGTTGGAGTGTTGACTAATATGAAATATATGGTAGAGTACACTAGACTTTATAGACTGAGCTGAGTGATTTTAAACGCCCAACAATGAAAAATCAATGCATGGATGGTGGATTTTATCTATTAAAACGTGGAGCATTGTTACCGAGTAGTAATAATAACCTATATAATATGAATATACTCATTAACAACTTTTTTCCACTAGAAATAATTAAGTCATTTCATACTTGGTGATATTGGGTGCATTTATGAACTTTAGTGTTGCTTTCCTAGCTCATTTAGTCTTGTTTTCATGACTTCTTGTGTGCTTTATCTGTTAATATTGATATAAATAAGCATCTAAGTATTCAAGTATGTAATTACAATGTTTAAAGGTGTTTTCAAACAAGTTTGGGTTTAAATATAACATTTAGAGTCTGGACGAGAAAACTAGTTTGACTAGCTTGAGCTCGGTGTTGTTCTAGTCTATCATGGTGGATTCTAATGTATTGAATGAGTTAATAATGATTTGAATGTGTAATTATATATTGAATGACTTGTTTGTACTATTCAAAGTTCAATTGTATCAAATAAAGATTCGAAACCATAAGTTATAGATCAATGTGGACAAGCCTAGGCTTAACTCATGTTTTTAGTTAATTGTTGTGAATGTTGTTTTGTTTTGAGCTCTAATAAATGGTGTTTAATTAATTATGAATCCACAAAGGCTTAGGATGAATGAAAAAGGCTTAACACAAGATTGGTCGTCAAAAGGGACTTTCCAGTGAGCCTACACGAATTGGATGCGCCGACGACCTCCTTCCACATGATATTAAATTCCTCGTGAGGCTTATTTCATGAGATATGCAAGGTGTCATATGTCTTATACTATAGTTAACCACCAACGCAACGTGGAGCTCTCCCCCCCCCACGGCTTATGTCCTCAACTATAAATAGAACACTTTGTAACTTATTCCAATCACTTTTGGACATTTTTGGGAGCTTGTGGAGGCTACTCAACATGAATTTTAGGGATTTACCCTCTTTTAATAAGTTCATTCATAAATTTAATCATGTATTCAAGTATTTGGATTATGATTATGTCGATTAGTGGATAAACACCCCCTTTCTGGGGTTAAGACCAAGAACATGTTTGCTATAGTTATGAATTTTGTTTTTTTTTTTGAATTTCCTATCATATTTGGTTGTTTGTCTATTCTTTTTTAATCATTTTAAGGATTAGTGAACCTTAGAATATATGTATTGTTGACCTTGTGATCTCAGAAGGGGGAATAGAAAGATAGAACGTGGGGATGAATAGAGTAAGGTTCTTATTCTTTTAAAAAATAAGGAATTTGAACTAGAATCTAGGATAGGGATATAACTAGAAGCCTTGCTTGTTTCACATTTAGGATGATATCTTTAAGCACTTAATTGGATTATTACATCTTCTCTCAATGATGTAGTTGTAATGTCCAAGTTAGGTAGACGATTAGAGGCCGAGAGACCATGATCATGTGATAAAACCCTATGAATGAATAACCAAGATAAGAATTTAATGAATGAAATTCAATAGCATAGTATGATTGTTTGAAGTGCCATGACACTGGGCTTTCCTCAATTGATTATCTCGAGTCTTTATTTTACGCACTGTTTACTTTACTTTTAGTTTATAAATTTCAAACTGTATTGGTTACGTTGTACCATTCTAATCTTAATAGTTGAACTGAAATTTGATAGTTTCTTAACACTAGTCCCTGTGGTATCAATACTTGGCTTGTAAAAGAGCAACTTTACTATTGTGAGGCCATGTACATTTGCATATACGCTTAGGCACAACAAGTTTTTGGCATAGTTGCCAGGGAATTGTAATTTGGCAGCTGTTTTATTTTTAGTTTTACTCTTTAGATTTCTTTGGTGATTTACACTTGGCGTTGGTTATGTATTTGTAAGAAACAGGGTTACAGGCTAGTAAGCTGGGAAGGGATAGGAAATTGGTTGAACAAAGCCCTATACCTAAGCAATGCTTTCATCAACGAAGGATAAAAGCAATCCTTCTCCCCTGTATTCCACAATTGAAAAAGATCAAGACAATCCTACTTTTATAGATGAAGAACAACAACCCACAGGATAGTTAGGGAAGTGGCAATCCCAATTTCGATTAATTTGACCTTTCCTTTTCAAAAATCGGTTACTAAAGGTAATTTTGAGCTATAGTAGAATATGGTGCAACTTCTGATCAGCAGTGGACAGTTTATCGGGCTTCCGCATGAAGATCCATAAGTCCACCTGTGAAACTTTTTAGAGATCAGTGACATATTCATTCCTATGGATGTGTCAACTGACTATGTGAGGCTGACACTCCCTTTTCATTATTGGGATAAGCGCAGAAGTGGTTGAATGTTGAGCCGACAAATTCAATTACTACCTAAGATGACTTAGCCTTGAGATTCCCTATCCGATTCTTTTCGTCTAGATAGACTATGAGACTTCACAGTGAGATTCTTTGTTTCAAACAGAAACTAGATGAGAATTTATATCATGCATAAGAGCACTTCAAGGTTCTTCTTTGGGACTGTCTACACCATCAACAGTACAATAAGGTATTAGCTCACACTTTTATTAAGGTGCTTGACCATAACACAAAATTCTGTTAGATTCAACTACAGGTGTTCAAGATCTGGAGATGACGTATGATGAGCTGTATACCTTGTTGAATCAAATTGCACAAGGTAATCCTGAGTGGCATTTGGACTAAAGGAATGCTACATTGGTGTGTTGGAGGTGGACCATTTTACTGTCTTATTCGCTCAGCTTGCTGCTCTACAGAATCAAATAAGCAATATAAAGTTGGAGGTTGCATAGCCTGCAACCACAATTAAGGTAATCCAATAGACTGTAAGTTAGTTTAAGGTTTGTGGTAATAGTAGGCATTTAGTGGCTATGTGTGCTGCAAATCCTAAGTTTGTGATGTATGTGGGCAACGTTCAGAGGATAAATTATGGTAATTCCTACAATCAAAAGGCACAAAATCATCCACTAAATACCTCATAGAACAACCAACAACAGTTTCAGTAACCATAGGAATAAGGAAATCAGGCCATAAACAATATGGAAGAGATGTTGAAATAACTTTAGCTAGTCAAGCACAATTAGCAGCAGATATGAAATGTCAACAGGTAGAGATGAAAATACAACAAGTGGGCACAAGTATATTGGAGTTTCACATTATTCAGCTATAGAAGGCATAAAATACTAGTCCTCTGTAACGCACCGAGTCTGTACCCCAAATTTCATACGGTGCTTATGATCCGGAAGGACCACAAGTTAATCTAAGATTGGTACCTTCCGTGAGCACTAAATAATAATGCTATAATGATGCGGAAGTATAACTAAAATTCCATAAGGTTCTCAAACACAAAAAACAAACACTGAAATACTGATAGTAATACTGAAAAGAAGAACTGAACATCTGTCTGAAATAGTCTAGTCTGAAAGCCTCTAACTGTCTGAATAGGGAGTTGATGGGACAAGTACCTAACTACCTCCAACAAATGAATAAACTTAACTATTGAAATAATAACTCTTTCCTCAAAATATGAGAACGCACCATGGTAATCATTCCTGATAACCTGAGTTGCTACATACGGTATAGGCCCGTGCATCTGAACCTATGTTATGAAACATCATTACACAAAAGAAAAGGTATGCGTCAGTACTTTGAATGTACTGGTATTCTAAGTGTGGTAGGCTAATGCACCTAGTTTTACATACATGAGATGATAACTGACTGAATAATATGATTAAAATAGAACGAGAATACATGGATAACTGAGACTACTAAAAATACTGAGCATGCAATATTGTGCATATACATAGATATATTTGATCTGAGATTATACTGAAACTGAATACTGAGTTCTGATAACTGAGTGATTTATATATGAGATTACTAACAACCGAGTTACTGATAATTGGGTGACTATTTCTGACAGTCCTGATTCTATAGAACCGAATTGAGTTCTATATTGAGTCTCAAATGTAAACTGTAACTGTGAGAGTGTTCAGCTCACCAAAATTCCTCGATTATAAATTGAGTTTGGGGTCCAACTTGTAAACCCAGTTGGAAGGGTGTTAGCACCTTGCCAAGGGATACTAACAATGCTGGGTCAATCCTTAACAGGAAAGAAGACTCATAAATTATATATGTATGGTTGCGTCAACCCTAGTTTGGCAGGAGGACGTCATACCTTATGCTCTCTATATAGTTATGTAACGCAAGGATTGATACTAAGGGTCAAACCCTCTACTGGTAGGAATGACCCCATCCCTGGGTTCGCTCGGTTCTGACTCCTACTCCTAACTAAATAAATACTGAACTGATCACTAGGTTGTTCTAGGTTTGATTGAACTGTTACTAATTGTATTGACGGAATGAAATAGGCTGAGTTTTTTGAATTCTATAACTAACTGAGTACTACTGTTCATGACATTACTGAGACTATTCTGAGATACTATAGTTCTAGTTAAACAGCTAGATTTTCAAGCATTAAATACTCTCAGGACTCGATAGCAACAACACTAATAAAACATAACAATACTTGAAAACATGGCAATAGTCAATTGTTCGCATTGCAATCACTTAGACATTTTATCAAAAACTTGGAAGTCAGGAGCATGTACGTGAAAAAGGACCCATGCCAATAAATCATAAATACACTATTCAATTCATATGGATATTCTATCAAACAATTTCAATGCATAACTTTATCATGAAAGTAGTTGAACATGTAATCCTATCATGAGTTTATTACTAAGATCACCAAAGGATCACAATGCACAATTTATTCTCCTAGGCCTTTTATCAAACACTTAAGAGGTATAACCTTACACTTGGGCATGAACAACATGCTAATGCATCATTTCTACAATAATCATTTCACAATTCAATAGTTTTTGACATGGGAATTTCATCAATCAAATAAATGTTATTTTATATTCATGAAACTTGCAATTAAATCGTAAATTAAAATCTCACCATCAATACATGCATGAACACAATCTAATCCAAATGTGTAAATCATTAATTCAATGAACTTGTAGTTTAAAAGGGGTCCTAGAACTCCAAGGGTGAAAGGAAAACCAAGGATAAACACTTAACATACCTTGATTATTAACCCTGAGAGTTATGGTAAATTTCTTAGGATTTGAATCTTGAATTTGATGGGTTAGGGTTTGTTCTTGAGAGAATTTGTGAGTAATGAGTAAAATTTGCCTTTAGAAAGGATTAATCTCGTGTTTTAGGGCTGAAATAAAGTGGGAAAATGACTTATTTACCCCTCTAGATACAGAATTACAAGAGCAGAAATCATTCCCAGTGATGTATTGGGCGATGCACCGCATCGTTGTGCGATGTGATACCCAACGCGATACGTCGATATCGCATTAGATCACTAGAATTTGCACTAAAGGCTGGGGACAAAATCCTGGTCGATGCGATGGGCGATGTGATGCATCAAGATCATGTCGATCCATGGTTTTGGACTCCAAACGTACCTCAAATGACATTCAAAAAATCCAAAACTTGTCCGAGAACACCAATTGACATCCCTGATCATGAATCAATCTAAGAATCAACATTTTAAGGTTGTGAGAGTCGAAAATAAATCCATTGGGTTATTAAGGCCGACAACGAGACTAAGTGTCAATACTTAGCTAAAATTTTTTTGCTAAGTATGGGACCTCTTTTCATGATATATAGGATTGAGTTAGACAAGGACCTTTATGAGGTTTTACAATATCTCCCCTTTGATAACATTCATCCTTGAATGAGACTAACTAAGCTGAGAGTACTGATAAACTGAGTTTACACACTGAACATGCACAATTGAAGCATGATTACATGACTGAAACTACTAATAAACTGAGTTTTTATAATGAACATGTATAACTGAAGCATGGCTGAATTCTAAAGACATGACACATGACTGGGATATTTCATGATGGTAAACATGATATGAGAATTCTATGCAGCTGAAACTGATACCAAGATTGCAAAGGAAATTTGACCATGGAACTGAGTAAATCTAAGGAAAATTGTTGCCGTGAGTTGAGTCTGAGTTCGCTGAAAAGTGGTGAGGATACTTTTTCCACATATCTTCTTCTGCTTCCCAAGTATCTCCCTCAACAGACTGATTTTATCAAAGAACTTTGACCAAAGGAACTTTTTTTTCCTTAGTCTGCGAAGTTGATAATCAAGGATTTTGACTGGAACTTTCTTGTAATAGAGGTTGTTTTGAACATATATAATCTCTATAGGTACTATAAGTGTTGGGTGACCAATGCATTTCTTTATCAAGGAGACGTGAAACACTAAGTGTATTGAAGCTAAGTCTGAAGGCAACTCAAGCTCGTAAGCTACCTTTTCAAAATAGCTGTGAATTCTATAAAGACCGAGATTTCTAGGAATAAGCTTCCCCTTCTTGCCAAAACTCTTCACTCCCTTCATGAGAGAAATCTTCAAATACACAAAGTCATCAATCTTAAATTTGAGATATTTTCTTCTCACATTTGCATATGATTTTTGTAGGCTCTAGCTGTCTTAAGTCATTCCATGATCAACTGAACCTTCTCTAAGGAATCAATTACCAAGTCAGGACCTACTACTATGGACTTACCTACCTTGAAACAACCAATGGGAGATCTATATTTCCTTTCATAAAGTGCCTCAAACGGAGCCATCTGAATACTTGAATGATAGTTGTTATTATACGCGAACTCAATCAAGGGTAAGTGGTCATCCCAACTGCCCTTAAAGTCAATGATACATGCTCTTAGCATATCTTCTAGAGTCTGAATGATCCTTTATGCTTGACCATCTGTCTATAGGTTGAATATTGTGCAGAGGTGAACTTGGGTACCAAGACCCTTTTGGAAGGCTTTCTAAATATAAGAGGTGAACTGTGTACCTCTATCTGAAATAATGTATAACAGAACTCCGTGCAATCTATCCAACTCTCTAACATAGAGCTTGGCATAATCCTCGGCTGAGTAAGAGGTATGAACTGGCAAAAAATAGGCTGATTTGTTCATCCTATCTACAATGACCCACATTGAATCATGCTGATAAAGAGTACAAGGCAAACCCGTCACGAAGTCTATGTTCACTTCTTCCCACTTCCAAGTGGGAACGCTAAAATCCTGCATCGACTCACTAGGATTTTGATGCTCAATATTAACTTGATGAAATGTTGAGCACTTAGCTACAAACTCTACGATGTTTCTCTTTATCCTGCTCCACCAATAGACTTCCCGCAAATCAGGTACATCATAGTGGCCCCTGGGTGAATCAAGTAACATGTGCCATTCTCCTATGCAAGAATCTGTTGCCTAATGCCATCCATATATGGAACACATAATCTACCTTGGAAAAGCAACACAACATCTACCCCTTGGGAGAAAACCTCTACTTTCTGATCTCTGACTGACTATTTCAGCTTAACTAAACTAGGATCTCTATCCTGCTTTTCTTTTACCTTAGAAACCTAAGATGATTCTGAACTATCTGTACCTAAACACTACCCTTAGCTGAATCAACTAAACGAACACCTAACCTGGTAAGCTGATGAACTTCCTAAACTAACTTCTTCTTACCATCCTCAACATGAGCAACACTACCCATGGACAATCTACTTAGAGCATCTGCCACTACATTGGCCTTGCCTGGATGATACCGAACACACATGTCATAGTCTTTCAACAACTGTAACCACCTTCTTTGATGCAAGTTCAAGTCTTTCTTAGAAAATACATACTGCAAACTTCTATGTTCTGTGAACACATCAACATGTACCCTATACAAATAGTGCCTCCAAATAGTTAAGACAAACACTATAGCTGCTAACTCAAGATCATGGGTGGGGTAATTATTTTTATGGAACTTAAGCTGTCTAGAGGAATAGGCTATGACCTCAACTCTCTACATCAAAATACACCCAAACGAACTCTGGAAGCATCACAATGCACAACAAACCCATCTGAACCATCTGGTAAAGTCAAAACTGGAATGTAGTAAGTCGAGTCTTCAACCCCTGAAAACTCTTCTTGCAAGAATCTAAACACTGGAATTTGACTTTCTTTTGAGTCAATCTGGACATAGGGGATGCAAATAGACAAAAATCCTTCAAGAAACCTTCTGTAATATCCAGCCAAACCCAAGAAACTCCTGATATCTGATGAAGAGATAGGTTTGGACAAGTTTTTCACTACTTCGGTCTTTTTAGGATCAACTCAAATGCTATCAACAAAGCCTATATGACCAAGAAAAGCTAATAACCTTAACAAAAATTCACACTTACCAAATTTGGTGAACAACTGATGGGATCTGAGGGTTTGTAATACTATTCTGAGATGGTCTGCATGATCAAGTTAGTTGTGAGAGTAGACAAGAATGTCATCAATAAAGACTATGACGAACATGTCTAAGTACTGCTTGTACACTATGTTCATCAAGTCCTTTGGAATGTCACATTCTCTGACCCTGAGCAGATGATATCATAATCGAAGGTCTATCATAGAAAAGTAGCTAGCCCCCTAAAGTTGGTCAAACAAGTCATCGATTCTGGGAAGTGGGTACTTGTTCTTAATGGTGACTTTGTTCAATTAATGGTAGTTAATATACATTCTGAGTGAATCATATTTCTTGAGCATGAATAGAACTAGTGCACCCCATAAGGATACATTGGGCATAATGAATCTCTTATCTAGGAGGTCTTTCAATTGTTCTTTTAATTTTTTAAGCACTACTGGAGCCATTCTATATGCCAGAATAGAGATGGGCTGAGTATTAAGAAAAATGTCTATTCCGAAGTCAATTTCCCTTTTGAGAGGAACTCCAAGAAGATCTTTGGGAAACACATCTAGGAATTCGCATGCTACCAAAGTCTGCTGAAGTTATTTTTTGCAAGAGTTATTTTCTGAGATACCATAATCAGACAGTTCCTGTATACCTATCGGGATATGATAGATCTACTCACTAGGGTAGAGACTGAGAAGGGCTCTACTAGGATTTCGAGACTGAGTCCGAAGTCAATGTCTATATAAAGATTTACAAAGGACAAAGAAGATCCTGGATCTAGCAAACCATAAACATGTAAATGATAAAATTACAACGTACCAGTGACCATATCAGGAGAACATTCCTAATCCTGATGGGACTGCAACGTATAGTGTCTATTTAGGCGCTGCCCACTGGAGGCACTAGAAGTGGCACTTTTCTAAAATGGGTTGCCAGACTGAGCCAACGAAAAATTATGTTGACTCTGGCAACCCACCTAAGGACACTCTCTAATCCTATGACCTGGCTTTCCGCACCCAAAACTTACATTACTGCCAGATCTGTAGACACCTTGATAGTTTCTGCCTGCCACACTTTTGGAAAAGAGGATTTGTTCGAGCACTGCTGACACTACCTTGAGATTTAAAGCATGGTGCCCTATCTTTATTATCGTTTTTAAATTTAGGATCTGGAGCACTGGCTGAGGGAGGAGCTGGAACTGAAGATTTTTAGTAGAACTGGGGATGATTACCACCCTTTGACTTAGGCTGAGTAAAGTTAAAGCTACCCATCCTATCTCTCTTATTCCCCTTCTCCTTCTCCTAAGTCTTTTTCTCCTCTATCTACTGAGCATAGACAATCAACCAAGATAAGTACGTCTTCTTAATTAGTATCACGGTTCTACACTTCTTGACCACACTGTCGGATACCCTTGACTCTAACTTACTCATCTTAGATCTACAATTGGCTACCACATGAGGAGCATATCTGGCTAACTTAGTAAACTTGAGAGAATACTCCTTTACTGACATGTTGCCTAGCTTCAGGTTAATGAATTCTGACCCCTTATATTCCCTCAACTCCAACAGGAAGAACCTATCTAGGAAGGTAGTAGCAAACTCTTCCCACTCTATAGGCCCTGCATCTGTTGACCTATCTGCCTTCTACTTTTTGAACCATGAGTGAGACACATCCTGTAATTGATATACATCTAACTCAACACTCTCACTAGTTTCCCCCCCCATAATATCTATGACTTTCTACACCATTTCAAGAAATTCTTGTGGGTCCTCCTTGGACTTAAACCCTATAAAAAATAGAAGATTTATACAGGTGAAGTCTCAAATTCTAGATGCAATAGTAATAGCCACTGGGTTACCCTAGAAAGTAGTTGGACATTCATTCTGGGCTACCATTAAATGAGCCAAAGTAGAGAAATTTGCTCTGAATACTGCATGGGAAATATGCTCATCTAGGGGATCTGCCTGAACAGGTATAGGTGTTGGCTGGTTTCCATTTTTTTTCCATTAGTTTTTTTTGGAGGCATATTCTACAAATGGAAGGGATACTAGGATTATATAGAGAGTTTAATTTGAGCTCATGCTCACTCGCATGACATGAATACTAAAAGAAGGGAAACTTATCATAAAACACCTCATAGCCCCTTGTCCATAAATGTGACGCGCTACACACCAATGCATAAGACTCCACTTGATGTGGATTTCATACTCCCTATGACTCATTAGAACCTTCGGCTCTGATACTTAGTTTGTAACACCCCAAGTATGTAGCCCGAAGGTCACACAGTTCTTACAATCCTGAAGGACTAGAAGCTAACCCATGACTGGTACCTGGCATGAGCACTGAATTATAATACTGTAATAATATGGAAGTATAAATAAAATTCCATAAGGTTCTCAACACTAAAAAAAATAATGAAATACTAATAGTAATACTAAAAAGAAGAATTGAACATCTGTCTGAAATAGTCTAATCTGAAAGCCTCTAACTTTTTGAATAGGGAGTTGATAGATCAAGTCCCCAATTAACTACAACAACTGAATAACCTAAACAACTAAAACAAAAACTCTATCCTCGAAATATGAAGACGCACCACTATAATTTTTGTTGATAACATGAGCTACTACATATGATCTGGGGTCCGTGCGTCTGAACCTATTATATGAAACATCATAGCAAAATAGAAAAGGTAATTATTAACACCTTGAATGTACTGATATGATAAGTAAGGTAGGCTTATAAACATGGGTTTATATGTATGAGATGATAACTGACTGAATATATGAAGAAAACTGAATGAGAGTACATGGATAACTGAGACTACTAAAATACTAAGTATGCAATATTGTGTATATACAGACATATACTGTATCTGAGATCATATTGAAACTGAATACTAAGTTTTGATAACTAAGTGACTGATATATGAGATTACTGATAACTAAGTTACTGATAATTGGATGTACATTTCTGACAGTTCTAATTCTGTAGGACTGAACTGAGTTCTATACTAAGTCTAAAACTAAAACTTTGACTGTGGGAGTGTTCATCTAAGTGACATACCCCGATTATAAACTAAGTTGGGGTCTAACCTTTAACCCCAATTTAATGGGTATTAGGACCTTACCAAGGGATACTAACAATGTTGGGTCAATCGTAATCCGGCAGGAAGACTCATAAATTATAAATGTATGGTTGCGTCAACCCTAGTCTGGCAGAAGGACGTCTTACCCTACGCTGGCTATGTAGTTCTGTAACTCATGGATTGCTACTAAGGGTCAAACCCTCTGCTAGCAGGAATGCCGCCATCCCTAAATAGACACTGAACTGATCACTAGGTTGTTCTAGACTTGACTGAACTGTTACTAATCGTATTGACTAAATGAATTGGACTGAGTTTGCTGAATTCTGTAACTGGCTAAGTGCTACTGTTCATGACATTACTGAGACTATTCTGAGCTACTATAGTTCTAGTTAAACAACTAGATTTTCAGGCATTAAATACCCCCAGGACTTAATAGCATCAATACTAATAAAACATAACAATACTTGAAAACATGGTAATAGTCAATTGTTCACATTACAATCACTTAAACATTTTGTCAAACACTTGGAAGTCATGAGAATGTATGTGAATAGGGACACATGCCAATAAGTCATAAATACACTATTCAATCGATAAGGATATTCTATCAAACAATTTCAATGCATAACTTTAGCATGAAAGTAGTTGAACATGTAATGCTAGCATGAATTCATTACTAAGATCACCAAAGGATCACAATGCACAGTTTATTCTCCTAGGCCATTTATCAAACACTTAAGAGACACAACTTTACACTTGGGCATGAACAACATGCTAATGCATCATAACTAAAATAATCATTTCATAATTCAAGGGTTTTTATCATGGGAATTTCATCAATCAAATACATGCTATTTTATATTCATAAAACTTGTAATTAAACCTTAAATTAAAAACCCAGCATCAATACAAGCATGAACACAATCCAATTCAAAGATGTAAATCATGAATTCAATGAACTTGTAGTTTAAAAAGGGTCCCTGAACTCCAAGGGTGGAAGGAAATCCTAGGATAAATACCTAACATACTTTGATTATTATTTTCCTAAAAGTTGTGGTGAATTTCTTGGGACTTGAGTCTTGAATTTGATAGTTTAGGGTTTTTCCTTGAGAGAATTTGTGAGTAATGAGTGAATTTTTTCTTTAGAAATGCTTAATCTCATGTTTTAGTGATGAAATAAAGTAGGAATATGACTTATTTACCCCTCTAGATGCGGAATTAAAAGAGAAAAAATTGTACCCAGTGATGCGTTAGGAAATGCACATTGCTGATGGTTGACACGATAGCTAATGTAATACATGTATATCGCTTTGGCTCAATGGAATTTGCATTAAATATTGGTGACAAAATCCTGGTCGACACAATGGGTGACGCGACTCATCGAGATTGCATTGATCGACTATTTTTGATTCCCAAACATGCCTCAAACGACGTCTAAAAATTCGAAAACACGTTCGAGAACACCTGTTGACATACCTGATCATGAATCAATCTAAGAATCAATATTTTAAGGTCGTGTGGGTAGAAAAAAAATCCATTGAGTTATTTAGGCCAATAATGAGACTAAGTGTCAATACTTTGGTGAAATGTTTTTGGAAGTCTAGGAACTCTTGTCATGATATATAGGACTGAGTTAGACTAGGACTTTTACGGGTTCTTACATCCTCACGGTAGGTTGTCAAGTGATACTGAAAATCCTAAAAAAGTCATGGAAGTCACTTTGAGATGTGGTAAGGTGCTCAATAAAGAACCTTCAAGGAAAACCAAGTTGGTTGACGCATAGTTGATTCCCCTAAAGGTATTCGAGAAAGTTGCTGATAATTCGAGGAAGTCTGAGTAATTGAAAGAAAAAGCTTTTGAATAAGTGAAGAAGATCCTACTACTGCCTTTCCCATAGAAGGATGTAAAGGCAAAGGAGGATGCATTCTTCAAGAAGTTCTTTGACACATTAAGAGAGCTGCACATTAACTTACCTCTTTAAGATGTTTTGCAGGAAATGCTCGAGTATGCTAAGTACTTGAAGGATATGGTTACTAACAAAGTTAAGTTGTAGGATATTTCAACAGTAGCATTCACTGAGGAGTGTTGTTATGTAGTGATGCAGAAGATGCCATAAAAAGTCAAAGATCCTGGGAGTATCACTCTTCCCATTCAAATTAGCAGCAGTGAGGTAATCCATGCATTGAGTTATTTTGGGAAAAGTGTCAATTTGATGACCCTCTCCTTGTTCAACACCTTCGGCCTGGGGAAGCCAAGTCCAAGCACGGTGATACTTCAGTTAGTAGATCTAACTATATCCCATACCAAAGGAATCATAGAGGACGTCCTAATTGGGGTTGGTAAGTTTATGATTCCCGCTAACTTTACTGTTTTAGATTTTTATTCAGAAAAAAGAGTACCAGTCTTCTTGGGACATTCATTTTTAGTTATGGGAGGAGCATTGATTGATGTAAAAGAGCGAACGCTTGTAATAAGGTTGAATGATGAAGAGGTAGTTTACAAAGTGTACAAACCACTCAAGACACTTTTCCACTACAATGATTTGTGCATGATTACTGTGATTGAACGAGATAAGTGTGGGTGTTGGAGTCTATTCCAAAAAAGAATTCTTTGGACTTCCTCATTGAGTAGGCCAAGACTCCAATACCTAAGCTCGACATGATGCAGATTTATGAGCCTGAAAAGGTTAAAGTTGAAGAAGCTGTTGTCCTAGAGAGTTTACACTCAAGAGTTCAGAAACAAATAAGAAATAGCATCCTAGTGTGAGAAAGATTATAAAGTAAAATAGTTGAGTTAGAAATTGGGTTATGCCGCAACACTAAATCAGGCATAGCTTGGGAGGCAACTCAAGTTAAGGTAGGTTTTATTTTTGGTATTTTTAGTTTTTAATTTATTAATTTTTGTTTTTGTGTGTCATGGGTTGATGAGAATTCTGAGTACTGGAAAACCTAGTTGAGGACTATGGAAAAGACTAAGTGTGGGGTCCCTCGGACTCTCTTGATGTATAAAGCTGCTACTAGCTAGGCCTAGAGGCCTCAAGGAGTATTTCTATATCTACTTTTAAGTGCACTTTGGGGACAAAGTAGATTTAAGTGTAGGGTGGGGAAATTCCCATTTTTAGGGTAAATTTAAATTTTTTTGTGTTAGGAATAAATAAGATATTCTTATTGGTGCTATATTAGAATGCATGATTCAAGTTTCTTGGATGTAAACAGCATGTTGATTGTGTGAATTTCTACTATTTATACTCCTAGGCTCATGTTTATGAATCTTGTACTTGTTGGCTTAAAGTTGAATTCATATGATTGTTTGATTAGGAGTCTGTGATGATCCTACTTGAGTTGAGCATGTTGCATGTGTGATGTAAGGTTATTGTATTTTCCTTATTGCATTTGATGGGTTAGGGTTTGTTCTTGAGAGAATTTATAAGTAATGAGTGAATTTTTCCTTTAGAAAGGCTTAATCTCATGTTTTAGGTCCGAAATAAAGAGGGAAAATGATTTATTTACCCCTCTGGATGTGGAAGTAAAAGAGCAGAAATCATGCCCAGTGATGCATTGGGCAATGCACTACGTCGTTGGTCGACGCAATAGGCAATGTGATGCGTGGATATCACATCGGCTCATTGGAATTTTCATTAAAGGCTAGTGATAAAATACTAGTCGATGTAATGGGCAACGCGATGTGTTGAGATCGCATTGATCCACTATTTTAGATTCCCAAACGTGCCTCAAATGACATTCAAAAAATCTAAAACTCGTCCTATAACATCTATTGATATTCCTGATCATGAATAAATCTAAGAATTGACATTTTAAGGTTGTGAGGGTAAAAAATAAAGCCATTGAGTTTTTAAGGCCAACAATGAGACTAAGTGTCAATACTTAGCTAAAAAAAATTTCTAAGTCTGGGACCTCTTTTAATGCTATATAGGACTGAGTTAGATATGACTTTTATGGGGTCTTACAATATCTCCCCCATAGAAACATTCATCCTCGAATGAAACTAACTAAGCCGAGAGTACTGATAGACTGAGTTTACCTACCGAACATGCACAACTGATGCATGATTACATGACTAAAACTACCAATAAACTGAGTTTTTATCATGAACAAAGGAACTTTTAACGAACTGATTCCGCCAAAGAACTTTGACCAAAGGAACTTTTTTGTTCCTCAGTCGGTGAACCTGATGATCAGGAATTTCGACTGGAACTTCCTCATAAGAGAGGCTGTTCTAAATATCTATACTCTCTATAGGGACTAAAAGTGATCGGTCACCAATGAATTTATTTAGCAAGGAGACGTGAAACACTAGGAGTACTGAAGCTAAGTCTAAAGGCAACTCAAGTTCATAAGCAACCTTTCCAAAACAGTTGTGAATTATGTACGGACAAATATATCGAGGACTAAGATTCCCCTTCTTGCCAAACCTTTTCACTCCCTTCATGGGAGATATCTTCAAATACACAAAGTCGCTAATCTTAAACTCAAGATATTTTCTTCTCATAGCTGCATATGATTTCTGTCGGCTCTAAGTTTTCTTAAGTCGTTCCCTGATCAATTGAACCTTCTGTAAGTAATCAAATACCGAGTTATGCCCTACTATTGTGGCCTCACGCACCTCAAACCAAACAATGTTTGATCTACATCTCCTCCCATAAAGTGCCTCAAACAGAGCCATCTGAATACTTAAATGAAGGTTGTTATTATACGTGAACTCAATCAAGTGTAAATGGTCATCCCAACTGCCCTTAAAGTCAATAACACACACTCTTAGCATATCTTCTAGAGTCTGAATGGTCTTTTCTGATTTACCATCTATCAACAGGTGGAAGGTTGTGCTGAGGTGAACTTGGGTACCAAGACCCTTTTGGAAGGCTTCCTAAAAATTAGAGGTGAACTGCATACCTCTATCTGAAATAATTTATAACAGAACTCTGTGCAATCTAACCAACTCTCTAACATAGAGGTTGGTATAATCCTCAGCTAAATAAGAGGTATGAACTGGTAAGAAATGGGTTGATTTATTCATCCTATCTACAATGACCCAAATCGAATCATGCTAATAACGAGTACAAGGGAAATCCGTCATGAAGTCCATGCTCACTTCTTCCTACTTCCATGTGGCAATGTTGAACTCTTACATAGATCCACTAGGCTTTTGATGCTCAATATTAACCCAATGATATGTTGAGCACTTAGCTACAAACTCTACGATGTCTCTCTTCATCTCACTCCACCAATAGACTTTCCACAAATTAGGGTACATCTTAGTGGCTCCTAGGTGAATCAAGTAACGCATACCATGCTCCTCTGCAAGAATCTGCTACCTCACGCCATCGACACATGGGACACATAATCTACCCTGGCAACATAACACACCATCTCCCCCTTGGGAGAAAACCTCTAATTTTTGATATCTGACTGACTCTTTAGTTTAACTAAACTGGGATCTTTGTCCTACTTTTCTTTTACCTCTGAAACCAAAGATGATTCCAAACTATTCTGCATCCAAACACTACCCTCACCTGAATCAACTAAACAAAAACCCATGTGGCAAGCTGGTGAACTTCCTGGACTAAATTCTTACCATCCTCAACATGAGCAACACTACCCATAGACAATCTACTTAGGGCATCAGCCACTATATTGGCCTTGCCCAGATGATACATAACACTCATGTCATAGTCTTTAAATAACTCTAACAACCTTATCTGACGCATGTTCAAGTCTTTCTGAGAAAATACATACTACAAACTTTTATGATCTGTGAACACATTAACATGTACCCTATACAAATAGTGCCTCCAAATATTTAAGGGAAACACTACAGCTGCTAATCAAGATCATAGGTGGGGTAATTCTCCTCATGGGGCCTACGTTGTATAGAGGCATAGACTATGACCTTACCTTTCTACATCAAAATACACCCCAAACCAACTCTGTAAGCTTCATAATGCATGACAAACCCATCTGAACCATCTGTAAAGTCAAAACTATGGCTGTAGTGAATCGAGTCTTTAACTCCTGAAAACTCTTCTTGCAAGAATCTGACCACTAGAATTTGACTTTTTTCTAAGTCAATCTGGACATAGGAGATGCAATTGATTAAAATACATCAAGAAACCTTCGATAATAGTCAGCCAAACCCAAGAAAGTCCTTTTATTTGATGGAGATATGGGTCTAGGATAGTTTCTCACTACTTTGGTCTTTTGAGAATCAACTCTAAGAGTCTACAATCAACACTTTGTTCATCAAGTCCATGAAGGCTGCTGGAGCATTGGTAAGACCAAATGACCTAACTAGGAATTAGAAGTGACCATACCAAGTTCTGAAAGCTATTTTCAAAATGTCATATTCTAAGACCCTAGCAGATGATATCCTAATCTACGGTCTATCTTGGAAAAGTCGTTGGCCCACTGAAGAAGGTCAAACAAGTAATCAATTCTTGGAAGTGGGTACTTGTTCTTAATTGAAACTTTGTTCCACTGACGGTAGTCAATACATATTCTAAGTGAACCATCTTTCTTACACAAGAATAGAACTGGTGCACCTTATGGGGAGATACTGGGTCTAATGAATCCCTTGTCTAGGAGGTCTTTCAACTGTTCTTTTAAATCTTTAAGCTCTGCTAGAGCCATCCTGTATAGCAGAATAGAGATGGGCTGAGTATAAGGAAAAAGGTCTATTCTGAAGTTATTTTCCATTTTGGGAAGAACTCCAAGAAGATCTTTGGGAATCACATCTGGGAAGTTGCATGCTACCGAAACTGACTCAAGGTTAGGGGCCTTGAAACTAGAGTCCTTAATCTGAAAAAGATGATAGACATACCATTAGATATCATATTTTTCACTCTACGGTAGGAAACAAGTCAACCCCTAACTACTGAAGAACTACCACTTCATTCTAGGATAGGTTCATTCATGAACTGAAAATATACAACTCTATTTCTGTAGTCAACTAAAGCATAGCATGAATGAAACCAGTCTATGACAAGAATGACGTCACAATCTGTCATCTCTAACTCGACTAAGCCTGTTGAAGTTATTTACTGAGATACCACAATCGGACAATTCTTTTGTAACCGTCGGGAAATGATAAATCTACACACTAGGGTAGAGACTGGGAAGGGCTCTGCTAGGATTTCAGGACTGAGTCCAAAGTTAATGGCTATATAAGGAGTTACAAAGGACAAAGAAACTCCTGGATCTAGCAAAGTATAAACATGTAAATGATAAACTTGCAACATACCAATGACCACATCAGGAGAACTTTCCTAATCCTGTTGGGACTGCAGTGTATAGATTTTATTTGATTGCTGCCTACTGGTGGGACTGAAAGTGGCACCTTACTGAAATAGGTGGCTAGACTAAGTCGAAGGACGATTATGTTGACTTTGGGAACTCACTTGAGGACACTTTATAATCCTACAACCTGTCTTGCCGCACCCAAAACATACATCACTGCTAGCAAAACAGACAGCCTGATGGTTTCTACCAAAATTCTGGAAAAGAGGATTTGTTTGGGCACTGCTGACACTACCTTGAGATTTAAAGCCTGGTGCCCTAGCCTTATTATCGTTTTTGAATTTAGGCACTGGAGAACTGGCTGAGGATGGAGCTAGAACTGATGATTTTAGGTAGAACTAGGGATGATTACCACCCTCTGACTTAGGCTAAGTAAAGTTAAAGCTACCCATTCTAGCCCTCTTATTCTCCCTCTTCTTCTCTTGTCTTTTGTTCCTCTATCTGCTGAGCATGGACCATCGACCATCAACCAAGATAAGTCCATCTCCTTAATTAGCATCGTGGTTCTATACTCCTTGACCCTACTATCATATACCCCTAACTCAAATGACTCATCTTAGATCTGCAATCGGCTACCACATAAGTAGTACAACTGGTAAACTGAGTAAACTTTAGAGAATACTCCTCTACTGTCATACTGCCAAGCTTCAGGTTAATGAATTCTAACACCTTATCTTCCCTCAACTCCAGCGGTTAGAAACTATCTAGGAAGGCCGTGGAAAATTCTTCCCACTCTAAAGGCCCTACATCTGTGGCCCTATCTGCCCTCTACTGTTTGAACCATGAGTGAGCCATATCCTGTAATTAATATATAGCTAACTCAGAACTCTCACTAGCCATTACCCCTCTAATATCAGTTACTTTCTGCACCATGTCAAGAAATTCCTATGGGTCCTCCTTAGACTTAAACCCTAAAAAAGATGGAGTGTCCATTTGGGCAAAGTCTAAAATTCTGGCTGCAGCAGTATTGTCCATAGGGTTGTCCTGGACAGTAGTTGGACATTCATTTTGGGCTAGCATAGAATGACCCAGAGTGGTGAAATCATCTCTGAATTCTATATGAGAAACATGCTCATCCAGGGGATCGGCTTGAACGGGCGGAGGTGTTGGCTGGTGTCTATTTCTTCTTTTGTTAGCTTTTTTTGGAGGCATATTCTACAAATGAAAGGGGTACTTGGATTATATATAGATTTTAACTTGACCTCATGCTCACTCATAGACATGAATACTGAAAGAAGGGAAATTTTTCCAAAAATGCCTCACAGCCCCTTGTCCATAAGTGTGGCATGCTACACACCTATGCACAAGACTCTACTTAATGCAGCTTTCAGACTTCCTTGGACTCTGAAAAACCTTAGGCTCTGATACCAAGTTTGAAATACCTCGAGTCTATACCCCATACATCACACAGTGCTTATGATCCCGAAGGACCACAAGCTAACCCATGACTAGTACCTTTCATGAGCGCTGAATTATAATACAGTATTAATATGGAAGTATAACTAAAATTCAATAAGGTTCTCAACCACTAAAAGCAAATACTAAAATACTAATGGTAATACTGAAAAGAAAAACTAAACATCTATTTGAAGTAGTCTAGCTTGAAAGCCTCTAACTTTCTTAATAAGGATTTGATAGGACAAGTCCCCAACTAACTCCAACAACTGAATAAGTTGAACTACTAAAACAATAAATCTATCCTTGAAATATAAGGACACACCATTATCTTTGTTTCTGATAACTTGAGCTTCTACATACGATCTAGGGCCCGTGCATCTGAACCAATCTATGAAACATCATAGCACAATAGAAAAGGTATGCATCAACACTTTGAATATACTGGTATGATAAGTGAGGTAGGCTGATAAAAATAGGTTTATATATATGAGATGATAACTGAATAAATGATATGAATAAAACTGAATGAGAGTACATGGATAACTGAGACTACTGAAAATATTGAGTATGCAATACTGTGCATACACATACATATACTGTATCTGAGATCATATTGAAAATGAATACTAAGTTCTAATAACTGAGAGACTGATATCTGACATTACTAATAACTGAGTTACTGATAACTGGGTGACTATTTTTGATAGTCTTAATTTTCTAGAAATGAACTGAGTTCTATACAGAGTCTAAAACTAAAATTGTAACTGTGGGAGTGTTAATCTAACTGACATACCTCGATTGTAAACTGAGTTGGGGTCCATCCTATAACCCATTTGGAAGGGTATTAGCACCTTGCCAAGGAATACTAACATTGTTAGGTCATCCCTAATTTGGCAGGAAGACTTATAAATTATATATGTATGGTTGCGTCAACCCTTGTATGAAAAGAGGACGTCTTACCCTACTCTGGCTACGTAGTTCTATAATGCATGTCTAGATACTATAGCTACTAAGTGTCAAACCCTTTGCTGGCAGAAATTTCACCATTCCTAGGGTTGCACAGTGCTGACTCCTACTCCCAATTAAATAGACACTGAACTGATCACTAGGTTGTTCTAGGCTTGGCTAAACTGTTACTGATCGTATTGACTAAATGAACTGGATTGAGTTTACTGAATTCTGTAACTGGCTGAGTACTATGATTCATGGGATTACTGACTATTTTGAGCTACTGTTGTTCTAGTGAAACAGCTAGATTTTCAGGTATTAAATACCCCAGGACTCAATAACATCAATACTAATAAAACATAGCAATACATGAAAACATGGCAATATTCAATTGTTCACATTGCAATCACTTAGACATTTTGTCAAACATTTGGAAGCCATGAGCATATATGTGAATAGGTACATATGCCAATAATTCATAAATACACTATTTAATCCATAAGGACATTCTATCAAACAATTTTAATGCATAACTTTAACATGAAAGTAGTTAAACATGTAATGCTAGCATGAGTTCATTACTAAGATCACCAAAGGGTCACAATGCACAATTTATTCTCCTAAGCCTTTTATCGAACACTTAAGAGGCTTAACCTTACATATGGGCATGAACAACATGCTAATGCATCATGACTACAACAATCATTTCACAATTCAAGGGTTTTTTACATAGGAATTTCATCAATCAAATACATGCAATTTTATATTCATGAAACTTGCAATTAAATCTTATTCAAATATGTAAATCATGAATTCAATAAACTTGTAGTTTAAAAAAGGTCCCTGAACCCTAAGGGTGAAAGAAAACACGACGATAAACACCTAACATACCTTGATTAATAATTCCCTGAAAGTTATGGTGAATTTCTTGGGATTTGAGTCTTGAATTTGATGGATTAGGGTTTGTTCTTGAGAGAATTTTTTAGTAATGAGTGAATTTTACCTTTAGAAAGGCTTAATCTCATGTTTTAGTGCTAAAATAAAATGAGAAAATGACTTATTTACCCCTCTGGATGCAAAATTAAAAGAGCAGATATCGTACCCAGTGATGCACTAGGAGACGCACCGCATCGATGGTCAATGCGATATCCAAAGTGATTCTTGGATATCACATTGTCTCACTGGAATTCGCATTAAAGACTGGCAATAAAATCCTGATCGAAGCATCGAGATCGCGTTGATCCACAATTTTGGATTCCCAAATGTTCCTCAAATTCATTCAAGAACACCTATTGACATCTCTGATCATGAATCAATCTAAGAATCAACATTTTAAGGTAGTGAGGGTCAAAAAAAATCCATTACGTTATTTTGGCCAATAATGAGACTAAGTGTTAATACTTAGCTGAATTTTTTTTCCAAGTCTCGGAACTCTTTTCATGCTATATAAGACTAAGTTAGACTAGGACTTTTACGAAGTATTACATTCTCAGGGTAGGTTTCCAAGTGATACTTAAAATCCTAAACAAATCATGGCAATCACTTTGAGGAGTGGTTAGAACCTCCAAAGAAAACCAAGTAGGTTGATACAGAGTTTATTCCACTAAAGGTATCCGAGAAAGTTTATGAAAATTTGAAGAAGTCTAAGTAATCGAAAGAAATTTTTTTTGAATAAGTGAAGAAGATCCCACCACTACCTTTCCCACAGAAGTATGTAAAGGCAAAGGAGGATGCATTCTTCAAGAAGTTCTTTCACACGTTCAGAGAGCCGCACATTAACTTACCTCTTTTAGATATTTTGCAGGAAATGCCCGAGTACGCTAAGTACTTAAAGGATGTGGCTACTAATAAAGTTAAGTTGGATGTTGTAACAGTAGCACTCACTGGGGAGTGTAGTTTTGCAGTGATGCTAAAGATTCCACAAAAATTCAAAGATGCTGGGAGTTTCACTCTCCCTATTCAAATTAGCAGTAGTGAGGTGATCCATGCACTGAGTGATTTGGGGGAAATTGTTAATTTGATGAACCTCTCCTTGTTCAACACCTTCAGCCTGGGGAAACTGAGACCAAGCATGGTGATACTTCAGTTAGCAGGTCTAACCATAGCCCATCCCAAAAAATCATAGAGGACTTCCTAATTAGGGTTGGTAAGTTTATTATTCCTGCTAACTTTATTGTTTTAGATTTTCATGTAGATGAAAGAGTACCAGTCATGTTAGGACGTCTATTTTAGCTGTGGGAGAAGAATTGATTGATGTAAAAGTGGGAATGCTCACAATGAGGTTGGATGATAAAAAGGTTGTTTTCAAAGTGTACAAACCGCTCAAGACACTTTTCTACTACAATGATTTGTGCATGATTACTGTGATTGAAGGAGATAAGTGTGGGGTGATGGAGTCTATTCTGAAAAAGACCTCTTTGGACTTCCTCATTGAGTAGGCCAAGCCTCCAATACCTAAGCCCAACATGATGCAGATTTATAACCTTGAAAAGGTTAAAGTTGAATAAGTTGTTGACCTTGAGAGTTTACACTCAAGAGGTTAGAAACAAATAAGAGATAGCATCTTAGTTTGAGAAATATAATAAAGTAAAATAATAGATTTAGAAATTGGGTCGTGCCGCAACTCTAAATCAGGCGCTGCTTCGGAGGCAACCCATGTTAAGGCATGTTTTATTTTTGGTATTTTTAGTTTTTAATTTACCATTTTATGTTTTGTTGTGTCATAGGTTGATGAGAATTATGAGTCTTGGAAAACCTAAGCTAAGGACCATGGAAAATACTAAGTGTGGGGTCCCCCGATCCTTCTTGATGTATAAAGATAATACTAGCTAGGCCTAGAAGCCTCAAGGAGTATTTCTATCTCTACTTTTAAGTGTACTTTGGGGACAAAAGAGATTTCTAAGTGTAGGGTAGGGAAATTCCCATTTTTAGTGTAAATTTAAATTTTTTATGTTAGGAATAAATAAGATATTATTGTTGGCGCTATATTTGACTGCATGATTCATGTTTTTTGGTTGTAAATAGCATGTTGATTGTGTGAATTTCTACTTTTTAGACTCCTAGGCTTATGTTTATGAATCTTGTAGTTGTTGTCTTAAAGTTGAATTAATGTGATTGTTTGATTGGGAGTATGTGATGATCTTACTTAAGTTGAGCATGTTCCATGTGTGATGTAAGGTTATTGTATATTCCTTGTTGCATTTGATGCTAGAACTTTCTTGGTGTGAATTTCTTGGGACTTGATTCTTGAATTTGATAGGTTAGCATTTGTTCTTGATAGAATTTGTGAGTAATGAGTGAATTTTGCCTTTAGAAAGGCTTAATCTTGTGTTTTAGGGCTGAAATAAAGTGTTAAAATAAGTTATTTACCTCTCTGGACACAAAATTTAAAGAGCAGAAATCATGACTAGTGATGTGTTGGGCGACGCATCGCATCGTTGGCCGATATGACAGCCTACGCGATGCGTCGATATCGCGTTGGCTCACTGGAATTTGCACTGAAGGTTGGTGACAAAATCTTGGTCGATGTGATGGGCGACGCGACGTATCGAACTCGCATTGATCCACAGTTTTGGACTCCCAAACATGCCTCAAACGACGTTCAAAAAATCCAAAACTCGTCTGAGAACACCTATTGACATAACTGATCATGAATCAATCTAAAAATTGACATTTTAAGGTCGTGAGGGTAAAAAATAAAGCCATTGAGTTATTAAGGCCAACAATGAGACTAAGTGTCAATACTTAGATAAATTTTTTTTCCTAAGTCTGGGACCTCTTTTAATGCAATATAGGACTGAGTTAGACTAGAACTTTTACGGGGTCTTACAATATCTCCCCCATGGGAACATTAATCCTTGAATGAGACTGACTATGATGAGAGTACTGATAGACTAAGTATACATACTGAACATGCACAATTGAAGCATGATTACATGACTGAAATTACTGATAAATAGAATTTTTATAATGAACAAGCATAACTGAAGCATGACTAAATTCTGAAGACATGACACATAGTTAGGCTGTTTCATGATGGTATGCATGATATGAGAATGTTATGCATCTAAAAGTGATACCAAGATTGCCAAGTAAATCTAAGCATGGGACTAAGTTAATCTAAGAAATACTGTTACCTTGAGCTGAGTCTGAGTTTGTGGAGAAGAGGTGAGGATACTTGGTCCGCATATCTAATCCTGCTACCCAAGTAGCTCCCTCAACGGACTAATTTCTCCAAAGAACTTTGACTGAAGGAACATTTTGTTCCTCAGTCTGTGAACCTGATGATCAAGGATTTCGACTGGAACTTCCTCGTAAGAGAGGCTGTTTTGAACATGTATACTCTCTATAGGGACTACAAGTGCTAGGTCACCAATGCATTTCTTTAGCAAGGAGATGTGAAACACTAGGTGTACTGAAGCTAATCTGAAGGAAACTCAAGTTCGTAAGCTACATTTCCAAAATGGCTGTGAATTCTGTAAGGACAGACATATTAAGGAAAAAGCTTCCCCTTCTTGCCAAACCTCTTCACTTCCTTCATAGGAGAGAACCAATCTTAAACTCGAGATATTTTCTTCTCACATCTGCATACGATTTATGTCTGTTCTAAGCTATCTTAAGTCATTTCCTGATCAACTGAACCTTCTCTAAGGAATCAAATAACAAGTCAGGCCCTACTACTATTGTCTCACCTACCTCAGACCAACCAATAGGAGATTTGTATCTCCTCCTATAAAACACCTCAAACAGAGCCACCTGAATACTTGAATAATAACTGTTATTATACATGAACTCAATCAAGGGTAAGTGGTCATCCCAACTGTCCTTCAAGTCAACAACACATGCTCTTAGTATTTCTTCAAGAGTCTGAATGGTCCTTTCTTCTTGACCATCTGTCTGCAGGTGGAAGGTTGTGCTGAGGTGAACTTGGTACCAAGACCTCTTTGGAAGGCTTTCTGAAAAAGAGAGGTGAACTGCATACCTCTATCTGAAATAATGTATAACCAAACTGTGTGCAATTTGACCAACTCTCTAACATAGAGCTTGGAATAATCCTCGGATGAATAAAAGGTATCAACTGGCAATAAATGGGATGATTTGTTCGTCCTATCTACATTGACCCAATCGAATCATGATGACGGCGATTAAAAGGCAAACCCATCACGAAGTCCATGTTCACTTCTTCCCACTTCCAAGTGGGAATTCTGAACTCCTTCATAGACCCACTAGGATTTTGATTCTCAATATTAACCTGCTAATATATTGAGCACTTAGCTACAAACTCTATGATGTCTCTCTTCATCCCGCTCCACCAATAAACTTTCTACAAATCATAGTACATTTTAATGGTCCCTGGGTGAATCAAGTAATGCTCGTCATACGCCTCTCCAAGAATCCGCTACCTAATTCCATCTGTACATGGCACACATAATATACCCTGGAAATTCAAACACCATCTCCGTCTAGGGAGAAAACCTCTACTTTTTGATTTCTGACTAACTCTTTCAAATTAACTAAACTGGGATCTCTTTCCTACTTTTCTTTACCTCAGAAACCTATAATGTTCCAAACTATTCTGCACCCAAACACTACCCTCAGCTGAATCAACTAAACGAACACCCAACCAAACAAGATGATAAACTTCTTGAAAAAATTTCTTCTTACCATCCTCAATGTGAGCAACACTACCCACGGACAATCTACTTAGAGCATCAACCACTACATTGGCCTTGCCCGGATGACACATAACACTCATGTCATAGTTTTTAAACAACTCTAACCACCTTTTCTAATGCAAGTTCAAGTGTTTATGAAAAAATACATAGTTCAAACATTTATGGTTTGTGAACACATCAACATGTACCCTATATAAATAGTGCCTCCAAATATTTAAGGCAAACAATACAGCTGCTAACTCAAGATCATGGGTGGGTTAATTCTTTTCATGGGGCTTAAGATATCTAGAGACATAGGCTATGACCTTACCACTCTACATCAAAACACACCCCAAACCAACTCTGGAAGCATTTCAATGCACAACAAACTTATCTAAACCAACTGGTAAAGTCAAAATTGGGGATATAGTATGTCGAGTCTTCAACTCCTGAAAACTCTTCTCGCAAGAATCTAAACACTACAATTTGACTTTCTTCTGAGTCAATATGGACATAGTGGATGCAATAAATGAAAATAATTCAAGAAACCTTCGGTAATAGCTAGCTAAACCCAAGAAACTCCTGATATCTGATGGAGAGATGGGTCTAGGCCAGTTTCTCACTACTTTGTTCTTTTGAGGATCAACTCTAATGCCATCACCGGAAACTATATGACCAAGGAAAGCTACTAGCCTTAGCCAAAATACACACTTACAGAAATTTCTGAACAACTGATGGGCTCTAAGGATCTGCATTACTATTCTAAGTTGGTCTGCTTGATCATGTTCACTGTAGGAGTAGACAAGAATTTCATCAGTCAAGACTATGATAAACATGTCCAAGTACTGCTTGAGCACTCTATTCATAAAGTCCATGAAGGCTTCTGGAGCATTGGTAAGACCAAATGACATAACTAGGAATTCAAAGTGACCATACCAAGTTCTAAAAGATGTTTTCAGAATGTCACATTCTTTGACCCTGAGCAGATGATATCTTTATTTAAGGTCTATCTTAGAAAAGTAGTTAGCCCCCTAAAGTTGGTCAAATGAATCATCAATTTTGGGTAGTGGGTATTTGTTATTTATTGTGACTTTGCATAATTGACGATAGTCAATACATATTTTGAGTGAACCATCTTTCTTGCACATGAATAAAACTGATGCACCACACGGGGATCCATTCTGTATGAGAGAATAGAGATGGGCTGAGTATCAGAAAAAAGGTCTATTCCAAAGTCAATTTTATCTTTGGGAGGAACTCCAAGAAGATCTTTGGGAAACACATCTGGGAATTCGCATGCTACTAAAACTGAATCAAGGTTAGGGGCCTAAAAAATAGAGTCCTTAACCTAATCAAGATGATAGACACACCCCTTACATATCATCTTTCTCACTCTAAGGTAGGAAACAAGTCGACCCCTGAATACTGACGTACTACCACTCTATTCTAGGATAGGTTCATTCAGAAACTAAAAATAGAAAACTTTGTTTCTGCAGTCAATTGAAGCATAGCATGAATAAAGCCAGTCCATGCCAAGAATGATGTCATAATCTGTCATCTCTAACTCTACAAAGTCTGCTAAAGTTATTTTATGATATACCATAATCGGATAGTTCCTATATACCCGCTAGGCTATAATAAATCTACCCACTGGGTTAGAGACTGAGAAGGGTTCTACTAAGATTTTGGGACTAAGTACGAAGTCAATGGCTATATAAGGGTTTATAACGAAGAAAGAAGTTCCTAGATCTAGAAAAGCATAAACATGTAAATGATAAACTTGCAACATACCAGTGACCGCATCAGAAGAATTTCCTGATCCTATTAGGACTGCAGTGTATAGAGTCTATTTGGGTGCTTCCCTCTGGTGGCACTGGAAGTGGCACCTTGCTGAAATGGGCAGCTAGAATGAGCCAGAGGATGATTATGTTAACTCTGGGAACGCACCTGAGGACACTCTCTAATTCTATGACTTAGCTTGCCGCACTGGTAACATACCATACTGCTAGCTATGTAGATACCCTGGTAGTTTCTGCCATATTTCTGGCAAAGAGGATTTGTTTGGGCACTACTGACACAACTTTGAGATTTAAAGCCTGGCACCCTATCCTTATTATTGTTTCTAGATTTAGGTACTGGAGCGATGAATGAGGACGAAGCTGGAACCAAAGATTTTGGGAAAAATTGGGGATGATTACCACCCTTTGACTTAGTTTGAGTAAAGTTATAGTTACCCATTCTAACCCTCTTTTTCTTCTACTCCTTCTCTTTAGTCTTTTCTCCTCTATCTGCTGAGCATGGACCATTGGCCATTAACCAAGCTAGGTCCATCTGCATAATTAGCATCATAGTTCTACACTCTTTGACCATACTGTGAGATACCTGATGATAGGCGAATTTACACGCCTAAAGTACTATATTTTAGCTAAGTTTTGAGGACAAATTATATAATTCATGCACTTTTAGTCCTTTTTCCTGTAAGAGAGCTAACAAATGTGATTAGCAAGTTTTCAGGTATAAATGATGCAGATTTCAGCATTTTATGGATAACTTGACGCCAAAGAAAGCTTCACGAAAGAAGGAAGGGGAATCTTGGACGCCAAGGACCAAAAGTGGTGCATGGAAAATCTGTCCCGGGCAAAAACAACATTTCTGAATACTTTGGGGACTAGCAATAACTTAGTAGGATTAGGATAATGATACATTAACCTAGTGGGATTGGGTTAAGTAATGCATTAGCTTAGTAGGAATAGAATATGGGTATTATAAATACCCTATTCTGCTAGAGATTTTAAGAGATCCCTCTATTATTCTAGTTTTAATTCATTCCTTATTAATCCTACTTTTTATTGTTCTTCTATTCATCTATTCAATTCTTAATTTCCGCAACAAGAGAAACGTTACTTTGCAAAGAAGTCACGCCTAACGCCTACCACACTTTACTACACGAGATCTTTATTGTGGTATAATAATAATGTCGATTGTGATTTCCTTCGCACTCATGGGTAACTAAACTTCTCTGTTGGGGTTATGGAAGCCATATGAGATACTATCTATTGCTATGAGTTTGTGAATTCGTGACACGTATGCTGCTTATATCATTATTCTCTTCATCTTAATCTAAATTCTTTGTGGTTGCAAACGCATAGAATACGCCAGCATAGCATTAACTTGTTCGAAAGAAAAGTTATATGTCTGGAAAAGAGATAATGTCAAGGTAATAGGGTCCCATCCCCTATTAAAAAGTTAGTGCCGTAACTGGATTAACCTCTTGGAGAATTTGTACCATTAGATACGCTTTAAGCTCGAAAGAGTTAAAGTGAAATAGTCCTTGTTTAGGTCGAAAGACGCTTGTATTTACCATCGAATACAATTCTCTATAAACACATGCATGTCTGAATTCCGCACAACTCATAGCCAATAGAGACGTACAACTCATAAGGTGGACATAACCCCAACTTCTCAATCCTCATTGTTTTACATCTTACCAAACATTCTTTCTTTTTACTTTGCTATTTTCTATTTTTTCTTTATTACTTTGTTTACATTATTTTGCACGATAAAATCCCCCTTTTTTACGAGACTTGCACCAAAAGTCTAGTAATCCTTGCTTACTTGTTGACCAAGCTATTCCCTGTGGGATCGATACCCAACCCAGTTGGGTTCTATATTTGACTACGACCGCTTTACACTCCTACGAGAGCTGTAGATTGAGCGTTATCAATACCCCTAACACAAACTTACTTATCTAAGATCTGCAATCGCCTACCACATAAGGAGCATATCTGGCTAATTGAGTAAGCTTGAGAGAATACTCATGTACTGATATGCTGCCCAACTTCAGGTTAATGAATTCTAATACCTTATCTTCCCTTAACTCCAACGGGAAGAACCTATCTAGGAAGGCAGTAGCAAACTCCTCCCACTTTATTAGCCCGTATCTATGGCCTTATATGCCTTCTACCATTTAAACCATACGTGAACCATATCCTATAATTGATATATAGATAACTCAACACTCTCACTAGCTATTACCCCCATAATATCTGTGACTTTTTGCACTATGTCAAGAAATTCCTATGGGTCCTCCTCAAACTTAAATCCTATAAAGGATGGAGGGTTCATTTAGTTGTAGTCCTGAATTCTAGTAGTAACAGTATTGGCCAATGGTTTGGCTTGGACAATAGCTAAACACCCATTCTAGGCTACCATAGAATGGGCCAGAGTGGTGAACGCTACTCTGAATTCTGCATGATAAAAATGCTCATCTAGGGGATTTTCCTAAATGGGTGGAGGTGTTAGCTGGTTTCCAGTTCTTCTTCTGTTAGCCTTTTTGGGAGGCATATTCTACAAGTGGAATGGATACTTGGATGAGACAGAGAGTTTAACTTGAGCTCATGCTCACTTGTATGATATGAATATGGAAAGAGGGGAATTTTTTCCTAAAACACCTCAGAGCCCCTTGTCCTTAAGTGTAATGCGCTACACACCCATGCAAAAGACTCAACTTAATGTGACTTTCAGACTCTCTAGGACGTATTAGAACCTTAGGCTCTGATTCCAAGTTTTTAATGCCCCAAGTCTTACCCCGGACATCACATGGTGCTTACGATCCCGAAGGACCACAAGCTAATCCATGACTGGAACCTACCGTGAGCATTGAATTATAATACTGTATTAATACAAAAGTATAACTGAAATGCCATAAGGTTCTCAAACACTGAAAACAAATACTGAAATACTGATAGTAATACTAAAAAGAAAAACTAAACATCTGTCTGAAATAGTCTAGCCTAAAAGCCTCTAACTTTCTGAATAGAGAGTTGATGGGATAAGTCCCTAACTAAATCCAAAAACTTAATTAACTAAACTACTGAAACAATAACTCTGTCCTCAAAATAAAAGGATGCACCACTATAATTACTTCTAATAACCAGAGTTGCTACGTACGATTTGGTACCCATGCATCTGAGCCTATGATATGAAACATCATACAATAGAAAACGTATAAATCAATACTTTGAATGTACTAGTATGATAAGTAAGGTACGCTAATAAACATGGGTTTATATGTATGAGATGATAACTGACTAAATGATATGAATAAAACTAAATGAGAGTACATGGAAAACTGAGACTACTGAAAATAGTGAGTATGCAACACTGTGCATACATATATATATATATTGTATCTGAGATCATACTAAAACTGAATACTAAGTTCTAATAACTGAGTGACTGATATCTGAGATTACTGCTAACTAAGTTACTGATAATTGGGTGACTATTTTTGACAGTCCTAATTCTGTAGAACTGAACGGAGTTCTATATGAAGTCTGAAACTGAAACTATAACTATGGGAGTATTCATCTAACTGACATACCTCGATTAAAAATTGAGTTTGGGTATAAACTGTAACCATATTTTGAAGGGTGTTAGCACCTTTCCAACGGATACTAACAATGTTGGGTCAACCCTAATCTGGAAGCAACACTCATAAATTAAATATTTATGGTTGCATCAACCCTATTCTGGTAAGAGGATGTCTTACCCAACGCTGGTTACCTAGTTCTGTAATACATGTATTGATACTAAGGATCAAATCCTCTACTGGAAGGAATGCCCCCATCACTGGGTTCACATGGTGCTAACTCCTACACTCAACTAAATAAATACTGAACTGATCACTAGGTTGTTCTAGGCTTGATTGCACTATTATTGATCATATTGACTGAATGAATATGACTAAGTTCACTAAATTCTGTAACTGACTGAGTACTACTGTTCATGACATTACTAAGACTATTCTGAGCTACTATAGTTCTAGTTAAACAACTAGATTATCATGTATTAAATACTCCCAGGACTTGATAGCATCAATACTAATAAAACATAGCAATACTTGAAACATGGCAATAGTCAATTATTCACATTGCAATCACTTAAACATTTTGTCAAACACTTGGAAGTCATGAGCATATACGTGAATATGGACACATGCCAATAAGTCATAAATACACTATTCAATCCATAAGGACATTCTATCAAACAATTTTAATGCATAACTTTAGCATGAAAGTAGTTGAACATGTAATGCTAGCATGAGTTCATTACCAAGATCACCAAAGGATCACAATGCTCAATTTATTCTCTTAGGCCTTTTATCAAACACTTCAGAGGCACAACCTTTCACTTGGGCATGAAGAACATGCTAATGCATCATGACTAATACAATCATTTCACAATTAAAGGGTTTTTGACATGGGAATTTCACCAATCAAATACATGCTATTTTATATTCAAGAAACTTGCAATTAAAGCTTAAATTAAAAACTCAGCATCAATACATGCATGAATACAATCCTATTCAAATATGTAAATCATGAATTCAATGAACTTGTAGTTTAAAAAGTGTCCCTGAACTCCAAGGGTGAAAGGAAACCCATGGATGAACACCTAACATACCTTAATTATTAATTCCCTAAAAGTTGTGGTGAATTTATTGGGACTTGATTCTTGAATTTGATGGGTTAGGGTTTGTTTTTGAGAGAATTTTTGAGTAATAAGTGATTTTTTCTATTAGAAAGTCTTAATCTCATATTTTAGTGCTGAAATAAAGTGAAAAAAGGACTTATTTACCCTTCTAGATGCAAAATTAAAAGAGAAAAAATCATGCCTAGTGACGCGCTAGGCAACACACTGCATTGATGGTCGATGCGATAGCCAACGCAATGTGTGGATATTGCATTGGCTCACTTGAATTTGCATTGAAGGATGGTGACAAAACCCTAGTTGATGGATGGGAGACGCAATGCGTCGAGATCGCGTTGATCAACTATTTTGGATTCCTAAAAGTGTCTCAAACGACGTCTAAAAAATCCAAAACTTTTTTGAGAACACCTATTGACATCTCTGATCATCTATCAATCTAAGAATCAACATTTTAAGGTCGTGAGATTCGGAAAACAATCCATTGAGTTATTGTGGCCAATAATGAGACTAAGTGTAAATACTTAGCTAAATTTTTTTTTTAAGTCTGGGACCTCTTTTCATGATATATAGGACTGACTTAGACTTGGAATTTTACGAGGTCTTAAATCCTTAAGGTAGGTTGCCTAGTGATACTAAAAATCCTAAAAAAGTCATGGCAATCACTTTGAGGAGTGGTAAGGAGATCAATAAAGAACTTCCAAAGAAAACCAAGTAAGTTGATTCAGAGTTGATTCCCCCAAAGGTATCCGAGAATGTTACTGAAAATTTGAGGAAGTCAGAATAATTGAAAGAAAAGGTTTTTGAGTAAGTGAAGAAGATCCTACCACTACCTTTCAAGAAGTTCTTTGACACGTTTAGAGAAATGCACATTAACTTAACTCTTTTAGATGTTTTGCAGGAGATGCTCGAGTATGCTAAGTACTTGAAGGATGTGGTCACTAACAAAGTTAAGTTGTACGATGTTGCAATAGTAGCACTCACTGAGGAGTGTAGTTCTATCGTGAAGCAAAAGTTGCCACAAAAAGTCAAAGATCCTGGAAGTTTCACTCTCCCTATTCAAATTGGCAACAGAGAGATGATCCATGCACTAAGTGATTTGGGGGAAAGTTTCAATCTGATGACCCTCTCCTTGTTCAAAAACTTCGGCCTGGGGAATCAGAGACCAAACATAAAGATACTTTAGTTAGCAGATCTAACCATAGCCCATCCCAAAGGAATCATAGAGGACATCCTAATTAGGGTTGGTAAGTTTATTATTCCTGCTAACTTTATTGTTTTAGATTTTCATGCAGACGAAGGAGTACCAGTCATCTTGGGACGTCCATTTTTTGCTATGGTAGCAACATTGATTGATGTAAAAGAGGGAACGCTCGCAATGAGATTGGATGATGAAGTGGCAGTTTTCAAAGTGTACAAACTGCTCAAGACACTTTCCAACTACAATGATTTGTGCATGATTACTTTGATTGAAGGAGATAAGTATGGGGTGATGGAGTCTAGATTCTGAAAAATACCTCTTTGGACTTCCTCATTGAGTAGTCCAAACCTCCAATACCTAAGCCCGACATGATGCAAATTTATGAGCCTGAAAATGTTAAAGTTGAAAAAGTTGCTGACCTTGAGAGTTTACACTTAAGAGGTTAGAAACAAATAAAATATAGCGTCATAGTGTGAGAAAAATAATGAAGTAAAATAGTTGATGTAGAAATTGGGTCGTACTGCAATACTTAATTAGGCGCTTCTTGGGAGGCAACCCAGGTTAAGGTAGGTTTTATTTTTGATATTTTTAGATTTTTATTTACCACTTTTTATTTTTGTTGTGTCACCAGTAGATGAGAATTCTGAGTACTGGAAAACCTGAGCTAAGGACCATGGCAAAGACTAAGTGTGGGGTTCCTAGAACCCTCTTGATGTCTAAAGATGCTACTAGCTAGACCTAAAAGCCTCAAGGAGTACTTCTATCTCAACTTTTAAGTGTACTTTGCGGACAAAAGAAGATTTTTAAGTGTTAGGTGGGGAAATTCCCATTTTTAGGGTAAATTTAAATTTTTTTGTTTTAGGAATAAATAAGATATTTTTGTTGGTGCTATATTTGACTGCATGATTCAAGTTTTTTGGTTGTAAATAGCATGTTGATTGTGTGAATTTCTACTTTTTAGACTCCTAGGCTTATGTTTATGAATCTTGTAATTGTTGGCTTAAAGTTGAATTCATGTGATTGTTTGACTGGGAGTCTATGATGTCCTACTTGATTTAACCATGTTCCGTGTGTGATGTAAGGTTATTGTATATTCCTTTTTGCATGATGCTAGAAATTTCATGGTATGAATTTCTTGGGACTTGAGTCTTGAATTTGATGGGTTAGGATTTGTTCTTGAGAGAATTTATGAGTAATGAGTGAATTTTGCCTTTAGAAAGGTTTAATCTCGTGTTTTAGGGATGAAATAAAGTGGTAAAATAACTTATTTACCCCTATGGATGGTGAATTTAAATAGAAGAAATCATGCTCAGTGGCGCATTTGGGGATGCGCCACATTGTTTGTCGATGAGATAGCCAACGCAATATGTCAAACTCGTGTTGTCTCACTGCAATTTACACTGAAGGCTGGTGACAAAATCCTAGTTGATGTGATACATCAAGATTGCATCGATCCATAGTTTTGGACTTTAAAACATTTCTCAAATGACGTTCAAAAATTCCAAAAGTCGTTCGAGAACACCTATTGACATCCCTGATCATGAATCAATCTAAGAATCGACATTTTAAGGTCGTAGGGGTTAAAAATTAAAGCCATTGAGTTATTAAGGCCAACAATGAGAATAAGTGTCAATACTTAGCTGAAATTTTTTCTCTAAGTCTGGGACCTCTTTTCATGCTATATAGGACTGAGTTAGACCAGGACTTTTACGGGGTCTTACAATATCTCCTTGATGGGAAAATTCATCCTCGAATGACACTGACTAAGCTGAGAGTACTGATAGATTGAGTTTACATACTGAACATGCACAACTTACAAACGGAGTTATTATAATGAACATGCATAACTGAACCATGACTAAATTCTAAAGACATGACACATGGCTGGGTTGTTTCATGATGGTATGCAGGATATGAGAATGCTATGCAGCTGAAACTGACACCAAGATTTCAAAGAAAATCTGAGCATAGAACAGAGTAAATCTAAGAAAGACTATTACCTTGAGTTGAGTCAGAGTTCGTGGAGAAAAGGTGAGGATACTTGGTCCACATATCTGCTTCTGCTTCCCAACTATCTCCCTCAACAAACTGATTCCACCAAAGAACTGTGACCGAAGAAACTTTTTGTTCCTCAATCTGCGAACCTGATGATCAAGGATTTTGACTTGAACTTCCTCGTAAGAGAGGCTGTTCTGAACATCTATACTCTCTATAGGGACTAGAAGTGTTGGGTCACCAATGCATTTCTTTAGAAAGGAAATGTGAAACACTAGGTGTACTGAAGCTAAGTCTGAAGGCAACTCAAGCTCGTAAGCTACCTTTCCAAAATGGCTGTGAATTCTGTAAGGACAGAGATATCAAGGACTAAGCTTCCCATTCTTGCCAAACCTCTTCACTCCCTTCATGGGAGAGATCATCAAATACATAAAGTCACCAATCTTAAACTCGAGATATTTTCTTCTCACATCTGCATATGATTTCTATCAGCTTCGAGTTATCTTAAGTCTTTCCCTGATCAACTGAACCTTCTCTAAGGAATCAAATACCAAGTCAGGCCCTACTACTGTGGCCTCACCTACCTCAAACCAGCCAATATGAGATCTACATCTCCTCCATTAAAGCTCCTCAAATGGAGCTATCTAAATACTTGAATGATTTTTTATTATACGCAAACTGAGTCAAGGGTTAGTGGTCATCCCAACCGCCCTTAAGGACAATGACATACGCTCTTTGTATATCTTCTAGAGTCTGAATGATCCTTTGTCCTTGACCATCTGTCTGCTGTTGGAAGGCTATGATGAGGTGAACTTGGGTACCAAGACCCTTTAGGAAGGCTTTCAAAAACTGAGATGTGAACTGCGAACCTCTATATGAAATAATGTATAACAAAACTCTATGCAATCTGACCAACTCTCTATCATAGAGCTCGGTGTAATCCTCAACTGAATAAAAGGTATGAACTAGAAATAAATGGGCTAATTTGTTAATCTTGTCTACAATGATCCAAATCGAATCATGCTGACGACGATTACAAGGCAAACCCATAACGAACTCCATGTTCACTTATTCCCACTTCCAAATAGGAATGTTGAATGCCTGCATAGACCTACTAGGATTTTGATGCTCAATATTAACTTGCTGACCTATGGAGCACTTAGCTACAAACTCTGTGATGTCTCTCTTCATCCCGCTCCACCAATAGACTTCTCGCTAATTGTAGTACATCTTAGTGTCCCTTGGGTGAATCAAGTAATGCGTGCCATATGACTCTGCTAGAATTCGCTGCCTCAGGACATCCACACATAATCTACCTTGGCAACTCAACACACCATCTCCCCCGTAGGAGAAAATATCTAATTTCTAATCTCTGACTGACTCTTTTAGCTTAACTAAACTGGGATCTCTGTCCTACTTTTCTTTTACCTCAGAAACCTAAGATATTTCAGAACTATTCTGCACCCAAGCACTACCCTCATCTAAATCAGCTAAATGAACACCCAACCTAGCAAGCTGATGAACTTTCTGAAAAAATTTCTTCTTACCATCCTCAACGTGAGCAACACTACCCATGGACAATCTACTTAGAGCATCAGCCACTACATTGGCCTTGTTTGGATGATATAGAAAACTCATGGCATAGTCTTTCAATAACTCTAACCACCTTCTCTGACGCAAGTTCTAGTCTTTCTGAGAAAATACATACTAAAAACTTTTATTGTCTGTGAACACATCAACATGCACCATATATAAATATTGCCGCTTAATATTTAAG
This sequence comes from Capsicum baccatum var. pendulum, assembly GCA_030864225.1. Taxonomy (NCBI): domain Eukaryota; kingdom Viridiplantae; phylum Streptophyta; class Magnoliopsida; order Solanales; family Solanaceae; genus Capsicum; species Capsicum baccatum. Next base: position 24,823,488 of record CM061551.1, on the reverse strand, counting down.
GCAAATACTACAGCTGCTAACTCAAGATCATGGGTGGGGTAATTCTTTTCATGGGGCTTAAGCTGTCTAGAGGCCAAGACCTTTTCTCTCTGCATCAAAACACACCCCAAACCAACTATGGAAGTATCACAATGCACAACAAACCCATTTGAACCTTCTGGTAAAGTCAAAATTGGGGTTGTAGTGAGTCGAGTCTTCAACTCCTGAAAAAGTCTTCTTACAAGAATCTGACCACTAGATTTTGACTTTATTTTGAGTCAATATGGACATAGGGGATGCAATAGATGAAAATACTTTAAGAAACCTTTGGTAATAGCCAGCCAAACCCAAGAAACTACTGATATCTGATGGAGAGATACATCTGGGCCAGTTTCTCAATACTTCGGTCTTTTAAGTATCAACTTTAATGCCATCACCATAAACTATATGACCAAAGAAAGCTACTAACCTTAGATAAAATTCACAATTACTGAATTTGGTGAAGAACTGATAGGCTTAAGGTTCTGCAATACTATTTTGAGATGATCTGCATGATCATGTCGCTGTGGGAGTAGACAAGAATATCATCAATGAAGACTATGACGAACATGTTCAAGTAATTCTTGAACACTCTTTTCATCAAGTACATGAAGGCTATTGGAGAATTTGTACAACCAAATGACATATCTAGGAATTTAAATTGACCATACCGATTTCTAAAAACAGTATTTGGAATGTCACATTCTCTAACCCTGAGTAGATAATATCTTGATCTAAGGTCAATCATTGAAAACTAGCTGGCTCCCTGAAGTTGGTCAAATAATTCATCAATTTTGGGAAGTGGGTACTTGTTCTTAATGATTACTTTGTTCAATTGACGGTAGTCAATACACATTTTGAGTGAACTATTTTTCTTGCACATGAATATAACTGGTGCACCCCACGGGGAGATACTGGGTCTAATGAATCCTTTATCTAGGAGGTCTTTCAACTATTTTTTTTAATTCTTTAAACTTTGATTGAGCCATTCTGTATGGCAGAATAGAGATGGGCTAAGTATTAGAAAAAGGTCTATTTCAAAGTCAATTTCCTTTTTGGGAAGAACTCCAAGAAGATCTTTAGGAAGCACATCTGGGAATTCATATGGTACTGAAATAGACTCAAGGTTAGGGGCCTAAGAACTAGAGTCCTTAACCTAAAAAAGATGATAGACACACCCCTTAGATATCTTTTTTTTCGCTCTAAGGTAGCAAACAAGTCGACCTCTGAGTACTGAAGTACTACCACACCATTCTAAGACAGGTTCATTTGGGAACTAAAAATAGACAACTTTGTTTCTACAGTCAACAGAAGCATAGCATAAATGAAGCCAGTCCATACCGAGAATAAAATCATAATCTGTCATCTCTAACTCTACAAAGTCTGCTGAAGTTATTTTCTGAGATACCATAATCGGACAGTTCCTATATACCCACTGGGCAATAATAGATCTACCCACTGGGGTAGAGACTGAGAAGGGCTCTACTAAGATTTTGGGACTAAGTACAAAGTCAATGGCTATATAAGGAGTTATCAAGAAGGAAGAAGCTCCTCAATCTAGCAAAGAATAAATATGTAAATGATAAACTTGCAAAGTATCATTGACCATATCGGGAGAATTTTATTGATCCTGTTAGGACTACAGTGTATAGAGTCTATTTGGGTGCTTCCCACTGGTGGCATTGGAAGTGACACCTTGCTGAAATGGGCGTCCAGACTTAGCAGGAGGATGATTATGTTGACTCTGGGAACCCACCTAAGGACACTCTCTAATCCTATGACCTGGCTTACTGCACTAGAAATATTCATCACTGCCAGCTCTGCAGGCACCCTAAAGGTTTCTGCCATACTTCTGGCAAAGACGATTTGTTCAAGCACTGTTTATACTACCTTGAGATTTAAAGCCTGGTATTGTTTCTAAATTTAGGCACATGAGCACTGACTGAGGACATAGCTGGAACTAAAGATTTTGGGAAGAACTGGTGACTATTACCACCCTCTAACTTAGGATAATTAGAGTTGAAGCTACTCGTTCTAGCCCTCTTGTTCTCCCTATCTTTTTCCTTAGACTTTTGCTCCTCTATCTGTTAAGTATAGAACATCAAGCAAGATAATTCCATCTCCTACATTAGCATCACAGTTCTACATTCCTTGACTACACTTTTAGAAACCTCTGACATAAATTACTCATCTTAGATCTGCAATCGGCTACCACATGAGGAGTATATCTGGCTAACTGAGTAAACTTAAAAGAATACTCCTTTACTAATATGCTGCGTAGCTTCAGGTTAATGAATTATAACACCTTATATTCCCTCAACTCTAATGGGAAAAACCTATCTAGGAAGACAGTAGAAAACTCTTCCCACTCTATAAGCCCTGCATCTTTGGCCTTATCTACCTTCCACTATTTGAACCATGAGTAAGACACATCTTGTAATTGATATACAACTAACTCAGCACTCTCACTAGCTGTTACCCCTATAATATCTGACTTTCTGCACCATGTCAAGAAATTCTTGTGGGTCCTCCTCACACTTAAACCCTATAAAGTATGGAAGGTTCATTTAGGCGAAGTCCCAAATTTTAGATGCAGTAGTAGTGGCCAATGGGATGGCCTGGATAGCAGCTGGATGTTCATTCTGGGCTACCACAAATTGAACCAGAGTGGTGAAAGCTGCTCTAAATTCTGCATGAGAAACATGCTCGTCCAGGGGATATTCTTGAACAGGTGAAGGTGTTGGCTGGTTTCTAGTTCTTCTTCCATTAGTATTTTTGGTATTTTTATTCTACAAATAGAAGGGATACTTAGATTAGACAGAGGTTTAACTTGAGTTCATGCTCACTCACACGATATAAATACTGAAAGATAGGAAATTTTTCCTAAAATGCCTCATAGGACCTTGTACATAAGTGTGGCGTGCTACACTCCCATGCACAAGACTCTACTTGACGTGGATTTTAGACTCCCTAGGACTCTTTAGAACCTTAGGCTCTGATACCAAGTTTGTAATGCCCCGAATATGTACCCCAGACGTCACATGGCGCTTAAGATCTCTAAGGACCACAAGCTAACCCATTACTGGTACCTGGAATGAGCACTCTATTATAATATTGTAATAATGTAAAAGTATAACTAAAATACAATAAGGTTCTCAAACACTAAAAACAAATACTGAAATACTGATACTAATACTGAAAAGAAAAACTGAACATCTATCTGAAATAGTCCAACCTGAAAGCCACTAACTTTCTAAATAAGAAGTTGATGGGCAAGTCCCCAACTAACTCTAACAACTTAATAAACTGAACTATTGAAATAATAACTTGGTCATAGAAATATGAGGATGCATCACTATAATTGTTGCTGATAACCAAAGCTGCTATGTATGGTCTGGGGGTCGTGCGTTTGAACCTATGATATGAAATATTATAATGCAATTAAAACGGTATGCATCAATACTTTGAATATACTAGTATGATAAGTAAGGTACGCTGATAAACATGGGTTTATATGTATGTGATGATAACTGACTGAATGATATAAATAAAACTAAATAAGAGTACACGGATAACTGAGACTACTGAAAATACTAAGTATGCAAACTGTGCATATAGATACATATACTGTATCTAAGATCATACTAAAATTGAATACTAAGTTCTGGTAACTAAGTGATTGATATTTGAGATTACTGATAACTGAGTTACTGATAACTAGGTGACTATTTCTGAAAGTCCTAATTCTGTAGGACTGAACTGAGTTTATAGTTAGTCTGAAACTAAAGCTGTAACTATGGGAGTATTCATCTAACTGACATACCCTGATTATAAACTGAGTTGGGGTCCAACTTGTAACCCTAATTAGAATGGTGTTAGCCTTGCCAAGGGATACAAACATTATTGGGTCAACCCTAATATGGTAGGAAGACTTATTAATTAAATATGTATGGATGCGTCAACCTTAGTATGGTAGGAGCACGTCTTACCCTACGCTGGCTATATAGTTATGTAACACATGGATTGATACTAAGGGTCAAACCTCTACTAGTAGGAATGCCCCCATCTCTAGGGTCGCATGGTGCTGACTCCTACTCCAAACTGAATAGTCACTGAACTGATCACTAGTTTGTTCTAGTCTTGACTGAACTATTACTAATCATATTGACTGAATGAACTGGACTGAGTTCACTAAATTCTATAACTGACTGAGTACTACTGTTTGTGACATTATTGAGACTATTCTGAGCTTCTGTAGTCCTAGATAAGCACCTAGATTTTCAGGTATTAAATACTCCCAGGACTCGATAACATCAATACTATAAAAATAGCAATTCTTGAAAATAAGGCAACAGTTTATTATTCAAATTGTAATCACTTTGACATTTTGTCAAACACTTGGAATTCATGAGCATGTACGTGAATAGAGACACATGCCAATAAGTTATAAATATACTATTCAATCCATAAGGACATTCTATCAAACAATTTCAATGCATAACTTTAGCATAAAAGTAGCTGAACAAGTAATGCTAGCATGAGTTCATTACTAATATCACCAAAGGATCACAATGCTCAATTTATTCTCCTAGGCCTTTTATCAGAAACTTCAGAGGCATAACCTTACACTTGGGCATGAACAACATGGTAATGCATCATGACTACAACAATCATTTCACAATTCAGGGGTTTTTGACATAGGAATTTCATCAATCAAATACATGCTATTTTATATTCATGAAACTTACAATTAAATCTTAAACTAAAAACCCAACATCAATACATGCATGAACACAATCAAATTCAAACATATAAATCGTGAATTCGATGAACTTGTAGTTTAAAAAGGGCCCCTAAACTCCAAGGGAGAAAAGAAACCCAAGGATCAACACCTAAAATATCTTGATTATTAATTCCCTAAAAGTTATCGTGAATTTCTTCGGATTTAAATCTTGAATTGAATGGGTTAGGGTTTGTTTTTGCGAGAATTTATGAGTAATGAGTGAATTTTGCCTTTATAAAGATTTAATCTCGTGTTTTAGTGCTAAAGTAAAGCGAGAAAATGACTTATTTAACCCTCTAGATGTGGAATTAAAAGTGCAAAAATCATGCCCAAAGACGTGCTAAGTGACGCACCTCGTCAATGTTAAACGCAATAGCCAATGCAATTTGTGGAATTGCATTGGCTCACTGGAATTTGCATTAAAGGTTGGTGACAAAATCTTGGTTGACGTGTCAAGATCATATCAATCCACTATTTTGGATTCCCAAACATGCATCAAACGATGTTCAAAAAATCTAAAACTCATCTGAGAACACCTATTGACATCTCTGATCATGAATCAATCTAAGAATCAACATTTTAAGGTCGTGAGGGTTGAAAAAAATTCATTGAGTTATTATGGCCAATATTGAGACTAAGTGTCAATACTTAGCTAAATTTTTTTTCGAAGTCTTGGAACTCTTTTCATGCTATATAGGACTGAGTTAGACTAAGACTTTTATAGGGTCTTAGATTCTTAAGGTAGGTTGTGAAGTTATACTAAAAATCCTAAACAAATCATGGCAATCGCTTTGAAGAGTGGTAAGGAGCTCAATAAAGAACCTCCAAAGAAAACCAAATAGGTTGACGCAGATTTGATTCCCTAAAAGGTATCCGAGAAAGTTGCTAAAAATTTGAGAAAGTCTGAGTAATTGAAATAAAAAGTTTTTGAATAAGTGAAGAAGATCCCACCACTACCTTTCCAACAGAAACATGTAAAGTCAAAGGAGGATGCATGCTTTAAGAAGTTCTTTGACATGTTCAGAGAGCTACACATTAACTTACCTCTTTTATATGTTTTGTAGGAAATGCCTGAGTACACTAAGTACTTAAAGGATGTGGTCACTAACAGAGTTAAGTTGTAGGATATTGCAATATTAAACCTCTCTGAGGAGTGTAGTTCTATGTGATACAGAAGATGTCAAAAAAAGTCAAAGATCCTAGGAGTTTCACTCTCCCCTTTCAAATTAGCAGCAGTAAGGTAATCTATTCACTGAGTTATTATGGGGAAAGTGTCAATTTCATGACCCTCTCCTTGTTCAAAACCTTTGGCCTAGGGAAGTCGAGACCAAGCACGATGATACTTCGATTAGCATATCTAACCATAACCCATCCTAAATAAATCATAGAGGACGTCCTAATTTGGGTTGGTAAGTTTATTATTCCTGCTAACTTTATTGTATTAGATTTTCATGTAGACAAAAGAGTACCAGTCATCTTGGGAAGTCCATTTTTAACTATGGGAGCAACATTGATTGATGTAAAAAAGGGAACGTTCATAATGAGGATGGATGATGAAGAGGTAGTTTACAAAGTGTAATCGTTTAGGACACTTTTCTACTAAAATGATTTGTGCATGATTACTGTGATTGAAGGAGATTAATGTGGGGAGATAGAGTTTATTCTAAAAAATACCTCTTTGGACTTCATCATTAAGTAGGCCAAGCCTTCAATACCTAAGCCCGACATGATACAGATTTATAAGCCTGAATAGGTTAAAGGTTAAAAAGCTATTGACCTTGAGAGTTTACACTCAAGAGGTCATAAAAAAATAAGAAACAACGTCCTAGTGTTATAAAGATGATAAAGTAAAATAGTTGAGTTAGAAATTGGGTCATGCCATAACACTAAATCAGGCGCTGCTTTGGAGGCAACCCAAGTTAAGGTAGGTTTTATTTTTGGTATTTTTAGTTTTTAATTTACTACTTTTTGTTTTTGTTGTGTCACAGGTTGATGAGAATTCTGAGTACTGGAAAACCTAAGCTAAGGAGCATGGCAAAGACTAATTGTGGGGTCCCTTGGACCCTTTTGATGTATAAAGATTGTACTAGCTAGGCCTAGAAGCCTAAAAGAGTATTTCTATCTCTACTTTTAAGTGTACTTTGGGGACAAAGTAGATTTTTAAGTGTAGGGTGGGGAAACTTCCATTTTTACGGTAAATTTAAATTTTTTTGTGTTAGGAATAAATAATATATTCTTGTTGGTGCTATATTTGACTGCATGATTCAAGTTTTTTGGTTGTAAATAGCATGTTGATTGTGTGAATTTCTGGTTTTTAGACTCCTAGGCTCATGTTTATGAATCTTGTACTTGTTGGCTTAAAGTTGAATTCATGTGATTGTTTGGTTGGGAGTCTGTGATGATCCTACTTTAGTTGAGCATGTTCCATGTGTGATGTAAGGTTATTGTATATTTTTTGTTGCATTTGATGCTAGAACTTTCCTGGTGTGAGTGCAAAGTAAAATAAAGAGTGTGGGTTTAGGAGATGATATAGGCATTTCTTTGGTAGCCTTGTTTCATACCACCTTTTTATCTACCATTGTGCATAATATTAATTAAACCCTTATTGAGCCTTTAGCCTTTTCTTTAGAAACCTTATGTGTAGCCTAATTCTCTTTATTGATAGACCTTAATTGGATTTAATGCTCCTAAGAGCTTTAGTTGAAATCTAATTAAGTTAATTAATTGAAAATTCAAAAATGAAAAGGTGAAATTGAAGCCCCTAAGTGATACCTAATAGTGTTAAAAAATTAGCTATGTGTTGTGGTTGTTGAGTAATGAAAAGGATAAAAATTTGTTCAAATTAGATAAGTTGTGAATAGAAAATACTCTCACCGTAGTATATGTGAATGAGCTTAATGAGATGGGAAAAACAGAAGTTAGTGGTAGACAAAAGTGGTATAAAGTGGTTGTAAAAGTTGAATTAATTGTATAATGTGATGTATTAAAAGCACTTAGGGAAGATATCCACTCTTCCTGGGCAAAATAGTTTCTACCCGTCCATTAACTTACATTACAAATTGTAAAGACCTATTTGATCATAAGCTTCATCATTCTAAAATTAGTGGAGTACTAAACTAAGGGAAAGCCTATAGTTCATCCTGTGTAACTTATGAGTTCCTTGTAAGAATGAGCTTAATTTGATTCTTGTACTCATTGTGTTATAAATTGCATTATTATGGGTGATTATGGGTAACTATCATGTTGTGAGGGCACATATTTGATGATAGTTAGGTGAGTTATATGACATTTGTGATTGAATAATGTGCATTAGTTTGCCAACTTGGAGAGTCAATTCTTGAGGCTAGGATGTTTTAGAGTATTATTCTTGAGCTTTTAATTATGTATGTAACATGCTTAGTGTAGAAAATTGCATTCTATATAGTCAGTATAGTACGAGCTTGAGTGTCTTGCATGTAGTAGAAGTTTGGAGTCTCCTCATCTTATGATGTTTTGAGTAAATAGTTGTTCGAGGAAGAACAAGGGTTTAAGTGTGGGGTGGTGATGTTGAGTGTACTGATGCACTTTAGTGTTGCTTTCCTAGTTCATTTAGCCTTATTTTAAGGAAATCTTGTGTTATTTATGTGTTATTGTTGATATAAATAAGCATAGAAGTGTTCAAGTATGTAATTACGATGTTTAAAGATATTTTCTAACAAGTTTGGATTTAAATTGATAATTTAGAGTCTAGACGAGAAAACTAGTTTGACTAGCTTGAGCTAGGTGTTGTTCTAGTCTATCGTGGTCGATTCTAATGTGTTGAATGAGTTACCAAATTTCAATTGGACCAGTAAAAGAGTCAAAACCATAAGTTATAGATCAATGTTGACAAGCCTAGTCTTTGGTCGTGTTTTTAGTTAATCGTTGTGAATGTTGTGTTGTTTAAAGCTCTAATTCATGGTTTTTGATTATGTAGGATTCTTTGAGAGTTGATTATGGTGATATATGGATGATTTGAAGGCTTTAAATCAACACTAAATACACCACAAAGGTTTGGGATGAATGACAAAGGCTTAACACAAGATTGGACGTCAAAAGGGACTTTGCAATGAGCCTATGCAAATTAGCCACACTGTGGACCTCCCTCCATGTGATATTCAATGCCCCATGAGTCTTAGTCCATGAGATATTCAAGGCATCTCATGGATTAGCCCATAGGCAGCCACCAACGCGACGCAGACCTCTCCCGATACACGGCTTAAGTCCTCAACTATAAATAAAGCACTTTGTAGCTTATTCCGATCACTTTTGGATGTCTTTGGGATCTTATGGAGGATAATAATCATGGATTTTAGGCTTCTTTATCTCTTTTAACCAGTTCATTCATAGATTTAATCATGTATTCAAGCATTTGGATTATGATTATGTCGATTAGTGGCTAAACACCTCTTTTCTGGGGTTAAGGCCAAGAACATGTTTGCTATCATTATGAATTTAGTTTGTTTGAATTGATTATCATATTTGGTTTTTTGTTCATCCTTTTTTTTAACAATTTTTAGGATCCTCAACCCTTAGAATATATGTATTGTCAACTTTGTGATCTCTGGAGGGGGAACAGGAAGATAGAACGTGGGGATGAATAGAGTAAGGTTCTTATTCTTATATAAAATAAGGAATTGCTTAGTTCTTAGAATATAAAATAAGGTTCTTAGCATCTAGGACAGGGATCTACCTAGAAGCATTGCTTAGTTCACATGTAGGATGATATCTTTAAGCACTTAATTTGATTATTACATCACCTCTCAATGATATAGTTGTAATGTCCAAGTTAGGTAGTCAATTAGAGGTGGGGAGACCATGATCATGCGATAAACCCTACGAATCAATAACCAAGATAAGCAACTTAACTATAGAAAGTTTGATAGTGTAGTATGATTGTTCGAAGTTCCTTAACCCTGGGCTTTCCTCCGTTGATTTTCTCAAGTCTTTATTTTATGCATTATTTACTTTACTTTTAGTCTATCAATTTCAAGACTCTATTGGTTACGTTGCACCATTTTAATCATAATAGTTGAACTGTAATTCGATAGTTGCTTAACACTAGTCTTTGTGGGATCGACACTTGGCTTGTAAAAGGGTCACTTTACTATTTGTGAGGCCATGTACAGTTGTATGTGCGCTTGGGGACAGCACTTGTAAAATAATGGGGAGGATTATATATCAAATAGACTAATATATTTTAATCAAATATTGCATTTTTATATTCTTAATTTTAAATGTCTACTAACATTACTCACAAGTAACTAGTATTACATTGTTATAACTTAATTTTGTACTGGCATAATTTAATTATTTTATAATAGAAAAATATAGTAACAGTCATTCTTTAAGAGATTTCAAATTACTATGAACTTCAAACATAAAGGCAAATACAAACTTGTAGTAATGGAAAATTTTAATTACATTTTCTATGAGAAATTACAATGTACTTTGAAATGAAAAATAAAAAGCATTAACTTTCAATTCAAGATGCAAGTTGTTCTTTTGTGGCCACTTTTCTTACATAATAAGTGCTTGTTATATTTTTTTGTACTCCTAGAGGTTCCAAGACACTAAGAAGATGTTTCACTTTCTTCTTTCTGGGCTTAGGCACAAGTAGAAGCAGCTTCATCTCTTTTAAATGATTGAGAATAATCCATTCAACCTCAAGAGTAACTATATTGGAAGTGTCACTATATGCACTTAAATAATGCTCATAAGATAGATGGGGGAAGTATATTCATGAATGTTTTTTCAAAATCATCTTTGAACTTCAACCTCAAGGCTTCCATAGCATGATTACAAAGAATTTTCATCAAGTAAAACTTTCTATAAGAATATGTATATTCTAGTAGATTGACCTTGACAGTAACACCACTTTCTATTACCGTGTACGTGTACGCGTCCATATTTATGTTACTAATATGTAACTTATCCCCTGCGTCTATATTTTTCTGTATGATCTTTTCAACCATCGGAACAAATTTACTAGTCGATTTTATCATCTCTACATGCCTCTCCTTGAATTTTTCAGCAAACTTCTTAGCTATGGAATTAAATATGGTAGCAATGAAAAACTCCCTTTCATCTGTGAACACCGTAATGAGTGACACTGCAATATTTGTGATCTCCAAATCAAACCTATTCTCTGGAAAGTACCATACTCTATTTTGGAAAACCAATAGCAACCTCAAGGCACTCGACTACTTTGGGATATTTACTTTTGAACTCCAAAAGATGTTTGGCAAACTCTCTCTAACTAAATGCCCTTGTCTCATAGTAGTATAAATATAGATATTCCCCATCTTTGAGAATTCTGTTGGAGGTCTTTTCAACGATTTCTCATGCAAATTCTATGGTGAGAATGCCTATATACCTTAAAAAAATTCATTGGCTATGCTCGTGTGCCTACCAGAGATGATATCTAGCTCTGGTTCATTGACAATAATAGACTGCAGCTTCTCAAAAAAGAAGATCCATGAATTATCAAATTCCTTATCAACCATGCAAAAACAATTGGAAAAATATTCTTTTTTGTATACTGATCAATAGTACTCAACAAGAAACTTCATATTTACCATTCAAATATGTGTCATTAATGGAAATTACTCTTTACGTCTGTTAATATCCCTGAATGTAAGATATATAAGAAAAAAAGAAGTACATCAACCTGCCAAATTTGGTATTATACCTAATGGTATTTACGGTACCAAGATTTATTTCCTATACTATGTGGGAAAATTTTGGCGAGCAAGCATATTCGTGCTCTAGAATATCCCTAGCCATGTTTTTGGCCAATACACTTGCACACCGACACTTATAATAACTTGATTTACTTTGGAACTCTCTAAAGATAGTCCTCTCTATTTACTTTGGAGTTGAACCCTTGCTGTCGATATAGTGATTGGTCAAAAGTGAAGCAATTAAAGTCACTGATATGTTTTCATGCTTACTCACAATGTTTTCAACACCACAAGTGTGATGAACTATGTAACTGTAGATGTAAAACTTATACAAGGTTTCATAATTTCTATTACTAAACATCCATCCACTGTTACATGTCTTACATGTCAACTTGTATAAGATTGAACAACTTTTAATTATTTTGAAATAGAAGTACTTCTTCACCGAAGCTTGAGAGGCAAGTAATTTCAAATATGCCTTGTCATCAAATATTTGATGTATCTCAAATAGAATTCCATTAGATAAGGAGTGGAGGGGTTGTTTCTTAACTCCACTACCTTTGCTCTATTCTTCCAAACTTCCAGAATCATCTCCATTAGTATCTGATGCTCCATCATCAACCCAGTCATCTACTCGCTGATATCACATGAATTATTAAAGCTTATAGATTGAGGTAGAGGTGGGGGTGGTGTGGCTGATGTCAAAGCTTCTCCTTCACACCCCTCCTTAATATTTATCCTTAGAAAAAGTCATAGAGTACTATATGCCAACATCAAGCATATACATTAATCCTTGTCTCTCATTATTTATGAATATGGGATGTACTTTTCCCCTTCTATTCATCAAATAACTAATTAAACTGCCCGTACAATCACAAGACAATTTACCATATTTAATTAAACTATCAAGAATATTGCCATACGAACTATTGTGACGTACGACAATAAATATGGCTTCTTGGACAAAGACTTTTAGTTGCAACAATTTTGAGTCACCTCTTACTTACCCATGAAATCACCACCAACTATAACTATTTCAATTAGAGACATACTAAAAACATCAGTCGATTCCTAGGCCTATTATCTCTCAATTGGTCGATGAAAATTATAAAGAAATAGCTTACCCAAACTAACCTCATTTGCAACAATGGATCCTCAAGTATAAATGGACAAGTTTAGAAGCTGTAGGTTTTATCTTTTGGTGAAAAACTAGAAAATATAAAGTATTTGCAAAAATGGTAAAAAGAAAATTTTGGGATGAACAGAGCTTTATTGCAGAAAATATTTAAAGCTTGTGATGGCAATGGTTTCCAAACACCAGATTTGACAAGAAAATACTAGAATTTTTCTAGAAAATCTAGATTGATCAAGATTTTTTTGTCGGGAATGACTTCTGGCAGTGAAGTATCTTGGAGAACTTTTTATCGAATATTTTTTCCTTTTGATTTTTATTTTTGTGAAATGGGTATTAAAAGTTAGTTATTAAATGGATGTTGATTGGGAAGGGACTTCTTTGTATTATTGTAAACTTTGGGATCAAAAAATTATAAGGAGGGGGTGATATCATAATAAGTAGGTATATCCCTAATATTTTCAAACTTGTGGCTAAATGCCTAATTGAGTATGGAAAGTGGCTTTCTAGCCAACTTACCCAAATAACCACTCTACTCTACATAAGTACATTAGAAAATATTTCCCATTTTCAATACGAAAAAGAGCTGGATTTGGTTTGTATATTATTGGAAAAGTTAATTGCTTTCCAAATAGGGAGAGATCTCCACTAATATTTGGATTCTTATAAGGACTGAACCCAGTAATGACTACTACTCCCCCAATTCCTAATCAGTTGTCATCCTTACAAAAAATTAATGTTTCTTAATAATTTTCATTTCACAAAATCAAAGCGTAATAACATGTTTTTTCACCACCTTTACCCTTGGTCATAAGTATGGAGAAACATTAATATAATACAAAAAAGCATTAAATAAAGAAGAGTAATAAATAAGGGTAATTTAGTCAATTTAACATATAGTTAATATTTTTCTCAAGGAAAGTTGTAACGACCGATTTCGTAGTTACTAAAAATATCTATGGTAAAGTCATGTGCTTTTCATTTGTAATAAGTGTTAGGATTAATTATTTAGTATGAGAGTGCATTTGATATGTACTAAGTTGATACAATACCCCTAGAATAAAGTTAAGTTGATATTATCTTTTCTGACTTAGTTTTGTGCTATGTTTGACTAGGATCAACTTCAAATAAGTATTTCTCTTATTATATAAGGAATTATGGGGTCTAATACCCACTAAATTAAAGATCTATGAGTATTCTTTCAAACACAATCTTTAGTACATCAATCCACTTCTGGAGTAAAAAGTTATGACTATTTTACTAAAAATCATCCATTCTAAAAAACCAATGGCGTTGTGGTAGGTTAGGTCTCTATAGTGATGCTAAAAAAGTTTATAACCTATTTTTGATGGGTTTCAATCCCCAAACCAAAAATTTAATTTCAAAGCCCTAGAGGAACATCTTTCTCTTGGTATGGGTGGAAATTCTTCGTTGAGGTAAGTTTCTTCCATCATCTTCTTCATATTTCATTCCTTTAACATCCTAGAATCATTAGAACAATCTTTAATGGTGAGATTCTTGGGGAATTGAATCCTAAATTCATGAAATTATTAGAAAAACCTATGTGTATGTGTATTTTCATCAAGAATTGATTTTAATTTTTGAATTCACTCTTTCTAGTGTAAAATTATGGTTCAAAAACATGAAAATTGATAGTCGGAGTCCTTAAATTCAATAAAAGTGAGACCTTCAGCTTTAAAAATCTGTTCATGAGTTGTGTTGAGCATGATATAACTAAGATGATAAATTAATTAACCCTTGGGTAAATTTGTAGGCCGTGAATAAGGGTAAAATTAGTAGGTTTGAATTCTCAAGGCATTTGTTCAAAGAGTAGTTTATTAATTAATCTTATAATTGTTACTTGTTAAATGATTATCCTTTGGAAATGTGAAGAATAAGGAAGATCATCCATCATATATCTTACTTATTATAGTAGTTTAGTGCCCAAGTAAGTTATGTCTAATGAGTAGTAGACTATGGTTAGAAAACATGCTTAGGTCTGCTAGCATGGAGTTTTGATGGATAAAACATGAGTTTAATTCAATAAGAGCCTAATTATGTGTAATTATGTTAATATGTGAATCCTTCTTAATTATTTTGTGTTTTGTAACTCCATAGTGGATTGTAATATGAATTATGTGGTATAGATGATAAGGAGGCCGTGTGAGCTTATAATTTAGTGATATAGACCAATTACTATAAAAGGGTGAACATGGTAATATATGTGGTTAGAATATGGTATAATTTTCTTAATATTAGTGTTTGAGGATTGGTTATGGTATAAGAAGGCAGTTACATAACAGAAGAGCCCAAAATCAAGTTAGGGCTAAGGGTGAAAAAGTAAAAAGTATAAAGGAGTATGACTAAAACTAGATTGTAAGTTGAATAGAGTTGAATGATTGTCTTGTGGAGTAGGTATTGAACCTAGTAATGACTTTAATGTAGGGTTTTCTAGATAATAGCAAAAATTCTCAATTTCGATATAAATAAAGCAGGATTAAATTAGAGAATGAACTTATATATGTTGAACTAGAATTTAGACTCCTAGAGCTTGAATGTTCTCTCGTAACATAAGTACTTGAGTTTAATGAATATGTTTTGATAATTTTGATTGGTCTTAGCAACTGCTATAATTGATGAAATCAAAAATTTATAGCTACACATGATTTAGTGTGTTAGAGAAAGATTGTTGTTTGCATAAATTGATTAACTCAAGTTGACCAAGTATTTGGGTGGTTGTCTATTGTTTCAATGAATAATTAATAAAAGTAATTGTTAAATGATATCCTAAGTGTTAATCACATATAATAAGGTTAAATTAAGGGCTTGTTTACTGTACAAGTATGACTGCTTATTCTCGTTGTGGTTGTGATTGTTGTGATATCGATTATTATTGTGAGATATACTGGTATTTGGACATCTTCAAAGGACTAGTTGATATGATTGACTTGTTAGATTGGGTACCAAACTGGTAGAGTACATGGATAAGAGTTCGTCCCCTGCAGGTCATGACTAATGGGTAACTATAAAACTCTTAGCATATATGTACAAGACATATATGATTGTGACGGTAACTTGAGTGGACAAGGTATATGATATTATTATTATTGTTGTTGTTTATAATGATTCCGTGAGTGGACCTAGTTATATTATGGTTGTTGTTGTGGGTTACTTGAGTGGGCTGAATTATGATGTTTCTTTGTAACGCCTGGAAAAATCAAAGACTAGGACAGAACCATGATTCAAATACATATAAGATAAATTATCAAGTTTTAACAATATGAGAGGGGATTTGGACATTTACCAAGGACACAAGAACCCCCTAGACCTTAACAAAGTTAAACCATTCTTACCGATCGATTCCTAAAGAAACCATCAATTTAAAACGATCATAAATTTCAGTTTTAGATATATCTTTGAGTCCTAGAGACACCAAATGATAGATGTTTGAATTATTTTTATAACATGTCCTATTTTGACTTTATCCAGCATCGAAGTAAAACGTTATGGCCTTTTTAGTAAAGCACTTCTCTGTAGTGAGATACCACGAGGCAAACCATGACTATGGTTACATTGTATGATTAAACGATAGTCTCATATGATCAAGACAAACCCAATAGATAAAAGTTGACAAATTATGCACTTATGCCATGAGAAGGAACCGCGATCTTTCTTTAATACCACGAACCCTTGGCACGATCATGAGTCCCATAGATGCCTTTTGTGTAAACAGAAAACATATGAACCAATGTACAATCGTAGCTAGAACGCATGATCGTACCAATGCTTGTCTTATCATGTTTAGAGAGATATCATCTAGTTTGCAAACATGAGTGCAACCCACGATCATAGGTTGGTATCACGATCGTGGGAAGGTTTCATATGTTCCTCCCCATAGTTTCCAATTACAAAATTTTTAAGGGGCATATCAATTTTTTTTCACTCTTTTAACATTATAACTATGTCATTTTGGGTAATATCAAGGGTTATTAGTAGGGTTTATAGACTCTAATCTCTCATTACTTAAAATTTCATCCGATACTTAGTTTCACAAGAGAAAAGAGGTGATTCCTTTTCCCCAAGGAAGAGTGAGGGTTGATCTTTCTTAGGCATCCAACACTAAAGTATTCTTTAGGGCTCTAATATCCAGTTATGTGGGATTTAATCAATGGGTTCACTTTCACCCATTGAGTCCCAAAGTTAACCTAATTCTACAATGTAATTCCTTTTTTCACAACCCAAGGTTATGGATATTGGGAGATTCTCAGATATCATAGACTTTTGGAGTTATAATCCCCGTATTAGAATGAACATAAGTTTTTTGTTTGACCATGATCCCAAACCCTAGTTACATTTTGAAATCCATGAATGTTAGACGTAAGTTATTAAATTCTATTAGTTTGATCAGTATACAAATTAACTTAATAGTTTGCATTGTTCAAAGATGGTGGGATATGAACACCCGATGACCTAGGATTTTATGCATATACTTTTAGATGCTATACTACCAATTTTGCATGTTTTGAATGCTTTTAGATAGTTCATTTATTTCAGTCATCAAATTATTACCAACAGTGAGCATTGTAGTTGTTAGTGCTGTTCAGTTGGTAGTAGTACTTAGCACTGAGTGGACGCAGGTGTAAGAGGTGCATCCATTAGTTAGGATGAGACCTTCAGTATAACTCCTTAAGTCCCAAAACTACAAAACCACCATGGGTTCTAAAGGGTCACCCTTCAGATCAGGATTGACACCTTAGTCCTTTTGGACATTGGTTTAGTGGATTCTCCTCGGCCAATGTTCGTACCCTTAGCAAGGTATTGAACACCCTTCCAGTTAAGGTTATAGGTTGGATATCGATTAGCTCATATTAGGGTATGCTAGTTATTAGTAAATCCCACAATCCGCAGTTTACAATTTAGATTTAGATTTTTGCATGACCTTGTATTCAGTTATTCAGTTTATTCTACAACATATGTTCATTACTTGGTCTTGCACTAGTTATCATGTTACATGTTCAACTTATATTAGTTATTTTCCTATCTAACATACTCATTACATTACAAGTATTGACCGTATACTTTCTTTTGTGCTATATTGTCTTATTATATATGTTATGACGCTCAGCATCTGAATCGCACCTAGTATGATGTCTTAACGTGTCGGTAGCAACAACTTTGGTGAGTCCTCGTCATTAAAGGACTAGGGTCAACATTTTATTTCATTTTCCTTTGTCATTCCTTATTTTAGACAGTTAGAGTTAGTTGGGGTTTTGTCCTAACAACTCATCTTAGTTGAGGTTTTTCATACTTATAGTTAGATGTCCAACTTGTGATCTTAGACTTAGTCATTTGTGAATTATTTCCATCAGATATTTATTATATTATTCAGTTCAACTTCTGTTTAAGTGTTGTTTTTATTAATTATTGTCTATATTCTTAGTGATTTTCCACTCCATTGGTTAGCTTGGGGTCATGTATAATTCTAAGAACCATGCTAAAATAATTAGGTAGTATTAGGTCATAATAGAGTTGGTATCACAACAATAGTTTTAAATTGTCCTAGGGTGTTTGAAAGTCATGCCGAATAGAGCATTATTCACGGAGTGAAGTGCGCCACACTAATGAGCAAGAGGCTATGAGATGTTTTTGAAAAAATTTCCCTTCTTTCACACTAATATTGTGCAATAGAATGTGAGCTCTATTAAAACCTTCTTTTAACTCTCTACAGATTTATAAAACATGACTCCAAAGAGAACCAACCAAAGGGGAGTGGAAATGAGAGCCGGGTGAAGAATCTTCAAACACCACCAACTCCAGAAAACTTTCTTAATTAATAAAACTCTCATTTTGAATTTAGGGATACTTTTATAGATTTTGGTTAGTTCATGAATTCCCATAACAACCAACCCACCATGGTACCGGCCAACCCAACATTAAATGCAGCAGCGGCAAGAGTCTGAGACTTAACTCGGATGAATTATCTATTTTTTTTAGACCCAAGTCTGAGGAGGATCCACACATGAAAAGTATCCATAAGTTTATAGTGATTATTAGTGTTACCCCAATTGAGAGAGCTAATCTGGATGCCTATTAACTACAAGGAGTATCTCATATCAAGTACAAGTAGTGGCAGAAGGATAGGGGTACAAATGCAGAACTGATAGAATGGGCCAAGTTTGTGGTTATATTTCTATATAGGTTCTTCCCGCTTGAGTTCATTTAACCCATGGTGCAGGTGTTCATAAACCTCAAATAGATTATTCCCTTATGTTTACTCAGTTGGCGAAGTATGCTTCATCTATGGTTACTAATTCTAGGGCCTGCATAAGCAAGTTTATGCTCGGTTTTTCTGAGGATGTGGTCAAAGATTTCAGAATTTACATGGTTGTGAAGAAAATGGATATCTACAGGACGATGTGGCACGACCCAAACCAGGGCCATGTCCTAATGGGAATCTTAGGCCCAACAAGGACTGAAAACAACCTGTTTCCCATACCAACCAACCAAGTATGGTCCCTGAGTCGGATGAATTCCAAATAGATAACAAGATATCATGTTTAACAGCTCAAAATACTGGGATAGGTTTAAGATCAAGACCAACCCAATCGAGTCCAGCCAACTACACAACCTTATCCAAAATTAAAATAACAACTAGGTTCAACACCAGACCTTCCATAACATAATAAGATAGGATGGGACAATCATAAATACAGTCAAATAGAATAATCCCAACTCCAATGCCAATACTAAGGCTGACACCACTACTAACATCAGCCATGCCAATCCATAGCAGTTCGACAAAGCCTATATCTAAAACTAAAACAATATTCGATCAGGACATGCTCCTGACCATGGCCAAAACTGATGTCCAAAACTAAACCAATGTAAAACATAAGATAAAAACAAAAAATAGAGACTTTTTAAATATGGAAGCTCACCACTTCAAGTCAACTCAAGTTATATTAGAAGTCCAAATCAATTTAGTCAGAGGTGTAGTATGACCAACACCTACATCACGTGGGGATATAGCATCATAGACAGTTAGTGGTTGGAGTGCTAGCATGTAACTCAATGATAAGGATAAAATTGTGCCAACAGCTTATACCAAAGCAATCAATTCCTATAACCAATGCTACATATATCATGCCGAGATAGGGAACAAGATTAGCATGAACTTTGGGGCCTTTAACCTGGTTTATGTTGTATAACCGTCCTAGAACAAGGCACCCACGAGCTAAATAGGCCTAGCTCTCCCCTAGATGGAAGGGCCACAGTACATATATCCACATAAACAAGAGAGTATCCATAACCGTAATAGCTATATGGGGGACTCAAACCTCTCGGCTAAATCAAGGTGACATAAGCACCAAAACATGTTGTAAAGGGAGAGTCATTCAAGGGACTCAAACCACTCAGTCATAAGACACCCGCACTGGCTAACATGGTTTCCAGTTTTAGTACTTAGAACTTCACTTTCACGGCTCAGCTACACTTCCCGCCATTAAAGCCAATTTAAAACCATCATTCCGAATACATAACCAATAAGTCAATTACTTATCAAAGGCATTTCATTGGTATCATCATACCAAAACTACTTCCAAGTACACCACATGCAATTATCATTATTAATTATTTGTTCATTTAATTGACTTTGGGACTCTAACCCATTGTCTAACAAAGACGCTTGTTCAATTCAAAGTTTAGAGACTCAAACCCATAGTCTAACAAACATGTAAATCAAGTATATATTTAGGTACTCAAACCCATTTTGAAATTTAAACTACCAAGGTTACCATTTAGTTCAATACATGGCCAACAAGGCCTTTACAACCATTTACCAACCATTCATAATCATTAGGCAAAGTCTTAATTCAAACAACATTATCATGTGATTATTTCATTCTCTTAGGCATTTTCACAAATACTTTGTGCACATGTTATTATCAAGACTAAAATCAAGGTAAAAACCATTCAAGGTAACCCATGACCCTATTATTAAACCACAACTACCAATCACCGTTGAGTGCAAACCATTACCAAAATCATGCATAAATACAATTTAAACGAAGAGTAAACATTACTCAACAATATTTATTAAAACCCTCAACATTGGTTTCCACAACCACTATTTATAAATCATAATCCATCTTTAAAACACAAGAAATTTATGAACTAAAAATGAGGGAAAAGTCACATGCCTTATACAAGATCATTTACGGGAAGAACTTAAGCCCTTTAGCCTCTAGATAAACCCTTGTAAAAACCTTAGCCTCAAATCTTCAAGAGTGAGTTAGAGAGTGTTTTGGTGTATTTTGATCTTCAAATAAGTATTATGAGAGGACAAAACATAATATATGACCTGGGGACTTAAGGATTTTGGGGTGGTAAATGTTTGGAATACCCCTAGCTTAAAAACTAAAAACTAAAAACTAAATTGCAAGAGGGTACAACCAACCCCTTTAAATATACCTTAGGTTATGAATGGTACCCTATCTCATACCCTAGGCCTCCCTTTAGACCCCTACACTAATAAACATATGACCCCCATATGACCAACTCATATCTTAATATATGAGTAGTACCCTATAACTTGTACCCCAAGTAGAATCCACTAGGTTAAGTGTAGACAATCACACAAGCCAACGACATACGACTCATACACTATCAAATAACTTGTATTATCCTAGTCATACCTTGAACAGAAACCAAATCAAAACTCACTATAAACATAAGAGAGGGGTTCCCTAAGCCGTACCTAAGAATACGACTACTATGCTTCAACTATATCTTGTCCAAAGACTCAAACTCAGGGAAAGTTTCTAAGGGTCAAGAGCTGAGGTATTTCAATCTTCCCCACTTAGAACATTCATCCTCGAATGATGGGTAAGATAGTACTATCATGATTTAAACCCCCAAGCATCTCAACTCTTACCATTAAAACAGAAAACAAAGTACCAAGGAATCAATCCTTCCTTTAAAAAACTCAAAAAATAAAGATGTGATCAAGAACACATACCTTTTGCACGATATTCGAAGCAAAAAAAAGTGTGGATACTTGGACTTCATGTCCTCTTTTGCTTCCCAAGTAGCTTCTTCCACCTTGTGGTTCCACATAGAACCTTAATCGAATCTACATCCTTAGTCTGTAATCGACGAACCTTCCGATCTAAGATCTCAACCTAAATTACCTCATAAGATAAAGAATAAAAAATATCTAACCCTTCCAAAGAAATAACCAAAGAATGATCACCCACATATTTTCTCAACATAGAAACATGGAAAACAGGATGTATAGAGCTCAAGTTGGATGGAACCTCCAATTCATGAGAAACTTTGACAACCTTCTTCAATATCAAGTAGGGACCGACATACCGAGAACTTAACTTTCGTAGCATACCAAATCACATTACTCCCTTCATGGGAGATACCTTCAAGGATACCTAGTCACCTACATTGAACTCTAAATTATTATGCCTCACATCCGCATAGGACTTTTGGAAAATTTGAGCAGCTTTCAATCTACCCCGAATCACTTTCACTTTCTCCAACGCTTGGTTAACCCAATTAGGGTCAAACAACTTACCTACACCGACATCATACCACCAAATAAGTGAATGACATCTCCTACCATACAACGCCTTAAAAGAAAACATACCAATGCCAAAGTGAAAACTATTATTATAAGCATTTTTAATCAAAGGAAAATGGTCAAACCAATTGCCCCCATAGTCAATCACCCAAGCACAAAGCATATCTTCTAATGTCTGAATGGTGTTCTTTGCTTTTCCATCCAAATGTGGGTGGAAAGAGGTGTTAAGGCATACCTTAGCTCCCAAACCCCTCTAAAATACCTTAAACAAATAGGATGAGAATAGATTACCATGATTGATAAATATCAACTCACTCCTATATTTGAGGGGTGAGGCGGTCGTTGTCAATGACCCAACTAGAGTTGGGGTCAAATCCACAAGGAGCGAATTATAAATTTCAAGTCCTATGGGTGTTGTAATTTCTAAAAGGTTACTCGAAATAAAAATAAGCAGGACAAGTAAAATACAATGGGGGGATTTTATTTGGGATTGGTTTGTAACAATTTTTAACTAACAATCCACGAATGTAATACTTTTGATGTAAACTCAAGTTTGGAGGAAATCTTGGGATTATGTTTGCCTAATAGTAAGAGCATGTGGGTTGATGATGGTTTAACATTAAGCTTTGTTGTTAACTAAAGCATAGGTTAGGTCAAAAGTCATTGTGGTCAATATTTCAATAAAACCACAACGATTTCGTCCATTGGCTCTTTTGAGCCCCTAACAAGTGTGCAATTAGTAATCACCCAAAACCCCAATCAAGCATCCCTATTTCTAGGATGATGCTTTTGACATGATTTAAATTCCAAATATACTTATTTCTAAGATTGCAAAAGGTAGTAAACCATTGGCTCAATTGTCCACCATTGCCTTGTCCCCCTATAACCCTCTTTCAAGGATATTATGGGTTAACTCAAGTTTATCTTTATCCCTCTTTCAAGGATTATGAAGGGTGTTTAGAGTTTGGAGTTTTCACCCATCAATTCTATTTGGAGATTTAGGGTTTTCACCCATAAAATCCAACTCATAAATTCAAGCAATGGTGGAATCTATTCTCAATAAATAGCACTTATGTATATTCAACAACACCCACACACAATTACACTCTAGTTCAACATAATCCCAAGAATAAATTTCTTAGCTACTCATGAAGAAAGTAAAGAGAGATATACCATGAGGATTATCTAAAACATTCATTCTTAGAATAATTATTTAGAAATCAAGCCTCGACAATTCGTTACACATTATCCTAATTAGGTTTTATTGCTTTTGATTAAAAAATATCTATGAGGTAAGAAATACCCAAAGAAGAAAGGGTTCCTGCCTAAATATGGTTTGGGATTCATTTATATAATTTTACAAAACTACCTTGGGTCATATTATCGCTGAATCACGATCGCATAGACTTGATCGCGATTGCATCTATTCAACCACAAAAGTGCTCTACTATTGCATTGTACTAACTAAGGCTGAACTTCTTCAGGTCTTCTGCTGCACTCCATTTCCTTCTATTTGATCCCTTTTTAGCTTCAATCAACATCTTTTCACCTTATCAACTAGATACCTGCAAAATATGGATATTAGTGTATTTAAATCATGTTAATGTCTCATTTTTGTATACTGAACATGGTAGTGTGCATAAATGTTTGGTACAAATGAGTATTAAAATCACCACTAATCAACACCCCAACCTTAAAACTTTTCTTGTCCTCAAGCAACACCATACTTTTTATGAGACAATTTCATATGTATGCCCTCATTCTATCACCCAATGATCATGATTACTTAAACTTTGATTGCTACCACAAAAAGTTCTTTTTGCATGCGCAAAATGGTTTAAACTATACCCTTCAGTAAAATGGAATACTCAAAAGATGCATTAGAGATTGCGGAGCAACCATGTAACAACCACTAACACTCTAGAAATGACTCACTTATTGACTACAACCATGTTATACTTCTTTTTATCTCATTGTGTGAAAGATGACAAAATCACCCACCGCAACTTATTCACATGCCTTATTAAAAGAAAGAATATTTCACACGCCTAGTTACCAATCACGCAACAAGGAATTTTAAGTGCAAACACTCTCACTCTCAATAAATTCTCCATGTTAACAAGTACCATGACATAGGTTTGACCCTATTTTGAATCACCACTATAATGACCATACATGGTTGGGAATCACAAAGGACTTTTTGAGATTGTAATGTAGGTTTAGGGCAGGGCAGGATATCAACTTAGGACAATAGGGCTAAACCCTCCTTGAACTTTTATATTACTCTCTTCACTTTTTACTATTGGGCCACTTCTTTTTCTTTTACTATTTTGCCTATTTTTTCTTTGCTTGGTTTTCCACACATTCCTATTTCTTCTCTTTTTTTTGTACATAAATCATGCCTTTTTTTTTTTCGGGATCTTTTCTTTCTTCAAATCAAAATGCTTTATTATCTTTAAGCTCGTAGGTACCTTTTTATGAATTCGTGGACCAACTGCATCTCTTTCAATTTCCACCATCCCCAACTTAGGATTTTAGCCTTAACTTGTATTCTTAAGTATAAGGAGGGTAGGGTTCAAAGGAGGAAAACTAGAAGGTTCACGGCTTGTAATGTGTTTGCCAAAGAAAAGTCCAAAGGCTCAAAGAGGGTAAGTAGGGGTAACTCTTATGTATTGGAAGGTATTTTAGGCTAAAGCGGTCTTCCTATGTCAAAATATGGCCTATGATCATTTACAATCACAATAAAAATTTATCTTTGAAAAACTAATAGGGCAAGTTCTAGATGATACAAGTAAACATGAGATGTAGACAAATAAACTCAGTCACATGGCATGCAAATTTTTTCAAGGGTGGTCAATTGTTTCTCCTGCTCGAGACAAAGATGGAGTATTCACTATTCTTTTGAAGCAAATTTTTAGAGTCATTGAGAGAGGAAAGGTTTTGTTACAAGGTTCCTCACGTCCATGCCCTCGAATTTTGCAAAAATTTTCAGATGGAGGGGGTTGTTTGTTTTGCATTCACACCATGCATAACTTGTTAATCATTGAAATGGAAACAACCGAAGTTACTATTTCACATTATGGCACTAATACGGGTGGAACACCCACATGGATACTCAGACTTTGTTAATGGGTATGAATGCGATCCCAATTCATTGATTCCTTAGGTACTCAAACTTTCCTTGCATTTATGACCCTAATGCCATAGGTACTTAAACTTCCCCTGCATCTATGGTTTAAAACCCAATCACGATGCTTTCCCCTTAAGAATGTCATCACCCAGTCTATCATAGGGAAAAGATCATCGATTAAAACTAAAATAAAGTAACAAACTAAGTTCAAAGTAACTAATTCATGCAAATATGGGCACCATCAGAGTGCCCAAATATTACAACCCAAAAAAATAAAATAAATTAGAATTATCCAAAAGAGAAGAAAAGTTTGCAAAAATATCAATAATACAGTCCCAAATCAAATAAATAAGGAGACACCCCCAACTGAAAAGGTAGCAGTGTCCCCACTGCATTAAAGATCGAGGGTAAAATAGATAAGGGTGCTCCCTGAAACTGCATCAATGACTACTTTCACTCTCGTATTTCACATCATCACCATTATCTTCAAGATTAGTCCACTCATCTAGGGCCTCATCACTACTCTCCACCCAAGAAGAAGGAAGTCTATTTCGATATTTTAGGATCTTCTATAAGCCCTTCACCCCCTTCCACATCTTGATAAAAAATCCATCCCTCTTCTTCTCTCTTGTAACTAATTTTTCATATGTAATCTGAAGGTCTCGGTGTGACACCTCCAAAGAGAAGTAGGCTTTCTCAAGCTTATCAATGTTAGCTTATTGCTTCTTTTGGTCCTCCTTGTACATCTCATAATAGGCATGTGTCACATATGAATGATGGGTGGTGGGAGGTTCTCCCGGCTCTTGGGGAAAACTAGACACAAGCTTTTTAATGGTTGCTATATCAACTCTAATTTCCTCAAGAGACATGGTAGTGGTTGGCCTATGAGACTCAAACTCAATATAGGCCAAATTTTCCATGGTCTCGAATACTAAATGCGGCTAAGTCCCCATCTTGCTTAGGTAGAGCTAAAGCCTGAAGGTTATCGTGAAAATTTACCGTCATCGCTTAGTTTAGCGCCTAAAAGGCAGCCTGAAATTCTATATTTGATACATTCTCATTCAAAGGATCTGTGGGCTGAGGTGGCTGGTTATCATTTCTATATGTATTAGCTCTGTAAGGTGGCATATTCTATCATAAAAGAGCACGAGTTAATACCAGATAGAGATAGTTGTAAGCATGATGGATTATGAAAGAAGAGATGGTTTCCTAAAATGCTTTATAACCTCTTAGTCATAGATGTGGAACGCTTTACACTGATGATCAAGACTCTATGTAATGTGACTTGTCTAACTCCCTCGGACTATGTAAACTTTAGGCTCTGATACCAAGTTTATAACACCTCAAAAATTGGTTCCCGAGATGCCACACGGTGCTTCAAACTATAACTAGTCCTGAGCTAACCCTGGCTGCCTTCTACTAACTCTGAGTCTCAAAATAGAAAAATTGAATATATGATACTAACAAATGTGGAATACCATCTGAAAAAAAGTCTGAGTATATCTAAAAATGCTGATCACATCAATCTGATAAAACAAATACTGAACAATCTAAATACAACATCTGAAATCTAAGACTGAATCTAGTAGTCCGACAAGCCTCTACTACCGAAATCTATAGATTCACTGGGATAGGCCCCAGCTGACTCAGACTGTCTAAAGAGAATAAATAAATAAATATTCATTAGCAATTGGAAATCTGAATCGCTAAGTCCCCAAACTAAGAGGACTCACCAACTATAGGGATGTAGATGAGATGCTCTAAAATTACTCTGGCTGCAAAGACTGAGCACCTGAACCTACATTATGAGACAATGTAGCACATAGACGTATATATGGATCAGTACTTTGATGATGCACTGAGTACATGAGGGTGCATACAATAAGTAAATAATATCATCACAGTTTATAGAAAACATCACGCATGCTAAATATAAATGACTCACGTAAGCTCGAGTAATCTTAAAACAGAAAGTCAAATCATGAATAATAAAACATATAGTCTAAATCTTATGAGCCATTACACTTAGTTTTGAAATTTGTATTCTGTTCTTAATCTCAACCATATAGGCCAAGTGAAAAAGGGCTCACCTTTTATGTCTGAGAACTAAAACCTATAATTCTATAACTGAAATCTTATGTAAAATAATGTCTGAATAAGCTTGTGAGCCTTTACACTTAGTTTCTAAAATCTGGAAAAATACTTCATCTTAGGGCTCTAAAGAAATTAGTTTACCTGAAGGGTGGTTCTCTTAACCGACATAAACCATGTGAGCTAACATGGAGTCCAATGTCTCATTCTCTTAAAGAAGAAACCTCACGTTGGGGACAGGTGTCATACTCTTGCCAAGGAGTATAACCTGAACTAAGTGATCACATATGTAACTATTATCCACATAGAAGTGGGAATAATTTGATAATCTGTACCTATGTTGGCTACGTAGTTCTGTGGAAGTAGGATGCACTAAACCCACACTTCCCGCTCGGTGCTAATACTACTCCCTTATTATTTGCTATGCTTATTCTATTGGAAATACACTTTTGAAACTAGTATAAGGGTTTATCTATAACCAAATATGCATTTACCTTTTTAAATCTATAAATAAAGCTGATCTAAATTTGTAAAGTGGATTCCATAGCTAAACTAATGATCAAAGATCAAAGCTTTTCTGAAAATCTGAAAATAACATGTTCACAGGATAGTTAAAGCATCATTTTTCTTGAAGTAACCATATTCAATATTAGGATAAATAACCCATGCATCAATATTAGGTTAACTCATCAAAATGTTAATGCATGATAATATGATTATTGATAAATCAACTTAAAATCTGGAAATTTCAGCAATGTACATGAAAACATAAACATAATCATGTAATTCAACTTCTAAATCATGGAAATTCTCATAATCTTGCAAATAATGATAATGGCTATAAACCCTAACTTGAAATTAATGGAAAATCATATATATAATTCAGAAAGTTTGTAATTAAAATAAAGTTTTGGGCACAAAGATGAAAGAATTTTCCTTGTTCAAACCCCACATACCTTAATTGATGATCTAGTTATTAATACTTGAATCTTGGATATCTATTGATGCTTTGGAGATGAATTCTTGGAGTTCTTGACTTGGGGATTCCAAATCTTGAGTTTCCTTGGAAGATTAATGGAGAAATTTAAGTTTCTTGGGG
Organism: Capsicum baccatum var. pendulum; assembly: GCA_030864225.1. NCBI lineage: Eukaryota > Viridiplantae > Streptophyta > Magnoliopsida > Solanales > Solanaceae > Capsicum > Capsicum baccatum. The sequence goes on along the minus strand of CM061551.1, from coordinate 24,794,945 downwards.
AGAAACCTTGACGAGCTAGGGTTTTGTTTGAGAGAAATTTGATGAAAATTGAATGTAAAATGATTTGGAGGGTTTAATTCAATGTTTACGATGGACAAGGGGATGGGAGGATGACCAAAATGCCCTATTTAAACTCCTAAACAAAACTTAAAAATGTAACATTTTGCAAACTAGGTGGCCACTGCGATATGTTACTATCACGGTGGCTCACTGGAAATTGACAAATGGGAACTGGGCAGACTTCGCGATGCAGAGCTATCGTGGTGCCCTTTTGGAATGCCATTTTGTCACATGGCGCCCCACGCCATTATCGTACTTGGCCTTTATAAATTGACAAATGGAAAATTGACCCTCCCCGCGATGCACCAATATCGCAGAGGGCTACTGGAAATTGACAATCGTCATTTAAATCTTATCCGTGACATGCTAGAGACCGAAATGACGGTATTTATGACTGAAACTTAAAATAGCCATAACTTTTTACCCGGTTATCAGATTTAGGCAAATCTTATTTCGTTGGAAAGCTAATTCAATTTACTATGCAATGCAAAATCTAAATACAAAGAATTCCACACAAAATAATTAATATTCATTTTATAAGCTATACCTTAACATCATAGGGATGGATTTTAGCTAGAAAAGGTATGGTATTTCAATATCTCCCCCTTGGAAACATTCGTCCTCAAATGTGACTAGTTAAGCTGAAATTTCTAAGGAATCTGGGAATCTATAATAACATGCATAACTGAAATGAACTGAATAATAGGATGTACCTTATCTAGAACTTCTGAGTAATTCTGTGAGTGCATGAACTTACATGAAGACGATTATATAGTTGAATCTGTGATTAGAAAGGAACTAAGTTAAGCAAGAGTATTACCTTTGGCTAAATATGAGTCTGTGGAGAAAAGGTGAGGGTACTTGACTCGCATATCTACTTCTGCTTCTCAAGTGGCACCCTCAATCGACCGATTCCGCCAAAGAACTTTAACCAAGGGAACTTCTTTGTTCCTTAGTCTATAAATCTGGTAATCTAAAATCTCAACTGAATCTCTTCGTATGAAAGGTTGTTTTGAATATTTGAGCTTTTGAAAGGAACTACAATGGTAGAGTCACCGATAGTCTTCTTAAGTATGGAGACGTGGAATACCGGATGAATAGCTGACAAGTCTGTAGGCAACTGAACCTCATAAGCTACCTTCCCAACACGACTCAAAATTTTATAACAGCCAATATGCCGGGGCCTAAGCTTCCCCTTCTTGCCAAATCTCTTCACCCCTTTCATGGGTGAAAGCTTCAGATACAAAAAATCACTATCCTCAAACTCAAGGTCCCTTCTTCTCACATCTGCATAGGAATTCTAAAAACTCTGGGATGTTGTCAATCTTTCTCTAATAAACTTAATTTTTCCATGGCCTCAAACACTGCATCAGGACCAAGCAAAGGAGCCTCACCCACTTCAAACCAACCAATGGGTGATCTGCATCTCCTCCAATAAAGAGCCTCAAATGGAGACATTCAAATGCTAGCATGATAACTGTTATTATAAGCGAAATCAATCAATGACAAATCCTCATCTCAACTACCCTTAAAATAAAGAGCACATGCTCTCAACATATCTTTTAGAGTTTTGATGATCCTCTCTGCCTGACCATTTGTCTAAGGGTGGAAAGCTGAACTAAGATGGACTTGGGTACCTAGACCCTTTTGAAAGACTTTCCAAAACTGGGAAGTGAACTGAGTACCCCTATCTAAAATGATAGACAAGGGAACTCCAAACAATCTGACTAACTCTTAGATATACAACTTAGCATAATCCTCAGCTGTATAGGACATGTGAAATGGTAAAAAATGCCCTAACTTAGTCATTCTATCTACAATAATCCAAATCAAATCATGATGATGATACAAATGGGGTAAACCAGTCACAAAATCCATATTCATCTCTTCCCACTTCCAAGAGGGAATACCAAACTCTTACAATGTACTACCAAGTCTTAGGTGCTCCACCTTGACCTGTTGACAAGTTGCACACTTTGCTACAAACTCTGCTATATCCCTCTCCATTCCACTCCACCCATAGATTTCTCGTAAGTTACGGTATATCTTGGTCACTCCTGGATGGATAGAATAACGCACACCATGCACCTCAGCCATAATTCTCTATCTCAACTCATCAGCATAAGGCACACATAATCTACTTTAGTGTCTCAACACACCATCTCCCCGTTGGGAGAAAACCTTTACCTTTTTGTATTTAACCGTCTCCTTCTACATAACCAAACTAGAATCCTTATCTTGCTTCTCTTTTACTTCCAAAACTAGGGAAGATTTAGAACTACTCTGAACCCAAACATTTCCTTTAGCTAGATCAACCAACCTAACTCCTAATCTAGCCAAATGATGAACTTCTCAAGATAACTCTTTCTTATTATTCTCAATATGAGAAACACTACCCATTGATAACCTAATAATGGCGCCTGCCACTACATTGGCCTTGCCCGGATGATACAACACACTCGTATCATAATCCTTCAACAACTCTAACCACCTTATCTGGAGAAGGTTCAACTCCCTCTGAGTAAACACATACTACAAACTTTTATGGTTTGTGAACATATCAATATGCACACCATATAAATAATGTCTCCTGATTTTCAAAGAAAATACCACAACTAATTCCCAATCATGGGTTGGGTTATTCTTGTCAGAGGCTTCAACTATCTAGAGGCATAGGCTATGACCTTATCTGTCTGCATCAACACGCATTCCAAACCAACTTTAGAGGAATCACAATAAACTACAAAGTCATCGATACCTTGGGGTAACACTAAGACTAGGGCTGAAGTGAGTCAAGTTTGCAACTCCTAAAAACTCCTCTCATAGGAATCCGACCATAGAAACTTAAATTTCTTTTGGGTCAATTTAGATATAGGAGACGCGATAGATAAGAAACCTTCAACAAAATAGCGGTAAAATATGGCTAAACCTAAGAAACTCCTAATGTCTGATGGAGAGATAGGTCTAGGCCAATTTCTTACAGCTTTTATATTTAAGGATCAACTCTAATCCATCGGTGAAAATAATATGACTGAGAAAGGCTACTGACCTTAGCCATAATTCACACTTGCTGAATTTGGAAAAAAATTGATGCTTTCTAAGAGTTTGCAAGATAATTCTAAGGTGGTCTACATGATTATCCTCACTACGGGAATATACAAGGATATCATCTGTGTATACTATGACAAACATATCTAGATTTTGATTGAATACTCGATTCATGAGGTCCATGAAAATTGGTTGAGTATTGCTTTGCCCGAAAGACATGACTAGAAACTCAAAATAACTATAATGGGTTCTAAAGGCTATCTTTGGAATATCACATTCCCTTACTCTAAGCTGATGATAGCCGGATCTAAGGTTTATCTTTGAGAAATAACTTGCACCTTGGAGTTGGTCAAATAAATCACTAATTCTAGGAAGAGGATATTTGTTCTTGACTGTGACCTTATTTAGCTGACGATAGTCAATGCACATTTGCAAAGAACTATCTTTCTTTTGCACGAATAGGACGGGAACGCCCCATGGAGAAATACTAAGCCTTATGAAAATCTTATCTAGAAGATATTTGAGTTGCTCCTTCAACTCCTTAAGCTCTATAAGAGCCATACAATATGAAGGGATAAAAATAGGCCGAGTATCTGGAAGAAGGCCAATACCGAATTCTATTTCCCTATTAGGAGGTACACCTAGGGGATCTTCTAGGAAAATATTAGGAAACTCATTTACTACATTGACTGACTGAACTATTGGAGTCTTAGACTTAGTGTCTTTAACTCAAACTAAATGATAGATGCAACCTTTAGAAATCAACTTTCTAGCTCTAAGATAAGATATGAAATGATTCTTGGGAGACACTGAATTACCTGACCACTCAAAGACTGGCTCATCTAGAAACTAAAACTTCACCACTCAGGTGAGACAATCTATAGAAGCATAAAAGGAATGGAGCCAATCCATTCCAAGAATAAGATCAAAATCAACCATGTCTAACTCTATCAAATTTTCTAACATGACTCTATGAAGAACAGTAATAGAACACTTTTTATAAACTCTCTTAACAACAACTGACTCACCTACTGGAGTAGAAACCATGAAAGGCTTAGGGATTTTTTTGAAACTTACCTCAAAATTTACTCCAAATAACGATGTCACATAACAGAAACTTGACCTAAGGTATAACAATACATAAATATCAAAATGAAATACATGAAGCATATCAATAACAATATCTATAGAATCCTTCTTCTCCTGGAGGGATGGTCAAGAATAGAAATAATTCTGGCGCTGACTGCCAACGGTACTGGATGAAGTGCCCTAAGGAGGGTATGGGTGATCTAGAGGAGCTGGTGCACTATTAACCTGAGTATGAGGACGTGCATCTCTATTTATATGTCTGCATACAGATAATATCAAATATTGTAGCCTACCTTACCACATCCAAAATGACCTTTCTGACCAACCAAACACTGACCAAGATGATTATTACAACACTTAGCACATTGAGGATAACTGGGCCTACCACCCATACTACTCTAAGATCTGCGCATAGAAGACTTACCCCACTGTTCATGCCTATTTCTAGGTGCAGGAGCACTGGCTGAAGAAGGTGCAGGCATAGATGAATAATTCCAAAACTACGAATGATTTCCTCCTCCAGACCTATTTTGACCATAATTAAACTACCCTATTCTAGCTGTCTTATTTACTCTTTCTCTTTCCTTCATCTTCTTTGCCTCAATCTGCTGAGCATAATCAACAATCTAGAAATATCCATGTCTCTATTGAGCATAGCACTTCTACACTCCTTAACCACCAACCTAGACACACCGGTCATAAACTTACTCTTGCTTGATCTAGAGTCAGCTATCTGATAAGGGGTATACTTCGACACTAGTTTAACTTAAGAAAATAATCCTTCACTGTCATAGAGCCCTGCCTCAAGTTTATAAACTCTTATATATTTGCTTTCCTCATCTGAAATGGGAAGAACTTGTCTAAGAATGTATCCTGAAACATCTGCCAAGTCATATGAGCTTTATTCCCCCCTCTACTCTTCTTTCACATCACTATCCAATCATAAGAACCATCCTTCAATCTACAAAATGATAATTCTACACTCTCTTTCTCAGAAACATAAATAATTTGGGTGATCTTTTTCACCTTATCTACATAAATTTGTGGGTCCTCACCTACCTTAGACCTAAATAATTATGGCGGATTCATTCTCATAAAGTCTCAAATTCTAGTTGTGGGTAAGTCCCCATATTTCTGAGGTGGAGCTGTAGCCTGACGGTTACCTTGAACATTTGCTGTCACCGCTTGGGCTAGCACTTGAAAGGCAGCCCAAAAATCTGTATGTGACACATTCTCATTCAAAGAATCTATGAGCTGAGGTGGCTGGTTATCATTTCTATGGGTATTAGCTCTATGAGGAGGCATATTTTGTCATAATAGACCATAATTTAATAGAAAATAAAGATAACTGTAAACACGATGGATTATGAAAGAAGAGATGGTTTCCTAAAATGCTTCATAGTCTCTTGCTTATAGATGTGGTGTGCTTCAGACCGATGATCAAGATTCTATGTAATACAGCTTTACAGACTCCCTAGGAATCTCTAAACTTTAGGATCTGATACAAAGTTTGTAACGTCCTAACAATTGGTTCCCCGAATGCCGCACGATGCTCCAAACTACAAATAGTCCTGAGCTAACCCTGGCTGCCTTCTACTAACCCTGAGTCTTAAAATAGAAAAAAATAAAGATATGATACTGAAAATACAGAAAACCATTTGAAAAAAGTCTGAGTATATGTGAAAATATTGATAACATCAATCAAATAAAATAAATATAGAACGATCTAAATACGATATCTAAAATCTAAGACTGAATTTAGTAGTCTAATAAGCCTCTTATACTTGAATCTAGAGAGTCACTGGGATAGGCCCCAACTGACTCAGACTGTATAAAGAGAATAAATAAAAAAAATATTTACTTGTAACTAGAAATCTAAATAGTTAAGTCCCCGAACTAAGAGGACTCACCAACTACAGAAATGTAGATGAGATACTTAAAAATCACTCTCGCTGCTAAGACTGAGCACCTGAACCTATAGTATGAGACAATGTAGCACATAGTTACTTTGATTATGTATTAAGTATATGGGGGTGCATGCAATAAGTAAACAATATCATCACTTTTATAGAAAACATCATGCATGCTAAATATAAATAACTCACGTAAGCTTGAGTAATATGAAAACTAAAAGTCAAATCATGAATAATTAAATATGTAATCTAAATCTTGTGAGACATTACACTTAGTTTTGAAATCTGTATTCTGTTCTTATTCTCAACCATATAGGCTAAGTGAAAAAGGGCTCACCTTTTATGTTTGAGAAATAAAAGCTGTAATTCTGTAATTGAAATCTTAAGTAAAATAATGTCTGAATAAGTTTATGAGCCTTTACACTTAGTTTCTAAAATATAGAAAAATATTTCATCTTAGAGATTTAAAAAAATTAGTTTATCTGAAGGGAGGTTCTCTTAACCGTGATAAACCATGTGAGCTATCGTGGAGTCCAATGTCTCGTCCTCCTAAGGAAGAAACCTCACATTGGGGAGAGGTGTCATAATCTTGCCAAGTAGTATACCCTGAGCTAAGTAATCACATCTGTAAGTGTCATCCATATAGAAGTGGGAATAATCTGATAATCTGTACCTATGTTGGCTATGTAATTCTGTGGAAATAGGATGCGCGAAACCCACACTTCCTGCTCAGTGCTAAATACTTCTCCCTTATTATTTGATATGCTTATTATATTGGAAATCCACTTTTAAAACTAGAATAAGGGTTTATTTAATATCAAATATGCATTTACCTTTTTAAATCTGTAAATAAAGCTGATCTAAATTCTATAAAGTGGATTCCATAGCTAAACTGATGATCAAAGGTCAAAGCTTTTCTGAAAATCTAAAAATAATATGTTCACAAGATGCTTAAAGCGTCATCTTTCTTGAGGTAACCATATACAATCTTGGGATAAATAACCCACGAATCAATCATACGTTAAATCATCAAAATGTTTATGCTTGATAATATGATTATTGATAAATCAACTCAAATTTTGGAAATTTCAGCAATGTACATGAAAACATTAACATAATCATGTAATTCAACTTCTAAATCATTGAAAATCTCATTATCTTGCAAATAATGATAATGGGTATGGACCCTAACTTGAAATTCATGGAAAATCATATATATTATTCAGAAAATTTGTAATTAAAACAAACTTTTGGGCACAAGGATTAAAGAATTATCCTTGTTCAAACCCCACATACCTTAATTGATGATCTACTTATTAATACTTGAATCTTGGATCTCTATTGATGCTTTGGAGATGAATTCTTAGAGTTCTTGACTTCGGGTTTCCAAATCTTGAGCTTCCTTGGAAGAATAATGGAGGAATTTTAGTTGTTTAGAGAGAAAAATTTATGGGCTAGGGTTTTGTTTGAGAGAAATTTGATGAAAATTGAATTTAAAGTGCTTTGGAGGGGTTTAATTCAATGTTTTAGATGAACTAGGGGCCTGGAGGATGACCAAAATTCCCTCTTTACACCCCCAAACAAAACTAAAAAATTCAATATTTTTCAAAATGGATGGCCACCGCGATGATCCACTATCACAGTGGCTCACTGGAAATCGATAAATGGGAACTGCGCAAACTCCGTGACACAGAACCATCGCGGTGCCCCTTTGGAATGTCATTTTGGCACATGGCGCAATGCGCCATTATCATGTTGGGCTTCTAAAAATTGACAAATAGGAAGTTGGCCCTCCCTGCGATGTGTCAATATTGAGAAGGACCACTAGAAATTGACAATCATCATTAAAATCTTCTTCGCGATGCGCTAGTGACCGAAATGATGGTGTTTTACGACTGAAACTTAAAATAGCCATAACTTTTTACCCTGTTATCAGATTTAGGATAATCTTATATCGTTGGAAAACTAATTCCATTTCCTATGTAATGGAAAGTCTAAGTCTAAATAATTCTACACAAAATAATTTATATTCATCTTGGAAGTTATCCCTTAACATTCTAGGCATAGATTTTAGCTAGAAAAGGTACGGGGTATTACAGGTGCCTTCATGAGATGTACTCAAGCAATCCCAACTCTCTTTAGCATTTTCACAGTCTAATATACTATTATATTCATCATGACTTATACGCCAGACTAGCAATTTCTTAGCCTTATAGTTTTTTTCAACCTTTCTTCTATCTTAATCATCATATTCTCCCCTGCTTTTTACTACTATTCTTGTTATTTGTCCTTCTTTGAATTCTTTAACTGGAACATAAGGAACATCAATAATTATGTCTATAATTTCACTATATTCATCCATAATGAAGTAAAACATCCTAGTTTTCCACCACCCATAATATTTCTCATTGAATCTTGGTGGTCTAGTGGTAAATTGACTTTTTTCTAGATTAGATAGAGTAACTATGCTAGCCAAGACACTTTAGGTGAGAACTGATTAGAGTAACCTTGCTTTGATACCAATTTATAAAACCTTGAGGGTTGCACCACACTGTGAGGGACTAGGTCCCTCAAAATCAATCATAGACAAAGTACACAAAAATAACAGGAAGTAAAAGATAGTACATGAAAAGTAAAAACACAAGAATTTTTAGGTGGAAACCTCGGAAGGGAAAAACCACGACTTTCCCTCAAAAAAACCTAGGAAATCCACTATAATCAACCTCCTAATCACAGTTTAGATTTCAGCCTTTCTCTATGCTCTTTTTTGTTGTAGCAACTGTACTACAAGCTCATCTTGGTAACTCTACCAAGGACTCTCATTACCGATTAACTCTAATCAGTAATACACTTAGAAAAATCCTCCTAAGCACCTCACTCAACAAAAGAAACACTATTCTTATAATATGAGTAGTTCAATTAAAAATTATTACTCACTAAAGAACTATTTCTTTTTAAGCACTCATAAAGCTAAGTACTTGAGCAATGTAGTAATGGGGTTTTCACTGCTTTTCTTTGCTGTTAATAATTAAAAAAAATAATTTTATGAAGAGGAATCTCTTTTGTTTTATAGATTAGTGATGATTAGGGCTAAAATATTATAAGATCAACTATCCTAATCAGTAGAAAATAGCACTTACAAGTTTGGTACACAAGGGGACAAAACTGTGTAGACAACATATACCAACTGTATTGTACCCTTCACATCTATGAACCTGGTCTCTTGCAGTTAGATGCTTATCATCAAAACATTATATAAAACTTACATCTTTGGTTTTTTGGGGATCAACCCAAATGCCTTCTTTAAAAATAATATGACCATTAAATGTTACTAATTTCAACCAGAACTCACACTTTTTGAATTTAGTGAATAACTGGTGATCCTTAAGAGTCTATAAAATAATCCTCAGATGATCTGCATGTTCATCCTTATTCTAAGAATAAATGAGGATGTCATCTATGAAAATTATAATAAACATGTCCAAGTACTACTTGAACACCCTGTTCATATGGTCCATAAAAGTTATAGGACCATTCATTTATCTATAAGACATAACAATAAATTCAAAGTGACCATATCAAGTTCTGAAGGCAGTTTTTGGGATGTCACATTCTTTGACTCTGAGCTGATGATATCCTGACCAAAGATCTATCTTAGAGAAGCAACTTGCACCCTAAAGTTGGTCAAACAAGTCATCAATCATAGGGATGTGATACTTATTTTTGATTGTCACCTTATTCAACTAATGGTAGTCGATGCACATTCTGAGAGAAATATTTTATTTGCACAAGAAAAGGATTAGAGAACCTTATAGGGAGATATTGGTCTTGATAAAACCCTTATGTAATACCCCAGGTTTTGGAATCTAAAATTCTATATGGTTTGAGTTCATTAGGAAGGCAATGACCAAGACACTATGAGTCGTAGTCACTCCATATGAGTTGTGTAGTACTTGTACTTCAAATTGTGAGGATTACCTATGTTCCTATCTTTAGTATGAATAGGACACCATGAGTCGTAAGGTTCGATCACGAGTCATAGGGTGGAACTTGTGACCAAACTAGTGAGGTGGCCATGAGTTATTGCCAGAGTACGAGTCGCCGTAGTGACTGTGAGTTATTTTTCAACACATTTTTAATTAAGGACAATTTGTTCTTTTCATTTTTTACACCATTACCATGACATAAAATATTACCTTAACCTTATTTCCACCCATTTAATATAACATAAATACTTTCTTCTCTCTCAAATTTCCCAATCAAGAGTAAGGCTATGTTTTCTAGGGTTTGGTCATTTAAGTCTCAATTTGTGGTTTCTTCTCTAAAATTTTTGGTGTTTCCTTATATTTTTTTTTATAAATAGCATGTGTTTAATCATTTTTATGTAATTTTAAGATGTGGGTTTTGAATGATGGTTTGGGTTTTTTGAATGATTATTACTTGGTTGGTTTTCCCATGGTTTTGGAATTATTATTCATCCTTTATCTCATGGTTATTGAACTAAGCATGTGCATTGGTTTGGTGAATGGGAAGGGGGTCATCGCATTCCCATAATCTTTATAAAATATGGCTTGGAGTTAGCATTAACCTCAACCCAATTATAAATTTGGTTTTGGAACATGGACATATGCATAATTTAACCTACTTTTGAAATTGTTGTAGTGCATAAAAATTTAATAGAATATAAATAGTTTTAAAAGGGATTGGTCTCCATGGATTGGTTTTAGATTGGAAATCAGTGGTCATCGATTCCCCTGAGATAATGGATAAGTGAAATGGCATAATGGACATTGATTTACGAGTTCAATTGGTATGACGATACCAAATGGTAATTGCTTAAATGAATAACTTCATGGTTAAATGGATGGGTTATGTGCAAGTGTTTTAATTAGGCTTAAAGGGGGTCGTGTAGCTTGTCATAGAAAGTGGAAGTCCCGAAGGGGCCGTTACTGAAAACCACATTTGCCGGCGTGGGCGTCATTATGATTGTGTCCATATTTCACACTTATATATCTTTTGTATTTGCTGGGGTTGAGGAATTCCTTGACTCATCCATGTATTTTTCTTATTTGTATGGCTAATACATACTGGGATCCTTTTAGCAGGGGGATCTGAACTTATATAGCCCGTGGGTGCCCTTAGGATGATTAGAGCTACATAATCTAGGCTAATGATTTTAAATTTCATGCTTAAACCTTGTTCCCTATCCCAATATTACGTATATATGTATATTTTCATGTATGTGCATATGTACATTGAGTTTGGATTTGATTTTGAAATGGCATTATTTTATTTATTCACTGAGTTACATGCTAGCACTCACCCTTCTAATCATCCTCGGATGCTTTATACTTTCATGATGTAGGGTCCTAGGGGTTTTTTATATTGTTTGTGTAGTGTTAGATGGTGCAGTTATCTATTAAATTTGCGGTGAAGTGGTGAGCTTTCATCTTTCAGAAAGCTTGGTAATTCTATCGGTATCTTTCCATAATTTAGAATCGAAGAATTTACATTAACATTATCATTGTCATTATCACTGTCATGGTCAGGGATATATCTTTACCTAGTTTGATATTCAAATTAATTTTGAGGCTTTAATGGATATGTGTGGGTTGGATGGTGTTGTTGACTCTTCGGGGTTGTTCTTGAGATACATTAACTATTTTATTTTCATTATCTAGTTGTATTTTACTTTGTTATTATTTCGATAATGTTTGGATTAGACAATCTATGGGGAGGAGTAGGTGGTCTCTGACCATCGAAGGGCTTGAGATATCCATCACGACTAGGACCAAGGTCAGGTCGTGATAACTTGGTATCAAAGCATAAGTTTAGGGTCATTAGGTGTCCATAAATCCATGTCAAGTAGATTCCTTGTTATGGGTGTGTAGTGCACCACACTTATAAGAAGGAGGCTACAAGGTATTTATGCAAGTTTTGCTTTCTTGTGTTTTGATTTAGGCTATAGAGTCTAGTGTTATGAATTCTCTCTAACCCTCAATTCACTTGCATTTTAGATCATGTCTCCTTAAAGAACTGATGTTTGTAGAAACTCTGTTGGAACCTCTTCCTTACCTGAGGGAAATATGGATGGTACTTGCCCTATTTATGGAGTGCAGCCTCGGTCAAGGGTCCCTTCTCCTAATTGTACTGCTCCACCTGAGGTCCTTCTAATCCATTCTAGTCCTTCTTTAGTTGGTGACACTTATTCTCATTCACCTCAAGGAGATATCCCTACCATGGATTTTGTCAGTCGATTTATCTACCTACTAAGTTAGTGACATCTCAGTCTCATTAGCCTTGTCCTATTAGTGTTGCTATGAGTTCTTCGAGGTTTTTCAAGTTAGGTAGTCTATGAGGTTGAATCCCCTAACCTTTATTAGCTCTATGGTTAAGGAGGATCATCAAGTTTTCATTAATTATATAGAGAAGATATTCAGGGTGATGCAAACTACTGATATATAAGGTGTGGAGTGTGTTCTATATTAGTTAAATGATATGAAATATTAGTGATATGAGGAGTGAGAGTAGTTGAGGGATGATGATGCTGAACAGGCTATGTGGGAGAAGTTCTCTGGTGCCTTTCTTGATCATTTCTTTCCTTAAGAGTTGAGGAAAGCTAAGGCTAAAGAGTTTGTGAACTTGAGGCAAGGTAGGATGAGTGTGAGGGAATATTCCCTAGATTTCTATCAGTTTTATTGTTTTGCTTTGAAATTGGTGTATAGCATAAGGGCTCATTTGAGAAATATTGCTTTGAGATTTTCTCGTGACTTGGTGTTGGTGCATAAGGATTCTATGCTGAACAATGATATGGAATTCTCCAAACTTACGGTTTATATGCAAAACGTGGAGGATGAAAAGAACTAATAGAAAAAAATGGAAGAGAGGGAGAATAAGAAGTTTAGATATTTAAAGCATGCGTGAATTAGCAAAATAGTGGGAGAGATAGTAGGCAGTGATCTAAAATAAAGAATTAGGTGAGTTGAAATTCATATTTGTCAGCTAGTTCTCTGTCCCAGGCTATTTGACATTCATCGTTGTCAGAATAGCAGGGGTCCTAAGGCACAAGGTACCTAGTCTCAGGCTAGTGGATATTAGTCAGACCCACCCTACCTTCCTTATTAATTTTGTGGTTAGCTTTATCATGGTTATTGTGATAAGGGAAGGTACTTGTATTTTAAATGTGGCCAGCTTGGGTCCTTCAGCCAAGGTGGCTACTGGAGCTAAAAAAACCCAGTCACTACTTCTATGGCTCATTCACCAAAGGGTTCTGCTTCTGGTATTGGGATTGGACGGAATCATCTTTATGCTCTTGCCACCCGTAAAAAATTTAAGGCATCTCCTGATGTTATCATTAGTATGTTAAAGTTCTTCTCTTATGATGTGTACTATTTAATTGATTCGAGGTCTACCCTCTCTTATGTGACCCCTTATGTGGCTGTGTATTTTGGTTTTGATCCAAAAACTATTTTCGACTGTTTCTCTATGTCTTTTTTGGTAGATGATTCTATTGTGGATAGAAAGATCATTTAGGGTGGTGTGGTGTTTATCTTTTATAGAGACACAGTGGTGAATTGGTAGAGCTAGATTTAGTAGACTTTAATATAATCTTGGGGAAGGATTTGCTTCATTTGTGCTATGCTTCTCTGGATTTAGGACCCAAATAGTTAATTTCCAATTCCCTAATTAATTGGTAATTAAATGGGAGGATTAATTATGCAAGAGGTGGTTAAAATATCTCTCGGTGCTAGGGTAAAGAAGAAGCAAGCTTTGGATTCCATTCTTATTCATATTAAGGATGATGTGTGTTAGAAAAAAGTTATGGCCTTTGAGATTGGTGGTGATGGTATCTTAAGGTACAAAGATAGGTTGTGTGTTCTTATATTGATGGGCTACGAGAAAGCATTTTTACCGACGATCATGAGTTGAGGTATACAGTTTATCCAGGTTTGACAAAGATGTATCATGATTTGAAAAAGATTTGTTGGCGGAACAATATGAAAATAGATATGGCCAACTTTGTGGCTAAGTGTATTGTTTGTCAGTAAGTGAAGTTTTAACACTTGAGGCCCGATGGCATATCTTAAGCGATAGAATTTCCTATATGGAAGTGGGAAATGATCGTATGGATTTTGTTACAGGTCTTCTGCAGTCTCACAGTCAGTATAACTCGATTTGGTTTATTGTGGATAGGATGACTCAGTCTTCTCACATTTTCCCTATGAAGACTAACTACTCTAGAGAGGATTATGCTATATTCATTCTAAATATAGATATATTGTATGGTGCTCCTATTTCCATTATTTCAGATCAAGTGATACGAGCCAAACGATCAACTTAGATTTTGATGATATCATGCGAGGCCAACAGATGAAGAATCTGGTTGTGGGTATATTGAGGGTACGGGAACACACATGGGGACCCATTTTGAGCCCACAAAAGATCAATTCTGTGTCTGGAAGGTTGCTTGGGAGATTACCTTGATAAGACACCCAACAGAGTCTAAGTGATGAAAAATAATCATGAAGGACAAAATGACACAAAAGATTACACATGTTGAAGTGTGAAGAACAGATTTAAACACTCCATGACCGCCCCTTCTTCACACTCCAACGTGGCCCACTCATTAAGGGTGTATTGGTCATTTTATGTCCCACCTTTGCACTCCATAGACGCACACCCATTAAGGGCACCATGGTTATTTTGTAGTCATCTTGTATTAGATTATAAATAGAACAGTTTAGGGTTATTTCAATTAGTTGTTGAATGATACTGAAAGACTTATATCTTGAGAGAGAGTGTGTAACCATAACTAGGGTGGCATTAGTGTAGAATCACTAGTGTTGCAAAATTGCCTAGAAATGTTGGTTCTTGAGGAGAGTGAGTTCCCTCTTGTTTCTATGTAAGAGCGTGGCGTTTGATTATATGTGTTGTAGGGGTCTTGATGTTTTATACACATCTTGGTTCTTAGGTTCTTGTATAATTGTATGTCTAGTTACTATTCTTTATTTATTGCATTGTTGTTTTGTTTTGTATCTTGTCTTCCTTATCTCGTTTCTTTGTGTTGCTTCCTCGTTTGTTGTTATCTTGTTTTCAACTTTGTTCTTGTGTTTTGTGACTATTTTTAATGTTTCGTTTCCATTTTGGTATCATTTGGTATCTCTCAAGGATTGATTTCGTTCCTACGAGATCAATGTTGGGCTTGGTTACTTGAAAACCAAAAAATAAAGTGTTGAAAATTGAAAATCCAAAAGAAAACATTCTTACCCATTTTTTGTGTCTAGGCCAAAATTTGTATCTTAGATTTAGGAGATTTTTATGTGTTTTGGTTGTTTCTAGAGTTAGCCCCTTCTTCACTAACACTGATTGAGTCTAGATCTGAATTTTAAGCCGTTTTCGAGTTGTTCTTGGAATTTGAAGGTTGCTATTTTTTAGGATTGGTGGCTTGAAAATGTGTCGTTGAAGATTTGAACTTGAAAACGGGTTGTTGTTGATGTTTGGAGGTTCAAATTGTACCTAGAACTTCAAATTTCAAAGTGGTTTTGTTGGTGTTCTTCACCATATTCATATTGTATTGAAGATGATTCTTCAACGGGGTATTGTTTGATCTTAAAGAGTGGAGAAATAAGGCGTGGTCTCTGTTAGTCTTGAAACCTATCCCAATAAAATACCAAATAAATAAGGATACAAAAGGGTTTTAAAAGTTGTCTTACCAAAAAGGGGAGAGAACACCTACCAAGACAAAACAAAAGAGGAAAGAGCCAACAACCTTTCAAATAGGTGTCTTACCAAAAAGGTGCAAGAATGTCAAAGTTCTTTGAATTTTGAAAAAGGGCTCTAAAGTCTTGTTTGTCTCTATACTATAGCTGAAACTTCACTCCTCCTATTGAAGATTGAACAATTCAACTTAGGAACTAACAAATTTTTAAAATTTTAACAATTCCAACGCCCAATCCGAGGTTGCCACGTCACTATCCCCCAAAAATGACCTAAGGCTCAAAATTTCAGATTTCTTAGTTTCCTTTTTCTTGTTCCTTTAGTTTCATTTGTTGGTTCTAGTACTAATTTACAAGCTAGTAATCACCTACTAGATTGTGAGTTGGTTTTGAGTCTGTTTCTTCGTGTTTACGTTCCTTGTGTGCCTTTTATGTTTTTGATTCATTGTAAATCCTTGGCTCAAGTCCAAACAAGATTTTATTTGAGTCTTTAAAATGGAAATACACTCTGGTCAAGAGTATAACTCACCCCTCAACTTCTCACGGAGTACAAACCAACTTATAATACTTATAAGATCAAGTGTGAAGTATCCAAAGAGAGGAGAGTGTGAGGATACTTTTGAGATAACTAGTTTGTTGTTTTTCTTTGTTGTTTTCTTTCTTAGGTACCATGGGTGATACTTTTAAGTCCACTTGTGAAGATTTCAAATGGAACCTTGAAAAGATACGCCAATTGATATCCATAATTAGATCACCAAATCTAATTTCTCTTGTCCAAGTGCAACTTAATTGGAAACTCCATTATGATTAGAGATCCCAAAAGGAAAAATTAGGCTGCCATGACACACTCCAAGGTGAAGGCCAAAACTTATGTGAGCTACAAGGTAAAAATTCTATCTCCTACACTCCGATAAACTTAGCATGTTGTGATTTGGCTAGTAGTAGCCAAGTGGATGTATTTGGTGGTTTGCATAGAGGAGAGTGATTGATTCTTCCCTTTCTGATACTTTTAACGTTGCTAGGTTGCAAAAATATCCATTTTTTGTTGAAAGTAAGCAAACACTAGTTGATCCTATAGATGAAAAAATTGATTCTTCTCATAAGAATGATTTGTCTCCACCTAGTGCTAGCACTTGTAACGTGAATGAGGTTACATTGTTGTGTAATCAGAGTATTCACACACTAGTTGACCCTTGTAAAAACCAAGGTGAGTCTATGTTTGTATGTGAGTTGCCGACAACTAGTGAGGGTGTGTAAAATGATCAATCGGGTGAAGATGACCTTGATTTGCTTGAATGTTTAGGAAACCCAAATTGTGATTGTTCTTATGAAGATGGATTTTATTGTTATCCTTTTCTTCTCGTGGTGGTTTGTTTCTACGTAAGGAATACTCTTGTGAAAGAGAATGTGGTGTGTGTTTTGAAATTCCATCTACTTCTTCTCTACGTGTTTCTAATTTTGGACAAACTCCTAGTGGAGACGTTGAAACTAGTAGTAAGTTCATGCATGAGAACCCTATATTTGAAGATGACTTGTGAAATACCTTTTTCCACCCTCTTTTTGCTCATGATATTTCCAATGGTGATAATGAGGGTATGCCTACTTTTGAGGATGACACCTTAGGGGAAAGTGAGAAGGGCCGAGACCTAAGCCCTTGGATACTTCTCCCATTCAACCCTGATAATCTCTTGGGATGTGGAGATTATCATACATCCAACTTGTTTCTTGGTCTGCATGACAAGCAAGGATTGAATAAAGATGTTGGTAGCTTTCCCAATAATGGAAAGTCTTTCTTGGGGATTTGTAATCCACATGAGGGACCCACATTGTGCATGGAAAAAAACTCCAACCAAGATGAAGGGTTAAAGAAGAGGAGTCATGAAAGGCTCCAAGAGGGTTCACCATTGTGTATTTCCATTCTTGACCAAGGTCTTATCACTTGTAGGTCAAGAAAAGAGTCTTTTCTTGAAACTACTTTTGATCAACCCCATTTGTGTGACACTCTTCTTATATATGTATGTAGAGATGGTGGCTTCCATAGCCAACTCCTTCATGCATTTTTTAATATATTTCTAATGTTTAACACAAAGGATCCTTGGCTATATTTCAAGTGTATTCCACCTTAGAAAGATGATGTTATTTGTTGAACTAATTCTAATCCTTATGCCATGAGGATGTTGTGCTTATTTGTCCTTTTTTTGATATTGAAAGGTCTAGATTCGAGGTTGAATCCTTGTCAAGAAGGAGAGGATGATACGAGAAAAATGTCCATCTTACCTTTTGACGACATCATGCGAGACCAACACATAATGAGTCTGGTTGTGGGCATACCGAGGGTATGGGAACACGCATGAGGGACCCATTTTGAGCCGACAAAAGGTCAATTTCGTATGTGGAGAGTTGCTTGGGAGCTTGCCTTGATTATACATCGGGGAGAGTCAAAGTGATGAAGAATAATTGTGAAGGCCAAACTAACACAAGATATTGCATATGTTGAAGTGTGAAGTACAACTTTAAACAATCCGTGATATCCCCTTCTTCACACTCTAAGGTAGCTCACTCATTAAGGGTGTCTTGGTCATTTTATGTCCCTTCTTTGAACTCCATAGGCGCCCCACTCATTAAGGGCACCGTGGTTATTTTGTCTTCATCTTGTAATAGATTATAAATAGAATATTTTAGGGTTATTTCATTTAGTTGTGGAATGATATTAAAAGACTCATATTTTGAGAGAGAGTGTGTAACCGTAACTAGGGAGGCATAAGTATGGAATCACTGGGGTTGCAGAATTGGATAGAAATGATGGTGCTTGAGGAGAGTAAGTTCCTTCTTGTGTCTACGTAAGAGCTTGGTGTTTAATTAATGGGTTGTAAGGGTCTTGATGTTTGATACACATCTTGGTTCTTAGGTTCTTGTATAATTTTATGTCAATTTACTATCCTTTATTTATTGCATTGTTGTTGTGTTTTGTATCCTGTCTTACTTATCTCATTTATTTGTTTTGCTGACTCATTTGTTGTTATCTTATTTCCATCTTTGTTCTTGTGGTTTGTGGTTGTTTTCAGTGTTTTATTTTCGTTTCTGTATCATCGAGGTACATAATTTTCTTATCATTTTCAGTATGTATTTCAAAAAGGTTTGAGGACTTAGGTGAACCTTAGCATCGCTTTCCACTCTCAAACTTATAGACAAAAGAATGGACTATTTAGACGTTTGAGGATATGCTAAGGTCCTGTGTTAATGACTTTAAGGAAAGTTGGGTTGATCACTCTAGCATTGGAATGACTTCTTTTTTAGTCCCTTTATGGTTAGAGGTATAGGTCTTCAATCAGGTGGTTTAAGGTCGGTGAGACTCCATTATTTGTTCCCGACTTGGTTTAGTAAGCCATGGAGATGGTGAAGGAAATTAGGGATAGGATTTAGACTCCCGGAAGTCACCAAAAGTCTTTTGTGGATGTGAGGTGAAGGGAATTGGAGTTTGATGTAAGTGATTGGGTGTTCTTGAAAGTTTCTCTAATAAAGGGAGTGATGCGATTAGGAAAGAAGGTGTAACACCATAAATTTTAGGCTAGAATTCTAACCATCATTCCTATGTGTATAAGCTATAATACAGATGATTCCCACGTGAATATAATATTCTTGATCATTATCCTACTATGTGGAGTGCTTTCTATGTGCAAAATGTTCATAGAAATCACTTAGAACGAAGTTAAGTTAAGGTCCTTTGATTCGGCTAAATCTTTGTATTCGATTCTATAAGGGTAGACTTTGAACTTGTATAAATTTTTATAAATTTGGATTCTTCCCACTCAAGACCACCAAATGATATATAATTGATTTAGTTTTCCAATGATACCAATTTTGCCTTAATCCGATACTCGAGCAAAAAGTTATGGTATTTTTTGTGAGAGCTAGTAAGTGTCCGCGATTTGGATGCAGAATGCCGGTCATTCAATCCGATATGTGATGCGATGCGATGCTATCTCAATGCAATATTTGATGCAATGTGGAGCTTATTACCCCTTTGTTTTAGCTCCTTAAGGGTCAAGGGGCATTTTGGTCTTTTCCCCTCACCCCAAACGTCCAAAGGATGATTTAGAGCATCTAAAAGGGGTATTATTTGCCTATATTCTTCAAAGCAACTCACGTAAACCATCCCTTTTACCAAGAACAACAATCCAAGACTTTTCTCTCAATAATACAAGGATTTTCTTAAGAATTCATTAGTTAAGGTATGTTGGGTTATGAATAAGGGTATCCTTTCACCCTTGTGCCCAAATTCTATGATTTTAAGATTCAAGTTACTTGATTTGAATTTTGGTACTTACCCAAGTTTATATATCCTTGAAGCATGTGATTATCATGAGATCTAAATCTTTGAATATGTTAAGAATTGTTTATGTTTATGTTTTAACTTATAAGATTTAAATTATGCATGAGATTTCACCACCTTGACTTGATATTGTTGAAGTATTTCAAGATTTTTATTGAGCGTGAAGTGTTGATGTGAACTTCCATGATTTAAATCATGAATTTTAAGCCCTAAGTTTAAGTGTTGAGATTTCAATAAGATTATGTTCTTAAGTTTTCTTCGATAAGTTTATACAAAGATTTAAAGAAAGAAGTGGTCTTTTGGTCCTAAGATAAGATATGGAATCCATATTTTTTCATCTTGAGTTTGAATTAAAGCAAAGAAAAGCATAACTAGTTTTCATTTTTTAAACCCTTATGCTATTTTAAGGTGGAATTGCTAAAAGTATGGGCATATAAGTAAGATGGGAGTAGTCTTTATCACCGAGTTGGGTATAAGTGTAAGGTCACATGCCCCAGAACTATGTGACGCCGTAGGTTTAAGTCCCATAGTGGGTTAAGTATAGTGATCACTAAAGTTAAGGTTCTATTTCGATGGAAAGGGTAGAATAGCTCTCCTCAACATGGGTAAGACGTTGGACACCATAATAGCTCACATGGTTTATGTCATTTAGAAGAACCTCACACAAAAAATATTAAAAGTATAGATTTTATAAACTAAGTGCAAAGACTCACATTTCTATTCATATATTGTTTTACATAAGTTATTATCTATGAGATTTTAGCTTTCAGTTTATGTATGATCTAGGTGAGTTTTTGTAATACCCGTGCTTTTTCTTAGCTTGAAAATCCTCTCAAGGATGTAGAACTTTCTTTGAAATAAGAATCCATTCTTATACACATGGTATTTCCATAATTTTCACTTCTTATCACATGGGAAATAGAATAAGATTTTCATTGATATATAATTCGCCCAAATCCGACACCCGGGTGAAGAGTTAGAGCCTTTTTAGTGAGACAATGTTTGACCTGAGCATTCAGTGCGTCGCAAAGATAGCTCAAATGGCAATTGTCAAATTCCAATGTTGCTCCGTGATACTGGCATATCGCACCAAACTTCCAGGTCGTAGACAATGTGGCAACGCGATAGCTCCGCATCGCGCCACCGAGCAGTTTTCTAATTGTCAAATTCCAATGACGCGACGTGATAACACCGCGTCGCGCCAAGGGCCCAATTTGGGAAATTTTATTGAAAATTAAATTACGTGTTCAGGTTTAAAAGGGTCAATTTTACACCTATATAAGCTTCCAAACACGGGATTTAGCCCTTATTCATCTAAAATATTATTGTTTTTCTCAAATACTCTCAAGAACTCAAGCTAGGGTTTTCATAGAAGGTCCAATTTCAAGAAGGTTTCACTATCCATCTTCACAAAATCATGATCTAAGGTGTGCATAGTGTTCATTCATGGACTCCTTTCGTCCATGAAGTCCAAGAATCCTTTTTAACTACAAGTTATGGATATTATTCATGTTTTCATGCTTTGTATGTTCTCTTTCATGTTAGTAAATGAGGAATTGATTTCTATTCCATGATTTGACGATAAATTCCATGTGGGTTGATTAGTATAGATAAAGATTTACGAAATTTCATGACTAAAACCTTGTATGATGGAATAGGAATTGAAGCATGATGTTTAATTGTTGTATAATGTTCTTTACATGTACTATGCCTACAATCTATTCGATTAAATGCCCATATGAAGGAAAATTGTCTAACTAGCATGATATCATGAAATCACCATATATGTATAAGTTTATGCCTATTACATGTTTGATGAAATGCTCTTATGAATGTAGTATGTATTATGATGTTAGTCATGTCTTCAAGTGAATCATGCTATGTCAGCTTCCTTCTATCGAGTCCTAGGGGTACTTGTACCCCAAATATTAGCTGTGTACCTAGATTCATGTCATGTTTTCACGACACCGTCAGTCAAGCTATGAACTCTTAGGGTTAAGATAGTCTTATGACTCAAGAAAAATCTCCATGATCTCATGACTCAGTCAGTTATCAGATATCAGTAGTATTTCGTCAGCCACAAAAATTCAGTAACTCAGTCTATGCTCAGTTCAGTTCAGTAAATCATGTTCAATGTCTATTCAAATGGGAGTAGGAATTAGCACCGAGTGAACCCAAGGATGGGAACTCACCTGTAATATGAGGGTGTCATTCTTAGAAGTAATCCTTGTATTCCAGAAGTTTGAGACATCGTAGCCTGCTATATGAGGGTAGATGAGGTGGCTAACCTATTATGTGAGGGTTCCCAACGTTCTCACTAGAGTTACCTGTTATAAGAGGGTTTCTCAAATGTTGTCCTTACTAGTGGCGTGGTACGGATACCCTTCCAATCAGGGCATAGATTGGACCCCAGTTCAACTATTATAGCACTTTTGGGGCATGTCGGTAGATACTACTTCCACAGTTTCATGTTACAAAATCAGGACTGTCAGATACAATCAATCAGTATCAGTAATAGAACTCAGATAGTTCTTCAGATTTTAGGACTGTCAGACACAGTCAACTCAGACATAATACGAAACTGAGATAGTTCCATCAGATTCAGGACTATCAGACACAGTCACCCATGTTATCAGTTATATTCAGATATAGTCATTCATGTTATCAGTTATGTCATGTTATCAGTATCAAGACTCAGTAGTCATGCTACCACGATATCAGTATTATGTAATCACATTGTCAGTTACAGTTGTATATTTATGTATGTATTCTCACATTCATGTTAGATAGTTAGTTAGTATTGATCATGCATGCAAACCCTTGCATATAGCCTACCTCATATGTATACTTAGTATATTCTATTGAACTGACACATTTGTGCTATGGTGCTTTCTTTTAATGTTACACCATAGGTTCAGAGACACGAGTTCCAGATCAGCAATAGATTCTAGATTCAGCAGTCAGAGTAGAAGTGAGTCCTCATCCTTCGAGTACATACTGATTTTTAGTATCTCATTGATTAGCTTATTAGTTGGGGACATGTCCCATCAACTTCTTATTCAAATTCTTTAGACAGTGGAGGCTTTCGAACTAGATACAGACTAGATACAAACTATCATGTTTTAGACTTCAGTTTTGTTTTGGGTATTCTATTACCCCACACAGATGTTACGTTATTCAATTATGTTCATGATCGAACCTTATGGCATTTTAGTGCAAATTTCTGCATTATTATGTTATCTTATGCAGTATACAGGTACAGATATCAGTCATGGGTTAGCTTGTGCTCCTTCGGGATCATAAGTACTGTGTAGCATTCTGGTTCAACAAATTGGGTCGTTACAATCTTGGTATCAGAGCCTAAGGTTTGATAGAGTCCTAGGAAATCTGAAAACTGAATCTAGTAGAGTCTTGTGCATGGGTGTGTTGCACGCCACATTTATGTGCAAGAGGATATGAGATGTTTTAAGAATAGTTTCTGTTCTTTTAGTATTCATGTCATGCCTGTGAGCATATTCACAAGTTAGTCTCTCAGTCTAATCCGCTTCTTCTCTTTATTTCAGAACATGCCTCCTAAGAGAAGAAATCAGTCAGCCCCTCAGCCCGAAGAACCTTTTGGCGGTCATGTTTCTCATATGGAGTTCAGGACCATATTTACCAGTGTTGCTCAATCAGTCACTGCTTATAATAAATGGCCAACAATTATTTCGTCCAACCCAGTGGTCAACTCAGATGCAGCGAGGATTTGAGACTTTACCCAAATGAATCCTCCAACCTTCCTCAGGTCTAAGATAGATGAATACCCTCAGGAATTCTTAGATCAAGTTTAGAAAGTGAAAAATGCCATGGGGGTGACTACTGTTGAGTGTGTTGAGCTAGCTACATACCAGTTGCAGGATGTGGCTTATGCTTGGTTTAAATAGTGGAAGTCCAAAAGTTCAGATGATGCAGGTCTTATAGAGTGGGAGGAGTTTGTCACTGCATTCTTAGAAAATTCTTTCCCCAAGAGCTTAGAGAAGCTAAGGTACTAGAGTTCATCAACCTCAGGCAGGGCAATATGATAGTTAAAAAGTATTCTTTTAAGTTTATTCAATAATCCAGGTATGCCCCTCATGTGGTTGCAGACAGTAGATCCAAGATGAGTAAGTTCGCTTCAGGGGTGAATGACAACGTGGTTAATTAGTGTAGATATGCCATGCTGAATAGTGACATGACCTTAGCTAGACTTATGACCAATACTCAGCAGATAGAAGAGCAAAAAATTAAGTAGAGGGAAAGGAAGAATAAGAGAGTGAAGACAGGTAGTTTCAACTCTGCTAAGCCTAAAATAAAAAGAGGAAACCGTTCTCAGTTTCGTCCTAAGTCATCAGTTCCATCTCTCTCTACAGCCATTGCTCCAGTTCCTAAGTTTAGAGAGGGTAAAAAATATAGATCACCAGGATCTAAGACCCAGGGCAGTGTTAGCAGTGCCCGCACCTATCCTCATTGCCAAAATTATGGTAAGCGCCATCAGGGTGTGTGTAGAGCATGCAGTGGTATTTATTTTGGTTGTGACAAGCCAGACCATAGAGTTAGAGACTGTCCATAGCCAGGTCCTCAAGGTCAACAGAATTGCTCTTCAGCTCAGTTCGGTTGCCCAAATCAGCAGGGTGCCACTTCTAGTGCTACTAGCAGGCAACACCCAAATTGTCTCTATGATCTTCATACTCAACAAGATCGGGAAAATTCTCTTGATGTAGTTACTAGTACGTTACAGATCTTTCATGTGGATGCTTATGCTTTGCTAGATCCAGAAGCTTCCTTATCTTTTATTACTCCTTATATAGTAGTTGATTTTGGAATCAGTCCTGAAATTCCAACAGAACCTTTTTTAATATCTACCCCAGTGGGTAAAACCATCATAGCTCAGCGGGTATACAAGAACTACCTGGTTATGATATTTCATAAAGCCATATTAGCAGATTTAGTCAAGTTAAAGATGAATGATTTTGATGTCATTTTCGACATGGATTGGCTTCATTCCTGCTATGCCACAGTCGACTGCACAAATAGAGTAGTTTAGTTTCAATTCCCAAATAAACCCTTCCTAGAGTGGAAGGGTAGCGTATCCACTTTCAGGGGTCAACTTATTTCCTACCTTCGAGCAAGGAAAATGATATCTAAGGGGTGTGTTTATTATCTATTTTATGTTAGATATTCCATTTCTGAGGCTCCCAATCTCAAATTAGTCCAGTAGTGAATAAATATTTAGATGTCTTTACCAAAGATCTTTCAGGAATTTGTCCCAAAAGGGAAATAGACTTTGGTATTGATCTTCTTTAAGACATTAAACCTATATCTATTACACCATACATAATGGCACCAGCAAAACTCAAGGAACTGAAAGAACAGTTGAATGATCTCTTAGATAAGGGATTTATCAGGCCTAACATTTCCCTGTGAGGAACTCCAGTCTTATTCGTGTGCAAGAAACACGGTTCACTTTGAATATGTATAGATTACCGTCAACTCAATAAGTTTACAGTCAAGAACAAGTATCCTCTTCCCAGAATCGATGACTTATTTAACCAACTTTAGGGTGCTAGTTATTTCTCTAAGATAGACCGTAGATCCATTTATCATCAGCTCAGAGTTAGAGAATATAATATCCCAAAAATAGATTTCTATACGCGGTATGGTCACTTTAAATTTCTAGTCATGTCATTTGGTCTTACCAATGCCCCAGCCGCTTTCATGGACTTGATGAACCACTTGTTAAAGCAACACTTGGACATGTTCGTCATAGTCTTCATAGATGATATTCTGGTCTATTCCTGCACTGAGCGCAATCATGCAGACTATCTCAGAACAGTACTTCAGACTCTCGGAGATCATCAGTTATTCGCCAAATTCAATAAGTGCAAATTTTGGCTAAGCTCTGTAGCATTCCTTGGACATATTATTTTCGGTGATGGCATTAGAGTAGATCCTCAAAAGACTGAAGCAGTAAGAAACTGGCCTCACCCTATTTATCCATCAGATATTAGGAGTTTCTTGGGTTTGGATGGCTATTACAGATGGTTTTTTGGGGGATTTTCTTCTATTGCATCTTCTATGTCAAGATTGACTCCAAAGAAGGTCAAGTTTCAGTGTTCAGATTCATGCGATAAGATTTTTCAAGAATTGAACACCCAACTCACCTCAACTCCAGTTCTAGCTCTTCGAGATGGTTCAGACGGTCTTGTAATTTATTATGATACATCAAGAGTGGGTTTAGGTTGTATCCTCATGTAGCATGGTAATGTCATAGCCTACGCCTCCTGACAGCTTAAACTCCATGAGAAGAATTATCCTACTCATGACCTTGAGTTAGCAGCCGTAGTATTTGCCTTAAAGATTTGGAGGCATTATCCCTACGGAGTTCATATAGATGTCTTTACAGATCATAAGATCCTTCAGTATGTCTTTTTAAAAAAGATCTCAATCTTCATCAGAGAAGGTGGTTAGAGTTCTTGAAAAATTCTGACATGAGTGTCCTCTATCATTCGAGAAAGGCCAATATAGTGGTCGATTCTCTTAGTAGACTCTCTATGGGTAGTATTTCTTATGTTGAGGATAGTAAGAAGAAGTTATCTCAAGAGGTACACCAGCTTGCCAGACTAGGAATTCACTTAGTCGACTCTTTACAGGGCAGTGTATGTGTTCAGAGTAGTTCAGAATCATCTCTAGTTTCCGAGGTAAAAGAAAAGCAAGATAAGGATCCTAGACTTGTCAAGCTAAAAAAGTCAGTTCAGAATCATAAAATAGAGGTTTTCTCCCAAGGGTGAGATAAAGTTCTTCATTATCAGGGTCGTCTCTGTGTTCCATACATAGATGACTTAAGGCAGCGAATTCTTGCAGAAGTGCATGGTCCGCAATAATCTATTCATCCATGGGCCACTAAGATGTACCGCGACTTTTGGGAAATCTATTAGTGGAGTGGGATGAAAAGAGATATTGTAGAATTTATGGCTAAGTCCTCTACATGTCAGCAAGTTAAGATAGAGCATCAAAAAAATAGTAGTCCTATGCAGAAGTTCAGTATTCATACATGGAAGTGGGAAGTTGTGTACATGGACTTCATGATGGGTTTGCCTTGAACTCGTTGTCAACATGATTTAATCTGGGTCATTGTAGACAGGATGACCAAATCAGCTCTTTTCCTTCCAATTCATACCTCTTATTGAGCCGAGGATTATGCCAAGCTCTACATTAAGGAGCTGGTCAGATTGCACGGTGTTCTGTTGACTATTATCTCAGACAGAGGTACCCAGTTCACCTCTCATTTTTGGAAAGCATTCCAAAAGGGTCTTGGTACCCAAGTCCATATTAGTACAGCCTTTCATCCTCAGATAGATGGTCGAGCAGAAAGGATCATTCAGACTTTGGAAGATATGCTAAGGGCGTGTGTAATTGATTTCAAGGGTAGTTAGGATGACCACTTTCCTTTGATTGAATTTGCATACAACAATAGCTATCATTCTAGTATTCAGATGGCTCTATTCGAAGCTCTCTATGGTAGGAGATGTAGATCTCTAATCGGTTGGTTTGAAGTTAGTGAGGCCTCAGTCATAGGTCCTGATTTAGTATTCGATGCCTTAGAGAAAGACTTTGGGCTTCCTAAAGCTGACAGAAGTCTTATGCAGATGTTCATAGAAAGGATCTCAAGTTTGAGATTGGTGACTATGTCTATCTTAAGATCTCTTCTATGAAGGGATTGAAGAGATTCGT
The DNA here is from genome assembly GCA_030864225.1 of Capsicum baccatum var. pendulum. Taxonomy (NCBI): domain Eukaryota; kingdom Viridiplantae; phylum Streptophyta; class Magnoliopsida; order Solanales; family Solanaceae; genus Capsicum; species Capsicum baccatum. Next base: position 24,767,037 of record CM061551.1, on the reverse strand, counting down.
CAAGAAGAGAAAGCTCAGTCCCCGATATATCGGTCCTTTCAAGATTTTTAGTCGATTCGGCAAGGTAGCTTATGAGCACGAATTGCCTTCAGATTTAGCCTCCGTTTATCCAGTTTTTAATGTCTCTTTTATCAAGAAGTGCATAGGTGACCCAGCCGTCGTAGTTCCTATTCAGAGCATCAATGTTCAAAACAGCCTCTCTTATGAAGAGATTCCAGTCAAAATCCTAGACTATCATACTCGTAGATTAAGGAACAAAGAAGTCCCTCTAGGTAAAGTTCTTTGGCGAAATTAGTCTATTGAGGAAGCTACTTAGGAAGCAGAAGTAGATATGCATACCAAGTACCCTCACCTTTTCCCCGCCAACTCAGATAAAGCTCAAGGTAACAGTTCTCCTTAAGCTTACTCAGTTTCATGATTAGTGTACATCACTAACTTAGTATTCAGTCTCATGCTCATGTTCCCATAATAGGCTTGGTATTAAGTACCACCACATATTTAATTATGTATTCATGTATTAGATTAGTTATATAGTTATGCATCAGGCATGCATTCTCATTGTGAGAAAACTTAGTTCTTCATAACTTTCAGTTATGCATTTATGAATCAGTTACGCGTGTATCAGATATGCATGTTCAGTATGTTATATTCAGCTTGTCAGCCATGTCTATCATGAGATCATGTTCGGCTAATTGTTTCCCCTCTCAGTTAGTCTTATTCGAGGAAGAATGTTCTCAAGGGGGAGATATTGTAATACCCGTGCTTTTTCTTAGCTTAAAAATCCTTTCAAAGATGTAGAACTTTATTTGAAATAAGAATTCATTCTTATACATATGGTATTTCCATAATTTTCACTTCCTATCACGTGGGAAATTGAATAAGCTTTCCATCGATTTATAATTCGGCCAAATTTGACACCCGGGTGAAGAGTTGAAGCCTTTTTAGTGAGACAGTGTTTGACCTGAGCCTTCAGCGTGTCACGGAGATATCTCAAATGGAAATTGTCAAATTTCAGTGTTGCTCCATGATACTGGTGCGTCGCTCCAAACTTCCAGGTCGTAGAAAAGGTGGCAACGCGATAGCTCTGCGTCGCACCACCATCCACTTTCCCAATTGTCAGATTCCAATCATATGGCACGATAACACCGTATCGCACCAAGGGCCCAATAAATAAAATTTTACTAAAAATAATATTACTTGTCTAGGGTTAAAAGGGTCAATTCCCCCCTATATAAGCTTCCAAACATGGGATTTAGTCCTTATTCATCCAAAGTATTGATGTTTTTCTCAAATACTCTCAATAACTCAAGCTAGGGTTTTCATAGAAGGTTCAATTTCAAGAAGTTTTTACAATCATTCTTCACGAAATCACGATCTAAGGTATACATAGTGTTCATTCATGGACTTCTTTCGTACATGAAGTCCAAGAATCCTTTTTAACTACAAGCTATGGAATTTCTTCATGTTTTCATGCTATGTATGTTCTCTTTCATGTTGATAAACGAGGAATTGATTTCTATTCCATGAATTGATGATAAATTCCATGTGGGTTGATTAGTATAGATAAATATTTACAAAATCTCATGACTAAAACATTGTATGATGGAATTGGAATTGAAGCATGATGTTTAATTGTTGTATAATGTGCTTTACATATGTTATCCCTACAATATATTTGATTAAATGCCTAGATGAAGGAAAATTTTCTAACTAGCATGATATCATGAAATACCCATGTATGTACAAGATTATGCCTATTACATGTTTGATGAAATGGTCCTATGAATGTAGTGTGTATTACGATGTTAGTCAAGTCTTCAAGTAAATCATGCTATGTTAGTTTCCTTCTATCGAGTCCTGGGGGTACTTGTACCCAAAATATTAGCTGTGTTCCTAGATCTATGTGATGTTTTCACGATACCCTCAGTCAAGCTATGAACTCTTAGACTTTAGATAGTCTTATGACTCAGGAAAAATCTCCACGATCTCATGACTCAGTCAGTTATCAGATATCAGTAGTATTCCGTCAGCCAGGGAAATTCAGTAACTCATTCCATGCTTAGTTCGGTTCAGTAAATCATGTTCAGTGTCTATTCAGATGGGTGTAGGAATTAGCATCGAGTGAACCCAAGAATGGGAACTCACCTATTATATGAAGGTGTGATTCTTAGAAGCAATCTGTGCATTCCAGAACTATGTAGCCAGCATAGGGTGAGACATCATAGCCTGTTATATGAGGGTAGATGAGGTGGATTAACTTGTTATGTGAGGGTTCCCACCATTCTCACTAGAATTACCTATTATAAGAGGGTTTCACACATGTTGTCCTTAACAGTGGCGCGGTATTGACAACTTTTCTTTTAGGTCATAGATTGGACCCTAGTTCAGCTATTATAGCACTTTTAGGGCATGCCGGTTAGATACTACTTCCCACAGTTTCATGTTACAAAATTAGGACTGTTAGATACAGTCAATCAGTCTCAGTAATAAAACTCATATAGTTCTTTAGATTTCAGGACTGTCAGACACAGTCAACTCAGACATAGTATGGAACTCATATAGTTCCATTAGATACAGGACTCTCAAACACAGTCAACCATGTTATCAATTTTATTCAAATACAACCATTCATGTTATCATTTACGTCATGTTATCAGTATCCGGAATTAGTAGTCATGCTACCATGGTATCAGTATCATGTAATCACATTGTTAGTTACAGTTGCATATTTATGTATGCATTCTCACATTCACGTTACACAGTCAGTTAGTATTGATCATGCATGCAAACCCTTGCATATAGCCTAGCTTACATATATACTCAGTACATTCCATTGTAATGATGCATTTGCGCTATGGTGCTTTTTTTTTATGTTACACCATAGGTTTAGAGACACGAGTTCCAGATCAGTAGTAGATTCCAGATTTAGCAGTTAGAGTAGAAGTAAGTCCTCATCCTTCGGGGACATAATGATTTTTAGTATCTCATTGATTATATTATTAGTTGGAGTTAGTTGGGGACATATCCCATCAACTCCTTATTCAGATTCTTCAAACAGTAGAGGCGTTTGAACTAGATGCAGACTAGATACAGACTATCATATTTTAGACTTCAGTTTTATTTTAGGTATTCTATTACCCCACACAGATGTTACTTTATTAAGCTATGTTCATGATCGAACCTTATGTCCTTTCAGTGCATATTTCCATATTATTATGTTAACTTATGCAGTATACAGGTACAAATATCAGTCATGGATTAGCTTGTGGTCCTTCGGGGTCATGAGCAATATGTAGCATTCTGTTTTAGCAAATCAGGTCGTTAGAATTTTTTTACATTTAGCCTGTATGGTTTGAAATTATACCCAACTTCAGTTCATCTTATTCTACATTTCTCTCAAAAATAAAGAATAAAAAGTAAAACTTTTAGAACTAAGTGTTATGGCTCACAAAGTTTATCCTTATGTTTATGATTTTCGACCTTTGTTTTATTCAATCTCAAGGTGAGTCATCTACACTTAGCATGCATTATTTGAAAGTCTATGACTATATTTAGTTATTATTTTACTTATGTATTTACCCCCATATAGTCAGTGCATTCCAAAAGTACTGACCCACATATATGTCTATGTGCTATATTATCTCATAATGTAGGTACCAGTTGAAGCTCATAAATCATAATCATATAGTGTGTAGCTTCCATTCCGCAGAAGATGTGTTCTTTTGATTCAAGGGCTCAAGTCAATCATAGTTTGAGTAGCATCTTTGTTTCTTTATTCAGTCGTACTGATTCAGAATAGCTGTGGGTCTTGTCCCAACAACCTATAGTCAATATTAGTAAAGGCTTCATTGACAGTCAGTAGAGTTGATGTATTTGATTTCAGTGTTATTTTGTATAACTAGAGTTGTAATCATTTTAATAGTTTGTTTCGAAGATGTTCAGCTAAATACATTTCTTTCACTTATTACTTTAAGTTCTATGTATTTAAATTAGTTTCTCAAGCAATATGTCAATTTATGGGTTAGCTTGGGATCACTTGTGATTCCAAGCACCGTATGACATCCAGGGGGTAGTATCGAAGTATTACAAACTTGGTATCAGAGCCCATAGTTCAAGTGTCCTAGGTTGTCTATGAAGCTGTATCTACTAGAGTCTTATGAAATAGTACAAAAATGTCATGATTTTCTTCGAGAGGCTATAGGGCATTTAAGAAATATATCCTTTTTTTTATAATCTAGATCTTGAAGTAAAGTTGTTTTTCATAAACATCTATCGTTTCATGTGTTACTCCAAATTCTCAATCTAGGACTTTCCGAGATAACATGAGTACTAGATTCCAATTTCTCCTAAGATTACGTTGTCAAATTTATTATCAGTAACTTCAAAAGTCACACATGGGGCTTGAGAGAAGTTTGCTAGTATGTTATACGCCCCTTAATTTGAAAGATTATGTCCTCATTCACATGAGTTTTCTAGTTAATAAAAAATATATTATGTATACAAATTCATTATTAACCCCTTTATACAGATAGTGCTCATGAGAGAAGATACTATGACATTAGATTATTAAATAGAGTTTGCATTCGAGGGATATTATGACCTGGAGTGTTATAATTCATAACTAGTAGAATCTTCTTATAGCTAGACGTATGGGCTTATAAGTATAGTAACAATAAAGGTTGTGATGGCGATTGATTGAATGTATATAGATGAACTGTTGCTATGATCGAGTTAGTAGTGATGTGATGTGTCTTTGTGCATTAGTTTAGAGGTAATGAATATGGTACAGGTTCCTTGGTGAAAGGTAGAGAAGAAGTTATTAGTTAAGGTGAATTGTTGTTTGCTTGAAGTAGGAAAGGAGTTATTAATGGAATTTATTATGTTAGAAAAGTATCAATTATTAATAAAAGTATTTGGTGGTTGAGTATTGTTAATTTAGGCCTCCCTTAAGGTTGAAACTTTTAGATATATGAAAGTAATTTAGGTGTATAAATGGGTTAATAGTAGTAATGTGTAGAAGGAGAATGTGCTAGCGAATTTTAATAAGATATACCATATGATTATGATCGATCATTGTTGTTTTAAGGTTTTGATGGACTGGTGTTTGTTGATGTTTTATTTTATAGATTTCAAGCAAGAATAGTACGTGAGGTTGTGTTGTTAATCATGCCTAGCATTAGACACTAAGTTTGAACATTGGATAATCATCAAGGTGGAAATAATGATTTCTTGGTTAGTGATGCTAGTAATATGGAAGTGATCCAGTAGGCTTAAAACCGTGCGTACAAGAATTTAAGTTTATTATTTGAAATTAAGTATGATGTTCTAGGTATGATTTAGATGTGTACCCAAGGTGATATGAGGGTTGCATTATTTTCTAAGATTATTAAAGGTTTTGTGTGGTTAGTAGTACCCTTGAGTTGCTAAAAGGGAAGAAGGCTAGTTATATAGTATATGGTGTTTTCAATAGCTAAGTTAAGGAGTTATGGATAGGTGATGTTGATTCTTTTGGCATGATTTTGGTTCTTGTGGTTTAGGAAAAACTATAAGTTTAGAAATGTGATATAGATTATTTGTTTAATGAGGCAGGTATATTTATGAGGGAAAGTGTAAGTATATACTAAGAATGAAGTTAGTATGTTTTAAATATATTCATTCGCGTGAGTTAATGAGATGAGAATTTATCTTTAGAATATTAGAGTGAAGAAATTATGGCTTAGACTTAGGGATATGAAATAGATCCATAAGTTTAGAAGGATGGCTTTAATCTAAGGGGGAGATGATAGTAATGGTGAGTGATTGTTTAGATGGGTGAGGTTAAATATTTCTTGCTGAGGAAAGGTTATTTTATGCATGTTTTACTAAGGTTATAAGTGTGAAGTAATATTGAGGCCAAGCTTTTGGTATACGTCATGGTTAGTTGAGATTTCGTGTGTGTCTTCTTGAGAATAGTGTAAGAAAGTTGTTAATGATAAAGGTTTAGAGAATACAAGAAAGAGGCTTTTATGGGTGTTTGCCTAGAAGTTTGTATGTGGTTATAATGATAGGCTTGAATACCATGTTGGTATATATGTAGGTGGGTGCATTGTGCACTAATGAATTCCTAGTAAGAGGTTGAATTTAGTTGTTGAAGTGATAAGAAAAATTATCCTAGAAGTGAGAAGTTGTGAAAATGCTTGGGGTATTGAATTCTTAGATCAAACTAGTATTATGGTATTATGTGCAGTACCTTGTGATTTTGAGTTAGGCTTGAACATAGTAAGAGTATGTAGCTCAACTCAAACTTTGGTTGGAGTTGTTATAGGTACCCATGTGAGTCTATAGGCCTATATTCAATGTTATAAAGTTGCAGCCAAGTTTCAATTCCTTATTCATATATCATATTCAGATCATGCCCAAGATTCTTTGCTCCCTAAATGTTATTAGAACTTCGTGCAAAGAGTGTTAAAGAAATACTCTAATTGAGTATGAGATCCCAGTATGATTCAGTCTGTATAGCCAACAATTTAGTTTAGCAGTCAGACAGAAAATCTTCAATGGTTTTCCATCTAGTCTCATTATCCAAAGTTTCATGAGTATGTCTATTCCATGAGGTAATTTAGTTTAGTCCATGCATTATATCTATAATTCAAATATTTAGTCATGATTCAGTTCATAAGTGTTCAGTGAATGATCTTAGTTTTCCAAGTATTCTATCTCAGACAATGTAATACCCATTGTACAATCTTAGTCTTATTTTCTCATGATTCGTGCGTACATAATGTACTTGGCGATGCCGTGAAGCCCTCTTCTTTTGGTTCGTATATGTGTATTGTTAAGGAACAATTCCTAATAAGAAGTTATGTACTTTATTCCATCCTTAGTAACTACTGGAATATTATTTCATCAGTTATCACTTCACAATTCTATATGTAAGATCATATCACGAGCATTTCAAGTGAGTTCTAATCTCTCAGCATGAATCAGCCCCTTATAAGTCAATAGAGTTAAGTCATCTTAGAAATCAGTTTCATGATGGAAGTTTTAATGTTTTAAGTCAGCTATATCCTTCATTAGTAGACATGCCATTTCTACATTATTTCATACTTCTAAAGTCTCAATAAGTTCCTATTCATCATTTAAGGATGAATGATTCCAAGGGGGAGATAATATAACACCCTACATTTTTGGGCTAGAATTCTAACTGTCGTTCCGACGTGTATAAGATTTAATCCAAATGATTCCCATGTGAATATAAGTTTCATGATCATTATACTATTGTGTGGAGTGCTTTTGATGTGAAAAATGTTCATATAAATCACTTAGAGCGAAGTTGAGCTAAGAGCCTTTGATACGGATAAAACTTTGTATCTGATTCTACAAAGGTCCAGTTTTAACGTTTATAACTTCTTACATACATGGTATGTTTTCTCTCAATATTTGCCAAATGATAGATAATTGAGTTAGCTTTCTAGCGATACCAATTTTTCCTTAATCTGGTACCCGAGTGAAAAGTTATGGTATTTTTTGTGAGAGGCAGTAAGGGTCTGCAATTTGGACGCAGCGCGCCGGTCTCTCAATGCGATATGTGACATAACAAGTGTCTCTCTCAATGCAAAATCTGACATGATACAAAGCTTATTCCCCCTCAGTTTTAGATTATTAAGGTTCAAGGGGCACTTTGGTCCTTTCTTCTCAACCCCAAACATCCAAAGGACGTTTTATAGCATCCAGAAGGGGAATTATTTGCCCATCTTCTACAAAGCAACTCACATAAACCCCCCCCCTTTCCCAAGAACAATAATCAAAGCTTTTACTCTCAAGAACACAAGGATTTCTTCAAGAATTACTCAATTAAGGTGTGCGGGGTTATGAACAAGGGTATCCTTTGACCCTTGTGCCTAAATTGCATGATTATAAGATTCAAGTTACTTTATTTGAATTAAGGTTCTTACCCAAGTTTCTATATCCTTGATGCATGTGATTATCATAAGCTTTAAATCTTTGAATATGTCAAGAATTGTTTATGTTTATGTTTTAACTTATAAGATTTATAAGATGCATGAGATTGCACTCTCTTGCCTTGATATTGTTGAAGTTTTTCAAGATTGTTATTGTGTTGATGTGAATATCAATGATTTAAACTATGAATTTTAAGTCCTAAGTTTAAGTGTTGAGATTTCAAGAAGATTATGTTCTTAGGTTTTCTTCAATAAGTTTATACCAAGATTTAACGCACGAAGTGATTTTGATCCTAATCTAAGATATGGAATCCACATTTGTTAATCTTGAGTTTGAATTAAAGCAAAGAGAAGCGTAATTGTTTTTCATTATATAAACCCTTATGCTATTTTAAGGTGGGTTTCCTAAAAGTATGAGAATATAAGTAATATGGGAGTAGTATTTAGCAAGGTCACATGCCCCAAAACTACGTGCCACCATAAGTTTAGGTACTACAGTGGGTTTAGTATAGTGATCACTCAAGTTAATGTTCTATTATGATGGTAAGGGTAGAGTATATATCCTCAACATAGGTAAGACATTAGAATACATAATAGCTCACATGGTTTATGTCAGTTAGAAGAACCTCCCACAAGAAATATTAAAAGTAAAGATTTTAGAAACTAAGTGTAAAGACTCACAGTTCTATTCAGATATTGTTTTGGATAAGCTATTATCGATGAGATTTTAGCTTTCAATTTACCTATGATCAAGGTGAGTCTTTTTACACTTAGCCTGTATGGTTTGAAAGAACAACCAACTTCAGTTCTATTTATTCTATATTTCTCGTAAAACAAAGTATAAAAAGTAAAGCTTTTTAGAACTTAGTGTTATGACTCACAAAGTTTATCCTTATGCTTCATTACTAGTGTTTATGATTTTATAGCCTTTGTTTTATTCAAGCTCAAGGTTAGTCATCTACACTTAACATGCATTATTTAAAAATCTATGATTATATTCTGTTATTATTTTACTTATGCATTCAGCCCCACATACTCAGTATATTCCAAAAGTTCTAACCCATATATATGTCTATTTGCTACATTATCTCATAATGTAGGTACCAGTTGTAGCCCACACATCATAATCAGATAGTGTGCAGCTTCCAATCAGCAGGTGATGAGTCCCTTAAATTCAAGGGCTCGAGTCAATCATAGTTTAAGTGAAATCTTTTTTTCTTTATTCAGGCATATTGATTCAGGATAGCTGGGGGTCATGCCTCGGCTACCTATATTCAATATTAGTAGAGTCTTCATAGATAGTTAGTAGAGTTGATGTATTTGATTTCAATTTTGTTTTGTCTAACCAGAGTTGTAATGGTTTTAATAGTTTTATTTTGAATTTTTTTAGCTAAATATATTTCTTCCGCTTATTACTTCAAGTTTTATATATTTAAATTAGTTGCTTAAGTAAATACCAGTTCATGGGTTAGCTTGGGATCACTTGTGGTTCTAAGTATCGTGTGACATCCAGAGTAGTCTCAGGGCATTATAGTAGGGAAAAATTAGTCCCTGGTATGTGGGTTAGTATTAAATTTAGTGGAGAATGGGGAATATTTCTTTTGAATTGGAGTTACCTTTAAGTTTGGGATTTAGTCATTCAGTTTTCTAGGTGTCGATATTGAAAAAGTGTGTGGGTGATCCTTCTTTGATTGTTCCTTTGGATTATGTTGGTGTTCCAGATTTGTTGTTTTATGAGAAAGACCCGATTGAGATTTTGGATAGGCAAGTCCATAGATTGAAGAATTAGGATGTGGCTTCTGTGAAAGTCCTTTGGAGAAATCAAAAGGTAAAGGAGTTTCTTGTTCCTAGCGTTGGATAGAAATGTTTGAGGTATAGATTCCCTTTTTATTTTGTTACTTTTACCATTTGTGCATGGTTTCATGGTTGTATTATAGCTTGTATTCATGCTAATGGGTGCCTTAACTCCATATTCGTTGATGAATGATCCTAAAAGTGAGGGAAATATAATACCCTAGGTTTTGGACTCTAAAAATTCCATGTGTTTTAAGCTCATTATCCAGGCAACGACTAAGACCCTATGAGTCGTGCAGTGCCTGTTATAGTCCAACTAGTGAGGATTATAATCACAACTCGAATTAAGACCTAGCCGTGATGGGCCTGCCAAGTTCGCCGAGGACCAAGGATCACCCCCTTTGCTTGACCATAAAAAACATACTTAAACACATGAAAACGAATGAGTTCTAAACATATAAGAAGATTGAGTAAATAGGGACTCAAAAGTCTATGAATGTCAATAACCAAAGCCATCCACAATAATCCACAAAGCCTCTATACCATAAAAACAATTTACATTGGGACATGCCCTCGACTCTGACAATGACAATGACAATGATAATGTTAATTGAATTCCTCAATTCTAATTCATCAAGGAATCTGATGGAATGATTAAGTCTTTCAGATAATTAAAGATCACCACTTCACTGTAAATGATCGACGAATCGAGCCGATCCTCCTAATGTTGCTTAAGAAAAGTAGGATTACCTTTGGATACTATATTATGTGGGGATACAGTTTTGAAGAAAGTTAGTGGGTTGGACCTAGCATCTAACTTAGTATTAAGTGGTAAAATAATTCCATGGCCCATAGTTTCAAAATTTATCAAAATCCAATACACATGATCACATGCATATATATATATATCAAATGTGGGGATAGGGTACAAGGCTTAGCATATATATTAATTGGTCGCTTTATGTGAGGTATAATTTATAATAATCTAGGAATTAATTATGGGAATATTTATCCTATGTTTGGTTGATAGGATAAGTGAAGCACCCTAGGTATTTACCCTTAGAAAATTTTCTCATTTTTGGCTTCCGGACAACATATGATTTGAGGTACCACTCATATGATAGGGTATAGTTTGGATGGTCTTGATCGTATGTTTTCCAGTGTTAGGTGGTGTAGGTTGGTTAGTTTCTATCTAAGCTATGGTTGGATCATACTAATCTTACCTTAGGGTAGAATTGTAAGATGTTAAGTCGTATTTTGCCCTAAGTTAAGCCTAGGTGAATCTATTCTGCCAAGGGTAAAATTTCATGGGACTAGTCATATGGTTGGGTATAGTTTTGCCTTGGTGGTCATATGTAGGATAGTATTGGGGTCTAAGGTGAGGCCTAGGGTACGAGATAGGGCCCCACTCATACCCTAGGGTATAGTTATGGTGGGGTATTCATACCCTCCTGTGGGAGTTTTATGCAGTTTATGTTGGGGGTAATCTAGATATTTCCCCTCTTAAGCTTTTATGGCCTTATGACTTATATCACTCTTGGGAATTCATTTAACCTATTTGAAATCACTCAAACACTCTTAAACACTCTCTAATTCTCTTAAGGCCCTTGGTTCAAGAAAGGCTAGAGTTTTATTAATAGGATCAACTTAGGGGCCTACAAGGGTGATTTTTCTCCATCATCTTCATAATCTAAGACATGTTACTCCTCCTCATTGTTAGTTCCAACTAACGGCATGCTTTATGAATTGTTTTTATAGAATAATTATTTTATGGTTTTGGGTTTTAAAATATATGTCAGGGGTTTTGGTTATAATGGCTGGTTATGGTTTTCCTATCTCTTTTACTTATCGTTTTCATGATATTATGGTTGTTTGGATATTGGGTTGCATAGGAATGGTTAATTAGTACTTGTTTTTGTCTATGGAAATACTATGCCCCCAACATGTTTGATAAAATGGCTATGAGAATGTTTTTTAGTTAAATTGTTGGACTTTTATTGAACTATTACATGGTATAACTTGGTAATGGAACCCTAAATGGTATAAATGGTTTGAAATGGTTAAATTGTAAAGTCTTGGTGGTTATGGCTGGTCTAATTAGAGGCTTTGTGGGGTACAAAGGAATCCCTTAAGTAAACTTAATAATGCGCATCTTGTGGGTTGCACAGGATTCCCCTAAGTTAACTTGATAATGTAATGTATGGGTACATAGAAATCTCATTACATAAAAAGAATGGTTGAGGACAGTGTTTGCAAGCTATAGTCATTATGACGATACCACTACTTATAGCCTTGGTTTATAATAAATGAAATTGGTGTTTTGGTTGTATGGTAATGATTTTAATTTGGCAATAATGGCAAAATGTGATAGCTAATCGTGAAGGAGTGAGTCCAATAAGTAGACACTGAAAACTCATATTTGCCGATATGAGGATTGGTCATGGTGACACTATATGATACTTATGGGTTACACAGAACTCCCCTAAGTACACTTGTTATATGTATCATAGAGAGACGAGGGTACTCGAGAATCCCTATTTTTATAGTATCTTTGTTTATTCGGTTACACGCATTGGGGCCGATCAGGGGGTTACACTAGACCTATATAGCCCTTGCGGGTTCTACAATGGTTAAGCTACAGATACCCAGGTTAATGATTTTAAAGGCATGCTTAACTTGGTTCTATGTACCGATATGGTTATATATATGTACGACTGTGAATGCATATGGTTGATTTACTTCATTTTAAAGATTGGCTTTTCTTATCCTTATCCTGAGTACTTGCTAGAGTTCACCCGCTAACCCGTCTTCATGCGACTGTATCCCTACATGATGTAGGAATAGACTATTCTACACCTCCTGCTTAGTGATCAGATTTGGGATCATCTTGGTTTGATTAAAGTGGCGATCTTCCATATTTCGAAAGGCTCTATTCATATCATGGATGTCTTTACATACTTTAGTTATTTCATGGATATTGGTTTTGACTATGGTTGGGGGCATGTCCCAGCTGGATATTAATTTACTTTTCGTTAGAGGCTTTGTCGGACTATTATGGGTTGGTATGCGCAGTGTCGGTATTGGTGTTAGCCTTAGTATTAGCATTGGTATTGGGGCTGATACTGGTGAACTAAATTTCTTTTATGGTTGTTCCATTTTGTTTTGGGTTATATTCATATTTAGAACTCATTTGGTATAGGATGTATGATTTGTTTATAGTATGGTATGGTTATTAGTTCACTTATTTGGGTTGGTCCCGGATATGGACCCATCCCAGATTCTAGATTAATGAAAATACGCTATCTGGTTATATTTTTGAATTCATCCAACTCAGGGTATGCATTTGGATAGTTGGTTGGGTATCAGTTGTGGTCCCCAGTCCTGGTTGGACATAAGATACTCGTTACGATAAGGCCCCAGTTCGGGTCGTGTCAAGTTGGCATTTGAGATTTAGGTTCATGGTCAATTATAAAGTCTACAAATCCGTGTGGAGTTGTCTCTTTTAGGGGTGTTTAGAATGCCACACTCATAAGGGAGAGGCTACAAGATATTTAGGAATTGTTTCTCTTCTTTACGTTCTATTTTCCAGCTTGGAGTCTAAAGTCTTGGATTTTTCTGATTTCTTTTCAGTTGTCTTTCAGATCATGCTTAGATGATCTAAAGCTCATGATAACTCCTCCATCCCAACTGGGGATAATGTTGATAGGACACACTCTTCTTAGGGGGTCTATACTCGATCTAGGGGTCCAGTCCCTAATTTCTTTTAAGTCTATACTCGATCTAGGGGTCCAGTCCCTAATTTCTCTTAAGTCCCATCAGTTTCTTCTAGTTCTTCTCAGGCTCCTCAATTAGACATAATGAAAATGGAATTTCGTTAGTCGATTCATGTGATTTGTCAATTGATATCTTCTTAGGAAGAGCATGGTGCATCTGGTATTCCATCTTCTGAGGACACAAGGGTTGGCTAGTTATGGAGGTTGAATCCTCTAAATTTTAGTGGTGTTAAGGTGGAGAAGGATCCTCAGAGTTTCCTGGATAAGATGGAAAAGATCTTCAGGGTTATGCAGGTGATGAATGTGGAAGGGGTAAATTTTACTGCCTATCAGCTAAAGGATGTGGTGTACCAATGGTACAAGAAATGAGATAAGGCAAGGGGTGAGTTGTATAAGTCCTATTTATGGGGACTTTCTATTATGCTTTTCTAGACCACTTCTTTCTTCAAAAGTTGAGGAAAGCTAAAGTAAAGTAATTTGTCAATTGGAATCAGGGAAAGATGTCGATCAAGGAGTATTCCTTGAAATTCTACCAGTTGTCTTGGTATGCTCCAGAAATGATGTCTAATATGAGGGCCAAGATGAGAAATTTTGCTTTAGAACTGTCTTGAGATTTGATCATTGAAAGAAAGACTGAATTGCTTATTCAAGACATGGATATTTCTTAGTTGGTTGCTCATATGCAATAGGTAGAGGGTCAAAAGAGAAAATAGGCTAAGTAGGGGAAAGACAGGGTATGAAGTTTAGGTTCTCTGAGAAGGGTGGTCAATAACATAGTTGTCAAGATGCTGGTAAGTGGCCAAAGAAGAAGTAGGGGAGTTCTGGTTCTTTCTCCAAAGCTAGTGCTCCCTACCCAAAGCAGTCAGGTGATACGTGTCAGCAAGGTGGCAATAACTTCAAGGAACAGGGTGCCCAATCTCAGGCTAGTGGGGGCTAAGTTGTCTTTATTATGTCCTCCTTGTAGGTTCTATAATTGATTACATTGGGGCTTCTGTAATGAGGGAAATGACATATATTTCAAGTTTGGTCAGCCAAGCCATGTGCTTAGAAATTGTTCGGTTGGTAAGGTTGCTTCAGGGGTAAACAAGGTTCTGATTTCCTTTTTATCTTCTCCTACACTAGATGGTGGTGCTTCTACATCTTTTTTTGCTCCTGGTACCAACACAGGCCGGAATTGATTATATGTTCTCATTACCAGATAGAAGTCTGAGGCATCACCTGATGTCGTGACTGGTATGTTGAAACTCTTTTCTTAGGATGTTTATTTTTAACTTAATCCAGGGTCTTCTCTCTCTTATGTGGCCCCATTTATGGTTGTGTATTTTGGTTTAGATTCTGAGGTAATTTTGGATCCTTTTTTTATTTCTACCCTGGTAGGTGACTCTGTAGTTGCTAAAAAATCTATAGGGGGTGTGTAGTATCTATTAGTAGTAAGGAGGATTTGGTGGATTTATTTGAATAAAATATGATGGATTATGATGTTATTTTGGGGATGGATTGGTTACACTCATGTATGCATCCTTAGATTGTCGGATCGATAGGGTTGTCTTTAGGTTCCCTGGTGAACCGATTATTGAGTGCGATGGTGGTTCCTTGGCTCCTAAGGGAAGGTATATATCATATCTTAGATCTTGGAGATTAATCTCAAAAGGGTGTCTCTATCATTTAGTCCGGGTTAAAGATTCTAACTTGGAAGATCCTTCTATGCATTTAGTTTTGATGGTGAATAAGTTTCTAGAGGTCTTTTCAGATAATTTTCCTGGTGTTTCTATGGATAAATATATTGAGTTTGGATTGATTTGGTTCTAGAAACTCATCCAATATCTATTCCTCTTTCTAGAATGGCTCCAACTGAGTTAAGGAAACTCAAGGAGCAACTTAAGGATTTTTTGGATACGGTTTTCATCCATCCCAATGTGTCCCCGTGAGGTGAACCAATATTATTCGTGCATACGAAGGATGGTTCCCTTGTCTATTGACTATCGGCAGTTGAATAACGTGAAGGTTAAGAACAAATAGCCTCTTCTAAGGATAAATGACTTATTTGATCAGTTGAAAGGTGCTAAATTCTTTTCTAAGATAGATCTTTGATCTAGGTATCATCAGCTTATGATTAGAGAGGTAGATATCCATAAAACACCTCTCCATACTCGGTGTGGACACTTTTAATTCTTGGTTATGTTATTTGGTTTGACAAACTCTCAACAATATTTATGGATTTAATGAATAAGGTCTGTCAGCAGTTTCTGGATCTTTTTGTTATTGTGTTTATAGATGATATTCTGGTGTACTATAAGAGTAAGGTAGATAATGCCAATCATCTCCGTGTGGTGTTGTAGACCTTGAAGGAGTAGCAGTTGTATGCCAAATTCTTGAAATGTGAATTCTGGTTGAACACTATTATTTTTTGGGTCATGTTATTTCTAGAGAGGGGATTATGGTAGATGCACAAAAGGTTATGGTGGTTAGGAAGTAGACTAAACCCATGACTCCAATCGACATTCAGAGCTTCTTGGGTTTGGCTGGGTACTATAAGAGGTTTGTGGAAGGTTTTTTTACTATAGCTTCCCCATTGACTAAGTTGACTTAGAAGAAGGTAAAGTTCTCTTGGTCGGATCCGTGTGAGGGTAGTTTCGAGAAATTAAAGGATAAGCTAACTTCATCTCTGATTTTGACTTTTCCTGAAGGTAATGAGGAGTTTGTGGTTTATTATGATGTATCCTGGGTTGGACTTTGTTGAGTTTTGATGCAATATGGGGAGGTGATTGCTTATGCTTCTAGGTAGTTGAAGGTGCAAGAGAGAAACTATCCCACTCATGATTTGGAGATTTTAGCAGTGTTGTTTGTGTTGAAAATCTGTCATCATTATCTTTGTGGTGTGCATGTGGATATCTTTTCTGATCATAATAGTCTACCATATGGGTTCACTTAGAAGGAGCTTAATCTTAGGCAAAGAAAATGGCTTGAGCTTCTCAAGAACTATGATATGAGTCTTTACTACCATCCAGGTAAGGCTAATGTTATTGTTAATGCTCTTATTAGGTAGTCCATGGGGAGTTTAGCTCATCTGGATAAGGAGAAATAGGAATTGGTGAAAGATATTCACCGCTTGGCTAATCTTAGAGTTCGTCTTAGACTCTGAGAATAGTGGTGTGTTGGTACAAGAAGTGATTCGGTCGTCTCTTAGTGTAGAGATAAAAGAGAATCAAATACTAGATCCTATCTTGATTTAAATCAAGGGTGATGTAGGAGGGCAAAGGGGTAATGGTATTTCAGATCAGTGGTGATGGTACCTTGAGGTACCAAGAGAGATTGGGTGTTCCCAACCTTGATTGTTTATTGAAGAGGATTTTGGTTAAGGCACATGAATCACTCTATGTTCTTCATCTTGGTTTAATAAAAATGTATCATGATCTCAAAGAAATGTATTAGTAGAATGGTATGAAGAGGGATGTGGCTAATTTTGTGGCTACATGTATGGTGTGTCAATAGGTGAAAATTGAGCACATAAGGCCGAGATGGTTGTATCAAGAAATTGATTTGCTCGAGTAGAAGTGGGGGTGATCAATATAGACTTCTTTACCAGTCTTCCTCGGTCTCGAAACTAATTTGACTTGGTATGGGTCATCATGGATAGGATGACAAAGTCGGCTCACTTCTTGCCAATGAGGGCTAACTTTTTGGCTAAGAATTATGCGAGGTTGTATCTTCATGAGATTGTAAAACTGCATGGGGTACCTATTTCTATCATCTCTGATAGTGCTATATAGGTTTTGTCTCACTTCTGGCAGTTGTTTTAGAAAGGGTTGGGGACTAAGGTTAGTCTGAGTGCTGCCTTCCACCCACAAACGGATGGGCAAGAAGAAAGGACTATTCATATATTGAAGGATATGCTTCATGTGTGTGATTGATTTTGGTATTAATTGGGTTGAGCATCTACCTCTTGTAGAGTTTGCTTCCAATAATAGTTACCATTCTAGCAATAGAATAGCTCCTTTCAAGGTATTATATGGTCAGAGGTGTATATCTCTTATTGGGTGGTTTGAGCTTGGTGAGGCGAATATGTTTGGCCTGGATTTGGTTTATCAGGCTATGAAAAAGGTGAAGGTGATTTGGGATAGGCTTATGGCTGCCCAAAGTTGCCAAAAGTAGTATCCGGATGTAAGGACTAAAGACTTAAAGTTTGAGGTTAGAGATAATGTGTTCCTAAAGGTGTCTCCCATGAAGGGAGTAATGCGGTTTTGGGAAAAAAGAGAAGCTCAGTCCCCAGTATGTTAGTCCTTATGTGGTTTTTTGAAGGGTTGGTAATGTTGCATTTGAACTAGAGTTGCCTTCTAATTTGAGCTCCATTTATCCGGTATTCCATGACTCTATGTAGATAAAGTGTTTAGGTGATCCTTTATCGGTTGTTCCTTTAGAAGGGTTGGGTATCTTAGATGGGTATCTCAGATTCTCTGTTTTGTGAAGAGATCCCGATTGAGATCTTGGATCATCAGGTTTGTCAGTTGCAGAACCAGTATTTGGCCTCAGTTAAGGTTCTATGGCGGAACCACAAGGTGGAAGAGGCTACTTGGGAAGAGGAAGAGGACATAAAGTCTAAGTATCCGAATTTTTTTTCGGTTCTGGCTATTCATGTGGAAGGTATGTGTTCTTGATCACATCTTTGTTGTCTAACTTGTTTAATGGAAAAGTTGATTTCCTTGCATCTTTGTTTTCTGTCTTAAATATAAGAGTAAAGGCATCTAGGAATGTAAATTGTGTTTGTACTTCCTTGTCTATCATTCGGGGATGAATGATCCAATTGGGCGAGACTGAAACGCCTTAGGTTTTGATCCTTAGAAAAATTTCTCTATTTTTGGCTTCTGGACATCATATGATTTAGGGTACCACTGGTATGATAGGGTACGATTTGGATGGTCTTGGTCCTATGTTGTTTAGTATTGGGTGGTGTGGGTTGGTTTGTGCCAGCCCAAGGTATGATTGGATTATACTAGTCATACCTTAGGGTACGAATGGTTAGATGTTAAGTTGTATGTTTCCCTAAGTTAAGCCTAGGTGAATCTATTCTACCTAGGGTACAGTTTCATGGTACTAGTCGTATGGTTGGGTATGGTTTGGCCTTGGTGGTCGTATGTAGGACAATGTTGGGGTCTAAGGTGAGTCCTAGGGTACGAGATAGGGTACCACTTGTGCCCTGGGGTACAGTTTGGGTGGGGTGGTCATAACCTCATGCGGGAGTTTTATGCAGTTTAAGTTAGAGGTAATCTGGACATTGCCCCTCTTA
The DNA here is from genome assembly GCA_030864225.1 of Capsicum baccatum var. pendulum. Classification (NCBI taxonomy): domain Eukaryota; kingdom Viridiplantae; phylum Streptophyta; class Magnoliopsida; order Solanales; family Solanaceae; genus Capsicum; species Capsicum baccatum. The sequence goes on along the minus strand of CM061551.1, from coordinate 24,748,246 downwards.
ACCTCTTATGGCCCCATGACTTATATAACTCTTGGGATATCATTTAACCTATTTGCAATCACTCAAACTCTCTTAAATACACTCTAATTCTCTTAAAGATCTTGGGTCAAGGATGGCTAGGGTTTCTTCAATAGGATCAATTTGAGGGCTTACGAGGGTGATTTCTCTCAATCATCTTCATAATCTAAGGCATGTTACTCCTCTCTCATTATTAGTTCCAACTAAAGGCATGTCTTATGAATTCTTTTCATGGCACAAGTTGTATGGTTTCGGGTTTTAAAATATATGTTGGAGTTTTTGGTCATAATGTTTGGTTATAGTTTTCCCATCTCTTTTAATTATGGTTTTCATATTTTTATGGTGGTTTGGACAATTGGCTGCATGGGAATGGTTAATTGGTACTTGTTTTTGGCTTTGGAAATACTATGCCCCCAATATGTTTGATAAAATGCCTATGAGAGTATTTTTTGTTAAATTGTTTGATTTTCAATGAACTATTGCATGGTATAACTTGGTAATGGAACCCTAAATGGTATAAATGGTTTGGAATGATTAAATTGTAAGGTCTTAGTGGTTATGGTTGGTCTAATTGAAAGCCCTGTGGGGTGTAATAGAATGCCCCAAGCAAACTTGATAATGAACATATTGTGGGGTACATGGGATTCCCCCAAGATAACTTGATAATGTAATCTATGGGTATATGAGAGTCCCTTTACTTAAAAAGGATGGCTAAGGACAGTGCTTCAAAGCTATAGTCGGTATGACGATACCACTATTTATAGCCTTGGTTATAATAAATGTAATTAGGGGTTTGGTTATATGGTAATGGTTTTAATTAGGAAATAATGGCGGGATGTGATACCTAACCGTGAGGGTGTGAGTCCAATGGAAGAACATTAGAAAATTATATTTGTCGACATGAGGATTGGTCATGGCGACTTTATATGATACTTAAGGGGTAAACGGGACTCCCCTAAGTACACTTGTACATATGTATCACGGAGAGCGAAGGGTACTCGAGAATCCCCTACTACAATGGTCTCTCTGGTTCATGTTTATACACGCATCGAGTCCCGTTCAGGGGGTATACTAGACCCATATAGCCTGTGGGTGGTTCTAGGATGGTTAAGCTACACATACCCAAGTTAATGGTTTTAAAGGCATACTAAACCCAAATCCCTTTCACGGCATGGTTATATCTACGTGTATGGTTGTGAATGCATATTGTTGGGTTAATTAGTTTTAAACGTTGGCATTATTTTATCATTATCCTAAGTACTTGCTAGCGTTCACCCCCTAACCCATCTTCGAGCGGATGTATCCTTATACGATGTAGGAATTGACTATTATACTCCTTCTGCTTAGTGATCGGATTCGGGTTCAACTCGGTTGGATTGAAGTGGTGAGCTTCCATATTTCAGAAGGCTTCATTTCATATCATGGATGTCTTTACATACTGTAGTTACTTCATGGATATTAGATTTGGCTATGGTTAGGGGCATGTCCCAACCAGATATTGTTTTACTTTCGATTAGAGACTTTGTAGGACTACTATGGGTTGGTATGGGCAGTGTCGGTATTGGTATCAACCTTAGTATTGTCATTGGTATTGGGGATGATACCGGTGAACTAAATTTGATTTATGATTGTTCCATTTTATTTTAGATTATATATATTCATATTTGGAACTTATTTGGTATGGGATGTACGGATTGGTTTATGGTATGGTTATTGGTTGAACTTGCTTGGGTTATTCATGGACATGAACCTGTCCAAGAGTCTGGATTGGTACAAATACACTATCTTGTTATATGTTCGAAATTCATTCAACTCAGGTTATATGTTTGGACGGTTGGGTTGGGTATTGGGGTTGGTCCCCGTTCCTGGTTGGACTTGGGATGCCCATTACGACAATACCCCAGTTCGGGTCGGGTCATTAAGTTAGTAAAGGGATTACTTATACCATCATTTATGCCTTAATGATGGGATAAGTTATCCCATATATATGGTGGAATAACTAATCTCGAGATAATTAATTTTGGGATTAATTATCTCCAGATAGCGTGATCCCAACCAAACGACCCCTAAATTCATTAACCTGGACTGGGTCCAACTCTCCCCGAGAAGAAAGGTCCCCAGTATGTGTGGCCATACAAATCAGAAAGTAATCAAATATACAGATAATATATGGGGGACTCCAACCTCTCGTCATATATCAAGAGTGACTTAAGCACTCAACCATATAACATGGGGGACTCGAACAACCCGGTTATTTAGACTTCCCCCCTCCCCACATCGGCAACCACAATTTCTAGTATTGGCCCCTCGAAACCTTGACTTTCATGGCATAACTATACAACCCCCATTAAAGCCTAATGAAAACACTTTTAACAAATTTTCAATCGTCAATCAAGGACTCATTCGTTAAGGCATTATCAAGTGGTATTGTCATACTGACTGTAGCTTGCAAACACATGTTACTTTGCCAAATCAATCATTTTTCCAATGGGAATCGAACCAAATTAGCCGACGAGACTCCAAATTTCCACGTAGGAACCAAAGCATGCAACCAAGTGGGACTCTAACCCAACTAGCCAACATGAATCTAAAGTCCCAAGTAACAACCAACTCATCTATCCAAATGGGACTCTAACCCCTCAGCTAATAGGACTCTAAAGTTTTCAATCCAAATTCAGTTCATGGCCATCAAGCTCCCTTTAAAGTAAATTCAGGTTTCGTTACTCTTTTATACTAAACAAAGTTTTCAAAATACTTTTCAATATGCAAATTCTCCTATTTAAAGCCAATTTCATAGGATTAGGTTGAGGTTATTGTAAGCTTCAAATCATTAACTAATAAAACATGGGAAAAATCACATTCCCCATTCCATTCACACAACCATGTATTTAATTGGTTTTAAAATCACCATTTAAACCATAAACAATGCTTATATAAACATGAAACACCACATAAACAACAATCATTCAAAACGCTCAACCTTATCTGAAAACCAATAATATAAACCACATGAGTAACTATTTAAGCAGATGCTTTTAACAAAATAAGTTTTGTGGTAAGGGGTACATGCCTGAAAGGATCACAATTTTGGGGGGAATATTCCATTAGAAGTTGTAGACAATCAACCATGAGAAAACACTAATGCTCATGCTTGAGAGAATTTATGAGAAGAGAGAAGTTATTTTGGTGTGTTATGGATGGGAATGGGTTACGAATAATGTATTAAAGTCTTGGGTTATTTTTAGGGAAAAAGAGAAATGTCCAAAATGGCCGTAATTGAAAAGCTAAAAATTTATCACCAGTGACTACGGGTCACTATACGACTCGTAAGGACAACGACTAGTAGGGTCTGAGTCGTAATTAAGACAAAAACTTATGGGTACACATTGTTCACCCTACAAGTTGGTACCTTACGACTCGTTGAGTCTAGTCGTACTCAAGGCAGGACACTTTGGGCATCATACTAATTTGGCTACGGAAGAGGGCTATACGACTCATAATGAGTCTTTACGAATCATGACCTCAAGTCGTCATCAAGGCAGTAACTCAGGAAAAACTGATTGGACACCTTAATTTTGGTCCTAAGACTCATGAGGACACTCTACGACTCATAGGGTGAGTCGTAATTAGGACAGTGAGTTCAGAAATCAAAATGTTTCAGTGGCCAATGCCTGGGGCATCACATTCCCCCCCCCCCCCCCCCCCCAAGGATCATTCATCCTCAAATGATGGGTCAAGGCATCCATTAGCATGATTTAATCCAGAGCACAACCAAACTTACCTTTAATAAAGATAGAAAACAAAGATGTTAAGAAATACACATACCTTGAGCACAATTATTTAAAACAGGAAACAAGAAGGGATACTTGGACTTCATGTCCTATTTGGCTTCCTAAGTAGCTTCTTCAAACTTTAGGTTCCTCCATAGAACCTACAACAAAGCCACATCCTTAGTCATTAAACGATGAACTTGTCTATCCAAAATTTCCATTGGGTTTCTCATAAGGCAAGGAATTCAAAACCAACACTTTCCAAAGGAATGACCTAGGAAGGATCACCAACATACTTTTTTAACATTGAAATATGAAAGACCGGATGAATGCAACCCTAGCTCGAAGGCAAATCCAAATCATAAGCTAAACTTCCCACTCACTTGATAATACGATATTGACCAACATAACAAGGACTGAGCTTTCCTTTCCTTTCAAACTGCATCACTCCCTTTATGGGAGACACCTTTAATAACACCAAATCATTCACATTGAAAACTCCAAGTCCCTTCACCTTACATCCGCATAGCTCCTTTGGATACTCTAGGAACTCTTAAGCCAATCTCAAATCACCTTCACCTTCTCCATGGCTTGGTGAACCAAGTTAGGACCATATAACCTATTCTCGCCAACCTCAAATCATCCAATACTAGTGTGATAGCTATTATTATAATAAAAATCTATGAGAGGAAAATGATTAACCCAACTACCACCAAAGTCAAGCATACAAGGCCTTAGTATATCTTCCAAAGTCTAAATAGTCTTCTCCATTTGTCTATACATTTAAGGGTGGAAAGTGGTTCTAAGGTTCACCCTGGTCCCCAAACCTCCCTGGATAAAATTCCAAAAGTGTGATGATAATTTAGTACCCTGATCAGATATGATGGAAACTGGATCACCATGCAACATAACAATCTTCTAAATGAAGAGCTTAGTATAATCCTCTGCCAAAACGTTAGTCTTTACTGGTAAAAAATGAGCAAACTTGGTCATTCTATACACAATGACCCAAATTGAATTAAAATGATGCAGAGACTGCAGAAGACCAGTAACAAAATCCATAGTAATCATTTCCCATTTCCACACAGGCAACTCAACCACTAGGCCTTAAGTGCTCCATCTTTACTTATTGACAATAAAATTGGCCACATTTCTCTTCTTGTTATTCCACCAATAAATCTCCTTCAAATCATGGTACATTTTCGTTGAAAAAGGATGAATAGTGTACATCGATTCATGAGCCTCATCCAAGATCTTCTTTTGCAACCCATTAATATCGGGAACATCTAACTTACTTTGGTATCGCAAGATTCCATCACCACTAATCTAAAAAACTATCACTATTTGTTGGCCTACGTCACCTTTAATCCATATTAAGATAGGATCCAAAACCTGCTTCTCTTTCACCTCAGCACCAAGAGTTGACTTCACTACCTCTTGCACCATCATACCTCCATCCTCAGAGTCCAAGAGACAAACTCCAAGATTAGCCAACCGATGAATATCCTTTACCAATTCTTGCTTCTCATTATCCACATGAGATAAGCTTCCCATATATAACCTACTAAGAGCATCAACAACCATATTAGCTTTATCCTGATGATAATAGAGGTTTATGTCATAGTCTTTGAGCAACTCAAGAAACCTCCTTTGCTTGAGATTTAAATCCTTCTGGTCACACACATATTGAAAGCTCTTTTGATCTGTACAGATGTCAACATAAACTCCATACAAGAAATAGCGCCAAATCTTTAAAGAAAAGAACACAACTATAATTCTAAGTTATGTGTCGGGTAATTTTTCTCATGAAATTTTAATTGTCTAGAAGTGTAGGCCACAACCTTACCATGCTACGTTAAAACACAACCTAGTCCTACACGGAATGCATAACAATAAACAACAAAACCCTCGATACCCTCGGGTAGAGTCAAAACCAAATCCAAAGTCAACTTATTTGTCAACTTCTCAAAACTACTCTCACAAGCATATGACCACAACAACTTTAAATTTTTCTGAGTCAACTTGGTCAATGGGGCAACAATAGAAGAGAAACTTTCTACAAAACCTCCTATAATACCCGACCAAAGCCAAGAATCTCTGAATATCAGTCAGGGTCATAGGTCTAGGCCACTTCTTAACTGCGTTAACTTTCTATGGATCTACCATGATCCCCTCATTAAAAATAACATGGCCCAGATAGGTTACAACATTCAACCATAGCTCACACTTAGAGAATTTAGCATACAATCGCTGATCCTTAAGTGTCTACAACACTACCAGAGATGATTGGTATGATCTTCCTTACTATTAGAATACACCAAGATGTCATCAATACGTACAATGATGAATAATTCTAGAAACTGATGGAAGACTCGATTCATAAGATCCATTAATACCGCCAGGGCATTAGTCAAACCAAAAGACATAACCAAGAACTCATAATGACCAGACCAGGTATGAAAAGAAGTCTTAGGGATATTTCCTTCTCTAATCTTCAGCTGATGATAAACCGACTGAAGATCAATCTTAGAGAAATACTTAGCACACTAAAGATGGTCAAATAGGTTATCAATCCTAGGAAGAGGATATTTATTTTTCACTATCACCTTATTCATCCGGTGGTATTTGATAACGCTCAATCTACAGCTCTCGTAGGAGTGTAAAGCGGTCGTTAGCAAATATAGAACCCAACCTGGGTTGGGTGTCGATCCCATAGGGAATAGCTTGGCCAACAAGTAAGCAAAATTACTAAACTTTTGGTGCAAGTCTCGTAAGAAGGGGGGATTGTAATAAGTAACCAAAGTAATGAAATAAAAACTGAAAATAGCAAAGTAAAAAGAGAGTATTTCGTAGGTTGTGAAACAATGAGAATTGAGGCGTTGGGGTTATGTCCACCTTCTGAGGTATACGTCTCTATTGGCTATGAGTGTGTAGAGTCTTGACATGCAATTTCTTATAGAGAATTGTAGTCGATGGTAAATCCAAGCGTCTCGCGACCTAAACAAGGACTATTTCACTTTAACTCTCGCGAGCTTAAAGCGTGTCTAACGGTACGAATTCTCCAAGAGGTTAGTCCAGTTACGGAACTAGCTTTTTAATAGGAAAGGGTGTCCTACTACCTTGACATTATCTCTTTTCCAAACAAATAACCTTTCTCGCGAACAAGTTAAATGTTAGACTGGCGTATTCTTGCGTTTGCAACCGCAAAGAATGTAGATTAAGATGAAGAGCGTAATGATATAAGCAATATACTTGTCTTGAACTCACAAACTCATAGCTATAGATAGTGACTCATTCGGCTTCCATAACCCCAACTAAGAGGTTTAGTTACCCATGAATGCGAAGGATATCACGTTTTGCATGGTGGATGGCGTGAGAAGTGGGTGTTTAGGCGTGTGGTTTTGGTGATTCCCTAGCAAGTAACGATTCTCTTGTTGTAGAATAGATGAATAGAAGAATAATAGAATTAATGGAAAGGTTAGAAGAGTGAATAGAAGTGTTGTAGTGGAAGAAGAGAGGGATGGAAGAATTGTATTGTAAGAAGATTAATTAATTCTTTAAAATCTCTAGCATGATAGGGTATTTATAATACTCCTATCCTACTCCTACTAAGCTAATGAAATAAATAACCAAATCCTAATATACTAATGAAATCCTTGACCCAAATGTACTAGGGTAAGGTTACAATATCATAATCCAAATAGACTAGTAAAACACATAACCTAATTATACTAGGTTAATGTATCTTTGTAAAAATCCAGCTTTGTGTCTGTAAGTCCCCAAAGTCTTCAGAATTGCTGTTTTAGCCCGGGACAGATTTTCCATGCAGCAGATTTGGTCCTTTAGGCGTCCAGCTCCTTTCCACTTCGTTCGTGAGCTTTCTTTTGCGTCAAGTAAGCCATAAAATGCTGTATTTTGCATCATTTATACGTGAAACTTTACTAATCATATTTATTAGCTCATTTACAGGAAAAAGGACTAAAAGTGCATGAAATATATAATTAGTTCTCAAAACTAGGCTAAAATATGGGCAAAATATATTGATATAGGCACGTAAATTCGCCTATCATTAACACCCCACACTTGAAGCTTTGTTCGTCCTCGAACAACATATCATGTCCTTCTAAACATCGACTTAAGGTTTTTACAGCAACAACACAAAACATTCTTCAAGACAGGCACAACAATTATCAACAAAGAGTAGCTTTCCGATTATAAGTAGAAACAATTTAACCTCAAGCATAGACTCATGATGTTGATCAACTCGCATGCAAACGTTAAGGTACATAGAATCATATATGACTATCCAAAACTCATCAACCATGTGTGTCTCACAATATAGTACCCATAATCACTCACAAATATAGAATATTTTTCAAACATGGGTGTCAAAATATCCTTGCACTCACTCTCACAAAGAATTCATATGTAGCAACTAATGACCATAAGCTTGCCCTTAATGTAGTACTCCACTAAATGTTAGAATGTTAAGATTAGGATCAAGTAGGTCTTTTGATGGTTGTAATGTAGGCTAAGGGACGGGTAGGACTATTTTGGCCAAGAATAGTGACTAGGTTCCTAAGCGCTTTTAATACATCACTTTGTATCATTGACACTTTTTTCTTTCAACCTTTCTTTCTTTTATTCTTCCACCCTTGTTCTCATCTTTTGTTTTTCAATTTTAAGCACAACTCACTTTTCAGCTTTCTTTTCCTTTTTCTTTTCACAACATACCTCTTATGATAGCACTCCTTTTTTTTTCATTACACATTCAAGCACCATTACAATTTAAAGCATCATACTCACCCAATTTCCTCTTATGTTGTCACATGACTTTTTCACTTTAAAGCACTTAGGAATTTGGATCAAATTACGGTCTTGAAAAAAAATGGATTAGGCTTACATACAAGGTTGTCAAAGAAATAGGCTAAAGGCTCAAAAGGGTTTAACTAGGATGATTTACATGGGTAGGAAAAACTGAAGGTAAATAAATATAGGTTGCCAAAGAAATGCCTAAATCATATCCTAAACTTACATTCCTTATTTTTGCTTTGCATACATATCAGGCAAGTTCTAGCATCAGCCACAAACATAGAATATACTATTATCTCGCACACACAAGGCACATGGTCGACTTGATTGGAAGTAATATAGACTCTCGATCCAACAATTGAAGGAGTTGAATCACACAATATCACATAATAAGTCACAACTAGAGCCTAAACGTCTCAATAGTCACAATTGTAGCACATACTCTTGTTCTAATCTCATGCTGCCTATCAAAATAATTTCATGCGTAGCTAGAAAAATTTGACTCCTAAAAAAATTAAAAAACGTTTGAACGAAAAAAAAAAAAATGGATGGACTCAAAAAAAAACAAAGTAAACAAGCAAACAGACAAACATAGGTGAAAACAAGGAAGTATAGCATGCGGATTCTGCCACCCCACACTTAGACGGGACACTGCCCTCAGTGGAAAATAAATGCGAAGAACCTGGTTAGTCGGACTCTTCATCAATGTCGGGGGTCATACCTCCTTCGTCTAAATCATCATAAGAGTCGTCGTCAGAGTTCTCCTCATCATCAGAATGAGGCAAGCGTCTATCATCATCAGTTGGCACGTCATCGTCCAGAGGTTCCTCAAAATATACGCCCACTCCACACATCTCCCGGGCATGCCTGTTCATTGGGTAGTCGTGGTCCAGCTGTTGGAGCTCTTCAGCAGTTGGAATACGTCCACCACTCATCATAGTGAATCGTGTCATGCCATAGAGATGACGGAAGAAACTCTCATCACGAGCATGTCTCTCCGCAGTAGTAAGGTTGACTCCATGAGTTGTTTCAGCATCTTTGACCTTTGTGAGGTCAACCTTCTTTGGGTTATGTGGGAGTTTGTGGTCAGCTGGTTCCTCTTCTATATCCTTCTTCCACAACATTGCTGTCAACAAATTGCCGAATGTGAAATGGGACCTTCGGTGGAGTCTGGCCTTCCTCATGGTAGATCGAATGATTGCCCCAAAGTTGATAGGGACATTTGTCATCAACGCATAAACCAAACACACTCTATCTCTCGATATCTTGGTGTATTACGTCCCAGGAATAAGGCATGAGTTGATAATGCGCATCCAGATTCTTGCTTCCCTATTTAGTGGAGCATAGGGGAAGGTGTTGTGACGGCCTGTTTCCTTATGTCTGCCCCATCTTGCCATCGATCTGCTTCCACAAAGCGTGTGTCTTATCGCTCTGTAAGGAGGCCTGCTGTACAGCTCTTTGTATGGTGCAGGGTCGACCGAAGGTAGGCCAAGAAAAGAGTTGATCCAATCCGCTGTAAGCTGTAACACTTGGCCCCGAATTTTGACTTCGTTGCCTGTTGTGTTTGGCGACCAGTTGCCATAAAATTCTCTTGTCAAGTCAAGATTGCACTCTCCCATGTCGCGGAAGATGAAATCTAGCTTCAAAGCCATTATTTTAGCCAACATTTGCGGCTCCTTATTTGCTAAGGTCTCCTTGTTGATCAAGTCGACGTGCACATATTTCTTTTCTTTGTTGCTGCTGTACCATGCTTTGGCTTCTTCCTCAAGAACCCATTTTATTCCGAACATTCTGCGTGGTAGGTGCGCTGAGGATGATTCTCCTTGGTCTTTTCGACTTCTCTTTTTGCCCTTTTGGGACGTGGTAGCCATTTCCTTGCCTTGCCTTGCCTTAGGTGCCATTGTACCTGAGACTAGAAATAACGTAAGTTGCAGCACAATCTCACTTTATACAATATATATGCAAGCACTAGGGGTACCACCCCACACTTAATCTTGTTAGCACAAATCAGTGAAGTGAAAGTGGTCGAGTACTCAGATTTCGTCGACATACGTTTTAGGATTGTATTCCGACAAGAAAATCAGCATTAAATCACTTATTTGCAGCCATTGGCCTACTTTCATGGTAGATATAGCACCACTACAACATAGGGGTTACCACATGAAATCGTAATTCTTACAACAAGCACAACTTCCTAAGTCGATAGGTACTATAACCTTATCCCAATGACCGGGATATTTTATCATGTAAGTATCCAAACAACCATCTTAAGCAATATTCATAGCCATATCAATTCCGCAATTATCATAACAATGCTATCGAAACAAAATTCAAGTCGGAAACAAGTCAAGAATTCCCTACGTATATATTCAATCACACGATATTGCAACAACTATCCAAACACATGAACATTACCACCAATCTCACATGATTTAGCAAAATATAATAAGCATAGCAACGTAGTACTTACGATAAATAGATGAAGAATAAGAGAGTATGTACTTGCTTGAAGATTGTGGAGAAGTTGTTGTGAATTGGAAGAACAAAGGAAGAAAATTTTGAAAGGATTTGGAGTGATATGCGGCGCCTTTAGGGTTGTTTCTAATGTGGTTGTGTTATAAAACCAAGTCCCCTTTATATAGGAAGAGTATGGGTCGGGTTATGACCCATTTACAATCGGATTTGGGGACAAAATCACCGCATATGCGGCGCATATCTCTCGGCATATCAATGACATATGCGGCGCATTGTCCATGGCATAATGGGACATATGCGCCGCATAGTCTATGGCATTTCTAGACATATGTGCCGCATAGTCTATGGAATTTGGTCTCAGTATCTCAAATGCCATAGCATAGGCGGCGCATAGTCAAAAGCATACCTAGGAATAGGCGGTGCATAGTGTATAGCACACTAGATTCCGAGTCCCAAGGCTATAGAATAGGTTGTGCATCGTTCGTGGCCTATTTTTACCAAGGCCTAGCCTTCCTCGAAGCCAATTATGACGTGAGAAAGGCTCAATTCATAGCCTTATGCATCACCATTCCTAACTTACCAACTTTACCATGCAATGCGTCCAAATCGTCAATTGAAATCGATCTCCTCGTTGAATACTTCTTGCACCTATTTTTGTTCAACATCAAACGAAAACGATTAGTACGATGGGTTGCCTCCCACCAAGCGCCGTGGTTTTGGTCATGGCACGACTCTTATTTTTGGATTTTCATTTATCAAAAAGAAAAAAATACTAAAACGACGAAACAATAAAACGATAAAACAATAAAACGATGGGTTGCCTCCCATCTAGCGCCTTATTTATTGTCGTGGCTCGACGTAGTAATCTCGAGTACTTAGACTTCGTCGAGATAAGTGATGGACATGTCCTTCATCGAGTCAAGAGGACCGATATATGGCTTAACACGTTGGCCATTCACTTTGAATACAACACCGTCATTGTCTTCCAATTCGACTACTCCAGATGAGTAGACTTGGATGACTTTAAATGGACCAGACCACTTTGATTTTAACTTACCTGGGAAGAGCTTGAGTCTGGAGTTAAAGAGTAGTACCATGTCACCTTTTTGGAAGTTTCGCCGAACAATCCGCTGATCATGATACTTCTTCCCGCTCCTTGTATAAATCTGATCTTTCATATGCATGGAGACAAAATTCATCTAGTTCGTTCAGCTGCTCCAACCTCAGGTTCTTCACATCATCCCAATTCAGATTCAAGTGCTTCAATGCCCACAATGCCTTGTATTCAAGCTCGATGGGTAGATGACAAGCCTTCCCATAAACTAGCTGATAAGGTGACATGCCAATGGGTGTCTTGAATGCAGTCCTATACGCCCATAGTGCATCATCTAGCTTCCGAGACCAGTCCTTCCTATTCGCATTAACCGTCTTGGCAAGGATTTGCTTGATCTCGCGGTTGGAAACCTCAACTTGTCCACTGGTTTGGGGATGATAAGGCGTAGCTACCTTGTGTTGCTTGACTCCATACTTGGCCAATACAGATTTGAATAGCTTGTTGCAAAAGTGAGATCCTCCATCACTTATGATAGTACGAGGTACTCCAAAGCGAGAGAAGATATTCTTCTTTAAAAATGCTACAACACGCTTTCCTTCGTTGTCGGCCAATGCTACAGCTTCCACCCATTTCGATACATAATCCACAGCAACCAAGATGTACTTCATTCCAAACGAATTCAAGAATGGACCCATGAAATCAATACCCCACACATCAAAGAGTTCTACCTCCAGAATTTTGGACATGGGCATTTCATGGTGTTTTGAAATAGCACCTTGACGTTGGCATTGGTCACACCTTCGCACATAGTCGTATGCATCTCTGAATATTGTAGGCCAATAATAACCGCTTTGCAAGACTTTCCTTGCCGTTCGATTACCTGCATGATGTCCTCCAACTTGCGAAGTGTGGCATGCTTCCAATATAGTAGGCACTTCTTCATGGGATATACATCGTCGAATGATACCATCCGCGCATCTTCGAAACAGATAAGGCTCATCCCAATAGTAGTGCTGAACGTCATGCATAAACTTCCTCCTCTGGTGGTAAGATAAATTGGAAGGTAAGACATTACTCACCACGAAATTTGCAAAGTCGGCATACCATGGTAATTTCTCCATTGATGTCACTAGTATCTCCTCGTCAGGGAATGCATCATCAATCTGATTTTCTGGTTGCGCCATATACTCATTCTCAAGTCTAGATAGGTGATCAGCCAATTGGTTCTCGCAACCCCTTCTATCTTTGACTGTGAAATCAAACTCTTGTTGCAGCAATACCCATCGAATCAGCCTTGGTTTTGCATCCTTCTTCGTCATTAAATACCTAAGAGCTGCATGGTCTGTATGAACGATCACCTTAGTACCCAGTAAATAGGCATGAAACTTCTCAAACGCATACACAACCGCTAGGAGCTCTTGTTCAGTAACGGTGTAGTTCCTTTGGGCTTCATTTACGACCTTACTCGCATAATAGATAGGATGAAACAATTTCTCCTTTCTCTACCCAAGAACAGCACCAACGGCTACACCACTAGCATCACACATGACTTCAAAAGGGAGCGTCCAAACTGGTGCTACCATGATAGGGGCTTCAATGAGTTTTCCTTTAAGGCATTCGAATGCCTTTAAGCAGTCATCATTAAAGTCAAACTTCGCATCCTTCTCCAATAGTTTGCACAATGGACTAGAAATTTTGGAGAAGTCTTTGATGAATCTACGATAAAACCCAGCATGACCAAGAAAACTACGAACTCCATTCATCAAAATTGGAGGTGGTAGTTTCTCTATTACCTCGATTTTGGTGCGATCAACCTCTATTCCTCTTTCAGAGATCTTGTGCCCAAGAACGATTCCTTCTTTTACCATGAAGTGGCACTTCTCCCAATTCAGCACAAGGTTGAACTCTACACATCTTTGCAATGCCATGCTCAAGTTTGCCAAACACGTTTCAAAAGACTCACCAACAACTGAAAAGTCGTCCATAAATACCTCCAAAGTGTCTTCTACCATATCAGAGAAAATAGACATCATACAACGTTAAAAGGTGGCTGGTGCGTTGCATAACCCGAATGGCATACGTTTGAAGGCAAACGTACCATATGGGCATGTGAACGTTGTCTTCTCTTGGTCTTTGGGGGCAATACAAATCTGATTGTAACCTGAATAACCATCCAAGAAGCAAAACCATTCTTTCCTCGCTAATCGATCTAGCATTTGGTCCATAAATGGCATGGGGAAGTGATCCTTGAGCGTCCAAGAATTCAGCTTGCGGTAGTCCATGCATACTCTCCATCCAGTAACGGGCCTGAGTGGAATAAGCTCATTCTTTGCATTCGCAACCACCGTCATTCCTCCTTTCTTGGGAACACATTGTACTGGGCTTACCCATGTACTATCAGAAATAGGATACACGACTCCTGCGTCTAACCAGTTAATAATCTCCTTATTCACCACTTCTTGCATTGGTGGGTTTAGACGTCTTTGATGTTCAATGGTGGGTGTGCACTTTTCTTGAAGCTGAATTTTATGAGTGCAAATCCCAGGTGGAATACCAATGATATCCGCAATGGTCCATCCAATAGCTCTAATATACTTGCGTAAGATTGCAATAAGAGCTGCAACTTGTTGCTCACCCAAATCGGCTGCTACAATGACTGGAAGAGTGTTTCCGCTTCCTAAGAATGCGTACTTCAAATGGCTTGGCAGCTCCTTTAATTCTAACGTGGGTGGCTCTTCAATAGATGGCTTAGCTGGTGGTGTGGGTCAATTTTTGAGATCAAGATCCAGCTTCTTGGGAGTATAACGATATGTCCCTAATCCCGATAGAGCACAAATATCTTCATCAGAAATTTCAGCATCATCATTCTCTTCTTTCATGAGCAAAACCTCCAAAGGATCATCAAGAATTCGCTCTTCAGCAAGTAACTCTTTCTCGTCATCAAAGACAATATCAGCCACTGAAAATACACTCAGATCTTTGGGTTGCTTCATTGATTTGCAAACATCAAAGCGCACCACTTCATCATTTATTCGGAATAAAAGCTCATTAGCTCTCAAATCTATAAGCACGCTTCCCGTAGCAAGGAAGGGGCGTCCCAAGATTATGGGAACCTCTGAATCTGCTTCACAATCCAAGATGACAAAGTCTGCTGGAAAGATAAATGAAGAAACCTTTACCAAGATGTCGCATAGAATACCAACCGGTCGTTTTACCGACCTATCCGCCATAACAAGCCTCATATTAGTTGGTGTAGGATCTCCTAACCCCAACTTTTTGTAGATTGATAATGGAATCAAGTTGATGCTGGCTCCTAAGTCACACAATGCTTTAGCAAAGTCCAAAGATCCGACGGTGCAAGGAATCGTGAAAGCTCCGGGGTCGGCCTTCTTCTGAACTATCGATCGGGTAGCAATTGCACTACAATGATGCACATCATCTTTCAGCTCATAACTTGCTGCCCTCTTTTTAGTCAAAAGATCTTTCATAAACTTCGCATACCCAGGCATTTGTTCAAGTGCCTCTACCAATGGGACATTAATGGTCAGCTGCTTGAGCATAGTCATGAATTTGCTGAACTTAGTGTCATCGGCCGCCTTCTTCAATCTTTGTGGAAAAGGTGGTGGTGGGTATGGAAGTTTTCTCTCCATGGATTTATTCTTCTCTTGCTTCCGTTTATCATTTTTTTCAGGCTGCACATCACTAGGTAAAACATCTTTGACGTTTGAAGTAGTTGTTGCGGCTTCTTCTCTTGTAACGTCACTAGGTGTGGCATCAATGTCTGCTGCTACGTCAACCACTTGCTTGCCTTTTGCTGAAGTTTCCATCACCTTACCACTCCTGGTAGTGATGGCCATGCATGACCCATCATTCCTTGGGTTTTGGACTGTATCGCTCGGTAAGGTGCCAGCCTTTCTTTGATTGAATACTGCTGAAAGTTGGCTTAATTGCTGCTCTATTTGCTTGATAGAAGTGGAATGAGAATCAACTAGTTGCTTCATGGAGGCTAAATCATCAATTACCTCCTTAACTCCCGTGCTCGTTGCTTCCACTCCTTTCAATAACTTAGCCATCATGTCTTCCATAGAATTAGATGTGGTGGTATCACGTCTACCAGGGGGAATGTACAAACCACTATTTTCATTATTTTTCTTCCAACTACCTTGGTCTTTACCTCCAGATTTATCATAATAGTTCCGACCTTGGTTTCCTTGGGCATTCCCACGGAAACCCCCCTGATTGTTCAAGTAGTTGGCCTCCTCTTCCGAATCAGATTCGTCTCTTCCTTTTAGCGCCACAGCTTTCACTTTTTCGGTCTTCCCTGATAATAAGTGCTTCGTTAGAAGATCCAATTGTGTTTTCATGTGCGCCATGTCTTGCTCACGTTCTTCTTCTCTTCTTCTTTGGTCTACAGACATGCCAATAGATAAAGTGGAGCTTGCTACCTCAGAATCCCTGGTATGCCAAGCTCTACTTTGCTTTGTCATGCGATCTAGCATATTGATTGCTTGACCAAAGGTGAGGTCCATAAAAGAACCTCCAGCTGCGTTGTCCACCACTGGTTTAGTTATTGAATTCAAGGATCTATACAAGATCTCCATGAGGTGAACATTAGTCATGTGATGGTTTGGGCATCTCGCTAGCTTTGTCTTGAACCTCTCCCATGTTTCATGAAGAGCTTCAGAGGGAAGCTGACGAAAATTGCTGATTTCATCTCTCAATTGAGCCCTTTTGGATGGCGGAAAGAATCTTTCTAGGAAAGCGTCTCTCAATTGCCTCTAATTTGTAATTGAATCAGGAGTCAGCCCATTCAACCATAGTGTTGCCTCCCCAGACAGAGACAATGGAAATAGACGTAATCGAATAGCATTCTGACCAACACCAGGATTGTCAAAGGACTTGCATGTAGAAATAAAGTTGATGAGATGCATATTCGGATCGTCGCCTGCTAGTCCACCAAATAATCC
Organism: Capsicum baccatum var. pendulum; assembly: GCA_030864225.1. NCBI lineage: Eukaryota > Viridiplantae > Streptophyta > Magnoliopsida > Solanales > Solanaceae > Capsicum > Capsicum baccatum. The sequence continues at coordinate 24,731,150 of CM061551.1, read as the reverse complement.
CTTGAGTTGCAATAACTGAATCATGGTGCTTGTGATGTTGAACTTAGCTCCGGGCGCTAATGGTGGTGGAATTATAGCTCCAGTGGCTCCGGCACCATCAAGATCATCATCATCATCGTCGAAAGCTGGTTGCAATGGTTGGCGATCATACCTATACTGAGCTTGTCGACCTCTTCGATTGGCAGGTGTTATAATTTCAGCATCATGCCTAGGGTTTAGTAACTCGTCATCACCTAAATCTTCATCGTCAGGATTTGTTGCTCGCCCAGGATTATCAATGTTTTGTTGTTGGACTTGAGCAGCGGCAAGAGCAGCTAATCTTGCTTGCTCGTGTTGAGCAGCCATCCTGTCGATTTCAGCTTGTGCTTCCATTCTTCTAATTCGTTGTGGTTCAGGATTGATTGGTAATAACGGTTGACCAGAACTTCTAGTATGGGGCATGCACTAAAAGAAAAACCTGCAATAAACAAAAACAAAAACTAAACGTAAAAGTACGAGAATCTTTGACCAAAGGGTCTAGTAATTATCACGAACTTGATTGACACTCGTATTCCCCGGCAACGGCGCCAATTTTTGATAACGCTCAATCTACAGCTCTCGTAGGAGTGTAAAGCGGTCGTTAGAAAATATAGAACCCAACCTGGGTTGGGTGTCGATCCCACAGGGAATAGCTTGGCCAACAAGTAAGCAAAATTACTAAACTTTTGGTGCAAGTCTCGTAAGAAGGGGGGATTGTAATAAGTAACCAAAGTAATGAAATAAAAACTGAAAATAGCAAAGTAAAAAGAGAGTATTTCGTAGGTTGTGAAACAATGAGAATTGAGGCGTTGGGGTTATGTCCACCTTCTGAGGTATACGTCTCTATTGGCTATGAGTGTGTAGAGTCTTGACATGCAATTTCTTATAGAGAATTGTAGTCGATGGTAAATCCAAGTGTCTCGCGACCTAAACAAGGACTATTTCACTTTAACTCTCGCGAGCTTAAAGCGTGTCTAACGGTACGAATTCTCCAAGAGGTTAGTCCAGTTACAGAACTAGCTTTTTAATAGGAAAGGGTGTCCTACTACCTTGACATTATCTCTTTTCCAGACAAATAACCTTTCTCGCGAACAAGTTAAATGTTAGACTGGCGTATTCTTGCGTTTGCAACCGCAAAGAATGTAGATTAAGATGAAGAGCGTAATGATATAAGCAATATACTTGTCTTGAACTCACAAACTCATAGCTATAGATAGTAACTCATTCGGCTTCCATAACCCCAACTAAGAGGTTTAGTTACCCATGAATGCGAAGGATATCACGTTTTGCATGGTGGATGGCGTGAGAAGTGGGTGTTTAGGCGTGTGGTTTTGGTGATTCCCTAGCAAGTAACGATTCTCTTGTTGTGGAATAGATGAATAGAAGAATAATAGAATTAATGGAAAGGTTAGAAGAGTGAATAGAAGTGTTGTAGTGGAAGAAGAGAGGGATGGAAGAATTGTATTGTAAGAAGATTAATTAATTCTTTAAAATCTCTAGCATGATAGGGTATTTATAATACTCCTATCCTACTCCTACTAAGCTAATGAAATAAATAACCAAATCATAATATACTAATGAAATCCTTGACCCAAATGTACTAGGGTAAGGTTACAATATCATAATCCAAATAGACTAGTAAAACATATAACCTAATTATACTAGGTTAATGTATCTTTGTAAAAATCCAGCTTTGTGTCTGTAAGTCCCCAAAGTCTTCAGAATTGTTGTTTTAGCCCGGGACAGATTTTCCATGCAGCAGATTTGGTCCTTTAGGCGTCCAGCTCCTTTCCACTTCGTTCGTGAGCTTTCTTTTGCGTCAAGTAAGCCATAAAATGCTGTATTTTGCATCATTTATACCTGAAACTTTACTAATCATATTTGTTAGCTCATTTACAGGAAAAAGGACTAAAAGTGCATGAAATATATAATTAGTTCTCAAAACTAGGCTAAAATATGGGCAAAATATATTGATATAGGCACGTAAATTCTCCTATCATCAGTATTCTATACACATTCGAAGAGACCCATCCTTCTTACGCACGAAGAGAATAGTAGCACCCCATAGGGAAACACTAGGTCAAATAAAACCCTTATTAAGCAGATCTTTCAATTGCTCCTTAAGTTCTTTCAAATTCATTGAAGCTATTCTATACAGAGGGATAGAGGTAGGATGAGTGTCTGGAAAAAGATTAATTCCAAAATCCATTTCCCTATCAAGAGTAACACCAGGAAGATCATGAGGGAACATTTTGGAAAACTCACAGACCACAAGGACAGATTGCAATGACGGACCTTCGGAACTAAAATTGATAACATAAACTAACTGGTATAGACACCCCTTGGGGATCAACCTCTGGGATCTAAGATAAGAAATGAATCTTTTCTTAGGAACTAGGGAACTACGTTCCCACTTAATCACTGGCTCATTTGGGAATTAGAAATTGACTCTTTGGGTTCGACAATCTAGAGAGGCATAACAAGAATGAAGCTAATCCATCCCAGGATAATGTTAACATCAGCTATATCCAATTCTATCAAGTCTACCAAGGTCTTTTTACCACAGATAGATACCACAAAAACCCTATAAACTCTTCTAACGACCAAAGAATCACCCCTCAAGATAGACACAGAAAAAGGGGTTTGAAATACACTCAAGACTAAAATTAAAATGAACAATCATATATGGGGTCACATAAGAAAGAGTAGACCTCAGAAAAAGAATACGATAGACATAACATAAAATGAGTAGTAACGTACCAGTGACAACATTCGGAGATGCCTTAAATTCTAGTGAGTGGCAAGAGCATAAAGGTGATTCTGACAGCACACAAACAAGTGTATGTGAGCTACCAAGTAATAAAGTGGCCTTCAACAGAGCCGAATATCGATGTCACAGGAACTTGTTCTAATAAATATTTAATTTCAGTTCACAATTTAGATCAATCTAGTACAAGCATAACCAAACAAGAGTTTTGAATAGTTGTAAACTAAAGTAAAGTAAGTAGTGTGTTAAATAAAAGATTTGAGACAATTATTAAAGTAAAGCCTAGGATTAAAGCACTTTGAACAATCATACTACTTTATTGATCTTCATTAGCTAACTTGTTTATCTTGGTTGTTGATTCATAGGGTTAATTGCATGATCATGGTTCCCGACCTCTAACTGTTTACCTAATTTGGACATTACAACTACATCATTGAGCGGGGATATAATAATCCAAAAGTTCTGTAAGCTGTTATCCAATATATGAATCAAGTAAGGCTTCTAGGTACATCCCTATCCTAGACGCTAATTTGAATTCCTTATTTCATAAAAGAATAAGAACCCTACTTTGTTCATCCTCAGGTTCTATCTCCGTATTCCCTCTCCCAAGATCACAAGGTTGACAATATGTGTATTCTAAGGGTGATCAATCCTTAAAATAATTAAAAAAAAGGATAGACAAGGAACCAAATATGATAAGCAAAGTAAACAAAATCAATTCAAAACAATAGTAGTCATGTTCTTGGCTTTAACTCGGAAAAGGGAGTTCTTAGCCACTCATAGTTATAATCATCATCCAAATAATTGTATGAATGATAAAAACCATAAAAAATCTACATTAAAGAATGAAAAAAAAACAAAAAAGAAAGTTGCAGCAGCCCCCTCAATTGTCCAAGACGTCCTAGATAATAACATACACAAGGTTTTATTTATACTAATATGCCAAGCCTTAGTCGTGTAGGAGAAAGATCTGCAACTTGGCCGTGTATGGGATGTCCAATGCACCGCGGTGCATAATTAACTTGACTAGCCAACGTGTTGCATTGGATAATCAATTCAACTAGCCAACGCATCGCTTTGCTTACTCAAGTCAACTAGGAAGTGCGTTGCGTCTTCATCTGGTTGGCTCACTGGAAGTTGCATCCAAAAATTTGGTTAAGTGTTTCATCGTCCTTCCTTTTATCCAAGCCTTGTGGTGTGTTCCAGTTGATTTTCAACCTTTATATCATAATTATATCACCATAATCAGCACACAAAACATTCTACATCATAATACACCACGGTTTAAATATCATCATAACACAATATCAAGAACGACGAACTCAAAGCACAAGCTAAGACTAGGATAGTTCACATTGACCTTCAACTTATTATTTTGACACTTAACTTGATCCAATTGAACTTTGCACATTCTAACAAGTTGTTCCATATACAAATTCACTATTAAACTATTTGGAACTCATTTAACACACTAGAATCCATCGAGATAGACTAGAAAAGCACCTAGCTCAAGCTAGTAACACTAGTTACCTCGATTGAACTCTAAATGACTCATTTAAGTACAAATTTGTTTGGAAACTCTTTTAACCATTCTAATTATATATTAACACTTATATGCTTATTTATATCATCATCACACAAAAATCATATGAATTATCCTCAAAATAAGTCTAAATAAGCTAGAATAGTAAATCTAGAGTGCATAAATACATCCAACATCACCACCCCACACTTAAAGACTTGTTTGTCCTTGAAAAACACAAAATTTAAGCATCATAAGGTGAGGAAACTCTCCACTTCTACTATATCCAAGGCACTCGTGCTGGTGCTACAATGACTACACAAAATACAAGTTTCTACACTAAGCATGTTTACACACAATTGATAGTTCAAGAACACTGCTCCAAAATATCCTACACTCAAGAGTTGACTAAATAAGTGGCATACTTATGAATATTGCTAAATATAAGACATCATACAAATCATCCACATTTATCAAACATGTTCCCTCACAATAAGAGAGTTACCCATAATCACTCACATAAAGGCATTTTATAACATAATGGGTACAAGAATTAAATCACGCTCACTCTCACAAAGAATTCACAAGTTACACATAATGAACCATAGGCTTGCCCTTAGTGTAGTACTCAACTAATATCAGAATGTTAAGCTTAAGATCAAATAGGTCTTTACAGGTTGTAATGCAGGATAAGAGATGGGTAGGAACTATTTTGGATAAGAATAGTGACTATATTTTCTGAGTTCTTTAATACACTACACTTTTTAGTTAAAACCAATCTCCAACAACCAAACTAAACCATTTTTGTTTACCCTATTATTTTATTTTTCACCCCATTTTATTAGTCTCATTTACATACACTATGGTGGGAGGATTCTATGCACAACTCATTTAATTTGAGCAAATTTTTATTCTTTTCATTAGTCAACTCCCCACACAACACATAACAATTCTTTTGAATACTAACAACTATCTCCTTGGGGCTTCGCTTTCACCTTTTATCCTCTTATTTCTCTAACTCCTTACTCAATTAATTTTTCATTAAAGCACTTAGGAGCTTTTAGATCAAATTATGTTCTATCAAAGAAGGGATTAGGATACATATTAGGCTGCTAAAGAAAAATCTAAAGGCTCAACGGAGCTTACTAGGATTAAGCACAATGGGTAGGTCAACAGAAGGTATAAAACATGGATATCAAAGAAATACCTAAATTATCACCTAAACAAACATTCTTTATTTTTCTTTGCACAAACACCAGGAAAGTTTTAGACATAACATGTAACAAGGAATATATAAATATCTTATGCGCACATGGAATATGCTCAACGTCAAATAGGATCATCATAAAATCTCAACCAAATATTAGAATGAATTTAAATTTTAAGCAAACTAGTACAAGAGTCATAAATACGATCCTAGGAGTCTCAAAAGTAGCAATTCACATAATAAACATGCCTTTGTTTTTATGCAAACCCACTTGCATTATGCAGTCGAATATAACACCAACAAGAATATCTCACTTATTCCTAACACAAAAAAATTTAAATTTACACTAAAAATGGGAATTTCCCCACTCCACACTTAAAAATCTACTTTTTCCCAAAAGTATACTTTAAAAGTAGGGATAGAAGTACTCTCTGAAACCTCTCGTCCTAGCTAGTAGTATCTTTAAATATCAAGAGGATTCAGGGATCCCACACTTAGTCTTTGCCATACTCCTTAGCTTAGGTTTTTGGTACTCAAACTTCCCATCAACCTATGACTCAACAAAACCAAAAACTATGTGAAGTAAAAAATACCAAAACACTAAAAATAAAATATACCTACTTCACTTGGTTTGCCTCCCAAGCAGCTCTTGATTTAGTGTCGCGACACGACCCAACTCAACTTAACCAAGTTCCTTCATCCTTTTCCTCACACTTGGAGGCCATCTTCTTATTCTTTTTTGACCTCTTGATTGTGCACTCTTAAGGTCAAGAAATTTTTCAACTATAGCCTTTTCAGGATCATCAATTTAAATCAAGTTAGGTTTAGGTGGTTATGGATTGGGTGCTCAATGAGGGTGTCCAAAGAGGTATTTTGTGGAATAGACTCCACCACCCAATACTTATACCCTTTAATCATAGTAATTATGCACATCTTTATTATGGAATAGTGTGTTAAGCGGTTTGTACACTTTAAAAATTGCCTCTTCATCGTCCAACCTCATTGTGAACATACCTTCTCTCACATTAATTAATGCTCATCTCATCACTAAAAATGGATGTCCTAAGATGATTGGTACCTGTTCGTATGCCTAAAAATATAAAATAAAGTTGGCAGGAATAATAAATTTACCAACCTTTGTGAGGACATCCTCTATCACTCCTTCAGGATATGTTATGGTCCCGTTTGGCAACTGCAGTAGTATAGAGCTCGGTCTAAGCTTCCACAAACCCAATGTGTTGAACAAAGATAGGGGCATCAAGATGATATTTTACCCTAAATCACTAAGTTCCTGAACTACCTCGATGTTGCCAATCTAAATATGGAGAGTAAACTTCCCAAGGTCCTTAAGCTTTTTTGGCATCTTTTGAGTAACCATAAAACTACACTCCTCAGTAAGTCCTACCACCTCCACATCCTGCAACTTAACTTTTTTATCTACCATATCCCTCAAGTACTTAGCACACTTGGTCATTCCCTAAAAATATCTAAAAAAGGAAGGTTAATATGTAGTTCTCTAAATGTGTCAAAGAACTTCTTGAAGCACGCATCATCCTTTGCCTTTATATGCATCTGTGGGAAAGGTAGTCGTGGGATATTTTTCACTTCTTCAACAACTTTTTATTTTGAGTACTCAGACTTTCCTCGACTTTTTAGCAACTAGGATATTTACCTGTTTTAGATACAAATCACCATCCACCTGCTTAGTTACCTTTGGAGGTTCTTCATTAAGCTCTTTACCACTCCTGAAAGTGATTTTCATTACTTGTTTTGGGTTTTTTGTATTTCTTAGAAAACCACCCCGAGGCCTGGTATTTAATATTTGTGATAACTGTCTCAACTGCAACTATAAGCTTCTCGTGGCCGCTTGATGGTTCTTTACATCTGCAGCCAAATATGTTTGATTAGCTAGAAACTTTTTCATCATCTCTTCCAAGTTGCTAGTTGACTGATTTACTTGTGCCTTTGGTTGCTGAATTTGTTGTTGTTGGGTATTCCAAGGATGATTCAATGCCTGAGCCTGCCATTTCATATTGTAATTATTCCTATAATTAGGCCTCTGAGTATTTTCTACATACATCACTGACTTTGGATTTGCAGCACACATGGCCGCAGAATGACCACTATTGTCACAAACCTCACACTAACCACTGGTCTACTGAACTGTATTAACGGATGTTGCAGGCTGTGTAGCTATAAGTCTTACGCTACTGAACTGAGTGTTTATCAAATTTTGTAATGCAAAAACCTGAGTTGATAAAGTGATAAATTGGTCCACCTCCAATACACCTGTAATTCTTTTTGTTACATTCCTCGAGTCTGAATGCCACTCAAGATTTTATTGTGTGATGCGGTTCAATAAAGTGTAAAACTCATCATAAGTCAACTCCAACGCTTGACCACCTATGGCTGAATTTATCAAATTTTTTGTATTATGGTCAAGTGCTTCTACAAAAGTATGAGCAAGTACCTCATTTAACTGTTGATGATGTAGAGAGTCCCGGAGAAGATATTTGAATCGCTCCTAAGAATGATATTAGTTTTTATCTGGCCTCTGTTTGAAGCTCACAATATCACTGTAAAGTCTCACCGTCTTGCCAGATGGAAGGAACCATATTAGGAACTTCTGGGATAAATTATCCTATGTTGTGATTGAATTCCCCGGCTCCACATTCAACCACTTCTTTGCTTCCCCCAATAGTGAGTGGAGAAAAGTGTCAGCCTCACATAATCTTTCGACACACCTATAGGACTAAATATGTCACTAATTTCCAAGAAATTTTGCAAGTGGACTTGTGTATCCTCTTGTGAAAGCTTTGCAAATTGTCCACTACTGATTAGAAGTTGTACCATGTTGTGCTTTAACTCAAAGTTCCCCCAGCAGCCAGTCTTTGAATTGGGGAAGTGAAGTTCGTCGGAAGTGGGACTGCCACTTCATGAACAGTCCCGCCGGCTTGTTGTTCCTGAGCCATTTGAGTAGGATTCTCTTGGTCTTCTTGGATTTTCAGAATTCGGGGTGAAGGATTGCTTACTACTAGAAAACTATAAATTACGTGGGGATTTTATCTAGGGACTAATATCGCAGGAAATACATGCGGATTTACCTACGAAAATATTAAATTCCCCAACAATAAAATATATTACCTGTGAACTATATATTTGAAATAAATCCCACAGGTAAATTTGGCGCCATATTGCACAAATTTCATACTTGCGACATTACCTGGGAAAATATATCGGCGGGTATTTTATCTCCAGGTAAATCCGCAGGTATATCAACAAATATATATATTTTTTAAATCTGTAGAAAATCCCCAGATAATTTATCCTATAGATTTACTTAGAGATATTTTGGTGGAAATTTATGTAATGGATTATTACCTAGGAAATTATTTGGGGATTTTGTTTTGTGAATTTTGCTGAGGATTTATTCTTGGAGATTTACCTGAGAAATTATTACTTGCGACATTACCTAGGGAAATATATCGGCGGGTATTTTATCTTTAGGTAAATCCGCAGGTATATGGACGACTATATATATTTTTTAAATTCATAGAAAAATTTTCAGGTAATTTATCCTATGGATTTACTTAGAGATATTTTGGTGGAAATTTTTGTAATGAATTTTATTACCTGAGAAATTATTTGGTGATTTTGTGCTACGAATTTTGCTGGGGATTTACCTGCAAAATTATTACGTGCGACATTACCTGGGAAAATGTATCGGTTTGTATTTTATCTCTAGGTAAATCTGCAGGTATTTGAATATATATATATATATATATATATATATATATATATATATATATATATATATATATATATATATATATATATATATATATATATATATATATATATATATATATATATATATATATATATACAGAGAGAGAGAGAGAGAGAGAGATAGATAGATAGATAGAGATATTTTAAATCTATAGCAAAATTCTTAGGTAATTTATCCTATGGATTTACGTAGAGATATTTTGGTAGAAATTTATGTAATGGATTTTAGTACCTAGGAAATTATTTGGGGATTTTTTTCTGCGAATTTTGTTGGGGATTTATTCTTGGGGCTTTACCTGCAAAATTATTACTTGAGAAATTATTGGGGGATTGTGTTGCTACAAATTTAACTGAAATTATTTCTTGGAGATTTATCTACGAAATTATTACTTGGAAAATTATAGGAGGATTGTGTTGCTACAAATTTAGCTAAAACTATTTCTCGGGGATTTACGTAGGATTTTTATGACTTGAAAAATTTAAATAGGAAAAGGATAAACTTGAAGAATAAAAAACATAAAATAAAAAGAAATTTGACATTAAATCAGTGGACACGTATAATCAAGTAAAAAATGCTCAAGATGACATAGATGGTATCACAGATGTATTCGAGCCGAATAAACCTTAGCTTGACTCATTATGTTATCACCAAAAAATTAAAGAGGCGAAATTTCATTGGCCTAAGATAGGGCGAAAAACGACTCAAGGCTCAAATAGAGTGTGTTTTTATATTGGTTAATTTAAATATAATTGTAAGGCATCATATTATGCACGATAATATAATATATCAATATAGTGTACATTTAGGAGTCGTTTGGTGTGAGATATAAGGTATAATAATTATGAAATAAAATAAAAAATTAATTTATTTTATATTGAGTTGAAAGTATTTGGTAGTTTCAGAATTATATATATGATGAGATTAGGAGTGGGCATTCTGTTTGTTCGATTTGCTTGTATAATATCGGTTTGTCTTTTCAATTTTTGGATTGACGAAAATGGAAGCCGTAATCAAACCAAAATAAATTCGATTCGATTTAATTTCTATAAATTTGGTTCAGTTATTACAATTTTTTATTTTGATTTTGAAGATTAAAGTAGTGAGTCTTTCTTTGTCATGACCGAGCACTAAAAATTTGTGATTTCTTTGTAGAAAAATTATTTTTTCTCAAACATGTTTTTCATTTTCAGATATAAATAACTCAACATGGATGAAATGAAATGAAATAATGGGAAAACATTATTGATACTGAATATATAAAATAAAAAAAATTATAAATATAAAATTTATATGTATAATAATATATATATACTATTGTTATTGTTGATTTTAAATTAATATGTTATGTGTCGTATTTTTAGTTTCAAAGAAAGAAACAAGAAATATTAACTTCTCAAAGTGCATCAATTGTGGAAGGAGAATGAGAAGGAATTGGACTTGTTGATGAAACATCTATACAAGAAATCATCTTCAAATGATGAACGCCCATCTCAAGAAGACAACCAAGTTTATGAAAATGAAAGTGATTCTGATCTTGATGGTTCATAGTTTTATTGAGTATTCAAGTTTGAAATATTTTATTTTGGACCATTTAAGAATCATACATTATTGATGTTGATATTACGAATTATGTTTGTTTGTTAGCTGTAATGGTTTACATTAGACTTGTATTGAATGATGTTTTTTAAGAATTATTGGAGGTTTTGAATAGATTTTTGACTAATTGTGAAATGTTTCTAGTAATTTACGTGTGAATTATTACTTGGGAATTTCCATGGGGATGTACATGCTAAATATTCATGAATTTTTTTTTGAAAAAATTTGTTCTTGAGGATTTACTTGGGGCATTTCAAACGAATTTTCTTGCGAAATAATTTTATAAATATCCGTAGGAAATTTTCTTTCATTAATTAGGAATTTTCACCTCTAAATTTCTTACGAATTTACTGGAGAATCTTCGTGGGGAATAATTTATGAATTTTTCCTCGAAAATCCACAGGTAAAATCCTTTTTTATGAAATTTTACCAAAAAAGTTATGCAAAATTTTGATAGTTAATTGCAAGTAAATCTGCAAATAACGTACCTGCAGATTTATTTTGGTAACTAAATTACCTAGAGATTTTATAAATTCGTAGGTAATAATTACCCGCGGATTTATTTTTGCAGCTAAATTACCTAGGGATTTTAGAAGCAGGTAATAATTACCTACGAAGGTATTTCCTTTGGATACTAATTAGCAAGAATATCCGCAAGTAATGAAATTACTTAGGGATTTTACCACATTATCCCTATGAATATCCCCAGGTAATAAACATTTTTCTTGTAGTGGCTTCTCTCCTTCGTTGATGGAAAAGTTGTTTAGGTTCAGGGCTTGGTTTATTCAATTCCTGATCCCTTGCAAGTTTACTATTTTGAAAACCTATTTCCTGCAAGTACAAAATCAAGACCAAGCATAAAACACCAAAGAAATCTAAAAAATAAAATTGTTGCCAAATTATAAGTCCCCGACAACGATGCCAAACACATGACGGTGCCCAAGCGCACATGCAACTGTATGTGGTCTACTAAGTAATATAGTGGCCTTCAAGAAAGCCGAATGTTGATCCCATAGGGACTTGTTCTAACAACTATTTGATTTTAGTTCACAATTTATATCAATCTAGTGCAATCGTCACCAAACAAGAGTTTTGAATATTTGTAAACTAAAGTAAAGAAAGTAATGCGTTAAATAAAAGACTTGAGACGAGCAATAGAGTAAAGACCAGGGTTAAATCACTTTGAAAAATCATACTACATTATTGATCTTCATTCGCTAGCTTTCTTATCTTATTTTTTGATTCGTAGGGTTAATTGCATGACCATGGTCTCCCGACCTCTAACCGTTTACCTAATTTTGACATTACAACTACATCGTTGAGTGGGGATGTAATAATTCAATTAAGTTCTTTAAGCTATCATCCTACATGTGAATCAAGTAAGGCTTCTAGGTACATCCCTGTCCTAGACTCTAATTTGAATTCCTTATTTATAAAAGAATACGAACCCCACTTTGTTCATCCCCACATTTTTTCTCCCTATTCCCTCTCCCGATTACAAGGTTGATAATATGTGTATTCTAAGGGTTATAAATCATTAAAATAATTAAAACAAGGATTGAAAAGCAACTAAACATTACAAGAAAAGTAAAAAAAATTAATTCAAAATAATAGTAGTCATGTTCTTTGCTTTAACCCTGGAAAGGGAGTTCTTAGCCACTCATAGTCATAATCATCATCCAAATAATTGTATGAATGATCGAAAACATAAACAAGCTAATTAAAGAATGAAAAAAAAAACTAAAAAAAAGTTGCAGCAGCCCCCTCAAATGTCCAAGATATCCCAGATAATTAATAACAGACACAAGGTCCTATTTATACTAATATACCAACAATTAACGTGTAGGAGAAGGATTTGCAACTTGGCCATGTAAGGGATGTCCAACATGCCGCGGTGCATAATCAACTTTACTAGCCAATGCGTCACATTAGGTAATCAATTTAATTAGCCAACGTATCACATTGCTTTCTCAAGTCAACTAGGCAGTGCGTCGTGGCTCCATTGAGTTGGCTCACGGGAAGTTGCATCCAAAACCTTTGTTAAGTGTTTCATCGTCCTTCCTTTTATCCAAGCCTTATGGTGTGTTTCCAATGGATTTCTAGCCTTTATATTATCATTATGTCACCATAATCTGCTCACAAAACATCCTAAATCATAATACACTGAGGATTAAAGATCAACGCAATACAATATAAAGAACAATGAACTCAAAACACAAGCTAAGACTAGGCTAGTTCATATTGATCTTCAACTTATAGTTCCAATTCTTGAATTGATCCAATTGAACTTTGCACATTCTAAACAAGTTATTCCGTATATAAATTCACTATTAAACCATTTGGAACTCATTTAACACACTATAATCCATCGAGATATACTAGAGAAGCATCTAGCTCAAGTAAGTAACACTAGCTTCCTCGATTGAACTCTAAATGACTCATTTATGTACAAACTTGTTTTGAAACACTTTCAACCATTGCAATCACATCCTTTAACACGTATATGCTTATTTATATTATCATCACACACAAAGCACACAAATTATCCTCCAAACAAGGCTAAATAAGCTAGAATAGTAACTCTAGAGTGCACAAATACACACACCATTAGATTCCGACCAGTGCTAGAGCCCGAAGTAGATACCTTTGGTGCATGAGATGAAGACGTGGTAACTACTACCCATAGAATAAGAAACAGAATTTCTCTAGGTCTTTTTGTTAGACCACTACCTGTCATCACCACCACTATTTTTCTTATCTCCCCCCACTCTATGTACTGAAACTTCTTACATTGCCGCCCCCGTCATCTTTCTTTTTCTTCGCATCCTCCACCTGTTGCATGTACACCTCTAACCAAGAAATATCCATGTCCTTATTCAACAAGGCAGCCTTGCATTCCAACACCAAGTCACAGGACAACCCAGAAGCAAAATTTCTCATCCTCGCTCTCATAGAAGACACTAACTCAAGAGCATAACGAAATTACTGGTGAAACTTCAAGGCATACTCCTTAATAGTCATCCTGCCTTGCCTCAAATTTACAAACTCCTCTGCGTTTGCTCCCCTCAACTCCTGAGGAAAGAAACAGTCATGGAAGGTACCAGAAAAATCATCCCACAAGGCTACCTCCGCATCATAACCTCTCAACTAATCTCACTTCTCATTCTGCTGCTATGACAAATCCTTTAACTAATATGCAAAAAATTCCATGTCTTTGGAGTTAGAAGCATGTATTACTCAAAAAACTATTTTCCATCTCGACAATTAAAACACCTTGGGTTTTGTCCCTTGAAAATTGACTAAGCTTCGAGATCACTGTCCTAGTGATGACCAATCATACGAGTTGTATGGTGTGGGTACGAGCCATGTGAATGTAGTCATTAGGTTTCTAATGGATGGTGGGTAGGTTTTTGGTCTTGATAACAACTTGGTGGTATGAGTCGTTAGGGGCGGTGATGGGTCGTTTGGTCGATCCTTAATCAAATAAGAAACTTAGTGACTTAACTTGGCTCTAAGTATGAGTGGCTCACTAAGATCCATGAGGCTAGGTTACAAGTGTAGGGTTCAATCGTATGTTATCCAGTGTCCAATCTCTTTGGGTTCTGTCTTGGATACGACTAGACCATACGATTCGTATAGTCAGGTCACAAGTAAGGTCATATAGTCGTATAGTGAACAATGTATGGGTGTCCAACTCACTGTCTTTGTAACGACTCAATGGTATGAGTCGTATGTTGTGGTTACGAGTCAAGGGGTCAACTCGTAACCACATGAGATCTTTTTATAGTTTTAAGCTAGGGGCACTTTAGACATTACCCACTGAAAACCCATAATGCCCCACGTCCCTATAATATTTTTTGGTCATCCATTCCACACTTTACAATATTAAGTACCCTCTTTACTCTCTCAAAATCCTCTCAAGTAAAATTGTCTAGGGTTTCTCCAAAGTGGTCATCTAAGAACTTAAGGATCATTTCTCTCTGTGAATCTTTGTAATTCAGGCATGTGACTCTTCCCTCATTGTTATTTTACTAAAGGCATATGTTTTAATATATGGTTTTCATGGTATTGTTATGATTTTGAAATAAAGGTTTTTTTTTTTTTACGTTCATGGTTGATTAATGTTCATCATGATGTAATTATGGTTTTTTTCTTATGTTTTTATTATGGTTTTCCACGGGGGGGGGGGGGGGGGTGCATGGGAATGGTGATTTAATTAAGGGGTCATAGTTGAGCCCCATATTTGTTGATTTTAGCTTTGATAAAGGCATGCCCTCAACCTGTTTGTGAAATTGTCAATGAGAATGATTTTTGTCACATAGTTTGCTTGTTATTGGAATCTTACATTGCGTAATGGTGAATGGAACATGAATTGGTTTTTGTAGTTGCATATGGTTTTGGAAAGGCCTTGGTAATCATGGTTTGGTTATAAATGGTTTCAGTTAATTTGAAATAATGGAGTCTAATTTGGTTTAAAGGTTTATATGGGATAAGGTAATTATCACAACCTTAACCGGGGCTTTGTCATGATGAGCATCTTAAGTCCTACTGGTACCGGAGACCACCCCTGATACCTAATCCAATCAACCAATATAAAACATGAGTTGGATAAATTTCCGAACATATAACCAAATAGTAAATTAGGAGATATAATAGCTTTGGGATAGGTTTACTTTATAGACCAACCCAACCAAGTCAATCACTCCAATAACAAACCAAAAAAACCAAAATGATAACCTAATGTATACAATATATAAATCATAACCATTTCATACCCAAGTTCACAGTTGTCCATACAAAAGCCTCTAATCCAAACAAAAGAGTATCTTGTCAGGACATGCCCCCGACCATTCCCAAAAACCAAAGTCTATGAAAAGAAAAAAATATATAAGGTAATCCATGACATAAAATAGATGATTTTCTAACTATGGAAACTCACTACTTGAATACAACATCGACGATCCCCAAATATTGTCAATGAGAAGGAGGAGTAGTATGGTTGATTCCTGCATCACGTAGGGATACAGCCGCCCAAAGACGGGTTAGCGGGTGAATGCTAAAAGTACTCCGGATAAGGATAAAATAATGACAACCTTTTAAATCCAAGTAAACCAACCATATGCATTCACAACCATACACACACAATATATATCCATACCGGGAAAAGGAACTGGGTTTTGCATGCTTTTTAAACCATTAACCTGGGTATGTGTAGCGTAACCAGCATAATCCACCCATGGGCTATATGGGTCGAGCATTAGCCCCTGGAAGGGCCTTGATATATGTAGCTGCACAAATCAGAGATACCATAGGAGTAGGGGATTCCCGTGTACACTTCGCTCTCCATGATACATATATACAAGTGTTGGGGGATTCCCATATACCCCTCAAGTATATGTTTTCATGACCAATCCTCATGTTTGAAAACATGAGTTTCTAGCGTCCGTCCATTGGACACACACCTTCACGGTTTGCTATCACACCTCGCCATTATTGCCCAATTAAAACCATTACCACACAACCAAACAACCATTTCTATTTAGTATTAATCGAGGCTATCATTAGTAGTATCATCATACCGACAATAGGTTGCAAGCAATGTCTTTAGCCAACCTTAGGGGATTCCAATGTACACCATAGGTTACATTATGAAGTTTACTTGGGTGATTCCTATGTACCCTGTAAGTACATCACGATTAGGCTTACTTGGGGGATTCCCGTGTAGCTTGCAAGTATTTTATTAGTAAGTGTTGGTATGGGGATTCTCATGTCTCCACAAGGCATTCATCATTCTAAGAAAATTTCATTATTTCATTCACTTGGGGGATTCCCATGTATGTCACAAGGTTTACAATTAAACCATAATGAATGACCACCAAGACCTTACCATTTAATCATTCCAAACCATTCATACCATTCAAAAACCATTCAAACTAATTTAGGATTCCATTACCAAACCATACCATGCAATAGTTTCAATGAAAGTTCAACAATATAGTAAAAACATTCTCATAGGCATTTTATCAAACACGTTGAGGGCATACCCTTACAAGGACCAAGACCAAAGAATAAACTATCAAATTTTGGGTTACTTATGACCCATTTGTTAAAAAATAAACAACAAGCACCCACATGTTCAAACCATCACAAAAAATATGTGAAAACAAAATTTAAACCAAGGGTAAACAATTCTCAACAATACACACCAAAACCCTCAATATTGCTTTCAATACCACCATTATGATTCACAATCATTGTTGAAAAACACATTAAATCATGCTTTTAGTTAAAACTAAGGATGAGGGAGGAGTAACTTGCCTTATACAAGATGATTCACGAAAAGAACTTGACCCATTTAGCCTCTAGATGAACACCTCTTTAAAAACCTAGCCTCCAATCTTCAAGAGAGAGTTAGAGAGTGTTTTTGGAATGTTTTAATCCTCCAATGAGTGCTATGAGAGGCCACAACATTTTATATAATGTTGGGACATAAGTTTTTTGGGATTGGAAATGTCCAAAGTTTCCTCAGCTTAAAAGCTGAAAACCAACTCACCAGAGGGTATGACCTACCCCCTAAGCCATACCCTAGGGTAGAGTGGCTACCTATCTCATACCCAAGACCTCACCTTGGTCCCCCATACTGGCCAATATACGACCACCTAGGGATAACTCATACCCTAAGGTATGAGAAGTACCTCATACCCTACCATGGACAAATTTAAGTAGGCTAAGCATAAGGCATCATACGAATTGGCAAGAAGCCACTCTTATCCTATCATACGAGAAGTAAGATGTCAAATTGTATCTTGGATAGAATGTAACCAAAACACAGTATCTATTATACGTTAGAGGGAGTACTAAATCATATTTTACCATACGATAAGTATGCTCAAATCTTACCTTGTCCAGAATGTCCAAAACTCAAGAAATTTAGCAAGGGCCAAAGTTTAGGGTCTTTCATTCTCCCCTACTTAGGATAATTTGCCCTCAAATGACGGGTAAAGGCGAGCAGAAACACAACTTAACATATTACGGCCCATCGAGCTTCCCTTCAACCAAGTTAGAAACAAAGACATAAAAAAAATGAGAAGATCATCACATACTGTACGCATCATTTACACCTAGCACCTCCATATCAACCTCTAACTTAGTTAGAAAACCAAGTTCCAAGGAAATCCAACCCTTTCTTTAACCATGTTAGAAGACAAAGATGTGTCGAAGAACACATACCTTATACATGAATTTCCGAAATGAATAACCAATGCAGATACTTAGGATCTATGTCCTCTTTCGCATCCCAAATGGTTTCCTTAGAATTTTGGTTCCACCATAGAACCTTCATCCATTCCACACCTTCTTATTCGTAATCGCTGAACTTACCAACCCGAGATCCTCAATAAGAACTCCTTATATGACAAAGAGTCTGAGATACCAATACCACCCAAAGAAAACAACCAACGGAGGATTACCTACACCTTACCTTAATATAAATACATGGAATACCAAATGAATAGAACTCATGCTAGAGGGCAAGTCCAATTCATCTTAGACTTTCTAGACACACATTGCCAGGAGCTCCAGAGACTAACTATACACCACTTTTATGTTCAAGCCTATCCAAACCTAAGAGAAGTTAACTTGGGCCACGATACTATATTCCTTACATCCACCCAAAACACTATTTTGTTTCCACCAAGATTTTAAGTACCCAACACAAATATTGGTATATCTATCAATCCTACCATTCTAGCTTACCTTTTTATACCCATGGTATGGTCTATCCTTCTGAAGGTTTAATAACCTCTATAATTTTCACAAATATTTTTCACCACCTACTTCTCTTCTAACCATTTCTTATAGAAACAACCTTAAATCACCCTTCAAAACCTTAGCTCTAGTAGTCACCCCAAAATCTCCCCACCACTTAGTGACTTATACCTCCACCCCGATTCAAGACCTTACTAAACTTCCCAAGCCACCACCACCCTAATATAAGAAGGTTCATTAAGGAACTAAAGTACAAGAATTACTCATGGCACTCAAAGCGAGATCTCCAAAATGAGACACGGTAAAATAAGCACGGGGTACTTTATAAAAACTACCTAGGTCATAAATGAAGAATCATCATCAAAACCATACCATATCAGGAGTCCTTAGGAATAGACGCCAAAAGAAACATGACCATATATATCACAGGTAATGCAAATGTAATGTAAGGCCAAGATTCAAATCCAGTGAGCAAGGCTAATGTAGAATATGAACCATAGGCATAAACGCTACCATAATATGTGCAAAACTAGCAAAGTGACCTCTTAACTAAGATAGGAGAAAATTACTAGAATAGGAGTAAATGTCCACCGCTAACAGAAAATTTAAGGTTAACCCTCAACCTTCATATTATTACACTTGTGAGGACAATACTCTACTCTAATGGGTATCACCAAGGACGTACACTAGGGATGCTTGGATCTCATATACCTAAGACCTCATCCTTCCAAATGCTACCTAGAGTCTAGCTTAGTCATACAAACTGTATGCTTTAATCTATCCAATGACAACAACCCCAATCCATCCATTCAACCTAAACCCCCGACCTATATGTCATATCTTTCCAACTATTATATTTTCTAGGCCATCAACCTCACCCCTTCCGCATGCCTCATGCAACCTACCAATTTAGCTATATGATTCTTTCATTGCTATTCTTGATCTAACATACTCTTTTCATCAAAATCAACACCTAGGTTAAAACCTAAAATTTATCAACCACCATGCACTACTAACAAAATATATCATATAGAATATGTATACATGGTCCATCCCATAAGGAGGACACCATGAATTTCTCATCCATCCACTTACCATCTATACACTTCCCATAGGGAGCCATTCCGCTTATGCATAAAAGAATAGAAGCACCCCATGAAGAAATAATAGGACGGATGAAACCTTTACCTAACGAGTCCCTTAATTTCTCTTTAAGCTCCTTTAACTCAACTAAAGCCATTCTATAAAGAAATAATAAAAATTGGATCGGTGTCCAAAATAAGACCAATCTCAATATTGATACCTCTATTAGAAGAACACCATGTGGGTCATTAGGAAGACCTCAGGAAATTCACTCCCAAATAAAACCAAATGTAATGAAGGACATTCGAGTTAGAATCTCTAACCCAAACTAAATACTAATAGAGACACCCTTTTGGAGATTGATCTTTGAGCTTTAAGATATGATATAACATTCCCCTTAAGAGCCAGGGAATGTAACTATTCTCCTATTCCATATTTGAATCACTAGGGAGTCTACAGACAACCTTATGAGTTCGATAGTATAATGATGAATAGTACGAGTACAACCAATCCATCCCCTGAATGACATAGAAATACACCACATCAGATTCAAATAAATCCACTAGAGTTTCCTTACTACCAACAAATACCGCACACTCTCTATAGACTCTTTTGGCAATAATAGAGTCACCTAATAGGGTAGAAAAAGAAAAAAGAGTCCAAAATAACCTTTGTCCAAAACAAAAATACGCCACCACAAATATGGTCACATAAGAGAGAAGGGACCTTGGACCAATTAAACCATACACATTATGAGAAGAGAGTTCACAATAGACCATTATTAGTATTAGAAAATACCTCAAACACCTAAGGAATAGTAAGAGAATAAAGATGATCACCACTAGTGCTGGAGCCAGAAGCAACACCCCTTGGTACATGAACTAGAGAAGTGACAATTGATGTTCTATTTGCCTAAGCAATAATCCTTATGGGACACTCCCATTACATATGACCCAACTAACCATAATTAAAATAATGATTCCTCCCTTCCTCACAACAACCATAGTGGGATTGACCATATAATCTGCAAAATAGATAGGATGGTGTAGATTGGGACCCACCAACCCAAGATTGGGCACTTTGTGCCCTAGAAGCATTACTATTTAGAAAATGTTTGTCTCCCAATGGCTTTGGGTAGGTAGCACAAGACAAAGAATAGGAGTTTGGACCCACCCAACGCTTCCTTTTAGACCACTCACCACCATACTGTGGGCCTTTTCTTTCTTTAAAAAATTAAGACCTCTTACTCTGCCTATTTCCTAGTCTTGCCTTTATCTCCCCATACTAATAGGACCAGACTAGCGTGATAGAGTTTTCATTATTTAGGTCAATAGATTAATGAAATGTCAAAACTCGGCATTGGTAACCTCTCCTTGAGGTATTTAAACATAAGTAACACCTTTCGGAGTAGAGTCAATGAAGACTGGTGGAACTTTATGGGGAAAATTAGAAACTGTGACTCTTGATAAAGTCTATGCTGCATGAGTCAAACTAGATCAATCCATGTTGTCCTCGAGTGGCACAGGTGAATTTCCACAAGCTTTAGATCATTGAGAGAAAATGATCTAAAAGGTAAGAAAAAGAAGATTTAGGGAAAATTTGAAGACCTAAAACTTCATAGCCCGAAAGTAGATAAACAAGAATATGAAACATTCCTAAATTCCTCGTAGCCTCCTGATTATAAGTATGGCTCATAACACACCCATAATCAATACTCTACTCGATATAGATTTATGGACACCTTATGGCACTGAAACCTATGCTTTGATACAAACTTGGCATAACCCAAACTAGGGACTTGTCATAATAGGCATCTCAAGTCCCACTAGGATCGGAGACAACCCCAGATACCCAATCCAACCAACCAAAATATATCATGAGTTGGATAAATTTCCAAATATATAACTAGATAGAAATTAGGAGATATAATGACTTTGGGATAGGTCTACTTTCTAGACCAATCCAACCAAGTCAATCCATCCTATAACTAACCAACCAGACAAAAAATGATAACCTAATATATATAATATATAAATTATAGCCATTCCATACCTAAGTCCATAGTTTCCTATACAAAGCCTGTAAACCAAACCAAAGAGTATCTTATCAAGGCATGCCCCCGACTATAGCCAAAAACCAAAGTCTATGAAAAGACAAAAATATGTAAAGTAATCCATGACATGAAATGGATGCCTTTCAAACTATAGAAGCTCACTACTTTAATCCAACATCGATGATCCCTGAATCTGATCAATGAGTAGGAGAAGTAGTATGGCCAATTTTTGCATTGCATGGGGATATAGCTGCCCGAAGATGGGTTATTGGGTGAATGCTAGAAAGAACTCAAGACAAGGATGAAATAATACCAACCTTTTAAAACCAAGTAAACCAACCATATACATTCACCACCTTACATATAAATATATATCCATATTGGGAAAGGGAACCAGATTTAGCAAGATTTTAAAATCTTAAACCTGGGTATATGTAGTGTAATCATCATAATCTATCCACAGGCTATATGGGTCCAGTGTTACCCCTGGATAGGCCCCAATATGTGTAGATGCACAAACTAGAGATACTATAGGAGTAGGGGATTCTTGTGTACCCTTAGCTTTTATGATACATATATATAAGTGTAAGGGGATTCCCGTGTACCCCTCAAGTATATGGTCATCATGACCAATTATTATGTTGGTAAACATGAGTTTCCAATGTCCTTCAATTTGACTTAGACCTTCATGGGTAGCTATCACACCACGTTATTATTTCCTCATTAAAATCATTACCACCCAACCAAACCACCAATTCCATTTGTTATTAACTGAGGCTATCATTAGTGGTATCATCATACTGACTATAGCTTAGAAGCAATGTCTTTAGCCAACTTTAGGGGATTCCCACGTACCTCATAGGTTACATTATTATGTTTACTTGAGGATTCCTATGTACCCCACAAGTACATAATTATTAGTCTTACTGGGGGGATCCCGTATACCCTACAAGGTTTTCAATTAAACCATAACCAATGACTACCAAGAACTTACCATTTCACCATTCCAAACCATTTATACCATTTAAAGCCTTTTAACCCATTCAAAAATCATCTAAACTAATTTAGGGTTCCATTACAAAACCATGATATGAAATAGTTTCAATGAAAGTTCAATAATATAGTAATAATATTCTCTTAGGTATTTTATCAAACATGTTGAGGAAATAGCTTTACCAATACCAAGACCAAAACTAAAGCATAAACCATAAAATTTAGGGTTACCTATGACCATTTGTTATATCATAACCAACAAGAACTCATATATTCAAACCATCACAAAAAACACGTGAAAACATAATTTAAACCCAAAGTAGACAATTGTCAACAATACGCATCAAAACCCTCAACATTGTTTTTTAAAACCACTATTATGATTCACAATCAATGTTTAAAAATAAATGAAATTATGCATTTAGTTGGAACTAAGAATGAGGGAGGAGTAAATTTCCTTATACAAGATGATTCATATAAAGAACTTGACCCCTTTTTTCTCTAGAGGGACAACTCTTTGAAACCCTAGCCTCCAATCTTCAAAAGATAGTTAGAGAATATTTTTGAGATGTTTTGACCCTCCGGTGAGTGATATGAGGGGTCAAAACATGGTATATAGAATGGGGACATAAGGATTTTAGGGTGGGAAATATCTGAAATGCCCTTAGCTTAAAAGCTGAAAGCCAACTCACAGGAGGGTATGAAGACGTACCCTAGGGTATGGGTGGTACCCAATATCATACCCTAAACCTCACTTTATTACCCTCTACTAACAAACATGCGAGCATATAGGGCTAACTCATACCCCAAGGTAAGAGAAGTACTACTTACCCATACCTTGGATAGATTAAACTAGGCTAAGCATAAATCATCATATGACTTAGCAAGATATCACTCTTACCTTATCACACGAGAAGTAAGATGTCAAATTGTATCTTGGATAGAATAAAACCAATACTTTATCTATCATACTAGAGAGGATTACCAAACCATATTTTATCATACGATAAGTATGTTTAAACTTTACCTTTCCCAGAATGTCCAAAATTTAAAAAATTTTGCAAGGGCCAAAGTTTAGGGAGTTTCAATAATTGACTTGCAAGCTCTAGTTTTGGTATGATAATATCAATGATTAATGATCAATTAAAATACTCCTTGTTAAGTGGTTGGGAATGTGTACGTAATTTAATATTAGATTAAAGGGGGTTGAGTAGCAAAGCCATGGAAGTTGGGGGTCTCGGGGCGACCAACACTGGAAACTCATGCTTGCCGATATAAGGGTGGTTTTAGTGACCGTATGCGTGATGTAACACTTTATATTTTAGGAATGTACTAGTCATCTCTGATTCTTTTCTTTAATCTTATGGCTAACTTGTACTGGGGACTTTTCATCATGGGAGCTGAACCTATATAGCCCATTGGTGGTTTAAGGAAGGCCAAGCTACACAACCCAAATTAATATTTTAAATGCATTCTAAACCTTGTTCCCTATCCCAACATGGTATGTATATATGTATATATGTGATTTCATATGGTTATTTAATTTGGTTGTGAATGGTGGAATTATTTTACCTTTTCCTTGAGCTACATGGTAAAGTTCACTCCGCTAACTGTCTTCGGGTATTGTATCTCCATGCAATGCAAAAAGTAGCCATACTACCATTTCTCCTACTTAGTGACATGGATTCATTGATAGGTTTGAGTCAGATTAAAGTGGTGAGCTTCTATACTCCAGAAGACTCCATTTTATGCTATGGAATTTCTTTTATTATTTTTATTTATTTGGTTTTGATTTTGGATATGGTCGGGAACATGTCCTGATTGGATATTCCTTGATTCTAGTTAGAGTCTTTTTATGACTACTCTGGGCATGGGCGGTGTTGGTATTAATGTTAGCTTGTGTATTTGTATTGGCATTGGAATTGGTATTGGCAGGATATTTAGTTGTTTATTTTTTGTTATGGTTATAGAATTTATGTTATTGTCTTTGTATTATTATTATTTCATCTTTTTATTTGTTTGGAATTTATTCAACATGGGTAGTAGGGTGGTTGACAGTGGGGTATTGGTGTTGGTCTCTAATCCTGGTTGGACTTGAGATACTTTACCCGACTAGACCCTATTTTGGGTCATGTCATATTGGTATCAGAGGCCTAGTTTCATCGTCAATTACGAGTCCACAAATTTGTGTCGAGTGGAGTCTCTTTTAAGACTGTATAGCACGCCACACTCATAAGGAAGAGGCTAAGAGGCATTTTGGAATGTTTTCTCTTTCTTGTGCTCTATTTTTTAGCTACAGAGTCAAAGGTCTTTAAATCTTCTCTAATGTCCATTTGTTTGCTTTTCAGGTCATGCTTTCGTGATAATATGAAGTTCACAGAAACTCCTCTGTCCCACCCAAGGAAAATGTTGATGGGACCCATCCTATGTATGAGGTCCAGACTCAGTCGAGGGGTCCAGTACCTTATTGTCCTCCTGGAGTTCCACCAGTCCCTTAAGTCCTTCTCGATATCCTTAGGCTGATGTGATGAATGCTGAGTTTCATCATTTTGTTCAAATATTATCTCATTTTGTAACTTCTCAGGCTGAGCATGGTGTTTCTATTACTCCATCTTTTGATTCCACAAGGGTTGGCTAGTTTATGAGGTTGATCCTTTCTGTGTTCACTAGTGTTAAGGTTGAAGTGGATCCTTAAGATTTTATTGATGAGATATAAAAGATCTTCCATATTCTGCATGTTACTAACATAGAGGGTGCGGAATTTGTTGCCTATTAATTGAATGATATAGCATACCATTAACCTGGGAAAGGGAATCGGGTTTAGAATGCCTTTAAAACCATTAACCTGGGTATATGTTGCTTAACTGTCCTAGAACCACCCACGGGTTATATGGGTCAAGTGTTACCCTCTGAACAGGCCCTGATGCGTGTAGCTACATAAATTGAAGATATTATAGGAGTACGAGATTCCCGTGTACCTTTCGCTCTCCATAATACATATATACAGTGTAACTTTGGGGATTCCTATGTACCCCATAAGTATAGTATATGGTCTCCAGGGCTAATCCTCATGTCGGAAAACATGAGTTTCCAGTGTCCGTCCATTGGATTCACACCTTTACAATTAGTTATCACACCCTGCCACTATTTTCCAATTAAAACCGTTAGCACATAATCAAATCACCAATTCCATTTATTATTAACCAAGCTTATTGGAAGTGGTATGTCTATACCGACTATAACTTACACGCATTGTGTTTATCCAACCTTTTAAAAGAAAGGGATTCCCATGTATCTATAGATTCCATTATTATTAAGTTTGCATGGGGGATTCCCATGTACCCCACAAGTAGTTTATTATTATGTTTGCTTGGGATATTCTAATATACCCTACAAGGCTTTTAATTAAACTATAACAATGACCTCAAAGGCCTTACCACGTAACCATTTAAAACCATCCAAACCAATTTAGGGTTCCATTATCACTTTATAACTTGAAAAAGTTTTAATAAAAGTTCAACAATGTAACAAAAACATTTTAATAGTCTTTTTATCAAACATGTTGAGGGCATATAGTTTCCAAAACCAAAACCAAGTACCAATTAACCATTTCAATGTAACCACATGTTCAATCCACCATTACAACATCACAACCATAAGTAGAAATATGGGAAAACCATAACCAAACCATTTATAACCAAAACCCCCAAAATATAATTCAAAACCTAAAACCATACCATATTTATGCCATGAAAACCTTAAATTAAATCATACCTTTAGTTGAACTAGAAATAAGGGAGGAGTAGCATGCCTTATATTATGAAGAAGATGGGAGAGAAACCACCCTTGTAAGCCTCAAATTGACCACCTTAAAAGAAACCCTAGCCTTTCTTGACACAAGAGCCTAGAGAAAATTTTAGAGTGTTTAGGAGAGTTTTATTAATTTCAAATAGGTTAATGAATCCCCAAAAAGGTTCTTTATGTCATGGGGTTATGAGAGGTTAAGAGGGAAAATATCCAGATTACCCCTAACTTAACTATACAAATTTCTCGTAGGAAGGTACAACTAATCCCCCTCCAACCGTACACTACCATATGAGTGGAACCCACCACTCATACCATAGGCATCCCTTAGACCCTAACACTATCCAACATACAACCACCAAGGTGAACTCGTACCCAAGCTTATGACAAGTACCCTAGAACCGTACCTTAGGCAGATTTGAATCCTCTAGGCTAGACTTAGGGTGTCATATGATTTAATATCACACTACTTGTATCCTAATATATTACTAGTATGATTTATTCATACCTTGGGAATAAACCATCCAAATATTCCTAATCAACATAAGAGTTGAGGATCCTAAATCGTGCCCTATCATACAACAAGTACCCCTAGTAGTATGATGTCCAAAATCTCAAAAATCGATAATTTTTCTAATGGCCCAAACCCAGGGTATTTAAGGTTTCATTCATCCTAGTGTACGTCAATGGGGTGCACCAGTGTTATGATAAGAAAAATGGTTTCCTTTGGATCTGTATTGATTACCGATAATTGAATAAGGTGACAGTAAAGAAAAATTACCCTCTTAGAAGGATAGATGATTTGTTTAATCAGCTTTAGGATGCTAATTTTTTCTCTAAGATTGATCTTCAATTTGGGTATCATAAGTTAAATTTTAGGGAGATATATATCCCTAAGACTACCTTTCGTACCCTGTATAGGATTTTTGAGTTCATGGTTATGTCCTTTGGGTTGAGTAATACCACAACAACATTCATGGACTTTATAAATAGAGTCTTCTATCAGTTTTTGGATTTGTTCATCATTGTATTCATAGATGATATTATGGTGTACTCAAAGAATAAGGTGGATCATGCCGATCACCTCCGTATTGTGTTGTAGACCCTGAAAGAGCAGTAGTTGTATGCTAAATTTTTAAAATATAAATTTTGGTTGAATTCTGTTACTTTTTTGGGTTATTTCATTTTTAGTGGAGGGATCATGGTGTATTTGCAGAAAGTTGTAGTGGTTAAAAAGTGGTCTAGACCCAAGACTCCAGTCTATATTAGAAGTTTCTTAGGTTTAGCTGTTTACTATAAGAGATTTGTGGAAAGTTTATTGACTATAGATGCCCCGTTGACTAGGTTAACTTAGAAAAAAGTAAAGTTCTCATGGTCTGATGCTTGTGAGGGTAGATTTGAGAAGCTAAAGGATAAGCTGACTTCGGCTCCAGTCTTGACTTTGGCCGAAGGAACCGATGGGTTTATGGTCTATTGTGATGCATCCCGTATGGGAATTGGTTGCATTTTGATGCAGCATAGGAAAGTGATATCTTATGCCTTTAGGCGGTTAAAGGTGGATGAGAAGAATTGTTTGACTCATGACTTGGAATTCCTGGCTCTGGTACTCGCATTGAAAACTTAGGATCACTATCTATATAGAGTGCATGTGGATATCCTTTTTGATTATAAGATCCTACAATATATGTTTACTCAAAAGGAAATTATCCTCAGGCAAAGAAGATGGTCGAGCTACTCAAGTATTATGACATGATCTTCACTACCATCCAGGCAAAGCTAAAATGGTTGACGATGGTCATAACAATTTATCCATGGGGAGTCTAGCTTTTATCAATGAGGGGCAGTGAGAATTGGTGAAAGATGTTCACCATTTGGCTAACCTTAGAGTTCACCTCTGTAATACCCCGAGAAATTTTTCATAGAAATTTTGTGCGTAAACGTGTTGGGTTCTATCTTCTAGAATGAATTATAAATTTTCCATGTGTAATGTCTTAGATGATGATCCACCATTGCGTACAACATCAAATAAACTTTTCAACTATATGTGGATCATCCAAAACGAACACCCGAACGACGAGTTATGAACATTCTGATAGAACTGTGAATAGTACTGAACAGTAAAACGTGTAGGAAAAAGTATTGAGGCCTGGCGTATTTTTTCTCCAACTTTAAACGATCATAATCCTTGAACATAATGATTTGGGTGATCTACTATATATCAATGGAAAGCTCTGCGAGTCCTCTTTCCAATGAAATTGGTTTCATCCAATTTTTCTATTGGAGTAAAAATTTATGGTCGATATACTTCAGCCTATCAAAAGCGAATTTTTGGGTCAAATTCTAATGATCATAACTCCTCATAAACAATGATCTGAGTGAGATACTATATATCAATGGAAATATATGAGAGTCCTCTTTCTAATGAAATTAGTTTCATCCAATTTAGATATTAGATTAAAACGTTATGGTTGATCTACTTCAGACTATCAAACCAGTCCACCAAAGGATATATTCAAGAATTATTTGATTTTTTAGGGGTGTTTTGGTCAATCCCCCTCACCCAAAATCCATCCAAACCCTATATTAAAGCCTATTAGAAGCATTATATGTTATATTTAATCAAATTACCTCAAAAAGAAAATCCTAAGCTCCTACATCTAACTTCAAGAACCTCCAAAGTTCACCATTAATTCTGCAAATTTATTCAAGATTCCAAGTTCCTAGTTCAATAACTCCAAGAACCATCATTCAAAGGCACGATTAACATCTGAAAAATGAGTATTAATCTAAAGTTCATCATTCAAGGTATGTGGGGTTTTTCAACAAGAACTCTCTTTCGTTCTTGTGCCCAAAAGTAATTTTCCTTACAAAGGCATGATTTTTATTTGATTTTTATGAATTTGAAGCATGAATCCATATATTATGATGATTATTAGGAAATCTTAATGTTTATGATTTTGAAAGATGAATTTACATGTGTGGAGTTATAAAGCATGAATCTTGAATAATATTTATCATGATTTTGATATTTGGGTTGTGAATCCCCATTAGAAATAGTATTTTTTTTAGAAAGTGTGTGTTATAAGCATGTTGATGTTGAATATTTGAGATATTTTGAATGATTTGACCTTTTGGTCTTAATGGAGTTGTTTTGAACTCGAGTGTGAAAGAAATCCACAATGTGGTTGATTTTGATAGATGGGAAGCATGATAGCTCTAGATGTATATTTATATATTACTAAAATTGTTTTGTTGTGGATTGTCTTTGAAATGATCTAAGCTAAGTCTGAGAGAAATCTTTAGCACCGAGTGGGAGGTATAAAGCAATCTTATTTCCATAGAACTACATGTTTCTGTAGGAGTGAGCCTGAGGCTAACTTATATAGTGATCACTAGTTTGTGTGGATTTGATATCGATAGTCCTACTCCAATGGCAAGGATAGGACGGCTCTCCCCAACATGGGTTGTACGTTAGACTCCATGTAGCTTACATGGTTTATGTCGGTTATAGGATCTCCCAGTGTGTGTGTTTCCTTGTATCTATGGTGAATGGTGAAGTGATTTGAAAGTAGAATTGTGAAAGTTATTCTTTCAAAAGATTTAAATGATATTTATATTATGAGAATTGATATTCTTGATGAACTGAAAGTGATTGACAAATTATATGATGACTCACATGTGTTATTGTACTTATTTCATCCTCTCATGATGATGATGATTTTCTTCAGGCTATGTGAGTCTTTCATACATCCTGCATATTTCTTATAAATATTTATGATAATGAAGTTAATACAACTGCATACACCCCTTTATACTTAGTTCCTTTCCATGGTATTGACCCACATCTTCGGATGTAGGCTGCATTTTCTCGGAATGTCAGTTTAGGTGCTCAGTTCCAGGTTCGACAGTGATTCTTTAGGCACGCTGTTCTATATTCTCTATTGTGGTGAGTCCTCATATTTTGAGGACGTGATGTCTGATCTTGGTTTCACGAAATTATTTACATCTGATAACTGAGTATGACTCAGTTGAGGAATGTCTCAATGGCTCGCTAGTTTTATTGATTTTCTTAGAGGTTTGTTAGACTAGTATAGATATTGGGAGTTGACTAATAAGTCGTATTTTGTTATCTTTATAAAATTCTTTTATTCTTGGATGATGGCCCCTTCTAGCAATGCAGGCGGGTAGCGCCAGAATAGATTCTATTCTTTACCGTCCCGCCAGGAATAGGAGGACTCTCCCGATGTTGTTGTCGGTATGCTTCATATATTTCAGTTTGATGTGTATGCTTTGTTGGATCCTGGATCCAGTTTCTCATATGTTACACCTTTGATTGCTGTGAATTTTGAAATGAGTCCTGATTTTATTCCTGAGCCTATCCTAGTTTCTACCCTAGTGGGTGATTCGATTGTTTCCCAGAAAGTGTATAAAAAGTGTCCTGTTACCATTTTTCATAGAGTCTTGTTGGCTAATCTTTTTGAGTTAGACATGGTAGATTTTGATTTGATTCTGGGTATGGAATGGCTGTATTCATCTTGTGCCTCTATTGATTGTCGGACCCGAGTGGTCAAGTTTTAGTTTTCGAATGCATCCATGTTTGAGTGTTCTGGGAATTATGTGTCACCCAAGAGTCATCTTATCTCTTACCTCAAAGCTAGAAAGTTTATTTCCAAGGAGTGTATTTACCATTTTGTTAGAGTCAAAGAGACTAAGTCTGAGACTCCAACTCTCTAGTCTATTAACTTCGTCAATGAGTTTTCTAATGTCTTTCCAGATGATCTCAAAGGGATACCTCCTGATAGAGAGATAGAGTTCAGGATTGATCTTCTTCCCGATACTCAGTTCATTTCTATTCCTCCTTACCGTATGGTCCCTGCAGAACTTAAGGAGTTGGAAGAGAAACTCAAAGATCTACTAGATAAGGGTTTCATAAGGCCTAGTGTTTGTCCTTGGGGTGCTCCTGTATTGTTTGTAAGAAGAAGGCTCTTTGCGTATGTACACTGATTACCGCCAACTAAATAAAGTCACTATAAAAAATAAATACCCCCTTCCTAGAATAGATGATTTTTTTGACCAACTGCAAGGTGCAAGTTTTTTCTGAAAGATAGACCTTTGTTCCGGCTATCATCAACTCAAAGTTAGGGAGTGTGACATCTCAAAAATTGCTTTTCGAAATCGTTATGGCTATTTTGAGTTTCTTGTTGTGTCTTTCAGGTTAACTAATGCCCCAGCAGCTTTCATGGACCTCATAAATCGAGTGTTCAGACCATATCTAGATATGTTCTTCATAGTTTTCATCGATGATATACTGGTATACTCCCGTAGTGAGGATGAATATTCTGATCATCTCTGAACTGTCTTACAAACCCTTAGAGATCACAAGTTGTTTGCCAAGTTCAGTAAGTGTGAGTTTTGGCTAAGGTCAGTTGCTTTTTTGGGTCATATCATTTCTTCCGAGGGTATTAGAGTTGATCCCCAAAAGATCAAAGCTATTAGAAATTAGCCTAGACCTATTTCTCCGACTGATATCCAAAGTTTCTTGGGTTTAGCGGGATATTACCGCCGTTATTTTGAGGGTTTCTACTCTATAGCATCTTCTATGACTCGGTTGACCCAAAAGAAAGTGAAGTTCTTTTGGTCCAAATCTTGTGAGAAGAGTTTTCAGGAGTTGAAGACTCGACTCACTTCAGCCCCTATTTTGACTTTGCCTGATGGTGTTGGTGGTTTTGTGGTGTATTGTGATGCTTCCAGAGTTGGGTTGGTTTGTGTATTGATGCAGAAGGGTAAGGTGATAGCTTATTCTTCTAGATAGTTGAAACCCCAAGAGAAAAATTACCCTACCCATGACCTTGAGTTTACTGCTGTTGTATTTGCTTTGAAAATTTGGAGACACTATTTGTATGGTGTCTATCTTTATATTTTCATTGATCATAAGAGTCTGCAGTATGTGTTTACCCAGAGAGAATTAAATCTTAGGAAGAGACAATGGTTAGAATTATTAAAGGACTATGATATAAGTGTGTTGTACTATCCGGGCAAGGCCAATGTTGTGGCAGATGCCCTAAGTAGAGTATCTATGGGTAGTGTTTAGCATGTGGTAAAAGGTAAGAAAGAGTTGGCTCGTGATGTACATCATTTGGCTAGATTGGGGGTTAGGTTGTTTGACTCTGCTGAAGGTAGTATAAGGGTTCAGAGTAGTTCCGAATCCTCCTTGGTTTTGGAAGTGAAGGAAAATAATACTTAGATGCTAGTTTGGTTAGACTGAAATAGTCAGTCAAGGACCAAAAAGAAGAGGCTTTCTCCCAAGGGGGAGATGGTATGTTAAGATTGTAGGGTAGATTGTGTGTCTCGAATGTTGATGATCTGAGACAGAGGATTATGGCTGAAGCGCATGGGGCGTGATATTCTATTCATCTTAGTGCCACCAAGATATATCGAGACTTGCGAGAAATCTATTGGTGAAGTGGCATGAAAAAAGAAATAACAACATTTGTAGATAAGTGTGCAACATGCCAACAGGTTAAGGTTGAACACCACAGACCTGGTGGTATGATGCAAGAGTTTAGTATTCCCACCTGGAAGTGGGAAGAGATAAATATGGACTTCGTGATTGGTTTACCTCCTTCCCGATGCCATCATCATCCATTTGGGTTGTGGTTGATAGATTGACTAAGTCTGCTCATTTTTTGCCTGTTCATACTTCATACACTGCTGAGGATTATGCTAGATTGTATATCCAAGAGATAGTCAGACTGCATGGAGTTCCTTTGTCTATCATTTCGGATAGGGGTACTCAGTTCACTTTCAGAAGGGTCTTGGTACCTAAGTGCTTTTGAGTTCTGCTTTTCATCCGCAGACCGGTGGTCAGGCTGAGCGGACCATCCATACCTTAGAGGATATTTTGAGAGCTTATGCACTTGACTTTAAGGGAAGTTGGGATGATCACTTACCATTGATAGAGTTTGCTTACAATAACAGTTTCAACTCTAGTATTGGCATGGCTTCGTTTGAAGCCTTATATGGGAGGAAGTGTAGATCACCCATAGGTTGGTTCGAGGTGGATGAAGCGATTGTGAGTGGTCCTGATTCAGTATTTGAGGCTATGGAAAAATTTAAGTTGATTAGGGAAAGTTTGAAAACTGCGCAAAGTCATCAGAAGTCATATGCGGATGTTAGAAGGAGAGACCTTGAGTTTGAAGTTGGTGACCTAGTGTACTTGAAAATTTCACCCATGATGGGGGTGAAGAGATTCGGAAAGAAGGGGAAGCTTAGTCCCCGTTATGTTGGTCCTTACAAAATTCTTAGTTGTGTTGGTAAGGTAGCTTATGAGGTCGAGTTGCCTTCCGCGTTGTCCTCTGTTCATCCAATATTCCATGTCTCCATGCTTAGAAAGCATATTAGTGATGCTGTGGCAGTGGATTCCTCTGTGAGTTCTGACATTCAAGAAAATCTTTATTTTGATAAGATTCCTGTTGAGATTCTTGATTTCAGTGTCCGAAGACTAAGGAACAAAGAAGTTCCCTTGGTCAAGGTGTTGTGGCGAAACCAATCTGTTGAGGGTGCAACTTGGGAAGCTGAGGAGGATATACGATCCAAGTACCCGCACCTATTTTCTGCGAATTCTGATCAAGCCGAAGGTACCGTTCTTTTAGAAATCATGCACTTTTGATAAAAGTTGCAGTAGTTCAGTTGCCATTTATTATGTGTTCAGCTGTAGTTTCTTGAATTTATGCATTCTATGTTGCATTCGGAGTGAGAAACGATGTGGTGATGAGTCTCACGAATGGTTTCAGCTATATGCTCTATTCCCTATCTAATGTTGGCATATCTATCGTCATTCGAGGATGAATGTTTCCAAGGGGGGGGGGGGGATGATGTAATACCCTAAGAAATTTTTCATTGAAATTTTGTGCGTAAACGTGTTGGGTTCTATCTTCTAGAATGAATTATAAATTTAAGTGCGGAATGTCTTAGATTATGAACCACCATTGCATATAGTATCGAATAAGCTTTCCAACGATATATGGACCATCCAAAATGGACACCCGAACTACGGGTTATGAACATTCTGATCGAACCGTGAATAGTAGTGAACAGTAAAACATGCAGGAAAAAGTACTGAGGCCTGGAGTATTTTTCCTCTAACTTTAAACGATCATAAATCCTTGTACATAATGATCTAGGTAATCTACTATATATCAACGGAAATTTCTGCGAGTCCTCTTTCCAATGAAATTGGTTTCATCCAATTTGTTTATCAGAGTAGAAAGTTATGGTCGATCTACTTCAGCCTATCAAAAGCAAATTTTTGGGTCAACTTCAAATGATCATAACTCCTCGTACACAATAATCTGGGTGAGACACTATATATTAACGGCTAGATATGAGAGTCCTCTTTCTAATAAAATTGGTTTCATCCAATTTGAATATCGGAGTAAAACATTATGGTTGATCTACTTCAGACTATCAAAACAGTCCACCAAAGGACAGATTCGAGAATTATTTAATTTTTTAGGGGAGTTTTGGTCAATCCTCCTCACCCCAAATCCATCCAAACCCTATATTAACGTCTATTAGAAGCATTATATGTTATATTTCATCAAATTCCTCAAAAAGAAAACCCTAAGCTCCTACATCTAACTTCAAGAACCACCAAAGTTCACTATTAATTCTACAAGTTTATTCAAGATTTCAAGTTCCTAGTTCAAGAACTCCAAGAACCTTCATTCAAAGGCATGATTAACATCTCAAAAATGAGTATCGATCTAAAGTTCATCATTCAAGGTATGTGGGGTTTTTCAACAAGAACTATCTTTCGTTCTTGTGCCCCAAAGTAATTTTCTTTACAAAGGCATGATTTTTATTTGATTTTTACGAATTTGAAGCATGAACCCATATCGTATGATGATTATTATGAAATCTTGTTTTTTATAATTTTGAAACATGAACTTACATGTATGGAGATATAAAGCATGAATCTTGAACGATATTTATCTTGATTTTGATATTTGGGTCATGAATCCCCGTTGGAAATTGTATTTCTTTTTTAGAAAGTTTGTGTTATAAGCACGTTGATGTTGAATATTTGAGATATTTTGAATGATTTGACCTTTTGATCTTAATGAAGTTGTTTTAAACTCGAGTGTGAAAGAAATCCACAACGTGGTTGATTTTAATAGATGGGAAGCATTATGACTCCCAATGTATATTTATATATTACTAAAATTGTTTTGTTGTGGATTGTCTTTAAAATGATCTGAGCTAAGTTCGGGAGAAATCTTTAGTACCGAGTGGGAGATATAAATAGACCTTACTTCCCTAGAACTACGTGCCCCCATAGGAGTGAGCCTGAGGCTGATTTATATAGTGATCACTATTTTGTGTAGATTTGATATCGATAGTCCTACTCTGATGGCAAGGATAGGATGACTCTCCCCAACGTGGGTTGTACCTTGGACTCCATGTAACTCACATGGTTTATATCGGTTATAGGATCTCCCAGTGTGTGTGTGTTTCCTTGTGTCTATGGTGAATGGTGAAGTGATTTGAAAGTGGAATTGTGAAAGTTATTCTTTCGAAAAATTTAAATGATATTTATATTATGAGAATTGATATTCTTGATGAACTAAAAGTGATTGACAAATTATATGATGACTCACATGTGTTATTGTACTTATTTCATCCTCTCATGATTATGATGATTTTCTTCAGGCTATGTGAGTCTTTCATACATCCTGCATATTTCTTATAAATATTTATGATGATGATGTTAATACAACTGCATACACCCCCATATACTTAGTTCCATTCCATGGTACTGATCCACATCTTCGGATGTGGGCTGTATTTTCTTCGAATGTCGGTTTAGGTGCTCAATTCCAAGTTTGATAGTGATTCTTCGGGCACACTGTTCTATATCTTTTGTTGTGGTGCGTCCTCATGTTCTGAGGACGTGATGTCTGATGTTGGTTTCACTAAATTATTTACATTTGATAATTGAGTATGAGTCAGTTGGGGCATGTATCAATGGCTTGCTGGTTTTATTAATTTTCTTAGAGGCTTGTCAGACGAGTATCGATGTTGGGAGTTGACTAATAAGTCGTATTTTGTTATCTTTCTGAAATTCTTTTATTCTTGGATGATGATTACACTATTGATATTTGAGGGTTTTTTATGGAAACCCCATTGATTCATGTTGAACTGAATGAAAATGGCTAAAAGGGTTAGCTTAGGGCTACTCGTAGCCTCAAGCACCGTGTGACACTCCAGAACCCATTTTTAGGGCGTTACAACCTCTTAGACTCTAAAGATTATAGTGTGTTTATTCAGGTGGTGGCAAAGGAGTGCCTGGGTGTTAAGGTGAAAGAGAAGCAAGTGTTGGATCCTATCTTGATGAGGATCAAGGATAAGGTAGGTAGGAAAAAAGTAATGGATTTTAAGGTTAAAGGTGATGGTACCTTATGGTACCAAGAAAGATTGTGCATTCCAGATACGGAACGACTGTAAGAAAGGATTTTAGCTGAGAAGCATGAGTCGCACTATGCTATTTATCCTAGCTCAATGAAAACTTATCATGACCTTAAGTAGATGTTTGGTGGAACAAAATAAAGATGGATATGGCTAGTTTTTTGGCTAAGTGCATGATATGCCAACAAGTGAAAGTTGAGCACATGAGGCTCAGAGGGTTGTATCAAGAAATTAAGTTGCCTGAATGGAAGTGGGAAGTGATCAACATAGATTTTTTTTACAGGTATCCCTCAGTATCAAAATTAGTTTGATTCAATTTGGGTCATTGTGGATGGGATGTCTATGTCTGCTCACTTTTTCCTAGTGAGGACAATTTTTTTAGCAAAAAATTATGCAACGTTGTACCTCCAAGAGATTGTAAAGTTGTATAGGGTTCCTTTTTCTATCATCTTGGATTTGTGGACCAAAGTGAGTCTTAGTACAGCTTTCCACCGCAGTCGTATGGTCAAGCTGAAAGAGCTATTCTGACATTGAAAGATTTTCTTAGAGCTTGCGTGATTAAATATGGTGGTAGTTGGTTTGAGAATTTGGATTTTATAGAGTTTTCATATAATAATTGCTACCACTCTAGCATTGGTATGGCTCTATTTGAGGCCTTATATGGTAGAAGGTATAGGTCTCCTATTGGGTGGTTCAAGTTTGGTTAGAAGAAGATATTTTGCTCGGATTTGGTTTGCCAAGCTATGGAAAAGGTGAAGGTGATTTGGGATAGGCTTAAAGCTACAAAAAGTTACCAAAAGTCCTATACGGAGGCAAGGCACTGGAAGTTAGAGTTTGAGGTTCAGGATAAGGTGTTCTTAAAGGTGTCTCCCATAAAGGGAGTGATGCAGTTTGGGAAGAAAGGAAAGATTAGTCCCTGGTATGTTGTTCCGTACTTGGTTTAGAGAAGATTTGGAATTGTTGCGTATAAGTTAGAGTTTCTTCCTAGTTTAAGGTCCATTCACCCAATGTTCCATGTTTATATGTTGAGAAAGCGTGCAGGTGATTCATCACAGATTATGCCTATCAAGGATATTGGTATTTTCGATTCCCTGTCTTATGATGAGGTCCTCATTGAAATCTTGGATCAGCTGGTACGCCGATTATGGACCAAGGACGTAGCTTCAGTAAAGGTTCTATGCAGGAACCACAAAGTACAAGAGGCTACGTGGGAAGCTGTTGAAGACATGAAGTCCAAGTATCTATTCTTATTTCTCATTCCAAAAATCTTGTTCTTAAGGTATGTGTTGATCTTAATATCTTTGTTTTCTGTCTTTGTAAAGATATATTGTGAATTCCTTAGTACTCAATTTTATGTCTTAAAGGTAAGAATAGAGATGTTTGGGGGTTTAATCGTGCTAGTCACTGCCTTTTCCCATCATTCGAGGATGAATGATCCAAGTGGGGGAGAATTGAAACACCCTAGGTTTTGACACTTGAAAATTTCCTAAGCTTTAAACTCACTGTCCTAGTGAAATTCCATCATATGAGTCGTATGGTATAGGTACAGGTTAGGTTACCCTAGTAGTTAGATGGCTCATAGATGGTGGTTGGGTTTTCGATCTTGGTAACAACTTGGTGGTATAAGTCATTAGGGGTGGTGATAGTTCATGTGGTAGATCCTTAATCAAATTAAGAACTTAGTGACTTAACTTGGCTCTGAGTACGAGTGGCTCACTAATATCCATATGGATAGGTTATGAGTGGTAGGGTTGAGTTGTATCTTGTCCAGTGTCTAATCCCTTTGGGTTCTATCTTGGATATGACTAGACCATACTAGTCATATGGTAAGGTCACGAGTGGGGTCATAGAGTCATATTATGGACATAGTATGGGTGTCCAACTCACTATTTTGGTGATGACTCAATGGTACGATCCATATATTATGGTCACGAGTCAAGGGGTTGACTCATAACCACATCCGTTCTTTGTACAATTTTAAGCTGGGGACACTTTAGACATTTCTCACTCAAAACCCTTAAACTCCCACGTCCTATAGCACTTTTTCGTCATTTATTCCACACTTTAAACATCCTATTTACACTCTCAAAATCCTCTAAAGCAAAATTAGATAGGGTTTCTTCAACGTAGTCATCTAAGGGCTTAAGGATTAATTTCTCTTCGTGAATATTTGTAATTCAGTCATGTGACCCTTCCTTCGTTGTTATTTTATTAAAAACATATGTTTTAATGTATGGTTTTCATGGTATTATTATGATTTCGACATAAAGGTTGGAATTTTTTGATGTTCATAGTTGATTAATGTTCCTCATGATTTAATTATGGTTTTTCATGTTTTAATTATGGTTTTCCACATGGGGGTGAATAGGAATGGTAATTTATTTGGGAGGTCATGGTTGAGCCCCAAATTTGATGATTTTGGCTTTTATAATGGCATGCTCTCAACCTGTTTGTGAAATTGTTATTAAGAATGATTTTTGTCACGTAGTTTGCTTATCCTTGGAATCTTGCATTGCATAAATGGTAAATGAAACATGAATTGGTTTTGATTGGTTTCATATGGTTTTGGAAAGGACTTGGTGGCCATTTTTTTGATTATAAATGGTTTTGATTAATTGGAAACGATGGAGTCAAATTTGGTTTAATGATTTATATGGCATAAGTTAATTGATTTGCAAGCTCTATTTTTTTTATGATGATACCAATGGTTAATGACTAATTTATAAAATCCATGGTAAATTATTGGGAATATGTAAATAATTTACTATGGTCTTAAAGGGGGTTGAGTTGCAAAGCCATAGAAAGTGGGGGGACCCAGGGGACCGGCACTGGAAACTCATGTTTTCTGATGTAAAGGTGGTCTTAGTGACCAAGTTCATAGTGACACACTTTATATTTTGGAGATATACTAGTCATTTTAGTTTCTTTTCTCCGATCATACGGCTAACACACACTGGTACCTTTTAAGCAAGGGAATCTGAACACATATAGCCCGTGAGTGGTTTAGGATGGCCAAGCTACAAAACCCAAGCTAAGATTTTAAATGCATGCAAAACCTTGTTCCCTATCCCGACATGGTATGTATAGATGTGTATTTATGATTTCATATGGTTATTTAATTTGGCTTTGAATGATGGATTTATTTTACCTTTATTCCTATGTTATAGAATAGAGTTCACTTTTCTAATTGTCTTTGAGCGTTGCATCCCCACCCGATGCAGGAACCAACCATACTTCCATTCCTCCTACTCAGTGACTTGGATTCGGGGACAACTTTGAGTCAAATTGAAGTGGTGAGCTTCCATACTTCGGAAGACTCCATTTCATGCTATGGACTTTCTTTCATTTTTGTAATTTCTTTATTTTTTGTTTAGGTTATGGTCGGGGGCATGTCCCAACCGAATGTTCTTTGATCATTGTTAGAGACTTTGTTAGACTACTATGGGCATGAGCAGTGTCGATTTTAGTGTTAGCATTGGTATTGGTTTTGGCATTGGGATTAGTATTAGTTTGATAGTTGGTTGTGTCTGTTTAGTTATGGTTATATACTTCATCTCATTGTCGTTGGATTTTTATTATTTTATATTGTTATTTGATTGGAATTCATCCGAGATGGGGAGTAGGGTAGTTGGCAGTGGGGTATTGGGAGTGGTCTCTGGTCCTGGTTGGTCTGGAGATACACAAAACGACTAGGCCCTGGTTTGGGCCATGTCATGAATAGAGAAATGGAATTCTACATTAGAAATATCTCCCTTAGGTCACTGAGCATAAGTGTTGTAAGAAATTTGGAGCAGGGGCCCTATACTGGGTCTATACTCCATAAGTAGTACGAGCTCCTTCGACATTGTCCTTAGACGAGATAAAAGATTTTCTAAGTGCACTAGATATTTAGGGAGGGATGATGTGAAATGCAAACAAATGAATATTAAAGGAGATTCAAAGACCTTAGAATCTATAGCCCAAACTTAGAACAAGAAAAGGGAAATATTCCTAGATGCCTTGTAGCGTCTTCCTTATAAGTGTGGAGCGCTACGCATCCATAAAAGAGAATCTACTTGACATGGCTTTGTAGACACCCAATGACACCAAACCTAGGATGGGGATGGCTTTACATGGGGATATAGGTCCAAAGACAGTTAGTGGGTTAAGACTTAGCATATAACTCAGGGTTAAGGGGTAAAATAATGCCCTGGTCCACAATTCCAAAATTCATCAAAATCTAATGTACACAATCACATACATATATTAAAATCCTTAACCTAGACTGTGTAGCATAACCATCATAATAAGGATCCCATAAGCTATATGGGTCCAACTCTCCCCTAGCTGAAAGGTCCCTAATATGTGTGGCTACCCAAACCAGAGCACAATCACACATACATATGCACTGTGGGAGACTCGAACCTCCTGACATATATCAAGTGTGACTTAAGGACTCAGTGATATAACATAGGGGATTCAAACAACCCAATCATCTGGACCCTTCCTCTCCCCTTACGTTTGAAATCATGGTTTCCAATATTTGACCCTCGGGATCTCCACTTTCATGGAATAGCTACACAACCCCTATTAAAGCCCAATTTAAACACTTTTCACATATTTCTAATAATTAAGCAAAGAGTCATTTATTAAGACATTATCAAGTGGTATCGTTATATCGACTGTTGCTTCCAAGCACATATTACCTTGAAAATGAGACTCTAATCCAATTAGCTAATGAGACTCTAAAGTTCTATATAGAAACCAAACCATACAGTCAAGAGAGACTCTAACCAAACTAGCCAACACAAATCCAAAGTCCTAAGTAGGATCCAAATCATCTAGCCAAATGGGACTCTAACCCCTCAGCCAATAGGACTCTGAAGTTTTCAATTCAAATTTAGCTCATGGCCACCAAGCCCTCTTTAAAGTCAATTTAGGTTCCATTACACTTTACTGTGCGAGGTTTTAAAATACTTTTCACTATGCAAATTCTTAGGTTCAAAGCCAATTTCACATGATTGGGTTGAGGTTATTGTAAACTTAAAATCATTAACTTATCAAACATGGGGAAAACTACATGCCCCATTAAATTTGCACATCCATGCATCTAATTTATTTCAAAATCACTATTTAAGGCATAACCAATGCATATGTAAACATGAAAAAATCAAATATACAACAATCATTCAAAACCCTTAATCCATATCCAAAAACCAAAAATTTAAACCATATGAGTAACCATTTAATCACATGCTTCTAACAAAATAACTTTTGGGGAAAGAGGTACATGCTAGAAAGGATCACAATATTGGAGGGAATTTGCCCTTGGAAGTTGTAGACAATCAACCTCGAGAAAAACCTTATGCTCTTGCTTGAGATAATTAATGAGAAGAGAGACATTATTTAGGTGTGTTATAGATGGGAATTGTTTCCCGGTAAGGTTTAAAGTCATGGATTATATTTTGGGAAAAAGGAAAATGTCCAAAATTCACTTAAATTAAAAGCTAAGAAACTATCGCCAGTGACTACGGGTCACTATACGACTCATAAGGACTCAATACGACTAGTAGGTTCCAACTCGTAATAATGATCGAAAATTTTGGGTACACATTGGTCACCCAATGAGTTGGTACTTTAAGACTCGCAAAGAGCCATTAAGACTCATTGAGTCTAGTTGCACTCAAGGTAAGACACTTTAGGCATCATATTGGTTTGGATATGGAAGGGGGATATACAACTCGTAATAAGTCTTTACGACTAGTGACATCCAATAATCACCAAGGCACTAACTCAGGTAAAACTCACTGGACACCCTACAATTTGGGTCCTATGACCCATTAGGACACCCTATGAATCATAGAGTAAGTCGTAGTTAGGACAGTGAGTTCGAAACCCAAAATTTTTAGTGGCCAATGCCTGGAGAATCACAATACCTATGTTTTTATCTTGAGTATGACTATGACCCTGCGAGTTACAAGGTCTGGTCATGATTTGTAGGGTAGGACTCGGGACCAAACTAATGAGAAGGCCCTGAGTCACTGCCCAGACTATGAGTCATAGTGACGACTCATGGTCACTAATCATGAGTCATTACAAGGCCCATAGTGGCTGTGAGTTATTTTTCTACATATTTTTCATTAGGGATAATTTGGTCTTTTTCTTTATTTAAACTATAATCATGACATAAAATATTTCCTTAGCCCCCTTTCCACCAATTTAACATAACATAAACACTCTTTTTTCTCTCAAATTTCTCAATCAAGAGCAAGGCTAGGGTTTCTAGGGGTTGGTCATCTAAGGCCCAGTTTGTGGTTTTTTCTCCAAAATGCTTGGTATTTTCAGGCATGTATATCCTCCTTCACATGGTTTTTCATAAATGGCATATGTTTAATCATTGTTTATATGATTTTAAGATATAGGTTTTGAATGATGGATTGAGTGTTTTGAATAATTATTACTTGGTTAACTTCACCAGGGTTTTGGAATGATTATTCATTCTTTATCTTATGGTTTTTGAACTAAATATGTTCACGAGTTTGGTGAATGGGAAGGGAGTCATGGCATTTCCCTAATTTTTATGAAACTTGGCTTGGAGTTATCGTTAACCTCAACCCATTTATAAATTTGGTTTTAGAACTTGGACATATGCATGATTTAATCAACATTTAAAAATATTGTGTTACATAAAAGGTGAATGGAATATAAATGGTTTTGATAGGGATCGATAGCCATGG
Source organism: Capsicum baccatum var. pendulum (assembly GCA_030864225.1). Classification (NCBI taxonomy): domain Eukaryota; kingdom Viridiplantae; phylum Streptophyta; class Magnoliopsida; order Solanales; family Solanaceae; genus Capsicum; species Capsicum baccatum. Next base: position 24,687,367 of record CM061551.1, on the reverse strand, counting down.
ATTGATTCTAATTGGAACTTGAGGGTCATTAATTCCCCCAAGATAATGGATAAGTTGAATGACATAATGAAAAATGACTTGTAAGTTCAATTGGTATGACGATACCAAACGGTAATTCCCTAAATAAATAACTCTTGCATTAAATGGATGGGTTATGTGAAAGTGTTTTAATTGGAATTAAAGGGGGTTATATAGCACGCCAAAGAAGGTGGAGGTACTGGGGGAACTGATACTAAAATCATATTTGTCGGCATGGGAGTCTTTATGACCGTGTGCATATTTAAAATTATATATATTTTGGATTAGATGGGGTCGAGGCATTCCTTGGATCATCCTTGGATTTTCCTAGTTTATGCATCTAACATGCACTAGGACACTTTAAGTAGCGGACATTGAACCCATATAGACCGTGGGTACTCTTAGGATGATTAAAGTTACATGGTCCTAGATAATAATTTTAAATTTCATGCTTAAACCTTGTTCCCTATCCCTGCATTATGTATATATGTATATTTGTATTATGTGAACATGTACTTTGAGTTTGGTTTTGAAATAACATTATTTTATCCCTTCAGTAAGTTACCTGTTAGTGCTTACCTCACTAACAGTCCTTAGATGCTACATTATTTCATAATGTAGGGTACTAGGTATTTCTTCTATTGGTTTATGTAGTGTTAAATGGTGCAGTCATCTATCGAGTTTGCAGTGAAGTGGTGAGATTTCATCTTTCGAAAAGCTTAGTCATTTCATCGGTATTTTTCTATATTTTAGAATTGAAGAGTTCACATTAACATTATCATTGTCATTGTCATTGTCACTTTTATGGTCGAGGGCATGTCCCGAACTAGTTTGATATTCAGATTAATTTAGAGGATTTGTGGACATGTGTAGGTTGGATGTTGTTGTTAACTCTTCAAGCTTATTTTAGAGATACATTAACTATTTTATTTTTATTCTCTAGTTGTCTTCCACATCGTTATTATTTATATTATGTTTGAATTGGATAGGCTATATGTGTGTAGGGAAGGGGGGGTCTCTGGCCCTCAGAGGGCTTGAGACACCCATCATGACTAGGATTGGGGTCGGGTCATGAGACCTTGTCTAGGAGGTCCATGAATTTTTCCTTCAACTCTTTAAGCTCGGTGGGATCCATTATATAGGGTTAAATTGAAATATTTTGGTTATATGTAGAGAGATTTATGTTGAAGTCAATTTCCCATTCAAGAGAAACTTTAGGTAGGTCTTTCAGAAATATTTTTGGAAATTTATTTACTATTGGAACTGATCTAAGAGTTAGAGTTTTAGATTTTGAATCTTTAACCTAGACAAGATGATAGATACACCCTTTTGGGATCAACTTTCTTACGTCAATGAAAGAAACAAACCAACCCATAGGCGTTAAGTTACTACCCCTCCATTTTAGAGCTAGTTCATTTAGAAACTAGAATTAGACTACTCTCTTCATACAATCAATAGAGTCATACCATGAGTGTGTCCAATCCATACTATCCATGACATTAAAATTTACCATGTCAAATTCCACAAGTTCAACTGAGATGACTATTTAGAAGACTGTAACCGAGCAACTTATATATGCCTATTTGGCTCTAACTAAGTCATCAACTAGAGTAAAAACTATGAAAGGTTCTAAAAGGGTTTGGGACTTACACCTAAGTCTACTTTTATATAGAAATTTACAAGGAAAAGCATAGCTCCAGGATCTAATAATGTATAAACATGAATACGAAAATTTGTAACGTACCCATGACTACATGAGGAGAACCCTCCTGATCTTGTCTATTCTGAAGGGCATGAAACCTATTCTGATATTGTTCGCCAGCCGTACTAGATGAGGCAACCTGTATAAGATCCTAAAATATTAGACTAGCTTTACTGACGGGTATCCTTACCTTTATAAAAAGGTACTGGACATTTCCTAAGCCTATGGCCTAGCTTGCCATAACTAAAACAACTATTACTACTAGACATATACTCACTTTTATTGTTCTTACCATATTTTGTTGCATACTATATTGGTACGAACACTGCTTACACTACCCCGATACTTAGAGCCGGCTTCCTTGTCCTAATGATCATGCCTAAACTTGGGCACTTGGGAACTAGAAGAAAATGGGCTGGAGCTGAAGACTTTTTGTGGAATTAAGAATAGTTTCTACCATCTGACCTGTCCTTAGAGAAATTGAAGATACTTGTTCTGGTATGCTTACTCTCTCTTTCCATTTCCTTAACTTTATCTTATGCTAAGAATGAACCATAATGAAAAATCCCATCTCTTGACCGTTAAAAAATTTCCCTGAGTTAGAGTCTCTGTATAAGGTACGGTTGGGGTATACTACTCGTATGCTTGGGTATGTCTTAGGCTCCCACCTTTTGTATATTTATTAGTGAGTTTTGATTTGGTTTTTATCCAAGGTATGACTAGGATCATATAAGTTTTATGATAGTGTATAAGTCATATGCGGTTGGGTTATTTAATGCTCTACACTTAGGCTAGTGATTCTGCTTGAGGTATAAGTTAGAGGGTACCACTCATATGTTAATATACGAGAAGGTCATATGGGGGTCATATGTTGACCAGTGTAGGGGTTTTAAGGGGAGGCCTAGGGTATGATATAGGGTACCATTCATACCCTAGGGTATGGTTAAGGAGGTATGGTCGTACCCTTCTGCCAGTTAGTTTTTAGCTTTTATTCTTGAGTATTTTCTAGACATTTCCCAACCCAAAACTCTTAAGTACCCATGTCATATATCATGTTGTGGATTCTTATAACATTTATTGGAATATAAAAAAAACACCAAAAATACCCTCTAACTCACTCTTGAAGATTTGAGGCTAAGGTTTCTACAAGGGTCCATCTTGAGGCTAAATGGGTCAAGCTCTTCTCGTGAATCATCTTGTATAGGGTATGTAACTCTTCTCTCACTGTAAGTTTATAAATTTCATGTGTTTTAAAGCTTGATTATGATTCACAAATGGTTGTTTTTAAAACCAATGTTGAGGGTGTTGATAAATATTGTTGAATAATGTTTACTCTTGGTTTAAATTATGTTTATGCATGATTTTGGTAATGGTTTGCACGCAGGGGTGATTGATATTGTGGTTTAACAATCGGGTCATGGTTTACAGTAAAGTGAATGGTTTTTACCTTGATTTTAGTCTTAACAATAACATGATCTCAAAGTGTTTGTTAAAATGCCTAAGAGAATGAAATAGTCACAAGATAATGTTGTTTGAATTAATGGTTGGCCTAATGATTATGAATTATTGGTAAATGGTTGTAAAGGCGTAGTTAGCCATTTAATGAACTAAATAGTAACCTTGGTGGTTTAAATTACTAAATGGGTTTGAGACCCTAAATATATACTTGATTTATGTCTTTTTTAGACAATGGGTTCGAGTCCCTAAACTTTGAACTGAACAAGTTTCTTTTTTAGACAATGGGTTTGAGTTCCAAAGTCAATTGAATAAACAAATGTTCTATAATGATAATTGCATGTGGTGTACTTGCAAGTAGTGTTTGTATGATGATATCAATGAAATGCCTTTTGTAAGTAATTGACTTATTAGTTGTTTCTGTGGAATGATTGTTTTAAATTTGTCTTAATGGCGGGATGTGTAGCCAAACTATGAAAGTGGAGTCCTAAGGACTAACACTGCAAACTGCACTAGTTGGTGCGGGGGTCTTACGACCGGGTGGTTTGAGTCTTTTGAATGACTATATGAATTAAAGGTTCGAGTCCCCCTTTACTATATGTATTGGTGCTTTAGTCATCTTTATTATGTTGGGAGGTTGGAGTCCCCCATATAGGCATTACAATTATGGATACTCTCTGCTTCTTGTGGCTACACGTACAGAGGCCCTTCTAGCTAGGGGAGAGTTGGGCCTATATAGCCTATGGGTGCCTTGTTCTAGGATGGTCATGCTACATAAACTAGGTTAATGGTCTTAAAGTTTATGCTAATCTTGTTTCCTATCCTAGCATGTTATGGGTGCCTATATATGCATTGATTGCCTTGGTATGAACTATTGTCACTATTTTATCTTTATCCTTGAATTACATGCTAGAGCTTCAATCTCTAACCGTATACTATGATGTATCCCTATGCGATGCATGTGTTGATCATACTACACCTCCGGCTCAATAGATTTAGACTTTAGATACAGTAGTGTTGACTTGAAGTGGTGAGCTTCCATCCTTCATAAGGCTCCATTTCTTGTTTGGGATTCTTAAGGTTTTCATTGGTTTAGTTTTGGGCATTGGTTTTGTCCATGGTCGGGGGAATGTCCCGACCGAATATTTTTTTAATTTTGGATAGAGGATTTATATAACTGCTATGGATTGGCATGGGTGGTGTCGATAGTGGTGTCAGCCTTAGTATTGGCATTGGTATTGGGGATAATACTATTTGATAATATTTATGATTATTCCATCCTATCCTATAATGTTTTGGAATGACCTGGTGTTGAACATAGTTTTTATTTTAATTTTAGCTAAGGTTGTGTGGTTGTATTGTTGGTTGGACTCGGTTGGGTTGGTCACAATCATTAATCTATCCCAGAGTTTAAGTGTTGTTAAACGCACTATCTTGTTATATGTTTGGAATTCATACGACTCAGGGTATATGCTTGGATGGTTGGTTTAGGAAATTGGGTGGTCTTCGGTCCTTATTGGGCCTGAGATGCCCATTACTATACGACCCTAGTTAGGGTTATGTCAAGTTGGTATCAGAGCTTTAAGTTCATGGTCAGATGAGAGTCCACAAAGACGTGTCGAGTAGAGTCTCTTTTATGGCTGTGTATCGTTCCACACTCATAAGGGAGAGGCTATAATGAATTTAGAAATGTTTCACTTTCTTGTTGTTTTATATCAAGCTATAGAGTCTAAGATCTTGGATTCTTCTGATTTCCATTTGCTCTTCTTTTAGATCATGCCTCTGAAAAGATCTAAAGCTCACAAAAACTTATCTATCCCACCCGAGAATAATATGGACGAAGCTTATCCAACTCCTAGAGTCCAAACAGGGGCAAGGGCCGCTATATCTTTCTATTATCATGGGGTTCCACCTACCCCCACTAATCCTGCTTAGTAACCTTAAGGAGAGGCTATTAATGCTGAGTTCCATCACTCCATCAACCTATTAATTAGTTGGTACATTCTCAGTTGAAGCATAGTGTTCCATCAATTTCATCATCTAAAGCAACAAGGGTCAACCAGTTCATGAGGTTGAATCCTCCTATGTTTATGGGTTTAGAGGTTGAGGAGTATCCTCAAGCCTTTATTGACGAGATGGAGAATACTTTTCATATTATGCATGCCACTGATGTTAAAGGTGTGGAGTTTTCCACCTACCAGTTGAATGACGTGGCATACCAATGGAATGAGAAGTGGTAACAGTGTAGGGGATATGGTGTTGACTTTGAATTATGGTATGAATTTTATAGTTCCTTCTTGGACTGCTTCTTTTCTTAATAATTAAGGGAAAAAAAGTGGAGGAATTTATGAATCTAAGGCAAGGGAGGATGTCTGTCAATGAGTATGCCTAGAAATTTCATCTGCTGTCTCGGTATGCTCTGGAGATGGTGTTCAATATGAGGGATAAGATGTATAAGTTTGTTGTTAAGCTGTCGCGGGAGTTGATCCTTAAAGCAAAGCTACCTTGATGTTCAAGGATATGGATATTTCTATATTGGTTGTGTATATGCAATAAGTAAGGGAGGAGAAAAGAAAGCAGTCTGAGTTTAGTGAGAGACAGGGGAAGAAGTTTAGGTCTTCTGAGCAAAGTGGTGGAAAGTGCGGTAAGTGGCCAAAGAAGAAATGGGGGAGCTCTACTTCTTTCTCAACAGCTAGAACTCCTTACCCAAAGCCTTTGGGTGATCGTCGATCTCTGTATGATAGTGGGTTCCGAGAATAGGCTGCCCAATCTCAAGCAAGTGGGGCTCAGTCAACTCCATCTCACCCAGCTCATAGATTCTGTAGGCAGTTGCACCATAGATTTTCTGAGGAGGGGAAGAACAAGTGTTTTTACTATGGTCAGATTGATCATATACAACATTACTGTCGTACTAGGATGGCTCTGGGGATAGTAATACTCCTACGACTTCTCCATTTTCTCCGGCACTAAAAGGTTCTGTATCTACATCTGTTTCTACTTCTGGTACTGCCAGTGGCTGGAATTGCTTCTATGCACTTTCTTCTCGCTAGGATTTTGAGGCATCCCCTGATGTAGTGAATGGTATGTTAAAAATTTTCTCCTGTGATGTGTATTGTTTACTTAACCCAGGGTCCACTCTTTTATGTCACCCCATTTATGGCTGTATATTTTGATTTTGGTCCTGAATTTATTTCTGATCTTTTCTCTTTGTCTACCTCAGTTGGTGACTCTATTATTGCAAAAAGAGTCTATAGGAGGCGTATGGTATCTGTTAGTGGTAGAAAAACTCTTATGGATTTGATAGAGTTAGATATGGTTGAATTTTATGTCATATTGGGGATGGATTGGTTGCATTCATGTTATTCTTTCTTAGATTGTCGGACCTTTGCGGTCATGTTTAAATCCCATAATGAGTCGGTCCTTGTATGGGAAAAGGGTTCTTTAGTTCCTAAGGGGAGGTTTATCTCATATCTTAGAGCCCAAGAGTTGCTCTCCAAAGGGTGTTTGTATCATTTGGTTTTATTTAAAGATACTAACTCAAAAAGTCCTCTAGAATTCGTCCCTATATTTAATGAGTTTCCTAAGGTATTCCTTGATGACCTTCCGATGGTCCTCCTAATAAGCAAATTGACTTTTGAATTGATCTTGTTCCAGATGCTCGGCCTATTCTTATTCCCTCGTATAGAATGGTTCTGATTGAATTGAAGCAACTTAAGGAAAAAATTGAAGATCTCTTAGATAAAGGTTTCATCCATCCTAGTGTGTATCCTTAGGGTGATTCGGTTGTATTTGCGAGTAATAAGGATGGTTCCTTTCGTATATGAATAGACTATCATCAGTTGAATAATGTGACCATAAGGAATAAGTATCCTCTTTCTAGATCGATGATTTTTTTGATCAGCTTCAAGGTGCGATGTGTTTCTCTAAGATTTATCATAGGTTGGGTTACCACCAGTTTAAGATTAGGGAAGTGGATATCGCTAAGACTACATTCAAAACCAAATATGGTCACTATGAGTTCTTAGTTATGTTCATTGGGTTGACAAATGCTTCAATAACATTTACAGATTTGATGAATAGGGTCTTCCATCAGTTTCTGACTTGTTCTCCATTGATTCATCGATGAAATCTTGGTTTATTCTAAGAGTGAAGCTGACCATGTCGATTACCTCCACGTGGTGTTGCAGACCTTAAAGACCAACGTTTGTATGCCAACTTCTCTAAGTGTGAGTTTTGGTTGAAGGTTGTGACTTCTCTTGGTCATGTTATCTCTAGTGAGGGGATGATGGCAGATCATCAAAAGTTTGCGGTGGTTAAAAAGTATCCTAGACCTGTGACTCCAACTAATATTTGGAGCTTTTCAGGTTTATCCGATTACTATAAGAAATTTGGAGTAAGTTTCTCGATTTTAGCTGCCCTATTGAGCAAGTTGACACAGAAGAAGGTCAATTTCTTGTGGTTGGATGCGTGTGAGTGTATTTTTGAGAAGTTGAAAGACAAGTTGACTTCAGCTCCAGTTTGGACCCTGCCCGAGGGTAATGATGGCTTTGTAGCGTATTGTAATGCTTCTTGTATTGGGATGGGTTGTGTGTTGATGCAACATGGTAGGGTGGTAGCTTATGCTTCCAGGCAATTAAAAGTTCATGAGAAGAATTACCCTCCTCATGGCTTGGAGTTGTTAGTCGTGGTTTTTGCATTGAAGATTTAGCGTCACCGTCTCTATGGTGTTCATGTTGATATCTTTTCTGATCATAAAAGCCTACAGTATGTGTTTACTCAGAGAGAGCTAAATCTCAGGCAGAGGAGGTCGCTATAGTTATTGAAGGACTACGATATAAGTCTTTACTACCATCCAGGTATGGTTAACGTAGTTACTGATGTTCTTAGTAGGTTATCCATGGGTAGTCTAGCTTAGGTGGATAAGGGTAAGCAGGATTTAGTGAAGGACATTTACTGTTTGGCTAGTCTTGGAGTTCATCTCATGGACTCTGAGAATGGTGGTGTGCTTGGGCATCTGGTATCCCAGTCTTCTCTCATTGTTGAGATAAAGGAAAAGCAAATGTTGGATTCTGATTTAATGAAGATTAAGAGTAATGAGGGCCAGCAAAAGGTTGTTTATTTTTTGATTAGCAGTGATGGTATCTTGAGGTACTAAGGCAGGTTATGTGTTCCCTAAGTCAATGGATTGAAGGAAAGGATTTTGGCCGAAGTGCATGTATCTCACTATGCTATTCATACGTTCTACAAGGATGTATCATGATCTTAGGGAGTTCTTTTTATGGAACAACATGAAATGAGATATGGCTAACAATGTGGCTAGGTGTTTGGTGTGACAACAAGTGAAAGTTGAGCACATGAGACCAGATGGTTTGTACCAAGAGATTGAGTTGCCCGAATGGAAGTGGGAAGTGATTAACATAGATTTTGTTACCAGTCTTCATTTGTCTCAGAAACAAAGTGATTCAATTTGGGTTATTATGGATAGATTAACTAAGTTCACCCACTTTTTTCCAATGAGGACTAGTTATTCGGCGGAGGATTATGCTAAGTTGTATCTTGTGGAGATTCTAAAATTACATAGTGCTCTTTTCTTTATTATTTTGGATCGGTGATTTTACCACTCATTTTCACCAAACATTTATGTACACTACCGTGTCCTGTATCAAAAAATAAGACATCAACATTATTTAAATGCACTAATATCCACATTTTGTAGGTATCTAATTGAGAAGGTCAAATGATGTGGATTGAAGCTCAAAAAGGGATCAAATGGAAGAAAATAGAGTGTAGTTGGAGACCTAAAGCAGTTCAGCCTCAGTTATCGTGACCGCGGTCCTCAGGAAGTGGTCGCGGTTAGTCAAGATGGTTAGCACAATGCGATGGCAGAGCACATCTGCAGTCGTGTAGCCGTGGTCGCGATCAAGTCTGCGTGATCGCGGTTCAGAGGGAATATGATCTAGGGCAATTTTGTATAATTACATAGACGAATCCCAAACCATATTTAGGCAAAAACTCTTTCTTCTTTGGGTGTTACTTACCTCATAGATATTTTTTAATTGAAAGAAAGAAACACTAATTAGGAAAGTGTGTAACTAATTGTGCAGGCTTGATTTCTTGGTAATTTTGTGAAGAATGAATGCTTTGGATAATACTAATGGTATATCTCTCTTCACTTTCTTCATGAGTAGCTAAGTAATTTAGTCTTGGGATTATGTTGAACTAAAGAGTAATTGTGTATGGGTGTTGTTGAGTTTGCATGAGTGCTAGTTGTTGAGTATGGATTCCACCATTGCTTGAATTTAGGAGTTGGAATTTGTGGGTGAAAATCCCAAATCTTCAAATAGGCGACAACTCCCAAGCGCAGACGCAAGTGTACGTGGTCTACCAAGTAGTAAAGTAGCCTTCAAGAAAGCCGAATATTGATCCCACAGGGACTTGTGTTGACAACTATCCAACTCTAGCTTAACAATTGAGATAAAGTAACCAAAAAGAGTGTTGAATAATTGTAAATTAAAAATAAAATAAACAGTGCGTAAAGATAAAAGTTTTTGGACAATCAAGGGATTAAAACCCAGGGTAAAACCACTTCGAACAATCATACTATGTTATTGAACTTCATTCGTTAACTTGCTTATCTTGGTTATTGATTCGTAGGGTTAATTGCATTATCGTGGTTTCCCAACCTCTAATCTTTTACCTAATATGGAAATTACAACTACATCATTGAGCGGGGATGTAATAATCCAATTAAGTGAATTAAAACTATCATCCTACGTTTGAATCAAGTAAGGCATCTAAGTACATCCCTGTCCTAGACACTAAGTTCAATTATTTATTTTATAAAAGAATAAAACCAAAAATTTATTTATTCCTATGTTATATCTCTCTATTCCCTCTCCCGAGATTAAAAGGTCGACAATATATGTATTTTACGGATGATCAATCCATAAAATAATTAAATAAAAAATAAACATATAACCAATAATGATAAGTAAACTAAACGAAATTAATCCAAAATAATAGTACTCATGTTCTTCGCTTTAACCCCAAAAGAGAATTTTTAGACGATAATATTCATAATCACAATCCAAATAATTGAATACATATTATGATAATTAAAAGATAAATAAAAAAATTATAAACCCTAATAAAGAATTAGCAGCAGCCACATAATATTTCCACCACTGCTTCCACCGAATTCAATGTTGTCCGAAGTTGTCAAAATTCTCTTTGCCAAGAAAATATGCATATATATAATATATGCTAATCCCAATTCGTGTGGAATTAAGAAATGCATGTGGTTCCATATATTCCCTCAAAGATTCCCATGATATGTTCCATGTAATTGTATTGATATTATATGCCACAACCGTGTATAGGTGGGATTTGAAATTTGGCCGTTCTTGTCAACCCAACGCGATGCGTTACTGATCGTACTGGTAGGAATGAAACAATGAGTCGATTACCGCGTCGCTGGACTTCTACATTCAACGCAACGCATCGAGTTCGCGTCGACTCACTGGAATTAGCTTCCAAAATTTTGGTTAAGTGTTGCACGTCCTATCCTTTGCCCATGCCTTTATCATCAATATATCACGATATTAAGCTCAAAAATCCTCCTACATAATCAAACACCACATATTAGAGATCAAAACAACATAATATTCCAACCGATAAATCAAAACACAAGCTAAAATAAGCCTAATTCGCAATGATCTTCAACTTATTATTCCAACTCTTGACTTAATGAAATTGAACTTTGTCCATTAAAAACAAGTTATTCCACTCATAATTACACATTTAAAATATTTGGAACAACTTAAACACCTTAGAATCCGACGAAACCAACTAGACACATAACTAACTTAAGCTAGTAAAACTAGTTTTCTGGGTTGAACTCTAACTGACTCAATTAAGTACAAACTTGTTTGGAAAACACTTTGAACATTGTAATCACACACTTGGACACTTAAATGCTTATTTATATCAATATGAACACGTTAATCACACGAATTACTCTCAAAACAAGGCGAAATAATCTAGAATAATGATACTGAAGTGTATAAAACTACCTCAGATCATCACCCCACACTTGAACTCTTGTTCGTCCTCGAACAACTCTTTACACTTAGCATTAAAATCTCAGGTGATGCTACACTTCTACTAAAACAAAGACACTCAAGCTACTACTACAATGACTACACAAAATGCAAGTCTCTACACTAGGCATGTTATATACAATTGAAAGCTCAAGAACACTATTTTGAATCATCTTAGCCTTAAGAATTGACTCAACAAGTGGCAAACTCACACATATTTATCAATCAAAGACATCATACAAATCACCCACATTCATCAAACATGGGCCCCTCACAACAAGTGAGATACCCATAATTACTCACAATAATTAAATTTATAGCGTAATAGGTATAAGAAACAAATTACACTCACTCTCATAAAGAATTCACAAGTTACACACAATGAACAATAAGCTTTCCCTTAGTGTAATGCTCCACTAATATTGGAATGATGAACTTAGGATCAAATAAGACTTTTTCGGGTTATAATGAAGGCTAAGGGACAGGTAGGAACATTTTGAAAATAGTGAATAACCTTTCTAAGTGCTTTAATACACTATATTATACATTAGAACCAATCTCCAACAACCAAATTACATTTTTTCCATCCATCCATCACCTTTATTTTACCTCATCTCGTTTAAAGATTTTCAAAAACACATGATAGGTGCATTGTTTATTCCTTCAAGATTCAATTCTTCTCATTTTCTACAATCATGGGAATATTTCTAAAATCATTTATATTACTCCCAACCACCATACATCAATTATAAACACCAATAACTATTACCTTGGGCCATCAATTTCACCTTTTTCTTTAATTTCTCAAACTCCTTACTAAATCAATTTTTCATTAAAGTGCCTAGTTATATTTTGGATCAAATTAAGGTCTATCAAAGAAGGGGATTAGGCTACATATGAGGCTACCAAAGATAGGCTAAAGTCTCAAAGTGGTTTAAGTAGAATTATGCACAACGGTAGGTCAAAAAGAAGGTATAAAACAAGGCTATCAAAGAAATGCCTAAATCATCTCCTAAACTCCCATTCTTTATTTCGCTTTATACAAACACCAGGCAAGTTCTAAACATAACATGAAACAAAGAATATAAAAATATCTCACATCACAGATGGCACATGTTCGACTCACATAGGATCATCATAGACTTCCAACTACACAATAGCATGAATTCAAATTTAAGCCACCAAGTACAAGAGTCACAATCAAGAGTGTAAGAGTCACAAAAGTAGAAATTCCCTCAATCAACATGCTTTTACCAAACAAAACACTTGCACCAAGCAATCAAAAATAACACAAACTCAAATATCTTACATATTTTTATCCTATAAAAAATTAAAATCAGCCCAAAATTTGGAATTTCCCCACCCCATACTTAAAAATCTACTTTGTCCCTAAAGTGAACTTAAAAGTAAGAAATAGAAATACTCCCTAAGGCCTCTAGGCCTAGCTAGTAGCATCTTTTGCATTAATGGGGTTCACGGAACCCCATACTCAATTTTTTTCCATGGTTTTTAGCTCAGGTTTTTGGTACTCAAACTTCCCATCCCACTTCAAAATTACACTATCCTCAATACCCTCGCTCTATTCACCTTCTCTATTTCAGGCTCAAGAGAAAGACGATAATTAAATGGATGCAATTCATATGGTAATGGTAGTATCTTCTTAACCTGTTCAACAATTTCAGTTTTCGAGTACTCAAACTTCCTTGAATCATTAGTAACTTTGTCTTCAACAGGTTTGGAAGTTAACTTTGCATCTACCTGCTTAATTGTCATTGGAGGTTCTTTATTGAGCTTTGTACCATTTCTCAAAGTGGTTGCAATTACTTTTTCACTATCACTTGGCAAATAACCTTAAGGTCTGGTATTATGTACCTGCTGCACTTGCGCTATCTGCATTACTAAGTTCTTCACGACAATTTGCTGATGCTCTAAACTGGCCCTATAACTTTTTATATCTACTGACACCTATCGTTGATCAACTAGAATTTGTTTCAGCATCTCTTCCAAATTGCTCATTTGAATCAGGACCTGGTAATTCTGAACCTGTGACTATTGAAACTACTACTGCTGATTATAGGCGTTCACATAGTATTACCTTTGATCATAGGCCACAAACATTACTAAATCAGGGTTGACAACACATATATCTTTATAATGGCCACTATTGCCACAAACCATACAGAAACAAGAATCGTCATCACTCTAAACCATCTATCCCAGGTTGCCATGTCAAGAAGTGTGATAAAAAGAGAAATAAAAGAAACTCGAAAAAAAACTAAAAAAACTAAACTATTTACAACTCAATGTAGCTAAATTAAAAATAAGATAGTTTCCAATCTACAAGTCCCCAGCAACGGCATCAAAAACTTGACAGCGCTCAAGCGCACACGCAAGTGTACGTGGTCTACCAAGTAGTAAAGTGGCCTTCAAGAAAGCCGAATATTGATGCCACAGGGACTTGTGTTGACAACTATCCAATTCTAGTTTAATAATTGAGATAAAGTAACCAAAAAGAGTGTTGAATAATTGTAAATTAACACTATCCTCACCACCCTCACTCTTATTCACCTTCTCAATTTCTGTCTCAGGAGAAAGATGACAACTAAATGGATGTGATTCATATTGTGATGGTAGTATCTTCTTAACCTGTTCAACAATTCATATAGTGATGGTAGTATCTCAATTTGCACTGGTAGGAACGGCATGATGCATCGATTACCGTGTCGCTGGACTGGAAGATTCGGCGTGTTAAGTTCGCGTTGACTTACTAGAATTAGCTTTCAAAATTTTGGTTAAGTGTTGAATATCCTATCCTTTGCCCACGCCTTTTGTAGTGTATTTACAATGAATTTTGAGCCTTTTTATCATCAATATATCACTGTATTCAGCTTAGAAAGCCTCCTACATAATCACACACCACATATTAGAGATCAAAACAACAAAATATTGTTAATGATATATCAAAACACAAGCTAAAATAAGGTTATTTCACAATAATCTTCAACTTATTATTCCGACTCTTGACTTAATCAAATTGAACTTTTCCCATTACAAACAAGTTATTCCACTCATAATTACACAATAAAAACATTTGGAACAAATAAAATACATTAGAATTTCATGAAACCAACTAGACACATAACTAGCTGAAGCTAGCAAAACTAGTTTTTCGGGTTGAACTGTAAATGACTCAATTAAGTACAAACTTGTTTGGAAAACACTTTAAGCATTGTAATCACACACTTGGACACTTAAATGCTTATTTATATCAACATGAACATGTTAAGAACATAAATTTCTATCATAACAAGGTGAAATAAGCTAGAATAATGATATCGAAGTGTATAAAACCACCTCAGATCAATAGGGTTGATGGGTGAAAACCCCAAACTCTAAAAACCCTTTATCATCCTTGAAAGTAGGATGAAAGTGAACTTGAGGCAACCCATAACATCCTTGAAAGAGGGTTATAGGGGGGCAAGGTAATGGTGGACAATTGAACCTATGGTTTACTACTTTTTGCAATCTTAGAAATAAGTATAAGTGGAGTGTAAATCACAACAACATCCTAGAAATAAGGATGCTTGATTGAGATTTTGTCTAATTATGAATTAAACACTTGTTAGGTGCTCGAAAGAGCCAACAGATGAAATCATTGTGTTGTTATTGAAAGATTGACCATAATGAATTTTGACCTAGCCTATCCTTTAGTTAACAACTAAGCTTCATATTAAAAAAAACATTAACCCACATGCTCTTACTTTTAGGTAGACATAATCCTAATATTTCCTCCAAACATAAGTTTACATCAAAAGTATTACATCTATGCATTGTTAGTCAAAAATTGTTACAAACCAATCCCAAATTAAATCCTGCCATTTTATTTTACAGGTCGTGTTTATTATCATTTCGAGTAACATTCAAGTAATTAGAGTATCCATGGGACTTGAAATTTTTAATTCGCTCCTTGGAGATTTGACCCCAACTCTAGTTGGGTCATTGACAACGACCGCCTCTCCCCTAAAACATGGGCATAAGTTGAGTGTTATTAAAATGGAGTTGTCGCCCGGGAGTGGAATATAGATTTTACTTGTGTGGTGTGATTCTTACTTAGGAATACCCAGGGTGGTATAATTTACTTTATTTGTTATTTTTAATTTTTTTTGATGGTCAAAGTGTTAACAAAATAATTAGTGATAATTCAAGCAATATGGGCCCATTTGATGGTACCCTAGATGATGAGGGCCAAATAAATGAAGCGGGACAAACAAGTGAAATCTGTATCCTACTATCTAATGGGACTGAAGTCTTCCATGTGACTAGCCCTATGCTTTACATGCTACAAATGAAATGATTGTACAGGGTTCAAGCCTTTGAGCACCCAAATTCCCATTTGAGAATTTTGTGGAAGTGTGTGCAGCATTCAATATAGCACACTTTACTCAAGAATCCATTTGGCTTTGCCTCTTTCCGTTCTCACTAATGGGTGAGGCAGTTTTATGGCTCTGCTTACTTCCACCAAGCTCAATTACATCTTGGGATGATCTTACTATAGTGTTTGTTGATGGATTCTTACCACTATCTAAAATGCTTCAAAAGTGGGACAAGATTGTGAATTTTTGGTAAATGTATGGAGAACAGTTGTTTGAAGATTGGGAAAAATTTAATGGAAAATTGGCCCAATGCCCAAATCATGAAGTCTTGGAGAAGATGCTTCTTGAGATCTTCTACCGTGCCCTTGATCCATTAAACAAAATAGTGGTGGATAATATGGAGGGTGGCACCATATTGAAGATATACCACCATGCGGCCTTTATATTGATAGGAGAAGTGTCAAAGCAAAATTGGGGTTTGCATACCCGGGATACCAAAGTTCCCAAGATCCCTTCGAAGACTACCATGGTTGATAATGTACAAAGAAAGTGGAATGAAGAGAAGGACGAGGCCATGAAAAAAATGATGACCCAACTTGAACTCTTGAAAAAGCATGTTATGGGTATACCCGCGAAAGTGGTAAATATCGAAGCATCAAAATCTTATGAAGATAATGAAGAAGAAAAGAAGTTGGATGAGGAAATTCAGTATTTGTCTAACTACTCAGGGAATTCCCTCCCCACTTATCAAACGCAAGGTAGGAATCAAGGTTGGATGGACCATGAGTGGGATAGATATTGGAATGATTATGAGTGTGATTATTATTGTTATGTCCTCCCTCATAATTGTGATAAGGCCAAGGAATATAGTGACATTGAACCCCAAAAGTTCAAGACCAAGGATGTGTTAACAAGGATCTTGAATAGAGTGAAAGGTACGGAGAATAGGTTCCGTGAGTTAAAGGGTGATTTATCCTAATTTTCCTAAACTGTGGTATCTCACTCCGCCTTTATCAAACAATTGGAGACCCAAGTTGGGAAAATCTCCACACAAATAAATGCTAGGCCTAGAGGTGGACTACCTAGTGACACGGTTTCTAATCCAAAGAATGGTGCTCAAGTTCTAGAAATTGTCACAAGGAGTGGAAAGACACTTGATGAAACTCTAAAAGAGGATTTAGTGAGAAAATACCCAAAGCTAAAGCAAAGAAGGCGTTACCTCAAAGTCAAGAAGAAAATGATAGGAAGGAAACCGATCAAAGTGATGAAGAAGTGGTTGAGATTAAAAATCTACAAAGTGAAGCAAGGCCCACAACCCAAGTTCTTCATCCATTTCCTCAACGATTGCATCAAAAAGAGGAAGGTGACAAATTGAGAAAGTTCATGGAAAAACTTATTAATCTATAAATAAATATCTCATTTCTCGAGGCGATTAAAAAGATCTCAATATATGCTAATTTTATGAAAAAAATAATGTCCAAAAAGAAGATTGTTGAAGGTTACACAATTGAGGTCACTCATGGGTGTAGTGCTATCATTGATAGTAAGGTTCCAAAATAGAAAGATGACCCCGGATCATTCACTATTCCTTTTATAATTAGAACACATGAGTTTGCAAAAACTCTGTGTGACCTTGGTGCGAGCATACTCTTAATGCCTTTTGTCATCTACAAGAAGCTCGGATTAAATGCCTCGACACTGACCTCTATGCAAATTTTAATGGAAGATCGGTCCATCCAAAGGCCGGTGGAAATTTTGTTTGATGTCCTTATTAAACTAGACAAGTTTATACTTCCGGCAGACTTCATGGTATTGAATTGTGAAATGGACTAAGAGGTACCTATCATCCTTGGTCATCCTTTCTTGGCCACCGGAAGAGCCATTGTCGATTTAGAGATAGTCGAAATAAAGTTTAGGGTGCAAAAGGTTGAAGTCTCTTTCATAATTTGCAAGACAAAAAAGAAAATAATGAAGCTTCAAGTGGTCTCTATGGTGGATGTTGAAAGTGAGAAGATAGACGCGGAGGGAATTGATGATCCTCCTTGAGTGACATTTCCCAAGCACATATGCAAGTGCACGTGGTATACAAAGTAATAAAGTGTCCTTCAAGAAAGATGAGTCATCGATCCCACAGAGACTAGATTTGGCAATGATTTGGTTTTAGTTCACGCTTTAGATTCAATTAATGCGAGAGTAACCAAATAAAGAGTTTGGAAATTGTAAATTAAATATAAACAATGTGGAAAGTAAAGGTCTTGAGACAATCAATAAGAGAAAACACAAGGTTGAAGTACTCTTGAACAATAATATTATACTATTGGATTTCATTCGTTAACTTACTTATCTTGGTTGTTGATACGTAGGGTTAATTGCGCGATTATGGTTTCCCACCTCTAATCTATTATCAAAGTTGAACCTCACACCTACATCATTGAGTGGGGATGTAATAATTCATTTAAGTTCTTACAAATATCATCCTACATATGAATAAAGTAAGGTATCTAAGTACATCCCTATCCTAGATTATTTTAGAAAGAATCAAGAACCATACTCTGCTTATTCCCATGTTCTATCGTCCTATTCCCTCTCCCGATTCACAAGGTTGACAATGGATGTATTCTAAGGGTCGCAAATCCTTAAAATAGTTAGAATAATAATAAACAAACAACCAATATTTACAATCAAAGCAAACAAACTTAATCCAGAGCAATAATAATCATGTTCTTGGCTTCAACCCCGGAAAGAGGGTGTTTAGCCACACATAGTCATAATGGCAATCAGAATGTTGTAATTAATGACTAAAAACATGTATGAACAAAATGAAATTAATAAAAACCTAATTATTAAGTTGTATCATCCCCTTTATCTTTTAAATGTGTCAAAAGACATGTAAAAACATGATACAACATGTATATATAGCATAAAGGTAAGCCAAGTCCGTGTAGGTGTCAAATTAGCTTGAAATGCCCAGGTCTGGAGTGGAGCGTCCATCACACCCTATATTACTATAATGGGGCCTGTGTCACACCCTATATCCCCCTATAATAGATAATGCGATGCATGCTGATCGCATGCACTCTCTGGAAGTTGTCTTTAGAAACTTTTCCAAGGAAAGGGAGCACCAAAGCGTCACGGTCCAACCACTTTTAGGACCACCACATGCCAGTTGGTTGGTATTTTGGGCCTTTTATGAATACATTATTGATTTCCATGAGTTCATTGGACACTACTACATTTTAAACACATCCAAGAAATTCCAGGTGTCCAAAAGTGCGTCAATTGCGTATTGTGCCTTCGTTGAGCCATTCTAAGACTTTTTAAGTTGTTACCACTTGATTTGAAGCTTTTATATCCTTAATATATCATAATAATTCATTCAAAAAGAATAATATAGCATTAAATACAATAATTTAAAGCTTAAAACAACACAACATTCAATACAACCAACTAGAAACACTAGCTAAGCATAGGCTAATTTCACTTTGATCTTTAACTCATTGTTTTGACCCTTGGCTTGATCCAATTGACCCTTGAGAATTATAAATAAGTTTTTTAATATATAAACTTACATAAAAACAATTTTTAACACTTTAAGCACAACAAAATACACCGGAATCAACTAGACAAGCACTAGCTCAACCTAGTAACACTAGTTTACCGGGTTGAACTCTAAATGAATATTTTAGGTACAAACTTGTTTGAAACACACTCTTAACATTATAAACACATGCTTTAATACTTTGATACACATTTATATCTTTATCAACCCATATGTAACATGAATCATCCTCAAAACAAGGCTGAAAATGCTATAATAGTGACACTAGAATGCATAAATACACCCAACATCACCACCCCACACTTAAAGCCTTGTTTATCCTCGAAAAAATCTTTACTATAAAACTCATGAGCTGAAGATTCTAAACTTCTACTCATTGCAAGAAACTCAATATAGAACTACAATGACTATACAGAAAGCAAGTTTCTATACTAAGCATATTACAAACACAGTTGAAAACTTGTGAACACTACTCCAAAACCTCCTAGACTCAAGAATTTACTCAGCAAGTTGGCAAATTCATGCTTATCATTCAATCAAGGACATCATACAAGTCACCCATATTAATCAAACATGTGCCCCTCATAATAAGAGAGTTACCATTAATCACTCTCAATTAAGAAATTCATAAAATGATGGGCACAAGAATCAAGTTACGCTCACTCTCACAAGGGAGTCAAAAGTTACACACAATGACATATAGGCTTGCCCTCAGTGTAATGCTCCACTAATATTCAATTGTAAAACTTAGGATCACTTAGGTCTTTTTCGGGTTGTAATGTAGGCTAAGGGATGGGTAGGAACTATTTAGGAATAGTGACTAACCTCTCTAAGCGCTTTAATACACTACATTATACATTTAGAACCAATCTCCAACAATCCATTTACACCAATTTTTTTCTACCCCATACCTTTTGTTTTTGCCCTATCTCTTTTAAGCATTTTCACAAACACATGTTGAACGCATAGCTTACTACCACAAAAAATTAATTTTTCTCTTTTTTCACAGTCATGGAAATATTTCTAACATCAATTATATCATATCCAACCACCACACATCAATTATAAACACCAAAAATTATTACCTTGGGGCATCAATTTTAACTTTTTCTTCTTTAATTTCTTAAACTCCTCACTAATTCAATTTTTAATTAAAGCAATTAAGAGCTTTTAAGATCAAATTTAGGTCTATCAAAGAAGGGTTTAGGCTACTTATGAGGTTGCCAAAGAAAATGCTAAAGTCTCAATGAGGGTTAACTATGATAATGCATAATGGGTAGGTATAAGAAAGTATAAAATAAGGCTATCAAAGAATTGACTATATCATCTCCTAAACCGAAATTCTTTATTTCGCTTCACACACACTCCCAACAAGATTTAGACATCACATGCAACAAGGAATATACAAAAATCTCATACACACATGGCACATGCTTAACTTAATAGGATCATCATAGACTCCCAACCAAACAATAGCATGAATTCAAGTTTAAGCCAAAAAGTACAAGAGTCATAATCATGAGCCTAAGAGCCTGAAAAATAGTAATTCGCACAATCAACATGCTTAAAAAATCAAAACATTTGCACCATGAAATCAAAAATAGCACCAACAAGAATATATTACATAATTTTTTTTAAATTGAGCCCAAAATTAGAAAATTCTCCACCCCACACTTAAAAATCGACTTTGTCCCCAAAGTGAATTTAAAAGTAAGAGATAGAAATACTTCCTGAGGCCTCTAGGCCTAGCTACTAGCATCTTTACACATAAAAAGGTCTGTAGGACCCCACACTCTATTTTTGTCATGCTCCTTAACTCAAGTTTTCGGTACTCACACTTCCCATCAACCTATAACTCAACCAAAAACAAAAAATATACAAAATAAAACTAAAAACTAAAAAGAAAACATACCTAATTAACTTGGGTTTCCTCCCAAGAAGTTCTTGATTTAGTGTCGCGGCATGACCCAACTCGACTCAACGATATTCCTTCATATTTTTCCTCACACTTGGAGGCCATCTTCGTATCCTTTTCACCCCTTTTGGGTGTGAACTCTCAAAAGCAACAGGTTTCTCAACTTTAGCCTTTTTAGGCATATCAACTTCCATTATTCAAGGCTTAGGAGATAGAGTCTTAGACTGCTCAATCAGGTATTTTGAAGAGGTTTTTTGTGGACTATCCACCCCATACTTCTCCCCTTCAATAACATTAATCATAAATAAATCTTTAAATTGGGACATAATTACAGGTGGTTTGTATACATCAAACACCACCTCTTCATCCTCTACCCTCATTTTAAGCATTTCTTCTCTAACATTAATTAACGCTCCTCCAGTTGCAAAAAATGGATGCCCCAAGATGATTGGCACATGTTCATCTGCCTCAAAATCAAGAACAATAAAGTCAGCAGGTATAATGAATTTACCAACCTTTATGAGGACATCCTCAATTATTCCATTCAGATATGTGAATGGCCCATCTTCTAATTGCAACACCACGCTGGTTGGTCTCGGCTCTCCTAAGCCCAGTGTTTTAAACAGTGATAAGGACATCCAGTTGATGTTTTCCCCTAAGTCACTCAGTGCATGGACCGTTTTACTCTCAACTTGGATTAGGATAGAAAACATTCCCTGATCTATCAATTTCTTGTGGATTTTTTGAGTCATCACAGCGCTACACTCTTCAGTGAGTGTTATAGCTCCCACATCCTACAATTTCACCTTTTTAGACACCACATCCCTCAAGTACTTTGCGTACTTATACATACTCTGCAAAATATCTAACAAAGGTAAGTTAATATATAGTCCTCTGAATATATCAAATAACTTTTTGAACATGGCATCCTCCTTCACTTTTATTTACCTTTAAGGGAAGGATAGTAGCAGTGTCTTTTTGACTTCTGGTTTAACAACTTTTTATTTTAAGTACTCATACTTCCTTGAATTTTCAGGAACACTATCATTTACCTGTTGGGTCACCACATCAGCATCTACCTCCTTTTTTACCTTTGGAGTTTCTCCTTGAAGCTCTTTATCGCTCTTCAAGGTAATTACCATGACTTGCATTTAATTTTTTGTGTCAGCTGGCAACTCACCTTGTGGCCTAGTATTTATTGCTTTCTGGTTTTTCCCCACGTGCAACTCTAGACTTCCTGTGGCCATGAGCAAATTTCTTAAGTCTGCAACAAACTGTGTCTGACTAATAAAGGTTTGTATCACCGTCTCATCCATATTGCTGCTTAACTGATTTGGTTGGGTCTGTGGCTATGGAACATTCCATGAATGATTTGGTGGATGAGTTTTCCACTTTACGTTGTAGGCAATACGATAATTTGGCCTTTGAGAATTGCCTATATATATCACAGATTCTAGATTTGAAGCACACATAGCCGCAGAATGGACACTATTTCTGCAAAACTCACACCAACCACTAAGCTACTAAACTGCATTACGGCTGCGACAGGCTGTGGAGCTCTGGAGTTTATGCTACTGAACTAAGTTTTGATCAAATTCTGTAATGTAGACACCTGTGTTGATAGGTCTGTGAATTGGTCCACCTCTAGTACACCTGCAACTCTTTTTGTGGAACTTCTAGAATCTGAATGCCACTCAGGATTTCCTTGTCCTATGCGATTCAATAATGTGTACAGCTCATTATATGTCAACTCCAGTGCTTGACCACCTACGGCTAAATCTACCAAAATCTTTATATTTTGATAAAGAACTTTTACAAAAGTATGAGAAAGTACCTCATTCGACTGTTGGTGGTGTGGACAATACCAGAGAAGAGCCTTGAAGCATTCCCAAGCATGATATATATTTTCAACAGGCTTCTATTTGAAGCTCACTATCACACTGCAAAGTCTCACAATCTTACCTGATGGAAAAAATCTAATGAGGAACCTTCTGTCTAAGTCATCCTATGATGTGATTGAATTGGCCGGCTTCGTATTCAACCACCTTTTAGATTCCCTAATAAGTGAATAGGGGTAGGGTGTGAGACTCGTATAATCAGTATTTATACCTATCAAAATAAATGTAGCAGTGAGCTCAATGAAATTTGGTAGGTGAACCTATGGATCCTCGTGTGAAAGCCCTAAAAATAGTCCACTACTAATCAAGAGTTGCACCATGTTGTTCTTAAGCTCAAAATTTCCCCAAATAGTCGGTCTTTGAATAGGGGAGGTCAAATTTATCGGAAGTGGGACTACCACTTCCCCAATAGTCCTGTGTGCTAATTATTGTTCCTCACCCATTAGCACAAGATTTTCTTCGTCTTCTTGCATTTGAGGAATTCATGAAATAAGGATTTCTTCTTTCTATTGTTGATGATAAATTTGCTTGGTTTTGGAGCTTAGTTCAACCAACTCCTTATCCCTTTCCAATTACCACTTTAAAAACATATTTCCTGCAATAATAAAACCAATACCAAGTATGAAAACACCAAGTAAATCTAAAATTAAAACTAAAATAAACAATTGTCAAAATACAAGTCCCCGACAACGGCACAAAAAACTTGACAGCTTCCTAGCACACACGCAAGTATACATGGTCTACCAAGTAATATAGTGGCCTTCAATAAAACCGAGTTATTGATCCCACAGAGATTAGATTTGGCAATGATTTGATTTTAGTTCACACTTTAGATTTAGTTGATACGACAATAACCAAATAAAGAGTTTGAAAATTGTAAATTTAAACTAAACAATATGGAAAGTAAAGGTATTGAGACAATCAATAAGAGAAAACCTAGGGTTGAAGAACTCTTGAACAATCATATTATACTATTGGATTTCATTTGTTAGCTTTCTTATCTTGGTTGTTGATTCCTAGGGTTAATTGCACGATTATGGTTTCCCAACCTCTAGTATATTACCTAAGTTGAACCTTACACCTTGTTGATCGGGGATGTAATAATTCACTTAAGTTCTTACAAATATCATCCTACATATGAATCAAGTAAGGTATCTAAGTATATCTCTGTCCAAGATACTAATTCAAGTTACTTATTTTATAAAGAATCAAGAACCATACTCTGCTTATTCCCGTGTTCTATTGCGCTATTCCCTTTCCCAAGTTCATATGGTTGACAATGGATTTTTCGAAGGGTCTTGAATCCTTAAAATATTTAAAATAAGTATATAAAAACAACCAATATTGATAAGAAAAGAAAACAAACTTAATTCATCGCAATAATAATCATGTTCTTAGCTTCAACCCTGAAAAGAGGGCATTGTAACACCCCGAGATGGTACCTTAGACACTACACGGTGCTAACAATCCCGAAGGACCACTAGTTATCCCATGACTGATATCTGTAACTGAGAACTGGGTAATATTAATAATGCAATAATAATATAACTTAAATAAATGCGGAAATCTGGCAAAAAACTTGCCATAAGGTTTAAAATACTAAACAATACTAAATAAAACAACATCTGAACAAGGTATGATAATACCAAGACTGAAATAACTATCTGATATGCTATAGTATGAATAAGCCTCTAAACTATTTGAATAAGGAGTTGATGGGACATGTCCCCAACTAACATCATTTACTGAAAATGACAAAGTACTAAAATACTAAAAGACTGAAATAATAATGTCCTCGAAATATGAGGACTCACCCCTGACTCTGGCTACTGATATCAGAGATGCTAAGTGCGATTGAGAACCTGAGTATTCAAACCTATGGTACAAAACACCATAGCGCAAAAGGAAAGTATGCGTCAGTACGTGTGAATGTACTGGTATGCAAAGTGAGGTAAGGCTGAATGCTAGAGTTCATATACATGAATTAAATTACTAAATAACATGAACATGACTACGTGAGGATACATACTATAAATAAAATCATAAGTACTCTAAATAATGAGTTTACTAATAACATGGATTACTGATATAACTGATAATTGAGTGACTATGTCTGACAGTCCTAATTCTAGTGGAACTAGCTAAGTTTTGTATCAAGATGAGTGTCTGTATCTGATAGTCCTAAAATCTATAGAACTATCTGAGTTCTTTACTGAAGACTGAGACTAATACTGTGGGAGGTATTCATCTAACCGATATGCCCCTAATAAAAAATTATAACTGAGTTGGGGTCCAATTGAAAGGGTGTTAATACTGCACCACTGGTAAGGACAAGCTGTGAGTAACCCTCATCTGTCAGGTACTCTAACGATAATGGTGGGATCCTCATCTGATAGGTTAAACCACCTCATCAACCCTCATCTGACAGGTTTTGATGTCTCAACCTACGCTAGCTACGTAGTTCTAGAACAAAAGGACTATTTCTAAGAATCACACCCTCTGTTGGCAGGTGAGTGCCCATCCTTGGGTTTACTTGGTGCTAAATCCTACTCCCAACTGAAGAGACACTGAACTGATTATACAAGACTAAGTTCACTAAATTTCATTAACTGACAGAATATTACAAAATTCTATTAACTGAATGAGTTACTGAGGACTGAAATGAATACTATTGATTTTTCTTGAGTTTTAAGACTGATTGAATTCTACTGATCATAGCTTGACTGAGGTTATCTTGTAAACAGATATTGGCTCTAGGCATACAACTAAGTTGTCGAGTATTAAATACCCCTAGGAATCAATAGCATAAAAATAAATGAGACATGAAATGACTTGAACACATGACCATAGTCAATAATTCATAATACTATCATTGAGGGATTTCGTAAAGTATTCACAAGTCATAAGCTTACACATGAATGGGAATACATGCGAACATATCATAATTTCACAAATCCATACTTATGAGCATTCCATCAAATCATTACAATACTTAGATTTTATCATGGGAGTTATTTTGAACATGTGGGTACATCATAAGTTCATCATATACCTCACAAATAGGTCATAGTGCACAATTCTTAATCACTTAGGCATTTTAACAAACACATGGAAGGAATAACCTTTTTTAGGGCATGGATCAACCACAAAAACATCTTGGCTATATCAAACACTTCAATTTAAGGATTTCCAAGCACATACTTAACATAAAGTCATGAGAATTGGATAAAGATTCAATCTTGGAAATCATATCACAACATGAACATATGTACAATCAAACCCACAACATGGAATTCATAATTCAAATTTTGAAAAAGATTTCTTGAGCTCCAAGGGTAAAAGGGACCCTTGGATGAACACTTTACATACCTTGGTTGACAATTTCTTGAAGATTGATGGAAGAAAGCTTGAGTTCTTGAATTGAAATTAATCACCTAGGGTTTCTAGTTCTTAAGCACTTGTGAAATAATTAATGTATTTAGCCAAAAGAGGGCTAAATTTCATGTTATAAATGATAAAAATGAGGGGGGGGAGGGGGTAATGACCTAATTACCCTTAAGGACACGGGTTTAAAAGACAAAAATATGCCCTGCGATGCGGCATCCGACGTGGCGTGTCAAGAGTACCAATATGATAACCAACGCGATGCACCGATATCACGTTGGTTCACTGGAAATTTCCTCAAAATGAGAAACATTTTATCTGTCAACGCGATTGGCAATACGACATGCCAATATCACGTCGACTCACTATTTTGGGATTTCAAACAAGGTCTAAACGAGGTCCAAAAAATCCAAAACTCGTCTGGGAACCCTTATAGATATTCCTGATCATGAATTAACATAAATATAGACCATTAAAGGATACTAAGGTCGCGAAATAAGATTGTCAACTTTCAAAGGCTAAAAATAAACTAATTCTAGAAACTTAGCTATATTTTTCTAAGTCTAGGACACCTTGACAAGCTTAAAGGACTGAATTAAACTAGAAATTTTGTGGGGTCTTACAATATCTCCCCCTTGGGAACATTCATCCTCGAATAAGACTGAATGAGATGGGAGAAATAATAAGTTGAAGTACATACTGAACAACATGATTACATGACTGATTTACTGATATTCATACTGAGCATACCTATCTAATGCGTGATTTCATGACTGAGCTGATACATGAATGCATGACTGGGAGTATTGATAAGCTGATCATGCATATCTGATGCATGAATACATGACTGAACTGAATCATGAACATGCGACTGAACATGTAATGGTAAAGGATACCAAGTTTGTAATTAAAAGTTGAGCATCAAACTAAATACCAAATTTGTAACTAAAATCTAAACATGAAATGGAATAAGCTTAAGGAAATACCTTGGGCTGAGTCTGAATTAGTGGAGAAGAGGGAAGGATACTTGGTTTGCATGTTTGCTTCTTCTTCCCAAGAAGCTCCCTCAACGGACTGATTCCACCAAAGAACTTTGACTAGAGGGACTTTTTTGTTCCTCAATCTGCGAATTCGAGAGTCAAGGATTTCAACTGAAATTTTCTCCTAAGAGAGATTATTCTGAATATCTATACCCTCAATAGGGACTACAAATGTTGGGTAACCTATTCACTTCTTAATCAAGAAGACATGGAAAACTGGACGCACTGAAGCTAGATTTGAAGGCAACTCAATCTCATAAGCTACTTTGCTGAAACGACTGAGAATATTAAAGGGACCAACATATCAGGGACTGAGCTTTCCCTTTTTTATGAACCTCTTCACTCCCTTCATGGGAGAGATTTTTATGTATACATAATCACTAATCATGAACTCGAGATCCTTTCTGTGCACATCCACGTATGATTTCTGTCGGCTCTGAACTGTCTTGAGCCTTTCTCTGATTAACTAAACTTTCACTAAGGTATCGAAGACCAAGTCAGGCCCTACTACTGTGACCTCACCGACTTTAAACTACCTGATTGATAATCTGTATCTCCTACCATAGAGACTTTGAATGGAGTCTTTTGAATACTGGAATGATAACTGTTATTGTATGCAAACTCAACCAAAGAAAAGTGGTCATCCCAATTACCCTTAAAGTCAATTGCACACGCTCGCAGCATATCTTCTAGAGTATGGATGGTCCTTTCTACTTGACCATCGGTCTGAGGATGAAAGAATGTACTGAGATAAACTCAGGTGCCAAGACCCTTTTAGAATACTTTCCAAAAATAAGAAGGTGAACTGGGTACCTCCATCTGAGACAATAGATAACAAAACACTATGCAATATGACCCACTCTTTGATGTGGGGTTTGGCGCAATCCTCACTTGAATAAGAGGTATGGGCTGGAAGGAAATAAGATGATTTGGTCATTCTATCTACAATGACCCAGACTGAATTATGCTGATGATGAATACGAGGCAAACCTATCACAAAGTCCATGTTCACTTCTTCCCACTTCCAAGTAAGAATACTGAACTCCTGTATAGATCCACTTGGCTTTTGATGCTCAATTTTACCTTACTAACATGTTGAGAACTTAGCCACAAACTCTGTAATATCTCTCTTTATCCCACTCCACCAATAGATCTCCCGCAAGTCATAGTAAATCTTGGTGGCCCCTGGACGAATAGAGTAATATGCACCATGCACTTCTACAAGAATTCGTTGCCTTAAGTCATCAACACCTGGCACACATAGATGACCCTGACAATGCAAAACACCATCTCTCTCTTGGGAGAAAACCTCTACCTTTTGATCTTTGACTGACTCTTTCATCTTGACTAAACTAGGATCTATACCCTTCTTTTCCTTAACTTTGAAAACTAGAGATGATTTTGAACTGTTCTGAACCAACATACTACCTTCTACTAAATCGACTAAGTAGACACCTAGTCTGGCTAACTGATGAACTTCCTGGGCTAACTTCTTCTTACTGTCCTCAACATGAGCAACACTACCCATAGACAGTCTACTGAAAGCATCATCCACAACATTGGTCTTGCCCGGATGATAAAGGACACTGATGTAATAATCTTTCTAGAGTTCTAACCACCTTCTCTGATCAAGATTAAGATATTTCTGAGAGAATATGTAGTGGAAGATCTTGTGATCTATGAACACATCTACATGCACCCTGTACAAGTGGTGTTTCCAAATGTTTAAGGCAAAGACTACTGCTGCTAACTTAAGATCATAGGTCATAGAATTCTTCTCATGGGGCTTAAACTGTTTGGAGGCGTAGGCTATGACCTTACCATTCTACATGAGGACACAACCCAAACTTACCTTGGACGCATCACAGTACACACCATACCCATCTGAACCATCTAGAAGAGTCAAAACTGAAGCTGAGGTGATTCGAGTCTTCAAATCCTGAAAACTCTTCTTGCATGAATCTGACCATTGAAATTTCATTTTCTTTGAAGTCAATCTGGACATAGGGGATGCAATAGACGAAAATTCCTCAACAAACCATCTGTAATAGCCAGCCAAACCTAAGAAACTCCTGATATCTGATGGAGTGATAGGTCTAGACCAATTTTTCACTGCTTCAGTCTTTTGAGGATCAACTCTAATTCCATCACCGAAAATGACATGACCAAGGAATGCTACTGACCTTAGCCAAAATTTACACTTATTAAATTTGGCGAATAACTAATGAAGAAAAGAAAGAGAGAAAGATGGATGCAAAGGGTTTGATCCATTTTAATTAAAGTGGGATCCAAAATTCACTTGTCAAACTATAAGTGAAATCTTGCACAACTTTTAGTGGACAGAAATTTACTTTTCTTGAGTAAAGAAATTTTTTTCTTGGGTAGGAATTTTTCTTGGATAGAAGAGAGAGAGAGATTTCGATTTATAATTGTAGTAAAGAGTGATTTTTTTTCTTTCCAAGGGTACTTTGGGTAGATAAAAAGTGGGAATTTATCGACCTATCCTTACTAACCACGTGAAGTTACTATAATACCTATAAAAGGGTGGTGTTGTGTGAAGTTGTACGAAACTGAGTAGTGCCAAATATATTTATCCTTATGAATTTCTTAATCAATTTATATTGTACAGTTTGAATTTGAAAGTCAAATAATTTAATTTTTACTGTGAACTTGAAATTTTTTATTTTTTAAAAATAAAATTTATATGCTTGGAAAGTACGTAAAAAGTATTATAAGTTATAATAATCGCATTCAAAATACATAAAAGATATATAAAAATATTATGATAAAAGAAAAACTTGTTTGATTCTCATAAATCCAAAGATACCACCTAAATTGAAATAGAAGAAGCACTTATTATACTTTTCAAAACAATATAATGCAAATAATGAGTTTAACATTTGTGATTATTCTTAAGCAGTTCAAACAAATTCCTAATAATTCTGTAAGTAACATCTATGTAGTAGTAGTTTCTAATCTTCTATATATTTCCATAATTATGATTTATCTGTCTCAATTTATATGTTTATTTAATTGCGTATGGAATTTAAAATTAAAAAAATCGAAATATATGATACAAAATACTTCATATATATTGTTGAGGTTTATGAGCATTTTAATATTAAAATTCTATAATTGAAGTGCATATATCTTAGTATGAGGACTCACCACTGCTACTGCTAAGGATCTGATAAGTCTACTCACAAGCCAGAAACTGAGCGTCAGCACCTATGATATAAGACATCATAGTGCAAAAGAAAGGTATGCAATTAGTACTTTGAATGTATTGGTATGCTAAATGAGGTAGGATGATATGGATGGTTTTATGAATAAGAATAATAAACTATCTTAATATACATGTAAAGCATGAGATACTAAATAGAAAACATGAAAACTATAGGCACTGGATATATGTGAAGCATGTAAATACTGTGTATGCAAGAGAATTTGTAAATACTAAAAATACCTAATAATATTTAGATATTGAGGATGTATGACCAAGAACATAATATGAATTGAGTAAAATCTATAAACTAAAATTTGTATGCTTTGGTCAAACAACACTATTACTGGATAACTGAGTTGGGACTATAACTGAGATTATATTTGAGACTTTGGGAGGAATAATCTAACCAACATTCCCCAATTTGAGCTAATCAGGGTCCAACTTGTAACCCCCGTTAGAAGGGTGTTAATACCGTACCATGGGTACTAATAATGGCTATGTGGATCCACTAAACTGATATAATGTCCAAAGGACTAAAGGTGTCAAGCTTGAACTGACGGGTGACCCCTGCGAGATAGTCTAGCCTAATCTGACGGGTGACTACTCACATCCTACGCTGGCTATATAGTTCTGGAGTATAGGAACTACTACTAATGACTCTACCTATCTGATGGAGAATTTTCCACCCCTACCCTTTCTCGGTGCTAAATACTACTCCCAACTAAATGATACTGAAAAGCTAGACTATTCTGAGTGTAACTGACTGTTCTGATAATGCTCATGATATAATCTAAAGTTATTCTGAAGATACTAGGACAACATTAAGTAAATAGCTATGGTTTTGGGTATTCAATACCCCTAGGACTCAAAACAATAGTAGTAGCATGACACTAAAATATTGAAGGACATAGCATGAAGGCTCTTATTAAATCAATTGCTCTTGTAGGCATTTTATCAAACACTTATAGTTCATGGTTTAAAACAATCATAGGATTACTAAAGGTCTGACATAATTGACATGAAATTATCATGGAAAAACACTAAGTCATGATTTAATTCAACAAATGATAACACTAAAACATGAGGAATCGAATAACAATAATAACTTCATTAAAACATGGTATTAAATCAAAGTTCATGGAGATTAATTGATGAAATCATGATTTAAAATAAAGTAACTTAAAAAGATCATAACTTTATAATTAAAAAGGTTACTTGGGCTCCGTGGATGAAAGTAATCCATGGATGAACATCTAACATATGTTAACGAATGAATTTCTTGAAGTTCTTGGGTGAATTCTTGAGATTGCTCTTGGTTTCTTGAGAGCTAGGGTTTATAATTTAGAGAGAAAGTTCTTGAATTTTGAGGGAAATTAATAAAGAATGAACTTTTAAAACATTTTTAGGGCTTAAGTATTCTGTCTAGGTAGATTAAAATAATGGGATAAGACTGTTTTAACCATGGACAAAATATTAGATTTTCAAAAAAAAAATTGATTTGGGCCCTTGGCGCGATGCAACGCTATCGCACCATGAAAATGGTAACTGACAACTGGGAAACTGGTCTATGGCATGAAATGGGGGAAATCACGGTCCTTCACTGAGTGGGACCTAGAAGTTCTCCACGATATGGTGGCATCACGCTGCAACATTAGAAAATGACAAATGCCAAATTGACCTATGACGTGTTGTGCCAAAATCGCGCTATCTCCCTGGAAATAGACAGTTGCTATTTTGAGACTCTCTGTGATGCACTGATGGGTAAACTGATGTTTTTTAACAACTAAAACTTAAAATTTCCATAACTCCTTACCTGATTATTGAATTTAGGAAAATTTTTTATCGTTGGAAAGATAATTCAATTTCCTATGCAATGGCAGTCTCTAAACAAAACAAATAATGAGTTTTCCAAATATTTCATATAAAAATACTCACATATTGGGACTTAAATTATTCTAGGAAAATACGGGGTGTTACAGTAAGAAAAATAGTTCTCTTAAAATGTGTATTGACTACCTTTAGTTGAACAAAGTCACAGTCAAGAACAAACATCCACTTCCAAGAATCAATGACTTGTTTGACCAACTTCAGGGTGTAAGTTATTTTTCTAAAATAGACCTCAGATCAGGCTATTATCAGCTCATATTCAGAGAATGTGACATTGCAAAAACAAATTTCAGAAATCTATATGGTCACTTTGAGTTCTTAGTCATGTCATTTGGTCTTACCAATGCCCCAACAGATTTCATGGACTTGATGAACCATGTATTCAAGCTGTACTTGGACATGTTATTTATAGTCTTCATTGATGACATTTTTGTCTACTACCGCAGTGAACATGATTATGCAAACTATCTCAGAATAGTGTTATAGACCCTCAGAGCCCATTCGTTGTTCTCCCAATTCAGTAAATGTGAATTTTGTCTAAGGTAAGTAGCTTTTCTTTGTCATATCATTTTTATTGATGGAATTAGAGTTGACCCTCAAAAGAATAAAGTAGTGCGAAACTAGCCTAGACCTATCTCTCCATCAGATATCAGGAGTTTCTTGAGTTTGGTTAGCTATTATTGATGGTTTATGGAGGGATTTTCATCTATTGTATCCCCTATTTCCAGATTGACTTAGAAGAAAGTCATGTTTCAGTGGCTAGATTCTTGTGAGAAGAGTTTTCAGGAGTTGAAGACTCGACTCATTACAACTTTAGTTTTGACTTTACTAGCTGGTTCAGACGGGTTTATGGTATATTGTGATGCTTCTAGAGTTTGTTTGGGGTGTTTTTTGATACAGAGAGGTAAGTTCATAGCCTATTCCTCTAGACAACTTAAGCCCCATAAAAAAAAACTATCCCACTCATGATCTTAAGTTAGTAGCAGTAGTGTTTACCTTAAGGATTTAGAGGCATTATTTGTATGAGGTGCATGTCAATGTGTTCACAGACCATAAAATCATGTAGTAAGTGTTTTTTCAGAAAGACCTGAACCTACATCAGAGACGGTGGTTAGAGTTGTTGAAAGACTATGACATGAGTGTTCTGTATCATCCTGGCAAGGACAATATAATGGCGATGCTATTAGTAGGATGTCTATGGGCAGTGTTACTCACGTGGAGAATGGTAAGAAGAAGTTAGTTCAGGAAGTTCATCATCTTTCCCGACTAGGTGACTGCTTAGTTGATTCAGCAGAGGGTAGTGTATAGGTACAAAATAGTTTAGAATCATCTCTAGTTTCCGAAGAAAAAAATAGGACAGGGATGCCAGTCTAGTTAAGCTAAAAGAGTCAGTAAAAGATCAAAAAGTAGAGGTTTTCTCCTAAATGGGAGATAGTGTGTTACACTACCAGGGTCGACTATGTGTGCCCTGTGTAGATGGCGTGAGATAGTAAATTCTTGTAGAAGTGCATGGTGTGTGATACTCAATTCACTCAGGGGCCACCAAGATGTACTGTGACTTGAGAAAAGTCTATTGGTGGAGTAAGATGAAGAAAGAGATTTCAAAGTTTGTAGCTAAGTGCTCGACATATCAGTAGGTTAAGATCGAACGTCAGAAGCCTAGTAGTCTATGCAGGAGTTCAATATTCCCACTTGGAAGTGGGAAGAGGTGAACATGGATTTTGTGATGGGCTAGCCCTGTACTCATCATCAGCATGATTCAATTTGGGTCATTGTGGATAGGATGACCAAATAAGCTCATTTCTTACCAGTTCACACCTCTTATTTATCTAAGGATTACACCAAGTTTTATATTAGAGAGCTAGTCAGATTGCATGGAGTTTCGTTGTCCATCATTTCAAATAGAGGTACATCGTTCACCTCTCATTTATGGAAATCCTTACAGAAGGGTCTTGGTACCCAAGTTTACCTCAGTACAACCTTTCATCCTAAAAAAGATGGTCAAGAAGAAAGGACCGTTCAGAATTTAGAAGATATAAGTGTGTGCCATTGACTTTAAGTGTAGTTAGGATGACCACTTACCTTTGATTGAATTTGCATATAACAAAAACTATCATTCTAGTATTCAGATGGATCCGTTTGAGGTGGTTATGAGAGGAGATATAGGTATCCTATCGGTTGGTTTGAAGTGGGTGAGGCTACAGTGGTAGGGCCTTACTTGGTATTTGATACCTTAAAAAAAGTTCAGTTGATCAGGGAAAGGCTTAAAACAACTCAGAGCCGATAGAAATAGTATTTTGATATACGAAGAAAGGATCTCGAGTTTGAGATTGGTGACTATGTGTATTTAAAAATCTCTTCTATGAAGGAAGTGAAGAGGTTTGGCAAGAAGGGCAAGCTCAGTCCCTGATATGTCGATCATTACCGAATTCTCAGCCATTTAAAAAAGATAGCTTACGATCTTGAGTTGCCTTCAAAGTTAGCTTTAGTGCACCCAGTGTTCCATGTCTCCTTACTTAAGAAATGCATTGGTGACTCAACAGTTGTAATCTCTATAGAGGGTATAGATTCTTCAATAGTCTCTCTTATGAAAAATTCTTGATCATCAGGTTCATAGACTGAGGAACAAAGAAGTCCCTCTAGTCAAAGTTCTTGGGCAGTCCATTGGGAAAGCTACTTGGGAAGCAAAAGCAGATATACGGACAAAGTATCCTCACCTCTTCTCTGTAAACTCAAACTCAGCTCAATTCTTAAACTTACTAAGTTTCATGCTTAGACTACCTTTACAAACTCGGTATTAGTTTCAGTTTGATAACATCCTTATATCATGCTGACCATCATGAAATAGCTTAGTCATGTGTCATGTCATCAAAATTTAATCATGCTTCAGTTATGCATGTTTAATATGAAAACACAACATATCAGTAGTTTCATTCATGTAAGCATGCTTCTGTTGTGCATGTTCAGTATGCAGGCTCGGTCTATCAGTTTCTCAGCTTAGTCAGTTCATTCAAGGACGAATATTCCCAAGGGGAGATATTGCCAGACCTCGCAAAATCCTAGCCTAAGTCAGTCATTTGTAGCATGAAAAAAGGTCCCAAACTTAGAAAATTTTAAGCTAAGTATTGAAACAGTTTTATTTTTGCCTCAATATTTCCATGAACTTATTTTCGACCATTACGACCTTAAAATATCAATTTTTAGGTTGATTCGTGATCAAGAATGTCAGTAGGTGTTCTCAGATGAATTTTGGATTTTTCAAACATCATTTGAGGCATGTTTGGAAGTCCAAAATAGTGGATCAATGTGATTTTGATGTGTCGCATCGCCTATCATGTCATAGATTTCTTCCCTAGGTTGCAGTGCAAATTCCAGTAAGACGACGCGATCTTAATGAATCGCGTTGGCCATTACATCGACTCCATTGATGCAGCATGTCGATCTATGCGTCGCTGGGAATATTTTTTAGTAATTAAAATTCGCATCCAAATGGGGTAATTAGGTCATTTTCCCACCTAAAATCAGCCTCAAAACATGATATTAAACCTTTCTAAAGGTAAAATTCACTTATTATTCACAAATTCTCTCAAGAACAAACCCTAACCCATCAAATTCAATATTCAAACCCCAAAAAATTCACCATAACTTTCTGAGAATTAGTAATCAAGGTATGTTAGGTGTTCATCTAAGGGTTTCCTTCTACTCTTGGAGTCCAAGAACCTCTTTTAAAACTACAAGTTGATTGTTTTCATGAATTTCATGTTGAATTTGATTGTATCCATGATTATGATGTTATTTGAGTTTTAATCCATGATTTATTACAAATTTCACGTGAAGTAATTAACATGTGTGTAGGGTTATGTGGATTTATGTTAAAATCCCTTGAAATTGTGAGTTGGAATTGTGATCATGATGCTTGCATGTTGGTTATTATTATGAGCATAAAGCATGCCTCTCAAGTGTTTGACAAAATGTCTAAATGGAAGCATTATTAACAAGCTACTATTATTGTTCTATATAACCATGCCCATGTTTTACTTTTAATGCTATCGAGTTTTGGGGGTATTAACTACCCAAAATCTATCTGTTTACCTAGAATTACTGTAGCTTCAGAATAGTGTCAGTGATGTCACGTACAGTAATAATCAGTAAGTTACAGAACCCAGTGTATTCAATTAGTTAACATAACTAAGTGAACTCAGTCCAGTTCAGTCAGTTAGCACGATCAGTAATAGTTCAGTCAAGCCTAGTACAGTCTAGAAATTAGTTCAATGTCTATTTAATTGGGATTAGGAATCTGGACCGAGCGAACCCAGGGATTGGGACACTTTTGTCAGTGAAGAGTTTCACCCTTAGTAGCAATCCCTGTGTTATAGAGCTACATAGCTAGAATAGGTTTAGATATCTTCCTGACAGATAAGGGTTGATACATCTCGTATGAGTTTTCCTGCCTATGAGGGTTGATGAAATATCTTTCTGTCAGATAGGGTTAACTCACAGCCATTGTTAGTATCCCTTGGCAAGGTGCTAACACCCTTCCAACTGGTCACAAGTTGGACCCCAACTTAGATTTTAATTGGGCTATGTCGGTTAGATGAACACTCCCACTGTTACATTTTTAGTTTCAAACTCAGCATAAAACCTCAAATCAGTTTTCAGAATCAGGACTGTCAAACTCAGTCACCCAACTCAGTACAGAACTTAGTTTAGTTCTACAGAATCAGAATTATCAAAAATAGTCACCCAGTTATTAGTAACTTAGTTATAAAGTCACCCAGTATCAGTAACTCAGTTATCAGTAATTCAGTTATCAGTGATCTCAGTTACAGTAAAGTAGATTCGCATGTAACATTGCATAATTAGTATTTACTACAATTTCAAATATACATATACTCTCATTCAGTTATATTAGTGTTACTCCGCCAGTTATTGTTCATGAATATGAACCCTTGTATATCAACCTACTTCACTTTGTATACCAGTACATTCAAAGTACTGACACATACTTTTTTTTTGTGATATGATGTCTTGTATCATAGGTTCAAATGCACGGGCTCCTGACCACACTTAGCAGCCTAGCTTATCGACAACAGATTTAGCGGCGAGTCCTCATAGTTCGAGGACAGAGTTAGCATTTAATTATTTCAGTAGTCTAGTATATTCTGTAGTCGGAGTTAGTTGGGGACTTATCCCATCAACTCCATGTTCAGACAGTTAGAGGCTTTCAAGTTAGATTATTTCAGACAAATATTTAGTTTTTAGAATTTATTTATCAGTATTTAGTTTTTTTTTTCAGATTGTGAACCTTAGGGAATTTCAGCCTATTTTATGCATTATTTTAGTATTATTATTCAGTGCTCACAGCAAGTGTCAGTCATGGGTTAGCTTGTGGTCCTTAGGGGTCATGACCACCGTGTGGCGTCTGGGGTGTAGACTCTAGGCATTAAAATTTGAAGCTCAGGGTCGCCTTTCTATGGTGTGCGCAGGGTAAGCTACGTGCGCTTAGGGAACCTAAAACTCTCCGTCCTTTGTAAATTTTTAATACTTTTAGTTCAGTAGTATAAATTTTAATTTTCTTCATTTAAGACCCTAATATACCTAATAATTTCTTGTAATATCTTTATGATATTAAGTTTATATCTTTATTTTGGTGTATAATTTTATAAACTAATTTTCATATATATTATTTTTTAACTATATTTTATTAATTTTTCACTTTTATTTGAATTATCCATTGATATGTATAACACATAATATTTTCTTACAATTTATATTATTTAAAAATGGTATTAAATAATTTTATATTAAATGAGTAGATAAAAAAGAATATCAATTGTAGGAGATGAATATGTGAAAAAAGAAGAAGAAAGGATCTATTTTATGAAATAAAAGAATAAAATCTAAATAAAAATAATAATATAATATAGAAGAGAGAGAAAAATATAAATGGAATACAGGAGACAGAAAAATATAAAAGAAATATTCTTCTTTTGGGTATAAAAATTGGTGTAATGGATTGGAGTTAGTTTACACTATTTTGTTGTAGAAAATGATGTAATGGGTTGGAGATTTTTCGAAATATCTTTGGTAGAATGTTATTTAAGAAGATTTTCCATAAATGAAAAATTTATGATTTCCACAAATCAATTTTTCTTAAAAGAAATAACTTTATCAGCAAAAATGTTACACCAAAATATAGAAATTTAATAATCTTAATGAGTTAAAAATTTTACCAACCATAAAGAAAAAAGAGTTTAAAATTTTAAGTTATGAAAGTCTCATACAAAAAGTCCAGGCACAGTTAACATGTATATTGGATTTCTTGTTCCCAAATTTATTTATCATCACAATATTCTAATCAAATCTTTCAGGTTATAGAAGAGAAAGGACATAAAGACATCATCGAACTTGTCTCAAATTTTCAAAAAGACTTCTAAAGTTTATGGGGGTCTTGTTACCCCTGAAATAACTTCAAAGTATTATCTATATCTCTTTTTTCAGCCAATGCTAGTTGTATAAAAATGCGCAAATGACGTGCAAATCACAATTCGACACATGTCAAATTAATTTTAATATTTTTCTGAAAAAGAAACTATGGT
Source organism: Capsicum baccatum var. pendulum (assembly GCA_030864225.1). NCBI lineage: Eukaryota > Viridiplantae > Streptophyta > Magnoliopsida > Solanales > Solanaceae > Capsicum > Capsicum baccatum. The sequence continues at coordinate 24,648,212 of CM061551.1, read as the reverse complement.
CACATGCTTTTACATAATTCTTTTACTTTTTCTTTATTTTTTTTCCCTTTCTTCTTCAAATAATCTTAGAAGTCCCTCCGCCATAGTTATCCAGCTTCACAATTGTCATGATCAATTTCATTGTAAGATGATTGAGTTATTGTCAGACTATCACTAATTATTTGTGAATATAAAATCCATCTAAATACTCAATTTACCGTCAAATATTTAGACTCTAAATACTCAAATTACCACCAAACTAAAATTTGAAACTTGAATCAACATATTTTTAAGAAATAACTTAATTTTTTATATTGATATTCCACAACATCATCCCTCCCACTTAATCTCCATTTCAGGAGAAAAAAAAGTCATTGAAACAATTTAATCTTTCTTAGAATTATTTTTTTTACAAAAATTAAAATCTTTTTTCTAATAAGTTAGCAATAATCGATTCAATAGAATCAAAATAAAATAAGAAAATCATCCTTTATAATTTTGGATGGATAATCGCAAAACCTCCACCTCTAAATCTTTCTTCATTACAGTTATTAAACTCACATAAAATGATCAGATAAGAGAATGAAAAAAATAATGACAAAAATTATGAATGTGGAAGAGATTTAGAGCTACAAAAAGATTAGAATTAGCAAAAAAATGGTGGTAGGAGTGATAAGGAAAAAGAAAAAAATAAATAAAGTAGAAAGGTTCGTATTTTGAATTAATGAAAGTAAAAAACATGTTGCACAGCTACGTGGGAGTAAAAAGTATTTTCCTTTCTTTTGCTCACTTCACGCTCTCTTGGAGAGTATAATACACTCTCCATGCCACATGAAACTATAATAGGGTAATAAATTTACTTTATACAAGAATAAGGGGGTAATTGTACCCTTATAAAGTTTAAGTATCTTTTCAAAAAAAATTCGTACAATTTGTTGGGGACTTTATGTCTTTTCTTGTGATAGAATTAATAGATGATACATCATCCTTGACAAGACACATACATTACATCACACATAATCGCCACACTTTTATTTTGGCGTAGAGGTGGCCACTTGTGCAATTTACTTTTCTTCCTTCTTGGCCACAACATAGGCCATAACAAAGATCTCAACAAACATATTGAACAAGTCAAAAGAGTTACTTGGAAGAAGTGATTACCACACAAAAAGTGAATACCAGAATCATAAGATCCCGCAAAGTTCCCTTGTAGTTTGAGTCTTAAGAGTGTTAAGTGAAGTGAAATTTTGGACCTGAAAGATTGATAAGTGACTTCCCAAGTTATTAGTATTTTAATATTTTTGAATTTTCCTGAAAATAACTTCCTATAGTGTAGAAAAATGAATTATCTTTCCAACAATACCAATTTCGTCCAAATCCAGCATTGGTGTGGGAAGTTATGGTCGTTTTACTGAGAGTTATCGGAACTGCCTAGGTGCTATGGACAGGTTGACGGACCATCGAGTGTGTGATGGACCATCGCCCAAACCATTGCAACCAAGACAGTAACTTCCTTTTATGACACAAGTGCGAGTTCCAGGATGATGGACCGTCAATATTGCAATGGACCGTCGCTGAGACCGTCGCTAGTGAGGAAGTGTGGCCTCATCCTGGCCAATGTACGACAGACGATTCAATGGACCATCGAGTTTTTCATGGATAATCGATGATACCATCACATCGAGGTAGTGTGTTCTTTTTCTAATCGTCGTACGATGGACGATCCGAAGAATCATCAGCCTAGCGATGGACCATCACTTGAACCGTCGCAGCCCCCGTTCAGTATTTTAAGTCATTTTTAAAAGGGAATCTTCAGTCTTTTCTCTTTTTTATCAACTAGATATATTCCAAATGAAGCAAATGACTTTATTCATCATCCAAAACACAAGAGAGCTGGGGTTTCTCCCTCAAGATCAAATCTAAAACCCTTCTCTAAGAAATCCAAGAACACATCATAGATTCTACAAACTGAGTTAAGATTTAAGTTTCCCAAGTTCAAGGGTTGTAAGAACCCTCTCTCAAGAGTAACAAGAAGAGTTTGAAGCAATTTTATTCATCTAATTTCATAACCTAAGGTATGTGGGATTTTGAACAAGGATAATCCTTTCACCCTTGTGCCCAAAGTCTTATTTAAACTATAATTTTCTACAATCTATGAGATTTTACATGATATTGAATTAGGGTTTTCACCCATTGTTATTGATTGCATTATCTTGATGTTTCCCATGAATTGAAAGTCAAATAGCATGATTTTGCAAGTTTTCTTAAGAAATTGAAGCTGAGTTTATACCCTATGTTGTTACTCTTTGAGAATTTAAGAGTTTCAATGTTCTAGAAATTGAATTATATGAGTATGTTGATATTTTGAGAAAAATTGTTGTAACTACCATATTTCTATATGAATTAGGATTTTATATGCTATCTATTATGTCTTATGATGTGTTTTAACTAGTGATTGAATTATGGCTCACTAAGCCCTACTTAAGACTTGCAATTGTATGAACTATTATTCTATAAGCACCCAAGATTTGAGTATTTTGAGATTATTAAGAAATGATTTGACCTAATAGTCATAGAGTTTTGAAATCCACTCAACCACAAAAGATTACAAATTTGATTATTGGGTTCTTATGAACTATGAGATTATTTTTGAAAGTGGATTTCCATGAGATGAGCGAGATAAACTAAAGGGAGTAGTATTTAGCACTGAGTTGGGTAGTTACCATGGTTTCTTACCCCAGAACTACATGCCACCTTAGGTTTGATAATTTGGGCCTGAGGTTGAGATGACTGGGCCCGAGGATGAGATAAGTAATCACTGAGTTAAGGTTATACTCCTTGTCAAGAGTATGACGCCTCTCCCCAGTGTGAGGTTTGTTCCTCAGGAGGATAAAACGTTGGACTCCATGTAGCTCGCATAATTTATGTTAGTTAAGAGAACCTCCCTAAACTAAATTATTTTTCATTGAGATAGAATATTTTCCCTAATCTTTGAGATGAGATATTTTCTAAAGAGAATGAATTGTTTTTCAATATTTTCCAAAGAAGGAAGTAGTTTTCTCTACTGATAAGAGTTAATCATTAGTTTTTAAACCAAAGTCATATGATTCTGATTTCTAAGTGTTTGACTTCAAAAGAGTTATAAGTTCTTGAGAAATAAATAGGTTTTACTCTCCATGAGATAGATGCATGAGTTGAAAGTATTGTTTAAAGCTTCGCTCATCCTATGAGTAATGAGAATAAGAGAAGAGAACAAATTTTTAAAGCCAAAGTATAATGACTCACAAGATTTGTGTTACATACTTCATTATACATGATTTATGAGCTTTACATTTTAGACTTATTCAAACCATGTGAGTCATTCTTATTTGCATGCATGATTTGATTAAAGAGTATTGATATTGTTTTATGTTAATGCATGCACCGCTATATACTCAGTACATTCCCAAGTGCTGCTTTACATATATGTCTATGTGCTACATTATCTTATAATGTAGGTTCAGGTGCTCAGTCCCATCCTCGTTAGTAATTCCCGAGTACCTTCATCTATATTTCTATAGTGGTGAGTCTTCATGGTTCGAGGACCTATCTTCAAACATTTCAGTATTCGAGTGTTTATGTTACTACTTCCAGTTCAGTTTGAGTTAGTTGGGGACCTGTCCCAACATCACTCAAGTTCATGAAATAATAGAGGCTTTGTTAGACTAGTTATCAAACTGTGGTTGTGTTGAGATTTTCAGTATTATGGTTGTTTAGACTGAGTATTAACTTTGTATATACTTTTATTTGATATGATAGTGCCAGTTTTTTGTATATATCTTCTTAAATGAGTTATTATGAGAAGTGATAGGATCAAAGGGTTATATTAGGGATACTTGTAGCCTTAAGCACCGTGTGATGTCCCGGGAGGTAATTTTCGGTCGTTACAAAAATAGTTTCAAAGACAGGTTTTAAAGGAGTCCTAGGGAGACTGACAAGCTGTGTAGAGTAGATTCTTGATCATCGGTGTGTAGCGCGCCACATCTATGACCAAGAGGCTACAAGACATTTTAGGAAAAAATTATTTCTTTCTTTCAGATTCCATCATGCCTCCAGTTGTCCCTCTCATCTAATAATTTGTGCTCTCCTATTTTAGAAAATTCCTCTCCGAAGAACGAATGCCCGTGGAAATGATGATGTGCAACCCCCATCTATTAATCCTTTGAATGAGATTATGTCTCATGCTGAGTTTTGGGCGGCCTTTTAGGCGTTAGCCCAAGTAGTCACCGCTAATGTTTGGGCCAATAACCATGCCACAATTGCAAATTAGTAGAGAGGTGATGTAGCTACTTCTAGGATATGTGATTTCATGCGTTTTAAGGGTCTAAGACAGGTGAAGACCCACAGTTGTACCTTGAGAAGGTGAGAAAGATCATGCAAGTGATGCATATTTCTAAGGAAGAAAGTGTTGAGTAAGTGTCTTAGTTGTTGCAGGACATAGCTTATGAATGGGTTGTCTCGTGGAGAAAGGGTAGAGGTAAGGATATTGCTCCTATGACTTGGCTGGTATTTCAAGATGCATTCTTGGACAATTTCTTTCCACTTGAGATGAGGGAAGCAAAGATTGAGAAGTTTATGAAATTGAGACAAGGCTCCATGACTATTTAGGAGTACTACTTGAAGTTCCACCAGTTGGCCAAGTATGCCCTTGATTTAATTTCTAACACCCGAGCTAGTATTAGCAAGTTCATGATAGGGGTTTTTATTTTGGTGCTGAAAGAGTGTAGGACTACGATATTGCATCAGGATATGGATTTGTCTAGGTTGATGGTGCATGCATAGCAGATAGAGGTAGATAAGATTAGAGAGAGATAGAGTGATGGGAAAATAGAGGGCTAGATCTGAGAAGCATGAGCATAGTCAGCCTAGGTTCCATGGATAAAACCACTCTCTGTTTCAGAGATGTATGTCAATTCTAGCGCCTTTACCAACTAATGCTCCTGTGCCTAGAGGAAGGAAGGAGCAAGGAAGTAGGTATTTTATGTCTAGGTCGCAGAACAATGTTGGTAACATGCCTCATTATCCTTCTTGTGCTATGTATGGTAGGAATCATCCCGGTGAGTGTTTCACAGATTTGAGGGGTTGTTTTGGTTATGGAAAGTAGGGCCATAGACTTAGAGATTGTCTGCATACTAGGCAAGGGACCAGAAATGCCCGACCTCAGGCACAGACTACTAGTACACCAGCTCCTATCTCTCATCCCGCCCATGTTTAGGGCGCTTTATTTAGCACTACTGGCGGTTAGCACTAGACTAGATTTTATGCCTTACCATCCTGTCAGGAGCAGGAGGACTCTCCCGAAATTGTTACTAGTATGCTCCACATCTTTTGTTTTGATGTTTATATGTTGTTGGACCCCGAGTTAAGTCTCTCCTATGCGACCCCACTTGTGGCTGTGAATTTCAAAATAAGTCCCGAAAAGATTCCTAAACCTTTCCTAGTCTCCACACCAGTAGGGGAGTCAGTTGTTGCTAAACAGGTATATAGAGATTGTCCTGTTATTGTTCTTCATAGAGTCATACTTGCTGATTTGATAGAGTTAGAGATGGTGTATTTTGACCCTATTTTGGGTATGGATTAGCTTCATTCTTGTTATGCATCTATAGACTATCGTACCCGTGTGGTTAAGTTTTAGTTCCCTAATGAGCTAGTTTTCGAGTGGTCCGAGAGTTTGATATCTCCCAAGAGTCATTTTATCTCTTATCTCAAAGCCAAAAAGCTAATATCCAAGGGTTGCATCTATCACCTAGTTAGAGTTAAAGACACTAAGTCTAAGGCTCTAACTATTCAGTCAGTCGATATTATTAATGAGTTTCTAGATATTTTTTCAGAAGATCTCCCAAGGGTACCTCCCAATAGAGAGATAGAATTTGGGATTGACCTTCTTCCCGATACTCTTCCCATTTCTATTCTGCCACACCGTATGATACCTTCTAAGCTTAAGTAGTTGGAAGAGAAACTCAAAGATGTTTTAGACAAAGGTATCATAAGGCCTAGTATTTCTCCTTGGGGTGCACTTATTTTATTCATGCAGGAGAAAGATGGTTCTTTCTATATGTGCATTGACTATCGTCATCTTAACAAGGTCACAGTCAAAAGTAAGTATCCTCTTCCGAGAATTGATGACCTATTTTATCAGTTGAAAGGTGCAAGTTATTTCTCTAAGATAGACCTTAGATCCGACTATTATCAACTTAAAGTGAGGGAATGTGATATTCCAAAGATAGCCTTCTGAGCCCACTATGGTCACTTTGAGATTCTAGTCATGTCTTTCGGACTAACCAATACCCCATCAGCTTTTATGGACCTCATGAATTGAGTGTTTAAGCAATATCTTGATATATTTGTCATAGTGTTCATAGATGTCATCCTTGTCTACTCCCGCAGTGAGCATGATCAGGTAGATCACTTTAGAATTGTCTTGCAAACTCTTAGAGGTCACTAGTTGTTCGCCAAATTCAGTAAGTGGGAATTTTGGCTAAGGTTTATAGCCTTTATGGGTCATATTATTTCAGCCAAAGGTATTAGAGTTGATCCCTAAAATATAGAAGCTATAAGAAATTGACCTAGAATTATCTCTCCGTCTAACATTAGAAGTTTCTTGGGTCTAGCGGGATACTACCGTCGTTTTATTGTAGGTTTATCTTCTATTGAGACTCCCATGACCCAGTTGACCCAAAAGAAAGTTAAGTTTTAGTGGTCAGATTCCTGTGAGAAGAGTTTTCATGAGTTGAAAAATCGACTTACTTCAGCCGCTGTGTTGACTTTGCCTGATGGTACAGATTGTTTTGTAGTGTATTGTGATGCCTCTAGAATTGGTTTGGGTTGTGTGTTGATGCAAAGCGGTAAGGTTATAGCCTATGCCTCTAGATAGTTAAAGTCGCATGAAAAGAATTACCCAACCCATGATCTTGAGTTAGCTGTTATGGTCTTTGCTTTGAAAAGATGGAGACACTATCTTTATAGTGTTCATGTTGATGTGTTTACTGATCATAAGAGCCTGCAGTATGTTTTTACTCAGATAGAGTTGAATCTAAGGCAGAGAAGGTGGTTAGAGTTGTTAAAAGACTATGATATAAGTGTGTTGCATCACCCGGGCAAGGCCAATACAGTGGAGGATTCCCTTAGCAGATTGTCTATGGGCAGTGTTGCTCATGTAGAGGAAGGTAAGGAAGAGTTATCTCATAATGTAAATTGTCTGGCTAGATTAAGTGTTAGATTGCTTGATTTAGCTGAGGGAAGTACTTTGGTGCAAAGTAGTTCTGAATCCTCTTTAGTTTTGAAAGTAAAGGAGAAGCAAGATAGAGATCCTAGTTTTGTCTGACTAAAAGAGGTAGTTAAGGACCAAAAGTTAGAGGTGTTCTCCCCAGGGGGAGATGGTGTGTTGAGATTGCAGGGTAGATTATTAATTTCACGTGTTGATGATCTGAGGTAGAGGATTATGGCTGAAGTGCATGGCGCTCAGTATTCTTTTCATCCCGGCACTACAAAGATGTACTGTGACTTGAGGGAAATCTATTGGTAGAATGGTATGAAGAAGGATATAGTTGAGTTTGTAGCGAAGTATGCAACGTGCCAACAGGTTAAGGTAGAGCACCAAAGACCTGGTGGTGTGATAAAAGAGTTTGGTATACCCACTTGAAAGTAGGAGGTGGTAAATATAGACTTCGTGGCTGGCTTACCTCTTTCGCATCATCATCATAATTCTATTTGGGTTGTTGTAGATAGGATGACTAAGTTCGTACACTTCATACCCATGCATACATCTTATACAATGGAGTATTATGCTATATTGTATATCCAGGAATTAGTCAGGATATACGGAGTTCCCTCGTCCATCATTTCGTATAGGGTTACTCAGTTTACTTCTCAGTTTTGGAGGGCGTTTCAGCAGGGTCTTGGTACCTATGTTCTTTTGAGTTCCACTTTTCATCTGCAGATAGATGGTCAGGATGAGAAAATAATTAAGACCCTAGAAGATATGTTGAGGGTGTGTTCTCTTGATTTTAAAGGTAGTTAGGATGAACATTTGCCATTGATAGAGTTTGCATATAACAATAGTTACCATGCTAGCATCGGTATGGCACCATTTAAGGCCTTGTAAGGTAGAAGATGTAGATCACCCATAGGTTAGTTTGAAGTGGGTGAAGTTGCTGTGATTGGGCCTGATGCAGTGTTTAAAGCTATGGATAAATTTAAGTTTATTAGAGAGAGGTTAAAGACAACTCAGAGTCATCAAAAGTCATATACTGATGAGAGGAGAAGAGTTCTTTAGTTTAAAGTGGGTGATTTGGTGTACTTGAAGATTTCACCTATGAAAGGGTTGATGAGATTTGGTAAAATGAGAAAGCTTAGTCCCTATTATGTCGGCCCGTATAGAGTTTTGAGCCGTTTTGGGAAAGCATCCTATGAGTTTGAGTTGCCTGCGGAGTTGTCAGTCGTTCATCCTATTTTTCATGTGTACATGCTTAAGAAGCATATTGGTGATTCCATTGTGGTAGATCCTTCAGAGAGTGCTGATATTCAGAATAGTTTTTGATTCGATGAGATTCCTGTTGAGATCCTACATTTTCAAATCCGTAGAATGAGGACCAAAGAGGTTCCCTTGGTCAAAGTGTTGTGGCGAAACCAGTCAGTTGAGGGCACTACTTGGGAGGAAGAAGCAGACATGCGAGCCAAGTACCCGCACGTCTTTTCCGAGAGTTCAGATCGATCCAAAGCTATTATTCTTCCTTAATTCAGACCTTCTAATCTAAAGTTCATCTATATATCTATTCTTGCATGAGTTCTTTCAATTTACGAGGTATTCAAGAGTTTAGAAAGATTTTGAGCCGATTTAGTAAATTGCTTCAGCTATGTGTACTCTATTTTCCTGTGTTCCTAGTCTAACTAGTGACATTTGAGGATGAATGTTTCCAAGGGGGAGATATTATAATACCCCGCAAAGTTCCCTTGTAGTTTGAGCCTTAAGCGTGTCAAGTGAAATATAATTCCAGCCCTAAAAGATTGAGAAGAGACTTCCCAAGTGATTAGTGTTTTAATCTTGTTGACTTTTCCTAAAAATAACTTCCTATAGTGTAGAGAATTGAATTAGCTTTCCAACGATACCAATTTCATCCAAATCTGGTATCGGGGTGGGAAGTTATGGCCGTTTTACTGAGAGTTGTCGGAACCGCCCAGGTGCAACGGACAGGTTGACAGACCGTCGAGTGTGCGATGGATCGTCTCCCGGACCATCACAGCCAAGGCTGTAACTCACTTTTCTGGCCCAAGTGCGATGGCTAGGACACCGGACTGTCAAGACTGTGGCGGACCATCACTGAGACCGTCACCGCTGAGGCAGTGAGGCCTCATCCTGGCCAATGTGGGATAGATGATCCGACAGACAATCGAGCTTGTGATGGACCATCGCTGAGACTGTCATATCAAGGCAGTGTATTTTTTTCCGACCGATGTGAGACGGATGATCCAACGGACTGTCAGGCTAGCAATAGACCGTCACTTCGACCATCGCAGCCCCCGTTCAGTATTTGAAGTCATTTTTAAAAGGGACTCTTCAGTCTTTCCACTCTTTTAACGACCAAATATATTCCAAACAAAGCAGATGACTTCATTTATCATCCAAAACACAAGAGAGCTAGGGTTTCTCCCTTAAGATCAAATCTAAAATCCTTCTCCAAGAAATCCAAGAACTCACCATAAATTCTATAAATTGAGTTGAGATTTAAGTTCCCCAAGTTCAAGGGTTGCAAGAACCCTCTGTCAGGAGTAAAAATAAGAGTTTGAAGCAAGTTTATTCATATAATTTTATATTCTAAGGTATGTGGAGTTTTGAACAAGTGTAATCCTTTCACCTTAGTGCTCAAAGGCTTATTTAAACTATAACTTTCTGAAATCTATGACATTTTGCATGATATTAAATTAGGATTTTTCACCCATTGTTATTGATTGCAATATCTTGATGTTTCCCATGAATTGAAAGTCAAATAGCATGATTTTGTATGTTTTCTTAAGAAATTGAAGCTAAGTTTATTCCCTATGTTGTTACTCTTTGAAATTTAAGAGTTTCAATGTTCTAGAAATTGAAGTATTTGAGTATGCTGATATTTTGAGACAAATTGCTGTAACTTCTAGATTTCTACATGAATTAGGAATCTATATTCTATCTATTATGCCTTATGATGAGTTTTAACTTGAGATTGAATTATGGGTCATTAAGCCCTACATAAAACATGCAATTTTATGAACTGTTGTTCTATAAGCACCCATGATTTGAGTATATTGAGATTATTGAGAAATGTTTTGACCTAATGGTCATAGAGTTTTGAAATCCACTCTACCACATAGGATTATAGATTTGATTGTTGGGTTTTTATTAACCATGAGATTATTTTTGAAAGTGGATTTCCGTAAGATGAGCGAGATAAACTAAAGGGAGTAGCATTTAGCACCAAGTTGGGTAGTTAGCATGGTTTCTTACCCCAAAACTACGTGCCACCATAGGTTTGATATTTTGGGCCAGAGGCTGAGATGATTGGGCCCGAGGCCGAGTTAAGTGATTACTGAGTTAAGGTTATACTCCTTGGAAAGTATATGATGCCTCTCCCCAGTATGAGGTTTCTTCCTTAGGAGGACAAGATGTTAGACTCAATATAGCTCACATGGTTTATCTCGGTTATGTGAATCTCCCTAAACTAAAGTATTTTCCATTGAGATAGAATATTTTCCCTAAAGCTTTGAGATTAGATATTTTCTAAAGTGAAGGAATTGCTTTTGATTATTTTCCAAAGAAGGAAGTAGTTTTCTCTACTAATAAGAGTTGATCATCAGTTTTTAAACCAAAGTCATATTATTCCAATTTCCAAGTGTTTGACTTCAAAAGAGTTATAAGTTCTTGAGCAATAAAGAAGGTTTACTCTCCATGAGATATATGTATGAGTTGAAAGTATTGTTTAATGCTTCCTTCATCCTATGAGTAATGAAAATAAGAAAAAAGCACAGATTTGAAAGCCAAAGATTAATGACTCACGAGATTTGTGTTACATGTTTTATTCTACATGATTTATGAGCTTTACATTTTTGACTTACTCAAGCCATGTGAGTCATTCCTCTTTGCACGCATGATTTGATTGAAGAGTATTGATATTGTTTTATGTAAATACATACACCCCCATATACTCAGTATATTCCCAAGTGCTGATCCATATATACGTCTATGTGCTACATTGTCTTATAATGTAGGTTCAGGTGCTCAGTCCCAGCCTCGTCAGTGATTCCCAAGTACTTTCGTCTACCTTTCTACAATGGTGAGTCCTCATGGTTCGAGGACCTATCTTCAGTCATTTTAGTATTTGGGTGTTTATGTTATTACTTTTAGTTCAGTTTGAGTTAGTTGGGGACCTGTCCCAATGTCTCTCAAGTTCATGGAGTAATAGAGGCTTTGTCAGACTAGTTATCAAACTGTGGTTGTCTTAAGATTTCTAGTATTGTGGTTGTTCGGACCGAGTATTTCTTTCGTATTATCTTTTATTTGATATGACAGTGCCAGTGTTTTGTATATTTTTTCTTGAATAAGTTATTATGAGAAGTGATAGGCTCAAAGGGTTAGCTTGGGGCTACTTGTAGCCCTAAGCACCGTGTGACATCCCGGGAGGTGATTTTGGGTCATTACAACAATGAATCATCTTCCTAGATCCTTTTCCAAACTTTTTCACCATAATTAATGCCTCCTCTTTGGTTCGATCCTTGCCATTTATTACCGTGGTAAAATATAGTAAATACTCCTAGTGGTAATAGTTTTCATTATATTTTGGGATTTCAGGCATCTTAAACCTCTTTAGGATGTGCCTCATCACCTACTATCCATGTAAGGCACCTCAGTGTAACTTTTTGAATTGAGTCTCTTAGCTACTATGGTGCTCGCGGTATGCAGTTCATTCGAGACTATATCTTGAAGTAATTTTCTATTATTTACTTTTTTTATTACTCCACCATAGCCGCTAATGGGGGCACATCACTTGGTATGGTCTCACCATCTACTATTATTACTCTATCTATCCTATCCCCATGCACTTGATTTTTGATCTTCTTGCTCATTCCTCTTTAAAGTGCTCGGGGTTACCTGAGCCACTTACCTTATAGTTAAATATTCTTTTGTCTAACGTCTCCATCCATTCCATCATTTTCCCATGGGATGCATCAAAATATTTCAACAACCCTTACAGGTCACTCACCTTCACCTCCTCATCATAGGGACAATAGTTTTTTTTTCATTTCTACATGTTCATGTTCATTGTGTTTAAGAGAAAAGACAATTATTTGTCTTCTGGGGTCATTCTCTCTCCCTTTTCTCTGATCTTATTGGGTCCATCAATTCGGTCTCCAACGTATTTTAGGGATCAATATCCTCTATAGGATCATTGTTTTTGTTCTCCATGACCTATACTTTCCTGTAAATGAACACACGGAAAAAATAAAAAAAAATAAAAAAAGCTAAACCCATACAGTTATTATGGCCTACGGTGGGCACCAATATATTTATCATTGATTTATGATAGTCATATTTGTCAACTCATCATGAGCATGAGTTATTACTTATCTTCTATTAATTGCAAGAGTTTACAAAATAACCAATAGACAACATAGCTAAAGTAATCTATGATAATACCCCATATTTTGTGTGAACTTGTTCCAATTATAGAAAACTTTACATAAACTTATGGCACGGGTAATGGACTAGATTTCTTATATGAGTATTTATGGTGTAAATACGTTTGAAGGATTCTGCCTATACTTTTTAATGCGACCAATTAAGTTAATGTTGACAATCATTTGGAATCGAGACAACAAAGTGGTATTTGAGCTTAGGGTTAAAAGTGGTCAAGTGTATACAAGTGTTAAGTTAAATGGGAGGGATTAAGATTTAGAAAATGAAATAAAGAAGTGAACTATTTTCTTGGATTAATTAAGCTAATAAGTGCATCACCTACTCGATATATATGGATCTAGTTAAAGGGGTCTTGACAAATGGGTCAAATTTAGGCCAATATTAATGGATTCAATTGAGGCCCAAACTTATTCAAAGAAAAAAGAAATGAAAAAGGAGCCCGACTAGTTCTACCCAGACCCAATATAGTTAAGACCATCTATGAATAAAGCAAGTTGGTGCACAACCTACTTTGAGCTTCAGAGCAGCTTGATATAACCAAGTAGGTGCATCACCTACTTGACCAATTTGTGGATAAAAATGGAGCTAAAATAGGTGGTTCTAAATGGTTTATTTACGGGTCAAAAAGGATCAATATAACACCAATATTAGTTGGCCTTTTAAAACATATTTACATATAAATTATAGGTTTTTCCTATGTTCTATCTCCCTATTCTCTCTCCCGAGATCACAAGGATGACAATAAAAGTATTTTATGGGTGATCAATCCATCAAATAGTTAAATCAAGAATAAACAAACAACCAATAATGATAATTTTTTTAAATATATAACTAGCCTTTCTCACATAACCCTAATTTCGGCACATTAAAAAATTTCAAAAACTAATATTTTCGGTAACTATGGCAACTAACTCTGATGGGACTGACCCACCAGATGAAAATCCCAAGCAATGTGGTGGAGGTGAAGTGAAGCTAAGCTCATTAGGTCCAAAGTATGTAGATTTATTGAAGAGAAAAACGTATGTGCATGACACCATTAGGTTTCCTCCAAAATTTGTTATTATGATGCATAAGGAACCCACAACACATGGAAATCATCAGAAATCAAGAGTTTAATCATACAAGAGAAGTTACAGTATGCAATAGTTGGCAAGTTTTCCTAAGACAAACCAGATGTTCATGCTTTATGTAAATCAATACTAACACAATGTGGAGTAAGGGGAGAATGCAATATACGGGTGTTGGACTCGCGATACATATTGATAAGGCTGAACCAGTTGGAGGATTATGTTCGACTGTTATCAACAACTAGGTTTTACATCAAGGCTAATGAAATGTATAGGATAATAAGAACCCTAAAATGGGATCCGTGGGTTAAACCTGATGTAGAAACCAGAACAGGCATTGAGTGGATCTCAATGGCGAATCTACAACCAAATTTCTTTGCCAAGGATGCTATTTTTTCAATTGCCTCTGTGGTGGGAAAACCATTGATGGTGGACATGGCTACACAAAATCATACAAGGCCTAGTTATGCCAGATTTAAAATAGAGGTGGATCTTGTTGCTAAACTACCATAGAGAGTAAGGATCAGTGAAGAGGATGATTTAAGTGGGGAAATAAAATACAAGTGGATTAAGATACAGTATGAGTACAAGCCGAAATACTGTAAGAGGTGTAGCTTACAAATTCATGATTAAAAGACTTGTTGGAATCTTCATTCAGAGATATATGATAAGATACAAGGGTAGAAGGAAACCAAAGAAAGTACTAAAGAAGAGGTAGTTCAGAAAGAGCAAATGTAGAAAGAGCCAACAAGTAACAAAATCAATGGTTACAAAGAAGGAACAAATACAAGAAGGACAAATATGGGCATATTTTAGGAGTAGTGGAGGATAAAGGGGAAGAAATGGAGATCTCAAATGCTTTTGATGCTTTAAATCAAGAGAATAGAGAGTTAGAACACTTTCAAGCAGAATAAACAAAGTATAAAAGAGTGGGTTAATGAGACCTTTGGCAAAGGGGGACAGAAGGTAGTAGAAGTACAACCAATAAGTAATAATAATAAGAAACAAGTAGAAGTGACAGTAGAGCAATCAAAGGATAAAGATGTGAAGAAGTCACAAGAGCAGGAGAAAATAAATAATGAAGAGCAGGAAACTAGCAAAGAGCTGGTAGTTCATAACAAGAATGAAAATCATGAGATTATAATATAAGGGGTTGAACCACTAGCAATGGAAGCAGGAAGAGTTATGGAGGTGGTGAATTAAAATAAATAAGATCTGGATGGTGAAGATTTGGGGGATAACATTGATAAGATAGCTTTTGATAGGAATCTATCTCCTAAGTAATTCAGACTTTAAGTGCAAAACATGGCAGAAAGCAAAAAATAAAAGTAAAAACTAGGAGAAAGTACAATTCAGACAGGGAGTTAAGTTACTAAAGAACTCATCAAAATTAATGCTTTCATTTGGAATATCAGATCAGTGAACACACAGAAAGATTTTACAAGGCTTATCACAATGCAGAAAAGATATCACTTTGGTTTTATTGGTTTGATGGAACCATTTTAGGATGGTCATCACATAGAAGAATAAAAAGGAAGATTAGGTATGCATCATGCTGTGGCTAATAGGTCAAGCAAAATTTAGGAATTTATGGATACAATGATGTAGTACATCATCATTAGAGATGAAAAACATCAATTTGCTCTTAAAGTAGAAAATCAGCTTACGGATTCAACTATTTTTATCACTCTTGTGTATGCAAAGTGCAATTAGAATGACAGATTAGAGTTATGGTAATCATTGGGATAATTAGCTAGCTTAATCCAAGACCCATGGATGATAGGGGGAGATTTTAATGTCATCAGGAATGAGGAAGAGAAGCAAGGGGGTCTGCCAATCACTATTGAAAAGACTCATGACTTTAATCATTGTATTAATATTTGTAACTTGGAGGAAAATACCTATAAAAGAAGAAAATATACACGGTGGAATGGCAGAATTGATGAGGATTGCATATTCAAGAGATTGGATAAAGTATTGATGAATGATAGAATGTAGGAATCCTTTCCTATCAAAGAAATAAAACATTTGGTGAGTAGTGGCTTAGACCATGCTCCAATGTTGCCAAAATTTATAAATAAAGGTGAACAGCTGATTAAAGTTTTAGGTTCCTAAATTTTTGGCTCAAAGAAGAATTATGCATGGAGGTCCTTTGGCAAAACTGGAGTACTGATTTTAAAGGAATTCCATTTGCGAAGTTTCAGAAAAAGCTAAAGAATACTAAATCAACTCTGACTAAGTGGAGCAAACAAACTTTAGGAAATATTTTCCAAGATATTGGCACATTGGAGGAGGTGATAAAAGTCAGGGAGCAAAAATTTGAAGAAAAGCCTTCAAGTACCAATTGAACTAAGCTATCATAAGCACATGTAAAATTAGCATTGTATTTGAGAAGAGAGAAAGATTTCTGGAAGCAAAAATATGGCTTTCAATGGTTCAGAGATGGAGAAAGGAACACTAGATTTTTCCATGCAGGAGTGAAAGGTAGAAGGGCCAGGTTAAGAATTTAGAGAATCCAAAATACAGAAGGAATTTGTTAGAAAACCAAGATGATATAAAAGAAGCTGCAGATTCTTTTTTTCCAAAAATAGTTTGAAAAGTAGGAGGATACTAAAGATTTCTCAATGTTGGAGGTTCTTCAAAAACTCATAACATAAGATCAGAATGAAGAATTGAAGAGATTCCCCAATATTGAAGAAGTATAAGTAGCAGTAATAAGATTTAATAGAAATAGTTTTGCTGGTCCTGATGGTGTGACAGGTGTTTTTTTTAGGATGCATGGAGAATAATAGCAGAAGATATATACCAGATGGTCATAGCATTATTTTGTGGAAAGAGCTTCCAAGTTTTATTACTCACACTAATTTGGTGTTACTACTAAAAAAGTTAGTAGTAAACATATTTCTAATCTTAGACCTATTTTACTTAGTAATTTTGTGAATAAGGTCTTTTCTAAAATTATTCATGAAAGATTAAAGGTTCTTTTGCCTAGCATAGGTTCTGAAGAACAAGATAATTTTGCTCAAGGTTAGAGTATAGCTGAAAATATGTTAGTGGTACAAAAAATAGTCATAGTAATTAGGAAACGGGAAAACCTCCTACTATGGTGATGAAGCTGGATATGATGAAAACATATGACAAAGTTGAGTGGATATTTCTCACTACAGTTTTGAGAAGGATTGGTTTATGTGAACAATTAATTGATATAGTGTTTAGGTTACTGGCTAATCACTGGTACTCAATTCTCCTCAATGGATAACCTAAAGGTTTTTTCAAGTCATCTAGGGGGCTTAAGCAAGGAAACCCATTATTACCTACATTGTTTATTATAGCAGTAGAGGTATTATAAAAAAAAGCTTAAAACAACTGTTGGTCAAAAAAGAATTCAAGTCTTTTGGCATGCCTAGAGGAAGTCCAAAGCTTAATCACATTACATATGCAGACGATATGATTATACTATGTAAGGCAGAAGTGGGTCTATTGAAATTGGTCACAAGAACATTGGAGAAGTATGAAAAGGTCTCTGGGCAGAAAATCAACAAGGAAAAAAGTGCATTATATTTTCATAGGAGTGTCTCACATGGAGCAATAGCAGTCGTAGAGGTAGCAACAGGCATTTTAAGGAAGGATTTCCCCCTCACATACTTGGGATGTCCAGTGTTTTACACGAGGAAGAATAATTTGTACTACTCACAGATTATGAATAAAATTAATAACAAGTTGTAGCCATGGAAAGGAAAACTATTGTCATTTAGAGGTACGACAGTTCTGATTAAACATGTACTTCAAAGTATTCCCATACATTGTCTATCTTTTATAAGTCCTCTTAAGAATGTGCTAAGTACCATTCATGAAATATTTGCTTAATTTTTTTGGAGTAGTACCATAGGGGGAAGAGAAAGGCAATAAGTATCATGGTCTACCATGTGTTTACCTGAGGCGAAAAAGGGAATATATTTCAAGAGATTAAAAGATGTCTCCACAACTCTCGTCTGTAAACTATGGTGGAACTTAGGAACTAAGAAAACTCTTTGGAGTGAATACATGTATATCAAATACTGCAAAAGGTATCATCCTAAGGAAGTTTGGTGGAGAGTGGGAGGAGGGTCTTAAGTATGGAAAAAGATGTTATTGTTTAGGGACCTAATTGATCATCTTAATATTTGAAAGATTAAAGGAGGCAATGCTCATTTATGGTTTGATAATTGGAGTGGTGTAGGAGACTTCTACTCTATTCTGCAAGACAACAAACAAGAGGAATCTAACCTTAAATGTGTGAAAGATTTAATGCTTGGAGGGAACTGGAATGAAGCATTAATGAAGCAAGTATTGCTTGAGGAAATAGTGGAGTATGTTATACAAAATATAAGACCATGCCAGCAGCAGACACTATATGATAAACAAATATGGAGTGTGGAACCAAGAAAAATCTATACAGTGAAAACAACATGGGAGTATGTGAGGCAAAGAGAATATTCTACAAAATTCTATAGGCAGTTGTGGATAAAAAAGATTCCATTTAAGATGATATTTTTTATATGGAGGATGTGGAAAAGAAGAATTATAGTGGATGATACAATAAAGAGATGGGGTATACATGGTCCTTCCAAATTCTAGTGTTGTCATAACCCAGAACAAGAGACCATATCTCATGTGCTACTGAGATCTTATGCTGCTAACAAGACATGGTCCTATTTTTCATCTTTTGCAAGAATCAATTTTCAAGGACTAAGCCTAAGAGAAACAATACAAGCTTGGTGGGAAGCTCAAGTGAAGTAGAGAGAGAAGATGTATTATATAGCAGTACTAATAATTATCTTATGGGAGTTATGGAGGATAAGGAGAACAATGAAACATGAGGCAATAATGGTGATATGTCACGAACTGATATATAATGTCACTAGGCCTCTAAGAATATTGCCGAAAGTTACAAAGACAAGATTGGTTTTTCCTATAGAATGGCCATCAATACTACAACAGCTAAGCCAGTTGATACCTAAAATTAGAATCAAGCTAGTACTATGGGAATTGCCAAAATAAGGTTAGTGTAAGTATAATACAGATGAAGCATCCAAAAGGATCCCAGGAAAGAGCTCATGGGTATTTTGTTTGAGGGATGCACAGGGTGATTTATTACATGCAGAAAGATCAATCATAGAATACACATACAATATGGAAGCATAGGCAAAGGCAATACTATATGAAACCACTCATTGCGATTAAATAGGTCAAGAAAGGGTAATCATTTAGACGTATTCACTAGCCATGTAGAATTTCATAAATCAAAATTGGGAAGTACCACAGAAAATAATAGATATTATAAAACAGATAAAGCAATTACAAGAAGGTAAGAAGGTAATCATACAAAATATATTCAGAGAGTGCATTGAACAAGGTAATTTCACATTTACAACATTCACTTAGTTACCAAGCTTAGGCAGGAAGATCCTTAATAGTGACAAGCAGCAATGCCTATATTTGAGACTAGTACCAACAAAGGGGTAAAGGGACTAGAAGGGCTACAAAAAGTTTCACATGCACTATATGTACATCCTAATAAGGTAAACAAAAAAGTGAAAATGCTAATTAGCCTATCTAAACCAGCCAACAAAAAAGGAATCTTATCAGATTGGGGGTCTCATGGTCAGATGTATATCAAGCGACTAAGGTACTTGAATCTATCCAAGTATCAACGGATCCGGGCATCCTAGAATTTCCATCCTAGCTATACCTACAGCTCAAGCATGATACAAAGAGTGAAAAAAAGCTACATGAGAGGCACTAAAGTCACATAGGGATACAACATACTTGGAGTAAGTTACAATCCTTAGTGGACTAGACCCGATGTGTTAGCACCAAAATACACCGGTAACATCCTTAAACTAGAGATATCAACTGAGGTTTTAACAAGCAAATAACATAGTCAGGATCTAAATTAAGGTGAGAGCATCAAATAGAGAAATTAAGAAGACTACTTACTCATACAAGCTGTAAATAGCTCCAAAAAAGTGCATCCAAGGCAAGGTATTAAGTACCCACAAATGAAAAAGATTGAACTGAGTATTGACAAAAGGGAACATAATGGAAGAGGCGTCTGAAGTGGATCTTAGTTCTAAGCTAAATTAAGAAACCCTATTTCCCCTTTTATTTGTTTGTTTTGGGTCAGGTCGTTGTTTTTAGCAAGCTTTTTGTTTTCATTTTCTATAATTTTTTGAACATATTGGATGGGTTGGTCCATCTTGATAATTTTTTATCAATAAAACCATAAATTAAACCAAAAAAGGTTTTAGCTCTAGTTTTTCCCTTTCTCTCAAGGATTAATATAGGAGCCTTAAAATTTCTTTCAGGGTTCTTAAGGAAACCATCATATTTGCAAGCCACGACAAATGAAAATACTTATTTCTTTACCTTTATCATTCATTTTTAAGTATAAGTATAGGGAAAAATGTTTCCTCAAGCTAATTGTTTACATTCTTGGTTATTAAGAGACTTTTCGTTTTTCTTTGATTTAAGTGTAAAGGAAAGTTCAAGTTAAAAAAAGAAAATTATAGAAATTAAGGTAAGGTGACTACTCTATTTTTTCCTCCTTATGTATGAGTTTAGGGAAGGAATTATGGGTGTGTTATTATTAAGAACTCAAGGAATAATGAGATTGATATTTGATTTATATGATAAAAGATATTTGGGGCAATTTTAGGGATTGTTTTATACATATGTGTTGGGGTCTGCCTGGTTGATGTTGGATAAAGGTGTGAGTAATTTGTATTGAAATATAGAAGGATGATATAGTGATACACCAGTGACCTAAATATTTTGTAAAATTACTGCCTACTCTATTTTGCATACTATTTTTAGTGTGTAATGACGTTAAAGTAGTTTCTCGGGATCTTATGTGAATCTGTAGGATAGTTGGATGTATTTTGATGATAAGGTGTCAAAAGAACATCCATGATTTGATAAATTATGGTCTTACTTCTGGCCATTTTTTGTGAGGTTAAGTATCCCAAACATGTTGATTAACTAATAATACTAGCTTTACTACTTATTCTATTATAGATTAATAATCTGAAAGGAAGGAGGTTACTTTATGGTACTATTAGAGTTATACAACAAGGTATGTAAGGCTTTTTGATCCCATACTTTTTTGTGTTACAAAGTAAGCTTCCTAAGTTCTCTTTCTTGCTAATGATATGTAATGGAAATGTTCAATCTCTACTGTAACTAACGACCTTGATACCACTGCTTAAAGTTTTAGATTACCTAAAAATATGTTTGTGACCAGATCTGCACATTATTCTAAATACTAGTATGAAAAAGGTACTTTCAATAACAAGTTTCGTTAGTCCTTCTCTTAGTTCAAGGTTCATTATGTTATTTAACCTCCTAAGTTTTATATTTTTTTGTTGATTCTTATATTATTATTACTGCATCAAGTGCATGTTTATATGTATTTTACTACTTGATCTAAGTTCCAAACTCTATAATTTCATGACCACCAAAATAACAATCTTAAAGATAAAAGGAATGATGTTAGGTGAATCTATATATTGATGGGTGGTATCCCATGGGCAAGTGACTATATGGTTGATCCCAACCTGAAGATACAACTTTGCATAATCCTCTGCAAAAGAAGTAGTCCGCACTGGCAAGAAATCTGCAGACTTGGTCATCCTATCCATGATGACCCAAATCAGATCAAATTGGTTTAGAGACCGAAGAAGACCAGGAACGAAATCCATATTGACCACTTCCACTTCCATTAAGGCAACTTTATTTCTTGATACAACCCACCAGGCCTCATATGCTCAACCTTAACCTGTTGACACACCATGTACTTCGCCACAAAATCAACCACATCCCTCTTCATACCGTTTCACCAATAGATCTCCTTGAGATCATGATACATCTTTGTCGAGCCAGGATGAACAACATAGTTCAACTCATGCGCCTCATCCAAAACCCTTTGTCACAACCCATCAACATCAGGAACACACAACCCTTTGGTAGCGTAAAGTACCATCACTACTGATATCAAACACCATTAACTTTTGCCTACCAATATCACTCTTGATTTTCATCAAGACAGGATATAGCACTTGCTTCTCCTTAATCTCCACACCAAGAGACGATCGAACCATTTTTGTACTATCGCACTAACATCCTTAGAGTCCAAGAGACAAACTCTATGATTAGCCGAGCAGTGTATATCCTTCACCAATTCCCATTTGCCTTCCTTCACATGAGCCAAACTACCTATGGATAACCTACTAAGAGCATAAGCAACCCTATTAGCCTTACCTGAGTGAGAGTGAAAACTCATATCATAATCCTTGAGAAGCTCAAGCTATATCCTCTACCTGAGATTAAGCTCTTTCTGAGTTAACATGTACTAATGGCTCTTGTTATCAAAAAAGATATCCACATCAACACTATACAAATAATGCCGCCATATTTTCAAAGAAAATGCAACTGCCAACAACTCCAAATCATGAGTAGGATAATTCCTTTCATGTACCTTTAACTGCCTGGAAGCATAGGAAATCACTTTCCCAAGCTTCATTAAAACACAACCAAGACCTAGCCGAGATGCATCATAATAAACCATAAACCCATCATTGCCTTTCGGCAAAGTCAGACTTAGAGTTGAAGTCAACTTATCCTTCAATTTCTCAAAACTTCATTCACATGAATCTGACCAAGAAAACTTAACCTTCTTCTAAGTCAACTTAGTCAAAGGAGCATCTATCAAAGAAAAGATTTCCACGATTGAAAAACCAATTCCTCTTTCCTTGTCTATCCAAAACTTTGCTTGCCTCTTCTTCCCATCCTCAACCTGCTGCATATGAATAGTTAACCTCAAGATGACCATATCTTTAATCTGCAAAGTAGTCTTGCTCTCTAGAATCGAATCTCTATTTAACCCAGAAGAAAACTTTCTCATTCTTGAACTCATATCAGAAACCAAGTAAGGAGAATACCTTGATAGATGATGAAACTTCAAAGCATATTTCTTTACTGACATCACTCCCTTGCGGAGGTTCACAAACTTTTCCATCTTAGCTTCTTTCAACTCCTGAGGAAACAACCATTCTAAGAAGGTATTAGAAAATACATCCCACAACCCTTCCTCTTTGATAGCATCTCTATCACTGTCCCACTCCTCATACCACTTATAAGCAACATCCTTGAGATGATAAACTAAAAAGTTAACCCCCTCTACATTAGTTGCCTACATCACCTGAAAGATCTTTTCTATTACATCCAAGAATCCATGTAGATCCTCCTCCACCTCTACTCTAGTAAACATTAGAGGACCCATCTTTATAAATTGACCAACCCTTGTGGCCTTAGTACACAAATCCCCAGTCGTACCCCGCTCAGCCTGAACAACAACTAGTTGAGCAATAACATGAATAGACTGACAAAATTCTGCATTTATCATATTTCCCTAAGGGACCCGAGGAGAACTATCTAGAATAGAAAGAACTCCAGTACCTTTAAGAATAGGACCATGAGATCAAAGATGTACTCCGTAAGTAGATGTACCCTATTAGAATTATCCCTAGATGGAACAGAAAAATTTCCTTATGTTCCAAATATAGGAGGCATAATCTAAAAGAAGAACAAACAAGGATTAGACAAGATTCTAGGATTGAGAACTCAAGCTTGAAGATTGAATACCAAGAAAGTGAAACATTCCTAAATGTCTTGTAGCCTTTCTCTTATGAGTGAGGCGTGCTTCAAACTCCTAAAAGAGACTCTACTCGACACGGCTTTATGGAAACCCAAGTGTCCATAAATCTAAGCCCTAATACCAACATGACATGACCCGACCCTGGGACTTGTCGTAATATGCATCCCCAGTCTAGCCAGGACCGGGGACCGTCTCTTGTTACCCATCCCAACCACATATATCCAGCCTCAGATGGGCAGAATTTCGAACATATAACAAAATAACGTAAATATTCTTATTAAGACTCTGGGATAAGGTCACAACCATGACCAACCCAACCATGTCCAACTGTACCACACCAACCACCCAACCATACCAAACCAAACCATATGCCATAAACTAGGCCATAACCAAATAGAATACTAAAACATAATATGATAATCAATCCCAAAATGTAATATAATGGAACAGTGAGAAATTATGTCTGATGATGCTAGCCTCCAAGCCTATTCTAATGCTAAGGCCCTCACCAATATTGATTTCATCTATACAAACCCCAAGAATTACAACAAAGCATATACCAAAAGAGTAAACAAATCCAATTGGGACATGCCCCCAACTATGGCCAAAACTAATATCCAAAGTAAAAAACAGTGTCGAACAATGTCTATAATATGAAATGATACCTTCTAAAATGATGAAACCTCATCACCTCAGTGCAAATTTGAAAGAATAAAACCTCATCACCTCAGTAAAAATATTGATATCAAATTCGCATGCTAAATAGGAGGAATAGAATAATTATTTCCTGCATAGTGTAGGTATACAACGTCTAGAAGATGGGGTTAGCGAGTGACCGCTAGCATAAATCTCAGTATAAGGATAAAATAATGTCAGGTATAAAACCAATTAAAACAATCCATATTGCATATAACCATATATATATAGAAGTATCGAGAAAGGGAATCGGGTTTAGCATGAATTGAAAACCTTTACCTGGACTGTGTAGCTTGGCCATCCTAAACCACTCACAGAATATATGGGTTCAGCTCCTCTACTGAAAAGGTCTAAGTGTGTATAGCTGCAAAACCAGGAAGTTATCCCATGGGATGACTAGTACATGCCCCAATATTGTGACATATACACACAGTCCACTAAGACCAATCATTATATTGGAAAATATGAGTTTTTAGTTTTGGTCCCTTTGAGACTACCACCTTCCATGACTTTGCTACACACCCTGCCATTAATTCCTAATTAAAATTTTTTCCAAATAACCAACCAAATCCATTTACCATTTTATAATCCAAGGTCAATATTAGTGGTATGTTTATACCACCCCTTACTTGCAAGTGGTATCTATATCAAAACTATTTAGGTTAATAAGACTTTTAAGTACCCTTTCCATTTACCATATTAGACCACTTGGGAGACTTCTATACTTTTCACAAGCATAACCATTTAGCCTTTATCCTTTTTAAGCCACTTAAACCATGTATAATTCCTTTAGCAAGTTTAAAACATGCAAGAGTTCCATTAAAAGAAGTCAATGCAGTAAACATATCTTTATAAGCATTTTATTAAACATATTGAGGGAATAATATAACAAAAACTAATTCCAAAGATGATTAAACTAATACCATGCAATCCAATTGTCCAAACCACTATTAATGCATAAGAAAACATAATTAAAACCATAGGAAACCATAACAAATCATTTAACATCAAAACCCCCAAAAATTAGTTGAAAACCATAATCATCAAATAGTAAAACTATAAAAGAAATCGTATAAAACATGTCTTTAATTGAAATTACAATGAGGGAAGAGAATCATACCTTATACCAAAGAATTGATGGAAGAAAATCACCAAGACAAACCCCAAAGCAATCCTCAAGATAAAACCCTAGCCTTCTTGCCCCAAAAGATCTTGAGAGAATTATGGAGTATTTTGGGATAGTTTCTAAGTGTTAATGAATAGAATGATAGGGTAAATAACCTCCTAAGTATATTAAAAGTTGTGGGTCCTAGTTAGGGTAAGTAGGAAAATGTCCAGAATACCCCTCCTTAAATCTCTTAAAAAATGGTCATAGTGATACGACTGACCCATATAAGTCATACCCTCCTATATGATTGGTACCCATCTCAGGTATCCAAGCCTCACCTCTTGGATCAAACACTATCCAGTATATAACTCATCCAACCAAGTTGTAACTACAGTATACGATCTGTACCCAAGACCTGTATCATTGGCATAATGAAATACCATGAGGATCAAACACTGCCTACTATATGAGTCCCTGATATGACTTATACCAAACCCTAAGACTCATTTCCCAAAGTCGTACCCATTCTAGTGACCAATTTATCCCATACTCTAACACTGGTTAGCATACGACAGGACCATTTCACTTGTACCTTAACATACAACTCATACCCATGAGTCATATTAGGTTCGAAAAATGAAATTCTAATAAATTTTCTATGGGTCAAAACCCAGGATGTTTCAACTAACTAGGGTTGTGGGATCCTTGATTGAATAACGAAGTAGAGGAAGTGCAAAATTGTTCTTAGTAAATATTCTTTCATGGATTATGATTTTCTTTAGTTTGATAGCTTTCTTAATGATGGAAAACATTTAAAACCTTCCTATATTTGACACTTATTTCAAAAGAGAGGTAGAGATTAGGTAAAGAAGATCACAAAAGTTATTTGAGGCTACAAACCCTCATCTAATTAACTTAACACTTAAAAGATAATAGTTAATTTGGGATCTAGGATAAGCGTTAGTAAGGAGACACTTTTAGACTTAAAAGGTAAAGGGTGAAATTCACCAAAGGCATTCATAACATAGTTGGTCATACATATCTTATTATATTTTGCATGCAAGGTATTGAGATAGTTCGACGAAGTGCAGTAAGTCTATGGATTTAGGGATTCAGGAAGGAACATAGTCCTTGTATTCATCTCAGATTGATTTTAATCAATGCGACCAAGATTTGTTACTATTGATATTATTCAAAAACAATACCCCAATTTACTTTTCTGTATTATTTCAGCTACTTTAAAAAAATTGTAAGAGATATTCAACATATTCCCTATGGGTTTGACCCCAACCTCTATTGGGTTACTATATTTGACAACGATCGCATTGTGCTTTCTTTGGATGTATAAATTGGGCCACATCAAATTTTAGCGTCATTGCCAAAAAATATGTTATTGATTAATTGATAGATTTTGTTAAGATTATCTATTTTACTTTTCTATTACTATTAGGATGTACACTGGTGTATGCCAAGTACTTAGAATCAAGGCAACCCCTTGATCTCGCCTAATCCAAATCTTGAAAGAACCCTACAATAGAATCATAGGATTTCGAACCACAACCGTTAAACTCATCATGAGCTATATTAACATGACCTAATTGAGTTGAATTTACCACTTTCATTTGGCGCTTAGGAGACTACTGTGTAAACTATTGTACACTACTAGCTGAAGCAAATATGGAAAGAGATGCAATGTCCCGTCATGCATCTTAAGAGAAAAGACAAAGGTAGAAAGAAGAGCGTCGATCATAACTCAATAGAGGTAGATGGGATAGAGTCTAAGTACTCCCAACCCTTCAATACCTACCAATATATGATGATCTAGAGAATGACTTGGGGTATGTTGAGCCTATCATGTAGGAGATATTATTCCTATTAAATTACCTGAATGAGTGAAGTTTAAATTACAAGTGCTATGATTTATCTTCTCAATCTAAAGGGTGTGTTTTCTAGTTTGTCAAATGATGATACAAATAAGCACATCATGAAATCATTGGGATATATACTTTATATAATTTACCTAGTTTTCGCTAGGAAGCTTCGAGACTCGGGTTGTTCCCGTTATCTCTAATGGGTAAAACAATATTATATCTAGGGGAATTATATCGTAGGTCCATTATAAATTAGAATGAGTTGTGGAAGTAGTAGTTGGAATGATTATTCTCACCTTCTAAAATTCTGTAACTAAAGGATAAGATCAATAATTTCAGGCAATTATATTTTGAACCATTGTATGACGCATGGTTGAGGTTTAAGAAGATATTGCTGATGGTTCCCAATCACAGGATTTTAGGGAGAAATTCGCTTGAGATTTTTTTTCGAGCCTTGAATACCTATACCAATGTTGTTATGGATATTATTACCGGTGGATATTTTATGAGCCTTCATTGGGAGTTAGATTTTAAAAATTTCAACTGGTGTCTCTATGACCAATCGAGGGTGGCATACTTAGGAGGATGAAAGAGGAGCTGGTACTTATGCTATTGGTGCATCTAGCGAATAGAGAATTTTAGTGTTACAATAACTTAAGAGGTTGCATGGCATAGGATGAAGATTAAGTTGCTGACCAAGCAATTTATAACTTTGATTTCAGAAAAAGTGAATGTTGTAGGCACATAAGGTAAAGCTCCTAAGCTATATGATTCATATATTGAGGAGAGGTGAAGTACCTGGATAGAGAGATGGCAACTTTTTTAACCAAGGGCCAAGGGTCTAATCAAGATACTTAGAACTCAAGGCAAGGGAATCAAGGTCGAAACTATTATAGGGACACATATATGGATCAAATAAAAAAGAAAAATAGTGACTGAAGATGAAAGAATCCCTATACGGAGAAGGGTGGTGCATACGTTTCTCTGAGGAATTATACTACTAATTTGAGGATGGAAGCATTGTTTCCTAAGATAATTAATGGTTCAGATAATCAAGAGAGTTTCCTTAAGGAGATTAAGACAAATATTTTGGGACTTAGCCAGAAAGTTGAATTGTATGCTACTATGTTTAAGTAGCCTGAGAAATAGTTTGGTCAAATATTAGCTACTTGATTCAAAGTCAATCGATCACTCTTTCAAGCAATACTGTGCAAAATCTAAAGAACAATAGTCACTGCCTAGCCATCACAACTTGGAGTAGTAAGGCTACTATTGATCCCCATTTCTATAGTCGATGAGGTATAAGATAATTTTATTGATATTGATGATGCACCCAAATAATAATATGGAAAGGTGGCTACTAGTGGTGAATCATCACAAAAATTAATGGGAGATGATAAACAAGTTGAGAAGAATAAAGGTAAGGGGAAAGAAGTCGATCCTATAGTAATGACCATACCACGACCTCCCCCGTCTTTTATTCAAATATTAAAGAAGAAGCAAGAGGAAGGGAAGTATTAAAAGCTTATTTCGATGTTTAAGAAAGTGCCTATTAATATTTATCATATGGAAGTATCGGAGCAGATTCTTGTCTATGCAAAGTTTATGAAAGATCTAATTACTTAAGAAGTGATTGGTGAGTTTTGAGCCTGCTAATAATATGCATCATTGTAGTGATATTGTATCCCAATCTTTGGTTGATAAGAAAGAGGATACCAGTGCTTTCACTATTCCTTAAACTATTGGGTCTCTAAATTTTTCCTGAGCATTGTATAACTTTAGAGCTAGAATAAATCTAATGCTTCTAGTGGTGTACAAGATATTGGGGTTAGAGACACCTAAGCTGACATTGATAAGATTATTAATAGAAGATCAAACTATGTAGAAATCGATTGGTATATTGTTTGATGTTTTAGTGAAGGTTGATTCTTTCATCTTCCCAACTGATTACATGATCCTTGACTTTGAGGTTGATTTTGATCTGTCTATTACCTTAGGAAAGTCCTTCCTAGCCATGGGTATGGTAATGATTGACGTACAGATGAGACATATGAAATTTAGGCTCAATGATAAATAGGTTACTTATACTGTAGATCAGTGAATACTGCAACGAAAGACATAAATATGGTATTTATAATAGGCACAGTTGAGAATGATATAGTGAGTGTGCCCATTGAGGAGGGACTCGATGTTAAGGCACTAGCGGCAATAATCATAGGCTTTGATAATGATGATATTAATGAATATGATGAGATAGTGAGTGCACTCTATGGGTGAGGTTCTTATTTTTATGCACCAAAAAATATAGATCTTTACTTAAAGATAAAGCGACTCTGCTAGCTCGACCATCTATCCAAGAAGCACCAATCTTAGATTGAGATCCTGATGATAGGCGAATTTACGCGCCTATATCAATATATTTTGCCCATATTTTAGCCTAGTTTTGAGAACTAATTATCTATTTCATACACTTTTAGTCCTTTTTCCTGTAAATGAGCTAACAAATGTGATTAGGAAAGTTTCAGGTATAAATGATGCAAAATACAGCAATTTATGGCTTACTTGACGCAAAAGAAAGCTCACAAACGAGATGGAAAGGAGCTGGACGCATAAAGGACTAAATCTGCTGCATGGAAAATCTGTCCCGGGCTAAAACAGCATTTCTGAAGACTTTGGGACTTACAGACACAAAGCTGGATTTTTGCCATAATACATTAACCTAGTGCAATTAGGTTATGTGTTTCATTATTCTATTTGGATTATAATTTTGTAACCTTACCCTAGTACATTTGGGTCAAGGATTTCATTAGTATATTAGGATTTGGTTATTTATTTTATTAGTTTAGTAGGAGTAGGATAGGAGTATTATAAATACCCTATCATGCTAGAGATTTAGAGACATTCCGCATTCAATACATTCTTCACTTAATTCAACAATTAATTTTCTTCCATCCCTCTCATCTTCCACTACAAACACTTCTAATATATTCTTCTAGTCTTAAATTCCACAACAAGAGAATCGTTACTTGCTACGGAATCACTAAAACCACACGCCAAACACCCACTATTCACGCCATTCACCATGCAAAACGTGATATCCTTCGCATTCATGGGTAACTAAACCTCTTAGTTGGGGTTATGGAAGCCGAATGAGTTACTATCTATTGCTATGAGTTTGTGAGTTCAAGACAAGTATATTGCTTATATCATTATTCTCTTCATCTTAAATCTACATTCTTTGCGGTTCAAACACAAGAACACGCCATTCTAACATCTAACCTGTTCGAGAGAAAGGTTATTTGTCTAGAAAAGAAGACGCATAGACCAACGCCAGGCTAACATTTAACTTGTTCGAGAGAAAGGTTATTTGTCTGGAAAAGAGATAATGTCAAGGTAGTAGGACACCCTTTCCTATTAAAAAGCTAGTGCCGTACCTGGACTAACCTCTTGGAGAATTCGTACCGTTAGACACACTTTAAGCTCGAGAGAGTTAAAGTGAAATAGTCCTTGTTTAGGTCGAGAGACGCTTGGATTTACCATCGACTACAATTCTCTATAAGCAATTGCATGTCAAGACTCTACACACTCATAGCCAATAGAGACGTATACCTCAGAAGGTGGACATAACCCCAACGCTTCAATTCTCATTGTTTACAACCAACGTGACAATCTTTCTCTTTTTACTTTATTATTTTCAGCTTTTATTTCATTACTTTGGTTACTTATTACAATCCCCCCTTCTTACGAGACTTGCACCAAAAGCCTATTAATTTTTCTTACTTGTTGGCCAAGCTATTCCCTGTGGGATCGACACCCAACCCAGGTTGGGTTCTATATTTGCTAACGACCGCTTTACACTCCTACGAGAGCTGTAGATTAAGCGTTATCAAAAATTGGCGCCGTTGCCGGGGAATACGAGTGTCAATCAAGTGCGTGAAAATTACTAGACCCTTTGGTCAAAGATTCTCGTACTTTTACGTTTAATTTTTGTTTTTGTTTATTGCAGGTTTTTCTTTTAGTGCATGCCCCATACAAGAAGTTCTGGACAACCGTTATTACCAATCAATCCTGAACCGCAACGAATTAGAAGAATGGAAGCACAAGCTGAAATCGACAGGATGGCTGCTCAACACGAGCAAGCAAGATTAGCTGCTCTTGCCGCTGCTCAAGTCCAACAACAAAACATTGATAATCCTGGACGAGCAACAAATCCTGACGATGAAGATTTAGGAGATGACGAGTTGATCAACCCAAGGCATGGCGCTGAAATGGCAACACCTGCCAACAGACGAGGTCGACAAGCTCGGTACAGATATGATCGCCAACCTTTGCAACCAGCTTTCGACGATGATGATGATGATCTTGATGGTGCCGGAGCCACTGGAGCTATAATTCCACCACCATTAGCGCCCGGAGCCAAGTTCAACATCACTAGCACCATGATTCAGTTATTGCAACTCAAGGGATTATTTGGTGGACTAGCAGGCGATGATCCGAATATGCATCTCATCAACTTTATTTCTACATGCAAGTCTTTTGACAATCCTGGAGTTGGTCAGAATGCTATTCGATTACGTCTATTTCCATTGTCTCTGTCTGGGGAGGCAACATTATGGTTGAATGGGCTGACTCCTGATTCTATTACAAATTGGAGGCAATTGAGAGACGCTTTCCTAGAAAGATTCTTTCCGTCATCCAAGAGGGCTCAATTGAGAGATGAAATCAGCAACTTTCGTCAGCTTCCCTCTGAAGCTCTTCACGAAACATGGGAGAGGTTCAAGACAAAGCTAGCGAGATGCCCAAACCATCACATGACTAATGTTCACCTCATGGAGATCTTATATAGAGCCTTGAATTCAGTAACTAAACGAGTGGTGGACAACGCAGCTGGAGGTTCTTTTATGGACCTCACCTTTGGTCAAGCAAGCAACATGCTAGATCGTATGACGAAACAAAGTAGAGCTTGGCATACCAGGGATTCTGAGGTAGCAAGCCCCACTTTATCTATTGGCATGTCTGCAGATCAAAGAAGAAGAGAAGAAGAACGTGATCAAGACATGGCGCACATGAAAACCCAAATGGACCTTCTTATAAAGCATCTATTAGGGAAGACTGAAAAAGTGAAAGCAATTGCGTCAAAAGGAAGAGACGAATCTGATTCGGAAGAGGAGGCCAACTACTTGAACAATCAGGGGGGTTTCCGAGGGAATGCCCAAGGAAACCAAGGTCGGAACTATTATAACAAATCTGGAGGTAAAGACCAAGGTAGTTGGAAGAAAAATAATGAAAACAGTGGTTTGTACGTTCCCCCTGGTAGACATGATACCACCACATCTAATTCTATGGAAGACATGATGGCTAAGTTATTGAAAGGAGTGGAAGCGACGAGCGCGGGAGTTAAGGAGGTGATTGACGATTTGGCCTCCATGAAGCAATTAGTTGATTCTCATTCCACTTCTATCAAGCAACTAGAGCAGCAATTCAGTCAACTTTCAGCAGCACTCAACCAAAGAAAAGCCGGCACCTTGCCTAGCGATACTGTGCAAAACCCAAGGACTGATGGGTCATGCATGGCCATCACTACGAGGAGTGGTAAGGTGCTGGAAACTTCAGCAGAAAGCAAGCAAGTAGTTGACAGAACAGCAGGCATGGACGCCACACCTAGTGACGCCACTAGGGAAGACGCCGCAATATCCACTTCCAACGTCAAGGACGTGTTGCCTAGTGACGTGCAGCCTGAAAAAAATAATAAACGGAAGCAAGAGGAGAAGAAAGCCATGGAAAGAACACTTCCATACCCACCACCACCTTTTCCACAAAGATTGAAGAAGGCGGCCGATGACACTAAGTTTAGCAAATTTATGACCATGTTGAAGCAGCTAACTATTAATGTCCCATTGGTAGAGGCACTTGAACAAATGCCTGGGTATGTGAAGTTTATGAAAGATCTTTTGACTAAGAAGAGGGCAGCAAGCTATGAGCTGAAAGAAGATGTGCATCATTGTAGTGCAATAGCTACCCGATCCATAGTTCAGAAGAAGGCCGACCCCGGAGCTTTCACTATTCCTTGCACCGTCGGATCTTTGGACTTTGCTAAAGCATTATGTGACCTAGGAGCCAGCATCAACTTGATGCCATTATCAATCTACAAGAAGTTGGGGTTAGGAGATCCTACACCAACTAATATGAAGCTTGTTATGGCGGATAGGTCGGTAAAACGACCGGTTGGTATTCTATGCGATGTCTTGGTGATGGTATCTTCATTCATATTTCCAGCAGACTTTGTCATCTTGGATTGCGAAGCAGATTCAGAGGTTCCCATAATCTTGGGACGCCCTTTCCTTGCTACGGGAAGCGTGCTCATAGATTTGAGAGCTAATGAACTTTCATTCCGAATAAATGATGAAGTGGTGCGCTTTGATGTTTGCAAATCAATGAAGCAACCCAAAGATCTAAGTGTATTTTCTGCGGCTGATGTTGTCGTTGATGACGAGGATGAGTTACTCGCTGAAGAGCAAATTCTTGATGATCCTTTGGAGGTTTTGCTCATGGAAGAAGATGATGATGATGCTGAAATTTCTGAAGATGATATTTGTACTCTATCGGGATTAGGAGCATATCGCTATCCTCCTAAGAAGCTGGATCTTGATCTCAAGAATCGACCCACACCACCAGCTAAGCCATCTATTGAAGAACCACCCACATTAGAATTAAAGGAGCTGCCAAGCCATTTGAAGTATGCATTCTTAGGAAGCGGAAACACTCTTCCAGTCATAGTGGCAGCCGATTTAGGTGAGCAACAAGTTGCAGCTCTTATTGCAATTTTACGCAAGTATATTAGAGCTATTGGATGGACCATTGCGGATATCCTTGGTATTCCACCTGGGATTTGCACTCATAAAATTCAGCTCCAAGAAAAGTGCACACCCACCATCGAACACCAAAGACGTCTAAACCCACCAATGCAAGAGGTGGTGAAGAAGGAGATTATCAAGTGGCTAGACGCAGGAGTTGTGTACCCTATTTCTGAGAGTACATGGGTAAGCCCAGTACAATGTGTTCCCAAGAAAGGAGGTATGACGGTGGTTGCGAATGCAAAGAATGAGCTTATTCCACTCAGGCCCGTCACTGGATGGAGAGTATGCATGGACTACCGCAAGCTGAATTCTTGGACTCTCAAGGATCACTTCCCCATGCCATTTATGGACCAAATGCTAGATCGATTAGCGGGTAAAGGATGGTTTTGCTTTCTTGATGGTTATTCAGGTTATAATCAGATTTTTATTGCACCAGAAGACCAAGAGAAGACAACGTTTACATGCCCATATGGTACGTTTGCCTTCAAACGTATGCCATTCGGGTTATGTAACGCACCAGCCACCTTTCAACGTTGTATGATGTCTATTTTCTCTGATATGGTAGAAGACACTTTGGAGGTATTTATGGACGACTTTTCAGTTGTTGGTGAGTCCTTTGACGCATGTTTGGTGAACTTGAGCATGGCATTACAAAGATGTGTAGAGTTCAACCTTGTGCTGAATTGGGAGAAGTGCCACTTCATGGTAAAAGAAGGAATTGTTCTTGGGCACAAGATCTCCGAAAGAGGAATAGAGGTTGATCGCGCCAAAATAGAGGTAATTGAGAAGCTACCACCTCCAATTTCGGTGAAAGGAGTTCGTAGTTTTCTTGGCCATGCTGGGTTTTA